>OY743146.1:16787818-19287818 GCA_963555695.1 Dasypolia templi | reverse complement strand
ATGAGAAATAGAAGCGAAGCGCGGCCAAAATAATAATCGCTTGCCGTCTGCAAAGTTCAAAAGTTTCATAAAACGAAGACCTCTATAATTGTACCTACTTTGAAACTACGTAGGTATACGGACCCACCTATACACATAATATCGGATGTCTACAAGATTGCTAAAAGTAAAACCTAGCTAAGTAGTGTGTGGCCTGGCCTATAAAGACAGAAATGTAAACAAAAATAAATAAATATAATGTAAGTACCGTGCCAATAAAATAAGAATTTTTTAAACCGAGCCTCTGTTTTTGACAAAAGCCATTAACACAATTACGTACATCTTTAATGCTCCCTACTTATTTTAATGTTCTAACTTAATATCTTTTGTAACCCAAATGCCTAATTTTACACAAAGCGTCATACACGTTAATTCTGTAATTATGTCGACGTGAACAATGCCAAAGTATTAATTAAGAACATGAATGTTTTATAAAACGTCTAGCCGGGTGGTACGTGGCTCAATTTTCTCAGGAATGACGATTGATATCTCACTAGTTATAAATTGCGCTTCCCTACTCAAACACACGAGTTCATTTTCGCCATCACCCAACGATATTTTCACATAATGTGCTCGAGGGTCGCTATCTTATAGATTTATCTAGATGGCAAAGGAAGTTCTGGAAAAATGCTGCTGAATTTCGACTGAAATTCTCAAACTAACATTTTGTCTTGGATCTATACTAAAATTTCATTACTTAGGTACGGCAGGATATAGGCGAATTATTTGTGTAACTTTCAAGACTATTTATTTTCAATTACCTTACTACGCAATTAGGTTTTTTTTAAATACGCCGTATACATCCATACTTTAATAAATCTCGTTAATCACTGATTATAACTCCTACTGATACTGATTATTACTGGTATAAGTGATGATTAACTCTTCTTTAATTATAAACGCTAGTTAGCAGGTGATTAGTAGCGAAACGAAAAAGTGGTGAATTAATGCGTTCGTCACACATTATTATAAAAACAGAATTTTAATAATAAAGTTGTCTGAACCACTACAAAAGTACCCAAAATGTATCTTGTTATTTATGTGTGCTATTTAGTTTTTGGCCTTCGAAATTACGTCATAAGATGAGGGGCACATGGGATAACACATTGGATAATCTCTATCTCTAATGAGCTACCACACGAACTCATTCTTTTCAAACCTCCTGAGCAGCCTTCAGATTGAGATTTTCCTATAAATCCTTTATCATGTTTGTGTACTTCGAATGAAGAATTTACATTTATCTAGGGAATCATTCTCGTAGCGGACTTAATCGAGCTTTGTACTTCCTGCCGGGAAGTTTCAAAATTATTGAATTATTCTATGTCTTTATGGAAATCCCGTAAAAAAAAGTCGAAATCCATATTTACTAAGGCACAACTGGATGGGGAACGAAATAACCTGGAGGCACACAATAATCCTATTGATTCGATCAGCTGATTCAAATAAAACCGCCATATTGCCTCTTAGCAAGCTACCGATGGTGTATAATTTCGTCAGCTTACTAATCATTTGCTAGCGACCTCTTAGCGCTAAATAGCGTTTATATATGAGACGTGTAAAAGTGTTTGTACAAAACTACTTTCAGAAATAAAATCATTCATCATTATCATTTAAGAATTTCGCTAATCAGTTGCTCAGCAACGATTAAAATTTAAGACACGTTTATAAATAAGACTTCGTCGAACTTTACGTCTTCTTTATGATAGCGCTGACAAATATAAACGGTACCACAGACTAAAACAAACGTCCTAGCGGCTGATGATGTAACGGAAACACAAATAAGTACAGTAAAATATAAATAAGTCGTTTTGCATTACATTATAAAATCGTATTAAATCAAATATTGTTAATTTTAAGGTTTGTCTTTATTTAAACGTCAACTCTCAAAAGTGAATTGGAACATTGTTACTGTTAGTTCATTTAAATAAAATGATTGTTACCTAACTTCGTTTACAAATTAAAAGTATTCAAAAAGTGTTATTAATTAGAAATCAAATAGTGTTATAATTGTTGTTGTATTATTTTACTAAATTCAATGTAAATTTTATTGTAAAACCAAAGTTCAACGGAAGTCGTTGCTGTGTGACGTTGACAGTTGTTTTTAAACGTATAAATAGGCTCGCTCTAGTCGCAGAGCGCGATTCCCCCCACTCCGACCATGGAGGACGCCCTGATAGTGGCGTTCTTCAAAGAGGTCCTATTTAAGGACCCCGACTTCCTCGCCAAGTATGGCGCCAAATTCGCTGCTCTGCAGCAGTCCGTCCCCGGTCCCTCTGACCTAGTAGGCACCGACAGCTCGGACATCGCTACGTTTAGCGATGCCCTCGAGCCCTCTCCGTCGCAACTTCCAGGTTGCTCGCCGCCGGCTGTCCACATGGACACCAGCGAGCCTTCCCCTCGCCCGACCTCGCCATACTTAATCTCGAGCGACGACCAGAGCTCCTCCCCCTCTTCCGACGAAGGCGTCTTTAAGACGGTCGGCTCCAAAAAGAGGAGCCTCAAACCGATTCCTGACACAAGGACAAAGAAACCGGCTATCGAAGCCACCTCCGCTCCCGTGGCTCCATCCGCCACCGCCCCCTCTCAGGCCGCCTCGGCCTCAACCTCTTCCCTCAGCCACAGTGCTGCCAAGCCCGCTGCCCAGCATTCTGCGGCAAAGAAAATCGCCCCCCCTCCCCCTGTGTACATCCAGGACAAGGGGAAGTGGACAGACGTGTCCAAATGGTGCACCGACCTGCGTATAGGCTACACCAGCGCGAAGTCTACCCAACAGGGTATTAAGGTAACCGTCCCGACGTCAAACGACTACAGAGAGCTCACGAAGACTCTCCGTCTTAGAGGTGTGTCCTTCCACACCTACGCCCTCCCCGAAGACCGTCAAATCCGAGTAGTGATCCGTAGGATCCCGAAGGAGCAACCCGCGGAGGATATTAAAGCCGACCTTCTGTCGCAAAACGTCCCCGTTGCGGAAGTCCACCGCATGCACCGCGCCCGAGGCAGGGTGCCTTTCGATATGGTCCTCGTAGTGTGTCCTCCCACTGAGGGCCACCACCCCATTTTCAACGTCCGTTCCATCTGCAACCTCACCGGCTTGCAGATCGAGAAGCCGTTTAAGACCGGTGTAATAGGGCAGTGTCACCGCTGCCAGCTTTACGGACATTCGCAGATGCACAGCCACGCGAAACCCAGGTGCGTCCAGTGCCTGGGCGATCACGGCACTGCTGATTGCACTCGTCCTAAGGACCGCACCTTGTGCACAGAGCCGCCAAGTTGTGTGCTTTGCGGAGATTCAGGTCATCCGGCCAACTATCGTGGGTGCCCCAAGGCTCCCAAAACCTCATCTCCCAAACTGACGAAGCGTGCGGACGCCCGTCAGCAAAGGGAAAGCCCCCGCTACGCCCACGCGTGGCCTACCACACAACATCAGGAGCGACTCAGTCCTCAGAGGCCCTCGCCCTGGAACTACTTCCACCATCAGCAGGCTTTTCCAGCCTTAGCTCCTAGACCCGTTCCTGCGGCCATCCCTCCACTTATGGACCCCCGCATCCGCGTCAACGCGCCTCCAGGCATTCCTGAGCCTCTCAACAAAGCCGCTCCGGCCGCGTCAGCTCCACCCGCAGCCACCCGGGTGGTCGGTCAGAACCCGATGGACGCGTTTAATGTCATATCAAGTACATTCACGGCCTTCCTTACCCCTCGCGCAAGGAAAATGGCCAGTGAAATTGTTGCCGCCAGAAATGCCGGCAACATTTATATGATTCAAAATATTTACAATGCGTACCCGGACATTACGCAAGCCCTGATGTCCTTTAACAATCAACCCAACCCTAATCATGGATAAAGTAATCCTCGCGCGAACCAAACCCCGATCCCTAAAGTTAGGTTATTTCAATGCCAATGGCATCCTGCGACAACGCGCTGAAATCAGCGAGTTCCTCCGCGACCATCACATCGACATCCTCCTTGTTCAGGAAACGTTCCTCAAACCGAGTTACCGAAATCCGTCAATTGCAAACTATCGTACCCTTATCTATTACAAAAAGGAGCTATACTGCATTCCCATAGACCCTCCCACACTCTCACGATTAGAAGTGTCTTGCTGCCGGCTTGGCATGACAGGTCATCAACCGATCACCATAGTTTCGGCCTACCTCCCCCCCATTAATACTTCGGAGAACTTCCAACTCCTTACTAAAGATCTTTCTGTCCTTTTTAGCCTGAGTGACTCCGTTATCATAGCGGGTGATCTCAACGCTAAACATCCCTCCTGGAATAGCACCAGGACCTCTTCCAGAGGGAGACACTTGTTCAACCTCTCCTCCTCTCAGAATTTCGATGTCCTCGCGCCGATGACTCCCACTCATTTTCCCCCCGATCCCAATCACACCGCCGATGTTCTCGACGTGGCGCTCCTACAGAACGTCAACCTACGGTTGGACTCTTTAGAAGTGGTACAAGAGCTCGCTTCCGATCACCGTCCAGTAGTCATGAAACTGGTCCCCCGCATAGGTCTGCCCGATTCCACCCAACCCCTTCCCAACAAAGTGGTAACGGACTGGAGGAAAGTAAGCGATCGCTTAAAATCCACCACGTCCCTCCACTTGGACCCAATCCCCGATCATTTTGACTCTATCGCTGACACGACGGCCGCGATCGACTCATTCACAGCTCACGTACAATCAGTCCTGAACGATTGTTCAAGGGAAATTCCAGCGACGGATGACCGTCGCTGGAAGTTGCCCGACGATGTACGCGAACTGTTGAATGAAAAGAACGCGGCTGTCCGTGCCTACAGCAACTTCCCCTGCGACGCGAACAAAGCCCATATGCGTTACTTACAGCGTACTGTAAGAACACGCATAGAGGAGCTGCGTACCGTCGGCTGGGACAAGATGTTGAGCGAACTAGAGCCCACCCACCTAGCCTTCTGGCAACTCCAGAGGAAGCTCAGATCCGGAGAAATAGTCTCCATGCCCCCCCTGATCCGTCCCGACAAGACCATCGCCTTCGATGATGTCGACAAGGCTGAGCTTCTAGCCGACAGTCTAGAAGTCCAATGCTCGCCTAGCTCTCAACCAGCAGACCAAGCTCACCTCTCTGAGGTCGACGCTGAAGTCGAACATAGAGCCTCCCTCTCTCCCGTCGAAGACCCAGAGTATCCACTGCCCCCAGTCACGCCCGACGAAGTGCACGACCTCATCAAAGGTCTTAAGGCTCGTAAAGCCCCCGGCTCAGATGGAATCACCAATAGGGTATTCCAACTTTTCCCTGCCCACCTGATAATGCTACTGACCACCATCTTCAATGGTGCTCTGAGCAACAACATCTTCCCACAGGCATTCAAAGAAGCCACCGTCATCGGTATCCCGAAGCTCGGCAAGCCAAAGTCAGAGCCTAGTAGTTACCGCCCCATCAGTCTGCTCAATGTCCTCGGCAAAATCTATGAGAGGCTTATTTATAAGCGCCTCAGAGACTACGCCGAGACAAAGGGCCTCATCCCCAACGAACAGTTTGGTTTTAGAACCCAACACTCGTGCGTACAACAGGTCCACCGTATAGTCGAACACATCAACTTCGGTTTCCAACGAGGTTTGATGACCGGTGCTGTCTTCTTCGACATAGCGAAAACGTTCGACAAAGTCTGGCACAACGGCTTATTATATAAGCTGTACCAACTCGGCGTGCCAGATCGTCTCGTGCTCATCTTACGGGACTTTTTGTCGAACCGCACCTTCCGTTATCGCATCGAAGGAGCGCTATCCTCCCCCCACCCTATTCGCGCAGGAGTCCCTCAGGGCTCTGTGATCTCTCCTTTAGCTTTCACGCTATTCACCAGCGACATGCCCAAGTGCAGCAAGGCGCAGTTGGCCCTGTTCGCAGACGACACGGCCATCTACTACACCGGCCGTGATGAAAATTCGATAGCTCGCATTCTCCAAACCCAAGTGAACTAGCTTGGTGCTTGGTTTAGAAAATGGCGAATCGAAGTTAATCCCGACAAAAGTCAAGCGGTTCTTTTCTCAAAACCGCGTCGCAACCCCTGCCCCCCTCGACCGATCACCATGTTCGGCAAGCCGATCCCTTGGGAGAAGCGAGCCAAATACCTGGGTGTCGTACTAGACGAACACCTCTCTTTTTCAGAGCACATTAAGGCGGCTCGTTCGCGCGCCGCCTTCGCTCTAGGTAGACTTCACTTTGTCCTCAATGCACGTAGCAAATTGTCATTAAAGTGCAAAATGCGTATCTACACAGCGTGCATCCGCCCAATCATGACCTATGCCAGTGCAGTCTTCGCACACGCCAAGCCCGTTCGCTTCAATAGAATGCAGACCCTCCAGAACAAGTTCCTCCGTAGGATAACAGGCTCCCCCTGGTACGTTCGCAACGAAATCCTCCACGTAGACCTCAGGATTCACACTATCCGTCAGTTCATGAAACGCATTTCAAAGCGTTTCTTCGAGACCGCCGCGAATCACCGCAACCCTCTGGTTGTGAAAGCCGCTAGTTATATTCCCTCCTCCATTAGTCATGTCCGCCGTCCCAAGCATGTCCTCACCGATCCCGATGACCACATAACTCTCATTCAGGAGAGCAGTAGGGCCACCAGTACAGTGCACAAACACAGACCGACATTCCGACCTCGCCGCCGAGGTTCCTCGCGAAGATCCCGACGTAATTGTCCCCCCCGACCCTTGCTCGACGAAGTGCCAGCCCGCGCCGTAGCTGAGCCTGTAGCTTTAAATTCCCCGAATAATAATAATCAACAAAACTTGATCCAGCCTGTCCCATCTTGCTGTCCTCCCGTCAGCGACGCCCTAAGCCGAGGTCCGTACCCCACAGGGGGTGCCCTTAGCGAGCGTTCGCTTAATAATATAAGTTGTTTTACGCCCCTGGCTGGAGGCTTTGAGTCCGCTTAAGGCAGCCACAGGATAGTCCGGTTAAGTAGTCACGACCTCTCAAGGTCAACTACGAGATGCCATACCAAAAAAAAAAAAAAAAACGCAGAGCGCGAAGTATTAAATTGTGATAAGAACTGTGTGCATCTCCTTGTAAAATTAAGTTGTGTGAATCATTGTTTGTTGTGAGTGATAAAAGTGTTGTAAAGATGTTTCATCGTTATCATTTAAGACCCCCGAGCCCTCCCGCTCTTACATCACAAGAAAGGGACCAGCCTAAGCCTGAACTGGACCCATAAACGTACTCGCCTACTATGCCGACCTCTCGACCATGAAATTCGGACGACCTGCATTTACTTCGCAGCCAGATCAAGTGGCTGGAAAGCACAGAGCATCATTATAATACTGGTATAGAGTGCCATCTCAAGCGATTTTTATGCCAACCTGTCACAAGTAGCGCCACCTGGATTTCATGTTCCATAACTAACCATACTACTCTTATATATTACTTGTACTCTATACTATTTTCATTTCATTGCTTTTGCATATGTTTTCCGTGGTTGTAGATTGATTCATGTAAAACCATGTTTGGTAGCTTGAAATTAATTTTACAGTAGTTTGTAAATAAAAACTGCTCCACATTAAATGTAATCAATGTACAAGTATGGAAAATGTGCACATTTATTCTTTTAGATAGTTTGTAAAGGTTAATTTAGTTTTTAATGAAACAAAGTTGCTTAAGAATATTCAATACGAATATATAATCACGTTTGCAAATTACAAAACGTATCGGCAATTTTTTGCTTTCTTTTGACAGTTTCGAATTTTGACATTTGGATTTTTTAATAGCAATCGATTAAATGAATCGAAAAACCCAAAAAGATCTGCCCGTAATTTAAATTTAAGCCTTACATTTATCTTACCAATTACAATTAAACTCATTGAAAATAAATAAGAAATCAAAATAGCAATTATAAACAACAAGTATAAGTCGTTTTGTAGAGACCTCTATTGAGTGATTTGTGAATTATTTGCCTTAAATTTACAGAACCAGATTACTAGATGGCGCATCTAAAAAAGTTGCTGTGTACGTAAAGGCAACTTTACCCCCCTGACTGGAAAGGATGGTTTTTCGGAATAAAAACACGAGTACCCACAAGATAAGTAAAATTCATTTACCTCATTATGATCCAGACGAGCATAAAATGACAATTGAGGAATGGTGTAAACAAGTTGCCTCTTTAATCACCACGCAAGATAATTCAGTTTTTTTGCTATGATGAAGGGATTGGCATGCTTGCAAACAACGTGCTAAGCAATAGGCACACTACTGCTCATTCTCTTGCTGATTGTGATTCACTCCAAAGTGAACTCGTAGCACAATTTAGTGGCAAAACTAGGTATATTGTGTACGTCAATGCATTTCGGGAATATACTTTAAATCAGGCTAAATCTTTTTCTGATTATGTTGCCAAATCCTTGCGTTTGTTTTCAATAATTTCTCCGAATGCTCCAAATGAGCTCATGGTAGGAGCTGTAATATCTGGCATAAGACCAAAGATTTACCAAGCTCAACTCCTTAGGTTATCACACTGAACTGAACTGATTTCCACATTGGCGAACTATCGTAAACGACCCGTCGATGCATTATCAGATAAACCTCATGCCAAACAACCAAGGCTTAACCTTCCAACAATTGCGACGTGTTACAATTGTAACAAACCAGTACCAACATTTCTCGTGATTGCAGGAACAGACTTTGTGACATCTGGAAACCAGGCCACCCATATGACAGCTGCTTTAATAAAAAGAAAAATAGAAGAAATCCGAGAAAACTTCTGTTTCTGCTACTGCTTTAACAGCTGCACCACCATCACACCGAGAACTCGACTCGATTCAGAAGGAAAAGGCGCCTAAAGAAGTTTTACTTCAAATTGGTGATATCTTTCTTTTTCATTTTATTGACAGTTGCAAGAAGTTGCTGGGTTAATTAAGGGTAATCACTAAATAGAGCTTTTTTGCAATTTAGAGGTTTTCGGGACAATGACACACCTTCGAGTGAAAAACGTTAATCAGTGTAGCCAAATTTAATGGTGTGTGTACATTCGAAGTAAAAATTAACCATTCAATTATAAGTTCCTAATTGGAAAAGAAGCCAAAGAAGGCCCTAACGATTAGCATCTTATAAGAAAAAAAAAGGTTAAGACAAAAGCTGTAAGTAGACACAACAATCACGGTTGTCCTCAAAAATTACATTGTACTGATAAAAGACGTAACGTTTGCATAAGCTCCTGATTACAAAACAAGTCAATATGACATCAAACTTTTAACCTATGAACCCAAACTTGCATTTTCCACCTAACTCTTCTAATTAAAGTCTAGGAGTCATTCAGAATGACAGTAGTCTTTGAAAACTTTTGTATGCTCACTAATGACGCTACAACAAGATATCATTTATACGAATTGGAGACTTGCTGTTATCAGAGCAATAAAACACTTTCTACACGGCACAAGTTTACAGTTGTGTAATACCCTTAAAGCTTCAAAACATAAATAGGAATTAACACTTCGAGTTCTTAGGCCACACTTACAAAAAGTTTAGTTTGATGTTATTTACCGTAAGGGCCCACGTAGATTTTTTGGGCAACAATCCACAAAAAAACAATGTTTTATCAAAATATCTAACGCAGATTATAGTTGTGCAAGAGAGGGACAAAACACTCAAAAGTAAGTTGAAAAAAATACAGATGATTTTGTAAAAAAAAAAAAAAAAATGTGTCGAATATGAGACACGACTTCTCAGTCCATACGGACACAATCTCTTGATGATAACCATACAAAACCAAAAAGGAGAATCACAAACTCGTACAGTAGTCCCTGAATCACATGTTTGTTCATTAATAAATAGATACCACGAAAGTATTTTACGTACGGGGTGGGAACGTACTTTGGATAAAATTCGAGAATAGTTTTGGTTTAAACACATGACAAAACGGGTACGTCAATTTTGCGATAACTGTTTAATAAATTGCAAAATAATGCAAATTTGGCAAAGAGTCTTCAGGCAAAAAGCAAATGGAACTGCACCCCATTGATAAAATAAGCATACCTTTCCACACGATACACGTAGACCTTATGGGTAATCTTACCGGCACAAACAAAAAAGCATACGTTCTAGTAGCTATTGATGCACTTACAAAATTTATACTTCTATATCCACCGAGAGATAAAAGTACCAATATAATATTAAAGAGTTTCCGCGAAATGATTCATATTTTTGGCACCCCATGTAGAATTATTTCTGACAGAGAATCTTCTATTATGGGCACAGAAATCAAAGATTTTTTTTAAAATCTTTCTGTATAGAACATCATGCTATTGGTACACCTAAAGCTAACGGTCAAGCTGAAAGACAAATGCGCACTCTCAAAGATCACCTTTCAGCAATATCTCTAACGCAATCTAGAGTTTGGGTTAATAAAATAGGTGAATTGTAATTAGCATTAAATTGTACGAAATCTAAAGCTACAGGATATTCCCCTTTAGAACTCCTGCTTGGTAAATGATGCTCTCCCCCTGCAATCGAACAGATATGCCTATTTTACGAAGATATTAACAAAGATGAGATCCGTTTAGACGCTGAGCACAGCATGGCCGAAACAGCAAAAAAAAAAAAACTTTTCGATTCTAAGTGCGCCAAAATTAGACCCTTTCTACAAGGAGACTTTGTTCTTTGTAAAGACACTCAGTGGTCGGGTAACGAACTAAGACTGAAATATCTGGGACCCTATCAAATATTAAAAGTCCTCGACAATCATAGTTACGAAGTGAGAGACCTTTGGTCCCTGCGAAATAAAATTACTGTAATCACACATGAACACGTGAGATTGGTACCTAATCCTAATTTAATTGAATGAATAGACCGTGATAGCAAGAATAAAATATAATAATTAAAAATAAAGGTGAGAAATTGCTTGTGATGGAAAAGAAAAAATAAAATACGAGAGAAAAAAAAAAAAACTCTTTCAAGCCAAGTCAAAGACGAGCCTCTGAATCTTTATGGTCAAGCCACGATCTGCGACCTCTGAGTTTGATTTTGAGTTGGCTAAATGGTTGTATTAAAAGGCCTTGGTCATGGCTATGATTTCAGATAGTTGGTTAAATAAAATTCAGTCAATCCAAGTCAAAGACGAGCCTCTGAATCTTTATGGTCAAGCCACGATCTGCGACCTCTGAGTTTGACAGTTTCACCAGACTAAGCAATGCTGCCTCTGAGTCTGGTGTAAAAGTTTTTGCATTTTTTAATTTTTCGTCTTTTTCAGAGATTCGCTGGACCTAGCAAGGTCCGCTCGTCAGTATGGCCGTGATAGCGCTTACAAATAAAAACTACGTTTACAAATTAAAAGTATTCAAAAAGTGTTATTAATTAGAAATCAAATAGTGTTATAATTGTTGTTGTATTATTTTACTAAATTCAATGTAAATTTTATTGTAAACCAAAGTTCAACGGAAGTCGTTGCTGTGTGACGTTGACAGTTGTTTTTAAACGTATAAATAGGCTCGCTCTAGTCGCAGAGCGCGACAAGTCCGTCTAAGCAGACGACAACATCATAGGTTGACCTGCGAGATGCCATTTATAAAATAAAAAACGCAGAGCGCGAAGTATTAAGTTGTAATAAGAACTGTGTGCATCTCCTTGTAAAATTAAGTTGTGTGAATCATTGTTTGTTGTGAGTGATAAAAGTGTTGTAAAGATGTTTGATCGTTATCATTTAAGACCCCCGAGCCCTCCCGCTCTTACATATGTATATACATACACATTTACATACAAATAAAAACATATATACATACATACATACTAATAAATTAAATTAAAGTTTCTGTTTGTAATGTTAAAATAACAGCTTTTTACTAAATGCATATGAAAATAGTCTTTGTGTTCCGGCTAATCTCTGAAACGGCATGGCCGATTTAGAAGGGACTTTCATTGGCAGATGTTATAAGGAGTAACTTACACAACTTTTATTTAAGAAAAAAGAATTAAGGGTCCGCAGGAAAATATACAATGTGCACGCGAACGCAGTCGCGGGCACAGCTAGTTGTTTACCGCCCCTCAAAAAGTATTGCGAAATAAAGTTTTTAGGATGAGAGACTGGCCAGTTATAGTCTATTTTGAAAATATGATTAATGTTAGTAAAAATAGGTACGTAAGAATTTAAAAATTTCCCTCTACATTGCGAGCTAATTTCAATTGTCGTGTCTCATTAACAAAGTATCTGCGCCGGGAACATTTTCGAGCTATGATTTTTTTACGATTTCAAGTGTCGTTGAAACCGGACGAATCGTACGATAGACTTCAAATTCATTCATGGATAAAGGCTCTTCTAAGGCGGTTACCTTATCGTATCGTTGGTATAACGAATTCAAGCGCGGTCGACTAACTTTGGGGGATGAAGAAAGAAGTGGTCGCCCTTTGACGGCTGTTACGGTGATTGTTGAATATGTGACTGGGAGCTTTGAAATAAGGCACACAGATAGTTGATAATCTGGATTAAAACACAGGACACCTGGTTAAATTCCGGTAGCACGTTCCCTGGGATATTTTCCGACATCCACGACATGCTATCCGAGAGTTATACCTAATCATACTCCCGTATTATTCAACTCTATTACCTACTATACTTACCAGCATCACCACTATTAAAAAAAATGTAACATTTCCATAACACCTAAGTAGAGTGTAACGATTACGGCGATTACAATACACAATAAAGTGTTGATCGCCTGTGGCAACATGATTATATGACAATAGGCAGCTGCCCGAAGCGTTGATTGACGTGACTTGAAATGCTGCTCTATGAGCTTACTAGTTAATATAAGGGCACATGTATAAGGGTGCTTGGTTTGTTGAGGCAGTTGGTGATATAGCAATATGAACATAAGCAAGGGTTTGATGAATGCGGACAGGGCAGGACCGGTCGCTACGCAAAAACCTGGGACTTGGGAGAGACGGCCACTGCTGAACATGCCAGCAGTGGCCGTCTTTCCACAGAATGATGACGATGAAGAATTTAATAATGTTCTGTATTTCTGTTTATATCAACGAACCATGTTTTGAAATTATTCACGATCTTTGATAAAAGTCAATTAAGGACCATAGGCGTAATTTTATGTACGTTACATTTCTAACTTGACCAAAGAGTCCCCTCCCCTCCTCTAGGACTCCACTTATGACCGCAGAAGTGCGTAATTGGGGTTAAAGAGAGGCAAGAGAGGAATTAGGTAGGTACATAATTTTGTATGGTCAATAGCATCCACGTGTAACGATTTGAGTGTGTTTATTTTGTAGATGAGTATGACCATCGCCAAATTAGCTGAAGCATTAGTGGAAATCACATTCAATGGCAAATGTCCGAAGAATACAAAAATTATGCCTAAAGCAACAAAACAAATACTTCTACTATAATGTAATCTAGTCTAATAAAGTCTACTGAATGCCATTCTCAAGTTCTACACGTTAACGGCCAGACCAAGATTGCATTTTATAATGTGTACACTAGAGCTCATAAGTCCATAGGCAATCTCACAAAGCAATAGATTGACGCTTCGGTTTCACTTACGACCTTCTTCTATAAGTTGTTTTTATACTATATACACGCACACACACTCACTTTGTCTGTAATTGATAGTAGTTCAAAATTTCAATTAATTTAACATATAGCGTGCTAGCTTAGTCGTTACCGTGCTTGGGTAGGAGCACAGAACATAAATACCCTGACGGGGGTAGGAGCGATTATGGCGAGCCCTGAGTTCGAATCTCACCTGCGCCTGCGGATTAAGCTTAATGTTTTTTACAAATAATATGTATTTATAGTTTTTGGTATGTTATTAATAATACCTACAATTATAATTTTTTGTTTGTTTTAATACAATTACTTGTAGTCGTTCGATAATCATTCGATACTTGTCTCGTTCATCTTGTTTACTTAGATAATAAAAGTTTGTAGGTAGACCACAGAAAACTGAGTAAATTATTTCGATTTCTGTGAGGTATATGCAATTCGTTACGACTATTCACCTAATTGAACTTTGTTGGTTAGTGACGAATGTTTAAATTTGTTAATTAGCAGTATTGTGGTTATAATTTTCAAAATGCAATGAAATATAGATATTGAAGCGTTGAAAAATGTGACCTGAATTATGTGAAAACACAAATGGACTGACGGCACGGTTGGCGCAGTGGTTGAGCGATCGGCTGCTGCGCTCCGTGTCGCAGGTTCGATTCCCGCACGGAACAAATATTTGTATGACCTACAAATAGTTGTTCCGGGTCTGGGTGTCTTGTGTATGTGAGTTTTCATGTTTGTGAACGCACCCACGATACAGGAGTAATTCCTAGTGTGGGGCAACGTTTTAAAAAAAAAAAAAAAAAAAAAAGACTAAGTGTGAGTGTTATCCTTGAAATATTTCATATTTACTTAACATAAATTATTATTTGTTTAAATCAGTGAATGATGAGTAAAGTGTTATAAACATAATGCTATTTATAATGCTTTTTCTTAATTATTATAGTTTATAGTATTTTGCTTAGAGATGTCTAATAGTATTACATTCTTTGTTCTAGAGAGATACTGTGAGTCTGTGGGTTAAGAGATGTGAGGAAGAGGGAATCCTTGTTAGTCGGAGCGCTTGTTTATGAAGTGAAAAGCTTTTTTAAACAAGACTTCACATGGTTGAATGAATATGAAACAAATGGTTTCATACCAACCGGACATTTTGCTGAATTATTCAACACGTCATTAAAAACTGTGCGCCGTGTACTCCACGCTATAAAGGCTGCATCACCGTAGCCTAGCAAGCAAACAATAACGTAATAAACAAGAACGTTTAAGTTCCGGAATAGTTTATACTGTAGATTTAATTATAAAAGATTGAGGTTTAGTTTCAATCATCTTTTCTTAAAGAAAATTAATACTTAAACTATCCTCAAAATGTTATCTATATTCACTAAAGCCAAATAAAATGTGAAATACTTAATGTAAACAAACTACCTTACCTAACCACTTATTAAAATAATTTATTTTGGATATTAAAGATAGAAGCTGAATGTTTATGGTGAAATAAATCTACTTATCAAATTTTTTAAACATTTCACATGTTAAAATAAAACAATTTGCTTCTAAGTTCCTTGATTAACCTAGTATTGCACATCCTGTTTGGCTGAAGGAGTTATTATAAATAATCGTATGGGTTTGTTATCCATACTGATATAAAATATTATTACAAATAAACTTGTTTTTATTTATGTTATCACTTGTAACGCTTTTTTTTATTCTAAACCCTTTACGTCAACATCAAAAATAATAAAAACTGCAGTATTTTTTTTGGAATATTGTTATTATTGCAAAACAAAATAAAAATGTGGCAATAAAACAGCGCTGCATCTTATGAGATCAGAACCTAAGCCGACTGCTTCTCAGTACAACGTTTGGCGCCTACTGCTTCCAGCTCATATTAGATTAACTCGAATTTTAGCAATGCCATAAACCGGCCAGGTTACGAGCATGATGCGTGTCTAACGAAAGCGACGGAAATATATTTTATAATTCGCGACTTTACGTCAGTGTTTGCCGTGCAAAACTGCGATCTTTGTGGTGTGTGTCGTTTAAACACATACAGTCGTACCGTGAGTTCACAGCAATACGACTCTTAACGTGCCTATGCACTTTTGAACGCTTACTGTAAGTAGATTAATTATTAATATTCTCTTAGACTGGAAAGAGCAAGTAGGTATAACTTCCTATATCCGTCAGTCAAAGTTTGCGCTTGCTTACAATTTGAAGGTTCTGCATATTCATATAATCTTTAAAACTTTCTGCGGTGCACTGCTGTGCGAGTTTCACTGGCGTTGAGTATATGAAATTGTTAAATATGGCGATGTGCTAAAATATTTTACCTACCCTTATTTCTTGACTGGGAGAGCTGCGAATATGGTAACAGCAGATGGAGTACAATCTTATGCGATCGCTGTCAGACCAGCAATGATCTTCTAATACCTGAAACATTTGTGGTGTTAAACTGTCCGTGAACTCATGTCTGTTCAAAGGTGAAGGTAGATTTTTGCTAAAGGCGGCTTAAAATATAAAGGTCGTTACTAATCCGGTGGTAACACTTTTATAACCTTTCCACTCTTCTCATTGCATTTTGTTTACCTATAGGTAGTAGCAGTGCAGAACTACAATTTGCTGACCAACTTAAAAGTCTGTTAAACTAGAAGTAGGTATACAGTCGTGATTTAAATATGTTTTATAAAACAGTAAATTATTTACTACTAACTGTTTATTTATATATAAACAGGTGTGAAAGTTTCATAACACCCAGTAAAATCGTCGCAACCCGACCCCGTCACGGGGGCAACATAACTTAAGAAGAAATGGATACGAGAAAGTTTAAGCATGAGTAAAGGGTATTCAATTTCTTTAACGACCATCATTTTTGCCGGGGCTTGCCATGAATCTCCAAGATAAGCGTTTAATGGAAATAACAGCTCGCCAAAGAACATTATGGTCATACGCGAACTATCCCCAGGCCATAACCTTAAAAGGGTAATATTTCTGCATAAACAAACTATTTGTTTCTTCTACGTGTTTTTATGAAATCCATTATGACTATGTTTATGCGTTGTCTTTGTGCCGTGTAATGTTCTTGGAATGCATGCAGTAGATAGGTAAGCATTGCGAGGCTGGGACTGGTAGAAAAGGATTGTTTTAGTTCAGAAGTAAATAATAAGCTTTTCATATTCTTGTACAGTCATTGCTTACAACTTACAGTACCTACACAAATTAACTATATTTTTTGACTGAAATAATCTAGCTTTACAATGTCTAAAAAAGTGGTTGTGTATTTCAATTTCGAAATCAATTCATAGGTTATACTCTCACGGAGTCACGGGAAGCCAATCGACTATACGAGTTCCTAATCGGCACTACGAGAATTGGGCAAAAATGGAAAACCCTCATGTTTACTGTTCTACGAAATATCCCAAATTGGAAAAAACTTTGGTATTGTCCACAGGTATTTGTCGAAAGGATGTGTGTTAGCCGTGGGAGATTTGTTTGTTCAACCGACCCACAGTAATAATTTCTACTGCAGATTGCGTCATAGTACCGTTTGATATATCCAATGTAAGGGCTTACTGTGAGGGTACCAATTTTTTTGCTTGTTAAATAAATAGTTGTAAAGTTATAAAAAATACTGCTGAATATAAAACTGTTAATGGTGTTCGAACTTACATTTTCAGTTGGTATGGGACATGTTTTTCAACTACAATATTAAGTTTCTTCTCTCTTCTCTTGGGATAAATTAATCCCACATACGGAACCCTTCATTGTGTGGTCCGACAGACACGCACTTGTTTCCTATCACATAATACGTAAAATGCATAAATAGAACCCACAAAACCACAGTTAAGAGTAAATCTTTCGCATAATAAAAGAAACACTGAATGTCCCAGTAAGCGGTTCTGTGTATCTGGTATTAACGTCTGTTTACAAACAAACAAACAAGAAGAGCCCACTCAGAACAAATAATAATAAATATCAAATGTTTATTTATAAACGCTGCCTTGAAAAAGAGGTTCCGTGTTCTTTAATCATTTTTATTACGCTAATGTAGCGAACGTTCTTTGAAAAAACATCGCACAAACCGTTAATTTGAGGCACATAAAAAGCTGTGTTTGCTTTTTTTTTTTTGTAAAGTAAAATAAACTTGTTCATACATTCAGACTATTGAGTATAAAAATTTAAAATCTTATTTGACTGTGCCTAGGCAGGGGGCGACAAGGCGAAAGATGACAAAAGTGGTGTTATAATTTAAAATGTATAAATAAGTTCTAATTGCGAAACTCTGAATAATCTCTATACTATATATAATTAGATGAATGAGGGACAACAGTGAGCTATGCGTTTTTTCTTTTACTCTTTCGACAAGTAGGTGACAATCAAGAGCAATGCAGGGTGGGATATTTGTACCCTCTGGCATTATTGTATAATCTCATTTTTATTCAGAACAAACAATGAATATTTATAGACCAGACGAAATCCATTTACACGCATGAAATGTATTTTAAGATTTCATCATCACTCTGTTGCCTCAGGAGAAAACATAAACAAAGTTCAAACGCAACTAAAATGATTCCAGTGTAAACAATGTCGAATCAACACGATGAATTTATCTAAAGGGAAATCTCTTCAGCGAAAAGCAAACACGTCTCGCGCAAAAGACTACGGAGGGATGAGTGATTCACTGGGCTAGAAAATGTTAGTTGATTTTTGAATTTCACACTTCAATACCCGCTTTAACGTGGGTACGCGATTGTGTTTACATGTTTTCGAGTGATCATCCAAGGTAAAAAATGTGTGCAGAATATATTTTTAACAATAGAACGAAAAACCCTTTTACGTAAATGCGTTCAAATGTGTAGCTATGAAACAAATGCTGGAATGATCAAACGTTTTGTGAACAAGCGACGCACACGTAATGATACCCTTAATGTTTACTCAAATATACTCGTAAGTAACGTTTTGCTACTTATGTTTCAGTAAGTACGAACACGGGATATTATTGTTTGAAATATTAAAATTCCTTCAAAAGGAAGTGTTAAGTGCGTTCGTTTTTGATGGACTGTTTTTATATTCAAAGTAATAATAAAAATAATGTTTTATTCAATTGTCGTGATTAATATCAAACAGATTAATTTTAATATACCAATGCGACACTTAATGTTGACATTAATATTAATTTTGTTTCTCTAAACATGGTAAGTGTTACGCCAGCATGTAACAAATCTTTCTGCACTTTGGCATGAAACCAAAAAACTTTGTATTTTGTGTTAAAGACGGCATATTATTACTGAGAGCTCATAAACATAACGGGCAAAGTGGAGTTTTAACAAAAGCTAAATGCCTACATTGTTGTTTCAGTTAGCACCCGCTGTTAAAGGCGGCGAGAAAAAAACGGATAATTGGAGTAAAGCCAATTTCTGTACATGACAGGGAAACTTTGTTAAATGTTATAACATCGGAATTTATGATTAGAAGTTGGAGTAGTGCAGCAGGCTTCCAACAATTCCAACTTTAGAATTCAATTAGGTACCGATGATTATGGGAACTCTTTTTTTTGCCGACTTTGTGTCTACGGAGTCTTTATCTGAAGGCTTCTGTAATCTTTTTCCATATTTTTGATTGCTTATCTAAATTGATTTAAATTAAATTATAACATGATTGGATCTCATTCTTTAGCTTAAATTAAATTGATAGGGTCAACAGTCTCTAATACTACTTTCGGTTTGCATCCAAAGAAATAATTAAATGTAGGTATTACTCTTTTAGCAGTGGTGGCCCAGTGGTAACGGTCCCGACTTACGAGTTGTAGGTCGTGAGTTCCAACCCAAGCAGGCGCTTTACTTTGTGTAAATAAATTAAACACCACTGCTCTCAAAACGGTGAAGGAAAACATCGTGAGGAAACCAGCATGTCCTAGAACCAAAAATTCGAAGACATGTGACATCTACCAACCCGCACTGAGCCCGCGTGGTGGATTACGGCTCACTACCTCTCATAGAGAGGAGGCCTGTGTCCCAGCAGTGGGAACGTTATAGGCTGATTATATATATATTATATATTACTCTTTTATTGTCATCACTTATTATTGATTAGGCGGTATGCTACTTGTTAAAGTAACTAACATCAAAGTGTTATATAGAGTAAGCTTGGTTCTATTGCGTGGTAGGTTTTTCTGGGTACAATATATTCTTGTGTATGTCCGTTTTTCTGAATTCACTTGACTGGGTTATTTTTTTGAACGTTAAAAGTACAGGATAGTATTTTCCTAATGGATTTTTAGTTACTTTTATTACCAATAAACCGTGTTCTTGAAAACACGAAGGTCAAAGCAAGTTATAACTGCAATCAACATGCCCATTAGGATATTTGGTTGCGGTCAACTCGAGCACTTGACCGCTACCAAATATCCTAAAGATTGAGGTAGAGAAACCTAAATTGAAGTGAAGTTTTCTCATTAATTTGATTACGTCGATCCCAGGGCCCGACCCGTGTCACAAGTTACTTCATTAGTTACGCAACTTGCTGAAAGTAATCCGACCGAATTAGGTTTTGTAAGACACGAGCCATAAAAATTATGCAACATGTCGATTCTGTAGAAATCTCACCGTGAAGACATGCGTGGAGTGAGCTGTCAGTGTCATCAAGTCTGTGTCGTCCGCAAGTTTTCACGGTGAGATGGTAACAGAATAGCACTACAGACGTTAGAATACTTTTTATGCATCACATAACTGTAACGAAAATTCACTGCGCCCCGAGCACCACATGTTAGATTTGTTTATTATAAATTAGCAGCCATTAATAAGGGAGGGGACTACACATTCGTGTCGTTTTAACCAAAATGTGCTGCGATATGCAAACTAGACGATTCATAAAAATATAATTTAAATCAAAGCTCCGTTTCAGAGGTGTTTTTGTCTGTGAACAGCGCGACACAGCGCACATAAGTTACGCCGAATATTTATGTTGGGTGATGCCACCTACAGGCGCACGCTCATATTTACCGCCAAGATCTCGTTTACTGCACTCTCATATTTGCATTTTACATGTATTCGTTTTGTTAACAATATTTTATGTTTCAAACAATTCAAGTAGAATGTTTTCTGACTTACCTTCATGGGTTGTTTTGATAATACTTTAAATTATGCGAATTATGACTGAATTTATATAGAAACACATCAAAAGGGAAGGAACCCTCAGGTGGGATACCACCGGCGTGTTCGTGTAACTCATTTAAAAAGGCTATCACTTTCTCGTGATTTATTTGCCTATGTACCTATTCGTAATTCTACAGTCCGACGGCTCGTAGAATGCGATGAAGATTGTGTAAGCTAGACGTGTTATCCTTGCGCAAGGAACATTACGTGGCAGACCAAGCCCGGGTTTAATTGATCCAGGCAGGATGATGGATTGTAGCCAGTAGATGCGGTGGGCTACGGGTGGTTTGTGGTGGATTAAGACGAATCTGAGCGCCAAAACACTTTGGGGTACATAAACCACACTATTTAATTTGTAAAGTGCGGCTTAAATATATTATGCGTTAGGTATAACAGAAGTACCATCAGCATTTTTGCTGTCATGTCGTGTCTT
Organism: Dasypolia templi; assembly: GCA_963555695.1. Classification (NCBI taxonomy): domain Eukaryota; kingdom Metazoa; phylum Arthropoda; class Insecta; order Lepidoptera; family Noctuidae; genus Dasypolia; species Dasypolia templi. The sequence continues at coordinate 19,266,673 of OY743146.1, read as the reverse complement.
GTCGTGAGAATGAATGTAAAAACTTCACACACCGTTGGTAAACAAGTGATAGGTCAATTACTTTTTGGTAACTTCAACATATTTCAACTAGACAGTACAAAAATATGGATACAAGTCGATTTGGTTGTGCCTCTATTACGAGTATGCTTACAACTAATTAGTTTACAGTTGGGTAAACAAGCCCATGTCTTAATAATAGGCAATTAGAGATGTTCTCATAGTTCAGAACCTCGTGCCTATTTTGTTACTTGTATTTTATCTATGGTTGTCTATTCAAACTTTTACTTAATTAGTATAAAATCTCCTGGCGAGGACGCTCGACACTCGCGGCGGACGGTTGTGTGCGTGCGTTCTCCCGCTTCCGGCTCAGTGTTGTGATTCGTGATTATTTCTCGTTGCAATTACGTGACGTTCTCGTAGTCGCCCTGACTACACCGATTACAGATCAAGCAATTGATTCTGTACTATCAAAAAGTGTCTTTTTTAAGGCAATTCTAATACGAGTATTTCTTTAACGCGCGTTGTGCGCGTAGCTTCACTAGGCCCCTTCTGGGTAAAAAACATAGTTTCGTGGTCCTCGGTGGAAACCTTACGGTGCCAACGAAACCGAGTGGAGTGTTGTCCCAATCACACCCGCCGAACCCCTTCAGGGCAAGGCAGTTTATTGGACGGGTCCCAGATAAACGGCCTTGAGATATCTCCTAGTCGTCTCTCGTGACAGTTTTCCTCTTCAGCTACTTACTTAGTGTCTTTAGGGTGTGTCTACACCCTTCGCGCTAGAGTGGTCAAGGCCCCGTTCGCACAATAAGACTGGCGACGGGTCACAAGCTTAGGGCTCACCAATAGGTAAAGAGCGACCTTATACTTAGACCATACAAGGCGTTCCCGTTTCCGCCGTCCATCGCTTGCATAAAGCGAGACAGGGCATCGTCTATGATATGTTCCTGGTCATCTGTGACCCCACTGATGGACACCACCCGATCTTCAAATTGAAGTCAGCTTGCTCTCTCTCGGGCATCTCAATCGATAAGCCTTATAGAGCCCACATGATTGGTCAGTGTCATCGCTGCCAAATGTACGGACACTAGCAGTCAAACTATGCGACCCCTAGATGCGTCCTGTGTCTATATACATATTTCATGGCACCGCCGACAGTTCTCGCCCTAAAGATAGGGACCAATGTTTAGAGCCTCCGAGCTGCGTACCCTGTGGCCAATCAGGACACCCGGCAAATTACTGGAGCTGTCCTAAAGCCCCGATGTCCTCCTCTCCCAAACTCGCGAAACGCGCGAACACAGCACGGGGGAGCCTCTAGGGAAAGCTTACCTCCGCGCAGATGCCGGAACCCGGTCCGTAGAGGCCCTCTACCTGGGCAAACTTAAATCACCAGAAAGCTCCCGCAGTTTCGGTGCTCTCTCAATTCATTCAACCCGCTGAAACTCCACCCATGATGGCTACCGCCATCCCAGCGCCTCAGTAGCACCCGCGGCCCCTACGAGCCCCGGGCCGGGACAGCGCCCAAATCATAATTAGCACATAGGCGGCCCTCTATACCACCGCTGCGGACAAAATAGCTGATGAAATCGTTACTGCAAATGGCAACGCTCATCGCCTTTTGGAAATACTCAACGCGTATCTCGAGATCGTGCAAGTCCTGAAATACTTCAAATACTAATTTCACAATGGATAACACAAGTTTAAATTGCACCAAACCCAGGTCCCTTAAATTAGGCTTTTCAACGCTAATGGCGTTTCCGGTCAACGCGATGGCATCGCCGCTTTCCTCCGCAACCACCAGCTTGATATCCTCCTCATACAGGAAACCTTCTTAAAGCCTCACTACCGAAACCCGAACATTGCCAACTATAAACTCTCGATGCCACAAGGGTGGCACCCTAATCTACTTTAGGAAATCTTTGTACTGCATCCCAATCGATCTACCTCCTCTCTTCTCTCATCTGGAGATCTCTATCTGTCGGCTCGGCATGACCGGCCACCAACCGATCACCATCATCTCCGCCTATATATCCTCACCAGACAATGGTCCAGGGGATACTCCGGACCATTGCCAGAGGAAATTGCGTTCCTCCGAAGACGTCTCTATGCCTCCTCTGATCCGCCCCGACAAGAGTGTCGCTTTCGACAGTCCCGATAAGGCCGAATGTCTTGCTGACAGCCTAGAGTCCCAATGTTCTTCCAGCTCTTATCCAGTAGACCAAGCTCACCTGAACAAGGTCGACGCTAAAGTCCTACGGAGAGACTCCCTCCCATCCGTCGGAGACCCTGATGATCCTCTGTCTCCCGTCACTCCAGACGAAGTGCACGACATCATTTAAGGGCTCCACGCTCTTAAAGCCCCCGGTTCGGACGGTATTGCCAATAAGGTATACAAACTCCTTCCTGCCCCTCTAATAATGCTCATGACCATCTTCAATGGCGCCTTGAGCAACAACATCTTCCAACAAGCGTGGAAAGAAGCAACCGTCATCGGTATCCCAAAGCCATGCAAGCCAAATGCTGAGCTCTCTAGTTACCGAATCGCACCTTCCGCTATCGCATCGAGGGTGCACTCTCGTCCCCTCACCCTATTTGCGCCGGTGTCCCTCAGGGTCCCGTTATTCAATTCAATTCAATTCGTTTATTTCAACCAACAATTGGGTCATAATTAATAGTTTTAACAATAAAAATAAAATAATAAAAATAAGACAAAACACAACACACAAAATTCATTATTACTTACAAATTAAATTGGCAAAGTCAAATTAAAATTAGAAATAATTAATTAATGATACTGTTAAATAATCAACATTTCAAATTATTGTAGAATAGAAAAGAGCGACTGATAATGAACAATGTTGTGTTATGATTCTTACATATTAGGTTTTGTTATTGTCACTACATTAAGCATACAACAATGGTTAATATAGTGACAGTCGAACCTCTCAGCCATCATCTTCAAGATGGTGTTGGAGCTGGCGCGGACCCTGAGAACTAAGGATGTGCACCATTTCCGCATCGTCGCATAGAAGCAGTCAATACGCGATTCAGCGAACATCCCCGACGCACTGCAGTACCGAGGCAGCCCCAACAACATCCTGTAGGCATTGTTGAATTGGACTCTTAGGACGCTGTACTGTTTTTGAGTATAGTTAGCCCACGGGGCGCTCGAATAAAAACAGGTGCAATACGCTCTGAAAAGAGTGTTTTTCACCTCCTTCGAGCATCGTGCAAACCTGCGAGCTATCATGTTCGCTCTAACAGACAACGCCCTACGTTCCCGCTCTATGTCTGAATCGTCTTTCAGGTCAGAGGTCACCAGATGCCCAAGGTATTTGAAGGTGTCAACCCTCTTTAGCGGTACATTGTTAAGTTTGATGCTAGGGATACTATCTGGACATTTACACTTGGCCCGAAAAACCATACACTCACTTTTCTTGCTGTGATAGAGCAGGCCATGACTGAGAGCATATTCCTCAAAAATGCCGAGCAGCTTAGACAGGCCACAAACCGAAGCGCTCAGCAGCACCATATCGTCCGCATAGCTAATGTTGTTTACACAAACCCCACCGACATGACAACCGACACGCGTGCTGCTCAGCCTCTCGATGAGTGCGTTTACATAAAGGTTGAAGAGCGTTGGCAAGGTCAACCCCCCTTGCCTCACCCCGCACTCCAGCCTGTACGGTTCAGACGGCGTCCCCAACCATCGAACTACGTTAACCTGGTTCTCGTACCAATATTTGAGAATACGTATGCATTCGCTTGGCAGGGATGTGTCGTTAAGTTTATCCCAGATGATATCATAGGAAACCAGGTCAAACGTTTTCGTAAGGTCGAGGAAACAAGCATTGACTGGTGTTTTGCGATCAGTAAAGTACTTGACAGTCTGCTTCAAACACAGAATAGCTGTCTCAGTGGAGTGTCCCGATTTGAAACCGAATTGATTGTCATGTAATTCGAGACAGCCACTCATAAGTGCGTTAAGAAGACTATCGAGGTCCTTAGACAAAATTGTAGCCAGAGAGATGGGTCTATAGTTGTTGGCGTCGCTTATATTACCAGTTTTACTTTTCACGATCGGTACTACCACGGTCTGCATCATAGCTGGAGGTAGATAAGAATGTCCTAGAAAAAGGGAGAAAAACATAGCCAAAACCCTTGGAAGATGGATGCCAGCATATTTAAGATGCTCGATACTCAAGTCATCGTGACCGGGAGAATTACCTCGGGTCATGATCATGATAACCTTTCTAACACCTTTGGTTGTAAACCTTACACTGAGCTCCTGCCCCCGAGTCACACCTTCGAATCCCGACCGTGATGGTTCCAATGGTGACGATACCATGAAATGGTTTTTGAACATTTCAGCTATGTTCTTTGGATCAGTAATGCCACCAACGCTCACAGGAAAGCCCGGCCTTCTGTTTACATTAATAGTAAATTTCCAAAAACTCCGAAAATCATGTTTAGAGTGATGCGTTGCCAGAATGTCCATTTTAAGTTGCTCACTGTTATTTTGACACCATTTTAACCGGCTTTTAAAGATTTTACGGCTTTCTTGCATCTCACTCCAAACACGACCCGACTTCGGTCTACCGTACCATATCCATAACTGGAACTTAGACCTGGCCTCCCGGTGAGCACTACCGACATGTCCATTACAACCTATTACAGGTTTCTTCTTACGTATCCTACTACTACCAGAGTAACTGTCTTTAGCTGCTCGGCCTAAGATATCTACAATTTTGTCGATAATGTTCTTATGTTCCACATCATCGCAAGAGGAATTACAACATTTACTTAAATCACTCGGAAAATCTATTAATTTAAATCGTTCATTACATAACTTATTATATAGTGCAATTTGTTCAGACGTTCTCTCGCCCCAACGTATTATATTACACGGTTCGATACTATTACGTGCTATTTTAGGTTTAATATTATTAAAATTACAACATATAACCAAAGAAAAGTGGTCCGACCACATGACATCTTCCTTAATTTCTACATTAACAACCGTTTGCATAGCCGACTCCGTAGCTAGACAGTGGTCTAACCAGCGTCTAGACCCGCACGCGTCACTTATAAAGCTATACGTATCAGATGAGAGTCCGAGTAATTCAACATCGGCACATATCCACTCAGCCTCGTTAAAAAATAACTGGCCCGGATGAGCGTTAAAGTCCCCGAGTAAATAAACCGTCTCAATATGTTCGTTATTAATAATAGCACTTACCAAACTAAGACAATCCGTAAATTCCGGTAGGTTCACGACACAATTGCCCTAACTCCACTTTAATGGCACAGACGCGAGCGTTGTCACACTGCACTATAGACACATTTTGTAGGACACTCTTCTTCCACAATATCGCCTCTCCTCCATACGGTCGGCCTATGAGCATACCCGCCGTAGTATCCACAGCTGACGTCCCCACATAGCCATAATCAGGATCACTGTTGCTTAGAAAATGTATATTATTCGGTAGAAGCCATGTTTCTTGCAAAGTTATTATATCAGAGGTATGACACAATTGCCTGACATAGTCTACCGATCGCTTGACACTTTTACAGTTGAAGCTAACCAATGTGTACAGGTGGTCTTTATCCATCTACTACATTCTCAGACTGGACACGACGCGGCAACGCCTCGACGTCCGTTACTTTGCGCTTGAAATTTACAAATCGCCTGAATATGATTCCTTGAGGCCATAAACCGCTATCGAGGAATAATGATGAATTGCTTTCCAATATAAAGAATTTATAGGCCTTGTATTCCCTTTCGTACTTAAAAGATATTTTCTCTAACAGAACAATTTCCATAGTTTTATTGAATACATAATATATCTTTTCAGTGGTATCATTATGTATTCTCGTAATAAAATCGGTATCTTTCTATCCGCTGCTTCAAAGTTCCCTTCATTGTCGCGACATACTCCCGCCGAGCCTGTATAGCGATATCTCATAGGTTTCTTATGATAATTCACTACCTGCCAGTCGTTATGATTATTATCTCCATGGTCATTTCGCCTCGAGTTCGAGTTTACGTTAAGTACAGTAGCACTCGACGCGGATTCATTCTTGTTATTCTGGATTGTATTAGAGTGCGGCGGTGACGTCATGGTTACTCACTATCACTAGATGCAGACGTAGACGGCTTTGTGACATTAGTACCGTTACCGGCAACAATAGCCGACCGTTGAGAAACAGCTAATACTCGATGCCAATGATCGATGTGTGAAAGCCCTACAGGACCACTATCTAGGCACCACGTCGCCGCGTCGTTTGCTTACGTTTTCTGCGGGCCTATTACGAACTTTTAAAAAACCAGGCAAGTTCCAGGCAATTCATTTCACGGGCTGGTTAAATTTCGTATTATGACATTCCTAGTTCTGAGCGACTTCACGCTGGGTAGTTTGTCTATGGCTGGCTTGTAATTCTCTGACGTAACGTTCAGTAACCCAATTATATATTTATAGGGAAGTTACGGTTTTGTCTAAATCACGTATTTTATGATAAAAATAATAAATACCATATAATAAACTAATTAGTCTAGTATAGTAGGTGAAAATATGAACGCAATTTATATTGTGCTTTTCTAAATTAAAATGATTTATATAATATTTCCTGTTTGCAAATTGTAACGCGAGGTTTCCGAACGTATTCCACTTGAAGGTCAGCGGGGAATTCGACAACTTCAATGAAAGTATTGTTTGTCAAACATTAGTTAATAACAATAACATTATGAAAGAACACTATCGTATTGTTTGTTTAATGGAAGGATCCATTCTAAGATTTACGGAGTACGAGTATAAACAAAAAGATGGCGAAAGTGTTATTGAGTATTTCAATTAATATTCATGTTTTAACATGATATAATATTAAATACAATGTAAGTTTTATTTTAATAGTGGATGAGCGTTCTCGCCCTCGCCTCGTCGGCGCGTTACCTAACTTATGTTGAGCTGGAAAAATTGTTGGAGTTTTTTTATTACTTCCAAGAACTCTGAAGAAATCTCAGTGATTTGCATGTTGCAGTGAAAATGTTGGCTGGGACATTGAATGAGAGCCTATATCACCAGTGGGGCGTTGGTAGGAGCCAGTAGCAAACTATGCTAATGCAACCAAAACCTAAAATGAGAATAATGTTTAGTTAAAACTTTACGTAAAGTTCATACTTAATAAAAACAACTACCTTAGTCTTCACGGTTAAATCCCTGGATTTTGTAAGCCCGTTATGGGTTAAAGGTGAACACCAAAAGGAAAGGCCGTTGTTAGAATTTCAATAATACGTTTATTATCCTTTTATTAATTTAGTGGAAAGTGTATTTTACTATTCTTAGCCTTGCGTGCGATCACACGTCTCATGACATGTGAGGCCTCAGCTGCTCACAAAGATTCAGTCCCAAGTCGTGAACTGCACATCATCCATGTCGCACGCATTAAATTGGTCACGAAGTCGTCTCCTTTTATTACAAGTTTGCCGAGAAGAATCACTTTCCAGGAACTCAAAAAGTTCATTTTCGTCACACATGATTATATTTTCTTATGTTATACAGAAAACACTCCAATAATTTCCAAATAAACCCTAAACAATTCAATAAAAGCTCCTCTGAAGCAGCGTAAACTGAATGGGGATTGTGAGGTTACTTTTTGACAGTTCTAATACGGAACGAAATGTCAAACGAACGTTCGTAATACGGTATTGCCAGGCAATATTCGGCCAGAAGTCGGCCAGGGTGTCACGTGACCGCTGACTAGCTTGTTTGACGAGTTCATAATACGAAATTGCAAGGCAGTTCAGTTTACGCCGTAAACTGCCTGGAAATAAGAGTTCATAATAGGGCCCCTGAACTCGGTAGCAAAGAGTCATATTTAATTTGTAATAATTCAGACTTCAATTGATCGAACTGACTTTGCGAAACATATGTAGACTTAATATTCTTCACTTCTTCTTGAACTAGAAGTAAATCCTTAAGTAGTTTCGCGCAGTCCAGGTGATCAAACAGCACTGGAGAGAGACGTTCTAAATCCCTGGCGACATAGATCGGAAATAGATCCGGTTCCTTTGATTTAAAGGCCTGAACTATATCAGCTAGGTACCGTTCCTCCTTGCCCTTATTTTTACGTTTGATTTTAATCCCAGGCACAACTCGAACAACAATCATTTAGATCTTTCTCTTCTCGAGTCGTCGTCGATCCCCCAGACCCCCCCCCCATCACTATGTTCGGCACGCCGATTCCTCGAGAAAAGCAAGCCAAGTACCCAGGTGTGATCTTTGATCAATACCTTACCTTTCTGGAGCATATCAAGACGGTTCGCACGCGCGCCTCCTTCGCTCTAAGTATATTCCAATTCATACTGACAGCCCGCAGCAAACTGTCACTAAAGTGCTAACTGCGCATCTATACCGCAGTCATCCGTCCCATCATGACCTATGCCTGCGTTGTATTTGCGCACGCTAACCCACGTCATCTCCATAAGATGCAGACGTATGTAGTATTTCAGTTTAATTCCTGGCTGGAGGCCTTAATTTATTAGGGCAGCCACAGGCAAGTCCGCTTAAGCAGACGACAACCTCATAGGTTGACCTGCGAGATGCCAAACGAAAAAACCAAAATGGAAGCCTCCTGGCTTATAATCCCCGTCTAAAGCCGTTTCTCAATCATAAAATATTGTCTCCAAACTTAATTAATGTTAATAGCTGGCCCGGGTTTTTACTGAATAGCCATTAATTAATTTTGAAGTAAGCTCTCTAAAAGAGCTCGTTAAGAGGATATAGTACAGTGTAGTGTTGTAGTTTGCGTTTTAACAGCTTAAAGTAAAGCAACGAGGCTGTGTTGCCGGCAAGCGACTTAATTAACTTAGTACAAACATAATAAAAGTGTCAAAAAGTTGTCGGTGTCTGTGCAGTGACGTGCAATTCTGTTCATTACTTTACACATAGCTGATTACTGTTAATTACAGGAAGCGACGAAGTCTGATCAGCACGCTCTGTCTGTTATTTCTCTTCTAAAATCTATGCACCCTCTATAAGTTACATGTCATTATCTTCAGCTCTAACAAATTGTTCATATTCAGTCGAGTCTATAATTTTAAAGTCACGCTTTTCAATTTGAAGCATTTTTATATTGTAAAACTAAAGATCGACGAAATTAAAAGATTGACGTGTCTCCGGTGAATGACTTTTTAAATTTCTACCTACCAACCGACGTCGTTTGTAGGGTTGGGAAGCTAGTCGATAATAAAAGGTTGCTCTACAATTTAGTTTCAGTCGTCGCTTCGCTGCAACGTCTAAGGAATTTAAATTTTTCCTTTGCGCTCCATCGAAGATAATCAAGCTGGCGGGCACTCCATGTTTTGAATATTAATGAAATTAATCACGCTTCGCGTATTATTATTGTGCTACCACAAACACTGCATAATAAAGTTTTCTTAAATCGCTTCTATCCACGTTCTTCGTACAACTTTGGTAGTTTAAATTCTATCTCTTAAGTGTATTGAGTTATTCAAATTTCATTTTCTTAAACTCCAGTTGAACTGAATTCGTACTTTCATTTTGTTATTTTGTGGTTGGTACCGTAATTCCTATAGTGACAAGTAAAAACTTTGGTTGGCATAAACATCACTTTGTATTTACCACGGAATTGCACAGTTGAACCGCTAACACTGAACTACCCCTGTAATAAATTAGTTGTTTCAGCGGAAATGGCATCGTCTTAGCGGGGGCCATAAAGACATTTAGGATTGAGTTCCACTGTGGCTGAGCGGGGCCCGTAGGTACGTAAACCGTTATAATAATGCGCATAAAATTCTCCGCCGAGAGCAGTGAGCGAGCGAAGTTGCCGGTATTACAGCTGTGAGTTATTCAACGTCACGTACCCCGGGACTGGTCGCAGTTGCGCCCCGTGTCCTCGTCGCTACTCTGTGTAAAGTCAGGCGTCCCAGCGAAACCGGTACAACTTACAACTCGCTACCATTTCGAAACTTATGACAGAAACAATCGAACGTCGCGAACAGTTTTGCCGATTTGTTTTTCCGAGGGCTAGTGATAAAGAACTGTACCGATTTAATTTAATGTCGGTTTCGTACGCATTTTCTTTTTTCATTATATGCTCGTAAACCTGAATGTTATCGCTTCGCGCAAAAATTTAAATAATTGTGCGAATTCGGATTCTGTGCTTTTAACGTATAATTGAATTTAATACTCTTGTATATTGCGTTGTATTTCAAGTGAAGTAGGAGTCACAAAGTATTGCAGCGTATTCTAATACGCGTTATTTGTGCGCTAAGCGGGCTTTACTCGATATTTCCGTTGGAACACTAGTATGCGTAGACACGTACTTACACATTGTTCTCGTTGCAGTTATAAGCTAGCTGACACAGGGGATTCGCTCCCTCGCTCTTCTTTAATTTCTGAGTCAAGCAAACACTGCTTTAATCGAAAATTTTCTCGTTTCAACAAGTTTTACGCGAAGCTCTTTACATAATAAGATAATAAAGTCGAGTGCCCGATTTTGATACGAAAGCAATTAAGGGATGACAGCTCCATGTGTTCCGGGAAACTGATCCCAATATTCTTGGAAAAAAGGTAGGACGATGTCAAAAAATCTTGTAACGCTTAAAGAAAAGAACAAAATGACAGCGTTTCTACATGTACACGTCAATTAGGCACCTTTACCGTCACTCGCTTTGCGTCAAACCCACTTCCATCGTGAGCGGGCTCCAGGGGTAACGGCAAACAGGATAACAATACAAAGGAATCTAGGCGAAATATACCTGGAACATGGAGCTCGAACCAAAGGGGACCACACATAACGTGTCATCATGAAGTTACGTCAATGTCGATTCTTCTTTTTGTAAAATATGCCATGTATCTATGCGACACGGAGTCGCAGTGACGTCAGCAACGTTTCATACATGATGATCCTATTTTCGCATAGACTAAATAACTTTAGCCTAAGTGGTTATTCCAATTGCTTCTAAAGATATATTTTGAGTATTTGTTTTCCTTAAAGATATTAAATGCGATTTAGTGAAACTGTTGTGGACATTAAAGTAGGGTAAGAAGAACAATTGACATCGTTGTACACCAATTATCTGCTTATATCAATGTTTTATAAAACAAAACTAACTTTTGCTCGCGTCGAGCTCGGAATTTATCCCACAGAAACGCACCACTGGGATAAAAAAGTATCCTATATGTGAGTGAAGGTTATAAACTCACAAAATTAATTAACTCACTTAATTTTTTTAAATACTCTTAACTCACTACTTAAGTTTCTAATCATGTAATTTAATCATGATTCGAAATAAACGTAGCCTCATCTAGCGTCCTAAAGCAATTGTGACCGTCGAAAGTTACTGTTCTTTCTCTCAGGAACATTACTTTTTTCTGGATAAATGGTGTATGTCCTATTCTGTGCCCTTGACCACGTATATGCAAAATTTTATGATGATCGGTTCTGCGTTTTAGGCGTAAAAGGTAACAAACAAAACGAACTTAAATACTTTCGCATTTATAATTGAAGTGAGATAACATTGTCAAATGTATAATATAAACGTACATGGGCGCATGTGAGCGTCTCCACAAAGCCAAAGCCATAGCCTGTTTGAATGCGTCGTTTGTTTTACTATACGAGGAAAGTTTAAATGTGCCACATCTTCTAATTACGTCCGATCATTTCTGAACCCTTGTGGGTAAGCCGAGGCTTAAAAGTTGTGTTTGTTATATATACGACCCGAATTTGCTGAGACATTGACGTTAAGGCGCCGCCGCACTTGCTACTGCCCAAGTTTGATACGTTAATTTTATACAGTGAAACTTCACAGTATGAAATGAACATACGAATCTTCGGTCTTCTGTTTGAAGGAATTTGTGATGTAGATTTTAGAAATTGGTTGTTTAATTTTATTGAAGTCAGATGGTAATTTAATTCGCTTGCCTAGATTAGAATTTTGACCTCAAAATAGGAAAATATTGTCCTTACCTACTTAAACCAAAATATTTTTTTATTAAAAAGGCTTCGACAAAGATTCCTTCTTTTATCATTGAAATCATTGCGAAATAATGAAATCTGTTTGATATACAGATTACCTCTTTTAACTCGACTGACAGCAGAAGAGAGGAGGGTAATGTTTGTATTTGCTTTCCAACTTTCAACCCTCTAACTTAATTATAACCCCACATAGTTTCTTTATCTTCATAATCGTCGCCACGATTTAGAATTCTGCTTATCCCGCTGGGAGGCATGAGCGCGAACGCAAGTACGAGTACTTGGGGGTTATACAAATCCATCGCCATTATAATCTGTATAGTACCTGATCCTATGGGATCGTAATGTTTCATAATGGCTGTAATATCACGTCTATAACCTGGCACACTCGCACGTTGTAGTGAACTTGATACTTCTCCTGGATTTTCTCACGAGGTATCGGTATTTATTTAGATAAATAGAAGTTAGAGTTAGAGGGTAATGTACAAACATTTTAGTCTTTGGAAAATTTTAAAAGTTCTTATTATAAAAATAAGCAATACTTTTATATTCATTGATTTTTGTAAATCAAAATGAAAATTTATCATTGCTTTATAGACTGCATTTGATACAAAAGTATTCCAGTTCTGTCATTTCTAATCTTATTACTTAAGCTTTTAAACTTAAAGCTTAAGTTGAAAAGCTTTAAGTACTCGTCTATGTTTGAATATTTTTTTTTTAATCTTTTAGACAAGATTTTTTTCCAACCTGTTTCGTTCTATTTTTGTCTTTGATGACGTTATTGAATATGAAATAGAGACCTTACGATTCTGTTTCTGATGTTTTGATGTTTAATATTGAACTAGATTTAATTTAAAACCTTCTATCCTTTTAAACGGTTAATTAATAATGAAGGTTTCTGGGAAATGGATATTCCCCACTAATAAGGTATTGGAAAACAAAACACTAGAATTTGTTTGTTTTGGCAGTTCCAATATTAGTTCGCTGAAATTGAACTCTTTGGTTGTGAGTTAAATAATGAACATGGCAACACCCTTTGCTTGTGTACTGTAATGTGTATTAAATAGACTTTTATTAGGAATAGGCCTTTCGCTATGAAGTATAAAGTTTTAAAACCAAATTGGTACAATGTTTGCTGACGCAGGATACCAAACATATTCAGTGTACGCTGCTTTCTTCATATTATTATATTCCCTTAATATTATTATTACATAATTATTCGCATATGAAATTGCCGTTTTGTACAGAAAATTTTAAACTTTTTAAGGTAAGATATATTTGTTTAATAAAAGTATTAACCCGCAATGTCTATACATTTATGCCATCTCATTGGAAGGTCATTTATGCTTTTGCCGTAGAACTCTGGGGACCTAGACTCATCAAACTGTTTGAAGGCATTCTGTATTGCTTCCAGGGAATAGATGTTTATACCATCTTAAAATATGAACGAATCTCGGAGTAAATGGTAGTCGGTGGGGGCTCGGTCCGCCGAGTTCGGAGGATGACGGTTGGTTTCCAACTGTTGGTCCTGTAGTGTTAAAACGGTCTCTCGAACAATGTGAGGTTTTGCGTTATCAATGTGAAGATCGGCTGACGAGTCGGGGCTATTTCACTGCGAGTCTCGCCATCATAGTTTGAAGTTCTGTACAGTAGACATCAGCTGTTATTGCTTGACCGGATCTGAGAAAGCTATTGTGAATTACATCATAATGTGACTACCAAGCAGTTACCATCAACTTTCTATGGGTAAGCTTCACTATATTGTCGCGGGTTTTGACCTGGACAAGCCATTGCGTTGCTCGCTTGCGATACTCGTAAAGAATTCACTTTTCATCACACGTCACAATCCGCCCCAAAATCCCTTTATTTATGTACTGGTTCAACAAGGTAAGACAAGCTTCAACGCGCCGCGCTTTGTTTTAATTTATCCTACCGATTTGAACCAAATGGGTCAACATTGTGGGTATGCCAAAATCAAACCTTGCTGCTAATTCCTTGCTAGTTAAAAACAAGCCGAGAAAAAATATGTGACGTTTATGGACTCAGTACGAATACCAACAAAGTCGGTTCAAGTGTTTTCGGTCCGGGAATTTTGATGTCAAAGATGCAGCTCGCCCGGGTCGTCTGTTACGGGTAGCATAAGCATATGCTTATGCTTATGCTACCCGTAACCCGATGCCCGATGCCTTTTTCGAAAAAGTGGAGCATATTAGATACGACATACATAGCTTAAGATTTAGGAGTTGACTACAAAACAGTTTTGATCACGGCCGGACCTGTTTAAACACTGCTGAATTTAATTTATTTGATAGGAATTAGTCGAAATTATTTAAAAAAGTTTGTTGTATGGCCAAGTGACGTTAAATGATAAATGATTTTTATTTCTGTAAGTGGGTTTGTAAAAAACACTTTTACACGTCAAACATTTTTTTTTAAACTAGATGAGGTCGGCGTTTCCTATCTGACTACTCTGAGAAGAAAAGCCGAAACCAACTCAGAGGTCACAGTCTCTTTTAAAGTCCAGACATAATCTTGGTCAGATCATGTTAAGACCATGCGGATTGATGTCTGAAATGGTCTTTTGAGGAAAGAACCACACAGATTGAGTGGACCTGTCCAGTCAGTGCACGCATTTGTCAGTAATCGTACAGCTCAACTCAAAACATAAGGAGCTCAACGATTCGACGAACAATACCAAAGAAAGGACATTGGATAGGCCGTATAATTACTCAAACCGCCAGACCAAGTTTCGATTAAAATTAACTGAGATAATAAAATATAAATAATAACATAATATACAATGACGTGAAAATTTACTTTGTAAAGTATTATAATATTTTAATTATTGTGAATGTGAAGGCAGTGTGGATTTGTTGTTTTTTTTTATCTCAATCTATTTTTAATTTTTAAAATTAGTTTTAATCATGGTCTGGCAGTTTGAGCAATTTATGCGGCCTACCCAAATGTCCTTTCTTTGGTAATGTTCGTCGAATCGTTGAGCTCCATATGTGTTGTGTTGAGCTGCATGATTACGGACAAATGCGTGCACTGACTGGACAGGTCCACTCATTCTGTGTGGTTCTTTCCTCAAAAGACCATTTCAGACATCAATCCACATGGTCTTCACATGACCTGACCAAGATTATGTCTGGACTTTAAAAGAGACTGTGACCTCTGAGTTTGTTTTGGCGTTTCTTCTCAGAGTAGTCAGATAGGAAACGCCGATCTCATCTACTTTTAAAATAGTATTGACGTGTAAAAGTGTTTGTAAAAACCTACTTACAGAAATAAAATCATTTATCATTAAAAAAAACAAAAGTAAAAAATAAAATGACCCACATAGTCTTAACATTTACAATAATAACAATAAAATAATACCTAGGTAAGTATTCATGTCATTGTTTATTTTACAGATCATATGAGGACCATGTAGGTAGGCGTTACTTGAGTTCAAAGATTAAAAGTAGTAGTAATGTAATGAAAATGACATTGAATATCTTTAATCAAGCAAGCAGACTGTCAGTAATTATACGGACAGAAAAATACCAGTTTATGCGGTCTTTCTTGATCTCTCTAAGGCGTTTCACCTAGTCTGTTATGATAAGTTGTGGGAAAAGCTTGTAAAGCTTTAGGATGTACCTAGCGAGTTAATAAGTCTATAAAATTTTTGGTATGGCAATCAAAATAATCGGGTTACGTGGGCGAGTTCCTTTTCTGACTCATATAAGTTAGAGTGAGGTGTTAGACAAGGTTGGCTTACTTCGCCAACCATGTTTAATATTTATATGAACCAGTTGATTGAAGAACTCAGCAGAGCAACTGTTGGTTGCCCCATTGACGGTAAGTCAGTCTAATCCAAGTTATGCAGACGATATGGTGCTGCTGGGTCCTTCAATCAATACAATAAGTAAATTAATTCGAATTTGTGAAGTGTATGCGGCATCTCACGGGATCACGTATAACATAAATAAAAAGTGCGCTCCTAACTTTTAAGGGGAGAAACCGAGTGTCGTCCGAGATTCCTTTGATCAAACTGAATGGATGCTCCTTACAACGGGCTTCACAATTTACTTACTTGGGTCATGTGGTGACGGAGGACCTCTCGAAAGATGCAGACATGAAGAGGGAGCGTAGGGCGTTGTCGGTCCGATGTAATGTGGTAGCCTGCAGGTTTGCACGTTGTACGGATGGTGTAAAGTGGACGCTTTTCAAAGCGTATTGTCAATCTTTTTACACATGCAGCCTGTGGATGAATTATACGCAGCGTACCTACAAAGCCCTATGTGTGCAGTACAATAATGCCTTCAGGGTGATGTTGGGTCTCCTTAGATACTGTAGTGCATCTGAAATGTTTGCGTGGACGCAAACGCACGATTTCTGTGCTATTATGCGCAAGAGAACTGCATCAGTAATGAGTACGATACCAACGTCACCAAACAAGATCCATAGAATAGCTAAACCCGGCTTAACTTGCAATTAGGTGATGCTGAGTATAGTGGGATTGAAAGGGCATCGTTCATTATAAGCTTTTATCGCCGGTCAAAACTCTCCATTTGGATCTCTCTCAAGCAAGAAAGAAAACAAAACAAGAAAGAAATTGAGGAAACACGGCCGGAATGGATCAACAGAAAGGGTGTGTTTTTCTTTATGATAACGCTAGACCACACGCATCTTTAGTACTTCATCAAAAATTGAGAGAGCTTGGTTGAGAAGTGCTAATGCATCCACCATATAACCCTGACCTTGCACACTCCGATTTCCACCTGTTTCGGTCTCTTCAGAATTCTTTATGTAGGTAGGTTAGGTTAACAACACGAGAAGACTGTCAAAACTATTGCCATACATGTGTGATCAAGAGTCCCAAAATTTCTACAGCAATAGGATTTTGTCACTATCTATAAAATGGCAACGAGTTATCGAAAAAAAGGCACATAATATATTATAATCAAATTTAAATAAACTACGAAAAGAAATGTCTTGAATATGTATTACAAAATACGAAAACACTTTTTCCTCTACCCTATAAGAAACACACTTACACAGAATCGCGGTCAATTAATACGGGTCGATGACGAAAATCCCTGTAACTTGCAAATTAATAATGGCACATGCATGAAACTATCTTTATATTATAGAGAGTTTATGGAATAAAACCTTAAATGATATACAACGTAATTAAAAAAAAAAAAAAAAAAAACATTTTTGGAAACAAATTCAATTCGCGTTTGTTTTACTTTTGCTTGTTTTCTCACTTTTGTTTTCAATCTGTCAATCTGTGTTCCAATCGAGGCAACGCCGCGGGCAAAATCAAGTCGTCCAACAAGACTTTATTCCATTGTATTCAGTTTACGTAGACGGTTGTGAGCAAAGCGGACAGTTGAGCTAGTGTAATTGAATTAAATTGCGAGTTGTATATTATACCTAATTGATTCTGTAGGCGAGTTTTGATGAGGCGCTGACGCCGACGCTCGCTAATATTCAGAAGTGTAAATGTGACTGAATAAAAAGGTGGAGGCAACGGTGTGGTTTAAAAGAAGATGTAGTGAAAAAAATTGAAAACAGTATGCTTAGATGGTTTGGTCATTTTGAGCGGATGAATGAAAGGAGACTAACAAAAGGTATTTAAAAGGCAGATGTGAGTGGAAACGCCGGGAGGGGACGCCCTAGGAAGACATATAGTGACCTTATTGGTGATGTTCTTCAGAAAGGTCAGGTGCGAAGTACGCTCAACCGGCGCTCGTGTATGACCAGATGTATGAACTTAAACGAGGCAAAAGGAGTATGTAAGGAACGTAGCAGGTGGCGTTCTGTGGTTTCTGCCTACCCCCAAGGGAAGAAGGCGTGAGTTTATGTATGTATGTAAAAAGGTGGATTTCATTTATCACGACCTTGGTTGTAGCGACCATTTAGCTATAGCGACTTTAAATCTAAGTCCCTTGAATTTAAAGCATACTTTAGTACAAAATCTTTGGATCTAACGCCGAGTTTGGGTGTAGCGACTGTATTTAATTTGTAACAAATTCCTAGAAATCCCATGCAGATATTGCGACCGGAGTCGGCCGCCAAAGACACAAAGAGCTTTCTTATCTTTTAAATACATCCACATAGATGGTCAGCAACTGTGGAGACCTTTACCTTTTGTTTATAGATATTAGCTAAGTTGGTAAGTAGTTTATAAGGTTCAGTTACAAAGTGATATACTGAGTAGCAACTTTGTTTAGTGAACTTTTGAATAAGTATGGCTCATACACGCACATGTAAAGAAATGGCGGAAATCATTTCAAATCTTTTAAATGTACCAGTGAATAACTAGCTATGTGTGCAAATATTTTCAACACGTGTCTGTATTATCTCTTTGCCTTTAACCTGTAACGACTTTCGGATATAAAGACGAAATTAGAGTGGTCCCTTCATCGTAGTTATACCCGAAATCCACTGTATTTCGAATGTAACTACTGATGTAGGACCATTAAGGATGATGTTATCATTTAGACCACATTCGCACGGACGTAAAAATATCGCGGCGGGTTTTTATCGCGAACTGGATTTTGAATCGAGCATTGAGAATCCAGCAGAGTGCATCCCAGTGCGTCGAAAACACACACTGTTAGATTTTCAACTCTCGGCGCTAAGTAGTGCGTTGAAGATCCAGTGCGCAAAAAATCCTGTAGTAGAGTACATTCCGCGAGGCCTAAGCTGAGCATTGTATTTGTGTGAGTGCACATACGACGCATCCTTTTCTTGGCAATCGGCCAATTGGACAATCAGCCTGAGGCGCTGTGCGTCCCTCGTGGTCCCTCGCGCGGTCACATTGGTGTAATTGAAAATGCAAAGCTCAGCTTAAGCCTCGCGGACTGTAACGCTGTATACATACCGGATGCTTTATAGTGTGCAAAAAGCGTTCGATTGGCAAGAAGTCAAATGCCCTGTTCGTATGAAGGCTATGACATTGGCTTAGCAATATCCTTGAGCAATCAGAAAATCTTGATACAATCGACAATCCTGGATAAAACGCCTTTTAAAACTTCGATGTCAATGGTCAATGTAAGGGCAAAGGGCGTCTATCAATTTGTCTAATCAGTCACCAATCTAGTAATAAACAGAAGCAAGCGCAGCTAAATCACATTAATTAATACCACTCCATGAATAGATCTTCATCATGAAATTCATTGAAAGGCGAGTAAGGAGAATGTAATTGAATCGAAGTACGAGTTGAATTCGTGTTTAAACTCGATAGTGGAGTTAAACTTGATGAAGCGGTCACGTCGGCTAATTCTTCGAAATATTAATGTAGTTCACGTGGGTGTAATCGGGAGTCGCGGCACGTTGCGGGCATTCCGCCTTTGAAATCACTTCCCGGCCCCACTCTCCTCTCTGACAGTGACGTATTGTTGCTCTTCTTTAACATTAATGTAATGGATTTTGTTTCATGTTGCGGAAGTTATCGCATATTTTACGATCTGCTTAATTTATCCATTAAATTTTTGTTGTTCTATCTTGAGGTTTGATTACTTGTTTTTGATGGACCGCGAAGCGCTTGTGCGTATAGAATGGGTAATGCGTGTTTAACATTGATAGAATGTTTATTTATTTTATTTATTTATTTACATACATAACGCTACCATTACAGTCTCCCATATTTTAAAGTACAAGTAATAACGGGGTTGTTCACGAGAGATTTGTTGGTCGAAAGGTTGTTAAAGTATAACTGACGAAATAATCAACTTCGCACATGACAAAGTTGTTATAAAATGTCCCTGTTCCTCAATTAATCGACTAGAATCCAAAAACATTTTAACGATTTGCTTGGTTCGAAAAGCCAGCTATAATACTAGAGTGCCTTAGTGTGGCCGCAAATAGTGTAGGAGGCAATAAAGCGCTTAATATTACCGGATGCCATGTCGCACTTGACGTAGCAGCGCTACGCCGTAGCACATTCGTAGCACACTGGCTGTAATGTGCCAAATTCGTTTATAGAATTATGTAATGGTTTGGAAGTGCACATTACAATATGTATAGACTATCTACGTATCAAATATATAATCATAATATTTAATCAATAAACACATTGTTTATTGATTGGGACCAATTGTGTAAAATAATAACGGAAGCTGAATTATGAGCCGAAACAATTTAAGTACTTTGCCTTGGACAGGCTAATACCAATTTTATGCATATTCTTCACTTTCGAGTAAAATCAGGAGTTACCTATCATAAGACTTTCGAAAACGGTGCAACAATAATAACATTATTCTCAAGAAGAAAATTTTTCTGGAAAATACAAGGATGAGGTCTGTATAAACACAAAGCTTCTGAGTAAAACTTTAAATTCACGTGTTTCCTGAAACATCTCAACATAATAGCTTGGGTGCTTGAACAGTAATTCCATTGTGAAGTTACGTTGTGTGCAGGTGGATGTCAGAATGCTTCTTGCTTTGTGTAACACACCACCTGAAAATCCTAAACTGAGTGTTTCTAAGAAGTGCATTGTGAACATACTGACTAATGCCTTATATACATGTGTGGGCTTTCTTTTACTCAAAGGCTTATGCATGCCTTCACTTGCATATTTTACCTATTATAAATATTTTCAAAGAGTGCGCATTTAAAGTTACTGTGTTTCTTTCAACCCGAAAACACTTTCATAGCTAATTCAGGTTGTTATAATTACAACAGTCAACTTCAGCACCCAAAGAAAAAAAAACATATCAGCTTTCCAAACAATTCAGTTTAATAAGCTCGGAAGGCAAATTACACTTCTTGAACGTGTGTACAAATTGTGCGGAGGGGAAATGAGAGGTAAATCCGTTTTAAACCACAGTAGACGGGCGCAGGACGCGTAGAGCTCTCGATCCGTCACGCGTCGCGCAAACTTAATCCGTCATCAAATCCAGATTAATTAAAGTGGAGCCCACCACGATCCCCGCAAGCCACTCACGCATATTGTAACACATGTGTAACCGAGCCGGCTCCGGCGCCACGACAGTCTTGCCTCCCTCATTATGTACTTCCTACGCCGTATTGTCTTGTTAACACACTTCATCATGAAGGTGTTTGATTACTGAGTGCCTGAGAGGACTAGAATCAATTGCTTAGAGTAGATATTTTGTAATTAAATAAAACACAGATTTCCTTGTTTGCGTAGGTACAAACATGCATAATTGTTTATACTCGCCTATAAAATATGACCACTTAATTCATATTTCATAAAAAGGTATTAAAAATATGTTTTTAAACTTCCTCCAGGTTTGTTAAGCGGCTGTCACGTCAAGACTTTGTTTAAAAAAGGATACACCAAAAGCGGCACCGAAAGATTAACAAGCATTCGGGGCGGAGTGTACGTAATACAATCAAAAGTTTTGATGAATTTCTCGAAAACTGTCTTTGTTTCCCCTTTCTGTCCAAGTTAAATAATAAAATCCACGGACTCCCCATCTGAGTCTTGTAAGAACTTAGTCTGGCAAAGTAACGTGAGCAAAAAGTAATATCTTTAAGCACCTGATTCGAACGACGTGCTAGCTGATCCCTACATCGAATTTTACTTAGCCAATACCTGCGTTGTCTAGACTTTCATTGATCTTTTTAGAGTCATATTATATAGATACGTAGTTCTTAATAAAACTTTTAAGACCTATGATATATTAATGGCAACGGCCCTAGCCCTAGAAAGTAAATACTAAATAATAGAACTAAATACATCAAAATTTACAAAAATATCTCAAAAAACCTTGATGAACAATTGGAGCAATTGGCATTGAAGAAGTTCAATTGTAAACACTCACACATGTAAGCCACAAGATCGACGAACCAGCTTTGACAGCGGAAACTTACACTGAATTAGTTATTAGTTTCAAACATCAAAGTAAGAGTAAAATACTTTTAAAGGTTGTTTAGTTGAGGATTAATGTGAGTTATTTTTAAGGTTGCAATAAAATGAAGTTCATGTCAGGTAATTTATACG
This sequence comes from Dasypolia templi, assembly GCA_963555695.1. NCBI lineage: Eukaryota > Metazoa > Arthropoda > Insecta > Lepidoptera > Noctuidae > Dasypolia > Dasypolia templi. The sequence goes on along the minus strand of OY743146.1, from coordinate 19,244,718 downwards.
GTGGGAGTGAGCGATGCTGCGACCGTCTGCGGTGACAGCGGGCGGCCGCGACGAAACGCGCCGGCCGCCGGCCGCCCGTCGAGAACGAATCTCAGATCCTTTCCAAACACACGACACGTATCTCAGTACCCCCTATTTTCATACGTTACAAGGGTTCATCCTCGGATCATCGTGAAGAATTTATTGAGACTGTTTACGCAAGAAAGGAAATAAGCGATGTCGGATTCTTTTCTACGTGTAGCAATATTTCATTTTTGAATTCACTTCATGATACAGGATTTTGTGACAGTTTCAACTTAAAGGATGAATTTCACCAAACTTTTATACCTAGAGTAAGTCATAAACAGATAATAAATTTGAATTTAAATTTTGTCAGTTTTTGCATGCTAGAACTGTCACACGTCAATTTTATTCCACAGATAAAAGATATCTGATTTTGGAAAAACCAGCCCTTAGACGCTTTCATTATTAGAGTTACACTTGTTTCGTTTCGTTTGACCTTTACCGTGAGCTTTCATTTATCTTAGTAACTTCTACTTACGAAATCTAATGCCAGTTATAAAAAGCCTTCTTAATTTTATGTGTCAAGAAATGCGTAAGTTATAATAAAATATTTATGAAATTTTCCTCTACCCTCCCTCAATATACTAAGCACATTTACGGCCTCAAACAGATATAGATATAAACCTAGAAAAGTTATTATAATAACAAATTTCAATCTACATTTATATGTACATATCTACCTCACTGATCGTGCAATCAAAGCATATGGAAGATTCCACATAAAATTTTACGAGAGGCATTATAGAGCTGAAATAAGCTGAATGTTACGTACTGTAACAAACCATAATATCTGTAACTCTACGATCTACTCGTATTACGTACGTAGATATGAATAATAATGTGGGTCCTTAGTATTATGTCGTATTCGTAAAGATTAGTGCTTGCGTTTGTAGCATTGGAAATACTGTAATCGAATCAATCGATAATTTGCAACTTAGTTTAGAGAAATAACATAGCAAACAAAGATAATTGAGCCATGTTTAGGTTGGAGACAGTAGGCTAACATAATCTTAGAACTTGTGTGGCTTTCTCATTCAGCTGAATGGCGGCCAGCTGGGATTTGGGATCCTTCTAGAGAACAAATTAATCCCTATTCAGTCGCTCGCCTCCAAGTAAAGATGTGAGTACTTATAGTGAACATGAACTATATATAACTATGGCTTCAGCTTTATCAACTAATATTTTTAAACTTCACCACTACTACAGCGAATAATTTATTTTCATTGCTCTTCGCTGAAAATCATGAGACAAGTTTCTGTGGAGTTTAACAACCTCTTACGTAACTCATTTTTGTATTAGATAGCTTTTAAAAACAAATAAGATCGTTTGTATTGATATCATACTTTTAACATTAGTTTAAGACTGTCTATAATGTCCGTGTATGAACTAGACCTTCATGATTATTTATTTTCAATTTGAAGTCGAATTAAGAGAAAACCTATTTTTGTTTGTTTAAAAACTTTAGTTATCTTACTAAATAAAAAGGACATAGTACATTCTATAAAAATTGACACGAACGATTTCCAGAATTGATTTACAAATGCACAGTAATTTACGTAAATTATATTTAAATGTTTTCAGTTTCTGCGTCCGCCTGTAAATTAATCCGAGATTTTTAAACAGTATGCATAGTGTAGCGCTAATCCGCAAAAGTTTAACCTTTTTTTTATTTGTATTGCAACCTGTTTGGGCAAATTGGCAGTCAATGTTTTTAATATTTTAATTTGTACTTCGATTTTTTCGAAAACGTACGTCATTTTTTGTCTGACTGATGCGTGTTCGGCTGCATTACAAGCCACGGTCCCGACGGACTAGAAATGTAGTAGACCGTTCGTGACCCACTCCGAAGCCGTTGTGCTGCGTTGATTTGTCGGCCTGCGTAAGAACTGCGTGTCCCTACATCCCCAAATGTGTCAGTAAGTAGATAGTTAATAGTTTTTTAGTAGATATTTAAGGTTAATAACGTTTTAAAGGACCCCGTATTAAGCGGTAGGAAAAAGCCGTTCGGCGAATCAAGCTGATGGTACAATAATACAGCATATGCTGATTGAAACTCTTTATGGGCGCTGTAAAAGTAACTGTTCCATCCATGCCGGTGGCCATTATTATGTTGAAGTCAAAAATGTGGTTTTATGTTAACAAAAAATTAACATATTAATCGCAATAAGTTTCAATTAATATTTTATGGTTTAAAAACATATTCATACGTCTGTATACCCTGAAGTCAGAGATGTCATACATACATTTCGGATAGTAGACAAGTCGTCCGATCGATTTTGCTCTAGTAGATTTTAACTAGTATTGAAAGTATTTTTTTCATAGGATATTTTTATTTAATGATTATTTACATAATACAAAATATTACATCAGAATAATAATCATATTAATATTAACGTAATAAAAAACAAAGCAACACAATATTAGCAAAACAAAGTCGTTTTTCGTGTCTGTATGTTTGACCTGTGGCCGCAATGGATTTCACTATCATTTAATATAATATATTTCGGAAGATTTATATGTCATCATCATCATCATCAGCCTATATTAGTCCACTGTTGGACATAGGCCTCCCCTAATGAGCGCCATAGCGCCCTGTCTTCAGCTTGACGCATCCAGCCATCCCATCTGGCCGGAGGGCGTCTTACACTACGTTTGCCGAGTCGCGGTCTCCACTCAAGAACTCGTTTACCCCAGGCGGTTGTCGGTTCTTCGCGAGATATGGCCGGCCCACTGCCACTTCAGCTTGCTAATTCTTTGAGCTATGTCGATAACTTTGGTTCTCTGTCGGATGTATTCGTTGGGAATCCTATATTTATATATACCTATAAAGGTAAGTAAGTACATTAATATTTAACTTCGATACAGGGTGTAAAATGACCTATCCAATTGATGTTATGTGTGCATTCTGTACATCAAACTAAGTAACATGAAGCAAAAATTATTGATGGGAAACGACTTTTGGTGTGACACATCGCTGTTTACGGGCATGCACCCAAAAGCAAAATGTAAACGCACTCATAACATTGTGCTTTTGGTTGCATGCAACGGTACAGGAGTATAAGTTAAGAGCGACCAACCCGTCATAATTCCCATGCAAACGCAGCTCGTACGTGATTATGGCGCTATAACAAATTTTACTCCAGAAATTTTGAACACACGTATCTTGTGGTTTATATTTAATTAAAAAAGGTTTCTATTTGATTTAACTTTTTTTTGGGAATAAAGTTAGTAAAGACGTCTGAAAATCAGCTTTGTTGCTTATTGTTAACTGAACCTTGGCTATTCATAATGATAAATGATGAATGAGGTGTTTCCAATCTTACAACTCTTAGAAGAAACGCCGAAACAAACTCAGGGGTCACGGTCTTTTTTAGTGTCTAGACATAATCTTGGTCAGATAATGTGAAGACCATGTAAATCGGGATCAGAAATCTTATTTCGAGGAAAGAACCACACAGTTTGAGTGGGCTTGTCCAGTCAGTGCACGTACTGGGTGCTGCACGCCAACCTCCCTGGTGGCGTCAGCTTAGTTTGCTACGCTGACGAAACGCTGTTCCTGAGATAGATAGATAGATAAAACATTTATTCAGTGCACACAAAAGACGCAGCACAGCACACATGAACATAATAAAACGATAAAAAGTTACAATAATAAATATAAACAAGGTGCCAATATACAGAAAAAACCAACCCAAAGACAGCGGACAGAGCTCCGGCGGGATCTTATGGCGAAATGGAGGGTGCGATTGTCGTGTGATAGGCATGCCACAATAGCGGCAATAAGCCCCCTCCTTGAGGAGTGGTTGGAGAGGCGCCACGGCGATCACCATTATGTGGATCGCCCGGAGGACACGGTGGAGCATACGGTGGAGGTCTGTCCGGCTTGGGCTGAGCACCACCATGTTCTCGCTGAGGCGATCGGCGGCGACAATCTCTCGCGTCCGGCGGACGGCCTGGTACGGCGCCTCGTGTTCCACGCGCGACTTAAAGAGATGACAGCACATAGTGACGGGGTCCTATAGGGCCGATGCCTCAGGGTCGCGGGATGTTCGAAAGTGGTACCGTGGCCCTGGCACAGGAAACTGAAGAAACACGTGTGGGTTTTAGTGAGTAAAAGTCTGACACGCCCTCCCGCTCTCCTCAGACTGGGAGAAGTCATTTGATGATTTCCCACCCAAAACAAAAAAAAAGTACTTCTGCACGTATTTGTCAGTAATCGTGCAGCTCAACTTAGAATTTAAGGAGCTCAACGATTCGACGAACAATACCAAGGAAAGGTAATTTTGGTAGGCCGCATAAATTACTCAAACTGCCAGATCATGATTCAAACTGAAACAATGACCCACACAGTCCTCAAATTCACAGATAAAAAAATGAAAACTTACTTTATACAGTCAATATTCATATCATTGTATATGTAAAAAGGTAACTAAAAAAGTTAGCGCACAAAAAAAAAATGCACTGTGTTAATTTCTTGGAGCAGGACACTTGCCTTTTTGTCCTCAATATATAGTCTTTGACAGTATAATAGGCTTTCTGGCATAGTTTCCGTTTCATAAAACATTTTTAATTTATGGCTTGGTTTTGAATGTGGCTAGGAAGTTCATTACATAAAAAAGTTTACATTGACATCTAAACTAACCACCTATTTTCTTGAGCCTTAAATTAAAAATGTGTTTGTTCCTAGTATTCATAAATTATGGATATCACTGTATTTTTTTTACAGATTAGTATTTTTATGTACTCATACAGGCGAGATGCTGCAACCCACATTCTAATCCTCACATTTTGAAATCTGACATTGTAATCTGACATTTTGCTAAGTGGAGGCCTTTTAGGCATTACTATATTTATTTTCTGTTTTATAGTTTTAAGTTGCCAAATTTTTGTGCTGTAATGCCAAATAACGCATTTTTTTTTCTCTACATGACTAACATATTTTCAAAAAACTAGTAAGGCTTTTTCAAAAACACTTTTTTCCTGGAACAAGTTTTCTGAAATCTCCGCCATCAATATTTTCGTTCGATGTTATCGCGTTCTCACTCTTGCATCATTGTGAAACATTGCGTTTGATGAAACAACAAAGCTATTCAATCATGCTCGCGTTGACGGTAAAATAACCGGGAAGGCTTTTCGTAAGCAAAAGGTTACCAGGCACAAATCGAAAAAAAAAACACAGTGATGGGGAGTACAATTAACATGACAAAAACCGTACCATCAAATATTGTCTTATCGTGGTAATTGCAAATCTTGCAACTGTCCAACCCTTCGGGGAAACAAGGCGTGATGTTATGTTATGTTGTTTATTTATCTAGATCTTCTTTATCTGTATCTTCAATCTATACATATAATAAATCTGTATACGAGGCGTTTCAGTAAAATTGTTGAAAATATTTCATAACAAAAAAGTTGGGGTGTTAAGGAATAATCAAAAGATGCAATTTCTATCATTTTTTTAATTTGTGTCTGTTTGCCTGTTTGGATGTGAGAGATTAATTAGATCAAGTGTCACGTAAAACGTACAAAACCAAAATGGTTAACTTTTATACTCAAATATTGTGTATAACGGAGTAATTATTAGTTTGTATTTCATCGTAAAGCTTCGGTTTATTCAAATATACAATCAATATAAAGTGTTCAAGAATACATTTTCTTTACACATTCACGTAATGACATCTATTGACGCCAAATGGTACTAACGAATATATGTGATAACAATATTGTTTAACACGTCCTAAAGGTAACTGTGTTTAAAAAAAAAGTAAAGTTAATGATTACAATGTTATAAAAATCGCTTTACATTGGTGGTTGATCAGTGGCGCTTAAAGAATTTTAAATAAAAAGTGGCGATGCTGTAAGATAATAATTGAAATGGTGTTGTGAACTGCTGAGTGTCATAGAATGCAAGGTAAGATAATTATTTATTAGTTTAAATCATAACAATAAAAAAAAACAATTAGGGTTCAATTTGATTTATAAAGTTAGTTGCAAACAAAGCGAGTCCAACACTGGCTGCCAATAAGACTGGCAGCCGTCAGAGAAAAATCCGTGAATGAATGGCCTCGTCTAAACAACAGGGGGCAGGCCAACGCTGGCATGTCTGCAGGACTGACGCCAGCATTACTTGCTTCGTATAAACTCTGCTTTACAGTGGTATAAGTAATCGACATATCACGTTGAGCAAACGTCGTCATTTTCTGAATCTCGGTGTTAAGATTTTCCGCAGAATAGTGACACTCATTCGTATTACTAATACTTTTTTTTTTGTAATGACATTGTCGGAAATAAAGTAGTTTCGTAAGTAGATGCTATTCTGGAGTTCAGTAGTCTGGACTGGACTTGGGTCTTGTAATATTTGGCTCTGGATTTCTCTCTAGAGGTCACATCTCATTCAAGTTCTCACTCAGTTCTCTCCCGACACTTTTGAAGTAATACCGAAGATTCTTTGAGGCATCTTTATTACCGACTTTGATAAGGAAGAAGTTCAAAATTTTTCTGTTTTAAGGGTTCCGTAATCAAATGGCACATAGAAAAGGAACTCTTATCGTTTCGTCCTGTCCGTCTGTCCGTCCGTGTGTCACACAGCTAATTTACTCGGAGGATTATTGTTTTGTGAATGGGTAATCGTTTGGAAGTGAAACAGTGTAGAAGTTTAAGTAGGTGCCCAGCAGTGGTCAACGGATAATGGACTGCGAAGAAGTCCTTCTATTACGGAACTCCTCAATGACGAACAGTATACCTGCCTATTATGACTGGGTTATTGTACGGTATGTGAAAAAGTAAGTAAGTAAGTATCAATCAATATAGTAATCCACGATTATTTGTTTAATTTAAAAATTACAAAGTTTTTACAGATTTTCAAATATATAATTTCCTTGCTGACGACTTTCCAAATTAAAGTTATTTGAACTTTGTAGTGTTTTTATAGAAGTCGGTTATATTGTTTTTATTATAAGTTTTATTTAACGGTGGACACGTTAATACTGTATTAATTGTAAAGTGGGGGTGTTATTTTTATGTTTTTCAGGAGTAAAAGAGGCAGCATTTTCTTAACTAAAACAAGTTTTTAAATAGTTTTTGATTCCATCAAGGGAGACACAGACAAAATTGAAATCACAATAATATTATAATGATAATGTCATAAGTCGTTTTTTTTTGCTTGTTCAACAGAGCTGTTAAAGCGTGATCCTTCTTCACAATGATAACGCTTCAGCACACTCCTCCAGACGGGCAGTCGATTTATTGAGTCCTTAAGGTTATGGCCTTCAAACCCTATCGCTTCCCTACCAGCGAACTGTACACGCTATGGAAGCTACCTACAGTAAGGCACTCTTTTGTGCTAAGTACAGTGTTGCGGAAGCATTCAAGATTGTCTTTTGACCCTGAGTTTAGAAGACATAAACGTAGGACTGACAGAGTTTGTTCGACATCGGGTGTTAAATTGAAAATTGTCCGCAGGCAGTTTCTGCAGTCTCATGATTTATAACAAAATTAATAAAGTTCTTACTATTTATCCATGTACTCTCCGGGATTGCAAAAGAATTAGTGATAAATGGCTTCATACTCTCACATACGAAGAAATTGAGAATTTAGTGAAACCCTAAGGATCTTTCATCCGTAAACATGCACACCAAATACACGTAGCGTAGAGTGTGCTCGTGGGGTTCCACAAGCGCACTCAACACTTACACCCTACAGACACGCACTACACTCACATACAACACTGGGGGTGTTGCATGTGAGTGTAGTGCGTTATTCACAAAGTTAAACACTTAAAATTTTATTTTTAATTCTTTGTAACTGTTCTTTTTTAAACCCTTTGTATTTTTATCCCTTTTTTTTTTTTTGGGTGGGAAATCATCAAATGACTTCTCCCGCTCTGGGTGGAGCGGGAGGGCGTGTCAGACTTTTACTGACTAAAACCCACCCGTGTTCCTTCAGGGCCACGGTTTTCTCTGTAGAATAACCCGCGACCCTGAGGCGTCGGCCCTATCGGACCCCGTCACTTTGTGCTGACATCTCTTTGAGGCGCGCGTGGAACACAACGCGCCGTCGACCCGGGCTGGTCCTTACCGGACGGCGAGCTACCCATTGCTCGCCATCCGCAAGCCCGCGCCTACGGTGACCGGGAATCTGCAGGCGACTCCCGACGCCCAGGGCGTCTCCTGCGGCGGCTAGTGGGGGCGTGAGGGCGCAATGCTCTCTCCCTCACCCGCTCCGCCTCCTCCTTCGCGAGCATTACTGCTTCGCAGAAGGAGGTGACGGCTTTCCATTCCCTTGTATTTTAATCCCTGGAATTTGGAATGCCGTAGTCTCCTTCTTGGAGGTGGGCGTTAATAGCTGCGCCACAGTTTGTAACTAATGTAGCTATTTACGTACGCAATCAATTTTGTAAAATGTGTTTTTGTTCCAAATAAAGATTATTATTATTATCTCCTTTATTATATTTTACAAACTTATAAATGCCATTTTTAAATATTTTTTATAAAATCTGAAAAAAATAATAAAATTAAACATTTAAAAATATAAAAAATAGTATCCCACCGGTATCGGGAACAGGGTCCAAGCTACCGGCGGTCAGGGCTCCAGAGAGAGGAACCTCCTGACAATGCGAGCCGTGCCCAGAAGTACCGCTTTCTGAATCAAGCCCTTGATCCAGCTGCCCAACGAGAGCCTCCTCAGGTGTTTGTCGAGGCTCTTGGCTATTAAGCCATTGGCTGTCACGACTATCGGCACAATGATTGCTGAGTCCACATCCCACATGTCGACAACCTCGTGAGCCAAATCAAGATACTTGATTTCTTTATCTTTCTCGGCTTTCACGAGGTTACAGTCATGCGGGACCGTTATGCCAACAATCATTGTGCGCCGCTGTACTCGATCCACCACCGCTATATCAGGCTTATTGGCAATAATAGTCCTGTCAGTGATGATGGATCGATCCCAGTACAATGAGTAATCGGAAGTGCAGTACCTGTAGTACGGCACTTCCGATTCCACAAGGCTGTATTTCAGAGCAAGTTGCTGATGGATAATCCTGGCTACAAGGTTGTGTATTAATGCAATGATAATGTCATAATTTCATTTATTAATTAATGTTGTTATCATTATGTCGTTTATTTGTTCTTATCCTTATTCTAATACATTTTTAAATATTTTTATAAAACAACTTTTAAAAAAAACATTTAAAAATATAAAAAATAGTGGTCCGCCGGTAGCGGGAGCAGGGTCCAAGCTACTGGTGGTTAGGACTCCAGAGACAGGAACCTCCCACAATGCGAGCCGTATCGAGGAGTACTGCCTTCTAAATCAGGCCCTTGATCCAACCGTCTAACGAAAGCCTTGAGAGATGTTGGTCGAGGCTTTTTGCCATCAGGCCATTGGCCGATACGACAATCGGCACAATGACAGCCGAGCTCACATTCCACATGTCAACAACCTCGTGTGCTAAGTCGAGATATTTAATTTGTTTCTCTTTCTCAGCTTTCACGAGGTTCTCATCATGTGGAATGGTAACATCAATAATCATTGTGCGGCGAGCTAATCGATCTATCACTACTATGTCAGGCTTATTAGCGATAATAGTCCTGTCAGTAATGATAGACCGATCCCAGTGCAACGTGACAAGGTCATTTTCGAGAACTGGGTCGGGCACATACTTGTAATACGGTACCTCAGAATCCACAAGTTTGTATTGCAAAGCAAGTTGCTGGTGAATAATCCTGGCTACTTGGTTATGCCTGTGCAAGTACTCGCCGTTAGCCAGACGAGAGCAACCAGAGATAATATGTCTGATGGACTCACCTGGACGGTAGGTTTATTATTATTATTATTATTTATTTCTAATAACTGCTCCCAAATAATGGTGTTTAATTTTTATTTTTTATTATTAGAAATTGACTTATAAATAACTCTGACATAATATTTTCATTATTTGACATTATATACCTACAATTTTTAATTAGTTTTGTTTTGTTTCTATTAGATTATTTCTATATTTTGTAAATGTGAGAACGTCGTAGGCCTTGTGGATTCTAAATTTATATACCATTGTCTATTTGTTTAACATATGGTACTTTTTGACAGGCCTACACTGTCCTCCCATACCTATTAACACTGTAACTAAAAAATATTGTAAAAGACAAATATTTTTAAAAGAGTAACCATGGAGTTTCTTGCCGGCTCTTCTCCATAGGAAACGACCAATCAGAACCGTGCACCTAGAATCTGACGTTTCATAAGTGCCCATGTAGGTTTATGTGAAATAAAATATTTTGATTTTGATTTCGGTAAACAAATTTTGTTTCTTAGCTCTTTGGCTAGTTTAAGCTACATTAACGGGCCCAAGCCAAGTCAATGTAGCGTGTGTGGTGATTTTTGTGTTATTTACGTAGGATTAATGTTATGAGGACTAATTTCATTTTCCTCAATTTGCATGAACTTCCTAACTATTCGGCAGTATTATTATTATTGAGTACGACAGGTGCAGCCTGGTGCCTTGATTTTTATTTATTCTCAAAAATCAAAGTGGCACTTCGTCACATTAATATAAACCCTGAAGACGCAGTGACTGCATTCGAAAATACTGTGGAAGAGAACCCCAGGTAGCTTCCCACCAGGCAAAAGTGGAAGACTCTTCCTTTTCAATAAAGGAGTGGTTCACCTTACACACACATACCAACACACCCACCACACGCCACCACTGGTACACACTTTCCACCACACCAACACCTTCTCTAAGCGACACATTATTGTTTTCCGACCTGCACGCGAACGAAGTCGCGGGCACAGCCAGTAATTTAAAAAAAACACAAACGTCACAAAGGGCTTACATTAAGGGCCACCTATTTTCTTGAGCCTGGTTTTAGGAACAACAAATTTGTTCCTAGAATTTATAAATTATGGATATCACTGTATTTTTTTAAATATTAGTATTTTTATTTCTTCATACACGCGAGATGCTGCATTCTAAATGTGGGTAGCAGCTGAAAATCAGCGTAAGATGGTACACCTTGTGTTGTCATCTGACATTTTGCGGAGCGGAGGGCCTTTAGGCATTCCTATCTCTGTTTTCTGTTTTATAGTTTTAAGGTGTCATTTTTTGTGCTGTAATGCCAATAAACGCATTTTTCTTTCTCTACATGACTAACATGTTTTCAAAAAACTAGTAAGGCTTTTTCAAAAACACGTTTTTCCTGGAACAAGGTGTCGCGGGCAAAGCCAGTAATAAAAAAAAAACACAACAGTCACTAAAAAATGTAGCAGCTTGCACAGAAAGCACACAAAGTCTTCCTTGTTTACGTAGCAAAATCCACCTTGTACTGGAATAAAATAACAGTAATTATTTATTTATTTTTATTTATTTAACCATTTATGTACACACATATAAAGAAAAGAAAAATAAAGATAACAGAAAAGTAATTTTTAAAATGAACGACCACAAAAATGCAACGCAGTGTTTGCTAACTACAATCGTGACAGTAATGTTCGAGAGATAAAATATAGTACCTAATCAATAGCCTATAAGCGGGTGTCCTTATAGAAAGCAATGGTCTTGTGATTACGTGATCGTCGCGATCGTTATTCGGGTTCGTACAAACAACACTCGCGCATGAACTGGACAAACGCCTAGAGAATCGACACCCTTGAATGTACATGTCGGCACGTCATTCACATGTCACCTGTTGTTTAAATGTGTGTACACATACAGACTGTAATTATTTCAAAAGTTTCAGCAAACTCGGCTGGACGACTTGTCTACTATGCGAAATGTGTGTAATACATCACTGCCTATCCCTTCAGGGTAGAGACCAGGTACCCGTCAGGTACAGACAAAGAGTTTATTTGAATTGGAACTTGTCATGATCGATGTGACTGCTTTTTAGGATTCCGTACGTCCTAATAAAAACGAAACCCTCATAAAATCACTCGTGTCTGTCTGTCTGTCCGTCTGTCACAGACGATTTTCTCCTAATCTCCTAGACTGATTAAGTGGTATTTGGTGAACATATGTATTTCTGTGACCCAAACACGGTCGTGAAAGAAAATTGACCATTCCCCCCCGCCTATCTCCAAAACTACTGATACCTGAATAAAAAACTGAAGCTAGCTCTTGACTTACACATTGCAGGAAAACATATAAGAAGTCAAAGGTCTTAAAATAACATGGTAAATATTGTGCGTACAAACTTACATTACATACACATATTTATACTTATATTACATTACATTTGACAAATTGAATGATTGACCTGAAGACAGCACAGTATTCTTGGGCTTAACTTTGGATGCTAAGCTTCAGTGGGGCCCACATATTTATATGTTGTCAAAAAAGCTAAGCTCCTCAGCATACGCTGTTAGAATAATTGGTAATTTAACTGACATAAACACAGCCCGTTTAGTGTACTTTAGCTATTTTCTGTCGTACGGTATTCTGTTGTGAGGACAGACATTGAGGACAAAAAGGCTTGTGACTGACCTGCTCCAATTTTTGCATACTGAATATGTTTTTTTTTTGTTTGCTGACTTTTGTTTTATTTTAAATAGTTTTTGGATTCCATTAAGGGATAACAGACAAAATTGAAATCACAATAATATTATGTTGATAATGTCATAAGTCGTTTTTTTTTGGTTGTTCAACAGAGCTGTTACACTTTGACATTTCATGATTATTATACAAATGTGTGCACTGACTGGACAGGTCACTCAAATCTGTATGGTTCTTTCCTCAAAAGACCATTTCAGACCCCTACCTACATGGTCCTCATATGATCTGTCAAATAAACAATGACATGAATATTTACTTAATTAAGTATTATGTTATTGTTATTATTGTGTATGTTAAGACTATGTGGGTGATTGTTTTTTTTTTTACTTTCGCGTTTTTTTATTATCTCAGTTGTTTTAATCTATATCTTGGTCTGGCAGTTTGAGTAATGCGGCCTAACTTTATTGAAAAGGAAGAGTATTCCGATTTTGCCTAGTGGGAAGCGCTACCTGGGGTTCTCTTCCATAGTCTTTTCGAATGCAGTCACTGCGTCTTCAGGGTTTATGTTAATGTGAGGCGCCAGGCTGCACCTGTCGTACTCAATAAATCGACTGCCCATCTGGAGGAGTGTGCTAAAGCGTTATCATTGTGAAGAAGGATCACGCTTTAACAGCTCTGTTGAACAAGCAAAAAAAAACTACTTATGAGTATCAATATAATATTATTGTGATTTCAATTTTGTCTGTGTATCCCTTGATGGAATCCAAAAACTATTTAAAAACTTGTTTTAGATAAGAAAATGCTTCATCATTACGAAAATGTTGCCTCTTTTACTTCCGAAAAACATGAACATAACACCCCCACTTTAGAATTAATACAGTATTATTGTGTCCAGCGTTAAATATTTTTTTTATAAAAACAATATAACCGACTTCTATAAAACATTACAAAGTTCAAATAACTTTAATTTGGAAAGTCGTCAGCAAGGAAATTATATATTTGAAAATCGGTAAAAAGTTTTTAATTTTTAAATTAAACAAAAAATCGTGGAATAGTATAGATTGATACTAAGCATTTTTTTCACATACCGTACAATAACCCAGTCAGAATAGACAGGTATACTGTTCGTCATTGAGGAGTTCCGTGATAGAAGGACTTCTTCGCAGTCCATTATCCGTTTACCACTGCTAGGCACCTACTTAAACTTCTACACTATTTCACTTCCATACGATTACCCATTCACAAAACAATAATCCTCCGAGCAAAAAAATTAGCTGTGTGACACACGGACGGACAGACGGACAGGACGAAATGATAAGAGTTCCTTTTCTATGTGCCATTTGATTACGGAACCCTTAAAACAGAAAAAAATAGAACTTCTTCCTTATCAAAGTCGGTAATAAAGATGCCTCAAAGAATCTTCGGTATTACTTCAAAAGATTCGGGAGAGAACTGAGTGAGAACTTGAATGAGGTGAGACCTCTAGCGGGAAATCCAGAACCAAATATTACAAGACCTAAGTCCAGTCCTGACTACTGAACTCCAGGATAGCATCTACCTACGGAACTACTTTATTTCCGAAAATTTTATTTAAAAAAATGTCGGGTAAAGGGATTGTTCTATTGGTATTACAGCGATGCATTGGATAATAATCAAAAAATTAAAACAAATCAAAAGAGAAAACCGGCGCTCCTTTATGATGGCCATCGATATAATTTCGCGAAAAATAATAAAAACGGAAGCCTATGGAGATGTGTCAATAAGGATGAATGTTCAACGACTGTGGATGTGTGGACAATGGATGAAAATAGAGAGAAGATTGTTAGACAAAGTTCTCACATTTGTGCATCACATCACGAAGATAATGAAATAGCTCTGATGATGGAATCTTGTCGGCAAGAAGTATGCAGCAACATGGAACCGGTGAAGAAAATATTTGAAAATATATTTGAAAGCATTAAACAAAAAACAATTTAAAAATGCCGTCTTATTCCGAAATAAAGGATAGCTTGTATAGAGCTCGACATAAAAAAATAGGTCTAAGAAATACTGAATTTAATAAAATTGCATATGTGCTAATACCGAAAATGTTGGCTTCTGATTTTTTAGTCGCAGATGATGGCGAAGAGACGAAAATATTGATATTTTGTTCCAAAAGTGCAAGAAAATCAGTAAAGTTTTGGGGGAATAAATATTTTTTTGGTGATGGTACCTTCAAAAGATGCCCAAAACTATTTTATCATTTTTTTCTGTTCATGTGGATTTAAATAGTTGTGTAAAGTACACAATAGTTAGCGACAAACTCAATGTCACTGTTGGTAAATTCAAATGTGACTTTGAACCAGCTATTATGAACGCATTTTAAACAGTGTTCCCACAGGCAGTCGTAACTGGATGCTATTCCCATTATAACCGGGCTGTATGATTTTATCAGATTAACTTCGAATTTACCTTTATTGTCGATTAATTACATAGAAGGTGGTTGGAAATCCATAGTAGAATGAGAGACAATGAGACAGATGAGACAATGGGCGAAGTCTTTCTCACTTATATGTTGTGCGTCAGAAAGGCACCGGACCAACAACGGTATGGAGAGCTGGCACAGGCGCCTTAACGATCGAATTCCTCATAAAGCTACATTGATTTTATTTTTATATATATTGCAAAAAGAAGCAAAAGAAAGAATTCTTATTTCATCCGATCACGTAGATTGCCAACCAACAGAATATTACAGTTTTACAGTTTTTAAAGAATATCATAAGAATTCGGAAGCAAAAAATTCGGAACAAGTCGTGAATTTTCACTAACATTGTGTTTTAACGTTCATTTAGTATTTGTTTTTGCATGGTGACATGATATTCTCGACCGTAACTTTGAAAAAGTAGTAATTTTGCTAATATGTGATTTATGTCATTATGCGATTTCGTCATAGTGCGAAGTAGAGAATATGTGATGTGGATTATTTACTACATAGGTTTTTTTCATTGTAGGTGTTGACAACCGGACCCTTTTATGTAGCTCGCTAACATTGTGGAGGGAAATTTTACGGCTATACGTAAAAACTTTTTTCGCAATACTTTCTGAGCGACCTGGTATCTCCATTACGAAATGAAAAGATTTTCTTGAACGCTTTAAATTAATTAAATCTTTTGATACACCGGAGCGATTGCGATGAAACAAAAACTAAATGTAACTCCGAGTTATACAACATATTTGGTTGTAAAAGCTAACCATTTTGGTTTGATACTATTGACGTGATAACTGATCTAACAAATTATCTCTAACCGACAAACAGACAGGATTAAAAAAATTACAAAGTTTTCTGTTGGTTCTTTAATTAACACCCCAACTACTTTTAATATTTTTAATGTACAGTAACGCCTCGTGTACAGATTAATTTTATGTATATAGATGACGGACGACTAAAAAGTATAAAATAAAAATACATCTTTAAAAATATTAATAAACACGCTTTTATCATGCACAAAATTAAAAAAAAAAAACTTACTTCAAGCCGTACATTTGGACTAAGATGTAATGTTTGTAGAGTTAAGCCTAATAGAATAAAGGGCTTGGGTCTTCATTAGATCTGAAAACTTTAAACATTGAAACGCTATGTAATTCTTGGCAACATGAAATGTTTATATAACATAAAACTGACTTCAACCCAAAAATATCTATATCTCTTAAACTAGCTCTAGTATTTCAATTAGTATATTACAGGAAGTATATTGTTCCTAAATTTCAGCCAAATTCATCGAACGACTCCAAACATTTTGTATAGGGTCCTTTGACTTAGTACTGACCCACGGTTTAACTTAGTGTTTATACCGCAAAGAGACAATATTTTGCGTGCATACGCGTGTATTTAAATGATTGTAATCGGTTCGAGATATACACAGGCATAGGTTTCATACTAGTTACATGCTAAGAATTAAACAACTAACAATGGACACCAGGGTCGTGGTCGTGGTCGAGTACCAAAATAATTTGCGTCAAAAGTCAGTTAACCACTATTTTTTTTCTATTTTCGGCGTCTTTTTCATTAATTATAAAATAATACGTATTAAGTGGTGCAGATCTCTGTTTTATTTCGCTACAATAATTATGATACTAACTGTCATAGTAGGTATACATACGCTAAAGATTTTGAAAGTGATCTGTTTTATCGACGGGCCGGATGCATCGTTATCTTATGGAAATCACTTGGAAATTAGAAAACATTTTCTTGGGCAAAACACAGCCTGAATCTAATTGAATGCAAGTAGAGCACGAAGAAAAACCTCGCGCAATTCTAGATGTATTAACGGAACGGTGAGAATTGAGTTAGCTTGTAGATTCCCACCACGTTCATTCGCCTTCATTCACGCGACTCTAACGGCGTAGATAATAGAGACTTACTGCGCACTTTACTCCGCCATACCAAGAGCAATAACTCTCCCGGAGTAGTTTTGACGAAAAAAGTAAGAGACGTGATCGAGGGAATCGACCTGTGGACGATACCAAAAAAGTTTTGACGGTGCTTTTTATGAACTTTCATAACAGAACATTTAACGAGGGCAGGCGATGACGGCAGTCCTTTGCCCCACCGTCCCTAAAGACGTAAAAAGTTAAACTTTGCGATTATTGTTTAAGTTGGGCGCACTGTCCATTGAGGCGTGTCCTCAAAGACCGCGTTATATCAAACGCTTGAATGCGGAAGCCGAGCCACTCCTTCAGCTCCCCTTTGTTATAACATGTTTTATAGTATTCTTTTCACACTATACTTTTGTGTAGTCCTTTTAGATATCCAGTTTTGTTCAACTATTAGTGTTTTTATTGTGTTCAGTTTATTTAAAAGAGCTCGACCTTTTAGCTATACCATTTCAAATTATTTTAGGAGGAACCTTTTAACCTCTCGTAAGATATATTTAGCACTAAACGTAATCAAAACGGTGGCTTGCTTGAGAAATGATCCTGAACCCTCTATTACTCGAGAAGGTATTTATAATAGTTATAATATAATACGTTCCTGTAGGTGGGTGTCTGTTCCATGAACAGCATACCGAGATCCATCACCTAACCGCGGCTCAGATTGGCCTGTCAATTACGTCACTGCTTTCCCACTCTTAATCTGTCATCTAGACACCAATTAAGGGGAAAACTGCCACCACGAGGAGTAGTAATAATTTATCTTTCAGAAAATGAACCTCAATTCGAAAATGTATCCCATTCCAAAAATAATAATAATTACAAAATTCAGAGGCAAGCGTAGCGCAATTATTATGCCGACTTAATTATTATTGTTCATTTGTTATAACCACATTATGGTTGCCAGTATCTACTTACTAAAACACGACCAATATTTTTGTTATTCTTCTGATTTTCATTGTGACACGAGGCACGAGTATGAACCCGTATGTATGTGTGGCACATTTGTTACTGTCATAGTAAATATAACGTAAATAAAGAGATATGTTACCTTTTCTCAGTCGTTTGGGATTAAGCCAAGTCGAGTCCGTCGACAAAGACACGACTGTTGTGTTGTCACGCAGCGCTCGCGTTCACGAATAACCGTACCTATTGGTAGGTACGGAAGCGTGAAATTCTGGAATCGAATGTACGTCGTGTTTCAGAGCGGCTGGGAAAGTACGGGACTTCACTCCACGTTCGCCATCGGTGTAGATTGCTCTTATTCTTTAGTCGTCCTTCTAAAATCACATACACTGTAAAGATCAAAGGCTCATTTTCATTGGTCGGTAGGGTTCGTATGTGGTGTGCTGGAGATTTCTGTCTAGCATGCCACAGGGCCCGTATTCGGGGTACTATTTTCATTAGTCGATAGGGAACGATTGCGGTGTTCGGAGAACCTGCACCGCACGTTTGGCAGTTGTTCTGCAAGGACCAATGTGTGCCGTGTAACGGCTCCATATATCATATATCCAACTATGTTTGACGTTTAATTTCATAGCAAACTACATCAAATTGTAGGTTAAATTTAGATAAAACGTGTATTGTTGAAAAAAGTTGCCAGTGAAAGTTGAATATTAAAATTATTCAGAGAAAACAATGAGTGTTAGCATAATTATTGCGAGTAGAGTCTGATTTGGAAGTAGGTACTGGTAGTTTATTTTTAATACATCAGTATCCAGAAACTTAAGACGTAGGAGGAATCCTTTCTAAATATGAAGAATTTAAATTGAGATATCGCTTTGATAAGAACACTGTGTAACATCTAAGTGATGTCATCAGCCCTGCTCTTAATCCCGTTACGCATCGCAAATATCCATTGTATGTTTTGGAACAAATTTGTGTCTCATTACGATTTATTGTCGATTGTAGAGACAAAGCCTTTAGCCACTTCGCTATGAAGAATCTTCTTTCTTTGACAAAACAATGAAGTGTCAAAATAAACTTTAAAAAAAAGTCCACCATGATGTCGACCATACATCCGCCCATAAATAGAGACCTGACTTTTTTTTTACTAAAACAGTGTAATGCCACCTATTAACCCTCGAAAACGACTACTTTTATAAATAAAACTAGTAATAAAGACTTAAACACGATCTCTTAATAATATACATAATTATCTGGCGGCAACTGAGAAACTCGTTATCGGTTTCATAGTTATTGAATGGTTTGTTGCGTGTTCAGAAACCCAGTGACAGTTAACCGAAGTTTATCGTATGCCTATCTTTATTGAATCAATAGCTAATGAGAATTTATCTGGAAACTTCAGAAACCGGGCATCAGTTGTGCGGTAGGCGGTTGGGGTGAGGAGGAAGGCATTCCACGGACCGGCAAACTTAGAGCGAACGCGTAATACTTTCTAACCCGTTCCTGTTCATACTTTTATTTCCAATTTATTTTTAAACAATAATCCTGGAATGCGTATTAGTACTCCCTATGTTATACGTTCTCAGCATTTTATCATTGTTATTCTAGATCCTCCGGATGACCGAGGAGGTCGTATTCCTCAATACTGAGGGTCGTGACCTCCCTTCAGTATCACCTTCTCTCGGATGATCCTTCTCCACCTGTTTCTGTCTGTGGCTGTGTGAAGGGCGCTGTGGACTGTGGTGTCAAGGGCGGTGCGGAACTGGTCAGACCATCGTAGTGGGCTGCGTCCACGAGGTCTTTTTCCATCCACCTTGCCGGTCACGATTAGCTTTTCTAGGTTGCCATCGTCTTTCCTAGCAATGTGACAGAAGTAATCCAAGATTCTTAGCAGGCACTCGGATTGACATTGCGGACAGAATAGATATTGCTTGTATTAATAAAGGTTAAAAGCAAATAACATTTGAATGCTTTTGTGTAAATAACGGATTACTCGCGGAACTATAAATCACATGTAAAGCTATAGAGACATTTACAAAAAGTGCTGGTAAACAGATTTGTTTATAAATAAGCGCTGTGTTGGGTGATTGGATGGTGCGCGAAACAAATTTCCCCAGCTTTGTTTTGTTTGCTTTTTAACTTAATTAATTCGCTTGCTTCCAACAGCAACGCACCGTGAATATTATTATAAATAACGGACACATTTGCATGATTTAATCAGCCATTGTTTTAATAAAGATTTAATTGGCTCCAAACGTTGATTCGATTTGCATTTTGTGTTCACCTGCTAACGTCATAACGTGGGTAAATATCAACGAAAAGGGACGTGTATCGGCAACGTAATCGGCAAGATAAATAAAGAGTTATGTATTTTTAGTCACAACAAGTATAAATGTAAACTTATATTGACTAACTGGCTACTAAAATTGAACTACATAAAAACAGAAGAGCTACTAGTCATAAAAACGTAACAGGAACCATTTGTCTAGTTGATAAATAACGTGACATGAACCCACTGACATACCTACACCCTTACACCACTGACAACCCTATCATCCTTTCAACACTTCACTACACACACACATACACACAAACACACACACACACACATAAAATACATCACACCCTCACCCACATCCCACATGCAACGTGAACTCCTCGACACTTCATACATATTTAAGTTAGATTATTTTTATTTTTCATTGTTTTTCCTTCCTTCCAACAAATAGTTTGCCCATACAACATTAAAAATTTAACTTTCGCTAAGCACTTTATATAATAATTATTTTGATGATATTGTTTCTGTAGGGGGACTCCCCCTGGTGTCCTGAAATACAAGTCTCGGCTTAGTTTAGGCACCAGTCTCCCACAAATGAACATAGTACTGCAATCTTATTTATTTTTTGTTCAATTTTTAAGTTTTTGTTAATAAGTGTTATTTGTGGAAGAAAAATAAACATTTTCATTATTTTATTATTATGTCGTTTATTTATTCTTATCCTTATTCTGCTACATTTTTAAATATTTTATAAAACAACTTTAAAAAAAAACATTTAAAAATATAAAAAATAGTGGTCCGCCGGTAGCGGGAGCAGGGTCCAATCTACTGGTGGTTAGGGTTCCGGAGACAGGAACCTCCTCACAATGCGAGCCGTATCGAGGAGTACTGCCTTCTGAATCAGGCCCTTGATCCAACCGCCTAACGAAAGCCTCGAGAGATGTTGGTCGAGACGTTTTGCCATCAGGCCATTGGCCGATACGACAATCGGCACAATGACAGCCGAGCTCACATTCCACATGTCAACAACCTCGTGTGCTAAGTCGAGATATTTAATTTGTTTCTCTTTCTCAGCTTTGACGAGGTTCTCGTCATGTGGAATGGTAACATCGATAATCATTGTGCGGCGCGCTAATCGATCTATCACTACTATGTCAGGCTTATTAGCGATAATAGTCCTGTCAGTAATGATAGACCGATCCCAGTACAACGTGACAAGGTAATTTTCGAGAACTGGGTCGGCCACATACTTGTAATACGGTACCTCAGAATGCACAAGTTTGTATTGCAAAGCAAGTTGCTGGTGAATAATCCTGGCTACTTGGTTATGCCTGTGCAAGTACTCGTCGTTAGCCAGACGAGAACAACCAGAGATAATATGTCTGATGGACTCACCTGGACGGTGGCATGCCCGACACACGTCAACCGTCCCGTCCTTCATAATATGTCTCCGGTAGTTTTTCGTCAAGATAACTTCGTCCATAATTGCACAGACGAAACCTTCAGTTTCCCCGAAAAGGTCACCAAAACGTAGCCAGGATACGGACGCTAGGAAATCTACATCAGGCTCATGAAGAGCCCGATAGAAGCGCCCATGAAGCTCCTTGCTTTGCCATACCGCCTTGCGGTCATCGTAAGTAAGTACTACAGGTTTGTGCCAGTTCCCTTTAGCCATGGAGAGCGGGGTAAGCCCCTTGTCCAGTGCGACCACATCACGGTGCATACCCATTTCGGCTTTAAAAAGATATTCCCTGAGACTGCACACCTCGCGGTTGTGGAGGGTCTTCGCATTTAAAAAGCCTCGACCCCCGCACTTTCGCGGGATGTACATCACCGATGATCGTGATGAGACTGTATCGTTATTATTATTATTATTATAATCATAGTACACTGCTTTTCTTTTTTAGTGTCTAATAAAACTCGGACAACGTTTACGAAAACAATACCATAAAAATTGGCATAAAATCACGGCGCCGAAAATTTTATATCGCGATACTATTACGTTCATAAACCGTGTAGAGGAAACGATTGGATGGATGCGGCGGCGATTTTAACGAACATCTGTCTTCGTTGAAGTTACAATTTATTATTCGAATGAATTTAAGTGTAATGGCATTGAACTATGTTAATATTTTATCGGCATTCATTCAGACAAAACGAAAAAAGAAATAAAATTGTGGAGTTTTATTACAATTTCATATATCTGTGGAAGCAAAACAGATGGCAAATTATTATAAACCTGTTTGTTTTAAAGTATCTTATGTTTCTTATTGTCTTAGTTAACCAATCGCAAGCTTGAATATACGTACTCAAACATATACCCACAACCACGGATATCGAATACAACCATAAGAATCCTATAGAAAAAGCCAAACGTTGTCGTTGGAACCGAAAAATATATCCGTAAATCATATGTTTATTTGTACGTGAAAGGCGGTACCTGGCAATACCGGCTCCAGGTGGTTTTATTGAAAACTCCGGACAATTCTATGACACAAAGACCTTAATTTATTCTTGAATTGGATTTATTCTTTCCATGTGTTGGGAGCTGGTGACAGAGGGCCCTTATGGTTAATGTAGGTCTTGTCATCGGAAATTGGAGCGGCCAAAACCGTGCGATTTGTCAGCTGTCATGTGGATTTGAATCCTAAAGGTGTGTATAGGAAAATGTACTAGAACGGGAGTGCGGGAAATTAATTTTTAGCGCTATGAAATATTAACAAGGAATTTGTTTGTACCTAAATAAAATATTATTACTAAATAAAAGATTATAACAAAAGCGTGAAAAACTCATCTCCGAAAGTTAGTAGACGTCTTTATTGTCGATGTTCAGAAGTTATAAAGAAAGCGATTGTTCAGGGTAGGATATTATTTTATCCAATAACAGGCGTAGGCAATATAAATCTGTGCCATGTGACACTTTGTCTTAAACGAGTCCTTTGATGCTTCGACTTCCTTAACAATTTTCATTTCCCCGCTGAAGTCCTCTGCTCAAGTAAAGTTTCCAGCATGCCAATTTTAACTCGAAATCTGTTTCTAAGACTGTTTCCAATGAGTTGACATCATACAATTCCATTGTATTTTGTTATGGATAACCTTTTGTTGGAATCCACATAATCTTAATTAAACTTTAGATTCTGTTTAAATATACTTCGTAACATTTAGGGCAGAGAATCTTTAGGAACTTTCAAACTTCTTGTTTGAGTTTAGTTTAAATTTGTGTGCTTTTCTCTAGTCCCAACTCGTTTACGGCGACGATCAACCGTAGAAAATATGAAAAAAAAACAGTAGTTAATATTCGTAGCAACCAAAAGTGTTCAAGTCTCGACGATTTACGCCCTCTTCGGAAAACATTCACAGCGAGAGAGTTCACTAGCAAAATAACAACGTCCATTTGTAACAAAAAGTCCATTCATCAAACGAGATAACAATGTCACGGCGTTATCAAAACATGACCCGTGAAGCGATCACAATGTTTTGCTACGCGAATTCCGGCCCGCAGCAAAAAGTTAACACAATGTAAAAGTTTGCGCTCCCCAAATAAATCGTTTCATTTACAAGTATTTATTATAACCTCCGTTTAGTTTATCATGGCAACATTTGACAACAAAAAAATATTAAGAAATAGCTAGCAGACGGTGTCCTGTCATGGACTTTTAGATTTCTCGAATTTGTAAATTTTCCTGGAAACCTTTTTAATTTATCTTTCCATAAGACCCTAAGTTGGACTATCGTACAGCTGATAGCGCGCGCGTGGTCGAAGTAATTAAATCAAATAACAACTGCTGGTGTATTAATCATGTTAGGTACCTACTCAGTATTCTATTGAGGTGACTGGGGTCATGCGCTTGGTAAATGAAAAAAATCGTTTCTTTGGAAAAGTTGTTTGTTATAATGAGTAAAATCATGTGTTTAAGTATCGGACGCTAATTATCAGTCACCCTATATACATATGATATTTGATCAATCAAAAAAACGCACTAGGTAAGTGCAATATTCGTGTGATCTCCGGTAAGAAATATCTAGAGCTGGGAGGCCACTATACCATAGTAGCCTTTTACGCCATATTCACTATGGGATATAACCAGGTCAATGCATTGAAGCTTAAGCCGTACATAAATAACACCGTTCTGTCAAAATATGGTTCCAGACAATTGAGAAGGTGAATGTAGCAAATGTTATTATGGTTATATTAAAAAGTGTCTTTCCCGACACGTCTTATAAACAATAATAGTTACAGTGTACAGTATTGTACTTGGAAAAAAAAAAAGTTCGCACAATCGAACGCAGCATTTGTCGCGGTGTCACGTAGCAGTAAGACTGTCGCGTGTGTACTCTATAAATCCGTGCGAAGTTCAGTGGCGTGGCAGCGCCGCGCAGCGCTGCAGCGCGGCAGAGCGAGTGGTGTCGGGGAGACTGTAACAAGTGCAATACAAAACAATATTCCGGAGTAATTTCCTCAGAGGAGGTAGGGCACGCCCGCCGCTCGGCGTTCCACGCTAGACGCCATCCACCCGCGTGCTGTTGCGCTCACAGACAACGCTATGTCATTCTCTTTACTTCAACCACTTGCAATTAATCGTTCATTAATGTTTAACAATATAATTGTACGTCTATGGGGAAATAGAGAATTTTCAATTTGTCTGATTGCATTTCGAAAACTTAATAATGTAGATGAAAATAAAAACGCGCAGCAAGAATCCTTGCCAGATCATCTTTTCATTAAACAGAAATCTATGAATGAATATGCAGCAGAAACTTCCAATAAGTGTAAGTAGGGTAAACAAATCAAAGCTTGCTCAATTATTTAAAAGTGTTCGCATTAAGGTGCCTTTTCCTGTGACTAGTAGTTGGCATAGCGCCAAGTGCACGACTGCAATTAGCCGAAATTATGCTCAAAAACAAGTTCGGAAGCAATTAGCAGATGTAGACTCAACTTAAGGACCAGCTAAACCAGTTTACTGAACTTCGACACTGGATGAGATTTGTTGTACTAGTTTATCGGTTTGAAAAAACAAAACTTTTCTTGTACTTTTGAACTTCGTATTTTCTTTCGGAAGAATATTACAATTGATATAATTGAACGGAACATGAATTTATATGTAGCATAACCTCAAACTCAAACTCAAAGCATTTATTTCAATTAAACCATTTACAGGCACTTTTGAATTGTAAAGGAGTCGGTCAAAAGATGAAGCGTTAGTTCTAGTGCTTGATATTCCAGATATCAAGCACTAGAACTAACGCTTCATCTTTTTTTACCATTAACCTGCCGATGGTAACACTTATCTACGTTAACCAGTTCGGCGACTGGCAGCAACCTACAATGAAGCATTCGAACACATAGACATATTACCATGCTCTTTGAAAAGGTCTCGTAGCCTTTTGTATGGGACACTTGAGCTCTTGGAAAAATTATTTATTGTTTTTTTTTATTAGTGTAACTGTCTTGCATGAACAGTTCACCTCCTAGTGACTTTGGTTTTATTTATGAATGGTAATCTGTGAACAGCGCTGTGGGCTACATTATTATTTAAGTAAGTAAAATAAAATTAACAGCTACTCTTAACATAACATAACAACATAACATAACATCACGCCTTGTTTCCCCGAAGGGTTGGGCAGAGGTGTACCTATAGTGCACCCACATTTCGCCAGTAATGTTTAAGTCCCATGTAATAGGGGGCGAGCCTATTGCCATCTACCGTGCACAAATCCAGACTTCGGGCTGCTACTGAGAAATTCCAGATAGAAAAACCCAATAACACGTTGCCCGACCTGGGAATCGAACCCAGGACCTCATGCTCAGCAGTAGCGATTGCGACCACTAGACTACTAGACTAGACTTCTAAATTTTCGCTGAAGTCTCATTTTATTTCAGTGAAAGAAGAAATTAAGTAACATAAACCTGCGTCTTTAATTATCAATTTTATCGCCATGGCTAAAATATAAGGAACTTCGTGTAGCTTCCTTCCCTTTATATTTTAGTGACGTAAAGCTTTATGTAAAAACTAGCTGTTTGTGCCCGGCGTAGCCCGCGGTGAATTTCATACATAAACAGCATCCTTTCCGACTTAACCAGTGGATTTTCAAAAAAAGAATATCTTTAATACAAACCTTGTCCTGACAACAAAAAAAAACAACAAAAAAAAGAATTAGACCAATTGGTGCAGCCGCTTTGAAGTGATGCGCGGATAAACGTTTTTGGCAGTTGATTTTTTGTATAAGAGAAGATGCCTGCAAGATGCATGCGTTGCAATGCCTTTTATTTAATTTTATCCACACGTGTATTATGAGCGAACAAAAAAAAAAACGTTAAAAATCACACCTGTTAATCAGTTTTTTAAGTTTTAGCGAGACTTACGAACAGCATATAGCATATAAGCAGAAGAAGAAGAAGGTAGGTAACATGTGTTAATAATAACAACACAATACATATAATAATGCGGTCAGAAAACCGTCTGCAAAGCGTAGTGAGCTAGTGTTAAACGTTTCGAAAGATTTAATTATTGCAATCACTGGCAACACAATCTCTAATGAGGAAACAAAGGGAAAGTATCAATTCCAGCGTAAAAAATCCTTTCAGAATGCAACTGCCCGTCTATAAAATAAAACGAAGAGTTTCTTTAAAGCGGTTCTAGAAAACGAGAGACACCGATGGGATAAAGCAGTAGTCTTTATTTGTATGTTCTAGATTTTTAGTATATCTATGTACCTACGTGTGTTTCTTGATTGCGTTTGTTCCTAGATCGATATGACGAACTAGTTTACTGTAGACTTGCTGTGACACACGAAGACAGAACCTCATCCTTTAGATTGGATAGGCATCATGGGTGGCTTCATTAATCTTGAACTGAATTTGCAATCGGTATATTCCGATCTTTTAGGGCTGTGTTGGTTACTGAGTGGCAATCGTCTTATAATTTGTTCTTAGTGAGATAAGGGGCGGGCTACTAAAAAGAAAAGTTGTAGGTATCAGTAGCTATCTGCAACAGCAACCTGCGGTTACCAATCCGCCATATGTCCTGACAACATGTGTCTTTCTCTTGACCATCCACTTTATCGGTCTTATTATTTTTTTAGTTCATAAATAGATTTTACTATGTGACTGTCTGCCAAAGCAGCATAGTGCGGAATATGTACGACTATCGCACTGACGTACTACAAGCTGTATACTTATGTACACACAATGTCATGTGCGTGGCCGATCATTAATTGTGTTAATTATAAATGCACAAATGAACAATAAAATATTAAAGTCGAAAATATCATGTAATGACTCACAGGCCCATTCCAGCGAGTGAGCTTTAAAATGCACAAGTATTTTGAAATTCTGTTATGAAATTTCATTGTGCCCGGCATTAGGTTCATTGACTTTACGTCATTTGTGATCGTTCGAGTGAAATAAATCTTTTGGAGCGTTTAGAAGATAAAACAATAATTAATCACGGTTAGATAAGTGTGTCTGGAGGAGGAATAATGTGCGGTTGGAGTGGCTTGCCTCCGGGGATACATCCTGTACCTCCGAGTTGCCTATAAAATTTTACGAGCTCGCCGTATGAGCCATTATAGCTATTGTCGATGTCACTTATGAGTGTCTGACGTGGTTTGTAACTCGAATTTTAGTTTTAAAATGAAAATTCAAACCCGACTCGTTACCACGTATGAATTTCGAATTGAAAACGTAATAACCATAACTTTTGCACGGTCAAGCGTTGAAAACCGACGTTTTAATAAAATACAATACCCACCGATATGTAGGCGTTGGATTAAATATTTCGAGAGAGTTCAATTATAAAGGTAAAATTAATTTTAATTTTTCCTCCACAAATTGTTTCGTTCACGAAATACATGAATTAGAGATTAAAATATTCTGGTAACCTATAATTTAAACTTTATAACCAAGGAAAACAATCTCGAATTCCGTCAAACTAATCTTGAATATTAGTTTGTATTATTTACCATAATTGAGTAATAATGTACGACATGTTACTAACAATATATAAGGTAGCTACAACACATACATGTTCGCTTCAGAAACGCGTTTGCCTCAGGGTAATCATTGCGAGCAGAGTTAACGAACTCGGAATACAAATCGAATGTAGGTGACATGTATATACCCACATACGTACCAGTCTTAGAAGACGTCGTTCCGTACATTCCATCTACATATACAACAATGTTTATTGATACTCGATATACGTTCTTGCGTATGCTCTGAAAATAAAATGTGTGCCCAAAGTACGTGTTTAAAGGGCTTTTTATTAGGTACGGCTCAGATTTTCGTCAAGGTGCGTGTGTTTATGTGGTTGCGGTAACAGAATAGGCTGTGTACATATAAAACACCCTTGTTTCTCTCTTCATGACACCTCCATGAACAGTTAGTTTTATTATTTCTATGTTGTTGGTTATTTCATGACAAGATCATAATTGCAGTTTATTTAGGATGTGAAGAGAAAAACATGTTTCTTTTCACATGTGTTTATATGCCGAATGCTGTTATGCAGTCACAGAGAAGGACAGTTTCTCGAAAAAAAGTAGGTACGATTGAATAATCGAGATCTTTTATCACCCCAAATGTTCTCAAAAACTATAAAAAAGATGAATAAAGTGACAGTCATCTTTCAAATACATAAACATAACAATTCCTTACAATAATAAAAGTTCAACAACGGTAGCGTTAACCTCAAGCACAAGACAGTCGATCTTAATTATCACTCCGTTCTAAGTAAGAACACGGTGTTTACATAAAATATGTTCTAGTAAATTATTTCCTCTGTACGAATAAAATACTTGCAAAATGAACTCCGTCGGGGCACACTGGAAATGCCGTTCAGTAGCAATTAAAACTTTCTTACTGATCAAACTTTTACAGTCACATCTTCACGAGGACAAGTTGTCCGTGAGAGTCTGAAGGAGCGTAAATGTGACTACAGTTACCTCGAGAAATGTTTCCAGCACTAACATAACTTGCCTGACGTATCGCCACATACGACTGTAGACTTGCCAAGCTACGGGGTGTTTAGTTTCGTATCGAAATGTGAGAAGCAATGAGTTGTTTTTGTGTAGGTAGCGCATTATATTTTTATTTGCAGTAATTTGGATCTGGAAAAGATACTATTTGTTTCTATTGTATTTTTACTTAATACTTTTGATGACAGAAACAATTTTATTAACACTTCTACCTAACGCACTGCTGTAGCCACACAAAATATATTTACATCATTATGCATTGAACTGCGATTAATAATCAAATCAACACTACAAAAACTCGTGCGAACTTTTCATAATTGGTTAGTTCTAAACGTGTTTTCATAACATCATATTTCTGTAATGTCAACACAAAGTGATTGTTTAGTGGAGAGAAGCAAATACGATATACAAGAAGTTATAAAAATCACTAAGCTAGCTGACCCGAATTGTATAGAGCCTACAAAATGTTTTCGATTGGGTAAATACAACAGTGATAAATCGCGACCCATTAAAGTTTGTTTTGCTTCTGCGGATACGGCGATATCAATACTCCGCAATAAAAATAACATTTACAAAGTGATTAAAGACATCAAATGTTACTCCGACCAAACACCACTACAGAAAGAAGAAATGTCAAAATTACGCGTTGAAATAATTAAAAGAACAGAAGAAGGCTAGCCTTGCCATTAAATATATCAAGTGTGTTTCTCAAATTATCACAAATCCTCCAAAAAACTGACGCAAACAGAAGTTGACCTAACAGATGCACCCCTAAGTAATCCCACATACCAGCTATCGAATACTCATACTGATGTTACCAACAATAAGAAATCCCTTAAATGTCTATACGCTAACGTACGAAGTATAGTCCACCCAGGGAAACTAGATGAACTGAAATGCATAATCCAATCCGTCCCTAGCACTCTACACCTAATATTACTGACGGAAACATGGATAAAAAGCGACTCTGAAGCAGAGAGTGTTATGATACCGAACTACACTCACTACTATAATTACCGCACCAGTGGAAGAGGAGGGGGCGTCTCGATCTATGTACATAACAGTCTACAGCACAATCTCATCGAGGAACTATGTGAAGAGGGCAACCATTTTCAATGGATTCATCTCAACAGATTTTCTCTAGACATTGGTGTTATTTACAAGCCGGAGAGAACGAATAATGAATTTTTTTTAGAAACCTACTCGCAGCAGCTGCAAAAACGTAAACGGGCAGTCGTATTCGGAGATTTCAATTACAACTTACTGAAAACGAGCCAAGCAACCACTAACTATAAAATTACATTGCAAGAAAATGTATTCAAAATTCTGAATAAAATAAATCCTACTTTTTGCACAAGAGAGACTCAGAGTACTAAAACAATCCTTGACCATGTCAGCACCAATCTCAAAGACAGTAAATTCCATGTAGCCGTTGTGTATTCCGCGATGTCTGATCACAAACATTTATATCTAGAAATACATAAACACAAACCAGACAAGAAGAACAAAATTACATACTCTACTACGGACTATGATAAACTATATAAGACTATCGATCAGGTTCTGTTACAGGACGATGATACGACATACGAAGAATTTGAGGAAAAATTTACAGAAGCCATAAAGCAAAGCAGAACCATCAAAACAAAAATACAAAACCCACCAAAGTCGGATTGGATCAACAAGAATATTATCGATTCAATAAGCAGAAGAAACCAAATACTAAGTGCCCGTAATACGACATCATTTGAAGAAAAGGAAGAAGAGGAAGAAAACATAGAGATAGAATTATTAAAAGCAAGAAAGGAAGTCCGAGAAAAAATACAAGACGCTAAAAGTAGATACTACTTTAAAGCTTTTAAAAACTGCACCAAAAAACCACTTAAAATGTGGCAATTAATTACGTCTTTGAGCATCAACAAAAAAACTAAAAATAGCAATGCTCCATCCAAACTTGAGACACACACGGGCTGTTATACCGAAGTATCGGATATATGCAACTGCTTTAACTCCTTCTTTGCCAATATAGGCGCTGTCCTAGCTAATAGAATACTACCTAAATATCACGATAGTGGAGCATACAAACAGTTATACAGCAATAAAATCGATTTTAAATATACTGGCCTATCCGAACTTGCCCCTGCTTCTTTAACTGAAGTTAGCAAGACAATCGACAATCTAAATACGAATACAACAACTGGTCTCGATGGAATCTCATGTAAGTCTCTAAAAAGTGTAAAAAATTTGGTGCTCGAGAAGTTAACTAACTGCATAAACCATTGCCTTAAATCTGGATATTTTCCTGATTCTCTCAAGATAGCTAAAGTGAGCCCCATTTTTAAATCTGGCAATAAATCTGACCCGGGTAATTATCGCCCTATCTCGGTACTACCAGTCATATCTAAGATTTTCGAAAAAATAATATATAATCGTTTGGACAAATATTTGAGCTCTAACAACTTCCTTTACCATAAACAGTACGGCTTCCGCTCCAAATCAAATACACTATCAGCCTGCATAGACCTTGTTACTAACCTGAAATGTAAAATAGACAAAAAACAAATAGCTGTAGGTATATTCATAGACTTAAAAAAGGCGTTCGACACGATAAGCCACAAACTTCTCCTTCAAAAACTACATGATATAGGTGTTAAGGAATCAGCACATAAAATGATTGAGTCATACCTCTCTAGTAGAAATCAGATAGTTAAAATTGGTGAGACCAAAAGCACTCCTGAACGAATAACTTACGGGGTTCCACAAGGCTCCCTTCTTGGACCCTTGCTTTTCCTAATATTTATTAATAATATAAAAGATCTTAACTTAGCTGCAGATGTAACACTATATGCGGATGACACCTGTCTATTCTACTTTGGCAATAAAATTCAAGCAATCGTCAGTCGAGCCCAAGATGACCTTAACACCTTATTTACGTGGTTCCAATATAATTTGATGACCATTAATGTGGCGAAGACCAAATGTATGACATTTAGTGCTAAAAATAAAGCAGTTCCAAACTTTCCACAATTACACGTTAATAATGAACCGCTAACTAAAGTATAATCTGAAAAATACCTTGGTCTAATCTTAGATAAACACCTTACCTGCAAGCCACACTTGGACAAAATGCGTTCAAAATTGTCATCATTGATGGGAACGCTACGAGGTACTGTCCGTTGCTTACCCAAACCAGGAAAGTACATAATTTATAATTCCCTTATCAAATCCTACCTTACCTACTTAATTGAAATCTGGGGCTCTGCAGCCAAGAGTAACTTACAAAATTTACAAATCTCTCAAAATAAAATTATTAAATTACTCTTCCATCTTAATTATTTAACGCCAACCGAAACAGTTTTGCAGAAAACCAAATTAATGACACTTGCTCAAATATATAAATACTGTTAAAAACTTCACAAATATTAAAGCTATAATGGCATTATATAATGCTTTAGTAAGAAGCCAACTAGAATGTAATGCAGGTATCTGGGCTCCACATGAAACTAAGTATAGTCTCATGTTGGAGCGAGTACAAAATAAATTTATTAGGTTCAAATACATGAAGGAATACGGGGTTTATCCATTTTATCCATTGATGTATCCAACTCTATTTGTCTTGGGTATGGTCGGATATAATGAACTGAGGGTCAGGAGGCAACTCACACTAGTGACTTATATCTTTAAAGTAATTAGAGGGAAGATACACAATGCGGATATATTGCGAAGGGTGGAGCTAGTAGTGCCGGACGGGTATGTGAGTCGTCGTCGTCAGCCGCGGTTGCTGGCCGAACCGCGCGCGCGAACTAACTTACTGTGCAAAGCGCCGCTCACGAGTGCACTCCGCACTCTCAACCTCATTGCTGTTGACTTGGACATATTCTGTTGCACATTGGGTGAATTTACAAGAACAGCTACGTTTAGAATTAGCTATGGTTAAAACAGTGGAACTATTTAAATTTTCAGTGTACTACAATATCGTATTGGGTCTAGCCTGTAAGGATATTTGTATGTTTAGAGTGAATAAATAAATAAATAAATATATAATTTTCATACCTGCATCCTTATACGGAAGATACTGACGAAAGATACACATTCCCAAATAGTTTTTACAGAAAAAGCGCAAATTCAGACCCGGTTACTCAGAAATGCTAGTGACATCTGCCTTTACAGTAGACCGCGGACCAACTACGGTACTAGAAATATTATGTATGAGGGTGCCAAAATGTATAACGAACTGCCGAAAGATATCAAGGAAATACAATCTTTTCCCATGTTTAAAAAAAAGTTAAAATACCACATAATGAAAAATTTTCAACTGTCTTAATCTAAGTACCTATTTCAGAATAATCTCTGAATATTTACATAAACTTTAATATATTAAAATAAGTATGAAAATGAACAAATGTTGACGAGATCAGCCGCACGTCAAGCACGCCCACCACCTCCGGACTCTTCGCCCAGCTCCGCCTCGCCGCCGCCGGTATCCAGCCCCACCGTGAGTGCTGTGACGACACCGGCCGCGGTAGTTGCGTCGAGCTCGAGCGACGAGTATTTTTCCCCGCCGACGTCACCAACACCTGTTCGTCGGCAGGGGAGAGGCCGGCCACCGAGGAGCTTGGGACTTAGGGGCCATCCGGCCCCGAGCCGGGTCCCCGCTGCCGGTGGTTGTGTGCAGCGCATGAGATGGACTCAGTCTATGAACGAGAACGTCATGCGCGCATATTATGGGTCAACAGAGGGGGGAACTCACCTCACTGCGTACCGTGATAGGATGCTGTCTCTTTTTCAGGAACTAGAACCAACCGTCAGCGTCTCGGCCCAACGACTGTCGGATCAGGTGCGGGTCATCCAACGCAATCATAGGTTGGACGCTGCCGCACTTGATAGGCTGCGCTCAGAGATACTGAGCAACCTTATCGTCTCGACTCCGGCACAAACCGCGGTACAAGCGTCAACGATTGATCTACCGCGGTCCAATCATGGTGTTGAAGAGGAAGATGATAGGGTTACCACAGTAAGTAGCCAATACAACGACCGATTGAGGAGCGCACTGGAGGATGCGTTTCGCGAATATAGATCCACTCCGACCGAACTTAGACCACGATTACCACGCCTACCTATGCACAAAAAAAATAGGGCGCTGGTGTGTGCCCTGGACTCGCAACTTAAGAATGTGTTCGAGAGCAGCGAGGATCTCGTTGATACACACTCGATCCTGTATTGTGCGGCTGTTGCGGCATGTCGTTTAGCTAACGTCAAGTTTCCAAACTGTGACGGAGCTGCTCGACCAAAACCATCCGTACCAGCCTGGCAATACAGGATCGAGCGTCGTATCGATGAGGCCAGGGTACTCATAGGCAAACTATACTGTTTCAGGGAGGGCAATACAAGACCACGAGTGATGCGCTTTGTGAGGCGGGCATTTTCGGGGACTGAAGTAAGCCCTCGAGAATACATGTCCCGTGTCACAGAGCGCATCGACTTCCTGAAACAGAAAGTTTGTGCATGGGCGAGCCGTATTCGGCGGTATAAGCGGCGGGTTGATCGATACACGCAGAATCGCATGTTCCAGAGCGATGAAAGGTGGGTATATAGAGCTTGGGAGCGACCTGAACAAAATTTGACAGACGTGTGCCGCCCAGATGATGCCGCCACAAGTGCATTCTGGCGCAGCATCTGGACAGTACCCGTCTGTCACATTGAGGCTGACTGGATGCAGGATGTCGAGCGAGTGTGTGAAACTATACCAGAAATGGAAAAAGTCCTAATTACGCCATCAGACGTTGCCAGAGCAGTCCGTCCCTTACCGAACTGGAAATCGCCAGGGCCGGATGGATTGCACAACTTTTGGTTGAAATGGCTAATTAGTTCGCACACTAGCCTGGCATCTCAGTTCCAGTCAGCCTTAGAGTCTGGGTCGCTACCGCAGTTTCTATTAACAGGCGTTACCCACCTGCTCCATAAGTCAGGTAGTCCCACGGAACCCAAGAATTATAGACCGATCACGTGTTTGTCGACGATCTATAAACTTCTTACATCCATTTTGAGAGTAAAAATTAATACACACATTGACAGTAACTCTATTATGTCTGCCTCTCAAAATGGATGTAGGAACGGGTCCCGGGGTACTAAGGAGCTACTCCTCATCGACATGGCCATTAGCCAACAGGTTCGTCGCTCCCGCAAGGATCTGTCGACATGCTGGATAGATTATACGAAGGCCTACGACTCGGTGCCACATACATGGCTTGTGAGGGTGCTGGAGTTGTACAAGATAGATGCAACTCTACGCACCTTCCTTAGTTCCTGTATGGGGCAATGGAGGACAGTCCTTCGCTATCCGGGGTGTCAACAGATCCAGGGGAATGACGAGCCTGTCTGGATTAAACGGGGAATATTTCAGGGCGACAGTTTGAGTCCACTTTGGTTCTGCTTGGCTCTGAATCCTCTAAGCACACTGCTGGAGGATTCAGGTCTAGGCTATCGGTTGAAGAGAGGTGGTGAGGTCATATCTCACCTTCTGTTCATGGATGACTTGAAAATCTTTGCCCCCAACAAATTGCAACTGATGGAGCTACTGAAGGTAACTGAAACATTCAGTAGCGCCATCAGGATGGAATTTGGTGTGGACAAATGTGCAATCATGCATGTTAAGCGAGGTGAGATTATGGAATCCGAAGGTATTCAACTTTCGGATTCCATACACCTCAGATCCCTCTCTTCATCCGAAAGCTACAAGTATTTGGGTATGTCGGAAGCGTTAGGCATCAACGTTATTAACATGAAGCAATCGTTGAAGGAGCGCTTCTTTGGCCGCCTGAAGAAGGTATTAATTAGTCTTCTTTCGGGCGGAAACAAGGTGCGCGCCTTCAACGGTTGGGTCATGCCGATTT
The DNA here is from genome assembly GCA_963555695.1 of Dasypolia templi. Classification (NCBI taxonomy): domain Eukaryota; kingdom Metazoa; phylum Arthropoda; class Insecta; order Lepidoptera; family Noctuidae; genus Dasypolia; species Dasypolia templi. The sequence goes on along the minus strand of OY743146.1, from coordinate 19,208,708 downwards.
TGCTGTACTCTTTCGGCGTACTCAAATGGACCCAAACCGAACTCGACGCCCTGGATAGGCGGGTCCGTACACTTCTGACCGCAAATCGGATGCATCACCCACGATCATCGGTGATGAGATTGTACATCCCGCGAAAGTGCGGGGGTCGAGGCTTTTTAAATGCGAAGACCCTCCACAATCGCGAGGTGTGCAGTCTCAGGGAATATTTTTTAAAAACCGAAATGGGTATGCACCGTGATGTGGTCGCAGTGGACAAGGGGCTCACCCCGCTCTCCATGGCTAAAGAGAACTGGCACAAACCTGTAGTACTTACTTCCGATGACCGCAAGGCGGTATGGCAAAGCAAGGAGCTTCACGGGCGCTTCTATCGGGCTCTTCATGAGCCTGATGTAGATTTCCTAGCGTCCGTATCCTGGCTACGTTTTGGTGACCTTTTCGGGGAAACTGAAGGTTTCGTCTGCGCAATTATGGACGAAGTTATCTTGACGAATAACTACCGGAGACATATTATGAAGGACGGGACGGTTGACGTGTGTCGGGCATGCCACCGTCCAGGTGAGTCCATCAGACATATTATCTCTGGTTGTTCTCGTCTGGCTAACGGCGAGTACTTGCACAGGCATAACCAAGTAGCCAGGATTATTCACCAGCAACTTGCTTTGAAATATAAACTTGTGGATTCTGAGGTACCGTATTACAAGTATGTGCCCGACCCAGTTCTCGAAAATGACCTTGTCACGTTGTATTGGGATCGGTCTATCATTACTGACAGGACTATTATCGCTAATAAGCCTGACATAGTAGTGATAGATCGATTAGCGCGCCGCACAATGATTATCGATGTTACCATTCCACATGACGGGAACCTCGTGAAAGCTGAGAAAGAGAAACAAATTAAATATCTCGACTTAGCACACGAGGTTGTTGACATGTGGAATGTGAGCTCGGCTGTCATTGTGCCGATTGTCGTATCGGCCAATGGCCTGATGGCAAAAAGCCTCGACCAACATCTCTCGAGGCTTTCGTTAGGCGGTTGGATCAAGGGCCTGATTCAGAAGGCAGTACTCCTTGATACGGCCCGCATTGTGAGGAGGTTCCTGTCTCTGGAGCCCTAACCACCAGTAGCTTGGACCCTGCTCCCGCTACCGGCGGACCACTATTTTTTATATTTTTAAATGTTTTTTTTTTTAAGTTGTTTTATAAAAATATTTAAAAATATAGCAAAATAAGGATAAAAATAAATAAAAGGCATAATAATAATAATATTAAAATCAGTAAATATGCTGAACTGAAAGAAGAAGTGATTAGAATTTGGAGGCAAGAAAAAGTCTACTTGGTACCCATAGTTGTCTCCACGACGGGTGTTATACCCAATCACCTCCACCACAGCCTTAAACTAATAGACCTGAAAGACACAATTTACATAACACTCCAAAAAGCAGCAATTTTAAACACCTGCAGAATAGTTAGGAAGTTCATGCAAATTGAGGAAAATGAAATTAGTCCTCATAACATTAATCCTACGTAAATAACACGAAAATCACCACACACGCTAAATTGACTTGGCTTGGGCCCGTTAATGTAGCTTAAACTAGCCAAAGAGCTAAGAAACAAAATTTGTTTACCGAAATAATAATAATAATAAAATTTATTTATTTTCTCACCACAATATTTTTTAGTTTACAAGTAGACATTGATTAGTATTAGGCTATTGATACACATTACAATATTGTGGGAGACTGGTGCCTAAGCTAGGCCAATAACCTGTGTTTCAGGACACCAGGTCTCCACCCCGAGTAACAATGTCTGGGCGTACTATAGCATTACAATCATGCGGCGAGTACAGCGTTGTGGAGAGTTGTGCGATTGTGTACGAGAGTGAGTGTGTGATTATGTACGAAATGTGAGTATGTGTGTGTGTGTGTGTGTATGTGTGTGTGTGTGTGCAGTTATGAGTTAACTAAAAGGACACTTTCAGTATTATCGTATGACAGCTTCAGCAGCCAACTAGTAAGCTTGCTTTTCAATTTGTTGCTAGGCAAAGTGTATATGTCAAGAAGACGATGGATCTACATATTATTCTCAATAAAATGAATACTTAATGCAAAATTAAAAACTAGGATTAAATAAAATATAAAGAAACATTAAAAAGTTCAGCTTTTAATAGCAATTGTGATAGAAACTGTGTTTCGATATGTAATGTCGACTCGTAGTCTCAATATTTTTTGTAGATTACCTACACCAAGTTAACAAATTTAAAACAAAATACCTTCCAAACTCAATCTTTTGTAGCATGGTTTATTTTACTAACGTAATGTTAAGTTATTGACTAACAATATTGTTCTGTTACTTCCAACTTCAAACATACCGTTCCGATACTCGTTCTAAAGAACGTTTATATGTACGTAACCAGTGTTTCTCATTTAAGTGAATATTGTATTCTGTTTTGAGAAATAAATGTCTTAAACCATATAGTTATATATTATTTTATCTGACAGTCACGGTACTATATGAAGCCCTGATTCGTTGATTTACTAGATATTTTAAAAGATAGGTGACAAAACCTCGGAGACATGACTACTACAACTAGAAGTCGAATTTCAGTTTTATAAACTTCTTTATGTTTTATACGTACGTGAATTCGGGAAATACACTATACCCATACGTGTCTTCCAGTGAAAATAAACACTTCTTCATGCATGAGAATTCACTGAAGATAATGGAGTCGCATAAAATGCTCGGATTTTACGGCTACGTTGTTTTCAAATCATGTTTTATTTGCTGATACGTGAGCTCGTTAAAAGTTTGTGTGAAATATTTGAATTACACCCTTTGAGGTAAGAAATTGTTATGAATGATTGAAAGGACTGACTGTATTGTATTCTTGAGATGACCGATGTCAAAAGATATAAGTTTGAGTTTGGGATGATTACTTTTCAGAATCTAATCTGGTTTTTTTTGTAATAGTCTAGACAAGTATCTAGTAAGCCTGAATTCGTGAAAAGTCATAATCATTCGTTCATTTGAATTAAATTTAAACTTTAATTTCACCTAGCAAGATTAAACTTCTTATTACTCTTCTTAGTACTCAGGGACTCAAATGTGATAAGTTAATTATCCGAGTTTAACAACAAAATAATGCATTAGCAATATTGACAAAGCTTCGTTTAGTAAAGTCTCCAAGGCAAAGCCGCCAAAAGACATCACACACACCGTTACTATTAAAAAGTCTAACTCTTATCGCAAAAGAATAGCATCACGTTAATCGGCGAGTCACCAACTTAATTAAACGCTAGAAGAAATGTGGCCGAGGATGGCGCATCAGTCAAGTGAGCCGGGGATGGTTACCCCCTCAAATCCGTGTAAGCCCGACGTCGCTTGTAAGACGGGGTGGCAGCCACTGACAGATCACTACTCACTGTTCCTGTACACTCGCTGCAATAACAATCCCATCTTTTATGCAGTCGTTTTGATTCTTTTCTGCATTATTCATTGTTATTCCCACTGATAGACTATAGTCTAAGAAAATCGCCGGAATATTCACGTATTTGGTTATTGTTTGAATAGAAATCTCTTTCCCATAAATCCAATTTTCGTGCACAAAACCACCAAAATCAACATATGGTGTTCATATGCATTAATAAGATATACAATAACCGAAATGCAATGGTGCCTGCTATCGTTTCAGCTTATGCAGTATCTCGGCTGTTAATTAAGCAGTCTGCATGCAATTTGCATCTAGGCGGATTGGAGTCGCGAACTTCTGATTATTTGAATAAGATTTCGCAGAGCAATATTAAGGAAATTATTCGTGCTACGGAGCACCAAGTAGAGACGGCGTGGAATAAAGTAAGGTGCCTACTATCAGAACGATTTAACCAAGACGTTAAGTGCTCCGTTGTCGGAAATGTGTTAAGGAAATATGTCTAATTGCATATAATCACATTACACGGAATTACATTTCGAGCAATGTTTCTGAATGTCTTGGAATTGTAACCGTTGCTCGTTGTAATCATAGTTAGGATTCATATCTTCTACCTCGATGTAACAATATTCATATATATAATATGAATAATAAACAACATAAATATTGGAGACATAGTAAAAAAACCGCCCAAAAGCAAATACAGTTTCATCCGCTTACAATCAAACGCTTATCTTTGTGTTACGAGTGGCTCCGCCGACCTCGCCACGGCGGTCGTTCCCCAGTTTCATGTGTGATCTGAGCTCTCGTATCATTTCGCTTAGCCTGACATTTTGAGTGCCCCTGACCATCCTCTCCTAAGATGTAGGTTGTCATAAATATAATCTTACTTAGGGTGACATTGTGTGTTCTTTTTTCACTTAATATTTTTCCTGCTAAAGGTCCCCGGCGGCGATTACATAAACAGGATTCAACCGCGACCTTAATGCGCCTAATAAAGTTTTACGACGGACCCTTGGCAAAAACGTGAACGTTTCAAGGCGACAATGCTTTTATCTTTTCTGTTTTACTGATTGTTTTGTTCTTTACAATTAGGATTAGACATTGTGTATTAAACTTATAACTTAATGTAGACAGCCAACATTTTAAACTTGCCAATTAAAAGCAAAAAATACACATTTTCCACTTTATTTGTTCTGAATAGTAAGGCATAGCACTCCTTTTTTCTAGTTTAAAGAAATGTTTGATTCAATGTGAGTCACATCAAGCCTGAATTTAATACACACATACATACATAAACTCGCGCCTTCTTGCCATGGGGGTAGGTAGAAATCACAGAACGCTACCTGCAACTATTCTTACATACTCCTTTTGTCTCGTTTACGTTCAAACATCTGGCCATACACGCGAGCCGGTGGCGAGTGCTACGCACCTGACATTTCTGAAGAACATCACCACTAAGGTCACTGTATGTCCTCCTAGGGCGTCCCCTCCCGGCGCTTCCACTCACATCTGCCTTGTATATTTCCTGCCTTTTGTTAGTCTCCTTTCATTCATCCTATTAACATGACCAAATTACATACTACATCTTCTTTTAAACCGCACCGTTGCCTTATCACATCATTCCTCAGCCTGTCATTCATAGAACAGCCAGTCGTGCCTTTTAGGACATCAACTGGTTGGTCATAATTGCATGTGTAGCACGATTCACTTTATTTTCAGCATTCATCCCTTGTAAACAGACTCCCCAAATATACGAACTCACTTACTTGCTCCACACTCTTATCATTTATTTTCACATCACACACCGATACATCCTCTTCTCTTTCAAACATCATGATTTTCGCTTTATTTACATTTATATTCATTCCTTTCATCTTATATGCTTCATCCATCACAGTCACAATGTCTTGCAACTGTTCTGCTGACGATGCATGTAGCACTTGATCATCTGCATATAACAGGCATTTGACAGGCAACTCATTCATCGTCAATCCATACTCACCCTCTTTCAAATCTGTCAGACAACTATCCATGTACAGGTTCAACAGCCACGGTGACGCTACACAACCTGTCTTACACCCCTCGAAATGCAGAACCCGTTCGTGTTTGCCCCATTTATCCTAACACAAGCACTGGAATCCTTGTATAGATAAATAATAATTAATTAAAACCTTAATTTAATCTCAACCAAAATTATTAACAGAAGCCTTACTTTTTTTGTAATTATGTCACGAAGTCTAATAACATTCTTCAGATTAATTATTATAAGCACATTTTTTGCCGAGGCGGAAAGCTCTGTTTATCTGGCATTTAGGACGTATATGAAAGACTTTAGCAATGCTATTTCTATATAATCATCTTTTAACCTAGAAAACATCACAGTTTAGATAAACTTTTCCCGGCTCCATACTTCTGCTTACAATCCGCATAACTACTTAAAGTGTAGAGCTATTGTGAAGGATGTAATAAATTACAGAAAAATCTCAAAGGAGTTCCCCCTTTTGTAATACTCTAATAATATAAAACATTACAGAAGCAATTTTGCAGTATTACGTTCCTCGCAGTAATTAGCTGGATCCTCTTCAATGTTAGCTCGCACGAAGTCTCTCCCGGAATCGCTTAACATTCCTAAACGTCGAGATTCGTTTGGAAATCACTTCTTAGCTTTGGTGCGACCTGACGTTGATGTATCGTCTACTTCTTTAGAAAAACTTAATGCTGTCGACTTATTATACGTTTTTTTTTGTTAATTTAACTTAATTCTGCGCTTTCGTTAATTTATGAGTAAAAAAAATCATTCTGAAAGAGCACCTAGTCTATTATCAAGAAGCCAATAAGTCTATAAAAACCGAATTTACGACCTGAACATTTTTCATAGTGTAATAAAATACTAATAATACGCGTTTGAAAAATATAATGAAGTAATTTGAACCCATAATTTCAGAGTTAATATGAAATTTAGTGTGTGCCGTACTCAAATACGCTTTGCAAATGAGACGTCTACGCATTTTATAAACATTTGTTACAGTTTATACCTTGTTTATACAATAAACAGCGGTAAACAATTTTATTTACTTAAGTGATTTATGTAAACACTTGTTTCTAAATGATTATGGCCTGGTGTCTGGAATTAATGCAATAAATCAATGTCAGGACATGTTTACGAGCTAACAGAGTTAATTCCAGTATGACATGACGTTTATATTCGTGAATAATTGTTGATTGCTTGCACCGTGAGTCCGCATCTAATGCAATAAACATAAAATAATTGTCATAATTATGTTTATCAGTACACTGACAGCAACGTTGGCCTGATTATTAATTCTGTGATGTATTTCGTTTTTTTCTTGTTATCTTTGTAATATTGTCGTCTTATAGCATTATCCTTGCGGGAAAATCTTGCTTTTAGAAACCAGATCCTTTATTATTCTTTAATCTATATTCACATATATTCCGAATTTACGCGAACTTACGAACTGAATGTCTTGACAACGAATATGTGAGTTACATAAGACAATCTTATAACAATATCAAAAGGTCAATCACCAATCAGTTTGTCCAACGTAGCGATTATGCTTCTATCCCTGTTATCGCACCATCAGCCTTAAACTGATAGTCGACATGATGACCATTTTTACTACACCAATTTAACACGAATTAATTGTAATATCTCCATATATAAATGCGTGTTTCCTGTTTGCAGTACAAACACAATAAACTTAAAAATTAATAAAACTTCTGTAATAAATAATATTTAATCGAATGACTGTCATCGATATGGATTTAAATTAAATTCATTAAGGTGATTATTGGAGGGGGAATGGCTACAGACGCGGGGGACCGGAGAGGGCTGGAAACGACTGAAAATGCAATATTATTGTGTTAAATAAAACGTGAAACGATTACTCGTAAAAATGGTGCAATTTTCATACATTATTTTCTTGTAAATATCGGAAAATGTAGAGGTGATTATTTTTGTCCCTCGACGTTTACAATAAACTGTTTGTGTTTTGCCAAAAAGGATTTACTTAGGCTGCATTTCACATTACTGTTACGATTCTTCTCCATAGGAACCTACTAATCTTTTTAATAAGCGACCGGTTACCAATTCAAAAGTGCCTGTAATTGGTTTAATAATAATAAAAACTTGCTTTCTGTCGCAGTTGCTTATCAGCCATTCTTGTTAGATGTGTAACAAGTTTGACTGGAAAGCAAAAATAAGCAAAAATAATCACGTAATGTTGTAAGCACTTTGCTCGATTCGTACCTATTCAGTGGCAAATCTCCAAGCACCACCTGTCATCTATTCTGATCTTAGGAACGAAACTAACTAACTAACTGACTGCTAATGCCAGTGTTTTTTATACAACCTTACTCAAACAAACATTGTGAATTCAAGTTACAAAACTATCAACAAGCGAAAAACTTTTGCAGCGGGATTATTGAAAATTTCTTGGATTTCAGGGATAACAAAGTGTGTGTGTTCACAGGTGTCACCCACTTACTCGTTTTAGTTTTCAAGTACATCGACCTTAATCCAGTTTTTATTGAGTATGTGAATAAGAACCTTAACTTTTAAGAAGGCTTACGTCAGAAGGCTTACGTTCACGAAACTTTACCTATCCTCGTTAGAAATTCCATATGATTAAGTTATTATATTATAAAACATGAAGATATTTACGGCAATGTACGGTTTTGCTCACGTGTATGTTTTTATCAGAACCCCGTTAGCGGTCTTCGGTTAACTTCGGAACTAGTCGAGTTATCCCGATTCATTCAATTATTGAAAATTGAAACACACAGTACTACGTAAAAGCAGTTTTACTATTAAAACATGCAGACAACTATTGCAGAAGCATTCATGCCCGTAGAAAACTCAGAAGTAAAAGCATTCATATTCAAACATGAAATTTATTTACAAAAGCTATAAATTATATTGGAATTACCCGTTTAAATGATTAGGTACGGTACATGTAAACTGTAATTCCGGCTACATCGCCAAGTCGTCGGTTTTAATTTTGCGAGATAATGAAGTCTCACTATTGTGTTACCGCCTGATCTCCGCAACCTTTAACAAGAGCGGATTATGGAACGAAGATGTTATCAACGAAATGCCCGTAATAATACAAGTTGACTTCTTAGCTGTTGTTTAAACAACTTGTGTTTTTAAAACTATTAACTATATCTACCCAGTCTAAATACGTCGTTATCTTTGTATAGCCCCTGACAAAAAATGAATTAAATTTATGTTGAACCGATACTGATTGGAGAGATCTACAAATATACATCGCTTATTATGTAATGGATAAATCAATAGACCAAAAACAAATAAAAAACTAAAAGTAATGTGTACCTACTTTCAAGTTGCTTCTTACACGTGCGAACGGTAAAATATTATTTTAACGACAATGTCTGTTTGTTGAATAATTATTCATGGATCATCCAGTTTTAGAACACCTGTAATAATGCAAGAATAAATGAGAATGTAGAGAATGTTTACATAAAAATCCTATAGATGGAGAACTACCACTTTGTAACAATTTAATTTTTTTTTTTTTTTTGGAAAGGTAGGTGTACTTTGTCTTTGCCCGAAATGTAGTACACAGTGATAATTGAACTTAATTGAGTTTATTAGTGTACATTCCACTCTCCCTTTTAAAAAAGGCCTGATATCTCAGTTTGTTGATACAAAATGAGATTACAGTGATGTTTAAAGGTACCGTTTAATTAATGTAATAAACGTTGTACCTAACGGCTCCGTTGAAGATTCAATTAAGTTTTAAACTTAAATACTTAAAATTGAATTGATACAATCTAATTACACGGTGTTAGGGCTGAGACACATTCATCAAACGACACTTTGTTCGTCTGAGACTTTAACAAGTAGGACGTACAACTTGTGTGGATTTTTACATTTTTATTTTGTTATTTTTAAAAGTTATTGTACATTACTATTCATCAGGGAAAATACAAGTAGGTACACACATTAGAAGTACTTTACCTATGCAGTTAAGATGATATTAAAAAAATAACCCCAATTTACATGAACTACAACAAATCAGCGAATTACAAAGTGGTTGCTAATTCATTACTTACTAGCTACCCACTGCTGCTTCGCACTATTTTAATTCGTATGTATTTATATACCTGTAGATATAGAAAGCAATAACAAAAACATCATCTGGATAATGTTTCAACAAAAACATCCGTTTGACAGATAATAACTAGCCCTGGGGTCCTCAACTAACTAAATATTTAAATGATTGTTACGAGACCAAAATTAGGGTATATTTGAAATGCAATTTAATGAACATGTTTTGCTTGCTAACCAATTTAGACATTGTAATTGGTAGTTTGGAAACGTGTTTATTTTCAATATCATCAAATTAGTTACACGTTAAAGCAAAAGTTAGTTACACGTTCAAAATATACAATTAAACATGTTCATTATTTTTATTTTCGATACAAAATGGTAATACGAGATGTAATTTCACTGCGAACAGACCAATAATATTGTATAGAAAATAAGTATAAAATCTTTTATACTTAGATATAATGCAATTTTGTTGTGTCATTGATTGCTCTCTCATAGGCCAGCCTAATCTACACAAAGTGACATTATGACCGTACATTTAAGTAGTGTAACCATACCTTAAACTTTACAAACACTCGATTACGGCGCTTACCTATTTTCGTAGGGTAAAACAGTTAGTGGATAATCCCGTTTTCTAGGCGCTCCGTCTAATTCGTTTGAAGAAGTTTACGTAGCGCGTCGCCCCGGGCTTGGTAGGGATCAGGTGCTTCTTAAGGTCCAGTCTTGATCCTCCCGAGGCGGACTTTGTCTTGATTACCAGTCTCGTTATTGCCACGCCTATAAAACTATCCGCAGACTGTATAATTTTATAACCTATGGGATTTCTTCTTTGTGCAGTCTTTTGTTTTTAATTTTTGATGTTTTGAAAACGCTCTTCATGTGTTTAGTACATGACTGGTGTATTCGTATTTTACAAGAATCATTCATTTGAACTGTAATTTCATCATTTCTTATAATGTTCACCTTGTTTCAAACTCAAGCATGAGAAATCAGTATTTTATCTTATAAATCTTTTGTACCGACTTGTTTCTTCGCTTCAAAAACTTGCACGTAATTTAATCACAAAGTAAAAGTCTGTAATACTATAAACGAACTTAATATAACAATGTCTGTTGCAGAAGTTTTACGACATGATACGTTGAGAAATAGAAAAGTAAACAAGTCAATAGCTTGGATAGCTTTAAAAGTATTTCATCGAACCAGGAATGTTAAAAAGCTCCTCTACGGTTTGATTGCTATCAATTTGAAGAGAGTGACTCTAGTTTTATATTGCTTGAATGCATTTTATTGACCACTACCAACCGATACGTACTCATCAAACTCATGTCCCATCTATCTATTTATTTAGGTATTGATATTTTTGCTCGTCCGTCTGTTTGACCGTAATAAGTAAAAGCATGTAGCAACTTCATAAAATACTGCAACTTTTTTTTAAAATAGTTATACCGCTTCACGTACAAAAAACTATTTTGTTTCTCTTGCACTGCTCCTGAAACTTCGGTGGCGCTGTATACGAGCATTTTCTCAATTTCAGTTTGCAACAAAATCAGTTTATTTTCCAACTGACAAATTGCATTGAAGTAACAAAGTACAATTTTCCTTTGAGAATAACCTGACAAAGTTTGGCAGTACACGATAAATAATATTTGGATGTGTAAGTGAAGATTGGGTTATCCTGGGGGAGTTGTTGAAAATTATTCGTGTAATAAGTATTTAAGTACATTTCCGTTGTACGTAATCGTTTTCCGTGAAGTAATTTAGGCGTGCTCGTCGAGTCGCGGTGTTTCAATTGCGGAGGCGGCCCGCCGGACGTTATTATTTCCTGCAGACGCTGGACCCAGTGCCCGCCACCACTGGCAAACATGCAGCTATTTTCTACATACCTACTCATATAGAATCACCCGCCGCTTCGTCCGGAAAATTTTGGACACAGGAATAAAATTGGCTATTAAAATTCAATGCTAACTTGGTGGCGAATTATTTCAGAAAATATTTGGTCTGACTTATTATTTCTTTTTAAAATTGTTTATTTATAGCATTTTCATATTAATTAATACAAATAGAGAGAAAAGATAGAACAATTTTTAATAAAATTTTAGATTCGGTTCGTCAGTTTACATCAATGAAAATTACCTGTGTAACACCTGGCATTTTATTTTTCTCCTATTTCTGCTTGTTCTGGATATTCTCTAATGTCTACACTGTCACGTTCTGTCACGTTTAAAATACAAAACCGTTAACGCATTGCAAATTGAGAGAGCTACTTATTTATTCTTTTCAGTCGTTCAAAATTTTCTTACGTATGCAAAGTTTTGGATTCTTGAAGTACCTAAGTGTTTGAAAAAGGGGTAAGTATTCTCTTTGTTTACCTAACAAAAAATATAGATTAAAATGGAAGTACACTTTTCTTTACTGAACTGCTAAAATACTTCAAACAATTATTAAAGTAGGTATTTTTGCCGAGAAAAATTAAAAAATAAAAAGGCCGGCAAAGGCAGTGACGAGTCACTAGCTTAAATACGCCAGCCCGTTCCAATTACAGAGCGGCAGTCATTATTTCCGGTGCCATGCCATGCCTCCTCCGGCGGCCCTCGGCGCTGCTTCGCTGACCTGCCGAAATTCACCGCCAACATAACCATCATAACATGACCCCTTCGCGATAGCTGCTCTCAAACAGAATCTAGTAGCCCTCTCTAGCCACTAGAGCTCTGTATAATTTTGTAAAGGCTGGTACATTCTTAGTATTGAGTGCTATTTAATTCGTTGGATTTGACGGAAATAGCTTTTATCAATTTTGTTTGTGCGAGAAATTGTATTGAAGTTGTTTTTTTTTACAATCCTAAATAGCTTAGGTTTTAGAACTACAATATTTTCTTTATTACACACGTTGTATTGCCTATCTTATTTATATGTTTATTTATTAACTAATTCTATATTTTTATATATTTACTGCCTCGTTGGTCTAGTGATCGCAAGAGACCCATGAGGGTTCGATTTCCAGGTCGGGCAAAGTGTTATTGGGTTTTGCCTGTTTTTTGTGTGTTGTGAGTCTGGATTTGTACCCGGTTGATGGCAATAGGCTCGCCCCTTAGTACATGGGACTTAAGCATAGCTGGCGAAATGTGAGTGTAGTATAGGTACACCTCTGCCTAACCCTTCTGGGATTGCAGGCGTGATGTTATGTTATGTATGTTATGTTTCTTAAACTGTATATTTATATTCCAACGAGTATAATGACACCAATATACTCGTTGGAATATATATATATATTAATTTTATATTCCAACACAAAAGCAAATATAATTAATTCAATAATTGGTACATAAATAAACAACACATTTAATTACGGATGAAATATCAGTGGCGAACTAAAGTTATGACGTACGTGTTCGAAAACAATATAAATAAAGGTTTAAAATAACCAGCACAAGCGCGGATAGTGCATGCTTATTATATAATACATATTTATATAGCGTTACTCATTAGACAGTTGCGGCGTAAAATTTATAATGACGTCGCTGGCGTAGAACAAAAGAGTCACAATACAAGTTCACACACGCCATTGTTGCTGCTTTTATTGAACACGATGCTCATTAAAAACTTTATTTTCGAATATTATGTATTTAACGCTCATCTGGTTTTCAGAGAAAGCTTCTACGTTTGAATAGTTGAAATGAATTCAAGTAAATGAGCACCCGTTTAATGGATGCGTCAGTTATCAACCATATTTCGTTACGGAAAATGAATTCAAGTTAGTGAGCACTAATGGTGCTACACCTCCGTGAGAGTAACAGCTCCGCGAATGAATTTGAAAATGCTCGTGAATATAGTGTATTTAATCCATTGCAACAGAAGGACAATGACTATTTGTGCTTATCAAATCAAATGAATAAGGTTTATCGTTTATAAATCGCAAACATTTAACTAGGTATGTTGTTATAGAGTATGTTCAATAAGTCAGTTACAAGGTAATTGAAAAATAGTCTATAGCAATGTAAACTGACTTATTGAACAGACTCTAGCGATGATGATATGTCTGGCAACAGCTCAGAGTCTGTTCTATAAGTCAGTGTATATGGAAAGTTACAAGGTAATTAAAAATAGTCTATAGCAATGTAAACTGACTTATTGAACAGACTCTAGCGATGATGATATGTCTGGCAACAGCTCAGAGTCTGTTCTATAAGTCAGTGTATATGGGAAGTTATAAGGTAATTGAAAAATAGTCTATAGCAATGTAAACTGACTTATTAAACAGACTCTAGCGATGATGATATGTCTGGCAACAGCTCAGAGTCTGTTCTATAAGTCAGTGTATATGGGAAGTTACAAGGTAATTGAAAATGTTCTATAAGTCAGTGTATATGGGAAGTTACAAGGTAATTGAAAAATAGTCTATAGCAATGTAAACTGACTTATTGAACTGACTCTAGCGACTGATGATATGTCTGGCAACAGCTCAGAGTCTGTTCTATAAGTCAGTGTTTAAGGGAAGTTACAAGGTAATTGAAAAATAGTCTATAGCAATGTAAACTGACTTATTGAACAGACTCTAGCGATGATGATATGTTTGGCAACAGCTCAGAGTCTGTTCTATAAGTCAGTGTATATGGGAAGTTACAAGGTAATTAAAAATAGTCTATAGCAATGTAAACTGACTTATTGAACTGACTCTAGCGACTGATGATATGTCTGGCAACAGCTCAGTCTGTTCTATAAGTCAGTGTTTAAGGGAAGTTACAAGGTAATTGAAAAATAGTCTATAGCAATGTAAACTGACTTATTGAACAGACTCTAGCGATGATGATATGTCTGGCAACAGCTCAGAGTCTGTTCAGTAAGTCAGTCTACATTGCTATAGACTATTTTTCAAGTACCGTTTTACCTACCCATGAAAACTAACTTTTTGAACAGACTCTACCAGTGCTAGTGGCTGAATAAGAATGAAACAAAAAGGCTAGGATAGACGATACAATTGTCTCTGACCAATTGTTAATTAAAACTAAAAAATATTTACGACGAGCTCGAAACAGAAAAACTGCGACTTGGTTTTGTTTCTTTTTCGGAGAAGCTAAGCTCGTAGAAGATGAATGTTTGAACGTGCTTACTTGTTTTTCATTGAGCCAGAGATTTAAAAGCGTGATTTAATTTATTTGTTTACTGGTACATTGTTCAAGTGATTTTGAAATTAATAAGCTCGTTATTAGTGCAGTGTTTAGGTACCTAACCCGGACATATGGTTTAAAACATTCCCACATATTGTCTAAGCAGGTAAGTTGAGTTGAGGTCACATACATCTATGCTAGGTGTGCTTGAGGTGGGGTCGTTATGCGGTCATGAGCCACCATGAGCGGTGCACATCGACACTCGTTCCGGCTGCTCTGCTCCCCACGGCTCATTAGACCGACCGCGGCCTCAGATCCAAGAACATTTGAAGTTGGTACAATAATGTCAACAACTAACCCGTGAAATTGCGACCTTTGTACTTTATAAAAATAAATAGGCCAAATTGTGAAATCCACCGTGTAATTGCGCCAAATAGAAACTACGCCCACATATTTTATTCGATTCGCTTGTCATCGGAAAGTAATTTTAGATTTGTGGCGTTAATGTTCAGAAGCTAGTGAGCCTGAATAATTTATATTTTCAGTTATGTATAATATATTCACATTGATTAATTCTGTGTTTGTGTTCAGATTTTAGACTATACGCCTACCGCAACAGCAGTTGGTTTGTTTAAACATATTATACCTTCGTCAGTTTTCATAACAGAAATAGTGTAGGTAAGATTATCTAAACTCTTCTGAAGCAAGGGTGAAAAGGTTGCATCGTGAAGGGTCCAAACGGGGATTATAGGCTGTTTCTCGTCGCCTCACAAAATCAACCCCTGATGCGTCGCGCACTTCTCAAATACTTTGACGTGTTACGCCTACGTAATTAGAGCTCGCTTCTTTTCAAATGGTCCACTTTAAAAGTGTGCAAACGACGGTGTATGGGAGCTTGTTACGTGTCGACGTGGCCGTAAGGCGTTTATTCTATTTCATTTCTTTACATTTTTTTTTTTTTTGGGAATGGCATCTCGCAGGTCAACCTATGAGGTTGTCGTCTGCTTAGACTGACTTGCCTGTGGTTGCCCTAATAAATTAAGGCCTCCAGCCAGGACTTAAACTTAAATACTAACTAAAAACTAAGCGACTACACGCTAATGAATGAAATGAAATGAAATGAAAAACTTTTATTTCGACCAACAAAGGGTCATAAGCATAAAAATTACAAAAATAAAAAAATAATGACATACACTGAAACATACAACACAAACATCCTACAAATCTCGATTGGTCAGTATGTGAACCAGACAGCAATGGTTCAGGTACTGGCAATCGAACCTCTGCGCGAATGCCCTCAGGATGCCGTTGGAGCTAGCCCGAACCCTGCGCACCAGGGATGTGCATCTTTTTCGCATAGTAGAGTAAAAACAGTCTACTTGCGACCCGGCGAACATCCCTGATGCGCTGCAGAACCGGGGCAGCCCCATCAGCACCCTGAATGCATTATTATATTGCACACGCAAAGCGTTGTACTGTCCGCGCGTGTATGAGACCCACAGGCTGCTCGTGTAGAATGATGTACAATATGCTCTAAACAATGTTGTTTTTACTTCTGGGGTACATCGAGCAAACCTGCGGGCTATCATATTCGCCCTTACAGACAACGCCCTGCGTTCTCGCTCTATGTCCGCATCACTAAGGGCACCCCCTGTGGGGTACGAACCTCGGCTTAGGGCGTCGCCCTAAGCCTATCCTAAACCCGATCGCCGTCCTACCGTCCTCGCTGCCGAGGCCCGCCGCGACGCCCAAATACACGCCCCTCCCGACCCTTGCTCGAGCCAGCCCGCGCCGCTGAGCCTGTAGCTTTAAATTCGTCCCTAATTAATATCAATCCTGATCCAGCTAGTCCCTTGCTGCCCTCTTCCAGCGACGCCCTAAGCCGAGGTCCGTACCCCACAGGGGGTGCCCTTAGCGTTGTCGCTTAGTTTTAGTTAGTATTTAAGTTTAAGTCCTGGCTGGAGGCCTTAATTTATTAGGGCAACCACAGGCAAGTCCGTTTAAGCAGACGACAACCTCATAGGTTGACCTGCGAGATGCCATTCAAAAAAAAAAAAAGGAAACAAATGGATGAAAACGGTTTCTAGACGTCTTTTCTTTGTTTACGGAATCATTAAAATGTGGGATTTCCGCTGTTACCATACAAAGCATGGTAATGTTGTCGACAACAGAAAATAACGGATAAACGCATGAATAGACACATTACTTTTTCTAAGGAATTAATAAATACGAATGCGACAAAACGTTGAAACTGCCAAACGTTGGCTCATTTCTGTTACACGCTCTTCTATAGTAAACAAAGTCGGAAACGCATAATGGGGCGTTGAATTTAATGACGGAGGCTTTTGGGTACGGTAGACATGTGCAGCTAAACACAGGGCAGGCTTCGTTCTTTGCTCTGCGCTCGTTAAATATTTTAGCTTTAAAACGCTACGCGGATGCGAGAGCTCTCTGCCGTAACCACTGTAGGCACCGCCGGCTGATAGTTTATGTATCATACAAATACACTGAAAATCGACTTTCTCCACCTTTTAGATAGCGGCTTAACCAACCGAGATGTTTACCATTTATTATCGTTAGTGGTTAGTATTCTTTTGTTGCTCGGTTACTGATTGCTGGGTTGAGGGGCACTCGTCCCTCGTCTAATCTCACTTATCTCATCTTACAATCAATGAAGGTACAATTCTATTATAACAGGATATACGTAGTTATAGTAAGTTTGTGTTGTGTGGACTCTCCGTATCTTTCGTTGATCTCGTGAGGGGTGAGGAGATGATTGCATCAGGATGGGCCGCAGCATCTCAAGTTCTATTTGTACAAGAGCAGATAACAATGAGTAAAAATCAAAGTGACAGGAACATCATTAAGAAATTAATAATATTATAATGCTCTGACTAATGAGTTCGCCGTCCGAAAATGTCACGAAGTATAAATCTTCACTTGTCAATGATAATGATTAATTCCATTAGGAAATTTTTACGGAGTTTCACAAATCAAGTTAGGTTTGGAAAAGTAATACTTGTTTTTTTTTTTCAGCTTTGGTTTTTATGTGTTTTGTATTTTTGCATGTATTGCGGTCGTGTTGAACACCTAGTTAAAGTTTACATAAAAGAATTTGGTACAGATTGTAAGCAGTGACGTGTACATCGGGCTAGTGTCCACTACAGTCGGCATGCGGGCGCGCTGCTGACGGCGACGGCGCCCTACTCACTCAGCTCGCGACGGACAGATTATCTTTTTCATCTCCGTGGCATTTCGTTACCCTTAATGAAATCCTGCCAAAGGAAAGAAAGAATTTAATTTAAGACGAATCAGAAAATATTCAGCTGCCGCTCGCTAGTTATAAATCATTTGAATGCTAATAAATTCGACTAGCCCCCGAGCCCCAGGTGGGAACAGACTTTCTTCCTGCTCCATCTTTGTTTTCAGGAAAAATTGAATAATATTCTGCTCCTTATTATTAAATTCTTTCATAAAGCCAACGACGGCTTTGGGGATTTTCTTTAATATCGTAATGGAATTTCATTTGTCTTGCGGTTCAACCTCACGACGAAGATGAACATCGTTATTTCCAGTTGTTCGAAGTTATTACCTTTACATCCCTTCATAATTGCCAATCGATCTCGTATAAATATTGTGACAGCGGTTCAAATTCTATGGGGATTCGTTTCGGATTTTATCGAAAACTCAGAATCTGGTAACTTAAATAGTGCATGAACGCAACGTAAAATTGTTGCATGCGGCCGACGGGAATCGGTTTTGTTAATACTCGTTAATCT
This sequence comes from Dasypolia templi, assembly GCA_963555695.1. Lineage (NCBI taxonomy): Eukaryota > Metazoa > Arthropoda > Insecta > Lepidoptera > Noctuidae > Dasypolia > Dasypolia templi. The sequence goes on along the minus strand of OY743146.1, from coordinate 19,190,303 downwards.
TTTGTTCATACAAATTTAATTTTTAATTTGAATTTTGGTAGATGGGAGATGAACGTACAGAAAACGACTAACAGTGTTGAATAGGAATTAGTTTCTTTAAGCATTTTTTTGTGATTGAAATAGTAATTTAATCTACACTGCAAAAATAAAATAAAGTAACGCATACATAATCGATCATGTTAGTTAGTAAGAATCAAAAAGGATATCGGAGCACGCTTGCATCCGGGCGCCGAGCGAGCGGTGCAGCGGCCGTGCTCAGTTGTTCTCGGGACCTCGCTACGATCGCCCGTCTACGCACTACGCCGCCTACGCCGTAGCGCGAGTGCTACGAGCCACACTAGTGTTTATTGAACTTTACAAATGCTCAACAAATAAGTGCCGCGACTGTTGCGTGCGAAATAAAAGTCATTGTGCAAATAAAGTACTGAACAAGATTGTGTTTACGTACACTATTGTTTTGTTGGATTATTTTTGTTCCAGGTAAGTTTTCTATTGATTGATCCTTAAAGCTTTTTTTTTTTCTAGATTTCTGTTTATTTCTTAGATTGCACTCAGAGGTTTGTTTTACTTTGTTCTCTGTAGGCGGTTGCATTATTACAACGAGTGACCTTTCTACTCAAGCCGTTTGATATCATCATACGAGGGAAACGTTATCTAAACCGACCATCCACGTGTGTAAAATAAGCATTCGTTATTTTTATAAGCAACCCTTTACTGTGTATTTAAATCGAAATCTGAAAAAGCCCATTACACAGGGAGATCTAGCAGTATTTTTAAAAAAATATTGAAGGTTTATACCCTAATATTTCTTTATTACAGAGTGAGAGAAAGTTCTACCCATTCATAATATAAATGGGGCTTGTTATATTGTAAGTAATATGAACGAATGAATATGAAGAACGCTATTGGGCGTAGGTACTCTTCTACACATTCAAATTAGAAAAAAGTCGAGATGGAGTGTGTTAATATTCGGGAATTTTCCCACGTGATAATATGTCAAAGATATGAAGCTTTAATACAAAGATTTTTTTATTTTCCATTACATTAATGTACTAACAGCAGAATTACACTTGAATCGTACTACTGCCTGTTTATTGTGACATGTTTTAGAAGAAACAAAAGCTATAATTAATAATCAAACTAATTAAAAGAAATGATCATACATAATCACCACAAAAATAGCACTTTCTACACCACACATCACTTACATACTTTCCCTGGTGTTCGAATGCATAAGTGGTTAATTGGCACACCCAACAGGTAATCAAGTTAATGGTGCGTATACGTCAAGTCGGGCCATGTCGGGCCAGGCTGGGCCTCCCCGGGACCCTTACAAGAAGAACTTGGTCCCAGAGTAATGCCCATTAATTGAGATAAAAAAACAGACCTCGCGTAGAGGTGAAATTGTTCTTATTGGGTACCAATTTATTACCCAACCCCAATTTTGTAGACAAAATATTTAAATTTATAAAGGTACGTTGCTATGGTTGAATGGAAGGACTGCCTAGAAAATACGAGCCTCCTTACTAGAAAACTTGATTTAACGATTTGGTTTAAATCTTGGTTCGAGACAGTGTAAAAAATGTGTTTTAATAAATCCTAATGAGGCAATGAATATTAAGTTTACTTAGATGTATAAGCGAATACAATTTAAATGCTATAACCTCACGACTTCCCCAAAGAATGGGTAGGCAAAGGTGTTTTATTGTTCGCCCACATTTCGCCCGTATTCAATCCCATAAAATAGAGAGCGACCTTATTAGAATGTATCGGGTTCGATTTCAATTTGTGGAAAATTTCTTAATAGGAAAACCCATTCACTGAACTTGAACTGATTACTTGAACTTAAAACTGAAAAAAAATACTATGAGGTGGTAACATTATGTATATTACATTGGTAGTTGGTAGTTGGAAGTTTATAAAGTAAGTAGAATAGAATTCTTTTTATTATGTTCACCGTATGATACTACAGATATAAATGTACAGTTTTGTACAATTAACATTTTAGGAGATAATTCTATGGATTTGTGAAAACTCCCAGAAATAATAAAGATTAATACCCAAGAAATAATCCCAGGTACACCAACCGTTTAAAATTCTCAGATATGTTAAAATAATACCACACTGGTATTTTTTTTTTTGTTTACTCGTTTGATTCTCTTTCATGATAAGATTAACAATAACAACTTGAATAAGTACCCACGCTGGGCACCAGGCTTGTAGATACCCATATTTAATGATTATTTATGATGAGCTTCGAATCACTTACATATTTAAGACAACTAAAAACCCAAATTTTTCGTTGGACCTAAAATATAGTAATGACTTAATCCATTTGCAAACATTACAACGCAGGAAATTAGCAATTATTACATAGTTAATTCCTAGTATTTTACATTAAGCAGAAAAATGTTTTCTTGTTTGTCCAAGGCTAGAACAATTAACGATTAGCTCACAGAAATCTGAAGAAGAATTAGAATTACGAAGAAAAACTAGGAAATTCCATTGTGTAGACAGTCTCATCAATTCATCATTCTATCTGTTTGTATGTTCTTTCGTCTGAAGAACAGACTTCTTAAAATTAGAAAAACGTAGGTGTAATATATTTTTATCTATATTATGACTAAATTAAATTACTAAATAACTAACTAACTACCTATACAAATTAATAAAAAAAAATACTCAGGCGTCGAAGTACTCGTCCGCATCGCTGTCATCTGGAAAAGTGCCCAGAAGACTGGCAGCATTGCCACGCTGAATGGCAATGCTAATTCTTTGTCATATATAATGCTAATTCTTTATCAATATAGTTAACTTGGTACCGACCGAAATTCACTCATATTCTAGGGAAACGACTCCAAGCACATAAAAAGTATTCTACAGTTATGCTTTTCGGCAGTTAAAGCTTGATTGATCAAGAAAATGTCTTCAAAAACTGATATCGAATCATTTATTACTTTAAAAACATGGGTAATTAGCACAAATGAACAAATATCCAGACTAATTTTTTTTTTTTTCTAGGATTTCTAACTAATATACAAATACATCGTAGCTTCCAAATTCGTATCGCAGTGGTCTACAATCAAATAAATAATACAATTTTACACCGATATTATATTTAATAACAATGCATATAATATTGAAGTTGGAAGTTTAAAATTAAACACTCCACTCATTAACAGCGGAGTCAAATGACTGTCGCGGCATCTACACCGCTACATGCGATCAACGCATAACACTGACGTCACACAAATCCTGCATCGCGCAATGAGAGTTTACCGCGCAGCTAGCATTCCCGACATCAATCGTCGGGAGGTTGCCCACCAGATACTCGTACGACATCCTCCCTTTTCCAAGACTATGAGTGAACTTTAGACCCTGTTCTTCATATCTACCATTATTGACATGACCTCCATATCAATAGTGGCACTTAATTCCGAAATAAGCGAATTAATTAGGTAGGTAAGAAATTCGATATTGTAGTGGAGTTGCGTCGATTGCAGAATTTGTATGTCAATATCGATATTGAATGCAGCAGTATTCGGTAACATTAATTTAAATTTTGCATACAAAAAAAAAACTAATGTTGAAGTAAAACAAAAATTCAAACCTGTATATGGGGAAGTAAAAAAAACTGGCCAAGCGCGAGTCGGACTCGTGCAACGAGGGTTCCGTACAAACCTGTAGGTATATAAGACCTGAGTATTTGTCATCAATTTCAATTTAATACCTCTACCCGTTCATGAGGAAAGGGGTAGTTAGTTTAAAATTACTAAAAATATTTTTATTTTGCCATGTAATTAAAAATTTACGATTTTCGCAATTTTTCCTTTATCTGTGCTATAAGATGTTGCTTCGTACCAAATTTCAAGGTTCTGAGTTCACGGGAAGTACCCTGTAGGTTTTGATTCCCTTCGTCGAAAATTTGCGGCATTAACGGCTGTATCTTTTGATTGCGTTGGCTTAGAAGTTTGATTTTTTCACAGCTCCAAGGGACAGTAGAACCGAGTATTTAATATAAATTCCAGCTTGATAACTCCACGCGTTCCTGAAAAAAAGGGTCTTGACAGAAGGTCAGTTTATGTCGAATTACAAAAAAACTATAATGTCAACTATTTTGGGGTCGGCATCTAGTCTGACCGGATGCAGCTGAATACCAGTATTTTACATGTAACTGCCAATCTGACCTCCACAACCCAGTAACTGGGTTACACGATATCCCTTAGTAAGAGACCAGACTGTCTGACTTACCCGTGACGACTGTCAGTCGGGAACAACTGCTTTACGTGCTTGCCGAGGCAAGGAGGGGTCTCGACATGTAATGGATGCTCCCCCATCCAGGAACCGATCGCGGAAAGCAAACGACCGACACGTGCGGTTGTTACTATTTCGCCACGAGCCCCTTCGTTTATTATTGTGAGCACCATGTATAGGTTCATGGTGCTCACACACACGTGATTGATTTATCTGTCTTTGCTTCATTTTAAATTCTTTTCATCTATTGTGTTAAAGTATTTTTGTTCTTTTTGCATCGTCTTCACATATTAAATTTAATTAATGTATAAAAAGTATTGTTAATCATTTAATAAGAGTAACGGTTTCTAGCCCATTAACTTTTGGAAGGGGCACCTAGAATCAATTCTATTTTAATGTAAATGTTGACGTTCAAAAGTGCCTTTTATGTGTCTATTTGAAATAAATGCTTTGACTTTATGTCATTTATGTCTTAGTAATGCACTCTAAATGATAATACTTCAATATCTTCATGAAGTTGTGTTCTTACACGACCGGCATATTTTCTATTCTCTTATCAAATAATTGTCTTTGGGTATAAAAAAAAACCTATGTATACATCTCTCTTCTTGGTCGCTTACTTCATTACTGAAGGTCGTGTCCCTGAAAGGCCTTCGTAGCTTTATGTACGATGTTCTTCCACTTCGTTCGGTTCTCAGCTTCTCTCAGGGCGGTCGTGACAGTGAGTCCCGCGAGGGCGGTTACTTGGTCTGTCCAACGATTAGGTGACCGGCCGCGAGGTCTTTTCCCATCTACCTTGCCCGTTACCACCAACTTTTCAAGGTTATCAGGTTTCCGACGGGTAATGTGACCAAAGTAACCGATAATCCTTTGGTAACAGATCGTGGATAGTCTATATCTTATTCGAAGTTGATCGAGGATAGATTTGTTGTGATTTGTGTCTGTGTTTGTTTGTATGGGTAAAAGCATCAAAGTAGGTACTCCCATAGGAAATAAACAACGACAGGCATGAAAGCAAATGGAGTAACAGCAATTTGATTACTGCACTTCTAAGGCCTCACCTTTCGCTCGCACAAGCTTTAATGTCATGCATCTTCCTCAGAGGAATGCCTTTACATGGTGGAACCTTAATAAAATCGGTTCACTGGCTCCCTCGATTAACTGGCATACCGTAAAGACAGTGAGTAACGATTATTTCGTTATATTCTTTCCAACTTTTACTCCTGGCGTTTCGTTTACCGCAACATGAATAGATTCATATTTTAGGAGTTTACATACCTACCAATTTGCGGGTAGGTTAACTTCGATTTTGGTTTTAGTTCGGCCACAATGAGTGCGCTTTATGCTGGTGTACGATTACATCGATCGCTTAGTATTTTCGGCAATATAATTCGAATTTACCTATGTATACCTTTTTTTTTATTGATTTTGTTAAACATTTTAAACATGACCACAATCATTTCAAGTAATTTTTAAATATGTAGGTTATTTTGACAGCTCCTACACATCTTTTGATACTTTATTGCAGTTCGAAGACAAAGCTGAACAGTGCAGGCAATCGATTTAGATGACGTTATCAAGGTTCTCGGAAACAATCTCGGGTCTGGTGTAGTCATGGATTACAATGGCTATACAACCTACCTCTATTCACGATCGCTTCTAAATAACGGATTTCACGCCATTAAATAGTGTGATCTATTCCACTTAGCTAATCATCTACTTTGATACATGATAAGCATACCTGCTTATCGTCGATCTGTCTTTGCCTTGCACTTTCCGATCAATAATTTGTTGAATGGGAGCAAGTTTATGCTGAAGTACATAATAGTTTAACTCACGGCTTTAATATAGTAGACTAGAAACTTAGTTACGTTATGTCTTAGTAAGTACGAGGGAAAGACCATTGGACGAGAGCGTTGTTAACCGAACATGACTCCTTTGTTCAAGTAGAATAATACAGTAGTTGAGGGCCTGAGATATTCCTATAGAGTAGTTATCATGTTCTGTCTCTCGGTCTGCCCACCAACAATGTGGTGGATATCAGCTGGAAGTACAACGAATATATACTGGTAGCCAACAATATAGTGCGAAAGATAAGCAGATTTTTATATTTGCTTATTAAACTAATGTAAGGTCACAGATATGATGAAATTAAGTTCAGTAGTACATAGTGCACGATATGATATAATGGAGAGTCCATTCGAAAATTGACGACATCCGTCCACTGCTCGCTCTAATCAACCTCTGACGCGGGCCATCCGTTATCAACGAGAAAGTGTGTCAGCTTGTCCTAATCTCTGCAAAGTTATGCGTTCAAACTCAAAGCATTTATCTCAAACAAACCAATTATAGGCACTTTTTCATTATCAAGGGGTCGGTCAGTCAGAAAAATTAAGCTAGTTGCCCATTCCAAAGCGTAGTAGGTACCTATGGAGAAGAAAGGGCATGAAACTCCATGGAGACTCTTAATAATATTGTTACATAAAATTTGTTACATCGGTCATGTTGAAATTATATATGTGAGAACTATGTAGAAAGACGTGCACGTAAAGGCGTCCATAATGAAAAACATACAAAAAAAAACTAAAAAACAATTCGGAAAAAAAAAGCCGTGGCAGCCAAGACATGACCAGTCCCCACTGACAGCGTCCGTTCACGAACATGACGTATGGATCAGCACCATTCAGCTCAACCAACTTGAAGGGAATTTAATGATCCAACACACACGCCATCACCAGCGAGACATTTGAGTTTGCGTGACATACTCTCTGCCGCCAGGCCACATTCAAGTCAATGAAAGACGTACCCAGTAAATGGTATCTTTATAGGAGGTACATAGTGCTCACACATTGTACACCACTAAAAGATTGAATTTATACATTGCAAAGATAGTTTTACAATCTTCAGTAGCTCCAACAATATATTCAAATGCTGATTAATTAGTTTATGCGCCCATGTGGAGCAGAACCAGCGTTGAGACAAGCATTTTTGTCAGCGGTGTAATCCCCAACTTATATGTAATATGCTTGGCGGCATAGTGTACGTTTGATACAAGTTTTAAACTTCGTTTCATTCAGTTGGAGTATGTGGGGAGGTATTTTATTATAACATTTTAAACAGTACCCCATGAAGGATGACTCTACTTTAGCCAGCCTGAAACCCGGTTGAACCAATTGGTCCCTATTTCTAGTCTAGTCTTTTTTACTGAAAAAAATTAAGTTTTTCCTTACGTACATGATGTTTTCATATATATATTGACAAGGTACGGTTATGATGTTAATTTCTTTAAACAGTTCCCTTAAAGAATCGCGCTTGCGGAGGCTATATATTGCTCTGATGGCTCTTGTTTGCAGAATAAAAATAGACTCTATGTCTGCCGCGCGTACCCATAATAAAATACCGTAAGACATGTAACTGAAATAGATTAGCCTCGCGGTATCTACTAAATTGTAAATTTACAGATTTTTCTTACAGCATATGCTGCTGAACTTAGCCGTGCTGCAGGAGCTGTTAAATGAGCGAGCGAGCGATTCGTGTGTGATCCCCAAGAAAAAAGTTTTATCAACGAATTCTAGTTTCTCTTTATTCAATACTATGTCACAATCACTACTTTTAACATTCGGCAAAGCAAATCTTATGCAAATAGTTTTTTTTCACATTTAATACTAAATTATTAGCAGTGAACCAATTTTGTACCTGCCATAGCGCGTTATTTAGGTCGTCAAGATTTGAATTATCGTCAGCAAATAACACCATTTGTGGTTGTTTTTTTTAAGAAATGAGGTAGATCATTAATATATACTAAAAAAAGGAAAGGAACTAATATCGAGCCTTGTGGAACACCCATTTTTACTTTTAAACCCAGTGAATTGACACCATTTATTTGAACTTTTTGCTGTCTATCATTTAAATAAGATTTTACTAAACTGAGCACAAGTTTACCTAGTCCGTAATACTCAAGTTTTAGGAGCATGGTTTCGTGATTAACGCCGTCAAATGCCTTACAGCCTTATGCCTTAGATATGGTGCTATTGTCTCTATTATGGATGAACGATGATTTGATGGACATTCTCTAAAGATCGGTCAATTTGATTTTTATTTGCCGAAAAGCTTTTATAACTAGCTTAAGATTTATATGTTTAAATTGAAACTCAACCGGGCAGCCTGGAACTTTCGCTCGTAATAAATCGATTGAGATTTTGGCCGAGGAATTTAAAGCTTCCGTAGTTTTGGATGATACATTAGTAAAGAAATTTACAAAATCTTGAGCTACTTCTAAGTTAGAGCTTTTGGCACCACGTGAAGCCTCCAATGTTTAGTCAGTGTTTCGTATTTTTTTCCTACTACTCGTAGATTCGTTATTTATAACTTTACTAACTGTTTTTATTTAATTTCCTGCTGATTTGATCTTGTTGATAATGTACAGGGCTTTTTAACAATTATAAACTGCACCTAACCTATAATCAATGTCATTATTGTTTTAAGATTTTAACAGAAACCGCAAGTTCTACAGGCATTAGGACAAATGTTTAGTTAATAGTAATAAATAAGCTTTAAGATGCTGCGCTGCATATTGCAGGCTTGTAAATAACTTTTTGATTTGAGTGGGGCAAAGTTCTATAGAATTTGTGGCATTGTCCTTTGTATTTGTTTAAGCATACAGAAGCTATCGCTATAGACAATACCAACGTTTTAATGAAATGATAAAGAAGGTTGATTTAGCAAATGTTCGAATCAGAATTTTTATTCATTTGAAATCGTATATAGTTGTAGTCCCATCTCAGGTCCCACAGTCTTTTAACAGCGAGTTTGAATGAAAGCTTTAACAGTAGGCTGTGAATAGTGTCAAATTCATCTCGTCTGCGAATGGATAAATGACTGCTTAATTATGTATATTCTTTACATGTCTTATAGTGCGTTAGAATACCCAACTTGTGTAGGCCTATGTACCCTGCAAACATTACTTGCAGCTGCTTATAACCTCACCGATAATACTCTGTATTCCTATGTCTGCTTCGACATTTACTGCATGCCCCAGATCTCTCTAATGGAGTTCGGATTTATCTACCTGATTAACTTACACGCTTGACTACTGAGCTAACAGAGACTAGCTACAATCAGGAATTATCCGCCTGATAGCCTTTAAAAGCCTGCAGTTCTCATTATGCAAAATAACATCAGAGTTTTGTCTGTTATTAACGTCCACTGTGATATCTCAACAACGGTTTCAAAACGTTTGATAAAGATCCCTGGGGACCAACTCTTTGTCGTGAATTATTACGTTCATAAATGATACCCCACTCACGGCAAATAAAAATAAAAACATAGGACCCTACATGATTATTTTTGAATAAAAATACCTATGCAATTTGTGTTTTGAAATATTATGTGTATTTATCATATGTTAGGATTACGTAACTGGTAATTTTATGCAATAGTATCCCAGACACGGACGGTCAGTAGTAGTAGGTCCTAAGACTAAAACCAAAACAGTTTTGTCTATTACGGACACAACTTTGTGTCTTCTATAAAAATTGTTTTTTCAGTAACAACATTTTGATGACTTTGATTGTGAGACTGGTTAGTGGCGCGAATGGATACACGCCATCGCCCATGGATACAAAAATGATGAGCAGACAACAAGTCTGCTCGCCATTTTTGTATCCATGGCTGCATGGCATTTTTGTATTTTTTTTGACACTAACAAGTTTGTTAGTAGTTTTAAGTTAACTCAGAGAAGTTTATCTCTGTCTTGGAAATGTAGACATATGATTGCTATGTTGATAGCATATAACATTAATGAGGTTATAGCTAATATAACAAATTGTAGGAGTCTGATTGACGAGTCTGTGTTGTCTGCTTATTCTAACAACATAGTGAGCAATCATGAATCGTCATGTTGTACGAAGGAGGAACCACCTATAAAACCAACATCCTTGGAGGCTACTACTAGTCAGGAAAAGTGTTCTCTTCCTTATGGAACTGAAAAGGGCATTCTAGACTCTTCAAAAATTGTAGTTGTGGAGGTCACTCCGGATAACTTTTTAAACCAGTTAGTAAGACAACAGAAGTTACCCCTACAAATAACCAATTATTATTAGAAAATAGTAATAAAGTATCTTCTGGCAATTTAACTCATAATGATAAGAAACCAAAGGGAGTGCAACACACTTTAAAATTACTTAATCAGAATATTCAAGGTTGCTCTTCCAAATTACTAGAAATAGAATTGTTTTTGGAAAATACCAAGTTTGATGTCATTTGTTTAACAGAACATTGGTTAAAAGATTATCAAGTACGGTCAATTAACTATGAAAATTATTGTGTAGTTAGCCATTTCAGCCGAAAACGTATGATACATGGCGGGTCATTAATTTTAGTTAAAAACACAATTAAATCTAAAGAACGAAAAGACATCACTGGTATGTCTGTTGAACACATCATTGAATTGTCCTGTGTTGAGCTTGATAAGCATGTGATAGTATGCGTATACAGACCTCCAGGTTACCAGAATCTATGTGTGTTTGAATCAGTAATGGAAGATGTGCTGAAGAAACTTAGTGCTAGTAGTAAGTCAATAATCGTATGTGGTGATTTCAATATTAATTTATTAGAAAATAACTTGAATACTGTCAGATTATTAAGTCTTTTTGGGTCATTTGATTTATCAAATGTTTTTATTGAACCAACCCGAGTGACAGCTTCTTCTGTCACTTGCATAGATAATATTTTTTGTAACTGCGATTACTTACACAAACAAATTGTAAATAAGCTGTCATCTGATCACAGTGGACAAACAGTAACATTTTGCTCATACATGCCTATACAAAAAATTCAAATAAGGTTTAGGCCAATTACATGTAAAAATTTAGAGAAATTAAATAACTCTTTGGCCAGTAAATTATTTGTTCAAAGTTTTTATAATTTATGTGACCCAAATGAGTTCTATGCCGAGTTCTTTTCACTATTAAACACACAATTTAATGAAATTATTCCACTTAAAACCAAAAGTATTTACACAAAGTTCTTATTTAGTGATTGGGCGACTCCAGGTATTCGTAAAAGCAGGGGAAAACTTTTTGAACTTTATGGTCTAAAGCAACATATGAATAATATAAGCTTTAATAAGTATGTTGCAAAATATTCTAAAATTTTTAAAAATGTGTGCAAAGTTGCTAAAGCTCTTTATATTAGCAATAAAAAAAACAGCGTAATACTGAATTTAATCTAGAAACTGCACATGGCCCTATCAACTCAGATCTAGAAGTAGCTGAGTCATTTGAAAACTTTTTTGCTAGTATTCCCCTAAAAACTACTGAAGCTTTAAATTCCTCACCCGAGTTCTCTGCTGCCTTACTTAGAAAGAATGTAAATGCATGCCCTTTGGAGTTTAGGTTTCAACATACAAACCCCCAGGCTGTAATAAAAGCTTTTAAAGATCTTAAAATTAAATCAACAGAAGATCTCTGGGGAATGTCTGTAAAAGTCTGTAGAACTTTCATCGGAACCATTGCGCCCTATTTAGCTGTCATATTTAACACCAGTGTAGACCAAGGTGTCTTTCCGGATCTCATGAAACACAGTAAAGTAGTTCCTTTGTTCAAATCCGGTGATAGTAAAGAACTCAACAATTATAGGCCTGTATCAATTCTACCAGTGCTCAGTAAGGTGTTTGAAAAGTTGATGCTCAATCAAATGGTACGTCACTTTAATAAAAACTCCATCTTTCATGAACAACAGTACGGTTTCACCAAAGGGCGTTGTACCACTGACGCTGGTGTTTCTCTAATAAAGAACATTTTTAACGCCTGGGAGGAAGCAAAAGATGCCATTGGAATGTTTTGCGACCTCTCTAAAGCATTTGATTGCGTAAACCATGAGACCCTTCTTCTGAAACTGGAGCACTATGGGGTTAGGAATACAGCTCTTGATCTACTTAGATCATACCTGAAAGATAGAAAGGTTAAAGTTCAAGTAAACGGCATAAACTCATTAGGGTATGAAATGGAAATGGGCGTTCCTCAAGGTTCGATATTGGGTCCATTCCTCTTCTTAGTTTACATTAATGATTTACCTCAAGTACTTCAAAATCAACCGAAGATGGTGTTATTTGCAGATGACACATCATTAATCTTTAAAATAGACCGACGGTCACAAAATCTGGACGACGTGAATAACTCGATTCTTCAAGTCCAAGATTGGTTTACGGTAAATAATTTGGTACTAAATGAAAAAAAAACCAAATGCATTAGATTTAAATTACCTAATGTTAGAAGTAGCGAATGTGACATCATATTGAATGGAGAAAAACTGGAATTTATTAATCAGACGGTTTTCCTAGGAATCACGCTGGACGAGAAATTACAATGGGGACCACATATAACATCTCTTGCGGGGCGGCTAAGCTCTGCCGCTTATGCTGTTAGAAAGATAAGACAGTTAACAGATGTAGAAACCGCGCGTTTGGTCTATTTTAGCTACTTCCACAGCATTATGTCTTATGGCATTTTACTGTGGGGTCGGGCTGCTGACATTGAATCCATTTTTATTTTGCAAAAGAGAGCTGTCAGAGCCATATACAATCTTCCTCGTCGCGAATCTCTCAGGGAACTATTTAAAGGGATTAATATTATGACAGTACCTTGCCAATTCATTTATGAAAATATTATGTATGTAAGAAAAAATCTACATCTTTTTAATAAAATAAGTGATAGACATAATTTCAATACCAGAAATAAAGATAAAATAGATCAACCATTTTTCAGATTAGCTAAAGTACATACATCATTTATGGGGTACTGTGTTAAATGTTATAACAAAATACCTTGTGATATATTGCAATTAAATGAAAGAAAATTTAAAAATTCGTATAAAAAGTACACTTTGCAGACAAGCTTATTACAAATTAGAGGACTATATACAAGATAAGAATGCTTGGAAACATGATGGTCCAGCTCCATAGGACAATCCCGTCTAGACAAAATCACACTGGTTGCTAATTGAATTTTTTATTTTTATTTTTTTTACTTACTCACACACTGACCTATTCCTAGTTAATATTTTAGGAAAATCATATATTTTTACAGTGTTTGTAAATATGTGAGCACAATGTACCTATCGCGTCATTCATTTATCTGCCTTTGCTATATTTTTAGTTCTTCTTACCACTTGTGGTATAGTATTTTTATTCTTGGTGCATCGTTTTCACATATAAAAATATAATTAATGTATACAAATATTGTAAAATATTTTAAAAGAGTAACGGTGGAGTTTCTTGCCACTTCTTCTCCATACGAAACTACTTTTTGGAAGTGGCGCCTATAATCAGTTATATTTTTATTGTAATTTTTGACGTTCAAAAGTGCCATTTTATGGGCCTATTTGAAATAAATGCTTTGACTTTGACTTTGACTTTGACGGGAACGTGTCTCAAGTCGAAAAACTATGCTCTTAAGGATAAACTATGCTCTTAATAATAATATGCTGTTGGGGATGCCACGCTTTTGCATTGCCTCGGGTATGTTCGCGGACGAGCAAACGGACGTCTTCGCTGCGAACAGACGCAAGCGTGCAGCGTCCATGTTGCGCAGAGTGCGTGCCAGCTACAACAGCCTTCTGGTTATCAAACTGGATTGCCCTATCGTTCACTTTTTAAGCCAGCTACATATACCTGATAATAGAAAGTTAGTTGTTTTGTAAATATCACTAATATCGTTTGTGAGTAAATTGTTACAAACTTTACGAGTCCACGATACTTGAGAATAAAAAGAATAAAAGTTTTATTATTATTGTAAGCTTATCCAAGCTATAACGCTATTTACTTACAATAGCATAGTTCCTATTACTCGTATATCTATTGTAATATCATAGACCAAGTTTATTTCTGTGGTCTAAACTTGAGGAACGCCTGAGTATAAACTATCGCGCTGGAGACTAAGTGAACTTAGAGTAACAATCGAGTACATTCGATGAACCTCTTGCTCCTACTGATTTGCACAACTAATAATACTTCAGTACCTTATTTGTTATAGGTTTATTTGAATTAGTTTGTTTATTACTCCAATAATGCATTTAATTAGATAAGATGCTTTGCTAAATAAATAACATGGTTTCAAATCTGTTTTTATAAGGGATAGACCGAGGTGTTCACGGGGCTGATTTTCAGTGAACACCCAAAGAAATCCCTTGTGAGATGATGATGAATGAGATGCGAACCTATTGTCATCCAAAATGCAAAAATGTAGACTATTCGAATAAAATAACCCAATAACACTTTGCGTGACCCATTGATCAAACCCAGGACCACACGCTCAGCAGTCGCATTTACAACAAAATCAACGAGGCCGTAAACATTTAAATAAGGAATAATCGTAAACGTGTTCTACGAGTATTCATTATTTGCTTTCAAACCTGTGGTGGCATTGGTTGGAAATGGTTTACAATTTTTTTTAACGTTATAAAGTTTTTTTCTGAAGCGTGGGAAAAACAAGGCTGGCTATGAAACTTTAACAAATATGTTGGTGACGAAAAGGCCGACATATTAATATTTAAAAATAATACCCACTTTAGGTTTGGTACTACCTACTTATATTTGATAGATAGGTGCTTATGCTGACCTTGCGATATGAAACAATCTTGATGATTGTAATAATGGGATTTTAATATTTTTGGTAGATGAGGAATAATCTAATTCAAAATGATTCAAGCGAAAGACGTGTAAATGCTTACTTTCCCCATGAGTTGTGTAAGCACGTATGTACCGAAGAGTCAGCTGACCGAAATTAGGGCACTGACGTTGCAATCTTTAATACCAATACGCTTACGTAACTTCAGCTAGCAACGGTTTCAGTAACATGCATTGGGTACGATCGGAAATAAAAGTCGGTTAGTTATTTTTTCAAATAAAAATCTTAACTTAAATTACGATTGTATTCCCCGAACGGTTGGGCAGAGGTGTACCTTTTAGTACAGACACATTTCGCCAGTTACGTTTAAGTCCCATGTAATTAGAGCACAAAACCAGACTCCAGGCTGCATTGAGAAATTCCAGATGGAAAAATCCAATATCACTTTGCCCGACCTGAGGATTGAACCCAGGACCTCATACTTAGCATTAGCGCTTGCGATGCGACCACTAGACCAACGAACCACGAATGACCCTGCAGTTTTAAAGGTCAAGCAAATTTAGATGGCAATAATCTAACACCTTTTAGTTGTAACAGCGTTGCACAGCGTTGCACAGTGTTGCAGACTAAAAAAAAACAACAACTTGAACAGTGGTGTCACTGTGTGTAGTAGGATTAATCTTTTTGATACTTACAAAATTATGTAATTGCATGTTAAATGCATGTAGGCAGTACTTATATGAAGAAATATAGTATGTTAACAACACGCAGTATACCAAAGCTATCGGAATGGGCCCTTTCAACGGCTTTAGTATCGTCCTGTCTGGGACACATGTATTTCAGACTTACTTCTTGGAACTTGTTTATAGGATTTATAGCTTTCACCAAGTATGCCTAGACTTCGTCTTGAGAACTCTTCAACACACATTATAGCCATCTCTAGCAACGACGGTAGTTTTAGTTCAAGGAGGCAGCTATGATAGGAGGTTCCTTCGCGTTTGAGGTCATTTTTTCTAATAAGCTACTTTAGTGTCAGTTACACAGTCTTACTAGGAGATGTAGGCTTTTTTTACGTGTTTTTTTAATAACATGTTATATTTGCTACAAGAATTTTGGTGTTCTATCAAAACCTTAGACGTACATGAAAAAATAGACAGAATTTGGCAACACTGGTAACTGAACTGCTAGAAACCATTTGCCTTTTCTTTTCCCAAATATCTGGGGTCAGTCTCTAGTATAGCAGAATCTGAATAGCAGTATTTAACATGGAATGGCTGCCTATCTGACAACCCAGTTACTGGGTAACACGATACCTCATGGTAAGACTTTTCAACACGAGCCTCTGCTAAAAACCAAATTGGACTGCTACGAGTATAAACCAATTCAGTAAAATCTAAAGCTTTGACTCAAATTTAATTTTTAGTACGATAGCGAAAAAATTATATCTCAGATACTAATAAAAGTAGATTCACTAGTGTAACGTAACGTTTAGCCGACTGGCTAAACGTGGTTACAAGTTATAATAATTTTTAAAATATGAAATACAAAATTACATAAAAAAAGATATTAAGGAATAGGAATCGATTATTAGTAGCATAGGACGATCCTCTTGCCCGCAGTCTAACACGAGGGAGCTCACGGTCGTGCAGGCGCTCCTCCGGCCCGCAGTCTGTCGAGTTGAAGCTCGCAGCAGCCTCTCCGTGCTCACTCGAAGCAGCTCACGGTTGAATCAGCTCGCGTCGGCCGCTCCTCCGTCCCGCAGTCCGTAGTAAGGGAGCTTGCCTCGGTTCTGGTTCGTCGAGGAGGAACCCGCGAGAGGCTCGATCTTAGAAATAAAATGAAAGTATAAGTGAGTACGTCAGGACCTCTCGTTCCTGTGAATTAGCGGCGGCGTCACACGCCACGTTATTTGACGTCAGGATTTCTGGTCCCAGTGTATTGGCGGCGGCATCACATGCCACGTTATTTGACGTGAGGACCTTGTATTTCTCAAAGACGTCTCGAACTGGCAGACTCAGGTGGGAGGGTCGGAGGTGATCGGGAGAGCTCGAACACCTTCACGCACACAAGATAAAATTAAATTCACTGAGTTTAGCTAATATTTCTTTTAATTCACCGAAACAATAAATAAATCTGAACTCAGAGATAAAATTATTTATATTTAAGCAACAAAGAATGGTCAGAGTAAAACGATAGGAGGAAAAAGAAGGAACCGGGTTAAAACTAACGGTTGCCTTTTATAGTCCCTGGCCGAGCGTTCGAGCGTTCTAGAAGTCACTTTTTTATTTTTAAATCAAATACTTCTTAATTGGTTATTGGCCAGGAACAATAAAGATGGCTTACAGTGAGAACCTGGCTTAACACTAGTTTTACGATACCTTTACAATAAAATAGACAACCTCTTAGCTCTATACCATAGAAAAAGAAAAACTGACAGATGACAATGTTACATACAAAATGTCACAACATTTAATAAAAGGAAAATATTAAGAGATCACTTGAAAAGATATAAAAGGATGTGGAAAATAGACGGAGGTATCTAAAGGTTTGCTTTTCAGCAGTACAACAATTATCAGATAAACAAATGTAAGTAAAATTAGTGTCATACAATTTTCATAAAAACTAGTACTTATTGAATCATAGAAAGAATTGCTGTGCACAACAGCTCCTCAGGTGTTAAATAGATAAATATATTATAAGATATGATTTTGTTGTAACAAAATACCACACTAGTCACCCGCTAACTTACATAGTACGAATGTGATAAGGTGTGTATACATTTACGACCGTGCACCGCGAATGCTCGCATTTTGTATGGACAGTCTATAAAATACGACGGTGCCCCGTTGCAAACCCTTAGGACTAACAAATATTGTTATAGGGGAGGAAAAAACTCAAATCGATTTCTACGAAACGATACCGGCTAGAGTAGATACTTGTCTATGTTATGGAATTTTCTCTACTCTTAACAAACAAAAGTGTTGGTTTGTTAGCCGGTGGTTTAGACAGGCAACAATTCGAAGTGACGGGTGACAGTGTGTCCTATATGGACTAAAAAGTGTGTTTTGGTAGTCGTGTCGGACTGTGGACGCATTTCCATTTACCTATTAGTTCTTAGTTTTGATTGTATGTGCATTACCGCGAGTTCTAAGACTTGATTATGAGTAACAAAGCTTTGTAGTTTTACATTATTTTCAAACAGACTGACAACGTGCATTAAACAACTGCGAGTAAGTTAGTATTTTGTTATTCTTAGAATATTAAATAAAACTTCGTGCTTTATCTAGTTACACATTTCACGAGTTGTCATTGTGTTTACGGTCTGGTACTGCACAGCAAGGATCTGTCATGTCAATATATCTAAAGTCTTTACTTTTTGGTTTAATTTCATCCATACTCAAAAATCGATAATGCACCTACTTGGGGGTGTTTTGTAACAACATAGGTATTCTATTGAAACACAGGAAATTGGAACGGCTCGAAAATTGCAATAGGTTTCCACTCCATCACAGAGGGAACTAACACTATTACTGGCACGTCAAGTCAATATATCTAAAGTCTTTACTTTTTGGTTTAATTTCATCCATACTCAAAAATCGATAATGCACCTACTTGGGGGTATTTTGTAACAACATAGGTATTCTATTGAAACACAGGAAATTGGAACGGCTCGAAAATTGCAATAGGTTTCCACTCCATCACAGAGGGAACTAACACTATTACTGGCACACGAGTGGGCTATTCAAATGTCGCTTTACAGAAAAGTGGTTATTTATGCAAGAATATAGGTATTTCTACCATACTAGTTAATAAATGTATATGCCTACACATATCACATAGTTTTATGAACTTACATTTTCATTTTGTATTGACAGCCTTGTGAATTAACTTGTGGAAACATGTCCAACATGTTTCGAAGTTGGAAGAAACGTGGCAAGAAAGTCAAGATAGAAGCAAGTTGCGCGAACTTGTAATAAAATAAAGTTAACCAACCGCTGACGTCGATGGCGCGCGGTGGAGCTGTTTAGAGGTTCGGCCTCCTACCACCAACCTTATGACCCACTGATGACTCGCTTTTTACGTGTAAGTGACCCACTTTGACAAGACCTACCAGTCTTACTACGGCGTAATCCTTTCAAAAGTTTTCCCTAACTAACGCTAACTTCACAATTTATTTTATCTTTGTTTCCTCGGTCGCTCGCTGGAGATCGAATAAGGCCTGCTTAAAAGTTACCGAATTCATCTCGTATCCGGACTCCGGCAGTCAGCGTGGAGATTAGGTTAGTTGGTATTGATTTTTGCATTTAATGGTTTCGGTAAACATTGACGAATTTCTGTTTCTGCTGGGTATTTATAAAACGATCTATGTACTTTACAACTGTCGTTATTTAGGTGTGTAATCGATCAATTTAGATAAACTAGTGTGGATTTCAATAAACAATCTAACAGCTCAACTAACTCGGGTTAACTACGTTAGTTTATGCTATCATTGGCTGCATACAGTCGACACGAGCAACATCAAACAGTATTGGTCATTAAACATATATGAACCAATTATAGGGCACGTCCCGTATGATCATACCCAGTTCAAACTAGCCAACCCTAAAATATCTTGGAAGGCTCGCATTTTTCAAGACAATCTATACGCTGAGCCATGAATGGACCAATAAAATGAAGTGTCAAAAGAAAGGCGCGGTGTCGTGCCTGACGTATCGGCGCCGAGCGAGGGGTCGCACTCCCTAGCTATTTCTCCAGCGCTGACAATTGAACTATTGCGACATACCACGGAAAAGGAGTCCATTAATATTAGCCGCTCATACCGCCGACGAACACTTCGTGATTTACCGCCCACGAGCTGAATGGGCTTACTCGGCTAAATGTTACAAACACGTCCATTACATCGTTCTACATATTATATCATTACCGAGTTTACATCGTGAGAAGCCAGTTCCCCCCACATGCGTAATTCCTATGAAAAACAAGGATTTATGTACACTAAATGTAAACCATTTATTTCATTTTTACCAAATCAGTTAGCAGTTTAACAGAAAATTCGAACAAAAGTAAATGGAAGCTCAACTGGTTTTGAAAGCGAGGGGACAATGTAATTAAAAAACTAAGTTAGTCTTAAAACGAAGTCAACAGTTTAATCGGAAATTCGACCTAGTAAGAGTACCTAACAATAAAATACAACAAAAGTCTTGATTTTATTCCAAACTTTTACAACAGATCGAGTGAAACTTTGCGGGAAATAGCTGTGGCATAGAACATCTACAATTTCACACATTGAACAATTAATGGATTAAGAATTCTCTCAATCGTATAAAAAAGTCGGGAGATGTCATGGGACACTAGATTAGAACGAAGTTCCTTTCGTTGTTTATTATGGAACTAGCTTGTACCCGCGACATCGGCCGCGAGAAATACCTTGTTCCGTTGATTCGAATCGCTCGCCCGTGCTGTTACTTCGTTTTTTTCCTTTTGCTCGGCTACTAAGGGTCGTGATTTGTTGTTAAATTGCCTTATTAATAATAATCTTCTACAATAACTGGGCTTTCAAATGCAAAAATAATTTTCCAAATCTAAATGGCGTTTCCATATATAAATGCGAACAAACGAAACAATCATAATTCTGTAGGTTTATTATATTAGTATAGATTTAGATAAATAAGTATTCGGGACAATTTTTAAGTCAATAGATCACTGAAATAAGATTTTTCAAATAAACGGGATACAGGGCTTGTTTTATAAAAAGCGTTTGGTATGTTTCCAACAACAACTCGTAAATAGAAATATACTATTTTCGAGGTAATTAATACAAGCAGTAAAATCCAAACTTTATTACTCTTTTCCACCCAGACAGGAGTTGATTTTTGAAACCCTGAATAACGTTACTAACTTTGGCACCCTCTAAATTCTCTGTGAGGTGCTGTTTAAAAAAAAATACGGCCAATTTTTATTATTTACCGAGGAAAATTGCCAAGTTTTAAGTTTACAAAGGAATATTTTTTTATATAAACTGTATCCCTCTTTTCCCTCACTTCAAAATTTCATAACCCCAGTGCCCAGGGCACGATTTTCGAAAAACCCTGTTTCCATTTAATTTTTTATTTGTAGTCTTTAGTTTAAGTACCTACTGAGTTTCAAGTTTTCAAATTACAAACTTTGACATCCCCAATCCCGCTTTAGAGGAAGTTTAGAAAAAAAGACAATCTTTTGTACTAAGATATGTATTCGTGCCAAGTTATAATTTTTACCTGTAAACCTTTAACTATTATACAGTTTTTCACCCCCTTAAATGTCGTATTTCTAAAAACCCCTTCTTAGCGGATTACAATGTCATAATAACTATATGTGTGCCAACGGAGGTCAACAAAAGCCCTTACAATACCACTATGCCGCCTAATCTTATAGGAATTCGAAAATAACTATTTAAACAAAATAAAAAATTACCACTTAAACAATTATTTTGTATGCATGTTAAATTGATAAAATGTTCCTGGCGCAAATCCACTTTTTATGAGACACGATAGTTAAAATTAGCTCGCAAACAATGTGGAGGGAAAGAAGGATGGCGAAATTAGACCCGCGTAATTTAAAAATTAACGGAGCACCGTTCACGGGCAAGTTTATATTAATTTTAATAACAAGTTTATAGGAGTTCTATGTAAAAATATTGAGTTACTAGGTGTTGGGAATTAAAAGTTATTAATGATTTTAAATAAGTTTTCGTGCATTTTCCGAACGGAACGTTTTTCGCGAATTAAGTTGATACATTCCAATCTAAAATACTGATTTACCTTCTTACACCTAAGTACGTTTTGCCTGGGGGTTTTCCGGTTTTATACTTACTTCTTGATAAATAAACTAAAAATATATAAAACGAAACATGAAAAGTACGAACAATGTAAACACACCGTAATAAAAAAATATAAATTATTTTGTGTTATAACGGTATTGAAAACATGAAACGGAAAATGGAACGTCAGTGTCAAATTGTCATGTCATATACCATCTTTGTCATTACATTGTTAGTACAACGGGTAACGTGGGACTTATATGCTATTTTTGCGATTTTGTGGATTCTTGACGACTTGGCCTACCTTTGTACGGACTATTCTCCACACCAACCTAGACATGTACTTCTGGATTACGATTTGCAAGTGATAATATACATAAATGTAGGGGAGCACTTAAGAGCCTACGGAATGTATTCAATAGAAGTTTGCGGGGATGAGACTCCTCTAGAAGGGATATTTGTTGGCAGCCACCCATGTATTCTATGTGCCTGAATTCAATCTACGCAAATAGCTAGCAAGTCTTATTACACGTACATCGCAGTAGATAAGAGGCTGGAGGGTCGAAATGCCATATTAGAATATTATTTTAATTGCCCCGTGAGAACACGGACAGTGAGTGCGCTCTCGTTCTCATATTATGAGCATATTGTGGTATACGGGCGATGCAAGAAACCAGTTCTTTGTCTCTTCACCAGCTTCTTTCTTTTAATTAGCTAAATACATTATATTTTAATAAGAGATTTTCTAGCATAGAATAAGAAAATAAAAAGAAAAGAATACTGTAACTGATTGTATTTAAAAGAGATTTTTTTATTATTTTTATTCAACAAACCCCTAGTTTATATGAAAGGACGGACAGCGATTTTAAAAGCATCATTCTCCTGGATGATGCTGTTAAAACTATCTGATACTTGGTTTCTTCAGCTTGGTTTAATCCGACCACCGTAATTAGAGCACATAGAGTTCCCTAATCCCGGCAGACGCACGTTAGCAGTTTTATGAATCATTAATTAGGTGACAACGTATATGTGTTTAGGTATACGAGTTTGAATAAAGACGAAAATCAGCATTCAGTATGCCTAGTTATCGCCGAAAATACCAGCGATGCAACTCTTCCACTACATTATGCAAAAGGAACCTTAGTACTTCATATACACCAGGTTTATCTGGTTAAACAGATGTAGAAGGAACCTATAGATACCTACCTGTTGGGATAGAATTTTATTCAGATTCAGCATTATTTTTACTGGCCAGGAGAAGGCACCCTGATGCCCATAAAAAGTCAGGTAAGTAGAATTGCAACGCGCGTTTATGACTCGGGTGTGTAAACGTGGACGAAGGATCGTAGCAGGTGCTACCTTCTCCCACGGGATAATAATATATGGGTGACTTCAAGTAAATATATATAAATAAGCCATTCTACTACTAAATAATTAACAATAAGCCCCCATGCCCAAACTACTTTTAGATTGTTTTTGGTTATATCTTCTACCTTTCATATCTTTTCTCTTCCAACTACTCTAACCTACTTACCATTTGCTTTTTTGTTAGTCTTGTCGTTCTTTAATTATTCATAGGTTTCCATAATATACGCTCAAAATAAAATATAACTTGCCAGTCTTTCTGAGTGGCCTGGTATTACAGTGTTCTGGAAGGCTAAAAACTGTAGTACCTTTAACCTGTACTGCCTTTTAAGGCTAGTAAACAAAAGTAACTTACTTTTTCGGGCATTCCCCTTTTTCGTTATGTGAAGATTTCTGGTAGTTTACTCCTACCACGAGCCGTGACATAGAACATCGTTCTAATAAAACGAGCTTATTAAAGTCGAATCTAGTTGCACTATGTCGATTCATTAAAGGTATTCTTAATAATAAAAAAAAAAACAGTATGCCTGTTCTTACAGGCAAGAAATAGCAGGCAATACATCAATGGATATACCTAAAGTGCATACTAACAATTTTATAAACATCATTTAATTTCACTTCCAACTGCACTGTTTAAGAAAAACTTCAAAACTGCACTGACGCTGTTGATTAAATTAATTAATTTAAATTCACATCCAAAGAGAGAAACAACGGTTTAACGCAGAATCTGAATTACTTACGCCTTTTTTACTTATCCAAAACCCTACATTTTACGGTTGTATATGTGGAACTATAAGATATAAGAAACGATAAATGGATTGTGTGAAAGAAACATGATATGACGTGATGAAGAAGACATGCTAAAATTAATCTTTATTTAATATAGATTAAAGTCGCTTTTCGTATCTCTGTTTCGATGTGATGCGTATTTCACTTTTATTTAGACATTAGAGAATTTATTCCATAAGGTTTATGTGTTTGATACCTTAATTTTAAGTTAACATATAATCAAGAAATCTCGATTTTTTGTCATGTCTTGAAAACCGTGTAAAGCAGCGGCGGTTCGCTAGTAAGAAATATAAGAGAGCCACCGTAAATATGAATCTCATGCTAGCAAAACACAAACACGTCCAAGATATATTTAACTACTTTACACAAGTTTCAAACGTTACCAACCTGGATCCCATAAACAACGAGGGGTAGTGTAGCGCCGGTAACGTGGCAATTAGTTAGACAGCTTGCCAAACAAGCCGGGCTTGCAGCCTGCCGCTTGGATGTTTGCCTGCATCTCACACGCTCCCCGCAACCTATGAATCTAGGTGACTCGAATTGCACCAGTTTATAACTTCACTCCATTTAATGCGATTTAAAGATCGAATGAGACGGTTAAAGAAGGTCAGGTGAGATCGTTTATTTTTTCGTTTTTCCCGGCACTTGCATATTAGCATAGGAAACTGTTACATATCAAGGGTGAATGTGAGCTTTTATAATTCTTAACGTGACGATATTTTCGTTGACGTACATAAAATGTATGGAAATACGTGCACGTTGCACGTATTTCCATAAAAGCTTAAAAGCGTCTTTAATTTTTTCTATACATTTTACGTGATGCCGTGGACATCATCGGTAACATCGTTACTTTAGAGATGACAAGCCTGAGTTTATAAACCAAGCCGCAGGCGGGTCTTATAATAGTATCACACCAGTATGTTAATACCTAGTTATGTTGTGTTGTTATGTTTTTAAATACCCCCTTTGCAACAGTTTCATAAACTACTATCATCTAAACTCATGTAATGTCAACAAAAACATAATAAAAAAGATCGTAAATAATATCACCTAAATTAAACATTCTACAACCGCAACTGCTGTTACGAAGCTGCGCCATTTTACGCTACAGATGTTGTATAAACACTGGTTGGGCGAGTCTAATAAGCACATCTTTCACAAATATTGGACTTGACCAAATGCAGAAATAATATAGTTTTTGTTTTATCTATTTAATTCATATGGATTATTATTACATAATATTCAACTACACTATCACTTTGTCCAATACCACAGCGAAAACCTATAAGTTGAGAACCTCATTGTCCGAGCTGTACTTTACTAGAAGTGAACGGAGTAGCTTAACACAGTTTTTTTTTTAATTATTAATCTAGCAATAAATACTACAATTTAAAGTAAAGTTTTCATACTAGAACAACAAAATCAGAAACCTTGAATAAAAAAAAAATCGAAATTCAAGCGCATCAGCCACTCGCGCATCCCCGCCCGAACCCAAACTCAATTCAAAATTGGGCTGAAATTTGGCACACGAATAGTTATTATGACGTAGGCATCCTTTTAACAGGGGCTTTTAGAAATTCAACCTTTAAGGTGGCGAAAAGGGATTTTTTAAGCGAATAGTTACATATGTAAGTAAATTACAAAAAAAAAAAACTTGTAAACTATCCCCTAAAGGAGGATTGAGGGGTGTCAAAGATTTTATAGAAGAATTTTCGATCAAAAATAATAAAGTAAGTGGGTATATCAGGGTTTTTGGAAAATCATAAAAACCCATTTTTTTTTTGATTTTTTGAGGTGAGGATTATACTGCGTGGCTTAATGAACGAAAAAATTGTTATGTATAATCTTTAATTTAAATTATGAAAATATCCCATAACAATTTTTAAAATCGTTGGGAGGGGGGGGGGGGGGGGGGGGAGAAAGGGGATACAGTTTATATAAGAATGTTATTCCTTTGGTTAATAAACTTAAAACTTGACAATGTTTTTCTCATAAAGATTGGCACTTATCGTTTTTCAAACAGCACCTCTCAGAGGATTCAGAGGGTTTCAAAGTTAGTAAGTAAAGGAAATGTGCTGTCGGATTAACTCCAAACTCAGTAAATATTTAAAACGAAAAATAAACAGTACGTTTTGCAGGGTTTTTCAAAATTCAACTCTTGACGGGGTGGAAAAGGGTAATAAAGTTTGGATTTAACTGCTCGCTTCAATTAACTCAAAATTAGAATAAATAATGTTAAACCAAACAATGGATTCGTCACAAACGTTTATTGTTAATGACTTATAAAG
Organism: Dasypolia templi; assembly: GCA_963555695.1. Taxonomy (NCBI): domain Eukaryota; kingdom Metazoa; phylum Arthropoda; class Insecta; order Lepidoptera; family Noctuidae; genus Dasypolia; species Dasypolia templi. Next base: position 19,164,183 of record OY743146.1, on the reverse strand, counting down.
GAGGAAGTTTTGTATTCGGTTGCATTTTTTTATATGGTTGTTACCTCAGAACTCGGTCATCTATAACCGACTTGATAATTTCTTCTGTTGTTTGATTGGTATAGTTACTATCGAATGATCCCATATAATATAGTTTTTGTCAAGATATTATTAGTGGTTTTTGAGTTAGCTTCAATAATACGTATTTTTTCCATTTAAATGTTAGAATAACTTCTGTCTTCATTGTTACTTACTTAGCAAGTGAATTTGTGTGTGAACCTACCACACACAAATTCGTTTCTTCTGCCTCCACTTGTAACACAAATAAAATGTGAAAAAAAAAACAAAACAAAAAACAACCGCCTTCCAAAAAAAAAAAACAGTAAGTATAAAGTGAAAAATAACTTTCATTTCGGTGCATTTGGTTTTGTGATTTCGTTGTTTGCCACCGACTTCTGAAATTAAATTTATTTTTCACTCTGTAATGTTTTTTTTTTGAAAGTCGGTTTAAAAAAAAATGTACTTAATAAAGTTTGTTTAAACAAGTACGGCAGTAGTGAAAAGGTAGGACACCGTTTATATGAAAAATCTTATTCCACTGATCAATCAAATTAACTTTAAAATTGGCCTGAATACTTATTTATCTAAATCTGTACTAATATAATAAAACTACAGAGTTTGGTTTTTGTTTGAACGCGCTAACCTCTAGAACTACCAGTCGCTTTTTTTTTATTTGGTATTCCAATTCTTGAGGAAGGTTATTTACCATCACGCTACTACCCTAAGGAGCCGAGGAAAGGGAAAGAAGGCAGAAAGAACGAATACGATGTAATATCGCGGGCGAGCGATGCGATGCGACGGGGTGGGAACAATAAATTTTACGCGGACGTAGTAGCGGGCACAGGCTAGTGTGAAATGCTCGCGAAGGAGGAGGCGGAGCGCGTGACGGAGAGAGCCTTGCGCCCTCACGCCCTTAGTCGCCGCAGGAGGCGCCCTGGGCGTCGGGAGTCGCCTGCAGATTCCCGGCCACCGTTGGCGCGGGCTTGCGGACTGCAATGGGTAGCTCGCCGTCCGGTAAGGACCAGGCCCGGGTCGACGGCGCGTCGTGTTCCACGCGCGCCTCAAAGACATGTTAGCACATAGTGACGGGGTCCGATAGGACCGATGCCTGCCAGGGTCGCAGGCTGTCCGAAAGAGATGCCGTGGCCCTGGCACAGGCAACTGAAGGAACACGGTTGGGTTTTTAGTCCCTAAAAGTCTGACACGCCCTCCCGATCGGTAGAAGTATTGATGATTTCCCACCCAAAAAAAAAGCCAGTGTGATACAAGCATCTTATACATTTTATTAATTAGACTGTAAAGATAGCTTTCTGCAAGTTTATCTTGGACCTCTTCCTCTTTGACATTAAGTCAAGTGGGTATACTATCTCATTTTGTTTGGACAAAAATACTTTGCTATGATGGATATAGCTTATACTGCAGCTAGCTGGAACTTTGCGTCTAGGTATACGTTGAGATTGAATAGCAAATCGTAGTTTCAATAATGGCTAACAGTTTTTTTTATAAACTTCATTTTAAAAGCTTTTTAAGGGGTATATTCATGAGATGTGAACTTGTTTACAAAACTTTCGTATATTGCCTACCGATGCAAGAGGTTTATTTGCGTCGCCCACATCGTGAGTTTCGATTTTCATTTGTTTAGCACAGATCCCTGATAGAATATTCCCAAACAAGTAAGTTACTTATTTTACAACTTATTGAAACCCGTGAATAATCTATAAGCCTAATTGATTCGGAGCATGTAGTATTTATAATCAGGTACGTACTATACGTAACTGATTATAAATATGCTTAGTGTGATCGAATCCAGAAACATGGACGCTTACCCACATTTACATCAAATAGGCACTTTAGATATTAAAATAGGTAATCTTTCTGGGATAAAATAATACAACGTAATAATCTTCACTATGGACTATTCGTGCGAATGATGTACTTGAGATTTATTATTAATTTATTCAAAAACAAAATCCTTAAAAAAAATACTTCTTTTGAAAGACCAATCTCAATTTTAGGGTTCCTTAGTCAACAAGACATCCTTATAGTTTCGCCATATCCGTCTGTCCGTCTGTCCGTAGCTTAATTCAGAGGCTCTTTGTACTAGAAACCTGTAATTAGCCAAGGATAAACTTATTGGTCACGCCGACAAAATGGAAAAAAACTCTCCTACACGGAAAGTAGGGATGCTTCTTTTTCTCGGCTATGCCACGGTGTGGGTGTCGTTGCAAAGGCCGTTTAAAAATATTGCAGGTGTCTGAATTTAAAATTAAGCTTAAAAGTGCAAACTTTTTGTCAGGTGTCTCACTCACCTGCCAGCTAAATGGTTTGTTACGGATATGTGAAAAAAATCACGGCAGTAGTTTAAATAACGAAGATAAAAGGACCAACTTACATTTGCAGTTGGAATGTATGGGAGAATATATTTTTCAACTTCAATATTAAGTTTTTTCTTGGGATAAATACATCCAACTACCGAACCCTACATTGTGCGTGGTCTGACACGCATTTGGCCGGTTTGTTATTTCACTTCAAATCATCAGAATGTCGAAGGATTTAACCAGCTACAATGTTTCATAGACCAAAATCCGAGTATGTTGCTGGGTCTTTTTTTGTCAAATTACATGTGGAATTCAAACGGAATAAATTAGGTATTTGGCGGGTGCGGGCGGGTGCCGTCGACGGGCGCACGCGGGCGGGTGCCGTCGACGGGCGCACGCGGGCCGACCATTTATTGAAAGTCGGAGGCCAGCGCGTGAAGCCATTAGTCCTCTACACGCCTGAAAAGTGTCGCTTTCGCTGAAACATTGCGCCAGGGCGCGCTATTCAATTGGCGAATGTATTTTATTCGGGGCCAATCGATCTCAAGACAACAAAACGCATGCCGTGAATGGAGTGTCTCGCGAGGCGATAAATCACCGGCGTCTACGATACGTTTAATGAAAAGATCTTTCTGCTATCGCCTTGTTTTATTACCATTGAACGGTACTTTGTTCGTTTCTCAAAGAAATATGTAAACGTACATAATAACGCCAGTAGGAGTGCCGATTCCGTAGCACTGCATCTGCAAAACTTTGTTACAAACATGTCGTTTGATTTGTAGTTCAGTTCGTCGTTTGGAGTTCTTAATAAAATATAGTGTAGATAATGGTCACCTTTAGTAATGAATTGGCCAATTTTGAAACTTGATTGTTTACAAAAACCGTCTTTCCAACATCATTGATTAAGTAGAATTTTAATGCACACTTTTACTGCAAGATTTCTTATAAATTTTTGTTTTGTTCCAGAATATTTAATGGTGACTTGAAAGGATGAACTCTACCTCAGAAAACGGTTTCTACGTTACGTAGGTAACTCAATTTAGCAGTCTCAAGAAGAGTACAATATTTGGCTGGTCTGTTTAAAAATGAAGGAGTACATAAGGAAGGCGCGCAAGAGCCGTCTGGAGGCGGTGGTGACATGACGTGTGGGCGTGTCCCTCGCTGCAACATGGCTATACAGCTCACCACCATCGTACTGTGGCTGGGAGGAAGTGAGTACCAACTCTTTACATTATGCATGCATCCCTGTATTGACAAATACTATACATGCATTGACACGTACACTTTCACGCACGTGCTTTCCGTAAATCTGAGGAAATGAAAGAATTTTGTAGGTTTACGTATAAATGCTTCCAGAAACTGTTTAATCTGGGTTATCGCTATCGCAAAACCCGCAAATCGAACACCTACATACATGTGTATATCCTATATAATTAAAACAGAGAGATCTGAAACAAACGTTTGGTACGTTTACACGAGTATTATCTCACAAACACTTGAACATGTTTACATGTCAGTCACCAGCTTCTCGCACTTGCAGATAATATCGCGAGGAGAGCGAACTACACGTTCGCTCTCCTCGCAATATAATGAATTCTAAACGCGTGTATTGCACATAGGACGTGAATTGCGCCTCGCGTCTCTAGATATATGAAACGTAATATAAATCGGATAAAAAGAATAAATACTTTACTTGTGGCATCAGTTGTGGGACTGAGTAAGTAGGTACTACTTGGTTAATTTTGAGAAATCGTTTGGTAGAAATGATAGTGGTTAGTTAAATCTGAAATGCTTATTAATTGAAGTCCTTTTTAAAGCTCAACAATGTAACTGGTCTTTTGTTTTTTTTTGCAGTATACACGTTGATTTTGAATCTGTGCCATGGAATGCAATCAATGATATTTACACAAAACAGATGATTGAAGTGAGGGGTGTCTAATTGGCTGTAAATTCCAGATTACGTTTAAGCCTATAGTCTTTTCCAAAAGTATCAGATGTAAATGTTAACAAAAGATCAGAAAACGTACCAGTGTATACCAATTCTTAGCGCCACCATTTATGTCCATAGAAACAGAAAAGAAAAAAGGAACAGAAAAATACGTACAAAGGTGATGCTTGTTTCTAAAGAAATCTCTTCCAGCATACCTGCGATAGGAGAGTATTTAATATATGTAGACAACGTGTGCAATAGTACAAGAGAAAACAAAATACACAAAAACAAAACTATTCTCTAATTTAAATATAAACATACAATTATAAAATGTTCTTACTTACTTCTTAAATAAATAACACTCAAATATAAATATAATGTGTAGTAGAAAGGGTGAGGATTCGAAAAAGCTTACCGCAGACTCCTGCACAATGCTTAGCGCTGATGATGGCTTCGCGGCGCGTCCAGATGTCTTGAAGCCTGTACACTTCACTACACATGTATTCCACAGACGCTGTGATCGTATAGTTGTCCGTATCTTGAGGGGGTGGTAATCACGAATACACCGAAGGACCTTTTTATTTTAAAAAATGTTTATAGTGCGCTGCGCACGATAGTTTCGAGTTAAGAACAGTTAGTGTCCCGAAAAACCACACACGGAAGCATGGCACTACTGTACTCATGCGTAGACCAAACGGATTGCTCAGCGAATGAACGATGAGAACGCCGATAACTTAATCAAATCAAACCCTTACTCTTACACATAAAAGCTTAATTACTCGAAGTGGGGTGAAAATAAACTATCCAAAAATCCCTAAGATTTAATGCAGTGGGTAAAACCCACCTTAAAGAGAACGGTACGTAACAAGTAATAATAAAAAAATACAAATGCAGCCATGACACAGTATAAAAATAGTGTTCTTTCACTCTCCTCATAAACATAGCAACAGTTTGACAGTTCCTAATGTCAGGTGGTAGTGAATTCCACAACCGTACCGCGTGCACAGGGGAAGAGAAGAATGAAGCACTCGCCGGCCGCTGCCGTGGCACTTCTCGCTTCGCACGCTCGGCTCGCGCGCGGTTGTTCACAGCTCTAACCTAACCAGAAAGTTGAAAAGAGCGTACATTAGAATCATTAGAAAGTCAATATTATATTTGGTATTAGGTCATAATTATAATTTAAATTTTTGTCAATGATTTTAATAATGTTCAAACAATAATTACGAGTAAAAGTGGTGATAAAGTTGATTTGGTAACACTTTCAGTAGATACTTTTACTCTATCTGCATTTTTCTTACATTCCCATAATACCTAATGTCGGGTATTTGGTAACGTGGAACCATCAAAATTTACTTTATAAGTATTGCTATAATACGACAGAAACTCACTATTATCTCTCAATAAGCCGTCGTCGTGGTGATCGTTGACCTTGGCAGTACCCACTTTTCTTTTAGCGCCGTTTTTATTACTAAAGCCATTCTTTGGACTTATGAATTTCCTTGTCGTAAATATTATTGCTATTGCCGATTCTTTTTTCCCTTGTACGCTTTTATTCGTGCTTTATCCTTTAGTGAGATAGCCATTTAATTAAAACAGCAGTTTTACTCCCGCTATTCGGAAAATTCGCGTTAGATATGTAAAATATGAAATATGTAAATTATTCAATAGTTGCAAGATTTCCGCATTCATCCTAGTAAGTACATGTTTTAAATAAAATCTTCATCTCTTAACATAGAATATCTGTACAAAATGATGAATTATTAAAATCACTCCGGACACAATCTAGTTTGGAATCCAATCCCTTAAGTAAAGCTGATTATCGGGATCCTCCGTAGACCGGGCATTCCTCGAAAAATTCTGGTAAGTGCCAATCTCTCTCGGCACAGAAGTTGGGTAAAATTATTGGTTTGGAATACGCAGGATTCATTTATTATGTTTATAGTGAGGCGACCGGGTCCGGCGCACGACACTAGCGCCTGCCTGTGTCACTAACGTATCTAACTAAGCAAAACTTTTACTGAATTATTCACCTCCCTGACATTTATGGCCAACTAAGAGAAATGTATTTGGAAATTAAGTAACCAGATTACGACTCGGGCATTGTTGATGAGACGGGAAGTTCCGCCCCATAAACCTATTTTTTTGGATTAAATTTATGTAGATAAGGTTGGAATAAGAAGTTTATAACTTCACCGCCAACACTTTATTATCATGACAACGAATTTGTTTATTCATAGCAATTGTTAAGAAAATAGGGCAAGCGTTTTCATGAAACGAAAATAAAGTGAAAATGTAAGCAATATGTTTTGATAAACTTAACAGGGAGCAGCTGAGGTATTGTTTAAGTTTTGCTGTATGCGGGTTTGTAAATTCCAATTTCCATGAAAACATAGACGAATAATTTCACAAAAATGTACATAGTTGAAATCAATCCATCCGTTTTAATTAAACCTGTAAAAAAGGACTCCCGATTAGATGTCACGTAGTTGTGGCGACAGAGAGTATTTCAGAAACAAGAGGACAATACTTTACATGTTATCACAGATAAAATCAACTGTAGGCTCGTAATAGAGTTAATAGCAAAGAGAAAGCTTGTTTTCTTAACCAACTAGATACTATTTATTTGATGAAGGTGACGTTTCAAGCAAATGTTTAACTAAATTAATGCAGGCATTAAAAAGTCGAGTGTTTATTTTATACGTTGCGTAAAAATATTGTAAATTTCTTTGCATTCACAGCGCTCCACTTTCGTATAAATACTTATTTTTGATTCGCTAACACGTACAGCTAAACACACCCCAGTTAATCGAAAATTAAGCCGTTGCCCTTGTTTACCGCAAAAACCAGCAAACACCTAGATACACATTTTATTCTCATTTAAACCGAGGGCAACGTTGAAATAAATTCATCTCAAATAAATGTAAAACTCGCACCTAGATTAAATATTATGATGTGGCTGGTACCGTAAATTGAATTTGGTTACATTGTAATGAGTTCATGTCGACGGGAATTGTGTATTCGCTTGATCTTGAATTCGATCACGTAGCGTTCACTTGATTTATGTATTCCGACCACCTTTGGTATAGCTGAAGGCCAAGATTTGATTACTTACGTTGAGCTGAAATTCTGCTCAGCGAACCGCTAACGGATCGACCGCAAACTTACCTACTTATAAGAAATAGGGACCGTGGAAATAAAATTGCTTTAAGGTGTACGTACGTTTCACAAATAAATGGTTCCTTTCGTGCTGCAATTAATGACGTCGAGAAGGGTGAAATAAGGCCAGCTTCAAGCCTTTTTCTCAACGCCTGTGTGCTTTCCACGTACTTCTTGAAATTAGTTTACTTTTGTAAAATACGAGTGTGTACAGTTAGCAAAACGTTATTTTAAGTAATTTAGGACTCTTTGTTAGTTCAGAATTACTTCGAGCCGTTGTTTCATTATAAAACGAGCAAACAGTAATTATTATTGATCATCATACGAAAACTGTAATAATATATTATTGTCTTAGTGTCGTTTATACAATGTACAGATATGCATTGTATGTCCCATGAGACTGTTGTCCAAAGAAAATGTATACATTATCATTTATATAAAAACAGATGAAGTGCCATCTCTTTTTGGTAGATATCATTTGCGATCTCTCGAATACCTCAATAGAAGAGGTGAACGCAAACTTCACAAAAAAATATGCAGACGATTACTGTTTATGTAGGTCCGTTTATCTAACAGAAAAGTAGAAAAGAGCTGTAACTTAATACCTTCAAGTAATGCTGTTATCAAATCTTAAACGCCCACTGAAAGTTTACAGATGACGGAAATACGAATTTAAGCATTCTTGAAAAAGGTACCAAAATGTTAGGTTCTAATAAAATTCATAAATACGACACAGCTGAACATTCTCCCGATATAGTTAGCCCTCTATTTTCCAGCCACATTCCAAGGGAAGCGATAATCGTGAATTTTAACTAGCTGTAATATACCCCATATTACAGCTTGTTAAAATTCACGAGTGATCCATCCCCGAATAGGGAAACAAAGTACTACTAAATACTCCAAAAGTAGATACCCTTCACTTACAACATCCACGGGAAGCGATCCGGGGTAGTATTTTTAGCTGATAACGCACTAAATTACAGCTGGTCGTGATCCAGCCCCAAATAGGAGAGCAAATGTACTACTAAATACTCTAAAAGCATATACAGTTAACCGTCCACTCGATATAACCCTTCAGCCATTTACAACATCCACAGGAAGCGATCCGGGATAGTATTCATAGCTGATACCGCACAATATTACATCTTCTTGAAATACACGTGTGATCGTTATCCTACGTCAAACTGCGGTGGCTTTGATCGTTAAACTGCGACCTCTATAAGCTTGAGAGGTAAAATAGAGGTGCAATGCTTGACACGCTCGTTTAGATAGTATTTATCGAGAGGTAAGTGCCATCCTGTGTGTAGGTATACATTGCTTCATGTGGGAGGACTTCGTGCTAAATCGATGTCAAAGATTTTAGAAGTCAAATATTCTGTGGTGAAACAGAGCTGAGAATAAACGGGCTTTTGGTGTCGGGAATAGTTGACTGTTATTTCATTTAATTTTTAAAGGGAATAAATAAAACAACATTCTTGAGCAGATCCGTAAAAGCGGTTTGCTGTGTATGACGTGCCATACACACACATTCCTACGTAACTATGCCTAGTGCGACCTATTTACATATTCATCGTCAAATGTTTACGTTTCTATTTTTGGTATAAAGTAAACATAGCAAAATTTTCTCATCAAACTTCGACATAAATATTAATTATAAATTGTGTGCCATATATTAAATCATTGAATGAATGTACCAACAAAATATCATTTGAATTCCAATAGCATATTAATTTGTTATCACACATTTGGAGTCCTAATCCTAATCGTACTAATTGCATTATTGTTACCTACTAGTTCGGAAATACATTTGTAGGTACAATGCGTGAACCTATTACCTATGTAAATATTTGGAAACATTCAATTTATCGAATAGAATCGATTAGAGCGAATTTTAGGAATCTGTGCTCTAGATACTCTCATCTAACTGTAGGAATTTTGGTACGCTTTCTAATATATAGGAATCTACACTTTGGCGTCCCAAAGTTCCCAACTGACTACGCAGGTACTTTTGAATTTTCAAGAAGTTGGACTTCTTGAAAATTCACCTGCAAAATTTGTACCTGCGTAGTATAATTGACATAAATGCTTTAACTTGAAATTGTTTTGAAAACTTGCTGTTCGAAAACAAGTCAAATCATCGATTCTTATTGCTAGTAAAGATGTAAACCAGCTTAGTACCTAGCCGTAAACATGACACTTCGACTATTGAAGGAGACTGTCACACAGAAATATTTTGCAGTGACGAAATTTTATAATATGACATTATTTATATAAAGCCTAACTTTTTCTAAAGCCATATTTACGGGCGGGCATCACATAACACATTTCAACGAACATTTTCAACGACATTTCTCTTTAAGATGATATTTCGGTAAACAGGCGTGTTAGGTCTCCGCGACATCCAGCTAAGCGTGCCCGAGGCGGTGGGCGTCAGCTCCAGTGCGACCCTGGGCTGTCGGTGGGCCCTCGACGTGGGTGAGACGCTGTACACAGTCAAGTGGTACCACGGTGCCCAGGAGTTCTTCCGCTTCGTGCCCAAGGAGCTGCCCAATACGAGGGTCTTCTCACAAACAGGGATCAGTGTCGATGTAAGTGTATCTTCTTTTTTACTAGAATAATAATAGGTCTTGACCTATGACATTGCCGTTTAGCACAGAAAGTTAAAGTAATTTTTATAAAATATTTTTTACTTTTATTAATGAAAATATGCACCCATGCTATTTATGATGCACCCATGCTATTGATGATTTGTAACTCAAACAAATCCATTATCATTTGCGGTGATTTTAATGTTAACTTATTGGAAAACTCAGGTTCTTGTAGTAAAATAATAAGTTTGTTTCAGTCCTACAATCTTGTAAATGTATTTTTGAAGACAACAAGAATTACCCCTACTAGTGCCACATGCCTAGATAATATTTATACAGATATTGTACCAAGCCACAAATAAATTATTAATTTACTAGATTCTGATCATTGCGGACAAAGAATTACTATTCAAAACCAAAACAACAAAATAACTAAAAAGGATATCACTGTTAACTCCAAAACTACAAGCCGCTTAGAGGCTTTTAAGTTTTGTATTCTCCTGTTCATACTGATCCTAATCATCTATATGATGAGTACTTTAATATTTACGTAAACAATTTCATTCTATCTTTATTCCCAAGACTATCTCGGTTAATAGTAACGCATCTTTCAGTGATTGGGCTACCATTGGTATTCATAAAAGTAGAACACGGCTTTATGAGCTGTACAATGAAAGGACTTATGTTAACACTGCTTAATTTAATGTATATGTTTGAAATTATTCAAAACTGTTTAAAAAAGTTTGTGTTATGGCCAAGTCCCGTTATTAGGGTTCGAAGATTAAAAGCAGTAGTAACGTAATTAAAACGTCTTGGATAATTAATTATAAATAGTAAAACGGGAAGGTCGAGTAACCGAAGTACTGACTACAGCCTGTCTATTAATGACAACATAATAAAATCAGACTCACAAGTCGCCGCAGCCTTTGAAAAATTATTTTCAGATGTCCCGTTTCAACTACTAAATCCCTTAACTCATCACCTTCTGTTGCTGAGTCTTTGCTAAAGGAAAATGTAAATTTTTGCCATTCGAAATTTCTATTTGAAAATATTACATGTAAGGATATAATTAAAGCTTTTCACACTTTAAAAGTAAAAAAGACTGCAGATCTGTGGGGTAATTATGTAGAAGTTGCTAAGTCTATTATATACATTGTAGCACCTACTCTAGTTCTTATCTTTAATAATTGCATCGACTGTGGGGAGTTTCCTGACCTTATGAAAAATAGTAAAATAATACCACAAATTATAGACCTATTTCAGTACTACCTACATTTAGTAAACCTTTTGAGAAATTAATTTTAGACCAACTGCAAAGATTTTTTAATAGACATAAGTTACTACATAGCAAACAGTTCGGTTTTACAAGGGGTCGTTATAATGATAAATGATGATAAATGAAGTAGTGACCATGTGGATTGATGTCTGAAATGGTCTTTTGAGGAAAGAACCACACAGATTGAGTGGACCGTTCAACTACTGATGCGTGTTGAACTTTTAGGACATATTTATAATGCTTGGGAAGATAAATGCGATGCCTGGGGCATCTTTTGTGATTTGTCCAAGGCATTCGATTGCGTTCTTCATGTAACATTAATCAGGAAACTTCGCCACTACCGGATCCGAAACACGGCTCTGGATCTTCTTACTTCATACTTGAGTAAAAGGATTCAGAGCGTTGACGTTAATGGAGAAACATCTCCCGGATCTATCTTAACAATGGGAGTTCCACAGGGCTCAATTCTTGGTCCTCTCGTGTTCCTTATTTATATTAATGACTTGCCTTACCTCATAAAGGATAATCATGATATAGTGTTGTTTGCAGAGGATACTTCACTTTTGTTTAAACTTAAACGTCAGCAGCTGGTTACTGACGATGTAAATAACGCGATCTCAAAAATAGTTCACTGGTTCAATGTTAATAATTTACTTCTTAATGAAAAGAAGACTAAATGCATTAAGTTTACGCTACCTCACGTTAGGCAGGTGAAAACGAATGTGTTCATACAGGGCGAAGAATTTAAACTTAAAGACAGCACAGTATTCTTGGGCTTAACTTTGGATGCTAAGCTTCAGTGGGGCCCACATATTGATAATTTGTCAAAAAAGCTAAGCTCCGCAGCATACGCTGTTAGAAAAATTCGTAATTTAACTGACATAGAGACTTCCCGTTTAGTGTACTTAAGCTAGTTTCATAGTGTAATGTCGTACGGTATTTTGTTGTGGGGAAATGCCGCCGACATGTAGACTATATAGGTTTTACAGAAAAGAGCTGTTAGATCAATTTATAAATTAAGTCCGAGACACTCTCTCAGAGAGAAATTTAAGGAAATTAATGTAATGACTGTGCCTTCTCAGTATATTTATGAAAATCTTTTATATGCCCACAAAAACATAAAAATACTGTGATATCTATACTATAAATACTAGGAACTAACACAAATTTGTTATACTTATAACAAGGATCAAGCAAATAGGTGGCTCGTTCAGATGTCAATGTATACGTTTTTGTAATAAACCTCCAAGCCACTTCAAGATATAAGCCTTAATAAATTCAAATCATTTATTAAACGTAAGTTGTGCCAGAAAGCTTTTTATACAACCAAAGACTATATTGAGGACATAAAGCCAAGCCTTTTGAGAGACCTGCTCCAATTTTTGCATACTGATTATGGTTTTGTGTTTGGTACCTAACTTTTGTTTTATTTTATAAACACTTTTACATTTCATGATTATTGTATACACAATGACATGAATATTTACTTTGAAAAATATTATTATTATTTTATTTTCATGTGAGGACTTAGTGGGTTATATTTTTATATATTTTGTCTATCTCAGTAATATTTTTAATTTTTTATATCTGGCAGTGTGAGTACTTAAAGCGGCCTACCCAAATGTCCTTTCTTTGGTATTGTTCGTCGAATTGTTGAGCTCCTTATGTTTTGAGTTGAGCTGTACGATTACTGAAAAATGCGTGCACTGACTGGACAGGTCCACTCAATCTGTGTGGTTCTTTCCTCAAAAGACCATTTCAGACATCAATCCACATCAAATCAAATCATTTATTCGTTTGCAAACATGGGTAATTAGTACATAGATGGTTTCTTATTTTAATAGTGCTCCATGTTCTACCGTCATGGGCATGCAAATCGTGTTTAACGTAAACAAATTTAAAAGACATTGTAATTTTAAATAACAATTATGAAATTATAATAATACAAAATACAGAAAAAAAGTAATATCAAATCGTTTCAATTAAAGTTAAAATGTCAATAATACAAAAATGTCAAATCGTTTGTAATACTGTATAAATGTCATAATAATACAGAAATGTCAGAATGTTAATAAGATTGCAGTAACAAAATAAAATAAAATGTCAAATGGAATAATAGCATGTCAATCAGTTTAGTGATTCATCATTAAGGAAGTCGTCAATTGTGTAATGACATTTTTCAATTAGTATTTTGTTAAGTGCCCTTTTAAATTGGAATACAGTCATATTTTTAATAATATTAGGTACTTTATTATAAATGCGGGGACCAATACCAAAAAAACTTTTTTGCATTAATGCGGTTTTACATTTCACTTGACACAATTGATTGACATATTGAGTCCGTATAGGATTCTTCCTTACTGCTGACAATTTTTTAAATAGATGTGGATTCTTTTTCACAAATAAAGCCGTTTCCAATATATATAACGACGGAAATGTTAATATATTCATAGATTTGAAATAAGGAACACAGCTATCTGTTGTCTTCAGACCGCACATTGACCGTATGCATCGCTTTTGCATCCTAAATACAAGTTCCTTATCAGTAGCCCCCAAAAAATAACGCCATACCGCAAAACAGAGGCAACTAGTCCATGATATGCCGTTACAAGAGCCTGACTGTTGACTCTCTTAGAAAGTTGAAAGAGAGCATATGCTCTCTTTCAACTTTCTAAGAGAGTCAACAGTAATGATAAATGATAAATGATAAATGATAAATGATTTTATTTCTGTAAATAGGTTTGTACAAACACTTTTACACGTCAATCATATTTTAAAAACTAGGTGAGATCGGCATTTCCTATCTGACTACTCTGAGAAGAAACGCCGAAACAAACTCAGAGGTCACAGTCTCTTTTAAAGTCCAGACATAATCTTGGTCAGGTCATGTGAAGACCATGTGGATTGATATCTGAAATGGTCTTTCGAGGAAAGAACCACACAGAATGAGTGGACCTGTCCAGTCAGTGTACGCATTTGTCAGTTGTCATGCAGCTCAACACAGAACTAAAGGAGCTAAACGATTCGACGAACATTACCAAAGAAAGGACATTTGGGTAGGCCGCATAAATTACTCAAACTGCCAGACCATGATTAAAACTAATAATTAAAAAAAAATGCATTAAAAAAACAACAAATCCACAATGTCTTCACATTCACAATAATTAAAATAGTATAATCCTTTACAAAGTAAATGGCATTGCATATATAAAGTGCATCAATGTCAAAGTGTAAATAAAATATTAAAATAATCTTGGTCATATCATATGAGGACTATGTAGACTGGTGTCTGAAATGGTCTTTTGAGGAAAGAACCACACGGATTTGAGTGGACCTGTCCAGTCAGTGCACGCATTTGTCAATCATCGTGCAGCTCAACTCAGAACTAAGGAGCTCAACGACTCGACGAACAATACAAAAGAAAGGACACTTGGGGAGGCCGCGTAAAGTACTCAAACAGCCAGACCATCATCACTAAAAGAAGAGAAAAAAAAAAAACGGAAAGACCCACACAGTCCGCACATTCACAAAAATCAAAACAATATTATACTTTATACAGTAAATATATACATGTCATTGTTTAGATAAAAGGTAAAAGAAAAAGAAAAAAAGTAAAAATAGCAAATTACACATCAATTATGTCTGTGTAAACTTATTGGAGCAGCTCAATCCCAAGCCTTCTTGTCCTCAATATACTCCTTGACAGTATAATAGGCTTTCTGGCATAATTTCCGCTTTATAAAAGTTTTAAATTTATTAAGGCTTAGTTCTTGAATGTGGCTAGGAAGTTTATTATAAAAACGTATACATTGACATTTAAACGAGCCACCTATTTTCTTGAGCCTGGTAGTGGGAACAACAAATTTGTGTTTATTCCTAGTATTTTTGTCATGGAAATCACTGTATTTTTTAAACAGATTAATATTTTTATGTGCATATAAAAGATTTTCATAAATGTACTGAGAAGGCACAGTCATTATATTAATCTCTTTAAATTTGTCTCTGAGGGAGTGTCTGGGACTTAATTTATAAATTGAACGAATTGCCCTTTTTTGTAAAACAAAAACTGTTTGAATGTCGGCGGCATTTCCCCACAAAAGAATACCGTACGACATCACACTATGAAAATAACTAAAGTAAACTAAACGCGCTGTCTCTAAATCAGTTAAATTACGAATTTTTCTAACGGCGTATGCTGCAGAGCTTAGTTTTTTTGACAATTTATCTATATGGGGGCCCCATTGAAGCTTGGCATCCAAAGTTATGCCTAAGAACACTGTGGAGTTTTCGGGTTTCAACTCTTCACCCTTTAAAAGAACACTAGTTTCTACTTGTCTAACATGAGGTATCGTAAACTTAATACATTTCGTTTTTTTCTCGTTAAGAAGTAGGTTATTAACATTAAACCAGTTAACTACCTTAGCGAGGGCGCTATTTACAATGTCAGTAACCAGCTGCTGACGTTTCAGTTTAAATAAAAGTGAAGTGTCGTCTGCAAACAATACTATATCATGATTATCCTTTATGAGGTATGGCAAGTCATTAATATAAATAAGAAACAAAAATGGGCCAAGAATTGAGCCCTGGGGGACCCCCATTCTAACTACAGATCCAGGTGATCTTTTTCCGTTAACATCTACTCTTTGAATCCTATCACTTAAGTAAGAAGTAAGAAGATCCAGAGAGGCGTTCCGTATTCCGTAGTGGTGCAGTTTCCTGATTAATGTTTCATGAAGAACACAATCAAATGCCTTGGACAGATCGCAAAAGATGCCCAAAGCATCGCACTTGTCCTCCCATGCATTATAAACATGTCCTAAAAGTTCAACTCCGGCATCAGTAGTCGAACGACCCTTTGTAAAACCAAACTGTTTGTTATGCAGTAATTTGTGTTTATTAAAAAATCTTTGCATTTGGTCTAAAATAAGTTTTTCAAAAATTTTACTAAAAACCTGACATGTGTAAGAAATTCAGTAAATCGGCATATGCCGATTTACTGAATTTCTTACACAGTTCTTCAACATGAGGTTTCCATGTGAGTTTGTTGTCGATCACTATGCCTAAGAACTTTGCTTTTTTTGCTTCCTCAATATCACAGCCTTGGTAGGTAATACTAACTTTTGGATTTTCGCAGCGTTGATGAAAGTGCATTACTTTTGTCTTACCTAGGTTTATTACTAAATTATTTTTATTTAGCCAATTTATTATGTCACGTAAGCAATTATTGATGTCATTTTCGTAATTATTTTTATTTGTACACTTTATTACAGCTGTACTGTCATCTGCAAAGAGAACCATTTTGTTTAATGTCAACTCGGCATTTTTTTTAGTGTAAACTCGGGAGATCGTTTATATAAATTAGAAAAAGTGGCGGCCCTAGTACGCTACCCTGTGGGATGCCATATCTAACGTGTCTTGGGTTTGATATATAAATAGTTTCTAATTTACTCTTTGGACATATTCTAGAAATTTCTGTATATTGAATCCTATTAGTTAAGTACGATTCTATTAGCTGTAATACGTTGCCTCTTATACCATAGCTATTTAGTTTTTGTAAAATAATGTTATGGTCCACATAATCAAAAGCCTTGGTCATGTCAGTCAGAATTGCACATACAGGATTTCTTTTATCTACAGAGGACATGATATTAGCTAGTAAATCAAATAGTGCCATATTAATCGTGGTATTCTTACGGAATCCCTTTTGTTCTTTGCAAAATAATTCATACTTTTCGAAATAGGTATATAAAGAATGATAGATGACTCTCTCAAGAATTTTTGAAAAAATTGGAATTTTTGCAATAGGTCTGTAATTTTTTAAATCTGCCTTGTCATCTTTTTTATATAAGGGTTTAATTATTACTTTTTTTAGATTGTTTGGGAAAACGCCATCGGCAATACAGAGGTTAATTATATGCACTAATGGTGCTGCTATTACTTTTTTGGTAAATTTTATTACTTTTGTAGAAACGCCATCATATCCAATAGTGTTCGTGTTTCTTAGGCTACAAATTATTTTTATTATGTCGTCAATGGTAACGGGTTGCATGAATAATGAATTTAATGTCTGATTGTCAAAATTAATGGTATTCAATTTGATGTCAGGTTTTTTCATTATTTTCAATTGTATCAATAAAATAATTGTTGAATTCGTTCGCAATGTCCACGGGGTGTGTAAACGCCAAATGTTCTCTTTTAACACACATTATAGGCCCCTGCGGCAAACACGTCTTAGATGTATTTATTATTTGCTAGGTAGCTTTTGATTTATTTTGGGCGTTATTTATAAAATGGTTATTCTGTGCTTTTTGTGTTAGTTTTATGATTTTCCTGTAAAGTTTAGTGTAATTTTTTAAAACTATTTTATTTTTTGTGTTAGGATTTAATCTATGTGCCCAAAGTAACTGCCTCTGCTTCTTACTACATATTTTTATTCCATGAGAGATCCATTTCGTTTTGATGCTAGTTTTTATTGTTATATTTTTTTCCGGAAAGCACAGTTTGTATAAAAGAGAAAAATCGTTCATAAAATTGTCAAAAGCTTTGTTTGCGTCCATTGCATCATATACTGTCATAAAAGATAGACACCTTAGGTGCGTTTTAAAGGTAATAAGATTTTCCATGCTAATGTCCTGCTTTTTAGTTTTCCAATATTTTAGTTTGCAGGTTTTGTTAATAGGCACTTTAAGTATCTGAGATGTATGATCTGAAAGAACCAGATCTACAACTTCAGCTTTACATTCTTTTCGGTAGTTGTGAGCAAAATTGTCAATACAAGTGTGACTACTTAACCTAGTGGGCGTGTAGAGCGCTAGTTTTAAATTGTAGTTCATTAGAAAATATTCGAGTTCCAATGTAGCCTTATTTCTTTTTAAAACATCAATATTAAAATCTCCACTCAGGACTATCTTCTTATTTGAATTTATACTAACTTTTTTTCACATGGTCTTAACATGATCTGACCAAGATTATGTCTGGACTTTAAAAGAGACTGTGACCTCTGAGTTTGTTTCGGCCTTTCTTCTCAGAGTAGTCAGATAGGAAACGCCGACCTCATCTAGTTTAAAAAAATGTTTGACGTGTAGAAGTGTTTGTACAAACCCACTTACAGAAATAAAATAATTTATCATTTAGCGACTACACGCTAAGGGCACCCCCTGTGGGGTACGGACCTCGGCTTAGGGCGTCGCTGGAAGAGGGCAGCAAGGGACTAGCTGGATCAGGATTTGAGTAAATTTGGGACGAATTTAAAGCTACAGGCTCAGCGACGCGGGCTGGTTCGACCAAGGGTCTGGTCCAATATTTGAAGACTGGGTTTCTTTAAATACTTACTACAATATTCTAAAGAAGTATTTACATACAAATTGATTAGGTCATATTGTAGCTACGTAGCCAGTTTACGAATAAACACTACCTACTTAAATAATACGTTCGTTGTGTGTTGTGTTGTACGTGTTTTACTTAAAATACACGGAAAGTACGAACGCCAATCATTTTCTTACAAAGTCGCCAATTGATATTTTATTCATCTATCATCACTCATTCAGGTACGTACATACCGAAGTAATTTTCAGTAAAGTTTTTTTGATTTTTCGGAATAGGTATAAATTTTATTTCAGTAAAATTTAAGTACGTTGTTTTGTTTATTACCAATAAACAAAAAAACCTACTTAAATTATACATATCGGGATAGGCCCTCATCAGCGATATTACACTTGCACTTTGTAAGTAGGCGTGGATTGTCGGGCTAAGAAAATAGAGATACTAGTTACAGCACAATCACTTTATTTCACTCACTATTTCTTATAAAATAATCACCATGAAATAACCTGAAGGCAGAGGTCCGACATATTAAATGAAAGTATGAAATATAGCAGTAACCAACTCTTTTATTCCAACAGCTTGTTGATTAATTAAATAGATCGCTATAATAGCTCTAGGCGCTACAGCAGGTGCACCGGGCCGAGCCTGCCACAAGAATGATCCCCCTCTTCGTGGGAAGTCGCTACGTCCCCGCAAGGGGGCGCGGCGAGCGGATCCGGGGCTATGCCCCCCGGCCGCGGAGGCTTTACGTTGGCCCGTAAAAACGGGCCCCTCATCGTGTTGGCTACAGTGGCCGGTAGGATGGTTGGGTGCGCGAGCAGTGTGCGCCCATGTGAATGATTGCTATTTTGTTTCTGTAGGAGCGCCGCGACGCTTATAGTGAAACGTCGCTTTCTTCACGACATCCCGGCGGTCTGCCGCCGCCAGGTGAGACCCCTAGTTACCTAGGGGAGGCCCAGCGACGACGACCAGCGACGGAGATGTCGACTCGACGCGCCTACAGAGTAGGTGAGTGGCCCCCGCCCGTCCAGATCACAGAGCTAGCCGTTACTGTCCGGGCTAAGGGGCCGTCATGAGTGTGTGGGCGGTATTGTAGTGTGTCACACCGCCCAGTGTCTACGCGGATCGCGGTCCGCACCGCGCCTCCGCGTGTGAGTTAAGGTGCCTGTATAGTGGCGGATGTCTGTGCTTGTTTACGTAACGCGCCTATATTAACCTAGGTCACGTTACGCAACAGATGTGTGTTGTGTGTGTGGAGTCAAAGTGTCACAGGTAAGCTGCGTGTAACCTGAGTACAGCTTACCCGGGCGTCAATCCGGTGCGATGGGGGCATGGTCCGCTATCAGGTCGCGGGGCAGGGGTCGCGCGTCGGGGGGGCGCGCGTGCCAGGGCGCGATGTCTTTGACATGCGTGAGGTCCGAGGCGTCGGCACGCGCGAACATTCCCTTCGCGAGTCGCCGCACAAACTCATCCAGGCTCTCAATACCGAGGTCCCGCTGGATGACATCGTTCCTCACGAAGCGAGGGGCATCTACTATGGTCCGCAACGCCTGGTTCTGCTGCGTGCGGAGCTGCTTGCGGTTCGTCTCGCTCGTGAGGGCGAACCAAGCGGGAGCGGCGTACGTCAAAATCGGGCGGATGTACAGCTTGTACACGCCCAGCTTGACGCGCGCCGGGATGCGGGACGAGAGCACTGGTTTAAGGAGATGGCGGACGACCTTACCCTGCGCGGCGACATTGTGGACATGCGTCCCCATCGTGAGCCGACGGTCGATGGTGACCCCTAGGTATTTGACCCGGGGCGTCCACTCGATGTCGGCTCCTTGTAGTTTCAGGGGTGGTGGGAGAGGCGCGGACCCGGTGACCATGGCCTGCGTCTTACCCACGTTCACGGACAGCCGCCACTTGGACAACCACTCCGGAAGCAGTTCGAGGGCGCGCTGCATTTTGACCGCCGCGTACTTCGCATTGAGCGATGTAGTAATGTACGCGGCGTCATCTGCATACAGCGCGAGTGTTGTGTGTGGCGTGGTGGGGATGTCGTCCGTGTAACGCGAGTAACACGCCGGCGAGACGCAGCTACCCTGCGGCACACCCGCGAGCACCGGGCGGGCGCTAGACAGCGCTCCGTCGACCACCACCCTGAAAGTCCTGTTATAGAGAAAGTCAGAGACCACCTTCATAACGCGACGGGGCGCATCCGATGTGGCCAGCTTATATATCAAGCCGTCGTGCCATACACGGTCGAAGGCCTTCTCCATGTCGAGGAATACTGCCACCGAGTACTCCTTCTTGTTGATCGCGGCTGCGAGGTGGTGCAGTACCCTCGACAGCTGGAGCGTCGTGCTGTGCTCCGCCCGAAACCCGAATTGTTCCGGTCGAGGTGAGATGTGCGGTTGGAGATGTCGCAGCAGGAGTGCTTCGAACACCTTGGAGATTGTCGGCAGCAGAGTGATCGGCCGATAGCTCTCCGGCTTCTGGCTGTTTTTCCCCGCCTTAGGCAGCATAATGACGCGCCCTTCCTTCCACGAGGCGGGAAAGGTCCCGGTGCGCAGTATCGCCGTGAACAGGCGCGCCAGCGCCGCTACCATACGGTACGGCAGGTGGCGCAGCGCTGTGTTCGTGATACCGTCAGCACCGGGGGCCTTCCTAGGCCTCGTCCTAAGGATGGCGCGTCTGACTGCCCCAGGCGAGAAGAAGATAGGGTCCTCCTCGGGAGCTATCGGCGAGGCGAAGTAGTCTCCCAGGTGTTTCTCGACTGCTGCGACATGAGCGGTGTCGCTGGTCGGGTTCGGTTGGAACTGACGCTCCAGGTGTTCAGCGAAGACCTCCGCCCGGTCCTCTGCTACGTATGTAAGCGCCCCGTCGCTGTTAAGCAGCGGTCGCACCGGGACTGGGGTGTTCGTCAGCTGGTTGCACAGTTTGTGCAGTGACGGCCAGTTGTCAGTCGTGGCGTCTAATCGGTCCTCCCAGCCCGCGGCGGTGTGCGCCTGGAGCTCGGCCTTCACCTTCTCCGCGAGACGGTTGAGCTGCGTCTTCAGCGTCGGGCATCTGTGTTGTTGCCACTGCTTGCGGAGGCGCCTCTTCGCGGCGATCATCGCATTCAGGCGAGCCGGCAGGGGCGGCAATAGCCCTCTCCCCTGCGGCTGTGTGCTTGTCGCCGATTCGTAGGCGCTTTGAATGCAAGCAGTGACATCGTCCGCCGTCTGATCTACGTCCGCGGAGGTAACGATAGGCCGAGTCGGCGCGGCGGTCTCTACTTTCTCCGCGAAGGTTGTCCAGTCTGTTTTGCGACGTGGCGCTATGGGCTTCAGTCGGGTCGGCATACCCGATATGACGACGAGTACAGGTTGATGATCCGACTGTAACTCGTCGTCTATGACTTGCTGTGTGGTCTGGCATTGTAGCCCTCGGTGGACTACGATGTCCAGTACGTCCGGCATGTGCTGTGCAGCGTCTGGGTAGTGGGTCGGCGTTTCTGGGCCGGACACCGTATAGCCGAAGGCTTCCGCGTCCGCGAAGAGCCGCCTCCCCTCGGTGTTCGTTGTGGACGAGTTCCACGCTGGGTGTTTGCAGGTGAAATCACCGGCGAGGATAGTGGCGTGCGTCGATGAGTGGAGAAGCGCCCGCAGCTCTGTAACGTCTAGGTGAGCCACGGGCGGCTTGTAACAGCTGTAGATGTTTATGTCCTCGCCGGCTACGTGTAGCTGCACACCCAACGCGTAAAATGTGCTGGGTGTCGTCGAGGGGATTTCCTGATGGACGACTCTTCGCCTCACCAATACTGCCAGACCACGGTATGTTCTGTGAGCCGACCTTTCATCCTTCCTGTAAACGAGGTATCCCGGGAACCTTACCCTATCTTCGGGTCCCAGGTGCGTCTCGCTTATGAGCGCCACGTCGATGTCCTGTTCCCTTAGGAGGTGGCGGACGGGCGCGACCTTGTTTTGCAGGCCGCGGGCGTTCCAATGGATCACCCTGAGCGGCCTAGCCATGGTACAGGGTCAATAGTGTGGCCAGGCCATCCAGGATGACCGTCTCTATGTCTTGCCCCTGCCTGATGGCCTTAATTAGGTCCATCAACAGTTTGATGGCGCAAGTTGTGAATTCCTGTTTAGTTGTGGCAGTTTTGACGCCGGTAGCGCCGCCACTAGTTTCTTTAGGGAACTCTTTTCTAGTTGGTTCCCTTGCCGTCCGCGGCGCTATGCCGGCGCCAGCGGTAGGTTGTGTTTCCACAACCTGCGCCTTGTTTGTGACAGGGGCGGCCTTAGCGTTCTCCTGGGTCGTTGTCGTTGTTGTTGGGGGGGGGTTGGGTTTCTTACCTCTTCCTTTCCCCCCGCGTCTCTTCTTCCTCCGCCTCGAGGAGGTGGCTTCTCTGTCTGTGGGCCCGTTGGCCGCCGCCATCAGCGTCGTGCCTTGGGCCTCTGTCTGTACCACTTGCGGCCTCTCTGTGGCCGCTTGTGTCCGGCGCGTGTTGGCCGTGATGGCGGTGGTCCCCGCTCGCTTATTCCGGATCTCTTTCTGGAATACGGGGCACTTTATGTTGCACGCGGGGTGCGGGCCACCGCAGTTGATGCATGTGGCCGGCTCCTCCCGCGGGCGCGGACAGTCACGTGCCGCGTGTTCGTCCCCGCATCGCACGCAAGCGAGCGGGCGGTGGCACTGGTGTGAGCTGTGCCTGAATTGTTGGCACCGGTGGCACTGGGCGGGCCCACGCTTGCCTCGCCAAGCCTCTATCTTGACACCCCGCATGTACATAAAAACGGTGGTGTCGTAGATAGCCCGGACGTCTGGGGTCTTCTTCAGGATGGCGTGGAAAACACAGCCGGGTCGTCCTTGCGCGCCCTTTATGTGGCGCACATACTCCGGCTGGTAACCCAGCGTCCGAAGTTCCTCCTCGATCTCCTTGGGGTCCGTGTCCGCCGGTAGGCCCCGTATGGCGATCTTCAGCGACTTCTCTGCTGGCAGCGAGTAGGCGAACCATGACACGCCGCTGTCCTTTTCTAGGCCAGTCAGGTACCTCTGGACCAGCCTGTACTCCTCCTCGCTGTCTGGGGTGAAGCGAACTCCACCCCCGTATGGACGAGCGTTCGAAGGCCGGCCCAGTTTGGCGGCGATGGCCCGGAAGTGTGCGGCCCAGTCAGGTAGCCTCTCAACCACCAGCGGCGGGTAGCGCAGCTTCCTTTGTTGTTTTGCCCCCGGCTGCGTCTTCTTCGCGGCGCCGGGGGTGGCGGTAGATGTCGAGGGGGCGGGGGGTAAATTTTGGGCACTTACCCCTGTGGCCTTCGTTGGTCTCGGTGTCTGAGTTCGGGCGGCTGGTGAGTGGCGCGCCGCGTCGGCGAATGTAGGCGACGCAGGCGAGCCCGGACCCCGCGGCACGCTTTCGCGCGGCGGGTCGGGACACAGTCGCTTGCTCTCCTCCACGTCCCCGGAGAACTAGCTTACATTAAGTTGCTTGGGAAGTGGGGAGAGTGGGGAGGCGAACGTCCCGCTTTGCACAGCGTAACTCGGCCCGCTGTACCTACCGCTAACGGTGACGCCGACATACACATATAATGGTTTTCTGTAAAAAAAAAAAACTTATGACTAAAGAAACCTTTAGTCATAAGTTTGTTTGGCGGCACGCGACAAAGCATCGCCTCGCTGAGGCGACTTCTTTGACACGGAACTGTAGGTGAACTTTGTTGAGAGTATACATGAAATGTACACAGTACGATACTAAATAATACCCTTCAGGATCAGACAGGGTTTTCGTTACATGCTGTATAAATATATATATATAGGTATATGTTTATTTATATATTCCTTGCATTATGTATTTGCTTTTTTTTAGTTTAAGACTTCACATTATTAATATTTTTCTCTTCTTGTTTTCACACACAAGTCTGTTGGAAGAAATTTACAGTACCTTTGTACTCAAATTGTAATTATGTCGTAATCCTCTGTATTTTACTGTGTGTACATAAATAATAAAATAAAATAAAATAAAATAGTGCGGGCGACAGTCGAATCAAGCGGCATAATCGCGCTACTAACTCGCTATAGCAGCCCAATAGGAATCCCCTCTTCATTCCCAATATCCCGGAATCGAACTGATGCAAATTGAATGTAATTAATCAATCACATTGCCTCGATCAAGTCAAATTACAGCTCAAACAGATTACCAAATCGAACGAAGAGAAGACTGTGAGAACAAGATTTTAGGCAGTTCTGTGATGATAAATAAGCAGAACATAACGTTTTATTGCAGCTTATTTTGAATATAAGTACTACCGAGTGAAATATTAATCAAAGGAGCCACAAAACTCATTAAATTATCTAAGGAACTGCAAGATTAGCATAAAATTGCTAGACGATGTTAATAAAGGAGCAAAAATAATTAGGTACCATTACATACGCAAATGGCTTACTTACTGCGAAACTATAAAAATTGTATAGCAGTGATTATATATGGGTCAATGGCTCTGCGACATCTTGCTAGTTCGTTAAACTGCTCCGTAAAGAGGGTTGAAAAAATCACTTAAGAATCTCGTCGAGCGGCCGCCACGTTAA
The DNA here is from genome assembly GCA_963555695.1 of Dasypolia templi. NCBI lineage: Eukaryota > Metazoa > Arthropoda > Insecta > Lepidoptera > Noctuidae > Dasypolia > Dasypolia templi. The sequence goes on along the minus strand of OY743146.1, from coordinate 19,139,001 downwards.
ACCTTTAGCGGCTGGCACGTCGCCACATCCAAACTATAACGTTGTGCCAAAATAATACATTAAAAACCAGTCAAAGTTTGCATCGACGCGTCATCGGCTGTACGTTGCAACACTCGCGCCTCAAAACGCTGCAGCCCTTCAGATTCGGGTCAGACGTCTCTAAGCGCGGGACGGGCATGATTTAGTTCGGCGGTTTCTCAAAGTGGACCGAGTTTCCGAAAGATGGATCGAAGCTTTTAGCTCTATTTGAGCCGCTAGCAGCTGCGTACGGTAAAGTGCACACGGCTCCTTGTAATGGGATTACTCGCTGATTCACATATAAATTACGCATGAGCACATTCCTGCGACCACCACCTGAAATCAATGATACATAGCTTCGGCTAAACATTACTGTACGAACCGATCGTGTTCACAGAACGACCATATTTCGAACGTGTTAGAGAGTATTTTGCTACCACTGGATCTGCACATAAAATATTATACGATCTCTATAATCCTTGTCATAAAAGATAGCTTCATTATTAACGTACACCTGCTTACATGTTAATCTTTGTTCTTGCATGTTCTTTGTTTACTCTTTATTACATTATTTAAAAGTTTGTCAATGTATTTTGTGAACAGGAAAGACTAATAAGATTCTACCGAAGAGTTTGTGCGTGTTTAAAAGCTTCTGAAATAAGGAAATCGAACTCCTGAGACTTTGTTGGGAAAGTAAAGTATCACAGGTTTATAAAACATTTTCCGCGACACGGCATCCTTATCGTGAGCTTATTTGAAAACATCATATCACAGAGCACTCACCTTCATTTTACAAAATTTTTGAGTTTTCGTTTAAAAAAGGTGAAACAGATTGTAGCAAACATTTCAATTCAAATGTGATTGTCGTGAATTTTTGTTGCAAACTTATTCTTGTTGTAAATGAATCTAAAAGAACACGATTACAGTCTGAGAAAATTCTATGGAGAAAATTCTATACTTTAGTAATTTTATTAGGTTCAAAAAGACATGCGCTGAATATAAACAAAACAACCTACTTAAATTATACTGAAATAAAATTTAAACCTATTCCGAAAAAAACAAAAAACTCTACTGAAAATTACTTCGGTAGGTACGTACCTGAATGAGTATTAATAGATGAATAAAAATCTTTTGGCGACTTTGTAAGAAAATTATTGGCGTTGGTACTTTCCGTGTATTTTAAGTAAAACACTAAGGAATGTATTATTTAGTAGGTAGTGTTTATTCGTAAACTGGCTACGTAGCAACAATATGACCTTTTCAATTTTTATTGAAAATACTTCTTTAGAATATTGTTGTAAGTATTTAAATAAACCTAGTCTTCAAATCTTGGACCCATCCCTTGCTTGAGCCAGCCCGCGCCGCTGAGCCTGTAGCTTTAAATTCGTCCCAAAATCACTCAAATCCTTATCCAACTAGTCCCTTGCTGCCCTCTTCCAGCGCCGCCCTAAGCCGACGTCCGTACCCCACAGGGGGTGCCCTTAGCGTGTAGTCGCTTAGTTTTTAGTTAGTATTTAAGTGTAAGTCCTGGCTGGAGGCCTTAATTTATTAGGGCACCACAGGCAAGTCCGCTTAAGCAGACGACAATCTCACAGGTTGACTTGCGAGATGCCATACACAAAAAAAACAAATCTTGGATTGGTGCTTCTGATCTACAATGAATTTAAATATTATGACGCAACCTGGACCATACCAAGTTTCATTCTTCTTTGCTGTATGATACCTTTGGCAACACATAGTTTATAATCGGCCTAAAATATTCCCACTGCTATGACACAGTACTCCTGTTTGTGAGAAGGAGTAGTTCGTAATCATACCACCCAGTACGTAAACATAGCACCCAGTACGGCACCCTAATTGCGTACCTAACACTTGTTGTTGAACTGTCAAAATGAAAGCCCTAACTACTGTTAGGGCATGTAGGAACTACAGGTAAAAATAATACTAACAATTCTAAATGCAATGCTCCCCGCGCAACAGTTTAGCGGCCAGTCGTCTTCCACGCGCCATAGCAATATAACTTGTGTTCTGTACGGATTATGTAAGAAACGTCACTGTGCTTATTACTCATGATAATCAGTCAATAGACTTTATACTGGACACTGACTTTTTTACAACCTTTGTCCAATCCCGATATTAAAGTTCTCAATAGTGCGTTACGCAATTGCCCCGCTAGTTGGTGATATCTTCTATTAATGGTTTAGGACTTCGATTTCCTCAGTTTTCACTTTTCTTTCGCCCTTTTGTGGCAACGAAATAAAGTGCACAAAGTGCTTATCTGTCTAGATTCAAACCCAGCATCCTACGCTCAGCAGTCGCGTTTGCTACGCCTGGTCAAGGCTCCCGCAGACAGTAGACTAGAACAATTCTATGGAAACTTCAGTCGTTTTATTATTAGCACAAGGCGTGTGCCCGTTGGGATTTCCCATCGGTAAACATTACAAACTTGCATATTTTCATTTTTAACTTTAGGGGATGAATTTCTAAAATCCTACCTTAGTGATCACTTGTACTTTATAAGGAACTCTTGTGCAAAATTGCATGCTTCTAGACCCCGCGATTTATTTAGGCTGTGCGCTGTCACTGAATGGAGAATGATTTTAAGAATTTTATTAAATATATGCAGAAAATGTATGAACGAATTTAAGAATGCTACTAATTCTTAAATTAAATTTAATAATAGTAAGTAATTTATATTATCGTTTGCTCACGTGCAGGTGTCACGTTCTGGCGCGCAGCAGGTGGTGCTGCGGGGCGTGTCGCGCGGGCTCAGCGGCCGCTACCGCTGCGAGGTGTCCGCCGACGCGCCCTTCTTCCACACGGTCTACAAGAGCGCCAACATGAGAGTCGTCGGTACGTATACATTTGTAATTATACTCTTTGTAATAAACGCAAGTAAGAAAATATCCTGTATAAAAAAAAGTGCGTGGGTCCATTAACTTAGCATTGTTACCAACGCGAATTGCCCACGCTTTTATTACGCACCGTTGAAACATCAATGCTCAATCATTTATTACGTTCCACAATGTGTACTTTGTTGGTAACTTAACTAATATAATAAGACCTATGGAGCCTGTCAGGCACAGCAAAGCAGGTAGTAGGAGAGAGGAAGCAATTACAGTTATTTATTTACTTGAATTGTGTATCAGAGCCTTTAGTGGTTAGTTCTTCCTCTCACAGTTTAAGTATGTGGCCTAGTAGATTCCTGTGCACAACAAAGTACAAAGTCAATAAATGTGACTCGACGTGTAGCGTTTCGTTTATCAGCTACGACAGCGTAGCAGGTGTAGTCGCGGCTACGCCGTAGCAACAGTGGCGCCCATTATTCTAACAATGCAAAATTTAGGTTATAATATGTCGGGGAGGCCAAAGAGCACGAGTGTCTGCTAAAACACGTTCCGGTTGGCTGTTAACTTGGCCAAATGTCAAATACCGCATCGCGACATGTAGGTGGTGTGTAAACGCAACTTAGGATGCGAACATTACTGTTTACGAAAAGGGTGAAAATTCAGTTTATTTTTTCAGATTAACAAGGGTATCGATAAATATTTCTTACTTATAACCTCAAAATATATATATGTAGTTAGTGTATATTATTAGTTGAGATTTAAGGGTTGGACGTAACAGGCTTTTGTGTGATTACGAGGGTAGTACCTCTCTTAAACGTTGTTAAAGTGTTAGGGTCTATTTCCGGACAAAGTTCACTTACGAAAAAATATTTACCGTTACTAAGTAGAGCTCAGTTAAGCCAGGGGTAAGTTGAAGGGTTACTTTTATTTTAGTCTCTAGTCGTGAACCCCGTCATCATGTCATATGGATCGTCTGCGTTACCCCTTAGGATTCGCATGTATACGTCACAAAAGGTTTTATTTTTAAAGCTGTAACAAAACCGTTAAATGTTGAAGCTGAACCAATATAATATAACATTTTTTTTCCTAGTGACATACAAGCATTTAATAAGCTTTTGACCGAAATTTTAAATCGAGTTTGGAGTCGGTGTTGTGGCTATATTTAATTAAATCTTTATTGCAACTACCGCAACTATCCTTTCAAACCAGAGCGACTGAATACGCACGACATGTTGCAAAAAAAATAAGCCTTTTGTACGTAGATTGAGTTCCATGGAATAAAAAAAATAAAACTGTATTTTATAACAAGTTTTCCATTATATTCAGTGTGCCAATGTCAATGATGAGAATGAGACGATGTTGAGAGTATTCTTACCTATGTATGTCTGTCTGTCTGTCTATCTTATTGTCTTTTATGTATTGACGATCGCGTTTTTGTTTTGACTGGGCAAAAAATATACCCTAGACATTGTAACTATTTTTAAATATTAAAGGATGATTGGTTCTGGAATGGGAAGGCAAGTATTGCGATAGAAAGGTTTGGAGAAGGAACATCTTTGTAAATAACTTTGACTGTCGTCGTGCGCGTGCTCAGTAGCCCGAAATTCAGAGCAGTCCAACGTTAGGAATGCCCATTAATTGCGGGTTTGTGCAAAATACAGGGATTTCGTCGAATCCGCCACTCGACTCATAACATCTTGATCACTTGTCTTGACCGAATTATATACAAGTTTTTCATGCGAGAATGCTCATGTTTACGTCATACGTCATAACTATCCCTATCAATTTTGTTTCCTATTTATAATATTGAACATAATTTGTAATGGAATTTGTTCCAAAAGCAATGGTTTAATTCTTCATAAAATGATGTACCCATTCAAAACACATTTGAATGACGTTGAATTTTAGCAATATATAACAGGCATTCGTTTAATAAAAAGTATTAGTTCACACTTTAAAAAAGCTTCCCCGTAGTTTCACTGATGTAGATAAAATTCAACTCGCAACAATTTAAAAACTAGTTGAGGTAAATTTTTCACATGAACTTTGCATAACAAAACTAGGTATATATACTGACTGATGCTTTGTTAGATCTAGAATAAAAATACGTATTCATTTTATTTCACAGACAACAACTATTCTCTATAAAATATTATGACGATCTTTAAAATCGTGCTATGAGCTATTAAAGCTTTTCCTATTGCTTTAGTTTTGAAATAACGTTTTCAATAATCCTGAAGTATCATCGTTAAAATCGGTTGAATGATCTAATATTTTAATAAGAATACAGAATATCGAACTTGCGACAGGTATTTAATATTACAGTGTATCTTAGTTCATTTTGCAATCGTATAAATAACACGAGCAATCCCGGCGCGGCGCCGTGCAATCCTAAATCGTAAATCAGAACTATTGTTGGGCAATAAATGCTAGGAATCGAACACAAGGGATGTTTGATTAAGGTTTATCTTGGTTAATTTACGGTTATAGAGGAGCTTCGTCGTGTGAATGTTTCTCAACCTGTAGGTACAGAGACTCAAACGCAAACTCAAACCATTTATTTTCAAATAAACCAATTACTGACACTTTTGAATTATCAAGGGGTCGGTCAGTCAGAAAGATGAAGCTAGTGGCCCATTTCAAGCGGACAGGAATCTTCACGGACACTCTTTAAATAAATAAAATATTTTTACAAAAAAATTGGTTACATCATTCATGTTGAAAGTAATATATAGGTACAGGTGAGAATGAGGTGCACGTTACGAACGACTTGCGACCCGAACTTATCACTCGTTATCCTTTTATATGACTCGCGAATTGTGCGAATCGGGTTATAAAGAGGAGACTTTCCCTTCTGAGAGAGGTGACAACTCTCGCGATTACATCACTCTTTTCAATAATAAAGTAGCCAAGCCTTGCAGCTGTCACTCCATAGATCTTGTAGATAGCCAAACATACCTAGGACTTACCATAGATAGCCGACTTAATTGGAAGGAGCACTTGAACGGGGTGTGATAAACTGAGGTGTAAATTAGCCAATTTTTTTACGTAAACAGAATTCGTTCTCATGAATTTGACGGTTTTGCAATGAATTAGTACCTTTGTGATGTCAGTAATGACGCAAAACCTACTGATAATACATCATTCCATTTAATCGAACCGAATTACAACAATTTTTATTCGATATTTCGAGAAATATTTAACATAGTTTTCAAGTGGTTGTCAATGACGTCATTGTTTATATTTTGAATTCTTACGATTTTTTTGCGAATTAGTGTCTTTGTAAGGTAAATAATAATAATAAGTTTATTGATCCAAAAATATATACATAGACACAGGTTGTATAGTAGTATATGCTAAGACTTAATCAACTAACAATAGACACAAAGGGAGAAAGAAATAATTGTCTATATTACCAAAAACATTAAATTCTGTCTCCTAAACTAGGGGTGGCCTGTATCTTAGGAGATAGTGATTCAACCTGTACTGTAAGTTAAATGAATGATGGACGAGTGTCGATGCCAATCTACTATAAAAAAAAAGATGTGAGTTAGCTGAGTAAGTAATTTTAGATTTATTTGAGCATGGATGGATGGATGGATGGATGCAGGAATTTAGAAAGAGTAGGGATGGGAATGGGAGAGAGGTGTGTGTGTTCGTGTTTGTGAGTGAAATGTTAGTTGTGTTGTATGGGTTTATGTGTGTTGAGTGTTATGAGGTGTTTGTTTGTGTAGCGTTTAGTGTTCCAATTAAATATTGAATAATAAATATTGATTTGTTAAGCGATGTATGCCAGTAGAGATTCGGTGTTATCGTAGTCCTGTTGTATGAGCCAGTCTGTAATTTTAGATTTGATATTGAATTTATTTTATTTAATTTATTTTGTATAATTTTATATACATGAATACTTAAAACGTAGTATTGGTGTTTTGCAAACGAGGTTTTGTGCTGTACCCCAGAGGGGACATATGTTCGCTTCCTTGGGTCAGGACGGGGTAGGCAGCCATGCACTCTGAGGACAGATCGAAGAACAAACAGCTGACGTACCGTCAGAACTTTGCAGTCAGAATATAGTAGTACTGTGGGGTATCTAAACGCTTTCCTGGTCTTAACCTTAAGTACAGCTCTTTAAGCTTTCTTTGCTCTCAGAATAAAAGTCTTCGCTGCTCCACCCCACACGGTTATGCAGTATCCCAGGATAGATTGGCACAAAGTTAGATATACCATCTTGAGATTGTTAAAATCAGCCGATTCTCGCAGAGATTTAAAGATGTGTACCAGACGGATAGTTCGAGTAGTAAGAGTATCAAGCTGCTTGTCCCATCTCAAGCCCTCATCTATGTGCACCCCCAGATAATTTACGTTATTAGTTCTAACAATTGCAGGACAAGAGCACGACATTTGCCGATTTTGGCATGAGTGAGCTGTGATCGAAAAAGTATTCAGGGGTAGGTACGTTGGATCGCAAAGGGTATATAAAAGGTATATAAAACTACTGATAATTCATAATTTAATTTGTTCTTGTTGACTTTCAAACAAGATACTGACTAAAATAATCAATTAATTTGCCAGTAACGGATTTTCAAACTAGAATCTTAGTTGAAAACCAGTTCTATGTTTTTTATTCAAACGGACTATTATGAGTGTTGTTGATATTATCTTGAGTGGCTCCATTCTTCACGAAGCCGAAACTGTTTACATAATGTAAATAGGGGCAATAGAATCGCAGCTACAGAGTTATTTGTGAGCGGGGTCAAATTACATCGCGACATGCGCATGCGTCAAGGACTGAAGGGGCTATTTAAATTTTAAAAAAGGATTGAGAGGTTAAAAGAAAAATTTCTAATGACAATCTTAAGAAAACATGAATAATAATGAAATTAGGACGCTAAGCGTCATCAATGCCAAGCTTTTACTTCCAAAGTACACGAATTTACACGACAAGAGACCGTAAAAGTATATAATACCTTACCTTATTAATCAACTACCATTGTTGATCATTTGTCAATATCAATAACTCAGAAAAGCATAAAATACAAACTAAGGCAACATAAAAAAAAAACTAGTACCTAAGATATACAATTGGTGGTAGATTTTCTCGATTTTTTTAATAAATGCCGGTAATTTTAAAACACATATATAAAAAAACAATTAAAATACATACAAATACAATTTATGTAGTTTTAAAATACATAGCAAAGATATTTAAATATTTTTCTGTGTACTTTTATGACTTGACCTGTCACTCGATTCCGGCTTGACGTTGTTTCACGGGACTCCCTGTTTATGTATGCAATTTTTTATTTATTTATTAACTATAGATATATAGTTTAAAACATACACAATGAAGCAAAATTAATATCTACCTAACAATAACAACATATCACAAAAAAAATACATTAAAATTTGAAGTTGCTAAAGTCATGTACAAAAGTTCAGCACGCGAGGCCTAAGCTGAGCTTTGAGCAATTGATACACAAAATCATTCCTCTACCACTTTAATTTTAAGGTCGTTCAAATGGATCACCGATGTTCGCTCGTTTCTTTTTAACTAATTATCTACGTACTTTAAAAGTGATTATAATTCTTTAAATTAGGTGGTCGATGATTTTGGTGAACGGTAAAACTGTGATGAGTTTATGTTGGCACCAACCTAAATGAATTAAATGTATCTGTACCACTGAATTAAAAAATAGAAAATTGTGTGACAGACTTAAGTTAGGAAGAAAAATTCATCTACGATTACGTCACACAGGACTCTCCGATTCTCGCCTTTGCGAGTATTGTAAGTTAGTAACTACTGTTTACACGAGTCAATTTTTTTAATTTCTTTTCGATAATTGCCTGTTCGTGATCAGAAACTCACCCTGTGTCGTTGGAGCCTTGCATCAAAACTACCGAATGTTCGGAACTTGTTGCTCAACTGCTGACATGGAATAAAGAGAAAAACATTAAAGTTTCATCTAAGCTTTGTGGTATTTATAATACTACGCCCCCTCGGGCTAAATAGATTTGACTGAAAAATATTCTTTTTTAAGGTTGTTTCGTCGCTGGATGAAATCCAAATCAACATTTGATTATACAATTATTTTCTGTTGTTATAACTTTTCATCCAGGTGAAGCATTTTGGAGCTGTTTTCAGCTATTTTGATCTAAATTAGGTTCCGTCCTACTATCTGACAAACAAAGTAGATCGCTAGCTCGCGCGGAGACGCGTGTTTTGACACGTTACTCGTGCTCCTAGCAATTAAAGAACACCACAAATTTGGTCGAAATTTTTAGGTCATTTAGCTACATTTATACCTTTTATAGTAAAAAGAAGGATAATTGACTATCTTTGATTTATATGCCTTCAGGGGGCGCTAAAATAAGATATTTTAGCCCTGAAGGCATAATATAAATTAGAAATTATCAATTTAACGACCGAGTCCTTGCTACTTATCAAGGCTCGTTTTTACACATTTATTTTATTACTGACTGCTCACCCCTTTACAGGGATTTGGTATAGATTTTCGTGTCCCCTGACAACTGAGTCGTTCCGCAGTTTCTCACCATAATGTTTGGAATCAGGACACCCGTTAATAAGACGAAGGTTTCTGAGGAGAGTTCGGATACCGGCTGGCTCGGCGGTAAGGCATAGTATTGGGGAGTGGGAGGCCAACAGACCGAAATCTGGACAGCCTCTCAAAACACCAACGCCACCGAAGAAGTCAACACTATCTTCCCCCCTAAACTTAGGTCCAAAGCAACAGTTGCCCATCAGAACAAGTTGGATGGAGCGAAGCAGCTAGAGGAAACTGAGAAGAGCTCGCCGCAGGAAGCGCAACCCGTGAGGTACCTAAACCAAACCACGGAGGCAAAGGCGTGTGTGCAACATGCAAAAATGCAACTGTTACGCTCCAGAGACCTCAAAAAAGAGATCAAGGACGAAATAATGAAAGCGGTCGAGAGACTTTACCAGCTGGTAGTAGAAGAGTAGAGTAGTGGTAGAAGCAGAAACTGAAAAAGGAAGAGTTAACTCAGCTCTGGTGGGAGAAAAAGCGGAGTGTCAAAAGGAGTCAAAGCCGAGTACAGGAGAACCGACAGGACTGATGAAGAGCCTTGTGGAAGGCCTCCAACAGCACAAGCAGGCGTTGCAGGAGTGCTCACAGCATGCTCTGTCGGAGCAACTCCAACAGGCCCCTCGCTACGTCACAGGCCAAGGTCCGACTTTCGCGGAAATCGCCGCCGGCCCAAAGCAGTACATCCAAGAGCCTCTTCACTCGGTGGTTGTATCATCTGTGAATGATCAGGACACCGGTGAAGAGGTTATTGAGAAGCTCAGGATGGCGGTTGATGCCAGAAATGAAGGCACTAGGGTGGAGCGGCTGCGAAAGGTGAGGGATCAAAAGGTGGCGGTCGGCTTTAAAACAAGGGAAGAGATGACAAAGGTGACGGACAGGATAAGGAAGACAGGTAATCCAGTGGTAGAAGAGGTTAAAAACAAAGATCCGCTTATTATCGTCAAGGACGTCATCCCCTGCCACTCAGATGTGGAGGTAACGCAAGCCTTGCAGCGCCAAAACACCCACCTGATCGGGGACATACTTGCTGAGGAGTTGAGGTTGGGGTTGAAGTACCGTCGAAGGACGAGGAACCCCCACATGTGTCACGTCATCCTGCAGGTGTCCCCTACGGTGTGGCAGAGGCTAACTATGGCTGGTCGCGTGCACGTCGACTTACATCGAGTGCGAGTGCAAGACCAGTCACCACTGGTGCAGTGCACTCGCTGTCTGTGCTTTGGCCACAGCCGGAAACTGTGCACGCAGCCTGCCGACCTCTGCATCCACTGCGGCGGCCATCACATGCGTGCTGACTGCCCGTCACGTTTGGCAGCCGAGGCTCCGAGTTGTCAGAACTGCCTGACAGCCAAAATGGAGAAGACCGACCACAACGCCTTCGACAGTGTGTGCCCCATACACATCAAATGGGACGCGTTAGCACAACTGTCGGTGGCGTACTGCTAAAGTCTACAAACTACAAACGTAACCAGAAACAAAAGAAATAACCATTCAGTAAAAGCAAATTGGAGGCAATTTTATGAGAAATTGGCGCAATTAAATGCAGACATCAGATCAAACTTAACCAAAATTAGAGTCAAACTTACCTTACCTTTGTGGTCAAATGAGCTCTTTGATACTAAGAAGGAGGTCAACTCCTTGAGAAGCTGCAATAGAAGCGCGTCATCAATAGAGATAGCGCAGGTTGTCGAGCAGTGCCTCAAACAAAAAGGGACATTTTATGAGCTCAAGGTGGTGAATGCAAAGGTCGAGGGCAGTAAACTCCTTAGAGAGAAGCAGAACAGACTAAAAACAACAGTTGTATTTGAAAAAGTCGCTCTGAGTCTGCAAGGATTAACACAAAGTAATCAAGGACAAACACTTCATATTAAATTAGCAGTAAAAATTTATTGTAGATTAGGGAATAAAAGCAACAAATTAGAACAAGAAATCATTTCTATACAATATATTGTATATATATTAAGATAATAAACACAGTAAAAATAAGATATAGGTTAGGAATCTTTAGGTATTAGCATAGGTAGACTCAAAAAATGTATAAAGATCGAATACAAAAGAAACAGCGTATAATAAGTTAGAAGGTATGTTTAGGTGATAACTTTATAGAAAATCATTACAACTAGGTACGTGCTGAGGAAAAAACAAGACGAAGTATGGCAACTGCTTCCAGGAACTCTCCTCTTCCTAAAACAGGACTGGAAAAATAACTATAAAAAGAACGACTGCAATCAGAACACATTGACAGACAAGGTCTCTGATTATGTCAGAGGGACACGGAGCAAAGGCAGGAGTGGCAGTTTTAGCCGGTAAGAGTCCGGCACTGCCCAGACTGGCTCACAAGTGAGGCAGTCTGGGCGTCCATGAGGATCCCACCTGCCAAACCAAAAAAAAACTGTTTAAATATTTCAATTTGAATGCTTAGTTCATATGTTTATTGTGGTTTATTAGAACTAGACATTTCTTGCAAGATTTTTTTTGTTTGTGTCTTTGAAAACCTTTATTTCCCATCACATCTAGGCTTCTTAGTACGCCACGCCACCTCCGGTAAATTTTCACTCCGGTGGCCGTTTTCACGAACATGGTCCGTAGATCGATGCAAAACATACCGACTAAAAATCGTCATTTTTATTTATTTTGTTTAGCACTTTCTTTTGCAAATTTCAAAATAGAATCATGATTGGTGGCATGATTTTTTGCATCGCCCTCCGCCATCCTTTATAGACAACTTTTTATGTCATAAAAAGTTGTCTGAAAGCTTGTTGCAAACAGTACGATAACATTTCTATTTCAATACTAATATCGACATATTCAAAAACAACATAACATCACGCCTGTAATCCCAGAAGGGTTAGGCAGAGGTGTACCTAACTAAAGTACACCCACATTTCGCCAGCTATGCTTAAGTCCCATTTAATAGGGGGGAGCCCATTGCCATCAACCGGGCACAAATCCAGACTCCGGGCTGCTACTGAGAAATTCTAGATAGAAAAACCCAATAACACTTTGCCCGACCTGGGAATCGAACCCAGGACCTCATGCTCAGTAGTACCTCTTGCGACCACTAGACCAACGAGGCAATCTCTCTCTCAATCGACATATTGTATTCACTAATCATCTTTATCAACCGAGTTCGGTACGGACATGCACGAAAATGTTGTACAATCATGACGTCACGAGCAAATTGAAACACAATTCGGCTAACTACACACTCCGGTCCGTCCTGAGAACAACGAATGTATGGAATACATTTCCATACACGTACTCGTGGCTTGCATAAATAAACCATGGAACACAATACCGCTGACAAGTGTGAGTAAGCAAAATGCGTGTTGATACATTCCCGATGAATTCGTCTGTCTCGAGAGTCTGCACTCACAATGGAATGAGTGCAGTTATTGCAGCTTTAGTGGTGTACGTGTGTTTGGAATAAATGTCGAAGCGTGATCTGCAACTCGTTGCTCGGTTAACATTAGTTGCGAGAAAAGTTTACCTTTATTTTGTTACAATATTATAAATCGAACATAAGATTTTTTGTGGAATGGGGTAATGAAAATCGGGGGAACACTGAAAATTAGTGCTGTGCTGTGGTTCCCCCAATGCACAGCATCATGCTGAGTGGAAGCCTGCTTGTTACAGTAATGACTGACTTTTGTTGTGTGTTCATGATTATAGATCTATTTTGTTTTTATCATTCGAGTTAATTATATTTTGTATTCACGTGTTTATGAGAAAAATAAACCTATTTTTCTTTCTTTATTTATATAACATCGATATATTAATATATATCTACGCTTTTCGTATCTGTCTATATGTCTGCGATGATCTTCGAAACTACGCAACGGATTTTGATTCAGTGTTTTGCATCAGATGGAGAACTTTTCCGTAAGGCTTATGTGTATAATACATTAATATAAAGTTAAATATAGTACAGAAATCTCGATGTTTTGTCGAGTCGTAAAAAAACGTGCGAAGTCGGGGCGTGTCGCTCGCTATATATAATATATGTATAGGTTTTTAGGATTTTACCTAATAAATAATATGAATATTCACCGAGCTTTTAGCTGTAAACATGAAAAATGTGTTGGTACTGGCTAACGTTATCCCATGGGCTTAATCGGTCATGAAAAAACAACGTTTTACTTATGTATGTTCATAAAACTCATACATAGTGGTTTTTTGCATGGTTTTTGCATTTTTCTTAAGCATTTATAGGTCCATTTAGAATTTTTGATACATACAATCGAGCACAGCCATATTTTTCTCAAGGATTCATAATTTAATTCAAGTTCAAGTTATTTATTTCCTAACAAAAATACATTTTTGTCGAAATTACTTATGCACCTATCGATTAGTCTAAAGCCGAATTTCATTGAAATAAAAGAAAACACTATAAAATTTGCAAAAACCAACCATAAGTTTAATATTTCACACAGACCTAGTTCTGTTTTGTTTTCATCGTCGCGGGTTACTTGGCACGACTCCGTAAGTCTACGATTTAAGAATTTAGTTCGTGCACACGTAGGATCGGATGCCGACTGTCGCTCTATTGGATGTCTTGGTGACAAGTTTTTGGATAGAAGCCACGTTTTGTTCAACTCATTGACTAATTCCTTGTGATGTTTCATTCATTTACCATTTACTGCATGTCAAAAAGTCTATAAATGTATAAGCCAACTACGTTTTGCCCGTGGCTTTGCAAGCGTGGATGTCGGAAAATATGCCACGGGAACGTAATACCGGGATTAAAAATACCCTATGTGTTAAATTAGCTGAACTGGCCAAATTCAAAATTAAAACCCGTTTAGCCATTTTTGCCCCTATCCACATACATCCAGACCAATAGACAAACGGACAAAAATTCTAAAAACTATATTTTTGGCTTTACACTCTTTGTCACACTACGTGGCCATTACTTTTTTCATATATATACAATTTACAGTTTTGACTTCGTTACTTATATTTTTTCGTTACTTTTCTTTTCATAAATGTAGGTAAAGATATCGTTAAAGTGTAGAACGATATAAGACGGTTCAACTTAACAGTCCATAAGTACCCTAGTCCATAACATTCCTTCATACAATAACTTATCATCGAATAACATACGAAACGAAAACATAATTTGTTTGTTCAATAAAGTACCTAAGTCAGCTTTTAGTGAGATCTTAACGAATTAAATCAACACTAAAATATACCTACGACGGCCAAATAAAACGAGGTGCTAGAAAACTCCCTACGTTCCCATTAAGTAGAATTGGCAAAAAGCGACAGAACAGGAATGTAAACACTTAAAACTTTGCTCGGCGTGGAGTTCCACCACTTCGTCGTAATAGAGGGCGCTGCTGGCAAACAAAAGCACGCCGAGTTTTAGTTTGAGCCACCATTTTGTCTGTTCGGCGTTTAAACCGCTTTCTACGAAATTCGTGGGCAAAATGGAACCGCGCATATGGAAGATGAATATGCATCGTCGAGTGTGACGCACATTGAAACGCTTGCTACCGCGACCAATGTGATTTATTACCATCTATTTACTGCGCCTCTCTGTCTGTAGTATCTTTGTGTACAAGCCTGGTTCAGTGAACAAACAAACAATATTTCTGTTCAATTTTCATGTTGGACTGGCAATTTAATTAGTCTGTAGAGTCAGCTGCTACGTAAATCACCTTGTGCAGTCGCAGAGCTCTCGGGATATACAGTAACAACCGGCGTGGGCGAAATTTGTGTGTGGCACTGTACCGAGGTGCATAAAGACGGCAACAGCATTTATAATGACTTCGTTGAATAGAATTAGCGACTGTACGTACAAAAGCTAACGAAGAACATAATAAGTAAATTATCAAATCCTTTTCGTACCGGAAACTGCAATTTTTATAATTAGTAGAGAATCTCGTCTAATTTTACAATTCTGGTTCGTTTGTTTGGCATCTCGCAGGTCAACCTATTGCGTTGTGGTCTGCTTAAGTGGACTTGCCTGTGGTTGCCCTAATAAATTAAGGCCTCCAGCCAGGACTTAAACTTAAATGCTAACTAAAAACTAAGCGACTACACACTAAGGGCACCCTCTGTGGGGTACGAACCTCGGCTTAGGGCGTCGCTGGAAGAGGGCAGCAAATGACTAGCTGGATCAGGATTGGTGTTATTTTGGGACGAATTTAAAGCTACAGGCTCAGCGACGCGGGCTGGCTCGAGCAAGGGTCGGGAGGGGCGTGGATTTGGGCGTCGCGGCGGGCCTCGGCGGCGAGGACGGTAGGACGGCGATCGGGTTTTGGGCTTAATTAGGGTGCTGGTGGCCTTACTACTCTCCTGGAGGAGGGTAGTGGCGTCATCGGGGGCGATTAAGATATGCCTTGGTCGGCGAATACTACTAATGCGGGAGGGAGTATAGCGAGCGGCCGCTGAAATTAGGGGGTTTGAATGTTTGATGCCACTTTTACAATTCTGGTATGCATTATTACTTTTCATACATATGTTGTTTGCCTTATTTCGCCTTACTTTAAATGGAGTTTTTTTTTTTAATGCTGGTTTCGCTTCTGTGTTTCTTTTAAACAGGGTGGCAGGGACATCGCGCGCAACCTGTTACCATGGATTACTTTTTTGTTCTTAATAATTGATGGTTACAAAACATATTGTATTGTGTCAACTATTTTAATTTGGATAAACCCATAGTTTATAGTCAGACAAGTTATTTACGACTATTTAAGGAATGTTGGAAAATATTGTAATAGGTTTGTAAGTAGTATAAGCACTGAGATACCTCAGATACAGGTACCTTATGTTGTAAATATTTATGTAAAAATAATTATTTCAAAAAACAGTATCAATTGAGCAAAGTAATCATATAAAATCTGAACACATATAAAATGTATTAACTTATTTCAACAAAATAATAAAATTTATCTATTAATTTATTTTTCACTCTTAGCTGCTCATTACCTAGGTACATGAAATTTAAAGCATCGAATCAATTTATATAAATTTGGATGATCTGTAAAAGTACCATTGTTACATCCTAAAGAATATCTTACTTCCAGAACTGCCGGAGACCGGCCCCAGTGTGCGGGCACAGAAGAGCTGGTACTCCATAGGGGACATGCTGCGGGCAAACTGTACGTCGCCGCCCGCTGACCCAGCGGCCAACCTCACGTGGCTTCTAAATGGCCAGGAGGTAATGTGCATACAATCCTTACAAAAACATTGATAACTTTTTCGTTTAATTGGACTTTGTCACATTAAACTCGTTATAAAACCACTTGTATACAATGTGTAATTAAAATAAGTGTTTCATTGTACTCATGAATAAACAACTTTTGCTACGGGACCACCACAGAAGTCGGGTAAAAAAACAGTTGCTCCCAACATTTTGTTGAGTTATGCGAACATAAATGTTTAGAGGAGCAGCTGATTTTTTTTCAAGATTTCAGGGTTTGTCCTGTACAGTAAAAATTGATCATAAGGATGATGACGCATAGAGGTTTTCAGTTATTTTAATTGCACCATGTAGGTATATTACTTCGTTGTCATTTCTATCTTAGGTATATTATTATTGTCAACATTATAAGAATGGTCAAGGCTCATAGGCCGACGACCTGAAAATGCTGTTATTTATTTTACTGCAGACTAAATCAGGAAGTAAAACAAAATAATTAAAGTTTAATCAACCTGTTTGACCACCTCCGGAGTAACAGTAGTTTAGCAGGTAAGGTTCGGATAAGTACCTAATAGTCTATGGCCTATAACGTCATTGAAATTTCATTAAATTCTGTTTCATATTTCAATTAATTTGGTAGATAGTCATATCCGGACACAGTGAAACCGGCCCTTAATGAACTTAATGGCTTTGAATTGTACGGCAAAAATTCATCCGGCATTTATTGGACATAATTGAAATTTCGAGTTCCGCTTCGTTTTTTCGACCCTCGTTTGTAAATACAAAAGTGCTTTGAAAGCTAAGAGGCATTTGTACTCAAACAGTGCTTGATGACATGACTCTAATTGTTTGAATCAAATATGATTGTCTATCCTACTTATATCAACAAAAAAAAAATAACATGCGTATGTATCATGTACGTGCATGACATGCATTTTCCGTGACATAAAATGGACATAAAAATTCTAATATCATATACCATCGCAGGTGAAAGGGCTGGATATTCCGCTGCACGAGACATCATACGAGCGAAGAAAACCTGTGATAATCGACACCTCGCTCGAAGATGCAAATAGAATTATATTCAGTCCGTGGGACGCAATCTCGGGCTACGAGGAACCAGTGACCGACAATGTAATAGACATTCCCGGCAATATCGACGGCGTAGTGGGCATTACCCACGCTGATAGCAATCGGAAAAGCAAGGAGGAAAGCACCACCCGCCTTGCACCCAGACTAGAGCAAATAGCAAATAAATTGAACAACAGTATTGAAGAAGAGAAATCCAATAAATCATCGTCGTTCAGCCAGCTTGTTATAAGAGTACAGTCGGTACACTTTCGCAAAGTAAGTTACGCTCTTTCCCCATAGTAGTGTTATAGTTACGTTCGAATGGATTTCATTTTGTCAAAAAAAAATTGTGTGGTGTGGTGGTCATTTTATATTCTAATCAAGTTAAATTGGGTCCCAGTGCGTTATGTTTTTAATGTAAATGAAAGCATATTGTGGTCATGTATTCTATTACCACTAAGTAAGTACACTGTATTCTTAAAATTTAGATGTTTCGCATTGCAGTCATGTTTCACAATTTATACCAAGAGTTATTTCAAAGTTTTTGTACCCAATAGGTATAAAACACTAACATCATTAGGTTATGAAACGAACGTAAGTTACATACGTTACTGTACTAACAGTTGTGGGGCCAGACTGTTGTTCGCAACTACAGTTCAAAATTTCAACTTCCTACGTGAATTTGTTATGAAACGTTAAAAGTTTATTATAGAGAATGTTGAACATCGGGTGATAAAATCTGTTCGCGATTAAAAGCGATTGAAAAGCTCATTGTTATAACTTTTCTGTGGAACTGTTCAATTAAAATGAATAAACTGGGCAATTATTAAGCTTGGTTAATATTTCAATTGTTTGTTTTCATAAAAATATTTATTTTATATTTTCAACTAAGTGTTGCACTGTCTGCGACACTTAGTTGTTAATATTTCAATTGTTTGTTTTCATAGTTGAAAATATTAAATAAATATTTTAGAGACGTAGAGACTTTTGTTTTCTAAGAAATATAAGAGGTAAAAATATGTAGTGTAAATAACTCTCCAAACTGTTGCATTAATTTGCTTGTAAACAAAGTTAAGCGGACAGAATATCGCTTGATACTGGTGCCTAGTAATTAGCATTGTTTGTCACGACCACACACCATGTGACTTTTAACTCACTGGCATAAGATTCAAATTGCAATGATTGAGGCTCTAATTAGTGTTGTTTGTCACAGGGGCGGCTGAACGTAACGTGCGTGGCCCACGTGCTGTCGGTGTGGTCGAATAGCGGCGTGCTCATCCTGGATGAGGAGCGGCCGCAGATTGCACCCGTTATGGGCAGCCGGGACTCGAACTCGGGTATGACGATTTATGTTTCTGGTTATTTGTATATTCAGCAGACTCATTCATTCATTCCGTAACTCACTCATGTTAAAACAAGGTCAGATGAGTATAACATTCATTCAATATGACTGACGGTCATAAATGTTAACAAAAATACATAAAGAATCACATCTCAAATCATATTAGGAACACATACCTAATAACTTTACTTTAATTAGGTACATGGTTAGCTATCACAATCAAACCAATTTAGTGATAGCAAAATACATGGTCAGGATTTATTCACACGTTGATATTTGTTACCCTTTTTCACAGTACCTACACACTGTAGGTGAATCCTTGTGGACTCGTTGAGAACTACACGCTAACAACTAAACTATTGTATTAAAAAGTTTCATTTAAAAGAAAAAAAATTAATCCATGTTTTATGTCATCAATCTGTATTAAACAAATTATTGTTGGTTTTATTTCTACGTTGTCGTTGTAATTATATATTATGATATTTTCAACCACATTGCAATAAGTGCAATGTGGTTGAAAATATCACGTACTTTGTGTCCCTAGATTTTTATTGTTATCGGAGTAAAATTCTGTTAATACTATCGAACTACCTACTCTTTGTTTAATAAGATTTTTCGTGATCACACTGGTTGAATTCGGTTTAGGTGTAATTTCAATTAAGGAATGTGTTACAAATAGCACAGAAGTATAAAATTCTGTTTACCATATATTTTGGACACTCATGCTCAGCAGTAGCTCTTGCGACCACTAAACCAACGAGGCAGTTGTGACTTCGAGGGCTTTATCAGAATCCCTTACCCTTCTGAGACTTGTAAGTAGGTTCCAAACGTTCTTAAGGAAGGGTTAAATATCGTTTTTTAGCACGCAACGTTAGCAGGTTGAAAAATAATTAATAAAAATGAATGAATCCATAAAAAAAAAAAAATTGTTGGAAAATATCTGGTTACAGCAGCTTTTGATATTAAACTACAAAAAAAAACATTATTCCAAGAATCTTACAAAAGGTTGCCTATCCGTTATCTCAACAAAAAAAAGATTTGAAGATAATATAATACCCTCACTATCCGACGGATTACAAGAATATAAAAGGATGGCCGTCTTTTATAGTTATTTTTTTAGAAATGTGACAAGGCTTGCGTTTGCTGATTGGGATTCCATATTGATTTACCTTGCATCGGTAGGTACGGATAGAGGCGAGCGCGTTTTATTAACAGTCGCAATAAAATGTCAATTCAAAAGTTCAACTTTGTCGCTATCCGCCCTTCGCTCAGGCATCCCATAGTCACGCTAATTAAATTGATTAAAAAACAAACGTGCGACGATATTGCAATTCCATTGTGACATCGATACAACTTCCGAGGCATTAAATCAATTGGCCGGAGGCAATGTATGTTTCTGAATTACGTGACAATATCAGGACGTGCAAAGGCCATCAGGGAAAACGGATTACTTTGGAGCTTTACTACACAGACCTATACCGACGACAAAAGTTTGAAGTTCGGCAAAATTCGTCAAGAATGTTTAGCGACTGGAGCGTAATTAAGCTAGTGTTAGGAGTTTAGTACGATGCGCGCTCGGAATAACTCGCTTATCACTCTTCGCTACGAATTATTTTAATTCGGGCTTAGCGCGGCATTAGCCGTCGCCGTCATGGGTTCTGAAAAACTCAAAGTCAACTAGCTTCTGGCATTCTTATAACATCAACTGGACGTCATGGATGAAGTAAGCCTCATGCAGATCTGCACCTCCAGTTACACCGAAGACGACACTGTACACGTCGCTCGACTTAGCCGACCAAATGCCGTACCGCAGGAGGGACGAAAAGGGAGAGGAGTCTCCAGGACATGTTTCGGGTGTTTAAAGAGATGAAGAATGAACTGATCCCGATGAAGTGCCGTCCTTGGTGTCTAAGGAGCAGCTGAAGCTGCCCCCCGTCACTTTTGAGCACACCTTCGTCACCAGGTTGCTGAAGGATATTGTTACTCTAAGGGCAAGCCTGGTCGACATGAAGTTCAAG
Organism: Dasypolia templi; assembly: GCA_963555695.1. Taxonomy (NCBI): domain Eukaryota; kingdom Metazoa; phylum Arthropoda; class Insecta; order Lepidoptera; family Noctuidae; genus Dasypolia; species Dasypolia templi. Next base: position 19,117,999 of record OY743146.1, on the reverse strand, counting down.
CTGGATGCGTCTCAAAATACCGTTTATTTATTTATTTATTTTAGGTCAGCCAACAATTGTTTACACAATGCATTTACAATAAGTCAATAAGTTATACTTACAATCATAAGTGTAACAATTACTTATAGGCTAACACCACATTCACTATATACACTTGGGAGCAAATAAATCGAGCCACTACCTTTTTTCACGTAAAATGGTAAATATTTTTGGGAATATGGAACGTATCAATTCGAACTATATATCGCCTAAAAGTTAAGTTAATAACCTTAACAATGAGGGTAAATTATTGAATAATAACCTTATTGAATGATAAATTATTGGCTCTGCAAGAAAAATGGTAATTTTGATAGAAAATTTAGTAGGGCTAAAACAGTCCATAAAAACAATAAAAAACAAAATTATTGCAAAAAAAATATTCTTAATAACTGGTATTACCCCCCCGTGCCCTGATGCATTCTTGTAGCCTATTAGTCATCGATCTGATCAGAGTTACGATGACATATTGTGGTATGTTCTCCCACTCTTCAAGCACAGCGACTTTAAGCTCGGGAATGGATGAAACAGCGGGAACCTCCGTTTTAGCTCGTCCCATAGGTGTTCGATCGGGTTCAAATCGGGACTTCGTGCTGGCCATACCATTTGTTGAATCCCGATCGCAGACAAGTATTCCGTAACGATCTGCGCGGTATGAGGTCTCGCATTGTCATGCATAAACAAGAAATTTTGTCCGACAAAACCAGCATACGGCATTACGTGGTCTTCAAGAATGTCAGTTATGTATCGGTCAGCTGTTAATCCACGTCTACCACTGCCATCGTTGGCGGGGTCGACGAAGACAACTTCCGTTTTTCCGTCTAGAGAAATTCCTCCCCACACCATACAAGAACCACCACCAAAACTCACAGTTTCTCGAATGCAACATTGGGCAAATCTTTCACCAGGACGTCTATACACTCGGTTTCTCCCGTCATTGCTAAAAAGACAGATTCTTGACTCGTCAGAAAACAAAACTGACCTCCAGTCTTCTAACGTCCAATTAATGTGTTCTCGAGCAAACTCCAAGCGAGATCGGCGATGAGCTACAGTCAATTTTGGGCCAGTTGCTGGTTTGTGTGATGTTAAATTTCGTTCCTTTAGTCTTCGTCTCACTGTCCACCTACTGATTGCGACACCTCGAACGTCACGTAACGCTTGCTGTAGCTGAACAGCATTAAGTCCACGGTCGCGCAACGAATTGGTTGCAATAAAACGGTCGTCACGTTCTGTTGTTGCCCGTGGTCGGCCAGTTCCAGGTCGCCGAACAAAAGCACCAGTCTCCAGATACCTGCGGTATACCCGCTGTACCTTTGAACGACTCAAATGAAGTCTGCGTGCCACTTCACGTTGTCCGTGTCCAACCTCAAGTAAAGCTACAACTTGGGCAGCTTCCGTCGGTGTAGTATCCATTTTATCAGGTTATTTTGATTACACAGACACAGATAAAGACAACAATAACAAGTAATATGGGTATGATTAACAAAAACCTCAAATTTAATCTTTTCTTAACAGAGTACAATAAAAATGTCATAAGCAAATTAAATGCGATAATTTTATTCTACCCTTTAAACTTTAATTAAAATGAAATTTTGACAACTAACTACCCTCATTGTAAAGGTTATTAAATACCCTTTTAGGCGATATATGTTTCGAATCGATGCGTTCCATAATACCAAAAATAATAACCATAATGCGTGAAAAAGGAAGTGGCTCGATTTATTTGCTCCCAAGTGTATATCATTACAATTTTACAACAAAATAAAAAATTTATGGTTAATATGGTTACACAATTAATATTAGTTCACAAACAGAATAAAATTGTACGGAATAAATTTTAATTTATCTAAATGAATTAACAGAAAAAATATACAAACGAGAACTAAAAACAATCAATAAATTAAAATTCGTTATGACAAAGCAATTCATTAATTAATAAGGTAAATAAGTACATCACAGCACATTGATTAAAATACATGCAATAAGAAAATAATTCAATTATAAATATAATAGCAAAACAAAATTGCGCATTTCCAAATATATATAATAAAAATACATAATCTAACTACAAAAATAATACTGGACTATGACTGTGCGAAATTTGCTCAGTTTCATCGTGATGTATATCTTTCAGGTCACTGCAACTGTTAAGCATTCTACAAAAGCGGGGTATCGGAAAATTTGCACCCAGAACCGTTTTGCGTAGTGTAGTAATGTAGCGGTGTGATGGGGCTTCGCGGATGACGAGAAGGGGCTCAAAACTGTAGGAGACTAAAGAGCTTCGGGCAGTCGATTATATTTCTAAGGAGTTTGTAAAGAAACAAGCTATCAATTATATCTCTACGAGTTGATAAGAGTGTTTCAACCGTGCATTATAGGAGGGTAGCTGTTTGTTTTTCCCTTTAGAAAAAACAAGGTCCCATAGGATATAACTGTTTTTGGACTCTTTCTATGAGTTACTTTTGCGTGGCGTAGTGTGGTCTCCATACGACACTGCAATACTCCAAGACGCTCCGCACAAGACTATTGTATAGCATTATTTTAGCGCCAACCATTTTGCAACCCTTTGTATTGCACGAACCCCAACATTTAGGAGGCTTTTTTTATTAATATTCTCGAGGTGAGGGACAAAAGTTATTTTCTTATCAAATAGTACTCCCAGATCTCTAATTGTATTGACTTGCTGTATTTTTTTGTTGTATATTAGGTACTCTGACTGTATAGTATGAGCCTTTCTTGAAAATGACAGGTGGTAATTTTTTTTTGAATTTAATTTTTATTTTGTTGTTTTTACACCATTCGATTAGTCTATCTAGATCATCTTGTAAGAGTGCTATATCACTAGTAGATTCGATTTTTCTTGCAAACTTTAGATCATCAGCGTACAAAAAACAGTCAGAGAAGTAAAAGCAGGTGGGAAGGTCATTTATAAATATAATAAATAATATGGGAGCCAGATGTGAGACCTTTTTTTTTTTTTTTGGGTGGGAAATCATCAAATGACTTCTCTTTCTCCCGCTCTGGGTGGAGCGGGAGGGCGTGTCAGACTTTTACTGACTAAAACCCACCCGTGTTCCTTCAGTTGCCTGTGCCAGGGCCACGGTTTTCTCTGAAGAATAACCCGCTACCCTGAGGCGTCGGCCCTATCGGACCCCGTCACTTTGTGCTGACATCTCTTTGAGGCGCGCGTGGAACACAACGCGCCGTCGACCCGGGCCTGGTCCTTACCGGCGGCGAGCTACCCATTGCTCGCCGTCCGCAAGCCCGCGCCTACGGTGGCCGGGAATCTGCAGGCGACTCCCGACGCCCAGGGCGTCTCCTGCGGCGGCTAGTGGGGGCGTGAGGGCGCAAGGCTCTCTCCCTCACCCACTCCGCCTCCTCCTTCGCGAGCATTACTGCTTCGCAGAAGGAGGTGACGGCTTTCCATTCTCTCTCGCTCCGTACCATGGCCTGGACCAGGGCCGGACGCGAGAGATCGCCGCCGTCAATCGCCTCCCTGTGGACACTGCGGTGCTCCGCCCAAGCTGGGCATACCTCCACCGCATGCTCCACCGTGTCCTCCGGGCGATCCACAGTATGGTGACACCCGGGCGTTTCCTCCCGCCTTATGCGAAACAGGAACCTCCCGAAACAACCGTGTCCGGTGAGGACCTGTGTCAGGCGGAAGGTGAGGACGCCGTGGCGCCTCTCCAACCACTCCTCAAAGAGGGGACTTACCGCCGCTATTGTGGCGTGCCCAGCACTGGGTTGCGACAATCGCACCCTCCACGTCTCCATGAGATCCCGCCGGAGCTCTGTCCGCTGTACCGTGATTTCTCGCGGCAGCGGAGTTACACCCCGGCGCTTTGCCTCCTCGCGCCACTCCCATACGTGCGCGAGGGCTTTTGCCTCCAGATCCCATGGCGGCAATCCGGCAAGGAGGCTCGCCGCCTCGCATGAGACCGTGCGGTATCCCCGGACCAGCCGGATGGCCATGACCCTTTGGGACGCGTTCAACCTGCGGGCCGGTCGGCGCCTCAAAGAACGCGCCCACACCGGTGCCCCGTAAAGAGCCATGGACCGCACGACTCCCGCGTAGAGCCTCCGGCAGGAGGCGTTTGGACCCCCTAGATTGGGCAGGAGCCGCCTCAAGACAGCCCCAGCCCGCTCCAGTCTGGGAGCCAAACGTCGGAAATGCTCCACGAAGTTCCACCGGCTGTCGAGGACGAGTCCCAGGTACTTCATCGTCGACTCGACGACGATGTGAACCCCTCCCGCCGTTATCTGGGAACCCGACAGTGGCGCGTTCCGAGGACCATGAAAACACATGGCCTCGGACTTGTGCAGGGCCACTTCGAGTCCCAACTGCCGGATCCTCTCGACGATTGTCGCAACCCCGAGTGTCACTTGTTCGGCCGCCTCCTGGTGCGACCTCCCCTGTGCCAGGACCAGCGTGTCGTCAGCGTAGTACACCACGCTGACGCCATTCGGGAGGTCGGCGCGCAGCACCCAGTCGTAACCGATATCCCACAGAAGCGGCCCCAGGACCGATCCCTGTGGGACACCGCACGACATCTCTCGCCGGTTCCACTCTCCCCGGTGACCGGGGTAGATGACGGCCCTGTCCGTCAAATAGGCCTCGACCACGCGACAGAGGTAGGTCGGCATCCGGTGATACCGCAATGCCTCCCTGATGCAACTCCAGGGCAGGGTGTTGAAGGCATTGGCGATGTCTAGAGACACCGCCAAGACGACCCCACCCCGGGCAACAGCATTCCCCGTCGTGAGGGCTCGCACGCGCATGATGGCGTCCACCATAGAGCGCCCCCTGCGGAAACCAAACTGGCTCTCCGCCAAATCCGGCCTCACCCGCACCAGCCGCCAAACAAGGCGGTTTGCAATAACTCTTTCAAAGAGCTTGCCCACCTCGTCGAGCAGAACGATGGGCCGGTAAGCGGACGAAGAGTCCACAGGGCGCCCCGGCTTCTTAATGAGGACCAGTTTCCCCGTCTTCCAGCGAAGTGGGAACTGGCCCTCCTCCATGCATGCGCTTAGGAGCCCCATAAGTCGAGGCCCGAGAGCCTCCATGGCCAGAACCCAGGCTCTTCCAGGTAACCGCAGCTGTAGTGTGATAACTACAGCTGCGGACTTCGGGGCACGGAGCCTAGCCGCGACGTTTCGCTCCTTGCACCGCTGCCTCCTCTGCCTTCTTCTTCTGGCCGCCCTTGCTGCCTTACCCACCTTCCCCTTCTCCCCGACAATTTGCCATTCGGCGTCGGCCGGAGGAGATTTAGTAGGCGGGGGCGGCCGTCTCTCCGTCACGGCTGGGGCCTTCGCCGTCTGTGCAGTCCCCCCACCCTTCCTGGTCTGGGGCGACGCAGGTTTCGCCAGGGGCGGGCCCGCCACGGCCCCACTTTGGGTCTGCCCCGAGGATCCTGGTTTGGCCGCGGTGGTGGCATACGACGCCGCCCTTCGCTAGCCCGAGGCCGAATGGCTCGCCGCCAGCGGAGGGCGCAGGACAATGGCCTCCAGAGCGGAGAACCGACTCTGAAAGGCAGCCAGCTCATGCCGCACCAGGGTCAAAACCCGGTCCTCGGCAGACACGGGCTGGCCTTGCCCATGCTGCGCCCTTCCTATTTGCGCCTCCCGGTGGCCGGCTCCTTGAACCTTTGCCAGGTCTGCTCGGAGCTCCACATTCTCTTTTCGGAGACGCTCCATGGCGGCTGTCAAGCGGGCGACCTCCGCCCGCATCTCGGACATGCCGTCCGGCGGAGGCCCGAAATGAATGGCCTCCGCTGCCTCTATAATGGAGGCCGTGGCTGCAGATATGGCCTTGTCTTTTGAGGGCTGAGTCCTCTTCAAGGCCACACCCTTTATCGCGGCAACCACGACCTCCGCAAACCTGGCCGCTTGCTCAGACTTTGAGCCGCCAGCAGCATCCCGTCCACCATCTGACGACTCCGACAGGGCCACCCTACGGCCGTCCACTTCAGTGTGGCGCCCCTCCGTGGCGAGTCTCACGGCTGGCTGGGCTGGCTCGGCCGGACTGGCCTCCCTGCCCTCCTGGGTGGTGAGCTCTCCGCCTCTTTTTTTCCTCCCACAACGTCGACCGATTTTTCGGGCCGAGGCCATCCCGCCATCCGAGTGTGACCCCTGGCCATCACTCGGTTTGGGCCGCTTCAGGAAGAACCGTTTGTTCTTCCCAACAGCGCTCACTTTCACTACGCGCTCCGGGCTCTTACATGAGCCCTCCGCGCCAGATGCCGCGTCAGACTCTGACCGCGCATCACTCGACGAGCCTCCTCGGCTCAGAAGACATTTGTTGCCCCCCTCAGAATACGAATGGGGGCTTGACGTTCCCGAAGGGAACGTGGCGGATTCTCCGGCTGCTGCGCAGCCGGTACCGCCCTGGGGTAGTTTATCTACATCTGTCTTTTTCATTTTTAGTTTTCCTTTGAAGGGTGTGGTCCCTATTTCCCCTGATAACCCTCCCCAGCGCTAGTGACCGGATTCCCTCCGGCCATTCATCCCCTCGGCACGCTCGACCTTGGGATTGAGGTAATTTTTAAAGAGGTTGTCTTCCTCTCCCCTCCCCACTCGACGCCCACAAAACTCACCCTCTGCAAACAGAGGGGGTGTGGACGGAGATGGCCACCAGACATGTCCCGAAGACGGACTGGCCGCCCAAACCCTAGCCCGGTTCCCTTCATCGACCATTATAAATGATCGATGATTGGAACCATGACCCTTCCCCGTTTGTTGAAGATTGGCCGCCAACCCCAACTGTCCACCAAAAGCAGGTGGACAGTTGGAGCTGACGTTGCCCAGGGTGCGCCGCGTGGAGGCTCTTCAACATGCGACCCCCAGATGTGAGCCCTGAGGAGCTCCGGATGTCACGCAATAACTGCCGTCAGATCGAAAACCGTTCACCACAACATAAAATTCACGCTTCAAATCTTATCTGATTTTAGCCACTTTAGCATAGGACCCGTAATACCATACGTTGCTAGTTTATGAACTAGAATGGAATGGGAATATTATTTATGAGAATGCTATTACTAGTTTTCACCGTGCGTTTAGCTTCCTACATGGATGTAAACATTAAGTTGTGTCGTACTTTACCAAGTGAGGTGACGGCATCTGCGATCTTTTTGCGCTTCACTTTTTGTCGACACTCACTCAACCAGGCGCCTTAAACTCCGAACATCGGTCAGATGATACGCAGATCTACTTTTGCAACACGGCAGCGTTACTTTCTCGGAAAAAGACGTAATCAAAGCACTAAGAAAGCTTTATGTATGCAAAGGTGCAAGTCCTGACGGTCTACCACCTATGTTTGTCAAAAAACTTGCCAGTCTATCCCTTCCACTTAAAACAATATTCAACCACTCTATTAAAACTTCCCAATTTCCTGAACAGTGGAAGTTAGCGCATTTAGTGCCCCTCTTTAAAATAGGGGAAGCTGATGACGTAAAGAATTACTGACCGATCTCTATCTTGTCTGTGTTTTCAAAAGTTTTGGAGTCTCTCATGTGTCCTATTTAAAACCGCTCATGCTATAATAGTGATAGCTCCACAATAACATGGTTTCTGTGCTCAAAAATCCACAACGACCAACTTAGTTCATTACGTTAATGACCTTTCCAAACAAGTGGACTCACGCAAGCAAGTAGACTCTATTAACACCGATTTTAGCAGTGCGTTCGACAAAGTAGGCCACAAAATATTGCTGCAAAAGGCGTCAAACCTCTGCATATTTGGCCAACTTTTGCTGTGGTTTAAATCTTATTTAATCGACAAAAAACAGAAAGTTGTAGTAAAGGGTCACCAGTCCCTACCTTACACTTCAACATCCGGAGTCCCATAAGGTTATACTGTTTATTATATTTGTCAATGATTTAGTAAACAGTATCAAGCACAGCACCTGTTCGATCTTCGCAGATGACTTGAAACTATATCGAGTTATTGACGCTAGTCCAGACATTGCTCTGCTCCAGGAAGGCCTTAACTCTCATGGTTCTCAAAATCACATGGTTCTTAATGCCGATAAGTGTTACCATATAACTTTCACCAAAAAACACCTTACGCTTACTTCTTCATATTCGCTCAACGGAACAGTACTTCAAAAGGTTGACAAAATCCGAGACTTAGGTGTTCTCGTTGACAGCTAGATAGATTAGCTTCATACCTCATATTGACACTAATGTCTCTAGGGCTGCTAAAACACTTGGATTCATAAAAAGAACCTGTTATGACTTCAAACATGTCCAAATCTTAAAAGTACTCTATAACTCACTTGTACGAACTGTTTTGGAATATGCATCACCTGTTTGGAATCCAATTTATGGTACACATGTTAAACGCATAGAACGGGTTCAAAAAAGCTTCACACGCTATCTGCGGTTCAAATCTAATAACTGTCCTCGGGACGCTGACTACTCGGAAAGGCTAAGTCATTTCAAAATGCTAACTTTCGAACAGCGAAGGCATATTAACAACCTGATTTTGCTTCATAAAATCGTTAATGGATCTGTACAAGTTCCGAAGCTTCTTGTAGAAATAAATATATCCATCCCTCGCCATAGTACACCCAGATCTATCGCTATTTTTTCAACAAACTATCGCTATTTCGCAAACTATACTATATATTACTGACCCACAGAGGCCACAGTCTTTAGAGCAACGAACCAAAATTATTTTTAATTTTTCGTTTCAATTATCAGTTTTTTTATTACTTATTATGTACCTATTTATATGCCTACAATTATTTAATTATTCTGTGTAATGTTATAAAATTTAATTAATATGTAACTGTTGTGCACACCTACGAGTATAAGTGACACTGTTAGATTTAATTGTTTCGCATGCGGTCTACATGCAGGGAGATGAAGTTCTGATTCATTAAACTGCACATAAAATAGTATTCGTGCCTTCTCATGGCTCCAACTATGTATGGCGCTACATACATACATAGTTGGAGCAATGAGAAGACAAGAAAGTTTAAAGTCGCATCACGGTGACGCAGCAAAATATTGCAATCGACTTGTCATACTTTCTGAGAATAAGAACACGATGCACAATGAGCAGTGTGGCAACGATCATGGTTTTGTAAACACTGCAGAATAGTAGGGTTCCCTAACAAATATTTTAACTGTGAGGAACGAATGTGAATTTGATAACGAACCTGCCTATTAAAACTGTGCAGTTTTAACATGCCAGAACTATAGGGTTCCCTAAAAAAATAAAACTGTGAGAAATGAATGTGATAAACGAACCTGCCTTTTAACACTGTTTTTAAACACTGCAAAACAGTAGGGTTCAATAAACAGATTTAAACTGTGAGGAACGAATGTTAATGTGATAAACGAACCTGCCTTTTAAAACTTTGCATTTTTTAAACACGCCAGAACAGTATCGCACCTACCGTCTCATTACAAAACTAACTTTACCCCGAGCCTAAACCTTCGCGCCAGGTTTTATATTTACTTAATAGCGACTTTAGTTAAGTTCTTAACTCAAAATGGACAACCTAAGACAGGACTCAGTTGTCAGTTCTGTAAAAGGAACTTTATTTAAATTTTTGTTAGGTTCTTATTTCAAAATTAGGCTCGATGGTTTTAAGAAATGCTAAAGAAATACTTTGTTTCATAATATGTCTGTTACGGTTTTGATCACAAAAACTTAAATACTTGTTCAACACGTATCGACTATCAGTGTAACGTTAAACTCCATACAAAAATACATACATACAAAGGTAGTAATCCTCTGTTAAAAAAAAAATGATGTGAGCTTTGAGTAATGCTTTCTAAGTACGTTGTGAAAACTGAAAATGTGTCCCGGGTACAAGTAGGTTCTATGTTCCTTCTAGGGCATACGTTAGCTACAGATCTTTCAACTAAAATATAAAATTAAAATGTTTGAATAATTATTACTCAATGACTTTTACAAACATACGTACTTGAACAGCGAGGACGTAACCGATCCGCGGTAAAGAGATAAATCGATGAAATCCTACCAATGAATATTCATTTCACGTATTCTCTATGACCAACGACAGCGACGAGAAATCGCATGTGCCAGTACTTTAGCGTCCATTGTTGTTATGAATCATAGTCTATATTAGAGTATGTGAAGTGATACATGCTTCTTACAAAACTTACCTACGTATCTGCTAATTTAATGGCAGTTTGAGTTAGTTATGGTCATAAACTGCCATATGCAAAATCAGGGTTGTTTTACTGCCGCCAGCGGTAGGCTGTGGTCTGTCACTTCTAATTAAACAGTCTTCAGTTTTATCGTTTTGTGTCTGGAAGTAATTAAGTCTGGTACTCAGTGAGTTAGTAACTTATTATGTATTCAATTTACATTAATTTGCGTGTCTTATGGAACGCTTTAGAGCAAATCGAAAATGTTGTATTTCCTGTTTAATTTTAGAACGAATTATTAATCAATGCCAAGTAATCCTAAGTAATCTTATAAATGCGGAAGTAAGTTTTGTTTGTTTGTAACATGAAATATGGGTGTAACTACTATAGGTACACCTCTGTCTAACCCTTCGCGGAATACAGGTGTGAAGTTATGTTATTTTCATTCTATTGGTGGGGTGGCCTATTTGCAGCCGGTATCATCTACTTTTTTTTCACTTAGTTTTAATCATAGTCTGACAGTTTGAGTTATTTATGCGGCCTAAACAAATGTCCTTTCTTTGGAAATGTTCGTCGAATCGTTGAGCTCCTTAAGTTCTAAGTTGTGCTGCATGATTACTGATAAATGCGTGCACTGACTGGACAGGTCCACAAAATCTGTGTGATTCTTTCCTCAAAAGACACCAATCTACATGATCTTCACATGATCTGACCAAGATTATGTATTTAAAAGAGACTGTGACCTCTGAGTTTGTTTCGGCCATTCTTTTCAGAATAGTCAGACAGAAAACGCCGATCTCATCTAGTTTTTAAAATGATTGACGTGTAAAAGTGTTTAGGGATATGAGGAACAGTCACAATCTGGTGGGCAACTGCCCGATGATTGTTGTCGGGAAGTTGTATATATGCTATCTGCGCGGTAAACTCTGCTTGCGCGATGCAGGATTGATGCGTTTGTTCGCATGTGGCGGTGTAGATGCCGCCACAAGTGTTTTACAAACCTACTTACAGAAATAAAATCATTTATCATTTATCAGCTACCAACATTCCATTGTAATTGAGACACAAAACGGGTTATTACAGGGTACCTATGTAAACAAACTTGAAAACAATGTAGCGATAATTAAGTTAGAAGTTCCCCCAATGTTTATATAATTACCGCCACGGACATCGTTAACTCATTGCTTTCGGCCATCGTCTCAGTGTTGACTTACCAACATTACACAAGAAGGTGGATAGATAACAGTCCCTTAGTCTGTTTTGTTTTTGTTTAGATAGCTAGATATAAAGTTTGTGAGCTAGTATCAGTACTATATATAGGAGACTTCAAAAATCTGTTAAAAAGTAAGACACTTGTTTCCATCATCTGAAACTTATTAAATTCCTTTCCTTTGATGGCACACTAAAAATTCGGTGTCTTTGGTTTAATATTTTCACTTTTGGGCACCGACTTACGAAATTGAAAATATTTTTCACTTTGTAGTGTTTTTTGCGGAAGTCGTCTTTTTTTTGTTGTAAAAAGCTATTTTAACTTTTTTGTGGTTGTACCTACCCCACACAAATTCTTATACCATGGCTTCCACGTAAACAATGTTTCTAATATTGTCAACAACAAACAAATTTCAACAATCAAACTTACTCGTAAGCAATTTAATGAAATGCAATGTTATACGAGAACACCGCGTGCGTACTAAATGAAAAAAGAATGACGTTAATTGGCCCAATCAAGGAGAAAGAACAATGCCCACTTCCCATACATTTGAAAACCTGATTATGAAAGTTTATGTATAGATATAAGATATAGTAGAAACACTACCTGTAAGTTTAGAAAATAATGTCATAAGGTAATTTTTACAATTGAAAAAAGTAACATTAATACTTTTTAGGTTAGGATTTGCCGTTATAAAGAAATAAATGTGCTAGAACGAATTATTTAACACTCCAAGTTTAACCTAAAATAGTAATACTTACTTAATAATACATATCTATGTTCTAAAACGTCTTTTTTACTTTGTGAATTCCTTAAAACCAGCTGCCCTTATGTCACTGCTTAGACTCTTGATGATTGTCACTATAAATTAAGTGTCGAGCAAATAATGTCAAACTCAATTACATATTGCATGATTCATTAATTTAATAATTCATTTATTTTTAATTAATATGTATTATACATTGACTAAAAAATAAATACTTACTGAGTAAATAAAACGTACAATAATGTGTGAAACTCAGAAACAGAGTTGAATAAAGTCAAGTAGCAGTGTGTATTAAGGAACGTTATAAAAATGGTAGTTGAGATGCGTTCAAAACATGCGAATATGTTTATCCTTGACGTAGAATTAAAATTAAAAAGTTAAAAGAAAAATTAAAATTAAAAAAAATCCTGCGTTTCTTTTAACATTGTGATAAGCGTAATGAATATAGAATTTAATTAGCTGTATTTTAAGATTTATTTCATTTCTATACATATTCAGGTGAAAAATGGGCATTCCTCTTTGTGGATATGCATTAAAATTTTCTAAATACTGAAATGAGTATTTACTTTGTGAAGTATCATAATACTATTTTAGTTATTGTGAATTTATTTAATTATTTTAATTATGGGTCATTACGTCATTGTTTTTTTTTCTGAATTAGTTTTAATCATGACCTGGCTGTTTGAGTAACTTATACGGGCCTACCCAAATGTTCGTCAAATCGTTGAGCTCCACGAATGCACGAGCCGCACGATTACTGACAAATGCGTGCACTGACTGGACAGTTTCACTCATTCTGTGTGGTTCTTTTATCCAAACACCATTTTAGACACCGATCGTCTTCAGGTGATCTGACCAATATTATGACTGGACTTTAAAAGAGACTATGACCTCTAAGTTTGTTTCGGCCTTAGAAAGGCCGAAACAAACGGCTCAGAGTAGTCAGATAGGAAACGCCGACCTTGTCTAGTTTAAAAAATATGATTGACGAGTGTTTGTACATACCAACTTATAGAAATAAAATCATTCATCATTTAAAATATTTATATGTAGACGAACTAGAACCTCAACTAACCTCACACTTTTTTTTAAGTCGGTTTAAAATAATAGGTAACAAATGCTCGAAAGTCAACTAGTCATTTTCATTCCGTACTTTTCAGGTAAACCTAGAAACCTGTAAAGATTGAATGATGAATCACTCCGAAACATTTTATTTAATAGAGTAAATTTTTCAGTCATCGGGACACCATAATTATAAGAGCGTAGCAATAAAGCCGGGGTTATTGCCTACTCTGACATTTTCATAGACATTCTTCAGAATATCCGTCCCAGTACAGTAACAATGTTTCTTATAAATAGGGTAATATTTCGTGAAGATGTTAAGGGTCGATACAAACTGGGGACGCAGGCAGTACTTGGATTGAATGAGTCTCGAAAGCGTATTGATTTGGATAATGGCATGCGTCATAAGAAGCCATAAAAGATTTATGCAATGAATACCTAAGTACTTTTACTACTTACAATCGTTAAAATAGAAATCGGAGGGGAATTTCACGCATTTCAAAGCTCTGAATATCTCAGTAATGACTAAATATTTTGGATATTTCACTTCCCAGGCGTGGCTGTCAGATCTTTTGATGTCACCGGTCGCTACGGGCGTGTGCTCAAAAGAAAATTACAATTTCAGACTACTTTACTAAGAAGCCTTATAGGTACGGAGTATAAGGCGGAGTAAAATCCTGTGGCGTTATTAAAACGATGAATTACAAGAAATTACGCTTAGAAATTAATTAAATTAATATTTTATCATAAGATTAATATAAGTAGATAACTCGTAACGCGCTGCGTTTGCGTTACGTAAACATGAAAATAATCGGCCACTAAAATTAAGGACCGACGATTTTCAATTTTAAGCTATTTCTATATTACCTTATATGTAAAGATCACAGCATCATTCACTGCATTTATAGGTAGAGTGTTAAATCATGATATTGTATTATCAGGTTTATTTCTTTACTAGTTTCCGTTCGCGACTTCACCCGCGTGGTGCTTGATGAAAAGTAGCCTATGTCCTTCCCCAGGCTTCAGACACAGTTCAGTTCGGATTAGCCGTGAAACATCACAGCCCCGCTCTGTGCACCGCCCGCGCTGGCGTTCTTACTACTGCGTGGGAACTTTTGAATCATGCGGGCATCCGTCCAAATTAATTAGTGTAAAAAACGAAGTCTATCTACATTAAGCTGCTGCTGCGGCTGTGTTGTACAGCCTCAAATAATACCAAAATACACTGGGGAGAGCGAAATGTAAAACAAATTAACACTTACCAACACTTGTGTTATACAGTTTTAAGAAGTATAGATATTTCCCTCCGAACTAAGTGGATGCTGCGATAACATGTGCGCTGATGTTAGGTTGGTTTTCGACGAGCTATACCAAAAAACTGTCAGACCACTACAGGAAGCCGCCGTGCAAAGTTATGAGTCTGGGGGGGTGGGGAGGGGCAAGCATGTATTAGGGTGGAATAAGTACGTTAAAAGTGCTCACACTGAGGCCCGTGTGAAGTTTCAGATATGGAAATCTTGTGGAATGCCTGCAGATGGTCCCATTTGTATTGCAATGAAACAGAGTAGGAATGTTTTCAGGACACAGTTAAAATATTGTCAAACTCATAAGTCGCAAACACGTATTGACTTCTTAGTTAGGAGCAACGAACAAAAAGATTTTAAAAGTTTCTGGAAACAAACTGGTAGGATGAATCCTAGAACGCGCCTACCCGTGAGTGTTGATGGTGAGACGGATGTGGGACGCATAGCCAACATGTTTAAAGAACACTTTGTGGTGTCGTCCTCATTGACAGATGCCTGGTGTACGGATGAACCTAGAATGTCGACGATGTTTCCTCTTGGGTGTACTGCTAAGGAGGTGAAGCAAGTGGTAGGAAGTTTGTCGAAAGGTAAGTCGCCTGGTCATGATGGGCTTGGCATCGAGCATCTGTTACATGCGGGACCTCACATTTACCGGGTTCTAGCCAATGTTGTATGCGTTTTGTTTTCGTCATATACCAGAAGAGCTTATGGAAACCGTGGTGGTGCCTGTGATAAAAAATAAAACCGGCGACATAGCGGACAAAACCAACTGCAGGCCCATCTCTTTGGCCGCTATAATTGGAAAGGTATTTGATCGTTTGCTTGAGCGCCGGCTTGGTGAGTATTTAAAGTTGAGTGATGCTCAGTTCGGCTTTATGAAGCCGCTATCAACTGAGACCGCCATCCTGGCGCTTAAGCAGACGGTCAGGTATTACACGGATAGGAAAACGCCTGTATATGCTGTTTTTCTCGACCTCTCCAAGGCTTTTGACTTGGTTTGTTACGACAAGCTATGGGCGAAGCTTAGGCAACCAGAGATGCCCGAGGAGCTTATTAACGTACTGAAGTTTTGGTATAGCTCTCAGGCTAACAGTGTTAGGTGGGCGGGAGCTCACTCTGCCACTTATGTCCTGGAGTGTGGTGTTAGACAGGGGGGTTAACGTCCCCAGCCCTGTTTAATGTCTACATGGACCAATTGATTCGTGAGCTCAGCGAGACCAAAGTCGGTTGCTCAATTGATGGCACTATAGTGAATAATCTCAGCTACGCAGACGACATGGTCTTGCTGAGTCCATCAATCAGTGCGCTCAGGAAGTTGTTGGTTGTTTGTGAGTCCTATGCTGCGTCACATGGACTCACATACAATGATAAGAAAAGTGAGCTTTTGATTTTTAAATGTAAGTCTAGCTCATTAGATAATGTTCCTCCAGTGACTTTTAACGGGAAGCCTTTACAGAGAGTCACTCATTTTAAGTACCTAGGGCATGCAGTCACGGAGGACTTATCTGATGATGCTGAGATAGAGAGGGAGCGGAGGGCGTTGGCGGTTCGATGTAATATGGTATCCCGCAGGTTTGCCCGTTGTAGTAAGGATGTTAAAGTAGGTCTTTTCAAGGCATACTGGCAAACTTTCTACACGTTCAGCTTGTGGGTGAAATATTCGCAGAGAGCCTACCTGAGCCTATTCTGCGGGTACAATATAATAATGGATTTAGGATGTTGATACGGCTTCCGCGCTTCTGCAGCGCTTCGCAAATGTTCGCGGAAGCCCGTGTTGACGATTTTCATGGGATTATGAGGAAGAGAACATCGTCAATAATGGGTAGGTTGCGCGGAAGCTCCAACAGCATCCTACAAACTTGGTGTGACAAAATGGATGGGTGCAGAGGCACGTGCCAACGTGTGTTGGGCCTCGTCTTTTCTAGTTTGTTTTTATTTATAAGTTTTACTAACATAGTTTTGTAAGTCATTGTAACTAATACTATATGGATTGTGATTACACTGGTCCGAAATAAAGATTATATATATATATTTTAACCGAAAGTGATAAAGGTAATATTTTGACAAGAATAAACTAAATACTCTAAAATGTTTATTGTACACAAAAAGTATCTAATTTAAATGTATTTCTGGTTCATTATTTTAGTTATAATATATTCCACATAAAATGGCAGATTTAAGCTGTCGCGGACTTTTATTTAGAACTGTTTTAAAGAAACCGTACCACGATACGTTATCTTCGTGTAGGAAAGTCTACCGGTTTAGGCAGCGCACGCCAAGATAGCTCTCAGAGGGCAGGAATTTTTCCTACTTAGTTCATACATATCGTTATATTATGGACAAATCACACAAAATCTTTATAAATTGTAGCCTATGTTATATTCCGATGCTAGAGAGAAGAAGCAGAAGCTATATAACTGTAAAGTTTCATCAAAATCCGGTCCGTTGTTTTTGCATAAAAAAGTAACAAACATCGATCCATCCGAACAAACTTTTGCGTTTATAATATTAGTACGATAGGATAGTATTTGACTTCGAAACATCAATAGTGCTACCCAAATGTTGCCCATCTACTTAACGAAATAGTTTTGTAGATGCCTCGGTGACAGCCATTGACGGGAAAAGTACAGCCATAGGCGGAAAAACAGATCTTATTTTACGCGGGTTGTTGTAGGTATATTAGATTTTTTCTTTGAGTTAAACCATTTCAGTTGTAATAGAAAATTTGTTTCCCTTGGTATTACCAAAGGATTTTAATGACAGTATTACTGTCATCAAACTCTGTGTGTAATCATGCATCTGGTTATGTGACGATTTGAAAGTACATCCTTTAGTACTTATTAAATCTTTTTGACAT
Organism: Dasypolia templi; assembly: GCA_963555695.1. Classification (NCBI taxonomy): domain Eukaryota; kingdom Metazoa; phylum Arthropoda; class Insecta; order Lepidoptera; family Noctuidae; genus Dasypolia; species Dasypolia templi. The sequence continues at coordinate 19,100,640 of OY743146.1, read as the reverse complement.
TTCCCCTTGTGGCTAAATCAAAAACACATTTATTTTACAAAGTGCTCACAACAATAACCATCGGGCAGGGTCGACAGGTCCAATCCAATCTGTATTATTGTACGTTTTAATAGTACCTAAATATAAGGTTAAACCGAATATTTTTTGTAGAATTTTATTAATTAAACGATACTTTGCTGTATTTTATTATCAGCCATTGCGAAACGTGCTAACAGCGCTCCTTATTTCTAATTAAGCGGCATAATGTATTTAATTTTCGTTATCCCAAATATAAAAACAGTTTCAGGCCGCAGCAGGCAACATTAGTGCCGCAGATTGCAGTACCCCAACTTTATGATAACTACTAAACGGGCATGATGACGTTAATTTGGAGCTGGTGTACCGCCGCCTCGCTGGTCTAGTGGTCTCAAGAGCTACTGCCGAGCATGAGGTCCTGGGTTCGATTCCCAGGCCGGGCAGAGTGTTATTGGGTTTTTCTATCCAGAATTTCTCAGTAGCACCCCGGAGTCTGGATTTGTGCTCGGTTGATGGCAATAGCCCCCTATTACATGGGACTTAAGAATAACTGGCGAAATGTGCTTGTACTATTAGGTACACCTCTGCCTAACCCTTCTGGGATTACAGGCGTGATGTTATGTGTGTGATGTGCGTAGCGGTAACGCGTTGCTCATTGTTACAGGGCTGCGTCGCTCAACATCGCACGTCGGCGTGTTGGCGGTACTCAACTGTTTGTTGTACAGGCACTGGTAAGGACTCACAGTTGTTTATCAGCTAGAGAATATCTTCGTAACGAGCGTAATTGGTCGACGTGATGGTGACGCGACGCTTGCGTCACGTTAAAGCTACGGTTAGAAAGCGGAAGAAGAAGAACTGGAAGAGCGGTGGTCGCAATTTACCGACGAATGACGTCACTGAAACGTTATTTCAAGGATGTTTGGGTTTTTTAACCCCGCTGCCATCATGTTCATGACAGCTGTCACTTTGGCCGTAATGTAGCGGCCACCGCTCTTCTAGAAAACCGTAGCTTTACGCCGCGTGCATGCGTTTTACAAACGGCTACACTTGATACGAAGGAAGCCTTATTAAGGACATCCATATATGCCATATGTGTGTGGTGGGATCGTTGTGCTTTTATTTTGTGTTAATACAAAATCTATTGCGAATAATTAAAAGTTTTTTGAGCTGCCAAATCATTGCGTAAAAATGTTAGAAAATCAAACATTTCTTAAATATTGTTGATATTTCAAACACTTATTGGGATTTCATTCAAATAAATTCAACAAATACATTTTATATCTCATAAATATGAACAGTCTTATTTCAATATGTGTATTCGAATTTTATTTAAAATAAGTAAATACTAACGTGAAAGTTTATGTGCCTTTCATTTTTGTTCACAATAATTTACGAGCCGATTTTTTTATTTTACACATACATATAATATATCTCATCCAATAATGTCCTGTGCATGCAGGGAGTAATTGGAAATTGATTGAAAATGTATCAATGTGGCAGAAAGCGAGAGCGAGAGCAGTGGTGGCCCAGTGGTAACGGCCGCGACTAACGAGGTGTAGGTTGTAGGTTCGAACCCAGACAGGCACTTTACTTTGTGCAAATTTTTTCATCATCACTGCTGCTCTCAAAACGGTGAAACCACCAAAAACGAGAACCAAAAATTCGATGACATGTGACATCTTGACATCTACCAACCGCACTGGGCCCGCGTGGTGGATTACGGGCCACACAGAGAGGAGGCCTGTGTCCCAGATGTGGGAACATCAGCTTGGGCGGAGCACCGCAGTATCCTCGCGGAGGCGATTGGCGGCGGCGATCTCTCGCGTCCGGCCCTGGTCCAGGCCATGGTACGGAGCGAGAGGGAATGGAAAGCCGTCACCTCCTTCTGCGAAGCAGTAATGCTCGCAAAGGAGGAGGCGGAGCGCGTGAGGGAGAGAGCCTTGCGCCCTCACACCCCTAGTCGCCGCAGGAGACGCCCTGGGCATCGGGAATCGCAAGAAGATTCCCGGCCACCGTAGGCGCGGGCTTGCGGACGGCGAGCCATGGGTAGCTCGCCGTCCGGTAAGGACCAGGCCCGGGTCGACGGCGCGTTGTGTTCCACGCGCGCCTCAAAGAGATGTCAGCACAAAATGACGGGGTCCGATAAGGCCGACGCCTCAGGGTCACGGGTTATTCTAAAGAGAAAACCGTGGCCCTGGCACAGGCAACTGAAGGAACACGGGTGGGTTTTAGTCAGTAAAAGTCTGACACGCCCTCCCGCTCCACCCTGAGCGGGAGAAGTCATTTGATGATTTCCCAGCCAAAAAAAACAAAAAACAAAAAAAAAAAAGATGTGGGAACTTAATAGGTTGATTATGTATCAATGTGGTTTAGTATTGTGAAACTTTTTATAGCGAAATATGAATGATATAAGCGATTGTGTTTAGACTAAATCCACCTTGTTTTGAAATGTTGTATGCTTTTCTATAGTGTTGTAACACTATAACAAAACAAAAATGACGAAAATATTGTGTTTGTGTGTCGAATAAAATATCAATGATCGTCCAGAAATTTAACAACGGTATCGTTGTTACCGGGATTTCCCACATACAAACTCGAATTATTAATACCTAAGCATTAAAATATTAATAATATTTTTTCGTTTACAGGACTGTCCGATGATCAGAAGACTATTAAAACACGAACTTGTCATTTTCTCATCTAAAATCAGTGTTAGACTTTAGTGATTGAAAAATTACATGAAAATGATGCAGGTAAAGTTATTTTATCAACAGCGTGTGTTGACATGTAGTGAATTTTTATACTTGTACATACTTAACTTGTATTAGGACTTTTAAAATGATAGTGATGTTTCGCTTTGACGAACCTTATGTACGTAACTGTTACTTTAAATAAGAACTTTAAAATAAAGGAGATCCCTGTTTTTATATTGTTTTGTTATTTCATTTTGAATAATTTAGTACTAAGAGCGCGGGCGGTAACTGGAGCGGCGAGTATTCAATACCCGGTCTATAAATAGTTTGCAAATAAATACTGAAATATTATTCGATAAAGTACAACAACCCTTCCCACTCCGATACTATCCAGTAGCCATAACTAAAGTTTGAACATAAAAACTTGTTATTCATAAGAATGCTTGAGTCTGCAGAATTGATGAAAATATAAAATAAGCGAAGAATTTATAGCTTTACAAATATTTAGTAAAAAACGATATAACTAATCTTTAAACTACCTACATAACAAACGTTGTTTTTAGACGGGATGTGAGATTAATCTACCTAATTCCAGGGACTACCAAAAACACGAAACAGTTACTGTCACTATGAATGAGCAAGTGTTTTCGTCGCGGAAACTAACTGTTCCAGTTGCGCTGTAAAATAAAAATGCACATAGAGATGATATAAAAACTCTATGAGATAATTCATTAAGGAAGGACATTACAGAGACGGCGAAATGAGACCGCTGCTGATTCTGTTAGCACCTTTTATTTAACTCTGGGAAGTTAAAGTGTGAACCTACTATCCTACTTTAATAAAGACGTGAAAGTGTGTTTGTCGGTTCATTATTCTCTTCTCTCTTCAGTTTAGTTCGACGTGTTTTTTTGCATAGAGATTGTTAATGGACCGGAAAATGACGGCTGCCGTCAAATACATGCACGATTCCTGTGAAAAACTCTATGCAGATGAAACGACGAGGGGCAGCTAGTACAGTATACCTACATCGTTAAGTACGGGAAAATCTGACAACTACTCTACGGAGATTTTGTTTGGTTTTAAATATATTAGCGCTTTTCTTTATTATTTACTTCGATGCGAAGTTCACTAAGTTCTCAAAGATATATTTTTGCCATGAAAGTAAATCTTTTGACATTCCTATCGTGTTAATGTTACTTATAAGCTTAGGTAAATAGGAATCGTTTAGATCCAGGGTTTGGTTACACGACCTGACACTTGCGCAAGATTCAATAGCGATCCTAAAGTATTGATCGATATTTTGTGGTCAGAATCAGTAGCAGAATTTATTTATTGGTCAGAACTTAGTTTTACATACTATATTGTTTATATATTTTTTTGAATTCTTAACATTCTACCATAACTGTGGTGTACAAACATTCAGATGTCATTCTTATATTATGATATTGTTTTACTAGCGTAAATAGTCCTTTAATTTTCATGCTGGGGAAGGGGCGGTGTTAGGAACATCATCAGCCTACAGCAGTCCACTGCTGGACATAGGCCTCTCCAATTGCACGCCAGTCAGTTCGATTCGAAGCAACTTTCATCCAGCTGCCAACAGCCACCCTGCGAAGACCGTCGCTCCACCTAGCCTAAGGGCGCCCTACCTTACGTTTGCCGATTTGCAATCTAAAGTCAGGAACACGTCTACCCTAACGGTCATCGGTTCTACGGTTAGTATGGCCAGCCGGCTTCAGCTTGCTTATTCTGTGAGCTATGTCGACAACTTTGGTTCTATGCTGGACCACCTCATTCCGGATTCTATCCCTCAGAGTGATTCCAAGCATAGCTCGTTCCATAGCTCGCTGCGCGACCTTTAATTTATGGATCAGCCGTACCGTGGTTGTTCACGTTTTGGCTCCGTAAGTCATAACAGGCAGGACGCACTGATTGAAGACTTTAGTCTTAAGGCTCTGCGGAACCCGTGACGAGAAGATTCGACGATGCTTCCCAAACGCTGCCCAGTTTGACGTATTCGTTTAACATAACCTGGGTTTTGTCCAAGTTCATCCGGAGACAAATGCAGTCAGAAGAATCAACTAGGTCCTCCAGCATCTGCTGCAAGTCATGCAACGATTCAGACAGTATGATGATGTCATCACCAAGTCTCAGGTGTGAGATGTACTCGCCGTTGATGTTAATGCCGCGTCCAGTTCAGCGTCTTAAACACATGTTCCGATGCGTTAGAGAATTATTTCGGGAAAATTATGTCCTCGCCTCGAGGTCGAAAGCCTTTTCATAGTCACAAACGCAAGACATAGGCGCCGGTCATACTCTTCGGACTCCTAATATAATTTGCCACACTACTTGGACTTTGCAGATGGTGCTGTATCCTCCTCGAAACCCGGCCCGGCCTGGAGGAACTCGTCGAGTCCTCGACGAGTTCCGAAAACAACTTATACGTGTCATAGGAGCGAAATGGGTCTGTAATTATTTAAAAGGTTCTTATCACCCTTTTTAAAGCAGAGAACGACAACGCTCCTACGCCACGCTTCTGGAGTTATCTCAGAGGACAGGACAGAGTTGAAAAGACGGTAGCTGTTTCAGTGCAGGACTTCCTCCCGATTTCAGGAGCTCGGTCGTAATTCTGTCCTTACCAGAGACCTTTCCATTTTCAAGCTGGTTAAGAACATAGTATTATCGAAACCATACTTAATATAAAATGGATCTTTTCTTAAAGTGTAATTTTTATTTCATGAGAAAAACGCTTATAAATTTTTAGTAACTATAAGGTTATTATGGCAGTGCCATTACACAGGCCTTCTCATAGGCTGCCGTTATAAACGCCAATAATGAGTAGGTACCTATTATCATAATCGCCATACTCAAGAAACGGATTAACGGTGCTAATAACATAATAATAATTGTTTTTACAGTACATGAGAAAGCTTGTGTGGCTACGGATTATTATAATGAAATAATCCTCCCTTTATACCACACGTTACGGAAGAAGTGGAAAAGATTGTGAACACTGTTGAAAACCTGACATTTCTCCCATTTTACTAAACTTGTAGGTATATACTTACGATCAAAATGGTTTTAGTACTGGGCCCCATACTACAAAACTTTAAATCAAATCAAATCAAATCATTTAGTCGCATAGAATGCAGGTATTGTACAATAAAGTTGTTTTAATAAATATGGTGAGCCGGGTACATTCTGCCTGAGTGTTGGCATGCAAAATTTAAAAATGTCACTATCAATAAGCATACATGCATAAAATTATGAAATAGAGTGGTACCAATAAATTATTTAAACAAGTCAGAAGTGTATAAAACAATGTCAATAATATTAAACTGTTGAGATGTCACACATAGACAATTTAATATTATATTTTGCGAATCCGTGTATCTGCAACAAAACTCTAAGCCGCACAGTTGTTACTGAAAACCCTTACAAATATGTAAATAGTAGTGACAAGTCTACAATTTATACATAGCCCTCATGCTTTGTGTTAAACGCTCTTTAAAATGCGAAAGAATTATAGATTGTAAATTGTAACTGACACATATATTTTAATATATTTTTAACTATTTTTTTACAATTTTTTTTCAACAATTTTGAAGAATTGTAGACTTGTAAAATTTGTGGTATATAGGGCCCTGGTTTTCATTGTGAGTATTAAGCATCTAGTCGGCGACAAGACCAATTTACTTACACACTAGACATCATCTATCTACTTATCAATTCTTGTCGTCACATTCTCAAAAAATATAATGTTCCCTGTAATGCGACTAAATTGGCATCTCAATGTCCATGTGATCGGTTGCCAAGCCGACGAAGATTAGCTGATTAAAAAAAAAACAACGATTGACTTTTTATTTCGAAATCAGAATAACAAGGAACCTATGACGTAAAACGGTTAAAGCATTTTAACAAACAATTTATAAAGTAAAATGCTTTAAAAAGGCATTCAGAAAAGCTTTTCCACGCCATATGCTTTCGAAACGTACCTCGTTATGAAAGTTAAAATATAGTACATTCAGTATTTCTTGAGTGTTAAAATGTAGTACATTTGTAAAATAAATAGTTAATATATTTTCGTTCTTCGAGGTAGCTAAGTAAGTTATGTTAATGTGAAGTGAGATAGCACTGCAGGGACGGAATCCGCATCCCGCCAACCTTGTTTAGAAGCTTTGTAGTACCTCAAGATACAACTCACTGGAACAAACTATAATATTTTGAAACTATACTAATGTCTGTTCCAAAAGTATCCGATGAAAGTGTAAACAAACCCTGTTTTGGTTAAATTGTTACGCAATTCCTCACTAAAGAGAATTAGTAACACAATCATCTGTATTTAGAAGGTTTCAACTTTATATCTCACCAGTTTCTTTAACAATTATTGTTTGGAGATCGTTATTAAATTGTAACCGCGAAGTCATCAACGAAAATTGGGATAATAACTTTAACCTAGACTGTCAAATGAAAAACATCTTTCAGGTGATTTAAAATTAGAACTTTGGGTTTAAGTATTCAAAAAATCTAATCAAAGCACTAAGTGGCACGACAAATTGGCGTTCACAGGGATGTTGTCAGATCCATTTGTTTACATTATTGTCAGACACTTTTGGAACATAGCGATCGCAGACCTGGGTTCGGGTCGCCAACCGGACATTCTTATCAAAGATTTTCAGAGTTCAACGTTTTTGTTTTCTTCTGATTCTCTCTTAAAAAACACGGTGTGTCTCCTCAAAAACGTGGGTAGTAAACAGTGCACGTGGACGGGCGCTAATTTGTGTGAAAATGAATATTTTACTGCCTCGTTGGTCTAGTTGTCGCAAGAGCTACTGCTGAGCATGAGGTCCTGGGTTCGATTCCCAGGTCGGGCAAAGTGTTATTAGGTTTTTCTATCTAGAATTTCACAGTAGCAGCCCGTAGTGCCCGTTTGATGGCAATGGCCTATTACATGGGACTTAAGCATAACTGGCGAAATGTGGATGTAATTACGTACACCTCTGCCTAACCCTTCTGGGATTACAGACGTGATGTTATTATTTTATAAAATATTTTATTCACATGACACGTACAATATTTGGCAAAATTAACCATGTGGGTAATACCGACCACATCAAAGCCACGTCGCAGCCACAATGCAACCACCAGCGAGACCGCGTACTAGCGGCCATTTGATTTGATTTTGTAGCTACCACATTGCAACTGCAAGAAGCTTCAGTGACATTGTTAACCCGTAGCCACTGCTTGCCCACATACTGTCGCTGCGATGTGGGGTTGTGATCGGGCCCTTAGATTAAACAGTTAATGAAAATGTAGCAAATTAAAATCTATTAATATGATATGCGGGACGAAGGCTTCTTCCCATACAGAGAAGGCACGAGCACTGATCACCAAGCTTGCGCAAGACGGGTTGGGATTTCCGACTTATATTAACTACTTATAAAGGTCTAAGTTTCATCACAATGGTTTTCTTTACCTATGTCAGTAATCTCTAAGATAAACACAGACAGTAAATATGAATTTAAAAAAGGAAAATTGGTGCTTGCCTGGATTTAAACTCACAACCTCGTGTATTCACATTTTAATAATTAATGTCATTCACCTCAATTAGAATATCAATATATATCTTATAATGGAAACTTAACCTCAATTATCTTATAATTTCCAGTTTCTCTACGTTTGCGTCGCTTGATCTACTTAGCGGGAGACACCTAATTTGTTATCAGCGTCTACTTGTATCTTCGTCTACCAAACTCTGAGAATAACGAGAGGAACCAACTTGTATTTTAACGCGACTCTTATAGAAAGAAGAGCGGTGGACACTTGAACACATTGGGTTAGTAAGCTAAGAGAATAATATTCAGTGAAACAACATTATTTAGACGTTCCTGGAATACCCAAATCCGTAGCTATTTATTTATTGAAAGGTTTCTGTGAAATTCTTCGCCTATCAAAATCTCATCTAGAATTCAGTAAAACAGCGTGAAAATTTCTGCATTTTTTCAATTTCAAGAATACGAAAATAAAGATAAATATGCTATACGTCAATATTTTTTTCATAAATCTTCTCACTAGCCTCTATACAAAGTTTCAAGAGACTGAACCAGCTTTCGAAACACTTTTTCCAGTCCGCCGTAGACACCTCGTTTACAGCCTGCTCGAACGCTGACAGCGCATCCTCGGCGACGAATATTGTATCCCTTGAGCAGTTTTATTTTTATTTTCGGGAATAAAAGGAAGACATACGGTGCTAGGTCAGGGCTGTAAGGAGGGTGACCTAGGAGTTTGACCGGCGTGCTGTCCAGGAAGTCCTTCGCTTCTAGCGAAGAGTGCAAAGGTGTGTTGTCGTGGTGGAGCAGTACCCGGCGGACCTCTATGTTTGGTCGCTTGTTGCTCACAACAGAGATAAATTCTGCTAAGCATTTGGACTTTGGTAGTATACCATTCAGCGTTGATGCTTCTTTGGTTTAGTAAAGGCCAAACAAATTAAAAAAACTCGGGATCAAAATCATCCCCCCTCTTCTAGATCGTTTCACTTTGGTAGGCGTTGATTCGTTTTCAAACACCCAAACCGTGGACTGGCGCTTCGTTTCTGGATCGTATTGATAAATCCAAGACTCATCACCTATAATGACGTTGTTAACACGCCGAGAGCCTGCTTTAAATTTGTTTATCATATCACGACTCCCAGGCCTGCTTCTTGGCCGATGCCCAGCGTGAAACTATCCTACTCACGCAAAGATGCACGTGTAGAATTTCGTAAAGGCATCTCGATCCAACCTGCAGTATGTGCTTATTCACGTGAGACATGATTATTTAAATTAGCTCGGACAGACATTTTGAAATTGGAACTTACCTATTTTAACTTAAGTACAAATAATCATATTTTCAAAATCTAGACCAATTTACCAAACAACCAATTGACCAATTTTTATGTAGTCTCTCATCCATTTTTTTTTTTGCAATATTTTCTGAGTGGCCAGGTTAGTAAACAATGATTTGGTAAGAAAAGAAAATAGAAAGGATATCTACAAAGATTTTAAGGGCGACACGAAAATGGCCTTAGAAAGAAAATAAACTGCGCTCGGCGGGTTCATCATGACTCGACCTTTCACGAAACAAATCCTGACCACACAAATCAAAATCAAATCAAATCAAACGTTTATTTGCTAGAAATATACAGACAGACAGACAGTTTGATAGATTAATTTTGTTTTAGGATACTTTTTGTCAAATGTTGATCAAAATTGATACTATTAAGATTAATGTACTTTAACTAGTTTAATTATAAAATACAAACAACTATTAATAGCTGCAAACTGTCAACGCTATTTACGACTTTAAAATATAACTATATTTAAGACCAATGTTATTCTGGCACGTTACAATAAAATAATTGTTGTAAGAAACGCTAAAATAAACTGCGGTTGCATAAAATGGTCGATCCTTCGATGGATGTCCTAAGAGTATGTTGGTCAATGGTCATGTTAGGTAATTTCATTTCATCGATGTAAAGTCTCCTTATAAAAAAAGTTGTTTGTAGGTACACAATACACGCATATACACACACAAATCAGTCGTGTTAAAACACCCACACCCGAAAAAATCCAAGCATGTTTCCTTATTGTAGCTCCAATTTAATCGCTCCGCTATGACGTCCTCCTATGCCATTATTGTCTATCAATCAATTTTAAATCTAAATGACTAGAAGATATAATGGTCTATCAATAAATTTAAATCTTTATGACCAGAAGATGCAATGATGCAATTTAACTGTCCCATTTGTAAACAAAAATCTAGTTCTCTTAAAAAAATGTGTAATTCAAACGACAACTACATGGACCCAGAATCTAGCCGTCCGAAGAGTGAAAGAACCGGTGCACCTGGTGAAGCGCACGTACAATATATTTAACAAACGGTCGCTGGCATAAGTCCAGGTAAAACTGGGAATAAGACGAAGCCAACACATTTTCAGAACGAACGTGGAAACATCGATCTTTCAGCACAGTATCATAAAAGGTGTGTGAAAAGTGGAGATGTGATCTTACTAGATAAGTTACTTTATATCCGCCGAGGGTTCTGCATGCTTCTCGGGTATATTGAAAACGCTGAAATTTCCTGCGACAACGTTCTTTCTATCCAGATGAATCTAAATGACTGCAAAGGAATAATATTTGATCATGTACTTACTTACGAACGACTACACTATGTCATGAATATTCAAAACGATTGCAACAAAATTACTATTGCGTATATCCCCTGAGAGCCGGGTTTTTTTTTTCGATCAATTTTAACTGCAAAGTGTTTGTTTTAGTGAGTTTGTATAAAAAGTGCCATGGTAATGCTCTGGGGACTGTCTATTGAACGACTGTAGTGTTTAAAAAAAAAAAAAAACTCTTTTTCTTTTACCTGCCTCGTTGGTCTAGTGGTCGCAAGAGGTAGTGCTGAGCATGAGGTCCTGGGTTCGATTCCCAGGTCGGGCAAAGTGTTGTTGGGTTTTTCTATCTAGAATTTCTGATGGCAATAGGTTCGCCCCCAATAAATGGAACTTAAGCATAACTGGCGAAATGTAGTTGTACTATCGGTACGCCTCTGCCTCACCCTTCTGGGATTACATGCGTGATGTTTTGTTATGTTTTCTTGTACCTTCGATTATAATGTTTATTCTGAAGTACATGCCAGGCTTAAGATAAAGCGTTTGAACAAAACGTTTAAACTGTTTACTAGATTCTCAGAATTTTGTAAATAGGTAAGGACTTTACCTGGAGCAAACTGTTTGTAGTAAAATAAGAAGTTAGATAAGTAGACTACGCAGTAAAAGTTCTAGGAAAAACTTAGGCCCTTTGTACACAAACGTTTTTCTTGCCGTTAAAAACTACGGTTTATTCGCCGTGTGTAGGCACGGTCGTCAGTGTTTTATGGATCACTATGGAAGCTTGTTGATGACACGGCGGCAATACGACATGGCGGTGTTGCCGTATACCATAGAACCATGTCACATACAAGGTCACAAGATTTTTCTACGGTGCGGTTAACTCGGCGTGTGGTAAAGAAACCGTGCCGTGTACAAAGGGCATAGACCCCATTCACACGGCGATGATCAAGACGATAATTTACCGTGAAAAGTTGTGGTCACACGTCAATGATCACACGTGTTCATATTGTCAAAAACAAATGCGTTATGAATATGCCATGTGATTTCCAAACTGATAGATACTTACAGTAAAATATCATACTGATAATCTCATCTGTAACTAGACATCTAAGGCCCGTTCATTATGAACGGGCCTTAGATGTCTAGTTACAGATGAGATGTCTACATTTGGTGGAGCTACACAGGTAGCAAGAAAGTATTCTTGCACCAGTTTCTTCTCGCGTAAGTACACTTTACCTAAATCAAATACTCAGAGCAGAGCACCATTTCTAGGGCAACTTTAATTAAGACAAAACAATAGTTAATTTGGTTATATGAAACTTGGAATACAAGCAAGTTACCATTTACTTATTACTTATTTAAGCCTCGTTAGTGGTTCTTGCCTAATAATATATACAATTTATACGATAATAACACGAAATATTAGTTCATATTCTGCAGTTGCATACGTTCACGGGAAGTTTCAAGATTCTGGTTCTTGAACCAGAATCTTGAAACTTCCCGTGAACTCAGAATCCTGAAATTTGGTACAAAGCAACGTCTTATAGCACAGATAAAGGAAAAATTGCGAAAACCGTTTTTTTTTTTGTTACATCTTATAATAAAAATACGCGTAGAGGTATTAAATTTAAATTGATATCAAATACTCAGGTCTTGAATACCTAAAGGTTTGTAGGGAACCCTCGGTGCGCGAGTCCAACTCGCTATTGGCCGTTTTTTTATTTCTATTAGGATTTCTAAATAATAGTTCATATTCTGCAGTTGCATACAATTTCTTAACCAAAAACCAAAATCAGTTTGATTATTTCTCTGAATTCGTTTAATTTTTTTTTGTTTCAAAAACTTTCGATTTTTATCTGATTTTATAGTTGAAGAAAAACATGTTTTTTCTATGCAGAAGATTTCTAAATAATCAATTAAACCGAATTTAAATTAAAAATACTCACATGATAAATTTAACGTACTTTTAAACGAAAAAATAGAGATACTTCTTTGTGGAGCGCGCGGCGCTCTACCGTGTGTGCTAGGATCGCGCGTGGCGCGTCCACACCGACCGCACATTTGGATCGCGCTCCTGCGAATTGTCCGGCGTGGGCTCAGCTATTTATTGACGTCCATACTTCACAATTGAAACGATACGTAGCAGTTCTCGGATCTGCTACGACCGCGTAGCTCGCGTAGCGCTGACACCAGCCACACGCTACCGAAAATGTAACTTTTATGCTCGATAGAACCAAATGATTAAAAAAAAATATTGAAACATTATTATGTCGTTTCAATGTTCGTTCATGACAATTATATTTATATAAGTCACTGTTTTATTTAGTATAATTATGATTCAATGCGGTTACTACCTAATGGCACAACACTGACTGACTAATGCATTCTTACAGATTACTCGTGATGAACAGCTGTCAATAAAATAATATTAGAACAGTAAACAAAAATTAAAATCAAAAGTCATTTATTCAAATTACGCTGAGAATCAGCACTTTTCGAACGTCAAAATTAAATAAGACAGTCCCCCAGAACGCCCGCCCTTCACCACTTCCTAGTGCTTTAGCTGGGAAGAATATATGTCGTAATAAATTCGACTGTACTGATCTTGTGAACAGTTTGTGCTACCTGATCCCTCGTACCGTACATGTTCGGGAAGTTCGCTCTAGACACTTGTTTGCAACTACTTTCTGTAGAACCAATTCTGGCGTACGCTCACCGCTGCATCGATTAGTTGACACCTACAATGGGCAGTTTGGCTCAACCGATATCATGTTTCTCAGCAAGGCTGTTTTTAGAAAATAAATTGTTAATATTTTAAGTGATCAGAACCGTAATAATTAAGTAATGTTTATTCCCTTTATTTTTATATTGTTCTTACTAACAACTAGTAGATTTGTTTTTTAATCTGTGAATAACGTTGTGAGTAGTGTGTTTGATACTCCTATTAACATCTAATCTATATATATCTATTAGTACACTGCTGTTTGTTGTCCCTATGTGAATAAATAAATAAAGAAGAAGTGGCGCAACAAACTCCCCAGCAGCACAGCTGTCTGTTCGGTTAGAAGAACTGGATTTTATACAATTGTAAGTAATTACCAAAACAATAAATTAAATTAATTGCCATACGTCAGCTAGCCACGCCAATACCCAAAAAAATAATGTAAATAAAACTTAATACATAAATAAAAGCCTATAGGCATAAAAGGATGGCAGCTTACATATGCAATACTGGATAATGTACAAACGAATAAAATAAATAAATGATAAACTAGGACCATAAAAGTAAAATAAATTAACAGAACAATTACTGTAACAATAATAAAACCATAGACAGCATGACGACCAGTCACCACAAGCAACCCCCATTCACGAGCATAACGCAAATATCAGCCATTATCCCCCTCGCCATATTTGAGGTAAGGAGGAAACCCGACCCCTCACGCTACCGCAAGCAGTGACATCTAAGGGAGCATGACGAACTTGCTGCCGGTTGGTCAGGCAAGAATAATATTATCAATTGTCGAGGTCGCTAGCTAACCACATATTACAATACAAATTCAAAAACATTGTAATGAGTAGATAATGTCAATAATAAATCAAGATAACAAAATAATTGATTTATACCGTCACATAAAATAAAAAACTAATATCAGTCATCCATGTATCATCCAGAACTCATGTCAACGAACATTGTCTTGAGTTAATCACAGCGACCAACTATTCTTATCGTTTAAGTAGATGTTAATGGAATAATATGCCTTTGAAATGGCGAAATGTGGGTGGTACTATAGGTACACCTCTGCCCAACCTTTCGGGGAAACAAGGCGTGATGTTATGTTATTATGCCTTTGAACAAAGGTTGGATTTAACTTGAGCCTTAGTAGATTGTAACACACGTGATTGTCATTTAAAAAAAATCCTGTTATTTACATAGATAGTGGTATACAAATGTGCGTGGAGGTACCGCAACTATAAGAGAAAAATAAAAAGTATTTAAAAAAAAAAACACAACTAAGCGAAAAATAACTTTTCATTTCTGATGTTGGTGAATAAAAAAAAAATACAAAAATAAATACACCGTTATTTTAACTTTGTAGTTTTTTTATATTAACAAATATGACAGAAGAGGCAAAACTAATTGTTTTTCTCTGTACGTTCTACGGACTCTTACATAATAATTTAACAAAATGTAAAAAGCATGCATCAAAAATATCAATTGTTGGGAATAAAAAATAGGTTAGCAAAACAAGTCGTCAAACGTTCAAAAGCTTGCTTCAAGCCTGCTTTCAAGCAAAGTCGACAAAAAAATTGCCATTCTTATACAGAGTGGCAGGGACGCACAAACTGTTACCATGGATTCAGCACATGATTCTAAACGTTATATAAATTTGTAGGAGAAAACTGCGAGACAAAGAAAGGTATACAAAGCCGGATATGTAGCCGACTAGTGTGAGGCGCATTTGAACGCATTGAATTGCACCCGAGCGAGATAGGGCTAAATTTAAATTATATTTCTAATAATTTTGATACCTCTTAATGATTGAACTCAACAGGTGCGTAGATCTGGTAGCCTATCCTAATGCGCGCGAGAGATAAACTCTAACCGGAATCGCGCGATTTCTCCGCTTTAACCATAATTTCGATATTTCAGAAATTATGTATCAGAACTCTACAAACCCTATGTCATTGAAATTGTTATGATATCGGCTATCTGATTATATAGGGTTATAGGTTACAGGGTTCAATACAGGTTTCAGGGTGGATGAGTGGTGTGGATCGCCCGGAGGACACGGTGGACCATACGGTGGAGGTATGCCCAGCTTGGGCGGAGCACCGCAGTGTCCTCGCGGAGGCGATTGGCGACGGCGATGTCTCGCGTCCGGCCCTGGTCCAGGCCATGGTACGGACCGAGAGGGAATGGAAAGCCGTCACCTCCTTCTGCGAAGCAGTAATGCTCGCGAAGGAGGAGGCGGAGCGGGTGAGGGAGAGAGCATTGCGCCCTCACGCCCCCACTAGCCGCCGCAGGAGACGCCCTGGGCGTCGGGAGTCGCCTGCAGATTCCCGGCCACCGTAGGCGCGGGCTTGCGGATGGCGAGCATTGGGTAGCTCGCCGTCCGGTAAGGACCAGGCCCGGGTCGACGGCGCGTTGTGTTCCACGCGCGCCTCAAAGAGATGTCAGCACAAAGTGACGGGGTCCGATAGGGCCGACGCCTCAGGGTCGCGGGTTATTCTACAGAGAAAACCGTGGCCCTGGCACAGGCAAATGAAGGAACACGGGTGGGTTTTAGTCAGTAAAAGTCTGACACGCCCTCCCGCTCCACCCAGAGCGGGAGAAGTCATTTGATGATTTACCACCAAAAAAAAAAAAAAAAAGGTGGATGAGTGACTGTTTCCCAACTTTTTGTTCAAAAGCTGTTTCGTCATATCTTTCAAATGAAAGCATTGTTTCCAAAAGCTTATGTATTTTATAGCAATAAGCTAACACATGCACACGATGTGCATCAGGTAGACGACCCGAGGGCGACAAAAAAAAAGGTAAGGGTCATAAATGATCAGTCCCAGTGCTGTAGTATTCCAAAGTTCATAAGTGCATCAAATACAATTAGTGATCGAATCAAACCGAGAGTTTTTTTGTGAGTGCCCGCCCATTCTACTTTTAGATATTCCGAAAACTAACATTTGAGTTTCGAACGATAGCTCAAGACTACAAATATTTCGACAAGGGATTCAATTATTGGACGGACACGGTGGAAGATCAAGAATGCTAATGGTATGTACAAAAACCGGAAACGGTTAGTAGGTCGACCTCAGACGAAGAGAGAAGAGCTAATAGATTCACCGGTGAAGCTCGACCTCAATCAACCCAGCTGCGACGTCGTCAAAAGATGCACTCTTACAGATAAATAGCCACTAGGGGAATACTCCGTTGGATTGCTACGCTGACGACAGGCTGGTCCTGGACCAAGCGGAGGCCGAACCAGCGACACGCGGGGTGCCGGCAATCGTCGAGAGGATCCGGCAATTGGGACTCGAAGTGGCCCTGCACAAGTCCGAGGCCATGTGATTTCATGGTCCTCGGACTGCGCACACAGTCGGGTTCCCAAATAACGGTAGGAGAGGTTCACACGGGCGTCGAGTTGACGATGAAGTACCTAGGACTCGTCCTCGACAGCTGGTGGAACTTCGTGGAGCATTTACGACGTTTGGTTCCCAGACTGGAGCGGGCTGGGGCTGACTTGAAGCGGATATTGCCCAATCTAGGGGGTCCAAACGCTCGTCGTCCGGTAAGTACCAGGCCCGGGTCGACGGCACGTCGTGTTCCACGCACGCCTCAATGAGATGTCAGCACATAGTGACGGGGTCCGATAGGGCGGATGCCTCAGGGTTGCGGGATGTTCGAAAGAGATACCGTGGCTCTGACACTGGCAACTGAAGGAACACGGGTGGGTTTGATTCAGTAAAAGTCTGACATGCCCACTCCACCCAGAGCGGGAGATGTCATTTGATGTTTTACCACCCAAAAAAAAGGGGGAGCATGCTCCGTAGGCTCATAATCCTTCCTGTCCTAAGGGACGTCTTCTCTATTATTAAAGCGCCCCCGGGGTCAATTCCTTGATATGCAATGGTCCTTGAAGCACAATGAAGCATGAGGCATCAGAGGCTAGTGCGCATTTTGGTATTCATTTGATTAATCGAGTCTGGTCAAACGCTGGGGTCGGTGCATTTCATTCATTCATTGAATTTATTATTGCTAATACCAATAATAAATTCAATGAATGAATGAATTTCACAAATTGTAAGCTTTTTTGCCTTCGAAATTCTCTCTTCGACTTTTCGACTCCATTTCCACCATTGCATAATAGTCGTTTCATTTCAGAGACGGAATCCGCATTATGCCAAACTTGATTAGAAGCTTCGTTACTACGATGCTTCTAAACAAGGTTGGACTCTTCGAGATACAACTCTCTGGAACAACTTGTAATAATAGTATTCATTTTGAAACTTTACTAATGTCTATTCCAAAAGTATCTGATGAAAGTGTAAACAAACCCTGTTTAGGTCAAATTATTACGCAATTCCTCACTAAAGAGAATTAGTAACACATTCATCTGTATTCAGAAGGTTTCAACTTTTTATCTCACCACATTCTTTAACAATTATTGTTTGGATAACGTTATTTAATTGTAATTAAGAACATTTTTAACGCCTGGGAGGAAGCAAAAGATGCCATTGGAATCTTTTGCGACCTCTCTAAAGCATTTGATTGCGTAAACCATGAGACCCTTCTTCTGAAACTGGAGCACTATGGGGTTAGGAACACAGCTCTTGATCTACTTAGATCATACCTGAAAGATAGAAAGGTTAAAGTTCAAGTAAACGGCATAAACTCATTAGGGTATGAAATGGAAATGGGCGTTCCTCAAGGTTCGATATTGGGTCCATTCCTCTTCTTAGTTTACATTAATGATTTACCTCAAGTACTTCAAAATCAACCGAAGATGGTGTTATTTGCAGATGACACATCATTAATCTTTAAAATAGACCGCCGATCACCCAATCTGGACGACGTGAATAACTCGATTCTTCAAGTCCAAGATTGGTTTACGGTAAATAATTTGGTACTAAATGAAAAAAAAACCAAATGCATTATATTTAAATTACCTAATGTTAGAAGTAGCGAATGTGACATCATATTGAATGGAGAAAAACTGGAATTTATTAATCAGACGGTTTTCCTAGGAATCACGCTGGACGAGAGAAGAGAGAAATTACAATGGGGACCACATATAACATCTCTAGCGGGGCGGCTAAGCTCTGCCGCTTATGCTGTTAGAAAGACAAGACAGTTAACAGATGTAGAAACAGCGCGTTTGGTCTATTTTAGCTACTTCCACAGTATTGTGTCGTATGGCATTTTATTGTGGGGTCGGGCTGCTGATATTGAATCCATTTTTATTTTGCAAAAGAGAGCTGTCAGAGCCATATACAATCTTCCTCGTCGCGAATCTCTCAGGGAACTGTTTAAAGGGATTAATATTATGACAGTACCTTGCCAATTCATTTATGAAAATATTATGTATGTAAGAAAAAATCTACATCTTTTCAATAAAATAAGTGATAGACATAATTTGAATACTAGAAATAAAGATAAAATAGATCAACCATTTTTCAGATTAGCTAAAGTACATACATCATTTATGGGGTACTGTGTTAAATATTATAACAAAATACCTTGTGATATATTGCAATTAAATGAAAGAAAATTTAAAATTCGTATAAAAAGTACACTTTGCACAAGCTTATTACAAATTAGAGGACTATATACAAGATAAGAATGCTTGGACACATGATGGTCCAGCTCCATAGGACAATCCCGTCTAGACAAAATCACACTGGTTGCTAATTTAATTTTTTTTTTTAATTTTTTTTTTACTTACTCACACACTGACTTATTCCTAGTTAATCATTTAGGAAAGTCATATATTTTTACAATGTTTGTAAATATGTGAGCACAATGTACCTATCGCGTGATTCATTTATCTACCTTTGCTTTATTTTTAATTCTTCTTACCAATTGTGGTATAGTATTTTTATTCTTGGTGCATCGTCTTCACATATAAAAATATAATTAATGTATACAAATATTGTAAAATATTTTAAAAGAGTAACGGTGGAGTTTCTTGCAACTTCTTCTCCATACGAAACTACTTTTTGGAAGTGGCGCCTAGAATCAGTTATATTTTTAATGTAATTTTTGACGTTCCAAAGTGCCATTTTATGGGCCTATTTGAAAAAAATGCTTTGACTTTGACTTTGAATTGGGAAGTCATCAACGAAAATTGAGATAATAAAATTAACCTAGACTGTCAAATGAAAAACGTCTTTAAGGTGACTTAAAATTCGAATGGGTTTAAGGATTCAAATAATCAAATCAAAGCACTCAAATTAAGGCGCACGATAAGTTGGCATTCACAGGTACGTTGTCAGATCCATTTATTTAAATTTTATCAGAAACTTTTGGAACAGAGCGATCGCAGAGCTGACTGCAGACCTGGGTTCGGGTCGCTAATCGGGCATTCTTATCAAAGATTTTCAGACTTCAAGTTCATTTTTTTTTCTGAATCGTTTGTATGAAAATGAATAGTTTATTCACAAGTACCATATATAACTCACATGGTTGATACCATGTGAGTTATACCAACCAACCAATACCACCAGCGAGACCACGAACTAGCGGCCACATCGCAAACACAACGTTGCGTCTACCGTTTGATTTGATTTTGTAGTTAAAACAACGCAACTGCAAGAAGCGATATTATTCACCCGTGGCCACTGCTTGCCCACATATTGTCGCTGCGATGTGGGGTTGTGGTCGGGCCATAAGATTATGCAGGTATTGAGAATGAAGCAAAAGAACATCTATCAATATGATATCGACTTCTCAAAGACATCCTGTCAATTAAGACCAGCGTATTATTGTCCCACTTCGGGACGAAGGCTTCTTCCAATACAGAGAAGGCAAGTCCATTGATCAGCACGCTTGCTCAAGACGGGTTGGGATTTCGGACGTATATTAACTATATAAGTCCAAGTTTCTTCACAATGTTTTCCTTTAACGATGTCACTAAACTCCACGATAATGAATTTAAAAAAGGCTCGTGGGTACTTGCTCAGATTTGAACACAACCTCGCGTATTCACATTTTAATAATTAATGTCATTCACTTCAATTAGAATACATATTATCCTATAATTTCCAGTTTCTCTACGTTTGCGTCGCGTGTGCTACTCAGCGGGAGACACCTCATTTGTTATCAGCATCTACTTGTATCTTCTACTTGCATCAACAACATATCGTTAACTAAGAAACTCTAAGATTACTTCTATTTTAACGCAGGTCTTATAGGAAGTTAAGCGATCAACCCTTGAACACCTTGGGCTACTGAACTGAGAGAAACATATTTAGTGAAAAAACATTATTTCTCAGAAGTCTTTCTGGAATACCTATGGCTCCGTGGCTACTTATTATTTATTATTTCTTTTTTTCTAAAACACTTAACATATACACAAATTGGTTGTAGCCACACAACGAAAACCTCTCAAGGTTTATCTGTTGCTGGCGAGCCGTTGATTTGTATTTATATTTTTACATTTTACAATATTTAAAACATTATGAGAAGTGTTGTGCAAGGAAATGTTTTGATTTGTACTTATAACTTTTCGAACTTGTTTTGTATAAAGTTTGCAAGTCTTCTGGAAGTTTATAAAAAAAAAGGTATTAAATATTCTACAACCCATACATATTATTAATTTTTGGTAGGATTTATTTATTTTTAAGTGGCATCGTTCTGAGAAAGTCAGGTCTTGTTTTTCGATTATCAGCTTAGGTCTATTTACTTGGGGTCGCATGTTGAAGAGCCTCCACGTGGTGCACCCTGGGCAACGTCAGCTCCAACTGCCCACCTGCTTTTGGTGGGCAGTTGGGGTTGGCGGCCAATCTTCAAGAAACGGCGAAGGATCATGGTTACCATCATCGATCATACTTATTGGTCGATGAAGGGAACTGGGATAGGGTTGGGGCGGCCAGTCCGTCGTCGGGATAGGTCTGGTTGCCATTTCACGTCCACACCCCCTCTGTTTGCAGAGGGTGAGTTTTGTGGGAGTAGAGGGTGAAGGGGAGAGGAAGACAACCTCTATAAAAATTACCCCAATCCCAAGGTCGAGCGTGCTGAGAGGATGAATAGCCGGAGTGAATCCGGTCACTAGCGCTAGGGGGGTTACCAGGGGAAAAAGGGACCACACCCTTCAAAGGAAAACTAAAAATGAATAAGACAAATATAGAAAAACTACCCCAGGGCGGTACCGGCTGCGCGGCAGCCGGAGAATCCGCCACGTTCCCTTCGGGAACGTCAAGCCCCCATTCGTATTCTGGGGGGGGCAACAAATGTCTTCCGAGCCGAGGAGGCTCCTCGAGTGATGCGCGGTCAGAGTCTGACGCTGCATCTGCCGCGGAGGGCTCATTTAAGGGCCCGGAGCGCGTAGTGGTGGGCGCTGCTGGGAAGAACAAACGGTTCTTCCTGAAGCGGCCCAAACCGAGGGATGGCTTCGGCCCGAAAAATCGGTCGACGTTGTGGGACCCGAGGAAGAGGCGGAGAGCTCACCACCCAGGAGGATAGGGACGCCAGTCCGGCCGAGCCAGCCCAGCGAGCCGTGAGGCTCGCCACGGAGGGGCGCAACACTGAAGTGGACGGCCGTAGGGTGGCCCTGTCGGAGTCGTTAGGTAGTGGACCGGATGCTGCTGGCAGCTCAAAGCCTGAGCAAGCGGCCAGGTTTGCGAAGGTCGTGGTTGCCGCGATAAAGGGTGTGGCCTTGAAGAGGACTCAGTCCTCTAAAGGCCATATCTGCAGCCACGGCCTCCATTATAGAGGCAGCGGAGGCCATTCATTTCGGGCCTCCGCCGGACGGCATGTCCGAGATGCGGGCGAATGTCGCCCGCTTGACAGCCGCCATGGAGCTTCTCCGAAATTAGTGGTGGACATTTCGTTCGCCAGCCCCGCTCTGTCGCCGCACATCATTGAATGGCGCCTCATGGAGGGGGTGGAGACCTATTCTGACCACCGGTACATCCGGTTCGACTTCTCCGCCCAGACCTCGAGCGCGCCGGTCCGACAGGCCCCGAGTGGTCCGCGGTGGGCGCTGAAGCAGCTGGACCGGGAGCTCCTCCTGGAAGCCTCGATACTGCAGGCCTGGGTGTCACCACCGGACGGGCCTGCAGACACCAACGACGAGGCGGAGTGGTTCCGGGAGGCCATGTCCGAAATATGTGACGTGGCAATGCCCCGGGTCCAGCCTGGACGTGCTTGGCGCCAGGTGTGCTGGTGGTCGCCGGAGCTGACGGCTTTGCGCGAGGCGTGCGTGGCTGCGCGACACTTGTACACCAGGCACCGCAGGCTACGTATCCGCCCTCCGGATACGGAAGCCATTCAGGCGAAGCTGTACGAGGGGTACAGAGCGGCGAAGACCGAGACTCGAGGAGTCGCTGGAGACTCTGAATAGGGACCCATGGGGGCGCCCCTACAAAATGGTGCGAGATAAACTGCGGCCATGGGCTCCCCCCCTGACGCAGTCTCCGGCCCCAGCTCGTGGAGGACGTGGTGTGCGCTTTGTTCCCTTCGCGAGGGGAGCACACTCCCCCGCCTATGACTCCGCCTACTGCGGTGCCATATGCGGACCACACTTCACACTTTATAGGTGACCGAGGTGGAGCTGAGAGTGGCGGTACATAGGCTTAGTGCCAAAAATACCGCCCCAGGACCCGACGGCTTACCTGGAAAAGCCTGGGTTCTGGCCTTGGAGGCTCTCGGGCCTCGACTTATGGGGCTCCTCAGCGCATGCTGGGAAGAGGGCCAGTTCCCACTTCATTGGAAGACGCGGAAACTCATTAAGAAGCCGGGGCGCCCTGCGGACTCACCGTCCGCTTACCGACGCATTGTGCTGCTTGACGAGATGAGCAAGCTCTTTGAAAGAGTCATTGCAAACCGCCACGTCGCGCGGCTGGTGCGGGTGGGGCCGGATTTGGTTTCCGCAGTTTGGTTTCCGCAGGGGACGCTCTACGGTGAACGCCATCATGCCCGTGCGAGTCCTCACGACAGGGGATGCTGTTGCCCGGGGTGGGGTCGTCTTGGCGGTGTCTCTAGACGTCGCCAATGCCTTCAATACCCTGCCCTGGAGTTGCATCAGGGAGGCATTGCGGTATCACCGGATGCCGACCTACCTCTGTCGTGTGGTCGAGGCCTACTTGACCGACAGGGTCGTCGTCTACCCCGGTCACCGAGGAAAGTGGAACCGGAGAGATATATCGTGCGGTGTCCCACAGGGATCGGTCCTGGGGCCGCTTCTGTGGGATATCGGTTACGACTGGGTGCTGTGAGCCGACCTCCCTAGTGGTGTCAGGGTGGTTTGCTTCGCTGGCGACACGCTGGTCCTGGCACAGGGGGGGTCGCACCAGGCGGCGGCCGCGCTAGCGACACTCGGGGTTGCGACAATCGTAGAGAGGATCCGGCAGTTGGGACTCGAAGTGGCCCTGCACAAGTCCGAGGCCATGTGTTTTCATGGTGTTCGGAACGCGCCGCAGTCGGGTTCCCAGATAATGGCTGGAGGGGTTCACATCGGCGTCGAGTCGACGATGAAGTACCTAGGACTCTCTATGAACGACAGACGCGGCGGGGCAGAGGCGCGGTTGCGATGACCTCTGTGAGTTCACGACTTTTACGAGCGAGTATCGAGACGTTTCCATCATTTCTTATTTTTTTACGAAAAGGATCCTAGATGCGATTAAAACATATTCATATTCTACAGTGTTATATTCTCTATCAATCTTCTAGATGTAAACTTTTTCATAGATTTGCTGCTGATTTTTTTTTTGTGTATTCTTGAATAAATGTACTTTTAAATAATATACAATTAATGGATATAATCATATGTTTATTGTCTAAAAAAATTAGTAAACTTGAAATGTTGAAAAATGTTCAGAAATTTATGACTATATTAAAATAATATGACCTTAAATGCTATAATAAACACAAATTAAACTCTTAAAATGATTTCTGCTATTATTATGTACCATTACCTTTAACTAAAAAAACACTGTATTATTCAACTAACTCTAAAGCTTCATCTATAAGTTCCATAGACTTTTTACTAGATGGTTTTCTTAAACTTGTTATGTAAGGGTCCGAAGTATGCAATTCTAGAAAATGTCATTCTAGAGCATTTCCTAGCATGATGAAGTCTGAATCGTTTATAGTCTTTGTTCCTTGATTCCTGCGCATCTTCGGAAAGTTGTCCTAGGGGTAACACTGAATAATGCCGAATGACGCTTTCACCGTGAATTAGGACTTTATGGACAGATGATGGCATATAATACCACATATATTTATTAAAATATCTTTGTGCTGTATCCAAAGCATACTGACCGAATTTTGTAGCGTTAATAACTTTTCCACTTGACATAACTTGAAGTAAAACATAAAATCGTTTAATAAATTCCTCGTCCACACCAGTAATTTCTGCCCTGCACTGATAATTTTGAAAAAATCTTCTAGCTGTATTACCGTCATTGCTGTTACCAGTACCTTGTTTATGTTTATCTATATTTAAACCAAGTTCTTCTCTGAACCTTCTTTGTACATATGCCTTCTTTTGATTTTTCATATCTTTGTTTTCGTTTGTTGTAGCAGACCATTTTTCGAAGCCTAGATTATAGGATACATGTAAAATTAACTCATAAATCGAATCCAGCAATGCAATGTCGATAACCCAAATTGATAAGCATTTTCATCAACGGGTTTATTTTGCACTTTTTCTAAATTATTCATCTCTGTTGGTCTTGCACCACAAATAGTGCACACAGCACCTGATGAAGTTTCTGACAAAACTTGAGCCACTTTCCCGTCAACCATGGTTAAAAATAATGTATGTTTTATTTCGATACCTTCTCCATTTATATTGACTAAAGTTGGTGTAAGAGCGTCCTTTTGAGCTTCAATTTCATTAACTACACTTCTTGTCTTTTCAGGTGTCTCCTTTGAAAACTCTATTAAAATGGGCCTACAAAATCTTACTGATGATGGAACAGGGTTTTCCCACACAGTTTCATTTGTATTAATATTTATAAGTTTCAGAGGCACTAATGAAGCTATAAATAAATTAGTGTCAGAAATTAACTCACTTTCTTCAACTAAGACTTGCTTGTATTCACTTTGTCCGCTTGAACCATCACAGCCCCATTTAGAATAAAGCATTAAATGTGTTTTGCCAACTTTGTATACACCATCAATTTGTAAAATTCTTGCAATAGTGTGATCCAGCAGATCTTGAAGATTCACCTTTGCTTTAATATTATTAATTTCTACGCTTGATCTTGGTGGGTAGCACTTTTCTTTAGCTTCCTGAATTGATTTGTATGATGGAAATAATAAGCAATTCTTCGCGATTAAGTAACTCCTCATGTTTTCATACTGTGCCATATTAAGGTCCAACTCGATGAAAATACTGAGAGCTTCGTCTTTGGAGTACGCTGTTAAATGTGCCGGTTCGTTTCGGAGATTTTGACGTATATCACTTTTTTTTCCATGGGCAATACTCGTAAAATTTCGACAATGAATGCTTCTTCGGTTTCCCCTTGAGATCTCAATCCCTGAAGATATGAATTCAGTATACAATCAAGGCCACATGTTTCAAGCAACTCCTTGTTTTTTCGTCTTTGTGTTCTATCGGAACTGTCTTCGTAGGTTTTCGAAGGGCGTCCTCGCTTTCCTGTCGATGTCGAAGGTTCGGATTCACAAGTAGGTTCTTCCAGATTCACAGTAAATATGACGTCCAACCAAACGCTATTCTTGTTTAAAAATATTTGCTTATTTCTGCCAGATTTTGTGTAACGATGACGAAAGTTTGTAATAAGATTTTTTTGCACACTTGCTACAATCTTAGCGATATTTGCCTCGGAAAAGTTGGTAAAATTATTCCGTATATAACTTGTTAAAGCAACAACATAATTCCCGTCACTTTCAATTAAAACAAGACATAAGTCACGTCTGGTACAGTTGAATTCACTCATTGTTGCGAGAAGGTAGATGGTTAGGTTACTACACTTTAAGTAACGACAATGACGAACGAAAAACAGTATGTAATTATTGAGTATTCAGAATCCCTATTTTATATAAAAATATTGATTTGAAACGTGTGCAAAATTGTGGTAGAAAGAACGAATTATCATTGTGAGGTTATGCGGTTTACGATATGTATAATTGATAATTTATTATGTATGTGAACTAAAAAATGGTGGGAAACACTCGATACATTATCTTAACGTAAACCGCAATTAATAAAATGTCACAAATAAGACCTATAATAAGCAAGTAGTCAAATAATAAATAAATAATCAAAAGTCTCTTACACTTTGCTAAATTCAAAATTCAACGTATGGTATTTGGATGACGGCACCCTAGGAGGTGATGTAGACACAGTCATAAAAGACTTAACATTTTTAAAAGAAAAATTCAATTCTATTGGCTTAGACCTTAACTTTTCAAAATGTGAAATTTATCTTCCCGAAACCACTGACAGACAGACTGCCTTAGCAAAATTTTGTACCGTAGCACCAAATATCAAAATTATGGAAAGAGACTCTCTTCACCTCCTAGGGTCCCCAATTTTTGACGAATCCTTTCCAACGTTCGTTGAAGAAAAAATAAAAAAAATCAATGATGTCTCGGAAAGACTTTTCAAAATTAACATTCATTCGGCCTTCACACTCATTCGATACTGTTGTTTTGGACCAAAATTTACATATAACCTTCGCTCCACCCATCTGTGGAAACATCCACAACTCTTAGAAAAAGTAGACCAAATTATTAGAAACACACTAACTTCGATCCTAAATGTGGCCCTGGACGACCGAGCGTGGCAGCAAGCCACACTTCTCATTCGCCTGGGAGGTCTCGGCGTCCGCAAAATTTCAAGTATTAGTTTACCGGCCTTCCTCTCCTCGGTCCACAGTACTGATAAATTAACCAGGAATATTTTATCTTCTTCACTGGTCGATTTTGAAGTACCGTGTTTGACCGATGCGTTGAACGCTTGGAAAATGGCTTGTCCCAATACGGTTTTCCCCGACAACTCGTCCTCCCAGAGACGGTGGGACGTGCCGCTCTGCAGTATTATACAGAATACCCTAATAAACACGTCACCTAATGCTGTTGAGCGTGCCCGTCTGCTGGCTGTGGGAGAATGGGAGTCAGGCTTGTGGCTTCAAGCGCTCCCGTCATCCACCATAGGCACAATGATGGATGACTCATCGTTTCGGCTCGCTACATGTCTCCGCTTGGGCGCACCTTGTGTTGCTCCACATCGGTGTCATTGCGGTGAAGCTGTCGACAGATTCGGGCACCATGGCCTGTCCTGCTACAGGAGCGCAGGTCGCATAGCACGGCACGCCAGCATCAACGATATTATTCGTCGAGCCCTTGTCACCCTTGTATACCTGCGATTTTAGAACCAAACGGTTTGGTACGTGACGATGGAAAGAGACCAGACGGTATGACGTTGTTGCCTTGGAAGGTGGGTAGGCCTCTGGTGTGGGACGCAACCTGTGTCGATACCCTTGCTCCATCTCATGTTCCTAGCACGGCGAGCTGTGCTGGCGCTGCTGCTGCGGCTGCTGAGCCCCTCAAGCGGCGCAAATACTGTAGCCTTATGGGTAACTACAGTTTTGAGCCGTTTGGGGTCGAAACGCTCGGGTCATGGGGCCCGAGTGCGCGTGTCCTTTTTAGACAAATTTCTCACCGACTAGTCGACACTTCACGTGACCAGAGGGCTGGATTGATCTTTGGCCAAAGAATTAGCATTGCCATTCAGCGTGGCAATGCTGCCAGTCTTCTGGGCACGTTTCCAGATGACAGCGATGCGGACGAGTACTTCGACGCCTGAGTGTTTTATATTAATTTGTACAGGTAGTTAGTTATTTAGTAATTTAATTTAGTTATATATATATGTTGTTATGTTTTACTTATAAATAGTACAAAAAAGTCTCTTGATAAATTATTATGATAGCAAAACTATTAATAAACGCATTTCCATCATAAAAAAAAAAAGTTGTCAAATAGCATCACCTACGTATTTGTAGGTTTTTTTTTCTGTTTTATGCTATAATAGATTAACATATGTTGTGCAACGAGATTGCAACTTTTCTTTTCTTATTTTATTATAATATTAAATTTCCTATCAAATAAAATAATTTCCAGACCTTCGGCAAATTTCGGCAACTGTCAAAACTCTAATTGAAAGTTTCAGGTACGCAAAAATGATATGTCACGAGATAAATATTTCTAGTAAATATATTTACACATATATAGCATTTTTATGCATATCAGTCAAAAGTACATAGTATAAGCTTTCTGTAATGGTATAATACTTGTATAGTTTTCATTGCTAGGCTAGAAAATAATCTTGAAAAAAATACAAATTCAGATCGTTTTGTGATAGTTTAGGAATGATCGTGTTTAGATGATCTTTTTTATAAACCAGTACCGACCACATACATAATTTATGTATAATATAGTAGATTAACTTCTTAGCTACAGTTTGAGGTATATTACGAGTACCTGCGCCGATTTTTACAAAATGTATTTATGGCCAGGCCCTCTTAGGCACCTCCACATAGTGCGTCGTGCCATACACGGTCGAAGGCCTTCTCCATGTCGAGGAATACTGCCACCGAGTACTCCTTCTTGTTGATCGCGGCTGCGAGGTGGTGCAGTACCCTCGACAGCTGGAGCGTCGTGCTATGCTCCGCCCGAAACCCAAACTGTTCCGGTCGAGGTGCGATGTGTGGTTGGAGATGTCGCAGCAGGAGTGCTTCGAACACCTTGGAAACCGTCGGCAGCAGAGTGATCGGCCGATAGCTCTCCGGCTTCTGGATGTTTTTCCCCGCCTTGGGCAACATAATGACGCGCCCCTCCTTCCACGAGGCGGGAAAGGTCCCGGTGCGCAGTATCGCCGTGAACAGGCGCGCCAGCGCCGCTACCATACGATACGGCAGGTGGCGCAGCGCTGTATTCGTGATACCGTCAGCACCGGGGGCCTTCCTAGGCTTCGTCCTAAGGATGGCGCGTCTGACTGCCCCAGGCGAGAAGAAGATTGGGTCCTCTTCGGGAGCTATCGGCGAGGCGAAGTAGTCTCCCAGGTGTTTCTCGACTGCTGCGACATGAGCGGTTTCGCTAGTCGGGTTCGGTTGGAACTGACGCTCCAGGTGTTCGGCGAAGACCTCCGCCCGGTCCTCTGCTAAGTATGTGAGCGCCCCGTCGCTGTTAAGCAGCGGTCGCACCGGGACAGGGGTGTTCGTCAGTTGGTTACACAGTTTGTGTAGTGACGGCCAGTTGTCCGTCGTGGCGTCAAGTCGGTCCTCCCAGCCCGCGGCGGTGTGCGCCTGGAGCTCGGCCTTCACCTTCTCCGCGAGACGGTTGAGCTGCGTCTTCAGCGTCGGGCATCTGTGTTGTTGCCACTGCTTGCGGAGGCGCCTCTTCGCGGCGATCATCGCATTCAGGCGAGCCGGCAGGGGCGGCAATAGCCCTCTCCCTGCGGCTGTGTGCTTGTCGCCGATTCATAGGCGCTTTTGATGCAAGCAGTGACATCGTCCGCCGTCTGATCTACGTCCGTGGAGGTAAAGATAGGCCGAGTCGGCGTGGCGGTCTCTACTTTCTCTGCGAAGGTTGTCCAATCCGTTTTGCGACGTGGCGCTATGGGCTACAGTCTGGTCGGCATACCCGATATGACGACGAGTACAGGTTGATGATCCGACTGTAACTCGTCGTCTATGACTTGCTGTGTGGTCTGGCATTGTAGCCCTCGGTGGACTACGATGTCCAGTACCTCACAGAAATCAAAATAATTTACTCAGTTTTCTGTGGCCTACCTACAAAAAAATATTATTTATGGAAACAAGATGAACGAGACAAGTATCGAATGATTATCGAACCACTTCAAATAATTTCATTAAAACAAACAAAAATTGATCATTTTAGGTATTATTAATAACATATCAAAAACTTGAAATAGATATTATTTGAAAATAACATCACGCAGGCGCAGATGAGATTCGAACTCAGGGCTCGCTATAATCACTGCGCTGCTACCCAATCACAGTAACGACTAAGCTAGCATGCCATATGTTAAGTTAGTTGAAAAATATCCCATTATATCCCACGGATGCTTGTCTGACGTGGGATGATCTCTAGAGCGCGTCAACAACATCAGGTACCTGGGTATCATAATTGATAGCAACCTGTTTCAGGGAACACATTAAGCAATTAAGTGCCCGCGTACGGCAACTAATCTATGTGTTTAGAAATCTCAGATATGTTGCCGACGCCAAATTACTTATGCAAGTATATTTTGCGCTTTACCAGTCGATTATTACTTACTGCATCTCGTCTTGGGGAGGCGCCCCGAAAAAACATCCTAAAAAAAGTAGAAATAGTTCAACAAGCTATTTTAAAAACTATTACTGTCGGCCCATTCTGTATCCTACAACGCAGCTATATCAATCATGCAAAGTGCTCACCGTTCGTCAACTTTTTTATTTTTTGTATTGTCATACAGCAACACGGTTATCTCATATACGATCCAAACACTCTAATTAAACGTAGAAAACATGCAGTATGTAAACGTACATATGTGCCCAAAACATCTTATATTAAGAGATTCTTCATTTTCATTGGTCCTTACCTATACGACAAAATCAAACATAACATAAACACACACATAAACATAACATCACGCCTTGTTTCCCCGAAGGGTTGGGCAGAGGTGTTCCTGTACAGTAAGCGATCAAAAGTGCATAGGCACGTTAAGAGTCGTATTGCTGTGAACTCACGGTACGACTGTATGTGTTTCAACGATACACACTACAAAGATCGCAGTTTTGCACGGCACACACTGTCGTATCGCGTACTCGCGTCGCTCTGCACGAAACAAAAATATTTTTCCGTCGCTTTTGTTAGACACGCATCATGCGCGTGACCTGGCCGGTTTATGGCTAAAACTCGGACACACTGTTTTCGCCCAGTGAGATAGCTTTTAAAAAGATTCAGTGTTGCGTGCCTCTGATTCCTAAAACATCTAGTTTGTTTATAAATATAGGAATAGAAATAGTGTCAAAAGCTTTGCTTAAGTTGAGGAAGATTGACAGGCATTTCCTTCCTATGTCTAGGTTGGTTGATATATAATTAGTTAACATATGCACTGCTCCTTCAGTAGATCTACCCCTCCTAAAGCCAAACTGTTTATCTGAGAGCAAGTGATTCCTTTCCAGGTAATGGTAAATTACCTGGGAAACGTTCAGATTGATAGCCTTTTCTAGGATCTTTGAGAATGCAGGTAGGACTGATATTGGTCTATAGTTATACAAGATATTTGTATCACCACTTTTGTGTATAGGACGCACAACAGATTTTTTCAGATGCTCGGGAAAGATGCCGTTCTCGAGGCAGACATTAAAGATATATGTGTGAGGAGGAACCAGAGCAACCCAACCCTTCGGGGAAACAAGGCGTGATGGCATGAGGAACCAGAGCATTTTTGTTATTCTTCAATAATTTGTTTGATAATATATCCCATCCTACTGCAGAATCTGGTT
The DNA here is from genome assembly GCA_963555695.1 of Dasypolia templi. NCBI lineage: Eukaryota > Metazoa > Arthropoda > Insecta > Lepidoptera > Noctuidae > Dasypolia > Dasypolia templi. The sequence continues at coordinate 19,068,579 of OY743146.1, read as the reverse complement.
TTAGTCCTTCGATAATACGTTCTATTTTTTCTTCAGTCACGTTAATCATTGCGAATGAGTTGAGCTCGGAGGATCCGGACGTAGTAATCGGGATATCACACAAAGACCCAAGTGCCACGTTGTGGTGCGTTTGAATACAGGCATTTGTTAAGTTTTTACCTACACTTGCAAAATAATTATTGATGTCATTGGCTGATAGTTCAGGAGTAAAGTGACGATTGAGAAGTTCATCTGGGTTTTTGGGTTCTTTTGTTGTGTTGGTGATGGTTTTATAGTTTTCCAAAGGGTTTTGGGATCGTCTCTAACTACTGTAATAAGGGATCTGTCATAATCACTTCTTGTTTTTTTTTAATAGTGTTGTAGTAATTTCTGTATCGAACATGTGTTATTTTTAAGGTCTCATTATCTGGCGACATGTTTGACTTTTTATGTAGCATGTCTCTGTTTTTCGTACAGCGAATTAATCCTTGAGTGACCCAAGGTTTTATAATATTTTTACGCCTCGACAGTTTTATTACTTGAGTATTCTGATCTTAAGCTTCTTGTATCTTAGTTATAAGGTAGTTTTGCAAATAATCCGGGTCTTGAGATGCATAAATCTATTGACGCAGTAGCCAACTTTAAAGATTCAATGTCAATTTTGGTAACTGTGGTGGTAGCAAAATGGCGTGGCTGCTTGATATTGATTCATGTTAAGACCGGATAATGATCATTTAGATAAGTTCTGGGGATAATTGTGAGACCAGAATCCTTAGTTTTAATCAGTGCGTGGTCAAGGCATGTTCCAGTAGCTTCACGGGTCACTTCTGTGTGAGCTGGTAAGAGTCCGTGAGAGGGAGCTAGAGCAAGGTATCGTTCGCCAGGATATTCGAATTTGCACAATTAATGGGAATGTTTATGTCTCCGATTATCATAACGTTTTCGAGATATGAGAGATCGTTATTGCTAAGGTAATATTTCCTTTGCAGATGACAGCAATAACCTTCATCGCGGATTCCTGGTCACAACTACAGCTGCAAGCTCAGCTTGGCTTTGATGTGGCGTTAAATTGGCTTAATTCCCACACTCTAACCCTTAATACCTCCAAAACTAAATTTCTGACTTATTCTAAGACCTCGGTCTCTCAGCCAAAGACTCCAATTTCGATCAAAGCTCACACTGGTCATCCTCAAATACAGGGTTCAATATGTCAATGCCCTTTTTTAACCTCTGTTGAAAGAATCAGATACCTTGGAATAGTCTTGGACAGGCATCTCAACTTTAAGTCTCATATTGGTCTGCTAACTGGACGAGTTCGCAAACTGATATACATATTTAAAACTCTCCGGCATATTGCCAATCCCATTATAATACGGTATGTCTATTTCGCACTTTGCCTATCCATCGTGACATATTGCATTTCTTGTTGGGGCGGCGCAGCTAAAACCACCCTCAAGTCTCAAGAAGTAGCACATAGGGCCATATTAAAAGTAGCCACTTGTCGTCCTATTCTGTTTCCAACTGATCAACTATACAATGACTACAAGCTGTTAAATGTTCGGCAACACTTCATATTACAGACTGTCATTCTGCAACACCGCTGCACCCTATACCGAATAAAAGAAAATAAAAAAAACGTAGTAAACGTCGAAAAGATGGGATATGCACCCTTCCGCGCGTACGCTCAACTCTTGTCAAGAGTTTTTTTCATTTTCTTGGTCCGTTTCTATACAACAAAATAAACGAAGAGTGTCAAATCTACGGTCTATCTTATTACAAATGCAAAAAGATTGTACAAACGTACCTCCAAAGAAGTCATATGATGAAACTGAAAATATCTTAACATAGGTGATGAACATGGACAAGCACACACACACAAACACACCCAATCACATACACACGCACACACACACACACACACATTTAACTTAAATTATATTATTTTATTTTATTGAAATCAAAACAGTCTTAAACTTTAATTTTCTAACTCCATTCTTCGAGATTGTATTGATAACATCAGAAGCACTATGTAACTTTTACGTCATTGTACCTTAGGGGACCGGACTGCTTCTCCTTAACACAGGTTACCATAACCTAGCTAGGAGAGCAGTGCTCACCCAGACGTTTGTAGAAATAGCACTTATTTTGTAAAACGGTATTTTAAACGTGTACTACAATCCTTTGTTTTGTTTAAATAAATAAAATGAAAAAATTGAGGCTCGTGAACTGTGAAATTAAGTTGAGCTTTGAAGTAAACAACCACTCCATCATTTTGCCTAAGATTGCTTTTGGTGGAGGAGCGATATCCTGGAACACTGGGAATGATGGATGAGGCTGATATTCAACATTGAGTTAGGACCAACACATAACATTCAAATTTAAGTCGCGTTAGCATTATTTCAAAGCCATGAATGTTACAGTTCATACTCCGTATGTTCTGGGTAAGGATAACTAAATGACTGGATTGCGAATTTAGTAAATGTTTATGACAGTTATCAATGTCAGAACCAATCGATTTAGAGACGGTTACACTATCAATATCCGAACATATTTCAATTATGTTTCCGAATTTTAAAAGAAAGTTAATAAAAGGAAACTTAATAAATGTAGATTATTAATGTAAAACACCCTTACGTGTAATATGACAACGTCGCATTTTCTTAGCTTTAAATATGAATGATTGGTTTGAATAAAATGAATTACTCGTATTTATCAATGAAACTTAGATACCAACACACATATTTGGACCACATATTCTAGGAGTTTAAGTATTATTTTTCACCTATAGAATATAACCCTAGAGTTATGGGATATAAAAAAACAGGTTGTTTATATTCTATTTATATCTATTACATAGTATGCTTAGCTAGAACATGTAAGTCACTGAGAATGAAAACGTAATATTTTTATGTATGTTTCTTCATAATGTCTTTCTTTAGCGTAATAGTTTGCGTTCGTTTAGCAAAAACAGAGTTACATCACTCAGTTGCAACTAGGTAATCACTCTAACAAGCATGTAACGACCATGAAACATTTAATCCACGAGTCACGTTATCTATCAGATGATGTGTTGTCATCGGTATTATAATTGGACGTTGTTTTTCAGTCACTTAATAAAATTCTCTCGTCACTTCCTTACTACAGAGCTGTAGGTTATTCTTAGACAGGAACCAGAACTAGGTACTGTGTTTTCACTGTTAGGTGGGTACTCTGCTTTGCTGGTACAAGTCCTCTCTATTTTTTTCTGTCTCTTGTAGTAATATTCTACTTCTCGTAAAAAAAAAAATGCTATGGTTTCGCATCGTATTTTACCAGTTGTCAGGAGATAAAATTAAACAATGTTCCGATTCCATAACTTATATTTTAAGAGCTGGTTAATATATACAATTTGCTATTTACAGGTAGGTAGGAGACAGCTACTAATATTTACGACGACCAATCGCAGACGAGCAGGTCACTTTTGGTCGCGATATAAATAGCGCGCGTCGTGTCGGAGCGTTAGTCAAATCTACGAGAGGCTTATTTATACTCGTAAGCGTCTCAAAGACTATGCCGAAGCAAAGAGCCTCATACCCAACGAGCAGTTTGGTTTCCGAAGCCAACACTCGGGCACCCAACAGGTCCACCGTATCGTAGAGCACTTATGCACTGGTCTGCAGCGTAACGCGACGACGGGTGTACTATTCTTCGACATAGCGAAAGCCTTCGACAAAGTCTGGCACAACGGCTTCATATACAAGCTATACCAACTAGGAGTGCCAGATCGTCTCGTGCTCATCTTACGAGACTTTTTGTCGAATCGCACCTTTCGCTATCGCATCGAGGGAGCACTCTCGTCCCCTCATCCTATTCGCGCCGGTGTCCCTCAGGGTTCCGTACTATCTCCTCTCGTCTTCACGCTGTTCACCAGCGATATCCCAAAAAGTAAAAAGGCTCAGTTGGCTCTCTTCGCCAACGACACTGCCGTTTACTATACCGGTCACTGTCCCAATGCTATAGCTCGTACTCTCCAAACCTCCGCAAACGTCTTAGGCGCTTGGTTCCGGAAATGGAGAATTGAGGTCAACCCCGATAAGAGTCAGGCGGTTCTCTTCTCGAGACGTCGTCGATTCCCTCCCACTCTTCCCAGCCCGATCACTATGTACGGTAAGCCGATCCCTTGGGAGAAGCAAGCCAAATAGCTAGGCGTGATCCTCGATCAAAACCTAACGTTTAAACAGCACATTAAGGCGGTTCGCGCGCGCGCCGCTTTCGCTCTTGGTAGACTCCACTTCATTCTGACAGCCCGTTGCAAACTGTCACTTAAATGCAAGCTGCGTATCTATACCGCAGTCATCCGTCCCATCATGACCTATGCCTGCGTTGTATTTGCGCACGCTCACCCACGACATCTCCATAAGATGCAGACCCTCCAGAACCGTTTCCTCAGAAGGGTTACGGATGCCCCTTACTATGTCCGAAACATAGATCTTCACGTCGACCTAAAAATGCCAACCATAAACCAGTTCATGAAACGCTTATCTAAGCGTTTCTTCGACTGTGGCATCAAACACCCAAACCCCTTGATCTCAGCGGCCGCCCGCTATACTCCCTCCCGCATTAGCAGTATTCGCCGACCAAGGCATACTTTAATCGACCCCTATGACGCCACTACCCTCCTCCAGGAGAGCAGTAAGGCCACCAGCACTTTACACAAGCGCAAAACCCGATCGCCGTCATACCGTCCTCGCCGCCGAGGCCCGCCGCGATGCCCAAATCCACGCCCCTCCCGACCCTTGCTCGAGCCAGCCCGCGCCGCTGAGCCTGTAGCTTTAAATTCGTCCCTAAATCACTCAAACCCTGCTCCAGCTAGTCCCTTGCTGCCCTCTTCCAGCGACGCCCTAAGCCGAGGTTCGTACCCCACAGGGAGTGCCCTTAGCGTGTAGTCGCTTAGTTTTTAAGTTAGTACATAAGTTTAAGTCCTGGCTGGAGGCCTTAATTTATTAGGGCAACCACAGGCAAGTCCGTCTAAGCAGACGACAACCTCATAGGTTGACCTGCGAGATGCCATTCCCAAAAAAAAAAAAAAACGGAGCGTTAGTCGTATGCCCGCACGCACAGCGCGTGGACGTTGATGCTAGCTGCTACATAGCTCCTCCCCAGCGAAGCGCCACACAATGCGAGTAGTACAGAGTGGTGTCTCGCACATGACGTCAGCGAGCGCGTATGTAGTGCAAAGTGGTGTCTCGAACTCTCGACACGGTGCCAGCGAGGGCCTATTGCCGCGGTGACACCAAGGTTGCACGGAGATGCGTGGGCGCAGTGTTCGCTTTGTGCCTTTTACTTTTCGTTTAGTTAGTACGCGCTACGCGCCCGCGCTCCGTCTCGGCCGGACGTAATGTTCTATAGGGTGAAGCGTACGGTGGTTCTGGAGGTGCGGCCGGATCGCGTGACGTATGTCGACCGTTCACCTAAATGACTTGCTGGTTCTTCGGTGTTAGGCAGGAATGCAGGCTTCAGTCGGTCTATGCTGATGTTTACTTGTCGATCTTTGATTATCACTGTATACACCTTGTTCTGTCTCTTCAAGACACGATACGGACCTTCGTACGTCGGCGTCAGCGGTCGGCGGTAGGCATCGGTACGTATGAATACGTGCGTACATACATGTAGGTCGTCATGTATGAACATTGCGCGGCGATCGGTGCTGCGGCGGACGGCTTGCATCTTTTTCATTGCGTTGGTTATGACGTCGCTGAAGTGTGTATTTGTGTTTGCGTATATCGAGGCTTCTCCACACGTTTCGCCGGGTAGCCGTAGCGGTTTACCGTATAGTGCTTCTGCTGATGGCACATCCATGTCTTCTTTTATTGCAGCGCGAAGTCTAAGTAATACGGTGGGAAGTTCTTGTGTCCAGCTTGAGTTATGTAGTCGTGCCGTCAAGGCTGTTTTGAAAGATCGATGCCATCTTTCAACTATTCCGTTCGCCTGCGGATGGTAGGCAGTGGTCCGTGTTTTCTCGATGCCCATTCTATTCATTAGTGTATTGAATAAATGAGATTCGAACTGTCTCCCTTGATCGCTTGTGATCCTTTCTGGGCAACCAAATCGCACTATCCACCCTTCGTAGATGGCCGTGGCGATAGTGCTGGCTTCCATGTCGCTGACTGGGAATGCTTCTGGCCATTTAGTTGCTCGGTCGATGATTGTGACACAATACCGTTTTCCCTCTGATATGGGTAATGGTCCGACGATATCTACGTGTATGTGCGACAGTCGATCTGCTGGTGGGTATTCTTCTAACGGCGATACTGTGTGTCGCTGTACTTTAGTTCGTTGGCAGGTTATGCAACATCTGGTCCACATACTGTTATGTCTGTGACGTCTTTGTTCATGCTTGGCCAGAAAAACGTTCTCTTCCTAGTTGCTCGGGTGCCAGGGTGCCTCAACTCGTGCATGGCGTCGAAGGCTTTTCTTCGTATCTCTGATGGCAGGTAAGGTCGTACGTGGCCACTTGATGTTTCGCACAGAATTGGTTTAGTTGCGTTGAGTGGTCGTAGCCGTTCGAATCGGAGCGAGTTATTTTTCGTGGCGTCAGTCAGTTTCCTCAGTCAGTTTCCTGTCGCATTGTTGAAGACGAGCCAGCTCGTTGTAGTCGATTGGTGATGGAGTGGATATTGCTTCAATTACTGATAATGCATCGGCTACAATGTTGTCCTTTCCTTCAATATGGCATATCTTCATGGTGAATTGACTGATATAATGCAAATACCTCGTGCGCTGGTGCGTTGGTGTTTCCGTCTTGCTGTTTAACCGCAGTAGTGCGTGGGTTAGTGGCTTGTGATCTGTGTAAACAGTTATTTCTCTGCCCTCAAACATGCGTCGAAAGTGCCGTATTGCCAGGTAGACCGCCAGTAGCTCTCGGTCGAAGGTGCTGTATTTTTGTTGCGCTTCTGTTAGTTTTTTTGAGTAAAACCTAGTGGTCTCCAGCTGTTTCCGACATGTTGCTGTAGCGTGGCTCCGATACATGACTTATATTTTAAGAGCTGGTTAATATATACAATTTGCTATTTACAGGCGTAGGAGACAGCTACTAATATTTACGACGACCAATCGCAGACGAGCAGGTCACTTTTGGTCGCGATATAAATAGCGCGCGTCGTGTCGGAGCGTTAGACCCCCTGGCTGGAGGCTTTGAGTCCGCTTAAGGCAGCCACAGTATAGTCCGGTTAAGTAGTCACGACCTCTCAAGGTCAACTACGAGATGCCATACAAAAAAAAAAAACGGAGCGTTAGTCGTATGCCCGCACGCACAGCGCGTGGACGTTGATGCTAGCTGCTACAGTATCGTTTATTTAGTGTTTTTCTCGACTTTACTGACAAATAAGAAAGTCAAAGGGAAGAAAGTCACTGCCCTTTAGTAAGTAGCTAAATGGTTTGCCCTCTCTTATCTAAACTATCTAGACCTCACCGAAGCAAACGCCTAAACATAAAAGTACATTGAGATGTTTGCTCTCGTCACACAGACTCCGTAAATAAAGCCTCCTTACTGAAGTCCTTTTTTCGTAAATCCGTGGAAAAATATGACATCTGCGCACCTACTACATGTTTTAAATTCAATGTTCCAAGTCAAGGAGAGGTAAGTTTTGAATGTATGTTGATGAAGCACTCCATGGCACATTCGGTTTCAGCTATAAGCTTGAGAAATGTGTTTGTATAACCTAAGCTTTCACAATGTTACGAATCTCTCGATCAGAGATTTACGTATCCTTGTAAATGGATTGAAAACCAAGCAAATATTCCTTGTCATGATGATATTATAAGTACAAGAAATGCTCATAAATATTGTCATAGCATTCAAGACTGAAATTGGATGTAGCTACATGAACAAAAAAATCTTTATGTATGAGAAAGTTTTTTATAGGAAAAAAAAAGGAAAGTTTTACGTATATAAAAAAGATTTATGTAAGAGGGACTGGCCCGTTATAGTCTATTTAAAAATTATGATTATTTGTAAGTAAAAATTGGGACGTTCCAATATCATAATCCAGTCTCACAAAAAAATGTATTTGGTCCGGGAACATTTTCGCGCTATGTAATTTTTACGATTTCAAGTGTCGCCTGAAACCGGACGAATCGTACGATAGACTTCAAATGGCATTCATGGATGAACTTTTAAAGCAACCGTGTATTGTTGGTATTACAATTCAAGCGCGGTCGACTAAATTTGGGGGATGAAGAAAGAAGTAGTCGCCCTTTGACGGGTGTTACGGAAGAAAACGTGCTAGCAGTGAACAATTTCGTCCAAGACAATAGGCGTGTTATCGTGTATCAAGAGATTCAGCACATACTGCAGATTGGATCGGGAAGCCTTCACGAAAATATTACACGTGCAACTTTGCGGGAAGAGGATAGTTTCACGCTGGGTGCCGCACAACCTCACCGATGCATGCGATGCTCAGAAACAGGCCCAGGTGGTGTGGTATGACAAACGAATTTGAAGCAGGCTCGTCTCGGCCTGTTTACGACAACATTACAGGTGGTGAGTCTAAGATGTATCAATACGATCCAGAAACGAAGCGCCAGTCGACGATTTGGGTGATTCAAAACGAATCATCGCCTACCAAAGTGAATGGATCTAGAAGCGGGGGGAAGATTTTGATCGCGACCTTTTTCAATTCGCCTGGCTACTTGGTGTCAATTCCTTTACCGAACCAAAGAAGCATCAACGCTGAATGGTATATTACCAAATGCTTGGCAGGTGTTTTCTCTGTTGTGAGCAACAAGCGACCAAACACAGGGCTCCGCGGTCTACTGCTCCAAACTAAAACTCAAACTCAAATCATTTATTTCAATTAAAACATTTACAGGCACTTTTGAATTGTCAAGGAATCGGTCAGTCAGAAATATGAAGCTAGTTGCCCATTCCAAAGCGCAGTAGGTCACTATGGAGAAGAACGGGCAAGAAACTCCATGAACACTCTTTTAAATAATATTGTTGTTACAAATATATTAGTTACATCGATTAATGTTGACACTATAAGTGAGAACGATGTATAATAACTGTACACGTTAAAAGCGTCCAGAGTGCAGCAAAACATAATTAAAAACAATCCATCAAATTAATTATTAAAATAAGCCGTGGCAGCTAAGAGATGACCAGTCCCAACTGACGGCGCCCGTTCACAAACATGACGCATGGATCAGCACCATTCAGCTCAACCATTTTGAAGGGAGCTAAATGATCCGACACACGCGCCACCGTCGGCGAGACATTTTAGTGAGCACGACATACTATCAGCAGCCAAGGCACATTCAAGTCAATCTATGACATTAGCCGGTAAATGGTAGCTCTATAGTCCAAAGTACTCACATCTGTGCAATGCATCTATATAATAAAAAGGAGATTGAGTTTATATAATGCAAATATATTCTTACAATCTTCAGCAGCTTCAACAGTGTTTCAAATGTCAATTAATTAGTTGTGGTGTGGAGCAGGACCAGCATTAAGCCAGGCATTTTTATCAGTTATGTAATCCGCTAACCTATAATACGCCTGCCTGCATACGAGTAGTGTGCGTTTGACAAAGGATTTGAATTTTGTCTCATTCAGTTGAAGTATGTGGGGAGGATTTTATTATAACATTTTAGACAGTACCCCATGAAAGATGAGTCTACTTCAGCCAGTCTGAAACCTGGTTGAACTAATAGGTCCCGATTTCTAGTACTATAATTATGTCTTTCACCTCTTTTACTGTAAATATGTAATTTTTTTCTTTAGTCCACCACGACAACGCGCGTTCACACACCGCGCTCAAAACGAGGGACTTTATGAACAGCACGCCAGTCAAACTCCTGGGTCACCCTCCTTACAGCCCTGATCTAGCACCATGTGACTTCTTGTTATTCCAGAAAATAAAAAATCTGCTCAAAAGTATAAAATTTTCGTCGCCGGAAGATGCGCTTTCAGCGTTCGAGCAGGCTGTAAACGAGGTGTCTACGGCGGACTGGAAAAAGGGTTTCGAAAACTTGTTCAGACGCATGTAACTTTGTTTAAAGGCTAGTGGTGAGTACTTTAAAAAGATTTATTTAAAAAAATACAGAACATTTATTTTTATTTTCGCAAAAGTTTCTGAGTGTCCCAAATATTCACAGGCGAAGAGAAGGGAGACAAAGAGAGAGTCACTTTTAAACTATCGGGTATCAAAGAACATTCCAAATTATTCAAATGTGTCTGGGTACGGACACTGGCCAGTGACAAATGTACATAAAGGAACATGTGTCAAAAAGGTAAAATTAACCAACAGCAATGAGTTTCATATTTTATAAAAAAAAATCTTTACTATGTAGGTAATTAATTTTAAGTTATGAAAAGTACGTTTGATATTGTTTCAGCTTTGGGTTCTGTGCATTAGTAGAGCATTAAAAAAAAACAAGTCACTTTTCACATCAAAATAGTAGTGAAATGTTGGTGAACATATGACTGTGCTGCACACTGATTGTGGAACGCACACATTTCAGTCTCAATGGCGATGTTGACTAATATTAAAAATGTAAATTTCAAAGAAGGCATAGTAAAAATCTAATAATCGAAAAAATCTGTTTAATGGATGTAAATATGAAGAAGCTAGACACTTTCAAAGTTTTTGTAGGGGATTATTCTTGTCCTTGTCGCGCGGTATGGACAATGTATGGCGCTAGTATGAAGATACATAGTCGTGACGTCACTTCTATGATAGTGCTGTCCTTGTCTAACACTTAATTTAAAACGTTTCTAACTTGGCAATTATTGAAGCTTTTACACTATAAGTAATATTATTTGCACTATTTAGAAACAAACATTTTTTTTGGATAAAAAATCAAAAAATGTTATCATCCCTTTTCAAATATTTGAAGGAAATTGCTAACCCATCGCTTCATATGTTTGAAAAATTCGTCTGCTCATCAACCTATACAACGTAATGAATGCTGTGGAGCTGTCAAAATGAAAGGCATTACTTCATTCGGCATTATTCGCTGGGTGGTAAACCAACTTTCATACTGAAATGCTTATCTATGCCCTCTTTTCCTTTTATTACATTAGCTACTGTCCACTGACGCTACCACATACATACCTATTTGGTACAAGCCAATTATTGAACAAACTAATTTAGGTATTTCGTGTACTAGCAGTCAATTAACCAAAGATTGTAATTAATAATGCACAACATAATGCGACCACAAAATGTTTCAGAAAAAATTAAGAAGAATTACAAAGCATGTATAAAGTAAAACTACAAATAAGCTTATTCTAGCAAAAACTTTACTCCAACATTAACCTAAATTATAAAGTGATAGATTTAATTACAATGAAAACCAGCTTTATGTAGGTAATATACATAAGTGTGTTCGTCGAAACGAAAGACGGACGAACAATGAGAGTTTGTAACTTTTATCGTAAATTTAATTAACTTAATATTAAACAAGCGCAATTGGAAGCAGATGATGTAATAAATTGCCAACAACAAGTTGGAATTAGCTGCAAACAGTTTTAGGTTTGTGCTAGTTATCTGCAGCTCTCATACTTCTGCAGCTGTTAGAATGGCAAACACGATAACATTAATGAATTTGGGTTTGGTTGGCTTTCATTTCCTAAGTCTGGCGGTGAGTTGTGTCGGTGAGGATTACCTCCTGCCATCTCTCTTACACATGCCACATGCCCCATATCTATCCATGTCCCTCTCACGCCTTATTTTGTTCCTCTTAGGTAGCAGCTGTATCTGTTTTAGCGAACAGGATTTAACTAGATTACACACCTTTACAAATAAATACCTACCTCTAATACTCACGTTCGAATACAAAACCACGTTTGATATGAATGTGACTCGAATGAAGGTAATAATAATTGCAAATGAAAAGTGGAATCCTTTGTTTTATCCACACAAATATGAAAACATAGACGGAAAATCTTTTATAATGCCACTGAAATACGCATTTGAATTTTTATAATTTTTTACGGCTTTAATATCGTGAATTTATGAATCATCATCTCCTGTAACGCATTTCAGAATAAAAGCTTCATTTTTCTATGTAAATGAAATGTTTGATTGCGGCCGCGGCGGAGCGCACGACAAAAATCTTGTAATAAACGACCCTCGCTCTAACTGTATAAAATGTTTCCTCGTTTTAGGGTTTCGCAGACACTATAATTGTGTGATGTCGGGAACCCTTATAATTTCTTCATGTTCGTCCGGCCGCGGCTCGCAGCAGCTACGTCAATTTGGCACTGATTTAATGTAATTTCACACGAGTTGCCTTTTATCCACATCCTAAGGCAGTAATCGGCAGGGTATCGATCCCTCTAATATTACGATAGGAAATATTACCCAGCAGTATTTTTGATTGTTTGCTACTTTCAAAGTGATAACGTTGTTCCATGATATTGGCTGTTATGTTTAAGCCTTGGAGGCTCTTAGGCCTCGACTTAGGGGGCTCCTAAGCGCATGCTTGGAGGGGGGCCAGTTCCCACTTAGCTGGAAGACGGGGGAACTGGTCCTCGTTAAGAAGCCGGGGCGCCCTGCGGACTCTCCGTCCGTTTTCCGGCCCATCATGCTGCTCGACGAGCAGACGACCACGAGGTGGACAAGCTCTTTGAAAGAGTCATTGTAAACCGCCTCGTCGGGCGGCTGGTGCGGATGGGTCCGGATTTGGCGGAGAGCCAGTTTGGTTTCCGCAGGGGGCGCTCTACGGTGGACGCCATCATGCGCGTGCAAGCCCTCACGAAGGGGGATGATGTGGCCCGGGCTGAGGTCGTCTTGGCGGTGTTTACCTTCAATACCCTGCTTAGGAGTTGCATCAGGGAGGCATTTCGGTATCACCGGATGCCGACCTACCTCTGTCGCGTGGTCGAGGCCTATTTCTCGGACAGGGCCGTCATCTACCCCGCTCAGCGGGGAGAGTGGTACCGACGAGAGATTTCGTGCGGTGTCCCACTGGGATCGCTCCTGGGGCCGCTTCTGTGGGATATTGTTTACGACTGGGTTCAACGCGCCGACCTCGACACACTGGTCCTGGCACAGGGGAGGTAGCACCAGGCGGCCGCCGAACAAGCGACACTCGGGATTGCGACAATCGTCGAGAGGATCCAGCAATTTGGACTCCCAGTGGTCCTGCACAAGTCCGAGGCCATATGTTTTCATGGTCCGCGGAACAAGCCACAGTCGGGTTCACAGAAAACGTCAGGCGGGGTTCAAATCGGTATCGAGTCGACGATGAAGTACCTGGGACTCGTCCTCGATTTCCTCGATTTCGACTTCCGACGATTGGCTCCCAGACTGGAGCGGGCTGGGGCTGCCTTGAAGCGGCTCCTGCCCAATCTAGGCTCTACACGGGGGTCGTGTGGTAGATGGCCTTTTACGGAGCACCGGTGTGGGCACGCTATTTTAGGCGCCGACCAGCCCGCCAGTTGGATCGGTCCGAAAGTTCATGGCCATCTGGCTGGTGTAACAAAACTACTGGATCCTAACTACATAAAAGGATGAAAGTAGACTTGGCACAGATAGTTTAATGGATGAGATAGAAAATACAGGTAGTACTATAAAAACACTAAACAAGGTTCACACGACACTGAAGTTTATATAGAAGACTTGAAGATGAACAGCTGGAAAGTGCGCCCGGAGGAGGAGGATGGAGGATCTTCGTAGATTGGCTTAGTGGGCGTACTCGGTTCTGTGAAAGGAAGAAGAGGAGGAGATACAGAAAGAGGGTCTTCAGGTGTCGAAGGGACACTTCAGAGTGCCAGTATCCTTCGACAAAGCTCGAAGTAGAATCTCCAGGCAGATGGTTATTCTGCAGAGTGCAGACATAAAATTTCCAGGCAGATGGTTTGTTGACGAAGCCCGGACGCCGAATCCCCTTCAGATGCTTTAGGCCTTTCTTATATAGGCAAAATATTCCTCTTCCAGAATTTATTGTTGACGATTTGAAGTTTCAAAATTATGTTTTCCTTCAATTTGACATCTCATCTGCCAGTAAAAAACCAGCCTATGTGTTCGGCCAAGATGTATTAAAACTGTGGCGGCATCTACACCGCCACATGCAAACAACGCATCACACTGACGTCACACAAATCCTGCATCGCACAATTAGAGTTTACCGCGCAGCTAGCATATATACAACTTCCCGACAACAATCATCGGGCAGTTGCCCACCAGATACGACATCCATCTGATCGGAGGATCCTCCCTTTTCCAAGAGTATGAGTGAACTTTACACCCTGTTCCTCATATCTCTTCAAAACCTCCACGATCGAGTCCGTGCGTGTCATTATTAATTATTTTAGAAGTCGAAATTCAGTTAACAATCGGTAATTATATAGAAAATACAATATTTCAGCTAAACCTATTGAAAAAAAAAACAAGTTATATAAACCAAAAAGCAATATTCATAGACTGAAAGAGAAAAAGAAAAACAATGACAGTTGACCTAAGTATCACAACAATGAAAAATGTAAGAAAAAATATGAATGTTATATTACAGATATTATAAAAGAAATCGTTTTAGAACGATTTGTAAAATGCTTACAAATAAAAGAATATGATACGGGACATGAATAGATGAATGAATGATGACTAATGGTGCAAGTATAGCATACACTATACTGGTCCGGGGATATCGCACGGTATCCTTCGAGGCGGCGAGCCCCCTTGACGGATTGCCACCATGGTATCTGGAGGCAAGAGCAGTTCACGTATGGGAGTGGCGCGAGAAGGCAAAACGCCGGGTGTAACTCTGCTGCCGTGAGAAATCACGGTACAGCGAACAGAGCTCCAGCGGGATCTCATGGCGACATGGAGGGTGCGATTGTCACAACCCGGTGCTGGACAAGCCACAATAACTGGGATAAGTCCCCTCTTTGAGGAGTGGTTGGAGAGACGCCACGGCGTCCTCACCTTCCGCCTGACACAGGTCCTCACCGGACTTGGTTGTTTCGGAACGTTCCTGTTTCGCATAATGCGGGAGGAAACGCACGGGTGTCACCATTGTGTGGATCGCCCGGAGGACATGGTGGAGCATAGGGTGCAGGTCTGCCCAGCTTGGGTGGAGCACCGCCGTGTCCTCGCGGAGGCAATCGGCGGCGGCGATCTCTCGCGTCCGACCCTGGTCCAGGCCATGGTACGGAGCGAGAGGGAACTCGTTCTAGCATGCCCTCAGCAACTATTGTGCGATTGAGTTTTTGGAGAACGAGTCAATTCAGACCCAACATTCATGAAACGCATTATTACTGGTGGCCGAAACCGACATAAGGGAGAATTCGCGGCGTGAACGTATCTCAATTCCGGACAAAGCGTTTAAAATTGTACACGCTATAAACTGACCACGCTATTTGCTATGGGGAACGAGCAGGCGCCGAACCAATCCCTCAACAACTCTTGTGCGATTGAGTTTTTTGAGAAAATTCAGGTCTTTTGGAGCTATCCGAGCGGCGACATGTTTCATACCTAACTGATTATTTACAATGGTACGGATCGCCTCGTGAGCCACAAAGATTGTTCAGCGGCTACCTACCTCAAACTTGAATGAGGATTTTCAGTCACTATTTCCTTCACTTTTGCGATGTTAAGTTCAGCTGACGTTGATGGCCCACCAGAGCGAGGCAAATCTTCCATCACACCTCGACCGGTTACCACTCATTAATAAGTACATGTTTTTGATAAAGTCGATTCACCGTAAGCCTTTTGTAACATTTTCAGTGACGCCGAACATGAAATTCCATTGGCTACGTAAAATTTAAGACAAACTGTTTGTTCGATGTTTTTGTCCCTTACGAAATTCGCTATACATACTAGATATGATCTAACTAATAACGGCACTGTGTTAAATGTAAATAACAGATGCAATTCAAACTCCGCGTCAAAATGGGAAACAGTTGTGCTAATCTAAAAACAAGAAAAAAATAATTTGGAATCATAAACAAATCATCCATTCCCGATACTTTTTGACAGAATGTATGTAGAATCTTTTTGCTTCTCGCAAACATTAAAAAAAACAATAAACATTATTGACTTCGCTATGGTTTAATTACATGTATGGATAATTTCAGATTTTTCATTTAATTTATTGTAGAATTGTTTTCATTTTTTGATTACGGACGCTTTTAACGTGCACGTTACCAACCCCAAGTTCTGGCGTTTTTTATGGATTTTATTCTGAGGAGTGAGAACACTCTCACTGCTCAAAAACAAAAAAAAACTTATCCTTCGTCTCGTAATCGTTAAAAACTAGACTAGGGCTCTCACACACGTGAGAGTCCTAGTTTTTTTTTGTCATACAACGATTGGAAGAAGTTTGTTCCAAGTGAATTTTGACACACTTGAATTGAATAAAACTTATGTTGATTACCATATTATAGTTTCAATAGGAAACTAAATTCAATTCAATAACAGAAAAAAAAGTTTTACAATATTTACGAGGAAAAGACGATATTAAAGTGTTATCATCATTAGTAGCACACCAAAAACCCGTAGAATAAAATGATAAGTAAAGAGTACAATATTTGATTTTAATCAGGCCGTACGGAGAATAAAATGATAATCGACATTTTAGAACTTAGACGATGATAGATTTTGACTAACTTCTTATATTTTAAATAATATCTCTATTTTAGTAATTTGGCGTGTTTCACAAAAACATAGGAAAAATAACTTTTTTTCAAAGCTAACAATCATCCGTCTATGTCCAGTATTTAAGGAGCAATCGACGAAAACATGTTTTTTTATATTTCTTGAAAAGTTGGGTTTTTGTAATTATCATTTAATTCTCCGGGGACTGCGAAATGCAAAAACATTTTTTCTTATCCGACAAGTAGTTCTAGAGATAAGCGTGTTCAGCAAAACAAACAAACAAACTGATTTTTTCCGTGTCCCTAGCATTAAAATTATTCGTCAGTTATTTATACCGTTATTGATAACCGACGAATATTTCCTACACTAGGGGTCTAGAATAAGGTTCTGAACTACATTGATGGTGGTTACAGTTTACGCACTGGTTAAAAATTTAGACTGTAAAGATAGCAGAGTAAAGTTACTTTTCGTGTGTGTCTGTGCGACCGAGTTGCCCAAGTTACTCGATGTGATGCGGTTTTTGTGAATATAAAAAAAACTAAAGGTTTGTGTGTATACATTAATATTAAACACACATAAGCGAAAGCCGGGCCCTGTCAGAATATCAGCGCTGCGTTATTTTTTTTTTTAATATCGCAGCATTATGCTGAGATAGGAGCCTTTTTGGCCTCGCACAGGTCTTTTTACTGTTTTTTGTTGTTAATCTATTTATTTATTTATATTTATTCACAAGGCAACTACAACAGGTGATAATCACAATATATCACTAGGTTCACGTTATAGGTTTCTACCTGATTATCACCCAAAGCGTAATCGCACAGCATGACCAGCAACAACAACAGCAATGATGGCAACAACAGTAAAAAGCTTAGTTCACAAAATTATACAGGAACAAGGTTCGTGCGTCTGCCCTCCATCCCACTCACTTCTACTCAGTCAGGGAACGAGTAGGAGACCAAACAGAGACCAACACGCCAGGTAAAGTACATAATTGAGACAAATTTACATTATTTAAGGAAAAACAGTATTTAAAGCGTAACAATATTAAAGTGAAAGAGTACATAAATTTCTTCTGAAAACAGCAGCACGGGAATCGAAGATATCAATACTATTGTTATCTTTGGAAATTTCGTTGTAAAGTCGACACATTATTTGTAAAGTCCAGCAGTGCAAAAGTTCTTGGTATTCGCGTGTTATACCTAGTATTGATGTTTATGAGGGACAGCAGAGCAGAAGAGTCCAGCTTAGAATGTAGGATCTTATGCAGGTTTAATAAGTCCTGCTGTTCGCGACGGGCATGCAAAGTCTCCAGATTGAACTTAGTAAGGCGTTCTGAATAGCTTTGTAGCGTTCTAGAGAAGCCGTACGTACCGGTACGACACCCACTTAACACATTTTCTTTGCACACTTTCAATTCTGTCAGAGTGTACTGCGTAACACGGTGACCAGATTATCGAACAGTATTCCAAAGTACTTCTTACTAGGCTTTTATAAAGTAATATGAAGCTTTGAGGTTTTTTAAATCCCTTGGTAGACCTAGATATAAAACCGAGAAGTTTCAATGCTCTATTCGTCATGCTATTGTAATGATCCCTAAACGATAGTTGTTCATCAAACAACACGCCGAGATCTCTAGCTACGTGCTTTCGTTCTAACGACTGACCCTCGAGTCTGTAGTCATATGTGTTCTTTACACGTTTTTTTGTGAAAGTTATAACAAAGCATTTATTTATGTTCAATATCATTCGATTAAGGGTACACCAGCCAGAAATGACACTTAAATCGTTCTGAAGGGTTTCACTGTCGGAGGTGTTTTTAATAGACGTAAATACCTTCAAATCGTCGGCATATAATAGACAGGGACATACTAATTTTGTCACGAGATCGTTAATAAAAATGTTGAAAAGTAGGGGCCCTAAATGCGATCCTTGTGGAATGCCTGACGTTACATTAACTGGTAACGACAAGTATCCTCTAACAGAAACGAGTTGGCTTCTGTATTTCAAGTAAGACTGTATCCACCGGAACAGGGAACCATGTATACCGTAAGCTTACAGCTTCAAGAGTTCTTCATGGTTAACTTTATCGAACGCTTTCCGAAAGTCTGTATAGATTGAGTCAATTTGACCACCCTTCGCGAAAACAGTACACAGATAGTTTTTGTACTCGAGCAGGTTTGTAAGTGTTGATTTACCTCGAACAAAACCATGCTGGGATTGGGAAAGATACTGTTTAAAATGAGAATAAAAATGCTGATATAAAGACGCTTCAAAAAGTTTTGCCATACCAGATAACATACTTATGGGTCTATAATTTTCACAATCTGACTTGTCACCCTCTTTGTAAATGGGCACAACGTGCGCCCTTTTCCAGCAAATCGGAAACGTTCCCAGTTTCAACGATCGATTAAACAAATAATAGAGTGGCAAAGATAGCTCTTCAGCACAGTTGACCAGAAAACGAGAAGGTATTCCGTCCGGACCAGCGCATTTATTAAGATCCAGTTGTTTCAATGCACGCAAAACATAATCGTACTCAATATTAATCTCCGATAAAGAAGAGTTACATTCAATACCTGCGCATGCCTCACCACTAGGAGGAGTTCCAGATGTATCCTCAAAAACTGAACTAAAGAAGTTCGAAAATAACTCGCTAATAACTTGACTGTCGGATGAAACCACTCCACCAAATTTCATCGTTTGTGGTAAGCCATTCGTTCTTTTTTTGCTATTGACAAACATCCAAAATGATTTGATATTATCAGATAAACAGTCCTCTGTGGATTTTATAAAGGAACTGTAGCAATCTTTTGTAAGAAACTTGCACCTACTTCGCAACATTGAGAAGGTGTCATAACCACGGGGGTTATTATATTTCTTGAATCGTCTGTGAAATTTGTTTTTCTCATTGAGACATTTTTTAAGAGCTGGAGAGTACCAGAAAGGCTGAGCAGACTCACTCAATTTGGATGTGGGAGTATGCTTGCTGATAATAGAGATAAGAACCATGTAAAACTCATCCACCGCCCGATCGATATCACTTGATAATAATCTGTTAGTTTATACATTGTTTGTTATTTTTTTACTATTTGTATTCCCTGTGCGTGTCCCAAATAAAATATTTTTCTTTCTTTCTTTTCTTTCTTTCGAAAGAAACCTTGATTTTTTGTCAAGTCGTAAAACCCGCGAGAAGCATGGGCAGGGTGGATTGCTAGTAAAATGTATAAATAATCCGAAATAAACGAAGGATTGAGGAAATAAAGTTAGTGCAGAAATAAGTTAATTGCAGGCGACTCACGCAATTCAACACACGCCGATACTCGTAAAGCCATACGCAAAACGAAGCTCTGAACATAATTGCCTTAGAAATCATAGATACTTATACCAAAGATACGGTAATGGGGGCTAAGTCAAAACGCTCATGGTAAAATCGTTCAATATTCATCAACAAACGTCTATATAAACACTGAGTTGCTGCAGTTGATTTATTATAACAAGTAATAAGTAAACAAAGGTTTATTAAATTAATAGAAGTTAATGTTCATACTTTACTGATTGGAAAAATATATATATGACATTCTGTATGCAACTGACATAGGGGCAATGGTGGATCACATTTTTATTCGAAATTATTTTCTTTCAATGAAGATTTAAAAAAAAACTGCAACAAATGTGCAAAAAAACATTTGATTTAAATGCAATAAAAATAAATTGGGATAGGGTTAATTACTCGTTTTTAATACAAACTGTCTTAAAAGTTTGTTAAACGAATACTTGGTATTACAGAAAAAAAAACAAAAGCGGAATAAATCTGTGAAAACCCACTATTCTCACAATAAACCTGTTCTCATTCATAATTTTGAGATAATAATGGTATACATTAATTAATGGGATTTACAAATGTGCATCCGCATTTTAATTATTTTTCTAAATGAAATATATATAGGTAGAAAGTACCTATCCAGAGTCTTTTATTAATTAAGTTTTATCCAAGTACCTACTGCTTACAATAGACGTGTTTTAGTGATAAATTTCATTTATTTATAATTTAGATCTGTTGTGATTTTTCTGTTTTTTTTCTGTCTTAGTTGTAATTCCGGTAGTACTATAGACATATCTCTGTCTAACCTTCGGGAAATAAAATAGCTTCAAAACACCACAATACTAACATTATCACTACTTCATTGGAGACCAACGCTCCAGCAGGACTAACATGACAGGCGCGAGAGGGCTCTCTATCTCGATTTGTCGAAATTTGTCCACGAATCTGACGTTATATTAGAATGCCTAACATGACCGATATGCTCGAGATAACTCGAAACTGGCACTTTGACATTTCTATAACTCGCTACGAGATACCGACAACCGGCAACATCGGTCTATTTTACGCATGGAATTAGTAATAATAATAATAATATATCGTTAATTAACCAAATAGTGTTCTTAAATTTCCTAAAATTATAGTAAAAATAAATTATTCCTAAAATTATAGTAACAAGGGAAACATAATTTTAATATTTTAACATGTGGACTCCACACTAGGTTGAGCCTGTCCCGTGGAGTCCTTGAGAGTTTTAAACAATTTGAATTTTCAGGCTCGTTAACTTGTAAATGTATTTAATACTAATTGTTTTGACAATTATACGTAAAACAAAATCAAATATTAAGACACGAAAAATAAAATATGTTAAAACAATTGTTTGAAATTTGATGTGTCGCAGGAATGTATTTAACGAATGTAATGTATATGAGGGTTCGGAGGTAGTGTGAGAGTGAGTGTGTCTGCGAGTAGTATAAATTGTTTGTTATAAATATGTTATGACATTACTCTAATGAAGGCTTCGGTGAGTAGGTTTGAGCTAACAGCCATTTTGTATTTTTTTTTTAACAAGGTTGGTTATACAATTTTTGATGTCACAGATTTTTGCAATTTTATTGTAAACGAATCTGAGCATAAATTCTTGCGTAAGTTGTGCAAAGGCAGTTTTTACTACAGTAAGTGGACATATGTAAATTCGTTGTTTAAGTAGTTCTTGTTATTCTTTGGATTGGATTGTTATTTTTTGTTGTTGTACTACTAATTTAAGGATGTATAACTGTCGGATATTAAGGACTGATGCTTCTTTAAACAAGTGATCTGTAGGATAACGAAAGTATTTTCTATACATAACCAAGCACTGATCTCTTTCCAATTGTATTATTGAGGTGATACCGGCTCCGCCCTGTACTGGTATGCAGTAGCAAAGAACTGACTCACATAATGCAACATACACTAGGTGTACGATCTTTTTGCTGGCCGAGTTACGTAACAGTTTCATTACGTGAATCAGCTTTCTGATTCGTTTAGCTACCAAGTCGATACGAGGTCTGAATAAAAGACGTTGATCTAACTGAACCCCTAAGTATTTGAGAGAATCAACTTTTTTAATTTCCTCACAGGTGCAGTGAGTTGACCTGCAGGTTGAAGGGTGGATTTGAAGCAGTAAAGAAAGTTTTGGTGCTGACGAGAGAGTTTTATGGAAACAGATGTAGTTCGTTTTTTAAATATTAAGTGACAGAAGCTTAAGGTCGAGCCAGTTTTTGATACTAGTTAAGCCAGTTTGGGCTTCTAAACGGACTGTTACCCAAGATTTGTTTGTTATGAAAAAAAATTGCCTCTGCATTTTGTGTAATGTCGTGATTATTCATCACGCCTTTACACAAAATGCAGAGGCTATTAATATAAATGACAAATAGTGTCGGGCCCAATACACTACCTTGAGGCACTTCAAATACTATGGTGCTATGACTACTGATGGTGTCCCCAATTTTAAAACATTGCCTTCTGTTAGAAAGGTAGGTCTCAAACCATTTGAGTGGCAGTCCTCTTATACCAATCGTCTCGAGCTTTATAGAAGTATAGGAATGGCAACGGTGTCGAAAGCTTTTGCAAGGTCTAGGAATATTCCTATGCATTTTTCCTTACCCGCTATTATGTACTAGAGTGACCTGTGCCTCTATCCATTTGTTAGGAAATATGCCTGAGTCTAAGCTAAGGTTTATAATATGTGTGAATAGAATTATGATTTCACTTTTTATTTGTTTAATAAGTGTTGGTGTAAAGTTATCCGGGCCTGGGGCACTGTCGTTTCTCAGATTTGAGATTATTTTGTCTACGTACATACGTACGTACGTTCTGCGTGTATGAGGCTCTCCTAGCTTTAGTTTGGTTATAACTGATTCCTGTGTTTAATTAATGTCTGTCAGAATTTTACTGGCTAAGTTTTTTGGCAATGGAGGAAAATTAATCATTGCAGTTGTTTATCGAAGTTTGTGCCGGAAATTCACCTTTAAGCAGTTGATTAGGAGAACCTATGTTGTTAGTCTGTTCACTAATATTTCTGATAGCTTTCCAAAAACCTTTAACATAACTTTAACATTGTTTTTGTTATCTTCTAATTTTTATTGTCGTGTTCGCGTTTAAGCCGGTTTATGATATTTGTGAAGAAATTCCTGTAACGATTGTAAATTAGTTTTATTGGTTTGGTCTTGATGGTGTTTATTTGAATCACGATGAAGTTTGTCCCTGTGGTTCATACATCTAATAAGTCCGAGAGTAATCCAATGTTTTCTGATGTATTTAGAGCGGCTAATTGTCTTTTTGTGCTGCACTTTGACAAGTGCAGCACAAAAAATGGAACCAATGAATTCCACAACATTCTGACGAATATGTGGAGTTCATTGGTTCCATTGTTGACATCTAGTTCGGAAACCACTCTAGACCAATCCACATCTTTAAGTTCCTGTATCAGTGCAGGGAAATCGATTTTTTTTACTTTGCGATGTTGATATTTTGAACCGGTAGGCGTGAGCATGTTGTACCCCATCATAACCATATTTACTATTATGATTCTACGTCTACCTCTTTTAATGTATGCTTAGTTTCTTGTAACCGACATGTTGTACTAAAATTAAAATACAAAATTAGTGGCCTAAGTAATAATGTTGCGAAAGTTTGATATTGCCATACACCCACAACTTCCTAGATTCGATAATTCGATTTCGATAATCACCATAATTGGCAAAGAGACTGGTTATTACTGCACGTGATGCTCATCTACGTAATAATTCAAACTCAAACTCAAACTCAAAGCATTTATTTCAAATAAACCAATTACAGGCACTTTTGAATTGTCAAGGTCGGTCGGTCAGAAAAATGAAGCTAGTTGCCCATTCCAAAGCGTAGTAGGTACCTATGGAGAAGAACGGGCAAGAAACTCCACGGACACTCTTTTAAATCAAATTATGTTTACAATAGATTGGTTACATCATTCATGTTGAAATTATGCATGTGAGAACGATGCAGAACGTTAAAAGCGTCCGTTATTTAAATATGAAAACAATTCGAAAATAAAATTTAATTAAAATACGCCGTGGCAGCTAAGAGATGACCAGTCTCAACTGACGGCGCCCGTTCACGAACATGACGCATGGATTCAACACCACCAACCATTCAACTCAACCATTTTGAAGGGAGCTAAATGATCCAACACACACGCCACCATCAGCGAAACATTAAAGTGAGCATGACATACTCTCAGCCGCCAGGACACATTCAAGTCAATGAAAGACGTACCCTGTAAATGGTAGCTTTAAAGCATGTACATAGTACTCACATATGGCATATAGCAATTATACAGTACTAAAAAAGTTGAGTTTATACAATGCAAAGATTCTTGTTTTTAATCTTCAGCAGCTCCAACAGTATTTTTAAATGCTAATCAATTAGTTGATGCGTCCTTGAGGAGCAGGACCAGCGATTAGCCAAGCATTTTTATCAGCAATGTAATCCCCTAACTTATAATATGCTCGGCTGCATAGTGTGCGTTTTATACAAGATTTAAATTTAGTTTCATTCAGTTGATGTATGTGGGGAGGTATTTTATTGTAACATCTTAAACAGTACCCCGTGAAAGATGAGTCTACTTTAGCCAGCCTGAAACCTGGTTGAACTAATTGGTCCCTATTTCTAGTGATATAATTGTGTCTTTCACCTCTTTTACTAAAAAGATGTAGATTTTTCCTTACGTACATGATGTTTTCATAGATATATTGACAAGGTACCGTCATGATGTTAATATCTTTGAACAATTCCCTTAGAGAGTCGCGCCTGCGGAGGCCATATATGGCTCTGGTGGCTCTTTTCTGCAGAATGAAAATGGACTCGATGTCTGCAGCCCGTCCCCATAGTAAAATACCGTACGACATAATACTATGAAAGTAACTAAAATAGACTAGTCTCGCGGTATCTACATCAGTAAATTGACGGATTTTTCTCACAGCATATGCTGCTGAACTTAGCCGTCCTGCAAGGGATGTTAAATGAGGACCCCATTGAAGCTTTGAATCGAGCGTGATCCCCAGGAAAATAGTTTTATCGACGAATTCTAGTTTCTCTTGATTCAATACTATCTCACAATTAGTACTTTTGACATTTGGTAAAGAAAATCTTATGCACTTAGTTTTTTTCCCATTTAATACCAAATTATTAGCAGTGAACCAATTTTGGATCTGCAGTAAGGCGTTATTCACGTCGTCAGGATTTAATGCACGCCTATTAATTTTAAAAATTAACGAAGTATCGTCAGCAAATAACACCATATGTGGTTGGGTTTTAAACAAATGAGGTAGATCATTAATATAAACTAAAAAGAGGAAAGGACCCAATATCGAGCCTTGTGGTACACCCATTTTTACTTTTAGACCGAGTGAATTGACACCGTTTATTTGGACTTGCTGTTGTCTATCATTCAAATAAGATTTTACTAAACTGAGCGCATGTTCGTAATGTTCAAGTTTTAAGAGCAAGGTTTCGTGGTCGACGCAATCAAATGCCTTGGAGAGGTCACAAAAGATTCCTATGGCGTCTTGAGCCTCTTCCCACGCTGTAAATATGTGGTTTAATAAGGTGACACCGGCGTCAGTCGTACAACGTCCCTTTGTGAAACGATACTGTTGACCGTGTAAGATATTATTGGTGTCGAAATGATTTAACATTTGATTCAGCATTACCTTTTCAAACACTACAATAGTACTCCCCTCCGCCACAGTTTTTCTCGTGGACGCCGAAAGGTAATTCGTTCCAATGTAAATAGCAGTTTATAACTAAGAGTTTTATTATTATTATGTTTTATAATAAACTGATGACTACAATAAGTATAACTATATAGCCATGTTATTTTGGAGTTTTATTTTTTTAGTGTATCATAATCGATCGAGGACGACTAAATTAGAGATAATCGGTGATTTTCTCATGTTGAATTGTCAAATGCGAGATAATATATGTGCCATGTTAGGGTTTAACGAGAAAACATCAAGTTTGACAGAACGAGTCGAATATTTTGTATGGCAGCGCTGTCAGAAAACGAGTAAAGTGACGATAAAGGCGCGACGAGAAACGCGAGAGAGTAATTGTCGCGCCTATCATGTTAGCCGTGCTGGTCGCTCACTAATGTCACCAGCAAACGTAGAAGAAATCGCAATGATTATTGATAATCTAAAACCAAACACCTGCGCTGGCATGGACGGCATCACCGTCAAAGCCATTAAACATATTAAAATACAAGTACAAATTACATAAAACGTTTATACAAAAATTAGCGTCTATAAAATAACAGGAAGCTTTTTCTGAATGTTCGAGTCTTACCTAGAAAATCGTTCGCAAGTCGTAAAATGGGAAACAACATTAGTAGCTCCGAGTTGATAAAATGTGGTGTGCCTCAAGAGTCAATATTGGGTCCTCTTTTGTTCCTTATCTTTGAAACATACACAAACTTCATATCGACCAAAATAAAGTTATTAAAGCCCTCTTTCAGTATCCCTACCTACATCCAAAAATTAAATAGAGATAAACACGTTCCTCACGTCGGGCGAATGACCTAGTACTGTTACACAAACCTAGAACAAACCACGGAAAGAATAAAACATATGAAGAAAAACAATAAATATGAAGGAGTACAACTACACAATTTACTACCAAAAAACATTAAAGAAGCTAAAGCTTTTTTATAAGTTTTGAAACACATCCTCGACGGCTTCAAGATAAACAAATAAAGTAAAAAATTATTACGTATTGTCTAGTGTTGTATAGAGTGCACGGTGCTTTTTATCAGTGCTGATAAGAGTAGTGCACTCGATGTGTACAAAGTAGCGCGCGTTCTGAGTAATTTACTTCTATGTACCCACTCACCAGATTTATTAAAACGATGTTTTTTTACTAGCTAACTGCACAACGAGCGCTCTGGACTATCTTAATTAATACCTACAATTTTTTTAAACTTTGTTTCTCATTAAGTGATTATGAAAAACTTTGATTAATAAATGATTTTTAAACCGTAAATACAGGCGGGCAGGGTTATGCTTTAAAATTTTAAAATTATTTTGTCTTATAAATTCGCCACGAGAGCCAAACACAAATTAAGTAGAACTTCCTACACCTACTAGATCGAGTTTAACCTAGTTTTATTTACAAGCACATGGAGGTTTTTTTCCTAGGTTAGTTAAGTTTATCTTTAACATTTGAAACTGTACCATAATGCGTAATACACAATCAATCGAGATCTTAATCGTTTTGAAACAGATTGCTAATCCATTGACAAGTTCGATAATAAATCTGCTTAACAATGTAAATAACGCAATGGATGTTGTTGAACTGTCAAAATACAACATAATCTGTCGTAATCGTTTACGAATATGTGTTACGCAATTAGACTGCAGGTGTATGTAAGCAAAAATAACAGATTCCGCTGGTTTCCTCCCCCTCCAGGAAATTCTATGTCCCTACAGTTTTTATAAATAATCAGACATTGGTGTTCAACATAAATACGTGGATATTTATCGAAAATATGATGTAGGTAATAAATCTTTAGACGGTATTACCGAAAATGGTTCACAAAATTGCTTTCTCATTTGCCTATGGCTGCTTACTTTTGTGAATACAACCGGCGAAGTGCGAGTTGTATTCACGCACTGAAGGTTTTGTACCTCGTTAGCTTGTTCGTTTTCACTTAATTATAGCATGACAGACTTTGTTCGGAATTCCTTGATTCTCTCCGGAATTCTTGAAAGGTGTGTTATGAGCAAACTATACATATGATTTATTCGGTACTACTCACAACTTTAACCGTTCTTTTGGAAGTCAATAAAGAATTACTGCATCTATAAGATATTTTTTGGTTTTTAACAAAATAACAATCTCTGATAACATCAACAATAGTGAGCTTTAGTCACTTATATAAAGACCATTGAGATACGTACAGAAATACTTTTTGAAATTAGTAGTCAAGCCTTGATACTTACCTCTCGATACGAAACCTGAAAAACCACAACACAGAATAAACACAACAACAATATCACTTACAAAAGCTTCCACACCAAATTGATAACGTCAAAATAGGCGGAGTTTAAATAGGGATTCGTTTCAAATAGCCAGAGTAAGCTCACGTTAGTCGTGACTATCGCTAAATAGAGATAAAGAACAATAAAGGTACAGCTGGTGGTAGTGGATGGCCTTTGTGCGTGGCTTTGAAGTGGCACGACTAACGAGACCGCCGACTGTACAAAGGGCAGCCCGCGAGACTATCATTGTCATTCGTCCAAACGAAAACTATTCACGTAGGACAACGCACGTCCTATTAATTAGATACCTCTAATAAGTCCCCTAACCGTATGCGAGCTTGGTATGAAACGAAATCCATCAAAGTGAACGTTTGTATTGCTCGTTCTGTAGTGTTATTGTTTCTGGATTTATGACTTTCATAGTGTAGATAGGTAGGTAGGTATTAATAAGGAAATCATTTTCAATAACAATAAATCGGAAAGAAAGAGCATGGTCGCGGTTTCTATGAAATTAACGGCTTTAACAGAGAACTTTATCTATAAGATTATATGTCACAGCGTTTTATCAAAGATCCAAACACTTAATTAGTGAAGCGTCCACTTGCGGAACCACAGAACGCCTAAAAAAAGTTACATTTACCTCGCCTCAACAGCGTAATTTGAACAATTCCAAAGAGAAATAGTGAGCAGAGATAATTCTAGTGGGACTGGCATAGTCGGTAAGCGTTTCTCAAGACGCTAGCGTGGGACAGTTCTCAAATGCCAGTCGAGAGAGGCTCGCATCTGTTATCTTGCAGACTGCAAAACTACGCTCCTTCAGAAACCGTGCATCGCTGCTCAGCTCGCCGGCTACAGCGGCTAAATTCTCAAAAGTTTCAAAACTTACTTGTTTATTTAGTAGGTAAACAGATATGGAATTTGGACCTTACGTATACTTTTCTAACAAGTATTTCCAATGTATTAAACGTTTTAATTAAATAACACAAAACTATTTCTAACACTTTATTAAAATTTTATGGAATGCTTTATCATCAACAGTTAATAGCAAAAACTCAGAATGATGTTGTTGAGCACCAAGCTAGCCTTTTTATACCATACATATTTATTTATACGCAACGTTCTTTATTACAACAACCAATTTCTTAATTCACCATAATTAATATACTTACAAAAGTTCATACATATTTAGTGGTACCTACCAATACATTTAAAACCTCCGCGATATTATGGAATTTCTTTCAAAAGAACATGTGTTTCAGTTGCACTGTGAAAATGGTCTCGTAATTGGGCTGTTAATTAATTGGTTTAAAAAAGATTTCCTAGTCATCTCTTGTGGCTATTCAACATACACATATAAGTTAGTCTTTCATGAGCCCGGTTTCGAGTAGTTCGGATATCCGAATGCGGGGTAACAAAACAAGAAAGCGTTGGGAAACTACAACTTTAAAACCATCAGCAGAGAGTTGTAGGTATACTTTAGCACAACGAACCAAATAAACATTTTTTATGCCAGCCACGTAACAGTTTACTTAGTGAACATTCAGATTGCTCCTACCTAAGACAACACTAGTTAAGGTGCATTTGCGGGGAAAGTTGTGAACATCGGGAGCAAGTTGCGAGAACTCTTGTCACCCGCGCACTTGTTATCTCAAACACTCGCAGAACTGTTCCGTGCAACTTGCGAGAAACGTTGCGCGCTTAGGCGACGGCGGGGCAAGGGAAAAATATGAGTAATTGCGTTTTCATGAGTTTAAAGTCCGCAGATATATTAAAGAGCTTGAAAGTGCTTGTGCTTGAAAAGCAAAAATATCATCAAGGGGAAAATAATGAGCAAATGTTGCTTGACTATACATTTTGAAACAGTGACATAACATCACGCCGCTATAGTACACCCACATTTCGCCAGTTATGTCCCAGGTGGCGTGCCTATTGCCATCAACCGGGCACAAATCCAGACTCCGGGCTGCTACTGAGAAATTCTAGATAGAAAAACCCCATAACACGTTGCCCGATCTGGGAATCGAACCCAGTACCTCATGCCCAGCTGTAGCTTTTGTGACCACTAGACCAACCAGGCAGTCACATTTGAAACAGTGATTAATGATATAATGCTTCCAAGTTCGCATTCAATCGAAACCAACCTACGTAAACCCACGAACCACATCGGCGCAGATATCTTAGCTGTTATCCATGTCATTTGTCAAGTTCATAATCTGATCTAGCTAACCGCACTATCTATAAGATGTATATCTTAATCTGCCGCTGAAGCGCTTTACTTGTAGTTGGGAGTTGGTCGGCCGTCCCGTACCTTGTCTGACGGTGAACTGCCTCCACTCGCTGTCTCCTCGGCTACTTGCTCATCCTCACAGTTTTGATTGTTATTGCAAACTATAGCCACGTTTCCGCTCGATATAAACAGTTACCAAATTAACACAGTATCTTACGAAAATATCGAATTTCAAATTTAGATAGTCGGGTAAGGATCGAGTCATTAGCGGCGGGGTCTTTACGCAATCCCAGGATATTTCATTGCTATAAATTAATATCGATTGCATAACTTGGTTGAACTTTGTGGCAAAATTTTAAAGGTTTTCTACAGGGCAAAAAACTTTTATTCGCATGCCAGTCTTTGTCAAGATTAGCGAATCATTAATTACAAAGTTTTGGGTTACATTAATCCAGTTAACTTCTTGTTTTTAGGTCACGAACTTGGACTGAATAAATGCATTTTATATATCAACTGACGTTCAATTTGAGAGAGGAACTAGAATTATACGCGGGATTTAATAATTATGTAACTCGTTATAAACTTTGATTACTTTGGTGCTCGTGACTTAGATTGACGGAGTGGGATGTTCCGTACAACAAAAGGCTTTTCATGAACCGAATATAACTTACAGTTCGCTCGGTAGGAGTTTGTGAGATACGGATTTGTAAATTATCTACAATTCTAAAACAATAATTAAGTTAAACTGAACCCGTTTTGTATGAATCAATACATAGTCGATTAAGGAATAATAATTTAATTTAGAACAACGATCTACATCTAATCAAATTTACCCGTTTCACATTGATAAATTCAATTTGCTGTCGGCAGATATATATTTTTCTTGTTAAAGTAAATGCTCTTAAATCGTGGGCTATTCACTGAATCCTTTTATCCCCGCCCTAATGTAGGTGGGATTAGTATTGCGTCTCTTGCTTTTATTGTATTTTAGAGACGAAGACAAACAAAGTTTGACTTAATCCATCAATTAGAGACGTACTGCATTCAACTAGAATGTTTACGGCTTCGGTTGTGAAACAACTCGTGCAAATGTGCGAGACAACGAATGGTTTTCAAGCATTTGAGTGTTTATCACTCTTTAAAAAAAAAACAAGAATAATCTGCTGTAAAATCTTTTGAAGGTCCCTAAGCTTTTGTCTTTGGTTAACCAAAGACATAAGCTAAATTTAAATAAGGTTAACCTAAATAACAACAAACTACCATTCCTAGAGATGTGAAAACGGATTAAATCAGTAGTCTTTCAGAAACAGCAACAGTCATGTGTCCATAATGTACATTGAACAGACAATCCAAGCAACAAAATGCATGTTGCATCCGTCATAACCATCCCAATTTTATCCGTATATTAATTCCTTTTGACTGAATTTGGCAGTCATTGGATTGTCTAGCACGATCCTCCATTAGCCGTAAACCTTTGATATGACCCCACGTCAGCACCTCTGTCAATCATACAATTGTCAATTTACAACATTCACAAGTGTTTTCAATTACAGGATGAAAGCCCTGGGGATGACCGGGGATTGTAAAGGCAGGAACATAAGGTCGGAAGCGATTACGGGCTATGTCGAAATTATTTGTACGTACAACAATACCGATGTTTTAGATTCTGAAAAAGATGATATGATAAGTTTTTGTAAGCTATACCTATTTGATTTTAAAGGGAAATATGGATGATACGGATACGATTGATCATATTCTACAGAATATTGGCCTGTACTGAATAAGTATAATCTCCTACACACTGATAATATCTACCTACTGCGACGTTATATCTTGGAAACTTCATGAAGACAAAATCCTCCAGAATCACACCTCAGTAATTGAAACCTTCAGGCCGAAGGTACTAGGTATCAGTACATAAAAATAACCAGTCAGTTTCATAAAGCCTTCCTTTTAGCATTGCCGTCATCCGATCAATAAGCTGTATAGGTACAGTGACGAATTGCGTACTCCACAGGTTTTTCACAAAAACTGAAGTTCTTTGGTATAGTCGGATTCGGGACAAGGGCGTTGGTACGCCACCTGTCAGACACGTCATAGAGGCGACGTTGATTCATCGAGCGTCAACTGTCCACCACAACTGACAGTCGATTAAGTATCTGTGTTGAAACCTCTAATCTATTGCCAGCCAGTGCTATCATGAGATTGATCGCGAGAAAGTAAAATACTGGTCACGATGCAGAAGAAATATTCAATATTCAGAACATGTAAAAGATATGTGACGTTTTCTTTGATATTTTTTTTTTAAAATAAATAGATTGAGATGTGCATTGATTTTACTTCTAATTTATTTTACCTCTTCTTTCTGAATAACTTTAAAATAAGAAAGTATGTACTATCGAATCGTATGTCTAGACTACTGAGACGATATTTGTCCTACTAACTAAACTCTATTAGGCCGTAACCACACAAGACAAACAGTTAAGACTCGTTTAAAATTACGTGACGGTATTATATAAGTGTCCTAGTAATGACTAACGCAGACAATTTTTTGGACAAAAGAGGCACTTTTGATTGGTTGCAAGAATAAATGGTGAAATTTAAAAATAAATGTCCTTTGAAGCAACAAAATTAAAGCGTTGCCTGTACCTATTCGAAAAGTTGGGACACTTAGAACGAACAGTAGCGCTCATAAGTCCATAAGCAATCTCACAAAGCAATAGATTGACGCTTCGGTTTCACTTACGACCTTCTTCTAAAAGTTGTTTCAATACTATAAACACGCACACAAATTCACTTAGTCTGTAGTTGATAGTACTTTAAAATTTCAACTAGCTTAACATAGGGCATGCTAGCTTAGTCATTACCGTGCTTGGGTAGGAGCGATTTTGGCAAGCCCTGAGTTCGAATCGCACCTGCGCCCGCGGATTAAGCTTGATGTTATTTTCAAATAATGTCTATTTATAGATTTTGATATATTATTAATATTGGGTTCCTGGGTTCGATTCCCAGGTTGGGCATAATGTTATTGGGTTTTTCTATTTAGAATCTCTCAGTAGCAGCTCGGAGTCTGGATTTGTGCTCGGTTAATGGCAATAGGCTCGCCCCCTATTACATGGGACTTAAACATAACTGGCGAAATGTGGGTGTACTAAAGGTACACCTCTGCCTAACCCTTCTGGAATTACAGGCGTGATGTTATATTATGTTAATACACATATAGTACCAAAAATGAACAATTTTTGTGTGTTTGAATAAAATTACTTGAAGTGGTTCGATACTTGTCTCGTTCATCTTTTTACTAAGACAATAAAGTTTGTAGGTAGACCACAAACAACTGAGTAAATTATTTCGATTTCTGTGAGGTAGATGCAATTCGTTACGACTATTCACCTGATTGAACATTGTGGGTTAGTGACTAATGTTTAAATCTGTTAACTAGCGGTATTGTGGTTATAATTTTCTAATTGCAGTGAAGTATAATATATTGAAGCGTTGGCAATATTATTGCGCTACGTAAATGATGTGATAACACAAATGGACTAAGTGTGAGTGTTATCATTGAAATATTTCATATTTTACTAAATATAAATTATTCTTTGTTTAAATTAGTGAATAAACAGAACAGTAAAGTGTTATAAGCATAATGTTATAAAATACTTTTTCTTAATTATTATATTATAAAGTATTTTGCTTAGAGATGTCTAATAGTATTACATTCTTTGTTCTAGAGAAATACTGTGAGTCTGTGGGTTAAGAGATGTGAGGAAAGGGAATCCTTGCTAGTCGGAGCGCTTGTTTATGAAGTGGAAAGCTTATTTAAACAAGACTTCACATCGTGAATGAATATGAAACAAATGGTTTCATACCATCCGGACATTTTGCTGAATTATTCAACACGTCATTAAAAACTATTCGCCGTGTACTCCATGCTATGTATAGTTATTGTTTGCTGGATTTCGGTGATGCAACCTAAAGGTTGCATCACCGAAATCCAGCAAACAATAACGTTTAAGTTTCGGAATATTTTATGCTGTATATTGCGCTATATCCGTGATAAATAAATTATAAAAATTGAGGTTTAGTTTTAATCCTCTTTTCTTAGAGAAAATAAATATTTAAGCTATCCTCAAATGTATTCTATATTCATTTTAGCCAAATAAAATACTCAATGTAAACAAACTGCCCTACATAACCACTTATTTAAAACACTTATTTTGGAAATTAAAGATCGAAGCTTAACGTTTATGGTGAAATCTACTTATTTTTGTTACAAATCAAAATAAAACAAATTTCTTCAAGTTTCTTGATATAGTATTGCACATCCAATTTGGCTGAAGAAGTTAATATAAATAATCGGATCGGTTTGTTATCTCTATGTAAAATATTTATACATGTCGGCGTCACGATTGTAAACAGCACTTGCAACGGGCCGAGTTAAGTTGTGCAAAGTGGGACGTTCGCCTCCCCACTCTCCCCACTTCTCAATCAACTTAATGTAAGCTAGTGCGCAGCGAGAGAGGGTCATTTTTGTGGCAGGCTCGGCCTGGTGCACCTGCTGTAGCGCCTAGAGTTATCATAGCGATCCATTAAATTAATTAACAAGCTGTTGGAATAAAAAAGTTGGTTACTGCTATATTTCATACTTTCATTTAATATGTCGGCAGAGGGCCTTCAGGTCATTTTCATGGTGATTATTTTATAAGAAATTGTGAGTGAAATAAAGTGATTGTGCTACGAGTAGTAGTAGTGTCTCTATTTTCTTCGCCCGACAATCCACGCCTACTTACAAAGTGCAAGTGTAATATCGCTGATGAGGGCCTATCCCGATATACAAATGAATATGTTTTTATTTTTGTTATCAACTGTAACGCTTTTTATTTCTAAAACCTTTTTTGCTAAAACAAAAATAATGAACAGCAGCATTTTTTTAAAGTAACAAAATGAAAAATTGCCAATCAAACTGCGCTGCATCTTATGAGATAAGAACCTAAGCCGCCTGCTTCTCAGTCCAACGCTTGGCGCCTAATGCTACCAGCTCGTATTAGATTAACTAGAATTTTTGCAATGCCATAAACCGGCCAGGTCACGAGCATGATGCGTGTCTAACAAAAGCGACGGAAATATATTTTTGTTTCTGCCAGTACGCGACTTTACGTCGTGCAAAGCTGCGATCTTTGTGTTGTGTGTCGTTTAAACACATACAGTCGTACCGCGAGTTCACAGCAATACGACTCTTAACGTGCCTATGCACTTTTGAACGCTTACTGTACTTATAAAAGAAATGAGCAAAGTAAAATAGAAGACAATAACGGAAATCTTGAAATTTAAAAGACACTTGTGATACCGAAGAATTTCAAACTGACTAGCATATAGGCACACAAATACTTACTAACCGAATAACGATGCATTTCGATAAACGTCAATTTGATGTAGAGAGTAAATTTCCTCTATACTCCAAATGGAAAAAACAAATTAAGCCACCCTTTATCTTAGTTACTTTATACGGGTTCCATAAGTACCTACCTCAACTCCGCAGCAAAATAAGTAGGCAACTCAAACCACAAGTCATCCTTTAATCACACGGTAGGTTGAAGTTCGTCTGCGAAACATCGCAAGTGGTCTCTCCTTTTACCAATTCACGGTAGGTTACTGGATACTATCTATACATTCAAACATATTTTATTTTATACACGCTTCACTTTGTTTCAATTACGGCAAACATAACCAATGTAGCAAGGAAAAGATTTTTTTTTTCATGATTACACCTACTTTTCAACAATTTAATGTAAATATATTGCACAGTGTTCTTGAAGTAAAGAATATGGACGATGCTGCTTGAGCGAGCATGAGATTGCCTATGATGTTTGATCTCCACCGGGAAAATATTTTCCAACTCAGTTGCTTCAATAAATCGTGTATTTATTTAATTCAAACTTGTTACTGTCCAAAAAGAAATACAATAACGTCTCCATCAAGTTCAGTTTTCTAAAAACATTTTCCACAATTAATCCGAGGTAATAAGAGAGTTACAAATTCCAATACCGTAATATAACAATTTACAGGTTTACCATCATCCTCTCCTCTTCATCATCCCGCTCGCTATTACAAAGATCCTTGTAAACAAACATTGTGGGACACTCAGAAAGTTATGCGAAAATATAAATAATTATTCTATATGTAAATAGTTGTTATTAAATGTTTTCAAAGAACTCTCCACTAGCCTCTATATAAAGTTTCATGCGTCTGAACCAGTTTTCGAAACACTTTTTCCAGTCTGCCGTAGATACCTCCTTTACAGCCTGCTCGAACGCTGACAGCGCATCTTCCGGCGACGAATATCGTATCCCTTTGAGCAGTTTTATTTTATTTTCGAGAATAAAAAGAAGTTCCATGGTGTTAGGTCAGGGCTGTAAGGAGGGTGACCCAAGAGTTTGACCGGCGTGCTGTCCAGGAAGTCCCTCGTTTTGAGCGCGGTGTGCGAAGGCGCGTTGTCGTGGTTGAGCAGTAGCCCGTGGAGTCCTGTGTTTGGTCGCTCGTTACTCACAACAGAGAAAACTTATGCCAAGCATTTGGTAGTATATCATTCAGCGTTGATGCTTCATTGGTTCCGTAAAGGAATTGACACCAAGTACCTAGACAAATTGAAAATGATCGCGATCGAAATCTTCCCCCCGCTTCTAGATCGCTTCACTTTGGCGTTGATTCGTTTTGAAACACCCAAACCGTGGACTGGCGCTTCGTTTCTGGATCGTATTGATAAAACCAGAACTAACACACCTGTAATGATGTCATAAACACGCAGACGAGCCTGCTTTAAATTTGTTACTCCTATTGGGCCTGCTTCTGAGCATCGGTGAGGTTGTAAGGCACCCAGCGTGAAACTATCCTCCTCATGCAAGATGCACGTGTAGAATAGAAGGTGCTGACGATACGTAACTCGCCTATTATCTTGGATTAAATTTTTCACTGTTAGCACGTTTTCTTCCGTAACAGCCGTCAAAGGGCGACCACTTCTTTCTTCGTCCCCCAAAGTTAGTCGACCGCGCTTGAATAAATTATACCAACGAAACACGGTTGCCTTAGAAGGGCCTTCATCCATAAGTTTCATTTGAAGTATATCGTACGATTCGTCCGGTTTCAGGCGACACTTGAAATCGTAAAAAGTCTATCGCGAAAATGTTCCCAGCGCAGATCCATTTTCATGTGAGACATGATAATTTAAATAAGCTCGCAAACAATGTGGTTCCCTCCACATCGTTTGCGAGCTTATTTTTGAAATTGGAAAGAACCTTTTTTACTAACAAATAATCATATTTTCTAAATAGACTTCAGCTGGCCAGTTTCTCATGCATAAAAACTTTTTTCGCAATACTTTCTGAGAGACCTGGTAATCTCTAGTTACCAATCCGCTTAGCATTGATGGCGACACGTCTCTCCTAACGGGTCATCAGAAAAGGATTTAAACTAACAGCTCGTGTGTCAAAGTTTATCGCGATCCGATCAGTAGTTAGGGACCAGAATGCTGCAAGTTCAGCTTGAAAATGTACCATGGAGCTGCACCGTGCCACCACTTTGAGCGAATAGTCTGCATAAGTAAAGGTAATCTATACTATATTTACTATAGCATTATACAAAATTTAAAAAGGCTCTTATAGGGGCACACTTTGTAATAAAAGTTCAACAAACATTATCACGACCATGTCTCTGCGTATCGGTCACTTCTAAAGTGGTTGCCCATACGTCAGTGCAGAGAGCTAAGGGCTGGGACGTGATGGCGGAAACCAGCGCCAGGTGTCGTGCGGTGTTCCACAGGGATCGGTCGTGGGACCGCTCCTGTGGAACATCGGGTACGACTGGGTGCTGAGGGGCGAGCTCCCGCCGGTCGCGGACTTGACGTGTTACGCGGACGACACGCTGGTCACGGCCCGGGGGAGTTCGCACAGGGAGGCAGCGTTGCTCGCGACGGCGGCGGTCTCACTCACGGTGAGCCGCATACGGCGCCGCGGCCTGGAGGTGGCCCTCAACAAGTCGGAGGCCATGGTGTTTCATGGCCCCCGGCGGGCGCCGCCGGCCGGATCACACATTGTGGTCGGGGAGGTCCGGATCGCTGTCGAGCCCACCATGAAATATCTGGGATTGGTGCTCGACAGCCGGTGGGACTTCGGACCCCACTTCCGGCGGCTGGCGCCCAAGTTGTTGGGCGCGGCCGGGGCGCTGGCAACGCTGCTTCCCAATCTGGGGGGCCCGAGTGCCGCCTATAGGCGGCTCTATATGGGGATCGTGCGATCCATGGCGCTCTACGGAGCGCCGATCTGGGCGTCTGACCTGACGGCCGGCAGCATAGCTGTCCTGCGCAAGCCGCAGCGGGCGATGGCCGTCAGAGTCATTCGGGGGTATCGCACGATCTCCTTCGAGGCGGGTTGTGCACTGGCCGGATCACCGCCCTGGGACCTGGAGGCGAAGGTGCTCGCGTCACTGTACCGGTGGCGCGAGGCAGCGCGGGAGCGGGGCGAGCGACCGATGCAGCAACATATCGAGCAGCATCGGTTGCAGCTCCGCGAGGTCCTGGTGGCGGAATGGCGGGTGAGGCTGTCACGCCCTACCGCCGGCCTCAGCACCATCGAGGCGATCCGGCCAGTGCTCGACCGCTGGCTCGGGAGAAGGCACGGCTCCCTGACGTTTCGGGCGACGCAGGTGCTCTCGGGGCATGGTTGCTTCGGGAAGTACCTGTGTCGCATAAACAGGGAGCCGGACGCCCGGTGTCACCACTGCGTCGACTGCCGGGAGGACACGGCGTGGCACACGCTGGCAGAGTGTGCCGCTTGGGAGGAGCCTCGCCGTGCCCTCATTTCAGAAGTAGGCAGTGACCTGTCGCTGCCGACCGTAGTGAGTTCTATGGTCGGCAGCGTCGAGTCCTGGGACGCAGTGGTCTCCTTTTGCGAAACGGTCATCTCGCAGAAGGAGGCTGCGGAAAGGGAGAGAGAGATCTCGACTCTCGACCCGGCCCGCAGTAGACGCACCGGGCGTCGGAGGAGGGCGGACAACGCCCTCTTCCGGCCCCCCTAAATGGGTCCAGGGGCGACGGATTCGGGGACATCCGTCGCCCCCCAACATCAGGACCCGAGAAGGCGGCGCGCGTAGTGGTTCGCGCGCGCCGCTCACAGACGTTGCGGGGGGAGTACACCTCAATCCCCCCGCCAGAGACGGGGCCCGCGCAAGCGGGCCGGCACCAGCCGGGGTTGTGGAAGAATAATGTGTTCCCGCGACCCCGGCGTAGGTGTGAGATGGAACACCGGGTTGGTTTTTAGTCAGTAAGAGTCTGACAGACCCCTCCGCCCGCCCCAGGGCGGAGGACATCCATGAGGATTTTCCACCCCGGGAACAAAAAAAAAAAAGAAGACCTAAGGGCGCTGACCACCTTGTTTTCATTTCTTGACTCTACCTCTTCCCTTGGTTATCTAGCCCCCCACTTTCAGTACATTTGCGGCAACCACAATATAAATCTTCGTTCATCACACAATCGTCTTCTTCAATGTCTCACTCACCGCACAGACTTCATTCACTCTTCCTTCTTCGTTCAGTCTATCTCTCTGTGGAATGCACTCCCCCAAGAAATCAGGATGGCAACCAACCGATTAGCCTTTAAAGTTAAAGTTCGTGAGCACATTCGCAAGAAGCTGGCAGTATCATCATTACGGTATAGTTTTCTAATTGTTTGTCTTATTTGTTTTTAGTATATTCATTTATTTTTGTTTAGTTATTTGTGTTTATATTTATATATAATTAGGTATATATATGTTATATTTATAGTTTAGGTATCTTTATATTTAAATATTTATTTCCAAACGTTTTTTTTTATAATTTGCACCTACCAATGTTTGACTCTGCATCACCCAAAGGTTGACTGGTGGAAAATGCCTACGGCATTAAGTCCGCCTCTGTACATCCTTGTGCGTAAGTATTAAATAAATAAATATCACAATCAAGATTGATGTGGAGTTAAATATTATCAATTTAAATAATAGCCGTCACACATAATTGTAGTTATTTAACCTACCTATCTATTTAATATTATTTAGTTTTTACATAAAATTTTGTGGTGTCAATGTCTAAAATCTAAAAGAAGCTGGGGTGGGGAGGTCGGATAGTACTGGGAACGTTTTGACTTTGACGACTTTTGTTACCACCAAAGTCAATCAATTATTATCATTTATGATGACTGATGGTGGCAGTGACTAAATTGTTAAGTGGTGTTTTGTGTCTGATTTATTTGTTTTGTTGAAATTTTATGGACATGCCATTGTGATAAAGTTGGTTTTAATAAACTGATTGTTACTAAAAATTGTTTCATTTCATGTACTATCGAGGACAGCCACGCATGACCCTTTGCAAAACATTTTCGGCTGCACGCTGAAATCGTAGGTTATCCCGCCCGTTTTTTGTTTGACCAATGAATGAAGGGTGACCTTTTTTTAAACGTTTATTGTTTTAGTTTGACAATGATGAAGAATGTCTGTTAGGAAGATGACCCTTTTTTACACGAAACGTCTTACTTTAAAGAGCCCCAACCGAGATACTTTCGACTTGTGACTTTCTTTAGTTAAGTTTTTATTTATTTGATTATACTTATGATTCTTACAAGCTCAATGTTTACAGTGTTTTCTTAACTTTTTCAGAACCTTTTTTATTTTTATAATATGCGCTGAAGCGCTATTGGTGGATGAAAATAATGCAGGCGGGGTAGCCACTGGCCCGTGCACACCAAAATCGCCCTAATGGGGGTCATGCAAAAATGTCATCGATAGTACCTATCCAAGCATCGTGACGAGTAAATAGAATATGCTTTATTGTATGCCATACATTGTTACGTACAAAAAAACACACATTATTTATTCAAATTATTTGAATTTAACGTTTGTTTGTCCGCTTAACCAGACGACAACCTATGAGGTTGTCGTCTGCTTAAGCGGACTTGCCTGTGGTTGCCCTAATAAATTAAGGTCAAGGTAAGCCAGGACTTAAACTTAAATACTAACTAAAACTAAGCGACAACGCTAAGGGCACCCCCTGTGGGGTACGAACCTCGGCTTAGGGCGTCGCTGGAAGAGGGTAGCAAATGACTAGCTGGATCAGGATTGATATTATTTTGGGACGAATTTAAAGCTACAGGCTCAGCGACGCGGGCTGGCTCGAGCAAGGGTCGGGAGGGGCGTGGATTTGGGCGTCGCGGCGGGCCTCGGCGGCGAGGACGGTAGGACGGCGATAGGGTTTTGGGCTTATGTAGCGTGCTGGTGGCCTTACTACTCTCCTGGAGGAGGGTAGTGGCGTCGTCGGGGGCGATTAAGATATGCCTTGGTCGGCGAATACTACTAATGCGGGAGGGAGTATAGCGAGCGGCCGCTGAAATCAGGGGGTTTGAATGTTTGGTGCCACAGTGGAAGAAACGCTTAGATAAACGTTTCATGAACTGGTTTATGGTTGGCATTTTTAGGTCGACGTGAAGATCTATGTTTCGGACATAGTAAGGGGCACCCGTAACCCTTCTGAGGAAACGGTTCTGGAGGGTCTGCATCTTATGGAGATGTCGTGGGTGAGCGTGCGCAAATACAACGCAGGCATAGGTCATGATGGGACGGATGACTGCGATGTAGATGCGCAGCTTGCATTTAAGTGACAGTTTATTGCGGGCTGTCAGTACAAAGTGGAGCCTGCTAAGAGCGAAGGAGGCGCGCGCGCGAACCGCCTTAATATGAGCCTTAAAGGTAAGGTTTTCATCGAGGATCACGCCTAGGTATTTGGCTTGCTTCTCCCAGGAGATCGGCTTACCGTACATAGTGATCGGGCTGGTTTTTTTTTTTTAACTTAACTTGAAAATAAACTATCTCTCTGTGGAATGCACTCCCCCAAGAAATCAGGGTGGCAACCAACCGATTATCCTTTAAAGTTAAAGTTCGTGAGCACATTCGCAAGAAGCTGGCAGTATCATCTTAAGGGTAATGTTTTCTCATTGGCTGTTTTATTTGTTTTAGTATAATTATATATTTATGTATATTTATTTGTGCTTATATTTTTAAATAATTAGGTATATATGTATATCTATGTCTTAGATTAAATAATTATTCCTCGGTTTTTTATAAATTGCACCTGACTGGTAGAAAATGCCTATGGCATTAAGTCCGCCGCTGTACAAACTGTGCGTGAAGTATAAATAAATAAATAAAATAAAAGGTTTTGTACTCGTGCTTCTTTTTTCTAATCCTAATGTATAATATTATAAACGCGAAAGTTTGTGAGTATGTATAGATGTTTGTTACTCTTTCACGCAAAAACTACTGAACGGATTTGGATGAAATTTAGCACACAGATAGTTTATAACCTGGTTTAATACACTTTTTATCCCGATACTCCCACGGGATCAAGCGTTTATGCGCATGAAACCGGGAGGAGCAGCTAGTGTTATAACAAATGGAGTATAAATCGGTACTAAAAGATTAGTTCTTAGCTCCAATCATTTTTTTACATTTATGAAAGCTGTATGAAATTATAAAATAATGTCTTCATGTTCAGTTTAACGTCGAGATAACTGAGATTAAAGCCTACATCGAAACCCAGAGCAATCTTATCTTACGTTCTAGTAAAGTTGAGCTTATTAAGTACGGTATGTGGAATCGTTAGATTTGAAAAAGCTCTTTGAATCAAACTCAAATGCATTTTCAGTGTAACAGGAAACTGAGGCACACGTTTGAACATTGAACATCGAGGTTATATCCTGAAACCGGATATTCCAGGCTTCGGTTACCCGCAATAAATATTCATAGACAAACACAAAATTAATCTTTCCTAACACCGACCGCGGTAGACCCATCGGAAACCTAAATCGGTTTATGGTTATACCTTCGGTTCGGAAAGAGAGATACTCTATTCACAATAGAGAGGTACTCTATTCACAATAGAGAGAACATGAATTATTGGCATTGCTGCCCTTGAATAATTCGGTCGATCGTCGTCACCGCGACGAATATTACGTAGGTACAATGGGTTCTGAGGCGGTGCGATTGTCGGTAACATTTCTTATCTCCCGCTACGTATTGGCGCACTTACCGCTCTCCACGGCTGAATGTAAAACGTTATTGAACCTTCACGACGCTGATATTGGACTTCGAACGTTGATATTCTGTGTGGAACCGCCGCCGGTGTCCGGAATACGTCAGTAATTTAATATTCACATCTAGATCCCAATATTGACTCTGCTGGATAATGGTTTGAACGAGCCAGCGCTGAGCTGTGAGACGAACGTTTTACGATTTCATTCATTTAATTTTCTTTATAACATTGTTAAGGTTTTTTTTTCAGTAATTTTAAATCTGTTGTCCATGATTCTGCAACGTCGTTGTAATCATGCACTTAAGAACTAGCTACCTTTTAGGAGAAAAGATCATAGAATTGGTCGTCCCCTATTACACGTAATGTTACTTGAAATGTGGGTGTACTAAGTACATATCTGCCTAACCCTTCGGAGATTACACGCGTGATGTCATGTACGAGTGGATGTAGCAGCGTTGCCACCAGTAATACCAAGGGTGAAAAAACCCGTAGAACTACCAAGCGATCCAGTAGTACCACGGGCAGTTTTTTTTACGCGTGTTAAACTCCTAATCGACATTTCATAGTTCGACACCTATCACTTTGACACATCTCACTTTGACTTTTGCTAATTAGAAATTTCCCTACCCTAACACGGTGCATAGTTGTGCTTTGTACCGCCTTTACGAACCTTTACGTAGGGTGTATTAATGTGTGTCCTGTTTATGTTGCCGACTGAATTTATTGTTACTACTATAGCTATTTCTAGACGTGTTGAGTTTGTAAAACTTTTAATCAAAACCATTCATCACGA
Organism: Dasypolia templi; assembly: GCA_963555695.1. Classification (NCBI taxonomy): domain Eukaryota; kingdom Metazoa; phylum Arthropoda; class Insecta; order Lepidoptera; family Noctuidae; genus Dasypolia; species Dasypolia templi. Next base: position 19,024,518 of record OY743146.1, on the reverse strand, counting down.
ACAGCTTTATTACACTTCTTTGTTTTTCGATTTTCAATTTTACTTTGATGTAATTTTTATTAATGCCAGCACTTAAATATTGGTTTATTGGTCTGAAAGAAGAAATAAACGGTAAAATCTACACACCATGGTTCAAAGATGTGATTTCTCAAATTTCCCGAGATACTGAATATTTTTCCCCAAAATGATAACATTTCCAGAAAAAACCTCTAACCTCTAAACTGAATTAACAGAGAAATACACAATATATGCAATTTTTTATATTATTTATTGAAAGGAACAAAAGTTTCCAGTTCTTAAACCGGACCAAACTTTTATAATAACTAACTGAAAAAACAACATTTTATTTAGACGGATACACAATGATGTTGTGTTCTTCGAGTAACTGTAATTCCCACTTGACATAATAAGGAAAAGAAATTCAACATGTGTGTGGATGAATAAAATCCTAAAAGCAGCTTTATCAAAAGAACGCTGTATGACTAAGCTAAAAACTCACCTGGATTTTCATAGATTCCAGCCATTCCAAAGTGTAAAGTTATTGCCGTTCTAAAGGTATATTATAGATAGACATTTCATTCTTAGTCAAACCCAAATTTCCCCATTGTAATTTTTACCCCCAAAAATTTCCCCAAAGATATTATTTCCCCAAAATCGCGAAAAAAACCGTTTGTTACCCGTGATACTAGCAGTATTACTACCAGTAGTACTGCAGGTAAAAAAAAACCGAAGAACTACCAAGTGATCCAGTATCACGGGAAGTTTTTTTAAAAGGTCTTTACCTATGTAATTGGAGATTCTAAAACCACCATTTTCAGATTTAATTATCTGTGGTTTTGGAAATTCATATAAATATTATTGGAATGGTAATTGAATTTAAAATTCTGTAATTTGTTTTTGTGAAATTGTGGTAGTTTTTGGCGCCATGAAAATTCGTTAAATTTTCAAATATGAGTTCCTACGTGGAAATACCGCTGCGCAAACAACCCGAAACATTAACGACGTGTACGGGCCTAACACTGCGGCACACGGTCCATTATTGGTTAAATCGTTTTAAATTTGGAATTATTTAGTTGAATAACGAGCCTTGCGGATTGCCGGTAACATTTGGCGACAACGACGAATTGAAGGCGGTAGTGGAAGCGGATCCAACTCAATCTACGGCTGAGCTTGCTGCGGGCCTTGGAGTTAGTGTCAAAATAACATTGAAGCACTTGCGTCAAATCGGAAAGATAAAAAGCCAGATAAGTGGGTGCCACACGAACTAAGCGACCAACAGCGAGACTTATGCATCGAAGCATAGCAAATCGAATTGTTACTTGCGATGAAAAGTGGATCCTGTACGACAACCGTAAGCGTTCGTCTCAGTGGGTGGATCCGGGTACAGAACCTAATCGGTGCGCTAAAAACACTACTCATAGGAAGATGATGGTGACTGTCTGGTGGGCCAGTACATCACAGCTTCTTACCGAATGACACAACAATGATGGCAGATATCTATTGCCAAGAATTGCAAACAATGAAGTGGAAATTAATCAATAACATTAATTCAATTAGTTGAATAGGACTTTTAATATTTCTAACATAAATAAATAAACACTTCGGCCTTTTTTGACGATCGATAAACAAAAATGAATGCCGCTTATGCAAATATTATTTCTTTCCTTTTGTTCACAAAAAGAAATATTTACTCAGTCCTAGGAATGAGAGAGAAAGTTCACGTTCATGTGCGTGTGTACCTATTCTAACACAATTTTTCAAGTGCATATCCAACTGTTGTTTCTCCGGATATAAGTTCCAACAAAATGTGCCATAATTTATATTGTAGTCATCATTTATGTAGTATTTACCGTTTATTTCTTCTTTCAGACCAATAAACCAATATTTAAGTGCTGGCATTAATAAAAATTACATCAAAGTAAAATAGAAAATCAAAAAACAAAGAAGAGTAATAAAGCTGTTCGTGATGAATGGTTTTGATTAAAAGTTTTACAAACTCAACACGTCTAGAAATAGCTATAGTAGTAACAATAAATTCAGTCGGCAACATAAACAGGACACACATTAATACACCCTACGTAAAGGTTGTTCCGCAACCAGGAACATTTTAAACTACGTTTGAAGTCTTGTGAAAATGGTTGGCGGTGTACTCGGCGGGTGTTTCTAAACGAGTTGGTCGCCGCCACCGCTCAACCCACTTCCCGGACGCACCTTACTGACCTAACTCCGTGTAAGGTCCTGAAAACACATTTGTTTTCACAATTGAATAGGATTCTATTCAATTTAAATACACACATTACATGACACACAAACGCCATTTTCAACTTTAAGAATATAACCTAGCTCATTTTATGACAAAAAAAAATTAAAAGCTCTTTTTCCTGTAAATACATCTCATTACATTGTATATACCTGCTATTGCACGTTGCTTTAACCTCTATCACGTCACTCGTTTCAGAGCTGGACCAATGCCACGAAATAATTTCGGCAAAAAGCTTCAAAACAAACTACTGCAGCTATATGTACGTAATATATACCTGAGGTACGTAGGTTTGTACTGGTTTTATACACGTATTGGTTTAAACAAATTGAACTACAATATTCATATTTTTTTCTGTTTTTATTATTTTCCTCGTTCGTTAGAATGATTTAGTTGCACAACAAAATATTTCAATTTAAAGGTATCTAAAGGATACCTTTAAATTGAAATCCTCTTACAATTTAGAAGTATTATCCCAAAGTCGAAATTTGTCCCAGATTTAAATAAAATTTTGCATTATCGTTTTATTAGCTTTTGAACCCCGAGAGCCTCTGGGAGCTGAGAGGAAGTCATAAATATCTCGCGCGTCCCCGATTCCTACCAAAGTTTGCTTGCAATATACCCACTCTACATTTTCACTGCACTTATATCTTTATTGTTAGAGCAGCGCACAATGGGAGTGTTTTAAACACCTACATAACACAGTTCAGTAGACACTCGACCCTCGGTGTAAACATTCACATTTAGCAAGGAGCCTTAAGACTTACAGAAAAAGTAACATGAATATTATTTCAATGGAAGCCTTAAATTGAAATTATTTCCTGAGAAGGGAAGGAAGTGAGAACGACAGTGAAGTCACTTAGACGGGGGTGGGTGAAAGAATAATGAGTCGGGCCGCGTGCCGCGAGCGCGACCTGTGTTACTCGCCCACCCTCGCCGAGATTATTTAAACTTATTTGTCTCCGAATGAACATTCTAAAGGGACATTAGGCGTAATTCCAACTTTTTTATTTTCCTTCCTCCTTAAACAAAAATGAAACGGTATAACTCAAAGCCACAGGTAACATAACGATCACGGGATAATTCGTATTTACATTCTATTAATATTACTTAATTATAATAATTGTAACAGACGCTTCATAATTAACATTTATGAATTCAATGATTAATAATAACGTTAAATTATGATATTAACACATTAATTTTAAATCTGTGGCCCAATTAATTATAAGGGTGTTAATTAAAAAAATATGCGTAACCCGTAAAATCAAGGAACAGGCTGCACGTAATCCATTCGGACATTCGAAAAACCTCACAATTGTAATGAAATTATAATGATTTTGTTTCCGTTTTTCTGGCCGGCAGCCAGCAGGTAAATTGTGCTTACAGGGGTTGCTCGTGCCCATAGTAGGGTCCCAGATAACGGCAGGAGGGGTTCTGATCGGCGTCAAGTCGACGATGAAGTACCTGGGACTCGTCCTCGACAAACGGAGAAAATCGTGGAGCGTTTCCGAAGTTTGTCTCCTAGACTGGAGCGGGCTAGGGCTGCCTTGAAGTGGCTCCTGCCCAATCTAGGAGGTCCAATGCGGTCCATGGCCCTTTACGGGGCACCGGTGTGGGCGCGTTCTTTGAGGCGCCGACCAGCCCGCCGGTTGAACGCGACCCAAAGGGTCATGGCCATCCGACTGATCCAGGAATACCGCACGGTCTCTTGCGAGGCGGCGAGCCTCCTTGCCGGATTGCCGCCATGGATCTGGATGTAAAAGCCCTCGCGCACGTATGGGAGTGGCGCGAGTAGGCAAAACGCCGGGGAGTAACTTCGGCGCCGCAAGAAATCACGGTACAGCGGACAGCGCTCCGGCGGGATCTCATGGCGACATGTAGGGTACGATTATAGAAACAGATAGATTTTAGACATCGGTTTTAGTCAGTAAAAGTCTGACACGCCCTCCCGCTCCACCCAGAGCGGGAGAAGTCATTTGCACCCAAAAAATAAAAAATAAAATGGGTTGCTCGCTCGGTAGCAAAACGATTCCTTCATTCAAGATGATGAAGAAGGATTGAATTATATGCTTTAAAACGTTTTCATAGTACGATGGACAAATTTTCACTTAATCTAATATGACTATCACCTCATTTACCATTGAATATCTCGGCAAAAAGTTAGCCAGCTTTTGTGTTTTTAATCCAGAGTCTCTGAATGATTGAACACAAAGACGTTACTTGGATTGCAAAAGGAGAACGAGTTGGCGTTCTTTCTAGTGAGACATCACTAGGAAGAACGCCGACCCGTTCTCCTTTTAAACCTCTGCATCAGTACGACGGCGGCGGCGAGGTCCTCCGCATGCTTCCAGTGAGTGAAAATCTTTACTTGATAAAAAGAGTAGGTACTTTTTATTTATTTATTTATTTAAAATTTTCGAACCCAAAGAGGTACAAAGGCGGACTTGATGACTTAGGCATTCTCTACCAGTCAACCAAGGGTGGTGAAGATTAGATGGCAGGTGCTTTAATTGAAGGGAACAATGATAAAGAAAAAAAAAAAACAGAAAAAAAAAATGTGATGTGATGTAAAATAGATATGGTGTTACTTAAAATACACATACATACATTTAAAAAAAGTATATACTTACAATATGAAAATAACTCTGCAATTTCCGCTTAAATGCATACCGACTGGTAGCCGTCCTGATCTCAAGAGGAAGCGCATTCCAAAGAAGAATGGACTGAATATGAAAGGAAGAATGAACAAAGTCAGAAGTATGAGAAGGACAAAACAGGAGAAAATTGTTGCAAAAACGCAGTTTCTTAGCGTGACATGAACATAGATATTGGAAGTGAGACATAAGATAAGAAGGAGAGTTGAGAAGAGAGAAAAGTACAGACAAAGCGCGCAAACTTCTTCTTTGGCGAATGGACATTCATTTGAGCTCAGACCTCAGCTCGACACATGGTCATATTTTCTGAGGTTGAATATGAACCGGATACAATTGTTGAGTAATCTGTCGAACTTATCCAAAAAAATCGCATTCAAGTCAAAGTAGCACACGTCACCATAGTCGATGATAGGGAAAATCAAAGTCTGCACAAGCATGGTTTTCGTCTTACCGGGTAAAAAGTTTCTCAGACGATACAGGGATCGCAGAGTACCGTTGACCCTTTGGTTAACACTAGAGAACTGGCGTTGTTGTTCACACCGTACAAGGAAATAGAAAAACAAATAAATAAATAAAAGGACAAACATTAAAATAAATAATTATTTATAAATTCCTCTAAATCCAGCAACTGCTCTTTTGATTTGATATGGCATTTGGTAACTTTACATATTTGGTTTATCATGTGACTTATTTTTTTTCAAATTCAACTAGCGGTATCTTACACGTCCTCTAATCATTAAGTTCTCTGTTTGTGCTGTGCACTTCTTTAAGTGACCAAATTCTCAATAATTACCTAATTACCGTGTGATTTTGCTTTTTGTATGTTTTAGTAAATCGTCGTGTGCCTTATTAATAAAAAATAATCAAATAACCAAAGTCATTTATTCAAATTAGGCTGAGAATCAGCACTCTTCGAACGTCAAAATTACATAAGGCAGTACCCCAAAACGACCGCCCTTTACCACTTTCTAGTTCGTTAGCTGGGAAGAAGAAGTGGCGCAACCAACTCCCCAGCAGCAAATATTAAAAATATTCAAATCACGTTAGCTACCTACAATATTACCAAAACTTAATTCAGATCCTCTAATAACTAACAATTATCCTGAACTTTAGTTATACATAAACATAACTTCACGCCTGTGTTTCCTGAAGAGTTGGGTAGAGGTGAACAGATGTAGTACTTATTTGTAAAAATATACTATAGTTTTTTATAGGTATTTTTTTGTACATACAAACTCACACTAGACTTCATTTAGATTCGCTCGCGAGACCGTGACAATGTGAGAGTCTTTATCACTTTAAAACTTGCTCCTGCCAAGGAAGTTTTCAAATAATAAGAGCGGGCTGAATAAACAGTCTATCATGTCCATTTTATATTATACAAGTAAATAGGTACACAGACTCAGATGGAGTCTAGGTAATTTGATGGAACATAAGCGTAATTGGGAGATTTATTTACATACGTACTGGCCGAGAAAATGCTACGGTTTTGAGGAATAATATCAAGGGCGTGAGCAGAGAACGATCATTCTAGTGTCTGCTTTAATCAAAATTGGGATCAGCAATCCGTTTGTCAATCGTTCATATGAATGACTATAGAATACAGATAACGTCAGTCATCAACCTGTGTGCCCAACTTGTGATCGTGTTTTGTTTTAGAGGAGACTCATTTTATGAATGAACCCCTACTTTACGGGTTCATTCATAAAATGGCCATAAACAATAAACACCATTTTTCTATCATCAAAGGACCAGTCTATCCATTCTAAATGTAAATTTAACCCGTAGCTAGCAGCAAGAGCAGAGGTAAGTCCTACAATACATCAACATTAAGTTGAAGCATGAAGTCGAGAAACGCGTCCAGTTTACGAACAGCTGGTTACTTGTTATGTCGCACACTTACGTGAAACATATTTTACCGCGCCACAGCCATTAGTCACCGCACGCTCGACCCGGACTCGAACCCGCACTACTCGAGGACCTAAGTAACGACCGAACCTAATGCGCGCTCATTCCTCTCGTATTTTTCAAGTCAAGCTACTGAGAGAAATAAGATGTTTCCCTGGCTTTGGACTGCTGAAATGGCGCGATCATTTAGTTTCCGGGTTAGGTAACGTACGCTTCTGTTAGTGAAGTATTGCTTGAAACCGAGCGCATAATACGTGCCTACTTTATATCAATATAAACGCCGTATCGGACATTTAAATTCCTTTGGAATTCCGTGCTGAAACTGAAATTACGGAACGCTTTAGTAGCGCTTTGGTGTTTATTGAAATGTTCCGTAAGACGGGAAACAAGTATCTCATTAAATCATTCATATGGTCGCACAGCTACCAAATTCAAAAAGGAAACGACGTTATTACCACGCATTCACAAAACATTTGAGGAAGAAACATTTACTTATAATATTACCTTCCATTTTTACCGCAGCGGTCTCCATTTGGGAAGCGAAAAAATAAATAAAAAGTTTTCATCGCTAAAGCCAAAAAGAACATTAGGAGGAAAAATGTTGCCGCAATATAGTAATTGAGGTGCATTTATCCGCCAATTGGCCGCGTCCCCTGCGTTTCCGTTCGTTAGACCGCTCGGAAATGTTCCGGAAAATTGTTGCGATTCTCACAGAGAGTTGCTCGGCACTATGTAAAGCAGAACTAAGGCGCACCTAGCGGCCATTGCCTGTCTCTACGGCTCCACAGGAAGCCTGCCATTAACTTCAAACATTCTGTAATTTAAGGCGCTACTAATGGCTCTATTTAATAATTCCATTCGGATCGCTCTGTTAATGTGTGTTATTTTAATCTCGATGAGTTTTGCCTGAGATTTTTGTAAAAATATGTTTTATTATTAGACCTCTTGCACCAAATTAATTTTCGCGCATTTCGGTTTTGCTTAGTTGCTGCAGGGTACACAAAAAAAAACCTACTCCTTAAGTAAGGCTAAATATTACATTTATCAATTAGATAAGAGGGATTTAGGCGTATTGGATGTAAGTCTAGAAATTACAAATGAGGCACGTAGCAGAGATTCCTAGATTTTTTTCCCCTTTTGTATTATTTGTTACCACGAAACGAACTGAAAGCTGTACTTCCGAAAATCGTGAAAACAATAACAGAGACAGTAAATACAAACTATCGTTTCCCGTATAATGTGTTTGTGTGTTCTCGTAACAATAATTGCCGTGTAACGAGGCTCACAGATGTTGCTGTTTAATTAAAACTTTGAGACACGTTATCCAACCCTTCGACATTATTTGACCTTCCCATATCTCTCGCTCGTAAGGGCCCTATAAACTTTTCGAATTACTTCGATTTCATAGTTACAATTTACGATTTTCAATAATACAGGTCGTATCCCCGTTTAGGTAGCTCGTAACTCGTTAATGTGTTCAATTAACAAGTATCGGTGAAGATCGGTGGTACATCCGCAGCGAGGTTTACAACTCACCTCAATTCATCGGTTTGGCGGTGAATGTTTACGTCAGCGGCAGACTTTGGGCGGTGGAAGCGACCCAACTATTGTGGATAACAATTACGGAGGGGTCTGCCGACCCTCGTTACAAAGATCACTTGGAAACGACTGCGATTCTTTTCTCGTTGTGGTCACACCGAACTCTCTAATTTGAATACATTTATTGTGTTTTGCTTAAAAAACAGTAAAAGTGACCCTTCTCCGTGGTCTTTACATACATGTGTGTGTAAATACATATTACATTTAGTGAAACCTTCTGCTCACAGTAATATGAATGTAATGAAAAATGCCTCCAGTTAAGTAGAAGTGCAAGGTTAGACCAAATTAAATAATTTTTATCTTTAAAAGAAATAAGGTTATTTTTTAAACATAGGTTTATTACATTATATGAAATCAGACACTTTTATTCCATTTCATAACATTGTGGAGAACGAAAATATAATGTTTCAGTTAGTACCTACACACGGGTCGAGTGTTACGACCGTGCTAGTGTGTGAATACGTTTGAACGAGCATCCATTGTTGCTCAATGAGATAGCAACCATCCCCGCATATTACACGTAAAGCGATGCTGAAATGCAACACACAGAGTTTTATATAAAACCTATAATACAAGGATTTTCTCCAATAGCAGTTATGGCAATAACATCTAAGCTCGTTGTTATTCAAAAGATTCTGAGATCACGCCAACGTTAGAAAGTGTAAGTATAAGATCAAGTGCCAAGTTTAAAATTAATATTTGTTTATTTATAGGTAAGGGTTGTTTGTGAAACTATGATAACAGCAGCGTAATATAACATATTAGGTACACGATTAATAAAAACAAAGGGAACTCAAACTCAAACTCAAATCATTTATTTCAATTAAACCATTTACAGGCACTTTTGAATTGTCAAGGAGTCGGTCAGTCAGAAATATGAAGCTAGTTGCCCATTCCAAAGCGTAGTAGGTACCTATGGAGAAGAACGGACAAGAAACTCCATGGACACTCTTTTAAATAATAATGTTTTTACATATATCTTAGTTACATCGATTAATGTTGACACTATAAGTGAGAACGATGTACAAAAAAACGTACACGTTAAAAGCGTCCAGAGTGCATCAAAACATAATTAAAAACAATCCAGCTAATTAATTATTAAAATAAGCCGTGGCAGCTAAGAGATGACCAGTCCCAACTGACGGCGCCCGTTCACGAACATGACGCATGGATCAGCACCATTCAGCTCAACCATTTCGAAGGGAGCTAAATGATCCGACACACGCGCCACCGTCAACGAGACATTTGAGTGAGCATGACATACTATCAGCCGCCAAGGCACATTCAAGTCAATCTATGACATTACCCGGTAAATAGTAGCTCTATAGTACAAAGTACTCACATCTGTGCAATGCATCTATATAATAAACACTATATACAGAACTAACTAGAACAATATAGAAACAAAAGCCAGATGTAGAATTATTAATCTGAATTCATTTTAATTTCACACATCTCGCGTTTTTAAAGTAAGATTAAACTAGGTTATTAAAAACACAAAATGTTCACTCATTCTAATAGGCACGATAATTTGTTTCTAAGTTGAGCCTAAAAAGAAATTAAAAATTAATTTATTCCTTAAAATTTTAAATGATGTAAAATTTAAGTTTCTAGATGCCGTTGGCTATCATTAAAAACTTTTATCAGTTGTTGTAAATTGTTCAGTGTTTTGATCGAACATTGACGTCGAAATTTGAATGACTTGTTGTTATCACGTGGTTTCTTTCTTATGGTAACTGTTAAAGGTTTATCAAACTTGAGTCTTCCCCTCCTTTGTTTTAAACAAGATAGATACTAGTATAGAGACAAGAAGATAGCGAGAACAGCAAGTTGAGTTTATTGTTAATTCGATTACGGGGAAGCCATGAGAGGTTCTCTGTGTAAAGCACACAACTTTAATCGTTATTACTATTAGGTACTAACTATTTTCTTGGTATAATATACAAGAGCGGAACAAAACCTTGCCAGTAATGATTTCGCCGAAGTATTCAACATTATTTTATTTATGATTAGCGCATTACCGTGTTATTTTGTTTTAGATTTGAAAAGTCTTCTTAAGGTTATTTTACAAAATAGATGTTTAGTTGCTAAACAACCTGAAAACAAAGATCCCTCCCTTAGTGTAACTGTCACGCTCGACATGACATGGAGACAGCAGCACTTTGTATTATTACGTATCGTGGCGTTCTTGGTAAGTAGAACTTAATTGCACATTTAACTGATCTATCGATATCTGTACATGCAAGTAATAAAATAAGTACAGTAACGAAGTCAAAACTGTACATAGAATATATTTTTTAAAAGTAATTGCTACGAGGTGTGGGAACATGTTTACAAGTTTAGCCAAAAACATAGTTTTTAAAATATTTTTTTATTCCAACGAATTAGCATCGCCATACAACGTGTCAATGCTGTCAGCCTTTTGTGCACTTTTCCTGTTGACAGCGTTGTGGACGAATTTTTAGATGCCCTATGACTATTTTCCTTTTTTGTTTATATTCATGTTCATGTTAATTTAAGGCTGCTAGCTTGTATATTATGTAAATAAAAAATAGTTTTTTGAATGTTCGTCCGTTTGTCTGTTTGTTCCGCATTTGCGCAAAAACTTTATAAGACTTAGTTAGGAAACTATTCTAGAGACCATTTATTATTTTTCGAAGGCGAATGTTCAATTCTATTTAAAAAAATTGATAACAAAATGAGGAAGCTTTATATAGAACTCCCTGTATAGTAATTTAATGCAAACGTAATTAAATTCACGGTATCTAGGTGTTCGTAATATGCCGTAAATCTCTAAGGAGCCATCTCCCTCAGTGTTTCGTCGCTTCGAATTTGATTTTATTTGCATAAATATATTAACTTTTTTGCATTGACGATGTTTTAAGTCGCTAAGGTTATTTCAACTGACAATATTATGGTCCCTCGACTTCATTAATCGCGCCGTAGGTTGTCCTCATTTGAAAATTATGAAAGGTATTAGGATATTTACCTAGATGAGGTGAGGTAATAGGAATGAGTTACCGACATAGCTTGCAGGGTAAGGAAGCTGAAGTGGCAGTGGGTTGGCCATGTTTGTCAAAAGACCGATGGCCAATGGAGCAGACAAGTCCTGGGGTGGAGACTGCGTATAGGCATGCGTAGTGTGGGACGCCCCTCAGCGAGATGAACCGACGATCGTAAAAAGGTTGCTGGGACCGACTGGATGCGGAAGCCGGAGGACAGGATGTTGTGGTGGAGCCTGAGATAGGGCTATCTGCAGCAGTGGACAAAACACTTCAATAAATCATTTGGAAATTAATTCATATTATTCTACACCGTAATTACATACTTAATCCAAATACATTATAAACTAGCCACGTTAATCTGCGGCTTAATATTGTGTTTATTATTCATATCCCGTTTGCGATGCGGTCCAATATTTTATCGGAAACCAGCCAGCAAATTAAGAGCAATTCACATGGGCCGATTTTCCGTCGTTGGACTCTGTACGTGGTACGACAATCCAATTAATAAGCAAACCTTTCGTATTCACAGTGAATATCAAATGTTTGCACGACAGGACAGCCAATTGGTCGTTCAAATAAAATATTCACATTCGTACATTGTCGGCCATGATTGCAACACGTCGATCCAGGACTTGTATTGTAAATGCTTTTCGATGGCCCGTCAAGCCACCATGCCATCAACAAAAAGTTTGAATTGACTGCAACAATATTGTTTTGTAAAACAATTTTTATAATTTTTTGTCAGTTATAGGTTTGGATGCATACCTAAAATATAACAGCACTCTTTAACGTTATTGACAGTCATTTTCTATCCACTGTTGAACACAAGTCTAATTGGTTAGTGTCATGCTTTCCTAGTCTGTGTGAATCTAATTTAGGTCTTACTCGCGGTTCTTTGCAGAATATTTAATGTCAGTGTTACTCTATAAAAACACTGATTTATCCAAAGTCAAGATATCTTTTATCCGTAGAAAAAAATAGGATAAGACTCATTCCAGGTATAAAAGTTTGGTGAAATTCTCCCTTACTGAGAATCAGACAGTGACAAAACCTTCCTCTGTCAGGCGATAAGTTACTTATTAGATCATTCGCAATAATTGCTTAACCGCTCCACATTCAATATGACGGTAACGGATGCCTAATATAGCTTTAAACCTAATAATACCCATTCTGTGAATACTATTAGGCATTCACTAAATTCAGTTCAACAAGCATTCGCCGCATAACGCAAATGTAGCTCAATTGTCTCTGTATTGCTTCCGATATCGAATAATGTTCCCATGACATTATTATCTTTCGCTGACATGCCCAGTATTGCATTGTCATTCGTATGACTACATCGACTTTTTCATCATATGTGACCATTAAGCGCCAGTTTTCATCTGTATCTATGGCATAATACATAACGTACATCAGTATTCTAACCACAACGTTGTGAGCTGCGGCCTAAGACAAGATCTGCGAGCAATCATTACAATTGTGGGGTCTCATTCGCTCGGTTTTGTCGGAGAAATAACAAATTGCTCGGTCGCGGTTGCCTTGATTTCCCACAAGATTACCTCAATGAGGGTAAGAAGTCAACCGCACTCCCGCGGTGTTTCTTCTCCTGTTTATAATTTTGTGTCTCGGCTCATCAATCTCGTAATGTGTGGCTTGAATATTTTATCAGCTGTGCTTTGTTTTTCTGCAACAGTGATGCGTAGAATAAGGGATGTTTCGTATAATATTCAGGAAAATTCAAGTTTGTCGGTGACGTTTTGTCTTGTGTGTAACGTTATCATACGCTCGGGTAATTTAAGATGTCATAAATGATTCTTTGAGACAGCCAGGAACAAAGTTGCGTTAGTTCGCCATCGGCGAAAATTATGCAAAGTTGAAAGTTATGGGCCTTCGTGTTTCTTACAGAATGCATACTTTAAATTAACATTCGTTTCGATTAACATCCATTGGTTAAGATTAACATTCGTTTTTGCTCAAGCTTGGGCAAAGAACAGATATCTGGTAATTATCATGGTTTGGGATTCAAAACTACAACTATGTCTTTTCTCGGGACATCACGTGCATAAAATTTAAATAAGAATGCTTATTATTATGCTATTGCTAATTTTAATGTCTTGAATTACAAGAGACTGCAATATCTTAAATCACATAAAATATTGATCTATTAAAAGCACAGCGTTATATTATATCCGCGACTGAAGCGTGTATTCGTAATAATTCGACCCAGTCTGTCAGTATTGCAGCGAATTTGAAATGGATCTATTTGCAGATAGATATTTTCACTTCAAATGAAATCCTACTCGAATACATTAAATCCATGATAGGTTTATTTAGCTACGTGTTATTTGTTCAGTGATTTTCACGACTAGTCTTATGTATCTTCTAAAGGATGTTTTGTAGGTAAGTATCTACACTAATTATCCTAGCAATTAACATAAACTACACGTTTCCTTCTTGATAAATTCGGGAAAGTAGGAGTTCTGAATTGGTACGGATTTAATAAAGAAATCATCCCCTGTTACCAGCACTGGGGCGGTCTGTAATCTGACTAACCATTGCCCACGACTTCGTTTGTTAACAAACTTTCATCCCTCGTTGAATCTGTCAGGCCGGTTATTTAAAATTCTTGTATAACACCTTTTCACTACGACTCTTATCTTCGAAATGGAATGTTACTTTATTTAGGGTATTTTATAGGTCGTGCAATATCAGTCAATCGATAAGATTCCGTATTTTTAGAACGTTCAGATTCTCATCTCAGTCACCCCCTAATAAAGAACATTTCTAACGCTTAGGAAGAACACAAAATGCCAGTGGAATCTTTTGTGACCTCACTAGGGAGTTCGATTGAGTAAACCAGGAGACTCTTACTATGGATGCCAAGCTTCAATGGGGCCCCCATATAGACAAATAGTCAAAAAAACTAAGTTCTGCAGCATACGCCGTTGGAAAAATTCATAATTTAACTGATTTTAGAGACAGCCCGTTTATATGTTAAGGTATGGTAGGTATACTTTAGTTATTTTCATAGTGTGATGTCGTACGGTATTCTTTTGTGGGGAAATGCCGCCGATATCCAAACAATTTCTGTTTTACTAAAAAGGACAATTCGTTCAATTTATAAATTAAGTCCCAGACACTCCCTCAGAGTCAAATTTAAAGAGAATAATATAATGACTGTGCCCTCTCAGTATAATTATGAAAATCTTATGTATGCACATAATAATATTAATCTGTTTAAAAATACAGTGATATCCATAACATAAATACTAGGAACAAACACAATTTTGTTGTTCCCACTACCAGGCTCAAGAAAATAGGTGGCTCGTTTAAATGTCAATGTATACGTTTTTATAATAAACTTCCTAACCACATTCAAGAACTACTACTAATACTAACTATTAATTATACTACTAACTATGCCAGAATGCCTATTATACTGTCAAAGGCTATATTGAGGACAAGAAGGCTTGGGATTGAGCTGCTCCAATAAGTTTACACAGAAATTGTTGATGTTTCATGTACAATTTAACTTTTATTTTGATTTTTTCTTCGTACCATTTTAGATAAGCAATGACATGTATATATTTACTGTATAAAGAAAATGTTGTTAGAATTTTTGTGAATATCAGCACTATGTGGGTCATTGTATTTTTATTTTATTCTTTTAATGATGGCCTGGCTGTTTGAGTACTTTACGCGGCCTACCCAAATGTCCTTTCTTTTGTATTGTTCGTCGAATCGTTGAGCTCCTTAGTTCTGAGTTGAGCTACACGATGATGGACAAATGCGTGCACTGACTGGACAGGTCCATACAAATCCGTGTGGATGTTTCCTCAAAAGAATATTCAGACACCAGTCTACATGGTCCTCATATGATGTGACCAAGATTATTTTAGGATTTTTATTTACACTTTGACATTGATGGGCTTTATGTAAACAATGACATGTTAATTTACTTTATAAAGTATTATATTATTTTAATTACTGTGAATGTGAAGACATTGTGGATTTGTCGTTTTTTTTAAAATGATTTTTTATTTATTAGTTTTAATCATGGTCTGGCAGTTTGAGTAATTTATGCGGCCTACGCAAATGTCCTTTCTTTAGTAATGTTCGTCTAATCGTTTAGCTCCTTTAGTTCTGTGTTGAGCTGCATGACAACTGACAAATGCGTGCACTGACTGGACAGGTCCTCAAAATACCATTTCACATGGTCAATCCAAATGGTCTTCACATGACCTGACCACGATTATGTATGGACTTTAAAAGAGGCTGTGACCTCTGAGTTTGTTTCGGCCTTTCTTCTCAGAGTAGTCAGATAGGAAACGCCGATCTCATCTTGTTTTTAAAATATGTTTGACGTGTAAAAGTGTTTGTACAAACCTACTTGCAGAAATTAATCATTTAGACACTTCTGCTAAAACAAGAGCACTATGGGATTAGGAATACAGCTCTTGGTTTACTATCATACCTGAAAGATAGAAAGTTTAAAGTTCAAGTAAACGGTAAGATATTAGGGTCTGAAACGGCAATGGGCGTTCCTCAAGGTTCGATATTGGGTCCATACTTTTACGGTGAATAGTTTGGTACAAAATAAAAATAAAAACCAAACGCATACGATTTAAATTACGTAATGCAGTAGCGAATGTGACATCATATTGAATGGAGGAAAACTAAAATTTATTATTCAGACGGTTTTCCTAGGAATCACGCTAGACGAGAAATTATAATGGGACTCTCATATAAAATCTTTTGTGGGGTGCCTAACCTCGGCCACTTAAGCTGTTAGACTTAGAAAGATAAGACAGATGTAGAAACCGCGCGTTTCGTCTATTTTAGCTCCGTCCACAGCATTTTGTCGTACTGTGGGGTCGGGCTGCTGACATTTAATCCATCTTTACTTTGCAAAGGAGAGTTGTCAGAGCTATTTATAATTTACGTTACCGTGAATATTTCAGGGAACTATTAAAAAAAAAATACTATGACGGTACTTTGCCAATTGATTTATGAAAATATTATGTAAATAAGAAAAAATCTACATATTTTTAATAAAATATGTGATAGACATCATTTTAATACTAGAAATTAAGATATAATAGATCAACCATTTTTCATATCTTCAATGGGGTAATGCGACAGCAAAATACCTGGTGAAATATTTGCATTAAACAACATAACATAACATCACGCCTTGTTTCCCCGAAGGGTTGGGCAGAGGTGTACCTATAGTACACCCACATTTCGCCAGTTATGTTTAAGTCCCATGTAATAGGGGGCGATAAAATTAAAGAAAATTTAAAAAGTACACTTTTTTTTTAAATATTACAAACTAGACCATTATATCGAAGATAAGAATGCTTGGAAACATGCTGGTCCTGCTCCTTAATATAATCTAGAGTCGAGGCAAAATCTTGCTTGTTGCTAATTTAAACGTAGTTTTTTTTTTTACATTGATTTACATTGTTAAATGATAAATGTATTTATTTCTGTAAGTAGGTTTGTATACGACAATCATATTTTCTTAACTACACTGGCCTCCATAACTTTTAAAGTATGCAATATACATTTTCGAAATAAAAGCAGTGCAAAACTAATTTAATTTCAATAGAAAACTTATAGTCAATAACCTTTTTAAGGAATGGCTGAAAAAACTCTATAAACCAAAACACTCCTTTTCAAATTGCTGTCTTACTTTTGACTTTTTTGTTTTCACATTTATTTCTTGATCGATGAATTTTGATTCAAAAGCCAAGGTGCATCATGTGTATTTGATCTGAAGAATGTGCAAGAATCATGGCTTTTCTGGAACTATTTAGGCAGTCAGTATCAGTATGAGTCGTACTGCTAGAATGGTGGGTATAACATTAAGAACGTTCCGGCAGTTAAAGCGAAGGTACAAAGAAACTGGAAACCATCTGAGAATACCTTATAATAGCAGTCCCAGGTGCATGAGTACCCGAGAAGACCGCTATTTTGTCTCCACTGTGTTAAGATATCGCCACCTCAATGAGTTGAAGTCCAGCAACAGCTTTTTTAGACCCAAACTCGAGAGAGGGCGAATGTAAGACTGCGCTACGCCCGTGGACACATACAGTGGAGTGAAGAAGAGTAGACTTTCTTAATTAGACGAAAGCAGAGTAGACTTTCTTGTGAATTGCCAGATGTTTTTAATTGCCTTAAGGAGAAGATTTGATCCATACAGCCCCTTCCTTCTAAATCCTGCCTGCACATCCCTTATTTTCTCAACTGTCACTCTTGTCACTCTGCTTATTAAAACTTTCGCATACTGTTTGCCGACAACACTAAAAAGACTAATGCCGCGGGAAAAGGAAAAAGACTCTCAGCAGGAGTATAAAAACTATATACTCCTGCTGAGAGTATTTTCCCTTATATAGTGGTACGATTACAGCATTACATCAATCATCCCACACACAAGGCCACATCTCCAACACATATTAAAGATCCGGCCCAACAGCCCTGCTTCCACCCCGTCACTGCCCTTTATCATTACAGCAGACACTCTGTCGTACCCTGCAGCTTTCATCCCATTCAGCGCTCTCACGATCTAATCTATTTCTTTAGCATTCTCTGCATCTACATCTGAGCTTGGATGTTCAAAATTGGTACCTGCCCAGTTACCCAATCCTTACATACTATCCTGACAACTAAATAAACTTTCAAAGTATCCCTTCCAGCATTCCAAGACCTTACATTCTTCGCTTTGTAAACATCCATCTCCTGCTCTTATATCTTCATACTCTCAGAACAATAACGCATAGAAACCTAGAACGAGCACCAAAAGTGAAGCTACTCAAAATATGCCATATACGGCATAGTTAGCGCAGCAAGCCGTCAGTTTCTTTGTGTTCTGTCTTTTGAGATTTCGTTATAATGTGTATTTTATTGTATGTTTCAATTGCATGTTTTGTAAGTGTACTATGGACAAAAAGTCTGAAATAAACGTTTAATATTATTTATTATTATAACAGTATTTTGCAAGTTCTAATATTTATACAAATTAATTTTTATTTTATTTTGAGATTCTAACAAAAGGGAATCCATAGTGGACCTCTCCCACTGTCACAATTCAATTTGAAAAGGTCCCAATCATATCACTTCAATGCGGACCCGCTGTGCTATTCTGTAACCATCTCACCTTGAAAACTTAGGTAAATTGAGCGTGGAGTGAGC
This sequence comes from Dasypolia templi, assembly GCA_963555695.1. Taxonomy (NCBI): domain Eukaryota; kingdom Metazoa; phylum Arthropoda; class Insecta; order Lepidoptera; family Noctuidae; genus Dasypolia; species Dasypolia templi. The sequence goes on along the minus strand of OY743146.1, from coordinate 19,005,895 downwards.
TGTCAGTGTCACAGATGCTAGGGATTGAACAAGACGGGATGACACCGACAGCGCACCCCACGCAAGTCTTCACGGTGAGATTTTTACAGAATCGACATACTGGAATGACCGGCGGACTTCGATCTCTGATTATGATGCCTATTGTATTATGGCAGCAGCATTGTTAGCGCCTACTACTGCATGAAACGAAAAGATAATAATATTACGGTTGATTTAAATTATTTTGGCATTTTATAAACCGGGTAAGTTTCATCAAACAATAATAAATAAAAGCGTGAATAATGTGATTCATTTGTATCCGGTTAATATCGGACACTGTGTTACCAAATCTTATAATAATGTGGAGTATATTTTAGTTACCGAATAATCCGAGCATACAAAAAGTAGCCTGAGCAAATGATTATAATGGGATAACGTTATGAAGACAATTTTTGTATAACAAAAAGTTTTTATATTTTGCAAATATTTGTCGCGTATCCATTTAAACTACACACTTAAAAAAAGTCTAAGCAACACATACAAATTTCAATTATACAAAAAAGTCTAAGTAACACATACAAATTTCAATTATACAATGTGTTTTCGTATTAAATCCTTAGAATTTCTTTTTTATACTACTTTTTAATGTTTTTTTAAATTAAACAATAATTGTTTTTTTTTTTTATAACCTTAATTAACAATAATTACGAGTAAGTACTAGTACAAATAAGGTGCCTAATCAACTAAACAGAAAACTAAAATTAAATGGTTGTACAAAAATTGCATAAATTAATACAAAGTGTGGCCTCCTTATAGTATATGCTATTCTTACACCATTAGTCATCATTCATCCATTCAAGTCCCGTATCATATTCTTTTATTTGCTAGCATTTTACGAATCGTTCTAAAAGGATTCATTTTATAATATCTTTAATAAAACATTCATATTTTTTCTTACATTTTCCATTGTTGTGACACAAGTCAAATTATCAAACTGTCATTATTTTTCTATTTTAGTCTATGAAGATTACTTTTTGGTTTATATAACTTGAATTAACTTATCAATAGGTTTAGCTGAAATAGTGTATTTTATATAATTACAATTGTTAACTGAATTTCGACTTCTGAAATAATTAATAAGGACACGCTCAAACTCGTACATGGAAGTTTTAATAAATCTAGGCCGAACTCACAGGTTGGTTTTATGACTGGCAGATGAGATGTCAGAATCAAGAAAAACAATTTTGAAACTTCATAAATCGTCTAAAATAAATTCTGGAAAAGGAATATTTTGCCTATAAAAGAAAAGGCTGCAGCATCTGATGGGGATTCGGCGTCCGGGCTTCGTCAACAAGCCATCTGTTCATCCATCAATTCTACGTCTGCACTCTGCTGAGTAACCATCTGCCTGGAGATTCTACGTCGAGCTTTGTCGAAGGAGACTAGCACTCTGAAGTGTCCCTTCGACACCTGAAGACCCTTTTTCTCCATCTCCTCTTCTTATATATTAGATGTTACACACTTAAACATTACATGTTTCCCCAATTTTAGGGAAAAGGTTAATTCCTAACAACAATTTTTTTAACGTCAGTGTGCGTGTCAGCGGCTGTAATAATACTTAAGTTGCGTATTTTTTGTAGGGAGCGTTTGTGAGACTAACCTTCTATGCGTTAATATTCTAAGTTCATACTCGGTGCTCTTGTCACTCCGCGAGCCAATCTTACCTGTTTCCAGAACAGCATAACATTGGCCCTGAAATTATCAGAGAACTTCCTGTCATACTTTTCTTCCTTTTTACTATGTATATACAGGCTACCCGGAGGACAGGATTCAAAGGTAAGAGACGACAAGGGCGGCCTAGAAAGCGCTGGATAGAAATAATATTATACATAATAAAATAAAACAGAAATAGACAACTGAATAATCTATGTATTTTGTTAATTAAAACATTTTTATTTATGTAATAAATTGATTCATTTTACAATTATTATTTTGTTACTTTATCACATTTCCACAATGTTCTTCATCTTTCTATTTGCGTTGTGTACTTTTACATTCAATACTAGCTGTGCCCGCGACTGAGCTCGCGTGCATGTCGGAAGATAAACATGTATCGCTTATATGTACCACTCCTCCATAGAAAAGGAACAGTCTTCCAATCTTGCCTGGTGGAAAGCGCTACCTGCGTCTTGAAGGTTTCTAATGTCAATGCGACGAAGTGTCACTTTGATTTTTGAGAATTAATAAAAATCAAGGCGCCAGACTGCACCTACCGTACTCAAAAAATCGACTGCCCGTCTGGAGGAGTGTGCTGAAGCTTTATCATGGTGAAGAAGGATCACGCTCTCAGAGCGCTGTTAAAAAATGTTAACCAAAAACATGCAAAAAAACGACTTATGACATTATCAACATTTTTGTATAATTTCTATTGTAACTGTGTATCCTTTGTTGGAAATTCCAAATAAATACCTAAAAATCCTAAAAACTTGTTTTAGTTTAGAAAATGCTTCTCTTTAAACGATGATATGTTATGTTACAAAAATAGGAGAAAACTCACCTCTCAATAGGCTCAGCCGAGGGATGAATTCATTTATAAAATCCACTCCAGATGTTGACATATATCATGACTCAGTAAATAACTTTAAAACCCAAATTTCGAGGTTCCACAGCACGCAACTCGCACAATTTAAAAATTAATTTTATTGTATTGTATGTACGTATTTCTTGTAACCTCTGTAATCTTATAACTTATGTCTTTTTTTAATTTCTGTTTGCATAGTTTGTGCAACGAAATTTTTATTAATTTCGATATCTAAATATTATGTATTTGAGAATGTTGGTTCACCTGTTATTGGCAACTGTATAAGGCCATAACCGTTTTCTAGTGTTATTTGATATTTTGTATACAGAAGCTTATGGTGTGGTGTACCTTTATAAATTAATAAATAAAATAAATGTTAGAATCGCTCTTACATCTGCTTGCCTCTCGAAAGACCTCCCACATACAGTTGCCCGTGTGAAAAGCTACCCATTTACCCATCCACCTCTGATTATGGCTGCCATTTTGGATTTTGATTTCTAATTTTCGGCACTGGCTCCCTCAAAAACGATGAAAATACGATACGATGACGAAAATTTATAGTCTTAAATTCCCTGAAAAAAAAATATTACACCCCCACTTTAGAATAAGTACAGTATTAATGTGTCCACCGTGAAATAAAACTTATTATACAACACAATAAATAAAAATAGTTTATTTCTCACCAACATAGCAACAAGGATTACACAGTAAAAATACTTAATCCTAGATAAGTTATAAGTATAAAAATAATCCAGCAGCATTAGTGGTGGTAAAGAGAGGTTTACTTAAGGTGTTGACTCTATCTTCAGAACTAGGCGAGGCCTGTATCTCAGATGATAGCACTCAGCTAACAATTTCGTTATAGTATAACCTATTGTTTAATTATTATGTTTGTGAAAACAAGTTTAATTATTATGTTTTCACTGAGATCTTAGCATCGTGTTTATGTTTATGTAATATGTACAGTCTTTTATTAATTTTGTAATAAAGTATACTGTTTGTTACATTATACTGTCTCCTCACATATTCTGTGATGTGAATGATTATGACAAACTGGTTTCTGTTTACGTCTGACAGTATCAGGAGAGGGAACTGATCGATGCTTCCTCATGATGGATTCAATCACAAAGATCTGTCGGACCCTAAGCACCATGCAGTCAGAATATAATTATGTAGTCGGGTTTCGAAATGGCTTTCGGTTTCGATTCCAAAGCGAGGAAACTTATTTTAACCGCAAATTCCGAATAACAGATTGCCACAGTGTAATGTATATTATTGTAAGAAGCTCAGTTGATGCAGAATCTCTAAGAGTTTCAAACATATAAATCATATTCCATTACCTTGTTTTTAGTATATTTAGATGTTTGTGCCGTCGCAATTGTTCGTCAATTTCTACTCCAAGGTACCTGACAGTAGTAGACCATGTAAGTTTTCAACAATTACAATATTGTTTTCTGTCTAAGCAAGTATGACAATGTGTAGTAGAAAGGGTGAGGATTCGAAAAAGCTTACCGCAGACTCCTGCACACTGCTTAGCGCTGATTATGGCTTCGCGGCGCGTCCAGATGTCTAGAACCCTGTACACTTCACTACACATGTGTTCCATAGGCGCTGTATTCGTATAATTGTTCGTTTCTTGAGGGGGTGGTATCACGAATATACCGAAGGACCTTTATATTTTAGAAAATGTTTAGGTATAGTGCGCTGCGCACGTTAGTTTCGAGTTCAGAACAGTTAATGTCGCGAAAAACCACACACGAAAGCATGGCGCTACTGTGCTCATGCGTAGACCAATCGGATTGCTCAGCGAATGAACGTCAAGAATGCTGAATCAAACCTTTATTCATTACACATAAAAACTTAATTACTCGAAGTGGGGTGAAAATAAACTATCCAAACAATCCCTAAGATTTAATGCAGTAGGAAACCCACCATATAGAGAACGGTACGTAACAGACAACAATACTAAAAGTTTCAGGTGGTTGAGTGATTTTAGTAATTGCAAATTTAACATAGCTTTTTTGTCTAGGGTAAGTGTGAGCAGGTTGGAGTTTAGCCATTTTAAAACTTCCCCAAAAGAATCTTCCGCCTTATTTTGACCTCGTCCCATGTAGGAGCGTTTATCACGATAGCAGTGTCATCCGCGTATGTATATATTTCTGCATTAGACATGGACTTTGTGCAAAAGTCATTCATGTTTATTTTAAATAACGTCGGGCCTAAAACGCTCCCTTGGGGCACTTCGTAAGTAACAAATTTCTTCTCACTTAGGTTGGAATAAATTTTAACTTGTTGAGTTCTGTTGCTTAGATAATCTGTGAACAAGTGTAAAGGTGTAGAGTTTGGCCAACGAAAGCTGTCCACGAATTAATTTCCAAACGTATAGGATTGCAGTTATTTAGGACTGTCAAAATTGTCACATTGACGTTTCGTACTTGAGTCATCTTGTGTTTACGTGCTTTTTTTTTTCGTTGGTTCTGTTTAAAATAATGCCGTAAACTATCAAAATTTGACGAGGAAGCTTCTAGTTACTATGATTGGCAAATATAAAGACGTAAAAAGTGGTTTGAATCGAAAATCTGCAGAGAAATTACGACAACTGGATTCAATAATTTCACTTTTAGTTTAGTTTTTTTTTAATTTATTTTATAAAAACTTGATATTTATAAAAAATCGCACAATTGTTCACGGCGTAGGTATCTTTTAGGAAGTACTAACAAAGAGGAAACGAATTGTGGAAACAGTAAAGAAATTGAAAACTCTCGAAACAAATGAATTGTCGACTTGTGAAACAAAAAAAATAGAAAAGTTAAATTCAATGACAGGTACCTTATTAATTCAGAAATAAGAGGTATAATAGTCACTTTGAAGCAGCTTTGAAGGGTTTAGACAGGATAATGACCTGTGTATAGATATAATATGCTAATAATATGCTGTCTACGGGTTTTGATTTTTTTAAATACTTAAGAGTCTCTGGTTTGTATCATAATATTGTTACATAATTTATTGTATTTGTTCTCTTCAAATATAAGTGTGAAGACCCTAAGAAGAATTAAAATTGAAGGGTCTAAAAATCAGAGACAGTGGAATACTCCGGGGAAATAACTTCCACATTCCACACAAATTATCAAAATTGGAAACTGTTGCTAAAGTTTCCAATTTGGATAATTTTGATATTTCGGCTATAAGAAACAAAATAAACGAATTTAATGGAGTGAGAAAACAAGTCCCTACACTAAGAAGCCTGCACAATTAGCTGAAGGAAGCAATTGGATTTATGGGATACCGTGAAAACAAGAACGGGTTTGACTATCAAAACAATAAAAATGAACGGGCTTTACTTACAGAAAAATACGATTTTGCGGCATGGAGACACAGATTCTTGAGAAGAATAAATTAAACGAGACTAGAAGGAAAACAGATTAGATAGAAATAATAAATCAGAACTATAAAGTAAAAAAATCGTGGCAAGGACCTTTAACAAGTGGTGTCACTACTAATACATCGTCAGGAAAATCATTGTGCATGCAGGATCGGAGGAAGGGTTTGTGCTAGGTGCATTATTGGTATTCAGTATAAAATCCAAATCAGCTGGCTACCATGATGATATGAATGCTACCAACTTTATGAAATGGTTTGAAGAAATGTTGATACCAAATCTCACTAAACTTAGTATTATTGTGATGGACAATGCAAATTATCATGTGATACAATTGATCAAACCCCCTAATATGTCTTATTCTAAAGCTAATCTCCAAATATGGCTTCAAGAGAATAATATTCATTTGGAAAAATATCATACCAAAGCTGAATTAATTTGTTTGGTGAAAGATAAAAAACCTACAGCTATTTACGAAGCAGAAGAACTTCTAAATAAATCATACCCACAATCATGAAATTTTGCTGCTGCCACCGTATCATTACTACCTCAATGCTATTGAGCTTGTATGGAGTCAAGCGAAGAAAAAAAGGAGCAAGCAAAGAAATAGTAATACCAGGGAAATGAAAATTTTAACAAAATAATGTTTTCTGTCCTTATCTGCTGATGAATGGAAGAAGTACACTGAACATGTTTTAAATATTGAACATTAGTACAAATTAAGGGACCGTGTTCTTGAAAACGAACTTGAACGATTACAGTACAACACACAGTACACGCAGACAGACACACACACACACAGTACAGGACACAGCACAGACACAGAGCAGGGTACAGTAGCAGCAGCAGCGAAGAAAGCAATGAAGCTGATTCAATATTGTCAGGTGTAGAAAAATCTTGGAATCCGATTTCGACTATGACTCATAACCCCTGTGTTTTGTGTTGTTTTTATTGTGTCATCCATCAGTGTCTGCGTTTCATTATATAAAGTTATAGACATAACTTTTTCGTTAATTCAACTTTTTGTATATATTGCCGTGAAAGTTGGAACTGTGAACGTCAATGAAGAAGTAGATAAATGCCATATGTAATAACTTTCTTTTTTTTTTACCTTGTTGTTTGTTTTGTTTTAAACTGGTAACCATTTATACTTATTATGGTCTTAGTATATAAATCTGAAATACTGATGTAAATGCCGCATAATATGATAGAATAATAAAAAGTATCAACTCCGTTTAAGCAGTGTATAGTAAGGGTTGTCAGCACTACATTTTTTGAATTCCCGCGTTTTCCTTGGACAGCTTTCGTTGGTTAGACTCTACCTCTGATGCCCATGATCTCCAGTTTGGTTAAAAGGTTGGAAGCAGAGACTGTGTCAAAGGCTTATGCCAGATCCAAGAAAGTGCCGAGACATTTATTTTTATTTTCAATTTGTCTTACAATGGATTGGATTAGATCTAACACAGCATCTTCAGTAGAAATTCCGTTTCAAAAACCATATTGGTTAGTAGCAATTAAATTATTTTCGTTTAAATATTTATCGTAGCCATATTCAAATGTGAGCTATAGAGGGAATAATTGAATTTCGACATTGTTTCAGTATCTATATTAGATGAAATTTTGTCCCAGTCCCTAGCACAGATACTGCGTATCTGTTGTATTATTGATTCCGCCTCAGTAGCATCGGTCTCTAAGAGGACAAAAGAAGGAGGGACTGACTTGATTAATAATGTTCAAATTCGAAAATTACAAAAGGATAAGGAACGTACTCAGGTCAAAGAAACAAACCATTTGTTTCATGAATTGTTAGATTCAAATAGTAACCCTCATCCTATAGCAACAATAGACCCAACAGAGGATTCCTCACTGAAACATAACTATAGTCATAAAATAAATTAAAAAATACGCAAGACTGAATAAAATCATTAGAAAACGTTATTCAAATGAGAAAAGAACGTGTGACTCTTATCAATTAATTAATTAAATTAAAAAAATCTATCAAACTAAATTAGAAGATAGTTTAAATATTTATGAAATAGACACTCAACGCTTACAGTCTGAAATTCAAGTTCTTGATGACTCACTAAAGTCCCTTAATAATAAATACATCATTGCTAAAGTTTAAAGCTTGCACGAGTTGGTAGACAGAGTGGACTTGTCAGAGGGAATCCAATCCAACTTTTTTTTTTTTTTTGTTCCCGGGTTGGAAAATCCTCATGGATGTCCTCCGCACTGGGGCGGGCGGAGGGGTTTGTCAGACTCTTACTGACTAAAAACCACCGCGGTGTTCCATCTCACACCTACGCCGGGGTCGTGGGAACACATAATTCTTCCGCAACCCCGGCTGGTGCCGGCACGCTTGCGCGGGCCCCGTCTCGGACGGGGGGAGTGAGGTGTACTCCCCCGCAACGTCTGTGATCGGCGCGCGCGGAACACTACGCGCGCCGCCTTCTCGGGCCCTGATGTTGGGGGGCGACGGATCCGTCGCCCCTGGACCCATTTAGGGGGGCTGGAAGAGGGCGTCGTCCACCCTCCTCCGACGTCCGGTAGTCTGCTGCGGGCCGGATCAAGAGTCGAGATCTCTCTCCCCCTTTCCGCAGCCGCCTTCTGCGAGATGACCGTCTCGCAGAAGGAAACCACCGCGTCCCAGAACTCGACGCTGCCGACCATCGAACTCACTAAGGTCGGCAGCGTCAGGTCACTGCCTACTTCTGAGATGAGGGCACGGCACGGCTCCTCCCAAGCGGCACACTCTGCCAGCGTGTGCCACGCCGTCTCCTCCCGGCAGTCGACGCAGTGGCGACACCGGGCGTCCGGCTCCCTGTTTATGCGACACAGGTACTTCCCGAAGCAACCATGCCCCGAGAGCACCTGCGTCGCCCGAAACGTCAGGGAGCCGTGCCTTCTCCCGAGCCAGCGGTCGAGCACTGGCCGGAAGGGAATCCAGCCTGAGCCAACGGTAGACCCGTCCCAAGTTGTGAGTGCTCTGGACTGTATCCCCAACCAAGATAAACCTGATATGGCACAAGAATTATCTCAAGTGGTACAGTCAGTAGCTAGTAGTGCTTACTCTTGTAGTAGTCAAGTTTGTTATCAGTCAGTTATGTTTACAGATAGCATAGGAAGAGGTTTAGGGAAATTAGTAAGTCACAACCTGAGTAATTCTATTCAAAACTATTGTTTACCAGGGACATCCTTGGTTTATAATACAAACATTACTGTATTTGTAGGTCCCAGGTCAGAAAGGTTCTCAGGTCAGAAAAGAAGATATCACTGACAGTGTTACTGAGATTTTAAAGCTAAATTGTAATTAAAATTATTTTGTGTGCTTTTCCATATTTTGAGAGGTTATCAAATAGAAAACATATGCTTAATAAGCATATTCAGTTTTTGGTAAGTCACTACAGTTACAAACTTATATTTTTTTACACCAACATTTTTGTTGAGAAGTTAAAATCGACAAAGAATACAGTGTATCTGCCCATTAATTAGGTTTACACATAAAATACCGAGGCTATTAGCTAATATTATGAACTCAGACGACGGCGACAGACAGAAGTAGTATATCAAAGTCTAATTGTATTATTAACACCGCAAATATTAGTAGTAATTCTAATGTACAGATGGTCACCTTAAGTAAGTGTAGCACTAATGCTATAACTTTTTACAATAATTGTACGAAGGAATTTGGGGTCCCCAAGTAGTAGGATCTCATTTCCTGGTGATGCATTCCAGTCTTGGAGCTCACTCTGGATGTTAAGTTAAATTTAAACTAGACAGTGGTGCCGATTCTCTTGTACACCGAACTAAACTAACTAAACTATCACTAAAATTCCTTACTTTTTACTATGAAAATCTTGAAGCTATTCTGCGAAAAAAAATCTCTAAATTTAAAATTAATTTTGACACAACTATAATCGAATTTGACAATCGCGAGTCCACGTGTTTTTTTTTTCTTTTGACTCCGCAACGTCTTTGTTAGAGCCGGAGGCAGCCTGGGGCAGCCTCGACGTGTTTTCTATGGAAGTTTTGACTTTTTGTGTGAAAAATATAAAATAAAAATATCTACATGTAGGGATTTGGTGGTTTCAGGGTTACACAGGGGGTCGAAATTTTAATTATTTTTGTGATAGGACACACCGTTTTCGAGATATGAGCAAAAAAAGAAACAGAAAGTTAAAGTACCGTTTTTGCACGTCTGAAGTCGAGGTGTTGGTGTGAATTTTAGTTCACGCCACCTAATTTTATTCCACACCTTTTTAATCGCGATTAAAAATAGTCAGATTCATGTTCAGATTTAGTTAGACAATCAAATTTTTAGGTGAAAAACTTAAAATTCAGAATAGCAAAATAGTCATTTTCACTAAACTAATAACTCAGTGCAATCTTAGTGCTGTCAAACTAAAATATAGTTAAGTTGTGTCACTATAGTCAATTTCAGAATGGAAAATCGTCATTTGACAGAATTAAACCAAATTTTAGTGATTTTTAGTCTAGTTTAGACGCGTTTGTGACAAGAGAATCGGCACCATTAAGACAACAGAAGATACCAGTAATAATACAGTTATACCTACCAACAACAAGGTGTCTTCTTGCTCTCAAATAGTTAAGTGCAAAAAAGGTTCTAAACAGAATGCCTTGACAATATTTCATCACAATATTCAAGGTTTTTCTTCCAAACAATTAGAAATAGAACTATTTTTTGAAAGATTATGAAATGCCAACTAATTATGAAAATTATAATGTGGGTAGTTGTTTTAACCTAAAATCTATGCTGCGTTGGGGGTTCACTAATCTTAGTTAAAAAGTCTATTAATAATCGTAAAGACGTAGTTGATCTTTCGGTTGAACATAACATTCAACTGTCCTGTGTTGAGCTAGCTAAGCATGTTATAGTGTGCGTTGACAGACCCCTAAATTATCAAAACTACTCCGTATTTAAGTCAGTAATGGAAGATGTTCCAGCAAAACTTGCAACTGGTTAAAAATCGCTAATCATCTGTGACTTCAATATCAATATCTTAGAGGAAAGTTCGAATAGCAGTCGATAATTAAGTCTCTTTAAATCATTCAATCTGTCGAATGTGTTTTCAGAACCCAACCGCATAACTACAAATTTTTGAGTGAACTTGGGGGTATGTTTTGATTCGACAATATGATTTTATTTACAAAGTTCTTGCCAATTTCTGTGAAATATGAGCAAACTTGGTTAATAGAAAGATTAGGGTCGTTTTAAATATTTAGACGTTCTAATGGTTGAGAACGGACCAAGGAACGGACAATCCATCAGACGTCTATAAAAAAAACACTACAAAGTGCAAATAACTTTAATTTGGAAAGTCGTTAGTAAGGAAATACCTATATATATAATAGGGATGATGACTGATGAATGACATTATCGAAAAAATCTGTTAAGTCGCTGTAAATAAGAAGAAAATACACGCTTTTAAAGTTTTTGGAGGGGATTATTCCCGTCCTTGTCGCACGGTACGGACTATGTACGGCGCTAGTATGAAGTTACATAGTCGTGTAGTCACTTCTACGATAGTTCTGTCCTTGTCTAACACTTATCTTAAAACGTTTATAACTTGGCATTTTTTTAAGCTTTTCACTTTTTGTAATTTTGTTTGCACTATTTGGAAACATACAATTGTTCAGATTAAAATTTAAAAAAATGTCATTATCCTAATTATGTATATTGGGAAGTCGGTTAAAAAGTTTTTAATTTGAAACACAAATTGGTGAACTAATTTAAATTGATACTTAGAAAAAAAATACACATACAATGTGTATTTTTTTGCCTTTTCTGGGTTATTGCAATGCCGTACAATAACCCAGTCAGAATAGTTATACTGTTCGTCGATGAGGAATTCCGTGACAATAGGGTTGCTTCGCAGTCCATGATCAGTTCGGTACTAAAACAGCTACCTACCGTGTTTCATCTTCCGTAAGAGTACCCATTCGCAAAACAAAAATCCTCCGAGTAAATTTGCTGTGTGACATACGGACGGACAGACGGATTGGACAAAATGATAAGAGTTCCGTTGCTATGCGCCATTTGGCTACGGAACCTTAAAAAAGATGAATTAAGATCTTCTTCATGTTTAAAGTCGGTTATAAAGATGCCTCAAAGAATCTTCAGTATTGGTTCCAAAGATTCGGAAGAGAAATCTAGAACCAAATATTCCAGACTTCTGAACTCCAGAACAGCATCTACCAACGAAAGTACTTTATTTCCGACAATGTTAGTACAAATATTTAAATTTAGTTCTAATACTTATTATTAATAAACCAATGAGTCTCTTCTTCGGAAAATCCTAACAAAGTGATTCAGAAAAAACGACATTTGCTCAACGCCTCAATTACTTACACAATCGTAAGATTCGCTCTGCATACAATCAACTTTTTAAATCAAAGTGAATTCGAATTGGTTATGATTTAAACTAATAAATAGTTATCTAAGATTGTATTCTATAACACTCAGAAATTCAGAATTTATTTTGCATTATCACCACTTTTTATTTGATATTCTTTAAGCGCCACTAATCAACAACCAATGCCAAGCGATTTTTATAAAATAATAACAATTCACATTACTTTTTTAAAATAACACAGTTACCTTTAGGACGTGTTATACAATATTTTGAACACATATATTCATTACTACCATTTGGCGTCAATAGATGTCGTTACGTGTATGTGTAATGAAAAGTTCAAATTGATTATATGTTTTGATTTGCGATGAACCAAAAACGAATAGTTACCAGAGTTATACACAATATTTGAGTACAAAAGTTAATCATATAGGTACTTTTTTTATACTCGTACTTTTTACTTGATAATTGATCTAATTAATCTCTCATATCCAAACAGACAAAAACTTCCAATGATTATAGAAATTACATCTGTAGATTATCCAATATCACACCAACTATTTTATTTATATTTTCAATGTACAGAAACGCCTCGTCTACCGATTTAATACAAGTACATAAGAATAAGATATAGAATTAATATAGATTTTACTTCGGCTGTAATTCCTAGAAAATGTAATAAATATGGCGAGATTAGCTCTGCCCTTTGGGCACGGTAAGTAGGTAAAACAGAGTTACAAGAAACCACCGTTATTAATTATCTGTAGCCGCTGTTAACCTCACATCAGGGGTAACATTGTAATCACTTCAAGGGTAGCCGGGCTTCGAGGATAATATGTCTTCATCTGTTAGTCGGGGGTGGAATTGCAATAAAAATTCCGTGTTGACGCGTCTCCCTACTAAATAACTTTTATTAACGGCTACAAGCTTTAATCTCGAACCTTTTCTATGTTGCCCTAGTTTTTCGAACCGGTCATAGGAACTTTAATTTTCATATTAATTCGGTAACGACCTGGAACCGGACGCTGGTTATCCTACATATCATAAACATAACATCACGCCTTGTTTCCCCGAAGGGTTGGGCAGAGGTGTACCTATAGTACACCCACATTTTGCCAGTTATGTTTTAAGTCCCGTGTAATAGGGGATATACCTACCTACAAAATGAGTTTTCCTGAACCCGAACCTTGGTTAAATCGCTCACCCTTGGAAAATCTAGGTAATTTTTTTGGAAAAACTTTTCAAATACACAGAATTGTTATTTTTTTGTGGGAAGGTATTAGTAGGATAGTACCTGTATAAAACCCGTATAGAATGTCTATTAAGAAGGGAGGAACGTGACAAATTACTATTACGACACTTATTTTTCGCTTCACACGCGTGGAAAAGTTGCTGAGAATAATGATGCCAGTCATAGTGTCACATTGAGGAAGGAATTTATTTTTATTTAAGTATCGTTTTATTTACTACACAACGTCCGTACTATTATCCGAAGTTTTGGGTGTTTATTATATCTATATTTTTGGACGACAGACCCAAAACGACACGTTTTTTGCCAGGATTCGACGTCTATTTTGGTGTAGTTTTAAATCACTAAAAAGCATACTTATTCCCTCCGAACTCAGTGAGTGCTTGATAACATGTGTACCGACAACGACACCGACCTATACCAAAAAACTCTCAGAACACTAAGGAAGCCGCCGTGGAAAGTTATGAGTCTGGGGGAGTTGGGAGGGGCAAGCATATAAATAGGTTGAAATAATTACGACAAAAGCGCGTTACCTACGCCGCCACGGCTTGGCTCGCCCTCACGGCCGAGACGCACAAGAACAAGCTACGGACGCAGCAAAACTTCGTGCTGCATCAAATAGTAAAAGCATCTCGGTTCGTGAGGAATTCGGTGATCCACAGAGACCTGCGTGTGGAGAGCATCGATGATTTCAGCACAAAACTGGCGAGGAGGATGTTCGTGCGTGCCGATGCCTCAGGACACCACCACATCAAGGACATCGCACCTTGGCACGCGCGACCCCCCGACTACAAGCGCTTCCCGCGCGACCTCATCGCAGAGGTCGCGCCACCGGACATGACGCCCGAGTAGGTCGCCCTCACTTCACAAGCGACCTACTCGAACAAAAGAACTCCACACTCTTCACACGACACCCGCCGAGCGCAAAGCGTCCTAGGTTAATATAGGCGCCACGGGCGCGGCTCACACACACACTTCTCCTCATTCGCAGAATACCCAATGACAAACCACACGAGCGACGTATACACATCTCGCTCGATACTCACTACAACGCCCCGCGCCCTGATACGCTACCGGCTAGATCTGGTTTCGTTGTCGGGGACGGGGAAAGACTCAACTATAGGTGAGTGCCAACCAAAACCGACGCCCTCGTTGCTTGATCGGCTCTTGCTAGGCCTTCCCTAGGGAACTAGGGATCTTACCCGGCAGGGGCCTGGTCGCACGGGCACCGTGAAGCATTTCGGGCGTTCCTACAGTCACACCCCAGTAACACACTACAGAACGCTGAGGGGAGGCATACACCTCAGCGACTAGGTGTGCATAAGCACTCCCACCCCCCTCCAAAGGGGGAGGGAACCCAAAAGGCGGGTCCACATTTTTAGGGACCGAGAGACCGCACCTTCGGGCAAGGGGCCAAAAAGCCCCCAAACCGATTCCTCGCGCCCCCTAAGGGGGCAAAAGGGATCACACTGAGGCCCGTATGAAGTTTCAGATATAGAAATCATGTGGAATGCCTTCAGAATGCCCTATTTGTACGAGTATAGCAAGGAAACAAAGTAGGAATCATTTCAAGAAACAGTATTTTTTGTGAAAATCATAATCACAAATACGTATTTTAAATAACACTTTGTGGTATCTTCCTCATTGTTAGATGCCTGGTGTACGGATAAAGCTAGAGTGCCAGCGGTGTTACCTCTTGGGTTTACTCCTAAGGAGGTGAAGAACGTGGTAGGAAGTTTGTCGAGATGGTCAACTATACCTTTATACCAAAGGAGCTTTTGTAAAACGTGATGGTGCCCTCGGTTAACATTGAAACAGGCGACACAGCGGGAACCAACCAACCAACTACATGCCCACCTTTTTGGCCGCAATTATAGCGACCAAAAAGGTATTTGGAAAAGGAAAGATATTTGATGGTCTGCTTGAGCGCCGGCTTGGTGGGTATTTAAAGTTGAATGATGTTCAGTTTGGTTTTAGGAAGGTTATCAACTGAGACCGCTATTAATTTCACTTAAACAAACGGTAAAATATTACACAGATCGGGAAACGCCAGTATGTGCTGCTTTTCTCGACCTTTCCAAGGCTTTTGACTTGGTTTGTTACGGCACGCTCTGGTCGAAGCTTAGACTTCTAGAGGTTCACAAGGAGCTTATTAATGAACAGTACAACTATTTTATGAGCGGGTGCAAACTAAAACTCAATGCATTTATTTCAATTAAACCATTTACAGTCACTTTTGAATTGTCAAGGAGTCGGTCAATCAGAAATATGAAGCTAGTTGCCCATTCCAAAGCGTAGTAGGTACTTATGGAGAGGAAATGGCAAGAAACTCCACGAACACTCTTTTAAATAATGTTGTTAGAAAAATATTAGTTACATCATTATTGTTGATCTTATATGTGAGAACAATATACAAAAGACGTACACGATTAAAGCGTTCAAAGTGCAGCAAAAATTAATTAAACAATACAAAAAATAAATTATTAAAATAAGCCGTGGCAGCTAAGCGACGACCAGTCCCAACTGACGGCTCCCGTTCACGAACATTTTGAAGGATTTTGTCTTGAAACCCCCCTCCCCAGAATACGTGGGGCATGACGCACCCGAAGATAACGTGGCGGATTCTCCAGCTACTGAGCAGCTGATACCGCCCTTGGGTAATATTTTATCACCTGACTTTTTCATGCTTGTTTTTTTATGCATTTAAAGGGTGTGGCCCCTTAAGCGCTAGCGTCTGGTCCCCCACCAGCCACTCATTCTCTCGCCACGCTTCAAAGCTTCGGATTATTTGTTTTTTTTTCTTAAAGGTGTCCTTCCTCTCGGCCGGGAGGTTAAGCCAAGGACCCGACGGCGGCATTATAAATGCCGTTCTCGTTCGTGTTCTCTGTCCGGCTAATCCGACTCCATTATATATATCCACTAACACCATTTGTGGTTGATTTATTAATAAATGGAGTAGGTCATTAAATACACCAAAAAGAGGATAGGATCCCATATCGAGCCTTGTGGAACACCCATTTTTACGCAATATTAAGTCCATAATGCTCAAGTTTCAAGAGCAAGGTTTGGTGATCGACGCAATCAAATGCCTTGGAGAGGTCACAAAAGATTCCTATAGCGTCTTGGGCCTCTTCCCATGCGTTAAAAATATGTTTCAATAAGGTTACACCAGCGTCGGTGCACGCCCTTTGGTGAATCCATACTATTGATTGTGAAAGATTTTGTTTGTGTTGAAATTGATTGAGCATTTACTTGCTGAAAACTGGCATCACGGACACGGGTCTATAATTATCGGTGTCTTTACTGTCCCCGGATTTGAAAAGTGGTATTACCTTACTGTATTTCATTAGATCCGAGAAGACTCCTTGATCCACACACAAATTAAATATTATGGCTAAGTAAGGCGCTATAGTCCCAATTATGGAGGTACAGACTTTAATAGACATTCCCCAAAGGTCTTCGGTCAATTTGATCTTGATTTGCTTAAAACCTTTATTTTTGTTATGGGGTTAATATGCTTAAAGTTAAATACAATCGGGCAGGCTAAAACATCGCCCGGATTAAATCAAAAGCGAGCGAGAGCGAAGAATTTAAGGTTTCAGTGGTTTTCTGTGGGACACTGGTAAATAAATTTACAAATTCTTGAGCACATGACGTCTCCAGTGTGTAATCAGAATTATGTTTTTTGTTCCTGTTCGTTTCATTATTGATAATTTTCCAAACTGTCAAACTTAATTGCCTTCTGATTTAACCTCGTTGCTAATGCAATACTTCAGCTGCCCTACAAGTGTTCTTAATTTTTTTTGGAGTGTAGCAACATACTTATTAAAAGTTTTCGTGTTAATATAAGGCCTAAGGCCATACAGCTCGAAAGTTTCTCTCCTAAGTCCTTTATTGGCTCAGGCACTAAACAAAAACTTAGGGCTGATATTTTTAGAGTTCTTCTTAAAAGACTTATTGAACTCGGTTTGAACCACCGAAAAGAATTCTTTATACAAAATATTAACATTTTTCATTGTAAGGTCCTGATTACTTAACTTACAAATTAAAGTGCTATTTTATTTATTGAAATTAACAGATGTTATTAGTCTGGATTGTACCTGCACTTTTTGTATCGCTATGTTGGACTCAAAAGTTACGGCTTGACCGCTGCGATCAGAAGGGAGATCATTAACTATAGATTTATCTAAATAATCGCAGCAACAAAACACATTATCAATACATAAATCAGTAGTTAGAAGAAGAAAGAAGAAAGAAAAAATGTTTATTTGCGGTAAACATGACGCAAAATAAGAACAAATGTGGGAAAAATGCGTCACATCCACGCAAAACAGCTCTGCACAATGCTGCCACCCTATGCAAGACACAGCCCCAGCGCTGGTTTTCAGCGACAGCCGACTATAGTTGCATTTGTTGGGGTTGGTTCTACAAACACATATGACAAATTGAACGATTTAAACAAATTTATTAATGTACTGGGATTTTAAATATTTTGTTAAATATGAACGTTAAAGTCACCACACATAATAACTGATTTATTACCACTTGCAAGTTTTGCCACAACATCTTCCATTACTGAATCAATTGAGATTGAATTGTGAATCAAAAGAGTAGTTTTGATAATTTGGGGGTCTGTAAACGCACACTATACATGCTCTAGCTGAACACAAGACAGTTCATTGCTATGTTCAACCGATAGTTCAACTATGTCTTTACGAGCTTTTGATTTAATACAACTTTTAATGAGGATTAGTGAACGCAGCATTGATTTTCGGTTAAAACAACTGGCCACACTATAGTTCTCGTAATTAATTAACATTTCAGAATCTTTTAACCAATGCTCAGTTATGCAATTAATGTCATACATTGTTTATTCTAAAAGCAATTCAATTTACAACTGTTTGGAGTTAAAACCTTGAATATTTTAGCCCCTTTTCTATACTTGACTATTGTAGTGCTAGAAAATTTATTTTGTTTTTAAGTTTAACTATACTATTAGTGGTACCTTCTGTTGTTTTACAAACTAGTTTAAACTATCTGAGCTTACCACCTTAACATTAGTACTATTACTAATTGTGGTGCTAATTATAGGTGACTTCGACACACTACTTATGTCTGGGTTAATATTAAAAGCTAATAGCCTAGCTATTTAACGTGCTCACTCAGATACTGTATACGTTCTGGAGTGTGGCGTTTGACAGAGTGATCTAACTTCCCCAGCTCTGTTTAATCTTAACACGAACCAGTTGATTGTTGAGTTCAGCAAGACCAACGTCGGTTTCTCGATTGCTGGCACTATGGTAAATAATCTCAGCTACGCAGATGACATGTTCTTGCTGATTCCATCAATCAGCGCGCTCAGGAAGTGGATGGCTGTATGTGAGTCCTATGATGTGTCACATGGCCTCACATATAATGTCAAAAAAAGTGAGCTTTTGATTTTTTATCTTAGTTTAGCTCGTTGGATAATGTAGCTCCGCGGAAAGCTGCTACAGTACGCAGTTTAAATGCCTAGGGTGGTTATGCGCCTGCCGGAGGCTCTACGCGGGAGTCGTGCGGTCCATGGCCCTTTACGGGGCACCGGTGTGGGCGCATTCTTTGAGGCGCCGACCGGCCCGCAGGTTGAACGCGTCCCAAAGGGTCATGGCCATCCGGCTGGTCCGGGGATACCGCACGGTCTCATGCGAGGCGGCGAGCCTCCTTGCCGGATTGCCGCCATGGGATCTGGAGGCAAAAGCCCTCGCGCACGTATGGGAGTGGCGCGAGGAGGCAAAACGCCGGGGTGTAACTCCGCTGCCGCGACAAATCACGGTACAGCGGACAGAGCACCGGCGGGATCTCATGGCGACATGGAGGGTGCGATTGTCGCAACCCAGTGCTGGGCACGCCACAATAGCGGCGGTAAGTCCCCTCTTTGAGGAGTGGTTGGAGAGGCGCCAAGGCGTCCTCACCTTCCGCCTGACACAGGTCCTCACCGGACACGGTTGTTTCGGGAGGTTCCTGTTTCGCATAAGGCGGGAGGAAACGCCCGGATGTCACCATTGTGTGGATCGCCCGGAGGACACGGTGGAGCATACGGTGGAGGTATGCCCAGCTTGGGCGGAGCACCGCAGTGTCCTCGCGGAGGCGATTGGCGGCGGCGATCTCTCGCGTCCGGCCCTGGTCCAGGCCATGGTACGGAGCGAGAGGGAATGGAAAGCCGTCACCTCCTTCTGCGAAGCAGTAATGCTCGCAAAGGAGGAGGCGGAGCGCGTGAGGGAGAGAGCCTTGCGCCCTCACGCCCCTAGTCGCCGCAGGAGACGCCCTGGGCGTCGGGAATCGCAAGCAGATTCCCGGCCACCGTAGGCGCGGGCTTGCGGACGGCGAGCCATGGGTAGCTCGCCGTCCGGTAAGGACCAGGCCCGGGTCGACGGCGCGTTGTGTTCCACGCGCGCCTCAAAGAGATGTCAGCACAAAATGACGGGGTCCGATAGGGCCGACGCCTCAGGGTCGCGGGTTATTCCACAGAGAAAACCGTGGCCCTGGCACAGGCAACTGAAGGAACACGGTGGGTTTTAGTCAGTAAAAGTCTGACACGCCCTCCCGCTCCACCCAGAGCGGGAGAAGTCATTTGATGATTTCCCCCCCAAAAAAAAAAAAAAAAAGGGTGGTTATGCGGTTTAGAGTATGAACCGGCCAGAAATGGTCCTTAAAAAAGGGAGAGCGAAGCTGGTTGATTTCAGGATTATGGGTAATTTTAAAAGGGGTTGATTTGCATCAACACAAATCTAAAGTTAGCACTTGAAATTGAACTCGAACTTCTTGATGAAGTCTGCAATTTTATGTTGATGTCAGGGTATTACTTGCTTACTATTTATTTAGTGTTTATAATTAACATAATATTACAAATTGCATACAATAAGATCTTATTCTAAATGTGTACAAACATTTAAATAACAAGTTAGGTTAACTAAGGATATCTTACCTTTACAAAACATTTTGCACTGAGTTCACTATTCATATTCTATAATAAGTCCAGAAGAACACACTAATTTTCGAACAAAAAAAAGTCTTAATAGCACTGTCTCTAAACACATACCACTACAGTTAATCTACTAAAGGTTTGGATGGTATTAATTTACTCGAATCGCAGCGATTATTTGCAATATTTTAAGAGCGATGAACTAAATTAGCTTCTAAATTGAGTCCACACGTGGAGATATAAGAGTAAGCCTTAAGGTCAGCGACCATCCAAGACACGCGTTGATACGAAACTAATTTCCATTTATGTCCCTCTAGTATGCAGTACCAGCCTCTCTACTTGAACTAAACAAAGCTGGCGTAAACATAGGGTATGTAGTCACGGATGACTTATCTGACGATGCTGATTTAGAAAGGGAACGGACAGCGTTGGCGGTTCGATGCAATATGGTAGCCCGCAGGTCTACGCATTGCAGTAAGGATGTTAAAGTCTCGCTTTTCAAGGGATACTGCCAAACCTAAACGCAAAGAGCCTCCAATACCTATATACAATAATGGATCGCTTCGCAGATGTTCGCCGAATTCCATGTTAACGGTTTTCATGCCATTAAGAGGATGAGGACAGCGTCAATAATAGGCTGGTTGCGCTGAAGCTTCAACAGCATCCTAAAAACATTATTAGACAAAGTAGATAGTCCCTTTATAAGGCACTGCAAGGTGCGGAGGCACGTGCCAACGTGTGTTGGGCAACGTTGTTATCAGTTGAAAAAAGTTTTCTAAAATAGTTTTTATGTCATTGTTACTAATACTAAATGGAGCGTGTGTACTTGTATGTGTTGTTCGACTTCAATAAACTTAATATCACGTATACATTATCTGATTTGTTTATTATAGTCTCTGATCATTACTTTCTACTTACGTAATTAAAGCTAGAACCATTACATCAGTATTCGACAAAGCCGCATTTTCCTCAATTCATTAGAAAAACTTTTCCATTAGTAATTTGGCATTCTTTGTGGGCCAGATCAGAATTGATACGAGTAACATTTACTGCTGAATCAGTTACATTCCGTTGTGTAGTAACAACGGGTCACCCCTCTTCGCATCTAAGTAGAACATCTCTTTGTGAAACTATAAATCAAAAACAATTGGCTCGTTCTTTGCAGTTTTTTTTATTTTTCTTTTTTGTGAGAGCGCTGGTTCGTATGATAAGCACTCATCCACAAAATTAGGTCTCGTGTTTATAAAGATATGGCAATAAAATGCAGACGAGTACGCAATCCCATGTAAGTAGGTATTTATGTGCGGCATATTGGAAATAATGGATGCTTACGTAGATCCTGTGTCTCTACTTAATTATTCAATCGGAATACTAATATCTCCTCTTCCGAGCTCCGCACATCCTCAGGAAAAGCGATCTTTTCTGCTCTTTCGTAACGGTGCACATAAATTAAGGGTGCCTCGATTAAGCACCTTTGGACGGTGCAATAAAATAAATTCCCCCTTCCAGCATCCGCTTACTAAGATGGGAATATTGATTTGATGCTTTTACATGTAAAATTTAATGGAAAATACAAAACAAATTCGCTTTTTAGACGTGTCCGTATAGGCTGAGAAACCTATTTCTCATATTTAAACGCAGATACTACAAATATTGAGTAGTAAATAATCCGATTTTGTCGGCCCGATCCTGGAATTTGTAGTAAAACCCATAAACACACACAGGACGTTTAAGGTGGCTCCTCAATTCAGACGTCTGGATTGAGGAGCCACCTTATAACTCGAAAACCAGCCGATGGATATTTCCGAAAATTTGGTACGATTTAGTAGTAGTTATGCGTAATCTGTACAAAACAACAAAATGGGTATCGTACTACTGAATTTGAGATAGCTACAATGCTTTGGTTGGTCATAAAAAATCATAAATTTCACCGAGCTGTTTTTTGGAAAGGTTTAGTAGTAAAATTTATTCTAACTTGTAGCATTAAAGTAAAATCGAAAAACCATATAACTTCGGTGATATAAAACATTTTATGTGGCTCCTCAGACCTGACCTGTACGTAGCTACTAGAGCAGTTGATCAAATCGGATTAGGATAGATATTTAGTAGAATTTTCTACCAAATATTGGTGGGTTCAAGGATCCTGCACTTTCAGTATTTCAAAAGATATCAGTAATTTTAAAATTCCTTAAGAATTTAGTATAAAGGCTGGCAACAAATAGTTCAAGCTATGATCATATATTGAGTTATATTTGCACATGAAGTTTACTTCAGCTACCAATATTTAAATAATGAACTCAAATAGTAAAAAATAAATAAAAGAGGATTAACCCCAAATCACCTTTTTTAAGAAACTACAGGGTGGACCAAAAGTCCGTTAACATTTGAAAGGGACGCTGCTTCGGTTCGGGCGGGGGAATCGGAGGGGGGAGGTAACCAAACGCAAGCGGGGCATTCCGCATTAGGGATTTAATGCCATGGCGTCATTCATAGGAAAACAACGCGCGCTTTGCGTTCGCGAGTACTATCGAAATAACGATTCTGCGACCGAAGCTAAGTAGACAATTTTGTACTCAGTACAATATATAGAATGAAAATCAAGCTCCAACAATTCAAACCATAAAAAAATGGGTACAGAAGTTTGAGACAACGGGTTCAACTTTAAATCAATCACGATCCGGCCGACCGAGGACTTAGCGAGAACCCGTAAACATAGAGCGTGTACGAGAGTCTGTTCGAGTACAACCAGGCATGTCTACTCGAAAGCGATCTAGTCTTTTAAATGTGCCCTGAACATCTCTAAATCGCATTCTACACAAGGATTTACACTTACACCCTTACAAAATTCAAATTGTACAAGCATTTGAACCTAATGACCATGCTCAGAGACTGCAGTTTGCTGACGAGATGCTAGAGAGATTTACGAGCTTCAATAACATATTTTTCTCAGATGAGGCACACTTTCAACTAAATGGTCATGGTGAACAGACAAAATTGCAGATACTGGGGCGACACTAATCCGCAATTAAAACACCAAAAACCCTAACACTCGCCAACGGTATGGGCGGCCTTGTCAGTGAGAGGAATTATTGTTCCATATTTTCATGAAGATCAAAGACACCGTGCCATTACTCTTAATACAGAGCGATACATTGAAATGCTACAGATTTTCTTGCACCAGCAGCGTTACAGGACTTCTCAGAATTTAACCGAAATTCATGGTTCCAACAAGATGTAGCAACATGCCACACCTCCAACAACGCTATAGCCGCTGTTCGTGAAATTTTTGGCCAAAAAATCATATCCAAAAGAGGTGACATTAACTGGCCACCCTACAGTCCGGATTTGACCCCCCTAGATTTTTATCTTTGGGAATACCTTAAAACTAAAGTTTTCGTCGACAATCCAGTGTCTATTGAACAATTTAAAGAAAACATAACCAATGAAATGCAAAACATTTCCCCAAAGACTTGCCGAGCTTTCATGGAAAATTTCCGGTTTAGATTACATGAGTGTAAAAATCGACTTGGCTCACACTTGGATACTTCAATAATAAATAAACAGATTTTCATTCATATACTCGTAGCTGTTTTTTTTTTTAACCATTTTAAATGTTAACGAACTTTTGGTTCAACCTGTATAAATGGACAATGTATTATTAAACTTTGAAAAACACCAATGTACTCAAAATACGGAAATGTGTTTAATATTTTCCGTATTTTGCGTACATTGGTGTTTAATAATACATTGGTGCAGATTCTCTTGTACACCGAACTTAATTAACCAAACTATGACAAAAATTCCTTACTTTTGGCATGAGAATCTCGAAGCCATTTCACCAAAAAAAAAAACTCTAAATTGAAATATAAAGGGGTTTGGGTAAAGTTGGCGTCGTTTTGAAGTTGAGCGGCCAGTAATGAAACTTTAATTATGAAAGAAAAGAATAAAGCGATCAAAAGCTATTAAGAATGCATTTGTCTAATCCATATCCGAAGGGGAATTTTTGAATTTGTATTGCTAATTAAAATCGAAGAAGTTATTATATTCTATTGCACTCCTTTAGGTTTCTGCCGTATTTTTTTAGGAATTATAAATAAAATAAATCAAATACAATGACGTACATGAATGGAACGGACGCCCGATGTCTACCGATGGTGTGGCGCGCACAGGCACCGGCCGGAGAACTGCGCACAGCCACAGACAGCCCGTCGAAACAACCGCTACGCGCGATGATGTCGATCAGCCAATCAAAGTACAGGTTTCGTTTACCTGCATATTACTTGAGCCCGCGCCAGCTACTCACTCGTTAGCACTCGTAGTCTCGTAGAGCGCGTCCCTTGCTGACGTGGCTCTGTGACTGTGTCGTTATGTGTTACTTATTACGATTCTAATCTCTCGTGGACTTTTAATACTCACGTATTTATTATCGCAGCATGCAATAATAGAGACTTAAAAAGAATTCACTTTGATATCAGAGCCAGAGTTCTAAAGGAATAATGTTTTATTATACCATGTGGCAGAGATATATGAAGATCATAGCTTTAAATTCGTCCCAAAATCTCACAAATCCTGATCCAGCGACGCCCTCAGCCGAGGTCCGTACCCCACATGGGGTGCCCTTAGCGTGTAGTCGCTTGTTTCTTAAGTTTTTTAAGACCTGGCTGGAGGCAGTGGCGTATTTTAAGATTCAGCGCCCTGGGCCTATAAGGTTTGCCGCCCCCTAAATTAACAGAAAACAGCAAAAACTTTTCATTATAAAATAAAATCCAGCAGTGTGTTGATGTGGGCTGAGAACGATGTTAGGGAATGCAAACACCTTTTTTTCTGATGGACAGGTTGGTTAACGCATTCTTAAATGACACTGTCATATTAACGGATTGGGTCGAGCCAGCTTCAACAGGGTGACAGGGAAATTCAATTCGACCTATTAAATGAAAAGGGTTATACCTACTAGAGGCCATTGGCAGCAAATTAAATGTTGTAAACTAGGGGTCAAAACTGGATGGTTATCGAGCTGTGACGGTTCTTCGACTTTTAACTGAAGATCTTTAATTTCTGAGAGGTTAAGTATGTTTTGGGCAAGCATATTTTTTTATGATCACAATTTTTGCGGCTTTCAAAAAGCATCAATTTAATGTTTAGAGTGGAACTTAAAAACAAAACTAAGAACCGTCACAGCTCAGTAATTATCCAGTTTTGACCCCTAGTTAATTGGACCTAATTTGTTGCGTAAACCTCTAGTATAACCCCTTTCAAGGAATAGCTCGAATTGCCCTGTAAATCATGTATATTAAGAACAGCTGAACTGTATAAACATTCTTAAACGTAGTTAATTTATTATTATTTTAAGTAAGTCCGGAAAACGAACGTTCCGCACTGCAATTGTCACCGCAGTGCACAGAAATATACGGTATGCTTTTTCAGTAAATGGAAATGCTTCCTTCAAATCCTTTTGTTTATTTTCATGAGACGTCAAGAATTGTTTTAAAAGAACACATTCTTCTTGTAGATCATCCGCCAGATCAATCGGGTACACTTTTTTGAGTTTTGGCATTCACTCTTCTGCTACAGACACGGGTTCCAATTTGCATTAACATGCAAAATTGGCGGTTACCACGTCATACGATGTTTTGCGCTTCCTTACCTCGCCCAACAATTAGTCGCATATCGGGAAGAAGGCATTAACCCTGAAATGGTCACGTTGCCTTGTAACAACACTTCTCTCTCGTGACACTCATCGTCTCGTCTCTTTCGCTTATTATTGTATTCTCTTGTGACTGTTTCTATATTCTTCTGAGAATTTTCTTTTACCAGAATCTTAAAGTATCAAAGATTCCCGTTGATTTTCTACAAAAGTTATGAGTGACTTGTAAAGACTACAAACTACCTCCACGTCTGTGTCGACACCTTGCAGAATTTTGGAAACTACCTATGTTTTAATACAGGGGGATAATTGCGTAACACACTAACAGTAGGAATGGCTTTAATTTTTTTGTTGAGCAGATAAACAATATCCTTCAAATTTATTCAAATCTTGATTAATACTGTGTTACGCAATTACGTTGCAGGTCTCCAAAGTTCCGATAATATGGCAGTTTCTAGTAAATTTTATTGAGTCAATAGATCTATAGCCCTTTTTTTGGTTGGGAAATCATCAAATGAATTCTCCCGCTCTGGGGGGAGCAAGGGCGTGTCTGACTTTTACTGACTAAAATCCACCCGTGTTTCCTTAAGTTGTCTGTGCCGGGGCTACGGTATCTCTTTCGAACAACCCGCGACCCTGGCAGGCATCGGCCCTATCGGAACCCGTCAGTTAGTGATGACATCTCTTTGAACACGATACGCCGTCGACCCGGCCTGGTCCTTACCGGACGGCGAGCTACGCTTTGCTCGCCGTCCGCCTACGGTGGCTGAGAACCTGCTGGTTATTCCCGATGCCCAGGGCGTCTCCTGCGGCGACTAGGGCGTGAGGGCGCAAGGTTTGCCTCTCCCTCACACGCTCCGCCTCCTCCTGCGCAAGCATTACTGCTTCGCAGAAGGAGGTGACGGCTTCCTATTCCCTCTCACCCCGTACCATGGCCTGGACCAGGGCCGGACGCGAGAGATCGCCGCCGCCGATCACCTCCGCGAGGACACGGCGGTGCTCCGCCCAAGCCCGGCAGACATCCACCGTATGCTCCACCGTGTCGTCGAGCCAATACCGCCTTCATTTTTACCCTAAGCTTTTTGGTGGGCAGAGTCACTTTTTATAGCTTCAAAAGCCGCTATTATTTGGATCCAATCTTTATCAAGGCTGGTACAAGCATCGTCTCTCGCTGAACGAAAACGATAGGAGCAACGAAGAAACATGCTGACAAGTCCTAAGTCGCGACGGTGTCCGACGGACACCCCGGCGCCGCCCCGCCGCCGATAGCCCCGCGTCTTGATGTCTGTCCGTCCGACTTGAGTTTTTTAATTAGTTAAAAAGAAAGACGGACAAAGCCGCCCCTCGCAGCCTGCCGCCCCGGGCCATGACACTTTTGGCCCTAGGGTAAATACGCCCCTGGCTGGAGGCCTTAATTTATTAGGGCAACTACAGGCAAGCCCGGTTAAGCAGACGACAACCTCCTACGTTGACCTGCGAGATGCCATTTACAAAAAAAAAGCTCTCGCCACAGTGATTTTATTTAATCTAAAATGCAATAAAGTATAATAATGTGTTTTTATTATTTCCCAAGACCCAGTACTAACGTTACATTGACAGACGGTCGTAAAGCCAATCACTAATATCAACCTTCTAGATACACAACTAAGATTTCTTTACGTAGGAAAGTAATTTAAGTATTTATATTGACGACATTTTTTAAATCTTTAAACGCAAATATCTCAGCTTTTATATCTCGTAGGACAAAAATTATGGTACTTATAATAGGTTGGGGAAAAAGTTTCTTCGCATTTTTTTTTGAAAATTCATAACATTTTTTAACATAGTTTACATTTAACTAAAGTATGTAGGTAGGGACATGATCCCATTGCTATAGAAATTTTGGGACTTCTGATCAAAATACCGCGACAAGTGGTTTTGGCAGTCCTCTCGTGATGTTAACCTGACACTGCCTAAAGAATTCTGAAGAGACCGAACCAGGTGGAAATCTGAAGGTGCAAGGTCAGGACTATACGGCGGATGCATTAACACCTCCCAGCCAAACTCTCTTAATTTTTGCTGAGTGGCTAAAGATGTGTGAGGTAACCACACCCCTTCTGTTGATTAATTCCGGCCGCTTTCTCTCAACTTCTTGCTTTAATCTCATTAGTTGTTCGTAGTAGAGTTCAGAATCGATGGTCCTGCCTGGTGGTAACGGCTCATAATGAATAATGCCCTTCCAATCCCACCACACACACATCACCTTGTTGCGAGTTAACCCGGGTTTCGCCACAGTCTGTGAAGCCTGACCGGCCTTTGACCACGACCTTTTTCGCACGTTCTTGTCGTACGTGATCCACTTTTCGTCACCAGTTATCAGCTTCTTCAAAAATGGTTCGATTTCATTACGTCGTAATAAAGAATCACAAATGAGTACACGGTTCATTAGGTTTCTTTCAGTGAGCTCGTGAGGAACCCAAATTTCGAGCTTTTTTTGTGTACCCAGTTTTTTTCAAATGCGACAAAACTGTTTTGTGGTCAATTCCCAGTTCTTCAGCTACGTCGTAACTGCTGATATGCCGATCTTGCTCCACTTTTTCAAAAATGGGCTCCATTTTATCCGTAATAGGGCGACCAGAGCGACGTGCATCTTTGACATCAAAATTTCCGGATTGAAAACGCTTAAACCAAATTTGTGCTACTCTCACAGACACTGCACTAGGTCCATAAACATCGCAATTTTTTTTGCGGCTTGCATTTTTACCTTTTTTATAGCAAAATTTAAAAAGGAATCGAATTTCTTCATTAGAGTCACTCATCTTGACAGTACGAAAAACAAATAAAAATCACACACTTTCCTAATTTGAATTTGGAATTATGTTCTTTAAAATTTAAACTTTCAATGATACCAAAACCAGCCAGATACTAATAGTATAGCCAAAGAGATTTTATTACAAGTTCATACATACTATAATGCGAAAAGACTTTTCCCCCAACCTGATCAGACTATAACGTGCCCACTACTGAAAAAAAATTACGCCGCTAGACCAAACCAAGTTACTCAAACCCCTTTGACACCTGAAACCGAATTTGACAATCGCGACTCTTGTTCGTATCTTTTTTTTCTTTCGACGTGGTAGTTGTTTGCACTACCCTGTGGTTTTTTTAAAGCCGGAGGCGCGCAGGGTTTGGCGGGATCGACGTGTTGTTACATGGAATTTTTCACGTTTGTTTATATATTTTTTTAAACATAACTTAACATCACGCCTGTAATCCCAGAAGGGTTAGGCGGAGAAGTACTTATAGTACACCCACATTTCGCCAGTTATGTTTAAGTCCCATGTAATAGGGGGCGGCCTCGTTGGTCTAGTGATCGCAAGAGCTACTACTGAGCATGTGGTCTTGGATTCGATTCCCCGGTCGGGCAAAGTGTTATTGGGGTTTCCTATGTATAATTTCTCAGTAGCAGCCCGGAGTTTGGATTTGTTTAAAATTGTATTTAATGTTATTAAAATAGGTGTTACTTAAAGTTGAGTTTTAGCAGTTTATGAGAGTTATAAAGAGGGTCGAAATTTTCTTTATTTTTGCGATAGGACACACCATTTTCGAGATAAAAGCAAAAAAACAAAACAAGATACAGTACTGTTTTTGCACCTGAATTTGGTGTAGGTGTGACTTTTAATTTATGACAACAAATTTTATACCACACCTTTTTAATCGCGATTAAAAATAGTCAGATTTCGTTAGACAATCAAAATTTTTGGTCAAATTCAGAATAGCAAAATTGCAAATATCACTAAATTAAAAACTCAGTGCCATCTTAGTACTGTCAAACTTAAATATAGTAACGTTGTATCACTTTAGTCAATTTCAGAATGGGAAATCGTCGTTTGATAGGAATACACAAAATGTTGGTGATGTATAGTCTAGTTTAGAGGCATTTGTGACAAGAGAATCGGCACCATTGTCCATTTAGGGTTCATTAAGAAAACGGCATGCGTACCGCAAGGCTTGGGTAGTGGTAGCTCTAGAAAAGAATGCTTGGAAAAATTTGGGAGGAAGTTCTTTCGTTTCTTTCTTTCAGGACTCACTGTCCTGAAAGAAAGAAACGAAAGAACTTCCTCCCAAATTATAGGCTAACATATTAGGCTAACAAAAAAAACTAGTTTAATACTCCGTCAGTTTTATTTTGATTTGATTATTCGTGTTTAATTTGTGTTCATTACTGGTCCCTGATGAATGATTCAAGTGCAAATATAACTCTGTTTTTGATCATAGTTTGAATCTACTAAAACGTGGATTACGAAAGATGAGGTGTAAGAACGGCACCGGGTAAGCTACTCGTATAGGTAAATAGCTCGCGCTTGCATTTCAAGATTTTCCCAAATAGAACAAACAGCTCAACGTTTGTGAAAACGGTTCTATAAATATTTAAAAATCCTCTTCTCCGTTGCGAGCGGTAAGACGATTTGCCGTCGCTCTATCGGACAGCTTCGGGGCGTCGCACTGTTCATACTTAGTTGGAATGTACTCTGGTAACCATCACTTAGCGTTCAGATAATGAGTGATTTTGATAATGCAAACAGGTAGGTACTTATGAAACAAGCGGCAGATAAATGTGGCTATTTATCTAAGGCATTATGGCGTCATGGCGAGTTGCTTCATTGCCTGTAGTAAAATAAACTTAATTTATTATGAAAATGACATGGCCAAGTACTTAGGCCTGAAATTTTCAGTTTCAAAGAGTGGCCCGGAATATTTAATTTATTTAGTTCGGTAGTAAGCACCGTTAATGTAGCTCCAGA
The DNA here is from genome assembly GCA_963555695.1 of Dasypolia templi. Lineage (NCBI taxonomy): Eukaryota > Metazoa > Arthropoda > Insecta > Lepidoptera > Noctuidae > Dasypolia > Dasypolia templi. The sequence continues at coordinate 18,974,944 of OY743146.1, read as the reverse complement.
GTTGCACTGAGTAAGTTAAAGTACTCTCCTCCGGTTGTCGCTATCCTGCTGGTACAAGTCTAGGCAACTTTTTAATTGGCCAGCCTTACAGATTGAAAAAAACTCAAGAGCCCTTTTGACTTAATTAAATTTACTCTTTAGCCAGTGAAACAAAATGGAGCCAGTTTCATTCAATGTTGTCTATTCGAAGCGGACTTAACAAAAACCTAATTATACGAATGAGTTTGTCAACCGGCTCACTTTGTTGTATTTTGAATAGCTGATCTTTATTATCTGCTCTCAAAACCACTCTCCAAAAGAACATTTTTAAAGTTTTTGTTTCAGTAATTATAATAATATCAATTTATTTATTTCTCACCACAATATCCTTATAAAATAGTAACAACGAACATAGTCCTAGAAGTCATAAGTAAAAAATAATTTTTGTGGGAGGGAGACTGTAGGTAGGCTAAGCCGAAGCGAAGCCTGCACTTCAGGCCACCAGGTCTCCGCCCCGAAATACATAACCATGATCTCCCGTAAACTAATACTGGATAATAAAGGACATGGCCAAAAATTGTATGGGCTTGTGCCCCGAAATGTGCAGATATCAAATCTTTGTCATTTAAAGTACTAATCTTCTATAAACAAAATTAAAAAGAAGCATATTCCTCAGGAGTAGTGGACAAAAGTATGAAAGGTATGAAAAAGTTGATTTCACTACGGCTAAGGTATTTTATGTCAATTTATGTGTATATATCAGTTTCGACCGTTTAATATAAATAGTATTTTAATTTTAAAAAAAACAGGTGAGCAGTTTTTTCTTTATAATTGGAGAAAATTCAATAGTTTGTAACTGTTTTTTATAATTTCACAAAACGTTAAATACTACAGTAACATATTCTGTTTTTGGAAAATGCCAAAACAAAGAACTTTTTTTAAAACATTTAATGTTATCAATCATTTAAATATCATTGTGAATTAGGCAAGTGCAACCTTGAGATAGCTATTTCAACTAATTCAACTGCATTTTCGGGATTTTGAATTACTTTATGGAATAAATTTATGAGCGCAACAGCAATCCTAAAATCTTCCATCATATATATATGAAGAGGCAAAATTGAAAAACGCATCTAAAAACAACTTATAGTCATGCTTAAACCTGCCATTCACATCTGCTTTTATTAGCTTGTATAAAATATAAATATAAAAGCGAAAACAATGAAACATAAACACAATTCGAGTAAACCGGCGTAAAAGTCAAAGAGGGATTATCAGGGTGCTCAATCTTAGAAGAAAAAACTGGGGACAGCAATGGGTACAATGAAACAAAATCGCGAAGTATAAGTTTTCCCTGTACAAAATAAGTTTGAATGTGTTTTGTTTTTAATTTTGCCGGATTTTAATTGAGCTATATTACCAAATATGGATAACAGATGGCAGCATTGGCAGCTCTGAAGTAATGTTCTCTTCAATTTCTATATCTGGTGCTACACTATTTCAACACTGAGTAGCCCCTGTAGCTCATTACTACTAAAACAGTATATTGTTAATCGAGTTCTGTTGTATTGTATCCAAAAAAATATTTTTAATTACGGATAATTGGCAAGGGTTTTAGTTAAATTAATAGCACAGTATGACATTTCATTATTTTTGGATCAATTATCACTTATTGCAATTATTTACACAAAAATTTTGTAAGCATTCATTTGGATAATGGGTGGTTGGTAGATGAAACCACCTTCCTTTGGTGGTTTTACTATCAATAAACTGGTAACCACAATACAAATGTTTCATGCTTGCGCCGGTGTTTTATCGATACATTGTTTATTTTTGTGCTCTTTCTGTGTAATATTGTAAGTTTGTCGTTAAGTTTAGCGAAAGTTGCTCCGACTAATCATATTTGTGACCAGAAAGTAATTTTGTGAGTGGCTGTGTCAAAACTGCGATAGGACTCCAGTGTAGTGTTATCATTATTAGGATAATTATAGTCGTTTTAATAAAAACATGATTAGCCAAATTGTATTTCATTTATCAATCCTTGAAATGTACATTAAAATACTACAGTATAATATTAATAATATATCTATACTTTCAATAAAGTACTACCTACAAAACTATAGCTACATAGCTGTATACATCTAAATAGATTTATGCATACCGATACCCTACCCCTAACCAAGGTGTAGTTACTAACTATGAATATCAGATGGCGCTACTTTCTTCACGAACGCAAATGCCCCGTTCCAAGGAACAAGATTGGTCTTATTTCAATATAGTGTAAAGTACTCTGTGGGGATTATGGTATTTACAATTGACATTTGTCAGCAGTGTTGCCAGTAATATTTCGAAATTAATCTATGTGTAACTGCACTAATAAATATATCCAATCAAAGATGGTTCAATTTATAGACAAGAAAACATACAAACATGATGTTTTATTTCATGAAAGTTACGAAAAATCTACGAATTTATTTTATTTTAATTTAATACCTTTAGTTATTATTTTTCCCTGCTCTGATCTTTGTTAATATCATATGGCAACATTAAAAGGCATTTTTAAAGCAAATCAAATAGAAAAACTTTTAATTATGATTTTTTCTCCACTTCTGCTACGAGACATAAAAAGTTTTTCTTAAAAACTATCTTTGCACTGTTTAAATTCAATCTATTATATATTATAAAAGATTGAATTAAATATATATATGTATTGCATAATTGCAAAGCACATGTGTGAGCACTATGTACATTTATATAAAGCTACCATTTACTGGGTACGTCTTTCATTGACTTGAATGTGCCCTGGCGGCTGAGAGTATTTGTCACACTTACTCAAATGTCTCGCTGGTGGTGGCGTGTGTGTTGGATCTTTAAGTTCCCTTCAAAATGGTTGAGCGGAATGGTGCTGATCCATACGTCATGTTCGTGAACAGGCGCCGTGAGTGGGGACTGGTCATCTCTTGTCTGCCACGCCTTATTTAAATTTCCGAATCGTTTCGTTTTTTTGTTTTGTATGTTTTTCACAGACAGACAGACGCCTTTAACGTGTACGTCTTTCTACATCGTTCTCACATGTATAATTTCAACATGAACGAATTTTATGTAACAATATTATTTAAAAGAGTGTCCGTGGAGTTTCTTGCTCATTCTTCTCCATACCTACTTCGCTTTAGAATGGGCGACTAGCTTCATTTTTCTGACTGACCGAAGCCTTGACAATTCAAAGTGCCTGTAATTGGTTTACGAAATAAATGCTTTGAGTTTGTGTTTGCTTCCCAGAGCTCTTTACTATTTTTATATCGTCCTGTTCGTGTTCGTTTTTTTTTCTTCAGTTTTACAGAAGTTTCTGTAGCGAGTATTCAACTAATAGGGTAGTGTCGTTTGGTGTCGATTTAACCCTCTTGTGCATGATATGTCTATGCGTCATGCAGAAAAGAGTACCTAGATAGATTTTTTTTGCGTTTGGGGGTTTAACACTTCGGGTTCTATGATTTGCCTAAAGGAATTTACGCGGAATTCTGCTGCCTTGTTGGGTGCCTGCATTTTGTGTATCGGATGTAAATCGTGTGTATTTATTTTGTCGATACTTGATAGTAATTTATTCGTAATTGTGTTGGAGGTCCTTCATTTGTGTGCTTCCTACTTTGTGTAAAAAGAGAATTATTGTTTCGTGATCGGTAAGGGCAGAGTGCGTACTACTAGTGCATGAGCCGGTAATTTGGCCTTAAGTAATACGTGATCCAAGCAATTTCCCAATTACATTCAATTCATTTCATCTCAAGTGAAATGATTACTTTTGAAGCTAACAATATAAAGCCGACGCCGCTAATCCGCCTTTACAATATCCGCGTTTCTATAACTTCTAAAAACGTAGTCAAGACGCTATTCAAAGGCAGTCAAACTAGAATTACGTTAAGTTAAATATCCCAAATTTAATCCGTGGTGAAGCACTCTCCCGGAGGCTCATGCAAGGGTAAAATGAAATGCTTATTTGAATATCCTTTGATACAAGCTTCCGATTCACTACAGTAATGAACTTTGATGAGAAATGCGGTTCAGCTTGATAAGAATTATTATTATTGGTCGTTTAATCAATGTCTTGTGATATTGATAGGACGCAGAGATTGGCCTTAATAGCTTTGGAAATTACTGATTCGTATCGAATGGACTTTTTCTAGAAGGGTAAGTTATTTTTAATAATATCCATACAACTAGTTTAATCTATTTAATTTGGGTTGGTTGGAGAATCGATATAATAATGTTTGGAGTGGAGCGTAGTTACAGTGTATATTTGTTTGATAACAGACTGTTGAATTGCTGAGTGGACTATTACGACACAGGAAGTACGTTTTTTGCGTATGACAAGCTGACTTTGTTCGGTAATCCGATTCGATCCGATTCATGAAATCGTCGGTGTTGCGTAAACCGCTGAACAAGAGAGTGACGCGCGGATGATCGTATTAATTACCTATCATGTGCTGAGCTGGATGTGTATTTAAAATGTTACAGATGATGGAGCTAAACAAAATTATTGTGAAAAACAGCTATAATTTAATAGCATCCCTATTGAATAATAGCTGTTGGATGACAATTTTTTTTTTATTTCAATTTTTGTGTCCAAAAAGTGCAGACAATATTTTAATAAGTGTAAAAGCTTAAAAAACCCAAAGTAAAGCATTAGTTAAGTATTTAAAGTTATAAACGTTTTAAAGTAAGTGTTAGAGAAGGACAACACTGTCGTAAAAGTGACGTCACGGCTATGTAACTTCATACTAGAGCCATACATTGTTCGTACCGCGCGACAAGGACGGGAACAATCCCCTCCAACAAACTTTTAAAGTGTGTAGCTTTTTCATATTAAAATCGATTTAACAGACTTTTTCGATTGTCTCATTTTGAGTAAGCCTTCTTTAAAATTGCATTATATTTTCGAACATTTTATATCATCAGTCAAATCATCCCTATTCATTTCAATTTTTTCAGTAATACTCACGTTGTATTCGAATGTGAAACATAAGTCGTGAGTTATTTATTTTATTTAGTGTTAATGCATAATGCGGCGACTGCAGGATAGTTTACGAATTCATTGAAACCTATTTGACCCGCACAAGACGAGCATTCGACGTGTAGGAAGGGATATAGGACTGACCTGGAATACTGGTGTGGGTCATCTTCTGTGGGGTTCCACGTGGCTTCACTGGTCGCTACTTCCCTAGGCACGAGATCTCGGCACGGCACTCACGGTTAATGTTCACTCGAAGTTAATAGTTTGCAGCACTAGATAAATACGTATTAATACGTTTCAGAGGTGCGCACGCGAACGTAATTTTTTGTGTGATTTCAATGCAGTCTACAAGCGAAGTGTCCGCCATAAGTCCCCTCCAAGCTCACCATCCCGAAATCTCCGAAATTTGTCGAAGACAATCGAAGCATGTTTTTGTATCTTAATCATTATGGGAAAGAAAGGGATGGATATAATAACATTAAATTACTGATTTGCGCACTAGGCCTTTTAGACTATAAGAGTCAAATTATTCTAAATGACGACTACGGCGTCAACATCCTCCACCTTGAGAATGCGCAGTTTTCTCAAGAAAATAAATACTCTCACTTTCCCTTTGCATTTCCATGCTCAGACATGAGCTCGACAACAGTCATCAAAAACCTCAACGAATTGATTATACTATTCGGAATGCCTGCATTCATACATTCTGATCGTGGGACATCATTGTTATCATCTGAAGTCAAGCAGTTTCTACACTCTCGCGGTATTGCAACAAGCCGAACAATGCCGTGTAATCCCCAAGAGAACGGACAAGTAGAGTGCCTTAACTGATTCAAGTTAATCCGGATTCATACATACCCTTACGGAATGGCCGCGAAACGACAGTTTCAAATCGTTATTTAGCACCATTAGGTCAAGACGGAGAAATTAACTGATTGCATTCCACGTAATGAGCTTACTGTTCAAGATATCGAGGTGCCACCCATGACTGTAGTGCCATCCCAACAACAAGATATTATGCAAGACAATACACAGGTTAATAATTATGCCACTCTCAGTTCACTCTCTGTTCGTTTTGGAAATTAAGTTGTTTCATAAGAAGGTCAGAAGAATGGGCTTTACCAACCAAACTCTTTAGTGATGTAACCATAATAATTTGGCATCTTTGTATTGTAATGTCACTTATGTCATAGGTTACTTTATCAAATTACATATCCATAAATAAATTATCAGTCTCGCTGCGCTCGACTAGATACCGCCGGCGTACTTGTCAAATGCGGCAACAAATACTACGCCGAAGTCGGCGTACCCGAGCTAGTCACACTGCAAGCTGTCTGTGACGTCCACGTGTGAAAGTTTTATTAAATTATGGGCATAATCCGAAGTAATATGCCAGTATGCGTAGTGAAACTGTGTAAAATAATACTACAAGAAATAAGAAGGATACTGGGACCAAATCCCATCAGAAAGTGTCGTATAATTTCGAAATTTCAAAATAAAATAACTGAACCCTAAACTCACTTCAGTGTTGTCGCGTATACAAGAGTCAAGTTCCCCGTGGTTGAGATTTGTATAATGTGAATTTATTGTTTTTGTGTTTAACCTAGTTATTGTATACTTAACTTAGTTCTAATTTATAGAACTAAGTTAAGTTTTAATATTGAAATTTTAATGTTTGCCTTTGTAATCTATACACATGAGGTGTAAAAATGTTAGCTGACACTATTTCAAGGGGTGATTCTACCCATGAAACTGAACAACTTTCCCCAAGGAACATGGGTCGAAAAAATGAAAAAAAATCGTTCCTATGAAATAAATAGTATTAAAAATTAGGCCTAATCATTGATATACATACCTTCCTTTTTTCTAAAGAAGAAACCTACGCCTAACCTATACACAAATATATTTATACATTCGCTTTTAATTTATTGTTTATTTCTAGTATTTTCTGAGCTATATTTATAACTTAACTAATAGGCCGCAGCACAAAATATGTTTCCCATTAATTGGATAACAGTTTAGCAGCTGGTAACATAATTCTTCACGCACACTATTTGTCAATTTCAACTGACAAATGTCAAGTGACGATGTCTTTTACACACTAAAATAATGAGTTGCTGCATTCACTGGAATATTGTTTTAGATAGTGCGGTATCTAGTCGAGCGCAGCGAGACCAATCATTTATGTAAGTACGTATCGTTTATTTTGTTGATTGAAACCGTTATTCCAAAAGTTTATCTTATTACAAACGGTTAGCAAACGTGGCACCCATCTTGGCGATAGCTTTGTCATGCCCTTTGGCCATGTTGATGCAATATGTTCTGCACACGTTCAAATGAGATGCCATCTCAACAATTTCTCTTATCTTCACTCGCCGGTCCGCCAATATAGTGTCATGGATTTTGTTAACCATTTCATCGGGAGTCACTTTAATTGATCTGGTCCAGGTCACCTGGAGACTCTTCATTTACGACGGATGTACGACCACGCTTAAATTCATTCGGAATGTTGTCACCGAAGGAGAAAGGTGATTGACGATGTCCAACTTTTCTATCATTTTTCTCTACACATTTAAAAACAAGAATCTTATCACCGATGGATACTGCACTTTTTGCATAATTAGAAAAAACTTACACTTGCTCACTTCCAACAGCAAGGTACTACAACCAAATTAAACAATGAATTTATCTGAAATATCGACAGTCGTTGTTTGAAAGATGACATATACGAGTACCTGTATATACAACACTAAACAATTACATTCCTACAGATTTTACGTAGGTGCCGTCATGTGTCTTCAAACACGGGTACTAATATAATCAATCACCATCCTATATAGTAGAAGAAAAACAACCTGCTTAACAAAGTTTTAGTTTTATTGATAATGGGGCTACCATTATCAATAAAACTTTGTTGGTAAATTAAATTCGGTTGTAAATTTTGAGTTTTTCTTGTGTTCTGTATAAAAAGTATTCAGTATAGAATGAATATGCGATGCGTTGAACGCTCGATCAAACAAACATTCGATATTTTTAACACTCGATGTATTCGATTTATTAACCACTAGCTCTTCGCCCGAGACTTCGTCCGAGTGGATATCGAAAAAAAAAAATGTGCCTATAACTTTTTTATATTATTTCGTAATATTTGGACTTTAGGCTTATTGTATTGTTTCTCAGAAAATAAATTAAACTGCGTCCAAATTTAATATTACCTGAATATATGGAAACTAATTTCGTGGCGTTTTTTTATTTAATTTTATTATTTATTCCAAATATTTTACTAAAAACATACAAAAACATTTAAAAATATAAAAAGTTGTGGCCCATCGGCATCAGGAAAAGGGTCCAAGCTGCCAGTGGACAGGGCTCTAGAGAGAGGAACCTCCTCACTATGCGTGCCGTGTCCAGGAGTACTGCTTTCTGAATCAAGCCCTTGACCCAGCCGCGCAATGGAAGCCTCCTGATGTGTTGGTCGAGGCTCTCCGCTATTAGGGCTTTTACTGTAATGATTATTGGTACAATTATTGCAGAGTCGACGTTCCACATGTCGACAACCTCGCGTGCTAAGTCAAGATACTTGTTTTTTTATCTTTCTCAGCTTTCACGAGATTCTCATCACGAGGGACAGCGATATCAACAATCATTGCACGACGCTCTCGTCGATCTATAACCACAATATCAGGCTTATTGTCTACAACAGTCCTGTCAGTGATGATAGATCGATCCCAGTACAATGTGGCTTGACCATTCTCGAGAACTGGGTCGGCACATACCTGTAGTACGGCACTTGCGATTCCACAAGGCTGTACTGCAAAGGAAGTTGTTGGTGGATAATGCTAGCCACAATTTTATGTATGTGCAAGTACTCGCCGTAAGCGAGACGAGAACAACCAGAAACAATATGTCGGATAGATTCACCGGGACGGTGGCATCACCGAAACGTAGCCAGGATACAGACTCCAAAAAGTCCACATCAGGTCGATGGAGGGCCCAGAAAAAGCATCCGTGAAGCTCTTTGCCTTGCCATACGGTCACGGTCGTTAGAATCGAGTATTGCAGGTTTGCTCCAGTTCTCTTTCGCCAAGGAGAGCGGGGTGAGGGAGGATGCACCGAGATGTGACCGTAGTGGACAAGGGTCCACTGCGGTCACATCTCGGTGCATCCCCACGTCAGTTTGAAAGAAATATTCGCTGACACTGCAAATCTCGTGGTTGTGGATGGTTTTATCGTTTAAGAAACCTCGACCCCACACTTTCTCTCTGTCTCATCACTGATGACCGTGGGTGATGTATCCGATGTGTGACGGACCTTCCTATCCAAAATGTCAAATTCCGTTTGAGTCAATTTGAGTATACCGAAAGAATACATAAATGCAATAAATAAATGAATATGATTAAGATTACATCAAAACCGGTATGACCCAACCGTTGAAAGCAGCGTCGACTCTGCAACCGTTGAAAATAGCCTCCATGTCTAGTATTGAATCACCCGCCTGCTCATCAACATGCATCCAATCACCTTCAGTGTGACTGACGGGCACTGACTAAATGCTTCGCCAAAAAGTACTTATGGCATCTCTATCCGGTGGACGCGCGTCAGTCATACCTTGAGTTGGAATGGGCCGCTCCCAAGCTCTGTCTACCTTTCATCATTCTGGAACATGCGGTTCTGAGTGTAGCTATCCACTATTGGCTCATACCGACGGATACGTTTTGCCCATGCATATACTTTCTGCAACAGGAAGTCGATGCGCTCCAGGTGACACGGGATACATATTCTCGAGGACTAATAATAGTTCCCGAGAACGCCCGCCTCACAAAGCGCATCACCCTTGGGCGTGTGGAACCTCGGCAAGCGCATGCACAAAATTCTGGGATGGGGGAGGGTTACTAGCAGAGCTACTCCGCATTTCCGAGCGCAGCCGATCAAGTGTAGCGTCATTCAATCCATGGGTTTGTTGAATGACGCGCACATGATCTTGAATCGCTGGGTTGGTTTTTGCATGTTTTTCATTTTAAAATTTATCTGGTAATTCTGATATTATTGTAGGGGTTGTTTTTAACTGATTAAGGTGAAATTGTATTTATTTTATATATAAAATAACGGTGCATTTCATTCATTCATTCCTTAGAATAATAACACATAGAAACCTAGAACGAGCACCAAAAGTGAAGCAACTCAAACTGTACCTAATACGACTCTCAAGGTCACGCTCTGCTGCACACTGCTCCCAAGAAATATTACAAAATGACGATTTCTTGCGTAAAAAGATGCTATAGCACAACCGGCAAACATAAAAAACGTGATAAAAGTACATTTCACATCTAAATACTTCCAATAAACTCATTAGTTTTACGTAAATCGATCCCCAATTTAAAATTTTCATAACCCAATTTTTCACACTGCAGTGTTGCCAGTTGTTAATATAATTATCCCTAATACAGAAGGTACTAACACTGTTGGAATCTACTGCAGTAATATGCTTAATCTATGATGGCGCTAACATTGATAGCGCCTACTGTTTGAAACAAAAATATTATAATTACGGTTGATTTAAATAATTTAGGCATTTTAAACCGGGTAAGTATCTTAAAAAAACTAACATCTAACACTTTTTTTCTAAAACGAACTCGGAGATACTTTCCATACGTCTCGGACAATATGTTAGGGCGTTTATTTTTGAACTATGAACTAACAGCAGCAACTAAACTCTTTTTTTTTGTAGAAAAACTTGTATATATGTTAAAAGTAACAAAACATGGTCACGCCAGACCCAGCTTAAAATAATGCATGTATAGGGTGACGATTATGAATTCAGGGTGTTCCAATATTATTTTATCCTGTAGGTAAGTACTGTGTTATTCTTGTGTACCGTATTATACTAATGGTGTTTATCAATAGCGTTCAACGATTTTTTTCTACTTGACGTTTCCACACTTAGTATTGACAGTACTCAACTGTTAAAAATTATCAGGATTATGATAAAATGAAATAACTAGTTCGAGACGAATAAGGTTAATTAATAATCTTAACGCGTTGACGCTCTTACCACGACACAAACATAATACACAGCTGTTGTTTTTTTTTTTTTTTGTATGGCATCTCGCATGTCAACCTATAAGGTTGTCGTCTGCTTAAGCGGACTTGCCTGTGGTGCCCTAATAAATTAAGGCCTCCAGCCAGGACTTAAACTTAAATACTAACTAAAACTAAGCGACAACGCTAAGGGCACCCCCTGTGGGGTACGGACCTCGGCTTAGGGCGTCGCTGGAAGAGGGCAGCAAGAGACTAGCTGGATCAGGATTTATTAGATTTTGGGACGAATTTATAGCTACAGGCTCAGCGGCGCGGGCTGGCTCGAGCAAGGGTCGGGAGGGGCGTGGATTTGGGCGTCGCGGCGGGCCTCGGCGGCGATGACGGTAGGACGGCGATCGGGTTTTGGGCTTATGTAGCGTGCTAGTGGCCTTACTACTCTCCTGGAGGAGGGTAGTGGCGTCGTCGGGGGCGATTAAAGTATGCCTCGGTCGGCGAATACGGCTAATGCGGGAGGGAGTGTAGCGGGCGGCCGCTGAGATCAAGGGGTTTGGGTGTTTTATGCCACAGTCAAAGAAACGCTTCGATAAGCGTTTCATGAACTGGTTTATGGTAGGCATTTTAAGGTCTACGTGGAGATCTATATTACGGACATAGTAGGGGGCACCCGTGACCTTCCTAAGGAAACGGTTCTGGAGGGTCTGCATCTTATGGAGATGACGTGGGTGAGCGTGCGCGAATACAATGCAGGCATAGGTCATGATGGGACGGATGACTGCGGTGTAGATGCGCAGCTTGCATTTAAGTGACAGTTTGCAACGGGCTGTCAGAATAAAGTGGAGTCTACCAAGAGCGAAAGCGGCGCGCGCGCGAACCGCCTTAATATGCTGTTTAAACGTAAGGTTTTGATCGAGGATCACGCCTAGGTATTTGGCTTGCTTCTCCCAAGGGATTGGCCTGCCGTACATAGTGATCGGGCTGGGAAGGGGGGGGGGGGGGACTCGACGACGTCTCGAGAAGAGAACCGCCTGACTCTTATCGGGGTTGACACAGCTGTTGGTTTGAGAAGGGGTTTATATACTATATATTATCGTGAACCGTAACTAGTGATGTGCGTTTTAATTGATCTGTAGGAAATCGACTACAACGCCATACTATGATATTACTAGAATAATAAAATTATTGATTAAAAAGTTTTTCATTCTAAGATTTTCATCATCATTACTCTCTTATTACATATCATGATGCCTTTATAGAGGCAGAAGTGATAAATATAAAACACCCGAATTTTGATGGTTACGTTATGCCATCAACTGGGCGCAAATATATTGGAGTACATTTTAGTTACCGAATAATTCGAGTATACAACTTAATGTAGCCTGAGCAAATTATTATGATGCGATGACAAAATGAAGATAAGATATGTATGATATGTTATAAAGTTATTACATATAATTTGCGAACGTTCCGTACGTAAATTTTTTTTTTTGCAGTCTATACCATGGGCCAAATACCGCTCACTCACACATAAATACCAAAGTTGCGTACTTTTTTAGCAGGTAGCCTTGAGACTAACCTACTATGCGTTATTATTCTAATACTCATTCATTCATTGACAGCTTTTGTATAGAAAATATGTCAAACCGTTATCTAACGGTTTGACATATTTTCAAATAATTGTCTGATAACTTTTATCTGAAGAATCTTCTTCAGATAAAAGTTATCAGACAATTGAAATGTCAGTCCTAAGTATTCTGTCTATTTTCAAACGGGCTTTCAAGATACCTACAGGCACTGCCTTGTTTGGGGACCACCTTTCAAATAACCATGTGAAATAATCTTTTTACAGTAAGCATATTACAATTATGATTAAGTTATATTTTGTAATAATGGACCATTAAATTTTTTTCATTTTTTATTCTTTCATAGACTAACTAAATTACCTAGGGGGCAACAGACAGTATTTTATTAAAGTTAATATTTTAGGTCACTAGTAAAGATATTCAATATAAATATAAAAAGCTAGTGTACCTATCTAGTTTTCATAGAAAGAATCATTAATAGAAGTTCGAAAAGGCATTTTCTAACAATACTTTTGTTGTAAATTTTGCAGTAATCTGCAGTAAAATGATAATGTCGGGGCAGTTGTTAATACAGCCCCAGCATTTTGACGAAGTTATCTTTCAAGAGTTGATGTTATCATAAATACTTGCAGCTCAAACTAAATGTTAACAGCAATAATAAAGAACTGACTAAGACTGAAAACTTACTGGCTCCAGCCCCGAAGTAAAATATTCGCGTTTCAAGTGAATTTTCTGCTAGAGCAATAAATATTTTCTAGTGACATCTTTTCTTCTACAATAAAAGTTAAGGTAATGGTTTATTATATCATTTGGTTTGATGAGGCCAATCGAGGAAGCCAGCAATATTAATACAATTTAAATCAATACTATGTTTTGATGCCTCTTTGGTATAGTCGAGACCGGCTGATGAGCATGAGGATCGATGATTAAGAAATGAAAGATTTCCGTTACTCAAAATTGAAACAGTCACTAGACCAAAAGGTGGTATTGTTCAGACATTTTGTCTCCTAACTAAAAATGTTTAATTACTAACTAGCTCAAAGCGAAGTCTATCTATAAGTTTTAAAACTTTACGAAAGGTACTTAAGAATTTTCTCTGAAACATCCTTTGTAAATTGTCATCCATAACCAACTCCAAAAGGGACAGTCCGATAAACAAAATAAGAACACTTTAACGACATTTTTTTTTTGTCAAGAATATTATAATTCATTTAACTGCACTGTCTCATAGCTATTCCGGTGTCATTTCGTTGAGGTGTATAAACGCGTCGAAACATTCCGCGGAGAAGCAAAGTGATGAAAATCGTATTCTTTTATGAATTATTTATGTATGCTACGAGATAATATTATAAAGGAATAAAGGGCAGATCTCTTTCGAAGAATATTAAGTCTTTACAGCTCATAACTAGGGCCGCGTAACCTTGAGTTTATACACCAAGTTGTAACAACATTAGGCCGCCCCTTGATTTGTGTCAAAGTTAATCTTGATTTAAATTTAAATAGCTTCGTTGTTCGTTCAGTCGATACTTTTCTTTCAAAAAGCCTTCTCGGTGTCAAACAAAGAGATTTTAATAACAAAAGATTTATGCGGAAACTGGCCACTCTGAAATTATAATTAATATGGCAGTTTTGAGGTTTATCACGATCCACGGCGCTGCTGTTCCGGCTTGGGCCCAATATCCGGCTGGTGGTTTTCGATCGACCACTAGTAATTTCATTGAAAATACTCATACTTACGCGAACTAAAACACTGCGATTTACCTATGAAGCCACGAAGGCATGACTTCTAGCTCGAATATTTATGGTTTTTGTTTAAATTTTTTGTGGAATTTATTTTATTCCCATGTAAGATATGGATGCAGATAATGCGTTCTACCTAGTTATATTTTATAACGATGCATTTTCAAAGCATGGTACACAAAAAGAACGAGGCGCTTGCTTGACTACAAGAACTCCTTTAACAAATACATTTTAAATTGTATAAAATCCAACAGACGGTACCAGGGTTATTATTATACGATGGAAAGGTACGCGCACCGCTCGAGCGGTTGCATAAAATGTGTTCCTCTTGCATCAACAAAGACAACCGTTTTATTCTTTTCTGTCGTCGCGTTTGTAATTCTCGTCTTTTAACAAATGGAAGACGTTATCGCTGTGTCTTGCTTTTGTATAAATTTATGTAGAAATAAAGTTAGTAAAAAAGTTAAAGCGCTTACGTGGCGCTCGTATTTCAAACGTTACGGATATTTATAAAGAGGCAAAAACTTCATGTGCAATATGTGTCCGCTGAAACTTTTTCTATGAGGAATTGTGAGTTTTAACGTCATTTCTCGTGATAAAGCGCTGAACGCATGCATGACGGTATTTGTTTGGCGCGTGGTGTATCGGGGACATCATAATACGGTGTGGTAAGGACTGGGCTCTCGAGAACGAACCTGCGCTATCGACATCTCGGAGGCGCGCCTTCATCACGCCCTCTTCGAAAGTCATCGGCTCCTCTTCATGCGCCCGGCACTCAAACCGGCTAATAGTTCACAGGCGCTCATTAAAATTACACGAGTGGCTGGAATAATGTGATTCCTGTTGAGCTCTAACTGACGAAAAGGAGACTGAAGGTTAGCTGTGTAGATATACAGTGGTCCTTACTATATTTATGTACAAATCATTATATCTACAGGTTTTATAAAGATGTAATTATTATTTTGTTTTATTTTTCTTTCAAGATTTGGAAGGGTCGATAGCAGTGTAAGTTACCCGGGTCCGATAAGGCAGCCCTCTCAGTACGTAGTTTTCCGGCGTTCAATTAAAACAAAGCATAAAATTTGTAAACAAAGAGAGGGACCCTGCAACTTCTGACATTCCTGAATACGGCGTTTATTTATAGCTTCCCGTGAGATTACCATACTACCGCATAAACAACGACAAAGATTACCTATAATACTCTTGGACGCGTATAATTTCACGCTTTGCCCATCCTTATCTTGATGAAAAGTGTACAGAGAGATTTTTGGTAGTAAAAAAAAATATTAAGATATATAAAACTACGAGAGGGGTTGGTTGGTATTTTATAGGGGTTTACTAATAGCACTGAGATAAGTAGGTATAAAATTTTACCAAACATATTTGTGAACGTGTTTTTATACAGCTTTATGTAAGTATGAAATTTATTTTAGGCTATCGCACCTACTTTTTTTGCATGTCGGAGTTTTATTTCCACACAAAATTGATCTGAAAGAATAACATTTAATGTTCATACTAAACATTCAAATAACTGATGTAGAACTCAATATTGTTTCCTCTTTCAGTCTTTGTTCATATCTAACAGAGAAAATATCATCAAAGTGTTCAGTAAATCAAAGGAAATACAAGTCGGGGACACACGAGCTCGCAATCCGACCAACAGGGAAACGGAACCTTGCACGGATGTCGTGTATAACCATCCTATTAGTGTGTTCCTGAACTTATTGGGTACATGGCATTAAAGCACTGAATTTAGATTATAACTGTTTTCGATGACGCGATGTTTTGGAAATCGAGAGTTTAACGGTGTTTTATATTTTTTTAAACGAACAAACTGTACTGTGGTTGTCAGATTTCTACTTCTAAATTTATTTTACCAATTTCATAATATAAATGCTTCTAGACATGAGTGTTAGTACATTAATATATTCCAAAATAGTATTATAGGGGTCATACACAAGTACACATGACGGTTATAATCGGTACCCAGCGCATGCAATGCATCATTCCAAACCGGGTTCGGAGGTTTCCAAAACCTACACGTTCGTTCAAGGCACAGTTTTTATTATACAAAGCTTCATCAACTAGGTAGACACCCCAGTAAAAGTCACGCAAGTTCAAATCCGACATAGCTGCCTAACAGCTTTTGATATTTTTACAAAACGAATTTATAATAAGTGCATCGACAAGCAACGAAAGATATAGAAGAACATAATATATCTGTCTCGATACATCGGAAGATTTAAGATCGCTTGAAGTGGATGTGATTGGAGGTTCAATTCGTAGAACCGTAGTTTCAAAAACATCATGTTTGTTTAGTCAATGTGTGATAATGTTTTTTAATGTATGGTCTTATTTCCTACTTTATTTTTAATATTTATATAAATATAAAAGGTGTTTGGTAGAAGGACAGACAATTTTTTTTGGGGGTTCTGGTGTGTCATTTGCTAGTACATAAAGAAAGAAAATAAATTCATTTGGCCCAGGTTAAGGCACACAATATTCACAAAAAAAAAACAAACAGAAGAAAATAGTTTTGTGTGCCTCACGGCTGCGCCAATTAGGCCCAGTTCAGTTCATTCATTACTTTTATTTTTTTTTGTAAATTATTTTATAACCACTGCTATCAAATCGGTGAAGGAAAACGTTGTGATTACGGCCCACTCCCTCTCTCAGAGAGGAGGTATGTGTCCCAGCAGTGGAAACATTGCTGAGCTGAGCTGATTATGCGAGCTGAGTTAACTCTACCGGCACAGGCCTAGGGCTCATTGAAGCACGCAAGCCCCACTACGACGTTTATGTAGAGATACGGCGGTGGGGTTATTATTGTTATTATTAATATGTTCAAAATGAAATTCCGAATCGCAAACATCAACATTTTCTTTAAGCAAATACTCAGCAACAGAAGGTGATGAGGTGGTGGATTTAGAAGTTGTAACGGAAATATCTGAAAATAAGTTTTCAAAGGCGGCAGCGACTTGTGAGTCTGATTTTATTATTTTGTCATTAATAGACAGGCTGTCGTCAGTATTTCGGTTACTAGACCTTCCCGTTTCACTGTTTTTAATCTTCGAACCCAAATAACGCGACTTGGCCATACAACAAACGTTCACGTCAGTATTTCGGTTACTAGACCTTCCCGTTTCACTGTTTTTAATCGTCGAACCCAAATAACGCGACTTGGCCATACAACAAACGTTCTTTAATAGTTTTACGTAATTTCTAACATAAAAATTAAATTGAGCAGTGTTAACATGAGTCCTTTCATTGTACAGCTCATAAAGCCGTGTTCTACTTTTATGAATACCAATGGGAGCCCAATCGCTGAAAGATGTGTTTCTATTAACCGAGATAGTCTTGGGAATAAAAGTAGAATTAAATTGTTAATAGTAAATATTAAAAAACTCATCATTTATGTAGATGATTAGGATCTGCATGAACAGGTAAAAACAAACCCAGTAATTTATTAATGAGTTTAAAGGACAATGTCAGGTTTCGGCCTACACAACTTTTAAAACTAAATTCAAACGGACACAAAGATTTCACTTACATTAATTTAAATATAAAATTCCAACTTATTAAACAATATTTATTTCTTTTCGAGAAGAAAATCATTTTAATAAGTAATCATTTTACTATTAATGTTCTTGAATGACAGGTTTACTTCTTTAAATAAAAAAAGTGTAAGTTATATAACAAACGACATTTAATAATACATAACCTCCAATTTAAAATGTCTGAATAACTTATTTTATAAAAGTTCAGTGTAAAAGTGGAAACCATTGAAAATCTTTTGACATTAAACTGCACAAAAAAACGTAAGAATTTTCACTGTCCGTGACAAATTATTGAGCCAAAGTTGCTATGGACATCTGATATTGTTCTTTAAAAGCCTCTAAGCGGCTTGTAGTTTTGGGGTTAACAGTAATATCCTTTTTAGTCATTTTGTTGTTTTGGATAGTAATCCTTTACCCACAATGATCAGAATCTAGTAAATTAATGATTTCTTTGTGGCTTGGTACAATATCTCTATAAATATTTTCTAGGCATGTGGCACTAGTAGAGGTTATTCTTGTGGGCACCAAAAAATGATTTACAAGATTGTAGGACTGAAACAAACTTATTATTTAACTACAAGAACCTGAGTTTTCCAATAAATTAACATTAAAATCACCGCATATGATAATGGACTTCTTCGAGTTACAAATCTTGTGTAACACTTCATCCATTACTTTTTCAAAGCAGTCATACAATCCTGAAGGGACTCACTTAATACAATAAACTGCTCCAGTTCTACACAAGATATTTTAACAGGCCGCTCAACAGATAGGCTCACAATATCCTTAAGGTCTTTAAATTAAAGCTGGTTACTTACCGAAATTAATGTAACCCATGTATAGCATTTACACGTCTGAACGAACTACAAACACTACTATATCAATACTATTATAATTCATGAATAATTCTACTTCTAAATCTTTGTTCAGAAATAAAAGATTAATAGATGATAAAATAACTTGACGAGAAACGTGGTCGTCAACTTGATTTAAGTTTACTGTGCCTAGCTCTGTTTCAAACTCAAACTCAAAGCATGTATTTCAAATAAACTTACTACAGGCACTTTTGAATCGTCAAGGGGTCGGTCAGTCAGAAAGATGAAGCTAGTGGCCCATTCCAAAGCGTTGTGTGTGCGGGCAAGAAACTCCACGGACACTTTTTAAATAAACAAAAAAAATGTAACATATAATTGGCTACATCAGTCGCGCACGTGCACGTTAAAAGCATCCGTTAAAAGATATATAAAAACAGTTATGAAATTAAAATAAGCCGTGGCAGCTAAGAGACAGAGATGATAGACCAGTCCTTATTGACAGCGCCCGTTCACGAACATGACGTATGGATCAGCATGTCGATTCTGTAAAAATCTCACCGTGAAGACTTGCGTGGAGTGAGCTGTGACTGTCATCCCATCTTGGTCAATCCCTAAAATTAGTGGCACTGACATCTCACTCCACGCACACTTCACCTAAGTTTTCAAGGTGAGATGGTTACAGAATAGCAGTACAGTACCATTCAGCTCAACCATTTTGAAGGGAACTTAACGATCCAACTCACACGCCACCAGCGAGACATTTGAGTGAGCATGACATTCTCTCAGCCGCCAGGGCAATTTTTTTTCAATGTAAGTAAGTCTCCTCCTTCTGCGTACCCAGTAAATGTTAGCTTTATAGAAGGTACATAGTGCTCACACATGTGTTATTAAAATGAATGCGTACCCTATAATTATAACAAACTTGAATTAGACAGAGACGCAATGATAAAGTAGAACGGACGTAATGCTGACGTTGACCGATTCCATATCTGTGCCGTTGCGTGGTTGGTTCGTAATTTGAATCCACGTCAAGCCGTTCTCTGTTTGAAAGTATTATGAAGGATCATCAACCCAGCCTATCGCAGTCCACTGCTGGACATAGGCCTCTCCCAGGCAACGTCACATCACCCCGTCCTCCGCCTTCCGCATCCAGTCTGTCCGAGCCACTCGGTCCATCAAGCTGGGGGGTGTCCCCACTACGCTTGACGAAACGCGGTCTCCACTCCAGGACTGTCTGCTCCGACCAGCCCACCGGTTGAACGCGTCCCAACGAGTCATGGCCGCATGGATACCGCACGGTATCCTGTGAGGCTGCAATGGGATCTGGAGGCAATAGCCCTCGCGCACGTGTGGGAGTGGCGAGAGGAGGCAACACGCCGAGGCATAATCGCGGCACAGCGGACAGAGCTCCGGCGGGATCTCATGGCGACATAGGGTGCTATTGTCGCAACACAGTCCTGGGCACGCCACAATAGCGCCGATAAGTCCCCTCTTTGAGGAGTGGTTGGAGAGGCGCCACGGCGTCCTCTCCTTCCGCCTGACACAGGTTCTCACCGGACATGTTTTTGGGCGGTTCCTGTTCCGTATACGGCGGGAGGAAACCCGGCCCAGCGGACACGGTGGAGAATACGGTGGAGGTCTGCCCTGCCTGGGCGGAGAACCGTCGTGTCCTCGCGGAGGCGATCGGAGGCGGCGGTCTCTCGAGTCCGGCCCTGGTACAGACCATCGTTCGGAGCGAGAGCAAATAGGAAGCCGTCACCTCAGTACTGCTTGCTAAGGAGGAGGAGGAGCTCGTGATTGAGAGAAGCTTGCGCCCTCACGCCCCTAGTCGCCGCAGGAGAAGCCCCGGGCATCAGGAATCGCCCGCAGATTCCCGGCCACCGTAGGCGTCCGGTAAGGACCAGGCCCGGGTCGACGGCGCGTCGTGTTCCACGCGCGCCTCAAAGAGATGTCAGCACTCAATGACGGGGTGCGATAGGGCCGATGCCTCCAAACATAAAGGACTCGTAAGCTCCTGCTGCTTTAGGTTGACTTGTTGGATGGTTATACCACCATCGGTCGGTCGCCAGCGCCTCGTCTGTCAGTGGTATGTTGAACCGCGCGCAGGTGAGGTTGACATTTAAGAAGTCTGGTTGCTACGTGATCGGGGCTTACAACCCTTATGTAGGATAGTCGTAACAAAATAAATGTTATAACAGTACAAATACCGACAACTTATTTTGCATTCTAAACGCAAGGAATTCTGGACCCAAAGGCCTGGCTAAAGCTGACCGCTCACTAGAGTCACGAAAGTTTTACGACAGACTATTGCTTTACAAAATGAAGACGCGCACACTTCAAACGAAACGTCTCATAGACGAAGTGGTCTAATGCCTACAAGAACTATTAACGACTGTCGGCTTCCCTTTAAAATGTATGCGAGCACGCACACCAACCACAAAACTGTCTAGCTACGTTCTCCTCTCTTCTACTCTCTTAGAACAAAAGTAAGGGAATCATAACCCCTTCATAGACAAAACGGTTTCGTTTTACGTGGTGTACGCCGAGTGGTAGACACAACCGTTTCTTTTTAGCTAGCATACGATCGCGACGCAGGACGCGGATGGATTGCGGCATCGCAATTCATCAGTGTGCGCTGGCCTGCGGCAAATCCTCCTCGATGCCGTCCGCCGGTGTGCGCTGGCGTGGTATACTTAAGTATGATCTTCAATTAGATTATCTGTGCTAGATATTTCTTAAGAAAATAAACTAATTAAAATCAATTATTCGGATAAGAACTAATCTAGCACAATGTACCTTTAAGTATTCTGTTATCACTTAGATTATGAACATGTTCATACATAAGTAAGTAGTTATCGATAGAAAGTACATTATATTAGGAATGATGACTAAAATTAAAATATACGTGAAAATAGTGTAATTTTGGAATTACATTATTTTTATATGTAGGCATAGTAAACATGACAAAATCGAAAAAATCTGTTAAATCGATGTAAATATGAAGAAGATACAAGGTTTAAAAGTTTTTGGAAGGGATTATTCTCGTCCTTGTCCCACGGTATGGACAATGAACGGCGCTAGTATGAAGTTACATAATCGTGACGTCACTTCCACGACAGTGTTGTCCTTTTCTAACACTTAGTTTAAAACGATTATAACTTCGCAATTTTTAAGCTTTTTCACTTTTTATTATATTGTTTGCAATATTTGAAAACAAACATTCTTTTGAGATAAAAATAATAAAAATGTCATCATTCCTATTGCGCAAACTGATCACACTTCTTAGAAATCAATATTAAAATATACGTAGATCTACGGTTCAATTTAACCTTTCTACAGGACATTACAGGTTATATCAACAGTCAATCAACTACTAAATTTCACAAATTTTCTTGCTGTACAACATGCACAATTCACAATGATGGTATTTTTTGGAACAACAATGTTGTTATTTTGAACAGCAATAAAAAGCTTGCCAGCATTATTTCAATAACGTTATATTTCAGACGTTGATAGGACCGCAACAAGCCTATGATATGAAAGTTGTGAACGGCTTGCGGCGCCCTGCGGCGATACCCGAAAAAACATTGTCTATTTCGTCGTAGAATTCAATTTCAGCATCACAACTCACATTCTTGTGAAAATGGATACATATTTTTTGTACTTAATATAATAAACTTCCTCTATCTTGAGGAAACAAACGATACAAGTAAAGGTATCTACGGATTCCTATTTGATTTATAAATAGATCAAGGAAGGAATTGAGTCAGTCTGACCATGTTTTTAATATCAAAGTTTTTTTTTTTTTTTTATCCACTAAACTAACTGTAATGGACCCAGATGAACCTGATCCAGCCTGATTGACACCAGACTTGAAAAAACACAATATGTAGTTAGATAATAATAATACCAGCCCATTATTGTCTCTCTGCAGGGCAAAGGCCTCTTCTTTTACAGAGAAGACACGAGCATTTATCACCACGCTTGCTTGCTCGCACGCTTGCGGATTGGCGATTTTACACGTATTAAGTCCAGTTCTAGGGTGGCTAGTCGCAGCTAGATGAGAGTTGCCGAGAGTCGAGCTGAATGGCGTGCAATTGGAGAGGTTTATGTCCAGCACTGGACTGCTGTGGGCTGATGATGATGTCCAGTTCCCTAAATGCGTAACACATTTTTAAAAACAGTCAGGAAGATTTTGAAACATGTTGCCAATCCGTTTCTTCTTAAAACCATACCAAACCATATTACGGAGATATTGAATGTCAAAATTCCAACTTTTTCTGACGTTTTTATACGGAAATATTTTTTTAATTTCATAAAGTTAAAAAGTAAAAAAAACTTTTTTAGAAGTCACTCCCATACTATATATACACCTGACTAGAAACGCATTCCCGGTGTTCCTGGCTCCCGGGTTTTTTTAAACAAAAAATCATACTTTCATAGCTAAAAATTAACTTTAGGTTATAATCGGATGGTAAACCGAATATCCGACTCTGGTTACTTTTTTTTGTGTATGGCATCTCGTAGTTGACCTTGAGAGGTCGTGACTACTTAACCGGACTATGTCTGGTTACTCGTATAACACAAGTTTAAATACCCTCACGAACCCTGTGCCGTTGCATGCACCCATCTCAATGTTTGCGTGCGTTACATTGCGCACTACCGCAAGCAGCGAATGTTCAAACAAATAATAACATTCATTTTCCAGCAATTATTGTTGTGCTGTTACTTTGTTGAACAGAATGCGTAGTTGACGGCCATGTGACGGGTCTATTTGCACCCGTTTTGCACGTTAATAACGCAATTAATGTTGTTGAACTGTCAAAATTAACCATTCCCACTTTAAGTTTGTTACGACATTACCCCGCTGTTCGGTGTGTGTTGATACCAATGTCAGTGACTTTCAAGATAAGATTAAGCTTCTCAAAAATAGAAGAATCACTCATACAGCTTATACATAGTAAACACAACTTTATTATTTTAACAAAATCTGAATCCATTAAAAATAATATAATAAAACGCTTTACTCACAATGCACAACATTTTGCTTAAAATTAAGTGGGTAACGAATGTTCGCAGCATTGCTGAATGGTTTGAACAAGCCATGTAAGTAGGAAATTTGCCTCGTTAAAGCATTAAAACTATAAGCTGGGATTTTTTATCCCATCGCGGGCTTTTATTAGCGAGGCTTACAGGCCATACCTATAGGTTTACTCGTGGAAGTTGTAATAAGCATGTTTTGAATATTAATAATAAGTCTTAAATGTAGTTTTATTTGTTAATGTTTACAGAAACATGACGTATCTCGAATACATTGTAAATCAGCACTTTATTGCAGAAACTCTTTTAAAAAAATCTTTTGCCCGGTTGGTCTTGTTCTGAATAGGGGTGCGTCTCATATCATATAGAATTATTTGGTATATTTTCATTTCAATAACGTTCACAAGATGTAGGTAATAAACGTGAGATAAACCAACTGTTGGCATAATTTCTTTACATATAACATTTATATGCTAAATCATTAGGTCTATTGTTTTTAATGTATATAGATACGATTAAAAACAATCCGACTCGGTTAAGTTAGGTTAGAGGTCAGATCCCCTCTATTGTTGGTGAATCATTTGGGTTAGGTTAAGTTAGAACAGTGACCATAAGCGCACAAAGGTGAGCGAGCGAAACGAGCGTGCCGCGGCAGCGGCCGCTAAGCGCCAGATCCACTCTGTTGTTTGTGAATCATATGGGTTAGTTTAGGTTAGAACGGTGACCATTAACACCAGATCCCCTCTATTATTGGTGCTATCTTGACATTCTTTAACTAGACGTTTTTATCACTAAATAGTTTTTATGTCTTCTGAGAGGATAATCTAACGATATATTAAATGTATGTTATGCTTATTAAAAATTGTTATTTTAAAATTATATCAATCGTTTATTATATTAACTGATCATAATATCAAATAAAATTATAGATTCAGTTGTTATATCTTGTAAATATTAGAGATTTTCTAATTATATCATACATTACTAACTCGGTGAATAGGACAGCAGCCAAATCTGAGGGCACTTAGGACTACCGGGTTCGATTTCTGGATCCAGTGTGGTTCTGTAAGAAATCATCAAATGGCTTCGCCCGCTCGCTTCGGGAGGAGCGGGAGGGAGAGAACTGACGGGGTCAGTTGCCTGTGACGGGGCCACGGTTTCTCTTTCGAATTTCCCGCGACCCTGAGGCGTCGGCCCTATCGGACCCCGTCATTTTGTGCTGACAGTTTTGAGGCGAGCGTGGAACACGACGCGCCTTCGACCCGGGCCTGGTCCTTAACGGACGGTGAGGGCCCATTGCTCGCCGTCCGCAAGCCTGCGCCTACTGTGTCCGGGAATCGTCAGGCGTCTCCCGACGCCCAGGACATCTCCTACTGCGACTAGGGGGGGCGTGAGGGCGCAAGGCCCCCCCCTTACGCGCTCCGCCTCCTCCTTCGCGAGCATTACTGCTTCGCAGAAGGAGGTTACGGCTTTCCATTCCCTCTCGCTCCGTACCATGGCCGAGCCGGACGCGAGAGATCGCCGCCGCCGATCGCCTTCGACTCTGTAGCAGCTGTGAGTTGATTTGTGGCCAATTAACGACCCAGGTAGTCACCTGGGTCGCAAGTCTACTACTAAAAACACTGCCTTTATTAGTACGTCCTTTAGGGTACCACTTTGGCAAATAGCTTTCATTTCCGAGTTTTCAGTGATGCGTGTTTTATTTAAAACATAAAAGTTAATGAACATCAAGTAGGTACTTATAGGTCGGAGCACGAGTTAATTTAACGTGAACTTTCAAGAGGTCCCTTAATTACATATTTGAACAACGCCAGTAGTTATTACGCGTGTTAAGTGCGTAGTAAATTTTCGTACAAGTCTTGACAATACGTATGGTATAAGTTTGTAACTAATTGGGGTGTAATCCATCCTGGTCTGACCATTTCTGAAGTCATTGGAGGGTCAAGGGCCCGTCCCTTAATTTGTAACTGAACCCGAAGACGACATAAACTTTCCTATATCAAATGTTTGCCTTAGTTTCGTGATGTTCACGCATTTCTTGCTTACGAGGGGTGTAACAGAACTGCTAGTAAGAAATGTACCGTAATACCAGACACCATTTTGTTCACAAAGATGTTTTTCATTGTATCTCGATTTTATTGTGTTAGAAATTTTCATAGTCTAGCTAGCACAATACCCTTTCCTTTCCATCCTCGTAAGTAATGTTTTTTTTTTATGAGTAATGTTTATATTGAATAGATCTCCCCAGCTACAATATAAAATTACCTACTTCTTTATTCCTATAATCTAAGGAGGAGAATCTCTAGATGGCAATTCTTTTTGAAAGAATATGTTCAAAATGTATGCTTACATATGTAGCGCGGACAGCATGTGTGATGTAACCGCATGTTTGAGATTTAATCGGCGCGGTCTCATATCGTCCATAAACAAAACGTCCCGTTGAAACGACGACTCGTTAAACTTTTAAGCGACTCCTAACTTCCGCGTCATGATCGTGCTCACTTTTGTTACATATACATCCGCATGTTACGTAACCCCTCTCTGAAACAATTAAAGGAATTCGCCGTTTTTATGAAGATAGTTGCTTTTCGAAAAGATTTTATTGAAAAACATTTCTGTAGTATATTATGTAGTCTGACGGTATGTCAACATGTGATAATTGTAAGTGAGGGTGTGTGTAAATAAATCAGTGTTTAACCAACCAGCGTGTGTTTCATTACATGGTGGCAGCGGTGTGCCTTTTTAACAATTTTGCGAGTTAAAACGGTCTTGAACCTATAAAATATTTGTGTGCCGCATCGTATTTGTAAATAAAACAAAAAAAAAAAAAAATGTAGGTAGTAATTATTTTTACGGCGAGTGATGCATTCTTGTTCTTGCATTTTTTTTTTGGAATTAATGAATTTAAGATACTGAATTTCTAAACCAAATTAGATGTTGTATTAGGTTTGCATTCCAAATTGTAGAAAGTAAGTACCTGGAACGAAACATTATTTTGTACCAACGCTATGTAAATAAACATTTTATATTGAATTCTAGAACTTTTTAACAAAAGACTCTCATGAAAAGTTTTATATACCGTATGGAAATTATAAATAACATGCCTCCCTACCTATTGCGCATTAAATTTTCAAGAGATTTTCAAGAACTTAACGAGAAATAAAACATACCCTGTGTTCCGAGAAAGTTTCAGGGAGAAAGAAAATTTTCGAGAATATTCTAACAATCGTTATCATTAAAGCGTTCTTAAACAAATTCCAGCAATAATTATGTGTTCGTGAATGTTTTCTTACCTTTTTATTCTTATCTAGACTACCTAAGTGCACTCAGCCGGGCTTTACGCGAAGGTCAGATGTTCAATCTTCCCAGCACTTAATATATTTAAGTAGTTACAACTCCAGGTAGGAGTTTCTTCGAGACATAATATACTTCAGTGTTGGTAGATAACTTTTTAGTATGTTTTCCAAGCTTATTTTGGACACCGTAATATATATAACATAGCGCACTCTTTATTGTCCATAAATACCATTATTACTATACTTCTGTAAACAAAAGAATAAATGACAAGATTTTTGGTGTGTTCACAGAGGAAAAGGGAAAAGGTAAGAAATCCGATAATTAAGTTGAAATAAACGATGTCGGACATATTATACCCATGTTTTACATAAATCACGCTTAAAAACATTCACCAAGTCAGCATTTCAGCAACAATAATGTCCCCACTTCTAACGACTCTCAAACAATTTAGGGGACATGGATGCAAACAACAGAAGAAAGAGAAAAACAACTGAACTTTTGACCAAAGGCGAATTGCATATTAAAAATTAAATAGGTATAAAATATAAAATAGGTACCGTAACTAGAAGTTTAGAGCGGCACACCTATTGATTCTCAACTTCCAGGGCAGCAATGTAGGACCGCTCGAGTTTATTATAATGATAAATGACTTACCGGAGGTCGTCAGACATGGGACTTGTTTATTGTTTGCAGATGATCTGAAATTGCTGCTCGAGGTTAGGGATCACTCGGATTGTGAACGCCTGCAGGACGACATCAACCGAGTGGTAGAGTGGAGCATCGGCAACAAACTTTATTTTAATGTAGCCAAATGCTTGGTGATGTCTTTCACTCGCGCTCGGACTCCTTTGTGTCATCAATACAAGGTAGAGGATGAGCCGATGCAACGAGTGTCGTAGGTACGAGAATTAGGGGTAATCTTCACTCAGGAACTAACCTTCCGTGAGCATATCAATAAGATATGTAAGAAAGCATGCCGAAACCTAGGTTTCGTACTCAGGCAGACTCAGGGGTTTACCAACATCACGACCCTCAAGGTGTTGTATGATGCGCTAGTCAGAAGTCACCTTGAACATAGTGCAGTCATATGGGCTCCTCATGAGGCGAAATATAGTGTCATGTGTGAACGTGTCCAAAATAAGTTCACTAGACACTTGTATTTCAAGCTGTATGGGGTATATCCATGCTACCCATTGATGTACCCTACACTATTTGTACTGGGTATGGTAGGGTACGACGCGTTAAAGGTGCGACGGGACTTCGTACTTGCAGCGTATGTAGTGAAGCTACTGCGTGGCAGGGTGCATAACCCGGGAGTGCTGCGGCACCTGGAACTTTGCGTGCCTGACCGGTACGTGTGGAGGCGGCGGCGTCCACACGTACGTACTTGCCGTGCCTGCAGCCAGAACCAACTTACTGGCGAGGACTCCTCTTACTAGAGCCATGGGTGTGGTGTACGAGGTCCACGAGAGGGTTGATGTATTGTGGTGCAGCTTGAGTGAGTTCGCAAAACCTGCATTATATGTGATATGTTATTTAGATGATGGTTAAGATTTAGGATATAGTGTGTTATTTTATAGGATGGTTAAGGATTTAGCATGTAAGGCCTCTCTATCGCATTGGATCGCAGATCTGTAATGGTAGTTGTGGGTAAGATTTGCGTAAATAAATAAAAACTTAGGAATCAAATACGGCAAAGTTAATACCAAAGCGAGCGTAAACCTAATTCGGCCTAGACTACTTACTTAGGGCGAATTTCACCAATGAAACTGAACGCGATCAGCACATAAACTAGTTTTAAGGAATGTCAGTGTCATTATTTTCTGTGGAACATTGACACTGACAGCTCTTGGACGAGTTTTAGATGCGCTGAACGCGTTCAGTTTCATTGGTGAAATCGGCACTTAGTGTTTGTAACAAAACCAGGTTTCCCAAGATTTTTTTGCAGACAAAGTTATTGAATTATGTCAATTTATCGAAGCTTCCAGGATCTCATAATATTTTTATCTATATCATTATATACAATATTATACCTCCAGAACAGCTGGAGCGATTTTTATGATCTTTGATTTGTTGGATTTGTCTCCGCCCCGAATAACAGAACAGCTAGTCATGATGGAAATAATTCATACATTTTGTATGGAATTGACTGAGCTGAGGCGGTACGAAGTTCGCCGACACAGCCAGTAGTGGTTTAAAAAATACGATTACAAAGAGCTTTATCGAAGAACAGTTTTATAACTCATTTAGATAAAGAGGTGTACCTACAATGCACTTACATTATACAGCCGTAAATATAGTACATGGAGTTTCTTTACGTGACAGCCCCAGAAGGAGGAAAATGTTTTAGAGAGAAAAGTTTGGCTTTGTAGAGCGTCGTCTCTTTCTAAAGCTCATCGTTCATTCGGCCAGGTTTTCTAAAATTATTTTTCCACAATACTAAACCTATTTTACAAAACATTTGCTCGTAAAGGGTCTGTTATTTCACCAATTTCAATACCTATCGTAATGTATCTCATTACGTGCTCCATCTAAAACGAACGGTACTTTTTAAAATCTTAGCAAAGAGTGTTTATGTCAGAAAAGTAGTTAACATTTTATTAATAAAATTAACTTGGAGATAAAATATAATAAAAAAAACATTTAATTCTTTAATTTAATTAATTTTGACAATAAATTACAACCATTTGTCTGTAACAAAAACACAAAAATGTTAATTTACTTTATTAGTAATATTGGCTGTCTTTGTGCAAGCCTTGAAAAAAAGTGCTGATGCGCGCGCATCGCTAATTTGTGAACATTTGAACAAGTAAAAATGATTCCGCGCGCTTTTTCTTTTCGCTTTATTGTTTTTATTTGAAAATTTCGTCAAGTAATTATGAATTTATTAATTCGACACCGCCAGAAGTCTCTGAGGCCGCGAAAAAGGCTGTTGCCCGAAAAATCGACCGATAGATACTTACATGCGTATCAAAATTTCATCTTAAGGAAAACAAGCAAGATGCAAAGGAGAATGGGCAAAATCGTACGGTGCTTGGTCTATCAGCGGCCAGGAACTTTTTTTTTTTTTTGGGTTACTATCACCCTACAATCACGCTCAATAAGTTTTATGTCTGTAGTGTAATTATTAATGGAATTAATTACATTTTCATTTTAGATATGTAAGCCTGTGATTTAGCGTATTAATAACTAATATTTAGTCTTAAAAATAAGAAAATAAAACAAAATGACTTGAATACATTTACTTTCAACACTGACAAAACATCGCTGATAATACATTTAATATACATAGGCTAGACATCAAGACGAGGTTATTTTATTGCCGTCATCAGGACACACTGTACATTATTATGCAAAAATACATTTAATGAGCAATAATAGCACTAAGTTCTGATGCCGGTAATAAAATATCCTCGTCTTGATGTCTAACCTATGCCAGATACCACACTATACACATAACGTGTGCGCAGCAAGCGATTATGCGCCTTCCACTCAAACAACTGCAATCATAATGAGCAATTGCTTCTCTATTTTGTCTGTGTCGGTTAATTACAATATTACAATATATTCTGGACCTTACATGTCTAGATTGTATGCGCACACGTAATAACCAAATATCTTCTTCTTCAATAAAATCTCTGATATATTTACGAACGATGATGCATGAATACTATCTTGTATTGGTGTTTGGAATGATGAGTGCCGCTGCGTTTTGGAAGTCTTGAGGACATGTGACTTAAGGCACGATTAAAATATTCTTGCCCAATCAATTTGAAATCTCGCTTGAACCTGCCATTTATTTCTTCCACTACCCAGTGGCATAGAGTTACCAGCCTAGTTCTATTGGCCTGTTCAGTAGTAAGCTGGTCTGCAACGCGGTCTTTGGTTTAGGGCATATAGTCTTCAACTGAATGAGACAAAATTCAAATCCTTTGTCAAACGCACACTATTCAGGCAGGCATATTATAGGTTGGAGGATTACATAACTGATAAAAATGCCTGGCTTAATGCCGGTCCTGCTCCACAACAACAATTAATTGACATTCGAATCACTGTTGAAGCTGCTGAAGATAGTAAGAATTTATTTGCATTATATAAACTCAATCTCCTTTTTATTATATAGATGCATTGCACAGATGTGAGTACTTTGTACTATAGAGCTACCATTTACCGGGTAATGTCATAGATTGACTTGAATGTGCCTTGGCGGCTGATAGTATGTCATGCTCACTCAAATGTCTCGCTGACGGTGGCGCGTGTGTCGGATCATTTAGCTCCCTTCAAAATGGTTGAGCTGAATGGTGCTGTTCCATGCGTCATGTTCGTGAACGGGCGCCGTCAGTTGGGACTGGTCATCTCTTAGCTGCCACGGCTTATTTTAATAATTAATTAGCTGGATTGTTTTTAATTATGTTTTGATACACTCTGGACGCTTTTAACGTGTACGGTTTTTTGTACATCGTTCTCACTTATAGTGTCAACATTAATCGATGTAACTAAGATATATGTAAAAACATTATTATTTAAAAGAGTGTCCATGGAGTTTCTTGCCCGTTCTTCTCCATAGGTACCTACTACGCTTTGGAATGGGCAACTAGCTTCATATTTCTGACTGACCGACTCCTTGACAATTCAAAAGTGCCTGTAAATGGTTTAATTGAAATAAATGATTTGAGTTTGAGTTTGAGTTTGAGATAGGCACTGTAGTTGCATCGCTCCAAATCGCCACAGACGTCTAACCCACGATCCCACGATCTTAAATGAATATGTCGCCAGCCCGGTTAAACCAGTGAAATGTGCCTTCTTCGTCATTTATAATTCTTTCCAAAATACTGGCATCTGAGTCGGTAGCAGCATAGGACCCACAAACATCAATTATATGTCCATCGGAACACACCATTAAGAACGGTTTTAATAGATTTTCGTATTTGTGTAGACTGTAGGTCTGTCGCTGGAACGAAAAGTTGGAGCTCTTCTGTATATAAATATGTGTTCCATCCATGATTGTTACTGCCTTCCTTTCTTCTGGAAAAGACTCGGGATTTCCGAATAACGCGTTTGGTACAATAAGATTGCGGTCAGCGACCATTCTTCTATTTAAATGGTCGAGTCCCAGGTGTCTTAAAATCCAGAGATATAACATCACGCGCGATTTTAAAATGCCTTTCTAGAGTCCTTCTACTTATGTTAAAGAGCGTGGCTAATCTCTCGTTGCTATCACCAGTTCGCAACTTCATTAAATAAATGGCTAGTTTAGTTTTGGCGTTTGACTCAGACAACTTAGTGCTATTATTGCACATTGCACAGATGTGAGTACTTTGTACTATAGAGCTACCATTTACCGGGTAATGTCATAGATTGACTTGAATGTGCCTTGGCGACTGATAGTATGTCATGCTCACTCAAATGTCTCGCTGACGGTGGCGCGTGTGTCGGATCATTTAGCTCCCTTCAAAATGGTTGAGCTGAATGGTGCTGATCCATGCGTCATGTTCGTGAACGGGCGCCGTCAGTTGGGACTGGTCATCTCTTAGCTGCCACGGCTTATTTTAATAATTAATTAGCTGGATTGTTTTTAATTATGTTTTGATGCACTCTGGACGCTTTTAACGTGTACGGTTTTTTGTACATCGTTCTCACTTATAGTGTCAACATTAATCGATGTAACCAAGATATATGTAAAAACATTATTATTTAAAAGAGTGTCCATGGAGTTTCTTGCCCGTTCTTCTCCATAGGTACCTACTACGCTTTGGAATGGGCAACTAGCTTCATATTTCTGACTGACCGACTCCTTGACAATTCAAAAGTGCCTGTAAATGGTTTAATTGAAATAAATGATTTGAGTTTGAGTTTGAGTTTTTGACAAAGAAGGCTTTTGTTCCAAGATTGTATTGAATTGATCTCTGCTAACGCAAAATTGAATATGAATCTCATTAGGATTCATATTTTCGATATATTCAAACTCCTTTTTTTTTTAAACAGCTTTTTTGAAAAGCTCCACTAGTTTTTACACAAAATTGATAAAATCATGTCTGAGATTTGGACTATCAATGAGCTCCTCCCAATCATTCGATGTTAAATGTGCACATTTTCTTGCACTTATTATCTGAGTATTTAACCTATACGTTTTTTTTTCTAAATGAGCTGCAATGTTACGTTCATAGTAAAAGTTAGTCCTTAGTAATAGTACTTTCCGGCCGCTCATAGACCATTTTGCTCATTCTCCTTTATTTTTAGAAAGTGGGTTTTTAGCCTATTTCATGGAACTTTCTCAAAAAATAAGTAATGCTCATTGTGGTGCTACTATTCAATGCTAAAAAGCACTGTGAAAGCAAAACATGATCTTGAAATAAGTCATACTCCAACTTGCTGGCATTTTTAAAAAGACGCTCAAGTGGCCATGTGAGTAAAAAGTCGAAAGTACTTTCGGCTGAAAATGTCAAGAAGTTCCTAAAAGAAGCTCCGGATTGCCGATATTTGGCAACAAAGGTCAGTTGAAACTAAATTATTGTTATTAACTTCTTTCACTTTCGTATTTCTTTACAATATACCTAGGTGTTTACGCTGTTTTTAACTCTTTTCAGGTTGTATTAATATTCGGCTGAAATGGTGCATGGTCAAGAGTTGGCAAACATCACAACTAATGATGTCGAGAACCATGGGCGGATTCTTCCTGTCCAGGTCAAAAACACAAAAAATTAAATTCTAAGATCGTTCACAATACAGGGGCCTTTTCACGACATAGTGAAGAAATACGAAGCGCTTCGTTCAACAAAAGCGATGTCTAACAATTTTTTTCAAAATTACCAAAATGGAAAATGCACCAGGCAACCTCGAATACACAGGGCACAGTTTCAGAAGGTCCTCGGCTACATTGCTCGCTGATTCAGGTGCGAACTTATTGACACTAAAACGCCACGGAGTGTGGCGGTCGAACAGTGTAGCCGAGGGCTACATAGATAACTCGATGAGAAATAATGAAGAAATTAGCTCTCGCATTACAAGGAATATAAATTTGGAGCCAAGTGTTGACTCTCGACCATCCACAAGCACAGACGCGTACATTCCACCATCGCCGCCGCCGCCGCAGCCGCCTCCGTCGCCGCTACCGACTGCAAAACTCTGTGGTCTCGTTTCTCCTACTTTAGAGAGAGACTGGTGAAATTGTAACTAATAATAATAACTTGACAACATTAAAAATGCCAACTGGCAACGTAATAATCAATTATACAAATTGTAAAAAAAAAAAAAACTGCTTTAACATGTGATTTAAGATTTATTCGTTTAAGAAAGTCCGAGTTTTATTTATTTCCTCGCAAATATGTTATAAAACGTCGTATGACATACGTGCGCTTTGTTAATTAAGCCTCTATTTTCTTGTAATATCGCCTCGGCTGTAATTTTCAACCAACCGCACTTATATCATAATGTACTATTACAGTTGCTTTAAGTCACACAAAGAAAACCTCATGTTTTATCTGTGTGATGGTGAGCCGGTCATTTCAATCCTTAAAAAAGCATAAGCATAATCAGCCTACTATGTTCCCAGGTGCTGGGACACAAGCCTGCTCTCTGTGAGAGGAGGTGGGCCGTAATCCACCACGCAGGTCCAGTGCGGGTCGGTAGCTGTCACACGTCTTCGAATTTTCGGTTCTAAGAAATGCCGGTTTCCTCGAGATGTTTTCTTTCACCGTTTTGAGAGCACGTGGTGATGAAATAATTTACTCAAAGTAAAGCACCTGTCTGGGTTCGAACCTACGACCTACAACTCGTAAGTCGCGGCCGTTACCAATGGGCCACCACTGCTCTCCTTAAAAAACCTTGTGTATTTTTACAGTACTAATTAAATTACCCTAAAATACTTTAATAATACGTACTGATAATTTATTTAAAGATACTTTAGTTGGAAAATGTTTGTGTTAGGAAACGTTTTAATTGGTAAGCGTGCTGTACTTTGGATATGTGTTTAGACCTTACTAAGATAAAAGAAAACGTTTTAGTTATAACATGAGAACACATAGTACCTACAAATTGGAGTTTGTAAGGCAAAAAGGGATGACAAGTAGCTCCAAAAGCTTTAAACTTATAGGAAGCTACAAGATGCTACTGACCAACAAAGCAAACTTCGAGGTGTCTGAGTTGTGGTCTGACGTCCCACAAAGTCCAGTTGTTAACGTGTGCCGCAACACTTTCGTCCTTAAACCTTATATCAGGTCATCACTATAAAATAAGTGACTCTTTAATAACGCGGCCTCTAATTAGTGGCCAACACATATAAAAGCGTTGCGACGTCGCATCTCAACAAGACCGCCGCGAATCACCTCAACCCTCTGGTTGTCAAGGCCGCTAGCTATATTCCCTCCTCCATCAGTCATGTCCGCCGTCCCAAGCATGTCCTCACCGATCCCGACGACCACATAACTCTCATCCAGGAGAGCAGTAGGGCCACCAGTACAGTGCACAAACACAGACCGATATTCCGACCTCGCCGCCGAGGTCCCTCGCGAAGACCCCGAAGTAACTGTCCTCCCCGACACTTGCTCGACGAAATGCCAGCCCGCGCCGTAGCTGAGCCTGTAGCTTTAAATTCCCCAGATAATAATAATATAATCCAAATCCAGCCTGTCCCATCTTGCTGTCCTCCCGTCAGCGACGCCCTAAGCCGAGGTACGTACCCCACAGGGGGTGCCCTTAGCGAGCGTTCGCTTAGTAATGTAAGTAGTTTTACGCCCCTGGCTGGAGGCTTTGAGCCCGCTTAAGACAGCCACAAAATAGTCCGGTTAAGTAGTCACGTTCTCTCAAGGTCAACAACGAGATGCCATACAAAAAAAAAATACATCTCAACAATCGGCGACGTCACCCGAAGAATTTCTTCTAGCCAACCTAAAGCTTTTGTTTTGCGTTGCGACGTCACACTTTTATGTGTATCAGTGTCGGCACTGAAGACTGTACACGATTTTAACGCTATCTCTGCATGTATACAGCAAAAAACAAGCAGTCATCGTGCAGTACAATGCCCTGTGAAGGCAGTCTGTCGTTTCGGACCACGTTTATGAGCCTTCCAACGCATTCCGGAACTACACACTTTATTTTTTTTGGGAATGGCATCTCGCAGGTAAACCTATGAGGTTGTCGTCTGCTTAAGCGGACTTGCCTGTGGTTGCCCTAATAAATTAAGGCCTCCAGCCAGGACTTAAACTTAAATACTAACTAAAAACACTAAGCGACTACACGCTAAGGGCACCCCTTGTGGGGTACGGACCTCGGCTTAGGGCGTCGCTGGAAGAGGGCAGCAAGGACCTAGCTGGATAAGGATTTGAGTGATTTTGGGACGAATTTAAAGCTACAGGCTCAGCGGCGCGGGCTGGCTCAAGCAAGGGTCGGGAGGGGTGTGGATTTGGGCGTCGCGGCGGGCCTCGGCGGCGAGGGCGGTAGGACGGCGATCGGGTTTTGAGCTTACGTAGCGTGCTGGTTGCCTTACTACTCTCCTGGAGGAGGGTAGTGGCGTCGTCGGGGGCGATTAAGGTATGCCTTGGTCGGCGAATACTACTAATGCGGGAGGGAGTGTTGCGGGTGGCCGCTGAGATCAAGGGGTTTGGGTGTTTGATGTGGCATCAAACACCCAAACCCCTTGATCTCAGCGAAAGAAACGCTTCGATAAGCGTTTCATGAACTGGTTTATGGTAGGCATTTTAAGGTCGACGAGAAGATTGATATTACGGACATAGAAGGGGGCACCCGTGACCTTTCTGAGGAAACGGTTCTGGAGGGTCTGCATCTTATGGAGATGACGTGGGTGAGCGTGCGCAAATGCAACGCAGGCATAGGTCATGATGGGACGGATGACCGCGGTATAGATGCGCAGCTTGCATTTAAGTGACAGTTTACTGCGGGCTGTCAGTGCAAAGTAGAGCCTGCTAAGAGCGAAGGAGGCGCGCGCGCGTACGCCATTGGTACCGCCATAATATGAGCCTTAAAGTTAAAGTTTTGATCGAGGATCACGCCTACGTATTTGGCTTTCTTCTCCCAAGGGATCGGCTTACCGTACATAGTGGTCGGGCTGGGAAGAGGGGGAGGGAATCGACGACGTCTCGAGAAGAGAACCGCCTGACTCTTATCGGGGTTGACCTCGATTCTCCATTTCCGGAACCAAGCGCCTAAGACGTTTGCGGCGGTTTGGAGAGTACGAGCTATAGCATTGGGACAATGACCGGTATAGTAAACGGCAGTGTCGTCGGCGAAGAGAGCCAACTGAGCCTTTTTACTCTATGGGATATCGCTGATAAACAGCGTGAAGACTAGAGGAGATATAACGGAACCCTGAGGGACCCCAGCGCGAATAGGGTGAGGGGACGAGAGTGCACCTTTTTTTTGTAGTACTCGTACCTACTTGGATTTCAGCTCACTGCTGTACGGTTTATTTCATTAGGAGTGTGCCGTACATAATTATCTATATCTAGCTAGGTATACTGTTATTGGGAATGAAACATATGCACATCTGTATATACAAAGAGAATAACCTGCAATATTAACATATTAATATAACAGATTATAAGTATATCAGTTAGTATAAACATTAGGTAACTCATAGGCTACTTTTATATACTATCTAAAGAAAGTAAAATAAATCGTTTTATTCTATGTAGGTAAAGTCCCATAATTCAGCTAATAACATTTTTATGTTATGGGGATGACTTGTTTATAATTCTAAGGAGGTTGACAAAGGCGATGTCAAAATATCCCGCGGTCTGTACGGATATTGATGAAGGAGGACCACCCACCGCCATTGGTCACGCCTCTGTATAGAAATAACCCCTAAGTATAAATATTTTGTGCAAGTGAACTGTAACAAAAAAAACAATTACGGAAAATGAAAAAATAAGTAGGTGGTGAAATAAGTAGGTAAAAAAATATATGTTGAAATATAAATTGGTCATTGCAATATTGCAATTTATTTATTTCTGCTAAATCACTAACTTCACAAAGACACTAATAGTATATATAATAACGAAGCTACATAAGCAACAATCATAACATAAGTAAATCTAGAATAAGTTTCAGAGGAGTCCTGTGTAACTTCATAACGATAACATTCTTTTAAAAACTTGGAGTTTCAAGACGAGTACGAAGACGATACTAAGTTTTTTATTTTGTTAATCTTCTCAAATCTTTTGTGACTATTTTTATATGATATGCTAACAGATTTCCAATGAAAAGAGTGGCATTTAACGTTTTATTACATCTACTAAACACACAGCGGTATTTCTTAGTTGGAATAATATTGCAGTAACGTTTCTTCGCCAAGCTTCTACAGGGTTTTGGCACCGGTTAGAAACCTACTTAAGTTAGCAGTAAGTAGGTACTATACAGATGACTAAAGCAAGTAAACGCCACCTAAGAAGAAAAGCATTGATCCTAATGAATCTGTCACTACCTACTTAATTCCGCATTAAGATAAGAGAACAGAACAGAATTTAATTCAATTTATTTTGGATAATGCACAACTACAATAAAAAAGACTTGACATTATTGCTCTACATTTTAACAAACACTTTGAGTCATGTCAAAGGATAAAATGCATGTAGATACCTATGCACACTGCACAGGACTTCACTGTGCAACTTTTTCAAAGTCTCGATCATCACGACATTCAAAACGAAGAATGGCTTAGAGAAATGTTTGCAATAGCAATACAATAGAACCTTTCCGTATGAAGTAATTCAAAACCTTCCAGTCCGGTGCGGCCGGATCATGATCGTGTAACAGTGTGGAGAGGTGTCCTTATGATGGTGTCATGTTCCCGCAGGCCGCCGCTGTCGGGCTGACACGACAAATTGCCGGCTAGTAATTGGCGGCCGGCTGTCCCGCTGTAAAACCGCTGAATTGGGTTAGATTACTTTTATAGGGAAAAATTGCACGTGCTTCACATCCAGCCGATTTGGTGTGTTGTTACTACTGAAAAGCGTTTTTAATTCTTCCCAGAGTGACGGCAAATGGTACACACGCAGTGCATGTAATAGGGATGATGTCTTTTTTTTATAAATCTATTTTTTCTTTTTCGGTCAAAATAGTGTAAACAATATAATAAAAAGTGTAAAAGCTTAAAAACTGCTTTGTTATAAACGTTTTAAATCACGGTAAGACAAAGCCAGCACTAACGTAGAAGTAACGTCACGATTCACGAAGGTCACTTCATACTAGCGCCATTTGATTGTCCGTTTCGCGAGGCAAGGACGGGAATAGTCCTCTCCAAAAACTTTTACTACGTGTAGCTTCTTCATATTTACATTGATTTAATAGATTTTTTCGATAATCTCATTTTTGGTATGCGTTCTTTAAAATTACATATTTTTATGAACATTTTTAAAATTAGTCAACATCTCTATTATTTGCATTAGTCACTACAAATTTTGTTGAATATTTCGGGCGAAATTTTTGGGGAACACTTTATAAAATTAAAAATAAACAGAGCATGTGCTGCTGTTAACCTTTTTACTATTTAACTGAAATTAAACAACCATATAACTGAAAAGTTATCGATAAATCTACATAGGTATATTCCTACAGTAAAAAGCACGAAGTCTGATTTAAAATTACGATCTACATTCTTAGTTTGATCAACATTAATATTTACCTAAGTACTTCCAGAAGCACATGTCAAACACATATAATGTAATTAAAAACTGAGTAGGTGCACGCCACAGCGCAAACAACATTTGCTCCAGCAAAATGTTCGAGTGTCTGACATATGTAACCTACATCGTACGTGTTATTTACCTCGCAAAAATCTGGGAAAAGACGACGCTAAGAAATTGAAACCACATTGAAAATCTGCAGCAAGCATCTGCGTTCCAAGTGTTTCGGCCATATTATGTAGAAGTGAGCGGAATAAGCCGTACTTTGTAACAAATCCGGGACTTGGGTTGGATTTGCCGGTGTCCG
This sequence comes from Dasypolia templi, assembly GCA_963555695.1. NCBI lineage: Eukaryota > Metazoa > Arthropoda > Insecta > Lepidoptera > Noctuidae > Dasypolia > Dasypolia templi. The sequence continues at coordinate 18,934,947 of OY743146.1, read as the reverse complement.
TTTTGTGCTTGTTATTCCAACGCTGCCAGACCGGGCGCAAGCTTAAGTGTGGCTCATACACTGGAGAGAAACTCTCCCCCTACTGAATGAACCAAATCGAGTTCGGGATATAATATTTAGTATGGTTAGAAAAAATGGATCCCCCTCCCTTCCGAATCCTCGAATCCGGACCTATTGAAAGATATTTTCACAAAACATCATACTTACGAAAAAATAAACGAATATATCGCCAAAGCACTCGCTGTTTCGAGATCCGATTTCCTTGTCCCGTCTGAACACTAGTGCGTGCCTAAAGACGGATATCGGATCTCGTCTTTCGTCCTTTGGATCACGTAAGAGATGTTTCTGGAATTATTACTAACGAATTGATAACACTGTCCAGGTGACTTAACAAATAAAAAAGTAGAAAAAAATGTGTAGTTACTTGCATCAGACTAGGGAGGGAGATCAGGCGGAAAACTGAAACAAAGTGCTTACATAGCATAACAAAAACAAGTTATGTTCAGGATTTACTTACGTGATTTCTGTCTTCGTAGATACTTGTTTCAGATTCTTTGACTGTCTTCTTAAGCGTTTCAAAGCATTTCCTTGAAACAATGCTCAAGATACTTACTAAGTACAGCTTTTGTCTTAACGAAATTGTGCACACATCGTTCTCGGAAATTCTCGGCTACATCAACGTGAAATGCAATCCTTGCGGAGAGAAGGTGGATCTGACGGGTGCTAGATTAATTCGCGTGTGTTAGGAATCGGAGGAAGGAACATTACCTCTTACATTGTCGAGATAAGGTGCTTAAATTTATGCGTGCAGAGCACGTCGCTCTTATTTAGAACAAGCCATTTAGAAACACAAACTTTATTGGTTATTAACAAAAGAATTGCAATCATCCAATTATCTGCCATAAAAAAAATGTTTATACGAAATATCTTTAATTTACTGAGCAAAATTTTCACTAGTTTCTTGAAAACGAAACCGTTGAAAAAGGAAACTCGCTGACTTGGTCACTCAAGGGAAAAAATAAAACGAGGAGCCGTCCTTAACGACCGTCAGGGGATGTCATTAGCTGATGTACACTGCCGCATGATTCGAATTAGACTCATCTCGAATGTAAGTGGGGATATCTTCGACACGACTGCGTCACTGGCTTAGGTACCTATGTTCAACTGTCTATAATTACATTTTTATGAGAGGTCAATTCCTTCCGGCGTCTCTCGAGGCGTTTGTTTACATATAGACAGGAGTGCAGGTAACTGATTGCCACCTCCTCTACAAATCACTCCAATTCCAGGGGCATCGCAGGAACGTTGCCGTCACGAAGACAAAGCCTGTTTGTAATTATCAGGACTTGGAGGCAGATTTATGTAGGCACTTTTATTGTTGGAGAAAATCGTAAAGGGCAACATGAGAGAGGCTGAGGTCCAGCAGTTGACTGCAAAAGACAAGGGGGTGGCAACGGGTGCAGTTGCACCCTCCTGGGCTTCGACTACACTAAATTAGACATTTTGTAACCTGTAATTTCACTTTGTATACAGTATACCAAGATATAGAGCAGTGGTGGCCCAGTGGTAACGGCCCCGACTTAGGAGTTGTAGGTCGTGGGTTCGAACCCAAGCCGGCGGTTTACTTTGTGTAAATAATTTTATCACCACTGCTCTCAAAACGGTGCAGGAAAACATTAAGATACCTACCTAGGCCAAAATAACGTTTGAGTGACTACTTCTTACGTAAGTAGGTACTACTACATGGGTACCTAAAATGTAGGGATGAACCTATTGCAAATTCAGTCATGCTATAATAACAATACAAAAGATTACCTTTTAGACTAAATTGAATTGCAATGACTGAATTACTCCGAATTTATTAAATACCTCTGGACGCTTTGGCGACTTATTACCTAGCAGACTTACATTTTCATTAATGCTATTCATTCTTAAGATAAATAAAAATTACCGCTGAGTAAAAAGAAAGTTAGGAAGGTATCAATCCATTACGGTCGGTCTTTTTACTGCGGTTCTACATCAGGAATTCATTACCTTCCTCAACCTAAAGTTTTTCATGCCCGCACACTATGAATGAAATAACAAATTATATTGTTCAAGTATTCTTATCACGGACGGCAATTTATTACAGAAGTATTTGGCTCAATTCCAATTGCGGCAGCCCTTGCAAATTTTTAATTGGCTACTCTAACAAACAATTACTGAGGGAGTAATTCAGTCATTGCACTTTAACAGATTAAAAACATCCACTGCAAAACTGAAGGGCGGACCAAATAGATAGGGAAAGAGTTGTCCTGTAGTGCTATTCTGAAACCATCCCACCGTGAAAACCTAGGTGATGCAGTATCGAGAAAAAAAAAACAGCTAATTACTGTAGTAATCATCTGGCTAATTTTATTTACACGCTATGTTATGCTTATTTAGTAGGCACCAAAATAGGGTTGTAAGCTTCTCTCAACGTATAATAATATCTAATTTAATTTTTATTTTTTTTAAATAATGTGGTGGGTAGGTAAGGTCTTCTGAACTTGTAACCCTCTTGGTTATACAAAACTGCCTACCTTCAATTTGATTTTTCATGAAATTGATGACTTAGGTATAAAATAAAAATTATTATGACTACATAATATTTCCCAACTTTTTGTAAAGCAGAGAAACAAAAAATAACAATAATCTGGAGAAAAATAACATCACGCAGTTACGTAATTTTTTTACGTTTATTCGATACAAACCGAACAATACCTTTACAAATGCATAGGTTGGTACCTAATTCCTTCAATGATGCTAATCATTGTGAAGGAATTGTGTGGTTTGTTATTTGTAGCTACACTCTTCAGCAACTGATAAAGCTATCATTGAGGCAGACGAACATTGGCTACTATAATTTTAAGATGTTGAGATCAAATCAAATCAAAATATTTTATTTCACATAATCCTACATGGGCACTTATAAAACGTCAAAAGCTGGGTGCATGAAACCAATTGGTCGTTTCCTATGGGGAAGAGCCGGCAAGAAACTCCATGGCTACCTACTCTTAAAAATAATTGGATTTTACAATGTTTTTAAATTACACTACAAGGGGGGACAGTGTATGCCTGTCAGCAAGTACCAGGCGCTTAACAAATAGAAAAATACAGTCTACAAGGCCTACAACGTTTTCTCATTTACAAAATATAAAGAGAGTTAAAAAAGTAACCTTGGAGTGCAAATGCGGTGCTGTTCCACAAATGATCGGACGGACACTTATAATACCGTGTCCTACGTGTCCTGTCGTCTGCACAATACAGGAACTGATGGACGCTAGTGATGGCGCCACACACGTAGCCGAATTCTGGACCGAGTCCATTAAGATTGCCATCGACACGCTGAGAAGAAGAATACGTAACAACTCATTATAAAGCAAGGATCATCCATGCCGCATAGGTCACGTAACACAAATAAGGTATTGAGTTTAGATAGGTGGGTAATAGTGCAAAATAGCCCATTACATTAGCGGACTTACAACTCTCACGGGAAAATAGCCCGGTCTGGAGTAAAATCCGCCTTCCCCTTTTTAGACGAAAAGTACCTGATTCATTTCACGCCGAATTAATTAACTTTCTTGTAACTTTTGGTTTGTTTACTTTTTTACTTTATGTAGTGTAACCAAACCTTTTTTTTTTTTTTCCTGGGGTGGAAAATCCTCATGGATGTCCTCCGCCCTGGGGCGGGCGGAGGGGTCTGTCAGACTCTTACTGACTAAAACCCACCCCGGTGTTCCATCTCACACCTACGCCGGGGTCGCGGGAACACATAATTCTTCCGCATCCCCGGCTGGAGCCGGCCCGCTTGCGCGGGCCCTGTCTCGGGCGGAGGGAGTGAGTTGTACTCCCACCGCAACATCTAAGAGGGGCGCGCGTGGAACACTACGCGCCGCCACCTTGGGTCCTGATGTATGGGGGGCGGTGGTCGTCCCCGAGTCCGCCGTCCCTGGACCCATTTAGGGGGGCTGGAAGAGGGCGTTGTCCGCCCTCCGCCTGCGCCCGGGGCGCCTGCTACGGATCGGAAGAATGCTTTCCGCAGCCTCCTTCTGCGAGATGACTGTTTCGCAGAAGGAAACCACCGCGTCCCAGGACTCGGCGCTGCCGACCATCGAACTCACTACGGTCGGCAGCGACAGGTCACTGCCTACTTCTGAGATGAGGGCACACCTCCCGGCTAAGTAAGCCCCCACGATGCGGCAGAGGTAGAGAGGCACGCGGTGGTACCGCAGTGCCTCCCGTATGCAGCTCCAGGGCAGGGTGTTGAAGGCGTTGGAGATGTCCAAGGACACCGCCACCACCACTCCGCCCCGGGATACTGTTTCCTCCGCCAGGACCCTCACCCTCGACACATGGGGTCTGTCAGACTCTTACTGACTAAAAACAACCCCGGTGTTCCATCTCACACCTACGTCGGGGTCACGCGGACTTCCGCGACCCCGACTGGTGCCGTCCCGCCTCTGCGGGCCTCCTCGGGTTGGGGGGGGGAGTGAGGTGTTTGACTCCCCCCGCAACGTCTAAGAGGGGCGCGCGTGGAACACATCGCGCCGCCACCTCGGATCCTGATGTGTGTAAGATTCCACCCAGGAACACAAGGTCTGTGTTATCTATTTCTACCTTTTATTCACCTTGTAGCTCGGCCGATGGCTGCGGAAGCGAAGTTTTGGGTTATCTAATCCGGGCTGAATAAAGGTCACCGACCGATAAGAATCTAATCCCCATGAGTGCGCATCCTCCTGACGCGCATTACTATCGAAAAAACAGATAAAAAAACTTAGATTATCGTATCCAGTAGAATTCTATTCGAACATGTGACTAATTATAAAAAGGAAATGTAGGTAGGTATATATGTAAACAGGTCCACCGTATAGTCGAACACATCAACTTCGGTTTCCAACGAGGTTTGATGACCGGTGCTGTTTTCTTCGACATAGCGAAAGCGTTCGACAAAGTCTGGCACAACGGCTTATTATATAAGCTGTACCAACTCGGTGTGCCAGATCGTCTCGTGCTCATCTTACGGGACTTTTTGTCGAATCGCACCTTCCGTTATCGCATCGAAGGAGCGCTATCCTCCCCCCACCCTATTCGCGCAGGAGTCCCTCAGGGCTCTGTGATCTCTCCCCTAGCATTCACGCTATTCACCAGCGATATGCCCAAGTGCAGCAAGGCACAGCTGGCTCTGTTCGCAGACGACACGGCCATTTACTACACCGGCCGCGATCCAGACTCGATATCTCGCATTCTCCAAACCCAAGTCAACAAGCTTGGCGCCTGGTTCAGGAAATGGAGAATCGAAGTAAATCCCGACAAAAGTCAAGCGGTTCTATTCTCGAAGCCGCGTCATACCCCCTGCCCCCCTCGACCGATCACCATGTTCGGCAAGCCGATCCCTTGGGAGAAGCGAGCCAAGATCTTGGTGTAGTTCTCGACGAACACCTTTCGTTTTCAGAGCACATTAAGGCGGCTCGTTCGCGCGCCGCCTTCGCTCTAGGTAGACTTCACTTTGTCCTCAATGCACGTAGCAAATTGTCATTAAAGTGCAAAATGCGTATCTACACAGCGTGCATCCGCCCGATCATGACCTATGCCAGTGCAGTCTTCGCACACGCCAAGCCCGTTCGCTTCAATAGAATGCAGACCCTCCAGAACAAGTTCCTCCGTAGGATAACAGGCTCCCCCTGGTACGTTCGCAACGAAATCCTCCATGTAGACCTCAGGATTCCCACTATCCGTCAGTTCATGAAACGCATTTCAAAGCGTTTCTTCGAGACCGCCGCGAATCACCGCAACCCTCTGGTTGTGAAAGCCGCTAGCTATATTCCCTCCTCAATTAGTCAAGTCCGCCGTCCCAAGCATGTCCTCACCGATCCCGATGACCACATAACTCTCATCCAGGAGAGCAGTAGGGCCACCAGTACAGTGCACAAACACAGACCGACATTCCGACCTCGCCGCCGAGGTTCCTCGCGAAGATCCCGACGTAATTGTCCCCCCCGACCCTTGCTCGACGAAGTGCCAGCCCGCGCCGTAGCTGAGCCTGTAGCTTTAAATTCCCCGATTAATAATAATCAAAACTTGATCCAGCCTGTCCCATCTTGCTGTCCTCCCGTCAGCGACGCCCTAAGCCGAGGTGGGTACCCCACAGGGGGTGCCCTTAGCGAGCGTTCGCTTAATAATATAAGTAGTTTTACGCCCCTGGCTGGAGGCTTTGAGTCCGCTTAAGGCAGCCACAGGATAGTCCGGTTAAGTAGTCACGACCTCTCAAGGTCAACTACGAGATGCCATACACAAAAAAAAAAAAAAAAAAAAGGTATATATGTATGTTTTAGCTGCATTTATTTAAATTTTCGCGATTACATGGGTTTGCCACTTTTTTGCAGAACACCAGAGTAAAGAAGAACATAGATAAAGCTAAGAAAAATAGTCGATGGAGCTTTTATTTGAAACTTACCTACACTTCCAAAGCACAACCCTGCTACAAAACAATTATAGGTACTTGCAGCGACATCTAGTAGTAACAATTTGATTTAAATATGTAAATGGCACACTTAACACACGACATTCATATAATTATATTCATGCGTAGGGTACATATGAATATTGATGAATGTCGTGGTTACATAATGGATGAAATTAAATTGTGATCGGTTATAGGTGCTTGTTGCAATCATAACTTATCAATAAGAGACATCTATTGTCGATGGCCTAAATTACGTGAGGCAGCTGGCTGGACTCGAGACGGGATAGATGGTGCGTCGTCAAAACCTGTACTCGTAGTTCCAGCGTGTACCTACCGTTATTTCGTCATTTTGATTATCAAAAGAAGTTAAGATACCCATTTTTTTTCCAAAAACGTTGAATGAAATAATGTTGGCCAATTTTAGATCGAGTCCAGTTTGTATCGTCGAACTTTTTGAAACACGTGTTGTCCGCGCGCGCACATGCCGCCTCGCCTTCCCGGCCCGCTAGCCTGTCGCTCGTTGATTATGTAACGGCTATGTACTATGTAGGTATCATAAAATTACTTAACAGCGCGGTATTACGCCCAGTTACATAACTACAAACTCTACTCATTTATTTTACGTAACCATGAATAAAAACACACCTAGCTTATGGACAAGTAATTGGAAAACATTGATAAAGAAACTAAACATTACTTCACATGTATATTTAATTAAGGGATTATAATAATTTATGAAAAAAGTTTAGGTATAAGACAAATTTTGGTATAAGAGTTGGTATCGAAGTTCTAGGTACAACCTAGAAATTTAATAGGACTACAAATACAATAAGTAGAGTAGAAATATAAGATAAAGACTTAACATTAATGGTCAGCTTATTGATAATCTGAATACAATAGCATTTAAATTAACTAAGTCACATCTAAGTTGATGACTTCAGCGTCATTGTTCTCTTCAGATGGTATGGCCATGTTGCCCTTAAACTTCTTAGCTTGAGTACCCTCGGAATCATTTGATGCTTCGTCTTTAGACAGCTCATTCAAATTATATTTCTTATATATAAAGTAATTGTCCACAATGCTTAACAAGCAAATACCCTTTATAATTTCCACTATTATACAGAGCCCAGGATTTTTCAAATCGGCTTTGTTGTTTGCATTCTTAAGGACAACCATCTCTGCCAACTCCTTTATGATCATGTCTCTGCACACACTGCTGTTGAAGCGCTTGTTGAAGATGATGGCAAAGGAAGATGACTGTTTCAGGAAATACTTATCGAAGAGCTTGCCGGCACACTCCATAATGTCTGGTAAGTTGGCCTTGCAGGTGGCCATGATTGGAAGCAGACGTAATACATGTCGTGTCTTTGAGAGCCTTGTTGTAACCAAATCTTTGATTATGGCTGTGGTCAGCTCCTCTGGACTAGGTAAATTTGTTTTCACAAAAATGCAGTTAGATGCACCTGTTTCCACCACCTGGAATCTTTTATGCCTTAGAGACTTCTGAGAATCTTTTTTCAAGGAATCCACTTCGCGCCTCAGCATGTCTCCGATGTCAGTCTCATCCTCGGACTCACTGTCTGACCTGTCTTCTGGCGCGGCGGACTCCGGGACAGCCGACTGCTGCTCGAGCCCAAGGTCCGGATACAGCTTCCCGGCATACTCGTTCAGCAGATTGTAAACTTCTTTCACGCAGTCTTTTTCTCTGAAGTTACACGTGCAAAAGAAGCCCCTGAAGCCGGGTTCCAAGAAATATTTGTTTCTGCGTTTACGAAAGTAAAACTTTTTCTTCTTCCGAGTATCGCCCATAATGTAGACTGATAAGCACTAAGTGCTGTTACAATATGGTTATGATGGCGGACTGTGATGATATAACGGAATATTGTGTAACGTATTGAGTCGAATTATGATTAAGAATTCAATAACACAACAGCATCAACATCCGTAACGTAACGTACTGTCACTGAAACGTCAGCCGGTAAGCGAAATGTCAAATATATAACTAGGTACTGGTGCTGCAATCGCGAATCAAAAAACAATTTGATAGTTACATTACGTTTCCAGAGAAATCGACTAAAAGCCTACAATATAAATTACATCGAAATTCTAATCCAGCAAGGTTTTAGAAAAGCCTCTTGCGTATTATTTGCTTCCAAACCCGAACCGATCGACATTAAGTCCGCTTCTGTACATCGTTGTTCTTAAAGTATTAAATAAATAAAGCTTTACAAAAATGTAATAATAATTATGACTTCGACGTCTTACTAGCTTCTAACCTATTCAATTTGGTACTAATTATTTATGCTAATCAACAATCAAAATCTTGACTTGTTCCCGCAGCCCTGACTTTCACAAAGAGTGTCGCAAACTAAGTAAAAATTATTAATACTTGCGCTATTTGAAATGGCAACTTTCTTCGGCGGATACGGGTCGTTGATCGTCTAGTATTCGTCAGGTGATATATCTATGCATTTACATGATGTCGTTGAATATTTAAACAAAAAAGGTAGGTAGGTCCCGCAGCTAGAGTGTTAATTGTTTTTAAAAAGAATGGGGAAGGCAACTGTCAAAATGGCGCTGTCGTAGCTAGCTCCCAAAATAATGCAAGGCGTGAGTCGATTTTTATTAATTTTCCCGAAAATAATTCTTTGTTATGTTGATAAATGCTCGAAAATTTGAGTCTACCATTTTCCGAAATCCCCTAAGCTTAGCAGATTGTGGCTTAAAGCTATTGGATGAGAATTATTTCAATTACAGAGTTCGAGATTATGTTGGAAACATTTTAAAGAAAAGGATTACTAGGAAATATTAATATTTTCAATGGTGACATATTCCAAATCGAAAAATTATTGATTTAAATTATAGAAATCAATGAAAATAACGAAATAGTGCAATAAAACCAAACTCATGAATGGACACGAAACGGAATGAATGAACGAAATGTCAAAATTATTGTAGGCTGTAGGGTCCTAGACCTAGATAAGGTCACGTTTCTACAATTAGCTTTGACCGACCTTCCCCATTGTGTGTATGTTCAAAAAACGTCATGTAGGATACGTGGTTTCATTTAAATGTGATAGCTGCATCCCCACCCTGCATCCAAGCAAGCCATCGTCGCACAGTGGAACGAATGAATGGGAGAGGTTGGACGTAGACATCTCCGAAAAAAAAGACTTAAATTATGCCAAACTATGAAACTAATGATGCCGTCTTATTCGATTACATAATGCCTTCATAACGTGTGCTTTTAAATTTCTTCATAAATCCCATATTTCGGGAGTAATTCGAGAAAATGTGATATTTTACTATGAAAATTAGTGTTTCGAGCTCTCTCTCTCTCCTGATTCCGGCCTTGTTTCAAGTAGCGGTCTCTAATATCATAATGCTAATACTAAGAGCTATATTTAATACTCAAACACAAATGGTGCGCCAAATGTGCACTTTCTGGGATAAAGAGTGATGTTTGTTTTATAACACAAAAATTATATTTTTTATTTATTTTGTTGATTAGTGATATGTCTTCTTAGAGCGTTTCCACCCACATCTGCCTTGTACCTTTTGCTAGTCTCCTTTCATTCATCCGCTCAACATGACCAAACCATCTTAACCGTTTTTCTAAAGGTTTACCTTATTACAATAACATTTCAGCAGCCAATTAGAGAAGATATAAGCTAATTAGGATATGTGATTAGTGATGCACTAATGATTACTGATAAGAAGATTGCTATTATTTAATTACTGTAATGAAACACACGCTGGTTGGTTAAACACTGATTTATTTACACACACCCTCACTTACAATTATCACATGTTGACATACCGTCAGACTACTTAATATACTACATCTCTTCCCTTCTAAGAAACAATGCCAAAAAAATAATATTAAAGAACTAACGATTACATTAATGTTGTTTGCTGAACATACAATCTATTTCGTATTAATAACCATAACATTAATGATTACAAACGCTATGTTCACTTACACAATATTTTGACAGTTAGTTTTTTTTTTTTTGAAATAGCTGTAGTTAATTATCAATTACATTTACACTTATTTTCTATATGATTGTTACCTAGCCATTTGTAACCCTTCCTATTCACGACCTAAGAAAAGATCGGTCAGCATTCGTACGGTTCTTTCCTTAGACCTTTCAATAGAAACCACTGATGGCGAAGGAGTAGACGAATGATCACGAGTACCAGCTGGACTTTCATGTACATCACTCTCGTCGAACAGAGACGACTGATTGTTGCCAGCTGTACTTGTTTGCGCTTGGGTTGAGACTTCAGCCTGTGCCCTTTGTCTACGTCTACGGACACCTGTCGCAATCACCACACTTGACGTCTTGCTACTGCCTACACCGTCTGTTGGTGGTCTCGCTGACTTCCCAACTCTTTCCGATGAGCCTGCCGTACGCATGACCAACTGACTTCGTGTTCTCCGATATCGGCAACCGCGTTCATCTTCTACCATATACGAGCGCGGTTGCGATGCACGTGCTACTATTGTTACCGGTTTCCTGTCGCCGTTACTGATTAAAGTGGCCTTATCACCTGATGATAGGCTTTTAAGTGTGTTCGCCGTTTTGTCGTAATTTATTTTAATTTGTTGTCTGTTTGTCATTATTAATTTGTAGTTCTGGTCGTTATCTACCTTCTCTGTTAGCAACTTTGTACTAACTGGTAACCTAGTTTTAAGACGTCTTCCCATTAAAATCTGTGCGGGTGAGTCTATATCATGGCGTGGTGTAGCTCTAAAATTTAACAGTGCCAAGTAAAAATCCTGTCCCGAATCCACACACTTCTTTAGCAAATTTTTTACGGTCTGTACAGTTCTTTCGCTTTTACCGTTTGACTGTGGATAATGCGGTGATGACGTCTCATGCCGTATTTCCCATTCGCACATAAACTTTTTAAACTCCTGTGAGCTATAAGCCGGTCCATTATCACTCACCAGCTCCGCTGGTATACCGTGCCGCGAGAACTGCTCTTTCATAAAAGTAATAACCTGTCTAGAGGTAATACTCGACAACTGCCCGACCTCAACATAGTTAGAAAAGTAATCGACCAAGACAATGTAATTTTTTTTTTTATATTCGAACGTGTCCGAAGCTAGTTTGTGCCAGGGCAGTGCCGGGACACTGTGCTGCAGCAGCGGCTGGCGCCGCGGGCGGGGCGCATGCAGCGCGCATGCCGCGCACGACCGCACCGCACGCTCCACGTCCTCGCACATTCCTGGCCAAAACATTACTTCGCGCGCGCGCCGCTTGCATCTTTCTATCCCTAAATGTCCTTCATGGACTCGTGACAGCATGTTTTCTCGTAAAGCACGCGGAATAAACACACACTCCTCCTTGAAAACTATACCGTCAACGCAATGTAGCTGTTCGCGATATGGCCAGAAAACATTAACTCTCTCAATCACATCACGCCTATTTTTAGGCCAGCCTATAGTAATATACCTAATTAACCATCTGCCGTCACTATCTAACTCTGTTTCTTTTTTTATAGATTTCTGAATTGGTTGGCTGAATGGCACATTCTCCAACATAAAACAAGTTTGTACTTCAACTTCTGCAGACACTCGGTCATGCATAATTTCCTTTAGAGGAGCCCGCGATAGCGTGTCCGCTATATACATATATTTGCCCGGCGTGTAGACCACCTTAAAGTCGTATCCTTGCACTCTCATCATCATTCGTTGTAACCGGGCTGGAACCGAAACTAATGGCTTACTAAATAAGGCTTCCAGTGGCTTATGGTCAGTATGCACGGTGATATCAGACCTGCCATAAATGTACTGCCTGAACCGCTCGACCCCAAACACAATAGCCAGCATTTCTTTTTCTATATGTGCATACCTGGTCTGGGTGTCGGTGAGCGTGAGCGAGGCGAACTCCACCGGACGGCCACTCTGCAGCAGCACGGCGCCCAATGCGACGCTGGACGCGTCCACCGACAGCACTACCGGCTCGCTGTCGCTGTACAGCGCCAGCACCGGTGGGCTGCTAAGCTTTGCTTTTAGCCTGTCCACAGCCTCTGAATGTTGGGATTCCCAAAACCACTCCGTTTCCTTTTTTAACAGCGACCTAAGTACGTTCACACTCTCAGAGTAATTTTGTATAAATTTTGCCAAATAATTGACCATGCCTAAAAATCTCTCCAGAGCCTTTCTATCGGTCGGATAAGGCATCTCTATGATAGCTTTGACTTTTGAGTCGTCTGCGCGCATTCCGTTCGCATCAAACTTGTGACCCAAGTATGTAATTTCAGATACACCAAATTTACATTTTTCTCGATTAAATTTTACACCGATATCCTTAGCACGTCTCAAGAGGCACTCTAATCTCCGGTCGTGCTCATCCATAGTGCGCCCCCATATTATAACGTCATCAATAAAAGATTCTACGCCTTCTAAATCTTCTAAATGCTGCCGAAGCTTCGCATGAAATACCTCTGGCGCACAGTTTATACCGTAAGGTAAACGTAGAAATTGGTACCGACCAAACGGTGTGCTGAACGTGCAAAGGTCGGCACTTGCGTCATCTATCTGAACCATCCAGAAACCGCAGCGAGCGTCCAGCACACTGAACACAGTAGCACCGCGCAAGCGCGATGCCAGCTCGGGCACTGTCGGTAACGAGTAATGCGCACGCCGCACCGCGCGATTTAGAGGTCGTGGATCTAAACAAACACGAATGCTGCCATCTTTTTTCGCGACCAAAACAATTGCATTAACCCAAGAGGTAGGATGTGTAACCTTTCTAACTACGCCCAACTCTTCCATTCTATGTATCTCATCCAACAATTTATCCTTAAGTCCCAAAGGAATTTTCCTAGTTGGGCAAACAACGGGCTGTACATTTTTATCCACTACAATACTATATTTACCGGGTAATTTTCCCAGTCCTTGAAACAAATCACAGTAGTGATCAATATTTATTGTGTTAATTTGACTTATTATTCCCAATGCAATACAACCGTCCAAACCTAGTACATTCTGACAGTTTAAATCCGTAACAACAAATGACAACACGTAACGTGTTTTATTATAAACAAACGGTATATTACCAATGCCTATAATTGGTAATTGATTACCTGTAAAGGAATGTACGCGTTTTGTGAATGGCATAAGATCTGTTATCAATAATCCTAAGTTTAAATAGGTAATTTTAGAGATAACATTAATCATTGATCCTGTATCTATTTTTAATGAAATGTTTTTACCTTTGCATTTAACAACTTCTATCCATTCCGTTGATGACTTACATTGGTGTGTGTCCTCTTCGAGTGTATTAATATAAAACATTTCCTTACCGCTATCATTATCATCACTGTTACTATTTACGGTTTCTACACTGAGATTTAATACTTTGCGTATTGCTTTCTTTTGCTCACACACGCGCGAGAAGTGACCTTTCTTTTCACAAACATAACACATGGCGTTCCGTGCCGGACAGCGCTCACCGCCTAGACACCGCCCGCTGCCGCACAGCTCGCAGGCGCTGCGCTGCTTGTGCGCCGGCCGCGGCCCAGCGGCGCCGCCGCCGCCGCCGCGCCGTCCTCTTACACGCCGTCCGCCTTTTGCGCTGCTACCGGCTTGAACTGCATTCACTTGCACACCCGCTGATGTGCTGTCGATGAACTTACTTTCCTCTTTGGACATCTCTGCCGCCTGGCAGATTTGTATCGCCTTTGCTAATGATAAATCATCTGTGCGGAGAAGTCTGTCTCTCACAGTATTGTTGACAATACCACACACGATCTTATCTCGCAACAAGCTCTCGTGTAATCCACTGAACTCGCACTGCTGACTCAATACCCTCAATGCTGTTACGTATTGGTCGATGTTTTCGCCGTCCTCTTGATTGCGTGTGAAAAACTTAAACCGCCTCACTGTGATATTTGGTTTTGTGCCGAAATACTTGTCAAACTTCTTCAATACACAATTTATGTCGTTTTCACATTCACCTTCATCAAACGTGAACGTTGTATAAGCCTCATAACCAGCTGATCCAATGAGGTTAACCAACAAACTAGCCTGGACTTCTTTAGGCTCTCTGCTCACTCCAGATGCTTTAAGAAAAACTTCGAACAGCTTCCGCCATTTGTGCCACGCGTCCGATCGCGCAGCTGGACCACCGTCGAGCGATAATTCCGCTGGAGGACGTGCGTGCTCCATTTTTTTTTTCCGTTTTATTTACAAATACGATGCGGCACACAAATATTTTATAGGTTCAAGACCGTTTTAACTCGCAAAATTTTTAAAAAGGCACACCGCTGCCACCATGTAATGAAACACACGCTGGTTGGTTAAACACTGATTTATTTACACACACCCTCACTTACAATTATCACATGTTGACATACCGTCAGACTACTTAATATACTACAATTACTAAATGGCTCTTAATACACTAATTTAGCATGCATTATTTTCAAAAGAATTACCTTGCAATATTTAACAAATGAGGGTACCTCGATTAAATATAAATAGGTCACTATTAGTAACTTTAAAATCAGTGTTGATTTACACCTCGTTGTAGCCACGCTAATCTCGCAATGCTTTTTCCAAATTTAATACAAATCTTGATCTTCACGTTGCTTTATGCGCACGCGCACATAAAGATTTACGCGACTATAACTATTTGTTCAGTGTTTTAAAAGATAACAGTTGTGTTCAGTTATGTGAAAGTTCTGAAACAAGTTTAAAAGACTGGAGTCGTCGATTTTGCTACCGCGTTTATGCAAAATGGACACAATTCTGGAAGAAGCACAGATAAGTTTCGGAAGAAACATGAGATTCGGCTACAGGCTGCAATTCAGTGGCCGGAATTTCCGAATGAAAATATTTAATCTTCAACAGAAAATGTAAGTGACGTCATCGAGCCCATAATTTCTCCTGCTGAATCTGATGCTTCAACTTGTACACATCCTAGTCCTCGTAAATCTTTTGAGAACCTTAGTAACCGGCAAAAAAGAAGACGCACTGAAGATACTCTTCCATGCAGCAGCAGCAGCGCTGAAATTGTGTATTCGGCCGAAAGGGCGCTTCGAAAGGCAGGAGAAAGCGATACAGCTGTTGTAATGAAATACTTGATGGAGAATCCAGAAGAGGCCTCAAAAATCAAAGCCTTCATTGAAGGTAAATCGATTCAGGTACGGGAAATATCCTGTTTGAAGGCATTGGCTCTTTAAGTATCGATGGATTTATCGAAATGGCGCTACAACACTTCGGGATTTCAACAACCAAGAATGAGCTCTTAAATACCCGAGTTGCTACATGTTGGTTAAAGAAAAAATTAAGTGCTATCCGGCCAAAGAAGATCTCACAGTTACAGAGAATGAAGTGGATGATGGATTTAACCTCAAGAAAACTTATTAGGTCGTTAGAAACCCCTGTTGATCCCAATCAAAAGCTCGTTTTGACCAGCAAATGGGGTTTTGACGGATCATCTAGCCAAAGCATTTATCATCAAAGGACGAGTGAAGATCAAATCGATCTTGCTAGTCATTTTATGATTAGTCTTGTACCACTGCGGCTCGTCTCAAAAGGTGTAACAATTTGGGAAAACGAGCGACCGTCTTCCACTTCATTTTGCCGGCCAATATTGTTTAAGTTTATAAAGGAAACTAAAGAAAATGTGCAGAGAGAGATGGCTGAAATCGAAGCCGAGATTGAAGCCTTAACTCCATCTACCATCACAGATGGAATTAGTGTCAAACACCAACTGCTGTTGACAATGATTCATGGTAAAATTCATTCCATTATATCCGATACAGCAGCTTCAGTGTGTGACATATGCAAGGCTAGTCCTAAACAGATGAATAATTTAGAGTTAATCAAAGATAAACACGCAAACCAGGGCATGTATAAATATAGCTTAAGCTCCCTTCACGCTTGGATTCGCTCAATGGAATGCTTATTACACATTTCCTACAAATTAGACATAAAGTCATGGCAAGCAAAGGGTGATATAGCAAAAAGGCAAGTTGATGACAGGAAAAAAAGAGTTCAAGAGGCTGTAAGAAGAGAAACGGGCTTACTTCTCGATGTTGTGAAACAAGGCAGTGAATCCACCAACAATGGCAACTCGGCAAGGAGATTTTTTGAAAACTACACTTAATCTGCTGAACGACCGGAATAGACGCTATGCTTTTAAGAATAATCTGTGTGATCTTGCAGTGTATTTCATCAGGAGTGAAGATCAACGTAACTAAATTCCGAGAATTCTGCTTTGATACTGCTAAGCTTTACGTGGAGTTATAGCCATGGTATTAAATGCCTTGTTCACTTCATAAAATTTTAATGCATGGGCCAGACATAGTTCAGTACTTGTCTATTGTGCCCATTGGCTTTCTATCCGAAGAGGCATCTGAGGCTAGAAATAAAGATTTTCGAAAATATAGAGAGGGGCATTCTCGAAAGCATAGCAGTATCTCATGCAATGAAGATATTATGCACAATCTTTTACTGTCTTCTGATCCACTTGTTACAAGCATTCGTCCAAAAGTAAATTCGTTTGTAAAAAAATCTTCTAGGGAATTTTATGAGCTTACGGATTCTGTCAAATCACTTTTGACAGAATCGAATCGAGAGAAATCGAATTTGTTAACATAAATGATTTAGCGGATATCGATTCTGAATTTGATTTAATTGATGATGATGATGATGACGATGATAATTAAATGTTGTTATTGTTTTAAAATGTGTAACTCAGTAAATTAGAGCTTACATCTTAATTATTTATTCTACTATTAATTAAACTAGGTAATTTATTATTTTATTATCAACTTATATCTAAAATACAGTGTTTTAACGTTATTGTAAAACATATATAAATAAAAAATATGCCAGTTCTCTAACAACCATCTACTAAATTCCAGACGTGGCAAGTAGTTGTTCGGCGTCAGCTCCTGACAACGTCGCAGGTGATACGGGAGTTCACCATCAGCGCGTAACGTTCGCGACACGTAGGTACATGTGGCTGCAGTCGAATAATGGCGCTGCTTCTCTTGTACTCTTCTCTGGGTTTACGTGAAAATAGTTTAATGTTGTTGCTTGTAAGCGAGTAGTGCGCACATTCGCCCCTCTATCTATTGCCGTGTTAGGACGAAAGGTACCCACCGGAGTCCCTCAGACGCTGAGTTACACTTAACATTGTCCTGGCGCGCACTCTGGCATCATATCGTTCGTTGAACTCTCGACACAATCTCATTTGATGTTAGAGACCGCTACTTGAAACAAGGCCGGAATCAGGAGGGAGAGAGCTCGATACACTCATATTCATAGTAAAATATCACATTTTCTCAAATTACTTCCGAAATATGGGAGTTGTGAAGAAATTTATAAGCACAAGTTATGAAGGCATTAGGTAATCGAATAATATGGCATCAGTAGTTTGGCATAATTTAACTCTTTTTTTTCGGAGATGTCTACGGCCAACCTCTCCCATACATTCGTTCCACTGTGCGTCGCGTGAATACGTAATCATCGCGTTTATTTGTTCCTTATGACCCGGCGAACTTCGTACCGCCTCAGAATCAATAAATGTCCGTTCCATACAAAATTTATGAGAAAAAGAATATCTTCATTTTTGTATTCGTGAATTTTCCCATGGTTTAATAGTTATTCTGCTAATAACTTCTCAGGGAGGAGACAAATCCAATAAATCAAAGATAAAATCGGCCCATCCGTTCCTTGAGTTATAAAAAATGGTGCAATTTACCCGACCTTGTTTTATTTATTCGGAACATTGGATTGGAAGGCACCTTTGGTTCACCGAACAAAATGAACCCGATGATCGCTTATATTAAGACCATGGAATTAGTATGTACTACGAGTATATAGTATAATTAGGACCCGAAACGGGAAGGCGCCCTCTTTCGGCGAGTTCGGATTCGCCGAGCAAAATGAACGCAGTGTCAGGATACATTAAATGAAATTTGATTGCGAATAATAATAAAAATATTTTATTTACACTATATTCGTTTTACAAAAATAGTACAGCTGCTATAATATAAAACTGCTTTAGCACCTTATCAGAATATTCTTACATATTTTATATTAGAATAACAATAAACATTAAAATACTATTAGAATACTTTTTGCAGACGTTTTGCATTGTCTTACGCGCACTATCCAATCAATTCTCATTTCAGGCCACGGTCTTCAGTAACAACTTCGTTATTTTCAGAATTTACAATACTTCGGCTTCATAATCGTAGGCAGGTTGGCGACGACAGGCTTGTTTCGTTTTGGGCACACTGTGATGCTGAAAAAATAGTATAAAATTTATAAAAAGAACCATACACAATACGATGATAGTACATATTTACTTAGATAGAACCGTAACAGTATTCGTTTTTTTTAATTAACAGACTCGCCATTAACTAGAAAAATATATAACGGCAAAATGGTGTGGACCAAAAATAAGTTCCCGAACGACCTGAACTATACGCGATGATTAAGAGTCAGTATCCACCAGAGACGTGCGAGGACGCGTAGCGATGAAAGTGCATAAAACTAACCAATAACAACACAAGCTTGGCACAAGCTATGAAAACGAAGCGATGTTATTCGTTAATTTCACATACATTCCTCGCTACGCATCCTCGCTCATTTCTCGCACGTGGGTGCTGTGATATACGAGTTTAGAGTACTCGTATATCACAGCACGACCAAACCCAATAACGTATATATCTCCAGTTTTGGCCAATATTACCAAAGTATGCGACCCTATACCCTAAGGCATATAGCTACTGATGATAAACAGTAGAATTCTATTTGTCCCTTTCAAATAAATAGCTGTCAACACGTCATAGGGCCGTATACTTTGGCATTATTGGGACGTTATAACCAGAGATTTATAGTATTTTCTATCTCCAGTACTCCAAAATTGGAGATGGATACGTTATTGGGTTCAGCCGTTACATTATTCAGAGTGACCGTCAGTGTTGTAGATAGTAAACAAAGAGTTAAAGTAAGCAATAATAATTACTCAGTATTATATTCAATCGATGACAACTTTATGTAATCGACATAAATGCTGGGACTCTTCAACAGCCTCCAAGTCATGGGGTTGAACAAATTCGTCTCATATTTCCACTCGACGATTATAAAAATAGGCGGATGGCCGGTATCTTTTACTGCCACCATTTTGGTCTCCAATACACCAGGCTTGTAGAACTTTCTGTAATAGAAAAAAAAAACATAAATACAAATCATAAAATGTTATTGGTCTAACTAGAAATGGGGTTAAGATTAGACCTATGATGAAATGCCTGTTTATTGACCAAACCAATAGTTCGGGATGGTATCTGAAATGTTCATAATAATAGTAGGTACTCCAGACCGTATTTCGGCCATGGCGGCCATTCTCAACAGCGACTAGCCTTCGGTGCGGGAGATATTATAGTTCAGAAGTGTGTGCGCAGACACAGGTGCACTTAGAAGGAGTCCCTCGCTCTCATAGTCTGATGGGACGGCACGCAATCAGACACTCGCGGAGAGATATCAGGCGCAGGAGCTGCACGTGCGCGCGGGGTAAAGGGTATCACAACGCCAACTTCCAAACTCCGGGCTATTACTACGAAATTCCATTATGGAAAAACCCAATAACATTTTGCCCGACCTGGGAATCGGACCCAGGATTCCACGCTTAACAGTCGCGCTTGCAACCACGAGACCAACGGGGCAGTTCCAATAACCAAGAAACCTAAATGTTTATACTTTTAAGTATGCATATGCACACACATAGAGAACACCTATTTATTGCTTATTCGATTAATGACGCATTTGACGAAATAAAAATGACCTACTGCCACATTATTTTGTTTTCATGTTGTGATAAAACATTAAATTATTTCGTAATTATAAAGATAAATAACATTATCATATTTATCTCAATAATCAAATGACCCGAATCGCACATTATTGACATTATGTCATTTATGCGGGACTATCGACTACTACGTATTAACACTTATTCTTGTCAGCCAATGGACGCCACTCCCTGCTGCCTGTACACCAATTTTATACATGGGTAATGAATAATGACCAACTTTAAGTAAGTCAGTTTTAATTTGTGATTACAGAGACAATCCACTCGCGCCTGAACGCGTATTATAAGTCTCGCATGTATGTTTAAGTCCCATGTAATCCCTATTACATGGGACTTAAAGATACCTGGCAACATGTCTCTAAGTAAAAAAAGTAGCCTAACACTTCGAGGATTACAGGCGTGATGTTATGTTATGTTTGTATGGAGCACCGGCCTGTCCGTTTTGTGTAAGGGGGGTAGGCATTGTGTGAGCTGAGCTAAGGTAATCACGACCTGCTTACCTAGAAATGCAGGTACCTAATGCTGCAGGTGTAAGTATCGCTTTTTTTCGTAGTTGTATTAATGATAATGTAATTTCAAAGAAGGCGTAGTAAAACTGAGATAATCCAAAACATCTATTAAGTCGATGTGAATATGAAGAAGAAACACGCTTTTACTTTAACATATTTTTGAGATTAAATAAAAAAATTGTCATCCCTATTTTTATTCACTAGCAGCACCCCGCGGTTTCACCCGCATAGGTCTCGATCCCTTGGGAATATCAGGATAAAAAGTATTTTATGTCCTAATCCTGGTTGCAGTCTACGCATGTGCCATGTTCATCCAAATCCGTTCAGCCTTTTTAGCGTGAAGGAGTAACAAAGAAACTTTCTTTCGCATAAGTATAGGTGATAGTTAAGATTTTTAACTTACTGCTCACTATCCAAGAACATGTGCTCGCTCTTATTGTTGTTTCTATCGACCAATGTTATCGATAGCTTTCCTGATTCTGGCCCGTGAGTTATGCTCGCTGTTGTGTTTGCAACTTTCAGTAGCACCTCATAATGGACTCCTGTAATGATAAGTTAATTGTAAGATCTAGGCATTTTGAAGGAAGAGTGGGGGTTCTACCAATGCAAATCTACGGTACACAGACCAAGGTCGGGATGTAATTGATATAGTTCTCCAAGTTCTACAAGGAGCAGACGGTCAAAAGTAAAGAGGTTTTATTTTAAGTTCATTTGGAACACATTGCGATCTTCAGTTGTTTGGAATCAGTCAACACTATTCATTT
Organism: Dasypolia templi; assembly: GCA_963555695.1. NCBI lineage: Eukaryota > Metazoa > Arthropoda > Insecta > Lepidoptera > Noctuidae > Dasypolia > Dasypolia templi. The sequence goes on along the minus strand of OY743146.1, from coordinate 18,913,346 downwards.
AATAAGAAATACTTACGGCAATAGGGTTTAGAATTGCCTGTTAGAGCATACAGCGCAATATTAGAGTTGGTGTCGACGAGACCGCCTACTTGCAGCCGATTGTAGATGTTGAAAGAGTGGTAGCCCATCGGTATGCAATAGTGATGCTTGTCACAGCTTGTACAGTTGCCAGCAGCGAAGGCCTGGAAAAAAGGTTCGTTATGAAAAAAATATTTACCAGAGAAAAAATTACACATCTTTCTAAGCAAACTACTAAAAAGTTTTCAATTTTACTAAAATTTACATAAGCTGAAGTGACGAAGGGATATGCAGAGGTGGATCATTTCGCCAGTTATGATAAACTACCAAGTGTAATGGGGGGCGAGCCTATTGCCACTTTATTTTATCTCCAATAATGTTTTTATTACACAATTTAATGATTAATTTATAAGCTGATATCCGGGTTGACCAAAAATGTGACGTCAAAGACGACGTGACATAACAAGGTTTTTTTTCTTCTTGTTAAGATAACATGACATTAAGACGTACATATAGCACTATAATTATTTAGTATTTTTTTATCGAATTCCTATTAGCCTTTTCCAACCTTTATTGATCCGAGCATCAATTACGGCAGACGACTTCTTACTGACCTTTATCGTGCAAAACAAAAGTAGCTAAAATTCTGATAGCAGACTTAGGGCGTGGCTTGTACAAACAACGTGTGACTGTGTGACCAACTTGGCACGATATTAAGCAAGTAGGGACGGACAAATATCAAAGCGATGCCACATTGCAACGCAACAATTGTTTAACTCTTCATGAAAATACTTCGCGTAATGTCGCAGATTTTCGTTTTGCGACGCGATGCGATCTCTATGATATGTGTCAGCCCGCCAAACAGACTAAATAGAAGTATGCTTACATCAAAGGACTCGCATTGCACGGCCATAAAGGGGCAAGTTGGAGCCACACTTTCAATAAAGTACTCGTAACTCCTTTCGTGGTTACAGCCCACGTATTTGACGACTTGCTGGTACGACAGGTCATTTGACCCTCCATTTGGCGAGCTCGCTTGGTTGCAGCCTGGTTGTGTTGACCCACCGTTAGGGTAGAAGTCCACGTGGCCAATAGGCTCGGTTATGCCGAAACCTGTAAAACAAGATAATATGTGACGTCAATACATAACACTTTTTAACAGTTGGGATAACATGACTGTAATGATCCCATGATGCATTTTTTTTCCAAAACGGATCAGAACGTCTTCTTCATCATTATATCAGTATTTTCCGCCCAATGCTCGAAGCCTCCTCTGTAGATTTGGAGGCCTGCCTAGGTGTATTTTTTTATCAACACACTTAAACATGAAAATATATTGCAATAAAAGTATGTACCTGACCAGTACAGCGGCATGGCATTACTGTGAATGATGTCCACATACTTGGCGTCAGACCGATCAAGACGCACCAAAGTAACAGTTTTAGAAAAGTAAGGAGCCGCAGGGTCTAAGCCAGTTATCCTTCCTAACTTCAAGTAGAACTTCTGAAAGGAAAAACAAAAAATATGACATTAGAAGTTGACTCACAAACAAACACTATCGAAGGATCTTAGCAAAATTGACGCACATTGTAGTCTATTGCCGGTGCCTTTAGCCTGGGGGCCAAGACTCCTACATTACAAACGTTGCTGTGGTCTCTCCATTGCAAATTTTTGACAAATTCGCCATACAAATCTGTCAAAGATTCGAGTGACCGAAACATTTCTAGACAAGCGTTCACCATCGTCGAACGCATCGTCATCGTCGGTTACCCTTACATATTTTAGTAAAAAGTCTTACCTTTTGCAATGAATGTCCGCAGTAGCCGCCTAAATGAGCTCCCAAAGAGTGACCAATAAAGTGAAAGTTGTCTACATGCTGCAGCCCCAAGACATCCTGCAAAAGAGACAACGAATTTTAGTATGATATATACAGCGTGGCGATAAGGTTAGCACATTAATTGAAACCACATCTTCATTACGTCTTTTAAACATACACATAATTAAATTCATGATCAATTTATTTCTTCCCGTGGGTGTATTAAAAGGACAAGATGTCACGAGAAGTGACTTTCTTGAGAATGGGCAGGAGCGTTCTCTAATCATTTTACTAAACTGCGATTGTCAACCCGCCTGCCAAACATGGCGATTATGGCAACCGGAAAGATCTCAACTGATGAAGTCTACGCTGCGACCAGCACCGATTCCAGTCCAAAACCCCGATGCCACGAACCCATTGTTAAAAACAATAGGTTCATGGTAACTGTCCATACGCTCGGGTCTAAGATCTTCAAGACCCGTCGTATAAAATGAAAGAAAGGCGTGAGAAAACCCTGCGGTCTACAGACGATGCGCTGAAGCGGCGAAGGTCGCTTTTCAAGGACTTCGTGATCCGGCTATTGAGCTGCCGGTAACAATAGACGGAACACGAAGCCCTTGAAAAGCAACCTTCGCCTCTTTAATACAGAACTTAATATGGACGCGATAGACCGGAATAAATGCTCCAAGGTCTTTGCTAGAGATCTTTCTATTGGGCAGAGCCAGCTAAGCTTACGAAACCGAAGACCGATGATGGCGGGCTCGTATCCGCCAAACCTGAGTTGTTGTGAGAGATCGAGAGGTTCTAAACGGCCCAAAAGCAAGATTGACCCGACACTATACCGAAGTCGTCCTGGACGTCAGCTTATACGAGAGCAGGTTGATTCTGAAGCAGCTCAAAAACAACAAGTCGCCGGGTGATGACGGAATTACGGCTGAAATCATAGCGCGAAAATGTTCCCAGCGCAGATACATTTTTAATGAAACACGATAATTTAAATTAGCTCGCAAACAACATGGATGGAAGTTTTTAAATGGGGAAGGCAACTGTCAAAATGGCGCTGTCGTAGCTAGTTCCCAAAATAAGCCAATAATACAAGGCGTCGTGTGATTTTATTTTATTTTAGCGATAATTGAAGCCTAGCCTTTTTGTGTTCCTAGATGCTCCGAAATTGGAGTCTACAATTTTCTTGTTTTAAAGCTATTCGTGGAGATTTTTTTGAATTAGAGTTTATGTCGGAAACATTTTGAAGAAAGTGATTACGAGGAAATATTCAAGGTTTAAAATTCTGATATTTTCCATGTCAAGTACTTGATTTAAAATACTGAAATCGCGGAAAATAATTAAATAAAATCAAACTCATGAATGAACATAAAATGAAATGATCGAACGAAATGTCAAATTTATTGTAGGCCGTAGGGACCTAGCTATGGTCACGCCATCTACAATTAGCTTTGCCTGACCTTCCCCATTGGAACGTACCTATTTTTACTCACAAATAATCATATTTTCTAAATAGACTATAACTGGCCAGTCTCTCATACATAAAAACTTTTTTCGCAATACTTTCTGAGTGTTCCACGTATTAAAGGCTGGCTGAAAACCCGTTCTTGATGCCCTCCAGAATGGAGAAGGTTATGCTTAGAGTTTCCCTACGTGATCAAATCAGATATGAAGAGATCCGCAGGAGAACCTAGGTGACCGACATAGCCCGAAGAATTGCCAAACTTAAGAGGCAGTGGGCAGAGCACATTGCTCGCAGAACAGATGGCCGATGGGGCCGAAAGGTTCTGAAGTGGCGACAGCGTATCGGAATACGTAGCACTGGAAGACCTCCCACAAGGTGGACCGATGGCCTTGTGAAAGCTGCAGGAATCCGCTGGATGCGGGAAGCAAAGTACCGGTCAAAGTGGCGGTGCTTGGGGGAGGCTTATGTCCAGTAGTAGACGTATTTCGGCTGAAATGGTGATGATGAATAACAATTAACATTATTGCTGTGGGACTTTACTTAACTTGGTGATAATTTGGTAACAATACCATAAAGTTTGTGTTGAATTGTTGATACCATCGCTCCACGCGTGTCTAGTGCGCTTTTTATTTTGTTTGAAAATTCAGTTTTCTAGTTTTATTTTAATAGTTTTAACAGACTGATGACAACTTGTTATATCCGCTGTACTATAATGTGATAACCTAATCGCCACTCTGTTAAAGAATTTTTGTAGGTGGGCGTTTTTCAAAACAGATGTAGACGAACCAGAATAGATTTTCGTTTTATAGAAAATGTTACTGTTAATTCTTATCTCATTTGATAAAACATACTCATAAACTAGTTAAAAAAAAAACATCATTATTATGAGAAACTACGTGTTAAGCTTATTTTTTATGAAAGAGTTCACAGGAAAGTATCTCGGTTTGTCACAACGGAAAAATGTAAATAAAATTATAAATATAATCTGTTATGTTGATTTGTTTTTAATATTTATAAAACCTTCAAATCTTTGAACAAGCCTCTAAACATAAATAAATCACTAATATCATCGCTCAGTAATAACTTTTCTTTCACAGGAAAACAGGTTAATTAATACCATTCATTTGTCATACGTGACGAACTCATATAAACAAAACTTCAAACAATAATTCAAGCAGTTGTGTCAATTTTATGACTACTTTCGACTTGTTTTACAATAATATACAGCATGTAACAAAAACCCTGGCCGATCCTGAAGGGTATTATTTGGTATCGTACTGCGTACACAAATATTTTAATTGAATTGCTTTTATTGTATTTGATATTGTTTCATGCTGTATTATATTCGAACGCAATGTGAATTGTTACTGAATAAATTGAATTGAATTGAATACGTAATTATTGAATGGATACGAGATTATTATTTTTCCCCAATGAAAATAATTAATTTAAATAATTAAAAATAATCATACCAAAGGCAACACTGATCGCCCGACAAAGTTCACCTACAGTTTCGTGTCAATGAAGCCGCCTGAGCGAGGCGGTGCTTTGTCGCACGCCGCTAAACGAACTACCTATGATTAAAGAAACCTACGTTATGCCTACGCATAGGTATCAGCTGGTATTGTATTGTAGGCATAGACGCTTAATGACCCCGATTTCTAACCTGATTCTGTTTATAAAGAAACAATTATTATTGTTAATATTCGTATTATGTGCTTTTGGCAATGTAGGTACCGACTGTAGGCATATGTTTATTAAAACATTTACTTGTTGCATACCTCGGCGATCGTGTTTAAAATTTCTACCTCCAACATTAATAAACATTCGACACCTTTTCATTAAATTTTCTCGTACTCTTCGCAGCGCACTTGTGTACGATTTGAGTGAGTCGAAAGCTTCCACAATCCGAGCTCTTCCTTCGATTTCCGAATCACATTCACCTTTAAAAACCATTTGTTTAGCATGACCCCATAAATAAAAATCAACGTATTAAAATATTCTTGATTGGAATACGACATTGTTCGCGGTACGATAGCGGCACGTGATACGTACGGACATCCGATCAAAAGCTATCTCCACGTGAGACTGGCAACAAACAAGTAGCGTGCCAGTAGGCAACCAGTCGGTTACATCAAAGGGTCGATGACTCGTTAAAAGAGTGCCTACAGCGCGGCTAGTGCAGGGCGGTGTCCTTTGAAATAAAAATAGGTAAAAATGAAAAGATTTCGCCGGCCCCAGGAGTGTTGTCAACTTATGAATATTTACCATATTTAGTGATAAATTTCGCATGGTTCATAAAAATAAATAAAAATAATATTTTTTGATTTATAAGAATTTCATTTTTTTTACTATTTTTTCTAGTACGTATGTTAAACCAGGAATACGCCTTTATTTGATCGGACAGGGTTTTTGTTACATGCGACTGATAAACTGGAACTCCAATTCGGCACTACCGTAACGCGCCTTTTTCGTCACAGATTTTGATGACACTTAGGTTAACTGAGGTTTGCTTTGAAATGACGGTTACACAACAGAGAAGATAAATGTTTCCACAAATTTAAAACAACAGCAGGTTATGGTAATAATGCGTAGAAGTAGAAAAAAAATACGGTGATGATTACCGCAATTCCGGTTTTGTCATATTTCTGCGACAACAATAAATAAAGTATTTGAGCTAATTTAAGCCCAAATTAGAAATAAAGAGCTCTAAGTTGTATTTATGAGTTCATAAAACCCAAAACAGAGCCTAAAACATTGTCGGCATTTAATTTATTTGCGCTTACCCGAAACTTGAAAGTTTCAAATATGCAAGTGGAACATGAATATTTTACACTTTTTCGTTGTTACTTTTACGATATTTTAACATCAGTGATAGTTGGGTTGCAAATTTTATAACTTGAATATGTATATTTTAAATAAATATGCAGTTTATTTTTTTACAAAAACTATAAAAATGCTATAGTCTAGGACACCCCAAATTCGCAAATGTAACGCACAGGTACATAAAAGCCACATATTCAATTATTTGCGGTAGACATCATGACCATTTATTTGTCAGAATATGGTACATTATATGATGGTCATAAGATTACTCAATGTTAACATGTTAAAGAATGATAATTCTTTAATATGTTTGCCGCAAATATTTAAAATGCACCAACATTGAGCACTGTGTGAAGAAACTTTTATAGAAAAGGCGGAGTGTCAAAGGCTGCAGCAGATATCACATTTACAACAAAAGACCCAATGTGTACTGTTTTTATTATACTTACATAAATATTATGTATAAGATGCGCCGTCATGACACCAATAAGCCTGATATTGGCCACAGCTTGACCGTAAGGAGGTTGAGAGCCTCCTCGCCAGTCCACCACAATCACAGTCGCAGCCTCGTTACCTTGCAGGTTTAACAGAGCGTCCGCCAAATTTTGAATCTGCGCAAAGTTTGTAGTTATTAGGTACAATTTTTTTTAAATAATTACTATTGTTACGATAGTATAACCTTATGCCTGTATTTCCCGAAAGAGGCTTTAAACATCCTCGCTGTAAATGCAACTTTCTCTCATTCAGCCATAGTATACGCGGCAACCATAGTATTCAACGTTTGACTTATTATTATGGTTGTAATTTGACCTACCTACTTCTTTTTTTAATAGCGTCATTGAATAGTACCTAATACCTAGAAGAAAAAATCGATGGTGACTACAACCTTCTTGTACACAAAAATCGTCAGTTAAAACCGATACTCAGCAGTTGCAGTTGCGACTACCACCTATACCAGCGAGGCAATCCAATCGGTACTTTTTGTAGGTAGCTACAATATTAACCTTTACTCGGAATAACCCAAGGTCTTGTTGTTTAAGAGTGCAAAAGACAGATAAGAACGGTAACGTAAATTAGTACGGAAAAGAAGCTTTGATAACAATTTTCAATAACAAGATTATTTGCGAAGATGTATTAGGTACCTTTTAAATTTAAGTTTGAAACTATAATTAATGACTTTGAGAAGGTTTTAAAGTATAAAACTATTTGTAAAATGTGTGATGCACAGATTCACAAGATTCTTACCCATAGTTTATGTCCACCTTCCAAGAACCCGTGAGATATAAAATAAAATGGTCCTCTTGGATCGAGATTCGCGTTCGCAATTTTTTCCTTATTGTCTGCTTCAAACAAAACTGGTATCTTTCTATTTCTCCTCGTGAATGCAGGATAACTGTAACAAAAACACAAGCGAATGCAATAAAGCATTTTTGTTTTTATAAGCCAACTTCTGGTTGGCCTATCAAGTTGAATTTTTGAATACTCGTTTCGTTCCGATGATAATACAATTTTTTGGTAGAAATTATCTGATTTGCAGCCAAGAGCGTCTGCGCATCTTCAAAAGGGAATTCATTTAACGGTTACTGATATCGTTTCAAGATTCAGTATGCAAGTTGAAATTAGATAGCAAAACTAAATCAGTAATCAAGGTCTTCGTGGCGGTACCAACAATATCTTGAGCTTATTCGCAGACAGATGGGAGTCTCCAATGCTACGACATTGGATGAAACTCCACACTGAATAAAACTTCTATTAACACTACTTTTTAAGACCATTGTTATTAACACTATGGGCGTAGCCTGAAATAAATGATTTGATAATAATAAAATCATATTGATGACTTTCCTTTTCATAAAGCTTGTTTTCAAAACTTCTTACAGATCACTAATTATTGTGAGAAGTGACCCAGCGTTATCAATACAGTTATAATTAATGAATAGTCTACGTCTAACGTTCAAAGGTCAATAGACCTCGAATAAACTATGCACTCGATAAAAAGCAAGTCCATTGCAACAACATTAAAAACACATTATTTAAAATAGTTGATAACAGCGTCACTATGCAATTGAGGGACGTAAACATTTGTTTTGTTTCTGTTCATGATTGATTGATGTCACGGACGAGCCCCCGGGCTTATCGCACCGAGACTTGTACATACAAATAAGATAGTAAATAACGAAGCGGATCTTGTATTCCAAGTTGATGAACTACTAATGAGGCCTTTGGATTTAGCCTTTATCTATGTACACGTCTGCGAGGATAAACAACTGTTATCAGTTGGATTAAATGACATAATTTATTGAATTCATTGAAGGTCCACGCCTACATTATGACCTTAAGTTTAATTACACAATTACGTTTCAAGTATCAAGGTGACGTTTCAGGATGGCACAGTACCTACATGGGATTACGCCAAGCCAACTAAATAAGCCGAGGTCCTTCTCCTGGGTTCAAAGTTTCCCCATACTACATTTCAGCATAATCGGTCTAGCCGTTTCGGATATTAGTCGTAGTAGGAACAAACAGACAGACAGACATTTTTTTGAAGGATTTTGATTTATGTACCGTATACATATACTTTACGCATTTAGTAAAAAGCTGCTGTGCTGAATCATGTCAACCTGAACTGTGTGTAACTATCAGAAAAATTTAGTTTGCTTACCTACCTATCAGAAAAATGAATTGCATATTCGAGCCGTCTATCAGCAAAATCAGTAAAATCAAAAGTATACAGTTTAGTTTATTGTAGGAATGTAGTAATTCGGTCATTCACTACATTTTTTTAAATTTATTTCCTCTAACAGTTTTTTTTATTCTACATAATTCCTTGTTCCCTGGGAAGACCCATGAAGGCACACATTCAGATATTTTCTCGTACCTACCTAATAACGAAAGGACATTTAATGAACACTGACAAAAGTTCCTGTAGTAGTATGATAATACAAATATTTACCAACACTAAAAGTCAACGTGATAATTAATTAACCTTATTTCCGGAACGATCTAGAATTGTCTTGTCTTTATTTATGCATCGCTCTTAGATACACACATCGCTTATCAGAATGTACAGATACTTATGTCTATGTAGAATACAACCAATGAGGTGGTTTAAAACCAAGCACAAATATTGGCACTGAAAGGTTGAGGAAATGAAACGAAAAGTTTGAAGTAATCGCAGTAAGCTATCATCGCCATCATCCCAGACGTGTGGTGGCTCCACACGTTCGGAATGATAGCGTAGTCGCTTAAACAAAATGTCATCACTTTAAACATATCTACATACATAAACTCACGCCTTCTTCCCATGGGGGTAGGCAGGAACTTCAGAACGCCACCTGTTATGATCCTTACATACTCCGGCAGGTACGGGTTTGCAGATGTCACGTCTTCGAATTGTTTGTTCTAAGATATGCCGGTTTTCTCACGATGCTTCCTTCACCGTTTTGAGAGCAGTGGTGGTGAAATAATTTACACAAAGTAAAGCGCCTGTCTGGGTTCGAACCTAAGACTCGTAAGTCGCGGCCGTTACCACTGGACCACCACTGCTCAATGTGTTACTGCCATTAATACCAGCCTGTTATTGTCCCACGGCTGGGCAAAGCGTGTTCTCATAAAGAGAAAGCCGGAGCATTGATCACCACGCTTAGGTACTCCAAGACAGATTAGCGATTTCACACTTAATTCCAATTAAGGGGACCATTTCAGACTCTGTGCTGCTAACTGAGAATTTCCTAGTGTATAATCCTAAAACCCGTTTTTCCGATCCCGGTATCGAACCTTATACCTCACACAAAGCAGTCGCGCCTAACCAGTAACCCAAGGAGGCAACCTTTAGTATCCTTGGTCACCTTCTCCTAAGGATGCACTTTTAAATCAATTTTTCAATAAATTACAGATATCACACACCTGCGTGATATATTGTTCAGGTGCACTTTTGAGAATTGCGAAAGATTTATCAAATCCTATAGCTCTGTGCTAAAGCATGCTAGTCACTAGTTTGTAGTCTATTATTAGACTGGTTGGACATCGATATTGCTAGGCGTTCGGGTCGGCATGATTCGGTACAATTCGAAACCGCCGGTCGGCAAAATTTATATTCGACTAGCTTCCGCCTGAGTAGTATGTCTATAAAAAAGCCGAGGTCCTTCTCCTGGGTTCAAAGTTTCCCCATACTACATTACAGCATAATCGGTCTAGAAGTTTCGGATATTAGTCGTAGTAGGAACAAACAGACAGACAGACATTTTTTTGAAGGATTTTGATTTATGTACCGTATATACTTTCTTACGCATTTAGTAAAAAGCTGCTGTGCTGAATCATGTCAACCTGAACTGTGTGTAACACCCCTTAGACACAAAAATAGAAAACAAGTGGGGGTGCATTAAAAAAAGCCTCTGCGAAAACTTAAACGTACGTCCGCAACACAAGAAAGTCTACCCCGTTACCAACTTGCTCACTGCCTAATAGTTTTGCTACGACATGAACATTCTGCCGATACATGAGAAGAAATCAAGATGCGCAGTTTTGGTAAAGTTATCTGCCATCGTCATCGACAATGGAGCAGGTCGTCTAGGTAGGTAGTCGGTAGTGAACGTTTTGCCTTTTTGGTTTTTGCTACAGCGATTCTGTACTCTCGTTCATCTTGATCTCATAAACTAGGTTTAAAGTGATCACTCACCGTATAGCCATAGCTTCGGGTGGTACAGGGAAATAGTTATCAGGCCGGTTTTCCGTCCATGGATAGGCCTTTGAAAAGCACCCGTAAGTGCCGTAGCAACGCTCCAACTCCGCGTCATCTTTAAAACAAACAAATTATTTAGATTGTTTTGAATCTTTTATTAAAATCAAATCTTAAAAAGCAATACAAGAATATAGGCACACGAAATAAGAGTCAAACAAACATAAAAGATAGAAAACAATAAGTAAATGTTAATTCATACAAAGCTATTGACAGTTATCAGCGTAATTGAATAGTTTCAAATTTGCGCGCACATGCCCTTTTACACCGGTTATGATATTTTTACGAACATCTATTTAAATGAGAAATGAGTTTCATGTGCAAAAAGAATATACTGTCATACAGTTTTAACATGAATATGAGGTATATATATTTGAGGTTTCTCTTTTGTTAAGCGTTTTTGCAAATATATCAGTAAACAAGTAAGTTTTATTGGCGCTGAATAAGTACGATGAAATTGCAAAAAAAAGCTGGTCCTGAATTCCCGATATTGAATCGATAACTTTAGCTTCTAGAAATTACCTAATAACTTTTAGTAAACAAAACAACAAACCGCTAAAAGAGCTCGGAAAGTGGGTGACATCAGTCGAATTCTGTTTATCCATTAACACCATTATCGTCTGCAGCATCAACGTCGCACTTGTCTTGTTATACATTTCGGCGAACGTACACAATTATTCACAAATAATAAGTTTTTTCAAAGAAAAAGTTACTTTAACCGCACCGCAAGTGCATACGTCACTGCGTACGTTATCAATAATGTCCGAGCAACGTGAAATATGATCTTTCCGAGCAGTAGTTTACAATACAATGTTGCTAATTGTCACCATCAAAGTGTAATGTGAAATGACATGTATGGAGCTGGACGGTGCTTTATATAGAGTAGTAGATGCACCGCACAGTATCCGCCTGTTGTTACCTAACGTATCCCCAGCACTCGTGGTTCGCAGACGTTCCGGGATACGGCGATAACAGAGGTTACGACGTTATCGTTTGGTTATTTGTTTTAAAAAAAACGATTGACGCACGAACAGTCTCGACGGGTGTGTGCGTATACGTGAAGTAATATCTACTTTTGCAGCGCTCCTGTTTATTAATGCACATTTAAGATGAACATAATTTTTCGGTTTTGTAAATAGGAATAATTGACTTTATTATTGAATTACAACTTTCGCTATCTGGTATTGGAGCATTGTAGCTACTGTGACGTGGATCAGTTCATAAATAAACAAAGACTTTAGAATAACGCATGTCTACCAAAAAATAAAATAATAATAATAATTAAAATCCACATTTAATAAGGTGATGGCTAATTATGTTTAAAAAAACACCCCAGGATATAAGAAGAAATAAGATAAATTAACATTAAAAATTAGAGTAAACAAAACACGGACTTTGGAGCGGTCGTATTGATAATGCCCTCCAATTAACCAAATTAACTATTGAGTAAACAGTACTTTACAAGAATAAATATGTAGTTAATTGCACGCGATATATTAAAGGATACACCAGAGCTATATTTAAAATAGCCAACATTATCGTGGCAGATATTGTTGCCTATTAATTAAAGAGGTCATAAGACAAATAGTAGACTCGTGAGGGACACTTGTCGGTAGAACGATCAATTTCTCGTGAGACTATTGTTTCATACAAATCAATTAAGTCAAGGAAAATACACATATTACATTTAATCATTTCAGTCTTGAAACTTTATTTAATCATTTTACTTGACCACCAAGTAAACACACGTCATCTCAAAAGTCACAAAAATAATTAATTCATCCAGTCATTAAAAATATTACTCCTTAGGTGTATCTCCTACAAAATCAATTCATCATAATTATATAAATCATCCACAATAATGGAGCAAAGTCAAAAACAGTCTAGTAGTTAAATATCTAGCTTTGTAAATGCATATAAATTCATATTGTCTTACAAAAAAAAGGTTACAATAAACTATATTACGAAAGAACTTTGCGTGACTTATTTTTAGATGGAGTCGATGAGAAATTACAGTTGAACGCCATGTCATCAGTGAATATATCCGACATTGACATGGTTTCACTTTTGTTGGTGGACTGAACCAGGAACTTGTCAAAGTCCTCACTAGCCAAGTTCTCCTTATCCTCCAACTTTGCTTCGGAAAAATGGAAGCCCGTGAATTTCTTCACAGAGTTCTCATGCGCAGGATAAAACTGCGTACCATCCGAAGAATTTTCATCTTTAAATCCACTATCAACTCTCATCCAATTAACATTTGAGATCTCTTTCAAAGCAGTCTTATTACTAGTCTTTGATACGTTCGTCACGGTCAGTTCTGACGGTTTTATGGCACTTTCATAGTAACTAGAAGCGTTGGCATAGAATGTATTCTCATTAAATCCACTATCTACCCTCTTAAAGCTAGTTGAGCTATCACCACCCACTTTGGTCATGTTGTTTGTGGTATAATCAAATTGAGATATGTTTTCAGTCAATAATTTGAGATCAACTTTGTTAAAGTCTATCTTTTTATCCTCCAAGCTGAGTGGATTATCTGAATTATCTAAACTATTATCTAGTGACATGTGTAGAGGGGTCAGAGGCATTGGTGCACGCATTTTACTAATTTCATGACCGCGTATGATGCTCTTTGATTTGCCTTTAATGGGCGTATCCTCGATATTTGCGTTTATACTATGAATTTTAGTAGACGACTGTATTTCGATTGATGGGCATTTTGCTGAGTCCACTTTGACTAAATCTTGAATGCTGGATTCTTCTATTAGTGACCAAGCTGCTTCCTTCCTCTGTGGCGAACTGGATTCTGAATCAGCTGAAAATTGTTGAGAAACTTTACAATTATTGTTCATCAAAATTCAGTAAGTGTGAATTTAATTCGAAAATAGAATGGTAAGTTACCTTGTGAATGATTATGGAAGGAACCGTCAATACTCATGTCCATACTGAAGTCCAACTTCTGTACCGAGCGACTTCGATGCAGACTCGACATACTAAGGCTGCGCTTCTCAGAGAACGAGAAGGAACTCTTCCTGTTCTTATGCGGGGACTCCTTGAGTGACGTGCTTCGCTTTATCTTGTTTGGAGTTAGTTTACAGAAGCATGGACCCTTCTTCTCGCTTTTTGGTTCTGCTTCAATACAATCCAGGCAGGTTGCCATTGTTTCAGATTCGGGTGAAGTGAAGTTGTTTTTCTAAAAGTAAAATAAAATAGTCTATTTGTGTTGCTATTGTGTAATTTTTAAGCTACAAGTGATTCTTCGTTTACATACAGGATGTCCCGTAAGTCGACGTCAAGCCGAGTCGAATAAGTCGGATCATAATAGTTAACGGGAAAAAAAAATGAAGCAACAGGAGTTAAAAGACCATCACAGGCAGTATTTTCTATTTTTTTTAAAATAAATGCCCGTATTTTTTTAAATACATAGCAAAGTTTTTTTAATATTTTTCTGTTAAATATTATGACTTGACCTATGACTCTATGACCTAATTCCGGCTTGACTTCGACTTACGGGACACCCTGTATATGAACAATCACTTAATGTAGCTTAAAAATGTTGCTTAAGCAACAATGAAACAAGAGATGGCCTTTTCATATACTTGGTATTCATAGATTAAAGGCACTAAACAGTCATTTCAATATTTTTACATCCACACACACACATTAATTAAACATAATAATAATAAGATTTCGAACTAGGACCAGATTACATGGCAAGGTAATGTATGAGCACACTTAATAATACGAACATGTAAAATGTCGACTTATACAGGGTGGCATGGACTTCGGTGCGCAACCGTTCACACAGAATAGATCCAGTAAATGATCTTGAACCCCCCCTTATTTTTTATTTTTTTTGGGTGGGAAATCATCAAATTACTTCTCCCGGTCTGGGTGGACGGCGTGTCAGACTTTTACTAACTAAAACCCACCCTTGTTCCTTCAATTACCTATGCCAAGGCCACTGTTTCCGTTTCGAATTTCCCGCGACCCTGAGGGCGTCAGCCCTATCGGACTCCATCATTTTGTGCTGACATATCTTTGAGGCGAGTGGAAAACGACGAGCTATCGACCCGGGCTTAGTCCTTACCAGACGGCGAGCTACACATTGCTCGCCGTCCCCAAGCCCGCGCCTAAGGTGGCCGGGAATCTACTTGCGATTCCCGACGCACAGGGCGTCTCCTGCGGCGACTAGGGGCGTGAGGGCGCAAGGTTCTCTCCCTCACGCGCTCCGCCTCCTTCTTCGCGGGCATTCTGCTTCGCAGAAGGAGGGGACAGCTTTCCATTCACTCTCGCTCCGTACCATGGCCTGGACCAGGGCCGGACGCGAGAGATCGCCGCCGCCGATCGCCTCCGCGAGGACACTGCGGTGCTCCGGCCAAGCTGGGCAGACCTCCAGCGTATGCTCCACCGTGTCCTCCGGGCAATCCACATAATGGTGTCCGGTGAGGACATGAGGGGACTTATCACCGCTATTGTGGCGTGCCCAGCACCGGGTTGCGACAATCGCACCCTCCATGTCGCCATGAGATCCCGCCGGAGCTCTGTCCGTTGTACCTTACTACTACTACTCTCGCGGCAACGGACTTACACCCGTATATAACGGACTTACGGCGTTTTGCCTCCTCGCTCCACTCCCATACTTGCGCGTGGGCTTTTGCCTCCAGATCCCAAGGCGTTGAAAATTTTTGTCGGTTTATTATTTTTAAGTATTCCTCGGTTAGTTATTTAAAAAAAAAACATTACGACCGCGTAAGTATTGCATTGCACTCTTCTATGAAACAGCTTTTTTTTTCGATAACTTAAAATTTCTTTGCTATGGGGTCTAGAATCAAGTGCTGATTTCATGGTACAGTTTGCGCGTCGGTGTCCCTGCCTCCCTGTATAATACAAAGAAGTACCTACATAGAACAAGAATAAAAAAATTACAACAAAAGCATTACCTTCCTATTGGGGTAGTCACGTAAAACCGTAACAAAACTAAAGTAATAATCATAAACATTACCTCTTCATCACTCGACGTAACTTTCAGAACTGGCGATATAGAAGCCAAGGACGACGAAGTAGCCGACCCCTGCCTCTGCACAAGTTCCGTGCGACGCGGGGTCCGGAACTCTATGGGACTAAAGCACGGCTCCCCAAAGTCCACCACATCCAGTATTTTGTTACGATAGCACGGTTTACTGTTGCTAGTCGTTCCCTTCTTTAGAGGGGTGCCGAAAGTACGCTTCATGCCTTTTGATACGTAGTCTCGGCTCTAGAGGAGTGAAAAAGAATATTTCAAATGTATTGGCTGAAAATTTCACAGCAAGTTTTGGAAATAATGATATCATGAAAAAATTAAACATCCATCATTTTTTGTTGGACTGAACTTAAATTCTGTTATCGGCTTTTTTGCCGTAATGGAAGCAAATGACTACTTTATTAGTAACCGAGTAGGAACCTCATTCCAGACTCAAGACTTGTGAGTGAGGTTCTGCCATACGGCACACAAACTGAAAACAAGTAGGTAGTAAAAACATTTACTTGAGTTTAAACAAATATTTTTACTGCCTATTTTATAAAAGTCTATTTTACTTCATAAATACGATTACCAAATTTGCGCAGACATAACCGACTTTTTTGCTAGACGTGAATCCTTACTACTTTATTGAAATGTTCAATAATACTCACAAGATCAGGACTGAACAGGACAGGAGTGTGGGCCTCATAGCTTGAAGGAGGTCGCTGTTCCACGTGGACCTCATCATCGGTCTGCTCAGAGTCATAATGCTCCATGTCACTGTGCTCTTCAAAGAACAGTTTCCGACGCAGAGATCCATTCGCCGTGATCTCGTACTCACCTGACATGTTTTGTTCCTGCAAACAGTTAGAGAATATGACAGAGCGGAACCTATCTAGGATTATCGTGTTCTTAGCGTGTCGAAGGAATAATAGTCAGCCTAGAATCTGGCACCTTCAGCGTCCATCAGTTTCATTGGACACAATATTACATACATAAACTCATGCCTTCTTCCCATGGGGGTGGTAGGCAGAAACTACAGAAAGCCACCTGCTGCGATCCTTACATACTCCTTTTGCCTCGTTTACTTTCATACATCTGGCCATACAGGCACGCCGGTTGAGAGTACTACGCACCTGACCTTTCTGATAACCAATAAGGTCTCTATAGATCCTCCTTGGGCGCCCCCTCCGGGCGTTTCCACTCAAATCTTTCTTTTCTTTCTTCCTTGTAAATACCTTTTGTTAGTCTCCTTTAATTCATCCTCTCAACATGACCAAACCATCTCCTATAAGCATACTCTTTTCTTTTTTTTTTCTTTTTCATCTTTTAAACCATTCCCCATAACATAATTCCTCAGCCTATCATTCATAGTCACACCATCGCCCCATGCCTATCGTTAATGCTTCGCAAGGAACGCATTTCCACAGCATTTATTCTGCCGCACTGGTCTCGTGTGGTGGATTACGGCCCACTCCCTCTCACAGAATGGAGGCCTGTGTATCGGCAGTGGGAACATAGGCTGATTATGCTAAGAACAATAATGCTAACTTTTCATTTATGACACGAAAAATGTGATGAAATGTGCTAGATTAAATGGTTTGCAGTGCAGAGAATCATTTCTAATAGGTAGGTAATTACTTTATGGCGGTTCTGATTACAAATTATATTTAGTTACAAAATGTTTCCTCCTGCAGCTTAACCTTTAACTAAGGACTTATACGTCTCACAGGCGGCCTAACTTTTATAATAACAATATCTTAATACATATCGCTCGCGAAGTGGTACCCCTCCTGCTACCTTCATCCCTCGGCATTGTCTAGCGGTTGGTCCAGGCACCGTACACGGCGTTTGCTCACTTGTCCGTTGAGGAGCCATTGCTGTCTCACAGACGTATATACGTTGTTGATTTAAAAAAATATGATATATATACGTCTCCTGGTCGTAACCTCAGTAATTAAGTATGTATGGCTATAGTGTCTCATGGACGTGACATCGTTTCTTTGAAACAACTTTGGTACCTTGAAGAAGAATAAAAGAGAAATCCCGAATCGGTTTTATATGGATTTACTAAAGAGTATACCATGTTGTCTTTTGTGCCTAAACCTAAAAAGCTTTCATAATGGTATCTTCAATGCACCACTGTAGAGAAACTGATGTTTCATCAGGCAAGCCTGTCATTATAATTGAATATATTGATTGTTGACGAAGTGGTTTTTTTTTCCAACTGTACATATTCTCGAAGAACACGACGTTTGCCCATGGTATTGTTTTACAGGTTGATAGATCTGAGCGGTGTATAAGGAAACTATATGTCGTGGCCTTTTCTTACTCTCACTTGCACGAGAGTTAGTTCTACCCCAAATGATATTGCGGGTAACTATTCAACGAGTATAACTCGTGGAATAGTAAGGCCCCAATGATGTGCCTCAACCTCCGCCTGTGGTACAGCCTGCAAATGACTCGGTTCCCGGTCCAGCTATTCGAAAGACCTGTCAGTGCAATAAAGCCTAGTCGCCTAAATAGACATACAAAGCATTCTTGTCATAAGTGTAATAAACCTACGTGCGTTATTTGTTGCATACAAGTATGTAGTGACTGCTAATATTGTCCCAGTAACCATCGGTCGGATTGAGGTGCTGTCATAATTTTATTGATTCATTATTAGTTTTAAATTGTATTATATTTTGATAAATGTTTATAGGAGATATTATTTTTGAGTTTTTAAGTTGATTTGTATTAATAATTATAGAAAAAGAAGGACTGAAGTAAGTTCCTAAAACTAATAAAGGAAATACTGTGATCTCATAAATAAAACCTGATTGTGCATAAAACATTTACTATATTTTATTTTAAACCTTTAATATGTATAGATAACAAAACTAACTTTCCAATCAAATAAGTTACTGAACCTCTAACTTAATATTAGATTTTATATTAGCACTCCAGATTTTTACGTCCCTCAGACGTCGGCGTTAATGCGACAAATAGGCCTGATCGTTAGTCAAAGGTTATGATGAGCTGATATGATGGCATTAAAATGAAACAGGATCTAAATAGTAATTAATTTACCTGTGTAAAGGTACAAAATGGCTGAAGCAGAAGTTCAAGCTCTGGAGGTAGTTCAGGTGGTAGGGTGAGAACTGTTTGTGCTGAAACTAAAAATTTTATGTCACACAACAATGCCTTTACTTCGGGAAAAATGCTGATTAGTAATGGACACACAGGTTGTAACATTTAAGTTCTCAAACAAGGTGAATCTGATGTCTGTCTCAACTGGCCTCCCAGGGTTATAGTATAATGGATAAAATGGTTCTAGTAAAATCAATAATACCAGCAGAATTAACAATGTGCCAAACAATGCTATTTTATGCAAGTATAACAAAATAATAATACCTATCTATAACATGCTAAAACTTCATTTAAAGCATGCAAATAATGAATGGTATATTAAGACACAGTAATAATTATGATAAATATGTGACTATTTTAGTATTAGCACTCTGTAAAGCACTTTCATTCAGACTAGTATGTTGTCACCAAACGTTTATACTACTTCAATAAATTTTATTATAATAATACATTTGCATGATGTTTGTAAAGTTAATGTTTACATTACACATTATGCAACAATTTTGCTATGTTATTCTAGCTCTGCTCATCTTCTGTTACCAACACCCTAATTGCGCAACACACTATTATATTAATTTGCATATTGCTAATCCATTGCTAACAACGTACATAATGCAATGAATGTGGTTGAACTGTCAAAATGAGAGCCATTCGTACAATCACCATGCAGGGACTGACAACATCACTAGTGATATGTGGGTCTACTGTACAATACACTTCTGCCTATCCCTTCAGGAAATACCAATGAGATGTTATGTTATTGAATTGGTAACAATAAAACCCATAATTGATAGGCAATGTAAATGTCTTTAAATTAAAACATGACATTAACAACAAAAACAAGTGTTTTCAATTAAAAACATACCTTCTTTTGTCACCACAATTTTTTGTCTAATTAAACTATAATTTTGAATACTGGCTTCAACAGATGTTTGCAGCAGCGGCTTCACCTTTTTGGAAGATTCCATCACTGGACTTGGCATGACCATTTCTTGGGAAAAGAATCTGGAAATCATTCATGAAAACTTTACTGCAATGCAGGTTAGGTTAGGCAGGCAACTAACCCCCCCAGTGGGTTCCCGCATTGACGAGGCGAGGGGGCTCAGTAGCCGTGGTTTAGAGTCCCACGGTGAAGCTAAGAGCAACCCGAGGATGGGCCGCTCGTCAGGGCTTTTGGCGATAAGCCGACGACGTAGCGGCCAAGGTTGCGGTGCCGTTGGGCGACATCGCAACTGAGGTGAGGCCGCAGCGGGAGAGGAGTGCCGGTATTGCGGTGCGCCGCTCTCCCTACCTTCTGCGGCCTTAACGGGGTCACCCCGTTTGATGGCGGACGCGGTAGGGCCGCAGGGGAAGAGGAGTGTCGGTATATCGTTGGCCGTTCTCCCTATCCTCTGCGGCCGAAAAATGGTAGGCAACGGGGCCATTCAACAGACTCGTCGCAAGGGGCAAGGGGTTGGTCGTAGGCGGAGGGCGGACAACGCCCTCTTCCAGCCCCTCTAAATGGGTCCAGGGACGGCGGACTCGGGAACGTCCACCATCAAACATCTCTCTCCCCTCCAACACTAGGAGGCCCGCCGAGCCACCAGTCGGGGTTGCGGAAGAATCACATGTTCCCGCGACCCCAGGGCGGTGGACATCCATGAGGATTTCCCACCCCGCAACAAAAAAAAAGTTTTCAGGCAACTAATGCAGGTTTTGGAACTATTCACCCTAATGACATTGTTTAAGTCTTATGACTGCATTTTGTCAATTTGTCAGTCAGATACTTTATCACAACAATTTCATTACTCAAAGTTTACGCTTCAAGCAGTGAAAGATGAAAAATTGTGTCATGTTAATAACATGACACAATTTTTCATCTTTCACTGCTTTTATATCTTATTAAAATTTAATTTAATTTATTTATTTAATTCAGACACAGTGATCCATATTTATATTAGTATACTTAAAAATTATGTTAGTAACGAAAGTTATACATGGCACAATAATCATACAGTAGATTACATCCGATACCGGTTCTTATCGACATGCAACTGCACACAATTCCGCGATGATGTACAGTCCATTTTGCCAGCCACAACGCTAAGAATGCCGTTGCCACTGCCGCGGACACGACTAAGCAAAGATGCCGCTCTTTTTCTAAGGATGGCATGAAAGCCATCGATGCGAGCGTCGGCAAACATGGCTGACGCGATGCAGTGCTTCGGAAGCCGCAACAGCATTCTAAAGGCATTGTTATACTGAACGCGCAGGGCGTTGATTGTCTTCTGCGTATAATTGACCCATAGACTGCACGTTTAAAAAGATTAGCAAAACGCCCGAAACAAAGTTACTTTTACTGCCTTAGAGCAGCGTGCAAATCTACGAGCCAACATATTTATTTATTAAAACTTTATGCACAAGTAAAAAAATACTGTACAAAGGCGGACTTAATGCCTGAGGCATTTTCTACCAGTCAACCTTAGGGTGATGCAGAGACAGCCAACGCCCACCGCTCCCTCTCAATAACCTCGTGGTCCGGGAGGTCATCCGAGACCCAGTGGCCCAGGTACTTGAATCGCGAAACTCTGGTTAAAGAAACACTGTCTATGAGGACGGGTGGTACGTTCATGACCTTATGGCTCGGTGATTGGAACACCAATAACTCACTCTTCTTTACATTATACCTGAGCCCATGAGCCCCGGTATTCCACACATTTAGCGAGGAGTTTACGTACGGCGCTTATGGAGGGGCCCAATAAATAACACCATATCGTCAGCGTAGCTGATGTTCTTTACAAATTTTCCGTCTATGGAGCAGCCGACATTGGTGTTGCTGAGTCTCTCGATGAGCCCGTTTACGTATAGATTGAAGAGACGAGGCGAGGTTAAACCTCCTTGCCTTACTCCACACTTCAGTCTGTACCCATCGGAGGTCGCACACGCGCACTTAATAACATTAACTTGGTTGGTGTACCAATAATCAAAACTGCTAATGACTTCTTCAGGGAGGCTGGTTTCTGTCCTCATTTTGTACCAAAGCACAACATAGGACACCAAATCGAAAGCTTTCGAAAGGTCTAAAAACAGGCATAGACTGGAGTTTTTCTATCGGTGTAGTACCGAGTAAAACTGACTACTGACACCATTATATTCTGTCCAATCAACATTTTAGACGAATTGCTGCCCTGTCAGCTTTGAAAGCGACAAGAAATCAATATTAACCCACCAAAAACATTTTGTAAAAAACTAGTCAAATCTCGATGGAGCTACTTGTTTATCTCTAAAAAGTAATGAAATCTAGACAAAGTCGTGCCAAGTCTAATGTTCCTTACTGCGATTTCTTTATTATAATAGTTAATGTTGTGTGACTTGGCCGTTGAACATTCTTTATAGGTTAGTGGGTACAAGTCAATTTTGTTTACATGTAATGTTATATCTGTTGTAACTACCTATGTTTGTTAAGTGAGATAATAGCCCATACTGGTATTGGTAATTGGACGCTAGTGTCTCATTTTAGGCTGTTGTTGATTGTGCAACACATATATTCAGCATTGACAATGCTGACTTCTGCTCTCTTCTTTTTGGACCGTCAAATCGACCACCGATCTAACATAACATAGACGTACAGATGGACTTCTATCAATGATTAGAAGTCCATCTGTACTGGAAATTATTTTTTATACTGTTTGTTTCAGGCTCGCCTATACATAAGTATTATTGAAATACGCAGCTTTATCAAGCTAACAATAGACTGGTTATTGAATCAACATTTTCCAAGTGGCAAATTTCCATCGTCAATGGGTAGCGGTTCTGGCGACAGATAGGTGCAATGGTGTCATGGAGCACCTGGTTTTGTACCCTTGTGTACCCTTCAACGCCTAAATCACACAACATTAACGATAACAATAACGAAATCGCAGTAAGGAACCTTAGACTTGACACGACTTTGTCTAGATTTCATTAATTTTTTGAGATAAACAAGCTCCATCGAGACTTGGGTAGTTTTTTACAGAATATTTTTGGTGGGATTTCACTTCTTTTTGTAGAAACGTGGGACGCTATAGGCTAGATTAAATTAGAAGATGTATACCACTACGCTGGGTTTTTGCAATGACAGTCGATTTTTTTATGTACCAATAGTAGAAGGGGGCATTACCATATCTCTAATACAGCTGAGATCAGCTGACGGTTTCCCATCAGGTACTTCAGACCTTTGATTTTTGACATCAAATGAAGCGGCCCATCAGGTACTTCAGACCTTTGATTTTTGACATCAAATGAAGCGGCCCACCAAGTTGAATATTTTTTGTAAAGGCGATATGTCGATCTCTAATAGTTTGGTTGGGCTCTTGTGTTTTCTAATCAGGGTCACCAGGTACTCCAGATCTTCGATTATCCTAGTTTTTATAGTTTTCTCTTTATGTGGCCATTAAAACCTAACTCTGTACCAAATGTCTGAGTTTGTGGGAAGTACTAGTTCTATTCTGATGATCATGAGTGAGTATTATAAATGCGAAACTTGGCTTTCGCTTAACTTCGGACATAAATGACCTACAGATTTGAAATTTTGGATTCTAAGTATGTGATTATAGCTTACTGGATGACGAAAATTTCTGCATTCTGGTCTTATCCAGAGGTTCTCAAATAGGGGCCTTAAAATGCGGCAAAATGGTTCCAGTAAAGGATGGTACGGCAATGTTTTCTTATATGTTGACTAATTTCATGTTAGTCAATCAGTTATTGGCTACACCATTGCCAATTCAACATCCTCTGACAGTGTAGTATGTCTAAGAGTCTATTACCTGTCAGTAGCCTCTTCTGCAATCTTTTCCAAAGCGGGATCGGGCGTAGGCTCAAACTGACTGTTGCACGCCACAATGTCTGCAGGCACCAGGGTGCACGCCTGGTCGATATCCCAGCGAAAGCATCCATTGTTTTTCTTCTTGTATATCTTGCACATACCCGGACTAAGTAAAGGAAAATATCACACAAAAATAATTTAGGTGCTCACGATTTTAAACTCGCCAGGTGAAAAACGCATTCCTACTTACCTGCATATAGGATTGTGTAGCTTGTCAATCAAAGCTTTATCAAAAGGATTTCGTACTTTTCTATTTGTTGGCGGAGGCGTTGATTTGTAAATATTATTTTGGCAATCATTTCTATCACCCATTTCGAAATTAACGTTATTTTTGTTGATGCTGTTTCGTGACAGGCATGGCACAGTGACCTCCCCTCACCCCTGTCCGGTTTAAAAGTTTACTTCTGTGCCACAGATAAGAAACTGGTACTCGGTAGCAAGAAGCTCTGTGTCCGTCCATGCCTGAATGAAAAAAAACGGCCGCATTCCGAATTGAGCTGTAATCGATTTGAGCGCGCTTACACCCGTTCCGAGTTGGCGTGAGTGCGATAACGATGTCCCGTGAATCGCCATATATGACCTCATTACATGCGCCATCTTGCGATAACGCCGAACATGCCGTATAATAAATTATAATATTTTTTTTTGGTATGACATCTCGTAGTTGACCTGGAGAGGTCGTGACTACTTAACCGGACTATCCTGTGGCTGCCTTAAGCGGACTCAAAGCCTCCAGCCAGGGGCGTAAAACTACTTACATTACTAAGCGAACGCTCGCTAAGGGCACCCCCTGTGGGGTACGGACCTCGGCTTAGGGCGTCGCTGACGGGAGGACAGCAAGATGGGACAGGCTGGATCAGATTTTGTTGATTATTATTATTCGGGGAATTTAAAGCTACAGGCTCAGCTACGGCGCGGGCTGGCACTTCGTCGAGCAAGGGTCGGGGGGGACAATTACGTCGGGATCTTCGCGAGGAACCTCGGCGGCGAGGTCGGAATGTCGGTCTGTGTTTGTGCACTGTACTGGTGGCCCTACTGCTCTCCTGAATGAGAGTTATGTGGTCATCGGGATCGGTGAGGACATGCTTGGGACGGCGGACATGACTAATCGAGGAGGGAATGTAGCTAGCGGCCTTGACAACCAGAGGGTTGCGGTGATTCGCGGCGGTCTCGAAGAAACGCTTTGAAATGCGTTTCATGAACTGGCGGATAGTGGGAATCTTGAGGTCAACGTGAAGGATCTCGTTACGAACGTACCAGGGGGAGTCTGTAATCCTACGGAGGAACTTGTTCTGGAGGGTCTGCATTCTATTGAAGCGATGGGGCTTGGCGTGTGCAAAGACTGCACTGGCATATGTCATGATCGGGCGGATGCACGCTGTGTAGATACGCATTTTGCACTTTAGTGACAATTTGCTACGTGCATTGAGGACAAAGTGAAGTCTACCTAGAGCGAAGGCGGCGCGCGAACGAGCCGCCTTAATGTGCTCTGAAAAAGAGAGGTGTTCGTCTAGTACGACACCCAGGTATTTGGCTCGCTTCTCCCAAGGGATCGGCTTGCCGAACATGGTGATCGGTCGAGATTATAATACAATTCGCTCACAGTGATATATAGTAAACGAGTTGAGAGTTGATAAATGATAATGATAAATGATAAATGATTTTATTTCTGTAAGTAGGTTTTTTTACAAAACACTTTTACACGTCAATACTATTAAGACCATGTGGATTGATGTCTGAAATGGTCTTTTGAGGAAAGAACCACACAGAATGAGTGGACCTGTCCAGTCAGTGCACGCATTTGTCAGTAATCATGCAGCTCAACACAACACATATGGAGCTCAACGATTCGACGAACATTACCAAAGAAAGGACATTTGGGTAGGCCGCATAAATTGCTCAAACTGCCAGACCATGATTAAAACTAATTTTAAAAATTAAAAATTGATTGAGATAAAAAAAAAAACAACAAATCCACACTGCCTTCACATTCACAATAATTAAAATATTATAATACTTTACAAAGTAAATTTTCACGTCATTGTATAGTATGTCAAAGTGTAAAAATCCAAGAATAAACATGGTCAGATCATATGAGGACTCTGTAGACTGGTGTCTGAAATGGTCTTTTGAGGAAAGAACCACACTGATTTGAGTGGACCTGTCCAGTCAGTGCATGCATTTGTCAATCATGGTGCAGCTCAACTCAGAACTAAGGAGCTCAACGATTCCACGAACAATACAAAAGAAAGGACATTTGGGTAGGCCGCGTTAAGTACTCAAACAGCCAGACCGTGATTAAAACAACTGAAAGAACAAAAAAACAATGACTCACATAGTCCTCACATTCTCAAAAATTTAAACAATTTTATACTTTAAACAGTAAATATAAAGATGTCATTGTTTATCTAAAAAAATCAAAAATAAAAGTTTAACAGCAAATTAAACATCGACAATATCTGTGTAAACTTATTGGAGCAGCTCAATCCCAAGCCTTCTTGTCCTCAATATAGCCTTTGACAGTATAATAGGCATTCTGGCATAATTTCCGATTTATAAAAGATTTGAATTTATTAAGGCTTAGTTCTTGAATGTGGCTAGGAAGTTTATTATAAAAACGAATACTTTGACATTTAAACGAGCTACCTATTTTCTTGAGTCTGGTAGTGGGAACAACAAATTTGTGTTTGTTCCTAGTATTTATGTTATGGATATCACTGTATTTTTTAAACAGATTAATATTTTTATGTGCATACAAAAGATTTTCATAAATATACTGAGAAGGCACAGTCATTATATTAATCTCTTTAAATTTGTCTCTGAGGGAGTGTCTGGGACTTAGTTTATAAATTGAACGAATTGCCCTTTTTTGTAAAACAAAAATTGTCTGAATATCGGCGGCATTTCCCCACAAAAGAATACCGAACAGTTGAAGTTCAGAATACGATTAATAATATTCACCACAGCACGTTAAAGTTACTAGAAATGAATTCGTTACAAGAATTTTGTGGATCCAAGAAAATTAAGCCCATTTCGAGCTACTAATTAGTTAGTTTCCCATTTTTTCTTAGAATAATTTAAGATTTCATGTTTTCCCTTTCATTTAATTTATCAAGTTTGTTGAGATTTCATGCTTATAATATTGATCTTAACGATCGATGCAATAAAAGTACATGATTTTTTTTTTTTCCCGGGTGAGGCTAGCGAATTTTCGAAAATCTTTGAATGCAGTTTTCTTTGTATTCAAAAATAAAGGAATGTTTGTCTGCAGTTTTAAGAGTACTTTCCTTTCAGTTGGCATTACATAATTCCACCCTGTATAATTCCAGGGATATACCCAGCGGTTTAACAATAGTTGGCTGTTGGCTCTGCGGGCAGCCCTCTGGGACTCTATCACCTCTATGTCACAGAGCATCTTATAATACTGGTATAGAGTGCCATCCCCCGGGATTTTTATGCCAACCTGTCACAAGTAGCACCACCTGGATTTCATGTTGCATAACTAGCTATACTATAACGAGTATACCTACTCTGTTCTATTTTCATTTGGTTGCATTTGAATATATTTTCCGTAGTTGTCGATTGATTTATTTAAAAAGTACCAAGTTTGGTAGCTTGACATTAATTTTACAGTAGTTTGTAAATAAAAACTGCTCCACATGAAATGTAATCAATCTACAAGCACGGAAATGTGCACATTTATTCTTCTAGATAGTTTGTAAAGGTTAATTTAGTTTTTATTGAAACAAGTTTGTTGTTGAATAATCAATACATACATTTATTTTCACGTTTGCTTTAAGTGCATAAAAATTAAAATAAATAAGAAATTAAAAAAGCACTTTTAAACAACTCATAAGTCTAAGTTGTTTGGTAGATACATCCAGTGAGTCCTATGTGAAATATTTGCCTTAAATTTACAGAACAAGATTACTAGATGGCACACCAAAAAAATGGATGTGCACGTGAAGTCAACTTTACCCCCCTGCTCTATCTATGTATTGTATGACACAATCTATCTGTCAATAATAAATGCTGGCCGCATTCCGAATTGCGATGTAAACGATTTCAGCACCCGTTCCGAGTTGGCGTGAGCGCGATAACGATGTCCCGTGAATCGTCATAGATGACGTCATGACATGCGCCATCTTGCGATAACGCCGACCATGCCCTATATCGGCACATTCCTAATTAGTCCATAATCGCTGACAGCGCTCACAGCGATAATTAGCGTTCCGATTTAGATATCACGATTATGACAGCTGACAATTCGGTCACAGTGTTAATTCTATATCGCATGGTCGGCGTTATCGCAAGATGGCGCATGTCATGACGTCATCTTTGACGATTCACGGGACATCGTTATCGCGCTCACGCTAACTCGGAACGATTGTAAGCGCGCTAAAATCGATTACTTCCAATTCGGAAAGCAGCCTAATAATACCACTGTGAGCGAATGGGGAAGGTCGGGCAAAGCTAATTGTAGATGGCGTGACCATAGCTAGGTCCCTACGGCCTACAAAATTTTTGACATTTCGTTCATTCATTTCATTTTATGTTCATTCATGAGTTTGATTTTATTTCACTATTTCGTTATTTTCGGTGATTTCAGTATTTTAAATCAAGTACTTGACATGGAAAGTGTCAGAATTTTAAACCTTGAATATTTCCTCGTAATCACTTTCTTCAAAATGTTCACGACATAAATTCGAACTCAAAAAAATCTGTACGAATAGCTTTAAAGCACAATCTTCTAATTTTAGGGGCTTACGAGAAATTCGAACTCCAATTTCGGAGTATCTAGGAACACAACAACGAGTCAAATTTCGCTAAAATAAAATAAAACCACATAACGCCTTGAATTTTTAGCTTGTGTTGGGAACTAGCTACGACAGCGCCATTTTGACAGTTGCCTTCCCCATTGTTGACAGCTCTGAGTTGTCATAATCGTGATATGTAAATCGGAACGCAAAAATCGATGTGAGCGCTGTCAGCGATTATGGTCTTTTTCGGAATGCACCCGCTGTCATCACTTCATCAGTGTCATCGATCGGTGTCATTCTCGTGGTGGTTATATTCGAAAAATTACAATAATCGATATTTCTTCAATAATTAAAAAAATATCGATGCTATTAATTTTTAATTTTCACTGCTCCCCGCAGAGGTTATGTAGGTAACAGAGTAACTTTTTAAATTAAATGATGGAGAGTCATAATTTAAGTTGTGAGCCAATGGATATTGATACAAGTGGCCATTCTATTAAAGAAATGGATATTTCTTTCAATGAATCGTTTCCCATGAAGACTTCTATAAAGACTGAAAAAGCGGAGGATCGTATTGAAGAGGTTCATCTAACCAATAATAACAAAATGCCAGATAGTCAGCCTGTTGTTAAGAAATATCACATCAAAAGGAAACGCAAAAATCAGCAGAAATCAACAAAAAGTACGAAGGACGTAGTATTTCAGTTACTGTCCGTCTCAATAATTATCTTAATGTCAATATTTGCACTCCATATCTATAGTTTGAAGTGCTTTGACGATTTCAATATTGAAGAACTAAGAAACACACTTTCTAATAAAGTATTTGGTCAGACAGAAGCAGTGAATAATATTATACAGACATTAGAACTACAAGGCGAAAGAAGTAAACTTGTACTCTTCTCTGGAGGTACTGGAGTTGGGAAATCATTTGCCTCCTCTATTCTGTTAGATGCTGCAGGGCCTTGCTCAAATGTGTATCATTATACCATGCCCAGTTTCACAAACACATTTTCAACAGACTTTATGTATGGTCTGACTATGTGCAAGAAGTCATTATTTATAGTGGATGATTTGACTGCAAATGATATGCATAATATCAAGAGACAATTAAAGGAAGTAACAGAGAAGAGTGAAAACTTGGGAAAAGACATAACTGTTATATTAATATACAATTGTTATGAATCAACCAAAGAGTTCATCAAAAACTGTGATGAGTCATTTCATAAAAGACTACTGGAGAACTTTGTTGAGATAAAGGCATTTAAAAAGTTGGTGGAATTTAAAACTCTGACAAAAGCACATTTAAAGGAATGTATAAAACAAGAGTTGGGTGACAGAAAACTTGACATCAAAGAACTAGAGGACATATTGAAGAACTTTGATGTTACTGTTGATGGCTGCAAAGGTGTTCACGCTAAGATGAAGTATCTGAATATTGTTTGAGGTATGTTCTTAGCTTCGTAAACAATGACAGCTTTATTGTATAGTAGTGTATGCATATTTAGCAAAGTAGTATTGTATTTATATTTGTATGCATATTCCATCAATGTAGTGATATGTAAATAAATAAAGTACAGGGTAATTAGTGTTGTTTTATTATTCAATAGATAAGTAACATTCTGTAGATGTAAATTTTGCGAGCAGTGTGAAATTTTAAAAGAAATACCATGTGTTATTGTAGATCAAAAGAACTTTATTTTAGAGAATTTTACATGATAATCGGCAATGCAGAGGTCCAAGAAATTATGTTGAATACAAATATACTGATAATTCTTTAATACACCTATACTTCACATTTGGATATTATTCTACAACAAACTTAGCCTTCATGAGAAAACAGAGAAAATCCTAAATGTTTGTGGTGCATTTAAAGTACAAAATACTTTGGTAATATTTCTAACTATAAAACATATTATAAAATAATCTCAACCACATATCTAGGCAAGGGTGCAATTTGTTTAGAATTTTGACTAAATACATTGTTCATATTTACTAATTCAACACCCTAATAAAGATTTCAATGCTGATATAGCCTTACAAATATTAACTTTGCAATCTTTTGTTTGGCTTCATAACATTAAACACAATTCTAGCTGAATATAGATAATGTTAATCTATTGAGGATTATCAGCAATTTTACTACACAAGTAATTATTAATTGAAAATTATGACACAAAAACGATTTATCCTAGTATATTTAAAAAATGTACTCCTATTGCAATGCACCCATATTATGTATATATTTTTAATGTCATGAAACCATTTGTATTCGGCCTCATAGGCATATTATAGCACAATTGTGTTTAGCATCTGTACCACTTGTGTGACAGTACAAATGGTCACATGTAATGACAAAGTTTAAGTACATATATAATGTAAAATAATTTATTATGATATATTATTATTATAAGAATTGTAAATGTACTTAATAAAAAGCAGCCAATGGAAAAGTTAAATGTAATTTGAAAAGCCCCCCTAAATGTATAAGCCAGTGAGATAAATGCATGCAAACAGGTAAATGTGCATTATTAACAATTTGCGGAGAGCATTTTTTTTTTGATAAAGTTTTATTATTGAATTTAAGCTGATTGTAGCTGTGTATAGGTACCCCTTTAATTTGGTGTTTGGACCTCTGTCCAGGGAAGACTAAAAGTATACATCAATACTTAAAATATCCTTGTCCTCAAGAGATGTGTGGAGCATTCTGGAAGATACAATCATGATGATAGATTTGTGCATCATACTGAATTAGGTAGGTATATATACATCATATTTTCACATTAGTATTTGATTAAATTCTGACATAAATTTAACAGTTCATTAGTAAATATTGTATTTCATTGAAGTTCATGTAACATATTAATCTATTTAATAAAATATTATATAATTTAATACCAGTAATAAAG
Source organism: Dasypolia templi (assembly GCA_963555695.1). Lineage (NCBI taxonomy): Eukaryota > Metazoa > Arthropoda > Insecta > Lepidoptera > Noctuidae > Dasypolia > Dasypolia templi. Next base: position 18,881,837 of record OY743146.1, on the reverse strand, counting down.
TTGGTGTTTGATTTGGAGCGTTATGAACATTAATACTTTAAAAGTGTATTTAAATAGTTACCCAAAAGATTTTATTGGGAAAAGGGATTTTATTAGACCCAATGCTAACTCTCAGCTATAGTTATACATTTTACAAAGATAAACATTAAGCGAATTTAAAGTATGTTAGCTGTTAGGCTACTGTTTAACATATCTATGAAAAATAAAATTCAAAAATGATAACTTAGTACATAAATAAAAACATTAAAATGACATACTGTGATGTTTACAGACTGAGCTTATAAAACTAACGAGCTGTTTTATGCGTATTTTACGCTATTTTCCAACAATGGATAAGCACAACAGGTGTTTCTAGGTAGGTACCTATATCTATCTATGCCTTCTGGGGTCCGGCGGGCTCCGCGAGCGAGTACTAGCCTTTTAACATTAACGGAGAGCCACTACTTACGTAGAAGTAAATGATTAAATAAATTCAACATGATCTATTATATAACAAACCCTCATTAAATATTTTCAAAGAAAAATTGTTATTTAGCTAATGACGAAGACGACACTTTTAAACATACAATGTGCAAATCAATATCTATGTACACAATGTAGCTTTATGTACCTAGGTAGGTATGTAAATATATATGTTAAAAATTAATTTAAAAATGTTGATTAATTACTAAATATGCGTAGGTAACAATAAAGACTAGAATACATTTTTAGTTTTTACAGTTATTGGCACTAATTTCAATGATAATGGCACAACTATGTACTCTGTATACAGTGAAAGTACCAACATGAAAAGTTGATTAACAATGTAGATTGTTTTATTATGCATATAATATTACAATTCCAACTCCCTTTGATGTTCGTAAATTAAGTTTTGCTAACTATACTAAAATATATTACAAAATTGTAAAAAACGTGGTTAAATGTCATTTATATCTAATTATATTTATAGGAAATACTGAATTTACTGCAGACTTACAGTTGTAGATCCAATATATAAAGCACATTTCTGAAGTGAAACTGTGCAAAAAACACTATACATTTATTACATTAATATCACTGTTGACAAAGCTCCTTTTAGTTAATACAAATACCAACAAGCAGACCATTCTCTTGCACAGTTATCACTTTAAAATTATAAGCTATCTCAAGTCGGTACGATTTGTTTTAGTAAGCAGGTACGGAACTGATAGGTACAGCAAACAATCAGTTCAGCTCAATGAAATAGTAATTAAAGGAAATATCATATCACACTAATGCTCTGGTGAGGAAAGCCAAAAGCAGAATAATGTTATTAACGTTAAAATCTAAAATTGACGAAATTGATATAATCCACTTAAAATATAATACCCACATTGATGCTGCACTAGCTAATACATAAACGAAGTTCTAAGTAATTGAAGAAAATGTAATGCGATTGAGGTATTCTACAAATACAAAGATGAAAGTTAAGTTAATTTTAATAAACTACGAACTCACTGTTCGGATAACTCTAAATGTGTAGTGCCAATAACTGCATGATTTATTAGTTATTAAATCTTACTAACTAGGTATTTGATAACAAATAGAACACCATTTTTAAGCACGACAAAACATTCATAGTTAAAAATGTAGAGAGACTTACTGCGAAGTGCTAAATATTCTAAATTTTGAAACTTTTTGCTGATTTACTTATAATATAGATTCATTAGTATCAGATCTGTTATTATGTTGAGATTTCATTTATGTTGCTAAACAACACTTTGCCTTGATATTCGTTGACATATCTTCGATTTTGTCAGAGATCAGATTGTTTGTACACTCTACTATAACTAGCACAAAGCATTGAATTTAACGGTATCACATTTTAGCCACATCGTAATTTTTTATTAAGTGACTAACGGATAAGAATCAACTTCCGAAACGCTTACACCGGTGTCAATAACATTTACCTATAAGTAATTAACTTAATTTTTTGGATTACAAAGAATTCTAATAAAATTCGTGTAAGTTTTATAGCAGAATTGGATAATACATTTTATATTGTACGACGAAGAGGATCGTAGTGTCCTGGTCTCATTCAATACTATGAAAAGTTATAATTGTTGCAACGGCATCACCATTACAGATAATCTGATTTGCGAGACCATTATCCTCTACCGTATAGGAGTGGGTTGTAGAAGGGACTAGTTAGGAGCGATGGAAATGTATTGCCGTCCACTTGTTGTGGCGTTTGTGCCATATGCGAGTCTCTTGCGACTGGTGTGTGCCTCGTCGGCCTTCACCGTCCACACTTTGCGTGACGCATACGTATGCGATTACAGCTACATCGTCACCGAGCAGATGCACTCTAGGATTTAGAATCGTCGTATTGGTTTTCACTAGTGTCGGCGTGTTATCAATAAAGAACTTATGAAATTCGACGCCTTCCACTAGGTTACCTAGTGCATCAGGATCAAACGCTGTTACGTTAGGGTCACATAATTTGGAATAGGTTTCATAGTCACCGTTATTGATTGCGTCTATAAGCACTTCAGTTACTTTGATTACTTCTGCCCGGCGCAAAGAAGCGTTGCTGTCGCCACGAGCTTTTCCAAACGAATCAGCTTTCGTTAACGATTCATCATCATGGTCTTTGGAAATTACAGTAATTGCTCTATCTACGCCCTTCTTATCCTTGTCCAGATCATCATCTTCCAATGTTGTGCTGCTGTCGGTCGACTCTTTTACTTGCGACCCATCTCCTTTCTTGTTCGCCATAGATTTTCCTGAGAAATTACGTGTAGCAAGCATGGTTGTCAAGATGGCTCCTTTCAGTTTGCGCCGTGCATTGAATTTCTTCAAGCAGTCCACGGTCTCTTGCCTGTGCATAACAGAAGCAACACGTTCGCGGTGGCAGATCCAAGGGTGTTTAAGGGCTTCGGAAGCCGTTATTCTCTTGCTTGGATTTACAGTTAGCATCTGGTTTATGAGGCTTTTCGCTTCAGGTGTCACCGTATCCCATTCTGGAGACGGGTAATCATAAGCGCCTGCTTTAATTTGACCGTACAGTCGATGTTGATCTTCATCCCAAAATGGAGGATATCCAACAAGCAAAATGTATAAAATCACACCGCACGCCCAGATATCTACAGGCTTACCATAGGGTTCCTTTTTAAGTACTTCAGGTGATAAATAGCCAGGAGTACCGGCAAAACCAAACCACGCTTGTTGGTCGCCTTGTACTTCAATAGCTAATCCAAAATCAGCAAGTTTCACAGCAGCTCCTTTAGCTTTGCTGGCCAGTAAAAGATTTTCTGGTTTTAAGTCTCTGTGCACAACTCCATTATGGTGACAATGGTGTACAGATTCAAGAATTTGTTGTATACAGTGAGATGCATCAGCTTCAGAGTAAAATTCTCGGGCAACAATGTCTTCAAACAATTCGCCGCCCGTTACTAAGTCGAATACCAGATAGTGAAAATGCTCCTCTTGAATAGAATCATGAAGTCTTACGATATTAGGATGCTGAAGTTTCCGGCAAATTCGCGCCTCTCTCTCCAACTTTTGGAAGTCTCTGGCTGAGAGTTTTTTAGTATTTATAATTTTGGCCGCAAATTCATAGCCAGTTGATTTTTGCACAGCACGTCGCACGATTGAAAAGGCTCCTTTTCCCAATTCTTCTTTTAGATCATAATTATCAGAAAATCGCGTACTCACAATTTCACGGTTTGGATTGGCCATTTTAACACAGTATACTTACTTCACCAGTTTGTAATAGTTAACTTACTCCGTAAACTTTGAGCACGAACTTCAATATCTGAGAATGTAACTGCAACAAAAAAAAAACTTGAGTGTTATTGAAACTAGTTTCATTTTAATGTCATGTCATGATTGCGGCGTAGTTATAGTTCTATAATTGGATTTTTTTAAAAGATGTCAAAACTTGACAGCGATCGGAAGACTATGATGTGTTGTTAATAACAAAGGTGCACAAATAAATATTTTCGGGATAAAGGTATCATAGTGTAGGTACCTAACCGATTTTGAGTTTTATTTTTGTTAGATAAAAACAAATCCAATGAAGCGAAGTTACAAATACATAAAACGTGAATTATACAATTAACATTCGTAATGCATCATTTATAAAATAAGTTTTGTAAACGCATATCGATCTTATGTTAATATCTTATGCTTTTGGGCAGTATATCGTATTCTTACAAATAAATGTTTTATAAAATCTATGAGTCGGTAGTTACCTACAATAAGAACTATAAAAGCTATTTATATTTTCTGTGTTATATCTTGCTCTTCTTATTCCACTCACGAAATGGTCAAAAAATAGAAATTGTCAAAGAGCGGATGAATTTATCCGAATGAAAAACGTCGGCACTATTTTGGTCACTCAAGCTAAATTGAAGTTCTGCATGCTTAATATAAAACGCGTAGATGCCTAGACAATAGTAATCGTGGTCACAAACATAGACTTCTAATATTAACACTACGGCACCGGGATGACATTTAGTTAACGCAAAATAATCGATACACCATTGTCTCTACACATTCACCAAAATTCCGAGGACATAATAATGTAACCGATTTAATATGTCTATTCCGATCACGACAGAAACCCCAAACACAAAGTCACAAATAGTTTAAAAATATCACTGATATGTTTTTTTTTTACTAATAAAATTATCATTACGCGACTTTGGCCGATATTCTTAGCGTTACGAACTCGTACGTATGGTTCGCGATGTATTTTTAATGGTACAAATTAAGTTCATCAACCGAATAGGAAGAGAAAATGCTCGCAAAAAGCGTTTAAAAATATCTTATTTACCTATTATGTGCCCATTTTACACAATATTCGACAAGATGAAGATCAAAAACGAAGGGCCTGGCCCTACACCACACTCTCCTTCTGCTCCGGACACGAGCTTCGGGGTCAAACTCATAGACATTTGTGTGTTGCCAGGATGGTTCACTTAATAACTGTACATTATAAAAAATTCAAAGTAGCGTTTCTATTAGTAAAAAGTGTATCTGCAGTTGTAAATGTCAATTACAAACTTTATAGCCGCCAATGTTTCAGAAATACACCTCAGATTCTTGCAATATAATTGTTTTTCTTCCTAACATTTTTCCTTGTGTCCACACTGAGTGTTGTTTCGTAAAATCGATATATTAGCGCAACGCTAAACCAAAGAGAACTGTGGAAACTGTGGTCTGCGCCATCTTGTAGAAACTACATACAACAATATTATTCGTTCAGGAACAACTTACAGCTAACTAATTTAAACTGTTCGAATCATAGTGCATTGATTATAATGAGACCCCATTTATGGCTGAAGATGCGAATGTGCCACAAAGGTTATTAGCTTTACTGAATATGATCAACGAGATGACAAATTGTCATCGTTTTATTACATTTATAAATAACGTAGGTCGAAATGTATTAACTTTATTTCTCTGCAATGTAATGTAATGTGACTTATGTGACAATATTTATGCACGCACGGCACTTATTAGATAGTCCTACATACCTGTTAAATACGTACGACAGTTTTTATTGGAGAATTTACCAAGTACCTACCTTAAAATTGCGTCATACTTAATTAAATTAGGTTCTACCGTAAATCGGCATTTTTTGTTATTATTATTTCATGACGAATCCTTTATCATGTACTCATGTTAGGCAAATCAATTGATTGATCTGCTGTTGTAGTTCACTTGTACACATATTTTTTTGCCTTGCCATAGGTAACCTTTACAGGAAGGTAATCTGTACTGAAACATTCAGCTAAAAGAGCAATAGGTATTCATAAAATATTGGAGTACTTACATTATATGTTCAAGCATTCCTAAATTATTGTTAAGCTTTAGAATATATACGAGGGCGGCACTGAAAATTTCGGGAATCAAGGAAGTGACACAACATTACTATTTAAAAATGTATTTTTTGCTTTTCGAAGTATTCTCCGCGAAATTTGACACATTTTTCCATACGATGGAACCAATCATTGAAGCAACCATTCCATTCGGAAGTTGGGGTCTCCAAAATGGCCGTTTTGTAGGCGTCCACAGCTTCTTCAGGTGATGAAAATCTCTGTCCACGCAATTTATTCTTTATTTTAGGGAAAGTATAGAAATCATTAGGGCTTAGGTCGGGGCTGTACGGCGGATGGTCTAAAAATTCTATGTTTTCTTGCTCTAAAAACTCTTTTGTTCTGTGTGCGGTGTGAGAACTTCGCATTGTCGTGATGGAGGATGATGCGGCGGTTGCAGTTCTCTTTACGGAGTTCAGAAGCGATCTGTGGCAAACAAATCCTTTTTTTTTTTTTTTTTTTTTTTTTTTGGGTGGGAAATCATCAAATGACTTCTCCCGCTCTGGGTGGAGCGGGAGGGCGTGTCAGACTTTTACTGACTAAAACCCACCCGTGTTCCTTCAGTTGCCTGTGCCAGGGCCACGGTTTTCTCTGTGGAATAACCCGCGACCCTGAGGCGTCGGCCCTATCGGACCCCGTCATTTTGTGCTGACATCTCTTTGAGGCGCGCGTGGAACACAACGCGCCGTCGACCCGGGCCTGGTCCTTACCGGACGGCGAGCTACCCATGGCTCGCCGTCCGCAAGCCCGCGCCTACAGTGGCCGGGAATCTGCTTGCGATTCCCGACGCCCAGGGCGTCTCCTGCGGCGACTAGGGGCGTGAGGGCGCAAGGCTCTCTCCCTCTCGCGCTCCGCCTCCTCCTTTGCGAGCATTACTGCTTCGCAGAAGGAGGTGACGGCTTTCCATTCCCTCTCGCTCCGTACCATGGCCTGGACCAGGGCCGGACGCGAGAGATCGCCGCCGCCAATCGCCTCCGCGAGGACACTGCGGTGCTCCGCCCAAGCTGGGCATACCTCCACCGTATGCTCCACCGTGTCCTCCGGGCGATCCACACAATGGTGACACCCGGGCGTTTCCTGCCGCCTTATGCGAAACAGGAACCTCCCGAAACAACCGTGTCCGGTGAGGACCTGTGTCAGGCGGAAGGTGAGGACGCCGTGGCGCCTCTCCAACCACTCCTCAAAGAGGGGACTTACCGCCGCTATTGTGGCGTGCCCAGCACTGGGTTGCGACAATCGCACCCTCCATGTCGCCATGAGATCCCGCCGGAGCTCTGTCCGCTGTACCGTGATTTGTCGCGGCAGCGGAGTTACACCCCGGCGTTTTGCTTCCTCGCGCCACTCCCATACGTGCGCGAGGGCTTTTGCCTCCAGATCCCATGGCGGCAATCCGGCAAGGAGGCTCGCCGCCTCGCATGAGACCGTGCGGTATCCCCGGACCAGCCGGATGGCCATGACCCTTTGGGACGCGTTCAACCGGCGGGCCGGTCGGCGCCTCAAAGAACGCGCCCACACCGGTGCCCCGTAAAGGGCCATGGACCGCACGACTCCCGCGTAGAGCCTCCGGCAGGAGGCGTTTGGACCCCCTAGATTGGGCAGGAGCCGCCTCAAGGCAGCCCCAGCCCGCTCCAGTCTGGGAGCCAAACGTCGGAAGTGCTCCACGAAGTTCCACCGGCTGTCGAGGACGAGTCCCAGGTACTTCATCGTCGACTCGACACCGATGTGAACCCCTCCCGCCGTTATCTGGGAACCCGACAGTGGCGCGTTCCGAGGACCATGAAAACACATGGCCTCGGACTTGTGCAGGGCCACTTCGAGTCCCAACTGCCGGATCCTATCGACGATTGTCGCAACCCCGAGTGTCGCTTGTTCGGCCGCCTCCTGGTGCGACCTCCCCTGTGCCAGGACCAGCGTGTCGTCAGCGTAGCACACCACGCTGACGCCATTCGGGAGGTCCGCGCGCAGCACCCAGTCGTAACCGATATCCCACAGAAGCGGCCCCAGGACCGATCCCTGTGGGACACCGCACGACATCTCTCGCCGGTTCCACTCTCCCCGGTGACCGGGGTAGATGACGGCCCTGTCCGTCAAATAGGCCTCGACCACACGACAGAGGTAGGTCGGCATCCGGTGATACCGCAATGCCTCCCTGATGCAACTCCAGGGCAGGGTGTTGAAGGCATTGGCGATGTCTAGAGACACTGCCAAGACGGCCCCACCCCGGGCAACAGCATCCCCCTTCGTGAGGGCTCGCACGCGCATGATGGCGTCCACCGTAGAGCGCCCCCTGCGGAAACCAAACTGGCTCTCCGCCAAATCCGGCCCCACCCGCACCAGCCGCCCGACGAGGCGGTTTGCAATAACTCTTTCAAAGAGCTTGCCCACCTCGTCGAGCAGCACGATGGGCCGGTAAGCGGACGGAGAGTCCGCAGGGCGCCCCGGCTTCTTAATGAGGACCAGTTTCCCCGTCTTCCAGCGAAGTGGGAACTGGCCCTCCTCCAAGCATGCGCTTAGGAGCCCCATAAGTCGAGGCCCGAGAGCCTCCATGGCCAGAACCCAGGCTCTTCCAGGTAAGACGTCGGGTCCTCTCTTACTGCTCTCAATCTGAATCTTTCATTATTTCCATCTAATATTTGTCTTAAAAAAAATAGCTAATAGAAATAATTAGCAATCGACGTGTCTCAAAAAAGAAAAACCTTAGATGGTTGTAATAAAACTGGTATGTTTTGTAGGTACTTACTTTTTTTTTATACGGAAAAGTACGAGGGCTGCACTAAAAGTATCGGGAATGGAATATTTCCACTGTTCCTGTCATATTAAAATCTTTTTCATTGAAAACTCCTTGGTTTTAAAAATCGAATATCATTTATTTATTTAAAATTAAAAGATTCTCGGTCTTGTCACAAGGTTTTGTCAAACTTGTTAAGTTGTTGAGAAAATGGAATTGACTCGAGAAAATTCAAGAGCGATGATTTATTATGACTTTCGAAGTGGTTTAACACAAAAGCAGTGTGTTGACCGGATGATTTCTGTATTTGGTGATGAAGCCCCATTCGAAACCACAATTTATCGCTGGTTTGCTGAATTTCAACGTGGACGTGTCAAGCTCAGTGATAATCCCCGTCAAGGTCGTCCAAAAACTGCAGTCACCCAAGAAAACGTTGATGCTGTGCGTAAGCTGATTGAGGAAGATCGACATGTGCCATACCGCGAAATTCAGGCAACTTTAGACATTGGCATGAGTCAAATACAAATAATCTTGCATGAACAATTAGGTGTAAAAAAGTTGTTTTCCCGATGGATACCGCATTCGCTCTGTGAAGAGCAAAATGCGGCTCGCGTTACTTGGTGCATCAGAACTCTCGAAAGATTCCACGCAGGATGCTGTATACAACATCGTATCAGGTGACGAATCCTGGATATACGCGTACGAACCCGAAACAAAAAACCAGTCACGAGTTTGGGTGTTCGAAAATGAGGTAATGCCAACAAAAATTGTTCGTTCACGGAGTGTTGCAAAAAAAAATGGTGGCCACGTTTGTCTCCAAAACCGGCCATGTTACAACTATTCCTCTTGAGGGACTAAGAACGGTTAATGCAGAATGGTATGCTAGCATTTGTTTGCCACAGGTCGCTTCTGAACTCCGTAAAGAGAACTGCAACCGCCGCATCATCCTCCATCACGACAATGCGAGTTCTCACACCGCACACAGAGCAAAAGAGTTTTTAGAGCAAGAAAACATAGAATTTTTAGACCATCCGCCGTACAGCCCCGACCTAAGCCCTAATGATTTCTATACTTTCCCTAAAATAAAGAATAAATTGCGTGGACAGAGATTTTCATCACCTGAAGAAGCTGTGGACGCCTACAAAACGGCCATTTTGGAGACCCCAACTTCCGAATGGAATGGTTGCTTCAATGATTGGTTCCATCGTATGGAAAAATGTGTCAAATTTCGCGGAGAATACTTCGAAAAGCAAAAAATACATTTTTAAATAGTAATGTTGTGTCACTTCCTTGATTCCCGAAATGTTCAGTGCCGCCCTCGTAATTTAAAAAATCTCATGCAGTCGGAGGTATCTTCAATATTATAGACATAGACTCCGAGAAATTTTTCGATGTTTATTTTTTTAATTTACTTTTTCCTTTTGTGTGATTTTATGCGAAAACACGTGCACATTAAAGATAAGTAACTTATACTTGTCTTTTTATGTGCACGTGTTTCTGTAAAGCCGGCAATACATTTTGGCCAAGCCTCATCCAACGCGGGCGTAGGCAAATTGATACCGACACTGATCCGAAGTGAGGCGAGTCGTAGCGAGCGATCCCGAGTGGTGGCGAGGCACGCCAAGCCAACCGTATACATGTTGGCGCTCGCCTGCACTCAGCCAGCTAGGCGAGCGTTGACGAGCAATGGCGAGGCTCGACAATCGGGCTGTCTATATGTTGGTACTCGCCTTCGCTCGGCCAACTATGACCAACATGTGTTGCCGGCTTTACAAATAAACTAATTTGTCATTATTTCTTCTTTCATATTTCCAATAACATCACTCAATTGGTAGTCTTAGTTTGTTAAAGAAAAACGCAGAATTCCTTTTTGATAACTTTGGAAACCGTCACGAACTACCCTCCGTCTTCTTTTAAAGACAGTCTTCAGGCGGCGACCTCATAATAACTATTATGGGGCTAGCTACACTTGGAGATACTAATTAGAGTTTAGAATAACTTTCCGTTAAAAATTTGTCGCTCAATTTGTCATCAAAATTCTTAAGATCACAAAGCTGACTTCTGTCAAATGATAGGTCGTGGTTAGAACAGCCTTGTCACTCAAAAGCGTATTGTAAAACCTTGAGAAGATCGTTTCGAATGCCATAGGCGTTGTTGTTATTCCAGATTTTGTAGGAATATGTTCAGATATGAACTGCGAAAATATCCTTTCGGCTTTCAATTAATTGAATTTGCCTATGTCAATTAACTGACAGGATCTTTTTAGTTATAATATGAATTAAAATGCTGTTCATTGGTAAGCGCAACACTTGAGAACGGCTGGACCGATTTGGCTATTTTTTGTTTTAAAATTACACAGTAAAATTGGAATAGCTCCACGGAAAATTGGTAATACTTGTGGGAAAAACTGAAAGTCTTTTTTCCATGGGATTTGTGTATGAACAGGACATCGTCTGTTGGGTCAGCTAGTATAGAACTCTTTCCGAGAACTGTCTTTTTCCCCAAAGCCTTTTCTTGTCTGTTATTGGAACTCTGTTTCAGAAATGAATTAAACGCATGTCAACAAGTAAAAAGACACTATTTTCTGAGCGGATCGTTTATAGAACATCTAGTGGGTTGAGTGACAGGATATTCCGTTCAATGCAAATTCAAGTCTTCATTTCAGTATCAGATGTTGAACAGGTGCAAGATCTTCAACTTTATTCATCAACAATTAAAGTAATTAGTATATAACACATCACGCCTGTAATCCCAGAAGGGTTAGGCAGAGGTGTACCCACATTTCACCAGTTATGCTTAAGTCCCATGTAATAGGGGGCGAGCATATTGCCATCAACCGGGCACAAATCCAGACTACGGGCTGCTACTGAGAAATTCTAGATAGAAAATAATATACTAACACTAAGCCCGACCTGGGAATCGAACCCAGGACCTCATGCTCAGCAGTAGCTCTTGCGTCCACTGGACCAACGAGGCACAAATCCAAACAAAAAAAATCCATCATAAATGTTGCAGTGTATAAATTTTGTTACTGAAAAAGTCTAAAGTCTAATCAATGATTGATTAGCCTTTAGACTTTTTCAGTAACAAATCCAGTACGACGATCAATCGATCATCAGCACATAGAATTATTACGTGTGTTTGCTTATGTCTCATCGCTATCTGACATTATTGACATAACATCTATTTTAGGAGGGCTATACAGTTAGCAGTTGGTGGCCCAGTGGTAACGGCCGTGACTTACGAGGTGTAGGTCGCAGGTTCGAACCCAGACAGGCGATTTATTTTGTGTAAGTTATTTCATCACCACTGCTCTTAAAACGGTGAAGGAAAACATCGTGAAGAAAAATTCGAAGACATGTGACATCTACCAACCCGCACTGGGCCCGCGTGGTGGATTATCGACCCACTCCCTCTCATAGAGAGGACGCCTGTGTCCCAGCAGTGGGAACATAATAGGCTGATTATGTAAACAGTTAACATCAAGTCATGTTTTTCTGTAAATTTTGGCTGGCAGGAATCTAAAAGATTTCACAGAAGGAACGAAATTATGCTGATGCCAGAAAATCAGAATCCTATAACGGACGCCTTTTTTACCGTCTTGAAAAAAATAGGTGATCGGAGTAGAAGCTTAGGCATACTTTAATTTGTTGTTTTTTTTTTTTCAATAAAAAACTAAGAAATTAATCTAGAAATAAAAACTACATATTTGAAGTACTAAAGTAAACTAACGGTGTTTTGCTAAAATTGACAATGAATTGGTCATCATTTTTAAATATTCAACAGCTTCTGCCTTTTCTGACTTACAAAATGATCCTTCGTAAATCACAATCGTAAATCGTAAATACACATCACAATTATAACAGGCATGTTTCATAAATTGACGCCAAAGTTGGTTGTATGGACCCCTAATAATATGAACCCTTTTATTATAAAGGTTTTAGATGTTAGTTGTTAAATAAAGCTCAAAAACAAACTCTATTCAAATTCGTGTCACTCGCAGATACCGGTTACTTGGAATACATTATTTGATTACTGAAAAAACTCAACAAAGCCAACGTATGTTTTTTTTATTGGAGTTCTGGACTTAAACATTCTACTGTGTTCTTTGGACGACCAATTACTTTTTCACTACTGTACTGGCAAAGTTTACTAACTTATATGAAGTCAGCAGAAAATCTCATGAACATATACACTGCCAAATCATAAAAAAACTGTGTTGTTCTTTAAAAAATGTGTTCATATTAAAAATTCGTTTGCTTGTGTATGAGTTTTTCCATTATTTCTGATAAGATCTTAAAAAATGTTTCCAGTTTAGATTATACGCATATTGTTATCAGCCACAAACGGTGAATGGCAAAAGTTCGACACCGGTCTCTAACGGCGAAATGGGATGAAAGACCCCCTTGTGAACGGGCTAACTCCACCGAATTGATTCACAAAAATCAAAACTGGTTCGCATCTTGCGCAAGTGCAGGGGGAACAAATAAGGGCTTTCGGAACGGGCCCTTCCAAAATTCGTCGGTGCACAATGCACCCTCCGTACCATCCCCACGCAAGCACTCTTATTATTACGCGACTACGGTTCCTGTCCCCATATTGTTCATATTATTTTGGTATTCGCTAGACGCGTTACGAAGTTTTCGTATCTCTGTGCCGTTACTTTTGGAAACTTTAACAATTTCGCAGATATTAGTGTAAATTGTTTGCATAGACTGTGGTCTGAAATCTTAGTTGAAGAATGTTGTTATCTTGGGTTCGAAGCAGTGCAAATTATTCGCTCGTAGGTATTCGATTGGCTCCGTCTTCGATTCTGTCACCTAATATTTGCAGCGAAGGGAAGTATTAAGGTTTCGAACGCTGCGGTCGTCTCAAGTTGCTTTTCTCATGAGTGGACGTGCGTGTAAAATAATAACTTGAGAATAATATGTGTGGTAGGAGCGTCGGACGCACGGCGTGCCGCGTGCAGCAGCGCCCGCAAGCCTTTGTAGTGAACGAGTATTATCGATCGTGGACTACTTCGCTATCCGTGAAATGCGTTCTGTGTATTCGGCGATCGCTTCAATTTGGCGGGAGTCAGGTCACGCGCTAAGTATGAGGAGAATTTGGTAAGTTCACGAACTATTATTACTTTTATTATTTCATGGACTTAATCCATAATAAACATCAGAGAGTAAATTCTGTCATTTCAATGGGTAAATTAATTATTTATTTGATTTATTATGAAACTGTTGGTTTTGAAGCATGTGAATGTTCTCAGTTAAAGTTCTTCGTAAGAGTTAGATCATTAGATTGCTACTGGTAACTGTACATTTTGTATGGACTTTTGTTTATGACTGCTGCGACGATTTAAAATTAAATGGGAATGGATGGACAATTTTGAAGCAGAAGTACTGGGTAGTAGCCACTAACACCCCGTATACCTATGTGCTTCAATATAGTCCTAGACACAAGTGAAATTTCAGCGGTCAATGCACGCAGTCGATCATTAAACATTATGCATGATTATGAAATCCTACTCATTAAAATAATATTGTGAAGCAAATTTTACGAAGATATTTGTATAAGCTCGCTTGAAACAGGTCAATGAACTCTTGACGCCAAAAAGCACGGTAGTATGTACAAGTGATGTAAAACAGCTTTAAAAAATACAAAAGCAAGCTTTGCTTTCTTTGTAAGGAATCCTTACTTATTTTGTTCTCGACTAAGCATAAAGCGACTCAAAATTATTTTAATTTATTACCCACTGGTGACTCGCAGGGGAACCAAAGACTAACATGCAGTTTTTCATAGATGTAAAGTAGGCCTAAATGAGGTCGATTTAAAAAGGTTGCCAGTTGCCATTGCCTTCACATTCAATAACCAAAACTGTTGTAATAAAACAAGATCACATTAATTATAGGTACGTAAATATGCAGATGAATAATAAGTTGACGAAATCGCGCCCGTTTATTATATACCGATTTAAAACGAAAAGACGAATAATAATTGTCAATTGATTTTTTTTTATGTACATAATTTCTTACTAATGAAGGAATACAGTCAGTTAATTACTTATAATTTCGAGACCTGGCACTTGAAGTACGAAAATGTATTGTTTTAGCAACTTGGATATGTTTTAGCGTTTCTATTCTACTTCTCTCTAATAATTAATTCAAATTAATGAGGCTATAAACAAGGCTCAAGTTAATTATGCAGCCGAGGTAATGCAAGTCGGCTGGAATGTTTTAAGGCATACCTCCTTGGGCGTTAACCCACAGAAATGGTGAAAAATATATTCATAGGGGAAATTTCTTGGTAAATGCGATGTTTGCCTTTTACTATGTAAATTCACTCCACCAAGTTCTGAAAAATAAACGTAATATCTTTCATAGAAACTTCGTTCGATAGCAAACCTTCAAATAAATTCTTGTATGTTTTAGGAAACATGTTTACCTAGCACCCGACCGACCCTATCAATATAAGAATAGAATGGAAATAATCGTTAGGAAATATTTTTGTGCCTAGAAGTGTCGGGAAATCTTTGTAAGGTGAACGTTCAGATTTGTTTGGCAGATCGTGGTTAAAAATGGTCTCGAGGAATAGATCATTTTAAATCGCATGCCATCAAAATGAGGATTGCAAACGAAATGGATGCAATTAAGAAATATTTTGATGAAACCACCAAAATGTGTTTTGAATCTCTTAATTTTCTAGATTTCTTTTATATATTATTTATTTTCTGTAGGTACCGACCAACCATCCCAGACCGACGCGCGAAACTTAGACAATGTAATATTTTCAAAATATTTAAGACACGAGTAACTTCGTAAATTTTCACGGCAGCTTGACGATCACGTTTTCGGAGGGAATGTTAGACAAATTGATATTTATGTAGGTAACTTTAGTATACAGTCAACATATCGGAAAATGGAGCCTTATAACCACTATCAAAATATTGGCTAAAGTTCGACTTTCCCAAACTATCCATCATTCGCCTAATTCACTTACCTAATCTCTGCACAAATATACCTACGGCAATCTGTTTATCTACTTTCATATCGGCTTTCTGTAATGTTCTGTATAACTGGGCAACATTAATGTAACCCAATCACGTTTTCAGGCCGACTGTACGTAAGTACAAATCGTTAGGCGAGATTTAGATTTGTGGGTATTTGATGGATATAATAACTTTACCTACCTAATGAACTAAAACTGATAGCAACAATACTGTGTAGGTAGAAACTAATTTTGCCACTAAACATGGTATTAGGATGGTAAACGTTGACATGAAAACCAAGAATCACGCCACAGGGCCTTATACAAGTGTTTTTGTAAAAGCTGACCGCTGAAACCATGTGGAAAACGGAAACCGTGCGGATGACGCGCGGCGGCAGCTTACCGAGACGTGTAGATAATTTGTGACTGTGTGCGTATAGTACAAAGTGTGCAAAAGCCGCGTGATCGTGGGGTAGCGCGGCCCACGTCTGCCATCGCTGACGTCATGACCCGCGCTGTGTACCAAACCATCGTTCTAAGTCCATGAAGAATACCTTGTATCTAGATATATAACAGATAGCTACTTATTACTCTTTCCACTTTTGCTCTGTCTACGCATCATGTTGCCAACAGCAATATATTTTCTTAAATTATCGAGATCGTCATGGCAGTTGCTATTCTTTTTTTTTTGTTTTAACACATACACATGAAATTATTGCGGGCTTCCGCGTCGTTAAACCAGGAACACAACCAGGATAACTCATACAGACGACATACAGTTCAATATACATGCTAATTCCTAGATAAGACAAGCAACCATCTAAAATGTTGGTATCATCAGTTTAACGACATCAGTTGAAAGAAATGCTTCGAATAGCGTTTCAGTTTATGCTTTTAATAATACATAAAGAAATCTAGAACTTAGTTGTTAATTTTATTTACCTACTTGTGAAATTTTAGATGTTCCAATTATATCATATTCCACGCCTACGAGAAACCTGCGCTAGCCTTAGGTCTTGGCAGATTTTGTTGAAAACATTTCTGAGTCTACAATATATTGGTTATTTGATATTGTATAGTTGTGTTAGTACTTGAAACACAGTTGTATGCGTAGGGCGGTTGGTCGAAATCGGATACTGCTGTAGCTCCGGTTACACATCACAATCCCTTGCATATTAATGCACGCTACACAACAGTTGATTTCAACTACGTTCAATAACAATTACCAAATAAAATGGACTAATTGTGAATCTATCGAAGCTCGTTTTCAGTATTCCAGTACGTTTGTCGGAAATTACTACAAAGCTTTAATATTTAATATAGGAATAAAATTTAAAGTTTCCCTTTACGTGATCAAAATCCGAATACGATAAGCAAGCTGGGAGCAGCACAGACGTTCGGCTCTGCATGCGGATCTTACCAACAGATTTGTTTTTGAATTATTCATATATTGTTTCTATGTTTCTCTGAATGAGTAACATATTCTATTAAATACAAGTAAAAATCCTTTTCCAGACCGTAAGTTTTATTTGACTAAATATAAAAGATTCTTAGTTTTATGAAAAGGTCATCAGCACCTAGCGCTGTCTACCTACTGCTGGATATTACAGCTATTACTACGTCGAGAATATAACAAGGGAATACATTAACTACTTTAAAAAAAAATCTTACAACAATCACTTACACCTTTCGTTCTGTTGAACCCACAAATTTTGGAGAGTTATGTGAATGTGACATGATTTACGTAGATTGCGGTGATTGCAGGATTTGGTTCGAGGTTTTCACACCTAATTTGTGATCTCTCACTTATGTAAAGGTACAAATTTAGATTGGATCTGGATTGGTCTCTGAACATCATTGTCATAATAAATGAAAATAAATTGGCATGTATTGTCGACAGTATTGAATCCCAATAAGCATACGTAAGAAATTCTATTATCAAAATATATATGTGCCTTTGGATTCGTAAGAAATTCTATTATCAAAATATATATGTGCCTTTGGATTCGTAAGAATCTAGACCGTTTCTTTTATATTGAGGAATACCTCACCTCGTTCACGTTATTGTCACATATACAAATCGTTCACGATATTCCAGACGGGCCTGCGGATTTATTGGTTTATTTGCGACAGACCTTCATAAAGTTTATATTCTGTTTAAGTAATAGTTGTGTAAGCAAAGATATATTATTTTATGTACGGTAGCGGTAGCTAAGTATTATTTAAATAAATGAGTTGGGAATAGATTAGGGTGAGGATTTAATATACGACGGCTTCATTTCTTCACTTCATACCTAATAACTTGAAGTTTGTGGAGCTTTTGTCTGCGCTTTACCTTTTAATGATCCGACTGACGTTAATCCTTATTTTAAACGAGTTTCACAAGAGCGAATGGCAGATATGTTGTATATAACATTTGTATGACGCTTTATATCACGATCTTTGGTTTCGATGCGAATAAAAACTGTAATGTGATTAATGCCACTTCAGATTTTCCTCAAAGTTAAAATAAATGTCAATCTTGGCTTCGCGGGGTCGGAACCCTCCGGCAACGATACACAGCGCGTTTTAGGAAAGACGTTATTTGAAGGATGTATTAAAAATGTTTGGTAAAAGTTTGGGTTTTTGGTATTTAAAATTTGTGCGCACTAAAAGTAGTTAGTAAATAGAGCAGACATATTTACAGTCCTAGTTATAAACTTTAATGAAAACCGTGGAAAATATTCGTTCATGTTATTTTATAACGTTTACTTCTATATGATTGTATAAGAACGCGAACATGTAACAGTGTTTTTATATTCCAAGTAAATAAAGACGCAAACAAGGAGGGCCATGATGAAATTCGCAGTGCTGTCTGTGCGTGCCTTATCTACCAATGTGGAGGCTTTTACCTCCTCAGTGTCTACCCCTTCCAACGAGCTTAGATGTACATGTATCATTTTAATTATTTTTATTTTGCCTATAAAGGAATTGTTGGGCTAAATTAGTACTACTGTAGCGAGGATATCATCGTAAGCTAAACTAATATAATAAACAGAAAATATTTTTTCTTTTTGTTTGTAATGGATACCACTCAAAATATATAACCGATTTGAAAAAAAATCTTTTAGCTTTATCATAAGCGGTTTTAGATCCCAACGAAAATAGCAATAATGTACAATACCCAAGGTATAAAATTGCCTGTAAAAGTCGTTATGTATTAGCATATACAGCGCACGCCAGCGCTGCGAAAACTATTGATGATACAAGAAATAATGTACTCCATGCTTAAAGTAATTGTTTTTTATGTCTAACTATTATACAAAGTCACAATAACCGTTGTTTGTTCAAGTTAATCAATCAAAACACGGGTAGAATCGAAAGATGATGGCAAAATCGTATCATGATACAGGAAATGTGGCTGTTATTTTAGTATATTGTGCTTCCGCTGGAGTTATAAAAGTAGACTTGGTACGTACTTACCTGAAAGAACATAGAATGTGTAAAAAATCATTAAATAAAACCTTTAAAAGCGCCTAAAAACCTTAAAAACCAAGGCCACGGTATCTCTTTCGAACAACCCGCGACCCTGGCAGAAATGTTCTCATACCTAATGTAAAATATACATTATTACCTTCGTAAATATAGTCCTCTCACCTCTTCACCGTATCCAGCGACAGCGACCCCGACTGCTTCTTTCCTTTTTTCTCTGGTGGCTAGCAAAACCAAATTTGGTTTTAAAAACCCGGTCACGAGAGACGGACAATGTGTGGGTCTCTTTTAACGCCACCAAAACGCAAGCTTGTCTTTTCACCGCAAAAAGGAGACGTTTCGACCAAAACCCGAATCTCTTCAAAGTCAGAGTGAACAGGCTTCTTCTGGGTAAGCTCACTCCATCGTAGACTTTGTCTCTGTCACTTCTGACCTAGACTAGAGTCAAGAGCAAACCCATCTCAAATAAATAATAAATAAACCTATTCTAGGTCCCTCCCCGTATTGGGGAAAGCAGAGCTATCCTAAATAGGGCTGCTTCATCGTCAGTCGTGCCGCCTACGTGCTGAGTCCCAGCTAAGGCCGATGATCCACCAAGACCTCGACCCCACCACCGATTCCCGATAGCCGCAGGGCTTATATAGCTCGTAGTCCTTCGAAAAGATGCCAGGGTCATCTGCGCAGGAAATTTGTTAAGTGGATAGGCAGTTGCGCTGGTGCAGATCCACTCTCTAGTCCTCGAAGTCCAGATGCCGATAGACCGGATAACCGGTACCACCGACAGGAAGTTGAGAATGCAGGAAGATGGCCGCAAATCAAACGATATAGAGAACTGACGTGCGCCCATTTAGGCACCCCAACACGTGCCTTGCTTCATCCCCACGACGACCGGTTTCTCTTGCCAATCGACCTTGTCCGTCCGCTGTACCGAAGAAGTCGATAAGATGTCTATAACACAGCCGTATTGGAAGACTCTTTCCGCCCCGAACAGACGTGCCTCTTCCGACTTACATTGCAGTACCGATGGTTTCCAACTCCGCTAGGGGTCCACGTTATACCCCGCAGCACTGGGTCCTCATCTGGACTTCGCCACCAGCATGCCCTGACCTACTAGGACAAGCGGCGCCCATGCCCTTGACTAGGACGCGTCGAACAAAAATAACCCCTATGGAACCTAGAGAAGAAGACTCTAGATGCCTCGGAGCAGGCTTCATTTTCTCGTTTGAGCTCGAGACCAAGGGCAACGTACGTAAATATGCTGAGAATTCGACTGTATTTATTTATTAAGAAAAATACGTTGCCAAGGAACGTTTAGTGCCCTATTAATGTCACACAAATGCGATGTCTAATCTTCAGCAGTCTCGGAGTTCATTCGTTTCGAGCAAAACACTAACAGTCACTGGCTTATGAATGTGTAATACTTACTCTGGAATGTCGTAAGTTGTTTTATGTAGATGGGTGACGAATGTAAGGGTCGCAGACAGCGTGACGCCAACTGCTGACCTCTCCGTCCGACCGTCCGTCTTACGATCGAAACCACTTTAATAACACCAAATCATTATACAAAGCACGTACAGCTGTTTCAGCATCCGAGACATCGCGGCGAAGAAAAAGCTTTTTTTACAAATAATATAAATTCATGTACCAAAGAAAACCCGATTTTATTACTTCGTTTATTTGAAAAAGAAAACCTTCGTTGCTAACTTAATCGTTTTCCGAAGGCCTTTGAATATGGAAGAGGCTGGGATATAGATAGTATGGATATATTTGTAAAACACCGCCAATTTGACTTAAACTCGAGCCAATGATTGCTTAATCGCGCCGATCAAATACCTTCATCAAGACGGTCTTTGATTCCTTGTGTTTGATAACGGCTGTTTAACATCGATTTTCTGTGATTCAAGTAGTTATTATTTTAGAGTTTTATTTCAGTTTCAGTTTTAAAATGGAGCTTAAGAATCTAGAAGACATTCAAATAATGTTTTCGTTTCAATTATTTTTTTCATATACATGATCCTGTACGTTTTTATTTGAAGCTGCATCTAATATGCAGTCATTCACCCTAACTGCGTAACACACTATCATAACATAAGATAACATCACGCCTGTAATCCCAGAAGGTTTAGGCAGAGGTGTACCTAAAGTACACCCACATTTCGCCAGTTATGCTTAAGTCCCATGTCATATGGGGCGAGCCTATTGCCATCAACCGGGCACGAATCCAGACTCCGGGCTGCTACTGACAAATTCCAAATAGAAAAACCCAACAACACTTTGCCCGACCTGGGAATCGAACCCAGGACCTCATGCTCAGCATTAGCTCTTGCGACCACTAGACCAACGAGGCAGACTAACACACTATCAATCACAACCTGAATCGTATTGAAGGAGTGCGAGTTTCTTTTAACCATTCGACTTTCCGCATCGACCGCGTTCGGCGCTCCGATTGGCCCTTCACCAATCGAAAGTTGCGCTCCTATTGCCAAGGGCCAATCGAAGCGCCGAACGCGTTCGATGCGTAAATTCGAGACGGTTAAAATAAACTCACACTAGGCCCTCTGCTGTTAGTATGTTACGCAGTTACCCCGCTGTTTATAAATTCCATGATAAATAGTAGCAACTTTCAACACTCATGTTGTAAAACATAAACGTAGGTACTTATCTCCTTACTTCGAAATTAATTTAAATTAAATTGTTTCCACGTTATATTTTAATTTTCATGCTGATTCAGTATCATAATAACAGTCCGTAAATTGTAGCGTTAGAGCCTTATTGTTATTTGTTTGCTTATGTAACAGTAGCTATATGTTCGCCTATGTTAGCTACCTATATGTTAACAATAAGAGGTTTCGGTGCTTATATTTAAGACACCAATAAAGTGCAGATCAATATTACGTCTGTAGCCGGTCGTAAAAGCTAAGCAATCATACCAAGTGTACGTACGATAACGTATCAAACGTTTGTTGAACTATGTATGTGTAGGCCTTCGGTTTCGGCAACAAGGAAATAATAATTTTGTGTATGGTATGTGTATCAAATATTGTTTGGTTCAGTTTAATCCCTGACGAGTCACGTGAATATTGTTTGATATTCTAATACTTAGATTTCGGGAATTATGTCTGTCTGTTAGCACATTACCATGTCTGAAATGACATCCATTTGTGAAGGTTCATCCCCATTTTCGGTTAATAAGATTTTATATGCACCCACAAAAAGCAACAAATAATAGGCAACAAATTGCAATTCTACTATGACTTAATTTTCTTCTTAAATCTCTTCTTCTTATTTCTTGTTTGCATCTTTGCTTGTAATAAGTTTCCCGGTTGGGGCTTGGTCGGTAGCGAGAAAGCAAAGCGGCGGGGCGTAGGTCGATAAAAGTTATTTAATAACAAGGAACACCCAGCCTTAGCAATGTAGTTAACCACCACGTGACCTGCCTACTTAATGCCTGTTATTGTCTAGTGTTCAGTAGGTAGGTATGTTGAATTATCAAACGATTTGCGCCTTAATGCTTGATAGATTTTGTTTGTCTAGATCGTAATTCCGCGTAAGATATTTCTTCGATAGTTACAATGGCACACAAGTGTTCGGTATCGTTGATAGTGGTTGAAACCAGTTTAAATTATTTGGCTCATATACGCCTACCTTGGTATATTTTTCATTAGTCATCATACCTTGGTATACATATTTTTATGAAGAAATTATAAAAAAACTGGGCTCGCTTTTTCCTTTTTAACGTCGCACACCTTCGGGTTGAAAAAAGAAACAGAATCTTCAAGTTTCTGGAGTGTAATTGAGTTTTTTTCTATGCATAATTGATTACATGGATCAGGTACAACTAATTGTTGGGTGAATCGCTGCTCACCTAGCTAGATCACTGAGTGGTCTGTATTAAGGAGAGAACCCTTAAAAATAAATTGTTTCCCTTTTTCGTTTTAAGTGAAATCGAAAACACTCATTAAGTCGTTCATATTTTGCCGGAGCGATGGCAAACGGCTGTTGTTTACAAAATTGATGGATTTCGAATGTTTGAAGAATCGTATTTAAAATTGTGACATGTTTACGAGATGGCTGTAGAAATCACCCAATGTTGACAATTTGTCTAAAATTTCAGGTTCAATATTGGGTTTCAGTGGTTTGAATGGCGACTTTTTAATTAAAACTGGTCGACTAAAGATCCAAATTGATGAAACAACTTAAAACAAACCTAACCACAGTTTTAACCAAGATAATAATGTGTTTTCCTTGTCAAGTTTTCGTATAAAAACAGATCTGTTTTTTTCGCCGAATTTTCCGCGCCCTTTGGCTCTAGTAGCAGTTCTTATTGTTGTTCTTTCATGTCTTGGAAATGTCAATGTAGCTTTTAGGGCTAAATGTGCTGTATCATTTAGATTTTGTTCTTATGAATACAATATAATATGTTCATCAAAGTTCGCGTAGGTACGTAACAGTTTTCAGGACATTGTCTTTGCTAATTATTTAGCAATCAAAATGAGTACCTATTTAATTCTTTTTAATCCGATCCTCAACAGTGCTTATAACTAAACCTTAGCACAATAAGATTTATTGCATTGGTACGTTTTCCAACAATTATCGTGATGCGAATGACAAGACTTTATAAATGATTAAGCTTTTATTGGAAAAACGAAGGTCTTCAGGAAAATAAGTAATCGAATTACTGAACGATACATACATATTAGGTAAGGTCAGGTTGTTATGTACCTACGAGTCCGACGATTGACGTACTGACTGAATTGGCAATGATAATAAGTAACGCCAATGTGATTTGTAACAGATAAAATTTGTCTAGGCACAATCGAATAAAGTTAAAACAATGTTATGTTACGTTGTTTAAACTTTATTCGATTGCGTAACGGTATCCATAAAACAGGATAGGTAATTAACTGATCAAACACATTTCGTATCATTAGATGACTCACTTACCTGATACACGGACAGCTAATAGCTTTCATTTATATAATTTATACTGGGATCCGACGTTAAATTGTAATGGAATCTTGATTAATTGAATTAAAAACAAATATAGCAACGTAACGATTGAAATATACCTGCGTATACTAGCTGCTTTATACTAGCGATTTCCTTCTCGTAATATTATAAACTTTCCAGTCTTGTTCTCGCTGGGGCACGCCACAATAGCGGCGATAAGTCCCCGCTTTGAGGAGTAGTTGGAGAGTCTCGCATAAACGCCCGGGTGTCACCATTGTGTGATCGCCCGGAGGACACGGTGGAGCATACGGTGGAGGTCTGCCCAGTTGGGGAGGAGCACCGCCGTGTTCTTGCGGAGGCGATCGGCGGCGGCGATTTCTCGCGTCCGGCCCTGGTCCAGGCCATGGTGCGGAGCAAGAGGAAATGGGAAGCCCTCACCTCCTTCTGACAAGCAGTAGTGCTTGCGCCGTCACGCCCCCATAGTCGCCGCAGGTGACGCCCTGGGTGTCGGGAGTCGCCTTCAGATTTTCGGCTACCGAAGGCGCGGGCTTGCGTGCTGCGAGCAATGGGTAGCTCGCCGTCCGGTTAGGACCAGGCCCGGGTCGACGGCGCGTCGTGTTCCACGAGCGCCTCAAAGAGTTGAGCACGATGTCAGCACACAGTGACGGGGTCCGATAGGGCCGATGCCTCAGGGACGCGGGATGTTCGAAAGAGACACCGTGGCCCTGGCACAGGCAACTGAAGGAACACGGGCGGGTCTGTAAAAGTCTGACACGCCCTCCGCTCCGACAGAGCGGGAGAAGTCATTTGATGATTTCCCATCCAAAAGCAAAAAAAAGTCTTGCTCCCGCTCAGGGGTTGAGTTTGGAAAAAATATTTCTAGTAGATTCACTCTTTAACGCACTGTTAGGGATGTATCTTCAAAAATTCATATTTATTCTATCTTCAGTGGTTCAGGACAAATGTTATCTGGAAATCAGTCAGTCTGTCAGTAACGAAATATTTATGAAACATCATAAGATTAAATAGGAGTCAGAACAGCCTGATAATGAAAATATGTAGAACCAACAGGTCTTTAATCACCTATGAAAGCGGATATTTACTGCCAAACTCTTAAAAGAATCGACAAAGTCCTCATTACTCTTATTGTAGCCAATAAATTGTCAGTAACATAAACACAAAGCAACATGTTTCCTTTAGGAAATGATACTGTATAAGGTTTACTGAAGCTTGAATCAACTACGAAAGAAAATAAACTACAACATTTGTACGGCGATTCTTATTTTCTACAGACTGCACTGGGTAAACTTTCTGTCATAGTAGATTTTATTGCTTGTATTCTTGGTAGTTTTCAAATTCCGTTAACTGTTATGTGGGGTGCCAATTGTGTGTTAATAGAATTTGCACTTATTTATAAACATTAAAATTTTGAGTCTCTAGCGGTTTTGGTAGCATCTATTAAACACCTGCTGCCTCAAATAGGTTCCCCGTCAAAACCTCAATGTGGTGCTTTGATAAATTCTAAATTTTTGGTCCTTATTAGCCTCATAATGGGCATTGTCCTCTGGGCAGTCAGCCCGCTACCAATTTTTCTGCATGACCATCGAATCTTCCCACAAACGATGGAGCAATTATAGCTCGCTCGTGCCGACACGAAAAAGAGACGAAAGATTCAAACTTTTCTCTCACTAGACCGTAACTTCATTTAAAGATTTGCAACATTAAAATAATCCAACTTAGGCTTTAGGTATGCCACACAGTAATGAGATAATTTGTGGATAACGCGTGGCGCCGCGCCGGCTGGTACCGCTGTGTTTGCATTAAGCCATTTACCTTTATTAGTATTAATTTAGCAGAAGCGAGTTGCAACTCGGCGCCTGTCTGCCTCACAGAACTGGGTCAATGACAAGCCCGCCGAGAATAGAACCGACGCTTTAGGGGTGGATGAGCTCTATTGTTGCCCCAGCGCTACTGAGAACTAGAGATGCCTCGTTCCACCAATTTAATTATCAATTCCACTTTTAGTCACATCACTTCGGTTAGCCTACAATACTGCGGTTCCTGAAGCGAATACAGGATAGACTGGACTGTGGGTAATAAATAAAACTTCCCAGCCTTTTTTCAACCGAGACCGCCTCAGCAACATGTTTTCTTTTATAGGAGGGATGTCGATGTGGAAAGGGTTATCGCCCATTTAAGGCATGACCTCCTAGTAGAACAATCAATCTGCGAAGTAGCCACATGTTACTTAATTCCTAGTTACTTAGTAGCCAATTAGCCAGCAACAACTAACTATAACTCCTACTCCCACTATAAACAATTACCCATTACTTCATTGGCTAAACACTATCTTCTACAAGGACACTGCCATAAAAATCTAGTTATGATCGTGTCGCATTTTCCACTATAAAGGTGCGCCGAAATGGAGTTGGTCAAATTAAAACGAGGCACGACGACGCCGGAATGTATATACTTTCCTTTTGGGACCAGGCCCAGCTCCGTTTATTATCTAGACATAATTTTATTTATTAGGACAGTTTTCTTTTATACTGTTTAAATATAACTCAAGTTATTGTAGAACATAAATACTTAAAGTTAATGTAACACAACAGCTTTGTACAGTTTGTACTTACTTTTTAAGCAAGCTTTTATTTTCGCTTGTAGCGTTGTCGATACACCGCCAATCTTTTTAAGCTTTTGTCCTTCGGCTTCTGTAAAGTAAATTAATTAAAAACTTTAGTAACAAGTATTCCTTAGATCTAACAAGATTTTTTTAATGAATATGCCTTGGGACAAGAACATTATTTTTGTTGATTAAGGGCCCTTTTTTCAGATGTAGTTAGTCTAGTGAAGGAAAATGTAATTAATTAATTATGGATTAGTTTTTTAAAACCAGTTGATATACTAACGTAGGTGAAACTATGCACCCTAGCAAAGAAATGGAAACCTTACTTATGATGATGGCGTTTTGTCAAACTTGCCACTTTGATCTCATATCTGGCGTTTGGTTAGGAACTCCAAGTTCAAATTTATTTTCAAATTGGGCTTGTGTATTGAATTTAATGATTCATGAACAATGGAAAATGCACGGAAATATCGTTTGAATGTTTCTCACTCCCACAATTCTTTCAACAAAGGAATAATTGAACTACCTATAAAATGGCGAAAATGCATAGATAACAATGGTACATAGTTTGATTGATTAATTATATAATTCATTTATTTAAAAAAAAACTGCTTGCTTGGCTTTTCCTTATACAACGCTAATTTCATCTGTAAGGAAATAACAACCTGCCATAATTTCGTCTAAATATATTCAATTTGCTCTGCTTCCTACCTACGCAATTTCTCATGGAAAAACATACGAGTATCAACAAATAAAGGAAGCTGCCCTAAAGACCTAGATGAGAGGAATTTGTTAAAGTCGAATATTGAATACGATAAACAAATTATGTTTGTGAGCTTAATAAGATGAAAATAACGATATTATGATGATCTTAAACATATAATGAATGTATAATGAAGTTGCACAGTAAAAACCTTGTTTACTTATAAAACATTATGCTTACATGATGAAGAGTCTACAGTTTCAAGCGAGTTGTTTGCGGGTATTTTCGTTTCAATGTGTTCAGTGTTAGGTACCCGCAACCATCAGTAGCTAATTTATTTTAAATACAGAGAAGGAGCAAGCACTGATCAAAGAGGAATGCCCATTTTTCACCTGACTATGTATAGAAATGAAATAAATCTTAAAAAACAGCTCATTAAATTTTATATTAATTACGCTTATCACAATGTTAAAAGAAACGCAGGATTTTTTAAAATTTTGTGTTTTGTTATGCGTATTCTACTTCAAGGGTAAACATATTAGCATGTTTTGAACGCATCTCAAACACCATTTTTTACAACGTTCCATTTTACACTCTGCTGCTTGACTTTATTCAACTCTTTTTCTGAGTTTCATACATTTTTTTACGTTTTATTTACTCAGTAAGTATTTCTTTTTTTGTCAATTTATAATACAGATTATTTAAAGATAAATGAATAATTAAATTAATGAATCATGCAATATGTAATTGAGTTAGGACGATTGAAACGTATTTTTTGACGTTTGACATTTAATGCTCGACACTCAATATAAATTGACAATCATCGAGAGTCTAAGCAGTGACATAAGGGCAGCTGGTTTTAAGGAATTCAAAAAGTAAAAAAGACGTTTTAGAACATAGATATGTATTATTAAGTAAGTATAACTATTTTAGACTAAACTTCGTGTGTTAAATAATTCGTTCTAGCACATTTATTTCTTTATAACGGCAAATCCTAACCTAAAAAGTAACATTAATATTTTTGGACTTCGTAGCGTTTCAATTGTGAAAATGACCATATGACATTATTTTCTAATCTTATAGGTAGTGTTTCTACTATACCTTATAACTATACATAAACTTTTATTATCAGGTTTTGAAATGTATGGGAACTGGGCATTGTTCTTTGCTTACTGTGTTTCTACCGTAAAATTCTCTGCGTTTGTGTATGATATCTACCTTCTTAAAATGTAGTTACGTTGTGATATACATAAATTGCTAGTAAGGTCATATGAAAAAGCACGCATGTAATATCAATAGAAAGAACACCATGTAGATTGGTGTCTGATTTGGTCTTTTGAGGAGATAACCATACAGATTGAATGGACCCGTCCAGTCAATACACGCATTTGTCAATAACCATGAAGCTCAACTCAGAACTTAAAGAGCTCAACGATTCGACGAACAATACCAAAGAAAGGGCATTTGGGTAAAACTAACAAAATTAAAAAAGTTATCAAAATAAAAATATATAATCAACACTAACCGTGTAAATTGATTGGAGCACCTCAATCCCAAGCTTTTTAGTGCTCCATATAGTTTTTGTGACAGTATATATAATAAGTTATGTTTAATTTAAAAAAAAAGTATAAGTTGGCTTCCGAACGAGCCGCCTATTTTCTTGAGCTCAGTGCGTGTGCCAGTTAGAACTTTGAAAGCTGGTGTCAATCGAACTAGAAATAATTCTTGCCTTTCCAACTCTTAGGTATTTAAGATTTGTAATTTTTGTACCCTACAATTTCTAACCTGCCTATTTAACAAAACACACGAAAGCAGTCAAAACCCTCTCAAAACCTATCTAGAGTACATCAATAAACGCAATTATTAATGAGCATGGCGACCTTAAACCAATTTGAAATTAAATGAAATGTTTATTTCTGTCAATAGATCTTTAAAGGCATTTTAAGGCCTGAAACTGCGTTCAGCGGACATCCTCGAAGTTCCATAAAAAAGTGCTCCGTCGCGCTATGAGGCCCGCCTCCGTGCGAAGGAATTCGTCGCGGGGACGCCCGCGCGGCTCTAATATTATCCCGAGTTATGTCAAAGACATTTCCTAACTAATTCTATTAATATAACTCTCGATTTCCATAAACCTTAGAGTCCTCTGTAGAGTCCTGTGTCTCTAAGTATTTGGATATGACGGCAATCGTTGTAGGAGCGCTTCTTAGGCCGCGTGAATAAAGTATTTAATAGTCTTCTATCAGACGGAAACGAGGTGAGTCCTTCAACGGTTGAGTCATGCTGGTTTTAATGTAGTGCCTGCTCTTCCAGCATACTCAAATGGATTCAGACCGAAAATTTCCTAGAAGCCAACGTGAGGATGCATCGAGATGTAGTCGCGGTGGACAAGGGTCTAACCCCGCTCTCCTCAAATCAAGAATCTTGACTTGACTCGCGAGTCGCGAGGTTGTCGACATGTGGGATGTAGACTCAGCGATAATTGTGCCAATAGTCGTAAAAGCCAATGGCTTAATAACCACGCGCCTCGACCAGCACCTGAGGAGGCTCTCGTTGTGCAGCTGGCCTTGAGGGTTTTATTCAGAAAGCTGTACTTCTGTTCCCGATACCGGCGGGCTACGTCTTTTATAAATTTCAAAATGTTTTAATCATAAAAATATTTAAACAAATTATTCATAAGTGTCTAAATCGCAGATTTATAAATATGACACTTGCATATTAGTACACAGGCTGTTAAACAAAGTTATACACTCTAAAATAACGTTTAAAAATAAAATAAAAAACACAAAAACGTATTACTAGACGAAAAAACAACATCTGCCTAAGACCAACACGTACTAACTGCGGAAGGAAAAACATATTATATGAAGGAGAATTATATAATAAATTGCCTAATGAGAGCATTAAAGAGATCCAGTCCTTACTCTATACAAAAAAAAAACGCGACGGACACACAGCGCCTTAGGCTGATTGTCCGATTGTCAAGCAGAGGACGCGTCGATAGCGACGCGTCCTCTGCTTGACAATGAGCTTTGCATTTGTGTGAGTGCACATAGGTGCACTCACACAAATGCAAAGCTCATTTACACATTCAGGTACTAAACTATATTCACTTGCTACTATTAACAATGTGTAATTGCTATTGACTTGCCATCATGAAACGATGGGTATGTAATGGAACACTCACTTTTTCTTGCTAGTGTTACCCACAGCACGGCAAGAAAAATATATTTGTGTATCTAGTAATTACTATTTTATTTACGAGTACCTACCGTTCTTCATAAGTTCGTGTATTAAGTGTTAAGATTAGCTTGTATTTCTCATATTAAGTGATTTGTAGTATTTTTGAGGAATAAATGTCTTAAATCGTAAATAAAATAATGGTGATATATTAAGTTCTCCATCGACACGACACGGATGCGCACCGTAAACTAACTGAACTAGTGTTAATTAAATAATACGGTCTCCGCGACGGTGACCGTAGCCTTCCCACGGAGCCCACCCTCCAGTCCAGTATCGCGCTCTATGCACAAACAGAAGAAAATAATAGAATTTCCATCGTAGATACCTATTTCTACAGGATTTGATATTTCATTGAACAACTGCTATTACAAAAGTTTGATAACTAGGAAAGTTAAGCTATCTAGTGTTTCAGTCCGTATCGTTGTCTAATTAGTTTCTATTTTGTGAGACTACCTGTATAACATAGAGCATTGCCAATTATTCATGAAACAGACTTCGCCCAGAGATTTAAATAGCGGGGCAAGTAATGGGCGCTATTAGGTAAATAATATGCGCTTTAGTAAATCAATTTGTCGGATTTTATCCGCGTAATGACTGTCTCTGATTTTACTTTTTTAGTAATCGGAACGAGCGATCAAAATGAATAAATAATTTACTTAATTTGGGGAATGATAAATTTATCATTAGCTTAGGTAATGTTTCCCATGTTTTGCTTTTACACGATAGAATACTCCAACCAAAAGTTTTTGAACGCGTAATTGGAATTGTGTTTGCCGTTCCTCCATAACATTTATTTTAACGTGGTCTTTAACATTGATCGGATACATTGCGCAATCTACTGTGAAATTAAACCTGTAAATTATGTGTGTTTGCATAATGTATTTTTTATCTGCCACATAAAGTCGCTTGCAGGCACTATATCAAATGAGATAAATTTTCTATTTGCAGTCGGTCATACATAGGTACGACAATGAGTACTGTGCACATAAATTAATCTGCATCGTTTTAATAAATATAAAATAACGTTAGTTTTGTATAGATCAATTACAATCCAACTTTATATCTAAGAAAATCCCTAGGTACCTCAATAACCAAAATTGCCAATTAAGATGAGAAATTGGCTCAACGAAACTAAACATTTGCTCCTCTATTTGTATATCTTAATTATAATATATAATTACACTATAAAATATTTATGTTTATGAAACTGTATTTAGTTTTAGTGACGTCAGTTACACCATCCTCCTTTGCCCTCGTCAAATCTGTCATTGGCAGAACAGTCGAGTTTGCGAGCAAATTGCTACAAATTCATCTTGATTACTTCACATGATTAAATTCAATGTTGGTCACATAGATACAGAAACAAGAATATTGTGCTTAGGATCTTAGTAGGTAATAAAATTCTACTTGAACCAACAGAAATGGTTCCCTGTCCGCTATAAAGATATGCTTCGAAATCGCAGAATTATTCCGCTTTCATGTACTAGGTACCTGTACAATTCCGTTACTTTGCAGATAGCTTTTGCAAGAATTCGTGAAACTCCTGAATTTGTGAGGCAAACAAGCTCCGTGTTTAGTTATGAATTGATGTTGGACCATTTCGCAGCCGTCGACACGAGGTGAGAACGTGGTCGAAGTGTGAAAGTTTAACGACATCAAATATTTACAAATTTCCGCTCCGAACTGGAAGCAGACGCACTCGCTCCGTTTCTCCTTACCTAATGCATACTGCAATTTGCAATATTACCTCCACCGTAGCCTTGCCAGGCTTCTACCTATAATTGTATAATAATTCTTATTGGTGTTTTTGCTTGTTTTTTATAGGTACACCTGTAAAAAAACAAGCCTACGCAATCTAGGTACCCTAGCTTATAGCAGTACTCATCGTAAAAATAACAAGTCGATTGTAATCAAAGAAAGTTTTGTATCTGCCTCTCACAAGTTTTATAAAATGGCATCGCATGAACTTCTCAGATCTCGTAAGCTCGGCAGTCGGAGGACTTGGCTAAGTAGTTTTTGGTAAAGTTCCACAGTAAAATACTGGGCAATAAATGAAGTTCCGAAAGGGCGTAAATTACAATTAGGTTGCTAATAAGAGTAATGAGTAGGCCGGCCTGTATTACGTCGGTAATTATCTATATACATTGCTCATTTACGGGCTTTCTGAAGCGGCAAGATATGAATGCCATAGTATCTATTGAATATAGGTACTTACCATACAAAAAAAAAAGGAATGAGAATGTACAAAAGTAAATGAGAATCGGCAAAAAATTATCGAAGCTGGTCTAAGCACCAATAATCATCATTCATGTCATTAGATAGGTATTTTATTATAATACAAAAATTACTATGGCGGCTTATTTCAAATCGCTGTGTGAAAAAAGTTATGGTGATGTTTCCTAGGGCGGTACTGGACGGTAAGCAAAGGGTCCCTTACCTAGTGCTAGTGGTCTTAGTTTGAATATTTGCAAATGATATGTCCTCTGTCCATGTACGCTCCACGTAACATCGCCCTATATTTTTTCACACAGCGCGGCAGCGATTTGAAATGAACCGCCATTGTAGTTATTGCTCTAGAATAAAATATGTACCTATCTAATGACATGTTTGGTTGTTATTAGTCGTGGGGACCATTTGGTCCGGTCCTCCTTTGTTTTCTTCGTTTATAGAACTATTAATTTGTGCCATGTTTTGCCTTATCTTATTCGACCTTACGATACCTTCCTATCATTACTATTATCCTAAAAAAAAATATCAATCTGTTTTGTTAATAACTAAAACAAACAACAGATACAGATGTCGAAGTAATCTTCTTCACTTTCAGTAAATTAAAACTATTAGCAAAACTCAATTATGAGGCACTTGGCGCATCAATTTTGAACATAGACTTTAATCCTATTCTTAGCACAACAGACGCAAAACCGCTACCGACAAATTCATTGAAGAACTGACTTTAGCCATAGCCGAAAACACTGTAATTAAAAAAGTAACTCTAAATAGAAGAATCTAAAACCCTGGATAACTCCTGGCCTGTTGCGGTGCATGAGAAACAGAGATGCCATGCACAGAAACCTCAAGCAGACTCCAGATAACGAAACGTTATATATAACCTACAAACGATACAGAAACTTTTGTAACATGGCTCTTCGATACGGAAGAACTCAGCAAAGCAAGCAATAACCCAAAATTACTCTGGGATACCATAAAACGTATAATAAATACCACAAAAACTACAGGCTCGTCCACTCAATTGCTATCCTCATCACCCACACCTGCACAGTCATGTAGCAATGTGAATTCCTTTTTTGTAAATATTGGCAAGAAACTTGCAGATGACATTATAAAAACGAGGCCTTCACAACAACCACCTACCCCACAAAACAGTTCTATATCAACTTCATCCTTTGTCTTGGATAAAACTGACCCGGAAGAAAGTATATCTATCATAAATTCACTGCGACTACATGCTGCTACTGGTTTGGATGGCATTTCACCTAGGATACTACAGAAATTTTCCACCACTCTGGCGCCAATTTTATGCCATATATTAAATATTTGTTTTGAAACAGCTGTTTTTTCCAACTTCCTTTAAAAAGGCAATAAGCTGTCCAATCTTCAAGTGGGGTGACGGAACCTTGCCGAATAACTACCGTCCTATAGCTGTATTAACCGCTTTATCCAAAGTTCTTGAACGCTTGATTAACAATAGATTGGTTAGTTACCTGGAGCATTGCAAGATAATCTCGCAACAACAATATGGCTTCCGCAAAAATAAGGAAACCTGAGACGCAGTTCATGACCTAACCAGCTTTGTCATTGATCATATAAATGAAAATAAAAAGGTCCTTACTATGTTTCTAGATCTCGCAAAAGCGTTCGACACTGTTCCCGTATCTACACTCTTAATAAAACTTGAGAAAATAGGCGTCAGGGAGCATCAACTGGATCTTTTTCAAAGCTATCTCTCCAATCGTTCGCAATAAGTCAGGATCGATGGCCATTACAGCGACGACCTTTCAATTCACAACGGGGTCCCACAAGGTAGCATTTTGGGCTCGACTCTTTTCTTAATCTTTATTAATGACCTGTGTGATCTCAATATCGTTAATGCTAAGGTAATATCCTTTGCAGATGACACAGTAATAACCTTCATCGCGGATTCCTGGTCACAACTACAGCAGCAAGCTCAGCTTGGCTTTGATGTGGCGTTAAATTGGCTTAATTCCCACACTTTAACCCTTAACACCTCCAAAACTAAATTTCTGACTTATTCTAAGAGCTCGGTTTCTCAGCCAAAGACTCCAATTTCGATCAAAGCTCACACTGGTCATCCTCAAATACAGGGTTCAATATGTAAATGCCCTCTTTTAACCTCTGTTGAAAGCATCAGATACCTTGGAATAGTCTTGGACAGGCATCTCAACTTTAAGTCTCATACTGGTCTGCTAACTGGACGAGTTCGCAAACTGATATACATCTTTAAAACTCTCCGGCATATCGCCAATCCCATTATAATACGTAATGTCTATTTCGCACTTTGCCTATCCATCGTAACATATTGCATTTCTAGTTGGGGCGGCGCAGCTAAAACCACCCTCAACCCGCTAGAAGTAGCACATAGCATATATAGCATATATACCCAAAGGGCTTGCAATTCTCTTCGTATCCAGTATAACGCCTACAGGGCGCTGTTACGTCTGCCGCGCTTCTGCAGTGCGTCAACAATGTTCGCTGAGTCTCGCACAGACGGCTTTGATGCAACATGGTGCAAAAAGACAGCCTCACTGCTAAGCAGATTGTGTGGGAGCAGTAACAGCATCCTGAATGTAATAGGCAATAAGTTGGACAGCCCACTGGTGTGGAACCTCACCCAGAGGACTAAGTCCCTCTTAGATATTAGGTACTAACATAGTTTTTAATATCATACTAACGGTATTAATGTAACTTTAAATGTATTAATGTAATTAATGGATCAATGGTTGTCTGAATAAATATATATATTATTATTATTATTATATAGGGTCATATTAAAAGTAGCCACTTTTCGTCCTATTCTATTTCCAACTGATCAACGATACAATGACTGCAAACTGTTAAATGTTAAAAACAAGACTGTCATTCTGCAACACCGCTGCACCCCATACCGAATAATAGAAAATAAAAAACTGAAAATATCTTAACATAGGTGATGAACATGGACAAGCACACACACACACACACACCCAATCACATACACACGCCCACACACACACACATTTAACTTAAATAATGTTATTTTATTTCAATGAAATCAAAACAGTCTTAAACTTTAAATTGTCTAACTCAATTCTTCGAAATTGTATTAAAAACATCAGAAGCACTATGTAACTTTTACGTCATTGTACCTTAGGGGACCGGACTGCTTCTCCTTAACACAGGTTACCATAACCTAGCTAGGAGAGCAGTGCTCACCCACACGTTTGTAGAAATAGTACTTATTTTGTAAAACGGTTTAAAACGTGTACACAATCCTTTGTTTTGTTTAAATAAATTGATTGATTGATTGAAAATTCGCATCGACTCAGCCCAAGAAAATATTTTTTTTTTCTGGGTTTGAGTTTCACCCTAGTAGATACCTAAGTATATTTTGAATAGTATTTACCTACCTATCTATGGAGCTTTGTTTGTTCCGTTGTAATGTGAAATCAAGTCTCGTACACACTGGCGCGACGCCACAGCACGACACAAATGTACCGCGTCGCGCGACGATCAGTGCCTTTGTGTCGCGCTGTGGCGTCGCGCCGTTCTGCGGGAGCCTTTACTCATGTGACCGAACGTAGGTAATTATCTCAAGGACGCTGTTCCTCTTTATTAGTACTGTAACGTTTGTCCGACTTTATTACATTTCAATTCATTAAAAAAAAATATAAATCAATGGTAACAATGGTAATAACAATATTTATTAGGTAAGATCTCGGAACGCTGTTATATATGTACTCATATCGCGTAAATAGGTATAAATTATTAAAATATTTTTCTTTTATCTTGCATAACACTTTTATAATTTGACTGTTATTCATTATTCATATTTTTAGTAACAATTTTTAATTTTGGTTAAAGTAATAAGTAGATAAATAAGACAGCAGAAGCCTTAGTTTTTTTAAAGAGGAGACCAAAGGTATAAAGTATAAAAATAAACGTATACGGGCTTTAAATTAATAAAGACAATACCCCTATAATTTGTATTTACTCGACGTACGACGTCGGCCGGTTTCCCCTAAGACCGCGCTCGATGACAATGTAAATGTACCTTAGGTAGTACCATAAATAATTTATTCAAGAAAACCAACAGCATATAGGTACAATCAACATTGGCTTACAAAAGTATTTAGGAAACGTATGCATGACTTATCTGCTAGATTTTCTCTAAAAGACCTATATCTCGAATGGCCTCGCACAGGTCTTTTTACTGTTTTTTGTCGTTTTTTTGGATGTTAATTCTGTTAGTTTATATTTTTTTGTTTATTATTTTTTTCCTTCTATTTATTTCTTTTACTATTTTTTTCCCTGTGCCTGTCCGAAATAAAATATTTGTCTTTCTTTCTTTATTTTTAAATATTCTTATAATTTAAGATTGTAAAGAAATTTCCAAAAAACGCATTACTATAATCTGTAGATTTACAAACGATTCCCCAAAGTAGTCAATCATAACAAAGCAAATCATGAACATACATAACCAATAGATAGAAATATCTTCCGAGTCGTTATGAATGAATGGTAATTACAG
The DNA here is from genome assembly GCA_963555695.1 of Dasypolia templi. Taxonomy (NCBI): domain Eukaryota; kingdom Metazoa; phylum Arthropoda; class Insecta; order Lepidoptera; family Noctuidae; genus Dasypolia; species Dasypolia templi. The sequence goes on along the minus strand of OY743146.1, from coordinate 18,844,532 downwards.
AAAGTACAGTACAGCTAATAATAGCTATCTATCTACTCACACAGACACACACACACACTACTGCGCACCGCGTCCCTCGCTCTTCTTCTTTTTCAAACAGAGATTTGTACGTCGGACCCATAAATACGTACTCGTACTTACTTATCGTCCAAAATCAAAATCAAAACGCCCGCCCTTCACCACTTCCTAGTGCTGTAGCTGGAAAGAAGAAGTGACGCAACAAACTCCCCAGCAGCACAGCTGCCTGTTCGGTTAGAAGAACTGAATTATATACAATAGTAAGTAATTAACAAAACATTAATTTAAATTAATTGCCATACGTCAGCCAACATACCAACAAAAAATAAAACAATAAAATCAAGCAAAATTAAAATCTATAGTACATAAATAAAAGCCTCCAGGCCTAAAATAATAGCTGACGTATGCAATACTGGATTATGTACACACAAATGATAAACTAGGACCATCGAAGTAAAATAATTAACAAAACAATTACTGTAACAATAACAAAAACCATAGACATCAAGACGACCAGTCACCACAAGCAGCACCCGTTCACGAGCATAACGCAAAGATCAGCCATTACCCCCCTCGCCATATTTGAGGGAAGGAGGCAACCCGACCCCCGACGCTACCGCAATCAGTGACATCTAAGGGAGCATGACGAACTTGCTGCGGGTTGCCCAGGCAAGAATAATATGATCAATTGTCGAGGTCGCTAGCTCACCACATATTGCAATACAGCTCATTAAAAATCATTGTAATGAGTAGATCATGTCAATAACAAATGAAGATAACAAGATAATTGAATTGACTCATCTAACCTGTCAGTAGGTAAGCTGATTCTGGAGAAAGAACATAAACATTGTCTTGAGTTAATCACAGCGACCAACTGTTCTTATCGTTTAATTTAAGTAGTCGTTAATGGAATTATATGCCTTTGAACAAAGGTTGGATTTTATTTGAGCCTTAAACGCATTAAAATCTATCAAAGAAGAGGGTAGCTTGTTATAAAATGTTATACCAAGCCCAACAAATGAGTTATGAACCTTATGAAGCCGGTGAAAGGGAGCACGTAGTTAGTTCTTATTTCTGGGTTAATATTAAGAAAATCACTGTTTCTAGTGTATAAGTGTATAATTTGCCTTATATATAACATGTTGGCGAAGATGAATTGTGATGCCGTGAGAAAACCAATATCTTTAAAAAAAACTAAGATAAACTCAGGCTCCTAGCTGATGAAATGCTCGGACAGCTCGTTTTTGAAGGACGAATATGTTTTGAATATCAGCGACTTTGCCCCACAACAGAATACCGTAGGACATAACGCTGTGGAAATAACTAAAATAGACTAACCGAGCTGTATCAACGTCAGTGTATTGTCCTTATACAGTGTATTGTACTTATTGGCGGCTGAACTGAGCCTCCCCGATAGGCTAGATATATGTGGGACCCACTGAAGTTTGGCATCTGCTGTTGCCCAAAAATACTGCTGAGTCTACAGTTTCAAGCAGCTCTTTATTTATGACGAAGTTGGGTCCTAGATTTCTAACATTCGGTAAGACGAACTAAACACATTTCGTTTTCTTGGCATTGAGAACTAGGTTATTTGCCGTAAACCAATCTGTAACCATTGTGAGTGCACTGTTTTTACGTTCTAATCTTTTCTATTCCTGTCTACTTTAAAAATAAGAGAGGTATCATCTGCAAACAGTACAACGTCACAGATATCATTTAAATGGTAAGTCATTGATATACACTAAGAACAAGGATGGACCCAGTTTCCGCGTTTGTAGTCGAACGGCCTTTTGTAAAGCCATATTGTTAATTATGAAGGAGGCTATTTTAATTAAAATGTCCTAGCAACTGCTTAAGTATTAACTTTTCAAATATTTTCCAAAGTACTGGTAAGATAGAAATAGGCCTGAAATTGCCAATTTTTTGTTTATACCTGATTTAAATAATGGTAAGACTACTACTCTTGATGAGGTCAGGAAAAGTTCTTAGATCAACACATTTATTAAAAGTAACCGCTAGATAGGGGGCTACGATGTCTATTATATTACTTATAAGTTAATGGCGATGCCCCAGTAATCACCACTGTTTTAGACTTAAGTGTGTTGAAGACATTAATTACATCACTAGGCGTGACATGTTCCGGCGATCTCTCGCGTCCGGCCCTGGTCCAGGCCATGGTACGGAGCGAGAGGGAATGGAAAGCCGTCACCTCCTTCTGCGAAGCAGTAATGCTCGCGAAGGAGGAGGCGGAGCGCGTGAGGGAGAGAGCCTTGCGCCCTCACGCCCCTAGTCGTCGTAGGAGACGCCCTGGGCGTCGGGAATCGCAAGCAGATTCCCGGCTACCGTAGGCGCGGGCTTGCGGACGGCGAGCCATGGGTAGCTCGCCGTCCGGTAAGGACCAGGCCCGGGTCGACGGCGCGTTGTGTTCCACGCGCGCCTCAAAGAGATGTCAGCACAAAATGACGGGGTCCGATAGGGCCGACGCCTCAGGGTCGCGGGTTATTCCACAGAGAAAACCGTGGCCCTGGCACAGGCAACTGAAGGAACACGGTGGGTTTTAGTCAGTAAAAGTCTGACACGCCCTCCCGCTCCACCCAGAGCGGGAGAAGTCATTTGATGATTTCCCACCCAAAAAAAAAAAAAAAAAGGCGTGACATGTTCGAAACTAAATAAGCGAGTACACTTTGGCTCACTATTATTCAAAAGGTTCTCAGTTTTAGACGGGGATGAATTTAAGGAGCAAGTCGTAGTTATAGGTATGTTGGCAAAAAACTCATTAAATGCCTCAGCCACGTCAGCTGCCTAACTAACTAATTTGTTATCGACCATAATCTCAAGTTCGGACAGTAACTTTGTTAGCTAAGGAACGCGGTGGAACATACTTGTGTTTGTGGTTTGTCAAAGGTAAACTTTCGTAAACCCTTACGTAACTCTACCACCGAATCGTAAAAATGTTTATTTTCTAAATTTAATGAGCTGTGCCAGCGTAATATTATTTATTACTGAAAGGAAAAAACACGAGTGGAAGAATCGAGTTTCATTCGTGGGTTTGATGTTTTTTCTCAGTGTCGGTAGGTCGGTACTGACCCTTGTTAAATATTTCTGTTTCATTTCTTTAATGAAACGAATGTCATCCCACGTTTCTTGTTTCAACCGCTTCCTTCAACACAATCCTTCTTGAAGCAGGAAGGCTATCTTGTGGCTTTAGAGTACTACTACAGACAAACGATCCAGATCGACGTTTGCCATTTCAGAATTCCAGAGATAAGAGCGAGGCAGAGTTATAAAATGGCGCAGTGCTAGAGTGAGATATAAAACGAAGCCACAGCTGGAGGGCGTTGCGGTCTGACCGGAGATTAGTGTGAATTGTCAGTCGTTAGGCGATTTACTTTAATAGGCAATAGGCAAATACAACTATTATAGGCCAAGAAAGACAATGATTATTTTCAATTTTCACAGATTGTAGACGGACGGATTGGCAGCTTCAAACTTTCATTACGCGCGCTGTTTCCTATACAACTTTTCTTTAACTTTCAGTCAAGGGCCAAGGGCGCTATTAGCATATTCTAATACTTCTAGACAATTCGGTTCCCTTTTAACGGTTAAGAGTCGATTCCACCAATGTAACTGAATGCGTTCAGCACATCTAAACGCGTTAAAGAGCTTTCAGTGTCAATATTCCATGGTAAATTATGACACTGACAGCTCTTAAACGGAGTTTAAGTACTGATCGAGTTCAATTTCATTGGTGAAATCAGACCTAAGTAGAATTACTTACTCAATTCAGAAGGCAACTTTGCTCGCTATTATTGTGTTAACTGTTAACGTGAGCGAACTTCGTTATTATTGATTTATTCGACGTGTCTTAGTTTGCGGGAGTTATATAATAAATGAACTTGGTTTTTGACACAGTCTGTCCAAAGGGCATGTCGGAAATGTTTTGAAATGTATGAATATTTCAGCGCAAAAGAACATTTGAAATATATTTCACTTAACTGAAAGCTCGCGGTGAAGGAAAAGGGAATTCGGCGACAAAATTATTTCGGTCTCTATAGAGTTTCTCTTTTTTAGAGTTTCATACTCAAAGGGTGCCAACGGAACCCTATTACTAAGCCTCCGCTGTCCGTCCGTCCGTCCATATGTCCGTCTCTCTGTCAGCGGGCTGTATCTCATGAACCGTAATAGGCAGACCGTTTAAATTTTCACACAGTGTGTTTTTCTATTGCCGCTGTTATAACAAATAATTTAAGTATAAAAAGTAAAAAATTAAAGGGCTTCTCCATAGAACAAACGTGTTTTTTCGGCGGTTTTTACTTTGTGATACGGAACCCTTCGTGTGCGAGTCCGACTCACACTTGGCCGGTCTTATGTTTCCCAGTAGCTTGTCTAACTTTCTAAAACTGTTTCGTCATCTTTTCGCCATTTCAGTGACCTCACTCACATTTTCTATGCCTTCGACAGCGACACGCTGTATGACCCTGATGATCAAAACATGAATGTCAAAAATCTTAGTAGGTTTTTTGTACCAAACGTTGGTACATAAGACTTTTTCTTTTACGTTTGTCTATTTTGTCACTATGTATTCAGGCGACGTTGAGGACACACTTAATTAAATTTCCAATTAACTTGTTATCTGATTTGCCCCCTTCTTCTTCATTTTCGTTATAATTGTCTTTTATGATCAGTTTTTGCTTGTAAACAAGATCTTGTCCAATTTACTAACTTGAAGTTGGAACAACATATTTCCAATAGTCTACCTAGACAAAAGATAGTTGTTACAAGTTATACAGGATTTTTTGTGGCAGTGTCCTACCATGTTGAGTCGTAACGTAAGGGGCTACCGAGAACGTTCCTTAATAATTTACGTTATCGAACTGTAGATACAGCGCACTAGACCGAACGAAATACGTCCCGCGGTCTGTTTTTCTTATCGATCTCTTACTAAAAATAAATTGATAATGTTTAAAAATTATGTTCATAGCAATCTTTCAACAGCCAGTTTTGATTCGCATGACCCTAATTAAAACTATGGTTCACTATTTTCTAGAGTATGCTAAGAATTCAATAAAGCATGTCCTGTAAAAAAGTTGCAATCAATACTAAACCAAGTTTAGTGAATGGGCCACTGCTGGCATTAGAAAAAGCAGAGATATTGACGTCTGATCAAACCCTTCATGATTATGTAAGAAATTATTCTAAAATATTCAAAAGAGTCTGCGCTCAAGCTAAATCATAATTAATAAGTTACAAAATCTGTATTTCTAATAATAAAATAAAAGCTCTGTTTCAGGTAGTTAACAAAGAAACGGGAAACACAAAACAGCGAGAACAGAATCAATTGTCTCAAAAAATTGATAATGTAACCCTTTAGATAAGTTAGAAGTTGCTGAGACGCTAGAAAATTTACCAACATCCTTATTGAGATTACGGAATCTCTTCCCTCATCATCTGTATTAGCTGAATCTTTACGCAAAAAAAACTTCAGTAAGGACATTCCTAGTTTTGAATTCGAGACCATTTCTATTGTCACAATTAAAAAGCATTCAAAAGTCTTAACATAAAAAACACTGAAAACTTATGGGGGAGTGTGATCCCTCTAATAATAGATCTATATCTGTGCTACCAGCTAATTGCTACCAGTTAAATCTATGAAAAAAACATGCTAGACTAGATGTTGACACATTTTAACTCAAATGGGATTTTACATTGTTCCAGTTTGGTTCCACGAAAGGTAAGTGGGGTGGTTTGGGATCTACCTCCTAGCGGTCCACCCCGGTCAACGGCACCACAGGCTTGCCTGTGGTATGGCTGAACGATCCCATTTAGGCGGTGGTAGGCTCCGCAAGGGGCCGCCTTGCTCGCAACCACCATCCCTCCGGAGTCCGGCGCCAAGCAGCTTGCTGTGTTCTGTCGGTGTATGGGATTGCCAGTGCCTTTGGGGGAGAAGGAGGTTGTCAGTTGCGATGTTCAGAACCGGTCTTGGTCTCTGGGCATAACCTGCCGGATGACTCATTTTGGAGGGTAGCCGGATCCGAAGCACGGTGCCAGCCGTTGGCCGACCGCAGTCAGTAGGGGGCCCAAGTAGCACGCCAGCCACGTGCCAAAGGCTGCCCCGCCAACTCGCGAAAAATCCCAGTATGCTCCACCGTGCCAGCCGGCGACTGTATGGGAGGACCCGGTGGCCATATTCGGGGGGTTCAGGCGTCCCCGCAGTCCCCAAATGAGTTCCCCACAGGTTGGGTTAGCTCTAGTGTTCCACTTAGTTCACTGAGCAGCGCCTCGTCAGTTAGTCAAGTCAAGTCAAGTCCGATCCTACATGGAGTATTGTAGCCACCTTTGGGATGGCTCAGCAAAATACCAACTTGCCGCTCTCGACTCTGTGGAACGCAGAGCTAAGAGGCTCAAAGGCGACGTAAAACTGGTGGATGCCAAGCTTCACAGCTTGGCTCATCGCCGCAAGGTTGCCTGCTTGTCGGTCTTCTATAGACTGTACTTCGGTGAGTGTGCGCAAGAACTCCACGACCTCATCCCACCTGCCCCCTTCTACCATCGGACATCTAGACGTACTGCTAATTACCATCCATACTTAGTTGCCATTCCACCAATTCGCACTAAGCGCTTCCTAACATCTTTCATAATGCGCACGGCAAAAGAGTGGAACTCACTACCTGCATCTGTGTTCCCGAACGCATTCAACCAGAATCTCTTTAAAGTTAGAGTTAACAGGCTTCATCTGGGTAAGCTCACTCCATCGTAGACTTTGTCTCTGTCACTTCTGATCTAGACTAGAGTCAAGAGCAAAACCATCTCAAATAATAAATAATAAGTAAGTCGACGACTGACGCGGAAGTAAAACTTATCAGTCACATTTTGGAATCCTTGCATTGGTCCCAGGATGCAATTGGCAATTCTGTGAACTCTCAAAAGCATTTGACTGCCTTGACCAAAATACACTGATCTGTAAATACACCACTACGGAATCCGTGGACAAGCTGCTATCTTGTTCTTTCATATCTATCAAACAGGCAGCAAATAGTAAACGTTAACGTTCCAGGAATTACTTTAGATTCCAAATTGCAATGGCGCCCCCATTAGAGCTCTTTCAGGTAAATTCAGTTCAGCTGAATATGCAGTAAGAAAAATAAGTCAGTTGACCGATTTAGCCACTACACACAAATTATTACACTTAGACTTGAATTAGTACACTTTGTTGATTATTTCCACAGTATTATGTCTTATGGCGTTCTGCTGTGGGGATCTGCAGCTGAAGTAGATTCAATTTTCATTATAAGAAAGGGGGCAAACCGCGAGGGTCCTCATGAGTCTCTCAGAAAGAAATTGATATACTAACTCTGCCTTCTCTTATTTTGTATGTTCGCAAAAACTTAGGACTTTTCAAAATAAGAAGCGATTTCCATAATATATACCTGTAAACGTAGTAAAAATGAAATTGTGATACCCAAATTTACTCGTAGATTTACTAAAACAAGCAAGTCATTTCTTATAAACAGTATCCGCTTTTGCAACAAGTTGCCAAAGTCGGTTACAAAACTTAGCGATGGAAAGTTCAAAACCTACTTCAAACGTGTCCTTATCAAAAAAGAATGTTATAAGATTAAAGACTACGTTGAAGACAACGAAATTTGTCAATAATTCCTTCTGCACATGTGGCTTCCCTGGTACCTCATAAACGGCATCACTATCATATTCAATTAACTGCCCCCAAATAAGGTGTTTTTTTTATTTTTTATTAGGTATTAAACATTAATTTTTTACATACTTTTTTGACATAATCTTCTCATTAATTGATATATTTTTTGTGGCTTTACTGGCTTTTGTGAACAGGATATTAATTTAGATTGATTATTTTTCTAAAACGAGAATAAATAAACAAAATGAACAGAATTTTTCTAAATTCTGTTCATTTTGTTTGGGTTGGGTTGTTGTAATTTTGTAATTTTGTTGACGCTTTGCTGGATAAAATAAGTTGCAGTGAAAGAAGAAACAGTAGCAAATAAGGGTTATTGCAGAAAGCAGAATCCGGTTAGCGACTATTCCAGTATAATGATGGCCGTCCACCGCTTACTTGCGTCAATTTTCTCTCTTGACATTCCACTTGGCTCTGTGCCAATATGCTACGCTGTCTCTCTAACTTACGCGACTATTACTTCAAAATAGTAAACTGTCTGATACAGCATCATTTACAAAACATCATTTTTAAAAACTTGTCCCGTAATGACTGGCTAGTCTCACGGCAATTTGACGCAGGCGACACTTAAATCTAATTAAGCTTAGAATGACTGTCCGTGGTCTATCGACAATATCAGAATCTACACTTACTTGCTGCTAATTTTCAAAGAAAAGCTTTTCCTAAAAGGTTTCCTTTATGGAAAGCTTATTTCGTGTAATCGATACTCTTCTAACATTTTAAGGAATATGTAACGACTCCTCAGAGCCCAATGCTGACTTTCACAAAGAACTTTCAAACGTTTCTATTATGGAAGCTTAAATTGCACTAAAGTCGCGAACCGTGAAGCGAAAAGTTTTAGTTAAATAGAGTGCCGCGTTCTTCTTTTGCACTTAATTCCTAGTCAGAGCTAAAAAAATTTAAAGAAATATTATGAGCTCAGAATGTTTCGTGCTTCGTAATGTGGCGCGGCTGTAGTGCCGCCGGTAAATAATGCAGGTAAATTATTTTTTGTCGGTGTTGAGTTTCAGTAGGTTACTTTATTAGGTCACACACTGTTCGGTGTCATGTGGACAAGTCGATAAGGGGTAGGCGTGTAGCACACGTTAGTAGCGGTCATTATACCTCTCTGTTATGTTTTACTTTGTTTACATTGGCCCATTATTCCCGCTTATGTTCCGTTCGCCTGTTTTTGTACTTCCGCGCTAAAAATAGCTCTTTTTATTCAGTAATTGTGTCGCGTTGACGTAAAATTCAATTACCTGCAGCACATAATAACCTAGGCGAGAATAATGTAACGTTTATCAATTTGTATCCATGAGCTTGGGAGCCTGGATCGTCGTTCTTGTCTTGTCGCTACATTGTGACAGACCTTTGTTAAGGACCTTTGTTTGTTAGTATTAGATTAATGATTCTGTATTCTCCCTGAGAGATGTGGACTTATTATTAGAACTTTAAGAGAACTTTGCGGCTTTATCTTCTTTTCCTTTCCACCGTTCGCGTCATGTCAAAAATGCCTTCCTCCATATCAATCAAAAGTACAAGAGTCGGTACTTTAATACGGGCAGTGAAGCCAAAGAAAATTCTTACTTGGAAAGTAGGTAAGTTAGCTAATGTACGCATATATCTAATCCACGGGTAAGAATAGGTCAACGTTCGATTTGGGGAGTACTTACCTACCTTTTTTTAGCTTAGTAGCTACTCAACTAATATGAAATCCCCTGATATCACTTACTTATTTTCTTCTCATTCAGAACTAGAAATACCTAGGTAAAAACGTCTTGTGATATCATGCATAATTAATACGTGATTACCTATGTATAAGCTAAGTTCAGCGGTTTCGGAATCAAATCATACATAGGACCAGTTGCCACCTTTATCAGCCATTTGGTCATTTAAATAAAGCATAGTAACTATCATTACGGTTTAGTCACACATAATGTGCATTCACAAGATGTCCTGGATATCGTCACACGCTCCAGGCGGCGCTAAACGAAGCAGGCATGAGTAGCTTACCGCTTTGTGTTTACAGGTCGGTAGTTTCGCTGTTTGCCATGTCGACGATCACCGGTAAGTCACCGTGCAGGTCGCTTGTCAATATAGATTACGTCACAGATAGAACCCAAAAGTGCTCTACAAATATCGCCCACCTTGCCAAGTATCAATGCTTTTTTATACCTACCACCGTAGTTTTCCATTTAGTTACACATTTCTTAAAAAAGTCTTACAGTAGGTACATAAAAGATGTCTGCCGTTGTTTTTTTTTTTGTTAACTTTAAACTGTGAGCCAAAATTAAACTCGTATATTGTAATATTTTTTGCCAAATAAATGTTGGAACTGCATTATACTGAATTTATATTTGCTATGCCGCTTGGCTCGCTCCGTTCGTAGATATGTTCCAATAAATGGTGGTTTAGCGTATTATGTAGAGATCTGGGGCATTTGGGCCTTCCAAATAGTGCGCTTTCTTTACTAACTTTAGGGTTCAATAGCTCTCTAGCTATCTGGAAGTTTTCCGACTATTTTGTAGTCTTCCTAACTGAATTACTACCTGAAAATTATGAAAGAGATTTAAACATATTTCGGGATAATCTTATTATTAACGGGTAGCTGCTTTCTCGATTAAGACTCTGATTTAAGGAGTTCAGCCAAGCAACGTTAAGCCGTAAAAGTCGACAAACATTGCAAGCAGGCAGTTTAGTATGGAGAATGCGGAAGCAAGACAGATAATAAAAGATATTTACGAAGGGTCCCATTGTCGCTGCTCTTTGTCCCCACTTTAGTCAGATTCATTTACCCATCGAGATTTTACAAAGACTTCCGTAGAACTTGTGGGGGCTTACGATCTCATCAACTCTTCGGAAGTTTGCCTAACCTTTTATTTTTGACGGTTACTTCAAACAGTCAAAAATAAAAGGTTTGTTATGTTCACGGAACTTTGTGTTTTATTAACAAAAACTATTTAGTTAGAAAACATCAAAGTAGTTTGCCAAAAAATATTGTTCGGCCTGCAGACTTTGTTTCTTAGCAATCGTCTTACATGCGTAGGTACTTTATTCTAATGGCAGACACGTGATTGACTGACACTTTACAAATAAATGCTAACATTAAAATAGCTTGTGGTGAAAACCAAATAAAATATAACGATAATAGTTATTCGCACTTGGATTTTTCCTATAGGGCGAAAAAGTATGTATAATTTCGTAAACTATGTTTGGTTGCTATAGATCCTGAATTAACATATTAGTGCTATACATTGTGCTACCAACACTATTGGCCAGTTTAATATGTTTAAAAGCAGTAAGTAGTGCTTTAACCGTCGCTGCCGCCCGCCTTCGCGAAATGAGAACATCTTATATCTTGACTGTATCGCGAAATAACTTCAGCCCCCTTCAACAGCCCACCCACTTTCGCCGACTTGGACGTACACTTACTTTATTAAATAGCCATTCACTTCAGCGAACTATATTACCTAAATACACTGGGTATTTACAGCTATGAATGTCGTAATTCCACCAGCAGTCTTAAGTGACTGAACATCATACTTAATTCTTTAGGACTAACTTTTCATTTGTTTCAGGTGAACGCCAAGGCCAGGTCCTTGGCGTTTTGTTCTTGGAACGTTATTCGCTCGCTTTATGGTTCTTGGCTATCTCAGAAGCTATTAATGTTGCTTTTGGACTTGCAAAGTCGATATCGTATTTAGCGCAAAGGACAGTTTCCATTTCAAGAAAGCTGGCGCTTTCATAACAAAGTGATTCACTCAAAAGTGAAGTGAAATGACTCATGAATGTTTAAAGGCTCATCACATTAGGGCACAAATGCTGTTGCTTACTTGCGATAATTTTACGAGACATTGTATTTCTTAATCTTGTTCAATAAAGGTCGTGTTCGTTGTGACCCCACAAGATGAGCAAATGTTTAAAACATCCCCTCGAGAAACGCTTTGAGCGGTTATGGTGGAAACCCTTTTAAATTAATACAGCCTTTGTGATTACAAAGTCAGTCTCAGTCAGAACTCAGGGGTCGGAATCAACACTATATTTTTGCTATACTGTGTTGACAGAAGTAAATTTTTGAGTGAAACCTGTGCAAGTTAACTAATTTACTTAACCAATTTGTATACGATACTTTCAGGAAAGAAACAGAATATTAACGTGTCTCAAATAGAACATATGATGCCTCACAACTTCTATTCATAACGGTAGATCCCAACGCAACGCGATCTGTAGCATCAAATGACAAAGCCTGGCGCCTCCATGGGCCGCCCACAATGGGGCATCATCGTCCTTTCTATTACTTTGTTTTAACATTATATCAATTTTGATGTAAAAAATGTGCGTTAAAGGGTTACCTATCTTCACATTGATAAGGTTGTTCAATGCCTGAATGACAACCAATTAATGAAGCTGTCTGAACACTATGAAAATTTGTCTTTTACCTAAACATCTATTCGCAAATGCTTGATAAGCTACCAAGTGTTTCAAGTAATTGATTAGGGCTTCTCGCAAATTCCTCGGGTCGTTACCGGGAGCGTTAATGCTCGTAGGTATAATAAACAAGCACAGTACAATGAATCCCAATTGTGTAGTATCTCCATTAGACAGTGGACACTAAATAACAGCTGTCTCTGCGACGCGTCAATCAAGAATTAATTACTTGTGCCATGTGTCCTTCTTTTCACATGTAATGGAAGTTATTTCTAATAACTGAAGAACTACGTGGAGTACAAAATAAATGGAACATCGAATGAAAAAGATAAACGAATTATCTTGAAAATATTTTCGAGACACAATTAAGTAACGACCAGACGGCTCCAGTGTGGTTATTGTGGAGGGTCTGTCTATTCATGTTAGAGTCGGACTAGAACGTCGCAAGAACCGACTGAAACCTTTGTTAGAGGAAGTATCCCCTTACACGCTTTGTGTGCAGGCCGGTAGCTCGCGACGCCGAGCACCCACCTAATTGTCCTGGACTTCTCGCGCGGAACAACTCCACGCTTTAAATAACTATCCCTGGACAAGCAGCATCAGTATCATCACAACAGCGAACAAGCATCACAAGTATTACCTCACAACTCCATCCAAACCCGCGAGTGTAAAAAATTAAAACAGTGTTAAAACCAAAAAAATCGACTTAGTCTACTCAGCCATAAACTAGTTTACATCTCAACATTACTTACCATATATAGCTCGAGGAGTTTGTAAATATGAATGGTACGACCGTCGAGTCTGTGTCACTGTTCATTTATTTGGTTTAATCAGGACAACCCCATGATATTGTTGGTAGTGTAGCGTGCACTTGTTTGACGTGTCGAAGGTGTTCTACAGTCCGCGATACTAACAAAATTTACGCAAGACGAAAACACAATTGATAGTTGTCTCGCACTCTATAATCGAGATCGTGAGAAACCAAACGCGCAGCTCCCGCTATTTGTAGTAAACTTCCTTTATTCACGCATTTTCTTAACTTTCGCATTTTCTTTATTACAAATAACCCAGGGTCAAGTGCCGACCAAAATACTTAGGTACGTACCTAAATAAAAAGGGAAAATTTTAATGAAAGTTCTACAATGAATAGCAAAAGAAAGCAAAACAGTTCCTTCTTGTTTCGGCCCTGAATACGTAAACAGGTATTGTACCACTCATCGAGTGGCGGATCACGTTTAGTGACTACCTATTTTAGACTTAGCTCCGAGTGGGTGTGTACTTCGTTCGCCATGTGTTCTATAAATAATCTTACTACCCCAACGGTTTTTCAAATTTGTCTTTTATAAATTTAAAATGTTCATGAATAATCAATACCATCGTCGTTCTTCACTGACATTACTTTATAAAATCAGGACGGAGGGTAAACTGATTACGAGATTTTTAATGCATACTTAATTCGTCGTTTTCTAAGTGCGGCAGTTATTCATGAGTTCATCATTGAAATTGAAAAATAAGGCTAAATCATGATTGAACTGCTGCTGGCGTCATAATATTGACTCAATTTATCGTGCGACACTCAAAACTCATTTCTGATCCGAAATTAATCGTGGGCGAATCGAGTGTTTGGCGCCTTGATGATTTTGACAGAAGCTAAATCAAGTGACAATATTATAGTTATAGGTACCTACACAATTGTATGTAGGTGAAATTCCGCTAATTATAATGTAGCCTAGAAATTGGTCGTTCAATTGAAACAACAAACTAGAAAAAAAAAACGACTGCAAAGCGTTCAAGTTCAGCTCCACTCCAATGTCATATTCATATTAGGCACACGTGAACCAATTATTTTCATATTTAGTCAGTTGTGAGGGCATGTGGCGGTGCGGGGTGCGGGGCGGGGCGGCGCGCACGATCGATACCTCGCCGGACAGGTACACTACACTACACGTAAATAATGAAAGCGTTCAGCGTAGCCCTCTGAGGACGCCTCGTGTCAAATGTCAATAGCAATCAGATGCGATGAGGCACGTGCCTAAACATGTCTCTTTTTATAGCTATTTACCGTTATCACGATTCCTTTCAAGGAAAGGTATCTCTATTAATCATTGACCAAGTCTATTTATGTTTATCTATAATTTATGCACAGACCATGACGAAACCATGCATTAATAATAACTACCTACGCTGAACTTTGCTGCTGAAAAGTTAATAACGTGCGCAGGGCCTTTGGTTTCAAATAGATAATACGCCATGTTTTGATCGAATGCACAAAAAAAAACTCCGATTAACGTAACAGATTTGCAAAATTAACTCAATCCAAAATTGTTCGACCTCTGTTGCCATGTTATTTCTTGCCTACATTACTGTTTCGTAGGATTGATATTGGCAGGTCAGGGAAGGTTGTTCTACGATACATACATATAGTAGCCATGTAATAAATCTCCAATCAAGAAATAGTTTCCGCCTCCGGATATTAGTTTCACGACATTTTCTAAAATAATGTTATTAGTAGTTAGCTAAGTTTGAGTTATTTTCGTAGGAACCTGCTGCGTCAGGTTTATTTGAGCTTGATTGAAGAGTAGGTTATAATACATAAGTTTTAATAGTTTTTTTTTTCTTTTACAGGGGAGGGAAAGATTGTGAAGAAGAAAATGGCCTCCAGATAAAATGAAACCCAGAGGGGGTTTCATTTTACTTCATAAGTAGCAACAACAGGAAAATTTTACCAGTACATACTATAATTATAATCACAGATCTTATGTACCTAGGTACCGCTCCCCATAACTCAGTTTCCCCATTTCTTCTCCGTATAATTCAGAAGGAGTATGACTCTTGAAGGAGTCGTACACGTTTACCTGCAAAAGATCGATAGCTCTTACATTATCGCAGATTTTGACGTCGGAGAAGATTGGAGAAGAATAGCAGCTTGGATTCGTCAAAGATCCATGGTTTGACAACTGTATTCGAGTGTGTGGGTAGAGTGTTGTAATTCTCTAGCACCATTCGAATTCAGTGCTCGAACGTGGATTCTCGTCAAACCACAAGGAAATCAAATTTGGAAAATTGTATATTTTTAGCTCCCTTCGTATTTAATTTGTTTTTTTGTTTCTGTCATGTTTAGGTAACAATTTTAACAATAATGATTATTTTACAGGTTTGAAAAAAAAGCGAACATTCGTTTTGCCATGAACTTTCTAGATAGATAGCGTGATAAAGCATTGTTTTGTTGTTATTTTTACCTTGAATAAACGATTTATTGAAAATCAATACAGTTTTTTTTTTTGTATGTAACATGCAACGTCTTTTTCTAACCTACCTACAAATTGCAAAACGATGTATAAAAGTAATACCTACATTTATTTTCTCCTGAAATATTTTTTGACATTTTTCATTCACGAAGTAAGTACCATCTCAATTTCCTATCTTATAATAACCAATTTTTATTTATTTTATTAAAACTTACAGCTAATACATTTAATAACAAGTACAATGTGTAAACGATAGCCAATTACAAGTTTCCTCTAACGATACAACGATTCATACGATATCGATGACAGTATTGTTAACTTTCAGGAATCCGACAGTAGCGTCAACTGTACTGCCGATATATACCAACTTACAATTTACACCCATCATAATCCATGTCTATTTAAATAGAAATGTTTCAGAATACCTACCAAAACTTTCCAGATACATATTTCCTAAAAAAAATACCTATATACCCGATATTTCATACGATTGGTACGCACCAGCCAAGTTCTAGCCATCAAGACATATATAACGTCGCGTCGTGTAGTTTCCTGTACTACATACAAACCGTACTAGTACGATTGTGATACAAACGCTACGATATTGGAAGCAAATTGAATAAAGCTTCACCTTTTATCTTAGATATCGTTTTTTTATAACATGACATTTACATCGTATTTTAGGAATAAGATTTACTTACTTGGCCGTTTCGCGGCCATCGCACAGACACTCCTATGGGCTTATGGTATGAAATTAAGTCACTGGTCTTTATTTTTGTATCATGCAATAATAATAAGCCATTTATTCCCAAAATATAACAAGTTACACTTTTATAACATTCCTTAAATACCTATTTCATGCAAGTAAGAGCTTTTTTTTTTTTTTTTTTTTTTTTTTATGTAAACTAAATTCACTAAAATATACTTAATAAAATAATAATAATTCCATAGTTTTCTATTTAATGTTTACATACCTAGTTATCAACTATTTGAATTCATCATGCATTTTCATTTCATTTATTATTAAATATTTATTATATTTAGAATGTATTACTTAATATTATTATTCCTTTCTTTAAACAATGTTTTAAATTAGCAATTATCAAATGATTCAATTAAAATAATCTCAAAACTTTACAAATAGCATTTGATTTGCATACATTGTGCTAAATAAATAATATATTTGAATTAATTACAATTGACTCAATGAATATAAGAACGATGATTAGCGGTTTAGTTTAGTTGAAATAATAATAAAATAGCATTTTTTTTTTTTGGGGTACCCAATGTCGGGCAAAGGCCTCCTCCATGCATTTCCATAGTTTCCTATCTTTGGCAATCCTGGTCCAAGTGGGTCCCGCGACTATATCATGCAATACTCGTAGTTAAATGGAACGGTCATGCCATATATTTTGACCAAGATGTAAGGTTATTAGAGTTAGGCCTTGTAGAGTTAGGGGCTTGGCTGTTACATTAAACCTGATACCTTTTGAACAGTAAGAAGTCTTGACGACCTACATTACCTACATGAAATGTTGTTGGTAGGATTTAATTTATTTTTGTAGGGTGCTCTATTTGTTTTTTTTATTTTAGCGGTGACAGACATGTTAAAATCCTAACCATTTCTCATAGAATAGTCGGGTAAAAAAGGTATTTCTTGCACGACACAAATTATTTTCTTCATAGCCAACGAAAAACTGTAGATTACAGAAAAAAAGTAAAATAATTAGCGAGTTAAATAAATAATTTTTGTGCGTGTTTAATTCTTTACATTTTAGTCTAGTATATTCTTCAATAAGTTGATAAGTCTGAAGTCAACGAAGTTATGACTTGAGCGGTTTACTAGGAGCCACTGAAGAGTTCCACTATCACGTCTTGGCACCATCATCAGACCCTCGTAAGCCCAATGTATTGGACTCGTCAAAACAAATAATATGAGCACAAACTCGAGGGGTTTACTAGTAGCCACTTGAAAGTTTCACTATCCACCATCTTGCTCCATCATCAGACCCTTCCCAATCCATTCAAGTCGTCAAAACGAATCATATGATCCTGAACTCGACAGGTTTACTAGCAGCCACTGAAGATTTCAACTATCCACCTTCTGGCTCCATCATCAGACCCTAGACACCAAGTGCAATATATTGGAGTCATCAAAACAAATCAAACGACACCAATCACGAGGGGTTTACTAGTAGCCAATAAAGAGTTCCACTAGCCACCTCCTGGCTACATCATCAAACCCTCAACACCAAGCCCAATCTATTGGACTCGTCAAAACAAATAATACGAGCACAAACTCGAGGGGTTTAATAGTAGCCATTGAGGACTTCCACTATCCACCTCCTGGCTCCATCATCAGATCAGTTCCAAGATACCAAATTATAGTTTTGTTATCGAACTACATATACTCTTCCCCTAAATGTGATACTTGTGGAGTGATAGATGATGTATACCATTTGTTGATGGAATGTGTTCAATTTCAAGCAGAGAGAGTGGAATTATTTAACAAATTAGGTCTGAACAAATTGCAGGTTGGAATTATGAATTCTGTACTCTCAAACCCTAACAGTGAAGGAGCTTGTCTTTTGTTTAAACTTTTATCATCATAAGTTAAACTAGTGATTTATTGACTATGAATTAATCGGACTGACATATACATGTAGTATAAAAGTCCAAAAAAAGAATAAAAAATAAAACTACATATACACACTAAGTTTCATTTCGATACGACAATTATAAGTAGGTTCAAATTGTGGTCAAAACTTTTATTGCAATGCATTTTTAACACCGCAGACATCTCATATTATAGGTTTTCTTGTAATCTGTAAGTAATGGACTAATTCCTGTATTCTTTTTCATAATTATAGTCTTGGTAGTGAACGCAATTTTTTTGTATAATTTCATAAATAACTTAAAAACAGTTTTTTTATAAATAGAAGAAAAAATATGTTTGTGATCCTCGCAACAAGCCCTTTCATTTCATAAGTCACACGGTACAGTTTGCAAAACTTTTGTTTCTAATTTTCTAGTTTTCCCCCCAAAAGTGACCCCCATATTCAAAATTCGTTTATTTACGTTATACGGACGTGTTTGGCTCACAGAAATTCATATCTGTCCCTTTCAACTTAATCAGTCTTGTAGATTCGGAGCAAATAGGGTGTGACAGACACACGGGTGTTCCTATAGGGTTTACGTTTTTCATTAGGACGTCCGGAACCCTAAAAGTTCTGACCTTTTAACCTACTTCCTTCCGGTTTGAATGCAAATCTATTAAAACTGAAGAATCACCCGCCCATGTTTGGTAACGGATGCTTACAAGCTGATAGAATGATTAATAACACGCTAATTAGAGAATCGAGACAATAACCGCATAATCGCCACATCTCGAATAGATTACTGTTTGCTGTTATGTAAATCGGTTTCGATAATAACCGAAGGAATTCGTTTGCAATTTGTTTTAAGATTGGTCTGAATTATCAAACCATAACGCTAAATATAATGTCCCAGAGCTAATCTGGGACATTATTATCTCCCTTATTTTATCTAATTTTCTATGTACCTATTGTTTTCATTTTTGTCCTATGTGGCCTATTTCAGGGCAACGGCCTCCTTTTTTCCCCTGCATACTTGTCTGTCTTGAGCTAGTGTGGACTAATCTTGTCTGACTAAAAAAACCATATCGCCTTACCGAAACTGGGGACTGGGTCCAAGATACCGGTTGGGGAGACAGGAAGAGGAACCACCTCACAATGCGCGTCGTGTCTAGAAGAACTAATCCGCTGTGTTACGCATTTAATATTAACATTTAAATTAAGTAAATAATTAATTTATTTAAAAAAATAAATTTAATTATTAATAATTAAATTTATTATTCATTATTATTAATTTATTTATTATTAATTTATTTATTAATTTTTAATTTATTTTTGTGACATCTACCAACCCGCACTGAGCCCGCGTGGTGGATTACGGCTCACTACCTCTCATAGAGAGGAGGCCTGTGTCCCAGCAGTGGGAACGTTATAGGCTGATTATGCTAGGCAATCATAGGTAGCCTCATAGCACATGTAGTTAACGAATAATGTTGCCTGACAGTTCCATTAAGCTCTAATTTACGCTATTATTATATGAGCCGGGCGTGATTTATTATGTACTATCTGTGCCCGCGACTTCGTGCGCGTGCATGTCGGAAAACAATAATGTGTCGCTTAGAGAAGGTGTATGTACCACTCCTCCATTGATAAGGAAGAGTCTTCCGATCTTGCCTGGTGGGAAGCGCTACCTGGGGTTCTCTACAACAGTCCTTCGAATGCAGTCACTGCGTCTTCAGGGTTTCTAATGTCAATGCGACGAAGTGTCACTTTGATTTTTGAGAGTAAATAAAAATCAAGGCGCCAGGCCGGAGGAGTGTTGGAGCATTATTATGGTGAAGTAGGATCACGCTTTCAGAGCGCTGTTGCAAAATGTTAACCAAAGACAGGCAAAAAAACGACTTATCAACATAATATAATTGTAATCAGTGTCCTTTGTTGGAGATTCCAAATAAATACCATTAAACTTGATTTAATTACATACATACCACCTACATAACATCACGCCTTGTTTCTCCGAAGGGTTGGGCAGAGGTGTACCCGTACACCCTCATTTCGCCAGTTATGTATAAATCCCATGTAATAGGGGGCGAGCCTATTGCCATCAACCGGGCACAAAACCATACTCCGGGCTGCTACTGAGAAATTCCAGATAGAAAAACCCAATAACACGTTGCCCGACCTGGGAATTGAACCCAGGACCTCATGCTCAGCAGTAGCGATTGCAACCACTAGACCAACGAGGCAATCTTGATTTAATTCAGAAAATGTTTCTCTGTAAACGATGTTAGAACCGCTCTAACATCTGCTTGCCCCTCGAAAGACTTTCAATATACAGGTGCCCGTGTGAAAAGGTACCCATTTACCCATTGTCCTCTGGTTATGGCTACCATTTTGGATTTTGATTTCTGAGTTTCGTCACCAGCGCCCTAAAAAACGAGAGCACCCATAACGAAAATGTTGCCTCTATTAACTCCCAAAAAACACAAAAATTACACCCCCACTTTAGAATTAATACAGTGTCCACCGTTAAATAAACTTATTATTAAAACAATTCAACAGTTCAGTTAAATTAAGTTAATTTCGACTGTTCATACTGAAACAGGAGTTACTGGCGCTGCCTCAGACTTCAATCAGAAGCAACAACGTGGAACCCGCTTGCTTACCTTTTCTTCTTTTGGACAGGTTTGACTACGACACGATCTACTCCACGGCAGTCCTCATAAACCTGTTCGGCGTGTCACGCTAGCACCTCACCCTCGTCCAGCTCCGAAATAAAGATTATATGTATATATATATATGGGTTGGGATAGAATATATTGAAGGATCTATTTCATTTGAGTTGTTATTGATATGTGCCCGCGTGGTGGATTACGGCCCACTCCCTCCCTCTCACAGAGAGGAGGCCTGTATCCGAGCAGTGCGAACATAATATGCTTATTATGCAAACCTCCCTTTTCCTACCATTGTCCTGTTCCTATAAACGAGTCGTTTTACTAACGGAAGTCTTTATCTGCACGGTTACCTTGCCTTTAATGATACACGCAACGGTTTTTCCTCCTGTATATCTTGACGGAAGTTATGTAACATAAATGAGTAGGTATTTCCACTAATCGCTCACCTACATAAAGGACGGAATGGTCAGATTTTGTGTCCACTGTCCATATCGGAGAAGCTATGGTTCAAACTTCAAGATGTCACACACTCACAGGTTTTGTTCGACCGCACAAATAACAAGAACACGATGTAATTCTCCAGTAAGAAAAGCAATAGGGAAAACTACTACCATCTAAATCCAACGAAGTGAAAAAGGGCTGAGATAGTATCATTACAGATATTGTAGAGCAAGGTGACAACGGACAAATGAATCGAATCTTCTTTAATCTTATGGTAACACAGGTACATATATAAATGTAATTAAAGTAAGGAGGTTGACTCATTTGTTTGTACCCTTTAAACTTACCTAGGTGTGTATTTTTTTACATACTAAAGTAGAAATTATTATATCCCCAGGTGGTTGAGGAAAAGTAATGAATAAAAACATGGTTATTCCATTAACTTTTTTCAGCAATTTAACCCTACGATTTACCTTCAAATGGGGTCACACGATATACACCTGTATTGCCTTATCTTTTTCAGGAATTTAATTTATGAAAGAAATAATTTGATTTCGTAACCGGCGACAAACTCACACAGTAAATTGGTTTAAAGCAGGTAATTTTAATACATTCTCTACTTTGGGTTAGTTTTTTCTCTAGATAGTAGAACAAACGAAATAGGATTTTGCTAGGCGGTGCGAATTAGGTCGACTAACTGGGGTCTAGTTATGCGCAAAAATATTTTCGAGAACAGCAGAAAGCTTCTTAGTTCTTGCTGAATTTATGCATAAATTAAGATTTTTTGATGATGGGACTTTTATGGTTCATGTAGTAGGCATTGTTAGATTCCTAAAAAAAGGTGTTATCAAACTAAGATTACCTACCTAGACAGATCTAGATTTTGTAAAAACGATATTGAAAAAAATAACATTTTAGACAAGTGGTTCTAACCAAATCTTCATCATAACTATAATTACAAGAAAAAGAAAAGTGTCGCCGACTCCAAAAAAATTGGGATCAGGGCAAGAGAATAATGATTATGAATGATGAACAGGGAGGCAATTTAGTTGCCTGCATCCATCAAGGCACTGAAACGTGGTCGCTTACAATGAGCCTTATTAGAAGGTTAAAAAGGCACTTAAAGGGCAGTAGAGAAGCCTATGATAGGAGTTTCCCTACGTGATCGAATCAGCGATGAAGAGATCCGCAAGATAAACTAGGTAACCGACATAGCCCGAAGAATTGCCAAACTTAAGTGGCAGTGGGCAGGGCACATTCCTCGCAGTACAGACGGCCGATGGGGCCGAAAGGTTCTGAAGTTGCGACTGCGATCCGGTAGACGTAGCGTTGGAAGGCCTCCCACAAGGTGGATCGATGACCTTTTGAAGACCGCTGTAATCCGCTGGATGCGGGAAGCACAGAATCAGTCGAAGTGGCGATGCTTGGAGGAGGCCTATGTCCAGCGGTGGACGTCTTTCGGCATAAATGAATGATCCATCCAGGGGACGCATACACCCGTCGCGGTCGTAAGTACTAAACAACTTTGTCTATGAAACTAAAATCCGATTAGTAAAAACTGTTCATACATGCCTCGAAACTGCTGCTGTTGTTATCGATAGGATTTTGTTTTTTTCTCACGAATCAGATATGAGTTTCATAGAGAAAGTTGTTATTACCCCCTTGAAACGGATGCAAGTGACTCAATCGCCACCCTGTATGACAGGCCGTACTAATTTAACAGAAAATGGGCCTCGTAGTAAGTCTATTTTCGGTCTGAAATAAATGCTTATTATGAGTAGGTGTTGCTATAATCATCACGATTTGAACACAAATTTCAAGCTCATTAGCAGCTTGAAATTTGTGTTCAAAAACTCTTGTACATTCGTGTGCAGACCAGTGTTCACTATTTCACTGAAAACAGGGTTATTAAGTATATGCACCTTACATAACATGTAGACCTTTACATTTCATAAGTAGGTACAAGCTCAACATTTTGTAAGGCAATTGTTTCAAGAGATCCATAACATACGTTGCTGAATAGTCATGATAGAACCGCTACAAGACACTGTACTTACCTAAACTTCAAGATAAAATCCATTTGTTTTCCCTTGTCTATCTTGTTGGCTGCAATTATGCTAATTCGTGTAACTAAATTAGAACTTCCACTTAAAAGGACAGTTACTCTTTAAGACGGATCCTTTTGGAAAATTAGCTTTTGTTAAATGAAAGGGGGAATTAAAGGGGGATCTTTAATTAAGTGTTTTTTTGTCTACTTACGTACACATCTGTTTTAATTCATCTTTATAATTTTATGCTCGTAATTTTAATTGTTTTAGAAGTAATTATAATAATTAATTATTACTTCGTCAATGAGTTTATGTAAAACTGCGTCCCCATTTGTTCGCCAAACATACATACAACATACCTACATGTGAAACACGAGTAGCAAAATGTGCCGTCTCACAGCTATTCATTTCGAACTCATAGAAAAACACAACGTTTTGCCGAACATACCTACCTACTTATCTTATCGCTTGGCAGAAAAAAACTGGGTGTGAGGTGTGAATAATTATGAATTTATTTAACAATTCGTTTATTTCGTTACACCTGCACAGCATTTATAATAAACTAAGATTATTCATATAGGCAATTTTGTAATTAAATTATCCAGTAATCAAATCATCATCGAACATTAACGTTTCCCAATGCAAATCTTTACTGTAGAATTATAATTTAAATAACGGGTGTACCTACTTACTTGATTCCACTTCGCACATAACACTTCTCCACAACACCAATAACTCGCGTATTTATGTCGTCAGCTCGATTGTCCGTATGTCACTTCAGGGATTCGGCAGAATATCAGCGTCAGATATATTTGCCTGATGAGCTGGACTTCCATTTGGTGCAACCTTAAAACGCATACCTACTTATAGGACTCGTACCTCTACGTCGTTTTATTTCTTTAAACTACATATTTTAGTCGAATTCAGTTTTAGCCAAGAGCACACCCCTGATCAGATGTTTTACATCTGCTATGCTAAAAATAAAACAAGCAGTTGTTTTATACAAAAGTGCAATATTAACACGGTCAAAATGGAATCGCAGATTCTTTTTTTAATGACCGCCGAAAATGTTCTACTCGGTTGGGTCTAGAACCATGTACTGAATTAATGGTAACAGTTTATTAATAAAAATAATAATCCATTTATTTTCAGGCGACACAGGCCTATAGATGGCCTATAGATGACACAGACCTTAACCTAAACATATATATATTTATCTTATACAAAACTTGTGTTAATGAAAAAGACTCAAGACTATGTTAGTAGCACTTCACTTTGCACTAGCTAGACTTTGTGCTGTCTTGTGGTACTTGTCCGCGGAAACGACGGAACACCACATCCTGCGGCCAAAAGCCTTCTTCAATGACAAGGGGCAGGTAACAATTCGGTACGCGCACCACGAATGCCTTAAAATTGACGTTGCGGCTCGAGTCCAGTAACTGCACCTTCGGCATGTACCTTATCTTCTGGCGCACGCACTCAATGTCCTCCGCCTTAGTAGTGTAGTGCAGGCGGGAGATGTACACCGGAGTGTTCGGCTTTGCGGCACGCAGGCCTACTTCAGGACCCGTAGGTGCTTTGCCGTAGCAGTTCTTGTTAATTTGCGATCGGTGCTTCTTCTTTTGCACCGTCACAAAACCCTCATCATTATCAGCTCTTTTCGGTGCCATTTCTGGCATAGGCTTTGTGTAATTACACCCTGTAATAGATAGATTTGTTCAGATCGCCAGGACACTCAAAGGTCCACTTCTGCAGCTTCAGACTATAAAATCGAAATCATGCAAGCACTTATATAGAGACTTTTCCAATCAGGAACAGCCAAAATCCTTGGAGTTATAAATTAAATAAAACTCATAGTTTTAAAGGCTATTGTGTATTTGCTCGTCTTTAACGACAATATACTTAAATTAGAGTGCATAAATAGGAAAACGTTATTTACATAAATCAAACCGAAGTATATTTATATTACTAAGTCGTAGGACACGAGGGGCAGCCAGCTGCCCCTCGATATATTAAAATAGAAGAAGCTTGGTGAGAAAAATAATAATCACATTAGCGTAATTAGTGCCCTATTACCTACGACTGAGATTTAATTTTCAGTGAATGGCCACATGCGTTTGGACACTGCTCTAACTTAAAGCGTTTTCGTTTATTTGGGGATGCATAATCTTAAAAGAGTCGTTAATGAGAATACGTTCACGGTTCATAGGATATTTGTTAAACATTATTTCATAGTAAAGTTAATAACATTTAATATTAAAAGGCTGTGATTGAGGAGTGTGATTGACGACTTAAAAGCGACGAAATTGAAGACGGAAAAAAATGTTTCTATCATTTTTCCCAGCAAGCTATGAAAAATATTTTACCTTGTTCCTTATAACTTAACTCGGCATACTCATACAGTTTCTAATCCTCAAAATAAATTCAAAATAAAGTATTTCACACTTTGACACAACATTTGCCTTAAAATTTCGATGGGCATTTCGTTACGTTCGAAGTTTTATTTGCACATGCACACAATTTACACGAGGAACATTTAATGTTGAAATGAAACACAGTTAGTCAAACATATCTAAATATCTCCTTTCATAAATATTCATACTTACTATCGCTCCCAACCATACAATGACTATTATTTACAACATTATTACTTAATCTATTAGTGAATTGTGCAAAAGCGCTCATATTGAGGTAATAACTTACAATGTGTAACTGGTGACTAATTGACTATTTATATATCATTAACAATTAAATAACAATACAAAAATATTACCCAGAACTAAGGTAACATAATTGTCATGGATCATATGGATCATGGATATTAAACATAAAGGTGCCTTCAACCTGCGCGTAACTTTGTTATCTACTGTAAATATTGCTTCTAACCATTTTGTATTATCTGTGGTCATAACAGATAATATAAAATTGTTAGAAGCACTGTTGTGTTATTGACTTTTTGTTATCTGAAACATTGAAAACATTTTGTGATAAACAGTGGCGAGTCCCAAAAAGCTACAAGCCATGTTCTCAACAAAAATATTGAAACATGTAACAAAAATATTGTGAAATAAATCTTTAGGTGAGACCCAGGTGTAAAGGCACCAAAAGAACTGGCACACGCTGCGTACCCATTTTCAAAATAATAGCTTTCTTTATGTAAAACAAGTGGGAATTTATTGATACTCCAGTTAGTATCATGAAAACGCCTCGTAAATTTAACAAGGCCGTAAACGGAACCACCCAGCGGCTTAACAACCGTCATTATATTACTACTCCGCTCCTTGAAATAATTTTCGTCGTTTGATCTTTAGGTTTCTCGTTATCTGTGTCTAAGTTCGGTTTGGAAGATTGAATTTGTTTCCACGTATCGCCGAGGGCTTTACTGAAGTGGTCGTCGACGCCGCCTTTGCTCGCTGGCTGTACTTTTTCGTTATCTTTTAACCTTGATGTCTGTATTTGCCTCCAGGTGTCACCTAAAGCCTTTGCAAAGTGATCATCTACTGACATACTCGCGTCGTCGACTTCCATAGCAATTATTTTCGTCGGTTTCGGGAGCTCTTCAGTTTTGAACTGAATGGGGCTGCTGGCGCGGTCTTTCATGTTGGGTTTTGGCGCAGGCTGCGGAATTTCTGGATTGTTTTTCTTAAATAAGTTCATGTAATTATCGCCAAGTGAACGCCGGAAATGTTCGTCGATGACGGGGTCGCACATCGACATTGAACCTGAGGAAACATTGAAACTGTTAACAACTTTCGATGAAATACTTTAACATTAGAAAACTTTGAAATTTTTCATGAGACAATATTATGCATGATACGTATGATAAAGAGTTAGGACAAGATTTGTTGTACTTATGGGGGGCTTCAATTATAGATAATTCATAACTGAGTTATAAAGGTCCTTACCAGGCGGCGTGTCATTGCTCTTGGTAATAACAGAGGGCCTGGTATAGGGTGGAGGCGCCGGCCGGGATCGCAAGCGCATGTCTATGGGTGCCTCGTGCTTACCTCCCGGGTACTCGGGGGGCGCTCCTGTAACAAACATGACATCTATTCAGTATTTCGTGAATAACATTACTAACTGCCTTTTCAGCGGTGTTGCAACACTCATGGAACAACACCAGTTTACAAGTTTGATACTAAAAACGATTGATGGAAAAATATGCACCATTCAAAGACAGCATAAAGAAACTCAACGAAATTTTTATTATACTATACTATTTGTATATTATACAATTTGTCAAGAAATCCAGACAACCCAGCCCGCGTAGCATGACCACGTGAGTTTTGTCGAAGGAAGAATAGACAAAGAATAGACAGATGAATAAAAGAAGGCCGCATTCCGAATTTCGCTGTAATCGATTTTAGCGGGCTTACATCTGTACCGAATTAGCGTGAGCGCGATAACGATGTCCCGCAAATCGGTATACATGATGTCATGACATGCGCTATCTTGCGATAACGCCGACCATGCTCTAAATTAATATCACCGTGAGCGCTGTCAAAACTAATAGTTGTGCTTGTGCTGTTTTGTAATGTGGTATTTTCGAAATTGAGGTTTTGGCTACAGTTGCCAACCAAAGAAGAAGAAAACAATTGTGGTGTGTACCCTAAGAAATGCTGTAAACAAGTGAATATATCAGACGGCGACAAATTTCTGTCATGCTCAAATCAGGGCAATACGAGAGGTAGTATCAATGCGTTGAACTTCTTTTTCTTCTTTAACGTTTCGCGAGTACTGTGAGCGCTCTCAGCTGTCAAAATCGTGATATCTAAATCGGAACGCAAATTAGTGATGTCATCGCTGTGAGCGATTATGGTCTAATTCGGAATGTACCCCAAATCTATCATTTTGTCTATTCTATCTGTCATTTTGTTAGTTTGTTATTCTTCCGTCGACAAACTCGGTCATGCTGCCTCTCATAATATGCCGCGTTCAGGTGTAACGGAAACAGTGTACAGACTCAAATCTGTTAAACAAAGTCTCATACTTCAGTGTTGTTGTATACCCAGCAGATTTGTCAATTTCATAGAAGGACACTCGAAGAGCCAAGGTCTGAGGCCATAACAAGGACAAAATGCCACTATTACAGTTCCAAAACAAATTAGCCTCGGTAGGATATAATTATACTTATTCGTATTCACGGTAATCAGATGCATCGTGCATGTATTAAACGAATTTATCATGACCACTCACGGCAAGCGGAATCCACACTGAATACCATAAATTACTGAGTGATTAGCAACGAACCTTAAAAATGCGTCAATTTCAAACTTATCTTATTCACAGTTGCTTTGATAAACACGTCAATGATTTTGGAAACTATACCTACAGTTGACTTAATATTTGGTACTTTAATGACTACGGTGGGCGTGGGAGGAAACAAAGATAAAATGACATATTACGTTTATTCCAAGCTTTCGTGTCGACATCAACGCGCCTATTTTTCACAGTTTTTTTTTAAAGGACATAAGTCAACTAATTTGAAAGCTCATTATAAATTCGCCAGACTGTTCGAATGTAACCAGAGTTAATTTACTGCCGGCCTGTACCACATGATGTCCTCTACATACAACCATTACAGTACCTAACTACCTGCCTACATCTAGGATATTGATAAAGAAAACTCAATAAGTAATAACTATGAAGAACTACGTTTAATCTTATGAAACCCAATATCAACCCAATGAAGTCTGAATACCTAATTCTTTGTTAGAACGGTCTCGCTTTGTTAATCCTAACTTAAGCAAACCTCAAGGGATTCCACTATCTTATTTCCTCCACCGATCAAAATAGAAAATTCCAACTAGCATCCATAATACCACACAATAAAGGAATTCTTGAAAGAAGGTAGGACTTAGCACATATACGGTTTATATATTAAAGAAAGGTTTGTTCTTTGTATACATTCTATTTCAAAGGAGTCCTAAACTAAATATATGTACTTATATAAGTGAGATTGCCAACCGCCTAAATTCGCACGTAACTTATTTCGCCTGGTCTTACATTGAATTATGGATTTCAAAGACTAACCACAAACCTAATAATAAGTATACTTAATACACGTTTTTGAAGAGATTAGGACGGCAAATTTCATTAGTTAGGATTTGTAGGGAATCGGATTAGCTAAGAAGTTTTATATTGGCTTCGTCTCGTGGCTCTATGGCGTCCTTGGCTAAGTTTCACATTTTGCCAAAGTTGCTTGAAAATCCAATCAGGGTTGTTGAATAACGTCTTGCTTGTTTAGCTAACAAAACTGTTTACTAAGCAATTCCTATTAAATTTATTTATCGTTAAATAAACTTCCACGGCCATGTAACCGGCTATTGTTTGATATCCGCAATCGTTGTGAAGGACATGACCGAAATGGGATTGGATTGAAAGCAATTCAGATTGTTCATTGCGTTAAACAAATTAAAGGTTTTTCTAAAACTTCTGAGAATTATTCAATCCTCTAATAGTGTTTCGTGATTACGTCATGAAAGGATAGCGATTTTTTTACTGCGCAGCGTGTCCGAGCTGAATAATGATGCCAATCGGTCGATCATTAAAATTGTTGTAGGTACCTATTCAAAGCAGAGAACTTCCTTCAGATAATACCATATCCAAAGCCTCTAAAACCGTAAATATGAGTGTTAAGATTTCTTACGTTTTCCATTTAAAGCTAAGTTAGCAGGTCCCTCGTCGGTCTCATCCGACAGTTCTCCGTCGCTGTGCGGCTGCGCACGCGCAACAGACGCCACGCTGCGCCGCTCGTTGAACGACTGCGACCGAAGCGCCATCTTGCCGTTCTCCCTGGAAATAAATTTAATTTATGGAAATTAAATCGGAAGATGCAATCTGTTTTATTTTTGTGTTCGATTGGAATGTCATCCGAAACGGCTACTGTTTTAGAAATTAATTTACTTAGATATTTTAGAAACGATCGGAAACAAGCTTCCGGAATTATGAGTAATTCAAACCTAGGTGCCAATTACAGATATTCGCGCTTTGTAATTTTTATATGATACACTATCAAACGACAGCTTTTTCCCAAAATACACAATGCAAACCTAATGCAATTTGCAAGAAAAGGAAGTACTTTTTTCCAAGCAAATTCCGATTTTCAGCACGTATTGATGACAGAAGACATTATTATCAATGTTTATTATTGTTTACCTAGGTCTGTAATCAGGCAATCGCGTGTTCCGTCTCTCCCTGCGCCATTTGCCGGTGAGCTCCTTGGGCTGCGCGCGCGGCGTTTCTGGAGACAGGGTGCGGTCGCCTTCTGACTCCCCGCTAGACGCCGTACTTGGGGTTTCTGGAAATAAATACTCTATGAATAAAGCTGATCTATCGTAAGTACAGGAAAAGGATGTATTGATAATGATTTAATTCTTGAAGACTATTTAAGATCTGACCCGCAAGCTCCGGTTCCAGTCTATGAAGTGTTTAAAAATAGACAATTTTATGAAAGGCAAACTATTTTCAGTCCTATAGGTTTGTTGATCGTCCTTCGATCGATGTTTTAACAGTTCCGCCACGAACAAATCCACGAACAAATTTTCTGAGAAAACCTTACCGAATACTATAGAAATACGAAGAACCTAGTAATTAACATTAAAATAATTGGGTGCCATCGAGGCCAGACTATTAGGTCCAACTTTAGATCTTATTCAACTAATAGCTTTCGTTAAATATTAGAGTTAATTGGTGTTTGGTTTCAGGCCTTTGCTCACAAGTGTACAATCCGATAGTATAAGAACCTGACACTTCTGTAGGTAACAGAAGCTGCTAATAAATTTCGCAAATTGGAAATTATACCTAATTAATATTGGTATTAGAATCTAGTGTTAAATTACTGAGTCTATCTTATTGTAAATTAAATAGGCATCTGGAAAGCTATGAAAATAAACCTGTCAAAACAACTATTTCTTATTGGGATCCAAAACAATTTGTAAATAGAAGCAAACAAAAAATTACTAGGTTACCTTTTTGTGGGGAAGCAATCCACGGCTGCCAAAGAGGCACATTAAACTTAGGCGACTGTGGGGGATCCATCGAGAGGAGATTCAAGTTACTCAGCGAAGTCCGAGCCAAGAGTAAGAGATAGTGAGGTAGTTCCATCATCACAGTATACAATTATCAGCACTAGATATCAACTGACACTAGTCACATGTCCACAAAATCACAACTAGAACTGTTACAAATGCCACTAATATTCGCAGAAGAAATAAACACAACACCCAAAACGTTCCTTTAGCAAATGCACTAAGACGATAATATAGACAAGACTTTGGCGTCCCGGCACAGGTAACACTGAAGGCCGACTGAATAAAAAATGAACTGGAAGAGATTACATTGGAATAAATAAATGAGATGAACAAAAAACAAACCAAAAAAAAGGAAAAAGAGCATCACGCTACATCCACGCGGCCGGACGTTGCGGCGCTTCCTTCGAACCTTCCATGCACAGGATGTTAGTGGAACGACCTGTTTGGCCACATAGCACACACGCCAACATTACTGCGTAGTGCCCACTCACAGATAAATCTGTATGGACTAAGACTTGGAACGTTGAGAAAAGAGCGCTTTTTGAATAGCAAGATTACCAAATTAGAAGATACAGTTACTAAAAAAAACCTGATGAAATCATAAAATGTTAAAAACCCAAGACGTCAATTGATTTTCACAACACAACGACGATTGTCACCAGAGCCAAAGGTGAAAGAATTGAGAGCAAATACGGTCATCTGTGGTCACTATCTGAACACAAAGGAACTGATGACATCACACAATTTGGAAGTCAGTGAAGACTTCGCGATATCACACTAAACATTGTTTTGTAATTTTGATCAGTGACCTTATTATCTCCGTTAGTCGGTACGAATAAATGCATTCAAATGTGCCTACGTGATGTATTCGTATAAACAAACATTCAAATTTTGTCTTTGGTTCTCTCGTATGTCCTCATCATCATCTTAGTGAGTTTAGAAATTAAGATACGAAAATATGTCCTCTTATTAATTACTGAACTTAAAATAAACATCCTGTAGTTGAAACACATCAACCTGTTCGGTCCATTCATGAAAGTGCGTGCGCGCAGGGCGCGGGGATTAATGAACCCCCTTTACTCTTCTCCTTGCCTTTGCGACTACAACCTTATTTGCTTATGTTCCTTGCAATACTCAACTGTATTCTTAAGGGACTAAAGTTTTGATTAGGTTGAGCTTTAAGATGGCATAGAAACTGAAGGGTGAACAAACAAATTGAGCGTTGTTTCTTAAGAGCCAGTGTTGAATTTTGCTTGCCAATTTGGTGTTGTTATGTTGAATTTAAAATTACGGTGGTTGCATCCTTGGAAGGTTGTGTTTTATTTTTGTTGGAGGTGCGCGGAGAGGGGCGGGGGTGGGGGACTGTGAGAAGTTGCCGCATCTCTGCAGGCCCGTATAGGCATTAACTTTTTTATTGTCTAATAGAGCGGCAGGCAAAGGTACACCGACAGGTAGACTTAGGCGCCGTGCTTTAATTATGTCTGAGGATTTCGTCGAATAGAAATGGTAAATTAATAAGGGAATTAACACGGCTATTAGAGACGATGATCAGTTAAAAACAATAATTTTTTCTCTGAATAACTTGTGTGTGTAAAACGTTTTACGACAAAACCGGGATAATAATTTGGTATTAATCCAACATAAAATTATATAATAAGAACTTTATAGTACACTTAAGTATTATTTATGTGAAGTTATCAATAAATCCAGCAAGACAATATTATGCCTGTAAGGTTAGATAAACGAGTTCATTAACTAAAGGTTAACGCAAGGTTTAAACTCAGCAGATGAC
Organism: Dasypolia templi; assembly: GCA_963555695.1. NCBI lineage: Eukaryota > Metazoa > Arthropoda > Insecta > Lepidoptera > Noctuidae > Dasypolia > Dasypolia templi. Next base: position 18,811,565 of record OY743146.1, on the reverse strand, counting down.
GTTTATACACTTATATGGATCAGCTGGATAAAATTAATTGGTTAAGCTTTAGTCTTTATAAAGAGTGTCCATTTATCTGGGGATAACGGGCACATAATAATATGAGATTAAACAACATTCTCTAATTTCTCCTGAATCTCTACCAGTGCGACAAAAAAATAATAATAACAATTACAAACACCCACGAATAATGCGTCTAGTGGTGATCAACCAGTTGATTATACCAGAGCTCTTTTAAACTGAATCGACGACCGCAAGCTGACCGAAGTAGAAACAAAGTCTTGGTGGTGTGGTTTTATTGGTGGCTCAGACGTAAAAAATGTGAATATGGTTTTGAGTTACATACCTTGACCCATCTCACATTTTGTCAACTAATGAACAATTTCAAAAGCTCCGACCACCTGGCAACATACTGCGCTATTCATTCATACATACAGTAAATTTAATACAGTGCTGAAGAGCCTACGACATTTTTAGTAACAGAATTCTAGCACTAACGTTGTACCTATATATTAGACAAACTTAGACGGAAAAGAACCGGAGTTGTTGGTAGCTGCAGAGGAAGCAACCTGAAGTGCCGGTGGAGGAGACGAGTGCTGGAGATGAGGCCGCGTATGGGCAAGCGTAGTGTGGGACACCCCCCAGCTAGATGGACCGACAACCATATAAAGGTGGCTGGGACATGCTGGATTCGAAAGGCGCAGGACAGGGTCTTGTGGCACAGCATGGGAGTGGCCTATGTCCAGCAGTGGACTGCTATAGCACAGTATATTGTGACATAGGCTGAGTTGATAAGACTGAGATTTCAGGACTTTTATACAATTATGTATACACATAGACATTGATGGACTATATACGTATTTACAATGACATGAAAAAATTCTTTGTAAAGTATTATATTATTGTAGTTATTGTGAATATGAAGACAATGCGGTAAAAAAAAATGTTTGGTGTCTTTTTTATTAGTTAGTTTTAATCATGGTCTAGCAGTTTTATTATTTTATGCGGTCTACCCAAGTGTCCTTTATTTGGTAATGTTCGTCGAATCGTTGAGCTCCTTAAGTTCTGAGTTGAGCTGCATGTTTACTGACAAATGCGTGCAAAAAAAAATGAACCACATAGATTGTGGGCCTGTCCAGTCGTACAGGCCCACTCAATCTATGTGGTTCTTTCCTCAAAAGACCATTTCAGACACCAATCTAGATGGCCTTCACATGATCTGACCAAGATTATGTCTGGACTTCAAAAGAGACCTCTGAGTTTGTTTCGGCCTTTCTTCTCAGAGTAGTCAGATGGGAAACGCCGATCTCATCTAGCTTTTGAAATACGATTGACGAATAAAAGTGTTTGCACAAACCTACTTACAGAAATAAAATCATTTACCATTTATCAGACTTATTTTAGCGGCCTACAGCTTAACAGTTTAAGTATAAGTTGGTGAAATAGTTTCTTAATAAAAGCCTTAAGCTTTGGGTCTCAGCAACGGTAAGAAAGTTTCAACTACTCCTGCAAAGCAGTACAGAAACGTTCTTCGTGACTTATTCAAGTTTCCTAGACTACATAAACGTCTATCGGGCAGGTGTTACTGTCAAGTAAATGTTTATTTTTTTCTTATTCAGTTTATTTGTGACTTGGCTCCAGTGAAGCGGATCATTTGTCGGTCATTGTTGCTCGGGATTCGATTTCTATGCCACGCTGCTGGCCTAGTATCGATGGAACGAACGTGTCAAAGTTGCTTAAATGAAAATATGTAATATGACAGGGAAAGTAAGAGATAGGAAAGTCAAACAAAAAAGGGGAAGTTATTTTCAGAGTACCTACTGAAGTTGTTCTACAAAAGGTCTTATGGAAGACTATCGTGTTTCCAATTAAAGTTGTTGATAATGTAAAGAAAAAACAAAAAAAGAACATGGGCAAAGGACATTCTTATTGTGGTAATATAAACCTTATCAAGTGTCTAAATAGTAGAGCTCTTTAATTTTATTGGTGAATACCCGCGTGTAGCCCGCATTTTTTTTTTTTGCAAATTGCAGCTCGGCTTTTACGTCGAATGTTGATCAAAATGCGATTCGGGGCTATGAATGATATATTTACTGAATAATAATGAATTGATAATTTTATTGAATTTGGTGGGCTACAGCTGAGGATTCACCTTAAAGAACATAATTAACACCGATTTAAACTACTAAAAAAAAACGGTTAAATGTGTCTCCATATCGGTAACTTGTTCTTTTTTTGCAAAGTAGTTAACATTTTATGTGGCCTTTCCACATACCGTAGTGAAGATCCTTGACACTAAATAAATAGCAATGAAAGCAACCTAGTCGTTCATGTCTATTTTTGCAAGGCGTGTTGTAACAGCGTCACATACGCCTTGCAAACTGCAGACTTCCCGATCTATCTGATCCCGTAATAACCATATTGGGCGATTAAAGGGAGCGAAAAGAATTTAACGGAAACGCATCAAATAATTTATCAATGATGAAACGGATATAAAATATTAAGTTACAATAAGCAGTAGTTTGCGTGTTGTTTTCAATATAAACGGGATGATATTTTGGTAGGGAGGGAGGTGTAATTCGGTGGGCGCATGCGCGATGCGGCCGCCCGGGGCGCCCATTCTCCTGCTGTATTATGCTCTGCTTAAGGCCCTTGCTTATTTGCACGCAAATCGATCATTTTAAAGAGAGGGTTCGCAGACTACGCAGACGGCAGAGTACATCCGCGGGATAGTAAAATTCTGCACGTACATAATCGTTTGAAGTATTCGGAGGTCCCTATTGAGCAAAGGTTAAGTGACTCTATGTTCGCGTAATACCTTTACTTTGTGCCGAGATGATTTAATGCCCGCCGAGGGGAATTGACGTCGGCTTCCCTACTCAGGCCTACTAGGCCTATCGTTGAATTCGGGAAACTCATGCTTTTTAAGTAGAGGACCAAGAAACCGAAGGAATCTTAATCTGTATACGTAGTCGTTGTCTAGAATAGAGCCTTTTTACAACAATACTGCAGTTACCTTCGAGTCTAAGAGTTCATACACCAAGAGACTGCTAAAACCTGACCTCCGCAGTCCAATTACGGAGGGAGCAAAACCTAAGATTGGAGCGCTTGTCAAATTTTCGGGCTTAGGGCTACCCGCTACGCAAGTCAAAGGTGATTTAATTTGTATCAACTAGAGAACATCTTTTTATACAAAGCACTTGGACCTAGGCAGGTTTACGTACTCGTTCTAGGTCTGGTCTTATATAGAAACAAACCGCGTCCCGCTGGGAGAGCCTTTTTTGCATCCAAGGACAGCAAAGAGTAATTTAATTTATCCATCAAATAAGATTACTCAACACCTCAAAATATTATAGGTCGGTAGGTTGGAACTTTGAAAACCAAGTACCTACGCAGCTAAAAAAATGCTAATGATTCCAAATAAACAAAATGCCACTCATAAGCTGCTACGAAAATAATCCACGTATTCGACTACGTGTGAGACATTTGCATTATTTGTTATCGGATTCATATTCATGTAATCACGCATACCCATATTACATGAAAATATCAGTGATTCCGTGTTGCTGGCGCTTGCGCTTCCCTAAGTACATTTATGTGTAACTATTAACTGGTTAAAGGCGTCAGTTCCGCATGCCAAAGCAATTCGTAATTACATTTATTATTTACAACTTGCCAGTCACAAATGAGGAAAATGTTAATTGTTTTGTCGTTTTAAATTGTCTGGATATGTTTTTGTTAGGTTTCGATATAAGTGATTTTCTTTGGTAGATCAGTTCTGTTTTGATGTCTCATCCAAATTGCCAAAGATTTGTTTCTGATTAATTTTATTTGAACTCTAGATACTTAACAGCAAACAACTGACATGCATCTACTGAACACACAAAATATACATTAAAAGAAATTACTATTTAAAAAAAAAACGTTCATTTAGAACGAAACTAAAAAAAACCTTTTTAAATTTTCGTGCAGCAAATCGCTACCGACAGAAGCCAGAAAGCCTTCCTTTTTTAAATTATTTAATTTTATTTAAAATCTCGTTTTCGTTTGCATGAAGCCAGTAGCAGCGTCCGTGTCTTGGGGCAGAACCATAAACTTGTTATATTATGCATATATATAGGCGTTTAGCTATTTCGTTTATCGAGGAAGCGCGCGCGCACCTCGGAGGCATATTTTACAACACGAAGATTCGGTAGCAAGGAATATCATTATTTATATTATGTATTGGTAGTGCCTATAATTCAACATTGACATATCTAAACAAAGGTTGTAGATCTCAAAATGAATGAGTTGTGAGTAGGTACGACTAACTACGGTGCCTCAAGGCAAATTATCTCGTACTATGCAATGTAGCTGCGTTATCTATCATTTAGTTTGCTCTGTCTGTTGCTGTGTTTGTGTGTTTATCTAAAGACTTTTGTGTAATTTAAACACTTCGCGACCAATTTATCCATGTTTTCAGGTACGTACTTACATATAAATACGACAACTGTTCTCAACAGGAAGTGCAGAATCTGTATTCCTAGTTATCAGTAAAGTTGCTGCCATAAACCTTTTGCTTGTTGCTTTAGAAACCACTACATATCAGCCGAATTCTCATGAATATCCACGTTTGGCGTGCGCCTATGCCTGTATCCCACCTATGGTCTGGCTCCTCACCTAAGACCTGTTCCGGCAAAGTAAACTCTACCGGCATAGGCTTAGATTGAGGAGCGTAAAAGCTATAATAAATAAATAACCTCATATTGAGTATCCACCATAGGTAAACACAAAGGAATTAACCGCATTGTTTATAATAACTATAAAATGATATAACTCCCAAATAATTCAATAGTTTTGCATTCCTGAAATCATCTATAATACACAAATTAGAATATAACAATGCTAGTGACCAGCTCATGAAACAGGCGCCCAATAATTCGGTGAGTCAAAACAGATTCGTCTATCGATAGCTGACATAACATGATATTAAAGACTGTTTACAAAACATGGCTTATTGTCTGAAGACGGCTGTAAAGATGTGTCGAATGATTTGTTTACATAACAAACGAAGTTAAGCCCGGTACAGTTGGGTTGGGAAGGCGGATTTGTGAAGCGAAAGTACGGGAAGCGCCACCACTCATTCCGCATTCCATTACATGCAGACTTGAAATGTGGCACTATTATAATTGGCGATTGGTGCAGTTTTACAGCTATACCTATCAACTCAAGTGGACGTAATTAGAATTTTATGTCCCTATCAATTGAATCTGTAGGTAGCATAACTGTTTTATTATCATCGTCTACTGGTTAGTAGGTATAATGTTCTATCTTTATTTTATGTGTTTAAAACACATAAAATTTCTGTAGGGATCCATCACTTTTATGACCAGTGTTCCGCTTAGGTCAATTATTTACCTGAATACGATATAAGCAATTTTTTTTTCTCTGCCAATTGAACCATTATTTTACAGATTTTTATGTTATATACTTTTTTCTTTTTTTCAATTATTGTTTTAAAATTTCTTAGTTTTCAATTAGGCTTTGTTCGTGGCCCTAAATTTCTGGAATAACCTATTTCTTTCTTTTACGTTGCGCTTTTATTACGCATTTCGATAACATATTACGTGTATATTCAATTCTAATTCAATTCGAATCGTGACTCTATGCATTTGTTTCGGTTTGCTGCATTTAAAGAATTCGCGAGTTTTTTATTAAGTGGTTAATTATTGCGCACGTTTTTAGATGTTAACGAAAAGTCAGATTTGAATCGGTTAGGCTGTATAATGCCAAGAACTTATAAACTTGTCTAACAATGAGATCAAGGGACGAACGTGCGAACGTGAATCTAGACCGTAGACTTAGATACAGTTAAGATGTTTAATGGAAACTTCTCACCGACATCTGGAAAAATATTTCCTTTATTTCACACTGAGTAAGTTTACAAAGGTATTGCTTTTGTATAGGTAAATCATGTCTTGCATATGTAATAAGGCGGTTCTATCTAACCAACCCTAATACAAACACAAAATCAATAACATGTTACTTTGATACGACTAGCGCCCTCTGTCGTGTATTAAAAATACACCCTGAAACCACATTTAGGGTAAGCGCCATCTAGTTTCACGAAAAGTAGAGTAAACAGGCTGTAGGGGCAAGTTGAAACATACCTTGGAACATTTAGTTCGAATAGTTTCAAAAAGATGGAGGCACTATCGATATCGGACCTAAAAAAACAGTGGAAACCGTTTTCGTGTACTCATTCTACTCATCGACTGATAAGCGTTATTGTATGCATAAAGCAGTAAAACGGGTTGTTGTAATGTACAGCTGCTATCAAACAATTCCTTCCACTTTTCAAGTTAATATGGGTGCTATAAAGCCAAGAATTGGAAGCAAATTAACCTCTTTTGCACATAACTTACAGGGATTTCATGAATAATCATAACTTTTGAACAGAAAACACAATTAAATATTAATAAGATCATGGAAAATCTACTACGGAAGAATATCTTGACTTCTTTGAGTCCGATTTAAAACTTACCTTCTGCTTGACGCAATGCAAAAGGAATACTTGAATGTTAAATAATTTACTTATTGTCAGGTTTTTCTTACGAAGAAAAACATAACTACGAACCAAGACTCCTATGTGAAATCAAAAAAGTATCTAACAATACACATTTAAGTAAATATTGAAAAAAAGTGCGAGTCAGACTCGCGCACCGAGGGTTCCGTACAAACCTGTAGGTCTATAAGTAAAATTTCACACGCGTTCATGAGGAAAGGGGTAGTAAGTTTATAATTAGGTATAAAAAAAATAAAAATGATGTAACTAAAAAGACGGTTTGCGGTTTTCGCAATTTTTCCTTTATCTGTGCTATAATACGTTGCTTCGTCCCAAATTTCAAGATTTCCCTTGCGAGTGTCGAAAATTTGCGGAAATTTTGCGGCATAAACGGCTGTATCTTTTGATTGCGTTGGCTTAGGAGTTTGATTTTTTCACAGCTCCAAGGGACAGTAGACCTGAGTATTTGATATATTATATTATAATTTCAGCTTGATACCTCCACGCGTCCCTGAGAAAAACAAAGTGATCCTATAAGGGTTCCTTTTTTCCTTTCGAGGTACGGAACCCTAACAAGGAACCCAAGGTATTAAAAGGCATTGGTCACAAATAGTTACTCTATTCACGAAATGTTAACATAAAACCTAGCCTAGACATAAGTTTCAGTAGCAAGGCAGACCTTGACAGCATGTAGGAAGGATCAGTATGGACAAAAAAAGTATGTAATTACAAACCGCCTAGTAGTTTACGGTTGAAGGTAGTAGCTAGCAGAGAAGGCTACAAGCTACGAACAGACTTCTACGCTTAGACCACGTTCGCTCGGATGTAAAATTATAGCGTCGGTATTTTATCGCACACTGGATTTTCAACTCTCGGTGTTGAACCGAGCATTGAAAATCCAACAGAGTACATCACAGCGCGTCGAAAAAGCACATTATTGGATTTTCAAATCTCGGCGATAAGCATCCAGTGCCCGAAAAAACCCCGCCGCGAAATTTTTACGTCCATGAGAACGTGGACTTAAAATTAATTAGCCACCATACCTACAAACGTTGTTATTAGATAAGCTCAGTATCAGTAATGTAATTATAAATCATGAGTAGTGTAAGTACTATTCAGTAATTAACGTTTCCACCCTAGGGTTTCAGCCGGACCATGACGGATGGTCGAAGGTGCTTGGTTGCGTAACGATCATTTCGCCCGTGACCTTCCGAGATGTACCTATACGTATGTACAGATAGTGCATGGACTTTTAGGTTTAATATAATAAGAATATAAGAAACTCTATCTCTCTCTCTCTCTGGCAGTCGCTCCGTGTAAAATACTGGATTCAGCTGCATCCGGTTAGACTGGAAACCGACCCTAACATAGTTTGGAAAAGGCTGGGCATTTTGTTTGATAAGGCTGGGCATATTGATTGATAAGGCTGGGCATATTGATTGATAAGGCTGGGCATATTGATTGATAGGGAACTCTATGTTAGTTGCTACTCAAAATATGAAACATAGGTAGGTAAACTACATACCTAATATCAGTTTTATAGTCATTGTTGAAAGATACTTAGGGATGGTTTTCAGGATGAAAGACGATGTAGGTAAGTATAAAAGTTACAGCCAAATCATGAAATATTGAATAGCACGAATAGGAGGTCTAAAACTGATTTATCAAGACCCTGAATGCGTTGGCAAGTTTTGAGAAAGGATAATGCAATAAATGATGCTTCCATTTCACGAACGAATTGTAAAAAGCGGTCAAAATCTGTCAAGAGTAAAATGTGTACGAGTTCAGAGTGATCAAATATTTTGTACCTACTTAAATGCAATTATATAATATGTAGGTACTTACCTATACACTGACGATGGGCCTAGATTGTTATTGATCCGTAATTAAAAATAGATTAAACGTAAGGTCATCATTATGTATTCAAATCAAGTGAAATTGCCTAAATATTTAATTTACCTCATTTCAACTTCCTACTTAAACTAAACTACCAATTTAAACTAATATTTAGTCAAGACTTTGGAGACGCCCGTGTTATTCCACTAATCTATGTTTTACACACGTTTCTATAGGAACATCTCAGTTCCTAAGATCCAATTATCAGGGACAAGTTAACATGAAAATTCTATCATAATTAACAATTTCACCGTCCAAGGCGTCCAAGGTAGCTGGTAGATCGTAATTTTGTATGGGAGTCTAAGCGATCAGTCAGTAGATACCTACTAAGTATAAAGTGGCATACCTATCATGATTACAGACTTACTGACAATACAATGGAACGTCAACTCTGCTAACTGTGCGACAGAGTATAAAAAAAGCCGACTAACTGCACATCAATTACTGTTACGAGTTTCAAATCATTGTTTGATGTTGTTTTGCAGTAGTTGAGTATTTTCATAGAAAATTCATGGTAGTGGATACCTATTCTGGATGGATGTGACTCGAAAGAGGGAAAGATCTTTTTCCTTATGTTAGCTTTACTGAAAACGTAGGTACCGGGGTTGATAGGTAAATTTTTTGTCAAAATTGTTCGTAGCATTTCTCCAGGTGGAAAATATAAATTTATTTAAAATAGGAGTTAGGGTTTCTACCTCCTACTGAAAGATATCTGGCAAGCCTTGCATGTAGATAGATGCTTCTTCGAGTATATAGTTAGGTAGCATACAGTTTATGGCCACCACAATAGTTTTATTATCTGACAGAAATAATCCAATCTTTCGCATTGCGTTAGATCTGGAATGGAATAAACTTCGCATAAGCAGAGAAGCGCAATTTCTAAGTTAATTCGTTTAAATCTCTTTAGATAAGGATCATCATGTCTTTGTTGTTAACTTGTAAGTTTCGATAAACATGTTACCACCTAATATTGAAACACTCCAGGTTTGAATATGTAGTTTCATCATTTTATAAAAGTTTATACACGTGCGTGACTGATTTGATGGGAGGCTTTTCCGAGTCTTTCAATGAGCGAACACAAAGTTTCTTTAAGCGAAATGTAAAACTTTCAAAAGATTCAGTAATAAAATAGGTACTGTAATAATTTTCAGTGGTCTTAAAATTTTACTGCTCGCAAGTATGTTTGAAGTTCTGCACGGAATTTAAGCGAATCAATAAAATAAGACTGCATTATTCATTTTCCTGTATGAAAACTCCATGTCGTATGTGTAATATGTAGGTATGACTATGACTTGTTTAAGCGAACCTACAAAAACAGAAAATGATAATGTAGGTAAATAATAGTTCGAAAAATATTAAGTAAGTAAGTAATTAATATCGACGTGATATATTTTGGATGAAGAAGAAAAGTAGGTAATTAAATGCTAAATATTTATTACAGACAGACAATAATAATGAGAGTAGACAGCTCTAAACCTCACTAAACATACTTAACAAAGTTGCAAAATATTTTGATTTCGTTTCGTTCGTCAAGCGAGTCCAGTCGAGCAGGTAGTATCCCAACCCCTCTATGTATGCGGCGAACTTATTATTACCCAACATAACATAGCACCACGTACATTCGTGTATCGGTACGTGGTAGCCCTGACATGCTTCGATCAATTCATTCGCAAGTATAAGGAGATCCCTTATGTGGATTCAAATGTTGGCCTAATGTTTCATACAACGTCCAACCACGCATACGAATGGAATTCGGATAAAAAAACACATTATCATAACGCTTAGTGAAGCGGAGAAAAACGTCTCAATTCATAAACGTCGCACATAATCGGGCAAACTCACTAGATTAATCATTCTAAAGAACTTTCTACGATTTATTACCCATGGCACTTAAAAGTTACTACCTATTTAGTGTAAAAAATGACGTAGTTCCGGCGCGGCGTCACGACATTGCACATTGCATCACCGCGGCCACGGGCGTTGTCTGGAATCCATGTATGTTTAGTGTCTATCTACTTACTGTTTATTGAGAATTTTATTATCTACAACGAGTAAAAACTGTGCATTCCTGATGGCATAAACATTCAAGTATTCGAAGACACGATAACATAACTCTAAGAGAGGTCAAGTGAAAAATCAAACGCCTCCGAAGGCTATTAACATTCCTTACTTATTAATAAGTACGAGTCGATGCGAGCATCAAGTCATGTCGCAGGAATCGCGGAACGAATCGGTAATAGACATCACGCTCAATGCAGCTCTTAAATTCATTAATACATACAAGAAGACGTGCATATCTGATGTAAAGTTTACCAAGACCCCATTATTTTACTCTACCCGAAGTCACGGGCAGTTTACTAATAAGGGTTCAAAGATTTGGATGTGTTTTCCATGTTATTAGTATTTTATTCGTTTAAAAATCTCTGTAGTCATCTTTTGTTGTCGTTCATCACGATTCACAAATGAACATTACAATAGAGTGTCTCCAACCAAAGCGTCGTATAATATCAATTCGCTTTCAATGTCACACGAACGGGTTAGTTCAGCGTACAGATATTTTGTGAACGATATTTTCGAAATATTCCTTTCATATACATGTAAAAGTGCGACGTGACTAGCTGAATTATGTGAGTATAATACAAAGAAGATTTTAGAAATATCATTGGTGTCTAGTTAGCAGCCTCTATTAGATCATTGTGACAATATGCGAGACGGCCCGAATAGCTGGAATTGCTGCACTCTCGCTTCGCTGCCAACGAAATGGAATCCGTTGCCATTAGAAATTCTACTGTACATGATGACTTCATTGGTATCGGGATTCCTTCAGCGCGTGCCGTGTCCACCCGCCTCTGGTGTCACTGTAACACGCATTCACATTTTTTCCGAACACTAACTGTTGGATTTTTTTAACTATAAAAGTTTTCTTATTTTAATTGGGTATCGATATGAGATATCACGGAACATTACGCAGATACAAATCATCTTTATTTATTGTTTTGTGGTCCCCACTTCGCGAGTCAGGAGTGCTATAGGGCGGACGTTAACAATTATGCAAATTTTTAATTTACGATGTCCGAAAATAATATGTGTACAAGTACAACAATAGTGATCAGTGATTGCATACCGTCCTAAGAATGCTCGTAACTGTAGTCCGCAACGCAACCTACATTCAGCATTCTTTTCGAAACCGTAACACGCCGCCTCTGCGTTCCGGATATACTTGTTCATGCCACATTCACCCCAATATCTTTCGCAATAAAACCTATTTTAATTCGATACATGTGATAGAATGCCATGTATTGCATTTCTAGAGAGCTGTAAAACTACATACACAAAGTAATTGATAACCGCCTTTAGATTTCCAAGTTGTAAAACATTCGTAGTTTTAAGCAATTATTGGGCGTAACCCTTATGTAATCATTTGAATAGGTACTCAAGCTAAGTAAACTTGAAGTGGTGTGGTGTGGCCCTGTGTGGATAACTCAATTGTTGGCTATTTGTTTAAGGCTTCTTATGGCTTTATAGGCTTCGTGTCTACATTCAATATTTCGCTACTCATATTAAACAGTAGGTACTTATCTACTTTTTTGTAAACTACGCTTTACTTAAGATTAGGGCGGGCGGAGCGTGGTCGTTTTTTACGAGGCAGCCCTAAAACATGAGCCGTGCCAATTTGTTGGTCGGTAGAGAGCATCGCCGACCAAATTCCTGATCGCTTTCTCTGGTGCTAGTGGTGCTGGTGGTGGCCGGGGCACGCACGCGCCGTGCTCGTCGCCCGCGCACGCAGACCAACGAAAGTGAGCGCCAAGCCGCGTGCGCCCGCGCCGCTGTCATCGCGTTGCATAATTATCCGCGATCCGACCATTGTTTGTAAACACTCAATAAACAAGAACATATCAATTAAATTGCGTGACCGTTTTTTGATTAGATACGTACATCTGCATCGTTAAGTGGAATTAAAATTACACATTTTTATCTTTGAAATTCCTCAGACTAATTGTTTACATGATAATGTAAAGAATACTACGTAAATGCCTGTGTTTAATATATTATTTATTTTTAGAGTACCAATTCCAATAAATTGCCGCAGATTAATGGCTAGAGCACTATTACCGAGGATACATATATGTTACAATTAGGTCCTGACGATGTCCAGTATTTATTTATTTTAATTTTTCGAGCACAAAAAGGTAAAGGCGGACGTAATGCCTTAGGCATTCTTTACCAGTCAACCAAGGGTGGTGAAGAGATTAGATGGCAGGTGCATTGGTTGAAAGGAACAATGATGAAAAAAACTTTAAAAAAACCGTACCGTTTTAGTATCGTTCTAAAAACCCGTGTAATGTCGGTAAGTATACGTATCCGGATATTTGTCAGAAGGATTCAAGGCAACCCGGATGGGCTGCTGGATTGTGGGTCGGCGAAATTCGCGCGGGACGCGTTTCTCGTCGCCAAGGTAGATGCTCGCGGTGGCTCTCAGAAAGCTCTGCTTTCTCATCGGAATTTAACTCCATTGTTAAGTTATTCTTAGAGAGAAAGGCTTATTAATGGTTTATCGTTCACGGCTTCATAATAATTACGGCCAATGTATGCGAAATTCGAACTTATCCATATTTAACCCGGATGTGACGCTTGAGTGCGTGTAACCAAGAAAAAATAAGTCGGCGTGACCGTCATATCCAGACGGTCATCGGCGAGGAAGCGAGGTTTAATCGTCAATGAAGCCTTTCATCGCGAAACCAGTCCAAGTAGATAAACAATAGTATCCTTTGTGAAACGATTGTCGGTCCGAATCCGCTTGGAGCAACAGTTCCGACAAAAGTCGATTTTTTCCTATTCGATAGAGTTGAACGACACAGACCATGGAAAGCAATAATGATTATTAAAATGGATTTTGCAGAGCAAAAACCGAGATGCAGTCAAAACGGCCAGTTGAACTGTACTGTACGAGTTTCTAAAAATAAATGAAAATAATATGTGAGGAGCTATAGATTCCTTTTCTTGTAGAGCGACTAGCACGCGACGGTCTCGCGGGTTGGATGACGGGTTGGATGTCTATGAAACAATGTCAGGTGGAATCTGGAATGCGACCCGCCTACAAGGCCGCGTGCCATCTTGTGTATAGGTAGCCGATATTCAGCGGACGCTTTATCAACTTTTATCATATTCGTTTTGTTTGCTTTTTATTAAGTGACAACTATTTTCGTTCGTTTGTAGAGATGTATCGTCATCGTTAGTGTAAATCACCCGCTTCGCATTCCAATAGTTCTTTCGTCCTCTTTTTTTATTTCTGTAGTCGAACTTTTTGCCTTAAGGGTGAAGTTATGAAATCTAAAGGTGTAAAAGTGTCCCTTCGGAACTCACACAAATAAAAATTCTGAATTTTTATTATTTACCGAAGCTGTCGGAATCGCTGGCAGGGTACGCGGGACACGGCTGCACCATCGTCGCAGCGCGCGATAGCACATCCAGTGCTGATTCCACCTTCTCCATGTTTACCTGATACAATAAAAAAACACAGTTAAAGCACGTGTGCTCTGAACGTAATATAGAATTGGAGTATACATAGCGAAAATTACTTTGGAAGATTATATAATAGTCATATCGACGACTGAAACCATTACGACAATTTTCTGACAGCTTACATGTAAATTTTACGTTAGCTTAGCAAATAACATCCAATATCATCAGGCATCAGTCTGCACATATATTTTGGGTTCGAAAACGAGATGTCGACATCATTTATTTAGTCTAAATATTTGAAGGAATTCATGTCTGGCAGGCAATGCTGTTTGGTTTGGAATTAAATATCGCAGACTAAAAGTCATAAAGGCATGCGAATACCAAAGCGGCGGAAATTCCTCACGGCACGTAAACGGCTAGACGGTGGACAGACGTGCGCCAAGTCGTACGAACACCACGTGAATAAGAGGGAGGAATCAGATGATCAAACAAAGAGTTGTGAAACGTGGCAATCGGCCGCATACCGCGACCGCGGCGGGAACGAAGCCAATGGACCACTGTATCGCAGATCAGACACAAACGCTTCGCCAAAATATTAGCATTTCATCTTTAATTAACTTTCAACCACTGGTTCTTTTGCACGGGTTAAGAATGAGCATACATGTGATCAGTGTTAATGTGGACTTTTATAAGCATAGAGAAACAATAAAGAAACGGTGCATTGTCTAAAAGTTGATACGGCTAATCTTAGAAACGGGGTGACAACTGGACCTGATGGCTAATAGAGAAGAAGACGTGGTGCTTTGGCCTCACATACATTGGCATCAATGCAAGAGGATGATGATGACATGGTGATGAGTGTGATTGACATTCTAATGAAACCAACATAAATCAATTGTTAGCCTTTAACACATAACAATCCCAGTTATTCGCGACAGTGTTAATGAATAATTAGCTAGTTAAGGTGATATAAGAGAAAATTGTACAGTACACTTCCGAGAGCCTATTACCATAAGTATTAAGAAGTGATAACTATACATAATGAGGTAAACTCAAGTGGCGTAAGCGAGAAACTGGTGAATAATCATCAGAATAACTGAACATAAAACAACATTTTAATCAGTGTGGTACTTACTACCTATCTACTGATGAGTAAGTAGCAGGTATCTACGTCTATCACCTCTTCAAAAATGAGCTTGAACTTCATAAGCTCATTGCAAAGACATAAATTTGAATGCAATGGATGCACTAGAACATTAAATTATGCCTTATAAAACGTATTTTTGTCTAGTAGTGCGCCATATATTTATGAATAACGAGGTATTGTCGACCGCGTGTGACTTTCCTAATTAGTTTAATGATTGATGAATCGCATATTTTGGACCAGATTTCAAAACATTCATCAGAATATTAATTATAATTTGGCCACCATAAGAACTTTGCGTATTATTGGACAACGCAGACCAAAATATTGTGTTAATAATAAACGAGATTCGCATAGTAAAATCTGTATACCAAGCAACATATTTTTGTGACGGTCATGCCGACCAAAACAAATAGACAACAATGTCATTGCTTAATTAACTGAATACCTGACAGTCAGTAGCAGCAATACATGTAATAAAAAGCAGTAAACCGACTGCAATTAATAATACTAAAGCGAATGAAGCGAAGACGCGCATTCCCTGAGTAGCGAGCACAGAATATAATTCATAAACAAATGCTACTAACGAATCTAAATGGAGGTTAGATTCCTGGAATGTGAAAATAATGACACTACATTTAAAAGTAACGTAGCGTGGTGTTATTCTCGATTAAGGTACAGAGGTGTGGAAGAAGGGAAGGGTAAACAAAACATTGGAATGACGAGTGATGCGATGACTACGTTAATGATGAGGAATTTGGTACATTAACCACAATAGAATTTTTCTGGCCGGAGGCGGAGTCACGAGTACGGTCAGTGCTGGTATGTCGGTATACACACGTCGAATAGATCATTCGACACATAGTCTGATGGTCACGAACCCATTCAACGGAACATGGAAGTTGTAATGGAATTTGACACGTAAATTCCATTAAAAAGTTACTTGAACATAATTTTCTCGGTAAAAATGTTAATCCCGAGCTTGAATTCTTGAAGCATTACTTGCATTAAGTGAATCAGAACTGGATAAGTGGATACATTACAATTTGTAATGTATGAAAGTAAAGACACAAACAGAAGGAATGCCTAGTAGGCATTAACATTCCCTATAACCACTTTGTGGTGAAGAAAATGGAATTTAAAGAATTGATAGAAAGCGTTTGCATAAAATCATTAATTCACGGAAAACCATTTTTGCATTTCGGTAAAATGTAATTTGTTAGTGTACCAAGAATATTTATTATTAGGATGGCTTGAAGAAGAAAAGACGATAGATGTATTGTATGGAAGATGATATGGCTAGAAACGGCGGACTATTGAAATATATTTTATGTAAGAGTACACGCTGCGCCCGCTCCCAAATTTATTGGTATATGGGCAGGAGGAACATATTATGTTAGATACCTTTTTTTGTCTGGATAGTATGATTAGTGGTAATAACAATAAGATCAGACTGAAGTACCAACAAATAACTAACGTTGGCTGTGTTTACACACTAAAGCAGCTGTTCAACATCTGCGGAGGCTTATTATCTAGAATATAACCTTTTATAGTAAATAAATAACAAACAATAGCTGCTGGTAGACAGAAAACAATTACAGGCAACATTTTAATAAAGAGGATGTTATAGAAATATATTTGTAATGTGTTGTATAAACTAAAGTAGTATGTTCTATTCTATTGCTTTGCAAGTTGCACGAGAGCAAAAAAGGACATTGAATTTTTAGTAATCGATGAAGACAAACTGATTTGTTAAACACATTGTGAATTACAGGTGTAGAGTCTGAAACCAATAAGCAACAATGTGAGGTGGCATTACCAATTAATACAACCTAAATTGTTATCACCTGCCACTACTGCCAGTATCCAAACGTAAACCACATGGTGGTCGAACCTTGACATTCCAAATGTTAAAAATAATAATCTATTTCAGTTTTAACGTAAAACTTTTGAAACTATGCCTTAAGACTAGGGGTTAGGGTTTTGTATGGACGGTTTTAAGTATTATTTTGTCGGTTGGCCCGCATTAAGGGCGAGGCGTATTCTTTTACGACGGTCGCTACCCCTGCTGCTTTCAAGCGCACGTGGCTTGGGGCCGGGATACCGGCAGATGTTACTATTGTAGGGTTGCCAAGCCCCCCTCGTGTATTGTCGACGCTCCCTAAAAGTAACGCTGCTGCTTCGAGTTTGGAATCATTACGCGTAAAAATACCGTTAGCAATTTCAACTAGGTAGGTACCTAATTAATTACGTTAACTATGTTAATTTGTCTTGCAGTCTGCAGTCATTAGGATAACTGAACTAAGAAACTGTTAAATGAGTTACATGCATTTAAAAACAGTTATCTTTTTAAATTTCAGTTTTCCTGAATACAAAATTCTTTGTTTGCTCAGTTCCAGGCAATCGTTAGTGTAAATATTTAACTGGCTCGTCACGTGGCCTGTTAGGGAAATCGATTTGATATGCACACAGTCACATTTAGCCGTGACGATTACGCACACTATGATAAATTCGAGAGTAATTTGAAAAGTCTAGCGTCGAGTCTGCTTGGTTTTGTAGTTCTAATACAATTGACGGAATCCGTACGGGGCCACCGTCAGCATTGGCTAATCGGGCGACGTTTATCGTGCTCTTATCACGGAGTGCGGCCGCTACATGCGCTTGTGTGGGAATAGAGCGTTTGTACGCCGCGTACGGTCGCATTCCACACTATTATGTTCGCGAGATTCCATGCCATGTAGCTTCGCTGAATACCTTGTTGCCTTCAATCCGCATAGCGGCGAAATTTTTTGCATGGCGCGCTCGCAAATCAAACCGGTAGTAGATAACTAGTCATTACATTACTTATAGCATAGCAGCGTTAAGTAGGCACTTAAATGATGGGGATCACGTTCTATGATAACCAATGTAAGACTCCCATTTATTCGCATAAGCATTTAAAATACAATACATAATATAGGTAGCTAGTCAATTGGTATCTGCATTTTATTTGTTTACAAAGTTCTTAGGCTGTATTCAGGTTTTAATTAAGTAAGTACATATTGAGCTGACCATACGTAAGTACCTACTTACCTACTCAACTTAGTTTCAAATATTCTGTTAACACTGCCTACTCGTATAGAACATAAACAACACATGCTGTAACAACGTTAAATAATACTACGCACAAATGATTTCTAATTCTTTTTTTTTAATTCTAGCAATACAAATATAACAAATAAACAGTGTGGGTACTTACAAAATGTATGTTTTCCCACGATGCTCTTCAATGAGACCAAGGGAGATGTTGTTTCACACAATATTTATAATTTAAATCAATGAGCACGACAAAATGTAAAATTTTGTAAAGTTGATAGCGTTCTAAACAACTGAAACCTTCATGACAATGTTACAAAACCGGCGAAGAACAAAAATCAATAGGTATCAAAATCGCAACAAACTCTGTATACATTCGTCAGATTAACACGACACGCTGGCTACCTCTGCGACGCAAAAAAATATACTGACTTCTATCGTTTATTATCCATTGTCCGTCAAACGCACTGTGTAGAAGTATTTGTTGTTATTTCATAAAATCCAACTATCGCGCCACGACTCTGTTGACGAAATAGTCGCGTTTGACATTTGAGCCGAGCCCACTGCGATTGGAATCCAAGGAATGTCAAATATTTTCACTGCTGCCATCTATGTGAAAGAATGTTAAACCACCGAGAGGCGGCACACTGGAGTCATACAGACTTTAAATCCCCCGGGTTTATTTAAAACATTTTGCTTTAGAGGGAACAAAAAACGTTTAGTAACGGTATTATTTTGTTAAAATGTATCAATAAGTCTTTATTGCAGAGTTTTTTGAAATCCTAGAGAGAATAAGAAAGTGTCGCGGCGCGTTCGCGAATTCATTGGAATGCGTCCAGCTTAGTGCCGCCTCTGAGCGACGTCACCGGCGCAGGCGTGATGTTGGTAAGCCGCGTCTGCTGCAGGGTTATCGACACATGGCGTGGAGGCGAGGAGTAGGGTCGGCAGCGACTTGCCGCCATGCGCATGTAGCATAACACACTGTTTCGGTTCGATACTTTCGTTGGAATTTATAATTGAAGATTATGGAATTTCTCGACCATGACGTAAGAAAATAACATTTCTTATTAGTAGGTATGTTAAGCAACCAAAAAAAGAGAGAACTCTCCGTCTAATAGTTGCATAAAAGTGCTTTTACTTATACAGGCTTACTTTTTATCTACTGAGCTATCTATCTATTGACCGCTGATAAACAGCTGTGGATCTGTCGACGGCTCTCTTTATATCTCTCATCTCTAGAATGTGTTGTAAACGCGACGCATGCCTACTTTGAAACGCTTACAATACAGCTACCGCCATCTATCGACTACTTGAGGCATATACTGTCATTTGTTAATTGGAATTCCTGACACTAGATGACATTGTGTAATTAGATTATTGGGATGTTTTCAATTAGAGCAAGCATAAGTATTTAGAGCGAAATCATTTTGCGGAGTGTTACGTGTTATAAATTCAGAACAACCTTGCTCGTTGTTCAGTAAATAGTTCTTTGGTAGGCGGGAGGGGAGGGGGGTTAACTATGTATTCGTTGGCGGGACCCCAAAAAGGATTTCAAATACGCTTGCGTTTTTCATACCAAGCTGAGTGTTTCTGTTTCAGCGAAAATATACTTTTTATCGAATCTAAGATGGCTTGTTGGTTGAGATATCAAGCAAGGTTCAAGTTAAACTTCAGTTGCAAGACACAATCTTTATTTCTAACACAACATTCTCAATAAACCTCGGAATTAAATTAACGCATCGTTTACAGAAAAAAGCGAACATTACTTTTACTAAACAATCATTCTCTTTACGATTAGGTCTTCACCTAAACTAAACGATAAGTCACTTATGAGCGTCTGCAGACGGCATACAATCGGTGAACCGATTTTTTGTAGGAGCCAAATGAAACAGTAGAGATCATGTATCAACACACATGTCCTAAAAAATAAAATCTGACCGATTGTAGGACCTACAAAAAGTATGCCGTGTGCGAGAGCGCTGTACTGCATGTTATCTAAACCTAGGTCGGTGTTACTTAAATACAATAATAGCTCATTGGATAATTCGTATTCACGATTTAACATTTAAGTGTGGCCATTTCTAACTACAAGTATAATTACTCCGTCCAAAAACTTTACAACAATTTGATTTTTCAGTCTTCACACTTAAATTGCATTGGGATTAAATTAGAATAAGTATTATAATTAGGTATTTTAGGGAATATTAAGGTTTTTTTTTTTAATTTATTTGAAACAATTGAATACAATCTTATCAATATAATTTCAAAAACTTTATTTATTTGGAATAAATACAGTTTAATAAGTAAATATAGAGGGTAAATATTCCGTGGAAGATTCTAGAAAGTAGTTCGTATTTGCTTACCTCGTAGCTTCGCTAACTTATCTCATAGGTAGTAAATAAGTTATATTTCCTTTTGAAAAAAAAGCCAAGCTTATTAGTTCCTCATACTTAATTCTCTACTCACAATAAATGCACCAAACGAGCATGAAGTCACGATTTTGTTAGTAGTTGTTATACTTCATAGTTAGAGACAGACCGAAAAATCAATAATAATTTAATGTAGGTAATATGTCATCATTTGTATATGACTAAAATTTCCATTTCATAATTATAATACAAACATCTCACTTGGGATTCGTTTTGCAGGTATCTAGGGCCTATGCTAATACATAATATTTAATAATTTGGTTCCGTTTCTCGTAAGTGTTTTTTTTTTATTATACTTATAACGAATATTTGTAAGATACATGTAAGTTTAAGTTGGAACACCAACTAAGTGGTTGATAACTTAGAACATTTAGCACGAACACCTAACTAGACTAAAGGAAACTCGTAGTTACGAGTACACTTCGTAGTGTGGTGCTACGCCTACAAAATGAGTCTTGAATACCCACTAGATAAACTTTCGTAAATAGTCTATAAGGTAAATAATGAATGTTCAATCTGTAAAATATACCTATACGTTTATTATTTACTACTAGGCCTCCAGTAATTTTGGATAGTGGATGAAAAAGGACTTTATCTGAAATTGTTGATTAATAATCAACTACACAAGAAAACTATTAGAAATAAGTGACCGGCAAAGTTGTACCTGTCTCTGTCATTATGGTAATAAAAAATAACGGCAATACAATTATAGAGCAATTAGCTATGTAGGAAAGAATAAAAGTTGGAGAGGAAGGCGGAGGTATATAAATTTATTACAATTTAATTTTCTAGACACAGCTAGAGAATTTTTCTTTTTTTGATCAAATTAAGATAAAGTATACAGGGTGTTTCTTAACACTACAACGGTTAAGTTAATGCCACACTTATTGACATTTAAATACATACATTATTTACTTACTGGGTTTAAAACATAGTATAAAATTATTTGTTATTTTGCTTTTGCTCTGGAATGGGAAGTAAAAACATATATTAATGTTTTAGCTATTTACCTATGAAGTTGCCGTTTTACAATACTGACCATTTGAAACTTAATTTATTTATGGCTGGCAATAAATTCTAAATTCAAATGAGTTTTACTTAAAAATATGGAATTCTATTTTCAAATTCAGTCATTTGTTTATTGATAAGTGTTTGATATCACTACATTTGGATATTTTTCAATGTGGACACGATAAAAATATGAGTAATTATGGAATACGAGTTCCGTCGTGATAGCAATGCCGCACAAATAGGTTGCAACATTAATAAGGTGTACGGCGTGAACACTACAAACGAACGCATGACTCGTTATTGGTTAATCGCTCGTCCCCGCTGCTCCTACGCGACAACGCTCGACCTCATACGGCACAACATACGGTTATGTAAGTTACAAGAGCTAGGTTTGTAAGTTTTGCGTCATCCACCGTACTCACCAGACCTTGCGCCGACAGAATTCTACCTTTTCTATCATTTGGACAACTTCTTGGCAGAGGAAAACTCCCGAGAAATAACCCCTTCAATGCCCGAGAGGCAGTACAAAATGCAAGAGTTTGTTCGCTCCCGTACACCTGACTTCTTCAAGAAGGGCATTGAATTTAATACTGCGCTGGCAGAGATGCATCGATAGCATGGGTGCATATTTTGATTGATAGAAATAAAAATATTTATATTAAAATGACTTTAACTTTCTGTATGCTAAACGGCAATTTCATATGGAAAGACCTCGTGACCACAAATCATCCGTGAGGTAGGTATACTCGTATTTAGTACGTTGGGAGAAAGTAATGTCACCAAGTGTTGCACAACAATAAGTATCTGGTGGATAATGCATACAATAATATGGAAATAAGTACGACATTTAGAATATGGAATCCATTCTGTATGCATCATTCATATTGTTTTTTTTTTTTTTTCTCGTGATCTATATTTTAGATATCATGTTTAAGTATAGGTTACCTACTTGAACTGGCATGTTAGGCCAATAGACTAGCATGTCAGTTTTGGGAAATATTTTAAACTATTCCGTAGGTTAGTTTAATTTCTATTCCGTCACAGATTTCAGGTGCATGCATTGATCACAGAACCTTTTAAGTTTTTTTTGAAAAAATAAACTTTTATAAAGCTTTTCTTTAACTAAGAAAAAATATAAGTAAGACTGAGAAGCATTTTATGCAGAATATTTGCAAGGAACCTGACTCATTTTATCTAAGGCCTAAAATAATAAACAGCTCTGAAAAATGCGCACTGTAAAGTATGCGAAACTTAACATAATAACATCGATCACTAATAAAAGTTCTTTATTAGTGATCGATGCTAAATAAAGAGCAATCTTGTCTAACAAAAGCCCCTTCACGGGGTTATTTTATCTTTTACCGGTGGTTTCAACAAGGTCGTACATTTACCACTAAACTGTTTCCAAGTAAGTAATTGCTATCGCCTTCCGTGTCTCGTAAAAACTGTTGTTTAATAGTTGTGGCGGCTGAAACATACTAAGAAGATGTAAATTAGAATGGCAGAACGCGCCATCTTGTCGTGTTGGGTGTAAATCAGTGCAGTGTGGATGTGCCATCATTTGAGATGGATTCTCAATCTAGTATGTATTCTAATCTTGTGTAGTTCATGAACGATGAACGAATAGGAAACGTATCTTCGCACTGTACTAGAAGAAACGTTTCCGATCGCTGACTCGTAATCGGTCTATTAGGTCTAATAGGTCTTTTCGATCTCGGACATTGTAAACCGCGCGATCGTTTGTGCGAACGAGAACGAGAAATGATAAACAGTCACTGATTGTTTAACAGATACGTTCGATGTCTGTGAAAGAGAACGAGAGAGAATAGCCGACGAATGACGATCCTCACCGAACCCGACCGACCGAATCGCAAGAATGAGATGAGATGCTGACCACCGAGAGCGAAGACCGAATAGAGCTATTAGAACTAATAGAATGAACTAGTTCACTGTCCGAAATGAACTAGTACGGAGCGATCTTAAAAATGACCGAGCAGGCACAAGACTAATGTATTCCTAGCAGCTAGTACGAATCGCCACTAAATCAGTAAATCTGATAATACTCTTAACGTTCACCCCTACGTTACGTTTTACGTACTAAGCTATCTATGTTAAGTGCCTCTTATCATAAATTGGTATCATGTATATATTTTATATATTCATATACGTATATATTCTTAAAACTTCAGGGGACGGCTTAACGTGTTAACTAAAATAATGAGTTAACATTAATAAAGTTATCGATTTTCGAATTTAGGATATTTTCATGATAAAACTTTGGAAATCTGTAAAATAAATTATTACTCTTTTATTAAGAAATTAGGAATAGAGAATATTGTTAATATAATATTTGAATGGCAAATATAAGAAGTATAGGAAAATTCTATTATGTCAGGTTATGAAAAATAGTTATCGTAAATATTTAAGATATTTAATTTCTTTTGGATCTAAATATGAAATAATAAATGAGTAGTCAACACTTTAATGCGTTTCTAAATATCATTAAGTCCTATTTTAATTCTTCTAAGATTAATTCGACAATAATGGATACAAAAACCAAAATTTAAAATACATAAATAAATGACTTGGTATCTACAGTAATTTTAATTTCTCATTCGACAAGCTATAAGACTGCTAAGACCATTAATGAATAAATAAATCTTTAACTAATTACATATAGTAATTATGTCAAGGTGATAAAAACGTCACTTCAGTATAAACTAATTGGCTGTCACATTAATTAAGCGATAGGTAACTTAAGCTATTGCAAATTATCTACGATGCCCTCTAACTAATGTTAAAGGAAGAAATAGTGACACCAAATATAGATATAAATATATTTCAAATTTAGTTGACTTATTATTGTATGCATCAAAATATAAATGAAATATACATAGAGCTATTTGATAACTAACGTTTACAGTTTTACTCACGCTTTTAATCGAGTTTATCCGACTGGTTTCGACCTCGAACGAAACTGTCTGAACTGCGTTCGTGAACTCGAAAGTAGTTAAAATACTTGAGTAATCGTTTATGTTAATTAATCGAAACAGTTGTATAAGATGTAGAGTGTAAAGCTTAGAAGTATCCTAGGGGTATCGTGTTACCCAGTAACTGGGTTCTGGAGATCAGATAAGCTGCCGCTTCATGTAAAATACAGGTTTTCTGCTGCATCCTGTTAGAATGGAAGCTAGACAGATTTTGAGTGTAAATAAGCCTTAGTTGTAAACTATTTATAATTTTTTCATCATGTTTTCGTGTCTGAACGCAGCAGTGTATTTCAAATTTGATAAATACATAAAACTATTTGTCATAAATTCATAATACCAATTATTGAAATAATTCGAAATGAAGCGCCATCAAGTGGACGACACGTCTTAACTAGCTTATATTTATTTAATTTATTCCTCCTACGAATTTGATATTATTTTGATACTATCTATGTTTAGAATTATTATGGTTAATGTTGACATTGAATTTTATTAATAGCTAATTTGGGCATGTTTGGAAGTGCTGGTTCTTCAGCAATCAGCAGGTATATAGTAGTATCTAGCAATCTTTACTCTTCAAAGGAATTAAAAGCCATTTGGATATCGGCTAATTTACTGTGTTATGTTACGGATTGATTGGGAACAACATTTAGAAGACATCTTAACGATTGGTTTACTTAAATGCTTTTTGGTTTTAACCATTCACATCGTTAACCACAAAACCACAGAGATGGGAATTTTTAAAGTTGATTTAGTAAAAAAAAACTGCTGAAACGAAACGGGTGCTTTGATGGGATATATACTTATAGTACCATAATAGCCACGCATAAAATACTTAAAAAAGTTTTCAGCAATCAGGTAAGTATAAGTACTTCGAATCAGTTGTTGGATTCAGTAAGACAAACATAATTGCATAATTTAAGCTATAAAAGACTGACCAATTTCTTGGAGATCATCTCATATCAAGCTAGAAATAATTGCTTAGTGGAAGGATTAGGGCATTGCCCTGAGACGGAACGATGACGATTGAGAATTATTTTTGTGTAACCGTTTTATGACGTATGTACCAAAGAAAGACTGGGTATTATCCCACTTCACATAACTTAATCTTATTACCAATGCCACCGGCTACTTCAAACTAATTGTCAGGCTAGTCTAGGTGTAGTCTAGGAAAGATGTCAGGCTAGTCTAGGTGTAGTCTAGGAAAGATGTAAGGCTAGTCTTAACTAAATATTTCTGCAACTAACTAACGATATATTTTACTTAAACAACGTGCGGTTCTAATTTCTAATCTATACTTTGATACACAAATTTATTTTACTATCTCTTCGCTACCTACCAATATTCTCTTATTACTATTTTCTCTTACTCCGTGTCATTTCCGTGTGTTTTTTTTTCTTATCTTCAGCTCTTTGCAATGGGAACATTTTCAATTTAATTTACACAACATATTAATCAACAAAGTATTTTCCGTTTGTAGATCACGCTTAGTTTTTTACATGTTAAGTCTTATTTTATACAATAGTACATATTTATATTCCAATTAAATTAATTTAAGTTTTAATCACAGTGTTCGAAAAATGATATGTAGCCAAGTAATTTTCGTAAATGGACCTATTATAATGTGTATAATATATAATTATATAATATTATAAAATCATGTAAATTGTGAGATTATGAAAATCACCAAAAGTAATAATATGTCAACGTAGGCCGTGTCTTTCTAACTAATCATTATTGCCTAAGCCTAATCAGCTAAAAACAAACATTAACACGTATAAATAAAGATAAATCAAGTAATTAAATTATCAAAATGACAATTACTATGTTGTAAACATTCAGAGGCAATTTTGCAGGCAAAGTTAATAAAAATTAAAAACAAACTCTACAGGAAAGAAAAAAGAAAGGACACACATAATATTTTTGCGAAATATATATAGAAAATTACAAAAACAGTTGCTTTACGAAAAGCAATGGTCGGTCGCGCGACAAAGCACGGCGCGCGCGCGGCTCGGGCACTACGGATGGCGGCCAGGCGGTGCCTACGCACGGCGGCCGGGCGGCGCCTGCACTCGGCGGCCGGGCGGCGCCTACACACGGCGGCCGGGCAGCGCCTGCACACGGCGGCCGGGCGGCGCCTGCATGTGGCGGCCGGGCGGCGGCGCCCGCGCTCGGCGCCACACACAGCGGCCGCTCGCCCGACGACGCGCCGCAGCGCCTGCACGACGCACGCCGCACGCCCAGCGGCCTCTGCCACCACCACACACCCTCGGACTCATAGCTGTGATTGAAACCCAATTCACTCACATCCTCCTTATCCCCGTACCCTGTACACCCTTCGTAAGTCCTATAGTCCGAGCCACTGTATCCCGCCTTTTCATACGACGAATCGTAACTCTTTGCATATGCTCCCAATTCATAGTTGTCTTTTGTTTGCGACCCCGACGCCGTAGAAGTTGAAGCTTCGTAGCTAGCCTCGTAGCCCAATTTTTCGTAGCTGTAGGTAGGCTTCTCGTAGTCACCGTAACTCGTAGCGTATCCTGACTTCGAAGGTAAGTCGTAGCCGGTCTTGCTACGGTTCCGATCCGACCACGTTGACGTTTCGCTGTCGCATGGCGTCACTGGAGCGCTTCGGATTGTTTTCGGTAAAGAACGTATTGGTATCGTTTGATCAGTTAGGGAGCCGCGTTTCTGGAAAAGTTGATCAAAATTATGTTAATACAGATTAAGTCAAATTAATGCAATGCATAAATATATTGTAGTTTATTTTCAAATTGTTTCGTAGATATTGTTGTGCTGACCTGCAATTTCAAACATTATGGCGATCTAACTAAACCGTCATTGAAGTTAACGACAATAGGTGTGTCGATTTGGCTTGCACATCTGTGCTAAGTCTAAACTTAATCCAATCCAGTTAGTCGTGAATGGTGTGAAGTACGTGAACTACATTACCAGGTTAGCTTTGAAGCTGTAGGTATCTTGTCCGTAACGAACGTGCTTATCAAGGCTTTAAATATTATTAAATCGGTATTTTAGTTACCTACACATTTCTAATTGCCACTAACTTGTTGCCAAAGTGTGTTTTTATAAGCTTATATCCTAAGTATGACCGGGCCTTCAAGGGCAACTGAACGGTAGTATGCATACGGAGTGAATAATTATTGATTCTCCAAGATGTTACTTGTAGAGTGAATAACTGAAGACATTTACAGAGCGCGTCTACGATACTTCGTAGCGATAGTGCGTAACGTCATTTCTATTGAAATTTCTATTGTAAACTGCAGTACTCAAACGAGAAATAAAATATTAGGTATAATTAAAAAGAATGAGATACAAAATTAAAAAAAGTAATGTAGCTTGTATCCTGATATTGTAAAACCTGCTATGGGTTTCTCTTTCTAATACTCTTACTACTTCCTATGTTTTTCATGTGATTGGCTTAAAGGACATGACCAGTGGGACTATGGGCGCCTGCCTACGTGTCGAAATCAGTGTGCAGCAAATATGGTATTATTTTTGCTATTTTTGTATTGTATATTTACAGATTAAAAAGTTTCACGAGTCTAAAAGGTCAGGAAACTGAGAAAAATAAAGATAAGTTTTCACTATTAACTCTGCTTTTAGATATGATACGGTATTGTGGTTTTTCACGTTGGTATTCTGTAAGAGCGTGGTACCTCCCCGGTCGAGCCAACAGCGTATTGAGTTGCAGTCAATGGCTCTCCGTGGCTCGGGAAAAAAAAAGGCTCTATATAATTTTTGAAGGGATGAGGATTACACTGAATAATTAAAATATTATTTGAACGAATGAATTATTTTAACAAAAACAAAAAATAAAATGCCGAAAACACGGACATTCTAGCTCCATGTGCTTTTTGTGGTTATGGTTCTGGTGGCTGTGGTGGTGGTGAAGGAGACAGTGTCGTTAATGATTTATGTGGCATGGCCTCACATTCTCTCGTGAGCCCCTTGATAAATCCTGAATTAACTGACAATTAGCTCGAGTCCAATAGGCCCGACACGCATAGATAAAAATAAGAATAGAATGACTTGTTAAAATATATTTTAAATGTTATTATAATAGTGATCATTGGTCATCCACCTACAGATAGAATATTACAAATACAGCATAGTACTGCGGTTGGTACCAATCATATAGAATTACTGCACCATTTATTTTATATACTTTTTTATACCTACGCATTTGTATAAATTTTCTTTGACATACTGAGGAGTTACCGTGTCACGGTATGTCAAAAATTTAAGCATCCCGCCTCGTAGTCATAGGTTAGGTTAAGAGGCTACTAAGACGTCAAAGTCAATTTCGTGTAACTAAAAGAATTTCAGCAGTGGTGGCCCAGTGGTAACGGCCGCGACTTACGAGGTATAGGTCGTAGGTTCGAACCCAGACAGGCGCTTTACTTTGTGTAAATTATTTCATCACCACTGCTCTCAAAACGGTGAAGGAAAACATGGTGGATTACGGCCCACTCCCTCTCACAGCGAGGAAGCCTGTGTCCCAGCAGTGGGAACATAATAGGCTGATAATGTATTTTATGTATGTAAAAGAATTTCTAATGATTTTCAGTTCGCCGTTCTTTGTTTTACTTGAACCGTCTTTGCATGCCCCCCCCCCCCCCCCCCGGATCCGCCCTTGGCAAATAATTGCACAGTACCTATACAACGAACGCGTAAACACGTAACACAACGTGGATCGGGGGTACTGCTGGCGTGACGCCATCATCGTCAAGATCGGATGTACAAGTAGGGATGGTGAATGGCGATCTGAGATCGATAAATCGATACGAGATTTTTTTCTCGGGCTTAACACACTAAATACTTTTGGCCCCTACACATGCGTCCGCCACTTATGTCAGATGCATTGTCAAAGAAATAACACTCCTATATGCAGTGATTATTAAAAAAATAAGAAGTTCGATCTTGGAATTAGGGGTCCAACCATAAATTACGTCACACGAATTTCATGATTTTTCGCCCCGCCCCCCGTCCCTGTCACAGCTGGTCACATTTGTAAGACTCCCTCCCCTCCCTATGTGACGTCACATAATTTGGAAAAATGCAAAAACGTCGGTTCCGAAATCAGTTTTATTTCCATTTAAATTCTTTTTATTAAATTAACATCAAATCAAACAATTGACAGAACAAAACACGATTAATTATATTTATTAAAGAAATTAAAAAAACAAAAATGATTGACTATGTTAATTAAAAGAAATTAACAATACAAAAAATATTAATAGAATTATATTTATTAAATATACTAACTGAATAATCATGGACTTTGAACCCACTCCTATAAATTATTTATAAACGGCATAGGAGCCAATTCGTTCTCGTTTGGGTTGTTAATGTCAGGAACATTAGTTGTGTCAACATCTTTTTCATCCAACCATACAGCTTCATCGTCATCATCCACACAAAAAAGTTCTATGGCAAATCTAGCAGCAATTCTTCGAGGACGAAACTTCGAGATAGGTAAAACTTCTTGTTGCCTCTTATGTAATTGCTTGTGTTGATTAGTGGCCTTGTATGATGCAAAATATAGACCACAGATGCCACATGATCGCTTAAACAAGGATGCGTCGACATTAGGGCAATAGCTATCATACGGAACTTGCTTCAAACGAGATGACGCTCGGAGATCCAAAGCTAACTGAAGTAATAGTGGAGCGAATTTACCTTCGAGTCATCTATTTGTGTGGTTACGTACCCGTTTGACGTCTGACTAAAAATGTGGTGGTAAGAACCCGTCTCGCAATAGTCGCCAAAGACTGGATCGTCGCACATCACAACATGGGTCAACCTTGCAGTCTACTATTTGTAATAAATATTGAGATTCACACACATGATTTGCGTACCAAGTCGCATCACTTTTCAATTCTTTAGCCTGTTCCACATTTGGTCTAGTATCTGTTGGCACAATGTATTCTGCAACCACAGGAAAATCATCAACGATCAATAGGCTCCAAATATCAGCCAGCACAATGCCTGCACTCTCAAAGTTTCGCTTTTCTAACTCCAAATCAGTAGTTCGATTACTGGAATCTAGATGTGAACCGAAATTGTCATGTTTTTATACAACACCTGTAAGTTCGCGACTAAGAGGCGCAATTCGTCGTTCCACTTTGTTGAAAGCACTTCTTCCCGGAGCATTTGTGGCAATGTAAATAGCATCCAAATCAAAATCTTTAAAATGTTGTTTAGCGGAAACTATAACTCGCTCGTATCATGGATTTTCGTCTAGACCGCAAGTAAAAATAAATACGGGTTTTACAAGGCCTTCTCGAGTTCTCATAAACTTATCGAAAGCATTTCAGAAAGTCTATGAATGTCTGTGGCATGAGTCTCTGCATTAGATGAAGAATGTTTTCCACTACGAATTGCCACGTATGTAGGACCAGAGTGTGTCACAGCTTCAGGTTTCCCTTCACCATCTTTCTTTATTACAATACCTGAATAGACAGAGGGAATGAGTTTATGTTTATCCGCGACCACAAAATCATGATCGTAATATTCATGCTGGTGGTATGTTGGCGTGTCAAACAAAATTAACTAAAATCAAAACATACGTATTCCTTGTCAGTAAAATTCACTTGATCGATAATAGCTCGTTCTTAATTTATACTATGTGTAGGTTGTTATAGGTACCAGATGATTATGGTTACAATGGAACGTCAAATCGAAGAGTGCATAGTGCGAAAAGTAGAAGCAATTAACAGCATGATAAATTATATCTATATGTTCCCGAATTCGAAGGCAGGAACTCGTCATGACCTTTAAGTTATTGTTACGGAAAACGCCTATGCTTGAATTTCTTTAATTCTTTGTCGGTATAGTTACTGATGAAGCCATAACCCTGATGCGAGACAGTTACAAGTTTAAAAAAAAAAAATGATTTCTAAACTAAGCTGGCCTATTTTTAGTTCAAAATTTAGATTTGCCATTCACCGTGGCAATGCTGTCAGCCTTTTGGACCCTATTCTGCTCATCGTCATATTTTGTATACTTCTGCATGGTAGGTACTATTATTTTAAGACTTTTGTATCAGCTTATTTGATGGCAGTTAATTTTATTAATCAAATTTATGAATGTTTTAGGACTATTGGCTTAAATATTTCAGTACAATATCAACAGTAATTTCTAAACTTACTCTCATAAAATCGAAATTGGGCAGCTTGAAGCGTCACACTTCCTGAAGAAACTTCACCGGACAAACGGCCTGGCGGTTGTCGCCAGAGCGGATCAACATCATGCCGTCGACTTCTTCTGCCACTTGGATCACGATCTGATCACGTAGCAGCATCATGCCGCATTCGCCGTCTGATACCTGCAGATTAATATATGTGTTTTTGAGTGCACAGTGCAAGTAGACAAACGGGTAAGACGTAGAAAGACAGGGTAGTTGGAGCGACGACCTTTGTAGGGATGGTAATAGCCAGATAGATAACGTCCAAGATGGAACAATGTCCAGCTGCTGTGGATAAGGTATAACGAAAATAATTTAGGAGTGAATTCACGAGGCAATAAATGACGCCAACACGTGGCATTCGACACGTTTGGGAATTTTCACAGCCGAGTGCGATTTTATGCCCAACGGAGTGCAAAACTGCGGGCATCATAGTATTTTGTCAAAAACCGATGCGAAGCGAACATTGTTTTCGTCCCCGTCTTAAATAAATAGTAAAAGGTTCGTTTTAAAAACTAGACCACTTTTAAAATTTTCTTGTCATTCGATTTTGGTTTGCAGTCTCAAAATGTCTTGCTGTATTGTTCATTTCAAAATGCTACTTATTGACTGCTGAATTATTTACGAATTTTTTGCATATGCTAATTACATAGCTCACTAACCCTGAGCGGCAAACGCTCATGCGCGTTCAAAAAATATTTCGTGTGGTGCTATGAACGCGCATGCGCGGTTGAAGAAAGACTACCCAGTGCGGCTGGCCGCATTAATGCGTCGTTCACTGCTTTGTCCAAGTGCGGCACGACGCCTATGTGAGTTTGAAAGTCCTAAAACAATTACGCTACAAGTAATGGTTGTTTCACACGACAGTTGCTTTTGAAACATCAATGGTCAAGCATTCCCTACCTGTTTTTTTTGCTTTTGCTCATAATTTTTGTTGTTCGTACTACGTAAACGAATGCCCGCGTTAACATACGTACCCCAATAAAGTATGAACTTTTCCTCAAGTTTATATAATTTTATTTTATTGTCAATACCGTTTGTATCTAATTTCTTTCACTCTCGCTAACAAGAAGTGAAGACTTTTTCAACAGGTAAAGCTGATATAAGATGAGTATGAACTCGATAGGTACTAGTCTTCATTGTGCATTGTGTGAATCTAGCAGTTAGGACTGTTTTATATGTTTTTGGCTTCAGAGAGGCCTTGTGCTATTTTTTTTTCGTACTTACGCAAATTACGTACGATAAGATTTAATCCAGACCACAGAATTGTTAGTTTGACGTAGATGCACAATGAACGCACGCATGCTCTAGATTTCTAAGGACTAAATACCTAACGGTAAAACGGGGTGAATAGGAATGCAGGGGTGAATCGAAACGAAACTTTAAAAAGGATTTTAACATTGAAATAATATAGTTTGTTGCCAACAGGGGCACTTAATCGTTAATTATAATACAGTCAACAGATACGAGACATTTTTGGCAACAACCATTTTCATTATAATATTAAAATCCCTTTTAAAGTTTCGTTTCGATTCACCCCTGCATCCTTATTCACCCCGTTTTACGGTATGTATAGATAGTAGCAACGTAATTATTACTTACGATACTTGAAACTATCGTAAGTACATAAATATTGAAAGGAAAGTTAGTCTTATGTACGCCCTTAGAGCGTGGCATGCTTGTTCGATCTCTGAACAGTTAGATGGCCTACAAATATTTATAAGTACAAAGTTTTAGCTTAATTCAGTCGAGTTTTAGTCTTAAAGGATATCCTTGGTTGACCACCCGGTTTGGGCAACCCCCCATTCTCCGAGAAGGCTTGAGTCTTAACGGTAGGAACATTATGGGCTGATTACGTTATGTTCCTCATATTCCAGCAAAAAATCATAGAAGTTACCTGAAGATTATGCGTGACTTGCAGTGCTCTCTCCCCAGCTTGCAGTTTGGTGCAGTACTTGGATGGGAAGTACCCAATCTTGCCAAGACACTTGCCCTTCCACCAATCAGGGTCCGAGGTATCAATTACGGTGACCTTGTAGCCAGCCTTAAGGTCAAGTTCGTCCGCGTGACGTGACTTAAAGTTGTATAGCACTACGTACAGGTTTGTTGGTAGAAGGCGCTGGTGCTTCTGGGGAAAAACAATGATTGAGTTAGTTGAAACTTGGCTGAGTTCATGACCACATTATAATCAATTTGATAGTTCATTTCGAGCGTTCAATTAATTTACTATGGTAGGAGATAAGGGTTTTTAATATCCTTGTTTATAAAGTAAACTTGCACAAAGAAAACGATGAAGGGTCATTTATATTCTGTGCCTGTAATCTTCCAAAGGTATAATTATTAACTCCTTTATACGCTGAATGTTCCTGACAAGATAAGAAAAGCGTAAGTTAAAAAAATCAAATTCAAGAATAGAACGTGTGATTTAATGACACTACGCTAGAACTAGGCCGAGTAGAGTGTCTTCATTTAATATGCAAAAGACGTTCAAAGACTCCATAAATAAACCTATCTCTGTGTTCCGTAATCAGAACTCCACTTTTCACATTTACTTTCAAATTAATCTACATTTGTCTAGGTACTGCGTTCAAAGAATGTATGCAATGATAAAATTGCCGACAAGTAACTGCTTGCATGGAATAGAAGAATTTCTTTAAATAAAACTAGCGGTTTTCTCGCTGTAAATTCATGAATTTCTAGCATATATTACGCTAGTGTATCGAAAAATATGTGCTTTCGAATACATCCGAGTATTTGAACATTGTAGTAGGACAATTCTTGAAACAGTACGATAATCCGAGACGTATTAAACCCGATAAATCTATTTTTAGGTGCTCACTGTTCGATTTTTCAGACATGTTGTACCAAAATTTTGTTAAACATTTTTAAATAGTAACCATTCTTCTCCATACAAAACTACCTTTAACTAGAATCAATTCTTTTTTTTCAAAAGTGCCTTTTATGTGCCTATTTGAAAAAATGCTTTGACTTTGACTTTGATGTCAACATAAACATTTTCCTTAGCATCTATTTCAGGAATTTTATCGCTTTAAATGGCAGTAAAAGTGCTATCTTGTTTGTGTTTGTTGTCTTCACTGATATGGTGTTTTGGAATAGCGTGTTTCACTATTTCCTAACAACTTGCGGTTATTTTAACCGGTAGGTAGAACCTATGTGTGTAAATCTCGATCTTGTAAGCGTATATAATGCAGCGTGACCTCTGCGGTTACAACCTATTTTTACTAGTTCATATGACTGACTAGTCTCCAATTTATAATTCTTAAAATTTTCAAATTTTGACGTAAACAAGCAACTTATTTGATTATTGGAAATAAAAATACGTTGCTGAAAAATAGACACATCAACAGAATCTAGGGATACCATTACCCGACGTTTGGCTCCCAGACTGGAGCGGGCTGGGGCTGCCTTGAGGCGGCTCCTGCCCAATCTAGGGGGTTCAAACGCCTCCTGCCGGAGGCTCTACGCGTGAGTCGTGCGGTCCATGGCCCTTTACGGGGTACCGGTGTGGGCGCGTTCTATGAGGCGCCGACCGGCCCGCAGGTTGAACGCGTCCCAAAGGGTCATGGCCATCCGGCTGGTCCGGGGATACCGCACGGTCTCATGCGAGGCGGCGAGCCTCCTTGCCGGATTGCCGCCATGGGATCTGGAGGCAAAAGCTCTCGCGCACGTATGGGAGTGGCGCGAGGAGGCAAAACGCCGGGGTGTAACTCCGCTGCCGCGACAAATCACGGTACAGTGGACAGAGCTCCGGCGGGATCTCATGGCGACATGGAGGGTGCGATTGTCGCAACCCAGTGCTGGGCACGCCACAATAGCGGCGGTAAGTCCCCTCTTTGAGGAGTGGTTGGCCACGGCGTCCTCACCTTCCGCCTGACACAGGTCCTCACCGGACACGGTTGTTTCGGGAGGTTCCTGTTTCGCATAAGGCGGGAGGAAACGCCCGGGTGTCACCATTGTGTGGATCGCCCGGAGGACACGGTGGAGCATACGGTGGAGGTATGCCCAGCTTGGGCGGAGCACCGCAGTGTCCTCGCGGAGGCGATTGGCGGCGGCGATCTCTCGCGTCCGGCCCTGGTCCAGGCCATGGTACGGAGCGAGAGGGAATGGAAAGCCGTCACCTCCTTCTGCGAAGCAGTAATGCTCGCAAAGGAGGAGGCGGAGCGCGTGAGGGAGAGAGCCTTGCGCCCTCACGCCCCTAGTCGCCGCAGGAGACGCCCTGGGCGTCGGGAATCGCAAGCAGATTCCCGGCCACCGTAGGCGCGGGCTTGCGGACGGCGAGCCATGGGTAGCTCGCCGTCCGGTAAGGACCAGGCCCGGGTCGACGGCGCGTTGTGTTCCACGCGCGCCTCAAAGAGATGTCAGCACAAAATGACGGGGTCCGATAGGGCCGACGCCTCAGGGTCGCGGGTTATTCCACAGAGAAAACCGTGGCCCTGGCACAGGCAACTGAAGGAACACGGGTGGGTTTTAGTCAATAAAAGTCTGACACGCCCTCCCGCTCCACCCAGAGCGGGAGAAGTCATTTGATGATTTCCCACCCAAAAAAAAAAAAAGGGATACCATTACGCATAAATCCCTAGATTCTGTTGATGTGTGTAAAATTAAATTATTTACGAATATATAGTTTAAAATCTGTTTAGTTTCTATAAAAACACAGATTGAAACCTCATTTATTCTATTTAAAAAATTTAAAAATGTAAATAAAAACAACAAATTACGGCGGCAAAATTGTTAATAATTCGTTACGCTAAGGAAAATCAAAATTGTTTTATTAATATTAATTAATGAAAAGGGGTTAAATTGATTTTATTTTTTTAATTTAACTTGCCGTGTGACTTTTGAGAGTCACGTCGTCATTTGAGTCGAGATGAAATGTTACGAGCCGTTATCGCAGTACTGGGGATGTGACTGTACGGCACACTGGTAGATATCGTGTTACTACGCAGAGACAGGATTGATATCTCCAAATTACCGCCAGAAGACAACCCAATATCACAGCGATGCATCTAGTACAAAGGCTTCAGGAGGACCACTAGCTTCTGGTTAGCAACGAAACCGTGCGAAGGAGGTTGCATGAAGTTGGTATTCATGCTCGAAGACCGCGGTCGGCGGCTTTCGTGGGCTCGGGAGCATTTACCATGGAGTGACGAACAATGGTCTTTGGTGCTGTTCACCGATGAGTCCCGGTTTGGGTTTCATCCGGATTCACGATGAACACACGTTTGGAGATCTCCAGGGAGAGTTAGCCGTCTACGGCATCCTCAGGAGGTCCACTCATAGCAAGGCGGGACAATCATGGTGAGTGCAGGAATTCGTCTTGGCGGACGAACCCAGCTCGTTTGGATCCAAGGCAACATGACTGCACAAAAATACCACGAGGAGGTAGTAGAGCCTGTTATTGTCCCACACAGAATCCAAATGGGCCAGGAATTTCTACTCATGCACGATAATGCTCCTTCCCATACGGCCCGACTGGTGTCGGCCGCTCTCCGAGACCACAATATTCAAGTTTCGGATTGGCCTGCACAGTCGCCCGACTTAAATCCTATCGAGCATGCCTGGGACATGTTACAACGAAAAGCTTTGAGAGATTTCCCGCCAAATTTGACGACGGAACAACAACTTTACGAGCTCTTGCAAAGAACATGGGACCTCATACCGCAGCAACACATTGACAATTTAATTTTAAGTATGAACAATCGATTTCGATGTGTAATTAATGTAAGAGGCGGCAACACTGACTATTAATAATTAGATTTTATAAGAGTTTTTAAATTTTTATTAAAATTAATAGTTATAAAAGAAGAAATGAAGTTTTTATCATACAAATTTTCTACGTCAAAAACAAAATAACATTTATATTTAAAACAAGAAAATCACGAATTTTTTTCTTCATTCCTCCATTAACTATGTCAGAAAATTCTTCATAGATTTATAGATATTTGTTTCTGTTGATGTGTGTATGTACGGAATCGAGTCGAATCCTATAAATTTTCGAATCATTATTTTAAATTGTGCCATGTAAATTAAAACGATTATACATCACCATGCTTAATGCTTGTTTTATGCAGTCGACCAAGTTGTATTGCAGAATTCCGTACAAATGATATACGTTATTCTTCAAATCTGGTATGTATTTTTCCTTATTTGCTCTCTCAGCGGAAGTTTATCTAGATCGACTTGTTAATTTGAACCATTCCGCTTTACTATTATAGTAGTACTAGCAGTTGCCCGCGACTTTGTCTGCGATCTAGGATGAAAAGAAGCCTTTGTCCTTACCTAAGTAATGGTCTATCTGTGTGCCAAATTTCATCCAAATCCGTTATAAAGTGAAAGCGTAACATACCAACAAACTTACTTTCGCATTTATAATATTAGTTAGGAAGTTAACCCCACAAGTACCAATCCTTAAAAATCAACTAGTATTAAAACGTTAACCCAAGATACTTCTAGAGATAACATTCTAGTTGATTTTTAACGCGGGACTGTTGACATCGGGATAACTTAGGTTCATAGTAAGGTAATATTCATTCGAAAATTTACGTAATTTAGTGATCAAGAACCAAAAACCGAATGCAATCGATTAACTGTTTTGGAAAACAAATACGTAACAGAGATTAACCTTTACATTTATCCGGTGTACCTTAAATATTCTCAGTTTTCATTTAAGCCAAATTACGTGTTCAGTAACTATCTCCTATATCTACTACACATATAATAAATCGGTAAACGAGGCGTTTCTGTACATTGAAAATAACATTGAAGATAACCAACAGATACCATTTCTATCATTATTGTAATTTTTGTCTGTTAAGATGTGAGAGATTAATTTGATCAAGTATCACCTAAAAATTACGAAACCAATATGGTTAACTTTTGTACACCAATAATGTGTTTAATTCGGAGTAATTATTAGTTTCTGTTTCATCGCAATCGCTTTTTACTTTAACTTTATCTTATTTTAAAATTTAACTTTAACAATAACTTTACCAATTTAACTTTTTTTTATATTTTGATGCAGTTAGTAAAAACATACCAATAAATAATTAAACGTCATTTTAAAGTGAGGAATTTTAATTTATATTTCGCGTTAGTAGGTACCAGGTACAATAATTTATTAGTGTTTTATGTACATTCATTGACATTTGAGCACACGTTTTCTCTCGTTCGCTGCTACGTTCAGTACCTACAAAACAAAAGTTCAGGCACTCAGGGCGTTTGTTTGCGCTCCCATGCATTGCGCCCAGTTGCTTGCCCAACATATAATCGATTTCCGTACCTGAGGTGTGGCTAGAAAGGAATGTACGTGTGCCAGTTCCTGATTCAGGAAATGAAAGAATTTGCTAGATAAATAGACAATGCTTTATTTTGTACCCGGTGTCAAATGAGAAACAACAGAATGATGATAGCACATAAAATACACTTAAATGTAATTTAAAGTAACTGTCTATTTCATGCGATTCTTTGGTGAAGCAAAGAGTTGGTTTTGTTTTATATACCCTACTACTAAGCGTTATATGTAATGTAATAACGTTTTTTTTCCCAAATAAAATAAAGAGAACCCTTCGTGAACGAGCCTCTACGGTGGCGCCCAGAATACTTGTAGATATACCAAAGCAATTAGAAAAATACTTACGCTCATCTGCTTGACTGGCGAAGGGCATGGGCTGGCACTATTAGAAGACAGACTCTTATCTGGCTCATCAGGCAGTTCCACGCTGCTCATACGGCCCATGCGTGCAGTCAGCATCCTTCGGCTGTGCACCGGCGATGATGGTGCTGTAGGTACATGGTCAAATACTAATATAGTTTTTATATACGCAGCTGGGCTTGTAACAACACCAAAGGAAGTCGACGTTAACCAACTGTGAATCGAGATTTAGAATGTAAAATTATCTTCTAATTACTTTTGTGGCCAAAATAATCATCCCAAAGCGTAACTGGTTGTTAAAAAGGTTTTATTCAAGCCTTTGCCAAAGAAAAAAGTTAATTGTCTGCTTCGCGACGAGTTGCGACCTAATTTACTCATTTGAATAAAATCATTTTTCACAGTCGGCCAAAGCCTTTGACAAATAGCGTTAGTGTCAGCGAATGCCATTGGACTAAGGACATCCATTTATAACTGGGACCTATTTCGTAATCGATTTCTTCGCATTAATAAAAATTGTCACATTCTAACCCTTTTTTTATTCAAAAGGGTTTTGTGGTCCATTTCACGCTCGAATCTTCAGTTATAAAGGGAACCCCTTGCAAAATTACATTGTCTTCGAATTGAAATCGGGTTGAGACAATTTGCATTGCGTACGACACCAATATAACAACAGTAATCGTCAGTGGTCATCACTTGCCTTGCGGTAGCTGGTTACGTGGTGTGATAATATTAATAAAAAAATCAGTAAAATAAAAGAGTTACTCATAGATAGGTAGATACACATGTTAACGTGTAGAGCTCGTCACAAAGTTACAAGGGTCATAAATACTCAAGTGACTTATTAGATAAGGGCTACTTATCTATTAAATAACGCTGAAAAACAATGTTGTATCAGTAAATCGATAAGACTACTAACGAATATGGGATCTTTATACAGGGTTTTATGTTATCTACACCGACGAGCATTCTAAAAAAGCCACTTGCAAAGTGCCTAAAGAAGTCTAAATATCTCCTGAACCACACAAGTTAGTTTCGTGAAGTAAAAATAACTATTTAAAAACAGTATTCTATTGCACATTAAAAACCTTATTACGTTGCTGTTCGAAGTCGTGTAATTAAAAAAAAGTAAAAAATGGATTGTCACGTTTCATGATTTTGGATTACATTATATTTTCAAGTTTTTTTTTTACTATTGCATATTGACTTTTTAAATGCAAATGGAACAAAACTCGAACGGCACCATAAGGTTGCTAGATAAAGATATGCCCGTGAGCACATTGAATGGGAAGAGGACGAATGGGGCAGAGTAATGTTCTCTGATGAATTGAGATTCGTGTTGAATAATAATGACGGTGGACGTCGAGTGTTCAGATGGTCAGGAGAACGTTTTACACAAGCATGTTTCGAAGAAAACGTCCCATACGGGGGAGGTTCTACACGACGACACGATCCTAGTGCCGATAGAACATGGCAATTTGACCGCTGTGAGATACGTAAACGAGATTCTCAATTAACGCATTTGATCAATATGGGCGACAATGCATTGTTTATGCATGATAATGCCCGGCTCCACACAGCTCATATGGTAAACGAGTACCTTTAAGAATGATGAATGTATCTTTAAAAATGGGAATCCATCAAATGGCGCCAGCGAGCTGCCCTGAGCTTAAACTCTATCAGATATGCCTGGGACGAGCTTGGCGTGATAGAAGCCGAAATCCACTTCCCGTCGCACTTCATACCCTGAAAAATGCACTTATTGAAGAATGGGAGAATATTCCGGAGTACTCAGCATGCCATATCGTGTAGAAGCCGTATTGAGAGCATGCGGAGGTAATACGAAATATTGAATGTTCAAGATATTAAGTTTCAGTTTCGTAAACCCATTTCAGTTGATAGTATTTTGTTCAAAATTACCTATGTACTTTTGTTTTTTCCTTCTTTTAGATATTTTGTTTTTGTTTCAAATGGGTGTTTTTTAATCCACATAAGACTGATTCTAATTATATCAATACATTATATATACTAAACATTAATCAAAAATTTATTACATTTATTTAAAATAATCATTATTATCTAAATTCGTTCAATAAAATATGTAATTTTTCACGCCTAAACGACGGAAAGGTAGCACGTTCCCGTGGGATAATTTCCTTCATCCATGCGGCCGAAGCCGAGGGCAGCAGCTTGTGCGTTATATATTTGAATGTTGCTTTTTACTTCAAGAAGTTATCTTGGGTTGTTTCGGAATAATATTTCAGGAGTTAGTGCCGTGTTTATATTGCTCGTCGGTGTATTATCTTTGACAACATTAAGTACTATTCGATTGTTACTGGATACTCCATTGAGGTATTTTATTTTATGAGTATTTTTCGCTTTACTATTTACACACATTGTCTGTTTAGTAATAATACCAAATAATATAATAACGTACATGAACGTGTATAACTATGAATTGAGTAGTTATTTATTCTATTAAAGCCATGCCTCATGCAAACTGCTCTGCAGTTACCTAGAAAAAATAAAAACAAAATCATAAGTGGCACGCTAAACGAATTACTTACGGTTCATCGTGGAAGAAATCTAATAGTTTGGCGCAGTGAGTGAACAGAATTTTAATGAAAAATTTAGGTGATTATTCCTGATACGAATTAATTTGTGATTATAAAAAATCGATGTTTGAATGCCAATATTACTTGGGAATTCTGTTGAAGTCGTTTCAGAATAACAGAAAGACGTGCGAGGCGAGAAATCCACAGACAGCTGTTCTTTTCGATTCAGAACGACGTCGAGTACTGCAAGAATGTCTAGACAGAATAAATAATCAGTGGGTACCTACCAACGTACTAACACACACAAGCTAAGCCGGAGGGATATACATTGGAGGTGAACATTGCTTGTGCTAACAACACAGCTTGACATCAAATAGCTACCGGAGTCCAAAGAACCAAAAACAAAACAGCCAAATTATAAACCTATTTCGTCGGTTGTATAGCGAGTCCGTAGAATGACTTCAAAGCGGAGCTCTTTGCGCAGTGGAGACGTCCAATTAATCTAACCATCTGACCCTATTGCTAGACATAAAATCTGGGTTTATATATATCTTGCTCGTTAAAATTATGTAGAGCCATGATCACACTGCACGTTCAAAGACAACTGACTTTCCGTTATATTTGGCTATCATAAAAACAATGGTTTATCCATTAGGGACAGTTGAGAGAGGTGAAATGGACGACTCCTAAAAAGCGATAAATAGAAGCATGAAGTTATTTGGACCCAGGCGTGTTATTACTGTCAGGTCGTACATAGCACGCGGCTGCCCTGTGCGGTCTGGTCGCGCGCCGGTCGCCGCCTCAGCTCGCCACACTCCGGCGAATCCAGCGACAAACTCTTCATCCTAAGGTTCAACTTTTGTCGTCTTGGAGAATGCGGCGCTATAAAATTGATGCAGTATGAGCTTATAGCCTAGTACTCACCCACACCATTTGTTATGATTTCAGTTTTGAACCACGACGTTTCTGATAATATGTAGGTAGGTTCTGATCATGAATTTCGTAATGAAAGGAAAAAATGGCTTCAATTACTTGTAAGTATGGTATTGTATGTAAGTTTAGCTAAATTGATGAAACGATAACAAATTTTCTTTTGTGGGGCAAGTATTCAAGTTTACTGAATTTTGATGACTTTATACAATATGTTGATATTACTAAGACTGTCTTATTCACAATCTTCAACTTGTGAATCACTCTCCGACTTTAGATGGCAAGGTTGCAAGTTAAACAAAGAAACTTGGTGGAGACTGCGAATAAGGTCTTAGTTATATGTATGTTAACAATCAGAACGAGAATGCAGGCAAACTATAGTAATATAAAATAAAACCAATCTAAAAATTCAAAGTGCGTAAGCAGTGCGAACTGAAGTATAGTTAGAGTACATAAGAGAAGAATTGAGATGCAAATAGAAAGACCATAGTAAAAAACCTGTCAGCTACAAACAGTAGTAAGTAGAGACTACTATAGTGAAAGCTACTCTTTGGTTGTGACGTTTCAACTTGATTGACAACTAGTGGCTCATCAATCTAATAACAGATACAGCTTGTCATCAGCAGCTTTCAGATAGTAACAGAAATGTGGCATCATGAATGAGGTTTGTTGTCAAAATGCTCATCGATGCAACGTTTATCGTAACCAACAACGTGGAAGTAATCTACGGGGATTCGCTTATATAC
Source organism: Dasypolia templi (assembly GCA_963555695.1). NCBI lineage: Eukaryota > Metazoa > Arthropoda > Insecta > Lepidoptera > Noctuidae > Dasypolia > Dasypolia templi. The sequence goes on along the minus strand of OY743146.1, from coordinate 18,767,906 downwards.
GATGTCAATATCGGTACCAGGTGAGGGACTGGTGCGGTCTGCTTGCCTCAACATTTGGGCACTCTTGGAGTTCTTCATTGAACCTGTGTGGACAAGTAAACAGGAGCCAGTCTATAATTATTTCAGTACTAATTCTACTTATTCCTTTTGCGGGTGAAGCCCTGCGCAAATCTAAAATCTAACGCTGGGTAAATCCTAAAGAAAGCGAAACCAAACGAAACCTCAGTCAATTAGCGTTTAGGTGGGGTCAGTACAAAGTTGCGTGTTCTGTGATGTTTGCTCGGCGTGTTAGTTACGGGTTAACGTGAGCTTGACACATCGTGAAACGATAGAAGTAGAATTTGAATTATGAAAGGTAAATGACAGGTCGTGAGTGCAGTAAGAGAAGAGAGGCTTCGTGTCAAGTGTGTACTGCCGATGTTAAAACGCATGCAAACATCAGCACGCCGCCTAAAGCCATGCACCACTTACATCAATACGCACTCGCAGATATTGTACAGACGACTCCGAATCAAGAGTAAAAGAGAGTGCTCGAGGATAATCAGAGAAAAGGAAGCTTTTTTTGACGTTTATTGTAACAGTAACAATATAATTATATATATATCACAGTACGCGGGGCGCTTCGGGGTAGTTATAACAAAGGCATCCGAGAAGCGGTTATAGAGGACATGCCAAACTGCCGCGCTGAGTCAGTGCTCTTGCCTACAAGGCGATATGATCATTGTCTCGATCCCTTGGGGTTTGCTATGTCGAGAATCATTTCTTGCGGACGCTCGCTGTGGACTTGAGAATCGAAGGCGGTGGATCGCCGTTTTCGTTAACTAAACATAGGGGCTGTCCAAAAGGGCGCGTGGTCGTCACCTCCGTCTCTGTAAAGATAACGCGCGGACAAAACAAAATAAATAAAAGCAACACATAACATAAAATAATACATTAACATAAATACAAACAAAATAGGAAAAAAAGGGAAATGTTCCGGTCGAGTATGTCATTGGGCCAAGTTCGTCTATAAAATAATGCCTGTTCAGGAAAGGTAGATGAACCCTGCAGGGACGGGATAAAGCATCTAAGGTGCTTGCTGAGCTTCGACTATTGTTTAGTCCTATTTCTAATCTAACACTGCAATCGCGAAATAATAAAAAAATAACATAAATACTGAACACACAACGTAAACGTGGCACCGTAATCCAGAAGACGGGAAAAACAAAGCTGTGAGACTGAGAGAGCGTTGCGCTACGGCAGCCGTGGGCGCGTACTTTCTGGCAGGGAAATGGACCGGTGCTGCGGCGAGCCGCGGCGCGACCGCGAGCCCCACATGGACAAACTCTTGACGCCGGCGAACAGCTTCCGCCGCACCCCGCCGTCGGGCCGCGTCGCCCCGCCTACCGACAAGCAGCGTCAGTACCGACCGCACCCCGCCCCCGCCCTGCGCCCGCGACTATACAATGCGTGCAAAAAACAACTCGACACTACTGAAAACGAGTGAATTTGAGTGAAGCTGCCGGTCGGCCGCCGCGCGTCGTGGCGCGACGCGAACGGCCGCCAGCCTACGGCGCGACTCGAGCGGAGAAGCGAGCGAGCTCGGGTGCGGCGCCAGACCTGAGCTAGAGGAGACGGGCTGCGGCGCCACGGCCAGGCCAGCGGTGGGCCGCGCTGGCGAGCGCGCGGGTGGCGTCTCCTCCGGGGCCGACACGCGCACTACCGGGCCCCCGCGCGCTTCCCCGCCGCCGCCCGGCTTCCCAATTTCGTTGGCCCGCTTCAGAACTTGGTAGGTCTGATCCACTTCCTCCTCTGAGCATCGAGCGAAATGCAATTAGATTCAGATCCGCGATACGACGACAGTTTAGTGATACTCGAACTGTTGTTGTGTACGAGGTGGCGTATCATGTCTGGAACTCGCTTGTTAGTAGGTTAACCGTTTATGTACAGTATTTGTAGTTGGGCAGAGGATCGTTGAGTTTTGTTAGTCAAATCGAACGCTCGGCTTCGGGAGGGTGCACAGGGGTCACTCCTGTCTGATACCGTACCCGAGTCACAGTAGCTATCGAAATCATCATCGAATTCGACTCCCTTGAACGAGGTCTTGGTGAGTCTCTGTCCCGGCAGCCACCCGAGCTGCACCCCTGGACAACGTGAGGTTAGCTTCCGACTGTGTTCATAGCTTTACGTGAATATGATCGTTGTGTGTTTTTGCAAGCTCGATGAGGCTGTGTATTATGTTCTCACTTCCAAAGTTATTCATTCATCTATCTATTCATTACATTGTGTTAAACTAACATTCTTAACAGTACATCATGTAAAGTTGAATGTGAATCCAAATTTCAAAGTTAATAACACCTAAACAGAACTTACCATAACTTCTGACAGCATGGTCTATTATGTAAGGAGTAAATGTTACCAGTATCAAAAATTCTTTAACTCATATTCCGTTATATTTCTTAATTAGAAATTTGACTGTTTCAAAGTTGGCATCACTAATAACTTCAATAAATGGTATGATTGATTAGTAAGCAGTTCAATATTAATTTTCTTGAAATCATCTTAGCTTTAATTAAAAAAATACTCTGTAACAAAACTAATAATTTTAAATTAAATAAAAGTCTTCATTAAGTGCTTACTTTCATCGTCGAAGGCTGTTTCTAGTACTCTGTGGGACTCTATCTCAGAGGTGCTCTTCTGCCTGCGCAAGAGTCGAGATTTGGTCTGACACCTGCCGACCTGAGGCATGCAGTCGGTGTGCACATTCAGCTTGCACAGTCGACAACGCAATCCTTGGCGTGTATGTCCTGTACAAAAAACAAACTTAGAATCCCAAATACACCTGTTTTTATTAAAAACAGAAAGAATGCCTAGTTTGAGAAGAGATTGAAAATTTAAATTACAACTATTTTTTTAATCTGACTCAAAGTTTTTGTATTCTAATGTTGAAGTTAAAACTGCACTTAATATCTACCTATATAAAATGCAAGTGAAACCACTGCAATGAGTCCAGTGTCCATACCTTAGGGTATTTTACGCAAAATTTTGGGCATTTTTACGCGTTTAGGGTAGAAAATTATTTAGGGTATTTTTCAGGGTAAAATAAATATATAAGGATTTTTATAGAATGTTGAAAACTCCTTGCAAGCAAATTGGTGATTGATTGAATACGTGTTTCCGAACGTACATAACTTGTTGAGAAGATGTACCGTTATCTTCAGTCTTCCGCTAGCACAAGAAACTATTTTTGAGAGACAAAAGATTTCGAATGAAATGTACGATTTTAAGAAAAAAAAAACTGCAGATGACATAGAAGCTCAGAATAGTATGGATGCATTCGAAGAATGTTTTGAAACGGTGTAATAGTTTGGCTATTAGTTAATTACAAAATTGCATTTATACGTAAATTGATTTGTTTATATAAAAAAAAAGTTAGGGTAAATACAAAAAAGGTGCCTAATTTAGGGTAAGGAGCTTTAAGGTTAAAAAAAAATCGGAGGTGGCAACACTGGCAATGACAAAATAAAAGCTTTGTCAAACTTTCCACAACGTTCGTGTATTACGACAATATTTGCCAAGTTCCTAAGCCATAGTTTTCGAATAATTTACTATTAGGTAAACAAGTTGTGAACGAAGAAAAGTAATTAATGGATGGTAAACACGCCCTCTGTATGAGGTACGAACAAAGTTTAAACACTAACTGATATAGGTTAGTTACTTAACTTGCTATAAACGGTTAACTCATCTAAGTAGTCACCGACCCAAAAAATTTGTAAACGGAATGGTATACATTTTGGGTTGAATGAATGGTGAAACGAAAGGCTGTGCTTTTGGGTGGGCATGAAATTTTATGTCGATACTGTGATAATAGTATTTTGATCAGCTTCAAACCTATGTCACAAATTTTCTATGAGTTTCGCTTTATACAGACGCTCTCTATAACTAGACAGTATGAACAGTGCGCGTCTATGTTATTCAAATGGATTTGCATTGTTCTTAAATTAGGTGTGTTAAAATTGACACACTTTTGGTGTTTTATTTATTTTATCTCAACATGCTTAACTGTTACATTATTTGTCTGGTTACTGAAATGTCAATTTTATCAATTTCAATAATTGAAGCAATCAGTTAACCCCTTCCAACCCGATATGAGTTGATTTTTGAAAAACCCTAAATTACGTAGGTAGTTTTTGGTTTTTGTTTTAAATTTTAGATCTGAGTTTGGAGTTAATCCGAGAGCGCCTTTTCTTACTGTTTTCGTGTTTAAAAGTACTAAAAATCTTTATTATTTACTGAGGAAAATATTGCCAAGTTTCAAGTTTATATATCAAAAGAATAAGATTTTTCATGTAAAATGCATTCCCCCCTCCCACACAGGAGCGGTATTTTGAAAAATCTTCTGGGATGTTTCCATTTCTTAAACTAAAGATTATTCATACCCATTTTTAAGACAATCAAGACACGCAGTAAAGTCCATCCTTTAAAAAAAAAATAACCCCCAGTGGCCGTCCGGAATACGGTCTTTGATAAACCCTAATATTAGTACGTTATTCATTATTTATGGTCTACAGTATAAGTACTGAGTTTCAAGTTAATCGGACCACGCGTCAATACAATTCCTAATAATAAAAACTTTATTTAAATATAAAATAGTTTATAAAAATAAAAGTGTCAATCTTTATAATTTATTTGGATATGTATTCGTGCCAAGTTTCGAGTTTATTAACCCAAGGAATAAGATTTACCATACAAACAAAATCCCCACTTTTCACCCCCTTAAAGGTCGAATTTCCAAAAACCCCTTTTTAGTGTATGCCTGCGTCTTAATAACTATCTGTGTGAAAAATGTCAGCTGAATCCGTTCAGTGGTTTGATAGATCACCCAATCAGTCAAGGTTTCTTTTAAATACCTACATTTATAGATAAATAAAATGTTGTAGTCAATTATGATTTAATAAACTAACTTCAAAACCGAGTTTATGGCAAGTTCCTGAAGTTCAGGCCTGAACTGGAGCGTAAATATTATTTTAACCAAAAACCCTTCAGACTTTTACATTATCTAATATATAAAATTCTCGTGTCACAGTTTTCGTTGCCATACTCCTCCGAAACGGCTTGACCGTTTTTGATGAAATTTTGTGTGCATATCGGGTAGGTCTGAGAATCGGCCAACATCTATTTTAAAAAAAATAAAAAAAAAAAAAGCAAAACAACGTTTGCGGGTTCAGCTAGTGATATATATAATACTGAAATGATTTTGACCCTAGACACAAAGGTCCCTGTAATAAGGTAACAGCGATTAAAACAAACGCCGTTTTCTGAAATTCTTTTAAATGTTGGTGCGTTCTACAAGAAAACCGTAGCACGCACGGAGTTTTTAATCTATGTTGCTCCTGATTTTCGACCCCTGATTACCTAAATCGTAAACAACACGCAACTGAGAATTATATATAGATACTCGTATAACTAGCACTAGTTTACGTGATCGTTAACCTCATAATAAAATATGTAATAAGGTTATTTAATTACGTGTTACTTATTACCCAAGTGCCCAATAAGAGTACTAAACGCACCATCTAATAGACAAAACTAATTTGTTGTCATGTGAAAGGCGATATTATGGCCAGCTGACATGAAACCAGCCTGTGACAGTCAAAGCCTCTTCTCATATAGTAAAGGTACAAGCGTACAAGTATGGATCGGATCAATCATGCTTGCCGACTTTCGTTTTCGACCCCTCAACGTCTTAATCAATCTTAAGAAGTTGGTCTACAAAACTTCGGGCCACCACGATATATTAAACATAAAATACAATAATCTTGCGTGGATTCTTGGTTTTTGCAATTCCAAAGTGTTTCTAGAATGTTTGTGCCTATGACATAAGCATAGGTACATTCGTGGCTTAGCGTAGGCTGTGCTGCCTTGGTTCTCAACGGATTCTATCGGGTGGAAGAGAGTAACGTATAGGTAGATGTTATGCTATCATGTCGTCATTTCTGAGATTTAAATAAGATTTTTTTAGAACTTTGCCAATCATTATACGAACTAAGAAAATACGAAAAGGAAATGAGAAACAGGGTAGAACCCAGTAAAATGCCCGACCAAACATATGGATGGAAAAGAAAAGATGAAAGTATAGGTTCCTGTACCTACATAAAAAAACAAAGATGAATTAATTACTTATTTGAAACAATAATTTAATTGTTACGAAGAAAAATAAGTTATCGAAGAAAAGTTTAAAGAAAGAATCCCCACGCGAAAATGCAATCAGCGTTTAACAGTCCCAAGTTACAGGCACATTCTTGTAGGTACCTTTCTGATTGAGTCATGGCAAAGCAGTTATAGTTTCGCTGAAACTGCTTACTCATACTGATTCAATATTCAATGTCATGAGACTGAAAATTGAAGTCATTTATTTCGCAATCATAGACTCGCAAAGCACGGCAATAAAGTAAAAACAATGTTAAGTCTGACACATTCTATGAAGGCTTACTCAAGGACGCCGCACGCCGAAAATGATATTGATTTTTGTGTAATAATATTCATTTTGTTGTCATTTTGTCATTGCCATTTCTAAACGTCTTGAGATATTGTTAGTGTACAGATAGAATGTTAACATTTATAAAAAATATCTACCTATGATATTGAAGACTGTGATAGTACGAAAGTGACTCGTGCCTACTGAGTTAGAAGGGATTGCCCTTGATCAATAAGATCTAGATTTCGTCTTCACGTTAAGTATTCCAAATTCGATGTGGGCAGGTACTGCATTCAAAATCTTTTCTGAGAAACTAAATGTCACATTAACAAAACCCACTGAGGATCAGGGTATTCCAGGTTGAGCACATAGATATATCTTTGGTATCTTAAGCTCGCGAGGTTGAGGATCACCCCATACACCAACAGACAGTAGGGCTGTGTGTAAATTTATAAAATTTGTTACTTTTTGTGCAAAGCAAAACTAGCACTGCGCGAGTGTATAGACCCTAACGTGTTTAGAAATACTTATAGGTAAAGATACATTTTCCAATTTCAGAAACACCTGGCTGGCAAACGAGTGTGTGCCAACATAACAAAACCTTTATTCGGATTTAACGATATTGTGGCAGATAATAACTGTAGATGTTTGAAGAACGTATTGTTGTCTTGTATGTCAGTAATCAACGCTTTTGGGAATATTCAATGAAAAAGCTTCACATTTATATCCCAATTATTGTGGCTGTATGAGGGGCAATTTTTTATATGAATGAATGAAATGCCCGTCCCCAGCGTGGTTTGAACAGACTCGATTAATCGAATGAACCCCAAGATTTGCACTAGCCCCTGAAGCCTCGTGCTTCACGGTGCTACAAAGACCATTGCCAATCAGGAAATATACCGGGGGGCACTGTAATGGTGGGGAAGGCGTGACCTTAGTAAACATTAAGTTGATAGGTAGTTAAAAAGCAGAGTAATTATTAAGCACATTACGTAGCTGTTTTGAAGGCAAAGCCTTTCATATCATTTTCCTCTTTAAAAGCAACGTTGATAACAAGAATCACGTGTACTAATGGCTTTGTTTTCTCGTAATTGGGTTGACATTCACTACCTATAGTTTGCCGACTCAATTTATAAATCCAATAAAAACAATTTGCAATACGGCACTGGTCTCATAGACTTGTACAGTGAGTGCCATGATTAGGCTATTATAGCTAGTGAAAAAAAAAAACTGTTTTGTGTTAAGGCGTGTCGTTTTTGCTACTCTAGGTAATGGTTCCCCCATTACATACAACCATTTACTATACACTTCAACTGGTTTTAATTCGTGGGATTGCTTTTGCGTTTTATTACATAAAATTTGTATAACATAATAATTTTCCTGCTCTATTTGTTAATTAACGAGCCCAAAATTTAATTGAGGTTGATTCTAGGTGCCAAAGGGAGTGTTGAAATTGGATTGTGTTATTGGAATTCTTAACCAGCGTTTGGAAACTGGTACGAATTTGGGTTCTGATTCTTCATTTTGGTTCTTAAAATGTTTTTTTTTTTTCGGTACCATTCCGGTTGGGTTCTGGTTGCAAATATACCGGATTCGTACCATTCTATATAAAGGTTCTCTATTCTCTTAGAAAGAGCTACCGCATGATCTACCAAAGCAAATGTGCCCCTCTCCCCCCTCTCACAAAAAACTCCCACCTCTTCACCCGCTGGCGGCCGCCCGTACCTACGCTGAGCGGCATCGTATGAACTCAATCGGACTCGCTTTGAAGAAGAACCAGTAAAGTAAAGGTTCCAATTTAGGTTCCTGTTGCGGTTCGGGTTCTAGTAAGGGAACCTCTAAATACCGGTTCCTTACCGGTATTGTAGGAACCTTTTCAATCCCTGTTCTTAACACGAATGAATAAGCATTTTCGTTACAATATTTTACTTCTTACCTCGAAGCACTTGTGAGCAGACATCGCAAGGCGTTATTTTCTTGTACGTGTATTCTTGAAAGTTATGTGCCTCGGAATCTCCGCCGGCGCGCATTGCGTCTCTAGCCGCTCCATTCCTCCTACAAAACATTACACATTTACACACGAATGTTCGAATGTTATTGTACATATCAGAAGACGGCATCAAGACAGCTAAAGATTCAGTCTCAAATTCAAACACAGATTTTAGCCTTTCTACAAGCTTACTGTTTCTAATAGATCAGAAGGTAGTCTAAGAGTACGGTATTTCATCTTTTATATTTTTGCTGTGACGATTTTTCACTGATTTTCTAGCAAGCCAATGAACAATGATATTTATTAATTTGGTATGTAGGTAACATTATTATATTTATTTCTACGTCATGGATATCGATCGATGACGTCCAAGGTCAAAGAGAGACATTTAGTGAATCAGGTGGTTGGTAATCAGCCCCCTGCCGACACCGGCACAACACCAAATGAAACGTTAGATAATGGCCTCCCTTCGCCTTGAGGGCAGTTCCAAACACGAACTGCCTCCAACACAAATTAATTTATCAATTGAATCAATTAACATTGAATCAGACTGGAAACAAAAGCAAGCACACAGATTTTTTGTTTATTGCGAACTGAGTTCAAAGCCCAAAGGATTCAGTACAACTTACAACTGTAGGATTGTGTATTGTTTAACTAAAAGCCGGTGAAAAGTTTACGCTAACATAAATATTGTGTGTGAGTGTACACAAGCATAAATAATATAAGCATGCTGTTCGGGATTGTTTCTACGTGTCAAAGGATGAGCGGTATAGTTCCAATATCTGGGTAAAATGAAACATTTACAAACATAGGCTCACACCTACGGGGCACAGTTACCTCATAGCCATTACCGTCGACACCGCGTGGTACATTTGATTTTTTCTTTATCGATGCAAAAAGAGAGAAACACCAAGATGAACATAACACGAAATAAACGTGATCAATTACAATTAGTGCAGAAACCTGTGAGATAGCGATGCGTTTGATAACAAACAAATGTATTTAACAAAGGTTTCTGATGTTTATTATCAATCGATAAGTTTTAACATTATCACAGATTACATTAAGTAAGTGTAAGTAATTCAATCATACTATACGTAATTAATTACCTACTTAACTTTACTAGATACAATAGTTTAATGTGTGTTAAGATGAAATTAAATGACTTACACTCAACGCATTGTTTGTCACTAGACACGAGGCATGATTATTTATCGAAAACCAGCTTCAAAATGGATGTGAACCAAATAACAAAATATAAACACCTGAAGGTGTAATGAGAAGACATTGGGCTTAAGCAGCGAGAATAATGAGTGGCGCCTAGGCTTTAAACGCAGCGTGGTGAAGCTTGATAAATTATTTTCATATTGTGAAAATGTTTTAGCAAATTACAGCGAGTGAACACATAATAAACGTAATTATAACGATGTCGCGCCTACTCTGTCCACAATATAAATTCGAAAATATAAGTGAGAAAATAAGAATCACATTCGGTGAAGTGGCACTCCTTATGTATTGTGTCAACAGTCTAGTTCGTAGTTCTGTGACTATTGTGTGCATCTCGTTATCTTGAGTTCCATTATTTGTATAGAGCGCTCGAAATATCACCAGCAGCGGAATTTCTTCCAGTTTTTGAGAAACTCAACCAACGTGAAAGATTCAGTGTTACGCTTGAATTACTTATTTTGTTCATTTGCAGTACTAGATACCCTGTTAACTTATTGTTATAGATATAGTTAACCACCAACTTAATTCATACCTAGCTACCATTTTTTTGGATGAACCCGAAACAATTAGTGGTTTGGCAGCCATTCATGTTTTATTGTAGTACTAATAACTGAAGGTTTTCCACATTATTGGAAGTAAAACAGTTTAACTTGATGTATTTTTAATATTTCCCATCCAATAACATTAATAAACTAAGTTGACAGTTTCAACATCATGTGGGGGTTCCATTTTAACTTAATCAGCTAGAGCCGTATTACAGTTTTTCATAGCTCTTTCAAATAATAAAATAATTAACGTTGTTAAGCACATTTAGAAGCCTTACGTTGTAAAGCGGATACTTGCGTTAGTAATCTTGTTTGTAATGAGACATATACGGGTCTTATATAATGAGTGTAATCAATAATTGTAATCTGATTTCTAGATTTTCCAACTTGAAAGTTTGTGACCACGTATGAAGTGATTGCCTTGGCTTGTAGATTTGAATCTAGCTGGTTCAATTTCGGCATACATGGCACAGTTTAATGGAACTTGCTCCAACGATGTTACTAAATATTCTTATCGCGCTTTTCTAAGCGCGACTTTACTATGTTTACTGCGTACTGCGTAGCCTTCGCTAGACTTTTAGAAATAAAGTTAGAAGCATAAAACCTGGAACTTCTGGATTTAAATGTCGCTTCTATAGTTTAATTTCAGGAAATAATGAAAGCCTTTCTCTCAAACTTTGTTAAAACTTTTTTTAAGATTACTTTTACTGTACTTATTTATTCATTTCATTATCACTTCCTTCATAAATTAAAGCTATCGAAATAATAATTAAGATAGATTTGGAACACGTGTGTATAAGCCATTACGAAGTATTCGTTCCTGGCTTCGGTTAATGCTCGCTGGCATAATTTCCTCTCACTGTCTTGGCAGGATTCTAAGTGCTTTCTATTACCTACCTACCTACTTACTATGAGACTAAACTTTTAAAACTACTCAAAAAAGAAGGTTCTCAGTTCGATACAGACATTATTTATTTAGGTACTAACTTTCCTATTTTTGTGTCGAGACTCATTACAACAAATTCAAAGCAAAAATGCAATTAAGGCAATGTACTACAAAAAAACCTACGATGTATTCAACACCACACCACCATAATTTAGTTTCAGCATCCATTTTGATGATACATACAGCAAAATTTTAACCAGTAGTGATGTTATTTGTATTCCCATGCTTTTATTTATGAACTTTTGTGTTTAATTAGGTAATCAATGTTTTTTTGAATAATGGTCATAAATCTTTGTCTTACTTGTCTGGGGGCGCAGCGTGGGGTGGAGGGGCGCTGGGGGGCTTCAGGCTTCGGAAAGCCTTAAGCCACTTATTCTTCATGCTTCCTGCTGATGACGATGAAAGCTTTCGGTCGACTGCTGCGGATCCGCTGTCTGCTTTTGCCGCGAACAACTCTCTCTGTTTGCAAAGAAAACATTTCTTGTTAGAAGGAAAGGAAGACTAAAACAGTGAATATTTTAAAATTAGATACTGGTACAGTAGCTCCAGTATTCTATATCATTTACCGAACAAGGTATGAAAATTGTTATTGTAATTGATTTCACAGGCATTTAATGGAACAACATTTTTTGTCATCGTTTTTACGAAATAATGTTTACACATTAATACAACCCTGTCAAGCCTCACGCGGCGTTCAATAAGACTTGCCTTATGTAATCATTTCTCTTGTCTGAAATATATTATCTGGAGAAGACATTCAATAAAATGAGACGAAGTGTGTTGGATTTTTTTATAAAAGGTTATTTTGTCTTAGAAGTGATAACATCCGTCATCCGATATAAAGTCATAAGAAAAATATTGTGTTGCTTTTAAAATGGACTTAAATAAACCAATAGAAAACTACCATTAAACTATGTAGGTATTTAGAATTCTGGCTCTATTGGTTAGATGCTTAGATGCAGTGTTGATTGACATTATTGATTGACCAGACTTGTCCACGAGAATGGAATTCAGGAGATGGACATAGCTGGATACATATCAGTATGCCCTTCGGTCGAGAGAAGCTGTTATCAAGGAGCAGTATGTACCTATCTTCTTTAGATCTTCTAACTATTGTACTAAACGAGATACTTGGGCTTTCTACAATTAGAAAGAACTTTTTTAATTCCTTTGAATTGAATTCGTTATTTTGTGTATTTCACACGAAATAATTTATTTTGCCAAAACGAGAAAGAAGGTCACTTATACCATTTATTATCTTGATGTATAGCTGTACACATGTCTCGATTTAGCTAGTGTAAGCTAACGATACTTGCTAACTATTTTTCCGCTGTTCTACTGTTGAATATCGTTCTATATCGAATTCTTTGTACACTCACGGATTCGTACTATTGAGGAAATAACTTCATGGCGAGTGTGAGGGTATATTAATTTTGTATTTTTTTTTTCTGTGGAGGCTTGTAATTAGCAATTTAGTTACATACTAGTGTTAATACAATGTTATTAGTCTGTAAGCCTTCCTAAAATAAAACAAATAAATAAATAAAATAAATATATCAAATCGAGTAACATTTTTCAAGGAAGCATTTGAATCCCTGCTGAAGGTATCTTCCTTCAGTAAGCATTTAACACAATCGAGTGAATGCTTTCAATATGAGTTAAATTTTTACATAAAGAAATGGTCCGTTAGGTACTACTCGTATGCCTTGGTAGGTCACATTTGTCTGTTGTTTACTAATATTATTTATAGGGTAAAAATTAAAACAACGTTATAATAGGAACGTTTTAGTCGCTATGATATATATCTAACTCATACTTACTCAATCGATCCTAATCAATAAAATAAAAAATAAAAAACTTTCATAATAATTTATAATTTTAAAATAATAATATAAATGTGAACGTATGCTTGTTTGTTTGTTACACTTTCACGCCAAAACGGCTGAACGGATTTGGATGAAATCTGTCACACAGATACCTATTCATCCTGGATCGCAGACGAAGTCGCAGGGCAACATCTAGTAGCGAATAAAACGGAAATACAAATCAAGATATCGCTAATAACAAACAGTCATGGTTCCACCGAACACCATCGAGTTTGGTGACACTGGCTGTTTGTTTTACTCTTATGGAACTCATGTATTATGATTTATATTTAAAAGATTTCTTTGAAAATGCTTATTCCAAGAGACTGTCCCCTGCAGCCTCAGCCGGAAAATACCTTGATTCTACTTTATATTATTTAAAGGGAAGCTGTCAAGGACCTCTTCGACACGACGAGATTTACAATATGAGTGCCTTTTTCTAAGTCTGTCCAATGAACCTGAGAATCTGAATATATCTTACAGCAAAAAGTAATCTTATCAAAATATATATACGAGTACCTAAGAAATAATTGATACATTGGCAAATCCTTTTAACCTTTACAAAATATCGTATCGGAGAGTTTCTTAACTAGACTAGCATATTTAGCCTTAGTGCCTACAGTACTTACATGGTAATTTAAAAGCCATTTTAATTTTAATAAACAGGGTCACCAACTTTAGATCAATCATCTAATAAATAAGGAGCAGAAAAGCTTAGCTTTTAGCTTCTCAAAGTAATGTTGGTATTCTTGCTCCGTAGACCAATTTGCAAAAAGAGTCACGCAGAATATTACTTACTTTGTTTCCATTTTTTTAATAAATATTACATAAATAATGTGAGATCAGTGGTGGCCCAGTGGTAACGGTCCCGACTTACGAGTTGTAGGTCGTGAGTTCGAACCCAAGCAGGCGCTGTACTTTGTGTAAATAATTTAATCACCACTGCTCTCAAAACGGTGAAGGAAAACATCGTGAGGAAACCGGCATGTCCTAAAACCAAAAATTCGAAGACATGTGACATCTACCAACCCGCACTGAGCCCGCGTGGTGGATTACGGCTCACTACCTCTCATAGAGAGGAGGCCTGTGTCCCAGCAGTGGGAACGTTGTAGGCTGATTATGCTTATGCTAAATAATGTATTAAATACTCAATCGAATAAAAGAGTTTGGTCTTCATGCGAAACATATTGTGGTTGTTATGTATCTTCATATGTTGCTGCACGAGTAAATGCAATTGATAATCTAGAACAACATAGGGCTTCGTCTAAAAAATCTCTGTATTGGCGTTCATTGCAAAATATTATTTCTTTTATACCTATATTGCTTAAACTAAAACAATTTTATTTTGCTCCGTTAGTATATTTATTGCCATTGAGGGATTTAAATGCCCGATATCTGTGATTTTGTAACGTTTTAGGCTTAGGCCTTTTTAGGGTATTTATTTATTTAGATAAATCCGAAACAAGCAATGTCTAAATTTTCATTACATATGGTCGGATTCCATTGGTAATATGTAGATACAAAGGTACTCTACTAATCTTGTTAATATCTATAAACTTGTACAGATTGGCTTCTTTATGTAGAACTTAAGCCGACGATCCCTCGGAAGTAATAAAATCGCGGCGGGATTTATCGCGCACTGGATTTTCAACTCTCGGTGTTGAACAGAGCAATGAGGTGTACGTACGAGTGCTTGGACACAGTGTCGTAGAAGTAAAAAGACTACGTCAACATTACGAAGGAATTTGTAAAACACTAACAATGAAAGTCGCAAATTCGTAGATCTAATTTTCAGAAAGTTGTAAAGGTTTAACCATGGCCGCGCGGTCGAAACATGGAAGACCGCACGGTCACGCAGTTCTCTTAGACTTAGCTTAGTAGAGGTACCATTCTTTTTGTTAGCCACTGATACGATTTCGAAGAAAATGTAGACAACAAGAATAAAGTCCTAATGTTTGAACTTCACGACCAACAGAACTTAAAACCTTTAATGCAAGTTAGATGAAGGGTGACTAAGATTGATGGGTGTGTCAATCAGACATTTTCAATAGTATCCTTTATTGTAAAAAGGATGAATGGTTGTCTATTCAATTAGTGCCTACCTACTCATACGAAAAAATATACCTTCCTACCTACTTTCAACGTAAACACTGCTATTTTAATAAATCAAGCGTTCGTTAAAAAAACTGATGTGTACCGGTTGTTTTTAATGTTGACGCCTAGATAACCTACTGCACTACTGCACATTACAAAAAAATGCATGTGTATGTCAGTGTTTGCTTTGCGGGTAAGCCAAGCCATAGATATCCGATATCTGTGGGGTAAGCCGTTCTAAATATCTTCCTAAAACGAAGCATACATACAAAGAGATCAAATAATTTCGCACTTTTGCGATAAAACAAATAGTACTAATATGGCTTTTGTGTTTGAGCACATTCTTATTGGTTTCTCGTATAGTGGTAAACGAACTAAATAATGTGGGTATAACGTCTTTAACATTAAATACAAATATGAAGTAGCTGATATTACCTTATCAAAATCAAATCATTTATTTCAAATAGGCACAGTAATGACACTTTTGGACGTCAACATTTACAACAACAAAAAATGGAATTGTTTTTAGTTGCCCCTTCCAAAAGGTAGTTTCGTATGGAGAAGAATGGGCAAGAAACTCCAACATTACTCTTTTAAAATGTTTTACAATATTTTGTACTTGTACAATAAATATTAATTGTGAAGACGATGCACCTAGAATAATTTGATAATAGGTGAGAATTGGCTCCAGAAGTTAGTTTTTGTTGCATAGAGACTGCCTATTATTAATAATACATTTTATCTATGTAATAAAATGTAAAATAAATAAAAGCTGTTAATATAAGGACTTGCAGTTCGCCCGCGACTGTGTCCGTGTGGACTTAGTATTATCTCCCACAAAATGTAGCACCCCCTCCACCCCTATTAACCGGTAGTTCCGGACACGCAGACACGCAGAGAATAGTAGATTTTCGAAAAACCCTGATGCACTTTATTCTTTATTGTTGGTCTTAAGTATAAATACTGAGTTTCGAGTTGATCGAACCGCTCTTTAAAATTCATCCATACAAACTTTGACATCCAGCAATCCCAAAAACTCAAAAGTCAAACTTTATACTTTAATTTATGTATACGTGCCAAGTTTCGAGTATATAAACTCAATAAATTTAGTTTTTGATACAAACAAAATCCCCCTTTTTTACCCCATCAAAGGTTGAATTTCCAAAAAGCCCTGCTTAGTGCTCCCTTACATTATAAATGGAAGCGGTGTACCAAATTTCACATTCCTAGTCCCAGCAGCTGTCGGCTGTCCGTTGATATGGCAGTCAGTCAGTTTCTCCTTTGATACATTTAGATAAATAATATCGAACCTAACTAAAAAGTCTCATAATAAAATTGAAAATGTCTTATTGACGCACGATAAATTTCGGTCACCCTTCTTCTAACTTGCATAAAAAGTTTTAAGTTCTGTAGGTCGTGAAGTCCAGACATTAGGGCTTTATTCATACAGTCTACATTTTCTTCGAAAGCGTATCAGTTGTTAGCAAAACCGCGTAGCCGCACGGTTCTTAATGTTTTGATAGCGCGGCCATGGTTAAACCTTTAAAACTTTCTGAATAATGGATCTACGAATTTGTGACTTTCATTGTAAGTGTTTTACAAATTCCGTCGTAATGTTGACGTAGTCGTTTTTCTTCTACGATTCTTCACTGTGTCCGAGCAGTCGAAACGAACACGCATTGAGAATCCAGTATGAGTGCGTCTCGTCGCGTCAACAGCGCGTCGAGAAAATACACAGTTGGATGTCCAACTCTCAACGCTAAGCAGTGCGTTAAAGATCCAGTGCGCGAAAAAAAACCCGCCGCGATTTCGCGACGTCCGTAGGAACGTAGGCTTAGGCCCGGTTTCCACCAAAGCGGAGAGGAACGGAGACTCTTGTCTCTGCTGGCAGGATATTTCCACCAAAGGGGATAGGAGATGTGAGCTGTGAGAGCTCGAAATCAGTCAAGTGCGCGAGCTTCTCATCAGCAGCGGGGAATGCGACGCGAAAGCGCGGGCGCCGCCGCCCCGGCCGTCCGACTACACAAATCTCCGCTTTTCCAAGCCGCTTGTCAGCTCACGGCACAAAATTTTATAAAAAGATGAGACATCTCTTCTCCTGTTGATCCGTTTCCACCGAAGCTTAGCGGAGAACTAAATCTGATTGGTTATTCAAAACACACCTCCTCTCGTCTCCGCTCGTCACCTCTTTGGTGGAAACAGGGCCTAACTGGGAATGAAAGCTTACACCGGGTAAAATATTAAGTAAGGTACTATCTATGATTGTTTTAAAGTTACTAATGCCATTTCCATGCTAATACCTAAACAATTGAGGTTGTTAGGCCGAACATATCTACTGAAGCAACACAATATTAAATTTAAGTAATGTATTTATTGTGAACCTACTTACTCGTACATAGAAGTAAGTTGTGAACCTACCTACCTACTAGAAAAAATGTCAAAAATTTCTGTACTTACCTAACTACATATTTAAAAAAGTTTATCATTATTATCCTGCCCAATTTAAATGAGCGAGACGCAACGTCCCTTTATTTCCTTCTTCTCTGTTACGAGTAGCTTGGTAGTCACCCGCTTTCTAGCCATATCATCTTTCACACAGTTCGTCCATCGTTTCTTTGGTCTTTCCCTACGTACTCTTATAGCCATCTACATTCATAATTAAATTACATACATACGTAGATAAACTCACGCCTTCTTCCAATGGGGGTAGGCAGAAACCACAGAACGCCACCTGCTACGATATTTACATACTCCTTTTGCCTCGTTTACGTCGAGGGCCGGTTGCACATGCAATTGTGACCATCCAGTTGATGTCCAAGAAGGCACTACTCACAATAGTGTGCTGGTGCCTACGCTTATGTATGGAAGTGAATGTTGGGTGTGGCAAAAGAAGCATGAAAGCAGAATAAATGCTGTGGAAATGCGTTCCTTGCGGAGCATGTGTAGTGTGACTTTGAATGATAGGCTGAGGAATGAGGTGGTAAAGCAACGGTGTGGTTTAAAAGAAGATGTAGTGACGAAAATTGAAAAGAGTATGCTTAGATGGTTTGGTCATGTTGAGCTGATGAATGATTGGAGACTAACATAAGGTATTTACAAGGCAGATGTGAGTGGAAACGCCAGGAGGGGACGCCCTAGGAAGACATATAGAGACCTTATTGGTGATGTTCTTCAGAAAGGTCAGGTGCGTAGTACTCGCAACCGGCGCTCGTGTATGACCAGATGTATGAACGTAAACGACGCAAAAGTAGTATGTTAGTATCGTAGCAGGTGGCGTTCTGTGGTTTCTGCCTACCCCCATGGGAAGAAGGCGCGAGTTTATGTATGTATTAAAGAATAGGCACAGCAGGCTTGCCACCACCCGTCACCGCTCTTAAGCATTTCAGCAGACACTGTCGTAGCCTGCAGCTTTCCCGACTTTCATCCCTTTCAGCGCTCTCACAATCTCATCTGTATCTATAACATTCTCTTCATCTACTTCTGAGCTTGGGTCTTCAAAACTGGCGTCTGCCCAGTTACCCACTCCTTGCACCCTATTCTGACAACTAAAACAAAGTTTAGTTTTAGACCTTACTTTCTTCGCTCAGTATACATCCATCTTTTGCTCTTACGAGTATAAAATTCACACTCGATGTTCCTGTCACTCCGCGAGCCAATCTTACCTGTTTCCAGAATAGCTTAACATTGGCTCTGAAGTTATCAGAGAACTTCCTGTTATACATTTCTACCTTTTACATCTTTAATCAAAACGGAATAAAAAATCGTACAATCAAACGCATATCAGTGAAAACGATTTGACCCTGACAGAGCCTTAATGCCGTAGCAGTAAGGGTGATTTTCGTAGTGTAAGTGTTGCCACTGAAGTGTGGTTGGCTGTACGTCTTCATCGAAAGGTCGGTAGCAAGGTTCTTGACGTCGGAATAGGCTGACATAATATACATATAGCGAGGGATTTCGTAAGTGTTTCGTGTACATAACGAGGGCGCTAAGAAAAAACAGCCAACCTGTATTCAAAAGATTTTTTCTTTTCTTTTATTTCGAAACGTTTTTTGTAGCTTTCACGTGCCAGGGATTCCTTTTGTATGAGGACTAATGAGAAGTCGAGGTTTTTTTTACTTTGGTAGGTAGGTTTAATATTACAGCTGTAAATGTATAAATAAGATTCTCGCGATAACAATTTCCAAACAATGTGTTTTTAAAATATGGGATTTATACAAAATTCAACTGTCAAACACAATTTAATTGACAATTAAACTATGAAGTTACAGCTATTTATACATAAATTATGTTATATTAAGACTAAACGTTATCTCCTATGAATAATTGAACTACCTATAGGTACCAACTTATAAATCATAATATAAACACGAAACGGATCAAATTATATCCATGGAAAGTGTATTGTGCGTGTGGTAAGTATATTTATAGCCACTTAGATAAAACCCCTCGTGGGGTAAAGTATCTACACGCAGGTGAAGGCAGTGAAGAGTGCCATTTTATCGAAGCCAATGATCGTGTAACGTATCTAGGTACCTAGATACGTTACACGTATCTAGGTACTGTATCTATATCGTATCTAGGTATCTACACTACTTCAAGTCTCGTATCTACTTGACATTTGCAATAGGTATAGGTATCATTTTAAAAAAACGTAACTTTCAGAACAACAAGTTTGTGTGTGTATTTTGAATGATTGAGTATTATTTTATAGTGTACTAGCTTTTGTATGCGGCTTCGCATGCATGGAGTTCGGAAATTATCCCACGGGAACATACTAACGGATAAAAAGTAACCTGTGTGCTAATCCAGGTCATAAACTATCTCCGTGCCAAATTTCATCCAAATCCGGTCAGAAGTTTTTGCATGATAGAGTAACAAACATCCATTCATCCACCAAGATTAGTAGGATGTGTGATTTTTATACCAATTTTATGTTTCTAATGTAATGCAATGTACTTTGTTTGAAAAAAAAAACAACAAAAAGAAGTAGATGCCTACTTTGAAGTAGTAACAAGTAGGTACAATAGTAGTGTAATAGGGGAAGATGAAGAAACGATGGATGGGCTGAAGATGATTATGTCTCGAGAAAGGGTGAGTACCGAGATGACGAAGTATGGAAGAAAAAGTCATATTGCGCCTACCACGACTAAATCAAGATAAGGACAGTAATTGGCTGTCACAGTAGGAGGCCATTAAAAAAAACTGATGATAACAAAATCGGGGGATACAGTTTGGTGTTGCAGCTACATATCTATCATCTACATCCTAAATATAAATACAGCACTCGATAGCTAAAGAAACAAAGAATTTGTCATTAAAAACATTACTCGTTACGTTCACGTATTCACGTAAAACACACGGCCGTGTCCACGACACAGCCACACCCCTCTTTTCAGCGTTTTCTGAGAAATATTCAGCTGTTATAAAGGAACGAAGTTTAAGGCTTGCTCATAGTTTTAGAATAGAGGTTTAACCTTAACCGCGTACTATGTGATGCAAATTCAGTCATTTACATCCCTTTCATTCTTCAAGCCTTTCTCAACAATTGCGGAGAAATTTTAATTTTTTTGCTTAAATTTGTACGTCATTCATGTCGACAGGCTTAAAATATTTATGTATTAGGTCGACAGAGGAATAAATTATGTTTCCGTAGCAGTATAGCAGAGTTTCAATCGTGAAAATTGTTATTCAGTGAAATCGTAAAATTCTAACGATATTGAGTCAAGTGTAGTTCTTTGTTAAGATAATGCAAGACTGCTACAGTTTGAATTTGAAATGTAATTTTCATCAGCTAAGTATCTAAGTATAATTAGTATCATAAGTTCAAGAGTGTCAGGATCGGGTTAAAGTATGAAAATCATTTGACAAAAGACTTCGTAAAAGCCTGAAAGCATGAAACTGTAAATAAGGCCCTGTAATGATTGTCTAGCCAATTAACTTGTGTCACTGAACTGGAATACTAAGGTCAACAGTGGACCTCCAAGGTTGCAACTGTAAGAATGATCACCAGAAACATTGGCTCATTTTAATTAATTAAATTCGACAAAAACGAAGAAAATCAAATCGTAAAAACAACTTGTAGGAGTCATAGAATATTCATACTTAAATAAAACTTGAGTGAAGTTCCAAATAATATAATAATTCACGGTCTGACGGTATTTAAAGTCAAAGTCATTGAATTTGCTTAATATGCGGTAATACAAAAGGTGGTCATTAAATATTCTTGTGCGATGACACTTATCGCCATATTTTGTCATGCTAATATTAAAATTTTAAAACGCTAACAAGCTGCTTCAGGGTAGGCCTGTGTTTAAAGTGTAGAAGTAAATTTTTCTATCGATTAAATTGCGCACAAAACATTAGCCTTATGACTTTTGAAACACGTAAAAGCATTATTGATCATGCGATGCGAACACGATTTTGTGCGTTCACTGCTCGAAAACTATTGCGTGAGCTACAATTTTAAATAGTTTGTGATTTTGGTTCAGCTGCCACATTGCTCTACTAATATTAAAGTTTCTGTTTGATTTCCAGACCGAGCAAAGTACTGTTATTGGATTTTTCGGTTAGGAAAGTCTTAGTAGCAGGCGAAGTTTGGAATGGCGTGGAATAGATACTTACCTAATGTAAATTTTGCGGTCTGTTTATAATGTAGGTAGGTACATGAATGGGGTACATTTATTTAATTTCTGTAAGAACTAACATAATATTATACTAAATTAACTAACAAATTCAGAAATAAAATATTTTTAAGTAAACTTAACTAACACTATTACATAACATACATACATAATCAGCCTATTATGTTCCCACTGCTGGGACACAGGCCTCCTCTCTGTGAGGGAGTAGGTACTAACATTATTAATAAACTAAAAAATGGCGTCGAAAAATTCCTCCGCATCGCTGTCGACTGTTAATGTACCCAAGAGACTGGCGGAACTGCCACGTTGTACGGCAATTTTCAGCCTCTAGCCAAGATAAAAGCTAGCCCTTGGGTCGCGGGAAGTGTCAACTAGGCGTTTGGAGATTTCGTTGAACATATCATGAGCACTTGGACCCCACGGCCCGAGAGTTTCAACCACAAATCTCAGCTCGAAAATATAATTACAAGGGTTGAATAACAAAATGTGTGTATAATATATAGTCACATAAGTAGACCTAACCAAAGTTTAAATTTTTGTATAAATTATTTGTTTATATTCCTAAGTAGAAGTCCTTCTAAATTTTTCATAGACATCAACAGAAGCACGTTTATTATGTCTTTGAAAGTTGAACTGCATCAAGATAGAGAGAATCGCGTCAAGTTCAAATAAAGGCCGGGACTATAAAGCACCTTATCGCATATCGCAGCGGTTGGACGATGACGTGAACCGACTTATCTACCATACCCTTTATATCCTCTTTTATTCAAGCCGGCTCCAAAATCTACTCCTTTACTTTGGATTTTTAAAGACGGTGTCTTTTACAGATTGTTGGTTGTTTTTAGAATATATTTTGTTAATGGTACCTTAGGATTTATTACAAAAAGGTTCTAATCAGATAATTTCGTTTTAAAATCGCTTAAATAGTGCAAAAGAGAACCAGCCTATTGATTTTTGGAGTAGGTATCTGGTAATTGGTACAGCATGCAGGGGGCATGAATTAGGTAGGTAAATTTTTACTAAGTACCTAATAGTTGACCGGCCCTAGGAATTGGGACAAAATAACATTTCATTGAAGATATAAATGCACATACAGGTGTACCTTAGTACCACAGGAATCATACCGTAGTCATAGAACAGGAATCTACTTATCTAGATTCTCACTATAACCTACAGAATGAAAGAAACTCAACACACCTAAATAAAAAATAATATGTAGGTAAAGGTACGTAGAAAAATTATACACTTACCTACAATTATTTCAAAAAGTTTTAAGTCTATGACAAGCTTATGTTTTTATTTCCCCTTGTAGCTATGTTGAAAACAGCCTGCTGCAGGCAGGTGACTAGGTAGGTATGGAGTTAATTGAAGACATATATGGATTTTACCTACCTACATAGAAATAGAGTATTAAAAGTCAGTAACAAAATATCGGGAACAATACGACGAAGCCTTAGATAAAACATAGGTATTTGTACCTACCCAAGCTTATCTCAACTGAACTATCACCTTTCAGTGCTGAAAAATATTTACAGATACGTCGAGGCAGGTACCTTACCTACCTTGTACATTGGATAGTAGTGGCTCCTGTGGGGAAATGAAATATTGCAATGCTCATGGCAGGTAGACTTAAGGAATCCTACTAAAAATTGTGAGGTTACACGGTTCTTTGGAATCAGAAAATATAGTAAACTATCTGACCCGACAGATGTTGTCCGTACATACAAAATTCCCATAATTTTCAGTTCCAATTTTCATATTTTTCTTTCCGCAAGAACCTGATTCGGACTATTACGTACATTTTAAAACAAAAAATAAAACATATCAGTCCAGCTGCACCGTTCTCAACTGATGCATTTACTAACGAACAGCATTTCATCTAATATATAAAATTCTCGTGTCACAGTTTTCGTTGCCATACTCCTCCGAAACGGCTTGACCGATTTTGATGAAATTTTGTGTGCATATCGGGTAGGTCTGAGAATCGGCCAACATCTATTTTTCAAAAAAAAAAAAATTGCAAAAAAAAGTTTGCGGGTCAGCTAGTTTTTATATAAAGGTATGTGAGTAGAGCTATACACACCTGTATATCGTCAATGTACTCAATCTTAGCCGAAGGATTTTCATGAACGAAGTACGAAGTATTTAGTTACGCTAAAAATTAAAACTATGAAAAGGGCCTACTGCGAGTCGCGCAACGATGCTAATAATTGTAAAGATTAAGAAAGAAAACACTAACGTGAATAAGTACAATGTTGTCTACGCCCCTAACCAGGATGATAGAACTAAGCCGTAGCGGCCTCTACAAAAACAGCTTTAACTGTTGTTTGACCCATCAATTGATGAGACACGTCTACAATAATGACCTATGTACTCACCCCTAATAACCTATGTTTACATACACTCAGTCCAAAGATAGAGACCCTAGCAACACAACACTTATGCTAAAGTCTACGAAGCTATACCTTTAAAAGAAAGAACTGTATATAGCCGTAGGGTTCCTACAAAATTAACAAAACTAATAAGTGACTCGAAAATTCAACGGATGAGGTGGCACAAGACTAACTAGTTCTACGTCTTCTAGTTCTAACTACCCACTGCTTACCAGGGCTAAGGCTAGGAGTGGCCCTAGCAAGGCAATGTACACATCACTTAAGGTAACGACTACTAAGGTGGATCCACCAAGACACTCACATCATTGAAATAAGCTTGTTCCAACCGCTGTCGAGTCTTGTTTGCTTTGCTGTATTCAGGGAGGCTGGACTGTCTTCTCACACGCATCCTTCGCTCACGGTCCATCGTCATCAGATCCGATTTCTGCGATAACACTAAATAGTGTAACCGATGAATAATATCCATTTTTTTAATTTACAATTAATTTTAATGGAAGTTTTCAAGTTTATTCCGAAATTATTAAGTTTCTATTCATGTAAACGACTTCCTTCGACTTCCCAGAAAAAAGGTTGTAAAAATTGTTTATAATTTTGTTTTTCTTTGATGTTATTTAAAAAAAAATGGAAAAAAAACAATCAGTTATTTTCTGCAACTGAAAGTTTTTGTTGCACTGAAAATAAAGGCGACTTTTCCAGATATAGTGAAAAATATAAAATGACAATAGTTAAAGCCGGGCGGGCGACACTCTTAGAAACACTAAGTGAATCTGAACGCGGTCGCGATATAGCGCCCGCTAGTTGGGGCGGGCGCGAAGAGACTGTGGGCTGGGCGCCGGATGTAGCGTGGCGGCGATCCCACGTAACCCAGCAACCGTTTGCAAACAACACGCAATCCTAAATATGTCTAGAGCTATAGACGCGTTTATTACGCTTTCATTTATGCGGAATGGAGACTAAAAACAGCTGAAACAATTGCTACATGATTAATTTATTCATTACGTACCTACCAACATTATAGGAGACGAGGTTCCAACACAAAATACCATGAGAAATATTGCAATTAAATGAAAAACCATTTAAGAGACATAACAAAAGTAAACTTTGAACAACCTTATTTATTACAAATTAGATTATTATATCCCAGTTATGAATGCTTGGAAAACATGCTGGTCCCGCTCCATAGGACAATTCAGAGTCTAGACAAAATTAAACTAGTTGTTAATTTTAATTGTATAATTTAGGTTTAATTTTATTGATATTGATTTTACATTCTGTAATTACTCTAACAATTTTTGCAGAGATGTGATCACCATGTAGGCATCTATTCCATAATTTACCTGTCATTGCTTTAAATTTTAAATATTTTTACTTATTGCTATATGTATATAATGTACAAAAATATTGTAAGACATTTAAAAAGAGCAACGGTTGTTTCCAATGAAATCTAAAATATTATATACATTGTTTTTTAAATAACTGAAAATCTCTTTATTATTGTACTTATCATTACGAACAACTTTTACTATGGGACCAGCCCCTGAGGGGAAGCCCCATTTATTTCGATTACACTTTGTATAACAGCTGGTGCCATTCCGATTAGTTTAGGGTTCAAGTCGAACTAGGTAGGTCCTCCTACCACTACTAGCAAATAGAAACAAATTCAGGTAGATAACCACTCTAGGTAACAGGGCTTTCAAATCAAACCACATCCGAGTTTCAAATCAAACCCCGTCTAGACAGCTTTTAGGTTTACAAATTCACAGACATACGAGTTCCCACTACCACTACCAGACTCAAGAAAATAGGTAGCTCGTTTAAATGTCAAAGTATTCGTTTTTATAATAAACTTCCTAGCCACATTCAAGAACTAAGCCTTAATAAATTCAAATCTTTTATAAAGCGGAAATTATGCCAGAATGCCTATTATACTGTCAAAGGCTATATTGAGGACAAGAAGGCTTGGGATTGAGCTGCTCCAATAAGTTTACACAGATATTGTCGATGTTTAATTTGCTGTTAAACTTTTATTTTTGATTTTTTAGATTAACAATGACATCTTTATATTTACTGTTTAAAGTATAAAATTGCTTTAATTTTTGAGAATGTGAGGACTATGTGAGTCATTGTTTTTTTGTTCTTTCACTTGTTTTAATCACGGTCTGGCTGTTTGAGTACTTAACGCGGCCTACCCAAATGTCCTTTCTTTTGTATTGTTCGTGGAATCGTTGAGCTCCTTAGTTCTGAGTTGAGCTGCACCATGATTGACAAATGCATGCACTGACTGGACAGGTCCACTCAAATCAGTGTGGTTCTTTCCTCAAAAGACCATTTCAGACACCAGTCTACAGAGTCCTCATATGATCTGACCATGTTTATTCTCGGATTTTTACACTTTGACATACTATTGACAATGACGTGAAAATTTACTTTGTAAAGTATTATAATATTTTAATTATTGTGAATGTGAAGGCAGTGTGGATTTGTTGTTTTTTTTTATATCTCAATCTATTTTTAATATTTAAAATTAGTTTTAATCATGGTCTGGCAGTTTGAGTAATTTATGCGGCCTACCCAAATGTCCTTTCTTTGGTAATGTTCGTCGAATCGTTGAGCTCCATATGTGTTGTGTTGAGCTGCATGATTATTGACAAATGCGTGCACTGACTGGACAGGTCCTCTCATTCTGTGTGGTTCTTTCCTCAAAAGACCATTTCAGACATCAATCCACATGGTCTTCACATGACCTGACCAAGATTATGTCTGGACTTTAAAAGAGACTGTGACCGAGTTTGTTTTGGCGTTTCTTCTCAGAGTAGTCAGATAGGAAACGCCGATCTCATCTACTTTTAAAATAGTATTGACGTGTAAAAGTGTTCGTAAAAACCTACTTACAGAAATTAAATCATTTATCATTTATCAAAGGCTTAACGGAATTGGATGAAATTTGGCACATAGATAGAACTGTCAGACGTCACTTTTATTCCACAGATTAAAAATTTCTGACTTTGGTGAAATCAGCCCTTAATCAATAAGGCATTAGCAATGCCTGAAGCCACACACTGAATAGTAATTAACTGTAAGCCGAACGCTGACAGACACAACAATCAATCCAAATTAGTAGACTGCTACTTGAAACTGCTATTTAGAAACATAATCACAATTGGTAGGGCGTTTTTTTTTGAGGTAGGTAGGATAAGTTGTTATTAGAAGGTAGGTACATAAGATCTTTACCCTTGAGTATTATCCTACTAATATTATAAACGCCAAAGTTTGTGAGTATGGATGGATGTTTGTTACTCTTTCACGCAAAATACTGAACGGATTTGGATGAAATTTGGCACAGAGATAGTTTATAACCTAGATTAACACATATAGTACTTTTTATCCCGATACTCCCACGGGGTCAAGATTTATGCGGGTGAAACCGCGGGGAGCAGGTAGTACTTATATAAATTTTAATCGAATACTAAAAATCTGTGGCTGCCTTTTAATACCTTAAAGAGACAAAATTAGAAAGACCGACAATTTGTAACAGATTTTTATTATAATTGATATAATCGAGAGATATTTAAGAACAGAACTCATAGGTAAAGATGCTCATGCAAAGTATCCCATAGTAAGCGATGGTTTTTATGTAAGAAATTACTGCCTCGTTTCATTGATCCAGTGTATGAATCTACACGCGACCGTCCCCTAAGTGTCTTCAAAATACGCTGAATAATCTAATGACGAAAGCACGAAGAACGTTACAACTAAAAACTTCACACCTGACTACGCGCCTCAAAATAATGAAACGACGAACCCATCAAAGACAGCAAAACTAGAAATCAAAACATAAAAATTGGTCCCTACTTCTAATAATTTTGACATAATATCCCAAATCGCGTAATTTGAAAAATTAGAAAAGCTGACGTAACATTTTCTCTGATTAAATCACAAAAAATAGTACATTTAAAAATTTATTAAGTATGTATGTATTATACAGGGTGGAAGGGACATCGACGCACAACCTGATACCATGGATTCAGTACATGATTCTGGACCCCGTGGAGTTGAAATTTTCATGTGTTATCAAAAAAAGAAAACTGCTGTTTCATAGAAAAGTGCAATACCTACGCGATCATAATGTATGGTAGAGCATTTTTTTTTATTAACCGTGGAGACATGGACACGGACTCAGTACATGATTTTGATTGGTTCAAAATGATGTAAGTACTGAGTCCATGGTATCAGGTTGTGCGTCGATGTCCCTTCCACCCTGTATAGTATTTTAATAAATATATGTGTATTTTATAGTGTATTGAATCTATATCAATCTATCCTACTCGTTATTCTGCACCAGTGACAACCCCATTTTTATTTCCACACAATCACTGTTCTTTCCAAGGTTGCATATATATAAGAGAACGTAGTAAGCGATAAGGCGTACAATAAAGTATACCTATTCGTTTGAATAAATATTGTTTCTATTGATCTACTACTACTTAACATTCCTAATAAGGGCAAGTTATAAATAACTAGCGACTTAACAAAACATCGAAATTCCTAATATTACATGTAAGTAGGTAATTTAGTGCAAACTAGCTGACGGTATTTCGTTCCGTCTCAGAATACTTAATTATGTTTTGCGTGAATCATCTAATCGTTACTATGCTATTCGGGGCGGAGACAAGTCCAACAATTCAAAAATCATAAAAATCTGTCCCACCGTTCTTGAGTTATAAATGGTGTAAATTAAGTGACCTTGGTGTATTTATACACACTGCCTTCAAAACCTAGCACCACACTTCTAAAGTTGCAATTATATCTAATTAAAGAAGTCAGAGTTCTGAACGATACCAAATTTCATAAACTTTCTTTGAAATTATAGTACATTAGGAACGTTTTTAACTTTTAAAAAATAAAACCATAAAGTTGCCATCTTTATCAAATTCAAATTCATTTATTTGCCAGAATGTAGGTTTACATGGATCTTATAACTATGATGGTTCCTTTACATTCTACCATAATATACGGTGTGGCAAAAAACTAAAAACAACAAAATTATAAAAGTATATTTTATGATTTATTTGTAAGTACTCAAAAAAAAACTCAAAACATCTAGTCAAATAAATCAATTACAAGCACTTTTGAATAGTCAAGGTCGGTCGGTCGGTCAGAAAGATGAACAGAAGATGAAGAACGGGCAAGAAACTCCACGGACACTCTTTTATATCAAAATAAGATTACAAAATATTGGTTACCTACATCAATTATGTTGAAATTTACATGTGAGAACGATGCAGATCGTTTAAAGCGTCCGTAATTTAAAGATGAAAACAATTCATATATTAAATTTAATTAAAATACGCCGTGGCAGCTAAGAGATGACCAGTCCCTACTGACGGCGGCGCCCGTTCACGAACATGACGCATGGATTAGCACCATTCAACTCACCAATTTCATTCAGTCATCCAACACACGCGCCACCATCAGCGAAACATTAGAGTGAGCATGACATACCTACAGGGGCGTATTACCCTAGGGCTGAAAGGGCCATGGCCCAGGGCGGCAGGCTGCCAGGTGCGGAGCAAGCCTGGCGGTGGGGCGGCGGCGTGTCCATCGGACACCGTCACGACTCCGGACTAGTCGGGATGTTTCGACGTTGCTCGTGTCGTTTTCGTTTATATCCATAAGCAAGAACGATGGTCAGCGAGAGACGATGCTTGTACCAGCCTTGATAAAGATTGTAGCCAAATAATAGCAGCTCTTGAAGCTATAAAAAGTGACTGTCCACCAAAAAGCTTTGGATTAAAAATGAAGCTGCAGGGCTATTGGCTCAACTAAATTCACTAAAAGGAAGTTTCCAAAACTCTACAAGGTGTAGACACAGACATAGATGTAGTATGTAGTTTCCAGGCTTAACTCGTCATTCATTACTTTTGTAGACAATCAACGGGAATCTTTTGATACTTTAAGGATTCAGGTAAAAGAAATTCCTCAGAAGAATACATACAGAAACAGTCACAAGAGAATACATTATTATGAGAAAGAAACGAGACTATGAGTGTCTCGAGGGAGAAGTGTTGTTACAAGGGCGTGACCATTTCAGGGTTTAATACCTTCTTTCCAATACACGAGTAATTGTTGGGCGAGCTAAGGAAGCGCAAAACTTCGTATGACGTGTAATCGCAAATTATGCATGTTTATGCAAATTGGGTACAATGTCTGAAGCAGAAGTTAGAGTGACATTCTGTAACTGACGGTTGATCTACAAGACTATTGTGTTCTTTTAAATCAATTCTTGACGTCTCATGAAAATAAACAAAAGGATTTGAAGGAAGCATTTACTTAGACTGAAATAGCATAACGCATATTTCTGTGCACTGCGGTGACAAATTGCAGTACGGACCGTTCGTTTACCGTACTTAAAATAATAATATATTATATACGTTTAAGAACGTTCAAACAGTTCAGCTATTCTTATGGCCAAACCGTTAACCTAAGACAGATCGCTACTGATGATAGACAGTATAATTTCTATCTAGACCTGTCAAACAAACTGCTATCAACATTAGGTCGCAAACTTTGGCTTTATTAAAATCAGAGATTGATAGGTTTTTCTATCACAGTACACCAAAATTGGAGTTGAAAACGCTATTGGGTTCAGCCGTAAGACAGATCTTTACTGATGATAGAGAGTACAATGCTATTTGTCAAACAAATACACTCAGTGAGACACTTAGAAAGTTTTACGAAAATTAATATAAGGAAAACTAAGTGCATAACATTTTCTTTAAAAAATGTCAAAAGTACTTATTGTGAGATAGTAATGAATCAAGGGAAATTAAAAAATGTCGATAAACTGTTTTTCTGGGGATCACACGCTCGACTCAAATCTTCAATGGGGTCCTTATTTAACATATTTTGGTCACATTCATGATATTGAGTCATTCGGTATTTAACAAATGGGGACGGAATGCAGACATCGAGACTACTTTCATTCTGCAGAAAAGAGCCATCAGAGCCATATATGGCCACCGCAGGCGCGACTCTATAAGGGAACTGTTCAAAGATATTAATATCATGACGGTACCTTGTCAATATATCGTAAACATCATGTAGTCTACGTAAGGAAAAATCTACATTATTATTTTTTGTAAAAGAGGTGAAAGACACAATTATATTACTTACTAGAAATAGGGACCAATTAGTTCAACCAGGTTTCAGACTGGCTGAAGTAGGTTTCATGGGGTATTCACTGTTTAAAATGTTACAATAAAATAACTCCCCACATACATCAGCTGAATGAAACCTAATTTAAATCTTGTATAAAACGCACACTATGCAGCCGATCATATCATAACTTGGAGGATGTCATCGCTGATTAAAATGCTTAGATAATCGCAGATCCTGCTCCGCAAGGACTCGTCAACTTTATTAGCATTAGAAAATACTGTTGGAATTGCTGAAGATATAAAAAAAAACTATCTTTGCATTGTATAAACTCAATATTTTATTGCATAATTGCTTAAGCCATATGAAAGTACTATGTACAAACTACTATAAAGCTACCATTTACTGGGTACGTCTTTCATTGACTTGATTGTGTTCTGGCGGCTGAGAGTAGGTATGCAGTGGCGTATTTTAAGATCCAGCGCCCGGGGCCTATATGGTTTTCCGCCCCATAAATAAACGGAAAAGCAAAAACTTTTCATTTTAAAACAAAATCCAGCAGTGTGCAGTGTGTTGATGTGCACTGAGAATGATGTTATGGAACACAAACAATTTTTTTTTCTATGGACTGATTGGCTAACTTATTCTTCAATGACACTGTCCTTTTAACGGATTGGGTCAAGTCAGCTTCTACAGGGTGACAGTGAAATTCGACCTATTCCTTCCTTCCATATTAGAGGTCTTGCAAACTAGGGGTCAAAACTGGATGCTTCTATTTTTTACTGAAGACCTTTCTGAGACTAAGTATGTTTTGGGCAAGCATGTTTTTTTTTTACACAATTTTAACAGCTTTCAAAAAGTATCAATTAAATATTTAGAGTGGAGTTGTTTGTTTTTTTAATTTAATGCTCGGGAATCAACCAATTTTGACCCCTAGGAGTTACCTAGGGGTCAAAAGTGGTTGGTTTGGACCTAATTTGTTGCTAATGACCTCTAGTACAACCCCTTTCAAGAAATAGGTCGAATTGCCCTGTCACCCTGTATATTAACGGCCGAACCCAATAATATATCTATTTAATTTTGGCGCACTGGAGATAGAAAAACCTATCATTATCGTTAAAACCAGACATAGGTTATTCATAGAATAACCTATGTCTGGTTTTAACGTCCCAAACAAACTGACTTTGACTGGCTACTTGGTGTCAATTCCTTAACCACCAAAGAACCAAAAAAGGATATACTAAATTATTAGCAGTGAACCAATTTTGGATTTCTAAGTCCACAATTTTTCTAAGTCCGTAATGCTCAAGTTTTAAGAGTAAGTTTTCGTGGTCGACCAAACGAATCAAACGCCTTGGAGAGGTCACAAAAGATTCCTATGGCGTCTTGGGCCTCTTCCCACGCCGTAAATATGTGTTTTAATAAGGTGACGCCGGCGTCAGTCGTACAACGTCCCTTGGTGAAACCATACTGTTGACCGTGTAAGATTTTATTAGAACACTAATAAAATCTTACACGGTCAACAGTATGGTTCACGGTCAACGTAATGCTGAATCAAATGTTAAATCATTTTGTCAAAAATGATTTAACATTTGATTCAGCATTACGTTTTCAAACACCTTGCTGAAAACCGGCAACATAGATACGGGTCTATAATTATTGGTGACAATACTGTCCCCGGATTTGGAAAGTGGTAATAACTTACTGTATTTTATCCGGGAAGACTCCTTACTCCCAACACGATTCGACCGTTCTTAATGTTAGGTACACCCACCATTCTTGCAGTACAATGCATACTGATGCCTAGTTCCAGAAAAGCCATGATTCTTGCACATTCTTCAGGTGAAAAAGGCATGTTATGTAAAGTTTACGTGCTGTAGACACCTTGGCTTTTGAATTAAAAATTTATCAATCAAGAAATAAATTTGATGTTTTCACATTTATTTCTTAATTGATAAATGTTTGATTTGATTTAAAACGCAAAGTAAGTAAGTGTTTTAGTAAAGTTTTTTTCAGCCTTCTTTTCTTAAGCGGAGTAGATAGATAGAAGTACAATTTCGAAGGTTATCGACTACCTACCGATATTTTTTACACATTTTTTTTTTGTTTGTTTTTCGTTAATCCTTTTTATTTCGAAAATATATGTTGTGTACTTTAAAAGTGTGGTAGGCACCATATTTTGAAGACCAGTGTAGATAAACATTCCGTAATTAGTTATCTAAATGTTAGTGAAAACCGCATCAAAATCCATTGCGTAGTTTAGAACAACGCAGTCACACATTGAAAATACATGAAAAGAGACTTTAATTTATAATATTTATTGACAATTACCCTCATTACAATTATAACATAACGTTAGCCTATCATATCTTAGCAAAATTGAAGTACCTAATTAATACACATTTTCAGATTTGTATAGGGTTTAATATTCCAAATGAGTACTTCAAATAATATTGGTACTTTTTTGTTTTGCTGTCGTTGAAACGTTCGTTTATTTATTATTTCGAGGCCTCGTAGTTAGGGCGTGAGGTTTTTCGTTGTTCCATGATGCGTTATTACAAACTTTCGGAGCTGCATTATTCGGGGTAGCATATTTTGATGACACGTAGCGGACTCGTAATATGCAATAGGCTCGCCCTCTTTATTGATGGGACTAATTTTACGGTGAAATGTGGCATGTGCTACCTCCACCTCTGCCTTACCCATCTGGGAATACAGGTTATACAGGCGTAATATTGTTGTTGTGTTCTTAGCTCTCTTGCCAATAATACAGCAGTCACTGTGTCCATTTTAACTCACTGTTCCAGCGATGTAAGGCGCGTGTTATGAGCTGAAGATATTATTTTATGCCGATCTAGCGTCGTACGTGACAAAGAAATATAAATGTGCTGATAGACGTTTTCCACAGCCGACTTTCAAAAGTACGTCTAGGTGCCGACAGGAAACAGAAAAGTTGGATCATTAAAATACAAAAACAATGTAGGTACATGATTGCTTCTCTCATCGACTAGAAAACATTAACAGATTCATTTATTAGTTCAAACCTGTGTGTGTTTTTCAACTTCGTATTATTAATTTGGTTAATTAGTTTAAGTGTACAATGAATTAAAAAAAACAAGTTTTAACTATGAATACTTTATTAGTAGTTTAAGGCAGACAATTACACCTTAGTAACTCTCACAAATTGAGAGAAAATATGTTCAAAGTCAAAAGACAATACATAACTCTTCTACTAGTCCCTTTAAATATACAACAATCAATAAATACATGTGTAAATATTTAATCTGCCAAAAGAACACCAACAAATTGCTATGATTTCACACTTAGTTGTGCAGACATTGAATTCTGTTTAGTCATCACAGACGCAATTGGCAAAGTGATATGTATTAAACTAACAAAATATAGCTTTTTTAATAACCTTAGTTCTTCTCGTCTTAATAAGTTATACCTAACATGATTTTTGTAAAGTAAAATAACACCTGACATAAGCATAGCCTGAGTAAATAAATTATGTCAAATTATCCTCATTTTTCATTATTTTTACAGCAAACATGATATCCCATTTGAATCAAACTATAATAAAATACATTATTGTGTGTACTACAGACACAATGATGATGCATTAAGGGTGCATTATAACAATTAGTTCTATAACAAATAATGACCAAATCACCTTTAACAATCCAATATGATATTTTGTGTCCAACAAGATAATTAAAGTTGATTGAAAATTGACATGCCAGTAAAAAAGAGCCTTTGCAGGCAAAACATGGAAGTGATTAAATAAGTGGTAACAATAATACATAAACAAGTTCCTACACTTAAAAATAAAAGTTACTTCTGTTGTAAAAACACATAATTATGCAACCGCATCTACCTGTCAACAATAAACATTTTCCTGACACAGTTCTGGTTAATAACATGCCAATAAACTTATTTAATAGATATTCTGTACTTATCAACTTATTGTAGGTACTTTTTACAAAAATATTCCAAAATATATTACAAAAATTTCAAAACAATTGTTTTATGTAACTCTTTGCGGGGCAAACACATAACCACTGTAAATTAGAAGACAACTATATTAACTGTACATAAGCATGATTGATGTCTTTGTAAATGTTCTGGTCCTTGTTAATTAGATAAATTATTATGAAATATTATGCTAATCTATAATCTTCATTTAACTAATAAACACATGCTTTCAAATAGGATCATTCTGCTATCTTTGATTTACCATTCAGTTTGCCAAGCTGACCTAACATAAGGACAGTATTAATTAAATTTTCAGAGTAAATACGTTGATTTGTTTGCATTTTTCTTAGCTTCTGGACAACATATTTAGAGAAAAATTCCAGTTCATTCTCATTTCCATGCGTTCTTGATTCATCCTCTAAGCTCCGTTTACGTTTGGCCTCCCGTGGATTGGCCAGATTTTCATGTTTAGCTTTTCTTTTTGGTGAATTACTACGGCCACTGTTTACAAATGCAAGGTTCAAATCTTCAGCCAGATCATTAGCTTCTTCCTCATTTAACTGTATAGTCAAATCATCAGGCACTGTTACCATGGGTACATGATTTTCAGAAAATATTGGGGATGGTAGGAAAGATACCCGTTTTCTTACTTTAACAGCTGAGTGTTTTGGTTTAAAAGCAGTAGCATTGTCAGATGTAGCTCCTACTGTATGTCTACGGTTTGTCTTCTGCTTATTTGAGTCTGAGTTATGAAGTCGGTTCACTGATTGTTTGTTGCTCCAGAAATTAACCTTGATCTTCTGTTTAGGTTTAGGTTTCTGTTCGGCAGGTTTTGGCTTGTTTAAAACTGTAGGGAATTTATAACGTATATTGTCATCTTCTTCTTTAACTTTTTCTATCTTTTTCATTTTGGGTGATTTAGAAGCATTGTTGAAGAAATCGGTGTTTAACTTGTACCTTACATTGTCATCATCTGATTGGTAACCATTTTTCTTAAACAGCGACTTATCGACAGATACGGGTTTCATTTTCTTGATGATATGATTATTCAGTATCAGTATTAGATTACAAACAGTTTGTCAGTGAACCTGGAATGAGACAAAAACAAGATAAATACTTAAATGAAATGTTACAATTCAGTTAACTAAGGGCTTGATTTAAAACTCAACGAAATTCTTTAAGTACAAAGATGGGGAATTAAGTTCGATTAGAGGCAGTTATTTGGCGTAGAGTAGTGCTTTCCCGCCCAAACATTGGGTAACAATATCTCGTAAATAAAGCTGTTTTCGTAAAAGTAATGTCAATAACCTAAATTATTAAGCGAATATTTAAACACGACGCGTAAAATAGAAACGATATTTATACCAAACAGGATATATTATCGAGGAAATTGAAGATAATATAATTTTGAGGTTATGGGACTTTTACATTAATTAAAATCGCAACGTTCTATAAAGTGATAATTAAATATAATGTAAACCATCCCCTACAGAGGAATATTGGCTGTAGCTATATTACATTTATGTTAGCTTAATCATTATTTTGCTAGAATAATGTCTCGTCATTATTAACATTTGCTAGCGTAATTACTATTACATAATCATAATATTTTGTTGGATAAAACTTACCTTTATTAAGTTTCATTATTATTCACCAAGTATTCACTCACTGTGTAGGTCACAAGAGTCAAAAATAAATAAATATTATCCACGAATACAAACACGACACGCACGATTTGGAGTGTTCATGACGCAAAGTGTTTCCAAAATTGTCCGCTAGAGGCATAATAGTCGCGCGCGGGAAATCTATGGGAGCGTTCATCACTTAAAAGTGGAAAATCCAAATGAAATAATGTTATGAAACAGTTTTACTGTAACGAGATAAAGTGACTTGATGTTTGGATTGTTTTACTTCATTTTTAATGACCAGAAATATAAGTTTATTAATGATTTGGTTTATTTTTTCGCGACAAATTATTGAGATTGACTCGATAAATCTATGTCCGTGTCTCGGTATAGTGTAATGTAATATTTTTATGTATAGAAACAGTCAACCGTACATTCGTGGCAACAATTCGATGTGTACAGCGCATTAAAAACTTAGCAGATAATTGTGGGTGATTTTCGTGGTGAAAGTGTTAGCACTGAGCTGTTGACTGTACATGTCCTAAGTGTTAGTAACTTAATGCTTTAGGTATTCGTTTCGTTTTTAAATTATATGAATGGAACTGTATACTGCATGTAGGGAATGACAAAATAAAAATATGTAAATTAATCAGAATGCTCTTTAAAAGAAGCAAAAACTACAATAAAGTTAAGTAAGTATGGGTCTCGTAAAACCATAAATTTTAATTTTGTGGCGGACCTGTTGGTTACCTTTTTTATTTTTTATTCTATTTATGTGGACGTAATTAACGAACCTTTACCTGACCCTAGTCCGGACTTATATTTCCGAAAGAGTACACTTAGGTTTAAATAAAATGATTATCTATAACATAATCTTATTTCTCTTCGCAGGAAAATAATATTATTTTATCAACACATAATGGAAACTAACTTGTTCTAATGGAAATACGGCACATCTATGATAACCTCTGTACTGTTAGCCGTAGCAGCTAGCTGGGCGTCTAGAATGGGGGTAAGTTATGTCAATAGTGTTCAAAAGCTGCGCTAAGCACACAGCTTTTGTAATGAATATCATGTCTTTGTGTACCTATCTGTTTTTGCAATTTTCAACGTAATCATAAATTAAAAGTATCAAAATCCGAGCACCATTTTACTAAAAAGTAACTTGGGTATCTTTAAGCACCTGTTATTAAAATATTTCGCTTACCATATGATTTTTCATGGAAATCCACCCCATCTTGGCACGGAACTTCAGTTTACGTTTCGGATTATCCGTGTTTAACGATTTTTTAGACAACACTATGTCAAATGTCCAATACAGCGAAATAAAACGCTGTTGTTGTTAAAGCCGAGGCTTTACGCGACGCGAATTGGGAGGTTATGACGGTCTACGAGATCTGCTCTCAGACTGAGTGGGAGGCTGTGCGCAATGCGGCAACGCGTCTGTCTACAAAACATTACGTTTTAACAAAGTGCTCACATATGCAGAGGAAACAAACATTGCTGCGAAATAAAACTTACAAAATTATACAAAGGAATTCAATGGACTCCAGTCAAGTCTGGAGAGCCAATATAAATTACTGACCCACCTACGTAAATTTAAGGATTTTCTCAGTTCTCAGGGTTGTTTTCTGCATTTACAATTTTACGTTTTCCAAACTTTACTAGATAAAACAAATAACAAAAAGATGTTAGTTCTTTTGTTTTGACGCAACCGCGGGAACGTTTGAATGTATTGATTTGAATTGCGAACGTCATTTCGCATGTGCCTAGAACTAGGCGTGCGCACTAGAGGGGTTCCTATGAATGGTTTAGGTATTCATCTACAAGGGTCGCGTACTAGAAAATAAAAATGTTGTCCATTAACTTTAATGGGAACGCTTTGTCTTGGTCGTTTACGTTTAGTATGCATTCCGTTATGGGTGGGCATCGTTCATATAACTTTTACTTAGCATTGGTATTACATTTTCTGAACCAAAGTTTGTTAGAAAGATGTTAAAGATTTTGCTTTTAATTATTTTTAAAATTGGCGATTTAAAAAACCAATACATTTCTGCAAATTATCGAAATACTTGCCGTTAATTATACCTGTTCCCACCAACGTCAAGTAAAGCAACGCCTAGTTTGGTAAGTAAAACACACGTAAGCAGTTTCCAATGCAACCACTCCTGTTTCACCATTCCTTGCACATTCACAGTTGACAACTCGTAAGCTTCGAAATTTCCATTTTTGACACTAGTCTTTGGTGTTTTAGGTCAAGTTCGGTGTCTGTCAATAATTCTTAGAAATATTTTCCTTGCAAACCTTTAAGAGTTGTTTATCAAAGTGCCGGGCCGCAGGAATCATTTAAAATGTAGGTTTTTCTTAGCAAATAATTATATAAAATACCTAGCTTCTTTGCCGTTTTTTTTTGCTAAATGTCGACAATGAACAACACACCCTGTCATAGGGTTGGTTGTTCATTTTATTATAAGTTGCTCTATTCTGTGTGGGTACGTGTTCTCGGCACAACTGACCCTGAACCAGCGGAACTTTTAGCTCCAAATTTCATTTTTTTATAAGTTATTTCAACGCAAAAAATACAAGTAAACAAATTACCAATTTTGCGATTAAAAACATACCCTATAGTTTTTCCAACTGATAAGTGCAACTCGCACATAAATAGCTGTAAAATTGATTGAAGTAGGCTAAGAAGTGTAAGAACGAAAAACTTACTTACGTAACAAATACGTACCATCAAACGAATACCACATTAACACGTCTTTACAGCGTCTCTCAAATGGCTGTCGAACCAGCGCGATGGTATAACGTTTCGTGATGCATTTCACATTTACTGCTACCTACATCTTTTCTAGAACGTTCGTAGAACACGATGCGCCGTGGACGCGCGCCTAGTCCTTACCGGACGGCGAGCTACCCATTGCTCACCGTCCGAAAGCCCTCGCCTACGGTGGCCGGGAATCTGCTGGCGATTCCCGACGCCCAGAAAGAGGATACTATGGGCGTGAGGGCGCAAGGTTCTCTCCCTCACGCGTTCCGCCGCCTTTTTCGCAAGCATTACTGATTTGCAGGAGGAGGTCACGGCTTCCCATTCGCTCCGTACCATGGCCCGGACCAGGGCAGACCTCCACCGTATGCTCCACTGTGTCTGCTGCACTGGTTTGCGACAACGGCAACCTCTATGTTGCCATGAGATTCCACCGGAGCTCTGTTTGCTGTACCGTGATTTCTCACGGCAGCGGTGTTACACCCCGCGTTTTGTCTCCTCGCGCCACTTCCATACGTGCGTCAGAGCTCCCAAAGAATGCGCCCACTCCAGAGGCCCCGTAAAGGGCCATGGACCGCACAACCGCCGTGTAGAGCCTCCGGCAGCAAGCGTTTGGACCGCCTAGATTAGGCAGGAGCCGCTTCAAGGCAGCCCCAGCCCGCTCCAGTCTGGGAGCCAAACGTCGGAAATGCTCTGAGAAGTTCCACCGGCTGTCGAGGACGAGTCCCAGATAGTTCATCGTCGACTTAAAGCCGATGTGAACCCCTCGCCGTTATCTGGGAACCCGACTGTGGCGCGTTCCGAGGACCATGAAAACACATGGCCTCGACTTGTACAGGGCTACTTCGAGTCCCAATTTCCGGATCCTCTCGACGATTGTCACAACCCCGCGTGTTGCTTGTCGGCCGCCGCCTTGGACCAGCATCTCGTCAGCGCTAATTTCGACATCATTAAAGCTAGTTTGCTACGCTGACGAGATGCTGGTCCAAGGCGGCGTCCACTAGGGAGGTCAGCGCGCAGCACCCAGTCGTAACCTATATCCCACAGAAGCGGCCCCAGGACCGATCCCTGTGGGATACCGCACGAAATCTCTCGCTGGTTCCACTCTCCCTGGTGACCGGAGTCGATGACGGCCCTGTTCGTCAGATAGGCCTCGACCGGTGATACCAAAATGCCTCCCTAATGCAACAGCAGGGCAGGGTATTGAAGGCATTGGCGATGTCTATGGACAGGGACAGCGCCAAGACGACCCCACCCCGATCTACCTACCTCCTAGCCTCCAAAGTTCGGAGAATACGTGCATTACGCAAAAAGGTTTGTGTGATTAAAATAACACAAGCCCGCATAGAATACAGAGACGACGCGACGCCGAAATTACTAAACGGTAAAAGTCAGTCTTTTGTTTACTTGTCAAAAATAAAGCGAAAAAATGTAGCCGCGATATTTTTTACGTCCGTGCGAACCTCGACGTACGCTGCTTACGTATTACATTTAGGTGTCGCCTAGTGGTGGTGGAACCTGCCATACGTAAAGTTATCATAATCATAATCATTTATTTATTGCATACCATATTGTAAAAAGATGTTACAAAGGGCTTAAAGCTAGGTACAAAAATATGGACTTTGTAAGGGCACAGCAAAAGTATAAAATAAAGTAAGTAGGAGAGAGGAAGAACGCTTTAATTTGATTACTTTTTTTGTAGGTATTCAAAAGTAATAAAATTTAAAATATCCTATTCTAGGAAACATGTCATTTAGATATTCATTGATATTGTAATAGCATTTAGATAATAGTAATTGTTTTCATTTGTTTGTGAATGAATTAAATTTTTGTTCATTTTTTGTTATTAAGACTAGAATGCAAAAATTCCTGCTTAAAAATATGAGCTTACTGTTAATATACTTACTTACCGACATCGGTCCTCCGTTATTTCCTTGGTACCTATTGAAGGAAATAATGGTAAGCGCAACGGATGACGCGAAAAATGGAGCGTTATTATTTTTTGTTGCACAAAGCTGTGATTGCACAATGCTATTGCATGTTACGCGTGAATTGGCTAGCTAGTGCGAACGAAGCTTTCCGCTATTTAAAATATTAATTTAAGTACCTATAGCAAAGATTTTGATAGGTCCATTTAAATATAAGGTTTCGTCCTAGTTTCCAACACACTTCG
Source organism: Dasypolia templi (assembly GCA_963555695.1). Lineage (NCBI taxonomy): Eukaryota > Metazoa > Arthropoda > Insecta > Lepidoptera > Noctuidae > Dasypolia > Dasypolia templi. Next base: position 18,726,053 of record OY743146.1, on the reverse strand, counting down.
GTCTAAATACAGGGTGTCAGGGGTACATCGACGCACTAACTGAAACTATAAATTCAGCAATTATAATTCCAGACCCTTTAGCGTATAAAATTTTTCGTCGGGAATTAAAAAAACGGCTGTTTCATAGAAAAGTGCAATGCATGTACCTGTGCCTTGTACCTGCGCGGTCAAAATGTATGTCAGGGCAATTTTTATTATAACCTTCGAGAATTTGCAACGCAGCGGGGTTCAGAATCATGTACTGATGAATCCATGCCTAACAGGTAGTGCCTCCCTGAACCATATTGGACTTTAAAATGTAATAAAATAGACTTACCTGAGCTCTAACGGCTGCTAGATGCAATTGCGTAGCTCTGTAGTCGTATTTCTTCACGGAAATATCCTCCTGTTATGTAAAAGCATTAGTTAAAAAAATACCTACACTTCCATAAAAATATCAAAGCGAAAATGAATAGTAAAAATCTGAGTAATATAGGAATTCAAAAAAAAATGGATAAAAAAAAACAAGTGCAAAATAGTAAACATTGAAACCAAGGAATTAAATTTATTTTTAAATATTCCTGTTTCTTTTTCTGTTTTTTTTTCTTCGAATAATATTTTCGGCCAGTTCAGTTACAATTTAGTTACAATCTTCTCGCACAAATTTTATTGTAATACCACGACATCTATCGCCGGTATTCAAGAACTCGTAGATAGGACGTTTGGTTTTGACTTCTCTCTATTCGGATGATTGATCCGTTGACAGACAAAAACAGCGGCATCTATCATTAGAGAAACGTATTTACGTTGTTTTCATTTTGTTAGATGTCGCGGTTTAGTTTCTACGATGATCAAGAGGTGTCACAAGTGGTGTCATTGCATTGGTGGTGTTTTCTTACTTTAATGCCTGGAAGTTTTTAACCGAGGGTTATGTACTTGAAAGTTAAGAAAAATGTTCATTAAAAATATGAATTTTCTGGTTAGTTTAAGTCTATGTATGTGTTGTAGGGAAAAATGGTACAGTTCACTTATTTGCCTACATTCAATAAACTTATTAATTAATCAGGCTCAAGGCAACAGCTGTAAAGTAGTGCCACTTGCATTGTGCTTTATTCACCAATGGGTACTAAGCTGAGCGTGAAATTTTAATGATGTCGAAATTAGGCCGATTCTGTTTTCGCGCGACTTTACGAGCGACTTCACTTTCCTAGGTTTCCCTTACATTTGTCAACTTTGATACAGTTACGAGGGTTCTTTCCGATGGCTTTGGCCGTTTTTTGATTAGTTCGATCAAAGTAAGAGAAAAATAGGTTTAGGTACTGGTCCAGTCCATTATGTTTTAACTGTACTCTAACGTTTTTCGGGCAGAACTATTTAATAATAGACTGAATTGATTTTATATGTAGTAGGATTGACATCAATAATAATGGGCTTTTTTAGTTTTTGCTTTGTTTTGTAGTTGCTCCATAGGTCTTTTTGTCTTTTTTCCATAGACTCGTTAACTTACCTGTATTTCGTTAACTTTGTTGTAAAGATTACTTTCAATACCCCTGCTTTGATGACGACCAAGCGCATCGAGGCTTTCCTGTAAAAGAAATGTATAATTAACACCTTGCTCACAACATTGGTCTACGTTAAAGAGAATTATCTAAACTTCTAAAGAGTACAGTACGTATTTTATAAAAATTGTGTTTGAACCTGTAACTAATGACCCACTACCTACTGGGAAAGTTCAAATAGCCATATCCTTATAAACTTTTCTATGTGTGGCCTTATACGTCATGTAATTTAATTAAAATGAACGTGTTTGGGGGTTGGACATAAAGTAAGTGGTATTTATTTATACCTACAAGATAAAATTTGTAACTGAAAACCTCTTGTAGGATCATTGTAGTTACTCATCATTACGAACAACTTTTACTGGGGGACCGATGAAAAAATCTTGAAAACAAATAATCTACTGCTCCACATACACGCTGAAATTTTATTGGTTGTTTGATGGTAGGTATTACCATCGATTTATAAAAATTGGCAGGTTTCAAGTAGTACCTACTACGTTACGTCTAGTAGATTACTATTGTTTCTCACGCTTTCGAGTTGATGGTAATAATTTGAAAACAATGTTAATTTTTATCTCCACGATTCGATAGTACTACTGAGGGCAAATCGTTTATCAAACATTAACATTTCAGCGTGTTTTTATGTTCGGTCTTTTAGTAACTCGACAAAATTACTTGTAGGTACTAATATGTATTCTGTGACAATATGTAGGAAACAGTAAATGACAATCAATCAATCATGTTAAGAAATAAAGCATATTACAGCGTTGACGATTTTTGTAATGACGAACTAGTATTAAATTGAACGTATTCCTTTTAATACGGAATATTTCGACGATATATGTATTTTTGTAGCATTTTACTGAGGACTATGTTTTGTATGTATAAGAATTTTAATGTATCTAAAGTTAGTATTTTTATTGTTTATGTTGCTCCTTTGTTGTGTACCGACTGTGCAAATATTTCGACACAAATGTATTTTTGTTATGAAATAAATAACTTGAACTTGAATCAATGGTCAATTCAGTTATTTTACTTACTTGTAGCTGTTTTATTTGTATTTCTAGTTCGAGAGCGTCCTTCTTCAGCTGTTCATAGTTGACGCGCGCTTGTGGACCCATGCGATCCAGGAGGATCTCACCTCGAAGAATAGGCGGCATACTTTCCTGTTGAAAAAAACAAAGAAACGGTCAAGTGTGATGGTCACTTTTACTTTTACTTTTTACTACCGATTTTTAATACTTTTTGAAGCGTAATAATAACTGGCCGTTGCCCGCAACATCGTCTGCGAGCCAGGATAAAAAGTAACCAATGTTCTTGCCCAGGTCATGGTGTATCTGTGTGCATCCAAATCCATTCAGCCGTTTTGGTGTGAAAGCGTAACAAACAAACAAACAAACTTTACTTTCGCGTTTATAATATTAGTTAAGCAGTTAGGATAACGGCATGGGTTTCGGAAAACTAAAATTTAAGTAGGGCAGAATAATTGTTTTCGTATGGAGTTCAAAAGATGACCAAGATCAATCGACAGACAGTTCATTTGTAAAACCGATCAGTTGTAGGTATGTGGTCTCTACTTCCTACCTCATGCATAATTCCTCCTTATTCTTTCGTCGCTACCTGAGGGAATCTATTAAAATGTAAGTAAGCAATCAATTATGCCATCGGCTTATTGGTTGATTCGCACAAATTTACTCGGGCGAATCGCCTACAGAAAATAATATTTGTGGGCGAAACGACAAAGCCAGAAATACGTTAGGCAATTTGCACCTATTTAATTTAAGCACTAAATTTCAGAAAACAGGTCAATACACTAGCGCACAGAAGTGATAACTAGTGATAAGAGTACAATATTTTGAAATTTTGAGTACGAAAAATTTATAAATTATTGTAAGAAAAATCCAATCGTCTTTTTGTGAATTAACTGCGTTACAAGCTTAACGTGCGAGTCGCCGACAGTTAAAATAAGATTAGGTATTTAAAAGTGTCGATTCGCCCGTTTCGGGTGAGTAAATTCGTGCGAATCGACGAATACTGAGGTCAGTTATATTTCCATTGTCTCAGTTACTACTTTAATAAATTATGGACTTGTCAAAGAAAACTACGTTAGTTCGATTCAGATTATTATATACTGATTATCCAATTGGATTATGGTAATATGTTAGTGGGCATTCAGAATACCTCTATTTACAATAATTAAAAGCAGTTTTGTCTCAGTAATTGGGAGAAAATTATGTGCATTGAAGTAATTATTAATCAGGAGCAGTGGTGGCCCAGTGGTATCGGCCCCGACGAGTTGTAGCTTCGTGAGTTCGAACCCAGACAGGCGCCAGGCGCTTTACTTTGTGTAATTTATTGCATCACCACTGTAATGTGATATCTGACCTAAAAACCCGCCCTGGGCCGGCGTGGTGGGTTACAGCCCAATCCCTCTCGAAGAGAGGTGGGCTTTGTCCCAGCAGTGGGTACATTATAGGCTGATTAAAAATGTAATTTTTAATTCTTTGTGTTTTTTTTTACAGATCACCAGGGAGACCAATAGTAGCCTTTGAATTGTATCATAGCTATATAGATACATAACGATCCGAACACAAGCGTAAGAGACTTGATTAAGAGCTTTATTATAGATAGGAGTCTCCTATCACAAACATTTCCTTGCTTAAAAGGAGACGCCAAACCTTATAATGTTAAGCAAATATGTTATTTGAAATAAACATTTTTAATTTAATTTTTATTTAAAATAAGCCCGTTGGGGCTAAAACTAAGCCACGTGTAAATTGACACTTAGAAAGTTAAACGTTTCCCAATCTCGTGCACAAACTTTCTGATAGCTCATGCAAATGACATTCGGACTCATGGTTTTCTCTTCGGAATTGCCTTGTAGGAGCAATATTGGTCAAGAGGTCATTAGTGTGTGTGGCTAACCGACACACGTTTGCCTAGATGCGTTAACAGGAAACGTTCAAGACACTTGGACGTATCTAAATAAATAAAACAATGTCGGGTTAGGTACACCATTTGTAATTCCGGAATTAACCCCATTGGCCGCCCATTGTATATTTTGTAGTGTTTTTTTAAAAGGTACTTTTGTGGTGTACAATAAAGTATATATGTATATAAATAAATAACCCTAAAGCTTTTTACTGTACGACAGGGTATAGACACGCAGCTGTTATATTACTTTTGTTTTTTTTTTGAATCGACATTATGAGTTTTAGTGCTTATGCTTGGAAAATAAATGTTACACCATGTCACATGATAATCACAGATAATTACAAAGTCTTGTTTGACAATACAGTTCATGTAGGTCTTGCATATCAATTAAGCCAGCAGAACAATAGACATATCAATACACGCATCTCTGCCTACGATAAGCTCCACGTCATAGTATGCACTGTCTCTGGAAATCTGACTTAACTACACCTAAACCATGGCGGGATGTTCGATTTCCCTTAAATTAACAGAATCACTAGCTTATAGGTTTAGGCACGGAATAGAAAAAACAAGTGGAAGTGCCCGTCAGTCTTAATTTTGTATGAATAACAAATAAGCTTTTTGTCTAAGTTGAATTTGTTGTTCATACAAAATTAAGTGTTATTACAACTGACAAAGGTTGTTATAATTTTACATATTTTCCGCATAATTGTGCCACGCGCGTGAAAGCTGCGTGGGCACTTCCACTTGTTTTTTCTATTACGTGGGTTTAGGTATGTAGATGTATCTAGTAGGATTAAGACTCAAGGAATTAATTTAGATAATTTTGAATTAATCGAATTTATCTGCAATTAAAATATTAGCAATTGAACGTCTTAGGTTCGGTGAGTTTTCTTTTGCAATGTCTGAATAATCAAGCTTTTCGTTCAGTTATTCGTTACTTTGTAACTATAAAAAATCCCTTGCTTGATTTGTACCCGGTTGATGGCAATAGGCTCGCTCCCTATTACATGGGACTTAAACATAACTGGCGAAATGTGGGTGTACTATAATAGTTACACCTCTGCCCAACCGTTCGGGGTAACAAGGCGTGATGTTTTATGATGTTATGTTAAAATCCACAATTGGTAATAATAGGGTACATATGTTTTTTATAATTATGTCATTTCATAATTAGTACCTAATGTCCGTGGTACCTACTTTTACTAAAAACTCCTTACCTTAGATTAGGTAAGTTGATAATGGTCCAATTATTTTCACGTCAAGGAGAAGCGAAGGTTGGGATTAAAGTCTACTTGCGTCTGCCACGACTCCGTTCGCGTGAAATTTCTTGTTTTATTTTCATATTAAATATATTATATTCCATAAAACTCACAAATTTTACCCCCTTCTAAATACTTAAATAGGTGTGATGTACACACGTTTATGTTTTTAATGTGTATAATTTAAAATGTCGCATGTAAACTCGGACTAGTTCTCCCTCTAATTTAATAATGTCGCATGTATTGTCGGATTAGTTTTCCGTATTAGTGAAGTCTGTCTACAATCTTTAAGAACTTTAACATTCAATGAGTACAGTAATTACTGTTGGTTCGATGAGGCAAATTTAATGAACAATTACCTACAAACAATATTAGGTAAGTTATTTTCGGTAAGACCTAAGGGAGGCCGTTCCGGAAAGTTCTTAATGAGGAAACGACCTCATTAATCTACACACGTAGACTGAGAAACAGAATTGAATAGATCTGTACGTATGTGCATACAGGTGGAACCCGTAAAACAGACCATAAAGGGTTCACCTAAACACAAGTTTTATACCTAATGAATAAAAGTATATGATCCACTGCAGTTAACAAAATTAGAAAAACAGATGATATTCGACAGGATATATGCTAGTTATATAGTGTATTGAAAATAATACAACTTATTTGATACGATCGAAAAAAATACGAAGATATCTCAAAAAAATTCTTTTAACGTTTAAAATCCATACTAATATACATGTAATCATTCAGATTTTTTCTCCGATTTTTCTACAAGCAATGTATCATCAGCTTTGCGTCAACATATGAGCAGCGTTGTGTCATCGCGTTTCTCTTTCTTTTCTGTGCTGTCTGACCGCGCTTTAGTTCTTGTACCGCGCTTTAGCGCTTTGCCTCTTGAGGATTTGAAAGTAGTTGAAATTGGACCTAATACTAAGGTCAGTAGATACTTTTCACATCTTATCTCTCTCTTTTCATATCTACGGGATGTTTTGTGTTCGCTAAAAGAGGGGAAGGCCTATGTCCAGAAGTGGACGTCTTTCGGCTGAAATGATGATGATGCACATTGTTACTGTTCACTAGGAGTCGCTTCCTACGTACCTATCTTTAACAGTATGAGGCTTTTTCCCACCAGGTAGGTAAAAGTTTTATCCAACCTCCTCGAACATTTTGAAAGATAATGGCATAATTTGAAGATCAACATAATTTTCATCATAGAATAGGAAAGGATTCGAGAGTGCTGACAGACAGTGTATTGGAATATTAATGTGATTCAGTCAGGACTTAATAAACTCAAAACTAAGCGACTACACGCTAAGGGCACCCCCTGTGGGGTACGGACCTCGGCTTAGGGCGTCGCTGGAAGAGGGCAGCAAGGGACTAGCTGGATCAGTATTTGAGAGATTTTGGGACGAATTTAAAGCTACAGGCTCAGCGGCGCGGGCTGGCTCGAGCAAGGGTCGGGGAGGGGCCTGTTTTTATATGTTTACAAATACAAAGTGTTAACAGGCCCCACCCTTTACATATATATTAATGTAACGTTTTGTTAGTGTTTAGGGTTCACACAATTAAAACTAATTTATAAGTACTGCATATTCGATTCTGTCAATTCAAAATGTTACACTTATAATTCTGTAACATTATGTAATGAAGTTAAGTCCCTGTTAGGTAAATAATTAAACCAGTAAAAATGATCTCAATAAAATTAATTAAATTACAGCGAAATCGTCGATTCGATATCAATTTCGTGAACTCAAATTTAAAGATGGGATAATAATATTAATAGCGTCCGTTTCGAAGTTGTACGTTTAATCCCATACGCAATTTGAAGTAATCCCTCTCCATGGCGCTCAGGTTACTCGAAACGATGAATAAATAATGAAACTTGTTATTGCAGGGTACTTGGATTTCATGATGGAACAAAACTATTTGAATTGAGGAATGTTAAATGAAACTATATAGGGTGGAAGGGACATCGACGCACAACCTGATACCATGGATGTTTTTTTAATAACCGACAAAAAATGTCAACTCTAGGGGGTCCAGAACAAGTTCAAAATCATGTACTGAGTCCATAGTATCAGTTTGTGCATCGATATCCCTTCCACCCTGTATGTTTATTACTATACCTACTACAGAACTGGAAAAAGTGGCTTACTAAGTAGTCGATTCTCAACTTGAGAAATATGTATAGGCAATTGGTATGATGTCATTTTTAATAATTTTTGTCTCAAAAGACTGTTTGTTTCCAAATAGCGCAAACTATATTACAAAAAGTGTAAATACTTATAAAAATGCCAAGTTATAAACGTTTTAAGATAGTTGTTAGACGACGACTGTGTAACTTCAAACTAGCGCCGTATATTGTCAGTACCGCGCGACAAGGACGGCAATAATCCCCGCCAAAAACTTTTAAAGCGTGTATCTTCTTCAAATGTACACCGATTTAACAGATTTTTTCGGTTATCTCATTTTTACTAAGCCTTCTTTGAAATTGCATTATTTTTATGAACATTTTAAAATTCAGTCATCATCCCAATTATCATATTTCGAATTTTATGCAATAAAGCTACATTTAACAATAATTATTGTGTGTTTTTTTCCTAAATCTACTAATATATAAAATTCTCGTGTCGCAATGTTTGTTACCAAACTCCTGCGAAACGGCTGGACTGATTTGTATGAAATTTTGTGTGCATATCGGGTAGGCCTGAGAATCGGCCAACATCTATTTTTCAAAAATAAAAGAAGCAAAACAACGTTTGCGGGGTCAGCTAGTTTATTACATAAATATAAAATGTGCCAATTGCCTAATACATATTTATTGCTACATGGTTTTGTCGATTCGTCAATAATTAAATTAACTCTGCGCGAATCACATAAAGAAAAATGAAATGTAAAAAAAAAAAATTGTCGATTTGCCCGTTTCGGGCGAGTAAATTCGCCGGAAAGTTAAGGTACGCTATGACACACACCTTTGCATACCCCTTTACGGAATAAAAGCATGATGTTTATGTATCGCAAAGGGATAAATTCTAAAAACAGTCAAAACGGAACAACCTGCAAAAGATGACTCCTACGGAAAACAATTTTCAAAACACCGAGATCAATTTTACTTTTGCTGTCAAAAGTAAAATTGATCTCGGTGTTTTGAAAATTGTTTTCCGTAGGAGTTCCCTGTGGAACTTCAAAACTTGTCATTTCCTTCTATTTATTTATTCAAACATTACCGCAGCTACATCCAGGGGTGGATCATCATTGTCTGGCGGGTATGGTGGTAGGAAGGGCCTCTTCGGTGGTCGCATGGGCGGCGTGGCAGTGAGCAGGGTTCTCGCTAGATGCGCCAGATCTGCTGTGCTGGAGACCGCGCGAGCCTGCGCGCATAAAGACTCGTAGCGACGAAGCTGGTTGTTGCTCTGTTGAAGAAAGAGTTTTTATTAGTAATCAAGACGTGCGCCCGATGGGCTTTACCATCGGTAAAAATTACGAAAGTCCGTACAAACTTTCAACCTTCGTCTATTTAGGTACTTTGGACAATAAATTTTCAATAATATTTCCTTTTTGCTCACGTACGTAATTTAAGAAAATAAATTTGTTGTAGTGCTAAATTTCATGTTTATAGGCCCAGCGGTTAAGGCTGTGCGTTATCTGTCAGCTAATTAATGAATTTTTCAACCCCCCATCTCGAAAAGACTATTTTTTCTCTTCGATATCTGAGCGTAAAAGCCGTTTTTATCCTCTAGTGGATAAAGTAAATTGAATTTAGAACATCGTGTGCACGAAGTTTGTGAATTCGAAACATTATTAAACCTTTTTACTTCTACCTCTATGGTGCTCTATTGTTCGGAATTTGATGCGGAAATTAAAAAAAATATTGCTTCGCGCGTTTTTCTTTTCACGTTGATCATAATATTTATTGTTAAAACAAACCAAGTTAAAAATAAACTTGAAAACCAGTGTAAAACCAAAAATTAGTGATTCAAGCGACGAGGAAGTTTATTTGACGCCTACAAAATTGATTGAAACTGTTAACAATGCGCAAACGAGTTTTCTCCCTCAACAATCACGTGAGAAGTATTTAAAACAGTACGATATGTTTAACACGTGGCGACTAGCTAAAGGAGCCAAATCTTTCTCGGAAAACGTTTTGTTGGCATATTTTATTGAATTATCCGAGACCAAGAAGTCAAGCACTCTATGGAGTACATATTCAATGCTTAAAGCAACAATAAAAATGATAAAAGACATACATATCAACACCTATCATAAATTAGTGGCATTTTTCACTGCATCTGAAATTGAAAAGTAACATAATCTAATACGTATACGCATATCAATTTTATTTATTTATCTAATACAATACTTTTTACGTTACAGGTTGTTCTTATTATTGGTGTAAACGTGTCGAACTAATGAATTAACACAACTTAATATCAAAAATATTGAGAAACATTCTGATAACTTACTATTAATTAATTTACCTAACACAAAGACAAAAAGAGACCGCAAATTCGTCATTCGCAAGGAATATGTAACAATTGTTGAGAAATATCAAGCCTTACGCCCGCCTAACACTCCAATCAATCGATTTTTTCTACAATACCGCAACGGAAAGTGTATAAGACAGCCTATGGGTGCCAATAAAATTGGCAGTATCCCACGAGACATAGCAACATTTCTTGAACTTCCAGAACCCATGTTTTACACTGGTCATAGTTTCCGACGAACTTCAGCCACACTTTTGGCCGATTCAGGAGCTGATCTCCTGTCCCTTAAGCGCCATGGAGGCTGGAAGTCCAATGCGGTTGTAGAGGGATACATAGAGGATTCTATCCAAAATAAGTCTAAAATATGTGAAGGCATCGTAGGAGCCATTACACTGAAAGAGCCTCAGTCAGATCCTTGGACTGGCCCTTCTACATCAAAAATGATCCGTTACGAAACACCTAGCGATCGCCCTCTTAAGCCAACATTTACGCCAAGGGAATCCAATGAATCAGTACAACTATTAAGTATGACAGATAGTTTACATAAAAATAGTACAAAAGTGATTAACACCAACATTACAGTACCTAACAAAAATATTACACTAAACTTAAGTAACTGTAGCAACGTTACTTTCATTTTTTCTTAATTATACCTAAGTATTATTTGTTATACATACCTAATTTGAAGATTATTCTGTAATACGTATTAACCTATCATAATGGATTAGTTATTAACTAAACTGAAATAAAAGTATCTTGCAAATGTGTTTTTTTTGCATTTAGTCATTTCCTCGCTGAGGTGGGATGAAAAGTTAGGTGTTGCACTCGAGTGCAAAGATTTTTCACCTTGTGCTCTTTTGATTCCGTCGCTTACGCTCAGGATCCTAATTTTTGTATCACTCGTTGCACTCGTGATTCAATTTTAGAATCCTTCGCTTGCTCGGTCATCAAAATTGAGCACGCGGTTAAAAAGCAACTTTGCGCTCTTGTATAACAATTATCTATTATACGCTATCATGTAAGCCCACGTTCGCACAGACGTAAAAATATCGTGGCGGAATTTTAATCGCGCACTGGATTTTCAACTCTCGGTTTTGAGTCGAGCTTTGAGAATATAACTGTGCATCCGAGCGCGTCGAAAAAACACACTGTTGGATTTTCAACCCTCGGCGCTAAGCGGGGCGTTGAAAGTCCACCGCGATATTTTTACGTTCGTTCGAACGTCGAACGCGGACTTAGTAAATTATTTCGTATACGTTTTTCCGGAAATTTTTCTCATCTGTCACCGTTAATAACTTATTAAAAATCCTCTGTAACAGTGATCATTTTATACAGAAGGCTTAATAAAGTTTCCTTCAGTTGTTTGGTGAACTGAGTTAACTACGAAGCGCTGGGTTAATACAGATTATTTTGCTACATAAATGGCACCAACAGATCAACACAACATAGTCAATCCATGGTTGATGACAAAAATCTGCGCTACATTTTGATTGGAAAACGCGATATTTTTTCTTACGGTAATGAGGTTTACACTCAAACGTAGGTGACTATGATTAAGTGAACAAGAAGAATATATGTAAAAGATTTAATAGCAGGTACCAAATTTAATGCAATACCCCTAAACCCCTCGGCTGATGTAAACCACTCCAGCTATCTGGGTCGTAGAAGACATTGTGTTCATGTAAAAGCTTTTATCGTACGCATTGCAGTTTCATTGTCCATTTTGATGGTTCTGTATCTCTCTAGATTTCTACAGAACCTCAGGCTATAAAATAGTATTGTATACTGTATTTTTTGTTCGTAACCAATGAGTTTTAAGGTTCCTTTATAAAATATACCTTTACAACTGGACTGAAATTATCCAAATGTCGATTTTACGTTTTCTGACGACAAACGATAATAATATAATTACTGATATTTATATTAATTTAACATACCTACAATAAATACATATAAACGCCAGCATTTACGAGTAACAGACTAGCAGTACTATGTAGGTATCTACTCAATGTATTTTCGGATAACGGTACACAACTAACAAAGAACAAAAGTTAAGCAGCTGAACACACCAAATAATTTGAAACTCGGGAACAAGTGTTGTGCAAATCCCGATATAATATCAGTACCGTATTGTGTAAACAGAATATTTCAATTGCATTATTTGAATCAGAAGTGCCTGTTTAGCAACCATTGTGGTTGCTATATATGCTAGTTGCGCGGTAAACTCTGCTTTTGCGATGCAGGATTTTGCGTAACGTCAGTATGATGCTTAGTTCGCATGCAGTGATGGAGATGCCACCGCCATAGATTACTTTTTTTTTTCGCCCGCGGCTCCGCCTTTGCGGAGGTCGGAAATTATCCAACAGGAACGTACAACCGCCATAAAAAGTAAAAAAAAGGTTCTAACCCAGGTCATGGTTTATCTGTGTGCCACATTACATACAAATCCGTTCAGTTGTTTTAGCGTGACAGCGAAACAAACGAACCCACTTTCGCATTTATTATGAAGGCTTCTGCCCGCGGATTCGCCTTCGTGTATGTCGAAAATTATCCCACGGAAGCGTGCTACCAGGACAAAAAGTATGCCCTACCCAGGATGCCATATATCTCCTTGCGAAATTTTATCGAAATCCGTTTAGTAGTTTAGGTGTGAAGAGGTAACAGACAGGGCTACTTTCGAATTTATAATATGAGAACGGGAATCACTACTTATGGATATATATAAACAAACTATCATTAAATATTGGAGCTATTTATAAACCGGGGGATACCAACGTAAACAACTTTTTGGAAATATATTCATCCCAATTGGAGCGACGAAGAAGAGCAATGGTTTTTGGAGACTTCAATATAGATTTACTTAGTGCAAACAGTAGTGTTTCAAAATACCAACATGGAATCCAAGAAGCCGGGTTCAGAATAATAAATAAAATCAACAGATCATACAGCACACGTGACACCGCCACAACAAACACAATACTGGACCATGTATGTACTAACATAAACAACCATTCTCTCAGAGTCTCGATAATTAAATCAAGTCTTTCTGATCACAAGCAGATATATCTCCAAATTGGAAGTTTGTCTCCTCAACATAAGAAGAAGAAACTTTATAAGGCACTAGATTATGAAAATTTGTACAACAACACACTGGAGGCAAAATACAGCAATGACGACCACGACTACAACCACCTAGAGACATTTATCTCAGAACAGATAAATAAGAACAAAATAGACAAGATTAAAATTCTAAACCCTCCCCAAGAAGACTGGATTAGTCAGAACATCATAAACGCAATAAATTCACGAAATAGTTTATGGCAACAAACCAAATCAGAACCAGATAATGAATATTTACGGAAAATGTTCCAGAAAGAACAACAGAAAGTTAAGATGCTAACAAACGCGCATAAAAAGACCTATTACTATAATTTATTTCAAAACTGCAGCAATCAACCAAAAAAAATGTGGGACCTGATTAATAACTTAGGATTAAATAAAATTAAAGACAGCACTGCTCCTCCCAAACTAATGTCAAACGCTGGACTTCTAACAGAAGGTAACTCAATATGTGACTTGTTCAATTCTTTTTTCTCGTCTATAGGTGCAGATTTAGCAAAAAAAATACCAGACACATATCACACAAATACGGGCAACATACTAATGTATGATTACAACTATTCACACGACATAACACTAAGCGAACTAACACCGTGCACCACAGAGGAAATAATTAAAATCATTGACTACCTCGATAGTAACACTAGCACTGGTCTGGATGGTATCAGTACTAAGGCTATAAAATGTTTAAAAAATATAATCGTTGAGCAGCTAACTAACTGTATAAACACCTGTTTACTACATGGTACTTTTCCCGATACCCTCAAGATCGCTAGGGTCAGTCCTATTTACAAATCTGGGAATAGAACTGACCCAAGCAACTACAGACCAGTGTCGGTGTTGCCTGTAATGTCCAAAATATTTGAACGCGTATTATATAGTCGCCTAAATAACTACTTGACACATAAAAAATTTCTAATAGACGAACAGTATGGCTTTCGCCCTAAATCAAGCACTCTCTCGGCTGCAACGGATCTAGTTACCAAAATTAAAACTTATATAGATCAAGGGAGCTATGCCTTAGGTATTTTCATCGATTTAAAAAAAGCCTTCGATACCGTGAGTCATCAAAAACTGCTACAGAAGCTAGATAACATAGGTGTTACAGGTACAGCACATAAAATCTTCAAATCGTATTTGGAAAACAGGCGTCAAGTTGTTAAGATAGGAAATTCTCACACTAGCTCGGTCCAAAATATTTCATACGGCTGCCCTCAGGGTTCGATTATCAGTCCGTTACTTTTTCTGATTTATATAAGTAACATTAATAAAATAGGGTTAACAGGACACCTAACACTATATGCGGACGACACCTGTCTCTTTTACTTTGACAAATCAATGCATAACATTATAGAGGACGCTCAACATGACCTTGATCTTTTAAACGAGTGGTTAAAGTACAACCTCCTTACAATTAATACATCGAAAACCTCATTCATGATTTTTGCCACAAAAAATAAGCGAATACCGGACTTCTCGCCTCTTAAAATAAATAACGAAATAATAAAACGATCAAGCAACGAAAAATATCTAGGATTAAGGGTAGATGAAAAACTAACATGGAAATTACACATCGACCATCTCAGAAGTAAATTAACATCATTATTAATAGAGCATTACGGAAAGTAGCAAACTGTATTCCAAATAAAGTGCGCACTCTGATTTATAACTCGTTAGTGAAATCGCACTTAGAATATTTAATTGAGATATGGGGATCCGCAGCAGTAACGAATTTAAATTCACTTCAAAGAGTTCAAAATAAAATAATTAACTCTGTTTCATTATCACTATCTCACTCCAACAAATACCTTATACGATAAAACGGAACTATTAAATATTAGACATCTATACATTTACTACACTTGCATTCTTATTAAAAACATAACTACAAACTCAATACAAACTAGCATACAACTAAAGAAGAAAACAATGTCTTATAACCTTAGAAATAGATATAAAAACAAACTTGAAGTCATCAGTGTACGCACTAATTATGGTAGAAAGACAATATTATTTGAAGGAGCACAGCTGTTCAATGGATTGCCGGACGATATTAAAGAGTGCGATAACGTGAATATATTTAAAAATAAGCTTAAGAAACATGTATGTACACTATAACTTCTAATACTCTAGATGAATTTGTATTATCTTATTCAACACTTTGTATCTCATTATAAGCGGACTGTAAGTTCTTATGAGAAATAAATTTCTATAAACCGAAACCGAAACCGAAATACATAGTAATGTTATAGGTATATTTAGGATACCATTGATTATATGATTAAAACTGAACAAAGTAAACACACGTGACAGGCAATACTTAAGTAATATTCAGCAAAAGGAAATGTTGTTTTGTTACACAAATGCCACTGTTTTGGGAACTATTGGTTCTGTCACTATTAAAATAATGTAGGTAGGTGAAACCCGCTATAAGGAATATCTCCCGGAGGCATGCATGGTACAATTCGTCAAACATACTAACAACACAGTCAACAAACCATCACTATTACTTTATGCGTTATAACCTTTAAACTTAAGAGTTTCCTTACGACCCCTCTCCTTGAGGGATAAAAGATACAGGCCAATCCACTTTATCTTCGGAAGTTATCTAATGGATCCATATAATAACTGTCCAAGTTCATCAGTTAGGCCGAGTTGAGGTGGCAACTAATACGAACACAAGATGGATGACTCTCAAACTGACATTTTGACATGATGGATCATTTATGTTTTCAGGAATTTCGGGTTATCGTTAAACAGAACAGGGCAATTTGGAAATGTACGTTAAAGTATTAGAGCCACTTCAATATTATGAAAGTGATTTCGATGTTGTTCGTATTTTGCCGGTAGACACTATTTATAAACAATTTCGAATACTTAATTGATCGGTGTAAGAGCTGATAGTTTTTATTTTTTTAATTATTTCATAATTTTGCGAAATATGAGTGAAGGAAAATATCACTTATCTACTTTTAGGCTTCAGTTTTCAACTCCGTTACAAAAGAAAGGTTACATTTCCTCTTTCGGTAAAAGTTATAAAAAAGAGAGAATCACAATTGTCACAAACAAATAATTAAGTAATTTTTCGGTTTCAACATAGACTGAAAGAATGTACTTCCCCAAGGACTTTTACGTTTTCTACGTTGGGTAATCGATCTAACAAAAAAACAGTATTTAACTACCTTTTCCGTAACAATTTCTCCTTCTTGACAAATGGCTTCACTCACAGCCGTCGTCACATCGGTCAGTATCTCTTCCAATTCCTGAAATAAAATGGAAACGGTAAATAAATAAACTGATAAGTTATACGATTAGGTACGTAGGTAATTGATTTCCTCGTTCGCGTTGGTCTAGTGGTCGCAATAGCTATTGCTGAGCATGAAGTCCTGGGATCGATTCCCAGGTCGGTCAAAGTGTTATTGGGTTGTTCTATCTAGAATTTCTCAGTAGCAACCTGGAGTCTGGATTTGTGCCCGGTTGATTGCAATAGGCTCGCCCCCTATTACATGGGACTTAAGCATAACTGGCGAAATGTGGGCGTTCTGGGGTTTCAGGCGTGATGTTATGTTATGTAATTGATTTATTCAAGTGACCAATTTTCAGGATGTGAGATTGAAAAGTTTACGTCATCTCAGGCTGTTTAAATACGTTTTGCTACAGACCTGCTTCATTAAACTATAGACATTAGAATCGGCTGCTGACATCTGAAGCTAGGTGAGCGTCAGTTTATTGAAAAGCTGGGTTTAGTACGAGTCTGTTTGGAGCGCTAAGCTAGTTCAACCCTGGGTGCCGTGCAGGGAGGGCATATATTGTATGTATATCACTATATATTGTGTTTGACAACACTGCGAATTCGATCTACGTACGAATACCGACCCATTCGCTGTCACATGTCAATTCCAATTGTCTTGGGATTCGACCTACTTCTTTTTCGATTTTCTTATTTCATCAGGCAATTTTGTGGTTGCACAGATTCTCGTATTTCAAACAGTAATCGATAATCGAGTTCGTAACTTCAACCTTAGTTTGACTAGTTGTGTTTTGTTTTGTCCCAAAGATTCGAAGATTCGAAGAGTTGAAGTTGGATGGGAACGGAACTTGTATTATATTACGAGTTCCGGAACATGTATTGAGTGCCTGCCTACATTGTATTATTGAGCGCTGTGATTGAAATTAGCCATTAAGAAAATTGGACTATCCCCAAATAAATTTATTACGTCAGTACATAAAATAATGTTCCTCTGAAATGTTAAGTTTTATTACTTAAATACTTAGTAATACGTTAAGTGATTGAAATGTTTATAGCAGCATAAATAGGCTATATCCTCCAATAAGTGTAAAAAATATTATTGCTTCTATTTGCCGTGAAGCATTAGACATACCTAATAATTTCAGGAAATGGATCTCACTTTATTATAGGTACTTTAGTATGATGAGCACAACGAATGGTTAACAATTAGTTCGAAAAGAAGTGTAAAGTATTTTAGAAAAGAACAAAATAGATAACATAATAAAACATTGCGTAAACAAACCTAAATATATCAAATGTTACACAAGCGTATCATTTTGAAAGTCTTTCACAAACAAAAAACAGTAAAAAATATAGAACAAGTTACTTTGGAAAGTAACGTGTTTATTCAGAAACAAAGTACAAGGTACTTATACAGTGTTTATTTTATATAACCCTCCAATGTTTGCATTCACAAGGGCAGCCCTAGTTCTCAGAAGACAAGGTCTACTCGTCTCAGAAAGCTTTCAAAGATTCAAGATTTATTCAAATCAACTAGTTTTATACAAGCTACTCATGAAAGGGAGAATTTAAGCGGAATATATCAGGATCAAGACCAAGTGGACCTTGAGAGTAGAGAAGTTGGAGTCGCGCCATAATTTAAACATAAAGTCGTTTGTGGTGCAGGTTCCAACCCACTACCTAGAAACCTGCATGAAAGTTATCTATGGGCCTGCGTCGCCTGAAATAAATTAATTATTACTAAGCTCGTTTCCTATTTCTCGCTTTCTCTAAAGAAAGCTAAGTGACGATCTTTGAGGTGGTAATATGGGTTAGTATGTCCCATATATAAAATGTATATATATATATAAATATTTTGGGACATACTAACCCATATGTTGATGATAACGGGGAAAATCCAGCTAGAAATTCCATGGTAACCACATAATTTAAACAGATTAAACATACAGACTTTTGCCTTGGAAGATACCTTTGTAAAAATACAGTAAGGTCCTTATTAAAACAGACAACATCTCTATAAAGTCATGTAAAACTGAAGTCCTGAAAGATGTAACTATCAGTGTTGTCTTCGAAAACGTACCTGAAGTATAGTCGGCAGTGTATGCCTGTGATACTGGTCCAGCACCGCGTTGGTGGCCGTCAGCTGTTGCACATACGTGTTGTGCGAGTCATAGTACGTGGCTAAAGCGCCTGGCGTCGGGTTGTTGCAGTAGTTCAGGAAAGCTCCTCTATATTCTTGACGACTCTGGAATTTAGGAAGAAATAACTTATTAGTATTATTTTGATGTGATAGGTAGAAGTGGGTAGAAGTAACCCCCTAACCACAACCCTCTCAAGGTTATCCCCGTTCACCGGACTGCAATCATGCGTTCCTGCGTTCTGCTTTCAGCCTTTCGAAATATTCTTATATCTGCAGTATTGCCTCTCCCTCTACCTTTAATCCATCCAAAGGTTAACTGTAAAAGATCGCTTTTAGCGATAAGACAACCCAGTGTGTCTCCCAATTTAAAAAAATCTTCATTTACATTCTGTCAAAAAAGTATCGGGATGTTGTTTTTTTGTTGTTGTTAGATTGGCACAACTGTTTCCCATTTTGGCGCGGAGTTTAAGTTGCATCTGTTTTTAGTTAGATCATATTTAGTGAGTATTGGGAAAAGGGCAATTTAATGTGCGTTCCTCTTTTATGTAATTGCGCTAGCTTTGTCTTGTGTTTTAAATTGACAACTATCTTATGTCCGAAGCGTCGCCGCAAATTGTCACTTGGAAACTTAAAATAAATCTGTAATACGTTGTTTGCGTATAACTCTATATTGCTTCACGCGGCACAAGCCAGTAAAGCTCCCAATCAGTAAACATTTATCGTGATACTAGCTGTTGCCCGCGACTTCGTATGCGATCCAAGATGAAAAGTAGCCTATATCTTTACCCAGGTCATGGCATATCTGTGTGCCAAAACTCATACAAATCCGTTTAGCCATTTTGGCGTAAAAGCGTAACCAAACAAAACAAACTTACTTCCACATTTATGATATATAAGTTACGATTTCAGCCAATTTATACAAAACGATAATGAATTATACATCTACACTTTCCTCTCGGTGAACACCGTATGAAAATCCATTGAAAGGTTTTTGAGTATATCGCGTTCAGACAGAAAGACGCGGCGGGGGTATTTGTTTTATAATGTAGTGATTTGGGATAACACGGTATGTATAATAAAACATAAATTGTAGGGTAATATAGTATACGTAGATGACGTAATTATCAGTAATTAATATTGCTCCTAGAGGTAGAATTAATCCTTAGGGAAAATTATTAATTAGTAATTACACTGGCGTATGAGTGGGCTTAGTTTTTACACACAAGGTAAAATTAACAAGCATAGTTAGCTTATTAATTATTTGAAAGGTGAGAAGTGAAAGAGGAAATTATTTTACTTTTCTTTTAGTGTTTTAATATTTTCTTTTCATATTGAGTACCTAGTTTTTTTTAATAAAACTGTTCAAAGTATGACTTACTATTTGAGTATTCTTTTTGTAGCATACGAGTAGTAGTCAGTTTCTGAAAGCTTATTCAGTTAGGTAAATGTGTTGTGCTCTTGTCGAATTATGCATTTGTTGGCTGTCATTTTGTGGTTAACTATACAAAACAGATAACATAATTATGGTTTAAAAGCAGAATAATTACACTCGCGGACAAAGAATACGGGGCAATACGAAAAACAAAAATTACTTTTAAAATATTAAGGCTAGCGGCATTAATGAAACTGTATGTTTTAGATAATTTACCAGTTAATAGAACAACACAAAATGGTGGAAACATTATTAGTTTAATTGTCATAATTATATATCAAAAACGATAATTTTTACGTTGAAGAAATAATGGTTTGTAGGTACCTCACATAGAACACAAAAACTAACTTTAAAACAAACGGGCCACGGGCTCTTCTCACAGTTGCCAGGCGATTGAGCATGGAGTTTATTATGTTTTTTATGCGATGTTGCTAGATATTGGTCCATTCGTTCACTTGCATGTATCAGGTCTCGAAGTGTAGCTGGGCCGGGGTTTCGATTTCTTACTCACCTTCCAAGCCCGTCCCAAGCACGTTCAATTGGATTCAGGGCCGGGCTTTTCGTTGGCCAGTCCATGCGATTGATGCCATCTACATGCTCAATAAGAATTTCTTTCTATAAATCTTGCACTAGTAAGCGTACTATTTTCTATCAGCACTAATAAAGTGAGTCACGGTGTTCTGAAGAGATTCCGGCCCAAACTCTAACAGATCCACCGCCTTACTGCTTTTTTTCCTCAAAACAAGCTGGAATAACGTTCCCCTGGCCGTAGGTAGACTTTTCGCCGCCAATCACTTGTATAACAGTATAAATCTCGATTCGTCAGAAAACATTACTCTTGCCCATTCTTCGTCTCCCCATTGTGCGCGTTCGCGGACGTAACGTAATCTTGCTATCCGAGGTTCCCTTTCAAGAATTGGACCATTTGCGGGTCTATGTCTATATTAGTATCTTAATGTCGTGTCTATGGATCTCCCGAAGTTGATTTGTTACTTCAACTGCCGTGAGGTGCCGATTTAGGAGCGTGGTCGTAACAATAAAGCGATCCTCTTGAGCCGTAGTACATCACGGTCTGCCGGATCCTGGTCTTCTTTTGTTCTAACCAGTTTCTCAGATACGTTGGACGAGTCGCTAAACTGTAGAAAGTGACACGTCTATAATTATATTGTTTTTGCTGTACTTCGCTGACTTCTGCCTTCTTCTAACATAGTGACGATACTTGTACGCAAGCATTCTCCTGATGTTAGCGACATGATAGTTATTCAATAACGATGGTGAAGGTACAGCACACGAACTATTAATAAATATGTAATAATGGGTAATGCCAGCCTATTATTGTCCCACTGCAAGGCAAAGGCCGCTTTTTCATACAGAGGAGAATACAAGCATTGATAACCTTGCTTGATAAAGACGGGTTAGCGATTTCACTAGCTCCGCCCCGCTGTTCCACCCGCATAAGTCTCGATCCCGAAAGAATATCGAGATAAAAAGTAACCTATGTGTTAATCCAGGTCAAGGCTCGCAACCCAGTGCTGGGCACGCCACAATAGCGGCGGTAAGTCCCCTCTTTGAGGAGTGGTTGGAGAGGCGCCATGGCGTCCTCACCTTCCGCCTAACACAGGTCCTCACCGGAAACGTTTGTTTCGGGAGGTTCCTGTTTCGCATAAGGCGGGAGGAAACGCCCGGGTGGCAATATTGTGTGGATCGCCCGGAGGACACGGTGGAGCGTACGGTGGAGGTCTGCCCAGCTTGTGCGGAGCACCACAGTGTCCTCGCGGAGGCGATCGGCGGTGGCAATCTCTCGTGTCCGGCCCTGGTCCAGGCCATGGTTCGGAGCGAGAGAGAATGGAAAGCCGTCACCTCCTTCTCCGAAGCAGTAATGCTTGCGAAGGATGACGCGGAGCGCATGAGTGAAAGAGACTTGCGCCCTCACGCCCATACTAGCCGCCGCAGGAGACGCCGTTGGCGTCGAGAGTCGCCTTATGATTCCCGGTCATTGTAGGCACGGGTTTGCGGACGGCGAGCAATGGGTAGCTGGCCGTCCGGTAAGGACCAGGCCTAGGTCGACGGCGCGTCGTGTTCCACGCGTGCCTCAAAGAGATGTCAGCACAAAATGACGGGGTCTGATAGGGCCGATGCCCGCCAGGGTCGCGGGATGTTCGAAAGAGATATCGTGGCCCTGGCACAGGCAACTGAAGGAACACGGGTGGGCGCTCCACCCAGAGCGGTAGAAGTCACTTGATGACTTCCCACCGAAAAAATATAAAGGTCAAGGGTGTCAAACCCGAAAACACCACAGTATTCTTAGGCATAACTTTGGATGCCAAGCTTCAATGGGGCGCCCATATAGATAAATTTTCAAAAAAACTAAGCTCTTCAGCATACGCCGTTGGCAAAATTCGAAATTGAGACAGCCCGTTTAGTATACTATAGAAATTTTCATAGTGTGATGTCGTACGGTATTATTTTGTGGGGAAATGCCGCCGATATTCAATCAATTTTTGTTTTACAACAAAGGGCAATTCGTTCAATTTATAAATTCCCAGACACTCCCTCAGATACAAATTTAAGGAGATTAATATAATGAGTGTACCTTCTCAGTATATTAATGTTTTTTTTTGGATGCACATACAAATATTAATCTGTTTAAAAAATATAGTGATATCCATAACCTAAATACTAGGAACAAACACAAATTTTTGTCCCCACTTCCAGGCTGAAGAAAATAGGTGGCTCGTTTAAATGTCAATGTATCCGTTTTTATAATAAACTTCCTAGCCACCTTCAAGAACTAAGCCTTAACAAATATAAACCTTTTATAAAGTGGAAATTATGCCAGAAAGCCTAATATACTACAAGAAGTCTTGGGATTGAGCTGCTCCAATAAGTTTACACAGATATTGTTGATGTTTAATTTGACAACTATTTAACTTTTTTATGATTTTTTCTATATTCGTATCTTTTTAGATAAACAATGACATGTATATATTTACTGTTTAAAGGATAATATTGTTTTAATTTTTGTGAGTGTGAGGACTATGTGGGCCAGTGTATATATTTTTTTTTCTTTTAATAATGATCTGGCTGTTTGAGTACCACGCCAGGCCACGTGAAAGAGAAGGTCTACGCCAACAGCCCAGCGTCGATTCAAGTCCTCAAAGATGGAATTCGTGAGGCTATCGAGGACATAGGGCAGCCACTTTGCGATTTGGTTAGGGAAAATTTCATGAAAAGGATATGGTCCTGTAAGCGTGCTCGTGGTAATCATTTGCCTGATGTTATTTTCCACTATTAACGGCGTACCTCTTTATAATGAATTAAACATCCGATCATTTATATAAAAAATGGCAATTTTTTTTAATATCAAAATTACATCTCTTATAGGAAAACCCTTTACTATTTAATTATTGTGAATATGAGGACATTGTGAATTTGTTGTTTTATTTAATACATTTTTTTTACTAGTTTCAATCATGGTCAGACAGTTTGAGTAATTTATGGGGTAAACTCAAATGTCCTTTCTTTGGTAATATTAGTCGAATCGTTTAGCTCCTTTAGTTCTGTGTTGAGCTGCATGATAACGAACAAATACGTGCACTGACTGGACAGGTCAACTCAATATGTCTGGTTCTTTCCTCAAAATACCATTTCAGACACCAATCTACATTGTCATCACATGACCTGACCAAGATTATGTCTGGACTTTAAAAGAGACTGTTTGTTTGTCTTGGCGTTTCTTCTCAGAGTAGTCAGATAGGAAACGCCGATCTCATCTAGTTTTTAAAATATGATTGACGTGTAAAAGTGTTTGTACAAACCTACTTACAGAAATAAATCATTTATCATTATCATTTATGTAAGTTTCGAGTTTTCA
The DNA here is from genome assembly GCA_963555695.1 of Dasypolia templi. Taxonomy (NCBI): domain Eukaryota; kingdom Metazoa; phylum Arthropoda; class Insecta; order Lepidoptera; family Noctuidae; genus Dasypolia; species Dasypolia templi. The sequence goes on along the minus strand of OY743146.1, from coordinate 18,702,016 downwards.
TTAGCTGATTGTGACACATTGTGACTGACTTTGTGACTCACAAAGTAAACAATCTTCAGTTCAGGTAGTACCTATGAAACGGCAGATCTACATATTTTTTATGTACTTCGTGGTCCAGTTGCATACGGATGCATACGAAGCCTAACAATAGCAATCCGCATCTTTCAATATTGTCTGGTAGATTTATGTTCGTTTTAAAGTTTTGTTTTTATTTATTGTTACACTAGGTTTTGCCCGCGGCTTCATTCGCAATGATGTCGGAAATTATCCCACTGGAACCGGGATCAAAAGAATCTTATGTGTTAGTACAGGTTATAAATTATGTGTGTGCCAAATTTCATACAAATCCGTTTCACCGTTTTGTTGAGTGATTGAGTAACAAACATCCAAACAGACATTCCTTCACATTTATTATATTGCTAACTGTTGCCCGCGACTACGTTTAAAATCCAGGAAGAAAAGTAGTCCTATGTCCTTTTTCAGGTCATGGTCTGCCCGTGTCCCAAATTTCATCCAAATCCGTTCAGCCATTTTAGCGTGAAAGCGTAACAAACAAAGAAACTTACTTTCGCATTTATAATATTACTTAGGATATTTAGTATTATAGTAGGATCAGAATATTTCATACAACAGATTAAATACAATATGTACTATTTTACGAGTTTTCATTGGCTGATTGTCTCATTTTCAACTTCTTTCTGTGAACTTAAGCCGCTTATTGTATGTCATTCACATGAAAATATGCACAATGGCGTCCTACAGTCGTACTGTGAATGCTCAAGTTAAACGCTGTCATTAAAATGTAGTATTCCATTAATGTTCGCTACGAAAATTTGGCTCCGCCATACATTCTCACACGGAAATTAACCATGCTTGCTTGAGTTGTTTCAAAACGGCCACACAATAATAACGTTATTGTATATCTATTTGTGTTTTTATGACACTTAACATTAGTATTGTATCAATTGTAACGAGCGTGGCTTTGTTCTATTTGTTGACTTATTTAATTCCGCAGCGAATTGATTGCCTATTGCATATTGCGACCGAAAATTAGCTACGTAATACCTACGTAGGTAGGTATGCATGTAAGGTCTGTTCCAAAAGTATCTGATGAAAATGTAAGCAAATGGATTAGAAAAACGTACCTGTGGATGCTAATTTGTAGTTCTACCTACTAACTACAAACCCGAAATTCTAATTTTAAATCACCTTAGGACGTCTTTTATTTATCGATTGAGGCTTTTGAAGGATGGCGAGATCGGAACCGCGTAATTAAAAATTAACGGAGCACCGTTCACGGGCAAGTTTATATTAATTATAATTACAAGTTTAAAGGAGATCTATATAAAAAATATTGAGTTACTTGGTGATGGGAATTAAAAGTTATTAATGATTTTATTTTATTTATAAACTGAAGCACTTATCGTGCAGTTTCCGAACGGAACGTTTTTCGCGAGTTACATTTATACATTCCAATCTACACTAATGATTTACCTTCTTACACGTCAAGTAAGTTTTTGCTTGACAGTTTTCCTTCTTTTATGCTTTTTCTAAATAAATAAACTAAATATATATAAAACGTAATATGAAAAGTACCTACAATGTAAACATACCGAACATAAAAATATATGAACTGTTTTGTGTTATAACGGTATTGAAAACATGAAAAGGTAAATGGAACGTCAGTGTCAAATATCATATTTGTAATTTCATTGTTTGTGTTCAACGGCTAAAGTAGGATATATAAGCTATTTTTGCGATTTTATGGATTCTTAACGACTTGGCTTACCTTTGTACGGACTATTCTCCACACCAACCTAGACTACGGTATTTACTACTGGATAACGATTAGCAAGTGATGATATACATGCAGTAGAAGTTTGCCGGGATGAGACTCCTATAAAAGGGATATTTGTTGGCAACCACCCATCTATTCTATGTGCCTGAATTCAATCTACGCAAATAGGCAGCACGCCCTATTACACGTACATCGCAGTAGAAAAGAGGCTGGAGGGTCGAAATGCCACATTAGAATATTATTTATATTACCCCGTGGGAACAAGGACAGTGGGCTATTCCTCTTATATTATGAGCACATTGTGGTACATGGGTGATGCAAGAAACCAGTGATTTGTCTGTGCACCAGCTTCTTTCTTTTAATTAGATAAGTTATCGCCGAAAATACCAGCGATGCAACTCTTCCACTACATTATGCAAAAGGACTTTAGAACTTCATATACACCAGTACCCTAATTGCGTAATACACAATCAATCGGAATCTGAATCGTTTTGAAACAGATTGCTAATACATTGCTTCATAAGTTCGAAAAAAAATCTGATCAATAACGCAATGAATGTTGTTGAACTGTCAAAATACAACAGATTAGTCGTAATCGTTTACGAAAATGTTTTACGCGATTAGGCTGCAGGTTTATCTGGCTAAACAGATGTAGAAGGAATAGGTACCTACCTATTGATAGAGATTTTTATTCAGATTCAGCATTATTTTATTGGCCAGGAGAAGACACCCTGATGTCCGTAAAAAGTCAGGTAAGTAGCAAAGCGCGACTGCAACGCGCTTTTATGACTCGGATGTATAAACGTGGACGAAGCAAAGGGAGTAGGTATGTAAGAATCGTAGCAGGTGCTATCTCCCCCACGGGATATATGTGTGAGTTTAAGTAAAAATATATAAATAAGCCATGCTTGCTACTAAACAACAATAAGTCCATGCCCAAACTACTTTTAGATTATTTTAGGTTATAATCTTCTACCTATCATATCTTTTCTCTTCCAACTTCTCTAACCTACTTACCATTTGCTTTTTTGTTAGTCTTATGTCGTTCTTTAATTATTCATAGGTTTCCATAATATACGCCACCCCTATGAATGGGTCCCAAATTACATGCAAGCTCGCCATTCTCCTTACTATCTCAATTATTTATGTCGATGATGTTTCGATTATTGTGTAATAATCTTGTTGGAAAAAGTAGTGACATATAAAGATGAAACCTTCTATACACGAATAAATGTGTTTATATGTGCTTATATCTTTATTCCCTTTAGTTAGTAATTGCATAAGAATTTAACTTGGTCTGTGTACATAATCATCAGATACTTTTGGAACAGTCTCCATACGCAGGTATGTACCTACACACGTATTTGCTTTTAGTTGAGATATAAATTTTACAGGTACTCGACAATCTATAGCGGGTCGTCCGACCGCACGGCTGATTGGCTTCCAGTGTACTCCCGGCGTAGTGGACAAAGATCACATGCGATTGCAATTAATTTCTCAAGGGCGATTTTTGCATAGTACCACCCGAATAGACGACTACGGGATGCGATAAACCAGTCCTGTTTTTTTTTTGCTGTTAGTACTCGGAACGGAGGCTTTAAAAGCGATGGTCGCTGGCTAAATAAATTGAAATTAATATGGCGAGTGCATCATTATTATAGAACAATCAAGCGCGAACTTCTGCTAATGGTAGAGCTGTCGTTATTAAAACAACATTGTGGTCCAAAGCAAAGCTAAATAACCCAAGAAGGCGAAAGAATAAAACTCTAAATGAAATGAAAATTGTTTATTTATAAAACGAAGACACCAAGTCGTCAAAAGAAAAATATTCGGAGCGCTCAGATTATTTGTGTACTTATCGAATGGGAAAATAAAACGAGAACATGATTGAAGCCCGCGGTTTTACCGACATTAAATTATGTGAAGAGTTTTGCTTTGATTTTATGTCCTACTAGCTACGTGTTTGACTGTCGTTTCAACGACATTAGTCGATGTTTTAAAAAACGCACGTAAATATAGTTCAAGCTTTGCAAAAAATGTAAAGTCAGCATATTTTATCGTCGTCACTAACGTTTGTGTTAAAGTTATAAAAGATTAATAGCACCTCGTCTCGATCTCAAAGATATTCAAACGAAATATTTAGAAGTTAGTTGTGCACGGAAACTTCAGCCTTGAATTATTTATAGGCACTTACAGTATGACTTTTTTTTGTCAATCTATAGGATTGTCACATTTACACTTTTAAACTAGAAAGAAGACAAGTTTACATTTGATTCGTTTCCTTTTATTATTCGTTTGTTAAAGTCTTCGTCGTTGTGTGAACAGTCATTTGAGATTTGTCGTTTAATTTTGTAGAATTAATTTCTTCCAATATCATTAAGAAAACTCTACGGCTTCTGTAGAGTTTTCTTAATGATATTGGAAGAAATGAATTCTACAAAATTATTGAGGGCAATGGCCAAGTAATCTCGTTTTAACACATCTCAGTGTCCTTTTGGGAGAATCAAATAGATTCGAACACTCACACTTCGCTACGGGATTGGACGGATACTTAAATCTAATTTCTTTTGTTATTTCCGGATAGATTCGCTACTATTTCCAAGATAAAGGTTTTAGATGTTAAGATAAATTAATGTTCTGGTCAAGTAAATGTGTCTTTTTCATATTTTGTGCTCCTATTTTCCTAATTATGTTGAGCACAGTTCAGTGTTCAAGATTAATATCCCGGGACATTTTGCAAGTCCCTTTTCTGCGAGCGTGTAATCGTAGATAATCTATAACACCAACTTAGTGCAAATATGTATAGTTTGGTTTTGGGCTTCCTTATCACCTGGACGTTATATATCGTAAGTATAACTATGGTTAAAACGAATGCATTACATTGCGATTCCATTCCATCAAAATAGAAAGCTGGCTTAAATCTATCAAACCTATAATAAGCATTCCATCATTGAATTTTGCTCTCAAAAAGTTTGGTTCAAAATACCTACGTAGTGCAGCCGATAAGAGCCGATAAAAGCACTACACATTATCAGGTTAGGAGCTTTCACGGCCTCGATGCTCGTGGGAGCTACGTGTTCTAAGTCTGCCAAACCCTTCAGGGCTACTAGTTACGTTGGTGTTATGTTCCTTTATTAATTAATTATTAGCGTGACTTGCTAAGTTTGCTTTTACAATTACCGGCAATATTAGTATGGGTTCTATTTCTAATAAATTGGGTCAGTAGTTTCATCTACTGGACCCATATCAATACATAAATTGTTTGAGTGCCTAAACGTGACTTTGTTGAAAGTTCGTAAAATATTGTTATTAGTCGTTCGAAGGGGCCGCACCATATTGTTTAGTTGTTGGTTTGTTTGATTATAAAGCGGGGAATCTAGATATTCGTCTACAAACATACTTACTTATGCCACTTTTTATCGTAATCATTAAAAAATAGAATTGGAATATAATGTTTTAAACGCAAATTGCCCGGAAATGTTCACGTTTCCCGACATCTTGCTTCCATACTTCCAAAAACACTCTTGAAGACCGTTAATACCTTGTTCAATTGATCGTCAGCCTTCCCGAGGATCACTTCACATCCCTCCCGATGGGCGAACAGCTTCCGAGCCTGCACCTTCATGTGAAAGGTCTTCTCTACGAGTGGCGTCGCAACCAGCCTCTCCAGCGACTGTGCTGCATTGTTTAACCCCAGCACGTCCGCTTCCACCTCCTGGAGTAACGTCTCCCACGTGTGGAAGAGGGATGATGGACATGTTGCTCTGAAAAAGGAGGATTTAATTAAGAATTTAACTTGAATAAGGAATCAAAAGTCGGTGGCGCCCTCATGTCTACAAAAAATTGGGTCACAATTGCGTTTGCTAAACCGTTATTGAGCGTTCGTATGGTAGAATTTGGGAAGATCATGTGTCATGTTCAGTAGTAAAAGTTTATAGATTACTGACGATGCTGTAGAAATACCTTCTAGTAATAGGGATGATGACTAATATTAAAAATGTTCGAAAAAATAATGGAAGTCATAGTAAAAAAGAGATAATCGAAAGAATAGATGATAATGTTTTGGAGGAGATTACACCCGACAATGTATATAATCACTTCGTCGTGACGTCACTTCTACGATAGTGCTGTCCTTGTCTAATACTTATTTTAAAACGTTTATAACTTGGCAATTTTTTAAGATTTTACATTTTGTATAATATTGATTGCACTATTTGGAAACAAACATTATTTTGAGAAAAAAAAAAAAAATAATGTCATCATCCATATTCGAGGTCAGGCATGAATTAAAAAAATAACAAGGAGTTCGGTAGCTAGTACCTGTTGTCAGTAGGCAGTATGGTGAACAAGGTAGATCCGGGTGACTACTGCACATTGCTTAACTGTCCAGTCAGCATTTCTATGAACTATTTGACGTGCACTTAATCGTTCTAAAAGCGAAACTAGACTAACGTAACTACCTTTGACTATATTATTGCTATGAAGTTCGCAGTTCACTTACAACTGGAGTCAAAGAGCACGTCCTCACGTCACGAGCAGGATTAAGGATATATATAGCCCTCTGTATATGACAAAACAGAGGGCTATATATATCCTAAATCCTTTGACCACGTAGTTAAGCATGACGATGCTTCCTAAGCCGATGTGTTTATTTATTTTATTTGGGACATAAAACAGTTACACGTTAAATTTTTAGTAAATAACAAGTTAGAGTAAAAGAGGTACACATGTAACCAACACCATTGTCCGCGGAATAATCTATTTTCGAGAAATAAGAGAGCCACACCTCTACTGGGGGCGATTTAGGTTAGGAAGAATAAATTAATGTGCAAGCAATTGAACTGTGTTCGCAGCTATTATTATAGATACATAGGTACGCCTGAATCTTATCACAAATCGAAAACGAACTGACCTGATTTTAAAATTAACATCATAAATCCTACCTTTCGAGTTTAGAAATTCTCTATAGAATGGCACAATAGGATTGGCATGTAAAATTAGCGCGCCTATAGAATTGCGTCCGTATATCTTGACTGTGGTGATCAATAGTGATCTATGATTGGATGACAAAGTAATTTACTTCGCACAGCTCATCGTACCATATGTGTTGTGGTACCTATGCATATATTCAATATGTCGTCGATCTTGTTGGAGCCATCGTGTATGCTATATGACGGAATTTAGTTGGCTGGCACAATAGCGGCTCACGAAACTAGCTCATTGTTGTAATCCTATTGTGCAATATCGACAAGTAATTTATTGTCGTGGTGTATTTCATACTTGATGGTTAATCAGTTAAGTGCATTCATTTGTTTTGTGGTTCGTATTGCGTAAAGATAAATCGCCAACATCTTGTTTTTGTTTATCCGTCGTGGTTGATGGATGCGTGCATCCGTGTTTAAATCGACGATTCCGAGACGAAAAATCAGTATCAGTATAATATTCTTTTAATGAAAGGTTTATTCTATTCTAAGAAACAATAATTTTATACGATATTTTGGCTGTCAATATAAGTAATAAAATTAGAACTTATGAAGTGTATGCAACCGTGCCAATTTTGTAGTAAATACTGACGTACTCGTAATTTGCGAAAAAACGCGAAAAGGTATCAAGAGCAAACTAATTGGGAACTCAATGCTGTTGTTCAATAAAAGCATATAGTTAACAGATTTCATTATTTTCCGAAGTAATTTTTAAAACAATTTTACCAAGAATTTAACATTCTGAATAATTATGTAAAATGAAACTCGCTTTGTTTTAATCCAATTTCCTCATTACCTGTCTAGACCACTATAAAAGGTAATTATTTAAGTATCGTGCATATGTGTATGAAACAGTTAGCCCCTACCCTACCGCCTGCTAATGAAACATCAATAAGGTTAAAAGCTTCCACTTTAATAATCCGACCATACGCCTATAGTCTATGATTGCTTTATACAGCGTGTTTGTGTTATTTAAATCATTATACTTAAAACGATACCTACCTACTGTTAATTGGTTTTAAATAACAAATAATAGGTCAACTTGTTATTTCAGTTTTTCATTATTTGAGGCCTAAACTTGTCAAGAGCAGATAAATGAGCCAGAAATAACAGAAAACAATTTACATTTTTGTTCATAAAAGTCTTGCCAAATCACGGTTTCGACGTTTGTGGTTAAAAAGCAATGTTTATTTTCGAATTTTATTGAAATAAGGTACGATAAGTTTTATTATCCAAACGATAACTTATTTTGCGCCTCACTTTTGTATGTGATTTATTTGAATACGTTTTAGAAAATACTACAAATAGGAATCAATTTAGCTCATGTACACAGTTTGATTAAATTTTCATCAAACCAACACAAACAAGTGATATCTATCAGGACTATTAGTTCTTAATGACTAGGGACTAATCCCTTTGGATGGTGATGCAAAATGTTAGAAATTAAATAGTAGACCAAAAGGGCCAGATATAGTAATACTTATTTTAAAGAGAAGTAAGGATCATTATTTTTTTCTTGTAGCACATTCATTTGTATTAAGGCGCTCCCTTACTGCATTCGTCTCGTTGTACGTCTACATATTTATTTTAAATGTATCAGGCGGGAAACGCTAAGGTAGCCCGCCCGTAATTATTTTTGCTTCCGTTTTTTTTGCAATTTGCAGGTCAGTACGATATACGAAAATACGATTCGCGACCACAACAAATATGGCCTTACAGAATTATAATCATTATTATCAGCAATACAACTCTAGGTCATTTGAGGTCAATTCTAACTTAAGTTAGAATTGACCTCAAATGTTATTTTTTTGTGAAAAAGTCATTCAATAGGTTAATAGGTATGAACTTAGAGAGATGTTTTGATGATTTTTATGATTATAATCATATTTAGATCAACATACACCCTGATACTGATCTGCAAATTGTAAAAAAAACGTTAGAAAATTTGAACTTTGCGTGCTACCCTGACGCTTTCGCATTAAGGCTCCCGCAAAACGGAGCGACGCCACAGCGCAAAACAAAGGCACCGCTCGGCGCGCGACACGCGGTGCCTTTGTGTCGCGCTGTGGCGTCGCGCCAGTCTGTACGAGACTTTAAGCTATCTTTCTGGTTTCAATTATCTTACTTTACTACTCTTGCAATGCCCTAGCCGTTACAATGGGATCTAGGATCTTGAATTGTTACATTACAGGCGAATGCTTCCGGTGAGACTTCAAGATCACCTCATACCTACTGTCCTAAAACTAAAACCTCTAAGCTAAACAAAACACTCTGTAGCTATAATTTTCTAGACTCGAGAAAATTACAACAAAGTTGACAACGCTCGCGAAGCTTCCATATTCAAAATTCAACATAAGAGCGGTAACACAATGTAAAACTTTTATCAATATACGATAGCTACTAAGTGCGGCGACTTCTCTCTCGACATGTTCTGAGTTGACGTTTGCTAAGTGGGGAGATAGCAGCCATTGCCGCGGGAAACCGGGTCAGAGGCTTTTGATCTGCAGGATTTAGGACACATACTTGATGCGACGTATGACATTACTTTTTTATCATTGGGTAATCCCCTTTATCGGCAAATGTACGTCAAAGTTTTGGGTAAATGTAACTTTGAATATTTCTTTTTTAATTTTTGTTTTTTTTTTTGCACTAAGCTAAATTATTCATTCATATCAGTTTATATTCGTTGCATTTCGTGGTTGCTCCGTAGATGAGTGACCATCTTAACATACTCATACTAAGAAAACATGTTATGCCGTTGGTCCCGGCTGTCATCCGTGGATCTCTGACATCGTTACGAGTTGTCAGAAGTCCGAAAGTCTGACAACCAGTCTTACCTCGGGGTATTGTATTATCTAGTAATCTAGTATTATCTAGTAGTCGCTCTATGTAAAATACTAGAGTTCAGCTGCATCCGGTTAGACTGGAATCCGACCCCAACATAGTTGGGAAGATCATTGAGATGATGATTCCTTGTATTTAAAGCTGTTCAAAATTGGTTTATAAAAACGACACCTAATTTTATCCGATTCTCAAAATGGGTTTATAAAAACGACAGCTACTTATATCCAATTCACTAAATGGGTTTATAAAAACGACACCTACTTATATCCAATTCTCAAAATGGGTTTATAAAAACGACACCTTTTATCAAATTCACAAAATGGGTTTATTATAACGACACCTACTTATATCCATTTCTCCCCGCTCATAATGCTTATGACCGCCATCTTCAATGGCGCCTTGAGCAACAGCATCTTCCCACAAGCATGGAAAGAAGCCACCGTCATCGGTATCCCAAAGCCAGGCAAGCCAAAGTCTGAGCCCTCCAGCTACCGTCCTATTAGCTTACTCAATGTTCTCGGCAAAATCTACGAGCGACTTATTTATAAGCGTCTCAAAGACTACGCCGAAGCAAAGAGCCTCATTCCCAACGAGCAGTTCGGTTTCCGTCCCCAACACTCGAGTATCCACCAGGTCCACCGTATAGTAGAGCACTTATGCGCTGGTCTGCAGCGTAACGCGACGACGAGCGTGCTATTCTTCGACATAGCGAAAGCCTTCGACAAAGTCTGGCACAACGGCTTGATATACAAGCTGTACCAACTAGGAGTGCCAGATCGTCTCGTGCTCATTTTACGAGACTTTTTGTCGAATCGCACCTTCCGCTATCGCATCGAGGGTGCACTCTCGTCCCCTCACCCTATTCGCGCCGGTGTCCCTCAGGGTTCCGTTATATCTCCTCTAGTCTTCACGCTGTTTACAAGCGATATCCCACAGAGTAAAAAGGCTCAGTTGGCTCTCTTCGCCGACGACACTGCCGTTTACTATACCGGTCATTGTCCCAACGCTATAGCTCGTACTCTCCAAACCTCCGCAAACGTCTTAGGCGCTTGGTTCCGGAAATGGAGAATCGAGGTCAACCCCGATAAGAGTCAGGCGGTTCTCTTCTCGAGACGTCGTCGAGTCCCACCCCCCCTTCCCAGCCCGATCACTATGTACGGCAAGCCAATCCCTTGGGAGAAGCAAGCCAAATACCTAGGCGTGATTCTTGATCAAAACTTAACGTTTAAACAGCACACTAAGGCTGTTCGCGCGCGCGCCGCTTTCGCTCTTGGTAGACTCCACTTTATTCTGACAGCCCGTTGCAAACTTTCACTTAAATGCAAGCTGCGCATCTACACCGCAGTCATCCGTCCCATCATGACCTATGCCTGCGTTGTATTCGCGCACGCTCACCCACGTCATCTCCATAAGATGCAGACCCTCCAAAACCGTTTCCTTAGAAAGGTCACGGGTGCCCCCTACTATGTCCGAAATATAGATCTCCACGTAGACCTAAAAATGCCTACCAGGAGAGTAGTAAGGCCACCAGCACGCTTCATAAGCCCAAAACCCGATCGCCGTCCTACCGTCCTCGCCGCCGAGGCAACCTCATAGGTTGACCTGCGAGATGCCATTCAAAAAAAAAAAAATATCCATTTCTCAAAATAGGTTTTTAAAAACGACACCTACATAAATCCAATTCTCAAAATGGGTTTATAAAATTAAACATACTTTGGGACGTTTTCTACTTTGCGCAGTGGACAGCGAGCTCAGCAATGACATAATTTTAATTTTCATTTCAAATCCGCCAATTAGGTCGTGCCTAGGTAAAAGCTCGCTCGAGATTAAAGGCCTTTGTTTCATTGCATATTGAAGGGGTATTTAATAAGTTTTGATATGGACATCATTGAGGTGTATTTAATTTGGAATGCGTTTTATGCTTTGTAAAATATGTAGTCCGTCGCAGGTTATTTTAATTGAAGCATGAAACGACGTTACTTTTTTACTATCCTTTTTAATCTATTACGTATCAGTATAGCTAAAACATTGTAAGCATAATCTAACTTAAATATTTAAAAAATATATAAAATTTAAGTATTCTTGTAAGCTAAACATGAAGAACTAACATTGTTTTGGACTCGTTAAGATTACTAGAACTTTAAAATGCGAAACATTACATTTGAAAAGATAAATCAAGGAAAAATTGACACAACTTCGTCGAAAAGTTCCACTGCGCAGTTGACCTAACTTCGCCTCTTATTATGCTTTGCATATTTTTTAAAGCTTGGTTTACATGACACAGCGGATAACGACACGACATGGAGGGCCCTCAGTCAGTCACAGACGTGCTAAAGTGGATATTGTGAACCTCGCTCAACACTTGGAATTATTGGAAAAAGCGAGGCATCGCTTAAAGATTAGTTTCAATTATCTTTTGTTGCTTCGAGTTCTTTTAAGGCCGTTTCTTCAAGGCTAGGCATTGTGTTATTCCTTAATCAACTAAAAATGCCTTTCCATGTCTATTGATGAATTGGAATTTAATTGTTTGTTGACTTGACAAATTGCTTCAGAATTACACTTTCAGGCCTGACAATCAAAATTTGTTTGAGGACAGTGTTGTGTTTTTATTTGGGTAATATTAAATCAGTTTGGTTACGTCATTTACATAACCAGATACAGGCTGTGAGAACGAAAATTAGGTTTTAATTATACGGCTTTCCACAATAAGTGAATTACGAAATCCAAAAACCTATTTACCGCTTGGCTACCTAAAATCCTATTTTATCCTCTTTTAGAAGCGAAGTGTCATTAATAAAGCCTTGGAATTTTTTTGTGAAGGGAGGGACATCATAGATTTTACGTAGCATGCATACAATTTATTCTTATGGTTCCAAACCTCAAGAGGCAAATCTATACTTTTATTTTTTGATATTTATCACTTAACAATGGACCTACCCATTGCAAAATCAATGTGACAAATCTTACATACAACTTGGATGGTACAAGCTTCTTCGTACTTCACTTTACACACATTACCTCGGCAACTTTATTTTCCTACGAACAACACTGTCAGTATTGACACGAACATCATTTAAATCTCTTGTCGCCTCGGATTCTTACAGCGAAAAGAAAACAACTGCTAATCCGTTAACACGAATTGCAAATTCTTCTTTGAGCACACTTAGGTACATAATTGGATTTCCCTTCTGATTTTCCAGATTTATGATGTCGCTAACAAAGTGGCTCCCGAAATTATAATCTTGAATCGTTAATAAAAATTAACTACTCTTGTAGTTGAGCCTAAATGAAAAAATTATAAATGATTTTACTTCTGTAAGTAGGCTTGTACAAAGTACACGTCAATCATATTTTAAAAACTAGATGAGGTCGGCGTTTCTTATCTGACTACTCTGAGAAGAGAAGCCGAGGTGAAGACCATGTGGTATGGTGTCTGAATTGGTCTTTTGAGGAAAGAACCCCACAGATTGAGTGAAACTGTCTAGTAACTAATATTACATAACATCACGCCTGTAATCCCAAAAGGGTGTGAAAGAGGTGTACCTATAGTACCTACGGTCAGTACTCTGCATTACCTGAACCCTCCTTCAAAGAAGAAGAGGCGTCGGGTGCAGGTCACTGACTGCACATCTAAATTTAACTAGTAATGTATAAATCCTATGTAATGGAGAGCAAGCCTTTCGCCATCAACAGGGCACGAATTCAGACATCGGGGAAATTCCTAGTGGACCCAATAAGACTGTGCCTCATGCCCAGGACCTCATGCTCAGCAGTAGCATTTTCGAACATAAGACCAAAGAAGCAGTTGACCAGTAACCAATAAAATATTAACACCTAATCTTGCACTCCTTCAAGCATTCTTAGAGGTTGTTATCCACTTTACGACAAAGGCTTTACAATCCACTGTAAATATTAAATTCCAATTTACTCTAGTGTTTCACTACATGTCATAAAGTTTATGCTCAAAGATAGCAGCACGAGAAGCATGACCGGGACAAAACGAGAGATAAAATTGGAGAAATGACAGATTTCTTTTATTTATCTGTCATTTTGTCTAGTCCTCCATCGACAAAACTCGTTTCTTTGGCGGGTATGCTACGCAAGAGTAGTTTCGTAACCCGTTGTATCTTTCCTAGGAACATGTGAATGTTAATTTGTCTTCTTAACTGTCCGTCATTTAGACGGAGGTCCACTTTTTACACTCTACTGTTTGGCTAACGTAAATAGAACTTTATTTTCAAAGTTCGATATAAAAATCTAGACAAGTCTGTGTTGTTCTATAACAGAGCTTCCCCACTTAGCGCCAATGAATATTAATGACACTAAAGGATTTGTTCAGTGGTTAAAAGAGGTTTTTTGATTATTCACCCCAAGAAAAGAGTCTTAATTTCTTTTAGAGCTTCGGAAACGCTTATATTTAAATCAAACTGAAACTTCTTCCACTTGGAAAAGCTTTGCAACAAATTAGTGTCAATCTGATTAAACTTTACTGCACCTCAGCTCTAAGTTGTTTAAAGTTAGTTTTTTCTTGTGTTTAGCAAACCTTTGTTCGGTTAACTGTTAACTACAGCAATTCCATTAGCAAGCTATTAGTATCACACAACTCAATTTCCAACTAATATGGAAGTCATCTATCAACGTTTGACGTTTACAGGGTTCACTGGACGACACGTCGGTTAAGGGCCCCTGAAACCAATCACCGACGTCTACCGCCAAAAGGGCGGCACGTCGAGAATATACCCCGAGAAATTAAATTAAGTCCTACTTGGTAACTGCCGACGAAATGGAACTTTCAAACCATTAAGTGGACCCAAGATTTGATGTTGGACATCCGCTGAAAGTTGTTTTATGTATCCGTAAGTGTTATTGCTTGCAATAGAGCGATTTTCACTTCTGTTTATTTGCCAATTGTACTTGTATACCTGAAATGTTAGTGTGTGTGACGTTTAGAAACTGAAAGCGTTCTCTTTCAGTTTCTAAACGTACGTTTACCTGCCATGTAGGAAAAGAAAATGTATAGAAAGAGTATTCATATGACAAAAGCTTTGAAGAATGGGGCTCTTGGGTTCTATTATTTGTGAACAAAGAATATTATATGGAAGTACGAGGTATTATGAAATACGCTTAAATGATATTAATGCCTTTTATTGAAAGCGTGTAATGTTGTTTTAGGTAACACAATCGGTTAGAAGATCTGTGCACGCAAATACTCGTACCTAAATTCTCTCTCTCGGATTGAACATTCGTGTGTAGCTACGAATATTTGTTTAGGACCAGACCTCACACAATCGGGTATCATATCAATAACGACAGTAAATTTAAAAGGTAAATGAATAATACTTTCCTCACGGTTCCAAATAAATCTAATAGACATCAATATTTATGAATTCCTGTCAACAGGCAAAATGTTGTTGTAGGTCCATGTAGCCTATTCCCTCGCAAATATTTGAAATGGCGGACGCTTCAATTGTTACCTGTGTGCCTTTTCACGATACCATATTTTTTAATAATGTATTTGGCTTGTAAAATATGAGATGAAATATTTAACGAGCTGAGGGTGTGATCTTAATGGAGTTTCACCACGAGTGACAGCGGAGAGCGGAGGGAGTGCAGTTTACTCTATTGCGGTGAGGCCGATGCCAACATTAACTTTGTATCGCTTTTTAAACTTGCCACTACTTGTTTTATGTACTCTGTCAGAATTTGATATGATAAATGAAAGAAAGTATGATGAATGTGTTTTAACCATTTCGACTTTACGCATCGACTGCGTTCGGCGCTCGGATTGACCCTTCAACATTCGAAAGTTGGCCTTTGGCAATCGGAGCGCCGAACGCGGTCAATGCGTAAAGTCGAGACGGTTAAAATAAACTCACACTAGGGCCACAGGTACCATCATAATCATCCACAATTGATGATTTTACTAGAGATACAATAATAACTATGTAGGTATGCTTTATTCTTTTCTAATATAATCTTATCTATCAAGCAGCGTTTATAAAAGAGTTAACAACATAACAATTTGAATCAAATTTAACACACCATGAAATCATCGAAATCATCGTTTTTCATCAGCAATGTAATTAATAATTAAAATTCTAAGATCAACGTTTTCTTCAAGCACCGTTCACTTTTCCCAATCCTAGTTACTGGTGTAAGATTTTTTACAAATTAAAATTCGATCACAATATTGGAAATTGGAAGCGCGAGTCGTTTATTCAACGAAAAGATTTTCATATTTGATTGATGGTTATTTGGAGTAAAAATATTGCCGCGACTTGACAAATTTGCTTTACTCGTTTAATGGGGTTTTTCATTACTGTATGTATTTATGCGCAAAAGTAAACGCACATTTTGACATTTCCTTTGCACGGCAGTACTGTACCTACTGTTCTGTTTTCTGATTTGTTTATCCAATTACACGTATTATTTGCTAAATAAGATATTCTACTATTTAGTCCCAAATACAATATTTTCATGGACCTAATCGTATAGTTACTTAAAACAGTAATTAATTAATTATAACAAACTCATCAAACAGTATTATGTCAGCTGTCAAGTCAAATGAAACGTTGCATTTGTATATTTAAACAGTTGTTTAATTATTACTGCTTGTTTGGAAACTCCATAATATTAATATACATACCTAGGTAGGTAGATAGGTGGCTACCTACGATAATAATTTCAGTTTTAATGTCCGGTACTTGATATGCGCCTTCCAGCGACTGTTACAATCACGGAATAGAAAAAAAAAGTGGAAGTGCCCACGCAGCTATCACGCGCGTGGCACAATTGTGCGAAAAATATGTAATAAAATAACAACCTTCATCCATTGTAATAAGACTTAATTTTGCATGAACAACACATTCAAATTTGACGAAAAGCTTATCTGCTATTCATACAAATTTGGGACTTATTACAACTGACGAAAGTTGTTGTTAATTTTCATATTTTTCTGCATAACTGTGTGACACACGGGTTCACAGACGGGCACTTCCAATTTACATTGTACCAATCAATCTGCCTAGCCCTTTCCAAAATATGTTGAGTTCAGCTTCCAGCCTACCTGGATGCAGCTGAATACCAGTATTTGCCATGAGAAAAGACTGCCCTTGTGACTTCCACAACCCAGTTACTGGGTACTACAATAACTCTTGGTAAGACTGGTTTAATTTAAATAGAACCCTCAAAGGAAGGAAAGTTAACGTACTAATAGGTCATCACAATTTGTTGTTATTTATAGACAGAAGAAGGACCTCGGTGAACCGTATAAATAGTTTATAATCTAAGAGTATGGGGATAGTAAGTTGAAAGTTGCTGAGTCACTAGAAAATTTATTCACCAACATCCCAATTGAGGTTACGAATTCTCTTCCCTCATCATTTGTATTAGCTGAATCTTTACTCAAGGAAAACTTCACAGTAAGGACATTCCTAGTTTTGAATTCGAGCTTATTTCTATTGTCACAATTAACAAAGCGTTCAAAAGTCTTAACATAAAAAACACTGAAGACTTATGGGGGATTTCCGTTAAGGTTCTTGGAGATATTATTGACACAATTGCCCCGTCCTAACAGGCATATTTAATCAATGTTTAGACAGCGGTACGTTTCCCGATTTAATGAAACATAGTAAAGTAGTACCAATTTTCAAATCGGGTAGTAAGAGTGATCCCTCTAATTATAGACCTATATCTGTGCTACCAGCATTGAGTAAAATCTATGAATAAATCATGCTGGCCCAGATGTTGTCACATTTTAATTCAAATGGAATTTTACATAGTCGCCAACGACAACTGATGCGGGAGTAAAACTCATCACATTTTGGAATCCTGGGAGAAATCCCAGGTTGCAATTGGCATTTTCTGTGACCTCTCAAAAGCGTTTCACTGCGTTGACCACAATACACAGATCTGTTTCACACAATTACACCACTACGGAATTCGTGGACAAGCCGCTTATCTTGTTCTTTCCTATCAAACAAACAAGCAACAAAAAGTAGACGTAAACGGGGCGACGTCCTCCGGGTCCTTAGTTAAGATGGGCGTGCCTCAAGGTTCAATTCTCGGCCCTTTCTTATTTCTTATTATATTAATGTAAAATATTCTAGTTTATATTAATGACCTTCCTTACATGATGGCTAACTTATCAGATATAGTTTTATTCCCTGATGACACTTCTCTCATTTTTTAAATAGATAGAAAAGATACGGATGTCTTACATGTGAATGATAGTCTGGCTGTTCATTCGAAATGGTTTGCAGCAAATAATCTTTTACTCAATGCGAACAAAACTAAATGCGTTAAGTTCTCATTACCAAATGTACCCCATGTTGTTTTAAATTTAAAACTTGATGGCAAGAAAGTAGATGCTATTACGGAAACTGTATTTCTAGGAATTACTTTAGATTCAAAATTGCAATGGGGGGCTCACATTAGAGCTCTTTCAGGTAAATTAAGTTCAGCTGCATATGCAGTAAGAAAAATAAGACAGTTGACCGATATAGCCACAGCTAGGTTTGCTTATTTCCATAGTATTATGTCTTATGGCGTTCTGCTGTGGGGATCAGCAGCTGACGTAGATTCAATTTTCATTTTACAAAAGAGGGCAAACCGCGCGATCTATGAAATGGGTCCTCGCGAATCTCCTAGAGACAAATTCAGAGAAATTGATATACTAACTCTGCCTTCTCTTTATATCTTAGAAAGTATTTTGTATGTTCGCAAAAACTTAGGACTTTTTAAAATACGAGTAACAAGTGATTTCCATAATATAAATACACGTAGTAAAAATGAAATTGTTATACCCAAATTTAGATTAACTAAAACTAGCAAATCATTTCTGATAAACAGTATCCGCTTTTATAATAAATTGCCAAAGTCGGTTACAGAACTTAGCGATGGGAAGTTCAAAACCCACATCAAACGTGTCCTTATCAAAAAAGCATATTATAAGATTAAAGACTACGTCGAAGACAGGAAATAGTGGCAATAATTCCTTCTGCACATGTG
This sequence comes from Dasypolia templi, assembly GCA_963555695.1. Classification (NCBI taxonomy): domain Eukaryota; kingdom Metazoa; phylum Arthropoda; class Insecta; order Lepidoptera; family Noctuidae; genus Dasypolia; species Dasypolia templi. The sequence continues at coordinate 18,683,383 of OY743146.1, read as the reverse complement.
GCTTCCCTGGTACCTCATAAACGGCATCACTTTAATCACAAATTTCTAATAATTGCTCCCAAATAATGGTGTTTAATTTTTATTTTGTATTATTAGATAGGTATTGACTTTTTACATAACTCTGACATAATATTATCATTATTTGACATTATATACCTACAATTTTTAATTAGTTTTTGATTTTACTTTATTAGATTATGTTATATTTTGTAAATTGTAAATTTATAGACCATGCTCTATTTGTTTAACAAATGGTACTTGTTGACAGGCCTACACTGTCCTCCCATTCCTATTAACACTGTAATTTGAAAACATTGTAAAACACAAATATTTTTATAAGAGTAACCATGGAGTTTCTTGCCGGCTCTTCTCCATAGGAAACGACCAATTGGAACCGTGCACCTAAAATCTGACGTTTCATAAGTGCCCATGTAGGTTTATGATAATAAAATATTTTGATTCGATTTTGATTTTGGTAGAAAAACAATGGGTGTTTTTCCAATTTCGATTTTATAACAAATGCTACTTACTTACTTTTGATAGTGAAAATAAACGAAACCAACGAACGAATGCCCTTTGTGCCTACCTGACTCCAGCTTCACGTCGACTAACGGGACACCCTGTATATTTATATACTAAAGCAATTTTATTCGTAATTCACACGATTTCAGTGAAGGTACAATTCTAATAATAAACGGCTGACATTTATCTTTTCATTGCAATTCTTCTAATCGGCTTAATTTCAGTAGGGACGCACAGTTTTATAATTGGGATGATGACAATTTTTTTTTTTATCTCAAAAAGAATGTTTGGGAATGTTTCCAAACAATATTTCAAAAAGTGTAAACGCTTAAAACATTGCCAAGTTATAAACGTTTAAAAATAAGTGTTAGTATAGGACAACTCTACAGTAGAAGTGACGTCACAACAATTTTTTCCGAACTTTTTTAATAGAAATTCAAACTTGTGTTGTATAATAGTATAATGTTAACTGTGTCATACAGACAAGACATGTTATGGCAATCGCTTTTAATGGAATTAACTTTACCCCCACACTACTTCTGCACTACTCACTGTCGCTTGGAATTGTATTCGAATACAATTTAAAGTTTTTATTCGAAAAATTTATTCCGTTATGCAAATTGAGTTAATTTTCTATTCATCTTCAACTGCTGCATCAAATTGGAGCAGAATTTTATTGTATTGTAAGCGAATCTCTCCACAATTTAGTTTGTAGGTACATTTTAGATTTCCTGATTTCGTTGAATATTTTAATAATAGCAAATACATGAAAATTATATATTCGCAACGTTTAGTTGAACATTCGTTATGGCATCGGCATAGTAAAGGTCCCAAAGTTCATTAAAACGGGGCGATGATGTCACTGAACATTTTAATAATTTATTCAGTTATTAACACAATTCGGCACGCGCGACTAGTGCTAGTAGCATGTTGCGCGTACCGAATTGTGTTAACAAATTAATATCCATTTTCCGTTTCAGAGGGGTTTGACGAAATTTAAAACTTTTCAGCACTCGTTCACCAAATTACGGGGTTATTGTTATTTGTCTTTGTAAAGGTGCCAAAGAATTGTTCATTTTGACGATCATTTTTGCAGTCGACTTGTTTTTCCTTAAACCAAACCGTCTTAACATAATAAAGCCATTCGCTTTATAAACCTGTTTTAACCAACGAACTGTTTTGTCCCTTTCTGTCAAGTTAAAATTAAGTGCGACAGAAAGGGACAAAACAGTTCGATAGCTAGAATAGGTTTAAGCGAATAAGCTTTATTATGAATAAGACTGTAAATATTTAATGGCTTGTTTTTTTCATGTCTTGTTAGGTATTCCTTCGCTGACGAATCACAAACAAATAAATTATTAAAATTGTAGAAATAATACTGACTTACATCGGATTGTTAGGTTTTAGGTTACTACGTACCTTTAATTCATATTTCAAAAGAATAACTTTGTTACAGTTAGCCGCCTTTACATAACTCAGTTGCATGAACTCAGTTTTATCGTGTTGTGTGAAAAATAACAATAACAACATTCGTGTAGGTTTTAAAAGTGAATTGCGTGTTTATTTACATTCCACATTGTTATACGACAACTTAATACATTAACGAAAAATAAAGAAGCAGGTTTCAGTACGGCCCCTGTGGTTTAAAGCTGACATAATGTTTCTGTAAAGATATTGGCTTCATATTTTTATCGGTGTCTAGGGATTTGAAACTGGGTAAGCGCTGTATTTTTTGTATTATGAAAATGGGATTCAAGGGTTTCTGAAAAACGAGCCTTTTCCCTTGAATATTCTTTGATAAAATAAAGTAATAATGGTTGGTGGTCTCCAGTTTTCTTGCATAGTGAACTGTAAAGTAGTTAAGCTTTCCGCATAATTACATGAGAGCGGTTGTTTCAGAGAGGCTTCGCGACGTGGACGTGTCGTCTAGTGCGTAAACTACCTACCCCCTAGTTTCACACACATTCACACAAGAGGAGGCATCCAATTAAGCATGCCGACGTGTGTGCCTGCCTGATAGCGTCATGCTTGTGTTCTATCTACATATTATATGCTACACTAATTAACCCCATTTTCAAGCTTGCCAAAATATGAATCTTGCGAGTTATGACCTCTTTTGAAGGCGCTCCTTTTGAAACCGTGAGGTAATTTCGGCGAGTGTTTTCTTTTAAGGAATTTTAACACGTAATAGTAACAGATTAGTGGTGACCCAGTGAGAGCAGTGGTGGCCCAGTGGTAACAGCCGCGACTTATGAGTTGTAGGTCGTAGGTTCGAACCCAGACAGGCGCTTTGCTTTGTGTAAATTATTTCATCACCACTGCTCTCAAAACGGCGAAGGAAAACATCGTGAGGAAACCGGCGTGTCTTAGAATCAAAAATTCGAAGACATGTGACATCTTCCAACCCGCACTGTGCCCGCGTGATGGATTACGGACCACTCCCTCTCACAGAGAGGAGGCCTGAGTCCCAGCAGTGGGAACATACTAGGCTGATTATGCATTATGAATCACGTAATGACGTCAATGAATTATGAGTTCTACGCTTTAAGTAAGTAATTAGGAAGAGGTAAAGGAACTGTTTTATGTTGTAAATAATTTCACTGTATGTTAATAGATCCCTAAAATTGCCTCGTTGGTCTAGTGGTCGCAACAGATACTGCTGAGCATGTGGTACTGGGTTCGATTCCAGGGCTGGCAAAGTGTTATTATGTTTTCTATCTATAATTTCTCAGTAGCAGCCCGGAGTCTGGATTTGTGCCCGGCTGATGGCAATAGACTCGCCCCCTATTACATGGAACTTAAGCATAACTGGCGAAATGTGGGTGTCCTATAGGTACACCTCTGCCTAACCCTTCTGGGATTACAGGCGTGATTTTATGATGTTGTTGAATTATCATACTATAGGAATACAATCTAAGGTATCAGCGTTGTAATCCGGTGAAATTTTTCGATATATACTAGCTGTAGGTAAAGCCATATTTTAAGGTAAATCAAATAATATATGAATTTCCACAGTTTGTTTTTTCATGTTAACGTAGAGATCGTAGCCGGGAACCGATATTTACATATTCATAACATTTCATTTTTTGTGAACGATATTTTTATTACGTAAAAGAGATGGTTGCAGTGTTATTTATTGTATGATCGGATTTAAACCTTTTAATGAATTTAACACTATTATCGAACGAAATGTAAATAACAGGCCACTCAGAAAGTATTGCGTTTTTTTTTTGTATGAGAGACTGGCCAGTTATAGTCTATTTTGAAAATATGATTATTTATAAGTAAAAACAGGTACGTTCCAATTTAAAAATTTCTCTCCACATTGTTTATGAGCTAATACAAATGTTGTCTCATTAAAAAATTGATCTGCGCCGGGAACATTTTCGCGCTATGATTTTGTACGATTTCAAGTGTCACCTGAAACCGGACGAATCGTACGATAGACTTCAAATGGCATTCATGGATGACGGCCCTTCTAAGGCTACCGTGTATCGTTGGTATAACGAATTCAAGCGCGGTCGACTAACTTTGGGGGATGAAGAAAGAAGTGGTCGCCCTTTGACGGCTGTAACGAAAGAAAACGTACTAGCTGTGAAACATTTAATCCAAGACAATAGGCGAGTTACGTATCAAGAGATTCAGTGCATACGTTGAGCGCAGGTTGGATCGGGAAGCCTTCACGAAATTCTACACGTGCATCTTCGGGTGAGGAGGATAGTTTCACGCTGGGTGTCGCACAACCTCACCGAATGCTCAGAAGCAGGCCCGGGTGGAATGGTGCCGTGATACGATAAACAAATTTGAAGCAGGCTCGTCTCGGCGTGCTTACGACGACATCAATACAGGAGATGAGTCTTGGATTTATCAATACGATCAGGATACGGAGCGATTCGACGGTTTGGGTGTTTCAAAACGAATCAACGCCTACCAAAGTGAGCGATGTAGAAGCGGGGAAGATTTGGTCGCGAGCTTTTTCAATTTGACTGGCTAGTTGGTGTCAATGCCTTTAAGTAACCAAAGAAGCGTCAACGCGGAATGGTATACTACCAAATGCTTGGAAGATGTTTTCGCTGTTGTGAGCAACAAGCGACCAAACACAGGGCTCCGCGGGCTACGGTATAGAGGGGAGAGTACTTTGAAAAGGTTTAATAAAAATATTTACCCAAACAACATTTATTTTTATTTTCCCTTAACTTGTGTCCCACGTAGGCAAACACCTATAAACACTAAGGTCATCAAGTTACTGATTTTGTTCCTGAATACTATATTAGGTTCTAAAGTCTTGTCTAAATTGATTTAATAGGGTACAGTACACTATTGATTTGACATCGACGTATGTTATTTAGCGCGGAAAGATTCTGGAAATTTAATTCTGTTACATATGTTTTATTTTATAAACTACCATGGTACTTACTACATTATTGATATTTGTACGCCCTCAACGGTAAAACATAGTATGCCTTTACGTATTTTATTTACATCACCGGTCTTTACACCCACCTATGTTTTACAAATAAAAACTTTGACCTTTTAAATCATAAAGAGTCTATTTCTTTTTTCTATACTTGTCGGGTCTACTATCATGAGTACGCACTTAAAAACGAGACACAAACACCTTTGTCTGTCTAGTCGAGGGGTATGTCGATATGGCCCATGGATCGAGAGTGATCGTTGAGACGTGGTCGCGACCGGCGACACATACTGGCGTAAGAACTGCTCAGTGTTTCCATTTTAAGGTCAGGTAGACCAAGCGAAGTAGGCATATAACGCTACCACCCTTCCCGTGAAGCGAGCCGTGCGCTCGAGTCGCCAGCCTGAACTTATCCCAAAGCCGAGCGGAGCGAACTAATACAAATTTTTTGTTTGTTTGTTTTGTTTTAATTTGTTTTTAATTGTTTGAAAATTGCTTAACGTTATAGCTCCATGACTGTATAGTATGGCTTTATATAGAAAGTGTGGCCGTGACGTAGGTAAATCAAAAATAAAAAACAAAATAACATAATACAGTCTTCATAAACGCCCGTCCTTCACCACTTGCTAGTGCTTCCTGCTGAGGGTGGGGTTATTGCGGTTTTCCGCCTGATTTCTCTCCGGTCGTGTCGGATTGTGTGCCGTCTCATCGAACTACGAGAGTGAGGGAAGAGGGAGTGCACCTGCGTCTGCGCACGTCTAAACTTCGGTGCGGGAGATATTATAGTCCACAAATACGTCAACACAACACAAGGTTAGTCTCCGTTGAGATTCGGCGCCATGGCCGAAATACGGTCTGATAGACTATTATTATTCCTGGTCCTTCAGCTGGGTAGAAGAAGTGGTGCAACAAACTCTCAGCAGCAAAGCTGTCTGTTAACTTAAAAGAACTTGATTCTTTTACACTGACAGTATAATTCTACAAACAAATATAATGTGCCAAGTCGCGTAATGTGTTTCTTTTGATTTGATACATAATAACTTAGATAAATGATAGGTCTCGCGGCGCTCGACTAGATACCGCCGGAAGACTTGAAAAATGCGGCAAAAATATCACGCCTAAGTTGGCGTACCCGAGCCAGTCACACTGCAAGCTGTCTCCCACGTGCACGTGCCGAATGTTTTATTAAATTTTGGGAATAATCCGAAGTAAAATGCCAGTTTGCGTAGTAAAACTGTGTAAAAATAATAATACAAGGAATATGAAGGACACTGGGATCACATAGGTATCAGCAGTAAGTACGAGGGCGGGTCAATAAGTCCGTGACTTTTGGAATAAAACACAGATTTTTTGATAAATAAATGTTTTATTTTTCAACGTAGTCTCCCTTGAGCTCTATAGGTACACTTTGTCCAACACTTCTCCAATTTTTTTATCCCTTCCAAAAAATATGATTTGTCGAGGTCCTCAAAATAGGCCTTTGTTTGCGAGATGACTTCATCATTGGAGTCAATCTTTTTCCACCAAGCCATTTCTTCAGGTTTGGGAACAAGAAGTAGTCACTCGGAGCCAAATCTGGAGAATAGGGCGGATGAGGGAGCAATTCATAGCCCAATTCATGGATTTTTGCCATGGCAAATGCACATGTGTGCACCCTTGCATTGTCTTGGTGGAAAAGAACTTTTTTCTTGGCCAAATGAGGTCGGTTTTTTTTCAAATCGTCATTGAATCGGTCCAATAAGTTGGCATAATATTCCCCATTGATTGTTCTTCCCTTTTGAAGGTAGTCAATGTGGATTATCCCGCGTGCATCCCAAAAAACAGTCGCCATAACTTTATTGGCTGACAAACCCACCTTGGCCTTCTTTGGCGCCGATTCACCCTTAGAAACCCACTGTTTTGACTGTTGTTTGGTCTCTGGTGTGTTGTGATGGATCCATGTTTCCTCCACGGTTACAAAACGGCACAAAAACTCCTCCATATTGCGATTAAACAACGCCAAACCTTCCTGTGAAGTTGTTACACGAACACGATGTTACAGATTGCGTTTGTGGTCGACTGTGAGCAAACGCGGCACCCATCTTGCGGAAAGCTTTCTCATGCCCAAGTGATCATTCAAAATTGAAACCACTGAGCCATGCGAGATCCCTACGGCTTCCACAATCTCTTGCACTTTCAATCTTCGGTCGGCCAACACCATATCGTGAATTTTTTCGATTGTTTCGGGTGAAGAGACCTCAACTGGGCGTCCAGGACGTTCGGCATCTTCAGTGCTTGTACGGCCACAACGAAATTCAGTAAACCACTTTTTTACCATTGAAATCGATGGTGCAGAGTCCCCATAGTATTTATCAAGCTTAGCCTTGATCTCGGTAATGGTTTTTTTTCGCAAAAAATAATGCTTAATAAGCACACGAAATTCACTTTTTTCCATTTTTTCCTCAAATTACTGTGTAGTCTGATAAAGATAGCTGTCAAACACAAACTAACTGACGCAGCAAGTTCAAATTTTGACAGGAGTCAACTGACAGATGTCTGTTGACAGGAGTAGTGTTGCTTTTTCAGAAATTCAAAAAGTCACGGACTTATTGACCCGCCCTCGTATTGTATAATTTCGAAATTTCAACAAAAAATAACATGCACCCAAAACGCCATTCAGCGTTGCCGCGTATACAAGAGTCAAGTACCGCGTGGTTGAGATTTTTATAAAATGTGAGTTTATTGTATTGGTTTTTTTGTAATCTGTAACATATAAGGTGTAAAAATGTTAGCTGACACTATTTCAACGGGTGATTCTACCCATGAAACTGAACAATTTTTCCCAAGGAATCTGATCGATAAATGACAAAAAATAATTGTCGTATGTAAATAATAATAAAAAGTATTAAAATGAGGCCTCATCATTGATATACATACCTTCCTTTTTTCTAAAGAACACACTACAATATTGAGTTGCCGCATTCACGGAGCTATTGTTGTTTGTGTGGAGCGCGGTATCTAGTCTAGCGCAGCGAGAGCAATCATTTATCTATGCATAATAAGTATTCCAATGCAGTATTTGATCCTTGTCAGCAACACTATGCGGTTTTTAGAAAAGAAACCGGGTTCGTTACCTGGTTGTGAATTTTTGAACTATTTACGACTTATTATTATTACGATGTTATTGTTTCTTTCCTTGGGGACCGGCACTGTACTCCTTAACACAGGGAATCTTTTAACCTAGCTAGGAATACAGTACCTCACCCACCATTTTATTGTGTATTCTGTACACTATAATGATTCTGTAAATTGTCATCATGTACTTACTTACTTAATTAAAAGCATAATAATGAATTATTTTGTGTCAGTTTGTTTTTTTTATCAGTATAACTCTGTAAAAGTATCAATTTTAACCACTTTCGTTGCTGTTGCAGGTTGTAAGTTGGTAGGTACGTTTTATTAGGTTCGGTCGTACCTAATAAAAAGTACCTACCAACTTCTTATAAAGTACTTTTTTTTTTAAACGTTGCCCCACACTAGGAATTACTCCTGTATCGTGGGTGCGTTCACAAACATGAAAACTCACATACACAAGGCACCCAAACCCGGAACAACTATTTGTAGGTCATACAAATATTTGTTCCGTGCGGGAATCGTACCCCCGAGACACGCAGCGCAGCAGCCGATCGCTCAACCACTGATACCACTTGATAGGCATATAGATTTCTATTGTGTCTACCTGGAGGGTGCAACCTTCCGCGGTCCACTTGGAAGTCCCTGAACCGTCTCCGAACCCAAGTGGGAAGGTGCAAGTCGAACCTCGTAAAGTCGTCCGATGGAACGGCAGCAGGGTGTGGATGTGGAGCTAAGCCACAAACTATGCTCCACCTCCTATCCTGCCCTCTGTGCCCAGAAACATGTAGCCAAAGTGACCTGTGAGCTGCCACCGATAACGCTGTGGAAGTGGCAAATTTTTGGGCCACAGTACTTAAGCAAGTGTCGTGCCATTGACACGAAGAAGAAGAAGATTGTGTTGCGTTTTTGTAGCACTTCTATGCAACCATCTTACCGAAATAATTCCAGTACCTATATCCAATGAAGGCAACGTCATATGTTGATTATACATACATACACACATTACAGCACGCCTGTTATCCAGAAGGGTTAGGTTAGCTTAACCTATAGTACGCTCACATTTTGCCATCAACACAAATCCAGACACCGGGCTGCTACTGAGAAATTCCAGATAGAAAAACCCAATAACACTTTGCCCGACTTGAGAATCGAACCTCATACTCAGCAGTAGCTCTTTCGTCCACTACACTAACGAGGCAGTCAACGAGGGAGAGCAATAACGATTTTTGATAATGTCAATATAAAGAGAAATAATAACAGAGACGACACTTTACAAAATCGAACTTTTAGATCTTACGAAACAAATCGAACCTAAAACTCGATGTGCCATATTTACGAGTTTGAGTTTTACGTTTAGGTACTTTGTGTAGGCACTGTATACTAACAGCGATGACTCGATTATGTACTCACACCACGTGAAACCCTTTACATGGAAGGGTGACTTAATTGAGGATTACGAATTATATCCCTTTTGTTACTCGTGGAAAATTGAAATACGTTGTGGAAATTACATCAGTCTATGAACTTGCTTTATGTATCTAGAAATAAAAAGTAGCTGTTGTCAATTTGAAATTGGCATATCTGATTAAAACGGGCAAACGCGTGTCGAACTACGCACAATTAAGGGTCCCGAACTTGGGATGAATTTATACCAAGAACAAACTTTACAGTAGTTGAAGAACATGTTCTCCCACACACCGCAACATATTGCGATTACAATGTAAGTTTGTAACTACAAATTAACAATTTTCGGAATTTTTCCTTTACTTGTCCCTTGACTTTCCTTTATTTGCAAGTATCAAATTTTTTGCTTTGACTTAGAAGCTTTTAAGAGCCCTAAGAAACCGTAGACCTACGTATCGGACATTAATTTCAACTTGATACTTCCACGCGTTCCATAGAAAAAGAGTTTTGACAAACAAACTTCCAACGAAGTGCTCCTATAAGGATACATTTTTTCCCTTTGAGGTACGGAACCCTAAAAATAACGGCCATAACGATAGTTCTAATCATCATGTTTGAGAATAAAATTTGTGCCACTTTAGTCTTCAGAACTTCCAAGAGAAGGTACAGAAGTCTGGAGCTTAAGGATTCCCGTGTATAATTTGCGCTAAATCTTGATATTTGTACCTCAACATTAATGCTCTAATTATGCATCCAACTTAGACTGAGAGCAATTTTGGACACTCCGACTTCCCCGGTTATGTTACTAACTACTTTGGTGAATCTCTTCAACGTGAACAGTTATGAATGGTTAATTCAATTATCCATATCCATTCTATATACAGGTTGTCCCAGAAGTCGGAATCGGGTGATAGAACACTTACATAAATTGCGGACGCTATGTGGGCGGTCACCGCATTTCTAGAAAACCGTAGATATACTATGAATTCAGCACACAATTCTAGACCTCAAAGCGTAGAAATTGTTCGTCGTTTATCATAAAAAACAGCTGTTTCATAGAAAAGTGCAATACCTGATATTCAGAATCATCTGTGCTGAATTCATCGTTGAAGTGAATTCAGTTTGACTGATTTTTGACAGATGTTCTGGCACCCTGTCTTTTATTAGAGAATATTTTGAAAATAATTTCTCGAAAAAAAAAAAAACTGAGGTTAAAAAGTATGGTCAAGCTTTTCAAAGGCCGTCTGCACATTTACAAACATTAAATAAATATTTAAACTAAAATTCAAACGTTCGCTTTGCCTCAAAGATCAGATGGCAAGTAGGTAGCTGAGCCTGTAGTGTTGAGACGAGCAATTTAAAAAGGAAAAAGTCGCTGGTGGTTCATAAAAAGCGCGAGATTGCGTTTACCGTCCCATTTCCGGGGAACTAGGCGACTGGCGATGGCTTCGGGCAAAACCACCACAAAGCGATCCTGATAACACTAAATCTTTGCCGTAAACGCTCGGATACTATAGAATTGAAGTTGGATATTTGCAGACTTCATATTAGATATTTCAAATCTGGGCGTTTGTTTTCATAGAGGATAAATGATTTTATGGGAAATGAAATAGCAGTTTTCTGAACAGTTCAATAGAAAACATCTCGTACTTCGTTACCGAAGGTGATACGGGCCTATTAAAGCTTACTAAAACTTTTTCATATTATTTTTTGTATGCATAAATTACAAACATTTAAAGGACCGCTTAAGTACAAAGGTGTGCTTGGTTGGTCTACAAATAATTTATCATTTAAACTCTCTTCACAAAGCTGACTTAAAGTTAATGCGTATAACACTTGTCTCAGCTGTATTCCACCTTTGTGAGAGACTAACTGGTGCCTGATTTATATTACAGGTCACCAAGCCTCCCCTCCACAGCTAGAATGAACTTTTAGATGACAAGAAGACGAGAAGTCTGCCCTCTTGTCAGACCTGAAACTTTTTTAATGACATCGCATAACTGTTTTTGTTAACGTTTGCATTTTCATTTTCCTGTTCTTCATACCTCTTCTTTGTTTTTTTAAGCAGAGAGAAGCAAAAATGTCTATAGCGCTTGTATGTAAATTTTTGTATCTCATAGTTACCCACAAAGGTCATTGTGAACATATATTTCAGTCAGATCTCATTAACTAAATATTACACATCATCCCGTTAGAGTTGAAGCCAACCCTCAACATATGTAGTTAGGAAAATACAGGTGACATATCAGTTCACACTGAAAAGCTTTTGTTGAAAACTTTGCCCATATTCAAATAAGTCTCGGTCGATTTGCACGCGAACTTGTATGTGCGATTTCTTTACCGCTACCAAAACATAATAAATGGTACGCTATCGTAAATGTATTATATTATTCAGTCGCCATTCGTGACCTATATATACGATTTGTGTTCTATTTACGTTCATTGAAACATACACAGATATGTCAACTTTTTAAATCAATGCAATCTGCTGAGTAAAATAACGAAAATATAAAGAGTGATAGGGCAGCCGTTTTAAGTTAATATGAAACTGTTACTATTTTACAACATAAATAGACATTACTTAGTCTACTACTACAAAGATTTATGTTCATGACAGGGATGCAAAGTCTAAAGGACCATAGAAATTATCTTTGCTAAAGACTGAGCTCCTTTGATGTCAAATTGGAATGAACATTTAACTAATTTAAATAGTTGAATGACAGTAGAAAAAATTGACTATTTTCTATGTAGGTAAGTTCGGATGTAAAAAGACACTTAACGAAGCCGAGAGTCACTTACCCATAAAATATTAATAACTGTAGGTATATTTATCACTAAAAGCCAAAAGATAAAAATCAACACCGTAAACCTACTGAATAATCTCTAAATCTGAAACACCTGTTTTTTTAACTATTCTTTCGTAGTAAAACAACAACATCAGCAAGGATAACAATCCTTTGCTGTTGTTGTTTTACTACCTACTAATTCAACCTCATCAACTATTGTTGTTAATCACGGTACTGGCCGTTATTAAGAGCAATCGATATCCAACTTAGTTTAAAAACGGTGACGGTCGTTCAACTCGGCAGTATGTCGTGTCTGTCGTGCGATAAAACGTTGTACAAATATTCATATCACCGTGAAATCGTTTACATAGCTCGTTATTGATCTCGTTCTGTGATAACTTTGCGATACCGCTTGAAATACAAATCAGCAATTTTTTTCGTAGGTAGATTTTTCAATAGGTCAGATATATCTTAGCTGAAGACGAAATATTGCCGTTTGACAGCTTTTGTATAGAAAATATGTCAAACTGATTTATTCTTCAGATAAAAGTTATCTGACTATGGAAAAATCAGCCTTAGTAATGCAATAAAGTCATGAAAATAATGTATTGTTTACCTTCTATTTGGTAAAATCTGTCACTGTCTGTCTGTCTGTTATTTTTAGACTTAAAAGAATGAAATTTTTCACAAAAACTTCTTGTATGACGAAGGTGAGGAAGGACACTAAGGAAGGGGTTTTGAATATTCATCCGATATAGGGGTTTTAAATAGGGTTCAAAGTTTTAATGAAAGGGCGTCATTACAATAGAAGGGAAAAACCCATCACACACACGGCTTCATCATCATCATCATCAGCCTATATTGGTCCACTGCTGGACATAGGCCTCCCCTAATGAGCGCCATAGCGCCCTGTCTTCAAGCTTGACGCATCCAGCACCTGCCTGTAGTCTTTCGCAGATCGTCATCCCACCTGGCCGGAGGGCGGAGGGCCTAGGGCGTTTGCCGAGTCGCGGTCTCCACTTAAGAACTCGTTAACGGCTTGTTCGGCAATAATTGGCGATTGACAACGTAATTATTGAGATAATCAATCCAACTGGCGAGCAGGTTGATTAAACTCATCACTCAATTCCCTCACAGTTCTCTGCTGTGATTTATGAGAAAACAGTGGTCTTTAAACGAACGCCCGAAGTTAACGTAACGTAAATGCGATCGATTTCTGAATCAGAAATATCTAGGTGGGTACTCGTTTCGCACATAATAATAATTAATTTGAGTTTATTATTTATTTAATATTACATTACCTACAGAACGTCTGTGTTACCTGAAAAATAGGCAGGAGTGTTATGTAACCCATTTTTGACCTGAGTCATAAAGGTACACAGATCGTTGTTGAAATATTCCGTCTTACTGCATTTAAACCGATTCTAGATATGATATGCATAAACAAACGAACGCTCGAAGCGATTCCATCAGAATACAGGATAAAGAGACCGCAAATTAATTTCGCCGAGCACCACCCACGAACTGTTACCGAAGCGACAATGGCGAATAACCTAACAATTACTAACTTTGTACACCACAGTGTACACGTAATTCCTGCTAGTGGAAATGAGGAAATGTATGATGAAAAAGGCGTTTAGTTTAAATGTTATGCAGGTAAAAGTTTTAGACATAAAGGTTATATGGTCTTCTTGTCATATTTAAAATGTAAACGAGTTTTGCAGTTTAAACTTTTACGTTAGTCGAATAGATCCGGAGAATTTATAAGATAAAAATACCTTTTGCAAATATGTTATCAACCATTTATTTCTGACTATGAAAAAAAAATAACAACCAAGATTTTACGGTAGCTTTTAAGTTAAAGCGAATAGTATTAATTTTTTACTGGTATTAAATACCTACTGCTGAAATAATATAAAAATTAAACACATCAAAATATTGATGCGTTTGATTTTTAACTGATACCCGTAAAAAAATACACATAAAAAAATAAGACTAGTTACTGTAAAGTTTCAGTAACTATAATGCAATATGAAATACTGAAACGTACAAGTTGACCAAACGTTCGTCAACAGTTAAATGTGAAATTCACCAAATTTAGGTAAAGAATAACTATTTATAGTCGACCTCGTGATCGCTTTACCATTTTTAAGGACAAATCCCAGAATAAAACTTCATTAAAGTTGAAATTAAAACTAACTGTCACTTATACCAAATAAAATATCTTGTCGTTTAATGACGTGCCAGTGATATTAAATTAAGCGTGATAAATAGAGATCGGATATTTGGGCGCATATTTACCTAAAGTCCTGAGTTGAGATATTATGATGATGAATATGGAATGAGCTTTTGTACCTATCGAAAAAATCCCGTGGTTCCGGAATGAACAAATTTCGTATTTTTTTTCTTACTACAGAATCGGATGCACATATACCTACCTAATATTGTAAAGAATCAAGTTTTTTTTTTAAGTCGCTTTCATACTATAAACCCGACTAGTTATGTATTACCGGTGTTCCTGGTTCCTCATCTCGGGTTTTTTTTTTTTTTTAATTTTTTTGAAGTCGCTTCCATATTTTCACGGCGAAAAATTTACTTTAGGTAAATATGCGCCCGAATATCCGATATCTGAGATCGACAATACTACTGGCTTAATGCCGGTCCTGCTCCACACCACAACTAATTAATTGACATTCGAATCACTGTTGAAGCTGCTGAAGATAGTAAGAATTTATTTGCATTATATAAACTCAATCTCCGTTTTATTATATAGATGCATTGCACAGATGTGAGTACTTTGTACTATAGAGCTACCATTTACCGGGTAATGTCATAGATTGACTTGAATGTGCCTTGGCGGCTGATAGTATGTCATGCTCACTCAAATGTCTCGCTGACGGTGGCGCGTGTGTCGGATCATTTAGCTCCCTTCAAAATGGTTGAGCTGAATGGTGCTGATCCATGCGTCATGTTCGTGAACGGGCGCCGTCAGTTGGGACTGGTCATCTCTTAACTGCCACGGCTTATTTTAATGATTAATTAGCTGGATTGTTTTTAATTATGTTTTGATGCACTCTGGACGCTTTTAACGTGTACGGTTTTTTGTACATCGTTCTCACTTATAGTGTCAACATTAATCGATGTAACTAAGATATATGTAAAAACATTATTATTTAAAAGAGTGTCCATGGAGTTTCTTGCCCGTTCTTCTCCATAGGTACCTACTACGCTTTGGAATGGGCAACTAGCTTCATATTTCTGACTGACCGACTCCTTGACAATTCAAAAGTGCCTGTAAATGGTTTAATTGAAATAAATGATTTGATTTGATTTGATTTGATTACTCTGTCAAGAAAGTACCGGGAAAAGATCAATAATACACAAAATGTTGGTTATTCTTCCAAACTTATTTTATCGCTTTCAAAGTATGCTCCTTCAGAAACGATACACCCACGCCAACGAATAATCCAATCATCAAAACATTTTTAAACGCTTTTTCCTGAATTGAGTTCAGTTCTCGCTGCGAATTATCCTTTATGTCTTCTACCGAATGAAAACGGGTGCCACGAAGGGGTAATTTGAGTTTAGAAAATTAAAGAAGTCGGCTGGAGACATATCTGGTAAATACGGTGATTGCTCGATGGTATTTGATGAGTTTTTGGTCAAAAAATGGTTCACAATGATGCCCTTGTGCGAAGGCACATTTTCGTGATGAATCCAAGAATTTTCTTTCCACAATTCTGGCCTTTTTCCCCTCTTGTTATTTTTTAGCTCTCTTTAACGCCACATAACGCTCAAATAAAAGGTCTTCTTTATTTAATGTTTGACAAAGAAAACAGTCAACATAACTTTGACTTTTGATCGACTTTGGCGTGGCTTTTTCGGTTTCGGTTCAGTTGAAAAGAGCCACTCCGAAGCTTGTTGACTAGTTTGCATGTCAAACTCGTAAACCTACTTCTCGTCACCAGTAACATGCGTTTTATGAATGTTGGGTCGGAATTGACGCGTTTTAGCATGTCCTCAGCAACTCCTATGCGATTGAGTTTTTGGAGAAAATTCAGGTCTTTTGGGACTAGCCGAGCGGCAACATGTTTCATACCCAAGTGATTATTTAAAATGGTACGGATCGACTCGTGAGACACAGAAAGTTCAGTGACTATCTCTCTTAAACTTGAATGAGGATTTTCAGTCACTATTTCCTTCACTTTGCGATGTTAACTTTAGTTCAAGACGTTGATGGCCTAACAGAGCGAGGCAAATCTTCCATCACATCTCGACCGCTTTTGAACACTTTGTACCACTCATAAGTACGTGTTTTTAATAAAGTAATAAATTCGATTCACCGTAAGCCTTCTTTAACATTTTCAGTGACTCCGAACACGAAATTCCACTGGCGATGCAAGATTTAAGACAAACTCATCGTTCGATGTTTTTGTCCATTTTGAAATTCGCAATACACACAAGATATGATCTAACTAAAAACTGCACTGTATTTAATCTAAATAACAGATGCAACTCAAACTCCTCGCCAGAATGGAAAACAGTTGTACCAATCTTACAAACAAAAAAAATATTTGGAACCAAAAACAAACCAACCATGTAAGAAAAAAAAACAGTAGATACACAGTACAATAGTTTCCTAACTTACTGAAGGTTATTTTAATAGAATCCTAATCTGTTCACGTTTTAGAGTGTAACACCCAGCATAGGATTTATTTTCCTGAAAGTTTAGACCATAACTTCAGTCATCTTTCAGTAAACAATATTTAAATAAGTGTAGCAGCCTAGCAGCCCAGCGGCTTAGAGGGCTTAGCTGCTAACTATAACTAACCCTGTATAAAAATAGGGTTCAATACAGGGTTAGTTTTCAAAGACCTGCCAAATTTCTAACTTCCTCTATGGGACCAATATCGTATCGCGAAAATTTATCAACTTTCCCATACAAACCTTGAACAGCTACTCGACCTAAATGTATGGGACGGCAGCTTTTTTTTACGATTACTATGTTTTTCTAATGGAGATAATTGTTCAGTCCAATGGTCTGTAAAGATCTATTAACTTATTTTACTCTTAATTTTGCAGATTTAATCATTTTCGCGTTTTTATGGTAAGCAAACAATCAAGTTCATAACTGCAAGATTAAGTATATCAAAGCTGGATACATACGTATGCACAGCTATATACACAATGGCGTACACTTCGCTAATGGTCAATGGAGTAAATGTGACGTGCGAATCGAAATTCAGAGCTTAGTTCAGGCAATCCTTTGTACAGTGAAACATTGAAAGCTAGCTAGCCGGTATTGGGTTTAATAGTTGACCGAAGTATTGTTAAATAAAACATGTACTGTCCTCTAATTTTTTACCTCATTTTCTTTGCTACGTTAATTGGATCAGGGGTAGTTTATTATGAAGCTTTTAGTCTGTATAATTTTTGTACGGCTTTCGAGTGCAATAATCTAGATAAAAAGATAGATAGAAAACTATTTATTATGTACACCTTATGTATTACAGATATAAATGAAATTTTACATTTGGTGATACAATGGGTGATCTTTTCGCTAAAAGCGATATTTTACAGACAACCTTTGGATGGATTATTAGGTACATAAATTATAATTATATTTACAGAATGACTTTTAATTTGGCGTATTCTTTCCAAGACGTGGTAGTGAGATCCATTTGCAAAAATTAAGCACCCCACTATGGGCTGATTTCACCAATGAAATTGAACGCGATCGCGACGGTTAAGAGATGTTAGTGTCATTATTTTCTTTAGAATTAGCTCTTGAACGCGTTTTAGATATGTTGAATGCGTT
This sequence comes from Dasypolia templi, assembly GCA_963555695.1. Classification (NCBI taxonomy): domain Eukaryota; kingdom Metazoa; phylum Arthropoda; class Insecta; order Lepidoptera; family Noctuidae; genus Dasypolia; species Dasypolia templi. Next base: position 18,665,325 of record OY743146.1, on the reverse strand, counting down.
CAGTTTCATTGGTGAAATTGGCACTTAGCATTACCACGTCTTGGAAGGAATACGTCAACAAGACAATCTGTAAATTAAAGTCACTTTTCCCTGTCTGTCTGTGTGAACGCACTGTACTTCTAAACTACGCAACGAATTGAGATGAAGTTTTCACCATGATTTAGAGGGTTATTAAAGGAATCTCATTGTTTTTTCAAGTCTTACACCGCGCAAAGCAGGGCCGGGCCGCTAGTACAAAAAATTAAAACTAATATTTGGCTTTACTTCTAAACGGTTCTCTTAGCAAGCATTAACAAGATGTAACATACTTGAATACCTGCAATCTTTGTTACGGGGCTTCCAGACGCTACTGTAAAAACTTAAGTAATTTGCAGTTTATCATGCTAGTTGATTGCAACAAACCATTTACAGGCACCTGGCCCTCAGATGAAATTAAAACAAAAAGAACTACGTATGTATTTTATTGATCTCGGAAAACTTACAGCAAACTTAAAATATTCCTAAAAAATGTAAGAATAGTTACAAGTCATGTAGGTAAACGTCATACAATGTGAATTTCGTAAAACATGTTATATCTTTTATTATCTTTGCTTTATTTTACGAGCACAAAAACCTATCAAAGTTGTTTGCTCTCCCGAGACACACAATCACTCCCGCTACGAAAGTAAATAAGATAGCAGATTGATATGGACAATTCGTCTTACACAAGGAAAGACTGCTTTCAGCGATAAAGAAAATATAAACCACTTAGTAAATAACAACGTAACAATAGTTAAATAATTTAAGAACACAGAAACAAAATCCGTGAAAGGTTGTGAGAGATACTTTACTCATTTTTAATAAACTACGCTGAATCTTAAAGTGCAGCCAACAGCATACGTTTCTTGTAAGAAATTAATATCGCTTACATAATAAATGAATTATTAAAAAAACGGCCAAGTGCGAGTCGGACTCGCAAACGAACGGTTCTGTACCACCATACAATATTAAACACACACTCTATTTTTTAATAATTGTTGTTTTAGCGAAAAGATACAGCCCTATGACAGACAGACGGACACACAGACAGCGGAGCCCTTGCAACACCACAGGTACCCTAAAAACATTTACATAATTATTTGAACATAATTCAAAGTTTACGTGCTATAAAGTGGTTTATCAAAAAGTCGTCAGTACATTGAAGCTTAATGAATTATGGAATTATACAAACTATAGTAAACACGAACACAAAAAAAAACAGTACCATGAGCACTTAGTTTTGCTATACCGAAATAGCGAGTTCAAAACAGGGAGTCGAAATAGATTTGAAATTCCGTATCCACAAGGGAGATTAAATCTGAGAGTCTCTCCAGTGAATTCACATCGAGTAAATGCCTACTGTCAGATCTCGCTTCTACATCGGAAGTCTATAAATAAGACTTGAGTTAACGAATAAAGAACCGGAGGTTGCTTCAGCAACGGGAACGGTTCAGACAAGTTGTCCCCAACATTGGACATTGAAAAAAGTTAAGATGCATTTCTATTTCAGGAGATGCTGACTTCACCGCAGACGAGAATACAATAGATCTAAAGAAACACTTTTAATGAACTAAGTTTCAAGAATTTCCTGTTCAAAGTTAAAGTTGATCGGTACCTTAGATGACTATGACCATTGTTTCACAACGATTCCAGTTATTACGAGTTACAGTTACAGCCTGTTCCAACCATCCAGGTTTACTCAAGCAAGCCAAATATCTAGTTCAGTGTTGAGGTTAAAATGGCCAGTCGGCGGCCATATTACGTCTAACGGCCATAATTAATTGGTCTTATTAAGTTCTCAACGGCTGTGGCCCTATTAACTTCTCTAGGTTGTTACTAACGGGTTAAACTGTTCAAGAAGTGTTTGGTTTCTTGTGACGTTCGAATAAATACCCTAAGTGATATTTGGTCTAATTAGGGCCAATTTGGAAGGAGGGAATAATGTGGCGGTTTGACATTATTTTCTTTACAAAATTTGTCTAACTGTCTTTATTCCTGAGATAAAAGTTTTCAGACAATTTAATATGAGCCCTAAAACTAGCTATAGGTACTCAAAGTACCTAAGCACAATTTCCTCTTCTCTGTTAGATTAAGGATAAACAATATAGAAAACTGTGTCCATATTTCTCGAAGCACGAGTAGCCTGACCTGGTTGTCGTCGGAAGACTAAAGAAAGTGACAGACAGAATAGACAAAATTACAGATTTATTTTATCCATCTATCGTTTTGTATATTCTTACGTATACAAAACTCGACTCTATGGTGCTTGTGTGACGCGTTACTAAAGCACTAAACTTCGCCAAAGTATAGATTCACCGATTTTATATAATTCTAGAGTGGCCCCGCTTCCGCTGTATGAACTAGTTAACATAATACAACATACGCTGCCTATAAATCCAATCTGTCTTCAGTTGAGAATGGGATCTTCACATGAGAATGTTTGCCTACACGCTACGTATTTGAGAGTTTCTGTTACTCTGTTAGTTCGTGTAACTCTGGTATTGACAGGTACACGAATATATAAGGCAGAGTGCACACTCAAGTTACATCTGTGCTCGACGTGGTGCTTCTACAGAACATCAACCTACGGTTGGACTCTATACAAGTTGTACAAGAGCTCGCTTCAGATCACCGTCCAGTAGTAATGAAACTGGTCCCCCGCATCGGTCTGCCCGACTCCACCCAACCCCCTCCCACCAAAGTGGTAACGGACTGGAGGAAAGTAAGCGAAAGACTGAAATCCACCACGTCGCCTCACTTGGACACCATCCCCGATCACATAGTATCAGTCGCCGACACGACGGCCGCAATCGACTCGTTTACTGAGCACGTTCAATCCGTTTTGACGGATTGTTCACGGGAAATTCCGGTGATGGAAGACCATCGCTGGAAACTACCTACTGACGTACGTGACTTGATAAACGAGAAGAATGCGGCTGTTCGTGCCTACGACTCCTTCCCTTGTGATGCGAACAAAGCCCACATGCGCCATTTACAGCGTGATGTAAAGAAACGCATAGGGGAGGTTCGCTCAGAGGGTTGGAACAAGATGCTCAGTGAACTCGAGCCCACTCACCAAGCCTTCTGGCACCTTCAGAGGAAAATGCGTTCCTCCGAGGAGGTCTCCATGCCTTCCCTCATCCGCCCCGACAAGAGCGTCCTTTTCGACAGCACCGAAAAGGCCGAATGCCTTGCTGACAGCCTAGAGTCCCAATGTTCTCCCAGATCTCAACCAGTAGACCAAGCTCACCTGAACAAGGTCGACGCTGAAGTCGAACGGAGAGCCTCCCTTCCACCCGTCGAAGACCCTGATGATCCTCTGCCTCCCGTCACTCCAGACGAAGTGCAAGACATCATTAAAGGGCTCCACGCTCGTAAAGCTCCCGGGTCGGACGGTATTACCAATAAGGTATATGAACTCCTTCCTGCCCCGCTAATAATGCTTATGACCGCCATCTTCAATTCAATGGCGCCTTGAGCAACAACATCTTCCCACGAGCGTGGAAAGAAGCAACCGTCATCGGTATTCCAAAGCCAGGCAAGCCAAAGTCTGAGCCCTCCAGCTACCGACCCATCAGCTTACTCAATGTTCTCGGCAAAATCTACGAGAGGCTTATTTATAAGCGTCTCAAAGACTATGCTGAAGCAAAGAGCCTCATTCCCAACGAGCAGTTTAGTTTCCGTCCCCAACACTCGAGTATCCACCAGGTCCACCGTATCGTAGCGCACTTGTGTGCTGGTGTGCAGCGTAACGCGACGACGGGTGTGCTATTCTTCGACATAGCAAAGCCTTCGACAAAGTCTGGCACAACGGCTTGTTATATACAAGCTTTACCAACTAGGAGTGCCAGATCGTCTCGTGCTCATCTTACGAGACTTTTTGTCGAATCGCACCTTCCACTATCGCATCGAGGGTGCACTCTCGTCACCTCACCCTGTTCGCCTATAGCGATATCCCACAGAGTAAAAAGGCTCAGTTGGCTCTCTTCGCCAACGACACTGCCGTTTACTATACCGGTTATTGTCCCAATGCTATAGCTCGTACTCTCCAAACCTCCGCAAACGTCTTAGGCGCTTGGTTCCGGAAATGGAGAATCGAGGTCAACCCCGATAAGAGTCAGGCGGTTCTCTTCTCGAGACGTCGTCGAGTCCCACCCCCCCTTCCCAGCCCGATCACTATGTACGGCAAGCCAATACCTTGGGAGAAGCAAGCCAAATACCTAGGCGTGATCCTTGATCAAAACCTAACGTTTAGACAGCACATTAAGGCGGTTCGCGCGCGCGCCGCTTTCGCTCTTGGTAGACTCCACTTCATTCTGACAGCCCGTTGCAAACTGTCACTTAAATGCAAGCTGCGCATCTATTCGTCAGTCATCCGTTCCATCATGACCTATGCCTGCGTTGTATTCGCGCACGATCACCCACGTCGTCTCCATAAGATGCAGACCCTCCAAAACCGTTTCCTCATAAAGGTCACGGGTGTCCGTAATATAGATCTCCACGTAGACCTTAAAATGCCCACCATAAAACAGTTCATGAAACGCTTATCTAAGCGTTTCTTCGACTGTGGCATGAAACACCCAAACCCCTTGATCTCAGCGGCCGCCCGCTACACTCCCTCCCGCATTAGCAGTATTCCCCGATCAAGGCATACCTTAATCGCCCCCGACGACGCCACTACCCTCCTCCAGGAGAGTAGTAAGGCCACCAGCACTCTACGTAAGCCCAAAACCCGATCGCCGTCCAACCGCCCTCGCCGCCGAAGCCCGCCGCGACGCCCAAATCCAAACCCCTCCCGACCCTTGCTCGAGCCAGCAAGCGCCGCTGAGCCTGTAGCTTTAAATTCGTCCCTAAATCACTGAAATCCTGATCCAGCTAGTCCCTTGCTGCTCTTCCAGCGACGCCCTAAGCCGAGGTTTGTACTCTACAGGGGGTGCCCTTAGCGTGTGGTCGCTTAGTTTTTAGTAAGTATTCAAGTTCAAGTCCTGGCTGGAGGCCTTAATTTATTAGGGCAACCACAGGCAAGTCCGTTTAAGCATACGACAACCTCATAGGTTGACCTGCGAGATGCCATTCTCAAAAAAAAAAAAAACAAGTCACATCTGTTTCGTCTACCATAGATAGTAACGTTGTGAAAGTTTTGAGGATGGCTATAAGAGTAGGGGAAGACCAAAGAAATGATGGATGGACTGTGTGAATTATGATATGGCTAGAAAGGGAGGGACTGCCGACTAATAGAGACTTAGGGAAGTAAAAGACATCTTGCGCCATTTAAATTGGGATAAGGACAAGAGAGTGACGATATTGTGAGAAACGTTTTCACATTTTTCAAAACAATTTCTCAAGAGATTTTTGATAACTTGTTTTAACGCGTGTGTCTGCGCCATCACTGCTTTGACTAGCTTGGCGCCGCGGTCTTCCAGGTTAAGAAACTAATGGATAATTGCAAGACCACTTGTGGTTAGCCGCGATGCTCTGAGTAAAGCAAGTCGAACAGGCGCTAAGAGCGTCGACCACAATTAAAAAAGCGTTAAAAAGTCTTAAACTTAAAAAACACTTAAGACTTATGGGGGATTTCCGTTAAGGTTCTTGGAGATATTATTGACACAATTGCTCCTGTCCTAACAGGCATATTTAATCAATGTTTGGACAGCGGTACGTTCCCTGATTTTATGAAACATAGTAAAGTAATACCAATTTTCAAATCGGGTAGTAAGAGTGATCCCTCTAATTATAGACCTATATCTGTGCTACCAGCATTGAGTAAAATCTATGAATAAATCATGCTAGACCAGATGTTGCCACATTTTAATTCAAATGGAATTTTACATAGTCGCTAGTTTGGTTTCACGAAAGGTAGGTCGACGACTGATGCGGGAGTAAAACTCATCAGTCACATTTTGGAATCCTGGGAGAAGTCCTAGGATGCAATTGGCATTTTCTGTGACCTCTCTAAAGTGTTTGACTGCGTTGCTCAACGCAATACACTGATCTGTAAATTACACCACTACGGAATTCGTGGACAATCCGCTAATCATGTTCTTTCCTATCTATCAAACAGGCAACTAAAAGTAAACGTTAACGGGTCAACGTCCTCGGGGTCCTTACTTAAGATGGGCGTGCCTCAAAGTTCAATTCTTGGCCCTTTCTTATTTCTAGTTTATATTAATGACCTTCCTTACATGATGGCTAACTAAACAGATAAAACTTTATTCGCTGATGACACTTCTCTTATTTTTTAAATAGATAAAAAAAAGATACGGATGTCTTACATGTGAATGATAGTCTGGCTGTTCTTTCGAAATGGTCTTAAGTTCTCATTATCAAATGTAACTCAAGTGGGTTTACATTTAAAATTTGATGGCAAGAAAGAAGATACTATTACGGAAACTGTATATCTAGGAAGTACTTTAGATTCAAAATTGCAATGGGGCGCTCACATTAGAGGTCAGGTAAATTAAGTTCAGCTGCATATGCAGTACGAAAAATAAGGCAGTTGACCGATATAGCCACAGCTAGGTTGATAAACTTTGCTTATTTCCACAGTATTATGTCTTATGGCGTTCTGATGTGGGGATCAGCAGCTGACGTAGATTTAATTTTCATTTTACAAAAGAGGGCAATCCGTGCGGTCTATGAAATGGGTCCTCACTAGGCTCTTAGAAACAAATTAAAATAAATTTATATCTAACTCTGCCTTATCTTTATATCTTAGAACGTATTTTTTATGTTCGCAAAAACTTAGGACTTTTTAAAGCTATTTACATATTATAAATACACGTAATAAAAATGAAATTGTTATACCCAAATTTAGATTGACTTAAACAAGCCAGTCATTTCTGATAAACAATATCCGCTTTTATAACAAGTTCCCAAACTCGGTTACAGAACTTAGCGATGCAAAGTTCAAAACCCACATCAAACGTGTCCTTATCAAAAAAACATATTATAAGATTAAAGACTACGACGAAGACAAGGAAGTTTGGCAATATTTCCTTCTGCACATGTGGCTTCACTCACTAGGTAAATTTCTAATAACTGCTCCCAAATAACGGTGTTTAACTTTTAGTTTTTATTATTAGATATTAAATTTTTACATAACTCTGACATAATTTTATCAGGGTTTGACATTATATACTTACAATTTTAATTTCAACTCTCCATTATTGGCTTTTGGTTTACATTTTTTTATTTATTTTACGTTTCGATTATTTTATATTTTGAAAATGTAAGAATGTTGTAGGCCTTGTAGATTGTAAGTTTATAGACCATAGTCTATTTATTAAACATATAGTACTTGTTGACAAGCCTACACTGTCCTTCCGTACCTATTAACATTGTTATTTGAAAACATTGTGAAAGACAATATTTTTTAAAGAGTAACCATGGAGTTTCTTGCCGGCTCTTCTCCATAGGAAACGACCAATTGGAACCGTGCACCTAGATTCTGACGTTTCATAAGTGCCCATGTAGGTTTTATGTGAAACAAAATATTCTGATTTTGATTTTGACCCCGGCTCACTTCTTAGCAAGTGGCAACATAATCTCAGAACACGGTGGCAATGCGTCAAGTGCTATCAAAAATCTATCAAGAAATATGGAATAAGTGGAAGACTGCCTACCTCTCGCAGCTTTCTACGAGGGCCAAATGGCGACAGCATCAAAAAGATCTCAATCTTAACGACATTGTTAATGTAAAGGACGAGAACCTTCCACCAGGAAAATGGAGTCTAGGTCGCGTGGTAGCGCTGCATCTTGGAAGTGACGTCACGCTTAAAACAAAAACGGGCTCTTAAAACGCCCTTTTTAAAATGTCCTTACTGCAAAGAAATAAAAACTGTTAAGATCCAAATGCCCAAAAAGTTGATAATACATTGCCCGCGGCGAAGAAAAAACATCCTACTTCATTCTCAGCTATGGTTTAATCTTTAACATTATTTTTGCTGACACTAATAAAGCTGCCTCGTTGGTCTAGTTGTCGCAATCGCTACTGCTGAGCATGAGGTCCTGGGTTCGATTTCCAGGTCAGGCATTGTGTTATTGGGTTTTTCTATCTGGAATTTCTCAGTAGCAACCCGGAGTCTGGATTTGTGTCCGGTTGATGGCAATAGGCTCGCCCCCTATTACATGGAAATTACACATAACTGGCGAAATGTGGGTGTACAGTAACACCTCTGCCCAACCCTTCGGGGAAACAAGGCGTGATGTTATGTTACATATAAACACCGCTCAAGCATATTACAACTTCTCCCTGCTGACAAACAATAGTCTACTTCGAAAAATGCTTCAGTCAGTCTGCATCCTGCCTTACTCTGCTATTGATAGGTAAACAAATACGAGTCAAAGTTCGAACATGTCTAGCTTATGCTTTCCAGTTTGGTTTGATTTAAAAATAGATTAGTTTAGTCTACAAACATGCGAATGTCTAAAATCTGTCTAACATGGAATGAACATACCGATGATTGACAGTGACGTTGACATGATTGGTAGGGCTAACACGATTAGACTGTGATTACCAATTTGACAGGCTTGCGTTGTAATCATGTCAATTTAAATGGCGTGTTACGTCATTTTATGCGGGAAGCCAATGTTCCATAAATTAATCTTCTTTTATCAAAAAAAGGCACCTACATAATGTAGGTGCCTTTTTTTGCAGATTTGGTTTGGGTTTTTGGTTTCTGCAGATTGACATAATGTCAATCTGCAGAAACGATATGCACGTATGTACTAGACCTGTAATATTATTATTTGTACTTATAAACTCCGATAGATATGTAAGCACATTTGATGTAGCCTTGAATAAATCAACTGACTATCAGGAACCAATTAAGTGGCATTAAACAGCTGTTTAGTTCTCACAATACTATTTACAAAAGAAATCGATACATTGTTCCTTTTGTAAAAGGTATTTGTGGAACACGGAACACCTAGTTCAAATAACGCTTTGCCACCGTACCATCGCTTGGATGGTTGTTTATTTAACGATTACTGGTGTATTTTGTGTAGGTCCACTTTCGCACGGACGTAAAAATATCGCGGTGGGATTTTTTGCGCACTACGCGATATATTTACATCCGTGCGAACGTGGTATAAGTTGCAAGTTAGGCAATTAAAATAACACTTTCCTAATTATGACGGTACTAAATCATACCAAGTGGGTTTAATTTTAGTTCCCGCCAAGTATTCGAGTAATCGCAATACAATTTTAGATTGTTTCCAGAACACTGACGATCCTTATTCGTACCATTCGCGCTAACCAATGACAGCCGTTAATCTGAAATATAGCGATTTACGGCCGGTAAAGGGTTGAATAATGGTTTGCCAACATACTAACCCTTGAATGGCTTGTTTATATTATGATTACGAGTGTATTTTGTGTAAGTGAGAATCAAGTTCCAACAGAGGAAGAAACGGGCTATCGCAAAGACAAACGCGACGAATTGACTAACAGTCCTAAATATAAAAGAATAAAATATTCATACACAGTTACAACTCCTTTTTGTTTCCGATACATATAATAAGCGTTGCTACTTAATTATAAATCCGTAATTGGCTGTAAGATTAGTTTATTTATTTTAAGTGAAATTGATAAAGAGCTGTGGATTTTGTGAATATATAAATACGACGGAAATGTAGCTCACACTTGCTATAGGTAATTAAACTAATAGATCAAGTAATAGTCGTAAGAGGACATAAAAGACACAAAAAATATTAACACACTATGTTCTACCCGCGACTTTGTCCGCGTGTTTCTTGCACCCAAGACTTACCACGTCGCTTCGGCCGCGCTATCACATCGTTTTCGCAGAGCGTTCTTTCTGACTTTCTTTCTTATAACTCAGCTCGTAAGGGTCATAGCGTGATGTTAAATAGCCTTATTCTTTTTCGGTGGGAAATCATCAAATGACTTCTCCCGCTCTGGGTGGAGCGGGAGGGCGTGTCAGACTTTTACTGACTAAAACCCACCCGTGTTCCTTCAGTTGCCTGTGCCAGGGCCACGGTTATCTCTATCGAATTACCCGCGACCCTGAGGCGTCGGCCCTATTGGACCCCGAAACACGACGCGCCGTCGACCCGGGCCTGGTCCTTACCGGACGGCGAGCTACCCATTGCTCGCCATCCGCAAGCCCGCGCCTACGGTAGCCGGGAATCTGCTTGCGATTCCCGACGCCCAGGGCGTCTCCTGCGGCGGCTAGTGGGGGCGTGAGGGCGCAAGGCTCTCTCCCTCACGCGCTCCGCCTCCTTCTTCGCGAGCATTAATGCTTCGCAGAAGGAGGTGACGGCTTTCCATTCCCTCTCGCTCCATACCATAGCCTGTACCAGGGCCGGACGCGAGAGGTCGCCGCCGCCGATCACCTCTGCGAGGACACTGCAGTGCTCCGCCCAAGCTGGGCAGACCTCCACCGTATGCTCCACCGTGTCCTCCGCGCGATCCACACAATGGTGACACCCGGGCGTTTCCTCCCGCCTTATGCGAAACAGGAACCTCCCGAAACAACCGTGTCCGGTGAGGACCTGTGTCAGGCGGAAGGTGAGGACGCCGTGGCGCCTCTCCAACCACTCCTAAAAGAGGGTCCCCTCTTACCGCCGCTATTGTGGCGTGCCCAATGTTAAATAGCCTATAATCTTCTTCAGGAATTGGTCTATAAAATGCAAATTTTCCAAATCCGACCGGTAGTTCTAAAGATTACCTATACATACAAACTTACAAAAAAACAAACAAACTTTACCTCTTTATAATATTAATCCAAGTAGATAACACAACGTCACACCTATTTTCCCCGAACGGTTAGGCAGAGGTCCTACCTGCAGTACACCAATCTACATGGTCTGATTATGTCTCGACTCTAGACTTTAACAGAGACTGTGACCTCAAAGTTTGTTTCGGCCTTTCTTCTCAGAGTAATTAGATAGGAATCGCTGATCTCATCTAGTTTGAAACTAATATGATTGATGTGTAAAAGTGTTTGTACAAACCTACTAACAGAAATAAAATCATAAACCAAAAACTATGAATTGTGAGTCATCATCTGCCTGTCCTTGTCTCATGTTTCATGGGGTCAAAACGTGTTGCACAACACGTTTACTTTTCCATTCTCCCCTATTAACCATCACACTATCATTCACTCCCTTCAAAAATATTAATTGTGAGTCATATCTCTCTGTCCTTGTCTCATGTTTCTTGGGGTCAAAATATGTAGCGCAACACGTTCACTTCTTCCACTCTTCCTTATCAACCACCACGCTATCATCACTCCCCTCGAAAATATTAATTATGTATCAAAGACGTATATCACAATACTCTGAACTTAGGAATTCATCATCATCTGCCTACCCTTTTTACAAGTTTGTTGAGTTCGACTTCCAGTCTTACCGGTGCAGTTGAATACCAGTAGTTTACATGGCGCGACTGCCTCTCTGACATCCACAACCCAGTTACTGGGAACTACGTTACCTCTTGTAGGAAAGAAAAGAAAGAAAAGAAAGAAAAGAAAGAAAAGAAAGAAAAGAAAGAAAAGAAAGAAAAGAAAGAAAGAAAAGAAAGAAAAGAAAGAAAGAAAAGAAAGAAAAGAAAGAAAAGAAAGAAAAGAAAGAAAAGAAAGAAAGAAAAATGTTTATTCTGAACAAACAAAATGCACATTACAAAAAAATTAATTACATAAAATACAAACATTTAAAGTAGCCCAAAAGCCTCGTATTCAAGAAATAAAAGTAGGTAAAATTTGTTGTCAGAATTTAGAAATTCTCACCTATTTAAGCCAAGCGAGTCTGGAAAGCGAAGGCAGGAACCGTCCTAAGGGGCCTATTAGAGTTAAAGCAAGGGGGCTAATTTGCGACACACACTTACATTCTTTAAATATAGAGGTAATAAATAAATACAGCGTTTAGCTCTGCCATAAATGGAATTTTCCGCAAGTAGTTTAAGCCAACGTTCATCCAGATGTAATAAGCATACTAACTTATTTGCTACACACATTCATATTCTTACAGAAAACACTAACCGCTCTGCCATAAATGCAATTACTCGCATTAGTTTAAATCAATGTTCACCCAGATAGATAACGCTCTTGGCTAAAATTAACGTATTTAAGAGGTTTCTTTTTCTGTTTTCCTCAAACGAAATTAATGTGTCCCCAGAGAAAATGACATCTTTCAAACCGGAGCTCACTGAGTGACGTGGCATCAGATAGCTGAATTTATTCTCAGATACTTTTTCACAGAAAACATAAAAACTGGCCAAGTACGAGTCGGACTCGTATACGTACCACGACCACGAGGCAAAAAAGTCGTTCGTTGTATGGAGATTTTGTAACTTCATTTTATTTTTATAATATTATTTAGACTTATTATTAGGGTTTCGTTGGCACCCAATAGGTACGGAACCCTAATAAAAAGTAACTTTATTTTTAGTAATCCACTTTTTATTTTAGGTTTGTATGTATATTATATCTTGGGTTTTAATTACCGTATTACCAAGTAACTGGGTTGTATAGGTCAGATGGGCACTAGCTTCATAAAAAATACGTATTGTATTCTACAATATTTTTATTTTTTAGGTCCATGAAATTTCTGTTCCATGAAGGAATGGAACCTGCTATCCGTAGCTACAGTCATCCACTAATCGAGCAATTAAAGTACCTCGGGTTAAAAAATTACCTAAAGTAAAGCACTAAATTAAATGGTGCAGCCATTTATTTTTAAAGTGCATTTTCGCAATTAAATTTTCAGCAAATGACGCTGCTAAATGATGCAATGAAATGCTCGCAAATTGCTTTTTGCTCTTTTTTCTCTAAGCTTAAAATAAAGTGGTCCTTTTGACCCGCTTTAGTATAGAAAAACAATTTTTTAAACGATAAGTTAACTTCCAAACTAAATATTATAAATGAGAAACGTAAGTTTGTTTGTTACGCTTTCACACCAAAACGGTTGAACGGATTTGGTTGAATTTTGGCACACAGATAGACCATTACCTAGGTAAGAACAAAGGCTACTTTTATCCTGGATTGCAAACGAAATCGCTGGCCACAACTAGGTCGTATGTAAAGAAAACTTATATCTACCTACCAGTGTCCTATACGAGTGTTGCTACAAAATTCTTCGAGGAGATGAAATATTCAAGAACGATAGATATTATAGGCAATACGTAATTGTACAACGTCAAAGTAGTAAATGCCCGTTTATTAGCAAATAATCCACATTAACCTATTATTTATTTTCAAAGAAGTGTAAATGATTAAGAAACCCATAATGAGAAGTAAGTTTATAAAATAGGAAATTCTTACGCCTTTTGATACATAATGGTAGGCCATTCAATAACAACCTGCTTTAATGGGCAGTTTGGTGTTAATGACACCATTTTCGTCCAACTAATGACCTAAACTTCTACAATATTGATCTTGTCCCGGGCCGGTAAGTATAGCTATACCTACAGTACCTACCTACATTAATTAGTTTTGGAAGTAAATTGATCACAACTTATAGGAACATTTTACTTCGTTGACAGAGAGAAAAAGATCTTATTTCACAAATAATTCCTTTTTTTTTTCGTTCTTTATGCCCCAGTACGCCGTATTTCTCTCTCTGAATAATTTTCTAATGTATTACATCCTGTTGCGAGCCCTTTATGTGGCTGAGCCCAAAAGCTTATTCTATCAAAGTCAAATATCTCTTGACTTGTTGAAAGAAATCGGCACTTAGGTAAATTAATTTTCAGGAGACCTTTGTAACGATGATATTACGGACACGTTCTGTAAGGTACGAGGTATATCTTAATTAATATCAGATTTCGGGTTTAGGAATAGCTACCTCTTAATAATGATATCATCCGCTTTAGTAATAACTTAATTCGATTAAGTATACTTATTTTTTTTTTTCGAAAAATAAATTTCTTATTTCATAGAATTAAGAAAATAGAAAAAAAAAATTAAAATCCATTTCTACCTTTCTAATTAAATGGAATTAAGAATAGTAAGAGCAAAAACCTATTCAATTATATTAAAAACAATGCTATTTCGATTCCCTTTGTTCCCTTTCTTTGTAAAAACAATTTGACGTTGATAGTATTAGTATTTAAAATAAAATTCTTCCTGGAAAAAACTCAGTTGTTTGCATAGGAAAGCGTAAATTATTTTAACTCCGGTCTGAAATTCATTAGGTAAGATTTCTCTAATTATTCAAAGTGGGTTCTGCTGTTCCTTTGTCCGATATAATGAGGTGAGAGCCTTTATCCAGCATCAACCCTACTTCATAGCCATCACTGTCAGAAATCCGGAATTACCACTCGACTCTTGACCCCACCATGCCAAATGTCCTAATCCGACAAGTATTAAGAATAATCCCTTCATTGCTAGTGAGAGACAACTTTCAATTTCATAACCTGAATACTTTTATCCCTCAGTGTGTTATAAAAGAAGAATATTGCTTATGAAATAGAATTTTATAGCAGTTAACGCCTAAAAGTTTATTTTTGGATTACTTTAAATTTGTACCTAATCTAAGTTTGTATTGCTCACGTTGGTAGGGAAAAGTGTCCGAGATAGGTATTTGTTAATAACTAGCACTTCGCCCGCGACTTCGTCCGCGCCGATTTCGTATCTCCTACAAAATGTAGCACCACCTCCACCCCTTTTTTTTAATGTAGTTTTTGGAAAATTCATGATTAAAGATTTTTTACTTCCAGACTTAATCCAGACACGCAGTGTCCTCCTTCCCTAAACAATTAACTACCTCATTTTGCAGTTACCTTTTATAAAAACCATTTTTTTTTAATTCTTAATTTTTTGTCAAGTTTTAATACCGTTATTAAAGGTAACCATCGGACAGCGCGTTAAGATTTTTCCGTACAAATTTTAGCACCCTCTAAAATTTCTTTGAATCATAGTTTTAAAAACTTAACAATGACAAAAACATTATTCATTTAAGAATATATTTGGGTTATTAAATCATGAAATAAGATATTTCACACAATCAAATTTTGAAAATCCCTTGACAGGTCGAATTCCCTAAAACCCTTTCCTAAAATTCGCCTAAATTATAAGGGACCCTTAATTTCTGATATGTCAGTCTTCAGCACTTCGTTCGCGTGAATTTCGTACTAATCCTTCACGTGTCACAACCCTTTTAAATTGCAGTAATAATGATTAAGATTTTTTATCATTTATTTATTTATTTTCATAAAACATATAAAACATGGTATACAAAGGTGATAAACGAGTAAAGAATGAGATCATAAATTATTAACACAACTAATGTTCAAGATATTCCTTAATGCTATAAAAATATGATTTTTTTGCCATTTAAACAAATACATTTTAAACAGTCTGCTATTTAGTAATTTAAGTTTACATGATAATTTGTTATATATTGGAACTTGAAACTTATGTATAATTTGTTATTTATACATAAGTCTCGAGTTATTTCAACAAATGAATAAGATTTTTCATATAAACTGTATTCCTTCTTTTCACCCCAGTGATGGAATTTTGGAATATCATTTGCACACATGACTTAATAATTATTTATTATCCAAATTTTAGAGTTAATCAAACCACGCAGTAAAATCCTCCCCTATGAAATTGACACCCCCAAAAAAAGAAGTAGTTGAGAAAAACTCAATATTACAAACTTTATAATTAACTTAGATTCGTCCCCCCGTTTGTTACGCGAACAAAATATGTGATCTGTCAATTATGTGGCAAGTTTCAAGTTAATTAACTCAAGGAATGAGATTTTTAATTCAAACAAAATCCCCCATTTTCACCCCCTTTAAAGTGCTCCCCTACATTGTTACAGGAAGCCGTGTGCAAATTTCACAATCCTAGTCCCAGTAATTTCGGCTGTGCGTTGATATGTCAGTCAGTCAGTTTTTCCTTGTATCTTTGATGTCAGCGCTGGGGTAGCTGCCCCGTTGGTATCGTGGTCGCAAGCGCAACAGCTGAGCATGGGGTCCAAGGTTCCCAGGTCGGTCAAAGTGTTTTTGGGTTTTTATTTGAGAATTTCTCAGTAGCGGCCCGGAGTTCGGAAGTTGGCGGTGCGATACCCCTAGCATCGGACTATAAGAGTGAGTGCACATATGTGTAGCAGACACTTAGGTGCACTATAATATTTCCCGCGCCGAAAGACAGTCTCCGTTGTGATTGGCTGCCATGGCCGAAATACGGTGTGGCAAGCAAAAGTAGCTTTGGTATATTACCTATGTTTTTATTTATCAATAAAAGGTACCTAAAGTTATACGGGACCGGACTAATTACTATTTGTAAGTAGCACGTATTTTCAATGCCAGTCTCCCTTTCTGATAGGATTTCAATTACTTTGACAAATCATTAATGTTTATCCCAAACCTCGTTTCGATACGCTCGTTTGCTCGGTTGCGTTTACTGATACCTATGTTTTAATATCAACGAAAACGAATGAAAGCGTTTTATCAAGATTTTTTACACAATTGCTGTAAAATTCAATCTGTCTGACCATTAATAATACTAATAATGAATCAATATTTCAGGCTACACCTTACCTTACCAACTAACATATTTAAAGTATAAAACAAAATTTTGTTAATATATATATATATAGCTTAAAACTATGTTAGTAGCACTTCCCTAGCTTGTTCTTGTGCTGTCCTGTGGTACGTGTCCGCGGAAGCGACGGAAGACCACATACTGAGGCCAAAAGTCTTCTTCCATGACGACGGGCAGATATCAATTCGGTACGCGCACCACGAACATTTTGAAGTAGACGTTGCGGTGAGACTCCAGTAACTGCACCCTCGTCTTCTGGCGCACGTACTCTACGATGTCTTCCGCCTTAGTAGTGTAGTGCAGGCGGGAGATGTACACCGGTGTGTTCGGCTTTGCGGCGCGCAAGCTGACTTCGGGCATCGCCCAACTATTTTGGGATCGGCTTCTGGTCTGACCGGATGCGGCTGTATACCAGTATTATACATGGCGGCTGCCTATCTGACCAACACAACCCAGTTACTGGGTAACACGATACCCCTTCGTAAGGCAGGTTATCAGACTTTTTTGGCTTCTGACTAACCGTAACGACTGTCGAAGATCTACGAAAGACAGCCGGGGCCAACGGCTTAACGTGTTTTCCGAGGAGTCTTGATATGTAAAGGATGGTCACCCATCCACGAACCGACCGCGGCAAGGGTAGCTTAACCTTCGATCGACCCTTGAGGCTTTATGATTATTTGGTTATTTTTATCTCGCATCAGCTAGATAGCTACTAGATTGTCTAAACACTGGTAGCTAATTAGCTGATGCATGTGTATATATCGCTTGGAGACATTTAATCTGTCCAGTCGTTCTTGAAGCACTTCGGTGTGGGAGTCGTCACAACATTTTGCGGGAGCCTATTCTATGCTGTGACAATCCGGTTAAACAAGTAATCCTTCAAAAGCTTTTTCTTTGATGCATTTTTCCATGATAACATAACATAACATCACGCCTGTAATCCCAGAAGGGTTAGGCAGAAGTGTGCCTATAGTACACCCACAATTCGCCAGTTATGCTTAAGTCCCATGTAATAGGGGGCGAGCCTGTTGCCATCAACCTGGCACAAACCCAGACTCCGGGCTGCTACTGAGAAATTCTAGATAGAAAAACCCAATAACACTTTGCCCGACCTGCGAATCGAACCCAGGACCTAATGCTCAGCAGTAGCTCTTGCGACCACTAGACCTACGAGGCAAATCCATGATGTCAACTAAATAAAAAAGTAATAAGTAAGTAGAATACCTAGATAGATTTTTAGGTAATGGCAGGGGAATTAACAGCTAATGAAAATGACTGCCAACTTAAATTATCCGTATATTCAATTCAGAACTGTCATTCTTTGCCTTGAAATTACTATAATACACGGCAAGTTGACGTAGGCGTCAGTAAGTTTCGGGAAAATTCAATTCAAACTCTTGAACGCTGCAACAAAAAGTGAATCACGATTCAACTTATCTTTTACGTGAATTCTGATAGCATTTATTATTATTTGTGTACGGTAAGCTGCTAAATCCTCAGCACTAGATCAGAATAAGTTAACAATAGACTATGAACGTGAATAAGAAATGGGGTACTTGAGAGATAAACGAAACACGAAGCTTACGATGTTAACATAATGTATATCGCAGCATTCGCAGCCACTATAGCAGACCCTGACGATATATCACAGGATACCTGTAGATAAATAAATACGGTACCTACTGAGTGCTGCTATATAAAGTATAGCATTTTATAGACAAAACATTATCCGTTGTAGGAGGGATAGAGTGTTGACTGAAAGCTGTTTTCGATGCATTGTCCTAGGAGAGCGGAAACGTTCGGTGTAGTTTTGCAATCCTACTTACCTATACCTATGTTGTGTTTAGACGGTGTTATTCGACAGAAAAAAAACAGTTTTATACACTGTTAATTTCGTTTGGAATCACCCCAGTTAAAAATCAAGTAGATCGTGAGAACCAAAATCGTACATGGTTGTTTCTTGTGAAATGACAATTTGACAATAAGGATAAACGAAACGCGAAGCTTAACGACGACGTTAATATAACGTGTATTGCAGTCACTATTACAAACCCTGACGATATATCACAGGACACAAGTACGAATCTATCCAGTACTGTTACTGCACAAAGTTGAGCATTTTTATAAACAAAACACTTTCCTTTATATAGGAAATGTTGAGTGAAAGCTGTTTTCGCATTAGCGTCCTTTGACAGAGAATAATGCAACGAAATGCTACGTGATGCTTACAAGGAGTTTCTTACGCTGTGACGGCCAAAATGGTAACAAATGCAGTTTTCTACCAATAATGAAAACAATACATTGTGATATTGTGTTTTGCTGAATGCTTAATAATTCCATGATGCTTACGTAGGTAAGCATCATGGAATTATTTTACCTGCTTTAAACAATGTCAGAAGATTTTGAATGCTCAACAGACACTGATTTGCATGTTGTAAAAGTTTATTGGTACCAATGTAGACATTACGTAGAACAAAGTTTAGTAGGTACGGTTGCTTCGGGATACCAATGTGCTGCTGTGCTACTTACAAGTAACTAGGTTGAGATTGGTTGCATCGTGTATGAAATACTAGTGCAGTGTTATTAGGCTGTGGCGGCATCTACACCGCCACATGCGAACAAACGCATCAATCCTGCATCGCGCAAGCAGAGTTTACCGCGCAGATAGCATATATACAACTTCCCGACAACAATCATCGGTCAGTTGCCCACCAGATACGACATCCATCTGGTCGGAGGATCCTCCCTTTTCCAAGAGTATGATTGAACTTTATACCCTGTTCCTCATATCTCTTCACTGGTGACCCCGACGTGATGAACATTATCTCTTCACTGGTGACCCCGACGTGATGAACATTATCTCTTCACTGGTGACCCCAAGTATGAACGTCAGCGCAGCCTTCGTGCAACTACTTCAGCGTGACGTCATCATCATCACTCCCGCAAGTCACACAACCAGCCAGCAACCACGGCTTGAACGGTTGTCCTGACCATCAGCATGCAGCGCAAGCGCATACCTGGTTATCACCTTCAGCCTCATCAGCAACCTTGGCACAGCACACTGCACATTCGGCCGGTCCACAAGCAGAGCGCTTAATCCCTCTCCTGGTCGACAGCAGCAGTCAACCACCCCGACTCACTGGGGCATCTTCGCAGACAGTTCCGACTCACCGCAAACTATGCGACACCCGGTTCCAACCCACTGGAACCCAACTGGCATTGGCAAGCATCGCAAGATACAAGACTTAGTCCACTATCGACCTCCGGTCTTCGGAGGGGAGTGATGTGGCGGCATCTACACCGCCACATGCGAACAAACGCATCAATCCTGCATCGCGCAAGCAGAGTTTACCGCGCAGATAGCATATAATATACAACTTCCCGACAACAATCATCGGGCAGTTGCCCACCAGATACGACATCCATCTGGTCGGACGATCCTCCCTTTTCCAAGAGTATGATTGAACTTTATACCCTGTTCCTCATATCTCTTCACTGGTGACCCCGACGTGATGAACATTATCTCTTCAAGGCTATTCATTGGGTTTTGAATTTGTATCGGGTTGCTTTTGAGTAGCTTCGTGGACGACGAGCTTTATAGTTTCCATTCGTCGCTCTCGTAGGACGATGACCAAAGTAAATAGACGTACAATGTTATTTTTGTCCTTTTAATCCCTCTAGGCTACGACCACCTTTGTGATACTATTACTCTGAGCGCATTGTGTCGCTGACTTTGTTTTCATAGCCTATTTGTTCCCTCCGTCCACCATTGAAGTTTATTATTATGAGGCTTTCTTCAAAGGAAACTGCAGGATCTAATATTGCAAAGAGGTTATGTACAGTGAATCGCACTTCAGAAGTAACAGTTGGATATTGACAGGTGTATATGTCGTAGCATCAAAGGTGATTTTCGTTGTCGTAGTGTTACCTACCACTGATGTGCTGTTGACTGTAAAGTCTGGGAAATTAAAGGAAAATTAATATTGAAATCACAACTGACAGTCAATTGCCGTAATTAAAAACTTTAAAATTAAAGTCGCCGTCTCAGCTCGGTCACCATCAAATGTCAAATAAGTATGAACATTCGAGATGTTTTTGACAGATTGAGAATGTGATTTAAATGAGAACGTTCTTAAAAATACGAAATTGCTCCTCTGTTATCCTAACTATCCTAACTTAATATTGTAAATACGGGGAGTAAGTTTGTTTATTACGCTTTCACGCCAATACGGCTGAACGGAGTTGGATACAATTTGGCATACAGATAGACCATGACACGCTTAAGAAAGGACATAGGCTACTTTTTATCCTTGATCGCAGACAAAGTCACGGGCAACGGTGACTTTTTTGCTAATCGTATGAAAAAGCTCTAACGCGTTAAATTGACGTAGCGTTTAAATTTGCTAAGCAAATCATAGGAAAAAGCAAATTATACAATTGTTCTCCCACTCATGCCTGTGTCTACCAATATAATGATTCTAGTCTTCTACATCAAAGAATCTACTTACTTCTTTTACATTTTCTCGTTCAATGTCAGTTCATTTAAATAAATTGTGCGAAGTGTTTCTTGTGTAGCTATTTTTTTGTTGTGCGACGTCCTCTAGGTAATGTGCTTGTTTCGTAATTTCCAATTTATTTGAAAAGAAAAAGAAAACGTAACATGTCTTTTGACGTTTACGTTGGTCTTACATTTAGTTTAAAATATACTACATAAAGAAAAGAATGTAGGCGTGGCTGTACTCCTACGTCATCAACAGTTCTGCAGAAAATCGTTTTTTGTTTTACCATTCTATTTCTGTATATTAACCGCTAATTGCTCGAAAAATAATGTGAAGGGAAACGATTCTGAGACGAATCTGCAATAGCATTTTTTGGTGTTAATTCAGGACAATTAAATGTAGAGCAAAATATAATTTTCCGATGTTGTAGTCGATCTAATGTTGTAGTAATTTCAACAATCAAAAAACAACACTAGTAATTTGGATATACGGACACTTTAAATTTGTTGTGCAATTCACTTCATCATCATCGAGTCATCATCATCATCATCATTTCAGCCGAAAGACGTCCACTGCTGGACATAGGCCTCCCTCAAACACCGCCACTTTGAACGGTTCTAAGCTTCCCGCATCCAGCGGATTCCTGCGGCCTTCACAAGGTCATCGGTCCACCTTGTGCTCCCACAAGGTGGACCGATGACCTTGTGAAGGCCTTCCAACGCTACGTCTTCGCGCGTCTACGCGATCACCACATAGAACCTTTCGGCCCCCTCGGCCATCTGTTCTGCGAGCAATGTTCCCTGCCCACTGCCACTTAAGTTTGGCAATTCTTCAGGCTATGTCGGTTACTTAGGTCAACAAATTAGGTTAAAATATTGAGCATGCCTAGGTATTTTTAATGTCTGTTTAATAAGGTAATCTTATAATCAAAACTATCTGCAGGTTATTTGAATTATTTAACTTAGCATTAATGCAGGGCAGAGTTAAAAATTCAAGTAAATAATTGAACACTGTTGAGGACGAACTTTACGTTTTACGAATGGATCTAAATGAGTGCAAAGTTTGAATAACTTCTCCTTTCTTCTATTAAGCTGCCCAGGGGTGCGAATTAACTCTTTGTTGTAACATTAATTAGTTCATGGTAAAGTTGTAACAAATTGGCTATGATAGAAAATTCAGCAGAGCCTGTTTGTTTTTGCAGTCATAAAATTTATAATACGACAAAAGCGCCAACTGACAAGATCAGACAGACAATAAAAAAAACATCTGGAGACACACGTAATATAATAAGGCATAAATCGAACAGATTACGTGCGATTCCGGATTTTTTTTATTACCAGGCCACTTAGAAAGTATTGCATTAAAAAGTTTTTATGTGTGCTCTCATATTTTTTTATTTGAGATTGAAAAACTTGTTGTGAGGTGCAAATACCAGGCCACTCAGAAAACATTGCGAAAAACAGTTTTTATGTATAAAGAGACTGGCCAGTTATGTCCACTTTGAAAATATGATTATTTGTAATTAAAAATAGGTGGGTACGTTCCAATTTCAAAATTTCCCTCCACAATGTTTGCGAGCTAATTTAAATTATCTCATTAAAAATCGATCTGCGCCGAGGAACATTTTCGCGGTATGGTTTTACGATTTCAAGTGTCGCCTGAAACACGATGAATCGTACGATAGACTTAGGCCCTTCTAAGTCAACCATGTACTGTTGGTATAACGAATTCAAGCCCGGTCGACTAACTTTGGGGGATGAATAAAGAAGTAGTCGCCCTTTGACGGCTGTTACGGAAGAAAACGTGCTACCAGTGAAAAATTTAATCCAAGACTGTACGCGAGTTACGTATCTAGAGATTCAGCACATACTGTAGGTTGGATCGGGAAGCCTTCACGAAATTCTACACGTGCATCTTTGCGTGAGGAGAATAGTTCTCCTGCTGGGTGCCTCACAACCTCACCGATCCTCAGAAGCAGGCCCGGGTAACCGGTTATGATGTTGTAAACACGCCACCATTCCAGGTGTTTACAACATCATTACCGGTGATGAGCCTTGGATTTATTAATACGATACAGAAACAAAGCGCCAGTCGACGGTTTTTGGTGTTTCAAAACGAATCAACGTGAATCGATCTAGAAGCGGGAGGAAGATATTGATCGCGAACTTTTTCAATTTGACTGGCTCTTGGATATAATATTTGCTTACTCCTATCATCTCTTTATCATTCGATATCTAGGTACTCAATTGACTATCAGTCTGTCAATAAGTAGAAAATAATTAATAATGTCGGAAATTATTTCAAGCCTTAATTTCCTATTTATTAATTCCTTGTTACATGATATCCATTATTGTTATACCGGTTATAATTAATTGCGTGACTGACATTTGGCAGTTTAATTATATCGGCTTGTAGCTGATATTTCCCGGAAGGTTTAAATTGTCGAAAGCAATTTCTAAGCAATTTACTTGTAATTTTGTTAGTTTTTGTCGTAGAATGTCAAACCATTTTCGCTACGGTTCACTTGGAGTGTAATAAAGGTTAGACGATGTGTCTATTGAATCAGGTTTGAATCCAAAGTGGTATACCATATTTATGTATACAGTCAACAGCATTAATATATATGGACAACTCGGCAATAATATCTAATTTCATGTTTCATCCATTAATATCCGTCGTCAAGATGACGGCAAATACAGCATGTAACGAAAACCCTGTCCGATCCTCAAGGGTATTATTTGATATCGTACTGCGTATACAAATACGTAATCATTTAATGGATACGAGATTATTATTGAAAAATAATCATACCAAAGGCAACACTGATCGCTCGAAAAAGTTCACCTACAGTTTCGTGTCAAAGAAGGTGCTTGAGCGAGACCTACGTTATGCCTACGAGTACGTATCAGCTGATATTTTATTGTAGGCATAGACGCACAGTGACCCTGATTTCTGACCTTCTGTTTATCAAGAAACAATTATTATTGAGTTAATGTGATGTGCTTTTGGCCATATACCGACTGTAGGTATCAGTTTATTAAATTACTTGTTGCACACCTCGGCGATCGTGTTCCACATGTTTACCTCCAACATTAATACACATTCGACACCTTTTTATTAAATTTGCACGTACTCCTCGCAGCGCACTTGTGTACGATTTGAGTGAGTCGAAAGCTTCCACAATCCGAGCTCGCACTTCGATTTCCGAATCACACTCACTTTTAAAAACGATTTGTTTAGACATGACCCCATAGATAAAAATCAATCAATCCTGATTGGAATACGAAATTGTATAGTGAGGAGTGGTGTCCTTTGAAATGAAAATAGGTAAAATGAAAAGATGTCGCTGGCCGGTGGAGTGTTGTCAACTTATGAAAATTTACCATATTTAATGTTAAATTTCACATGGTTCATAAAAATAAAAAATCAATAACTTTTGGTTTTTATGAGTTTTTTTTTTTGTATTTTTTCGTACCTATGTTAAACCAGGAATACGCCTTTATTGGATCGGACAGGGTTTTTGTTACATGCTGTATATGTGATCATTTGTGGAAGGCATAAACCACCAAGAGACAGCACAAATATGAGACATCAAATGCACACCAAAACTATCTGACGAGACAAGCTACGCCAAAATGGAAGGATGCTGCATCGGCTTCAAAAAGATGTGTCACCTCATAAACTTAGAATGCAAAAATATCGGACGTCTTGGGTTATAAATATCTGCCCACTCTACTACTATTATAACTACGAGTATCTACGGACTAAACTGCTCCTTACAAGGGTACTTTTTTAGTTGTATAAGTACGTATGCTGAAATATGAAAAGCAAACTATTCCCCACCGTCGATATCGCATTCGATATTTAAACTCTATACCATATTACCATTAGGTTACATGTTGAACTTCGCCTTAAGAAAATGAACGGCCCATTTGTTTGCTACTTTAGGCCTCCAATCCAAACTTACTTACGAGCCATTCACACAAGAATTACGATATTAACCTACTAGCTGTTGTCCGCAGCTCCGTTTACATGCAAGTCAGCCCACCCCAGGGAATTTACCGACTAACGTATACGGAATCCAAATGTTTTACCTTTATCTTCCATTCTGTATACTAATATTATAAAGAGAAAAGATTTGATTGTTTGCTTGTATTGAATAGGCTACGAAACTACTGGACCGATTTGAAAAATTGTTTTAACACTAGAAGCCGAAATTATGTCTGAAGAACATAGGCAAAGTTTTTCTTTTCGATATCCCGGCGGACGAAGTGCTAGTATTTAAATAAAAATGAAATGCTATTCGTTGCTAAACGCATCACTTGAAAACGGATGCACCGATTTAGCATTTTTTGTTTTAAAATGTTTTTAACAATAATTAGGTTACTAAGGAAAAATATCACTGAAAATTTTAAAAATCTGGAAAAACGGAGAGTATTTCTTTGTATGGGAATTGAAATTTGGATAGAACAACGTCTTTTGGGTCAGCTAGATGTTAAGTAAATTGTGATGATTGATAGAACCAAACTGGATAATATACATCATCATCATCATCATCATCAGCCTATATCAGTCCACTGCTGGACATAGGCCTCCCCTAATGAGCGCCATAGCGCCCTGTCTTCAGCTTGGCGCATCCAGCATCTGCCTGCAGTCTTTCGCAGATCGTCATCCCACCTGGCCGGAGGGCGTCCTACACTACGTTTGCCGAGTCGCGGTCTCCACTCAAGAACTCGTTTACCCCAGCGGTTGTCGGTTATTCGCGAGATATGGCCGGTGTAGATTGTTAGGAAAGCACTTCCAGCGTTACCTTATGAAGTCTTCCCTTCTAGATTAAAGTATGATCTATGTTGTGGTTACTAGGTTACACTTGTTATTCTTTGTATCCGATATCCACGAAATAAATATGATTTTGTAAGAACCTAATCTATTAAAGTAAACTAAGCGAAATTAGGTTCTTGCACACCTTGCAAGAACCTAATTTGCACACCTTGCCAGATCCGTCATTGTATCCCTCAGGTTGTCGCATGTATATCTCTTCCTTCACCTTGCCATAAAGGAAAGCTGTAGACACGTCAAATTGTTTCAGCGATAAACCTTCATTTGCGGCTATACTTAATAATACTCGGATCGTGTTTAGTTTCGCCACTGGGCTAAATGTCTTGTGGTAGTCTATTCCCTTTTTCTGTGAATAGCCAACTGCAACTAGTCTCGCTTTAAACTAGTCAATCGAGCCATCAGGGTTCTTCTTTACCTTGAATACCCATTTGCAGTTAAGGGCTTTTCTGTTATTTGGTAACTGTGTCAGTTTCCATGTCTTATTCTCTTTCAGAGAATTTATCTCATTGTTCATAGCCTCAACCCACTTGTCTTTATGAGTACTTTGCATGACTTCTCGATATGAAGATGGTTCTGGAAGAGCAATGACTTGATTGATGAATTGTTCAAAATTAAATCTTTCTGGAGGTTTCATTTGACTCCGATCACGATGTACACGACTGTTACCTTCAACAGTTTCAGTGTCTTCTTCTGGTTGTTCTTCTTCATCACTATCACCTGTTTCGAACCAATTATCTTCTTCTTGTCGTTCTTCCGCAGTACTATCACCTGTTTCATTATCCAACTTCAGTGAATTCAAGTGATCATCACGTTGATGAAGTACTTCTAAGTTTGGTTGATCATCTATAGAGGAAGTTGGTAGCTCATAGGTATTCTTTTTAATTTCAGGTTTCTCACTAACAGGTACTTCTCGATCTAACAGAGGAATTTCTTCAAAAGTTACATCTCTCGAACGCAACAATTTAAAGTTCCTTGTGTCATAAACTCGATACCCATCATCACCGTCATATCCTATAAGAATGCCTTTTTGTGCTTTTTTATCTAGCTTCTTTCTCTTTTGTTTTGGGACATGCACATAGCATACACAGCCAATGATTCTGAGATGATTTATTTTGGGTTTCTTACCATACCATAACTCATACGGTGACTTATCAACATTTGGAGTGGGTCCCGTACGATTTAATATGTACACTGAAGCTTGAACTACTTCAGCCCATAAACCTTTCGGTATCTCATCATGAGCGTGTATAAGTGCTCTTGCCATTTCAACAATTGTGCGATTA
Source organism: Dasypolia templi (assembly GCA_963555695.1). Classification (NCBI taxonomy): domain Eukaryota; kingdom Metazoa; phylum Arthropoda; class Insecta; order Lepidoptera; family Noctuidae; genus Dasypolia; species Dasypolia templi. The sequence goes on along the minus strand of OY743146.1, from coordinate 18,638,169 downwards.
TCTCTTTCAGCGCAACCGTTTTGTTCAGGAGTGTAGGGCATTGTTAGCCTCTGTTTAATCCCGTGTTGTCTTAGCAAACTTCGTACTTGTTCATTGTCGAATTCGCCTCCATTGTCACTTAGCAACTCTTGAATGACGTGTCCTGAAGTCTTAGCTTCTGCTAGAAAATCCTTCAAGCGTGCTTGAACTTCTGACTTTTGTCGCAAAAAGTATACGTAACGAAAACGAGTAAAATCATCCTTGAATAGAACAAAGTATCTATACTTTGAGATCGAATACACAAAAGGTCCACACACATCAGTGTGTATTAGCTCTCCAAGTCTTGTCGATCTTTCTCTGATCCCAAACGTCCTTCTGTGGGCTTTTCCATAAACGCAACCATCGCAAACTTCTTTGTTATTTTGAAATTTGAATTGCATAGCAAATTCTCTTTGCATAACTTGTTTGACATGTCTTTTGTTCTGGTGACCGAAACGTTCATGGTACAATTGAAGTTGATTAGTAACTGTTAGTTGGTTAATCTCAAGTTTCGATGTAATTACTTGTATTTTAAGTTTATACAAACCTCCATACTTGTCCCGAGTACCGACTAACTTTGTCTTACCGTCAACCTTAAATAAACAAGACCGAGTATTTGATTCAAAAGAGCTATTCTCACAAAGATCTTGTGCGGCTAGCACTGAGAACAACTTTCTTTGAATGCAAGGAACATACCAAACATTTGTGAGCGTAATTGTTTCGTTTTGGCCATTAATTACTTGTATTGAGCCCTTTCCGATAGCTTCAACATTTTCACCATTCGCTGTCATTACTCTATGAGATTCGCAAAAGTACTCGAAAAATACGTACTGATCTCCTCTATTAGTTATGTGACTTGTTGCTCCATTATCTACGTACCAAGAGTCTTTATCATTACTCTCACCAAAAGATAAAGCTAAACTTGTCAATGTAGCAGCATTAGATATGGATTCCTTTGGAGGTTTTGGGGGTCTACCATCCGTTATCCATTTCTTGCATTGCTTCACTCGATGTCCGCTTGCTCCGCAATAGTTGCACTTGAACTTCTTCTTATAATCTTGTTTTCTATTATTTACTATTAGTACCTCCATGCTGGATTCACCTTCAGCTTCAGATTTATTTTTATCTTTCAAAGCTCTCTCGTAAGCGCACAACTGGGTGGTCAAGTTCTCGATCGTACGATCTTTCAATGTAATAAGTAGCCAACTTGATTTAAAACCGAAATACTCTTCTGGCAGGGAATCCAATATCTTGCATATCAAAAGAATGTCTGGTAGTTGATTACAAACTGTTGACAAAGCTTGATTAAGATCATGCCAAATATTCTTTATCGTGGACATATGTGAACCCATGTCATGAGTGTGATCTTTCTTGTAGTTAAAAAGTTGCATACACAGATCGTAGGTTCGGTCCTGTGACCCTCGTTCGTAAAGACGGTTTAATTCGTCCCACATATCACTCGCAGTTGTAAAACGCATTACTTTGTTCAGCATCTCGTTGGTCATATTAGTTGTCAATAGTAATAATGCAGTGCTTTCTATTTTATTATAGCTGTCATACTCAACTTTGTATTTTGTAAGAGCTTCCGCTTTGGCTCCTTCACCCGGATGTGTACCCTGCACAGCTTCTAATGTGCCTGTGTTACTCCGCATCAGCAACAACACTTTATACTTCCAGGTCGGCCAGTTGCTTCCATCGAATAGTCCTATATCGAGTTTCATATTTGAAGAAATTATAATTCACTCTTTTGAACTTTTATTCTTTAGGAAACAAAAAGAAAAAAGATTTTTAACTTTTATGCTCTCGTTTTTGCACGCTCTGCTACCATATTAAAGTAAACTAAGCGAAATTAGGTTCTTACAAAATCATATATATATCGTGGATATCGGATACAAAGAATAACAAGTGTAACCTAGCAACCACAACATAGATCATACTCATGACATGGGTTCACATATGTCCACGATAAAGAATATTTGGCATGATCTTAATCAAGCTTTGTCAACAGTTTGTAATCAACTACCAGACATTCTTTTGATATGCAAGATATTGGATTCCCTGCCAGAAGAGTATTTCGGTTTTAAATCAAGTTGGCTACTTATTACATTGAAAGATCGTATGATCGTAATTTTATTGAAAACGAACTCAAAGTTCGTTTCAAGATAACGACCAAGCCACCATCGTACTTTCTTGGGCTAGAGTTGGAGCGACACAATGATGGGACTCTAAGAGTTCATCAAGCTGCATATACTAAAAAGATTTTGGAGAAGTATGGGATGAGTGACTGTAAAGCCGTTGGAACACCAATAGTTAAAGATATTCCTTTAAAAAAGTTGGCGGAAGAGATCTGTGACACTAAATTTCCATATAGACAAGCTGTAGGAGCGTTGGCTTATCTCATGGTGGGTACAAGGCCTGATATTTCCTATGCAGTCGGAGTCGTATCTAGAACCTTAGATAACCCTACTAATACGAATGTGTTACAAGTGAAGAGAATCTTTCGTTACCTCAAAGGAACAATCGAGACTGGTCTAGAGTTTAAAAAGAATGAGAAACGACTCATGTGCTACAGTGATGCGGATCATGGAGGCGACAACTTGAGTGGTTGTTCTACTAGCGGGTTGATATGCATGTTCGCTGGATCAGCAATCTCCTGGAGAAGTGTGAAGCAAACCTCAGTTGCGCTATCGTCCACAGAAGCAGAAATAGTAGCTGCCAGTGAGGCGTGCCGTGAAATGATTTGGCTAAAGAGATTGTTTAACATTTTAAGTGATAAATTAGAAACACCAGTACTGCGCATTGATAATGAGTCTGCAATACAACTAGCTCATAATCCGCCTTATGAATATCATCGGAAGACAAAGCACATCAAGCTTAGACATTTCTATGTAAGGCAATGTGTGTCTGAAGGAAATATCCGAATTGAGCAAGTGCCTACGCAAGAACAATTGGCTGATATATTTACAAAGCCATTATTCAAACCAAGACTGGTAAAACTTTGCGAAGACTTCGGTTTGAAAAAAAAGGGGGAATGTTAGGAAAGCACTTCCAGCGTTACCTTATGAAGTCTTCCCTTCTAGATTAAAGTATGATCTATGTTGTGGTTGCTAGGTTACACTTGTTATTCTTTGTATCCGATATCCACGAAATATATATGATTTTGTAAGAACCTAATTTCGCTTAGTTTACTTTAATATAGATAATTTACATAATTATCTTCAATTCAACTAAACACACGTTGTCTACATCTATCATAAACTCTCCTTTTGCAGGTATGCTGGAAGAGATTTCTTTAGAAATGAGCATTACTTTTGTACGTACTTTTCTGTTCTATTTATACTTCTTGTCTGTTTATGTGTGTGTACATAAATGGTTAAATACATAAATAAAGTAGCTAAACAATAAATAAAAATGTCAGTTATCACACGTATTTTACTGGGCTCGCATGACATTCCTCGCTTTGTCCTTGATATACAAATAGCTACTGCTATTATTCAAACAAAATAACGACTTTTGTTAAGCATCAGATTTACAAAATCACTAAAACAAGTCTCCAATTAAAAACAGAATGCTTTTAAACAACATGTCAAAACAAACTTTACATATTATTACGGATAGTTTGCTAGCTTTTAGAGCAGTAACTTTAGGCTGCTCTAATGATAAATGATTTTATTTCTGTAAGTAAATTTCTACAAACTCTTAACCCGTCAAAACTAGATGAGGTTGGCGTTACCTATCTGACTACTCTGAGAAGAAAGGCCGAAACAAACTCTGAGGTCTCTTTTAAAGTCAGGACATGATCTAGGTCAGATCATGTGAAGACCATGTAGATTGGTGTCTGAAATAATCTTTTGAGGAAATAACCACACAGATTGAGTGGACCTGTCCAGTCAGTGTACGTATTTGTCAGTAAGTGCAGCTCAACTGAGAACTTAAGGAGCTCAACGAGTCGACGAGCAATACCAAAGAAAGGACATTTGGGTAAGCCGCATAAACTACTAACTGCAAGACCATGATTAAAACTGAAACATTGAGCCTCAGGACTAGCAAAGTCCTCACATTCACAGTAATTTAAAAATATTATGCTTTATACAGTAAGTATTCATGTCATTGTATATGTAAAAAAGGTAAAGCATAGATACTTATAGGAAAGAAAAGAAGTTAAAAAAGTTAGAAAAACATATAAAAATAAAATCAACATTCACTGAGTTAATTTATTGGAGCAGCTCAATCCCTCAAGCCCTCTCATTACACATAACATCATCAATTCATCACGCCTGTAATCATTAAAGGACTAGACAGAGGCGTACCTATAGTACACCCACATTTCACCAATAATGTTTAAGGCCCATGTAATAGGGGGCGAGCCTATTGCTATCAACCGGGCACAAACCGGGCTATTACTGACAAATTGCTAATGGAAGAAGCGAATAGCACTTTGCCTGCCCTGGAAATCGAATCTATGACCTCACGCTCAGCAGTAGCGCTTGCGACCATTTGATCAAAGAGGTAGTCCTGCTCTCTCATTCTTACTCATTTTTGGAAAAGTGTCAGAGCACTAAACGGAGGACTTGATGAAATGTAAGTGGCTCTGAATTTGGATACAATCAGCAAAACTGTAGTAGCAAAAATCTGATCGTGAAGACTTGCGTGGAGTGAGCTGTCAGTGTCATCGCGTCTTGGTTAATCCCTAGCATCAGTGGCACTGACAGCTCACTCCACGCTCACTTCACCTCAGTTTTCACGGTGAGATGGTTACAAAATAGCACTACTGGTCGCGAAACATCAGGACGCGGCATAAAGTCTGGTCACAGCACCTAAATAGTATCTACGTAAATAAAGCTAAACTATTCAATGTCGCGAACAGTTTAAAATGCATGAATGCCCGTTCGTCTGTCATCTGGTCTCAATCTGGGACCTTGCCAACGGCTGGCGTTCGTCCCCGTATCGTAGTACTGAAGCCAATCGTATTAGCGGTGTCACATGGCTACGCAATCATTCTACCATTAATTTCCACTGGAAGGTGTTAGCAGAATAAGTTTGTGCGGACATTGATTTATTATAACCTACAGGAATTAATATGAATATTAAATGTTTAACAGGAAGATTTGTGGTGTACAACAAATTGTTGATGACTTGTTTCTGGTAACGACTGAGGTCTACTTTGATTTTTATTTGTAAATGATAAATGATTTTATTTCTGTAAGTAGGTTTTTACAAACACTTTTACATGTCAATAATATTTTATAAGTAGATGAGATCGGCGTCTCTGACTACACTGAGAAGGAAGGCCGAAACAAACTCAGCGGTCACCGTCTCTTTTAAAGTCCAGACATAATCTTGGTCAGGTAATGTGAAGATCATGTAGATTGATGTCGGAAATGGTCTTTTGAGGACAGAACCACACAGAATGTGATGGACCTGTCCAGTCAGTGCACGCATTTGTCAGTAATCATGCAGCTCAACACAGAACTAAAGGAGCTCAACGATTCGACGAACATTATCAAAGAAAGGACATTTGGGTAGGCCGCATAAATTACTCAAACTGCCAGACCATAATTAAAACGAACTTTAAAAAATAAGAATAAACTGAGATATAAAAAATACAACAAATCCACACTGCCTTCACAGGACGGGGGCAGGTGTAAGACATTTAGTAACTGTATACAGTAACTGTAACGCTCCTACATTGCATGCACCGTGAAAATGACATGCGGTGGCAAGAAAATAACATTCTAGGATTACTAGCTTATCTCGACTGTTCTTTATCTTATATAGAGAGTCACAAATTTAATCAAAATTTAATCCGTAATTCACATGTTTAATTTCAACAAGACTGATGTAACAAATTTTCTGTAACCATATTATTTAAAAGAGTGTCCATGGAGTTTCTTGCCCGTTCTTCTCCATAGGTACCTACTTCGCTTTGGAATGGGCAACTAGCTTCATATTTCTGACTGACCGACCCCTTGACAATTCAAAAGTGCCTGTAATGGGTTTATTTGAAATAAATGCTTTGAGTTTGAGTAATACCTTCTTGACCTTAAGAAACAAAAGTGTTTTTGTTAAAACGTGAGAAAGTTTTTACGAAACAAAATAGCTCTTCCAGTGATTTTATTTATCGCATTGGCGACTGTACTGTCAAGATCAAGAGCGTTCCTTAGACAAGGTTAATTATGACGGGCGTGTGGTACCGGCACTCCGCGGCCACGTCTATAAAGGTACCCTCACACAGGCCAATTAAATTCCTCAATTCTGGGCAATATTGATCAACGATGACGTCACTACACCAATTTAATGACATGTAGCTTTTGCCAGAAATACTGCCACACAAAAGGTATTGAGCGATAAGGAACACAAAATAAACTAAGCAATACATTTAGTAGCAATACAGAATAAATGACGCGATAAATGGTAGCTTTGTCGTCAGCTTTAATTTAGGTTCCTTAGTCCATTCTTTGACAATTATCCAATTGTCCGTGTAACCACTGCTTTAGAACTAGTGTTAATAATTTATTAACTAGACACAAGAACAGCTGACATTATCGAACGCGATTGTACATCTTTTGAGTGTTAATGATGTCATAGATTCCGTTGAATACAGATGTTATGTTTCGTTTTAAATATTTGGGTGAATGGTGAAAAGACAGAATTATGTTTCACCATTAATCAGATTATGAAAATCTTTTGTTGACTGCTTTATAGAATCTTATTACTATTCATCAAATATAAGATAAATAATATTGAACCTAAGGATATGCCTATTTTTTTTTTTTTAAGTTTGTTTTTGCAGATAATCCCCTTCACACGTGGCTGAAAAAATACTTTGGAGACGAAAGCATTTAAGCAACTTAAATCTCGAGTAATATGTCTATGTCAAGAATTTCCTATGATTTATTTGAATTACGACGAGCAAAAAATCAAAGCCAATGTGTTTCCGATTGTGATGTATTACTGAGCCGTCATCAACTTTTTTTCTCTCAAGGATATACAAATGAGACTTCAAAGGCAACATTTCGCTAATTTAGTACACAAAATATACGCACGGCTGATGCTCTGAGCTGCTGTCGAAACGTACCTAATTACCTATCAGGGTTGAGCGTTTAACCTTAATCACAGATAAATGGGATACGGACGAGTGCAAGGGGAAAGAATCGCATTAATTGTACGTACCTAATGGGTTATTTGAATTCGTTTCCATAGCTGAACGTGAGCAATTTGTCTTGGATTTCATGAACAACTTTATATGAATATAAAAAGAAGGAATCATAGGGCATTAAAAAATTCATTCTCATCACTGTCAACCGGAAAACTGCCAAAAAGGCTGGCAGCGTTGTCACGTTGACGTTATGCCGTTACTAATTCTTAGGCCATAAAATAGGACAGCTTGTGAAGAGTCGATCAACCGTTTAGCAATGTCTCGAAAAACCAAGTGGGCACTCGGACCCCATGGCTATAGTGTTTCAACCCCAAACGGCTCCAACATATAACTTCCAATAATATTGGATTTTTTTGCCGTTTGAGGTTTTCCGCAACTGCAGCAGCCACCCCAGCACAGCCAGCCGTACTAGGAAGATGGGAATGGCGCAAGGGTGTCGACACATGTTGCTTCCCACACCAAATGCCTCCAGGGCATTATGGTCATTCCGTCTGGTCTCTTCCCATCGTCGCGTGCTAATGCCGTTGGGTTTTAAAACAGCTGGCAACCCGTCGGTGAAAAGAGCACGACGAATGATGTCATTAATGCTGGCGTGCCGTGCTACCTGGCCTGCGCTCTTAATGCAAGATTGGCCATGGCGTCCGAGGCATATTTTAACCTCCATGTTGCGAAGTTTACTCGAGGCCCGCATGCGGTTGGCAACCGCAAAGTCGGCGAGAAAAGATCGAATTTAGCTTGGTTTCAGTAAAAGCAATATAGTTTCAAATCGCATTCGCAATCCAATTGCTGATTCAAAGTTAATTTTGCTCACAGTTACATTTTACTTTTCATGCGGGCGCGAGATAAACCACGGCATTTGTTATTTAAAATAATAAAAAATTGCTCAGTCTCTTTTGACACAGAAAAAAACAAAAGGAAGACAGGCCTAAAATTAAATTAGTGACAAACGAAAATTGTAATTTTCATGAGATAACTCGATTACAGCTCGGGAAAACTTTTGTAGAAACAAAGACTCAAATGAGAGTTTCCCGAGGAGACGGCCCTTCCAAAGTGATAGGTAGTGCGTCTTAGTGACGTAAAAAGCACAATATTATACATTCATACATAAACTCACGCCTTCTCCCCATGAGTGTAGGCACTCCTTTTGCTCCGTTCGTCGTCAATTGATTATACGAGTATACCCACGCCCGCGCCGGTTGCGAGTACTACGCACCTGACCTTTCTGAAGAACATCACCAATAACATCACTATAATTTTAACTAAATGCTTTGACACTAATATAGGGATCAAAAACGACCAACTCGCTTTGCAAATGGTTTCGTAATTCTTGTTAATCATTAACTTTCTATCCACGATATACACTATGTGCCGACACAATTGGCCTTTTATGAAATAGCTGGTTACAATGTGGCGTTTTTCCACGTGGCGTGTATCTAGGTAATAGATACAAAGATAGATTGCTGTAATTCTTTCTTGTCGGTTGTTAAGCTGCTACTCTAAGGATTCTGCTACATGTTTAATGCCTGTTTATTGAATTAATAAATTACTTAGTTTTTGTTATTGCTTTCGATATATTTTATGAAACAAAAACAAACAGAAAAAGAGTGTCCTACCTACCTAACCTACTACGCTTTGGAATGGACCGCTAACTTCATTCATCTTCTTCATCAAGACAGACAGACTCCTTGAAAATTCAAAAAAGCCTGTACCTAATTGGTGTAATTTAAATGCTTAAATGATTTGAGTTTGAGAAAATTTGAGATTCCCAACACGTTTAGGGTCTAGAATATAATAGGCTGCTATCATCTCTATTTATCGAAATGGAGATGATAGCAGCAGAGATATTCATGATTCTAATTGTCATGATAATAGAAAACCTATCGGAATGGGTTTAGAGTCCGCACTGCGACTTTATTCGAATTTGGGCTTTGACCTCATCCATAATGCAGAACGCAAGTCGGCCTTTACACAGAATAGAACAATGAGGTTCATATTCAAACATTATTCGACGGTTTCTGAAACGCATTGTAATTTGTTATTTGCACATAGATATTATATGGGTTGAATGTAATGGCCATGGCCTCTTTCTAGTTTCTATTGTAGGAACCTTATTATTTGCAATGTTTGTTAAAGAACACTGTATTACATTCACTACGAATCATTTTGTATTCTATACCAAGCATACTGGGTGCAAAAGAACCCACAATGCTTCATTGAATATTCTTTACGTAGTTGGATACACAAAGTTAATCATTTATCGTGGTAGTTTCCCGCGCGAAATTCAACTAAGGGAGGCAGGTCACGGGTTGGTAAAGTTCAAAGGTGCTCCGAGGCGATGCAATTGTGCAGGGATAATATTAAGAGGGCTACTGGCGCCTAGGAACAGGATGCGTTGGAATGTTGCTATCAATGAAAGGAGGAGCTTTGGAAATAATAAGGACGAAATAATGAGATTTTATGCATACAGCTCTTTGCCTATTAGGTAATACTGTGGATGTAGGTACCTAAATTAGGTGATTTTAATGGCCATTTTGTAGTTAAATAGCCTTTATAAATAGGAAGCCGTTAAGCTAAGAATAACGTTTACGATGCTGAAATAGTCGTAGCCAATTGTCGAGTTCCGCAGCATCCGATTGTAATAAACGGCATGCAAATATGAACCATAAATAGTGACCATGAACATTAATGTCAATTGCCTTTATAAAGTTGTAAAATGCGGTCCAATCCGTGGCTACTCTACTCGATCCGAAGGAACATTTGTAAAGTGTTCAATTACAGCAATGAATACATTCTAACAGGTGTTTACATACGAATTGAAGTAACACGGAATGGTGGCACCTTTAGACATTGTGCATTTCTTCGAAAGTGACAGAAATAGTTTAAAAATTTCGTTCTTTGTTTTGCACGTATACTTACACGGTAATGTGTGTTTCACATACAAGGTAATTATTCAGTGATGTAAACAATATCAAACATAAGTGCACGCAATGAATACTTATAACGCAAAAAATCTCGAGCGTCGACGTGCTTCAATGAGCTATATCATGAAAATGAAGAAGGCACTGAACCATGTAAGGACCGTACGCTTCGAAGCCCGGGCTAGCACTCACACATGTAAAATTACGAGTTAGAATTTCAAACACGTGTAAAATTATTTCAGAGAGCAAATATTCTAAGGCAGTATTCCAATTTAGTACAGGGCAATATTTAAATCGTTTAAGCACAAGGGAGTCCTATTACACAAATTAGACACGGTAAGTATTCTCTTTTGTAATTAGGATTGCTCGAGTTTGTGGATGTTGACGCCCTCCATTCGAAAATTTTACAAATTTTGTTAGCTAAGTGCAGGTGTAAAAGAAGAATGATTCGCACAGATTTTAAGTTTTATTAATCGCAGACTTCCCGAACCAGGGTAACACATTTTTTTCGCTGGCATTTTGGGTTTTGGGCCCAACTTCTTATGACACGTGAATGGTCTCCTTTCTCGTAAACCAGCTTTGACTTCCAAAATTAAAATGCCTTGTACCTGCAGTTTCTGTATTTGCTTCTGACAGTGGAATAAATAAATGGTCCGAGTTCAAATACCGCCATGTTGAAAAACTGACGTTAACAACAACGCAATTCATGTGGTTTTTCTTCAAAATGTTTGGAATGGAACTATCGTATGTTAGCTAGTTGCAGGTTAAAATATGTTTATATTTAGTTTGAAAAATAAAACTTGTGTGTTAATAAATAAATTAATTTTATCAGAAGGCTCCTTTTATTCGTAATTTTTGCTATTTTCCCTCTGAAATGTAATAAATCACCTAAAATGTGTTGTAGCAGGAATCTTAGGTTATTTTAATAGTTTGATTATTAATTCCGACTTATTAAAAAAATTAATGTTTACTCTCAACTGGAAGAGATTTGTACGTAAATTAAGTTTTTAAAATGAATCCACAAGGATTCCCTTGTGGATCCACGTATATAATAGGTTGGGGAAAAAGTTCTGCATCGATGGTCCTGCCTGGTGGTAACAGCTCATAATGAATAATGCCCTTCAAATCCCACCACACACACAGCATCACCTTGTTGCGAGTTAACCCGGGTTTCGCCACAGTCTGTGAAGCCAGTCAAGCATTTGACCACGACCTTTTTCGCATGTTCTTGTCGTACGTGATCCACTTTTCGTCACCAGTTATCAGCTTCTTCAAAAATGGTTCGGTTTCATTACGTCGTAATAAAGAATCACAGATGAGTACACGGCTCATTAGGTTTCTTTCAGTGAGCTCGTGAGGTACCCAAATATCGAGCTTTTTTGTGTACCCAGTTTTTTTCAAATGTGCCAAAACTGTTTTGTGATCAATTCCCAGTTCTTCTGCTACAACGTAACTACTGATATGCCGATCTTGCTCCACTTTTTCAAACATGGCATTCATTTTATCCGTAATAGGGCGACCAGAGCGACGTGCATCTTTGACATCAAAATTTCCGGATTGAAAACGCTTAAACCAAAATTGTGCTACTCTCACAGACACTGCACTAGGTGCATAAACATCGCAATTTTTTTTCGCGGCTTGCGTTGCCTTTTTACCTTTTTTGTAGTAAAATTTTAAAATGTATCGAATTTCTTCATTAGATTCACTCATCTTGACAGTACGAAAAACAAATAAAAATCACACATTTTCCTAATTTGAATTTGGAATTATGTTCTTTAAAATTTAAACTTTCAATGATACCAAAACCAGCCAGATACAAACAGTATAGCCAAAGAGATTTTATTACAAGTTCATACATACTATAATGCGAAAAGACTTTTTCCCCAAACATTAGAGCACTCAAAAACAGCGTTAGCCATGAATGTAACTACTAGTATAAAACAATAATACTATGCTAGTAGAAAAGGAACGACCCATACCGATGCCTGCTGTTAGAAAGAGATGAACATATATAATTGATTATGTCACTAGCTGCTGCATGTTCATTGGCGCAATGAACATGCAGCTGCAAAACAGGTTCAAGTCAGGCAATTGCCTTGCTTTTATCTTGCCGAAATTGAGCGCTTGTAACGCATCTAAAGATACATTATTGAAACTAACTTTTACGATAGGATTAAACATGAAACAGCAAAAAAAAATATGGTCGAACATAAATATACGGAGCAACTGATTTTATTTTTGCGATTTAATGGTTGGTCATATATTTAAAGTTCTTCATAATGATGATAACAAGACTTTTCAACGACTTTACACCTTGATGCACGTTTCAATGAGTTTAGTATATGGACTTTTTACGTAAATTGACTTGGCCCCTGAAAAATCTTAAAGAAGTTTAGGAGTGTTCTGTTTTTCACAAACTGTAAGCAAGTAGGTACGGGCGCTAAAGGCTTGGGAGATTACTGTGTTGTAGGAGAGTGAAGAAGCTTACAGGGTTTAGTTTGGTCCGCCAGCGTTTGGTAAGGCCCAGGCACGCGCGCCTCAAAGAATCGTCAGCACTAATTGACGGGGTCCGTTAGGGCCGATGCCAGCCAGGGTCGCGGGTTGTTCGAAAGAGATACCGTGACCCTGGCACAGGCAACTGAAGGAGCACGGGTGGGTTTTAGTCAGTAAAAGTCTGACACGCCTTCCCGCTCCACCCAGAGCGGGAGAAGTAATTTGATGAATTCCCAACCTACATAAAGATACATCTTACGTTGCCGTTCTGTCTATTAATATTTTGATGATATTACTATTTCTGCCTACCATGGGAAGAAGGTGTGAGTTTATGTTTGAATGAAATTACAAACTAATTACCCATTTCAACAGAGTTCTTGTGCCAGCTGTTGTGTTATGCAAGCTGTAAAAAGTCATGTGAAATGCGTTGAAACGAATATGAAAAAGCCTGTTTTCCAATGGAATATGTATGTCCATATACATTGAGAACAAACATTCCATCATTCATTCCCTTTTGAGGAACGGGGTTCTATTTTATGTTATTCAGTAGGTAGGGATTTTTTCATGGAACATCCCTACCTTTTTCGGAATAATAATTTCGTTTGATTTAGTTCTACACTTATGTGAAACACATGTAACATATCATCACGTGGGTAATCCCAGAAGGGTTAGGCAGAGGTGTACCTATAGTACACCCAAATTTCGCCAGTTATGCTTAAGTCCCTTGTAATAGGGGGCAAGCCTAGTGCCACCAACCGGGCACAACTCCAGACTCCGGGCTGCTACTTATGAATATATATGGTGGTTTGATCTTGTGTTTGTTTCTAAGTATCGTTGCAGTTCATTACTATATGGTTATAGATGCACAAACACGGCTTTGGAGTAAGATACAAGTTCTTAAATAAATTGTATCTTCTACCCGCGGTACATAGCATTCCTAAAATAATGCTTTTCAGCCGCGGAGCTGTAAATAATAAAAAATTATGTTGTGAAAAGAGATTAAACGAAGGGTTTTGTTGTACACCGCAATCTATAAATCCATTACCCAAATGATTTAAGTATGAAAAGGTTCTAATACATTTTGTATCGGCGCCACTCAGAGTTAGGATAAAAAAGCGATACCTCTCTCATTCATTAAATATTCAAGAAATCAGAAAACGTTGTCGCGATGAAAATAGCCCAATTGCTGAAACGATTCTTGATTACAAAATGTATCATTGTTATGCGGTGGTTTTTAGCAGAATTATGACAAACGATCCCGAATTGTTCGTGCAGTTGTTGATTGATGATTTATAGCTTCAACATTTCATAATTCAACAAGAAAAGTAATGATAGCGCTTTGTACACGATTGTTACAAGTGGTAGATGGAACCTACCTGAACCTGGGTGGTGGAAGGTAATAATTTTAGGCGTATTTAGAATGACCCTCTTACTTTTTTCTGGTGTTATGCATAATACTTAGTTTTTTTTAAAGGTCAAGTGTGAATTTATTTTTACCTACCCACATCAGGTTTATGAAAATGAGTAGTAGACGTATGACATTTTGTGTTTCGTCATCACCACTAAGGTCCATTACGACCGCAGGTATTTAGTTAGGCATATTTCCCAGGAAACACCTTGAAATCTGCCTGGCAACTCAAATTACAATATTTGGCCTCCTACTTCTAAAGACCCGAAAATCAAATCAGGACTCGAAGATAATGTTTACTGAAATTCAATTAGGTACTCGCTGCCTGGTGCGAAGATTGACACCAATTTATAAACGCAAGTATATTCAGTAAGAGCCTATTGAGTCTTGAGTCCAATTTCTGAAAACATAAGTCGGGAAAGCCCGGGATTTTTCCTTCGTCAGGAAAGTCCTAGTCGCCCATTGATTGGTTATGTGACCACAATATTAATCAAAAATTCTTCTTTGATGTTTAATGTGGTAATTATTAATGTAGCCCACAATTGTATATTTTGGGGCCTCCTTTGAATTGCATTTTTCTTTGTTGTCTAAATAGTTTTAGTAACCCTAACCCAAAAGCTCAAGTAAAACATAAGTTATGAACATCGAGGAAATACTTGCTTGCTATAGAATTCAAGTAAAATCGCTGAGAATCCGAACAATCAAGATACCTAACTTAAAGCTACAATTACTTATTCAGCTCGGTTCAAGACTTGTGTAGTCTGATTTCTATTGTTTCTGTATTGAATAAAAGAGCGAATTCCAACAAAAGGAAGTGAATTACGTAGAAATAGAAACTACGCGACGTACAACCCTTTGCATTTTTCATATAATTTTCTATTGTCAGTGTGTTGCCTTATTCTGATTGCTAGCGCCACCTAGCGTTGAATAAAATATGGGCTAGCTTTTGGAACAATGCTCGCAGTGTTTGAATATTTATGTTCGTAGGACAGAGGTAGTTCTTTATTTCAGCATGTGTTTAGAATCGTTTTGGAACTGTTGTGTTTTGGCGATCATTAGCATTTTGTCTTCTCAATCGACATGCGATTGCTTACTTGTTTTTTTAATACGTTTTGCAGTAAAGTCGCTACTCCTTTGCTTTTTTACCGACTGTAATAAAAGGAGGAGGTTCTCAATTTTTTTTTTTTTTTTTTTTCATGTATGTGACCTTAGAACTCCGTCATTTAAAAACCGATTTGAAATTTTCTTCTTTTGTTTGAAAGGGTATACTTATTGAGTGAGTGGTCCCATATAAATATGGTCAAGTTCTGATAAGTGGTTTTTGAGTTAGCTTCATCAATCCGTATTTTTTTCAACTTAGTGTTTGTTGATGATGTTAATAATAACTTCCTGACCATTTCATTTACTTAGCAAGTGAAGCTATACGAATTTGAGTGTGTAGATACCACAACTAAAAGTGAAATCTAAAAACTTTAATACAAAAAAAAAAACACCTAACTTTAATTTCGGAAGTCTGTGGCAAAAAACGAAAATAATGAATAACGTGAATGAAAACTTTTCATTTACTTTGTAGTGTTTGTTTTTGGAAGTCGGTTGTTTTTTTTTTGTAATGAAGTTTTTTATGACAAGTATTGGGAAATTAGGAAGGAATACGTTTCAGCCTAACCTTGCAATATGGGCTTTTAATGTTATTAATTTGACTTACTCCATCAGCGTATTGTTAGGTCTCCGATAGCATATTTAATCTTTACGTTAGGGACCACTGGTATGACATTGACAAATGTATACTACTATGTAGATAGGTACTGCTTATGTATGTTTAGGTATTAATTAGTTTAGTGTGAAGGTAGAGCACGCAGCCTGGTAGCGGCTATTCCCTTAGGTACGTAGTGTTACTTCACTATGACACTTTTCGTACCTGAAGCCTAATTGAGTCACGTTCACCTTTGGAACATACATTTTGTCCGACATAAATAAAATGAACGTCTAGAGCTATTGGGAGCTTCGAAAATAAATTCTACTGTTCCAATGAAATGGGAAAATATTCAATTTCTGATAAACAGTTTCAGCCTTCAGAGAAAGATTAAATAAACAGAATTTATAATTTTACTCTTTTCCTGTCTAACGATATCGCTTTTCACTCATTAAAATCAAACAGATCTCAGAACAACAAGTTGGTGGTTTTATCTACAACTGCCAAGAAACAACGTTTAGCACGAACTTGAAGAGTTTTCTCAAAAAATACTTTTCGAAATTTGCGTCATTAAAGTTCCACCGGAAAGTTTTGAAGGAATAAAGATCTTGGCCGTATTTCTTGACAGTTTGGGACGGCCACTGGGGACGCAGTAAGTAAATTTTATTGGGACAGGTACATGAAAATGGTAGACAAGCCTCACAGCAACGTATGTTAACATTCTTACACATAAATAGATATAGAAGGTCCCAGTAATAGACAATAGATGCGAGGCGTGTTAAAACCTTTTTTGGCAGCTTGAATTAAGGACACCAGATGATTGGACGGCCCCCTTAGAGGGTTAAAGAAACAGTGTTCTTGATCTTAATACAAGGAAGTCCGTTTTAAAGTAAGTAGGTACTTACAGTTTCTACTTCATCGCTAACATGAATATTTTATAAGAAGAATATTTTGGCTCCGTACTTAGATGTTTTGGTAAAGGAAACGGTGTTTAAAACATCGAATGTTTTGAAACCGATTGATGTAACAAATGGTAGTAAATTATACTGCAACAAAAAGTCTACTCGAAGATAAAGAAACTGGGCATTGGAACAAACAATACAATATCAATAAAGTTCATTTTACTACATCAGTCCCTTGATAACCGAGAAGAATGCGGCTATTCGTGCCTACGACTCCTTCCCTTGTGACACGAACCAAGTCCACATGCGCCATTTACAGCGTGCTGTAAAGAAACGCATAGGGGAGGTTCGCTCAGAGGGCTGGAACAAAATGCTTAGTGAACTCGAGCCCAGTCACCAAACCTTCTGGCACCTTCAGAGGAAATTGCGTTCCTCCGAGGAGGCCTCTATGCCTCCCCTCATCCGCCCCGACAAGAGCGTCGCTTTCGACAGCACCGACAAGGCCGAACGCCTTGCTGACAGCCTAGAGTCCCAATGTTCTCCCAGCTCTCAACCAGTAGACCAAGCTCACCTGAACAAGGTCGACGCTGAAGTCGAACTGAGAGCCTCCCTACCACCCGTCGAAGACCCTGATGATCCTCTGCCTACCGTCACTCCAGACGAAGTGAACGACATCATTAAAGGGCTCCACGCTCGTAAAGCCCCCGGTTCGGACGGTATTACCAACAAGGTATACAAACTTCTACCGGCCCCTCTAATAATGCTTATGACCGCGTTCTCGGCAAAATCTACGAGAGGCTTATTTATAAGCGTCTCAAAGACTACGCCGAAGCAAAGAGCCTCATTCCCAACGAGCAGTTTTGATTCCGACCCCAACACTCTGGTTTCCACCAGGTCCACCGTATCGTAGAGCACTTGAGCTCTGGTCTGCAGCGTAACGCGACGACGGGTGTGCTATTCTTCCCTTCGACAAAGTCTGGCACAACGGCTTGTTATACAAGCTTTATCAACTAGGAGTGCCAGATCGTCTCGTGCTCATCTTACGAGACTTTTTGTCGAACCGCACCTTCCGCTATCGCATCGAGGGTGCACTCTCGTCACCTCACCCTATTCGCGCTGGAGTCCCTCAGGGTTCCGTCATATCTCCTCCAGCCTTGACGCTGTTCACCAGCGATATCCCAAAGAGTAAAAAGGCTCAGTTGGCTCTCTTCGGTCACTGTCCCAATGCTATAGCTCGTA
The DNA here is from genome assembly GCA_963555695.1 of Dasypolia templi. Classification (NCBI taxonomy): domain Eukaryota; kingdom Metazoa; phylum Arthropoda; class Insecta; order Lepidoptera; family Noctuidae; genus Dasypolia; species Dasypolia templi. The sequence continues at coordinate 18,620,339 of OY743146.1, read as the reverse complement.
CTCTTCAAACCTCCGCAAACGTCTTAGGCGCTTTGACTGTGGCATAAAACACCCAAATCCCCGGCATTAGCCGTATTCGCCGACCAAGGCATACTTTAATCGCCCCCGACGACGCCACTACCCTCCTCCAGGAGAGTAGAAAGGCCACCAGCACGCTACGTAACCCCAAAACCCGATCGCCGTCCTACCGTCCTCGCCGCCAAGGCCTGCCGCGACGCCCAAATCCAGGCCCCACCCGACCCTTGCTCGAGCCAGCCCGCGCCGCTGAGTGTACAGCTTTAAATTCGTCCCAAAATCAAATAAATCCTGATCCAGCTAGTCCCTTGCTGCCCTCTTCCAGCGACGCCCTAAGCCGAGGTCCGTACCCCACAGGGGGTGGCCTTAGCGTTGTCGCTTAATTTTAGTTAGTATTTAAGTTTAAGTCCTGGCTGGAGGCCTTAATTTATTAGGGCACCACAGGCAAGTCCGCTTAAGCAGACGACAACCTTACAAGTTGACCTACGAGAGGCCATACACAAGAAAAACAAAAACTACATCAGTCCCGCTGGGATTTATTTAATCTTTGTGGCTAACGAGTAACTACCCCAGTAGTCGCCCACTGCATCAGCCCGAGGAATCGAGCATTCCTTTTATTTGCCTGTAATGGCGGAGATAAGTGCTTTCAGATTTGATTCCTTCAGAATAATTGGATTGTCTCATTTCAATTAATGAAGGACTCGTTTGAAAGCAGTCGTCTCCAATGGATGTTAGCTCACAATTCTTCACTGATGAATAAATGATGGGTCGATTTACTGCGTCCATTTGTGATTCACAAAGGCTTGGCACGTCGTATCAAAGGCATTCGTTAATATTTCGTACGGGAAACTTGAACCGTGTGAGTCTGTTACTTTTTTTACTTTATTTCGTGATTTGTTTTTCGTGAACACATGGAGTTTAAAAGTTCGTATTCTCTTAAAATACCGTTGATATAAAAATTGCATTGAAGGTACATATTTTCTAAGCGTTAAGTTTTTACTTTTATGTTAGTTTATTAAGAAACCTTTCTAAACGCAATTTGAACTCAACGTTTTCTTTTTTCACTTACGTTTGGGTAATAAAACTAATTCTATTTTTATTAAAAAAAAACATATTAATAGGTAACATTGTTATACTTTGTTCTTACGTAATATAATATTGTTTTTGTCTAATACCTACAGATACTACGGATCCAAAAATATTTCCGTATTTTTATTGAAATTGCGTATTTTTATTGCAATTTTTATTGCAATATATATTTAGGAATATATTCCTGTTTATTTTAAGTAAAAGTTATTTGTATGAAATAAGACGCAGGTAGCGAATATATTGTAACTAGTAAAGGCAACAGTTGCGAGATGGAAACGCAGATGCGCTGACATGACACCGACGGATAAGCTTATTACTTCAACTTGCTGATGCGAAATATCTGTTAGGAAATGTTACGATATTTATATCTTTCGCTCAATAATATATTCATATTTTGTTATTTTTCCCTAAATTATTGATAAGCCATTACTATAAAGCTACCATCTCTCCTTATGAGTCACTTTTTGAAACAAAAGTAACCACGATTTGCCGAGAAAACAAAGGAATGATGAATTACTCAAGAAGTTTATTCGAAGTTTGTTTAATTCTTTCTGTGAATTAATGTATACAAGCATATTCAATGTCACAGAAAAATATCACTATAACACACATAACACCACGCCTGTAATCCCAGAAGGGATAGGCAGAGGTGTACCTATAGTACACCCACATTTCGCCAGTTATGTTTAAGTCCCATGCAATAGGGGGCGAGCCTATTGCCATCAATCGGGCAAAAATCCAGACTCCGGGCTGCTACTGAGAAAATGCTACTATGCCCGACCTGGTAATTGAACCCAGGACCTCATGCTCAGCAGTAGCTCCTACGACCACTAGACCAACAAGCCAAATGTCAGTATTTAACCTAGAAACAATGATGTTAATGTTCCTTCTATCCATGTTATTGGCAGTCATGCAAAATATAATGTAGAAACAGGGAACGATAATACAAAAAGATTGACGCGGGTACGGAGACCAAATATTCTTTGTTTGCTTGGCTGTTTAGACAAACATGTAATATTTTCTATCAAGCAAACTTGAAAATCCTTAGAGTGACAGCACTCTAAGGAATTTCGTACGTCGATTCTGCAATGATGAAGGTGGGAAATGATGTATGCGTATGTTATGATGTGTAAAGCAAAGGGGGATGTAGAACCTATCTAAAACATGTCAGGTGCTGCTTTGTTTGAGCTGTCATGGCAGGATTGAAAAACTTGTTATGAGGTGCAAATAGGTGAATTTTTTGTAAACATTATCATGGAGGTTTTATTGCTCATATAATAACAGTGGTTTATAAGTTACCTGAGGTCGAAAAATAATCTTTGGTTGAATGACTCTGATCGATCACTGTTTCTAACAGGGTTACAAAGGCCCACTCCAAACGAATTGATTACCTTTAGGTACCTTATTGACAGTACATCAGTCAATAAGCTACCTAAATGTTAATGCTTAATGTAATGTTCTTAATGTTGGGTGTGGCAAAAGAAGCATGAAAGCAGAATAAATGCTGTGGAAATGCGTTCCTTGCGGAGCATGTGTAGTGTGACTTTGAATGATAGGCTGAGGAATGATGTGATAACGCAACGGTGTGGTTTAAAAGAAGATGTAGTGACAAAAATTAAAAAGAGTATGCTTAGATGGTTTGGTCATGTTGAGTGGATGAATGAAAGGAGACTAACAAAAGGTATTTACAAGGCAGATGTGAGTGGAAACGCTGGGAGGGGACGCCCTAGGAAGACATATAGTGACCTTATTGGTGATGTTCTTCAGAAAGGTCAGGTGCGAAGTATTCTCAACCGGCGCTCGTGTATGACCAGATGTATGAACGTAAACGAGGCAAAAGGAGTATGTAAGGAACGTAGCAGGTGGCGTTCTGTGGTTTCTGATTACCCCCATGGGAAGAACATTACGTACATACATCCATAAACTCACGCCGAGTTTATGGATGTATGTACGTAATGTTCTTAATAAAAGTGTGCGAGCGGCCTTTTGTGGCATCAGATATATAATACGTCTTCCGAGATACTAGGCTAATAGTCAGAAACTGATTGGTTTTATAAGTTATTGGGTGTGTGGTGTGTGGGTGCAATTTGGAGTTTTGCCCATCTAACAACTCCTTAAGAAAACTGGCGAAACTAACTATGTGTATTTCCTTCACTTATTTTGTTAGCCAAGAATGGGACAACGTAACTATCTATCTTTTAGTGGGTGTTGCAAAAAGCACTTGATTGATTACCTACATCTATTTAGGTAACGGAAGTTAGCTCTTTAAAATCAAAACGTAGATCTAACCAAAAAGGGCTAAGTGCCGATTTCACCAATGTTACTGAACGCGTTTAGCACATCTTAAACACGTTCTAGAGCTGACAGTGTCAATTATCCAAAGAAAATTATGACACTCACAGCTCTTAAACGGAGTTTAAGTACTGATCGCGTTCAATTTCATTAGTGAAATCAGACCTAAAACGTCAAATTAAAACTATCAAAGAAAGTAAAATAAAACATACCTTTTTTCAGCCTACAAAAGGGAAATGGCTGAAAATCTTAAGATCTTATCCTTGCAAGGTATTCAGGTATTCCTTTATCAAGATATCAATATTTTTCTTTACTTGTATCGTATATTTACGAGATTGGGTCAGGTACCTGAGTGACGTCACCGATAGAGTTATGTCGGCCCTCTGAGTAAATATGGCTTTTATTTCTCTAGGACTACATATAATGAAACAGTTAATATTACTAACCATTGGGAAAAGGTAAAGACTGTAAAAAAACTTGGTAGACATCAGACCTTTGAACTATGTGATTATTGATTGAGGTTTGTGATTTCAGGATTTAGGTAAAGAAGGTTATATATAAGTCCTTATTAAAAAGAAAAACGTGAAAATTTGATTTAATTAAATAAGCAGCTTGTTGACTTTATTTAAATGTATCTTGTTTACCAAACGCACGTACCTGTTTCAAATAGATGAATGGATCTCATAAATAAGTTTGAATTTCGTTAATAGGTACGCACGAAACTATGTCCATACATTTTGAAACCTCTAAATAAAATATCCGCAGGAACAAATAAAGTTTATACTTTTTCAAATCAGCCAGATTGATTGAGTACGTGACAAACGCTACATTCTCTGTTTGTGCCGAAGGCTTACTTACGATCAATGTATGTACCTACTCAAACTGAAACTCAAAGAATTTATTTAAAATAAACCACTAACAGGCACTTTTGAATTGTCAAGGTGTCGGTCAGTCAGAAATATGAAGCTAGTCCAATGGTGAAGGTCGGGCAAAGCTAATTGTAGATGGCGTGACCATAGCTAGGTCCCTACGGCCTACAATAAATTTGACATTTCGTTCATTCATTTCATTTTATGTTCATTCATGAGTTTGATTTTATTTCATTATTTCGTTAATTTCCGCGATTTAAGCATTTTAAATCAAGTACTTGACGTGGAAAATGTCAGAATTTTAAACCTTGAATATTTCCTCGTAATCACTTTCTTCAAAATGTTTCCAACATAAACTCGAACTCAAAAAAATCTCCACGAATAGCTTTAAACCACAATGTTCTATGTTTAGGGGCTTTCGGGAAATTGTAGACTCCAATTTCGGAGCATCTAGGAACACAAAAAGGCTTCAATTTTCGCTAAAATAAAATAAAATCACATGGCGCCTTGTATTATTGGCTTGTGTTGGGAACTAGCTACGACAGCGCCATTTTGACAGTTGCCTTCCCCATTAAATGTCATACCCTTAATGCACACTGTGTACTAGACACACACAATCTGTTTCAGGATGTAGACATATATCATTATGACCCTTAGTACAATGTGGTCAGTGTGATTTAAGCCTTAGTACATATACCATTAACGACCGAATCTAAGAAGTCAAAGTCAAAGCATTTATTTCAAATAGCCACTTAAAGGCACTTTTGAACGTAAACATTTACATTTAAGTAGAATTATTGATTCTAGGCGCTCCTTCCAAAAGGTAGTTTCGTATGGAGAAGAAGGGGCAAGAAACTACACTGTTACTCTTTTAAAATGTTTAACAATGTTTTGTGTACATTTATTATATTTTTATATGTGAAGAAGATGCACCAAGAATAATTGTGGTATACCACAATAGGTAAAAATAATTTAAAAACGAGCAAAGACATATGAATCAATCACGTGATAGGTACATGGTGATCACATACATTACAACAGTATATGATTTTCTTAAAACATTAACTAGGAATAAGTCAATGTGTGAGTAAAGTAAAAATAACAAATTAAACAATTCAAAAAGCTACCAGTATGATTTTGTCTAGCCTCTAGATTGTCCTATGGAACACGACCACAATGTTTCCAAGCATTCTTATCTAGAATATAATCCTCTAATTTGTAATATGCTTGTTTACAAAGTGTACCTTTAACACGAGTTTTAAACTTTCTTTCATTTAATTGCATTACATCACAACGTATTTTGTTGTAACATTTAACACAAGGTAACCCATTAAGTACCTCATTAAAGATGTATGTACTTTAGGTAGTCTGAAAAAAGGTTGATAAATTTTATCTTTATTTCTAGTGTTAAAATGATGTCTAACACTTATTTTATTAATATCTTATAAAAATATACTTACTTCATAAAATTCTGCATCCTTTTAAAAAGATGCAGATTTTTTCTTCCATACATAATATTTTCATAAATTAACTGGCAAGGTACCGTCATTATATTAATCTTCTTAAATAGTTCCCTAAGATATTCGCGGCGACGTAGATTGTAAATGGCTCTGACAGCTCTCTTTTGCAAAATAAAAATGGATTCAATGTCAGCACCGCACAGTAAAATGCCATATGACATAGCTGTGGAAGTAGCTAAAATAAACCAAACGCGCGGTTTCTACGTCTGTTAACTGTCTTATCTGTCTAACAGCATACACGGCTGAGCTGAGTCGCAAGAGATGTTATATGAGGTCCCCATTGTAACTTATCGTCTAGCGTGATTCCTAGGAAAACTGTCTGATTAATAAATTCTAGTTTTTCTCGATTGAATATGATGTCACATTCGCAACTTCTAACATTAGGTAATTTAAATTGAATGCATTTGGTTTTTTTCTCATTTGTTAAGAACCAAATTATTTACCATAAACCAATCTTGGACCTAAAGAATAGAGTTATTCACGTAGTCAAGATTTTGTGACCGTCGGTCTAAAAAACCTTGACGACTTAAAGATCAATGACGTGTCATCTGCAACTAACACCATCTTGGGTTGATTTTGAAGTAACTGGGGTAAATCATTAAAGAAAACTAAAAAGAGGAATGGACCCAATATCGAACCTTGAGGAACGCCCATTGTCATTTCAGACGCTAATGAGTTTATGAGACTAACGAAATTATATTTTTGATTTCCAATTTTACGAACAATAGCACAAATAAATTATCATGACGGCGTCCATTTGGAAATCGAATCGACGAAGATGAGAGAATTTTGCAGTATCATTTTACAATTGTGGTAAGTTTATTTTCTATTAATCGCGAAAAGTTCTCTTGCGTTCTGAGATTTCGAATATTTGTTAAAGATTTTCTCTTGACATTATTGAAGGAAAAATTTCTGTCGATTTGCTATTGGATTGTGACTTGTCTGTTTGTATTTGATATAAATATAAAGTTCCTTGTGGTACACATAAAGTTTACTCAATATTGATATTGTGGCTTTGATACAAAACCGCTTGACGGATTATATCGAAAAGCTTTTCATTTCACACTGTGTAGGTATATTAATCCGGTTACAGTATAAACCAATTTTTCTAGCTAAGACCGATAGGTTCGTCAGTCTATTCTAGGATAAACTAGTTTTCTCTGTATGAAAGCTTTTGAATTGCTAAAAGGCATGAGTTCAAAGCGATGCCCCGGATGCTGTGCCATCGCTATTCGGCAACGGAACAGATTGTTTTTTTTCGATTCCTGTCTTTGTTCGACCTAAATAAGAGGATTTATTAAAAACTTTTGCTGCCGTACTAGATTATTTTGCTTCGACACTAAAAATAAAGGGTGTAAAAATACCAAAAACACAACACAACTATGCATTCTGTAAATCAAACTACGTAACTTTGTTTTCAAAAAACGTTGGAACCTTAAACTTTAATATCTCCGTGACCTAAATGTATCCTGCAGTGCAAAAAAAAACATATAAACGGGAAGGACAAGTGTCTCTTGGCTACAATTTTACACCAGATATATCGTCAGTTTATCTTAATTTAACCTGTTTCCCACAAAATGAAATCAATAACGTAATATCCATAACGACAAAGCACATAAACTCTTGAAATCTGTTTTATAAACAATTAATTAATGTAAGTCTTAACTTATTCATACCTTTCCTTCCTCAGCTCGCTGCTCCGTTTGCGGAAGCTGGCGACGAGGACCTGTAACTCCGTGGAGTGGTGCTCGTACAGCTGGGAGAGCTGCGTTGTGAAATCAGCCACTGGAACAAAAAGAAAACTTAATACAAGACCTCCTTAGGTATAAACCTATTTTTAAACTGGAATTTCCAAGTGTGGCAATGATGGTAACAGGCACTATCACACGATCATAAAGTTTTGTTTATGCTGTTCACACAGCACATTCAAGGATTTCTGCTATTCTGGACTTTTATTTTGTTGCTCTGAACCCACGTGATTCCTTAGCATAAACATAGCATAGTCAGCCTATTATGTTCCTACTGCTGGGGCACAGGCCTCCTCTCTGTGAGAGGTAGTGGGCCGTAATCCACCACGCGGGCCCAGTGCGGGTTGGTAGATGTCACATGTCTTCGAATTTTTGGTTCTAAGACATGCCGGTTTCCTGACGATGTTTTCCTTCACCGTTTTGAGAGCAGTGGTGATGTAATAATTTACACAAAGTAAAGCGCCTGTCTGGGTTCGAACCTACGACCTACAACTCGTAAGTCGCGGCCGTTACCACTGGTCCCCCGTGATTATATATTTCTACTAAAATGTTGTGACTTTAAAACTAACCCTTAGTAGGTTCTTTACGTAAGATAAATTTTAAACACAACACTCGAGGTTAAGATAACCCCACATAAAGCTAAACACAACAATATTTGTTTGTCAAACTCTAAGATCATGATTATCGAGAACTTGTACTTCAAACATAGGTTCTCCCAACACAAGTGATTTTACAACTCATTATAAGTTTAAAAAGTAGGTGTATTGTTCAGGAAGGTTCAATAGATAGGTGCATTATAGGCGCTGAATATAACACTTTTACTTTGGCGCGGGCTACGTATAACTTTGTAAGTGAACTTTTCCTTAATGCAAAGTATCTAAATACTATGTTCTCGGAGTACTCTCGCTAAAGTTGTGTTTACGAAACCGAGCGTGATACTCAGAGGCGTTCCGGTCGTATAGATTTCAGTTGTTTGATCTGCAAACTTTAATCTTCTCTGCCTTACGAGTATGTTCAGGATTTGTTTGAGAAAGTCTCTTAAGATTAAATTATTGGAGTATGTACGGAAAATACAAATATTTCCTTGATATTCTTGTAAATATTATTAAATATTTACAAGAATATGAAGGTTACCCATGAAAATTGTATCACACGAAGGCGAGTAAATATGAGGCACCTTCCTATCCGATATTAAAAGTCTAAGACCGAATCATCTTAAAAGTTGTTGGCATACTATGTATTTCTACAAAGTCACTTCGTAGCTTTCAATAAAGTCACGTACACACTGGCGCGACAGAAAGGCACCGCGTGTCGCGCGACGAGCGGTGCCTTTGTGTCGCGCTGTGGACGCCTTAAGTGTATGTCAATTTTTTTTTGTATCTCTAATATAAATCTGTTTCTTGCGGTATGCTTATTTCATAAAAGCCATGTTCTTGTAACGTGTAGCGACCGGTGTTAATCCCTTTAAAGTAACGTAGTTATATCTCATAACCTAATTTGATTACTTTCAGGCCAGTGAGCGAGTGAATGCAGGTAGAATTTTGTTTGCTTTCGCTTCACTGACACTGAAAAATACCTACTGAAAATCGTAACCAAAAATTACTTTGACTATACATGGTGGCAGGGACTGAGGGTCACCACCAACCACCACCTCCACCCCCACACCACCCCACCTTCCAATCGACACTTTATAATCGACGAAATTTATACAGGGCGGGTTCAAGATCATGTTTTGAATCCATGGTAACAGGTTGTGCATCAATGTTACTGCCACCCTCTATGTTATCAAACAATGTACTAGCACTACTGGTTTTTAAAAGTAGTGGTTTTTAAACTAGGATGATTTATATCCAATCATTCATTGAATATACATTACTAAACTTAATGATTTATAACCGCAGCGGGATTAGACTCTCGCGAGATACTTTCAAATAAAGGTAATCGCCGCATCGTAGTTGCAAACAGTTTTACTATTAACCCAACCCAGATACTTAGCAGCCATCTGTGGTCCTATTAAAACTTACTTCACTTGCACAGCTACTTCGGTAATTTGCTAAACCGCTAAAGGCAGATAACGTGATAATGTTGAACATTCTGCAAAAGTTAATACATCTGTAAAATACTTAACGCTTCGAAAAAAAACAAACAAATTCAGCTAATTAAATCTGAGGGATCATTTTGCGCTTGTTATGTTAAAAAAGCACCCTTTTTATGAATTATTTACAAAATATGGTAATACGTCAAGATGTTACAACGCTGAGATCAATATTTTAATAAAGGCTGCGACGATTACCTTTTCGTCAAGTGTGGTTGATTTTTGACTTAGCTACCAAAGCGAAAATTATCATTTGAACTTTCTAATGAAAATTATATATTTATTTTTATTATTTTCTACCCTCTCGACCAATAAAATATTTGTGAGGCATGTACATTCAAGAAAATCTTAAACCTACACTTAAGAATGTAGTGCGACATATACTCGTAAGCAGATTGCAAAATTCGTCTTACATATTATGCCGCCGCGCGCCGTCCGTTTGCATACTGTCGGCGTAATGTAAAATGCCTAAGGTAAAATGTAAAATGCCTAAGGTAAAACGTAAAACGCCTATGCTTTATGTAAAAGCCCTTGAAACCCAATTGATGTTTCGAACGACGTATACATAAGCCTAGGCAAATTGATTCAACTGTTTCTGTGGCGCTGCTAAACAAAACAACAAAAAAGCGTTGTGTAAAAAGGGTTCACTTCAGTGGTTCCGAGAATAAAGATGAAAACAAGTGTATGCCGTAAGATTTTTTTTTAATGTTGTTTAATTAAAATATTTAGAAATGTAGTAAAATAAGGATAAAAATAAATAAACGATATTATAAGAAAATTGGTCAGTTATTACATCCTACAATGTCAGTACAAAAAATACTCAAGTAGTGTAATAAATGAATGGAAGATAAAAATGTTGGAACTATTCTAATGCCAAAACAATAACTTTAGGATTTTTTGTCAGTTAATCTATTTGGTTAAACATATGTTCCAACGTCACTCAAAAAGTTCCTTAATGATTTTGTTCAAATTTTGCATAGATTTTCCCTATATGTGTGTCTTCATGCTATAAATTATAACACGGTCTGCTACGGGGGATATTACAATTTGTTCGTATTCTTCCATAATTTACCGCAAATTGTAATAAGACGAGCCAGAATATTGCTGATACTTGCAGATTTAAATGATTTTTATCACGCCATACCTTTACGGAGCTAAGCAGTTAATTATGACTTATGATAATACAGGATGGATTTTTGAGTTGGGGCAATAAGTTCAGGTACCTTAATCGTTGTCGCAGTAAAAAACGTAAATGATCTTAGAAGATCTTTGCACAGATTTTGAAATAAAAATACAGTCAGCAAGAAAATGGGCAATTTTCCAAAAAATATATTTGTTTCTCATAAGGATCAAAAAACTTTATCGGACTAACTGAGGTTAGAGCACTAAAAAGTAAGAAATCGCTACTGCCCATAAAATTCGTAGGAAATGACACTGAGAGTAGAGATAACATTAAACCAGTGTATGACAACGGTCGAATTATTCCATTACTTCAGTGGGCTGAATAGGGAACGAATATAGCAGATAGTCTGAATTTGTGCCCGGTTGATGGCAATAGGTTCGCCCCCTGACATAAGCATAACTGGCGAAATGTGGGTGTACTATAGGTACACCTCTGCCCAACCCTTCTGGGATTGTCCTTTTAAATGATTGTCTTCCCGCTATATTTTATTGTAACACAGATTGTACAATTGTCTGTTTTTTTCCCCCAAATAAATACCTGCACTAGGCGTTTCCCATCAAATATTGGGGTCAGCTTCCAGTCTAACCTATTATAAAATGATACCTCTTGGTAAGACTGCCTGAAACACTTTAGGGCTTCTATCGAATGACAGATAGGGACAGCAACGGAGCTAAGCAGTCAACCATGACATAATAAATTATAGTAAACTTTAGACAGAACAAATAGCTTAGCGGTACGATGACTGTTTTGCAAACCTGGTTTCGATTCCCAACAATTTATGTTTTTGTGCTTGTTTGTTACATTTTGCTTTAGTATTATATTATTATAGTGGTTTCTCACACGGACTGTTCTACGTCGCTTACTCCCGCGTCACCAGTCCTCTCTTCATATTTTGGCTGTTAAGATCGAAACTACAAACACAGTTTATAGAAAAGTTTTTACAATAATTTTTCTGTTATTTTAGTAAATTGTGGTGTCTTGCGACTTCCACGCGAACGAAACTGCGGGCAGAAGCTAGTGCATAATAAAAACAAATAGTACCCTTGGTTCCCATTACATCTTCAGGAGATAAAACTGGAACTAAAGTAAGGCATAAAAATAAAGTTAAAAGTTAGTCCCAACTTTTGAGACGCCCGGCCTGACCGACCAGTCTTTCCATTCTGAATATTCTACGTAGGCAAGAACGGTCCCACAAACTTTTTAAATAAAAAAGTCATGGATAGAAACAGGGAGAATTTTAGGAAGATTTATACATTAGTATCAACGCGACTCATAAATAAATTAATCCTATGTTTTAGGATATTTTTTTAGAAATGCTCCACGACGATGTTGTTTACCTACAAAAAGATTGGTCAATAAAACGTATATAACCTAGCCGTAATGCTATCATATTTACACCTATTTGTATAAAGTTGAGTCTAAGCCAGTCTAGTTTATAATTTAAGGGAGCGGGAATCATGTTTATGTGGAATCATGTTGTGGTGGTCGAATAGACAGTCGCTGCATGGAAAACACTGGCATTCAACTGCACCCTGTAAGAAGACTAGAAGCTGACCTCGACATAGTTGGAAAAGGCAGACTGATCGAGGACGTAATAAATTTGTGGCTAATATTTTACCTACCAATCGGTAAAATTAGAAGACCGACGGAACTGCACAAGGGTGTGGATGCTAAGTAACAAACTATGCTCCACCTCCTATCCCGCCCTCGGTGCCCCAAAACATACAGATAACGTGACCTCTGCCACCGATAACGCCGAGGAAGTGGCAAACTTTTGGGCCAACAGTATCTGAACAAGTGTCCTGCTACAAACACCAAGAAGAAGAAGACTGTACACGAACACATAGTGTGATACTCGTAGAAGTAGACGTCATGTTCGACGTCATTTTCTATCTATGTTCTTGAAGATATCCAATTATTAATTCAATACGACGGTGTGCTTAACTGTTCAGGATAATAATTACATTAACCGATCCGACGGGATTATAATAATTAATGTATTAATTTACCGATGAACACACACATACAGCACAGGGAACATTTTTAATCATTTGAATAGGCAGTCGGTGCTTGTAAACTAAGACTTGTGTACCTGCGTCATAACTGCTTAGTTAGATCAGTTCACGTACTTTCTGCTAAGAGAATACGTAAACTGATCTTGTTGATGATGTTGTTCTTACAGGATAATTATTCATGTATTATATTCTGTTCGGGAACTTGCAGCTAACTTATTACAGTGTTCTTAAAAAATATGAAATTGAAGATCAGTCACTTTCAATTTCATATTTTTTATTCATTGATTACTTGATTGTGTTTGTTTTATTTTATTTCATCCATAGATGATTGCTAATTTTATGTGCATAGTATTCAAGCCCGATATATGTATGTGGACGTAGCAAAAAGGAGTATGCAACATATAGTCTGTGTTCTGAGTTTCTGCTCCGTGGCAGGTGAGTTTATCTATGTGTACTGTTACTAGATACATAGATATTTAATTCAAAGGAAAATACATTTTGGTTTGCGATATCTGCAATTCAAAATCACTGTTAAAATCAAATGTTATACCAATTGACCTATTGGAATCTAATAATTAGTTTTCATCTAATGGAGCTCGGTTTTGAGAAGTTCAAACAATCCTACTATTGCAAACGAAATTATTAAATTATTATTATTACCATTACTTTAAATTTCGACTAAGAGAGCTCAATCATTATTTGAGAGAGTATTATACTGAGTGGTTATTTGCTCTCACTATACTGTTGTGGACTTAAAAGGTTAAGCGCCTTTAGATAAATTTTTACTTGCACCGCGCCGTGCGTGATTCGTCCTGTCCTGCCAACATTCATGAAATTGGCAGTTCGAAAACTGTCAAGCTATGCTATGCTGGACATGAACGTATTTGTACTTGAAATTAGCCATTCTTCATACACGAAAATATCTCCGTTTAAAGATATGAAACTAGTAGAGTTTCGTGAATTTTTAAAAGACTGTTGAAGCAGAGTACAAACAACCACCGGTAAGAAAAACAAACACTCCGAAACGATCCCGTTACAAAACAAGTCGCTCAAATTCTCCTCTTTCTGGTTGAACAAATTCAATTCCCGTCATCTGTACTATCGTGAATTTTAAAACAATTCACAAAGGGATCCCGAGTATTCGAGTAAACCGACAATATCTTCTGTATAAACTGAACCACGAAACAGATGGCAGGCAAAGCCTGAATAATAGAGTTTATAAGTCGGAGAAGGGCCTTATCACACTGGAGATGACGATTCTGGAGCATGTTTTCAGCGAAACGACCGGTGAACGCACTCTTAACGTGTGTCAGGAAACACACTGCTTGTGCGTAATGTAGTCGTGGGTAATGAGGACAAGTGAACAATATGTATTCTAAAGGCGCAGTAAGACACGACTCCACCTAGCTGAAAACGCGCTCTAACCACGCCAGTATGGTAACGATCTTAGGTCAATCACTTCGCTTGTTTAGAGAAAATGGACGTAAAATAATAAATATTCACGCCGCTAGACTATCTAATAAGGTAATATATTATGCCGTTAAGGGTTCACCTTACAGAAGAAGGGGTAAGCCAGTTGATTGCATTTTTTGTTCCTGTTTATTTTTCTGAAATACTGTATACTGTACTGAGTTACACAATGCTGCCTGTTTTTGCCCGACCTGTCAAAGTACTCGTAATACCTAAGTGACTAGCTAGACTCCAGTATAAACCTAAAATAGGTTTTCAGTTTCCTTTGTATGGCATTAGGTGTGAACCGGGCTTCTATTTAACTAGTACTGTAAATTTAAGGAATGTAAAACGGTGATTATGTAATTTAAACGACTTTCCCTAAAAGGCGGCTTTTAGGGAAAGCTGTTTAAATTAAATTACATGATCTTAATTTGAATCAATTTGCTTTTACATCTACGTGGGTACTTACTTAACCTCTACTGTTTTAAAAATGATTTACGGACTGAGTTTGATACTCTAACAACTAACAACGATACAACAACAACAACACCAACATCAAAGTGTAGTTTCAAAAGGAGTCTATTTCATAGTTATGAAGCGTTTAAAGGTTAAATTGCCCATAGAATTTGTTTGGAAGGAAGCACGATCAGTTTTCAGACTTTACGAACTATGCTTTATACAGTTTATACGAAACCGAAACCTGAATCTAAAAATAACTTAAGGTACAAATACTTCTGCAGTCAAATCCAAAATATTAATTATTTTGGAAGATCAGCAAAAATATTTAGAGACGATATTTTATCATTATACGAGTACCCATATCAAGTTCAGCAATTTACAATTAATTAATTTTGAAATCTTTGATTTGTTTGGAAATTTTAATTGGGGTAAAAGGGTGGACAATAATTAGGGTAATACCACGGGGATCGAGCGAAATTGTACCTGGTTATCAAACTTCGTCAATAGTATTTGGGAATTTGTGACGAAATCCAATTATGATAATTATAGATATTTCCGGGTTGGCATTTGCGAAGGGCGTATCAGGTCACGATATTTTTGGCTTTACAGGTTATTCTCCACCTAAACATTTACATAGGTGTTTTCACCCGGGTTTTCACTACCCTCATTACACAGAACATTTTGTTTTGAGCGAATATTTTGTTTTGAGCAAATGTTTTGCTGTTCTGCCGATGTTCGCTTTAACAGGAAACATCTGTATTCACTACAACGAGAAAACAAACACTAGTTCTAAAGGAAATCTCGTATTGAACAGTTCGCTGGCGCAGTTGCGTTCTCACTTGGTAGATATAGACGATCATGAAGTTGATTTGCTTTTGTTTCACGCCGAAAAGAAGCAGTTAATAATTAAATCTTCTTTTTGACTTCCAATGGTGTGCATCTCATAATCTCGGCGATGTTTTATAAAGGACCGTTTTTTATTGCGTTCGTCTTGTAAGCTTTGGTTTGTGGTTCTCATAAGCATAGGGATGGGCTCTATAATGTTTAATTAGTTGCAAAGTTTTTTCTTGTTTCAACTTTCAAAAATATGAGACACGAACCGAGAACGTCCAACGTCGATCGATCGAATGCATAGAGCAACTGCTCAATCAATCGCCGGAGACGTCGTTTGCTCTGAATGAATGAGCTAGCGAGCAATCGTTCGCCGAGTCCAACCGATAATCACTGAACACACATGTTCACTCGCTCAAGTGTTGCATTTTCGCGCGAACAAGCGCTTGCTCGTCCAAAACTATTTAGAACACTAAAAAAAATGCAGCTTAATAAGTGTATAACTTCCTTATTTGGAGTTGTCCTTGAACTTTCAAATTGTAAAAGTATAATTTAACTTTAAACTACATTAATAGGTGCTACAAAGGAGCAAAGTTTTAATATTTCGGCGATGTTTTCAGCTTTCAGTACGTAATTAAGATAAATTGTCTCAATTATGATAGGCTGTTAAATTACGGTCTACTCATTCACACACTCACACTCCGGGTTAATGACTGATATATTTAACGTTGGACATCGAAGCCAATAGTTTAGAAGTTTGTTAATTGTTTAAGGTTGTTAAGGTTATTGTTGATCCTACCAGTTGGCCAGTATTGGTGACAACAGAGCCCTTTTGCTTATTATGTGGCAAAGCTGTTTATGTAATTGAGTTTGCGGCAAACTTAACTTACTGCAGAATCAACCGTATCTCCATAGTAACAGTTTGACTTTGCAACGCCTTTGTTTTGCACTAGCAAGGGCTGTTTTCATGCTTAAAGTGTTACTTTTACTTATTTTATTGATTTTTCTATACCCATACCTTTTCACATAAACAATGACAAGAATATTTACCGTCTCTTAATAAAGCCGTTCGCTTTATAAACCTATTTTAGCTGTCGAAATGTTTTGTCCCTTTTTGTCAAGTTAAAATGAAGTGCGACAAAAAGGGACAAAACAGTTCAATTGCTAAAATAAGTTTATAAAGCTATTGGCTTTGTTATGAGTAAGACGGTTACTGAAGAAAGTATAATATTAGTTGACAAAAACGACTTTGTCGAGAATGTGTTTTACGACTAAGTAATAAGTGTTTTCTTTTTTCCGGTTATTTTACTGATAGTCTGGCAGTTTTACTTTATGCAGTCTACCCAATTGTCCTTCCTTTTGAATTGTTCGTCGAATCGTTGAGCTCCTTTAGTTCTGAGTTGAGCTGCATGATTACTGGCAAATGCGTGCACTGACTGGACAGGTCCACTCAGTCTGTGTGGTTATTTCCTCAAAAGACCCTTTCAGACGCCAATCTACATGGTCATAACATGATCTGACCAAGATTAAGTCTGGACTTTAAAAGAGACTGTGACGTCTGATTTTGTATCGGCCTTTCTTATCAGAGTAATCATATAGCAAACGACAATCTCATCTAGTTTTTTAAAATATGATTGACTTGTAAAAGTGTTTGTACAAACCTACTTACAGAAATTAAATCATTTATCATTTACTGACCATACAAACGTTGTATGATAGTCGTTTCATCGCTTTCTTGAGTCGCGCGTCGTTACTTCATTTCATTCTATTTTAGATTAGAATGAAGTAACGACGAACATAGTAGGTAAATATATTGACCGTGCAAAATAGTCACACTGAATCTGCGTGAAAAAAAAAGTTTCAGTCGTATAAAAAGTAGCATTTGTTGTTTATTATCGTTGCTTTTATTCGGAAAAGAAGATTTCGTGTCTTCAATACACTTTTTGTTGAGGAAGTATTAGAGAAAGTACTTTTTACACAATTTAATAAGACTTGCCTACCAAGTTTTTAAAGTCTTTATCAGAATTTATTTCAGAAATCGTTAAATATTTTAGCACCTTCAAGCATACGACAGTGAAAAGATATTTCATAGAAACTTTAAAATGAATTTGAGCGGAGATCGCCATTTTTACGACGAGTCAAGTCCAAATGCTGCACTGAGATGAAACTGCATTTTATCAACAGTAGTGAAAGAATCTTTGGACAACCCACCTGATGTTGAGACCCTCGGAATATTGACACTGGGTACAGTAGCGTTCATAAGTCCAGTAGCAATCTCACAAAGCAGTATATTGACGCTTTGGTTTCTATATACTATAGACACGCATCACACTTACTTTGTCTGTAATTGATAGTAGTTCATAATTTCAACTAACTTAACATATGGCAAGCTAGCTTAGTCGTTACCGTGTTCGGCAAGGAGCGATTATGGCGAGCCGTGGGTTCGAATCTCACCTGAGGTTTACTTGATGTTATTTTCTGAAATATATTTTTGTTTCGTGTAGTGCGATGCGAGTACGCGACGATACGTCAGTGTGTGCGATCTCTGTGCTGTGTGTCGTTTAAACATAAAACAGTTGTACGGCGTGTTCACAGCAATACGTCTCTTAACGTGCCACTCCACTTTTGAATGCTTACTGTACAAGAATACGTCAGCACCCCGGCCAAAGGAAGTAGCAGAACACCCTGGGGTTTTAGTCAGTAAGAGTCTGACAGACCCTTCCACCCACCCCAAAAGGTACAAGACTACGTACATTCAGTGCATGATGACGCGATAACAGTGATGAAGTAAAACTATGAGTGTTAATGAAACTAGAACCAACTTCTATTTATTCATTAAATATTCGCAAGTAAAAATAGTTACTGCACAAAGCCGGACTTAACGACTTAGGCATTTTCTACCAGTCTACTTTAGGGTTTTAAAATCGAAAGGAGCAATGCTGTTTGGCTACACGAGTAGGTAAGATGGTTAGTACCTACCAACTTATTCCTGTGTCGAATATAATTGTTGGAAGGATCTCTTTAATTTGATAGCTTTGGAAATCACTTGGTATTCGTTATCATTGGATTCAATGAATTGAAATGGAACCAAAGAAATATAAAAATGTAAAACGCGATTGTTCAAGCCAGGCTTTTGTTTCAGGTCAGTGAATGAATGAGAAAAAATTGTCAAACGCATTCACTGGATTTTTCAGAGAAGGTATTCACGAAGGTTTTTAATCCCACAAAAACTTTTTTTTTTTTATAAAAGCGTTGCCCCACACTAGGAATTACTCCTGTATCGTGGGTGCGTTCACAAACATGACACCCAGACCCGGAACAACTATTTGTAGGTCATACAAATATTTGTTCCGTGCGGGAATCGGACCCGCACCACGCAGCTCAGCGCACTCCTTTTTGCTGGAAGTTCATTCCTATTCCTATTTCTACCTATGTATATCAATCTATACACATACATATAATATTATAAATTAACGTCACTTTTCGTCTGTCTGTGTGACTGCGTGTTTTTATAAACTACGCAACGGATTTTTATGTAGTTTCCACCTGCATTTAATAAAAATATTCTGGCAGACTTATGTGTAATAGGTACATTGGTATAAAACTTACGTATAGTAAAGAAATCTCGATGGTTAGTCAAGTAAAACACTCCATACTTCACTTCTGTTATTTTCTTCTCTTGTTTGACACGTCTAACCAAACGTAGCAGGACGTCATGACTTGCACGAATGATAATAATAATGTTATCTGAATTTTATCAGTTTAATAAAATCTATAAGGAAATTGGATTGCCGATGGCATTTCATTGCCCACTCAACATTCAAATATATATATATTTAAATTCTGCTGTTGAAAAGAGTGTTCTATTAATCATGCTGGTGACAAAGTCCTTAAACTAAAGTCATCGCCTTATTATAATAGTTGTATAGAACTAATACAACATACAACTAATAATAAAGTCAGTTTTTACAAACACTTTGCTAATTGAATGCTTATCATTAAAGTTGATTAGCGTGGTAGAAAAAGAGCACGCAATACAGTGACAATAATTGAGTTTTTAAGGCATTCTTTGCACCTAGCGTGGGCGTTTGTTGAACGTTTACGCCACGCTTATACGCTTACGCTACGAACTTTCTTTACGCTAGCGGACCGTCTAAGCCAAATTATGTCACATGGTAAGGCACCCTAAGTTACTCGAATAAAATAATACGACTATTAAAATCTAAGCTTCTCAGGGAAATAATGTAACAACTGTTCTGTGATTTAGACAACTTAACATAATTAAGATTCCGACAAAGTGATAAACAACCGGAAAATGGAACAGCTAAATCCTCAGTATTTAAAACATGTTTACATTTTCGGCCATTTTTCTTATTATGTAGGTATTCAGTGTCTTTTGTATAAATACACTTTTATCGTAGGTATATTTTATGAATTTATTTTATAATAATCCTACACCAAGTTTGCATTTTGTGTAGGTTGTTTCACCTAAGTCAGGAATACTTGAACAAGAACCACCCAGAGAATTTTAAATGTTTTTATTACTTGCATATTTAAAAGTTGTTAAGGCCTGAAACTAGTAGCAACTTTCTTTAACCAATTTGAAACGATGTAAATGTCTAAATAAACAAACATTATTAATGTTTGTTTATTTAGACATTTCCTATATGATATGATGATACCGATAAATCTAACCATTTCCTGGCTGCGGATTTACCTATTTTTGTTTTTTTTTTGTTTTACTCATGAATCCTTTACATAGGCAATTTGGAAAAGGGAAACATAATTACACACTAAAAGACAGTTACAACTGATAGCTGTAGTACTTTCAAAAAACAGTAATGCAGAAAAACTAATAACAAACACCATCTGCAAACTGTTTCTGTTGCTAATATTAGCGCGAACGAAGAACTTCCTGCTTTAGGAAACTTATTTATCGACTTTGTCTGGCTGAGTTTCGGACGAATGGACTTAGCTGGGATGTGCCTGGTGCGGGTTTCGATAAATTTATTTTGCAAATACAATTTAATCCTTCACACGTGTTTGCATTTGTGAGAAAAACGCGGTGCATAAAAGCCGAGACACAGAGAAATTTCTAACTTGTAAGATCGAAATGTGCTTTTGAGATAATGACAGCTTTATCTACGCATCAAAGAGCAACAACAGAAATAAATGTATCCTACTATCAAACTATCCTATGCAAACTTCCACCTTTTAAAACACAGATAGTAAATTATTTCCACGATCGAAAGCAGGGATCCACCAAAACATAGTCCAATGCAGTTCCCTATAGCTACGACTAAATCCAACGTAGTACGCGCGACCTGCCGCGTCACACGCTGGTACGGTCTGTTGTTGAGGATAAACCGGGCAGGCTTAACTCTTAATTCCCTCTCAGGCTCCAACAATTTCTTCGACACCACATTGTAATCCGGCTCCGTACACGACGGCAAACAGTCGCAATTCAAGCCCGTCTCGTTCGTGCCCGGAACCTGCAACTTTCTTAGTGTTCCGTAGTGTTTCGTCAAACACTTTAATCCCTCTAAATCGCAAAATCTATCTTTGTATTGGACTGGAGATAAGTGATGTGTACAGTTACAGAGCTTCAGTTGGGCCTCGATGCGACATTGAGTAATACACACAGAATAGCTGTATTGCTTGTAAGCAATATAGCTTTCTGGAACCTCGTCAGGGAATCTACATTGACGTACCTCGGGAGCGATCAAAGGTACTTCCGGCTCATTCACCACATCCATAATTGAAAACCTCATTGTGGCTTCAGCTCCGTATAGCGTCTTTATTCTACGATCATATTCCATATTCCAAAAGGGTATGTCTTCGGGTGAATGAATGAATGACTCGTAATCTTGTGATACAGTTATTTCGAGAACGCCCGCTTCTGAGTTTTTTGCGAGAGCGGACGTGGTGAACATTTTTTGATTTCCACCGACGTGCTTGTTGTTAATCGTGTAACATCTCCCGTACTCTGTTTGCAGAGGTTTGAAATATTTACAACAGTTAATATCTCGGCCATTCCACTTACATGATTGAAATAGGAATTTGCAGGAAGTGCGAAATTTCGAGACAATTTCAGAATAATCACGTGAGCACAAGCTTGTATTTTGGCACGTTGATGTGCAACTGAAGCATGTACCACTGAAGAATATTATTTCTGCGAGAAAACGATCGTACTTTTCTCCGTCGCGAATGTCGAATAACGTGCTGAGTGTCCAAAGTTTCTCGATATTGGCAGTCTCGCAGACGGTGACTGACGCAAATGTTGTGTTCCAATCGAGGTAATCAGTGCGCGTTGTGAACCGCATGGTGTTCTCTTGGTAGTTATCGTAGTACTTGCGTATTGTAGCCACAGAGATGATCCACACGTGAATGTATATGACGAAGTAGATTAATCTGTACACGAAGTGCACATCCTTGCGGACGAGATAACTGGGCCCGTGGACAGTGAGATTTTTACAAGTGTATTTAATTCTATAATAGAACAACAAAATATGTTCCTTGATTTTACTGAATATTTTCATTTTGTGGAGCTTTTATGTGGTTTAAACAGAAATGTAATCAGATTCAGAATGGAGGTTTGAAATAGGGCCGTTATTTATATAATGCATGGATTTAACGATCACATGAAAGGAATCCATTTGCTTAATGATTTAGATGTGGTACAATACACAAAACGTTAATTAATGTTGTATAATAGCACGTAACTGAAGTAAGGGTACGAACACAAAAAAGGTGAAAAAAGCTGAAAAAATATTTAAACAGCATAATGCACTGTTTGTAACTACTTTATACGGTACAAGTTTTGAAATTGATCTCGTAAATAAACACTGTGCATACATAGAAAAGAAATAATTAAAAACAGAAAAAAGAAGCATTAAATAATAACAAAATTTACATTAAAAACAACAGAAAAAAAGGCTATCTCAGCATAATGATGCGATATTTTAAAAAAACAGCAGTGCTGCCAATCTGATAGGGCACGCTGTGATGCCACGGACACCTACAGACATCTAATTAATCCCACTAGGGAATTAAAAATAGCATAGGTAGCTGAATCAGCCTTTAATGTTCCCACTGCTAAGACACAGACCTCCTCTCTATGAGAGGGAGTAAGTATGCCGTAATCTACCACGCGGGCCCGGTGCGGGTTGATAGATATCACACGCCTCGAATTTTTGATTCTCTGATGTTTCTTGCCTTCACCATTTTGAGACCAGTAGTGATGAAATAATTTACGCAATGTAAAGCGCCTAGTCAGTGTTCAAATCGACCTACAACTGGGCCACCACTACTCGTAATTGCTGTTGCAATTTATTTCGTATTAATATTAGTAAATATTTTTTATTGTAATATTGAGACAATCCGGCACTAAAAATCTCATACTCCGTCCGATACCCACAATTAGCACCATTACAATTTGGAACGTGTCGCGGAATGCTTTAAGTCGCAAGTGAAGGTTGCAATATCACAACTGTAAAATTTAAACAAGACAGTATTATGTAGGTACCTTTCTCAAAAAAAAGTAAAAAAAAAATGCACATTGAAATAGGTTGTTTATAGGTGGGAGGTATAATGCCTATTATTAATGACGTGATACTGGAAAACTTCTGATCATTAATTTTAATGTTCTGAAAAAGTTTTTCTATTTCACAAAAATTGCGTAGACAGTGAGGACTTAAAAAACATTCGTGTGGAATTGTCCCAACCAAAATAAAAGGTTAGACACAAAGTGTACGTTTAGGTTAAATGTTTCAAGCGAGCCGAGCCTAATGGAACTTGATTATGTATTGTCTAGAAATATAAAAACCGGCTAAGTGCGTGGCGGACCACGCACTATGAAGGGTTCCGTAGTTGGATGAATTTACTCCAAGAACAAAAGAGATTGTTCTGCACCCATACATCGTCCGCCCCAGAACCAACAGCGAAGGAAAATTATTTAGCGTGTTCTAAATTACAAGCATATATAGCCCATGAAGACAAATTTTAATGACGAAGAACTTGCAAAAAGCATTTATTTAAAAATCAATCTACGATTTTGAGGTTATATTTAGTAAGAAAGAATCCTTTCAATCCTTGCACGTGCTAGTAAATTACTGTCTCGTAATACTATTTCTATTGCTTATTTTCAGTATATAAGATTCAGTAGAACATTTAACTACTTCTGTACTTATCCATTTTGTTTGGTGTTAAATAAAGTAAAAGTAGCATTTTACTCTATTATTTGGTAAATCTTCTAGTTTTTATATTAAAATAGGTAGGTAGATAATTAAGTACTTAATTAGTTCACTTGAATATAAACGACTTTGTCCTTATGTTTTATTAAGACGTCATCTAATATACATGAAGGAATTCATATTACCTAGATCGCATAGCATTTTGTAAACATCGCTTGACAGTTGAGTTCATTTCTATTTGAAATTTTACTTACTTAATATAGGGCGTTTTATGCACTCACTCATATTCTATTCGTATTCGTGAAAAACACGAATACGAATCGAATAAGTTTGAGGGCGAAATGATGCACACATTATGAACGCGATCTCTGCCTTCGAAATGTTTTTAGTGAACTCACGAATCTCGGATCAGTACCCGTAAACTCTCATATTGTATTTGTAGTCGTAAATATGAAAAATTCCCCACAACAAATCACGAATATGAATCGACTACAAGTGAGTGCACAGCGCACATTTGTGAATTTCTGATCCCTTTGCGTAAAAAAACACGAATATGAATCGAATCGGAGTTGTGGTAGTGCACAAACGACCTCATGTGTAGTAATTGTATATAAAAAGATAATTAATTATTTAGGACGCATGGATTAGGTTTTGAAAATCGGTTTTGTTGCTGAATTCTTTCACTACAGAATCGTCTTAGCATAAAGCGAAAAATATTTAAAAGGAAAGTACGTAGGTACGGATGCGTTGACATCCGTGAACAGGTGGTCAACTGAAGGAATCTCGATATCGATGTGTGAAATAAAAGATTGGGCATCACTAACTGTCGAATCAAATCTAATTGTCAAACATGGCAGCATTTTTGATATGATGTCGTAAATCGTTATTGATCGCAAATAGTGTAATAAAATTTATTTATAATTATTAAGTACGTCAGATTTTTGTTGGTCCTGGGGCCATTTACGCCGATGTCGTTCAACATTGTAGTTGAAAAACATGATCTCCTAAGGATCTCCTATACATTCCAAGTGCAAATGTAAGTTGGTAGACTATAACTCGTTAACTTGAAAAGCCTACTTAGCTGTGATATTTTTCCTTTTAACTGCGTTATATATATACTACTGCCGTGATTTTTTTCATTTATCCAAATATCACCATTTAGCTGGCAGGTGGAGGGGGACCTGACTCGAACAAAAATGAGCAAACTTGGCTTAATACTTCTCAAACGAATTTCTAAATCGAAAATTGGTTTTCACTCCCCCGCAATATTTTTGAAGGACGTTTCCAACGATACCCTAAGCTTGGGATAGACGAGAAAAAAATATGCCCCCACTTTATGTGTAGGTATAGTATTTTATTTTATCACTTGCGTGACTAATATGTAAATAAAGATTCTGAGCTAGGCTGCGGACGGATGGAGGGACGGACGGACATGGCGAAACTATAAGGGTTCCTTGTTGACTACGGAACCCTAAAAACGACTTAGAATTTAAAGACCAAGTACTTCGACCATTAGGGATTTACATTTGTCCCGCGGCATATCTCGAGAGAATGTGCGAGAAACTAAATCCATTTTCAGTCTATGTTAATAAAACGGAGGCTTTCTAGTTTTACATATTCGCATCGGTACGTTACACCGGTAATCCTGAATTCTCCTTACCTTAGAACCGAGATAGGCTACCTTAATGATCACTGTCCCTCAATTTCTACACGAAAAATATATAAAATTAAAGAGTTTTAAATGTCTAATGATGATAGAAGATGTTGGCTTCTCGCCATTTTAAATCATCTACGTATACTCGAAATGCATACGTTCTTATTTTTTTCATCATGAAAACTAATTACGTGCTCACATAAACCACATAATTTGCGTGCTACAATAGTGCAGTTTTAGAACACTAATGTACTAAAGATGTTGAGTGAAATATTAATTTTAAAAGGAACCCTGAAGGAATTGTTGAGAGAATTCATTTAATAGAAATATGGATGGTGGAGCGAGCTTAATCCTCAAGTAGTTCTGGCAGATTATGATAGGATTGGAACTCGTATAGTTCGAGCTCCAGTGTCACCGTAATAATTAGATTTCCTCGCCTGAATCAAGTGGTTTCAGTTAACTGTTAGAACGAACCTTCATGATTTATAGATGAGTTTTGAAGACTAACTTTGAGTTTGTGAACGATTACTAATTGATGAAAGAGAAATACTCGAGTTTTCTTTGAATGACGTCGGCGACGCCTACTTACAGTACAACTATTTTCTTAATGGAAAAGTCGATTGAGGGCGTCCGGGCTGCACCATGTGCAAAGGGCAACTGATAGAGAACCGACGATTGACGAAACACAAAGTTTTGCCGAGGAACATTAAGAAAATAGTTGTTCTGTACTTGGATGTGTGAAAATAAGGTATCGGTTTCAGTAATTGATACACTCACTATAACAGTACCAAATAACTACACCCACTTTGTAGCTAGAGATAGCAATGAATGCTATTGGAAGGTCCCAATCTAACTCATAAGGAAAAGTAAAAAGGCAAAAGCCCTATACATATAAAAACATTTCATTTAAAGATATGGGTCGTGTGTGTAGAATGTGTGCTGACAAAATATTTATGCGAAATTCACAAAATTCTATCATGAAATCCAATTATTGTAGGATTAAGCGGCTTAGTCTTGTGCCCATCCCATGTGGAGAGACACTTGGGTAGTACACATTTTGAATACATGCTAATAAAAAGATGGCGTTATTTACTTTTCCGTCCTCGTTAGAACCTTTATTTGCGTTTATTAAGTGAAAATGAGGTAGTACCTACGTGTAGGTGCCTACTGCTGACGTGTGTGTTACCCGTGTAACCATCAACGTTACTAGGTACATAATACGTTAAGTGATAAATGATGATACATTATATTCATTTCTGTAAATTAGTAAAAAAAAATACTTTTACACGTCAAAAATAACTTCTGTTTTAAAACTAGATTTGTTCGCTGTTTCCTGACCGACTACTTTGAGAATAAAGACCGAAACAAAATCAGAGATCACAGTCTACTTTAAAGTTCAGACAAAATCTTGGCCAGGCCATATGAGGACCATGCAGATTAATGTCTAAGATGGTCTTTTGAGGAAAGAACCACACATATTGAGTGGACCTGTCCAGTCAGTGCACGCACTTGTCAGTAATCGTGTAGCTCAACTTAGAACTTAAGGAGCTCAACGAATCGACGAATAATACTTAAGAAAGGACATTTGGGTGAGCCGCATAAAGTACTCAATCTGACAGATAGTCATTAAAATTAACTGAGAAAATAAAACCGTCATAGTCTATACATACACAATAATCGAATCGAAATTCTCGTGTCGCAATGTTTGTTACCAAACTCCTCTGAAACGGCGAGACCGATTTTTATAAAATTTTGTGTGCATATCGGGTAGGTCTAAGAATCGGCCAACATCTGTTATTCAAACAACAAAAAAAGAAGCAAAACAACGTTTGCGGGGTCAGCTAGTTATAATATAAAATCCCTTCCGCCGTATCTCTACGTTGACGTCGTGGCGTACGAGTATGTACTCTAGGTCTGTGCCGGTAGAGTTAACTTTTCCGAAACAGGTCTAGGCTGAGGAGCCTGACCAACAGATACAGAAACCCGCAGGGCGGCATGTGGCCAACTTTTGGGCAGTAGCGACCCCACGGACCTCCCGGGAGAAGTCTTGTTCCTCACCTGGCTTGCCTTTATTGGCCGGTTTGAGTGGGACTTATTCCTAGTTTATATTTTAGGAAAATCATATATTTTTACAATGTTTATAAATATGTGAGCACAATGTACCTATGACGCGATTGAATCATCTCTTCTGTCTTTGCTTTATTTTAAATTATTTTTACCAATTATGCTATAGTATTTTTATTCTTGGTGCATCGTCTTCACATTAAAAAACAATTAATGTATACAAAATATTGTAAAACAATTTAAAAGAGTATCGGTGGAGTTTCTTGCCCCTTCTTCTCCATACGATACTACCTTTTGGAAGGGGCGCCTAGAATCAGTTCTATTTTTAATGTAAATGTTGACGTTCAAAGTGCCTTTTTATGGGCCTAATTGAAATAAATGCTTTGACTTGACTTGACTTGATGAAGTCTCAAAAACAATAATAATATAATAAAACGTTAGTAATTGTTTACAAATTAATTTGGCTCGTTACTCTGATGTCGCATATTCATTAATAAATACAATTCAAATGGTTAAAGTCACCTACATAATTACATGTCCCATGGTATTAATGAACTACAAAGTCCTGCGGCTAAGAAACTAGGTCAAAGCAAAGTTGGCATTTGTTCGAGCGTAGTTAATTTAAGCTAGGAACAAAAACACAAATAAGCGCGGTTTCGGGAGCCTTAACTACTGCAGCCAGGAACCAGGCAGTTATAAAGAATTAGACTAAAACATGGCTGCGAAAGTCCTCCTGATAAAATGTTGTTGGTATTCCACATAACAAATGATCCAGTATTTATCTTATTCTTTTATAAATGTATCAAAGGCGCTTATTACCATATACTGTACTTTTCTAATATGTTTTAACTACCTACTTTAGCCTACAAAACTAATAAAACCACTGCTAGTGGCAGACCTCTTAGTTGAAAGAGGCAATATCCGCTAAGTAGTGGGGTTTGAAAGATGTAAAGTCTAGATGGCGCAGTCAATAAAAAAAAATTACCTAAATGACGTCGTCATTTAATGCGCTGTCAAAGCTCATGTCAAATGACTTGACTGCATAGAGCACGGAGAAGCTTTAGTGGCCGCTAGTAGGGCTGCATTGTCAACAGTTTCAATACGAACCAAGTGTGTCATCGTTTTCTAACACTACGACACAAATTACTTTATTATTATTATTTCGGTAAACAAATTTTGTTTCTTAGCTCTTTGGCTAGTTTATGCTACATTTTTTTTTTTAATTGGTTGTGGCAAGCGGCCTTAGCCATTGTTGCCAGTGTCGAGTGTTGCGGAAATTAAAAGTGGGAAGAGGGAGGTTGGCATAATGTGACGGGATATTTTGTCTTCCATCCTTTCTTTGTCTAATAGGTCATATGTAGCATCTCTTAGTAAATTTATTTCTTTTCACAACATTTCTTTATAGTACAATTTGTTATAATTTTATTACATATAATTATTTATTGCCCATCACAAATTACTTATAAAAACTGACAGCTTTAAATGTCGTCCGTGACAGAAGATTTGCGCTCTGCGCTCAGCGCACTTTCAGCACCACTGATGGTGATTCAGTGCTTTGTGCTTGATTGGCTGCTTATTTTCTTCAATCCTTTTCCGTGAATGAATGAATGAATGATCTGTCATGTGCTAGATTATCCTAATATTATAAATGCGAAAGTAAGTTTGTTTGTTTGTTAAGCTTTCAGGCCAAAACGGCAAGATGGATTTAGATGAAATTTGGCACACAGTTAGACCATGACCTGGGTAAGGACAAAGACTACGTTTTATCCTGGATTGCAGATGAAGTCGCGGGCAACAGCTAGTAGGTTACAACATGGTGCTGGGAATTTATTTAACGTCACACTATATTCGACGTTCCGTTCGTGCAAATGTAAAAGGTATTTAACATAAGTCGCAACAACTCACATGAGATTCGACAGCAGATAGATTTACTGATCAGAGCCTTGGTCGGGTTTTCAGAAACCAGAAGGAACTCTGTATACTCTGTGATTCATTATGTTACAATGGGGTACAACATTTCTGTGCTATGTTGTTATAATCGATTTTGAGATAAGTAAGTTTACCATATAAACGTGTCCTACTGTACCTGTGATATACACCAAAATGATGATTACGCTGCGTTTTGACGTTTGTATATGTGACAATCATGAGTCCCCGAGGCTGACATTTTTATTAGAAATTTCATGAAAATCCATTTTATCTATCTAGTATTGGTATAGGGATTTCCGTCTTCGTAGTCCAAGGGAGTAACTGCAAAGAAACGGCACTTATTCAGAATAAAGACGAGCTCGTGTCGACGTGTGGTGGTTGCGTTTCTAAATAGTTTTTTAGCCAGTTTCGCCTGCTCAATGCACTGCATCTGATGCAAGAAAGCATACGGATATACGATGAGATCGACTCAATACAGGATTATCCTTTCCTGTTCGTTCCACTCGGGGAGACATGTATCAATTGTTTGCAAAAAAATACACAATTATCAGTAATATGTATTTGCCAAACTTCAAAACAGTTTGTCGAAAAATTACACGCGCTTAAAATAGAGACAGGCTTACGCCTTATTCGGGCATGCTCTGAGGAATGATTTCTAGCAGGAATTACGTGTGCGGTTATGTCAACAAGAGCTTTTAATCTCCACATCCCGGTTACGTTGCTCTACGCGTTCGTGGTAGAAATGAGCGTGATGGATGTTCATCCCCCCGTTTGTTGGCCGTCAGAACGTTGTTGGAAAGTGATGGACCGCATGCTGGTGATCATTATATAGATATTTGTTGAGGTTAAGATTGAAAGTATCCTGAACAAGAATTTAACATCCTATTTTAGCCTTTTCTTTTGTAATTATTCGTGTGCATGTGTTTCTTTTATAGTAAACTCGAACATATTTTTCAAAATATTCAATATGAAAAAAATGTTCATTTTTGGCGTCATTCTGTCTGTTATAAGAATTTACATTTCCTTGTAATCTATTAAAACTGGGTCGCTTTTATTATTGCATATAAATAATTTAAAACATGTTGTATCGTACCATTTTAATTTGTTAATGCGTCTCTTTGTGAGCTCAATTCGCCGAACCAACTGTTGAAACTTACATTGCGTAATTAAATGTGTTACCTACCGACCTACGAATTCATTTCTGCCAACATTTCCTTAAATAGAGGAAGTCATAAGTGTGATAGGTATAAGAACTTCCCGTACATATACCTATCACATTTATGAATTCCGATGAAACACTGAACTATTTGGGGCTCAGATATAATTATAATCTCATCCTATAACAAACGAGTAACTAACACAAAGGTATTGGATTTGATGCTTAGCTTATTGTGCTTTCTCTTTCACTCTTGAGTGAAGTTCCCTAGAAACCTCAACGTCGGCGGTAAGGTGGCATCTCCGCGCACTGACTGTAAACCGAAACGTTAACACGCATGTACAATAAACACCACCCTGTTTACGGATTACCATACAAACACATGTTGTGACGTACGCGTAAGAAGGGTAACCACAACAGCTAGCTGTCAGTTACAACTGACTGAGTGACACGAAGTTGAAATAGTAGTAAACACGTTTGTGGCTTTAAACACAAACAATAGTTTTGATTTTTAGGACGATAAGTACACGTATGTTTAGGTATGGTCTGTTCAAAAAAATAAGCAATACGATCAGAGAACGTACCTGTGGATGTCGATGTGTAGTTTCTTAAAAATCGAGAGCTTTGTTTTCTTTTTTTAATACTTAAGGTCCGTTTTTCTAATTGTACGTACATCACTTACTTTAATTGTTTTTCATTTGTCGTTCAAGTAGGTTACGACGATTGTAATTTAAAAATGTTATTCAAACAATGATTGCTGCAAAAAGTTGTGAGATATAAAGATGAAATCTTTTAAACACCTCTCGTGACTGATTGCGTAAACTGATTAGGGTTTCTTTAAACTTACGGCAAATACATTTGAAACAGACCATCAGCCTAATTGCGTTATACATTTTCTTAAACGATTACGACTAATCTGTTTGGATTTTGACAATTCATCAACATTCATTGCGTTATTTACATTGTTGACCACAATTTTTTATCGAACTTATGAAGCAATGGATTAGCAATCTGTTTCAAAACGATTAGCAACCAGATTCCGATTGATTGTGTATTACGCAATTAGGGTACTGTATGTATCTACCTCCAAACACAAGCACAGAGCAATTTGTATTGTCTTTGGTCCTGACATCAAGTGATGGACAAAATTGTAAATTTTTATTTCTTGAACGTGAGGCTTTTGGCTACATTGTATCTGTGTAATCTCAGTAATTTTTTGTAATGTGCGTTTTGTTTGAGCAGAATAAAACCATTTCTATTTCCTTTCTTTCTTTCTTTTTACATTTCTATTTGGTACTAACTTTTGAGCGGCTCCTTCCACGTAATTGTCTGAAAATATCCCACGGGAACGTACTACCGCTATTAAAACTGAGTAAGATAGTGATTAAAAAATAAGTGAGCATCAAATTGTGCTCAAATTGTGATTTTACAAATATATCGTACATAAGTACAACCTTTGTAATCTCAATTAAGTGGGCTATAAAGCCGTAATTTATAGCTTTTTTAGTGCGTTCAGGGACCCCAGACCGAGCCCTATTTTTCAGATATCTAGTCCATGAGAAAAGCCTATGTAATTGAGTTTATAATTAGTAGTAGTGTAGTACACACTTAGTTTGACAATTTCGTAAATGTTAGCCAAACTGCGATCAGAGGCGCGTCATGCCCTGAAAAACCTAGATGTATCATTTTAAATATCAGTCAGATTTCTTTAGATCATTAGACCAGCCTGAGGTTTCTATGTGTAGCTTGGGAAAGGTTCAGTTAGTTTTGGAGTAATTTAACTTGTCAAACAGTTTTTAATTTAAAAATTATTTTTTTCCCAATTACACTGAAATATCTTTTCCCATACATATCGTATTAAATTAGACTCCCAACCTTCTGTTTATGGTTCCGTGGTCAACAAAGAACCCTTATAGTTTAGCCATGTCCGTTCGTACGTCTATCCGTCCGTCCGTCCGTCCGTCTGTACGCAGCACTAGAAAGCTGTAATTTGGCATGGATGAATGTACCATTATCCGTACGTATTCGTTGCGCAACTAAGTGGCAAAATAAAATATTTTTTTTTAACTTAACGTATACAGTACGTAAAGTAGGGATGTTTTTTATTCATCATCTATCCCATGGCGTGGGGTGTCATTGAAAAGTTCGTTCAAAAACATTATTGCAGTTGAGCAAAAACCATTTTCACCACACTACCTATTATTTGCAATTTTTACACATCGATTTCCGAGGGTAAAAGCCTTTTTTGTTATCTAGAGTGTAAAAGTGTTTTAAACTTCGAAGGCTTCCGATTCAGCATTTACTCGAAGTTTTAAATAAAACCAAAGAGTTAAGAACAAAAACGTTTTCAAGACATAAGTTACGTTCAAAACCTGTCAACCGAAAATACCTGGTTATTCAGAACCGAAAATATCCGCTTTTTGATTTATTTTAATAAACAGATTCTATACGTATTTTACTGGTTTTCTTTAGTTTTTGCAAGTTTCTCGTAGTGTGGATTTTAATTGTTGTGTTTCACTTATGGGTAAAAGTTTTTAGCGTTTCGTGATTTGTTTGAATCCAAGCACTCACGGCAAAAACACTTTTACCCATATGTAAAACAACCATTTTCCCATCCGGGATTTGCGAAGTATAGCCTTAAAATGCAAATTATTGTTCGGGTGCCCTCCTGGGTGTACCTGCCAGCTAAATGGCTGTTTTTGTTACGTGAAAAAAATCACGGCAGTAGTATCTAAATACGAAGTTAAAAGGAAAAATATCACAGCTAAGTAGGCTTTACAAGTTACATCTTTTTCAATTACGACATTAAGTTATTTCTTGGGATTAATACAACTCCCCTCCCGACCCTTGCTCGAGCGAGCCCGCGCCGCTGAGCCTGTAGCTATAAATTCGTCCCAAAATCTAATAAATCCTGATCCAGCTAGTCTCTTGCTGCCCTCTTCCAGCGACGCCCTAAGCCGAGGTCCGTACCCCACAGGGGGTGCCCTTAGCGTTGTCGCTTAGTTTTTAAGTTTAAGTCCTGGCTGGAGGCCTTAATTTATTAGGGCACCACAGGCAAGTCCGCTTAAGCAGACGACAACCTTGTAGGTTGACCTGCGAGAGGCCATACATAAAAAAAAAAAAAAAAAATACAACTACCGAACCCTTCATTGTGCGTGGTCCGAAACCACTTTTTATGATGGATAGGGCCACCACAATGAAGACTGAGAGAGCAGAATTTGAATAGTTCGTTATTTGTGATTTCTGACATTCTGAGAAAAAGCGACCTCAAATATTTTGGGTCGTTTCGATTTGTGCGTTTCTTTTTTGGGATATCTGACTGTTGTAGTGCCGACCACCATAAAAAAAATTCCTACGAAATATATCGAAAAAGCTTTTTCGATTTCTGACTTTTCTAGTTCTCAAATCTCAGCTGGTCTCATTGAGTTTTTTGATCCTTATAAGAAAAAAGATCGAATGGCATCAAAAAAAGTTTTTTGAAAATTGCCCATTATCATGCTGTTGAGTTTTAAGTACCGAAAATTATCTGATAAACGCACCAAAGTGACCGCCACAACCACGCCACACTCTGACCCTTGCCAACTGTGTGCGGCCTAGTTATAACGTAGAATAAAAGTTTGTGTTTTGATTATTTGACGTTTTTAGTCTTTATGTGAATAATAATACGTCTTACCACTAAAAAACATTCACTTGTTTATCTAACGAAGTCAAAAACTATAATTAATCAACAGTTGTAAAAGCATTCGAACACGGTACGCGTGAGTTCACAAAAAAAAAGAACTACAGGGGAATACCATAAACTAACGCAACCAACTATATGCCCTTTGTTATGGATATAAGATTTGAATTTCATTAAAAGCTGTACTTGTACGTTATTTGGTGAATCCTCGAAACTTATGATTGTCACATAATGAAAGGTGGTAATCCAAAAATAGAGTTTTTTGTCAAGTGTTTCAAGGGTAAACTTTGTATTTGCTTATTTTCTAGTTTTAAATATCAATTCATACGTATAAATCCATACAAATATAAATATATAGTGATATATGTTGACTGATATATATCAGCGAACCCTGGTCTCCGTAGTTTTAACAACAACAACATAAAACAAGTAAATTATTACTATTACTAGCAGATAATACCTACACATAGTAATCATAAAAAAACCGTTGATTGCTTTCAGAATAGTCACACTAAAGCCATGTGTGCACAATTATATGTACATAAAAAGAGTGCATGAACCATGTTTAAAGAGAAAACAGACTGTGTCCTGAACCATAGTGACCTACTTCCAGATGACATACCTAGCGGATATTAACAAGGAGACTTTTATATTATATAGCACTTCACCCGCGACTTCGTCCACGTGGATTTCGAAAAAAATAAGTAGCATAGGTTCATCAGACATAATTTCGGCTTCTAATGGTAAAGCAATTTTTCAAATCGGTCCAGTAGTTTCGGAGCCTATTAACAAATAATCAGATCTTCCCTCTTTATAATTTTAGTGTAGATATAGACTAGCTGTTGCCCGCGACTTCGTATACGATCCTGCATGAAAAGTAGCATATGTCCTTACCTAGGTCATGGTCTATCTCTGTGCAAAATTTAATCAAAATAGTTCAGCCGTTTTATCGTGAAAGCATAACAAATAAACTTTATTTTATTTTATATATGGCATCTCGCAGGTCAACCTGTAAGGTTGTCGTCTGCTTAAGCGGACTTGCCTCCAGCCAGGACTTAAACTTAAATACTAACTAAAACTAAGCGACTACGCTAAGGGCACCCCCTGTGGGGTACGGACCTCGGCTTAGGGCGTCGCTGGAAGAGGGCAGCAAGGGACTAGCTGGATCAGGATTTATTGG
This sequence comes from Dasypolia templi, assembly GCA_963555695.1. Lineage (NCBI taxonomy): Eukaryota > Metazoa > Arthropoda > Insecta > Lepidoptera > Noctuidae > Dasypolia > Dasypolia templi. Next base: position 18,584,917 of record OY743146.1, on the reverse strand, counting down.
ATTTTGGGAAGAATTTAAAGCTACAGGCTCAGCGGCGCGGGCTGGCTCGAGAAAGGGTCGGGAGGGATAACAAATGAACAAACTTACTTTCACATTTAAATTAGTTAGGATGCCAAATTTATTATTTTCTTTCAAATTGACCATGACTAAAGCAAAAACATGAAAAATATTAGGATGGTATAACAACATATGAACACATGTTGATACTAGAGTTACAGTTTCACTTAATTGAGAGAATAAAGGTCAGTCAATCACTTTCAGAAGCATGAAAATATTTACACAAATTCGCAAGTACAGTATTTAATAATTGGTTCATTCTACAGTTTGCATTTCATTATTCAACTGCGATACTAAACTGGCAACTTTATTACTAGTTGGCGGCGGCTGAGCACTGCATTATTAAGGCATGGTCGACTCCATTCACCTATGTATGCAGTTTTCTGTTGAAAATATTTGCGAATGTTAAAATAGCACAGCTATTCTGTTGTTCCCATGTTATGGCAAATTGTGTTTTAAATGAACAGGAACACAAAACGTCAGAATTTCGAAAACGTTCATGCAATGGAATATGGTTTCCAGTGCAAAAAATCCTACAATCACACATAATCTGGTTGGAATAAAGCGCATCCAGTGGATTTTAAACAAGTTATGTCTCCAGCTGCAATCTACTTTCGTCTGCTTTTTGGACGGCTGCATTTGTTAATTTATTCAGCGCTTTTTTCGCTTCCTGTGCTTCCCCATTGTACGTAATCAGTCGGTTGGACATATCAATATGCAGTTGAATACGTGCATCTGGTGCTTTGTGTGTGAAAATGACAAACCAGTTATTGTTTGTTTCTATAGAACGGCCAGGTTTGTTTTAATATTTATATTATTGCTTTGCTTACTCAATGTTCAAGGTGTAAAATTACTGTTTTGGACTTACAATTTCAGTGATAAAATCAGAACACTACTCGGCAAATTTATTATCCTTGTATAAGTTGTCTTTAGTTTTACTTTAGGAAAGTAGTCTCCTAATTTCTCTATTCACTTAGATACGTGCTATAATACTGTACTGTGTGGAATGTTGCGACAGTTATGAGGTTTCAGAGATCATAATACAGGTACCAAGTTTTGTGCTTAAGGGTCCATTCAACAACAGTCTCCAGCAAAGTAAACATTCACCGTTCAACATTTTTATGGACTCCCGGGGATCTACTTGAGCGGATCAAGAAGTGGATCAGAAAAATAATAAATTCTTATTAGGTGGGTATTTAAAAGTTAATTTCAAGTTTGCGTTCACCCTAATTTCCGAAGGCAACATCGCTGTCACTGTTATTTATGAGAAACTTACTTCTAGTTAGCAATTTAAGTTGAGTGTGTGCTAGCCGCGAGGATGTTCTAGTAAAAGTTACAAGTAGGGCTGCTTGATTGTTAATATGATTTGCAAACGGCGCTCGCAGCAATATTGTGCGGGAATGAAAATCTATCTTTTTTTGCTTTTATATGGATGTTATGTTACCAACTACTTATGTACCGTATGTATTTGGTACCTGCATTTTGGCCATTTAATGTCAAACATTTCACTAGTTGATCCAATATTTCTCTCGTTTAACAAATGACTGATGAAAGTATTAAACCATGTTTCGGAAACCCTGTAAAAGTTTTCACCTCGTGCGAGAGAGTATTCTGTGTAACATCACCACAGCCGCTTTGATTCCCATCGCCGGAAATGAATGGATGACATCATCAAACGGGATATACGTTCCAAAAAGCGGTAGTGTAACAAACAGTTTTGCTCTTTGTAGTAACGGAGGTAATCCCGCGGCGAGACCCACTGCGGCCGACCTACAAATTGCATTGCTAGACCGAGCAAGGAGATTCGACCAGCAAATTGAGACATCCGTATTCAGCTCATAAAACGAATATACCAACTCGGTACGGTACAGACAGTCGACAAGAATTCATTTAATTGTCCCCGAACTTTGATCCATAATATAAATCAATGTGAAACCACAAAACGACACATTAATACAGTATTTTGGAACACAAATTATTGTAGGGTTTTTTACGCAGACTGTGCCTATGCGGTTGTAAATATGGCACAACTTCGGCTTTATGGTGTGTCAACTATATCACTAATACCTGCGTGATAGTCTCTGTCCACAGACCGATGTGTCATACCTACTAACGCCCACGTACTTTACATAATTTTCTTTGTTTTCCTCTATGATTTATGGAACAACTTTCTTTTAGCCTTGTGTTTACGTTACGTCGCTATTAACTTGCCAAACCTTTACCGACGTATATTTATAGTTATCGTCTTTCTAAGTCAAGGCACGATCTTTCTCTCCGGAAGCGTAAACGTACTCTAGCATGAAAATTCCTCGGAAATAGCATAGAATCAAAGACTTTGGTTTTTGCATGTTTTATCTAGAGTATTTTGTGTTTTATTAACAAATGGAAGTTAAGCATGGCACTTGGGAAATTATGAATACTTATTTTTAACCGTACCTCCGCGCTTCATAAAAACAACGTTAATTAAAACTAGAATTTAGTAATCAATTGTTACCTACGCTGCTTTACAAAACTTTCGTATTCGACTTTCCACGAAAGTCTAAAATCAAATAACACGTCGGAAAATTCATTGTTCATTGTCAACCATGGCCATGGTTTGATGTCACCTGCCAGGCCTGCGGCAGTTGCGTGAGCCAGTGATATGGAACTCACAAAGGGAGTAAGCCTGCGAATGATTCTAGTTTGACGGTGGAACGTGTTCCGACGTGACGATTAAACACTATACGGGAGAACTCAAATAAGGAGGCCTTCCTTTGTAAAACAGACGAGGCACGTGAAATACTGACATAAACCGAACTAAACTATCACTAAAATTCCTTACTTTTGACTATGAGAAACTTAAAGTTATTCTGCAACAAAAAAGCTCTAAGTTTTAAAATAATTTTGAAACAACTAAAATAGAATTTGACAATCGCGAGTACACGTGGTTTTTTTTTTTCTTTTGGCTTCGCAACGTGTTTGCCCTACCACGTGATTTTTTGTTAGAGACGGAGGCACGCATGGGGGGCAGCCCCGCCGTGTTTTATGTGAAAGTTTTTACTTTTTGTATGAAAAAAAAAAACGTACATGTTCAGTTTTGGGGGTTTAAGGGTTTCCTAAAGGGACACACCGTTTTCGAGATATAAGCAAAAGAAAAAAAAAGATATACGAGTAGTACTGTTTTTGCAAGTTTTAAGTCGAGGTGTTGGTGTGAATTTTAGTTCATGAGAACTAATTTTATTCCACACGTTTTTAATCGCGATTAAAAATAGTCAGGATTCATGTTCAGATTTAGTTAGAAAATCAAAATTTTAAGTGAATAACGTCAGATTCAGAATAGCAAAATTGTCATTTTCACTAAACTAATAACTCAGTGCCATCCTAGTGGTGTCAAACCAAAATATAGTTAAGTTGTGTCACTTTAGTCAATTTCAGAATGGGAAAACTTCGTTTGACAGGAATAGATAAAATTTTTGTGATTTTTAGTCTTGTTTAGAGGCGTTTGTAACAAGAGAATCGGCACCATTGTCCCACTTTGTAGTGCGAAGTAAAAAAGGAACTAGTTGAAAATGCCAGGGACGTAACTACTTTCATTGCAGAGTACTACGCTTAAGGAAGGTCCAGACGTTGATCGTTTTCTCGTGTATAGCGTACGAGATTTAACCAAACAGAATAGTGCCAGTGAACAATTTTATAGGTAATTCGTGGGAAATTCTTATTCGTTTGGAAACTTTTAATTTGTTTTGATATAAAATCATGTCTCGAAGTTTTTCGGCATTCAAATGTTTTATTGATGATACGAATGGCGACTTCCTTTGCGCGAAGTAGGTACTTACATAAACTGGTAATTCTTTTCTTCCACGATATGACAAGTTTATAGCTAACTGCTGCCACGGCTTTATCAAAATACATGGAATAGGGAATCAAATATTCATGGTACGGTAGGGTCAACTAAGGATATGTATTATTCAGCTCAGCACACACTGTATTATCTAGTCCACGTTGCACGGGAATTATCCAATGTGTATTCAACATAGCCCAATGTCAAGTCAAACCGTCGGCTGCTGCAGTGAAATTCAATTAACAGATGGTAAATGAATTGTCTAGGAATATTTCACTGTGGAACGATAAAATGTTTTACGTTGTTCGCTGTTTTGCGTTTAACCTAGATCGCTGGTTAACAGAATTTATTCAATTCACTCACCTGTTTTGACAAGTTTGAATGTCACTTGTTGTTGGTTCTTGAGCTGCTCGTTATGTGTCGGGTGCGTGAGTTCTCGCAACGCCATCTCGACGGACGGCTGCTGCTGCATGGTGTAAGAACGCGGCAGCGTCGGCTCTCTCGCTCGACTCAGCTTACGGAAGAAACTAACTTTCTTCGACTTAGAATTCGGACCTGCGAAAAACAGAGTAAAGTCAGAGTTAAAACACATGCAGTACAAGTTTGTGAAAGTCATTCAGTAATCAATTCAACAACCCTCACACTGTTATGTAAAACGTCATGGGCGTGACACGTGCCTAATGAAGCATTAATGCTGTTATTTCGCCAAGTAACCATGCTAAATTAATGTGACGATACGGGTTAGTAGGATGATCACGCGTTCTCAAACTCAAACCGCACTCTCACTCAGAACCTTCAATTGACGAGCGTTGTGGCGTTGGCGTCGAAGGCGTGGAGGTGCGAGCGGAGGTCGCGGTCGAGCTTGGCTCGGACTGTGGCCGCGGTGGGAGCAGGCTCAGTGTGGACGCTGTAGGTGTTGGGAAGTGCGCAGCCGACAGATCCGAGCGTCGGTCCGGTTCCGGAGTCGTGACGCGTATGTGTGCACCAAACTGTGGTGAGCTCGCAACTTCGAACAATGCATCGAAGTCGCGATCGAAAATGTTTTTTCTTGAGAACGCTGGAGTAGGAAGGGGAGCGGGCAGTTCGAATTCATCGGGAGCGGGGGTTCTAAGAATTTTGCCAAATTCATTGTCCTCATGGCGGCCGAGCTTCTTGAGCAGCTTCGCTTTAGTGCGCTCGCGCAGCTTGGGGCGCTCGAGCGACGGCGTCGGCGATGCCGGCGCGCGCTCTGGTGGCTCCGGAGGCGCCGTTTTGAGGTGGGTTTTATCGCTGGATTTATTGAGGGTTGGGGTGCGGGGCGGGGGTAGCGAGCTGAACGGCGCTCGCGGCGGCGGCCCGAATATCAAGTCAAGCGTAGGCCGCTGCCGTGGCCGAGGCAGCGATTGCGAGCGGTATGTCAGGGAAACTACTTCGTCCGCAGGATATATTACGTACATCCCTGGCGAGACCGCATCGCGCAGGCCCCTCGCGCCCTCCGAAGAGGTTTACGCGCGTCGATTGAGCTACTACTAAGATCTAGTGGCAGGTAACTCTCTCCGGGATTTTATTCTCCGTTACAACCGGATTTGACAAAGGAATAAGTTACAAAGTTAACGTCGATTGGAATGTTTTAAATGTTAAGTTGCCTTTTGCGTACAATGTAAGTTGAAGAACGATTAAGGAATGTTTTGTGGAAGGGATCTTGAGCCATAGTAGGTAGGGTAGGAGGGTTTCTTCGTGTGTATGTCTGCCAATTCCGAACAACGAATCTTCAACCTAGAGAAACAAAAAGTAATGCTTATTACCTAGCGAAAAAAGTCATGACTGTTGCGCAAAAAAGGAGGAAAATTTGTGGAAAAATAAAGTCGCCGCAGGTTCATTTTGTTGCGTACTCATGTTTGTAGCAAATAGAACAAACGCACAAACAGTGTCTGAACACGCAGGGCTAACATATGCTGCACGCATTTTACTTCATGTAACCCACAAAGTTTAAATTGTGATCCGTCGAGCGAACCTGTTTAAATTTATTGCTCGTTGGTCTAGTGGTCGCAATCGCTACTGCTGAGCATGAGGTCCTGGGTTCGATTCCTAGGTCGGGCAACGTGTTATTGGGTTTTTCTATCTGGAATTTCTCAGTAGCAGCCCGAAGTCTGGATTTGTGCCCGGTAGATGGCAATAGGCTCGCCCCCTATTACTATAGGTACACTTCTGCCCAACCCTTCGGGGAAACAAGGCGTGCTGTTATGTTATGTTATATTTAATCATGATTTGTGAAATGAAACATTCAAATAGGTACATAGTTTGGAATTCAAATAAGCATTCAAATAACATTCAATACATTTGTATATCAAACAGTGAAAGGTATTAACGTAAATTAAATTGTTTCCTATGTTTACATTCGAATATTTATATAACAACTAGCTGAACCCGCAAACGTTGTTTTGCTTCTTTTTTTTTTTTTTTTTTCTTTCTGAAAAATAGATGTTGGCCGATTCTCAGACCTACCCGATATGCACACAAAATTTCATCAAAATCGGTCAAGCCGTTTCGGAGGAGTATGGCAACGAAAACTGTGACACGAGAATTTTATATATTAGACTAGTTGACCCCGCAAACGTAGTTTTGCTAATTTTTTTTTTTTGAAAAATAGATGTTGGCCGATTCTCAGACCCACCCGATATGCACACAAAATTTCATCAAAATCGGTCAAGCCGTTTCGGAGGAGTATGGCAACGAAAACTGTGACACGAGAATTTTATATATTAGATTATTATTTTAGTATGTACGGTACCTATCTTATTAAAATGCTTTAATATGGCTAACATGATTGATTGAAAATTAAAAATAATTTAAACACCAGATCCTACTACTACTACTATTGCGTATGACGTTCTGGGTTCCATTCCCAGGTCGGGCAAAGTGTTACTAAGTGACTAAAATTAGAAATACTGCCGGTAACTTGTTTTGTCAGTACTATTTCTGTGTCAATTCCACTTTATAAAAAGTGCGTTTTATAGTAGGATGCACCCAAGACTCAATTGCGGTATTAGATTTTCTCGAAATATCAATTTCAAAGGGTCCATAAAATTGTTTAGTTAAATCAGTACATCAACTTAGCCCATGTTCGTGCGGACGTAAACATATCGCGACGGGATCTAATCATGCACTGGGTTTTCAACTCTCGGTGTTGAGCCGAGCGTTGAAAATGTAACAGGGTGCATAGTAGCGCGTCGAAAAAACACTCTGTTTGGATTTCAACTCTCGGCGCTAAGCAGAGCGTAAAAAATCCAGTGTGCGATAAAATGCCGCCGCGATATTCATACGTGCGTTCGCCCCCGACGACGCCTCTACCCTCCTCCAGGAGAGTAGTAAGGCCACCAGCACACTACATAAGCCCAAAACCCGATCGCCGTCCTACCGTCCTCGCCGCCGAGGCATCATCCAATCCTGATCCAGCTAGTCCCTTGCTGCCCCCTTCCAGCCACGCCCTAAGCCGAGGTCCGTACCCCACAAGGGTGCCCTTAGCGTTGTCGCTTAGTTTTAGTTAGTATTTAAGTTTAAGTCCTGGCTGGAGGCCTTAATTTATTAGGGCAACCACAGGCAAGTCCGTTTAAGCAGACGACAACCTCATAGGTTGACCTGCGAGATGACATTCCCAAAAAAAAAAAAAAAATCATACGTGTGCGTGCGGACGTGGGCTTACTTACAATATGATGGATTTTAAATTGATTTATTAATAGTTATAACTAAATTAAATTACTAAACAACTAACTAACTACCTATACAAATTAATATAAAAAATACTCAGGCGTCGAAGTACTCGTCCGCATCGCTGTCATCTGGAAAAGTGCCCAGAAGACTGGCAGCATTGCCACGCTGAATGGCAATGCTAATTCTTTGTCCAAAGAACAACCCAGCCCTCTGGTCACGTGAAGTGTCGACTAGTCGGTGAGAAATTTGTTTAAAAATTAGATGCGCACTCGGGCCCCATGACCCGAGCGTTTCGACCCCAAACGGCTCAAAACTGTAGTTACCCATAAGGTTACAGTATTTGCGCCGCTTGAGGGTCTCAGCAGCCGCAGCAGCAGCGCCAGCACAGTTCGCCGTGCTAGGAACATGAGATGGAGCAAGGGTATCGACACAGGTTGCGTCCCACACCAGAGGCCTACCCACCTTCCAAGGCAACAACGTCATTCCGTCTGGTCTCTTTCCATCGTCACGTACCAAGCCGTTTGGTTCTAAAACCGCAGGTACGCCGGCGGTGACAAGGGCTCGACGAATAATATCGTTGATGCTAGCGTGCCGTGCTATGCGACCTGCGCTCCTGTAACAGGACAGGCCATGGTGCCCAAGACTGTCGACAGCTTCACCGCAGTGACACCGATGCGGAGCAACACAAGGTGCACCCAAGCGGAGACATGTAGCGAGCCGAAACGAAGAGTCATCCATCATAGTGCCTATGGTGGATGACGGGAGCGCCTGAAGCCACAAGCCTGACTCCCATTCTCCCACAGCCAGCAGACGGGCACGCTCAACAGTATTAGGTGACGTGTTAATTAGGGTATTCCGTATAATACTGCAGAGCGGCACGTCCCACCGTCTCTGGGAGGACGGGTTGTCGGGGAAAACCGTATTGGGACAAGCCATTTTCCAAGCGTTCAACGCATCGGTAAAACACGGTACTTCAAAATCGACCAGTGAAGAAGATAAAATATTCCTGGTTAATTTATCAGTACTGTGGACCGAGGAGAGGAAGGCCGGTAAACTTATACTTGAAATTTTGCGGACGCCGAGACCACCTAGGCGAATGGGAAGTGTGGCTTGCTGCCACGCTCGTTCGTCCAGGGCCACATTTAGGATCGAAGTTAGCGTGTTTCTAATAACTTGGTCTACTTTTTCTAAAAGTTGTGGATGTTTCCACAGATGGGAGGAGCGAAGATTATATATAAATTTTGGTCCAAAACAGCAGTATCGAATGAGTGTGAAGGCCGAATGAATGTTAATTTTGAAAAGTCTTTCCGAGACATCATTGAATTTTTTTATTTTTTCTTCAACGAACGTTGGAAAGGATTCGTCAAAAATTGGGGACCCTAGGAGGTGAAGAGAGTCTCTTTCCGTAATTTTGATATTTGGTGCTACGGTACAAAATTTTGCTAAGGTAGTCTGTCTGTCAGTGGTTTCGGGAAGATAAATTTCACATTTTGAAAAGTTAAGGTCTAGGCCAATAACACTGAATTTTTCTTTTAAAAAAGTTAAGTCTTTTATGACTGTGTCTACATCACCTCCTAGGGTTCCGTCATCCAAATACCATACGTTGAATTTTGAACTTAGCTGTCGAATGATTGGATTTATTGCCAAACTAAAAATGACTGGCCCAAGAGGATCACCCTGTTGGCAACCAACAGCTGATTTCAAAAGGTTGTCTTTATAAAGTAATTTAGAGGGGTACCTGTAACATTGATATAGAAAACTGTAAATTTTGGGTATTTCTTTTTGAACTTCTGCCAACAAGGTGTCCCTGTTTACGGAATTGAAGGCATTCTTAATGTCAACCTTAAGGATGACCTCACCTTTAGCACTATTGAGGAAAGTGGATAATGCATGTACCGCAGCCTCACAGCCCCCTTTAGACCCAAAGCCCAGCTGTAGGGGCTGGAATTTGCTGGCCAGTGTTTCGCTGTAAAAAGCACAGCAAATTTTGGCTGCGATACGACGGTAAGTGGACCCTACGGCAATGGGACGAATGCCGCCATCCTTCTTGCGCAGGGCACATAGATTTGCACCGTATAAAATATCAATGACGGCTTCGTTCACATTGCCGGAGAGCATGAGATTGATGAGGGCCGTCAGCTCCTTCAAAAGGGTCTCACCAGCCTCCCCGGCGCCTGAACATATTAAGTCCTTGAGATGTTGAGGTGTCAGGCCGTCGAGGCCGCCGGCGGAGCCACTTCGAAAGGAGTACACAGCCGCGCATACTTTTTGAGCTGTAATTTCAAGTGAGTTAGAATCCGAATGGGGTGGGTCAGGGAAGGAGAGGTCATCTGCCGGCGCGGGGTGTTTGCTCTCCAGAGCTGTAAGTGTCTCTGGAGAGTACGGCGCAACCACATCGCTGCTAAAGATGATCCTAGCCGCACCTTTGATATCACCCTCGCCTAGTTTAGACTCCACGTGGTGCAATAAGCCTCTTTGGGGGAGGGGCGCTGTTAATTTAGGGTCGAAATTTAGGGCCGAAATGTTACAATTATCTTTGATTTGTGCTGTTAACGTTTTTTTATTTGCCAATTTTTTTTGCACATGTAGAATTCTAAACGGGAAGGTTAGTAATTGCTCCCAAGCACTTATAGAGTTCTCTCGGATGGCCAGGCGGATACTACGCGCTAAACAGGAAGCCACGGATGGTCTCGCACCACGAGGAACTCTCTTTAAAACTGGAGTTGACGTTTTACTTGTTGCAAGGGTTTTCCAAAAGGGTTGAGCGGGTGAATCAGGTGTTAGGGAAGTTTGTACTGTCGGGCATGATGAAGGCACATTGTGGGGTTTATGTTTCTTCCCCAAATGTACCTTCAAGCCTCGTTCACCTTTAAAAAAACGTGCTTGGGGACAATGAGGGTATCTCACTACGGTATCCAGCGATGTGGCAGGTTGACTGGCGCTTCGTACGGCGTCACTACTGTCGTCAGTATTCAGCATAAATAAACAAAGACTACTTACACGACTTTTCGTCCACACAATTTTAGGTAACTTTAAAATCTAAAATAATATTAAAATAACAAAATAACAAAATTGACATATAAAAATTGTCAGAGCTTGACTGAAGCACAATGACAGCGGCGCAGTCGCGCTGGCAGCCTGGGGCGCCGCGCCGCCTTATGACATTTTGGCGCAGCCCTGGTAACCGTTGCCGTGAGACAGCGTCGCGTCCAAAAGTCAGTTGCTGTTTTGATGATGCTGATAATAGAAAGTCCTTGCACTGTTTTCACCGCACTTATCCAGCACAAAAGTAAGGTAGTTAAATTTTGATGAAGTAGGCGTTGTGACCGTTTTTAAATGATTTATATTAAGATGACGTTTGTGACGTCCACTTTCTGTAAAGTAAATCTGTTTTGTCAGTGACTTGGTAATTAAAATCCACTACATTTTCCCTTACGTAGGTATCATATGATATTATCTATGTAGTTTATAATATTAATCACTTTAAATTTATAATAAATAACAATTTTACTAGGACTAGCAATAAGTCGAACTGATAATAGTTTATTTTAATTTTAATAGATAATTGCTTTTCTTTGCAACAAATTATCAGCGTTGTGTCATCGCGCTTCTCTTTCTATAATATGCAGTCTGACGGTGACGGTCCACGCTTTAGTTCTTGTCAGCCTCATAAGCCAATTACAACCATATGAGCGATGTGTTCTTATTTAACTAAAGTCTTCTCTCTAAACAACGAAACATCAAAAATGTACGTACAAGTATAAGGAGTTTAGCTAAAGTGTAAACTAGGCGGAAACTTAGACAAACGGGTCAAGTGTCACCACAATAGGCGAGGGCCCACAGAGTGAAGGAGCTCACAAAGTTTTTCACGAACGTGGCGATTCTGCACAGATTCATTTAAATTTTCCTTTGCACAGACTTTAATGAGGTCAGAATATGCATGTAGATCTAGGACTTTTATTTGAATTTTAAACATGGACATTTTTGTAGAGAACCTTAGCCTGCCTGGGCCTAAGACGTTAAACAACGAACAATGACGTTTTAATTTTTAGGTGTCTAGTGTTAGTCCAAACTGTAATTTATTGGAGTCCGCACCTTAATTGCGTAACACTCTAACAATCACGATCTGAATCATTTTGAAGGATATTACTAATCCATTGCTTCATATGTTTAAAAATTATCTGTTCAACAAAGTAAATTAAGCAATGAATGTTGTTGCGCTGTCAACATGAAAGCGATTGCAACTGATAGTGTGTAACGCAATTACCCCGCTGGTCTAGAGCACTTTGTCTGTGTTCCTTTCTTACATTTTCACAAATTTTTAGTCTAGTTGTAAATCGCAGTGCCGATATTAAAAAATAGTAGTATTCCATAGACTTAACAGTATGTGAGATTTAAAAAAAAACATCTTCTAACCCACTTTGTAAATAACATTTCAGAATAAACGTCCATCAGTAGGTACACCAATTTCTGAACACTACGACTCAATCGTTATTTAGTCTCAAATCACGTAAAGCAATTAGTTGTACGAGATTTATATGAGTCTCACACTGTTAGAGGCATTTTAATGGCGGCTTCAGTTTTGTTAGCAGTCTCAAGTGGAGTTGTTTCGTCACGTAAATAAAGATTCGTACACAGAGTTCAACGAATGGCTTGGCGGATTGCCTAAGAGGCGTTTTTGCGAACACTGAATAACGGATACAATATACTGCTATTTATAATTGTTTTTTTTTTTTTATAACTCGCTAGAACAGATTTCTACATAACCTTGAGTTTAAATATTGTGAAATATGCACTCTGGTTCAAATGAAAAAAAAAATTTGCACATGACAGTTTTCTTCGTAAGTAGGTTTCGAGAACATCTTTGAGACAGTCCCAGAAATAAATTGGTTTTTTGTGGCGAGAAAATGGACTTGAACGTGAGGAACTAAAAATGCGATTTGAAATACCTTTGCCTATCTTTAAGATATTTGGAAGTTCGCAACAAATTTTGATAGGAATGCAAGAGTTATGAAGATAACATAAGTATATTGACGTCATTTTCGCAAAATTACGTCAATATTCAAACCAAACCCATTAAAAATAACGAACACATCAAATACAAAAGTCAGCAGTGACGTCTATTATCTATGTATTTGTTGGGTTCGTTTTTCGTGTGAACATATGTGGGTACAGCACATTCATAATTCACAATAACGTAATATTTTGAAAGTAGGTACTGAAAACCATGAAACACACGTGCTGAAATATATCTGTCTTGTTTCGAAATAAATCATTTTAGTAGATGTATTTTGTGTTATAACTCCTATGCCCAAAGGCTAAAGATTGAAACATTTCAAGGTCCACCATTGGATTGCTTACAATTTATTCTTCTTATGGGTCAAGGAAATTTTGAAGTTAAGAAATTGAAGTGAATATACGACTTTATCTCTACTTGCTGACAATATATAAAAGAGTACAACTTTGAATATCTATTGTAATTTGACCGTAACGTTATGTAACAATAGTAAGTCTACGTGAGCTACTATTGTCACATAATAATATGAACTTCAGCTACGTATTAAAATAATGCATATTTAAACTTGATTCCAATGATCATTATTCATGTTACAAGTAAAACATATTTCAAAGATTATATAATGTACCTATATATAAAAAGTATGTGTCGCATATATTTGATTTCACATACCTACGTGTTGTTAATATTCATCATATTTCAATATAACATCTAATATTCACAAGTCCAGACCAATTTCAATTTCATTGTCGAAATATGAATTATAAATTAATTAATAAACAATTTCTCAAGTTTCAGTAATAATTACAAAACTTCATAATGGAAGTATGAAGTCTTGTAAGTTGTTTAAAGAATCGATTTAGAAGTCGTAAATGGTACCCAATCATCTAATCGATTTCTGTACAAATTATTTCGAACAAACTTTCTGAGAAAACTTTTGACATTTAATTATGGAATGTGAAATGTTTGATGAGTTTGTACACAACAATACGAATACGAATATTTTAAAAGAAATGGATTACTGAAATTGATTAAAAAGACAATACAACATTGTTGAACATATTGGTTTAACAAATTTCGTACAATTATCGGGTTGTATGAAACTGCCAATTTCCCGATTTGTAATTTGGGATACCAAGTTTTCAATGAAATCATTTTGCAAAGCTACAAAAATGAAAAGGAGAAAATACATAGCCGACATCGCATAACGGCCTATTAGATGAAATAAGTGGCATTTCCTAAATAACGTCTCAACACAAATGTCATATTAAACTAAAATAAACTTTTATTTTGAAGCAGGAATCGAAATAAACTTGGTTCCGAAATAAAATCGTTGACCGCACAAAATTAAAATTTCAGAAGTGGATCGAAGTAGGTGTTGCTGTCAGAGCAGCAAAGAGATGAACGAATTTGCAAATTTGACATGGGAAAACAGCTTTAGTGGTTTTGGCGAATAACAAAGAAAGGAAATGGAAAGAAAAAGTGTGCACGAAAACGAAAACAAATTATTCTGGCTCCTTGTGCGTCAGAATCTTTAAAGGTTTTTTTCTAAACGAACATTGGTGTGAAGAAAAACCTATATTTGGTAAAAGGAAAACCCTGAACATCTGTTGAGAGTCATTCTTGACGTACTTCAAGACAAAAGCATTGCCAATTTTTCAAAACAGAGTCTGTATAACAGAGTGAGAGTTACAATTTTTGACGTTGAATACTGTGTGAATATTGTTGACGAAACATAAAGTGCACTAGGGGCGTGGGATCCGGTTGCGGGTGAAAAGGTCGAGTGCTTCTCCACAATGGAACGCCACGGTCACGAGAGCACCCTTTCCTCATTAGTATTGCGAAAAAATTCGAGCACGAAACCAAATGTCTCTGTATAAACTTTTCTATTGCGAAAGTTTGTAGCGCTCATTGAACCGACTGGAATTATAAGTATGACTGAAAAACTTTTATTTAAATGTTACACCTAATCTTTTGTTCTTTTGCGCTTAATTTAATGTTGTTTGATAAAGACTCGATGTTTATTAAAGCTTTGTCTTTATTACAAGCGGGGACAATTACTCATTTATAGGTACATGATTATATTTAATGATGTTGCTAAAAAATGTACATAACAGTAATAATAATAATATTGTAATATTTCCATTTATTTAAAGCGACGCAGGCCCATTGATAAATTCCTCAATCTAAACACACGTGTTTTTATTATAAAAACAAACTAGGTATTGTGCACGAAGTGATGACTGTGTCTGCGTTGTGTTGCGCTGCGTGTTGCGTAACGTTCCACGGAAACGTTGGAACGCCACACCTTTCGGCCAAAACTCTTCCTTCATGATGATTTCCTAGATATCAAACAGAGTTGGAATCGCACCACAAACGACTTGAAGTTTATGTTGTAGTGCGACTCCAACTTCTCTTCTCTCAAGGTTTACTTGGTCTTAATCCACGATGTCTGCACCTAGGTATGTGATACAAACGGGATACGTACAGATGCGTCAACGGTGTTGCTCGACGCAGCACTATATTTGTTCCCGCTGGACCAGTGCCACATCGATTACGGTAAGTGGGCTGCCTTCGCTTCGACTCTACCGTCACGAAGCCCTCCTTATCTGCCTGCCCTTTCTTTGGGGCTGGGGCTAAGATGCTAGAAGCCGGTCCACTGAAACTCTTAGATGCCCCCTATGTTGACTTTGCACTTTTGGCCAAAACTTTCTTCTGTTGCTGCTCCTTTTTTGGATGGGGGGTAGGGTAGCGGCTGCTGAGTAAGCACGGCGGGGTTTTGCTGTGCTTTTGTAACGTTGCCTTTACGGGGGTTGAGGCGGTTACAGCGGGGCGCGGTAATGCATCGCTTGCAGTGAACAGTCCAATTCCGCTGACTCGAAACTGGACAGCGATGCGTTGTTTGCACCACAGTGGGTGTTCACCTTTGATTCGAACTCAGGTCACCTGCATACCGCTACAGTATTGCGTAAGTCAAATCGGCAAGCAACTCATTGATGGTGTTTTAAGATACATACAGGTTGAACTTCATCTGGGCCAGGCTTGCCTTCAGAGTAACAATATCCTGCAGCAATCTGATGACGTCGAGGTGGTCAAAAGTGACGAGCGCAGCTTCTGCAGCTCCTTTGCCACAAAGGACGGTACGTAGTCAGCGTCAGTCTTCTTAAACACCTGATAATTTTTTTTTAACTCGTCTCTCCCTATTCGTCCCTCCTGCGGAACGAGAGTCAGTCGAGCGAGCGAACAGTGTCGTCTTTGCACTGCGTATCTCGGATTCGGCGTAGGTCGATGTGCAGATCTGCATGAGTCTTACTTCATTCAGAGCGTCTAGTTGTTGCAGGAACTCCAGGTACTCGTTGATTAAGTTTTTTGGAACCCGTGACGGCGACGGCTAATGCCATGCTAAGCACGAATTTATTTATTCTTAGCGGGGAGTGATGCGCGACCGTTTCCGAGCGCGCATCGCACTAGACTGTTAATATCTGACTCTTTGTGGTAACGTTAAAGAAAAGTATTCAATGTAAGATAAATAACTCTAAAACAACCATTTATATCAGAGGTTATTAAGCAAACAGTCAACGTGCTACTACTAAAACCGAAACGCGATACTTTTAAATTCGCGGCTTGTGTTACTTTGCACTCGTATTCAAATTCTGCTCCACAATTGAATTGTATTGAAAATTTCAAATAGTAGGCACAGTGCATAAAGTTCGCATTTTAGACAATCTGCTCAATCAACATACGAGACCAATTCACGTAGTTTTTTTTTTCAAATCTAGTCGCAATCTCTATTCAGTCGCAATCAATGTGAAAAACTTGTCAAAAATTTATGAAAGTTTTAAGTATTTTTGACAGATTGAGAATTTAATTAGAATGCGAAAATTTCAAAAACTACGGGAATGGCCACTCTAATCTAATTTCAAGGAGGCAAACTCAAATAATAATACGATGCGTGTAAACGCCCTTAACTTTTCCATCATGAAAATAATGAAAAACTAAATGATGGATGAATGAGATTCTGATATGGTATTATCCTTTTAACAACTAAGAGTCTGAAACTACTAAGAGTGGGTACCCTTAAGTCCGTATGATGTGAAGAACGGTGCATGCCTCCGCGAAGACGTCTCGGCATCTCATTATTGAGACTGGGACGGTTCAACGTGACACCATCTTCAATACCTAGTCCCTGGCTGAGCTTTTATTTGTAAATTTTTACTGACTGACTGATGAGGACTAAGGGGGTAAACATGTATGTTAGCACCATGTTTCTATCACATAACTAATTGATCTGTTACTGCCATTGTTTTTTTCACCTATTGTGGTATAGTATTTTTTATATAAATATAAAAATTATATAAAACAAAAAAACAAAAATTGTAAAACATTTTTGAAAAGTAACGGTGGAGTTTCTTGCCCATTCTTCTAAATACGAAACAACCTTTTGGAAGGGTCGACTACAATCAATTAAATTTTGTGCCTACTTGAAATAAAGTAAAGATTAGTGAGTAATTAGTAATAATTTAGTTTTTGCTGACAATATTGTTTTGGTGGGGATTAATACTACAACTGCCTCGTTGGTCTAGTGGTCGCAATCGCTACTGCTGAGCATGAGGTCCTGGGTTCGATTCCTAGGTCGGGCAACGTGTTATTGGGTTTTTCTATCTGGAATTTCTCAGCAGCAGCCCGAAGTCTGGATTTGTGCCCGGTAGATGGCAATAGGCTCGCCCCTATTTCATGGGACTTAAACATAACTGGCGAAATGTGGGTGTACTATAGGTACACCTCTGCCCAACCCTTCGGGGAAACAAGGCGTGATGTTATGTAATACTACAAATTGGGTTGGTTAAGTTATAGGTGTACCGATAGTAAACCTACATTTTAAATGTACGTATCGGTAAATTGATAAATGTGATACACGTATAATAGATGACGATAAGAATAAACTTATTATAGTTAGCGACTAATTGGCTGTAGCGTGTATGTTAGCGCAATGTATAAACTGTGTTTACCATTCATAGGACCCACGAATACATAATTTAGATAACGCTAATTAACATTTTCTGCAGTACCTAAGTTTAGTACTGGAAATGAAAGTGAAACAAACTTACTTAGCATCTTTATGCCAAACATGACCTCAAATAGGATTTTAGCATTATCGTAGCATCTTTTTAGTAAGCTTTTTAAAACCTAGAACACTCTTGGTACAATAACTCTCAGATATCATGAAAAACTGTATTACTCACTAACCATTTTTTCATTCCATGTAAACGCCTACTTGTGTTTAAGATAATGAATATGAAAATGATTTGATATGCGGGGGAAGCAATCAAAAATAGGTTATATTTATAATCTCTATATTTATCGTGAGTTTTATCTCCGTGAAAGTGACAGCGAAATGACATTTGATAAGGTAAATGTCGCGGATATTTCTAAATCCGTCAAGTATCTCTTTTTAAATACTTTTATGATGAAGATGATTACTTGATTAGTGTAATGCAATCAATTCGAATTATTAATTAAATGAATTCATTCTATATACGAATGATTTAGAAATTTAAACCAAATCACGTAACATTAAAAGTTGATTTATAAAACACGAGCAGATTATAAAATCTTTCTCAAAATTTTTCGACTCAAAATAACCACTAGATGGCCGACATTAGCACAAAAATAAATCAGTATTTTTATACCAAGCCCTTGACTCGGGTTGTAGCGGATGTTGTTTTTCAGAACGACAAGGTCGTATGTCACACGAGCATTTTTGTAAAGGTGCGAGGAAGTAGTTAATATTAATGCCAGTAACGTAAATATGCGTACTTAGATATATAATAAGATAAAGATAATTTAATACTTAGATATAGATAATTTAATTTGTAAATAGGGAAGCCATTAAAATGTCGTGTACATGTGTCGTGTGTTCTAGATGTCATGTAATGCGAGATTGATCGTGTAGATATTTATGTAATCATTGGTAAAGTGCTCGTAAATATCAGCAGCATCTTAGGCAATGATGGATAGGTTGTAGTAAAATAACCGTAACTGGAGATGAAATGTTTGACATATTCATAGCTCCATTGCATGTAAGACTTGGTATTGACTTTACCTGACTGACAAATATTTCCTGGATGTGATATTTATAAACCTACCTACATATCTTATCGACAGTCATGTTCTACATATAAAAAGATGAACAATTTCAAAATATAGTATTATATTTTAACTGCCTCGTTGGTCTAGTGGTCGCAATCGCTACTGCTGAGCATGAGGTCCTGGGTTCGATTCCCAGGTC
Organism: Dasypolia templi; assembly: GCA_963555695.1. Taxonomy (NCBI): domain Eukaryota; kingdom Metazoa; phylum Arthropoda; class Insecta; order Lepidoptera; family Noctuidae; genus Dasypolia; species Dasypolia templi. Next base: position 18,566,044 of record OY743146.1, on the reverse strand, counting down.
GGGCAACGTGTTATTGGGTTTTTCTATCTGGAATTTCTCAGTAGCAGCCCGAAGTCTGGATTTGTGCCCGGTAGATGGTAATAGGCTCGCCCCCTATTACATGGGACTTAAACATAACTGGCGAAATGTGGGTGTACTATAGGTACACCTCTGCCCAACCCTTCGGGGAAACAAGGCGTGATGTTATGTATGTAATGTTTATTTTAATAGTTTTCACGCGAAACTGAAATTGATGTTTTTGCAATTTGCAAGTCAGTATCAGTGTCGAATACATTACGATTCGCGACCGTAACAAATATGGCTTTAGTGAAAAATAATCATGACAATACAATTTCTTAAGTTAGCATTGGTCTAAAATGTCAGGATTTCATGTAAAAGTCATTGTAGGGTAAAATGAACTTAGAGAGATGTATTGATGATTTTTATGATTATAACCAAAATCATATTTCATCATATTTATGATGATGATGATTCCAAAATACGTAAGAAGCTTTGAATTTACCTAACGCTTTCGCCATAAGGCCGATTCCTGTAATTTACGGACCGTCATTGGTTAAAATTAACTCTTATCTTTACCAATAATGAAGCGAAGAACTCATAGCTGCGCATAGTAGACCATCCCATAAGGAAGTAGCTTTCACAGGTAAAATAAGTTTACGAATCTCTTTACATGCTGAGTTTGGCAAAAAAAAATGCTACCATTGGTAAGCAAAACGATTCGTTTTTGTTTATAGGAACCGGGCATTAATAAACAGGGTGTAAAAAGACCCATCATACAGCCTTCAACTACGCATTCTGTACATCAAACTAACTAACATTGAACAAACGTAATTGCTGGGAGACGACTTTTGTTTTTGGTGTGAAAATTTGCTGTTTGCGGTAGTGCACCATGTGAACGCATAGCATTGTGCTTATGGGTGCGTGCAATGGTACAGGGATCGTGGGGAAATTTAAAGTTGTGTTATAAAATAAAAACATATTTTCATATTTTTTTTTAAACATCTGTATAAATTGGAATTTCGACCTTATAAATCTCCATAACCAGAACGATACTCACGTTCACAAAAAAAATAAAAAAAACAATGACGGGAGTATAAGTGAATCTCGGCTTCGTGAAGTGTCTTTTAACAACCGTTAAAACCGTTTGTCACAGTAAGCTTATGTATCCTAAGCAGGAAAAATCCAATCATTACGTACGAGTTTAAAAGAAACACACAACTAACATTAAAGAAAACGGGTATCGGGTAATCTCCAACATTTATTGCGAATCACGATCGAATCTTTTCTTAATACGTTTCTTTATTAGATGGGTATTCGATTACTGACCCCGATCCCTTAGGATTGCAGGTAATCTTCCCGTCTGACGTCCAAACATTAATTTGCTAATATTAAAGTCTGCTGAGTTTTGTATAGGCTTTATATGTTATGTGGTTGACTTGCTTCATGCCTTGGGTGTAACAAGCACATTATTAACTCAAGACAATGTTCGTGTTCTTTCTCCAGAATCAGCTTACCTACTGACAGGGTATAGGAGTTCATATATTTGTTTTTTTTATTTTTTTATTTGACGGTATAAGTCAATTGTTTTGTTATAATCATTTATTATTGACATGATCTACTCATTACAATGTTTTTTAATGAGCTGTATTGCAATATGTGGTTAGCTAGCGACCTCGACAATTGATAATATTATTCTTGCCTGAGCAACCGGCAGCAAGTTCGTCATGCTCCCTTAGATGTCACTGCTTGCGGTAGCGTCGGGGGTCGGGTTTCCTCCTTCCGTCAAATATGGCGAGGGGGGTAATGGCTGACCTTTGCGTTATGCTCGTGAACGGGTGCTGCTTGTGGTGACTGGTCGTCTTGCTGTCTATGGTTTTAATATTGTTACAGTAATTGTTATGTTAATTTATTTTACGTTGATGGTCCTAGTTTATCATTTATTTTTTTATTTGTTTGTATAATAAATCCAGTACTGCATATGTAAGCTGCCATGCCCTTTAGGCCTGGAGGCTTTTATTTATGTTTTAAGTTTTATTTACATTCATTTTTTGTATTTTTTTGTATTGGCGTGGCTAGCTGACGTATGGCAATTAATTTAATATTTTGGTAATTTGCTTACAATAGTTTAGAATCTATTTCTTCTAACAGAACAGACAGCTGTGCTGCTGGGGAGTTTGTTGCGCCACTTCTTCTTCCCAGCTAAAGCACTAGGAAGTGGTGACGGGCGGGCGTTTTGGGGGACTGTCTTATGTAATTTTGACGTTCGAAAAGTGCTGATTCTCAGCCAAATTTGAATAAATGACTTTTGATTTTGAAATGTAGTCTGTACCTAAAGCAATTCTGATATAAATAAATAATATTTGAGTACATTAAGTAGATTACAGAAAATTGTTAAATGTTCTTGAAAAACATCGCCTTATCAGTAATGGTAATATGATATTTGCTTACCGACAGAAATGGGAACCGCCTTAGTAAGTTGTTTCAATGAAAAGATTAATAATTTAATCATAGTAGACACTGTTTTTCACTTTATTTATGTTACCGAGGGAAACAAGTCAGTGCCACTCTAAAAAATGTTTCTGACATAATGGAAAATGCACGGAAGCTTTGCATAGAATTAACCTAGAAAACACGTGTGCTTCGTATGGCAGAGTCGGTAAGTATACGGTAATTATTAGAGGAAACAGGATATTGTGAGGTGCATCTCATTCCCCACAGGATATCGGTTTCCGATACGAGAGTCGAAAGCTCGATTGCATTTGTAATGCATTTCCCGATTTGCATGATTCCCAGCAGAACACACAATTATGTTCCTGCTTCGTTATCATAACGGTTGACGCAGCTATAAATTCTTCTTTAGCAGAGAGAGATGAGCGTTTTGTTTGGTAACTTTATGCAATTCTGGGAAAACGTGCAGCTTAGCGTGAAGAATAGCGGAAAATTCTGTAATATTTTCAACCGTGGTCAAAATTTTCTCAAGCTTACTTATCAGATAAGAAGATTATGTATTAATTATTATTTAAAATAGGCAGAAAAGTAGACAGACATATAAAATACAAACAAATAAATACATACAACTACTAACAAATAAAAACAACCAACTACTAAGTGTAATCTAAATTTCCGACGTATTCGTCAAAGGTCTTAGCGTCGAGAAGTTCTGCTTAACTTTGAAGTTCACCTTCAGCTATTCAAGAAGTTTGTATGGCAGCAAAGGGACACTGAAGACGAATGTTAGAGTTTTTGGTTTTTAAGTAGTATAATTAATGTGCTTTCCTGCTTTAAAAGAAAGACCTATGCAAAAAAAGTAAGGCATCGTCTCGTTAATGTGTATTAATGTCTAATAAATAATCACGTTTATTTATGTAAAAGATTAGAGAGTAAAGAGAAACACTACATAAAATACAAATAGGTCTTGCTTCTGAGTGGGCAATATAGTTAAATTGAAACCAAAACAAATTCCAAATAAAACAAATTAAATGTTTTATTGAGTGCCGTTCCGTGATGTTTGGTAATACAATTTTCTTTTGATTAAGGCATTTCGGTAATTAAACGTAAAGAAGTATTGGCGTTGATAAGGTTGATTCATGTATTAATTGATATTTTAATTTGTTGAAATTTTTCCGGTAAGTCCAACATTCTTAGTCGAAATTAAATCAGGAAAAATAAGTAGTAGCTTTGGGAAGTTAAACATGAGAAGGAACGTTAACAATCCACTATAAAGCTATAAAAAGTAAGCTTTAAAATACGTTTTCAAAGCTTTATTGAAAGATCCTTTGAGAATGACGAACAAACGCAGTTACCTACGTAGAAAATTGCGAACATACGAACATAGTAACGGTAATAATTTTAATGTTCTGAATCCATAGTGGGAGAGATAGGATGATGCATTATTACAAAACCCTATCCACACAACATGCATGTGTCATATTCTACGTGGGAACAATGTAGTAAGCGCATTAATTCATTCTACGAAAATAGGATAATAGGGTTTAGCCTGATTGTGTAGGTACTCAGACTTCTAAGTACCTACCGGATTGTCTTTTTATGGTTTCATAGATCGAGGACGTGATTATAGCACCTAACCGCATACATTAAGTATTCTTTTCTGAAATATTTCTGACAGAATACCGAGTATGGTCGACACAAAAATGGATTCGTTTGTTCAATATTATTCCGCTAACAATGACGGAGCTGCATTGAAGTTTGTTGAAGCTGTTTCTTTTTATTTCTTTTATTATTTGTCGAGTTTCTTTGAAATATAACTAAAATAATGCAGACGCCGCTAACGGGATTATAACGGGTACCGATGTCACCTTTAAAAAATCTTACGTTTACACAGACTGACTTTGAATTCATCGGCTATTTTTCAGGGTTTTTATACCATGTTGGGAGATCAATTGGAAAAGTTTCTCTTTTGGATGTTTGTGTCTTTATGTATGAAACAGGAATCCTCAGAAAATCCAGATTCATCTTTTAACATTTTAGAGTTGGTGTATGTGTAAAAAAAAAAAATCAACGATGCAAATGAATTCAATATCAGCCTGTCTGTACCTATACCTACGTATAATTAACATGCTTAATGGAAATCATGCAAATTTTCACCGTGAGCGGTCGGAACCGAAAAATGCCGGCCTATATTTAGGGCAGAATCGTACGCATCTCGCTCACATAAGTACGTAGGACTGTTACGTTTATGTGAGTTATAAAACTTCTTCGTTTACGAAGCATCGTTTTTGTGACTTTATTATGGCTGTAAATGACAGTAGGCACTGTTCATGAATTCATATTTTAATATTACGTATTTGATATTTTAAGCCAATTTTGTATGTTAAAATGGCCTTTATTAATCAAATTAAGGACAGTAAAACAGATCAGGCTTATACTAACCGCTTAAATCTTCTTGCAAGTTGTAAAATTTTGTTAGATTGATTTCAGAACCTATTTCAGAATTGGCCCATAGAGAAAATAAAAATAAAAATGTATATATAATTCGTAATATTTTCAAGTATGTAGGAAAGTTCACTCTATGAAAGAATGCCAACAATTGAGGTTTCTCATGGTACACCACGCTTTGCATAAAATTCAATCTTTACTCAATGTAGCAATCGCAGGTAAATAAATCAAAGTCAAGCAATTTAACGTGTTATTTTATGTTGGTTATTTTTCTGGCTCGTTACTTCCGCCTCGTCGGGATCGGCTTTCCGTAAGTGTGTTAAAGTAGAGTGAATAATTATGATTGACTGCCGTCTAATGGAGCACTTGAGAACTAGCGCTTCAAAGCGCTTGATGAAGCTTCTTAAGGTGCGTACCTACTGACGAGAAGCTTACATGTGAAGTATATAGTTTTGATACTACAGTAGCTACTACCCAGCAGGAAAATAGACATTTGAAGAAAATCCCTGATTAATCTCCTGAAATCACCTTTTCGTAATTCTTTAAGGTTTCAAATGGGGATGGAAGTAAGAAGTATTATTTTTCAGAGAAGCGAGAAAAAGGTCATTGTGTTTTCTAATCTGCTGATGACGGAGTTGAGTACTTCATGGGGCGGATCTTATCGAGCGACTTCAAAAATATAAGGAGGTTCTATGTTCGACTGTATATAGGTATCTTTTTTATTCTCGTATGTTCACCATTTATCCGCCAATTGTGGATCGATTGCATAAGTTTTTTATTTATGCCTGATGGGTGCTCTCATGTAAATTTTATTAACTTTGCTTGGGTACGTTTTCAATTTGCTCCAATAATACGTATTTTTTACACTTAGTTTTAATTGATGATGTTATAAGAACTTCCTGTCACTGTTATTTACATAGCAAGTAGTGGTATACAATTGTGTGGGCTAAGGTACAACCAACATAAAGTTAAAATAAAAACAACCGACTTCCATAAAAAAATACCATCTATACTAAGTGAAAAATAACTCGGTTACGTAAAAAGTCGGTTGTACACATACATACATACATAAACTCACGCCTTCTTCCCTCCCTCCCGACCCTTGCTCGAGCCAGCCCGCGCCGCTGAGCCTGTAGCTTTAAATTCGTCCCAAAATCACTCCAATCCTGATCCAGCTAGTCCCTTGCTGCCCTCTTCCAGCGACGCCCTAAGCGGAGGTTCGTACCCCACAGGGGGTGCCCTTAGCGTGTAGTCGCTTAGTTTTTAGTTAGTATTTAAGTTTAAGTCCTGGCTGGAGGCCTTAATTTATTAGGGCAACCACAGGCAAGTCCTCATAGGTTGAACTGCGAGATGCCATTCCAAAAAAAAAAACGCCTTCTAGGTAAGAACGCTTTCGTAGGCAGAAACCACAGAACGCCACCTGCTACGATCCTTACATACTCCTTTTGGCTCGTTTAATTCGGATGTTTTTTAGTAAAACAAAATCATTTCTTCGTGGATATTTTGATAGAATTACAAAACTTATGAAAAAAATCATGTCATTTAAAATAAAAGCCACTCTCGATATTTAATAATAAGTAATATTTATTTCAATTAGTTACCTGTAGGTCCCTACCTACTAGATGTTTTAGAAAAACACTATTTCTATAGCTTCTTGAGTCATAAAGGCTAATTTTTAAGAACTTAAACCTTTGACTTTTATAATTTACTTTCCCAGGAAGACCTCTTTCTCAAGAAACTCTACCTTCTTCAAAGGAATTCGCACCAGTAAGTATTATATTTACACGACATGTTTATTCTAAGAAATACCTTTATGTAAGTTTATGCCTTAATTGAAAACATGAGCGACAAAAGCGGCTTTCTTTGACACAAGAGTATATTAAACACGAGTTTAATAAATATTCATAAATATCATGAATACTGATAAACTTACCTATATACTGCAGGCACAGCAAGCAGGTGCGGCGTCCGCCCCTGCTTGCTGTGCCTGCAGCCAGAACAAACTTGCTGGCGAAGATTCCTCTCACTAGAGCTATGAGTGTGGTGAACGAGGTTCACGAGAGGGTTGATGTATTGTAGTGCAACTTGAGTGAATTCGCAAAAGCTGCATTATATATATATTTATATTATGTTATTTATGTGTAGGTTAAGATTTAGAATTTTATTGGATGGTTAAGGATTTAGTAAGTAAGGCCAATCTATCGCATTGGATCGCAGATCTGTAATGGTAGTTGTGCACAAATAAGTGGGTGTAATATAACCTTTACCTACCCACTTACTTGTGTACAAACTTACTAAAATTTAATGTAATTTACAAAAAACGAACTTTTAAAACCTTTTCAGCACCAATTTCAAGTCGAAAATCAAACTCGTTAGAAATGCATCAGTAAATACATTTTTTACGGGTTCAAAATACTCGGAACTATTTAGTAAGTAATTAAAAATGTAATATCTTAAGTTATTTTATCCTCTCAAAACATTTCTACCTATAGAAAAAATACATTAAAATGTAAACACACACATGTATGTCACAAAATTTTGTTTGATTTTGTATGAGCTTGTTATTTTTTATTTATACTCCTAATTTATTGAAACGGACACACACTTGTCTGTGTTTAGTATTCCAGAAAAACTCAAAACTCAAAGCACTTATTTCAATTAAACCATTTACAGGCACTTTTGAATTGTCAAGGATTCGGCAAGTCAGAAATATGAAGCTAGTTGCTCATTCCAAAGGATGGAGTATGGAGGAAAGGCAAGAAACTGGGACACGCTTCTAAATAATATTTTACAAAAAATATGAGTTATATCGTTAATGTTGATCTTAGATGAGAGAACAATGTACCAGAGACGTCCACGTTAAAAGCGTCCAGAGTGCAACAAAAAATAATAAAAAAACCCGATCGCCGTCCTACCGTCCTCGCCGCTGAGGCCCGCCGCGACGCCCAAATCCACGCCCCTCCCGACCGTTGCTCGAGCCAGCCCTCGCCGCTGAGTCTGTAGCTTTAAATTCGTCCCTAATTAATATCAATCCTGATCCAGCTAGTCCCTTGCTGCCCTCTTCCAGCGACGCCCTAAGCCGAGGTCCGTACCCCACAGGGGGTGCCCTTAGCGTTGTCGCTTAGTTTTAGTTAGTATTTAAGTTTAAGTCCTGGCTGGAGGCCTTAATTTATTAGGGCAACCACAGGCAAGTCCGTCTAAGCAGACGACAACCTCATAGGTTGACCTGCGAGATGCCATTTATAAAAAAAAAAGACACTCCAAAAAATAAATTATTAAAATAAGCCGTGGCAGCTAAGAGATGACCAGTCTAAACTGACGGCGCCCGTTCACGAACATGATGCATGGATCAGCACCATTCAGCTCAACCATTTTGAAAAAAGCTAAATGTGTGCGAACGTATGGCACTCATGGGTTGCAGCTGCAAATCAGCGTCAGATGGTACACCTTGTGTTGCCATCTGACATAATGCTGAGGTGAGGCCCTTTTGGCATTACAATTTTTGTTTTCTGTTTTTTGTAGTTTTAAGGTGTCATTTTTTGTGTGTTGTGATGCCAATAAACGTATTTTTCTTTCCTTCTTTATATTCTTTAAATGGTGAATGTATTTGTCCCTTGGTAGTTTTGAGAATTCAGTTCCTTACTTGTTAATATTTTATTTCTCTTTAAAAGTGACCGAAGACTACGAGTTTTATAGACACATTTAACCCTCTTTCGTCCCTGTGGGTCGAATTTCGGAAAACACTACACGTGACACTCAAACGTGTAAAGTCGCATGAAAAATGTATCACTACTAACTTGATATGCAGGCTCGAAGGATACCTAACCTCATTACGTATTTCACACACAATAAAACCTCTGTTCTTTTGTATTTAGAGACTGAGGCCAAACCAGCGTACCTAACCCTACTTAATTATCGCTGCTCGAGATAAGTCGCCGAAATTACGTTGACGATGATAAAGTGAAAAACGAGTCTGGCCAAAAGCTAAATAAAATTACTTTATATATACTGAGACATATTCATATATTTGATTTTCCTCATTAAGTGATTTAGGATGTTATCAATCAGTTTTACAACGATATTAAAGCATACAACGCGGAAACATAGGTAACCTACTGTCAATTCGGATATGGAGAAGAAATAGCACCTGATAAATAGTGATGTGTCAACATTATAAAACGCAAGTATTATTAATATCTTAGCATTCCGTTATAAAGGTATTAAACATATTTATCGCGGCCATAAATTTGCTAGATTTTTTTTTATTATTTATTATTACTGAATCTGAATCGACTTAGATTAAAGTTGTGATGATTTGTTGTATGTTTACGAATAGTTTGGTAATTCTTATCGCCTTATATTTTTTTTTATAACTTTGAAACTAGGATAGCTACCAAACTCGATTTGAATTTTTGTAACAAATATTGTTGTTTTCATAACAGTTATTTCTTATTTGCATGAGATTTTAAATAAGTTTTCAATAAAACTGAGTACATTTAATATAATTTTGCTAATTTAAAATAGATTCAATTAAACAGTTCTCGATTTTAATACATCTTATATTTACATATCTACCGAATAGTATTAATGCACGTGTCGTTAACGACAACTCATACTACTTTTAGAATTAAAAAAAATGTTGATTTATTTTAATGTAAAGACTTCTTTGGAACAAAAATAATTGAGCCCTTTATAACAACAATTAATTGCGTTCCCTAAGCCTTGTTTGTCATTTATTTCTTTTCCGGCTCAGTATTGACAAGAAAATGTACGATAATCGTATTTTCTATAAAATAATGTATTTTCCAGATCGTTCAGTGTTATTTAGTTGTTCCATTAGAGATTTCAAAGTGGCAACCTACGTTCAGGTTTGTGCCCGATTGATGGCAGTAGGTTTGCCCCTTCTACATGGTACCTCGAAATAACTGGCGGAATGTGGATGTGCTGTAGGTGCACCTCAGCCTAACCCTTGGAATACGGGCGTGATGTTATCTCTTCACTACTTTAAGAGCCTCCCCTTGGATAACCACTTCCCTTTTAACCATTTTAACTATAGGCTCGCGTCCTGTACCATATTAACTATAGGCTCGCGTCCTGTACCATATTAACTATAGACTCGCGCCCTGTACTATATTAACTATGAGCTCGCGCCCTTTACCATATTAAGTATGGGCTCGTGCCCAGTACCATATTAACTATAGGCTTGCGCCCTGTACCATATTAACTGTAGGCTCGCGCCCTGTACCATATTCCTCTGTCTAACCCTCAGTAAAATACAACAGGCGTAACAGGCTATGTTATGATTATGTAGAAACACGCGGTGAGAAAATAGGATTACTGTGTTTGGGCAACAGCCAAGTTGTTCGCAAGACTAATAAAAAGTCGAGAGTTGTCTCTTGTGTCACATGTGAGGAAAACGTTATTGTGTTAGTGAACAAGATAACGCCCTGAAGGGTTTATACTCAATTATTGGGTTATAGATACATACATAAACTCGCGCCTTCTTTCCATGGGGGTAGGCAGGAAGTCAAAGTCAAAGCATCGATTTCAAATAGGCACATAAAAAGCACTTTTGAATGTCAACATTTAGGTAGGTAGTTTCGTATGGAGAAGAATGGGCAGGAAACTCCAACGGTACTCTTTTAATTTTTTTTTTAAATATAATGTGTACATAAATTATATGTTTTATGTGAAGATGATGCACCAAGAATAAAAATACTATACCACTACAGGTAAGTTAATATAGTACTATATTAACTATAGGCTCGCGCCCTGTACCAAATTAACTATAGGCTCGCGCCCATAATCAGCCTTTTTTATGTTCCCACTTCTGGGACACAGGCCACCTCTCTGTGAGAGGGAGTGGGCCGTAATCCACCACGCGGGCCCAGTGCGGGTTGGTAGATGTCACATGTCTTCGATTTTTTGGTTCTAAGACATGCCGGTTTCCTCACGATGTTTTGCTTCACCGTTTTGAGAGCAGTGGTAATGAAATAATTTACACAAAGTAAAGCGCCTGTCTGGGTTCGAACCTACGACCTACAACTCGTAAGTCGTGGCCGTTACCACTGGGCCACCACTGCTCGCGCCCTGTACCATATTAACTATAGGCTTGCGCCCTGTACCATATTCCTCTGTCTAACCCTCAGTAAAATACAACAGGCGTAACAGGCTATGTTATGATTATGTAGAAACACGCGGTGAGAAAATAGGATTACTGTGTTTGGGCAACAGCCAAGTTGTTCGCAAGACTAATAAAAAGTCGAGAGTTGTCTCTTGTGTCACATGTGAGGAAAACGTTATTGTGTTAGTGAACAAGATAACGCCCTGAAGGGTTTATACTCAATTATTGGGTTATAGATACATACATAAACTCGCGCCTTCTTTCCATGGGGGTAGGCAGGAAGTCAAAGTCAAAGCATCGATTTCAAATAGGCACATAAAAAGCACTTTTGAATGTCAACATTTAGGTAGGTAGTTTCGTATGGAGAAGAATGGGCAGGAAACTCCAACGGTACTCTTTTAATTTTTTTTTAAAATATAATGTGTACATAAATTATATGTTTTATGTGAAGATGATGCACCAAGAATAAAAATACTATACCACTACAGGTAAAAAGAAACATAAAATTGAGCATAGACAGATAAATCAATAACATGATTAGGTAAATGGTGCTGCACATATTTAAAAATATTGTTAAATTATATGATTTTCCTAGAATATTACCAAAACCACAGAACGCCACCTGTTACGATCCTTAAATACTCCTTTTACCTCGTTTACTAGATGTATGAAGCACCTGACTTTTCTGAAGAATATCACCAATAAGGTTACTATATGTCCTCCTAGGGCGTCAAGGCGTTTCCACTTACATCTACCTTGCAAATACCTTTTGTTAGTCTCCTTTCATTCGTCCTCTCCACATGACCAAACCATCTAAGCATACTCTTTTAAATTTTTGTCACTACATCATCTTTTAAACCATTCCTCACAACATCATTCCTCAGCCTATCATTCATAGCCACACCACAAATGCTTCGCAAGGAACGCATTTCCACAGCATTTATTCTGCTTTCATACTTCTTATGACATTCACTTTATATAAGCGTAGGCACCACTATTTAATTTAATTTTGCAATGAAACTGATAGTATTCTACAAAGGTGTTATTCTAGACCGTTTATATTATTCGTCGGTTATAAAATAAACTAAAAATATTCCATAAATTATGACCGCGTAGGTATTGCACTTTTCTATGAAACACCTGTTTTTACGCTGGGGGTCTAGCATCATATGCTTAATTCATTGTTATAGTTTGCGTACTGGTTAAAATGTACCCTGGATAACCCGTCCCCCAAATGGCATTGTTTTGCACGTTTTTAGCGTTCTTTTAGCACATTCAATTCTCAAAAACGCGTTTTTGAACCCAGTCTAACACTGCAAAAAGCGTACAGTACAATGCCATTGTTAAAATAGGTTACTGAAAAAGTAACACTCCACACTACCGGCCCAAAGTCGTTGAAAACCAAATTAGCCTCATTTACGACATACACCAGTTTATGTTATGTTTGATTAACACAAGTGCAAGAGAACAAGCATAGTTTATGTAAATATGGATACTGAGGGTAATCTGACCTTTTATGTAGGTCAGTTTCCATTATTATAATTAGGTTTGCTTTGTACTTGACAGTTGAATGTTACAATGGAATCAGAATGAACTTAGTTAGATTTAATACACATCTGATTAAAATTCACCACTATAACAGGCATTTTTATAAAATATTAAAAACCGCATACAAATAAAAAATCAGTTGCGGAACAGTTAAATTGGCCTAAATGAAAAAGAGTACGCGGATGGTTAGTTCGCAACAAACTACGCATTAGGTTTCCGAACTAGGAAATCGATTGCAATCGATTTTTTAGGCTCGCGACCACTAAACTACGTAAACTTTCAAAAACTCTCTTGGAAAGAAAACCTAAGTTATCCCGATAGAAACAGTCATGGTTAAAGATCACCTAGCATTAAAATATTAAACCGTTAGTATAAATGATTATCGAAGCACGCCTCACATCGACGGATTCGCAGGTGATAAGAAGATCATGTGTCGTGAATCAAAAAGAGTTTGCCGGTCTCGAACTCCAAGGATACTATGCTGCTGGTAAAAGAGATCCAATAGCACGAAATCTGGTAAATAGTCCGATACTCGAGGAAAAGGGCCGGAAGCAGCCCTTTCAACTGGTCCTACACCAGATTCGAAGAAGTATCTTATACCATTTGTGTGGCGATTAATAATATGACTTGGTTGACTGTAAAACATTAGCAGCGATTTGATCAGTTAATAAAATTTACTTGATTCCATTTAAGATAAAAAAGAGGAAAATTATGAGAAACGACTGTGCTCAATTTCTATTTTAGGCAACTCAAGCTTTTTTTTCAATAACTAAATGAAATTAGAATCTTGTTAACATCAAAATTTGAATGATTTAGAACAAAAATTGACGAACACGAATAAGGACTGATTTTACCAAAATCTTAATCCGTGGAACAAAATTGCAATCTGACAGTTCTAGTATGGAAAAACTGGCAAAAGTTCAATTTTTTTTCTCAAGATAAGTTTTATTCTAGATATAAAAGTTTAAGTTCTTATTAGAAAAAAAATAGGTTGTAACACTGAGATTGTTTCATTAGTTAGGATCAGTGCCAGACCAGCACTCAATTGCGTGACACACTTACAATCACAATTCGAGGGATTTTGAAGGAAATCCCTAACGCATAAGTTTTTAAATTCGTCTGCTGTAAATAACGCAATGATAATTAGGTTTGTTGAGCTGTCAAAATGAAAGGTGTTACCAAAGTAAGTAAGTTGTACACAATTATCTCGCAGTTCACACTTAGGTACACGGCGGGCCTACCTAACTGCTTTGCTAGATAAATCTTGCAACTGCAACAACATATCCACAGTCAATTTGCAATATCATTAGTGCGGTTCACATACACGTCGCAACTTTTCTAACGACGCGACGGTTGCAAAAATGTAAGAAGATATTCAAATCTCGTTTTGCACTAGCATTTTCGTCAGAAGTGCGTTATTTCCTTCAAGAATATGTTTCAAAAGTTAGAAATATTGATATTAGTGTCTGGCGTTGACTCCAGAACATCCAAAATACTTTGAAGTATCTTTTGTGCCAGTATTCAGAAATACTTTATAGAATTGCAGGATTGGCGTGAATTTGAACCTCGGTTTCGAACGCAGTTTTTGAAATTGGAACGCTTAAAATAGCAATAGTCCCGAAAATTCTTATTGAAGTGTACAAACTGACAATAGTAATAAATAGGTACAAAATAATATTTTGATCCCATTTATTACTATTGCCAGTTAAAGAAATAACATATATTATATGTTATTTCTATTTTGTTTATTTATCTGTTTCCGGAAAGAGAAACTTTATGAAACTGTATGATTTAACTATTATGAAGTTCCAGCGAATACAAACGTATTGAAAAGCAAAATATTGATTAAACAGGGTTATATAAAAATATTTTCTATATATTATAAATTTACTCAATTTTATTTATTGTAGTGTTTTTTTTGTCAGTGTTTGTAATTGTGACTGTCTGTTACCTGTTCAATAACAAAATATTATATTTATTTTACGACCCGAACAATATGCTGGTTGCATTATGGTTTGGGTCATGGTGGAAACTCATAAATTGTGTAATAATAAACGTAGTATTTGTGGGTGTTTGTTGGTGCGACTGGGCGAGTCTTTCATTATTATAATTATCCTAGCCTGATATAGCTATAAATGTTATTTGTTATTATAACTAATCAGACAGAGACGTGTTGCTGGGGAGTATGTTGCACCAGTTTTTCTCCCCAGCCACTGGGAACTGGTGAAGGGTCGGCTCTTTGGGGCTATCTATAGACCTCCAAGATCCACAACTCTATTAATTAATTAATGATTTTGATGAAATTTTGCATTCTTTGCCTCCAACCGATAGGCTTTAAACTGTATTAAATAATGGTTCTTGAGTTTTGATTCTTTATCTCAGACCAATAATTCGGTCAGACTGACATGAACACATGTCTTGCAGATATGCTTGTTCTGCAAAGGGTGAATTTTCGGGGGTTTGGGTGACTATCTCATATCCAGTCTAAGGACTGATAAGGACCACGTCTCCTTAAGAGCATGATGCCGACGCAATGCCGCAGGAACAAGCCGCTCCGTCATGTTTATCAGTAAGAGAGAAATGCTAGGGACCATGTTTCCAAAAGAGCGTAATGTCGACGCAATGCCGCTGAAAAGCCGCTTGCGTCACTGACTCTGAGTTTCCCGAGTGAAGATATGAGGTATCGTGTGAGTAACGAGTTCAAGTTCCTGTCACGCTGGCGTATGGGGGGTTACTCACAGGTTTATATGATAATATACACTTTACCCCTCTATTATTTAGCTTTCTAAAATCCCATCCGATGTTTTTTCATAACCATGAATTCCTAAGTCTTATTTGCCATTTGTTTCTTTCCTTGCCTTATTAATAGGACAAGGCATCGTGGTGGGAGAGTGACCACGAGTGAAGACGAGCTCTGCAGGGCCGTACGGGGCGGAGTGTGGCCTTTTCCCCTTAGTGGAAACCGACCTTAACACTTATAATATCATAATTATGGAAAACTAAATTGTTATCAGCCTAGGGTAAGTTAGGAGCAATCACATAATGTTTAGTGAAACAAAGGAGTGAAACTTGAGCAGCATACTAACACACCTGACAGATGATAACTATCTTACAACACTCCGCACGCGCAACATACCACATACACACACAGCACAACATACCACATACACACACAGCACAACATACCACATCACACACACGCTTGCCTATTTTTGATTACCATACGTTTTCGAGTTTATATTAGTTTCTTATATTGTTTTTTTTCTCTCTTTTTTATTATTATAATTTTTTGTTACATTCCTCTGTAATTTTCTTTTAAGTTAATAATAATTTCTCAACGCTGGAGCACTGACGACACATTCTTGTATGGGCGTTAATGGCTGCGACACAGTTTATAACTAATGCAATCATTATCGTACATAATTTTATTGTAATTTGTGCTTTTTTAGTTCCAATAAATATTACTATACTAATATATATATATTAATATATATATATCAATCCTAACTAGAACCGTCGTCATGCTTATTTGCTAACAAAGGAAGTGTATTCAATGTACAATTACATTGTTTCCTATTGGTCGTCAATATCAGGCTACGGATTTAAGCCTCTACGCCGTAGCAGCTACTACGGGCTACGGACAACCGCTACGAGGTCAGATAATTCTAACGACCACAATTTCTGCATTAATTTTTATTTATCGGAAAATGGTTATACCGCGTAAGTATTTTTTGTTTGACCAACAGATATATGTACCAACGATACAAGGTTCGTGTTTTACAATCTTAATAAATAAACTGAACGTTAAAATGTCCATCATTTAGACACTTCTCTGCATAAAGAATGTAGTTTGAACATTCAGCAAGTTACCTCAATTTACTTCCCCGCATACCTAAGAGTGGAAAAATATGCCCACGTACCGTGTGTTTATTACGAATGAAGGAATTCCCAGCGCGCTTCGCTAATGAAAACTTATATGACGGTCAGTAATACCAATGAGCGTCTGCCGGCACCCTCCAACCGTAATGAATGTTTGTTAACTCTATTTGAAAAAAATACCTTTTTCATAAAAGTCATCCGTGAGAAAAGAATAATTAGAGAGGTAACCAAAACTCGTTCGTGTAATGTATTTGCAGAACTACTTCACGTTACGAAACATCAAGCGTTGTACAACATCCAATTGTTAAAGCTACATTAAGCGGTAATACGGGTATTCAAGAAGGTGAATGGTGCAGTGAAATTGGCAATCTATCGTCTGCGAACACTATATGAACCCATTTCCTCGACTCGATTCGTATTTACGCGTAAAGATAAGTAGATGCTCCTCTTTATATTTCGTGTAGGCGGCGTAATGTTATTAAGAAAAGCATCCGTAGGTACAAGGTGACGTCAACTTGGCTTTAAAGCGCTTGAAGCAATTTAACAAGGAACTCTTAAGAATGCTATTTTCATAGTTTGTTTGTTATTCATAATGCAGGAAAAGTTACTTGTTACCGCAGAATACTAAATAATAATGCTGTAACCATAATGTTAGTGGTTTGTGTAATTTGTGCGTTTCCCAGAACAAAAACCACGCGGATTTTCTGATATTATTCAATGTACGGTGTTCACATACCTTTGCATCTGTTTATGTATCTACAAATAGCTTTGTAAAATAAACTGCAAGACTATCGCATTTTGGTTCTAACAGTGCAATTGTTGATTTGATGAAATCAACCACCTTTGGGTTCTTCTTTCTTATGTATATTTCTCTTTAAAGTTTTTGGAGTAAGAACTCAATACAACAACGATTGTGTGCTATTAAAAGTAATAGGAAACAGATACTTCCCCGTTTAAATCCGCAGTTGGAGTGTCAGCTGCTGGTTTTAGGTTAACGGTGTGTAACCAAACACTGTTTATTACTTTATATTTTTACAGGAAAGCAATAATCCTGAGTATTTATACGATTGTACTACGTTTAAACATAAAAAGACACCTTAATTTCACTTAAAATACTAATTAAAATACGGAACAAAAATTTAACTGTAATTCGACTTGTGATAATCAGATAACAGGAGAAACAGAGCCACAACCAGGCCCTAGCCGTGCCAATCAGAATCAGGATTTTCAGTCGGAACAAATGTCGAAACAATTGTTTATAAAATCTTTAATGTATTCACTTATTCAGGATGTTGACACGTCTATTGGTCGTATGCGAGTGGCCACCTCTCTTGTGTGCCTTACATTTTAAATTCAAATTCAAACCGGACATGAGTCCATAGAGTTAGTATTACAAAGTTACTTATAGACTAGTCTTAGTAATTCAAAAAAAGGACCTCAACTGGTGTGGATCCTTATCCAATGGCGCAGCAGACCCCGAGTCGCACCGGTCTCAGAACACGCTCAGGAGACTTTTAGTGGCGGTGCCAAGGATGCGGTCCTTCTTCTTAATAAAGTCACATCTTACGTACTAGGGTTATAGCTACGTGCATACTGTCATTATGGCTTCCCTTAAGTATTTCTACCCTTTTTTAAAAGAAAAATATAATGTGTAACATAATTATTAGTAATAAAAACTGATATGTAATGTTAACAATACTGACACTGATTCGTTGTCTCGAGTAGGGTCGCCTTACAATGTTTGCTCGTGGCAGGTCGCTGCTGACGTGACTTAAGGCTCGTAATCAAACTTAACTGACAAATAGTATGTACAAAACAGAGCGTTAAGCGTTTCCGTGCGGCTCCGGTACGGGCCTAAGTGATTTAATATTTTCCCATATCTGTTATACCAAACTGTATTATGTCTCTGATAAATCTATTTTTACGTCATTGTAGACATCTCCTGGAAGACGTAGCGTGCGACCGTATGTTAAATCCGCGGCCGATATTGTTAAATCAGAAGTGGACTGATTATATCTTTATTGGTGTGCTGGAATCTGTCGTCTTTAGGAAAGTGTCCTATGTTTGAAATAGTATGGCGATCAATTGTTGATCGCTGACAGTCTATGCATGTTTTTACCACTCGTTAATGTTACTGTTCATGTTTGGCCAAAAAAACTTTTTTCTGATTAATTTTCGGGTCGCCCGAACACCACTTGAGATTGTGTATACTCTCAAACACAATTTGCCTTAATTCTTGTGGTATATACGGTCTTGCACATTCAGTGTATACATCACAATATACTGGTTTATTACATGTAGGTAAGTTAAAAATTGCCTTAAAGTGATACGACTGCTATTTTTTGCATTGCATGCTATCACGTAGTCGTCGGTTTTTTGTAACTCTGCTATTCGGTTGTAGTATATACGTGTACTTGTGGGACAGAAAAACGTTTCCACACGCGAAAAGGTGTCGGTTGTGAATTCGCTGATATGTGACAAATGACTGATTCTACGAGCTGTTTCATCTGAGGTTTTCCCTTAGTTGAAAAGGCGTAAATTAATGGTCTATGATCAGCGTACACAGTGATCTGACGTCCTTCAAATATTTTTCTAAGATGCTTTATTGCCATGTAAATAGCCAATAATTCTCGGTCGTAAGCGGAGTATTTCTGTTGGGCCGTCGTCAACTTTTTTGATAAACTTGGATGAGACAATGTTGCGGCATTTCTAAGACCGGTGTTACATTGTTCAAAGGCCTCACTAGCTTCTTCGGTCCATTGGATTTTAGTTGTATCCTTCTTTTTTGAGCTACCGAAATACTTGTTGAAAACAGACTTACATGATGGTGCGTTGGGCAAATGAGCACGAAAAAAATTCACCATACCCGTGAAACGACGTAACTCCTCAATTGTCTCCGGTTTTGGTTGGTCAATGATGGTCTTGACCTTTTCTTCTGTCAGACGAATACCCTGTGGTGACACGCGGTAGCCTAAAAATTCTAAACTAGTTTAGCCGAAGGCGCATTTATCTAACTTGACTGTTATCTCGTGTTTGTATAACCACTGAAAAATTATGGTTAAATGTTCGAGGTGCTGAGTTTTATTTTCACTCATGGTCAGTGCGTCATCTATTTAATTAAAAAACAAATTCTAGGCAGTGGAAAACTGAGCCCATGAAACGCTGGAAGGTCAGTACGGCATTACGTAATCCGAATGTCATTCGAGGATACTTATATCACCAAAAAGGCGTTATTATCGCAGTTTTCTTTACGTCCTCCGGCGCGGTTTCGATACAATGCTAGGCCCTATTGAAATCTTTTTTTGAAAATATATTCTTGTCTGGCATCGTGACCATTATTTTTATGTGTTACGTGTAAGAGGCTTGCCCAAGGACTCTTTGATGGTCGGCAGATACCTAGTTCTTGCATTTTGTAGATTTCTTCTTTTGCTCGCACTTAAACCGGTGGTCCGGTCGTTTCAATACTATGCTGTACAGAACTCTGTTTCGTTTCTGCGAATGACATTGGTATAGTTATGGTGGGAATTTCGATAAGATGTCATGATACGGATCAAATGGTCAATACTGATACAGAAAGTGCAGAAAGTTCACCATACTCACTATTGATGCATGGTATGTAAAATATTTTAAAATCCTGGTTGATGAGTTTTCGGCCAATGAAGTCAAACAGAAGTTTATATCATCATCAATATTGGTTGTTTTACGTCACCGAATACGACATCCCAACGATAAGGCCAGTGTTATTTAAAATTTAATAATAATTATTTTACCCCATAGGTTTTGATCCCTACCCCGTTAGCAGCAAATAATTTGTATTCGCTGCACTCGCGAGCACTAGGTTTTTTGACGACCGCGTGGTTTCAAAAATGTTGTCCGCTATTGTTGCTAAGCTGTCCAAAGGTTTGGTGTCTGACACGGCCAGAACTGCCCGGATCGTACTCGGCAAGTGACCCTTTCATAAAATCAGCGGTATGTCATTTGGTATTTTATCTTTGGCCGACTCCCGCATGCGTCGCAGAGACTGTGACGGTTTCTGGTCCCCTAGTTCCATTTCTCTTATAAATGTTTGTAACTGTCTGTTTTTTGGACGCTTCGTAATTTTATTTTATAAGGCGAACTTTCATTCCATCGTATTTCTTTACAGCTGGTGGCTCCATCAAAATATCCGTTACTTGTTCTGCTGCATCTTTGCTCAGCTTTGGGACAAGTAAGTTAAATTGAGCTACATCTGCTAGCTTTTGTGGTGCCAACGTTGCTTCATCTCTAATAAACCACACCCTTGGTTGGTCTGACCAAAAATCCGGATGTTTTTATAACATAAGTGAGAAAGTGTAGCTGCCATGTTTATTGATATCCACTAATTCAGTATGTTGACACGTCTATTGATCGTATACGAGTGGCTGCCTCTCTTGTGTGCCTTACACTATAAAGTCTCGTCTTACGTATTAGGGTATAGCTACATATATATTGTCGCTATGGCGTCCCTACAAAGTGTTTTTAGTGTACATTAATAAATAAAAAAAAAAGGTTAGAATCGTCGACTCGCCCCAAAAACGACAAAAGATGGTCGCGTTTTTGTTTAGTTTTGGGACCTCTGACACACAAAGTCTGACTTGATTATGATTGAAATCCCAATATTATTGTGTGTGCTCACTCTTCTCGATTTATACACTTTTTCGTGTTTACAGTGCATTATAGGTATGACGACACCTGTTCATAGTGTTGTTAATATTATAGTGTCTACGTATTACACCGATTAAACTTGTACCAAACTTGACCGAGATTTGGGCCGTTCTTGGCCGTCTAACAAAATGTGTGTCATTACGCATCGCGATCTTCCCGCTATTTTGGCAACTCATTATCTATCCGTGCCAGAGGAACCTCAGCTACAGTTTCTAAGAATTCCCAGACAGAAGCGTTTGTAAATAAATCGAGAAAGAACGATCAATTATGAGCTGAAGCCATTTACTAATCGATTTTTAATAGAACCTTTCGCATTTTTTCTCGTAAATAGGGAAAATATACATGGGCGTTCTCTAATAACACAGTAAACAAACAGATTGCGTTCGACGCTAAGAACTCCGACTACTCGAAGTGTTCGATTAAGCTGTTGTTGCACTAGTCGATTCTATGAATAGGACCCTGTCACATTCCTATCATTATAAATAAATCCATCAGTTTTAGCTGTCTATTATTGTTAACATATTGACAAAGGCAACAGGACTTTTAGTTTCATAACATTATATACGTATCGATATATTATACTTGGTAATTTCGAGTTTCTTCGCCATTCTTCTCCATACGAAACTTCCTTTTGGAAGGGGCGATTATGATAAATTCTTTTTTAATGTAAATATTGACGTTCAAAAGTGCCTTTTATGTGCCTATTTGAAATAAGTGCTTTGACTTTGTCTTGAACAAGGAATACATACGTACGTCTTAAAACAAAAAAAATATGTGGAAGCCGTACGTGGAATGAAAAATAAAATTTATAAACTGTATCACGGGAACTCACTTATCAACATTTCGTTTCGTCGCGGTTAGTTGAACAGCTTAGGTGTCATTCGGTCCAGCGCGGGAGCGGGGCGAGCGACCGATGCTGCAACATATTGAGCAGCGTCGGGTGCATCTCCGCGAGGTCCTGGTGGCGGAATGGCGGGTGAGGCTGTCACGCCCTACCGCCGTCCTCAGCACCATCGAGGCGATCCGGCCAGTGCTCGACCGCTGGCTCGGGAGAAGGCACGGCTCCCTGACGTTTCGGGCGTCGCAGGTGCTCTCGGGGCATGGTTGCTTCGGGAAGTAACTGTGTCGCATAAACAGGGAGCCGGACGCCCGGTGTCACCACTGCGTCGACTGCCGGGAGGACACGGCGTGGCACACGCTGGCAGAGTGTTCCGCGTGGGAGGAGCCACGCCGTGCCTTCATCACCGAAGTAGGCAACGACCTGTCGCTGCCGGCCGTCGTGAACGCGATGGTCGGCGGCGCAGAGTCCTGGGACGCAGTGGTCTCCTTTTGCGAAACGGTCATCTCGCAGAAGGACACTGCGGAAAGGGAGAGAGAGATTTTGACTCTCGACCCGGCCCGCAGCAGACGCACCGGGCGTCGGAGGAGGGCGGACAATGACCTCTTCCGGCCCCCCTAAATGGGTCCAGGGGTGACGGATTCGGGGACATCCGTCGCCCCCCAACATGAGGACCCAAGAAGGCGGCGCGCGTAGTGTTCCGCGCGCGCCGCTCATAGACGTTGCGGGGGGGTACACCTCACTCTCCCCGCCCGAGACGGGGCGGTCAGGTCAGTTCTTCAGGTGGAGTCCCTCGTAGTATGGCATACTCTAATCACCGAAACCAAAATTGACAGTTATTTCAACCGTAGTTAAAGTTCGCCTTGAATCGTTCGACGTTGCGGCTTCGAGGTTAGCAGTATCAAGGTACACCGTCCTTTCCTTTAGAACAAATTCATTGACACATACGTTATATTCCATGACATGATTACTTATTCCTTTACAGGTACTTTCAACAGAATCTATAAATAATATTACTCAAGTGTAGCGTTTCGGATGGCTGCCTTATTAACATAATTCATTGATGGGGACCACCTCAATGGAGTTGATGTAAAGATTAATTATTTGTAGAAATTATACGAACCGAGAAGCTTTGATTCTTGGATGCTGATATGTGCGCCAATATTTGCCAAGCAATGCGTGGGTTACATTATCGTTAAAATGACTGCACATATATATTCATAAAGGTAGAAGTCGCAAACAGTTTCCTCCATTTAATGTTTTTATTCAACCGACGGACATGCAATTGTTACCTGTAAGCAATAGTACTTATGTATGAGGTTGTCATACTCGTAAATGTTCAAAATACATTTCCGCGAATAGTCTTTAGCGTGAACGGTCTTTCGCGCGAAGGGACACTTGCACGAAAATATACATCCGCGAATGGAGTTTGCGCGAATGGTTTTTTGCGCGAGACTCTTGCGCGAAAGACACTTGCTCGAATCGACTGCCTACCGCGAAAGGACATTTTCGCGACAAAGTTGCGGTAATAAGATGTCTTCATAACATCACCTGTATTCTTTCAAAAGCTTGGGTTGCAGGGTTGGCAGGAACAAATCATTTTGATTTAAATCGTGATTTAACTCACGATTTAAATCAAATGATTTTTTCAATAAAAATCAATGATTAAATCAAAAATGATTAATTGCACTTTCCTTCAAAGAAATCAACATAAAAGCAGATTTAGAAATTATAATTAAGTTACAAACTAGGTTCGTTTAAATCTGAGAAATCAATATATTTGAATGAAAAACTAGTTTTCCAGCCTTTTCAATTTCCAGTCGGTTTCTTAATTTGCTCTGAACAATTTCAAAGGTGGAAAACACTCTTTCCACAGCAGCTAAAGAAGCTATCGCACCAAACAATTGCTTCACCACTGGAAAAAAAAAATGACTGTTCCCCTTCGTTCAATATTTTTTTGTGTAACATCCACTCCTCCAGTGGTGTCACATTTTTTACTATTTCTTCTGCGAACATCACACTTCTGTTGGGTTGGGTTTTATAGCACATCTGTAATTCGCCAGTTATGTACAAGTTACAGTTGTAGCGTTCTATTTACTTACAAAAACCAAAATGGCGTTTTCATGATTTTCGAGGGTGCTAGAGCCGATAATAAGATCAAATTGAAGGTAATAAATTGCGTCTGCGCAAATTTTCATGGTTTTCGAGGGTGCTAGAGCCGTTAGTGATTTCGAAATGAAAATGCGAGATGGCGGCTGTGGAAATATTCAAAGTTTTCATCATGGGAGTCGTTTTCATGGTTTTCAAGGCGACCTGTCCGTCGCGCAAGTGTCTGTTGCGCAAATGTCTAGTCGCGCTAAAGTTCATTCGAGCAAAAAAACATCCGAGCAAAAGTCCATTCGCTGAAATGTCTTTTCGCGGAAGTGTCCCTTAGCGCAAGTGCCCTGCTACCACTTTTTCCTAATTTTATGAGAGATTGGGAAACTTCAATAACTATTATTTGTAGAAATAATAACGGACGGAAGGATAACATTTTGTCCGTGAATTTATTTGGTCCGAGAAAGACAATGAAAGCAAGAAAAGCTCTTTTTAACTTAGGAAGGGATCAAAGTCTTGTCAAATTAATATTCTCGATAGATTTAGAGTAATGGAGTTGGAATACGTCACGAGATAGTCTTTTTAAATCAACTGACAACTGAAAATTCTTTTATCTCAGCGTATTGTTTTTGTAGCTGTGTGTACTAATACTCCCAAAACGTTAGTTATTAATGGGGTATTTCTTCGTGGATTTAAATAACAACATCAAAGCGAACCGTTTACATTTTATTTTATCTCAATGAACATGGGTCTGTCGGTATTTTGTTCTCACGGTGAGAATACCTATTTTATAACAATTTCCGGCACCTTTTTTCAATAAAATGTTTAAAATTAATTTCCTCATTTATTCAGCGTTATTAAAAACCACGTCACAAAGAAAATAACCGCATCATGTTTGTCTTTATGAAATAACGACGGAAGGGTACACACACGACCACCATAAAGTGCCCTAAGTTTCGTTTATAGCAAGAATTAACCGCCAGCAGGATATGTTTATGCATGAGCAATTTAATTAACACCCGTCAATCTAACAAATCCAATATAAAACTCATTAATCGAGAACTTTGATTTTCTATGAGCAGCAAAAACCTGCCAAGAGTAAGTCTATCACGCACATTGTACCAGAAAACATGTCATCACGTTCGATATTTTGTTATTACCTATCTATAAGCTTTGATACGCAAACCAATTAAAAAAATCGCCTTAAAAATAATAAATTCAAACACAACTGAAACAATATTTTAAATTGCTTTATAAGCTTTGAATAGGTAATTATGTCCCTTGCTTATTGGGCTAAAGTCCTTTTGAAAAATGTTGCGCGGCCCATTTTAAAGACAACGTTTTGGGCATTTTAGATTTATGGCACCTTATTATGAAAGGGCAAGTTTTGATTGTATTCACCAACTGTGAAAACAATTGACCGTCTAACTTATATCACAGAAACCTGATTGAAACTTCTAAAACAAATCCAACAATAGGTACTAGTATTCGGAACATATTAAAAGTTGAGTGAAATGTGTGAATACTCAAGTGACATTCTACACGGTTGGGCGGTGCTGTGATCCCGACAGGCGTGAAGCGGGTGGCGGGCGGGCGACACGGTCTTGCGTCGTCGGTCCGGCCCGCATGCGTCCCGGATTAATAATTCCACGGCACGCGCACGAAATACATTAATAAGAAATTACGAAAATGGTGGTCAGTATGTTCGACACGGAAGGTTTACATTACCCCTTTTTTCTGAATATAACAATAAGAATACACTTGGCGAGGGTTACCTAGTTTACCTTAGTTTCCTCAACAAACTGTTTTTACATTTACATTTCAGGTTTATTGTGGTAAATTACCTTAACCAAATAATACATGTGGACCTACCTACTTGAGTATTCTTTGAGTGATTAGTAAAAGAAAGAAAAGAAAAAACGTTTAACATGACGCAGAGACCCAACCCAAGCAGAATAAAGATCAAGTTGGGGTCTCTTTCACAGCAGAGAGTGTTTGCCAAACGCTCGTTGTATCTTCAATTCGAAACGTATTAAACTATTATGTAAACAAATTGGGAAAAGCAAGCAAACACATTAATTTAAGCGCAATTTTACGAAACAACAACATTGAAACGATAATGGTGCAAAGTGAGTGGGAACGATACCACGCCATTGTTGAAAAAGATTCCGTTACTCTAGCCAGATTTATTAGCCTCATATTTTAAGGTCAAAATAACGTTTTATTTGTAGTATATACACCTACACGATGCTTTCAGGCTGTATTTCTAACGGGTCTTCATTTTCCTTATCTTGTTTTAATTTGCTGTGTTATTATGATTCTACTTTTTCACGTTCGGATAATAAAAACATTAAAATATGTTTCATGAAACGTCGTGAATATTTCATATTCAAATTGAAATGTAAAAATAATAAGGTCTGTTTGTGAAATATAATTATTTGTTGTCAAAATAATAAAACGGTAAAAATGAGAGAGCAATTTAGAACTTCTGTTGTGCTAATTCTCAACCTTGTTTTTATTATGCACTTACAACCCTTTGAATACGCTACAACTTTACGGGGTATTCATATTTAATTTCAAATTGAAATAAACTTTCCTATTCTAATTTAAATAAAATTCTTTGAGATTTAAACGCTATCTGTTTTTTTTTATTAATTTACACGTAACTGTTTATGAAATACAATTTGCAAGTTACATAAAATGTACCTCAAGACATAGCTGTTAAATGGAACGGACCTTGATTGATTTAAGCTTGGCTTTAAATGAGTTGTGAAGTAAATAACACATCGGCCATTAGAAGGCAATATAAGAACAGCACACGTTGAACCATAAATATTTTATAGCGGCTTTAAACTTGCGCCGTCCCCCTCTCAGCAGGCAGTTGTGAAGCATTTAGCATTTTTCAAATTTTCTGCCTTGCAGCCACTACATGCATTAAATCACTTGTTTTTAATTTCTCTTGCAATCGGTCTTACCTTAGTGTACCCAACCCTTCGGTGAAACAAGGCGTGATGTTGTTATGTTATGTATATTTTCACAAAGTAAGTTATTTATTTTTGAGATTCTATCGTTATTATATAGTAGGTACTATACTTATACATACGAGTATTTACCAGTATTGTTCATAATCTAAATAGCATTGTGTTGTAATTATAAGACAATGTGTTTTTTTTGTGTGTTTTTTTTTTTGGTCTGTCAGTTGAGCAATTTATGCGGCCTACCTAAATGTCCTTTCTTTGGTAATGTTAATCGAATCGTTGAGCTCCCTATGTTCTGTATTTCAGACACTAAAACCTACATGGTCTTCACATGATCTGACCAAGACTATGTCTGGACTTTAAAAGAGACTGACCTCTGAGTTTGTTTCGGCCTTTCTTCTCAGAGTAGTCAGATAAGAAACGCCTATTTCATCTAGTTTTTAAAATATGATTAACGTGTAAAAGTTTTTGTATAAACCTACTTACAGAAATGAAATCATTTATCATTTATAAATCTATGAAGGAACTGACTAACTGAATGACCGACTCACTGACTGCGAGTTTCAACGCACGGCCGATACTACTGAGACTAGGAACGTGAAATCTTGTACACGGCTTTCTTTTATAAAATTGGGGAGCAGCGAGTGAAGGGGTTTTTAGAAATTCGGTCTTAAAGGGGGTGAAAACAGGGGGGGGGGTTGTTTTATATGAACATTGTTATTCCTTGAGTTAATAAACTTGAAACTTGACTCGAAAACTTTTCTTAGTAAATAATAAAGTTTGTCATTTAATGTTTTTCTAAATAACCCCCTAAAGGGCGATGCGGGGTGTAAAAGTTTGTATGGAAGAATTTAAACGCGAGGTCCGCTTATCTCGAAACGCTGTATTTATACTTCAGACCAAAAATAAAGAATAAAGTGTATCATGGTTTTTCGAAAATCTACCCAGGTGAAAAGGTGTTGGCAAATTTACAGGCGATGATTTTACAGCGGGTGTGGCGGCATCTACACCGCCACATACGAACGAACGCATCAATCCTGCATCGCGCAAGCAGAGTTTACCGCGCAGATAGCATATATACAACTTCCCGACAACAATCATCGGGCAGTTGCCCACCAGATACGACATCCATCTGGTCGGAGGATCCTCCCTTTTCTAAAGAGTATGAGTGAACTTTACACCCTGTTCCTCATATCTCTAAACTGGTGACCCCGAGTTTGAACGTCAGCGCAGCCTTCGTGCAACTACTTCAGCGTGACGTCATCATCATCACTCCCGCAAGCTTTAGAGCGGCAAGTCACACAGCCAGCCAGCAACCACGGCTTCAACGGGTATTCTGACCATCAGCATGCAGCGCAAGCGCATATCTGGTCATCACCCTCAGCCTCATCAGCAACCTTGGCACAGCACACTGCACATTCGGCCGGTCCACAAGAAGAGCCTTAATCACTCTCCAGGTCGAACAGCAGCAGCCAGCCACAACCCGGCGCTGTACCACATCCGACCCACTGGAGTACAAGCAGCGCCACCCCGAATCACTGGGGGCATCTTCGCAGACAGTTCCGACTCACCGCGAACTACGCGACACCTGGTTCCGACCCACTGGAACCTCAGCTGGCACTGGCAAAAAGCATCGCAAGATACAAGACTTAGCTCACTATCGACCTTCGGTCTCCGGAGGGGAGTGATGTGGCGGCATCTACACCGCCACATACGAACGAACGCATCAATCCTGCATCGCGCAAGGAGAGTTTACCGCGCAGATAGCATATATACAACTTCCCGACAACAATCATCGGGCAGTTGCCCACCAGATACGACATCCATCTGGTCAGAGGATCCTCCCTTTTCCAAGAGTATGAGTGAACTTTACACCCTGTTCCTCATATCTCTAAAGCGGGTCTTGGTTAACTCGAAACTTTGTGAACTGAAATCATCTTTGAGTCAAGTTATGGAAACAACCCTAACGATTTTTCAAAATTCCACTCCTTTGCGGGTGAAAAGAGTGTACACAGTTTATATAAAAAATCTTATTCATTAGGTTAAAAAACTTGAAACTTTCAGTTTTTTTAAAACAAAATGGAAAATTTTGAATGACTCGAAACTTAGTACTAATACTTAAAACAAAAATAAAAAGTTTAAATTTTTGTTCGAGGGTTATGAATTTTAAGGGGTGGATTTTTCTGCTTGCTTCAACTAACTCGTAAATGGGTATAAATAATGTTTAAGTCATACCTATAATGGAAAAATATTGTGAAACAGAAAAACATGTTTATTTGATAACTATTTCTTTGCTCTATAAACTTAAAAACTGTCTCGAATACTAATACAAAAAACTGGACTACATTTTTCGAAAACTACATTTCAAAGGAGTTAGAAGGGGTGTTCATTTTTTTTGAGGATTTACGAAATTCACGCAGACGCAGTCGCGGGCAAAGTGCTAGTCAGCCTAGCCTATAACGTTCCCACTGCTGGGACACAGGCCACCTCTATGTGAGAGCCGTAATCCTCCACGTGAGCTCATTGCTAGGTCGAAGATGACACATGTCTTCGAATTTTTGGTTCTAAGACATGCTAGCTTCTTCACACTTTTGAGAGCAGTGGTGATGAAATTATTTCCACAATGTAAAGCGCCTCTCGCTCTCGCTTACGTCTCATAAGTCGCGGCCGTTATTAGTGGCCCACCACTGTTCCTAAAATTATCACCTTAACAAAATGACGTGGAACACTACATAGAAAGGAAAGGCTTTACCATGCTGTCTGTATGTTTATTGATGGACGGTTTCAGCTTGATGGACGATTTCAGCCAATATCTACCAGGTCGTCGTTTAACAAATTGTTAATGCACAAGTGAAACTCAAGCTTGTGTTCAATTAAAACAAAGAATATTTGTTGAAAAGCCGCTTTGTATGTTATAAAGTGTCTTGCTTGTTGCTCAAAAAGAGGTTCCATATATCTTCGAACCACGACAACATTCCGAAAGCTGAGATTACAAAGTTTTTATTCACACCTGAAACATTGTTCACGAGTATTTAAACACACATAAATAACAACCGTAAGCCTCAATTCTCCTTACAGTTAGCGGAAGTCTAAACAAGTGTCAGAAAAAGTAAACAGTGGCACTTAAGCCTGGTTTAAAATGGGGGCATCGCGTGCTGTGGAACTTTTAACAACTCCCTAAATTTAATAATATTACTTGCGAATCGAGGACATGAGGAGATGCGCCCATAGCACGAGATCTTCGCGAGATCGCGTTCTAGTTTCGGTTGCTAAAAATATTGCACTTTTCACTTTAAAGAATTTTTTGTTAAAACATTGACATGTTATTACATGATGCTGTTGCTGAGGGAGCTGTACAAAGAAATACTTTGAGAAGCGAAAACTTCATGAAAAAGAAATACATATGTCTGATTTTGTCGCGTATTTAATGTCATTAAATCATAAAATATCTCGGGTGCGGAAACAACACCAACCGAGGTGTACTTTATTTATACAAATTTAATTATTGTTCATAATATTATGCAAAACGTATTGACTTAGGTAAGTGGTTTCCCTGAAAGTCCACAATTCGGTAATAAGCTTTTACGAGAGCATAATGATGATTGAGTGTGTAATCAGGCCTATTTTAAGCTCTCATAATAATATGTCCTGAGTGCATATTTTACTTGATTTCTCTATAAACGATAGCCCAGCGGTATCGAGAACAGGGTCCCAGCAAGGTTAGGGCTCCAGAGGGTATCCGAAAGTAGCGCTCTCTGAAGCAGGCCCTAAATGCAGCTGCCCAACGAGAGCCCCCTCAGGTGTTGGTCCAAGCTCAATCGTTAGCTGTCACGACTATTGACACAATGATCGCTTTTTTTTTTACATGTCTCGAGACCCTAATGTCCTGGAACTTTGTTAGGCGTACGAGGGGTCGTAGCCAACTCGTAGAGGCCCCATAGGCAATTTTAAGCGTCAGGCATCAACCGACGATTATCCCTGTATGAACTATGCAAGTGCACCCAAGGACGACGGTTGGCCAGGACTATTGCGGAACATGGCAACAAAACATACTTGGCTATGGGTTTGGGTGGCTATAGTGTATTGGTTACCCAGAACTATGGAAGAACTATGCCCCCTGCCTGATCAATGTATGATTATATATATATTATAGTAATGAATTATTGTATTCTCGTCTATCTTCATCTTGCTACAAACCTCACTCATCATCTGCCTAGCCTTTTCCAAACTAGTTTATGGTCAGCTTCCAGCCAAACCGGATACAGCTGAATATCAGTATTTTACATGAAGCGACGGTCAATCTAACCTCCACAACCCAGTAACCGGGTAATACGATTCCCCTCGTAAAGACTGATTGTCAGACTGTCGGGCGTCCGACGACCCATAACGTGTGTCAAAGATCCACGAATGACAGCCGGGACCGACAGCTTAACGTGCTTGCCGAGGTTCGGATGGGTCTTCGTACGTGAAGATGGTCACCCATCCGCGGACCAACCACGGCTAGCGTGGCTTAACCTGATCGATTGACTTAGCCGCAAGCCCCACAAACCTCACTAAAGCTGAATAAACCAGTGGTTTTTAAAAGGCATCGATTTTCATCTCCAAGTAAAGTTAGCAAGAATAGCTTTTAATTGATTTCTTAACCGAAGACTAACTAGTTTTTAAATTGATTCTGTCAGCCTTTTAGAAGAAGGTACTTTTTCTAATTAGTTTAATGGACAATTTAACTTTTTAACCTTAATTCATATACTCACGTTACAGGTCGAGTTCAAAGATAGAATTGCTGTAATAAAATGATTTTTTGAGAGTTTGTGATTTCGGCTATAAAGGAACATTTTACTGTATTTTTTGACAAAATCGGTTGGTTTAGTGTAAGAATGCAATACTTCAACATGCTGTAGGTAAGCTACGTCAGCAAATCTGATTTATGTTCGGTTTGCTTGTTTTCTACTCTTTGCTTTTATCTTGTTACTCTGTTCCAACCAGCTTATTTTAGTTACATGCTTGAGGAAATTATTTTTATTAATTGATTTATACTTTATTGAATACTACAAAAACACATAACAAAAAAAAATCAAACCCTTCAAAATATCGCCTTTTCGCAATCGAATCGAATTAGTACATTTGAGGTACAATCAAGGAAAATAATTACATTATGTTAAGCACCGTAAGGTTAATTTTAATTTGTTTTGAATGAAAATGACAGGTCAAAAATGTTAATGTGCCGGCTATGTGGTTAAGGAATTTTTTACAAAATTAAAATATGTAATTAAGTGGAAAGGTATCTGCAGTAAGAGTTGAAGTTGATTAATGCCTTTATAGTGCGCTGGGCCCCACCCAATTGACAAACACTGTTTCGTTTCAATTTGCAAAAACGTTTATTATTTACATATTATCAAAGGCCATCGATCCAATTCAGTAAATTGGTCGCATTGTTTGTATTAAACGACTTTATTTACGGCTAGCAACATTTCGTGCTACAATAAAGTTCAGTAATGACCGACTGTTGCGACATTCCCATTAACCTGAAGTTATGAATTATCTCAAACGACCTTCACACCTCGTTACTGTTGTGTTACGACCTTAATTACGAGAGAAGTAAGTGTAAATAAGCAGGTGCGACTGTTTTATTAGCTCATTCAACCTTTATCGTTATGAATATTTAAAACTTTGTAGGTAAAGTTTTAAAGTTTTAAGTTTAAACTAAGGTTTAAATATAGCAAAACTAGGTACTGTGTCTGTACTGTTGCAGGGACACAGGCCTCCTCTCTGTGAGAGGGAGTGAGCCGTAATCTACGCCGCGGGTCCAGTGCTGATTGGTAGATGTCACATGTCTACGATTTTTTGGTTCCCACGATGTGTGTGGACAAAAGTGCCTATTATTGGTTTATTTGAAATAAATGCTTTTTTTTAGTTTTGTCATTTTGTATATTCTTCTGTCGACAAAACTAAAGGCATTGAAGTTTTGTATGGGGCAGTCCATATTTTTTTGGTCCCATAGAGAAAGTTGTCCAGTTTGCTGGTCTGACCGCACCCTTAAATGTGACCACACGTTTTGGGACGTGCTCTATTTTGATAATTCTCAGATAATGTAGAAATTATGAGTACTTAGTCACATTAACAAAAATACCTATTTTTATTAATAGTTCATAATTTGGACACGAGTAAATCAAAACAAACCTATAAAAACATACACCAGGTGGGAGTGATCTGAAAGGAAACGAAATTATCTTTTCAATTACGGTAAAATACATCTAAAGATTCCCAACAGATATAGAGAAAGCTCTACCTTATCGAAAATAAGAGGGCTGTTGTTATTGGATTAGAACTACCTACAAGTCTGCCTACGGCCTCTAAGTATTCGTTAATGTTTAATCAATAAATTACTTACTAGACCGACCAAATGTAAAAATATTTGATGATAAAATGTCACATAATTTCTAATTAATCTAGAAATAATTGAAAAAAGAGACTATCGTCACATGTGAATAGATAATTATCATCAGATGACCGAAATAACTGTAACGACAACGAAGTCACGGTTCATATAAGTAAAAAACTGTTTTTTTTTTTTAAATAATGGTTTCATTTTATGACCGTGTTTGCCAAACATGGCAAACGTTAGGATGACACTTCAAGGGATATAAAAACACAAACGGTTTGGTTATAGCATTACCGTAGCGGAGCTTAACGTAACAGTAATGTTGTTATAGCAGATGCTGGACGCGTAGCATGGCTGGGTTTCTCGTCAGAAGTGTAGACAAAATTACAGATTTTATAGACGAAATTACAGACCAAATAGACAAAATGACAATTCAAATAGACAAAATGATAGATATAGTAGACAAAATGACAGATCAAATTGACAGATAGAATAGATACATTTCTTTTATTCGTCTGTCGTTTTGTCTATTCTTCCGTCGACAAATTGCGTTTCCATGGTGGTCATGCGGCGAATACCTAGTGGATGTTAATCCTAGTTTTCTTCATACAGGTCGAGGTTGCAAATTTTGAGCAATTCAACTAGACACTATCACAGTAGATACTCAAACCTACGAACTAAAAGCAAAACAAGTACGTTAGCCTGTGCCATATAAGTTTATTGTGTTTGCACCCAAGTTTAAAAAGTTGGCTGCATTTTCTGTAACATTAATTTTATTTGAATATTAAAAGAAAAGTGTTACACCAAGTGATTGTTTCTTATGAGAAGTAAAAACAAGTTACCAATAGTTTTTAACATAGCTGTGACACGACCTTTGAATTGAAAAAAGTCGGGGACCAACCAAGAAGAAAGTGGCATAAATTACAATCAGAAATTTTTCATTAACACATTATGTAATTTCATTGTACTTAACAAATTGTAAGTGCAACATCGCATTAATGTTATAACTTACATTAACATTTACTAACTCTGTAGCTCAAAATTTGTCTAATACTGTGATGTGTAACTGTTTGTTTTCCCAAAATAATAAAAATAATAATCACATCATGAGGGCTATGGACTTCGTAGTGCGAAAAATTACATTGATGACCAATTTATGGTTGGGAAGATTGTAAACAGACTTCGGATCTTCGAATGAAGTTTAAATACACTTCTAATACCGCTAAGCTGTTACGACAACAAGTGTTGCAGAGACATATAACGATGACTGTTATTCATCATTAAGTACGTATAGTACCAGTGACTTACTCACTCACCCCTGCTACACACGGTTTTTACGAATACAGAACATCGAGATTTCTTTCCTTTACATAAGTTTTATATATTTTTCATTCCAGAATAAGTTGTCTAAATGATGGTGCAAAATGCATCAAAATCGGCAAAAAAATAGAAAAACTTCGCGGTCATACAGACACGCGAAAGAAAGTAAGTTTGTTTCTTTGATACGCTTTCACGCTGAAACAGCTGAACGGTTTTTGATCAAATTTTGCACACATATGCAATGACCTTAGTACAGATATAGGTTTTTTTTCATTCTGGATCGCGGGTTACATCCAGTTTATAGTATGTACAGGCATTTAAGACGGATTTTGCGATGGCGTTTTGTTGGACTCAAAGATCCTTTCATTAAGATTGTAAGAATATATTTGCATTTTATAAACTCAATCTCCTTTTTATTATATAGATGCATTGCACAGATGTGAGTACTTTGTACTATAGAGCTACCATTTACCGGTTAATGTCATAGATTGAATTGAATGTGCCTTGGCGGCTGATGGTATGTCATGCTCACTCAAATGTCTAGCTGAAGGTGGCGCGTGTGTCGGATCATTTAGCTCCCTTCAAAATGGTTGGGCTGAATGGTGCTGATCCATGCGTCATGTTCGTGAACGGGCGCCGTCAGTTGGGACTGGTCATCTCTTAGCTGCCACGGCTTATTTTAATAATTAATTTGCTAAATTGTTTTTAATCATGTTTTGCTGCACTCTGGACGCTTTTAACGTGTACGGTTTTTGTACATCGTTCTCACTTATAGTGTCAACATTAATCGATGTAACTAATATTTTTGTAACAACAATATTATTTTAAAGAGTGTCTATGGAGTTTCTTGTCTGTTCTTCTCCATAGTGACCTACTGCGCTTTGGAATGGGCAACTAGTGTCATATTTCTGACTGACCGATTCCTTGACAATTCAAAAGTGCCTGTAAATGGTTTAATTGAAATAAATGATTTGAGTTTGAGTTTGAGTTTGAGTTAAATGTTTTTCTTTTTTGTTGTGTGTGGGTTTCAATACACTCACGCTTTTAGGAACTTAGATCACGTACACGCAATTTTCACTAATGTGTGATGGATCATCTGCGGTGTTTCTTAACAAAGTTTCCGACAGCGCCTGTTTAGGTAATTTAGAACGAAACGTACTTGTTACCGTTTAGTACATTTTTCCTACTCGTATTTCGTCGTATCCTATCGTATTTTTCTAAATGATTTCTCTAATGATTTGATGTTATGAGTAACAAAAGTAATGTAAATATAGGCAAGTTTACTCAGACGGCTAATTATAACTACTCAGAAGTACAAAAAGATGAACACACCGGATATTTTTACATTTCACGTGACATACCTATTAACATCGTGACTATTCACCATCAAGAAACCAGTGTCATTAAATTGAATTGAACTCATGTATTTGTAAAAATCCTTAAGCACACGATGTGAAATATCTTTACATAATTTAAGTTTCATTCATTTCAGTTGGGACACCTGTTTTAATGGTTTATATTATTATTATATGTTTTTTTTAATAATTCATAAAAAAATCATAATTCATATTGCATACATACGAAAGGTGTTTATTATGGATTATTTTATTACCCAGCCATCTAACAGTAACGAGGCCAGAAATAAGCACAACGCAACAGCCGGATATAAAATAGTACATTAACTTACAATATTACTGCACCTGTAAGTCATATGATTATTACATGGTCTAAATTCCGAACACTTTCTACGCCCGAAAAAAAGAAAAACAATCATCATGACGCTTAATGCCAAAATTATGTACCTAACGCTAATTTAGTGTGTGGTGTGTCTTATGGGCCAACAATTTGGAGTTGGGCCTTGGCTCGTGTTGGTGACAATGAACGCACAACGACTCATTGGCTAAATATAAATGTACCGTCCCACCTGCGGCCGGGGCTTGATGCTCAGCTGTTCGTGACGTACTCTTGGCCGCTCAGCGATTTCCTCAAGCGACGACCTTTACAATCTCTAAGCGCCAGATGATTTTCTACGTCTTCCGGATTGACGCCAGGATTACATTAAAATAACAAGTGAATTTCGGGTTTTTAGATTTAACCGTTCTATTTGCGATCTTCTGTCCGTTTTTTTGAGCTCCGCTGTGCGAGTTTTCTCTGTATTTTTATTACAACAATTCACGTCAGACGTTTCGTTTAGCTAATAAATGGATTCACTCTAACTAAGAACTACTAAGAAAATGTTATTCTAATTTATTCACGTATTACTCGCATTCAATATCAAGAATCAATATAACCCTAAACCTTTAAAATAACACTTTGCCTCAACAGTCTCTTAGCTTGCGATTGAATCTAAGGAAAATCATAAAAACTAGCAAGCCAAGTAGAAATATTAATGGAATCAATTTAATCAACTCGTATCATACCGATCAGCAAAAGGTTCTTGGCACAAAATAATGCAGCTCAAAGTTAAACGAATATTTTCTAAAAATGGGTTAAATAAAAGTTCACGGAGAGGGAGCAACGTGAGGATAAAATCCTTTAGTCCCATTTTATGAGGTTGAGGTTGAATTAGTACCGTAGGTAAGCTTTAATGACTTTTTTACGCTCCAAGTCTCTTAAGAGGATCATCTCATTAGTTCATTAAGGGACTGATGTATTAAAAAGCTTCTACCACGCGAATTCATAGGATAGATTTATGATAAATGTTTTTATTTCTGTAAGTAGGTTTGTACAAACACTTTTACACGTCTATAATATTTTAAAAACTAGATGAGGTCGGCGTTTCCTATCTGACTACAATGAGAAGTAAGGCCGAAACAAAAACAAAAAAGTCAGATCATGTGAAGACCATGTAGATTGGTGTCTGAAGTGATCTTTTGAGGACAGAACCACACAGAATGGGTGAACCTGTTCAGACAGTGCAGCTCAACACAGAACTTAAGGAGCTCAACGATTCGACGAACATTCATTACCAAAGAAAGGACATTTGGGTAGGCCGCATAAATTACTCAAATTGCCATACCTAATTTAAAACAAACTGAGAACAGAACAAAAACAAAAAAATTGCCACGTAGTCACGTAGTAAAACTGTACAAATTAAATGTCAATGTCATTGTTTACATAAAGTTCATCAATGTCAATGTGTATATAAAAATCCTGAAATAATATTAGTCAGATCATTTGAGGACCACACAGATTTGAGCGGACCTGTCCAGTAAGTGCACGCATTTGTCAATTTTCAATTTTCTTGCAACTCAAATCAGAATTGTATATAAGTTGTTCAACGATTAGATGAACACCAACAAAGAAAGCTTATTTGGGTAGGCCGCATAAAGTACTCAAATCGCCAGAAAATCATTAAAAGTACTTAATTGAAAACATAAAGGAAAATACAATGACCCAAATAGTCGTCACATTCACAAAAATATAAATAATTGAATACTTTACAAAGTAAATATTCATGTTATCGTTTATTTAAAAAGGTATCAGTGTAAAAAAAAAATTGTCCTCAATATAGTCTTTGGCAGTTTAATAGACTTTTCAACACAGTTGCTCATAAAGTGGCTCTTATTACACCGCTTTTGGGTTCATAATGCAGTGTATTAAACACGCGTGCTTTTTACCATTACCGCACTCGTGTTTTATCTTTCATTTTTTTTCTTTCATCAAAGTAAAGAGTTTTTATGTCTAAATACAATGAACATTTTTATCATCTCCGACATGTACCCAAGAAAATGATAACAACGAAATTATTAATAATACCAATACCATAACACAAACTAAAAATGCCAACAAAAACTGTTCATGGATCATTTTGAGAATTGTACTTTCAGTAATTAAAGATAATAACAATACGAGTCTGTTTATTACTCTCACAAGTGTGTTGAAAAACATCGTGTGACACGCGTGTGCATTGATCATTACCCACTCGGCTCCCTTATCGCGCTCGCCTACGGCTCGCGCGAATCAAACTGCCTCGGGGGTATTGACCAGAAGAGCACACTTGTATCACAATGTACTATTCTGGCATAGTATCCGCATTATGAAAATTTTTAATTTATTAAGGCTTATTTCTTGGATGTGGCTATTAAGTTTATCATTAAATTGTATACAGTGGCATCTAAACGAGCCACGTATTGAGAGAACCTGGTTGTAGGAACAACACATTTGTGTTTGTCCCTGGTATTTACATTGTGGATATTTTTTTAAACAGATTGAAATTGTTATTTGCATACAAAAGATTTTCATAAATATACTGACCAGGCACAGTTATTAAACCTATTAATATTTTTAAAGGATGCTGGGCAGATTGGTACAACCCTCCAACACCGATGATAATACATGCCATCTCTGGTGTTGTTCATTGGATAGGTATTTTTAACTCAAACCATTTTCGTTAAGACAACGTTCCTTAAATGTTTGTCCGTCAGGAGTTAAATACATCCGTATTAGGGTAAAAATAAAATATGTTTTCAATTTGGTCTCGTTGTTCTGAGTTCGATTACAGTA
Organism: Dasypolia templi; assembly: GCA_963555695.1. NCBI lineage: Eukaryota > Metazoa > Arthropoda > Insecta > Lepidoptera > Noctuidae > Dasypolia > Dasypolia templi. The sequence goes on along the minus strand of OY743146.1, from coordinate 18,526,793 downwards.
TCGTCATTTCTTCCTATTTTCGTGTCGATAATGCGAATCGATTAGGTGTGACTAGGTTTGCGAAACGTCCCACCTCAGTTTCGCTCAAACGCTTTACCCCACGTTAGCGCGTGAGACAGAAAACAACGTTCTCCGACGTATGTCTACTGACATATTGGATTTGATATACCAAAGTGTCATGAGCCCAGGCGGTCAGTGTGTGTTTCGATGCTGACTGCGAGCGACAACCTAGTCAGTGGGTGTCGGAAGCTCGAGCACCCTCAAACCTCGTGGGATTGGACAATGATCGACAAGGAGCTTCCTCTTAGCAACAAAGGTTTTTGCGTATCCAATCCATATTACAACCTGTTATGATTACCTGATTCTCTCCACAACAGGAACTGTGCCATCCATCATTGGTTTTGCAACCTTGGAATCGAACCTCGATCTTATAAATCGAATCCAATCGCAATTCGGTGTAAGCATTAATGGTTCTTCGAACCTGGACATATATATTGTAATCGAAATCGAATAAGTGCGAAGCGTATTTGTAAAATTCCAATTAGTTAGCAAGTACCTCATCGTAAATCGTGCGTGTCAGGTGTCGTATACTCATAGTAGGTACTTAGAATGTCGTCAATCTCACTTCTTATTTTCTTAATCGTAGAAAATATCGTTTCATTCGTTGTAATCTACATTACCAAACTTTTGGGGTTGGTTGGTTGGTAGGGCATTTCGTCTTAATTTATATAATTATTCGTAAAATTGAAGCTGAATACAATATTTCGTTCGATCCGCGTATAATTAGATATTAGGAAGTTTGGGACATTCATAGATTACTGTCGATTATTTTTCGTAAAGGTAACAGCCTCAATTAATAATTTAGTGCCTACCCACTTTTGAGTTGATTATTCAGACATCTCGTTAAAAATTGAAATAAGTTTTTATTGAAAGCCTACATACCTATATTGAGGGAGATTATTCAGTTATCTGTCGCGTATCAACCAAATAGGTTGAATAATTCTTTCGTCAACAGTTGATTAGATATTTGTAGGTACAGTAGCGCTCATAAGTCCATAAGCAATCTCACAAAGCAATAGATTGACGTTTCGGTTTCACATAAGACCTTCTTCTTTAAGTTGTTTCTATACTATAGACACGCACACACACTCACTTTGTTTGTAATTGATGATAGTTCATAATTTCAACTAATTTAACATATAGCATGCTAGCTTAGTGGTTACCGTGCTTGGGTAGGAGCGATTATGGCAAGCCCTCAGTTCGAATCTCACCTGCGCCTGCGGATTAAGCTTGTTGTTATTTTCAAATAATATCTATTTATAGTTTTTGATATTTTAATAAAATTACTTGAAGTGGTTCGATAATCATTCGATAATTGTCTCGGTCATCTTTTTTACTTAGTTAATAAAAGTTTGTACCTAGGTAGACCACAGATAACTGAGTAAATTGTTTCGATTTCTGTGGGGTAGATGCAATTCGTTACGACGAACGTTGTTGGTTAGTGACGAATGTTTAAATCTGTTAATAAACTGTATTGTGGTTATTATTTTCAAAATGCAGTGAAATATAAATATTGAAGCTAGATTATTGCGCTGCGTAAAAGTAGACGTAAATGATGTGATAACACAAATGGACTAAGTGTGAGTGTTTTCATTTAAATATTTTACTAAATAGAAATAAAATTATTATTGATGTCTAACAATATTACATTCATTGTTCTAGAGAAATACTGTGATTCTGTGGGTTAAGAGATGTGAGGAAGAGGGAATTCTGACTAGTCGGAGCACTTGTTTATGAAGTGCAAAGCTTATTTAAACAAGACTTCACATGGTGAATGAATATGAAACATATGGTTTCATACCTACCGGAATTTTTCGGTAAATTATTCAACACGTCATTAAAAACTGTTCGCCGTGTACTCCACGCTATAAAGGTTGCATCACCGAAGCCCAGCAAACAATAACGTTTAAGTTTCGAAATAGTTTATCTTGCATATTGCGCTATATCCGTGATTATTTAATAATAAAAAATGAGGTTTAGTTTCAATCCTCTTTTCTTAGAGAAAATGAATACTTATGCTATCCTCAATATGTAATCCATATTCACTAAAGCCAAATAAAATGTGAAATACTTAATGTTAAGAAACTGCCCTACATAACCACTTATTAAAATCACTTATTTTGGAAATTAAAGATCAAAGCTTAATGTTTATGGTGAAATAAATCTACTTATTTTTTTTGGAACATTTCACATGTCAAAATAAAAAAAATTGCTTCTAAGTTCCTTGATATAGTATTGCACATCCAATTTGGCTGAAGAAGTTAATACATAAATAACCGTATCGGTTTGTTATCCATACTGATGTAAAATACTATAATAAATAAATGTGTTTTTAATTTTGTTATCGTTTGTAACGCTTTTTTTATTCTAAACGCTTTAATAACTAAAATAACAAAATAAGGAACTTTTTCTTTTGAAAATTGTTATTATTGCAAACCAAAATAAAACATAATCAGTAAAACTGCGCTGCATCTTATGAGATCAGAACCTAAGCCGACTGCTTCTCAGTCCAACGCTTGTCTATGCACTTTTGAGCGCTCACTGTACCCGGTAGATTTCGTACCACTAAAAATGGCTCCTACTGAATCATCTGTAACTTAAAAATTGTTATACGCTAAGAGAGATAGGATATTTTTACGCATGTAAGGTTTTTGTACCCATTCACAGGATATCGATTCGGAGTCTAATGTGGAAAAGTTTTGATGTGAAATTGAAAGTGTAGACTCATTACCTGAGGATTTTAAAAGTGTGCTGGATAAGATATCCCAAATATGTCGTAAGTTACTAGTCACTCTCGTCTAAACGTCGTCGTCTCGTCGTGAAGACCTATTAGGTTCCTTTTTTTTTTTATTAGGTTCCTCCTTCGAAACGGGTTGTGCGCTGGCCGGATCCCCGCCCTGGGACCTCGGGAGAAGGCACGGCTCCCTGACGTTTCGGGCGACGCAGGTGGTCTCGGGGCATGGTTGCTTCGGGAAGTACCTGTGTCGCATAAAGAGGGAGCCGGACGCCCGGTGTCACCACTGCGTCGACTGCCGCGGCTCCTCCCAAGCGGCAGAGTGTGCCGCTTGGGAGGAGCCGCACCGAAGAAGTAGGCAACGACCTGTTGCTGCTGGCCGTCTTGAACGCGATGGTCGGCGGCGCAGAGTCCTGGGACGCAGTGGTCTCCTTTTGCGAAACGGTCATCTCGCAGAAGGAGGCTGCGGAAAGGGAGAGAGAGATTTCGACTCTTGACCCGGCCCGCAGCAGACGCACCGGGCGTCGGAGGAGGGCGGCCAACGCCCTCTTGCGGCTCCCTTAATAGGTCCTGGGCAAACATCAGGACCCGAGAAGGCGGCGTGCGTAGTGTTCCGCGCGCGCCACTCACAGACGTTGCGGAGGGAGTACACCTCACTCCCCCAGCCCGAGACGAGGTCCGCGCAAGCGGGCCGGCACCAGCCGGGGTTGCGGAAGAATTATGTGTTCCCGCGACCCCGGGTTGGTTTTTAGTCGATAAGAGTCCGACAGACAAAAAACAACAGAGAACAAAAAAATAAAATAAGGTTTTCTATACTACCTCCTTTTGAAATTATCGAGTACAACGGTGTCATTAAAAATTGCCTTTGTTTTCCGCTAGCTTTCGGAATGCCGTTCACAATAACGTATCACTAACGGATTCTGAGAAGTCGTATTATTTGATCGGTAGATTCAATGGAAAGGCGAGCTAGATATTCCCGGGCTAGCTACAAAATTGAATCCTATAAAACTAGGTTCAGTCTCAAAATTGCATAGGTGGTCCATTGCATGTACCTACGCTACGATTGCAGTACTGAGTTCAGCTATTCAAAGGTTTTGGGAATAAGAGGAGGTGTTCGAACCTCCGGTAATCAGCCCAGACGATAGGACATGTGAAGAATTTTATTCTCACACGACTTCCCGTGATAGTGATGGTCGTTATGTTTTAGCGCTACCACTGAAGGGGCATTTACACTCACTTGGTAATTCCCGAAAAGCAAGCGAGCGACGCTTTTATTTTCTCGAACGGAAAATGCAGGCGCCACCCAAATTAAAGGTGGCATATGATAATGTTATTCATGAATATTTAAAAAAGGGTTTTATTTCACCTGTATCCAAAGACTTAGAAGCGTCGCAGTCGTACTTTGTACCACATCATGGAGTCATCCGTGAAGACAAAATCACTACAAAATTACGTGTTGTCCTGGATGGAAGCTGTAAAACTACTAATGGAGTTTCGCTTAATGACCTTTTGTATAAGGTCAAAATCTTCAAGGAATCCTGTTTAGTATTATAGTTAATTTTCGTTTGTTTTCGGTCGCACTTTCTGCTGACTTTCAAAGATTTTTTTGAGTTTGACGTTCGAGAATGTGTTTTTCGCCGCTACAACCTTTACAGGTTTTCGAATTCAACAGAGTAGTGTTCGGACTTAAGTCCAGACCATTTCATGGGCTACTTACTATAAAACAGCTGGCAGCTGATGAAGGTGACACGTTGATACTGGTCTCTATTCAGATGATTTTGTCTATTCGGTTCCAGATGAGGATTAGGCCATGTCCACCGCATCTGAAATGATCGGTCTTATGCAGGCTGGTCAGTTCGAACTTGTCAAATGGACGAGTAATTCTAAAACGGTTCTGGATTCGATTCCGCCATCTCACCGCTTGCCAGCTGTCAAAGAATTTGATGAGTTTAATTTATTTATTAATTCCCGTACTCACTCAGCTTATAAAAATATTTTCATTATTTTGTCGTTTGAAAAGTTAAGCACTGTGCTCGCTCAAATCGAATCCCTTATGCATACTCGACCTCTATGTAGAACGTTGTCGAACGATCGTTTTAATTCCAGCGCACTTTATGAACCTCACGCCTTTAGAGTATCTTCCCGGTGGAGAAATTGATGAAGGTTTAAATATTCTTTCCAGATAATTATGATTTGTTTGACAAATCAGTTCAATCTTTTTGGCCGCGTTGGAGAACAGGTTATCTCCACACTCGACAGTCGCGTCGTAAATGGGATACACCAGTCGATCCAATCGTTGTCGGTACCGTCGTGATGCTTCTAAATGAGAATGCACCTCCACTTCACTACCCGTTAGCTGTCGTGGAGGAAATTTTTCCTGATTATAATGGAGTAACACGTATAGCTCGAATGAAAACGGCAACAAGATCGTACTTGCGTCCAATCTTGCGGCTATGACCACGGCCTAATCAGTAACTCGCGTTTCTCTTGATTAAGGTTAGTTTAGGGTATAAGTGAATTAGCTTTAGTTCGATTTCGTACAATTTAGTTAGTTTAATTCAATTTGTATTTTTAGAGAGAGTAGAATTCAATTTGTTGACAGACAGCAACGATCTCCCACGCATTGCTAATGACATATTGGAATTGACATAACAATATGTCATGAGCCCAGGCATTCAGTGTGTGTTTCGAAGTTAATCGCACGCAACAACCTAGTTAGCAGGTGTCGGGAGTTCTAGCACCCTCAAATCTTGTGGGTCATTCCCACAATGGTCGACCAGGAGTTTCCTCTGAGCAACTAAGGTATTTGTCTATCTTTCCATCCTTATTACAACCTGTTAGCATTGCCAAATTCTCTCCACAACAGGAATTGTACCATCCATCATTGGGTTTGCTACCCTGGAATCGAACCTCGATCTTATGAATCGATACGAATCACAATTCGGCGTAATCACAATTTTTGTCATACTTTGGGGGGAGGGGGAGCAACAATTTGTTACAGACGACCGCGGGGAGCCCTCCTTTCTCACTAGCTAGGTCTTACTGCGGAGAATATCCCCAGAATAGTTTATAACTGATAGATACTTATTGAGAAATTGTCTTCCTGACTACGGAATAAATGAAGAAGCTTTTACGTGGACGCAAACAATAATCCCAAAGAGGGCAGAGGGCAACACTACTGTACATATTTGTCAGGAGCCGGCGTATTATGGGCACATGCTTACATTTCCATACATACTCATTATATAGTATTTGGAGTATGCCAACCCTGAAGGGCTATTTGCTGCACCAGCAATGTTTCTCAGTGATGTCATCATAGACAATCCTTAAATATTGTCATACGATAAACTGTGAATACGTTTTGCTATTATTTCCTTTACTTTTATTTATTTATAACCAACTTATATTAACAGTAAGCACCACACATACAAGTTATCGGTCAGTACTAGTAATTACACATACAAACACAAAACTAGGGTAAATGACATAGAATTAGATTGCATTAAACAAAATTAGAAAAGAAAAAAATAATATGATAAAATTAGATAAAAGTAGGTATTTACCTTCCCCCCTCATCCTTCCTACAGCTTAACCTAACCCAACACTCTCCCTGAAGTGGTATAATCATTGAAATATAGTTTTAAATTTTTCCTTCTTATCGGTACCTATTAATCGGGAGCGACAAAAATTTTAGTCAGGTGCCAGAGAACTTTTTGTTGTAAGTGAAAAGGTATATCCAATGACATAATAAATGTCATAACTTTTAGTTGTTGTACCGGATCCCATACATTTTTGCCGATTGTCCTTTGTCTCTGAGGGACTGTCTGGGACTTTTTATATTGAACGAATCGCCCTTTTTTGTAAAACTAAAATTGAAAACAAAAAATAACATCAAGCTTAATCCACAGGCGCAGGTGAGATTCGAAAGCACGGTAACGACTAAGCTAGCATGCCATATGTTAAGATAGTTGAAATTAAATATCAACTACAAACAAAGTGAGTGTGTGTGCGTGTCTATAGTATAGAAACAACTTATAGAAGAAGGTCTTATGTGAAACCGAAGCGTCAATCTATTGCTTTGTGAGATTGCTTATGGACTTATGAGCGCTACTGTACAGGGTGACTTGTACTTGGACGTATTCCTTCCAGGACGTGATAGGGTGACGCCTTTGCTACAATTAAGCAGCTCATATAGTCGAGGTGACAATCCATGGGAATCGAGATAATCTAAGCGTAATGTACTTTTTAAATTGTCCGTTTAATTTTTCTTTAAATTTACAAAATTGAATGGCTATCAAAGATATTTTATTTGGTAGTTAATACAACAACAAAGTTTTTAAAGTAACAAAGTGCTCTAAAACTTGAAATAATTAAGGGAGGTACAACAAGAAGTTAATTACTAATTCCCAAAAATCGTTAACGTCCATGAACTTTAGACACCACAGGCTGTTAGATTTACCTACGCGAGCTTATATTCATTACTTATCCAGATACTCATAGTAATATGTAGTTTCTCATGCAGCATACCACAACAAACGGACATATAGGTATTGCTTTAATAACGTCGAGGATTAGTGATCGTAGATATTAGGAGGCGAAGCGATGCGCCTCATCCTTCGGCTTATGATCTCATTTACGACGTGGGGTAAGGTATGGCATTGTTAAATACAGTCTTACTAAGGTATTAATAAAGACTAAAGTTTGTTTGACGCATTTTTGTGACCGTAATATTATGTAGTTAGTAAGCTGGGATATTTTTTATGAGTGCAGCAGTGGTCGCGAACTTTTCATAAGGAAAAACTACTATGTTATGAAAAAAAAAAAGCATAAATGAGTCTGTATGTATCTATCTATACTACTAATCAAAAAGCTGAAGAGTTTGTTTGTTTGAACGTGATTATCTCTGTGGGCCTAGTGTGAGTTTATTAAAACTTTAAACCATTCGATCGTTTTACTCCGATTGCCAAGGGCCAATCGGAGCGCCGAACGCGGTCGATGCGTAAAGTAGAAATGGTTTAAAGAAACTCACACAAGGGCTTAAGAAAGTAACCGTCAGATATAAACAATTCTTTTTGCGTTTGATAGTTCTTGAGGAAAGTTATAGGCTAAGACCCTAAGTAGCCGAGTAAAAGTAAAATAAAACTTTAGCACCCTTTGCATAATTACGGAGTACCACAAGGAAGTATCCTAGGGCCGACACTCTTTCTAATATATGTTAACCAGTTATGCACACTGACACTTCCAAATTGTAATGTTTTTACTTACGCAGATGACACAGCGCTCATCGTTCACGGCTCAGATTGGAATGAAACAAAACGTCACGCTGAAAACTATATTATCACGGTATCAAGCTGGCTCGCTACTAATCTTCTTACTCTTAATGTCGAAAAAACTAAATTCATACCCTTTTCTATAAGTAAGAAGAGCCAGCCTCTACAGGATTTTAATATTAAATTTCACAGCTGCCACTTAAAACCTAACTGTATCTGTCCACACTTGAGTAAAGGGTCACATATTAAATATCTCGGAGTAGTATTGGATGAGCATCTAAATTGGCACAAACACATTACTTCACTTACATCTAGAGTTCGCAAAATAATTTATATCTTTAAGCTACTTAGGAACTCAGCAGACATCGACACGCTCAAAACTGTCTACTACTCTTTGTGCCAGTCACTACTAACATACTGTGTGACTGCCTGGGGAGGAGCAACGAAGACATCAATGTTACCACTCGAGAGGGCTCAAAGAGCTGTTCTGAAGGTAATGTTACGCAAACCGTTTAGATACCCGACTGAACAATTGTATCAGGACTGCAAGTTGCTCACTGTCAGACAACTCTTTGTTTTCCGATCCACTCTTCGCAAACATGCCCCCGTCATACCAAGACAAGTACTCCATACTCGACGTAGGTGTGCTCGAGTCTGTCAAGTCGAGCGTTACAGGACCAAATTTGCTACTCGCCAATATTTCATCCTAAGTCCTAGAATATACAACAAGCTTCAAAACATATTAACAATAAAGAGTCTAAACCCTTTCGAATTAAAAAGAAAATTGATAATTTTTCTCTTAAATTTAAGTTATTGCGATACAGAGGAACTCATTGGTTCTACGTATTAACGACTTTTCTAACTTTTCATTTCCTTGACAGATGTTTTTCTAAGTCTAACTCACCCCCACTCACACACACACAAACCCCAACGGACCAGCTTAACTCCACAGTAACACACACGCGCAAACACTCCTCACAATTAACATTTTAGCTCATTTAATAAATATGTAGGTTAACATCAGAATTATTACGCAATTATAGAAATTTTGTAAAACGTGTCAATCCCAATAAAGTACACTGTCCTTCAAGATACAGGATTTCCTAGTTTGAAGGGCAGGGGACTTACTCATCTGTAATAGCCATAAGTACCCATCCTTTATTGAAAAAGTAGTGATGCTACCTAGGCTAAGTCTTTTGGTAAAAAATAAATGATTTTTGATTTGAAAACGAAGTTATTACTTCGTTTTCGCTTAGCGTTCGTTCCGACTTTTTTATTTTACCGGCAGCCATCACCTGCGATGCGATGCGACGGAGTAGGTCGGGGGAGCAAAAAAAAACTAAACTATAATACAAGATGTAACACGGAAGCTGGATCAATCTAATCAGGGCCGGCAGGACTTCAATCACTTCCCATCTATCGATTACCGAAAACCATAGTATGTTCCACAGTAGGTATATTGAATATATTGTTCAAATTTTATTTGAACATTTTACTAAACGATTTCTTTTTCAAATTAAGAACTTTTGTCCGTCGTAACTGAAAGGCACATGTTATAGCTGATTTGTCAAATGATCTAACGTCATTTTCACTGTGCATGGGGGCCAAACGAATCATTCCATAATTCTGATAAAGGTATGATGCCCCCATCAAAGAAATGTCTGTCAATGAATGATCGCTGGAATTGCGTCACGCGTCTCGTTTCCGCTGCCGACATCAGTGCTTCAGCAGATGTCGGTCAAACGATTATTTGCACAATAATACGGAATTACTTACTTCTTTTTGACTTTAATAGGTTTACGGGCCTCGACCTAACCGTCAACAGTAAGTATTTCCATTGTTAGTGAGTGTAATTAGTGCCCTCGCATTTGACGTTGCGCTAGTGTTACGTACGTATGTAATTTGTACGCTTAATGTCATAGTAAAATTAATAGTTAGTTCGTGTCAAAGTTCATGTATGTAGATGACTTTTGAAAATGTTGAATAAACTTCTTCTTTTAACTTTTAACTGTTCTGGTAGCAGGATAAATAAATAAATAAAATAATTAATAAATGTTTTGCTTAAACGGACTTGCCTGTGGTTGCCCTAATAAATTAAGGCCTCCAGCCAGGACTTAAACTTAAATACTAACTAAAACTAAGCGACAACGCTAAGGGCACCCCCTGTGGGGTAAGGACCTCGGCTTAGGGCGTCGCTGGAAGAGGGCAGCAAGGGACTAGCTGGATCAGGATTTCTTTGATTTAGGGACGAATTTAAAGCTACAGGCTCAGCGGTGCGGGCTGGCTCGAGCAAGGGTCGGGAGGGGAGGAATACGTCAAATTACAAGTCACCCTTTATACAAATTGAACAGAAAACGTAGGTAAGTTTTCTAATCATTTTGTATAAAAAATGGGATTCGGCGGTGTGTTTTATATTTAGTGAACTTATGATTATATTTATTAAGTATTATTTTGATTTATGTACTAGATTAGTAGTGCCTACTCAACACGCGCCGCTCCGCGTAAGGTAGGATTTTTTTTGGACATTTTCCATTAAATGTTTTCATTTATTTTTACAGATAATAACTTTTACTGATAAATATTTATGTTTAACACACAGTAACGATATAATTAGGAGATTTAAAAAAAAAATGCTGTTCTTTGAAGACGAACCCTGTAAATTTTATATTAATTTTGAAAAAAAAAATCTTTTGGTAGAGAAAACTTGCTCAGTGGTCCCGTATAAGTTTGATTAACTGAAAAAGAAAATAAAGAAAAAAACGTTTATTTACGGTAAACATGACGCAGTGATCGAACACAAACACCAAAGAGAACAAATCGGGGGAAAATATGCGTCACATCCACGCAAAACGGCGGTAAATTTATTAACTACGTAAGTAGTTTTTGAGTTAGCCTCACTGATACGTATTTTTTCCAAGTAGTTTATGTTGATGACGTTATAAGAGCTTCCTGTCACTGGTATTTACATCTTCCAAAAAAAACTGTAAAAAAAAAACGCTACAAAGGGAAAAATTACTTTTATTTCGAAAGACGGTGTCCTTGTTCGACGGACGTCTACGGTAGGTGCAAGGGAGTCTACAACGTATATAAGTATACACTACCTACAACTCGTAAAACAGAGCTCATTTTTTTTTTTTTTTTTTATAAATGGCATCTCGCAGGTCAACCTATGAGGTTGTCGTCTGCTTAGACGGACTTGCCTGTGGATTCCCTAATAAATTAAGGCCTCCAGCCAGGACTTAAACTTAAATACTAACTAAAAACTAAGCGACTACACGCTAAGGGCACCCCCTGTGGGGTACGAACCTCGGCTTAGGGCGTCGCTGGAAGAGGGCAGCAAATGACTAGCTGGATCAGGAATGATATTATTTAGGGACGAATTTAAAGCTACAGGCTCAGCGGCGCGGGCTGGCTCGAGCAAGGGTCGGGAGGGGCGTAGATTTGGGCGTCGCGGCGGGCCTCGGCGGCGAGGACGGTAGGACGGCGATCGGGTTTTGGGCTTATGAAGCGTGCTGGTTACCTTACTACTCTCCTGGAGGAGGGTAGTGGCGTCGTCGGGGGCGATTAAGGTATGCCTTGGTCGGCGAATACTACTAATACGGGAAGGAGTGTAGCGGGCGGCCGCTGAGATCAAGGGGTTGGGGTGTTTTATGCCACAGTCAAAGAAACGCTTAGATAAGCGTTTCATGAACTGGTTTATGGTAGGCATTTTAAGATCGATGTGGAGATTTATATTACGGACATAGAAGGGGGCACCCGTGACCTTTCTGAGGAAACGGTTCTGGAGGGTCTGCATCTTATGGAGATGACGTGGGTGAGCGTGCGCGAATACAACGCAGGCATAGGTCATGATGGGACGGATGACTGCGGTGTAGATGCGCAGCTTGCATTTAAGTGACAGTTTGCAACGGGCTGTCAGAATAAAGTGGAGTCTACCAAGAGCGAAAGCGGCGCGCGCGCGAACAGCCTTAATGTGCTCTTTGAACGTTAAGTTTTGATCAAGGATCACGCCTAGGTATTTGGCTTGCTTCTCCCAAGGGATTGGCTTGCCGTACATAGTGATCGGGCTGGGAAGGGGGGGTGGGACTCGACGACGTCTCGAGAAGAGAACCGCCTGACTCTTATCGGGGTTGACCTCGATTCTCCATTTCCGGAACCAAGCGCCTAAGACGTTTGCGGAGGTTTGGAGAGTACGAGCTATAGCATTGGGACAATGACCGGTATAGTAAACGGCAGTGTCGTCGGCGAAGAGAGCCAACTGAGCCTTTTTACTCTGTGGAATATCGCTGGTGAACAGCGTGAAAACTAGAGGAGATATGACGGAACCCTGAGGGACACCGGCGCGAATAGGGTGAGGGGACGAGAGTGCACCCTCGATGCGATAGCGGAAGGTGCGATTCGACAAAAAGTCTCGTAAGATGAGTACGAGACGATCTGGCACTCCTAGTTGGTAAAGCTTGTATAACAAGCCGTTGTGCCAGACTTTGTCGAAGGCTTTCGCTATGTCGAAGAATAGCACACCCGTCGTCGCATTACGCTGCATACCGGCGCACAAGTGCTCTACGATACGGTGGACCTGGTGGATACTCGAGTGTTGTGGACGGAAACCAAACTGCTCGTTGGGAATGAGGCTCTTTGCTTCGGCGTAGTCTTTGAGACGCTTATAAATAAGCCTCTCGTAGATTTTGCCGAGGACATTGAGTAAACTAATAGGGCGGTAGCTGGAGGGCTCAGACTTTGGCTTGCCTGGCTTTGGGATACCGATGACGGTGGCTTCTTTCCATGCTTGTGGGAAGATGTTGTTGCTCAAGGCGCCATTGAAGATGGCGGTCATAAGCATTATTAGCGGGGCAGGAAGGAGTTTGTATACCTTATTGGTAATACCATCCGAACCGGGGGCCTTACGAGCGTGGAGCCCTTTAATGATGTCGTGCACTTCGTCTGGAGTGACGGGAGGCAGAGGATCATCAGGGTCTTCGACGGGAGGGAGGGAGGCTCTTCGTTCGACTTCAGCGTCGACCTTGTTCAGGTGAGCTTGGTCTACTGGTTGGGAGCTGGGAGAACATTGGGACTCTAGGCTGTCGGCAAGACATTCAGCCTTATCGGGACTGTAAAAAACAGAGCTCAAGCAGAGGCTCTAAATATAAGATAATGAGCAAGTGAAATCACCGTGTTAATATTCAAATTTTCATCTCACATTCATTTCTCGCTCGGGAGCATGTACGGTGCAACCGTATATCCCTCAAGTCAATACAATATTCAAAACACACATGCAATATTCAGTTCAGTACGCGTTGAGCTATCAAGAAAGCCTTGCGTTCTCGGGTTCTCGTAGATAAAGCCATCAAAACCCGTGCATGTATGTTCAATAAGTGTCATTTTCTCTCACACACAAATCATGAAATCCTTTTTTCATTAAGTAGCCCCCTATTATATGGGACTTAAACGTAATTGGCAAATGTTGGTGTGTACCTACTTGGTACACCAATAATGGTTGGACCATTTCAGGAAAATAGGCGTGATATTAAGATACCTGTATACATTGTTGTTATCCGAACCATCAAACAACACATTGAGTATGTGGTCTGGCATAGCGTAATACAGATTTTATCAACAAGTTATGATACATAGTGGTAAGTTATTATTATCGTGTCCTTCACCACACAATCCTCACTTTTATAAACTTAATGAAAATCATTTTTGAAAACGCCAAAAAATAATCAAGAAATGGTCATAAATAGTCACCAGGATTAAAAAATTGTCTCATTATTATTCCGAAGTTATAGCTATAAGCTAGTGAGGATTGTGGGGTGAATGTCTCCACACAATCTTCATCTCAGTGACAATGAAAACCAATTTATTACAACCAAATAATCTGGTGACCATTAAAAATACATAGGTACTTAATAAGTTGTGCTCGACTATACTTGACTCGAAAATGTATGTAGAAGTTTACATGGAAGTTTAACATACTTCTACACAGGTATATATAGTAAACCAGGTCGAAATGATCATGATTGGAAACTACCATTTCTTGACTATTTAACATAAACATAACATCACGCCTTGTTTCCCCGAAGGGTTAGGCAGAGGTGTACCTATAGTACACCCACATTTCGCCAGTTATGTTTAAGTCCCATGTAATAGGGGGCGAGCCTATTGCCATCAACCGGGCACAAATCCAGCATTTCTTGACTATTTTTAACACCAAATTCGAATTAAAAAACGTAAGCGTTCCGCAGTAATCAGGTGAGGATTGTGACGGGAAAGGGTCACCAGGCATTCCTCACCAAGACACCTTTATATCTCTGGAATGCCTTTATTACAATTTTCGAGATTAGGCATTACGTTACGACTTTATTTTTATTTTTTTTTGCAATTGAAACCAAGTCGATACTCCCAGCCGTTTGTTTGCACTGAGGTGAGGATTTTTCACCCCACAATCCTCATTAACTTATAGCTATGACTTCGGAATCATAATGCGACTATTTTTTAATCTTGGTGATTATTTATGACTATTTCTTGACTATTTTTTGGCGTTTTCAAAATAAATTTTCATTAAGTTTTTAAAAGTGAGGAGTGTGTGGTGAAGGACACTTTTAATCAACTTTGCTCATAGAGAGCAAAGTTGATTTATACCCAATATCATATAGCTCACTGGAAAATAATGCACTAAGCACATTACTGCAAAACTTTCATCATATATATTGTTCTACGACCAATAAATGTCACCTCGGACGGCAACGGTGATGTGCGAACGACCTGAAATCATTAATACTTGGTAAAAATAGCCCGGTCAATTAAATACCAATATGTAACTTGTCAACCAACCAAATTCTATTAAAATTACTAGTTGAACGATAGACATTTCGTGACTATGGTTAATTGAATAGTCGAGTTGTTTGTACCTTATCGATTAGAACGAATTCAAAATGTTAAAATTATACCATGTTTTAATAGCGGTATGCAATTATGTTACTATTATTTTAACACTAATTGGTATGGCAAGGTTCTGCTTCAACAAATATTATGAAGGAACCCTTCAATTGGTTTGTGGTCGATGTGATTATAAGTATGTTTTCGGTACAGTAGGAAAATCTGATCATTACGGAGAACATAGTTTAAAATGAACACTAGCAAATTACAATGTTGAGCGAAATATGATAGAGTAGAAAATACCTCACAGGATGGAAATTAAATCCAGGTATTCATCTATATCCCATCCTTTGAGGTATTTGCTATTCCACTGTGAAAATTCATTTTGAAATCCCAAAATGTTTATCTAAATATAAGATGAACAGTATACCTACCTAATAGAAACTGAGCATTGAACTGCATTTCAGGTTACTGATTTAGGTTACTTTGTGCGGATATATCTAACGTCGAAAAGTGGAATACTTGCAATCTGGATTTTCAGAAAATTCATGAACAAAACAAAAACAAGATTGTGGTGTTTTGTTTACAATCATGACGTAAAAATTGAGGGATGTATTGGTGATTTTCTTCCGAAAAGTCAGGTGGGAAATACTCCGAACTGGCGTGTGTTTAACACCAATTCAGGCACACCAACACCTTTTTTACAAAGATATTAACAATTGGTAATTACGAGTCTTTAATACTATATTATAAATAAATCACTTATAGGCATGCACAACTTTCTTATCAAATGGTGAACAACTACTCGTAATAGTTTTTCTATTTAAATCATTGTTTTAATAGCAATTACATTAATGTGATACATACATATTACACAATAGGATTACTTAGATTATTAAATAAAATAGTAAATTGTACATTTCGTCACATTGGATGAAAACAATAGAACCAACCATACAAAATGACAATAAAATATTCGTTATATTATTATGCTTATTTATGACCACAGATGTATGGACGTAAACGAAGCAAAACAAGTATGGATGTAAGTAAGGATCGTAGCCTATGGCGTTTTGTAGTTTCTGCCCACCCGCCCTCATAAGAAAAAGGCGTGAATGTATGAATGTAAAAAAATATGGTCAGACCTGCTTAAACTAATCAATAAGCTAAATAATAATGCTTTAAGCAGACGAGAAAATGCAAGGAAAACGTATTATCCCTACTTTGTTCGTCATTACGCATTGTTATTTCAGCCCAGCACGAGGGTCAGATATAACAACACTCATACGACGAAATATTATGAGCACACATGATGCACTTCGCGTGTAAAATTTTCAGATATTCGCGGTATTATATGAGACAGCTATGATACGACAAGTCTCGGTTGATGACGCGATAAACATATTACTTCCATCTGGTGCGAACAGTGTATCTGTATTTCACACTGTGGGTACATTCGCCATTCGAAAAAGTAAATCAGTTTCCAAAACCATTTCTTTCTTCACCTTTTGGAATTGTCATTTAAATCCAAAGCGGCTTTTGCACGACGACGCGACGCGACGACGGCGCGCTTTCTGCCTTGAAAAAGCAATACTAAGTACTTGCGTTTGCAACTATACGCGTATCAACGGCGCGTAAAAAAGCGCCGAGTGCTGGATTCAGGTCAACTAGTCGAAATTTTGATATCACCCTCCCCGCTAAGTGTCGTATCTCACAAACTGACGTATCTGCACTGACATTACCTACGTGTTCCTATCTTTGTTTCGAAAAGTTCTCTCTAATCGTCATAACTGTGGCGTTAACCGTTTAGAAGATAAACACGAATTTTAATTTGCGTATCTGCAAAAGGAGGGAAAATATATTCTCACTACTTGTCGATGGTTCATACTGCAGTTAGTGAGACCTTTTTCTTTTCGTCATGATTCAAAATGACCGAAGTATGTGCATAGGGCACTTAGCAATAATTTTTGTCTTAAATGTTTCCACTTTTTTTTAACGAATGTGAAGGTTACTGCTATGACATCAGGCGTCATATTAGTAAAAATTATTTGGATGATTAAAGTGGGTAGAAGGAAATCTTCAGACACAGTGTGAGTTTATTGTGAGGCATGTGAAAAAGAACCTGTTAAATGTCGCACTACTGGACCGAAACCTAGGAGGCAAACCACCTTTCAATATGTTTTTCCTCTTCAGAATCAGTCTCTTCAAGTTTGCCAACTTTTGAATCAGTTTTTGTTCACTCGTCGAAAAAGAAAGACGAGGAGAGGGCGTAGAGAATGCTTAATTGAAAATGATGCCACAGTTCGAAAACTTATCGAACAGCATATTGATGGGTTTCCAAAATTCTCATGTCTCATGGGAAAATTCCTGTAGAGAATACTTACATATTGGCTGAAGCTGCCCAAGATGTGCCTCATGTTTGAAGAATAGACTAGAAGTAGTCCGTGAAGTATAGCTTTTCGTCAACCAAAGGGTTTTTTTTTTTTAAATCGTTCCACCTCTCATACAGGTGAACAATATTGATGCCTTTTGCGTCACTCTTCGTGAGAAATCATACACATACATAAAAACATAACATCATGCCTTGTTTCCCCGAAGGGTTGGGCAGAGGTGTACCTATACACCCACATTTCGCCAGTTATGTTTAAGTCCCATGTAATAGGGGGCGAGCCTATTGCCATCAACCGGGCACATATCCAGACTCCGGGCTGCTACTGAGAAATAACACTTTGCCCGACCTGGGAATCGAAGCCAGGACCTCATGTTCAGCAGTAGCGATTGCGACCACTAGACCAACGAGGCAGTTCAGAAATCATACAGTGAAGTCAAAATTTCTGACGGGTATTCTGGAAATCACTTTACGTTTCTCTGTGCCATGTCATGGACAAAGCGAAGAAGATGCAGTACTCAGCACCATCGGCTATGCTCTGAAAACAAGTGGGGATATTTGTGTACCGAGCATATTAGGATGCTTTCTTATCAAAAAGACGATAAGGGCCGATGCTTGAACTGGACAGAAATGATTCTGTCAAGAAGAAATGATTTTCTTTAAGACTGAAAAGATTTTCTTTAAGACTGGCCACGGAGATGTGATTGCACGCACTCTTTCTCTTAGGAGACGGGTCTTTGGTCTCTGTTTTCTTGAGAGAGGAAATAGGACTTCTCATTCCGACACAGCCCAAAATTGAAGACTTGTTGGCACACAAATATTTTTGCAAAGACTGTGATTGTGGCATAAAAGTAACAAAGATCTAGTTGCTTATAAAATTTTAAACTAAGCATTAAGTCCGCCTCTGTATATTTGTTTGCTTATTGTATTAAATACATTTATTTTTATAGATGTTAAGTCTCAATTCATCTCATTACTTATACACTCGATCCCAAAAATAACGGGTCAGTCACCAAAGTCCGAATATCTCCCGAACTACGTATGCTATCATAATGAAACGAATACTGTTCGATTGGGCATTTAATGATACAAAAAATTAATTAATTGAAATTCTTCATTCTTATCCTCAAAAAAAAAAAGGAAAATGTAGTTTTTTCTTTTTTTTTGAGAATAAGAATGAAGAATTTCAATCAAATAAGTAATGTAAGGCATTTTTTTTTCTGAAAACTAGAAGATTTATAATTCTGAAAGATTATATTTTTTTGCTTTTTTTCATTACGAGTACATGCATAATTTTAATACTTCGTATTGCCTCCCCGAGCTCTTCTTGCAGCTTCCAGGCGGTTCGGCATGCTGAACACCAAATTTCGGAGCCGGTTCTGAGGAATGGCTTCCCATTTCTCCACCAGTGCTTGTCTGAGCTCGGGTAGCGTGATTGGTGGGGAGTTACAACGTTTTACGCAACGCTCAAGCTCGTCCCATGCATGCTCTATGGGGTTTAAATCAGGGTTTCGCGCTGGCCACTGCATCAGTTCGATACCGACCTCTCCAAGGTATTCATTTACAATTCCGGCGGTATGGGGACGCGTATTATCATGCATTAAATATGCCATCCCGGTCCATCCTCGCCATGAAAGGTCCCACATGCTCATTCAGGATCTCCTCCACGTACTTCTCTGCATTCAGAGTGCCATTTTCAATTAGAACGAGATCGGTGCGGGCCGCGGCAGAAATTCCAGCCCAAATAAATCCTGAACCTCAGCCGTGTGCCACTTTTTCCTCCACACAGTCTTCTGTACATCATGCTTGTTAAGCATGAATTTCGATTCGTCCGTGAACATTACCCTAGACCAATCGTCCAGTGTCCAGTGTTGGTGCTCGCGCACGTATCTCTGTCTTGCAATTCGATGTTGCCGTTCCAGTTTGGGGCCATTTGCGGGCCTTTATGGTTTCAAGTTTGCCAAAGCAAAACGTCTCCTCACCGAATAAAGTGGTTTTTTAGACCAACTGCAGTTTGAAAACGATTTCGGAGCATTGTAGCCACCAGGAATCTGTGATCCCTGGCCGTTGTGCATCTTGGCCTGCCATTTCCTGGTCTCCGAAGATGCGATCCGGTCTTTTGGTATCGCTGGACTACCCGCTGAACTGTCGACAAAGATACACCAATGTTTCTTGCTGTTTCACGCTGGATCCGCCCAAGTTCCAAGAAAGTCAGGATTCTGGTACATTCATCTAACGTAACTGCCATGCTCCACCTCACAGAATACTGATTATGCACGTGGAAGTCGTTCACAATATTTTTTGTGACAGAATAGAAATGGAAAGAAACCATAAACCAAAAATTTTGTTTTAAAAAAATTTTTTTTTTTTTTTTTGTAAATAAGTTCCATTCATCAGCCAGTATAAAAAGTATGTAATAAGAAGCGCAACTAAATAGTCTTTATTCTGTTTTTTATTTGATCCAAGTCTTACAGTTTTGTAGATATTCAAACTTATGTGACTGACCCGTTATTTTTGGAACCGAGTATAGTTAAAGTACATAGACACATAAAGTACATAGATAAATTGCCGAAAATGCTAAAACACCATTGTTTGTAACTTCTTAAACGTAACCTGTCCCTTTTAAGCTTGCGAACGAATATTTTTACTACTTTTAATAAATTTATAGGCTTTTGAATCAGTTTTATTTATATTTTTATTCCAAACAATCCCTTGTTAGGTTAGGTTACCCATATGTTGGTCGTCCGTGGTCGGGAAAATATTAAGACTTCATGCATGGTGAAAGTAGCATTTGACATAAAGGTGCTTCTCTCTTCATCTTTTTTTTCGTCGTACCTAAATCATGAAAAATTCAAAATTTTCGAGTGCATATTTTTTAGTTACTTATAGGTTACTAAGAAAAACGTTACATCTTTATACCTCAGGCAAAATCGGTAACATTATTATTGACATATCACATTATCGATATTTGGTCTCGTTTGGTCCCATAACACATTAGCGTAAGGACGCCCTCAGGCTAGGTGGACCGACGATTTTCGCAGGGAAGCTGGCAGCAGCGGGATGAAACTTACTGAGAATCAAGCTGAATAGCGTGCAATTTGAGAGGCTTATGTCCAGAAGTGGACTGCTGTTGGCTGATGATGATGATGATGATGGTCTCGTGGAGAGGGATAAACAATTTTCCGAACAATATTTCCGAACCACAACCCGACGGAAAGCTCAACAGAATGTTTTCTTTAATTATAAAATACCTGGACTAGATTATTTAAACGTAAATTAAGTGAACTTTAATTAAAACAGGAGCTCCTATTTTAATTACAGTTCACTTAATTTACGTCCACGTAAGCCCCTTTCCCATACAGTCTGGCTGCCAAAAGTCAGCACCGGATGAAAGCTGTGACAGCTTTTTAAATAATAAAATCCTATTCACAAGCGCCAGCCGGTAAGTGTGAAAAGGGTCTTAGTTGCGCTTGCGACCAATTGACACACTGAAACTAGTATATTAATTAAAACAAGAAAATGTTATATTCCTCACTTCTTAACAAGGAATTACTTTATTGTGAATCCTGCAACGGGTGTACATTAAAGTTAACTCTGTTACAAAGTTTCTTTCAACTGAAACTTTCAGTATCTGATTTCAGTTAATTTCGAAGATGGGTAAAATTACAACAAAATTTAATACTTGTGTTAAAATAAAAACTTTTGAAGATCTCATCTTTCATATTTTAATTTAAGATTCATTTATTGTAATTGATATTGTATTTTGACTTGGATACGAAAGAGTATTTATCCATTTTTTCATACTCTTTAGTATCGAACATGGTTAGCTTATTAAGAAAACTTAGCTAGTTTTGTAAAGTTTAAAAATACGGTCACTATATAACGCAGTTTATTTACATCATTCAAATTACAGTGTTAATTTCAGAATCGGTATGAAACTTTCAGATTATTTACCTTCGACAAAGCTATTCCACGTAGCCTGTTAAAAGCACTTACAGTAACAACTATGTTTCTAAGCATTTCGCATTAAAGAATACAAAATTGAATATGAATTATTTAACAACATGCCGACCTACATGCGAGTCAACAGGACAGCTCCACAAAGTTATCTTGAGACCCAACTTTCACAGCCATGAAGGAAAACAGAGACAAATCTTATACGTTAATAATGCATTCCAACGTCGAGAGCTCTGGGAACTACTCGAAGTAGCACCACCTGTCTTTGTCTGCCTTCACAAACGATTGATTGAGCACTAAACACACTGTAATTAACCCCCAAGAGGCACCTATGAAAGTATAACTACCTACTAGCAGGATATTGTGACGTTTTCGAAATGGAACTTTTCACGTTCGACGCTGTTGTTCTTTTGTTTATTATTTAGGTAGTCAACTTTTTCTGTGTTACTTTTTTTAGAGCAGAATAGTTGACGATAGTTTTCAGCTGTTTGTAAAAGATGATTTTAAAAGTATAGAAATAAAAGGATACCCGTATAGCGGCATGAACTAAATAGGAATATAATAAGCGTGGTTAAAACTTTAGCATGTCAGCAATATTATAACGGGGTGGGTTTATCATCATCCGTACAGAATGTTATAGCTCTATTTTAATAATACTGTCCAAAAATTAATTTTATTACTGACAAAGTCTCTTTATCGCTAAGAACATAAAATCCAGCCATCCACCGTTATGACCGGTGATTTAAAATGGTTCATTTTAATAAGTGAGAAAAGACCGCCACCCGCATTTAAACCGCAAACCGCACCCTACATCACTCTAGGGTGAAAAAGCTAGAATAATGAATTTATTGTTGTTTACTATTTGCTACATTTAAGTCTGCATGTAACAATTTTACATGATCGGATTTCTTACAGATTGAGATTTCATGTAGTTACCAGTAACATGAAAAACGTCTTCATTCCTTGCTAAAAGTAATCAAAGCTTCAATAAGGAACCTCCACAATCTACTTACTTTCAGTTACCGAGCGCACATGGGCACATTATTTTTTATTAAACGATTAGTTTCCTTATCTACGATATAACGAGATTCTAATTTATGTCAGAGATATTACCGTCTGATCTTCATATCCATTGGGGAAAGCAGGTAGATATATATAAAACTAAAGAAATATTTGATTACTTTCGAAGTCTGGACTGGTCAAGCACCGCTAGCTTACAAGCTAAAAAAACAATCGATTTATCTCAGTGACCTTTTCAACTCAAGCAGTTGCATAAAACTAAGTTACATTTACCGTCATGATAAAAACAGCAGTCTAGACTCTAGGCATCTTCCAAAGCAAGCTAAGTTAAAAACAACTTCTTTACAGACCAAACTGAACCGTTGTCCATTCACAGACAAATCCCAAAATGCAGATGCAAGCAGATGTATCAAACGGAAACTCGAGTATCGTCTCTATTCTGGGTATTTCTGGAATTAGTTCGACGTTCAAATGTATCGACCCAAACATTTACGTTGCAAGATTAGATACCGACGCGAATGTACAAAGATAGTTTGATTGTGTGTTTATTTAGGATACTGCTATGTGTGACACCACTTTAAATAACGTTGGTCAGCCTATTGCCAAGTTCCGCATAACTAAAAGGTATTGGTTTAGCGTTCTAAAACAAGTGCCCACTTCGTTACTTCTGAATGACGTGCCTACCATCATGGTGGTGGCAGCATCGTGGTCGCGATTATCATCAGCCTTTATTCGTCCACTGCTGAATGTAGGCCTCTCTTAGTGAACTCCACTAAGCCCGATCTTCGGATCTTCTCGTCCTATCTCTGCCACTGTCACTGTCCCACACTACGATTGCCTAAACGCGTTTTTTCCCCAACGATTGTCGGTTCTGCGGGAGATGTGACCAGCCCATTGCCACTTCAGCTTTCTTAGTCTTTGGGCTATGTCAGTTTCCTTGGTTTTCTGGTGGATTACCTCGTTTCGGATTTTATCTTTCAGAGAGACTTCAAGCATACGAGTAGCTCTCTCCATAGCTCGCTAGTGTCCACATTCGGGCTCCTTAAGTCATAATTGGAAGGACGGACGCGTCGAAGACCTTCGTCTTATTATGGGAGTGGTACAGACCATTAAACTGAACAACTATCTCAATGGGACCAATATCTTAATCGTTAAAAAAAAAAACATCCGTCCCATACATTTGGGTCGAGGAGTTATTGATTTTTTTATAAGGGACGGTTGATAGGTTTGTCGCAGTTACGATGTTGGTGTCATAGAGAAAGTTGTTCAGTTTCATGGTCTGTACCACCCTCTAAAATATGACTACACCTTTCTGATACATGCGGTATTTTTACAGAAACTTTAATAAAATTATAGGCGCATGTATTCAATATAATACCTCAGGCCACTTTACGGCTGTCATGGGAGCGGATGGAAATGTTTATGGTGCAATATTTGTGTCATGCAAAAATATTAGATATGGCATTGGTTTGGGTATAACTTCGTAGCTCAAACAAAATATTCTCGGCATAACCTATTTAAATAAGAATGATTTAATATGACTTAGTAAAAATATTTGCCAGGTAGGAAAGCACTAGAGGCTGACTGGCGACCGCCTATAATAGCCAGGTAAAAAATTAAGAGAGAAGAAAACGTTTGTTTGCGGTAAACATAAAGCAGAGAACGAACACAAACACAAAAATCACTAACTCAAGCAGGTAACTATCAGGCAGGAAAGCACTTCTCGGTCAACCTGAGTGCCCATGCACTGCGCTGGACTTAGGTACATTTAACTATCGCCACTCATGCAGGATATATAAATACAGTTTATGAAATAAACAAAGTTCTTTATCCTGTTCATAAAGCATCAGTTAAACTGATTGCATTCCGAAGACGACCCAGTTAAAGGATTTATCGAAGAAGTTCATTGAATGCATCAGCATTTTTTAATTTCAGGATCGCTAACTTTGTTCAGAACTTAGAATTTGTTTCACGATTCACTTTTTTCATTAAGACTGCAATGTGAACTTCAAAAGATCAAACTAATAGTAAATACGTACATTCACATTATTGAAACACTACAAAAATGGTGGAGGCGTATTGGTTGCTATTTTAGCTTTTCGAAATTCGGAGATCAGATATTACCAAACCTTATACAAATATCCTGACGGTAGCCAAATTTATCATATTGGGATTGCGCAAAATAAATTAAAATTGACGTTGGCAATTTAAATAAAAAAATGGGGAAAAGGCAATTTGTGAAAATCCTCAGAAAACCGACACAAAATGATTATTGCTTGTTTTTCATGAATGATACTCCTAAAACAGCTTTAATAAACAAGTGTTTGTACTATTCTTTGAGCATTTTCAACAAAATGCTTCTCGTTTTTTAGGCCCATGGAGATTGTCCTTTTTGAAACAATAAGAAGGTCAGCGAAAGAAATGAGGCTCATTACTCGCTCCGAGAACGTCTAATTGGATTATGTTTTAAGAATTTTTCAGTTTTGAAAACATAAATAACACGTTAATATTTGCACAAAACTCTTTAGAAAAAGTCGTTATTATTATGTGTTTTGTTTTGTATTGAGTTTAAAAAAATACATCATAAATTATGTGTCTTTAGAGACGGTAATTTTTTTTTAACATTGAATGCTTCTTATTAATTAGTACCTACGGTGACATTACTATCTTTGTTCACAAAAGTGGTTCATCAAACTAAGGTATCATCCTGAGCTGGGTATACTGAAAATTGGAAGGTCCAGAATGAGGTTTTTCTGAAAACTTTTAAAATATCTAAGTATGTTGAAATATTTTAGATATGTAAAATTTACTTCTAAGTCACATGACGTATTTACAATACATATTTAAATAACTTTATAGTAAACCAAAACAATGTTACAAAGGGGTTAACTTGTCCGTTTATCGAATAAGGGTTATTTATCCCTATACAAGGGAAACTGCCTCGTTGGTCTAGTGGTCGCAATCGCTACTGCTGAGCATGAGGTCTTGGGTTCGATTCCCAGGTCGGGCAACGTGTTATTGGGTTTTTCTATCTGGAATTTCTCAGTAGCAGCCCGAAGTCTGGATTTGCGCCCGGTAGATGGCAATAGGCTCGCCCCCTATTACATGGGACTTAAACATAACTGGCGAAATGTGGGTGTACTATAGGTACACCTCTGCCCAACCCTTCGGGGAAACAAGGCGTGATGTATGTTATCCCTATACAATAACTTTTGAAGAGGATTACTAACCCGTTCACGATGTATCGTTGTGTTGAAGGGGTAACCGATTCGTATAGGATAAGCCCGTTCACAGTGTAACTTATACATACTTATATCGTAATGGTTTAAAAAAAACCTTTGCAGAAAACTTATTGACAACCCTTTATATAACTAGAATGGCCAAAATAAATTACATTACAGTCTATAAAATAAATGTCTTTTTATAAGAAATTTTAAAATTTTAAAAAGGTTTTTGATATCGGAAAAAATCTAAACGATTTTTTTGGTACTTTGATAGTTAACCGAATGATTTTTGCAGTTAGCAATTGTTAAGGCTGTCAACGTTATGCTGCGGTTCCACGGCCAGCTTTTTCACAGGCCAAATCGAGCCAGGCCAGGGCGACAGCCATGGGTACCGTTGCATCCAATGAGGCTTGCGGTGGCCTGTCGTCACCCATCCGATCCGTCGAGAGTTGGCAAATTCAAAGGCACGGCGTGGCGCAGCGCTGGGGCGTCTCTTCTGTCGCAGCCTGTACAGCATGTTCGGGCGCGTTTCTTTTTGCTTTGCTTATCAAATTTTGACCACTGAATAAATGCCAGCCATGCGCTCCGTGTCACTAGACATGTCGGAATAACGGCTGACACACGCCGTGAAAATGTACGGAACGCAAGTAGCAACGCCTGGTCTCGCGGCTTGTCTGTTAACGGGTCGTGGGACCGCGGCTTTACAAATTCCTAATACTTTCTAAAACTTGTGGCTGAAACATAGTTATAAGAAAAATATACCAATTGTCATTTCAGAGCTATGCGACATTTAATTTGAATACGAGTACCCATAAAGAATTCGAAGTAACGTTAGTCGCTCTGATGTTTAAGCCTCTTGTCGCTGATTTGTTTATAAAATGGCTGAATTTATCAATTCGCGGACTTAATGGAGAAGATAGGTTTTACTGGCGGTTGAAACATTTGTAATTTTCGTAATGGACAAGAAAAACATGAAAAGATCCGAACGCAATCCGAACGTCTATAGATTGCCGTTTTCAATGTATTTTAATGAAATAGCCACCGAGGTTTTAATGAAGCCTGATTTAATTAACAGTATTACGCTTTTATAGGAAAGACCTTAAGTATGAAAGAAATTACGTAAATTAATGTATCTCTTACTGTTTTAAATCCACAGAAGGCGTTTGGCATTACTTATACAATTATTTTATAAATACTCCGCGATGTCATTGGACTTGGCACAAGCCGACTAGATAGGTATTACGATCACTGTATAAATCACCTACTTACGTGTTATTTACCACGCTTAGTTACAACACATAATACTCTTTTCGAGTGCTCAAAACGTTGTCAAAATTACTTTTGAATAAATCTGTGTGACCTGGTTTTTCTTTCAGTTCAAAGAGTTCGTACGTGTCCTCATTATATAAAAAAAATAGCAAGTAGGAACTGGCACTCGCTCGAAAACAACTTTATTTTAAGAAACAATTGTAAAGTTTTAACTTCCGTAGAATATGTTCGTGTAAGAGTAGTGTTACGTTCATTTTCAACAGTGTATGCAGTGCCAGTGCACTGTAATTAAAAGTTTAAGTCGAATGGTGTAGCAGCCACTTGTTTGACTGCACCTCGTCGAGTTTAATTGCTTCAATTGAATACCTGATTGTGAAACATGTAGTTGGTATTTTGTAGGTTTCCAGGATGTAAAATATACTTGATGTTTCAGTCAAGTGTGTACTTAGGTCTATTTAAGGTTCTAAAAAATACTTACCAAATTAATTATGAATAACTGTAGGATACGATGATTATATTCGACAAAATACACTAAAACACCCACTAATTAGTGTTACAGTATAACTAATCTATTGATAACACACTTAATTGTTTGTCTTTCAACACTTCTAATTAAGAAATTTAAAACGCACACTAATATTATGATTATTTAAATGTCTTTGGTCATAGTTGCTTTATGTTCTAGGGGTAGTTTTACGAAGGATAAAAATAATGTCCAAAACTATTTGTAAAACAGTGTAAATAGTTCATAAACCGTGTGTAAACTTTTCAAAGGTTGCAATCAGAAAATTTCAGTCGTTTCTTGTGTATAAATAGGTTCCGATATAATTTTACTCTGAGAAGCATTTTTGAATAATAAAACAACTTTGAAGCGGGTTTTTAGCGGGCAATGACGATCACTAAGAGTTTTGGAAAGTCGACAAAAGTTTTTCGACAATACTTTTCATTGTCATTTTAAGCTCGTAGGATTCGTTCGATGGTTGTGGCGTAGGTTTCGGGGGTGCTAAGGAGGTGATGGTAAAACAAAGTGTGAGTTAGCTTGGTCGATCGTAGTCCATGGGTTGGAAGCGCGCGAGCGAGCGCGTCGGGCGCGGCGGGCGGCGGGCGCGCTGGTCGACAACGGACTGGCGCGTGGCGGTGTCTGCGGACGGCGAGCGCGCGTGTGTCCGTGCCCCGTGCTCCCAGCCCACAACCCTGGCTGTCGTGCACTCCGCTCAACCGACTACCGACATGCAAACTCCGTGCAATTTCAAAAGGTCGCCGTCTTTTAGTTCCGTCGCCAATACGTAGCACAACTCATTAGCCTAGTTAAATTAGACAATACAACAGTCTACAACATTAAATTTTTAGATTTAGGATTTGCGTGAGCAACGCATTGAAAGAAAATTGATTACATTTATTGAAAGCCCTGCATAAGCTAAACATATTTGAATAGTTATGACTATTGAACGAATACTTACACCACAATATACCTAAGCAAAGTTAAACGACATTTAATCACAGTTTTAGTTAACGAGGGTAAGCATTAAGAAGCAACGATAATCTGAATATCCCGTACTATTTTTAAATTCTTATTTACTAATAGGTACGTTTTACAGTTTCATCTAAAAGAGATCGAGTAAACGCAGTGATTCAACTGACATGCATTTATGCCTAACAGCCAAAAAGGGATAAGTGACAGTATTAGCGAAATCGACTTATATTTTATAAATATATGAAATTGATGAACCAATTATGTTTTTAACTCCCGTTAAACGTAACTCACGGAATTAATCGACTCCATCTTCAGGCATTACACACGTTATGTTACATTACGAACGCCTTACATTGTTCCGTGATTGAAGTTAACGGATGATAAATGAAGAACATTAGTCGCAACCGCCGAAGTACCTACTTACCTATCGAATCTCTGATATCACTTCGCATCTTTCAGCTACGTGAAGCGTGACTGCTTGAATAGTTTCATGAAAACTTACAAACGTTACGTAGAATTTTGTGTAGAAACGGGAGCAGTTTATAAAGTAGGTGAAGGATTCTCAAAATTGAGCTAATCAGTCCGTTTCATGAAAAGTAACACTAAGAATAAGAGAATAATCCAGTTTTATAACACCTGTCATAAAACTTATTTTGTTCATGATCGCCTACAAATGGGCGAGTTAATTCGGCATAAACTGCAGTGGAGTGATGTGGTATCCCAAAATAATATTCGGAAGGAAGATGTTGGAAAAATTGTGCGTATGCGCAAGAGTTGACGTGTCGTGTCGTGACGTCACTGCTGTCGCCGTGCCGTCTATTCTCGTCCACGACATTTCTGTGGCCGCGTCGCTCGACGCGCTCGCACCGACGACGCGACAAAAGCCAGATATATTTGACGACATTCAAAGGTCAATTTCACAAACAACTTCTACAAGGTGTTTACTTGTCTTGAGCTAATAGTTTAACTATTTTGGGAAAGAATATGTTAAATTATTGTTTGTTTTTATAGACAATAATAAACCTTAAGGTTTTGTTTGGTCAGGTTTCCTTAGAAACCGGATAGGTGCTGCTAGATTGTTTTGAAATACTAAGTACCTACCTGTTTTGTCCAAATGCACGATCGGTAATAGGCGTCTTGTCATCCAGAGAATGAACTAGCATTAATAACGGCGCTTGCTCAAAGCATGTAAGTCACTCTAGAATATCCTCACCATGTTTCTCTCATGTTGTCTGTATTCTGTGATAATTTTACATGGCTTCCTACAATGGTTAAAAGGATATTGACAGACAGAAAGATGGCGGTGGCGCAGACTTAGCAATGAGGGCTCGCAGGTACCCTTTGGGTAGGTACGTAACTCTAGAAAAACAAGAGCACATGCCTAAATCACTGTGCCTTCCCTAAGAATCGAACGTAAGAACGCTTGGCCCTTCGTACCTCATAGTAGTCGACGGTAGTAACGATTAACGGCCGAACCCAATAACGATAGAAGAAGAGATTGATAGGTTTATCAATCTCTGGTTTTATCGTCCCAATATTGCCATAGTATGCGTTCCTATAACGTGTTGGCAGCTATTTGTTTGACAGGACCAGATAGAATTGTACTGTCTATCATTAGTAGCGATCTGTCCCATCCCAAGTTATTGGGTTTGGCCGTAAAACAATAGCTGAAATAAACAACATATATAAAATTCTGTTCACCGCCATCTATGAACAGAATGTGGACCTAACAAATTTATACTCGTGACTTCGTAGACGACCGCTACGAGGATGCGCTACGCAGCTACATTTTGCGTAACTCGTAACCCAGTCATTCCTAAAAAAACTCACAGATGGCATACAATGATACAAAACTTACATTAAAAAGTCCTCATGAATGTTTCGAATAAATGCAAATTTTCCCAGTAAAGTCTAACGTAAATATAATTCATATGTGTTAATGTGAATTTTATAGAACATACTGCCTGTAATAAAATATTTTCACCAGTTTTGCACCTGATTTATGGACAACATAAAAGCTGTGTAGCATTGCCTGTCGAATGATTTTCAGTTGTTTTCAGGTGGTTAACTTATTGGAATGTTTCATAAAACATACTGTTTCGTATGTTTTTTTTTGTTAGAGCTTATTTAAATACCTACTTAATTATTCACACAAACGTGTGGCCTATGTTCACAATTCGGTGACTAATGGTGTAAGTATTTTGGCACTTACATTTTTCTAAAAGGCACCAGTGGTGCTATTCTGTAACGATGTCACCGTGAAAACTTTGGTGCAGTGAGCGTGATGTGAGCTGTCAGTGCCACTGATGCTAGTGATTGACCACGACGGGATGACACTGACAGCTCACTCCACGCAGGTCATCACGGTGAGATTTTTAAGGAATCGACATGCAGTATTACATGTGACGTACTAGTTTGGAACTCCTTGCCGATATTTTAAGAAAGAACCAAAATTTTACCTTTTTATACCTTTTCAGTAGTATATTACTTAGCTATAATCAATCTTGTACAGTTGTGCTTATCTCCGAGTTCAAAGCAGAATCAGATGTTTATGTTTTCCACTCGAATCATTTCCCAATGTTTTACTGGACCGTTTTCAAATACTAAAAGGTAAATTATTTCCTTGATACGGAAGCGTTTATGTTTGTGCCTTCAAAATCTTTTTTACTTACGGAGTTCCTGAAGAGTGAACCTCTACGCTTCGTTTTTAGCGACGATAGGAGCGTAACTGAGTAAAATTCCGAAATAAATCAAACTGAAGGACGGGCTATTGGTCTATTAGTTTTTTTTTTAATTTTAATTAAGGCCCGATTTTTCTGTCTTCAGATAACTTTTCATGACAAGAATAAAAATTGCGGTTTGACAGCTTTTTAGGGCTCCGTAGCCAAATGGCAAAAAACGGAACCCTTATGGATTCGGTATGTGTGTCTGTCCGTCTGTCCGTTACGGACGGACAGACAGACATGACACAGTCACGTTTTAACGATAAATCGTAAGTGTGGTTATTATAACCACACTTAGCGTTTAATGACGGTTTCTTATTATTTATTATCGTATTATATGTATAGAAGGTGTAGAAATGTCAATTCGTAATATTTAATCTTCAGACAATAGTAATCGACGATTGAAAAACCGGACAAGTGCGAGAAGAACTCGCGGCCTGAGGGTTCCGACTTAGAGCTGTACCTGGCAGCCCGCGGCTTCACTCATGTGACAAGGCCTATGAATTTCCAATTCCAAATTGAAGGATAAACTTAACATTGTACTTAGGAAAAAATTTCACATACTTTTAAATTGAAACTATAGCATATTTTTTTTAGATGTAAGTAACTACAAATGAATTATTAACAAAGTTATTCCTTTATTTGTACTTTACGAAATTTCATAATTCTAGGTCAACGGGAAGTTCCTTGTAGGTTTTGATTTACTTGCGAGTGACCAAAATTTGCTACATAAATGGCCATATTTCTTTATTGCGATGCCTTATAAGTTTGACTCCCACCCCGCCCGAAGTCTGGATTTGTGCCCGGTAGAAGGCAATAGGCTCGCCCCCTATTACATGGGACTTAAACATAACTGGCGAAATGTGGGTGTAATATAGGTACACCTCTGCCCAACCCTTCGGGGAAACAAGGCGTGATGATATGTTATGTTATAAGTTTGATTTTTGTACAGCGCCATGGTATCGTGAACCTTAGTACTTATTTGATGAAAATTTCTACTTGATACCTCCCCCCGCGTTCCCAAGAAAAAGAGTATTGACAGACAGACAGACAGATGGACAGACAGACAAACAACGAAGTAATTCTATAAGGGTTACGTTTTTCTTATTGAGGTACGGAATCCAAACGGCCCTAAACGAATATGATCGAAGTTCAAGCAGACAACAGTTAGTACTTAAGCACGTAGGTAAGCTTGTTAACCAATATCGCTCCGTAAAACACACAAGGAATCGAGGGTTGTTGGTGACAAGATGACAATATAAGCATACAAATGAATGCTGCCGGTTTATTTCCTCTGTTGTCTGTGACTGTCACATGACGTAATGGGAAAAGGGTTTCAGTTTGTTTATTGTTTATTCTTAGCGAGGTACCTACAGAGTGGTCCTGTCTTTTTATATTTTTTTTGTACGAAACAGCTGGAGGAGGTTCTCGATTCATCTGAAACTCTTTTTTATGTTTTGTCAATATAAACAATATTGAAGTTTGCTAAGTATTGATGTTCCATGGGTCGAAGTAATGTAGTAAGAATAGGATCATAGTCAAATTGGTTTATATGGAAAGCTTTTAATCATTAGGAATTGCGGAAAGGCTTGATTACGCCATAATCTCCCACTGTTGTAAGCGGCATGTGGCTGGCTGTTGCGACTAACAAACCTCATTCGTTAATTACTATTGAGTCAGTGATACTCGAAATAAAATGATTTAATTTTATTTATTTATTTTATTAGAATATTATAGCATAGCAAAGTCAGCCTTTATCGTTCCTACTGCTGGGACATAGGCCTCCTCTCTGTGAGAGGGAGTGGTGCGGGTTGGTGGACCGCAGCGGTCACTGCTTCCGTTGTGATCAGCCCGGTCGCAAGGCCGGCTCGTGCAATGCCGCGCCGCACTGGGATGACTGGGTGGAAGACCTGAGCGGCTCAGTGGCCCTAATTTCGTCGGCCGCCGCCGGTATCCTGTCCCTCGAGGCCGTCAAGAGGGGTCGGGGTTGCGTGGCAGCGCGGTTCGGGGAGATAGTCGTGGTAGGGTTATACTTCTCCCCGAACCAAACTCTCGCCCAGTTCCACAACTACATTGACTGGCACGTTATGGAGGGGGTGGAGACCTATTCCGACCACCGGTACATCCGGTCTGACGTCTTCGCCCAGACCTCGAGCGAGCCGGGTGGTCCGCGGTGGGCGCTATAGCAGCTGAACCGGGAGCTCCTGTTGGAAGCCTCGATCGCGCAGGCCTGGATGTCATCACCGGACAGGCCTGCTGACATCAACGACGAGTTGGAGTGGTTCCGAGAGGCCATGCCCGAAATATGTGACGTGGCAATGCCCCGTGTCCAGCTAGAAAGTGCCTGGCGCCAGGTGTGCTGGTGGTCGCCGGAGCTGACGGCTTTGCGCGAGGCGTGCAGGCGGAGCTGTACGAGGGGTACAGAGCGGCGAAGACCGCCCTCCGAGCGGAGAAACTCTGAACAGGGACCCGTGGGGACGCCCCTACGAAATGGTGCGGGATAAACTCCGCCCATGGCTCCGCGGGATAAGCTCGTGGAGGACGTGGTAAGCGCTTTGTTTCCTTCGCGAGGGGAGCACACTCCCCCGCCCATGACCCTGCCTACTGCGGTGCCGGATGCGGACCACACCGCTGACGACGACCAGGATGCTTCGGAGGTACATAGGCTTAGTGCCAAAATACTGCCCCAGGGCCCGACGGCTTACCTGAAAAAGCCTGGGTTCTGGCCAGGGCCAGGGCGCCCTGCAGACTTTCCGTCCGCTTACCGGCCCATCGTGCTGCTCGACGAGGTGAGCAAGCTATTTGAAAGCGTCATTGCAAACAGCCTCGTCGGGCGGCTGGTACGGGTGGGGCCGGATTTGGTGGAGAGCCAGTTTGTTTTCCGAAGGGGGTGCTCTACGGTGCGAACCCTCACTATGGATCCCCCGTCCAGCTGTGGCCAGGGGTGAAGTCGTCTTGGCAGCAGCTCTAGACATCGACAATGCCTTCAATACCCTGCCCTGGACTTGCCTCAGTCATTTCGTGCGATCGATGGCCCTTTACGGGGCTCCGATCTGGGCGACTGACCTGACGGCCGCTAGCATCTCTGTTCTGCGAAAGCCGCAGAGAGCAATGGCCGTCAGAGTCATAAGGGGGTATCGCACGATCTCCTACGAGGCGGCTTGTGCACTGGCCGGATCCCCGCCATGGGACCTAGATGCGAAGGTGCTCGCGTCACTTTATCGGTGGTGCGAGGAAGCGAGGGCGTGGGGCGAGCGGCCGATGCAGCGCCATATGGAGCAGCGTCGGTCGCAGCTTCGCGAGGTCCTGGTGGCGGAATGGCGGGACAGGCTCTCACGCCCTACCGCCGGCCTCGTCACCATCGAGGTGGTCCGGCCAGTGCTCGACCTCTGGCTCGGGAGGAGGCACGGCGCCATACGCTGGCAGAGTGTGCCGCTTGGGAGTAGCCGCGCCGTGCCGTTATCTCAGAAGTAGGCTGTGACCTGTCGCTGCCGACCCTAGTGAGTTCGATGGTCGGCGGCGCCGAGTCCTGGGACGCGGTGGTTTCCTTCTGCGAAACAGTCATCTCGCAGAAGGAGGCTGCGGAAAGGGAGAGAGAGATCTCGTCCACTCTCCCGATCCGCAGCAGGTGCACCGGGCGCAGCCGGAGGGCGGACAACGCCCTCTTCCGGCCCCCCTAAATGGGTCCAGGGGCGACGGATTCGGGGACATCCGTCGCCCCCTAACATCAGTACCCGAGAAGGCGGCGCGCGTAGTTTTCCGCGCGCGCCGCTCACAGACATTGCGGAGGGATTACACCTCACTCCCCCCGCCCAAGACGAGGCCCGCGCAAGCGGGCCGGCACCAGCCGGGGATGCGGAAGAATTATGTGTTCCCGCGACCCCGGCGTAGGTGTGAGATGGAACACCGGGGTGGTTTTTAGTCAGTAAGAGTCTGACAGACCCCTCATGGAGGACATCCATGAGGATTTTCCACCCCGGGAACAAAAAAAAAAAAAAAGGGAGGCATTTCGGTATCACCGGATGCCAACCTACCTCTGTCGCGTGGTCGAGGCCTATTTGACGGATTCATCTACCGATGACGGCCCTATCCTGGTCACCAGGGAGAGTGGAATCGGCGAGAGATGTCGTGCGGTGTCCCACAGGGACCGGTCCTGGGGCCGCTTCTAGGGATATGGGTTACGACTAGGTGCTGCGCGCCGACGTCGAGAAGATCCGGAGTTGGGACTCGAAGTGGCCCTGCACAAGTCCGAGGCCATGTGTTTTCATATTCCTCGGAACGCGCAACAGTCGGGTAACGGCAGGAGGGGTTCACATCGGCGTCGAGTCGACGATGAAGTACTTGAGACTCGTCCTCGACAGCCGGTGGAACTTGGTAAACGTGGAGCATTTCCGACCAGACTGGAGCGGGCTGGGGCTGCCTTGAAGCGGCTCCTGCCCAATCTAGGGGGTCCAAACGCCTCCTGCCG
Source organism: Dasypolia templi (assembly GCA_963555695.1). NCBI lineage: Eukaryota > Metazoa > Arthropoda > Insecta > Lepidoptera > Noctuidae > Dasypolia > Dasypolia templi. The sequence goes on along the minus strand of OY743146.1, from coordinate 18,491,329 downwards.
GGGGCTCTACGCGGGGATCGTGTGGTCCATGGCCTTTTACCGGGCGCTTATGTGGGCGCGCTCTTTGAGGCGCCGACCAGCCCGCCGGTGCCGGTTGAACGCGTCCCAAAGGGTCATGGCCATCCGGCTGGTCCGGGGATATCGCACGGTCTCCTGCGAGTCGGCGAGCCTCCTTGCCGGATTGCCGCCATGGGATCTGGAGGCAAAAGCCGTCACGCATCGCAGCGCATCTCATGGCAACATGGAGGGTGCGATTGTGGCAACCCAATGCTGGGCACGCCACAATAGCGGCAATAAGTCCCCTCTTTGAGGTGTGGTTGGAGAGGCACTACGGCGTCACCTCCTTTTGTGAAGCAGTAATGCTCGCGAAGCAGGAGGCGGAGCGCGAGGAAGAGAGCCTTGCGCCCTCACGACCCTAGTCGCGGCAGGCCCTGGGCGTCGGGAATCGCAAGGAGATTCCCGGCCACCGTAGGCGCGGGCTTGCGGACGGAAGAAGGGCAATCCATAAAATACAAATTTAACTAAACTTTTCTTAAAACTTTAAAAGTTGTAAATAATATGAACTATAACAACACTTTACGGGACTTTAAAGATTTACTAAGTGACCATGCATGATCAATGTATGAGCCATGATGTAGGTAATTGGGTCACACAGGGGTCAAGGTCAACCCAAGTTCTCTTTAAATGGGTTCTACCACAGAATATTCTCTCCCAAGCCTTGCGTATGATTCTTTTATATTTTTATAGCATCTCTTAAAGTATTTGCAAAATTACATTGTATTAAAATTTTCAAAGAATACCTAACTGAATATTTCCTCGCCTTATAAAATATATAAAATGGTTAAAATAAATCCTTGTACGCTTACACAAACTTATAAGAAAAGTGGAGATAAATCGATTTTTTGTCCAGACTCGTGATCCGAAAATAGCTTGGGAACATCGCGTGGACAGCGTTGTAGTTATGTAAAAGCCTAAAATGTTTTTACTTGTATTTGCAACACAAAATACCAGCAACGTTCTGGAGCACTACCTCCGCCGTCTTTTGATTTATTTCAGAAGAAGATCCCAAGATCTCCCAAATTCAATTAAACTGAAAACAAGGGGTGAAAAGTTTTTTATCTAAACAAGATAATCGTAAACGCCCCGTATTATATATAAAATTTTAATTCATATTCCAGTTTCGTTGGATTATTATAGACAGATTTGTTTGCGTGGAGAGTTTTGACAACCTGCGCGGGCAGAGTGCGCGCGCAACTGCCCGCCATCTTGGCTTTCCATCCCATTCCCATTTCAATAGACAAGGGAGTTCGTAACAGCTGTGAGCGCGAAACACAGTATATCCCTATTTTAGGGGTTACGTTTTTTTAACAATTGGGTAGAAAAAAGGACTTCTAAACGCACATTTATACAGTTAATGATACCGAAGGAGGAACACACGTTCATTTCACGATAGTGTCGACGATTAAAACAGTGAGTTACGAAATAACATTACGAAATTATCGATTTTGTATGTTTCAAATCGACAAAGCTGGTGGCACCGTGGTTGAGGGTGTTTGTTCATTATGTTTTAGAAAGAAAACCGAGTGTTGCATAGCCTGGAAAACAGCGGAGAAAAATCGATAAAAGTATAAGTTGCAACCGCTGTTGTTGCGTGGTTTGAATGTGAAGAGAGATAGCTACGCCGACCTGTCCCTTTGAAGTAGCTTGGAGTCATTCGACCGATAAAACATAATAGTGATACGCGCCCCTGACGTCCCTCACGCGCGTTGATATACGAAGACAGATAAAAGGTATGTATTGATATTTGTTATACTTTTTATTGTTATCACCCATCAGTCTGTACCATTTTTATGAGTTTACTGTACATATTTTATTGATTACTGTTATTGCAATCTCATGTTCTGCGAGAACAGATACGATTTTCGTTTTTAATAATTTCAATCTATTGTGCCTACGGTTCTACAGAGATCTATAAAACATATAAACAAGGTAAATACCCGGCACAAGATTGATGTTCTCTTGAAGGAAGTCATCCCAGGGAGATCATTCAGGCAAACAAGGACGTAGGCGATGACAACTATAAGACTAGCTCGCAGACTTAGTACAGAGTAAACGCAATATATTTTTGTATCTGTGGCAAAATTTGTTTTCTGTTAATCTCATCGTGCAAATTAATAAGTCTAATTTTCTATTCGGATCCTCGAACGAATTTGATTGATGAAATTGAATATCCATATACCAATTCTAGACACAAGGTACCTACTTGTCATTTCCAGCTATGCAAGATTTTCATCCAGTTACATCTACGGCTTTTTTGGTAGAATAATGCATCTAGAGAAACCAGCGAGCCGTGACTTTGAATAATGTATTCTTCATAAAATATCGTATTGTTAACATATTGTTAAGAGTTAGCTAGGAAAACTTATAGTTAATAAGTTTTCCTAGCAATGTCACTAAGAAAAATGGGTCATTAAGATATTTATAGGCGTTGCTCCTTGAACCAAGTAATATATTAGGATAACTAGCGGATGTTTCCAAATAAAGAAAACTACTATCCTTATTAGTAGAATCATGTTGAAAATCGAATAAGAAACTCATTTTATCTATACACAAAAAAGGTGTACCCTAATCCTATTAGACTATACAATCTCTTCAAGTTATCGGGCGCACCAAGTATAAAATTAATAAACTGCTACTTTAACAAGCAGTGTCGTAAGTTTGCGTATTGGCAGTCTTCCACTTAAAAAGTATGCTCTTGTCGGTGCAGCTTCTTTCACCTCGCTCTATTCAAAGGCAGGTTTATTATAAAGATGATTTTATTTTAATACGTTTCTTTTCATTATAAGTTAAAAGCTTTCAACTGATTTAAATAGGTACTTCTTGTATCCTGTGACTTATCTATAATGGAAGGTCAGTGAGCATATTGTCATGATCACATCGATTTGAATTCGGATTGTAGATCATAAGATCCATGTTTTGTAAGCAGATTCCTATCTGCTTACAATATATAGACATATGCTCTTTCTCTTGACAGTAACCACCTATTGGTTGAAGGGGACACCCACGACTTAAAGAAGGGTGGGTTTTTGCGAGAATCACACGATGACTATAGGTACTTCCATACCTTTGAACGGACATAAAAAATACCCGGCACTTTATTATTGTAAGTGGCTACAAACGGTATTAACACATCATGAATTTATGCCTTCCCACCACGAAGTAAAAGCTGTGAATAAAATATATATGGTTGCCTACGTACATACTACAGATGTAGGTCTACACTTTCATGTTGCTGCTACAAAATTTCAATGTAGAAACTGATTTATCTTGTTGAAGTATGGTCGAGGAAATTTGTTCTAGATTCTTCCAGATATTTGTTATTGACTACATTATCCTCGCGTTTCCCGTCAGTTGGTAATATGTTCTTTGTATATCTGGGCAAATAGGCGATTACATACTCTATGGGATTTATAAAGCAGCTATTATGTAACAGAACTTTTGTAACTACTGTCTCTATGTAGGGCTAGTCCCTTTTGCAATAATAATTATGTTGTGTTGACTCTTCTGGGACAAGAAGGCTTTAATTGAAGAGCGTACAAATGACCACCTATGCGTCATCTTATTGATGTCATAACGGGGAGTTAATAGACGTAGACGAAATCATCTACAGGTCAGTTGACGCCAACCCTGTCTTGAATCGCACATATACTTATTTGAATACTACAGCTCAACACCACATGAACGACGTTACCATGCTGAACATCCTTGAATTATATATATTCTCATTCTCTTCGGAGGTTGAATTTTCAACAACATAAAAACCCTCTTTTGAATTAGTTGCATAGCTTGAAAATTTTACTTTATTTAATCATTGCCTGTGTTCCACTTTGTGGTCTGGTTCTTTTTATTTGTGGCTTATTCCGGTGCGTCCTGATTTCCTACAGCGCTAATTTTCAGTGAACTGACTGCTTTTTTGAAGTACATTGAGTTGAGAATTTAGGACGGCCAAATTAAAGTTGGTAACACTTATTTGTTCAATATGTTTTTGTTATGATTGACGGCTTGTTTGATACATAAAATATACCAATTCTGTACTAGGCTTATCTTTCGTGTCTGTGTCTAGGACACACTAAAATTGCCCTATCGATAGTAGGATGTGACGATACGGTGGCGTTATCTAAAAGTCATTTTTGTTTCCCGGCTTTGAATAATTTAAAAGTAACAACCAACCTAAAACAAACGGTATTGCAAACGAAATTAAGTTTGATTTTGCATTTCGTGGAAATTACTGATAAGACTTTTCGAGGACTCGGAACGATGTTAAGCTAATGTGGGCTTACTTGTGGGTTAGTATCTATTGTGGTAAAGTCGAGTTTTGTTAATCAATACTATGTAAGGGAAACGTATCGTGTTTTGCATTTGCGATATATTTTTCAGTGCATTAAAGCGATGTGGCTGTGTTAGTGGTGACAAAAGGCGTTTTTAATTGATCAAATTGTGTTATAATGGAAACTATTCACGAATACTCTAATAATAATAGTGTTGAAGTCGAAGATGAGGTTATTGCAGTATAAATCTATAACTATATTCAATGTGGATGTGAGAGTTGATACTATAACAAATGTTTTGTAACACAGATGACTGGAGATGCAAAATGGCAGAAAGATGCGGCGGATCAGAACTTCGACTACATGTTCAAGCTGCTCATCATAGGAAACAGTTCCGTAGGAAAGACAAGGTAAATTTGCTTTTCTTGTTCTAAGTTTGTAGCAAGTGTGTAGACTAAGGAAGATTCCGAAGGTGTCGATTTGATTAGATAAACGACCGCAGAAAATATGTAGTATACCTAAGCAAAGGTAGACCCGCTCAGTTAGCCCAACAGAAGCATAATAGAAGATCAGTGTTCAATGACATAAACAAAGGTAAACAGTGTGTATCTGACTTAGCACTTACCTAACAATATATGTGTGAAGTGATAGTTACCTATTAACGAAAACTCATTCAAACTTATTTCTGTTTTATTCTTTCTGTTTTTAGTTTGATTAGGAAATTATTACAGTGAGAGATTTACGTATTCAAATTACACTTAATTGTTTCTGTGTTTGACTTGGTCGTTTCGGCATTAATATTAAAATGGGGTCTTCTAAAAATAGGCGATTTCAAACAAAGTAACGTATACATAGGAGTCATTATTCTGTACCACCCTACCAGTGTGACTTGGAGGGTTGTAGGGATTCTTTTGATATCCCTCTTCCCAAACCTATTGTTTAAACGTAGCATATACAATATGCATATACAATTTATAGCTAACACGTTTATATATTGTTTGGGGTATTCCTGAAAAGTACGGGCGTGCATATCGGACGCGAAAGTTTTAAAATATGGCGGAACCGTAAAGACGTTATGGTCACTTTTATGATTTTGTTAGTAATAACTTTTGTAATTTAAAAACAGTATGAATTTAGTAAATGCATTTCGTTTTTTTTTTACTATTGAACAGAAAGAATTGTCTGTCGATAACTTTACACTGACATGATTCATTTTAGCGTGTTGATGGTCACAGCTGATAAATTAAAATCTATTGCACTAATGTTCTAAAAGCTTTGTTTTAGTTTTTACATGGTTATGCATCTAAAACTCATCGTGCTATCAGAAGCATGTTCACATTTTACATTAAGCTGACTTGACTACTCATTTTTTCCCCCATCAATATTTAGTACCTACATGGTCATCATATCATTATGATCTGACCATTACAATGTAATTTTATAGACTTTATAAGAGACATTGAGTCTCCTGAGACCTCTGAGTTTGTTTTGATGATTCTTCTCAGGGAAGTCGGCTAGGAAACACTGACCTCATCTAGTTTTAATTAAAAACATTTCCGGTAAAAGTGTTATTTGAAACCAATTTACAAAAAAAATCGGTTATCATTTAAATAACCGTCACAACATAACTATAACACATGCCTACGTTTACAATTTCAGCTTCTTGTTCCGTTACGCGGATGACTCGTTCACTTCAGCCTTCGTTTCCACTGTGGGCATTGACTTCAAGGTGAAGACCGTGTTCCGCCACGACAAACGTGTCAAACTACAGATATGGGTGAGTGGAACTTAGTAATTACTCGTTTAGAGCCCACATAGAAGAAATGTTTTCTATTGAATGGTACCTACAATAAGGGAAATGAATAGCTTATCAAATCGACACACTACGTAGATTTGCAGTGTTAACAGCTATTTCATACAACTGTCAAAGCATGACAGTTTGAATTCGAATCGGACGTAGATAGATCAGGCAATTTAAATTAGTAGTTAGTCAAATTGGGAAACACAAATTTTTCCTGACTGTAGTCCTTTGTGGGCAATTTGTGGTTGAAATTACAGGATGAGTAATTTGATCAAAGTAGGACCCAATAATGCCAAAATGTAATAACTGGCTTTAGATACGTTGTTGAGTTAACTACGTCTAATTGATAAACCATTCTAAGATCCTTTTTATTTAAACTAGCTGAAACAGCCTATATGCCTAGCTATTTTATTATTTAAATCTATGAACTTATAGAAATATACTAGCTATTGTCGCTTTACAAGTCTACCCTGACTTGTAAAATGAGAAGCCAAAAGAAATCGGTATACAAAGTTATTTTAAAATGACAGTTTAAGCAGCAAGCTTAACAAAAAAAATATCACATTAATATCTAACATTAACAGCGTGGTCAAGGGTTTTTAGCAGCAAGACGCGATTAATTAACGAACGCGACTTTTAGGTACAGAAACCTTAATGCGATGAAAGGAATAAAAATGTATAGAAAACATAAAACAAGTCAAAAGTAAACGGTCTACCGTCGACGAGCCACATTGACTCGTTTTCCTCAATTCCTACCTCTCCTACCTCTTAAAGAGGATCATTATTAATTAGTCGCTAATTTCCCTTTCATTTCCCGGCTTACGGAACTGAAACACTAGAAGTTAAAACGGGTACGAGCTTACTTTGGCTGCTGAGTTTAATATCCCATAGTTACACAAGAGAGCTCGAATGAAAACAAATATTTAATTCTCGATTATCGTGATAGCTCTTCGGTCGATTTTCAGCTAGATAATGACCAGCACCCTAATTGCGTAACACATTTATTCTGTTTAATTTTGACAGATCAACAACATTCATTGCGTTATTTACATTGTTGAGCAGATTTTTTATCGTACTTATGAAGCAATGGATAAGCAATTTGTTTCAAAACGGTTCAGATTCCGATTGATTGTGTGTTACGCAATTAGGGTACAGGTCATCTCGCTTTAATCGAAAGCGATCAAGTCTCCAAGCTAAGGAATAGGTACAACAGGCGAGCTGCAGTTTCTAGACACGAAACGGCTGAACCTATGTACAGCAGGCAATCATTGGCATTGGCCGACATCAGTGGTATTAGCTTTGACCTTGAGCTGCCCTAGCGCAGTCCGGAGTTTCCCTAGAATAAGATGCCAGCTAATACTGGTTTTGCTACCACTGCCATGCAGCCTACCTACCGTACATGATCAGTCTGATGATGATTCCACATGTCACAGGCTTCCTAACGTTGAGAGGGTGTGGGCTGTAATTTACCACGCGGGTCCAGTGCGTGTTGGTAGATGTCACATGTAATCGAATATCAGGTTCTAAGAAAATGCCAGTTGCCTCACGATGTTTTCCTTCACCGTTTTCAGAGCAGTGGTGATGAAATTATTGACTCAAAGTAAAGCGCCTAAATCTGGGTGCGAACCCACGACCTACGACTCGTAAATCGCGGCTGTTACTCCTGGCACACCATGCCAAATTAAAGCTTTTTAGTACCAAGGATCTCAGAGCCTACCGTACAAGTGCAAGTAATTCATCTTGAAAGACAACCCCCGCATCGTCGGTAATGACATCTTTCCGAGCGCCTATTTCCGAAAAGGTCTCGCTGAAATAAAGGCGCTTGATAATTTTTCGATACTGTGTAAGCCGGGACACGATAAAACATCGTTATTTCTGAGGCAGTCTTTACCCAAAGGAAGCCTCCATATTGTATCAAATGAATTGATTTACTTACATAAGGCGTATGTTCGAAACTGATTGAAATGTGAGCAACCAAATGTACATAGGTATTTTGTTACCAAAATCACATAGTAATTACAGTCGGTATTGTTTGGTAGAGATTAAGCGATGAAGCCATTATTGCTAATCGTTTAGGGGTTCCCTTAAGGATAACTGGCCATGTTCACGACATTGCGCAATTAATGGTCACTGCACCGTTTATTCTCGAGTTTTATTTAACATGATAGCATTATAACTGTTAAATTAGCTCTGTCTCGTACGTTTTCACGCCTTGGCGGTTGAACGGATTTTTATAAAATTTTGCACACAGGTAGACCATATGACATACTCGTAGATACTTTTAATCCCGGTGGTAGTACGATCCCGTGGGATGATTTCCGACCTCCACTCGCGCGGAGTCGCGATAAATCCCAGAGATTTTTTTTTCAGATATTTTCCTATACGTTTAAAATAAAGAGGGACTAAATTATTAGATGCGGTCTTCTCTATTGCAGGACACTGCAGGACAGGAACGGTACCGTACCATCACTACGGCGTACTACAGAGGCGCTATGGGCTTCATCCTTATGTACGACATAACCAATGAAGAGAGCTTCAACAGTGTCCAAGATTGGTGAGTTGACCTAACTAGACGATCCTATTACATAATAGTTTATCCTGCTACTATCTTTCGACCTGTTCGTCAATTCAATCTAACAGTGGATGCACTTTTTTCTTATGTTATTTAAGTAGTTTTTTTTCAAATTTAGGTCTTTTGTCTGTGAAATAAACTGAACGTCTGACAGTTTTTATTAGAACAAATCATAATTTATTCTTAGTCTATGACTTATTCGATGTAGGTATCAAAGTTGTGTGAAAATTCACCCTAAAAGTCTAAGTTTAATTTGAATAACTTTGGGTGATTTTTCAGATCATTTCACAGAAAAGAATTCAAAGATTGAATTTATGGATTAGAATGCCTAGAACGGTGGAGGTCTCCAAAAACTTACAACTTTTTAGCAACAGAATATCCCAAAAATAACGTTACTGTAATAATAGAGGAGATCACTTAAAATAGACTGTCTTCGTTTTTATGATTCTATAATAATAAGTTGGCCATAAAAGAAAATATGACGGCTCCGGATTTTCCTCAATTTCCGCAAGATCAAGTTATGGCCACCGGTGTTAATTTGGCTTCCTTTTGCGTGTCGAAATCAGTTCACGAAATAATTGTACAAACTAGATTCCTTTGTACCAGAAGCAATAGATATCAGAAGGACCATTTTGATCCATATTTTAGATTTATTGATTTTTAGTAGGCGGAAAAATATCTATCAGGATTTAATTTCATGATTTTGGGAGGAGCAAATGTAAGCAAATATATCAGAAAACGTAAGTGTACCGATGCCAATTTGCAGTGGAACTAACAATATAAGGGCTTTGATTTGATTAATTGAATACTTAAACCCAAAATTCGAATTTTAAAACACATATAAGATGTTTGAAAAACATCTTGACAATTGAGATTAATTTTATTAACCATTGATTATTCAAACAATAATTGTTGGTATGCTTGGAGTCTCGGTAGACGTGTTCTTGAATGGAAACTGCGAATCGGCAAACGTAAGGTAGGACGCCTATGTGCTATGTGGCTTCAGGCTATGTGGAGCGCCGATTTTCCCGCCAAGTTGGCTGGTAGCAGCTGGATGAGAGTTGCTGAGAATCTAGCTGAATGGCATGCAATTGGAGAGACCTATCTCCAGCAGTGGACTGCTGTAGGCTGATGATGATGACTTATTGGTAAAAGTGACGAGATATAAAGTTGAAATGTAGATTAATTAATTCCGTTTGTTAAGTTTTTGCGTGGGGCAAATAGTAAGTAATGGGTGCTAAGTATGTATGAGAACTGAAAACTCGACTTCCTATTTTTCAGGGTGACACAAATAAAGACGTATTCGTGGGACAACGCACAGGTGATCTTGGTCGGCAACAAGTGCGACATGGAGGAGGAACGTGTGGTCAGCACCGAGCGTGGAATGCAGCTGGCTGAGCAGCTCGGCGTCGAGTTTTATGAGACCAGTGCTAAGGAGAACATATACGTCAAGGTATTGAAAACATTTTTATGTATCCTTATAAACTGTTGTTTATTTTCTTCTGTCTTTGGGTAAAAAACGTTGTAGATTTTCGAAGTCAACATGCTTGGTAAATGAATCAGTGATACCTGCATTTCATAATTCATATTTTGCACTGAAAAAGAAATTGCACAAAAGCGTAATAGCTCTTCATAACCTTTCATTATTTTACTAAAAGCAACGAAGAGTCATATTTATATTCGGCATTGTTTCTATGTTATTTTATCAATATTGTCATGTTTTTGGCTAAAAACAGGGGAATCGTTAGACGATAAAACTTTTGAAGTATAAGTGAATCTATGCCCTACGAATTTCTTCTTTTTGTCTTTTCAGACTGTATTCGAGCGACTGGTGGACATTATCTGCGACAAAATGTCAGAGAGCTTGGATTCTGAACCGGCCATGTTGGCTGGCGGCGCTCGTGGCCAACGCCTCACGGAACCTGCGCAAGGCAGCTCCACCACCAATTGTAACTGTTAATGTCTACCGGGACAGAATAGTTCTTTTTATTCCTGTTGAATTATGTTATAAAAAATTCGGTACATCTTTGTAATGGGGTCGTTTCTTTCAAAAGCATTTTGTTCTGTTTCGGCAAATGTCTGTTCGCAGATTTATTTTTTAAATTATTTTTAACGTTCTTCATATTTGTTATATTTTTATTAAGTGCTTTACTATTATAAATGGCGAACCCCGAGTATACTTGCGAAAGTGTCTCATCCAAATATTTGAGTTTTTATAAATTGTACTCTCTAGTTACTTGTTACGGTTTCATGCATAAATTTTAATTTAAGTAACAAAATTGAATAATTGTTAAAACATGTGTAACAATAAAGATATGTATTAGTATTATTAAATCTATAGGTGTTAGTTAGCTATCTACGTATTGCGAGCTGGAGTAGGGATCTGATACTTCTTATAGCTGTTAAATTTTACCTTTAATGAATTTGTGTCGTGGATTCGTTACATAAATGAATTTTAGTCGTAAAATGAGTCACATTTGTTTATTTATGTTGCGTCATTTAGATGTTATTTGTAGTATTCAAGATTTACAACGAGATATTTTAATAAGGATTAAACTTCATAGTGATATCCGAGTATTATTACGCGCGATTTTGAGTCCAAAAAGATACCTATCCCAAAGTGTAATGTTACCATTTGGACCAAGTACAGATTTTACTATTTATTTACAAAAAAGTTCAGAAGGCGCAAATACGTTTAGTTAAAATTAAAATGTAACGTGTAATATGTTCGATGGTTGCGTTTTGTAAGTAGATGCATGTTTTCCGTCTTTACATTTGCATTGCTTCGTTTTCTCTGTGTGGATGTATCGCAAATACACTAAAATAAATAGAATTGTTATTGCATTATTAGTAGACTAATTGATCAATGTTCGTTGTTATACTTTGGCGTAATACTGAAGTTAAGGTTATCTTCATGTATGCTTCGATACCCCTTGGCCTGAACATAAAAGTTCGACTAAATCAGGTATTATCTATTACCTAAAGTGTTTGTAAATACGTTTACCAAAAATGTATAAATAAATAATTGTATAGTATTATATCTACCTACATATAAATCTGTTTGTATTCTTGTTACCTCCTATGCTATGTTAATATATGACTATAGGTGTTTATTTCAATCACTATGTTTAGGAGTGTAAGGTACATTTTACAGTTTTATTTTGATCGCATCACTCGATAGCGTATACGTACCTACACAAAACGAGCAAGTTTTGAAAGTATTCATAGTGTGTCCTATGTATCAGCGACACTACCTATATCTATATATTTGTAGACGACATAGACAATACAACTTATATCAAATTCTGTTGAAACATGAGCACATTATTTTTTAATATCTAATTATAAGGTAAATTAGTTAAGATTGAACGTGTCGACGTCTGCTCGATGGAATATAAACTATATACGTACACATTTTACAACATATATTACAATAATACCTACCTTGCAACTAAATCAGTGACTTGTGAGCAATGTTCATCGCTTCTTTGGAGTAAAAAGTTTAAAAGTATGTGAAAAAATACTTGTGACGCCAAATTTATTCATATGAATTATTAAAATTATATATTGGAAACTACAATTGTATCGAACATTATGTGACTACTTTGATGAACATCATATTTTGAAGGTTTCATAGTAAAGCTTACCTTCGCTCATTAATTGCAAAATACATAGATATTCTTATTTTAAAGGCTTTCTTTTCAATAACCTTGACTTTATTTAAAAAAAAAAATGTTATCAATTTAGCAGTTTATATAAAAGAATATAAAAAGTCAATTTGACGTAATCAATTAAGAGCATCCTGTGGACCCAAAGTCACTTGATATAGAATTGTGTTATAAAAGAGAAATGTATAATAGCTACGACATGGGAAGCGCAATATGATATTGATATAATAACTTAGCATTTGAAATATAATAGCATAGTAGAACAGCAATGTTAGAAAAAAATGCATCATTACAAATTATAATAATAACTATGACTGTTGACCGCCTGGTTAAAATCTGTAAGTAATAATAAAAATAAAAATATTATCATTAAAAATAAATTAAGCTTTAAGATAAAGCTCATTCAATGAAAACGAATACAGCCAATCTTGCAGGACTAATACGTATAATATGAAAATGTTCTGGTACAGCGCTTGAATATTCCAGTTATTCTTAACAAAGTATACTTGTATGAAAAAGCGTGCCCCATGTCTATTGAACATAAAATATACTGGAAGGTGTACGTAGAGGTATTTGTATAACTAGCAGTGCGTGTGAGCCCTGTAGGGCGCGGAAAGGCATATCGTAGTGACAGGCTTTAGTAGCATATGTTTAGCATTTTGCGTAGTTACCTGACACTGTTTTTATACTTATTTCTTAAACACACAGGCGTTTAATTCGACTGGATGTGCATTTGATGTTTTCATCTTGTTCCAAAATGTTGGCTCACAAAACTGAAATTGTAATCGATTAGCTGTATGTAAATGTATGTTATAATTATTGTTGTGTGTTAAATAAAGGAATTATTTAAAAATACACCCATGTAAAGATTCACAAATATAATATATATTATAAAATATTATATGTATATTTTAATTTGTTTTTACTGGTAAGACAACGCTTCCTTTTTTGCAGCACCTTAAAATATTGAAATAATAATTTCAATATTTGTCTGGCGGATGACTAAAAAAATCGTCGTTTAAGTTACCACATACCTACCTAACCTACACATAGGTTAATTTTCTCTTATCAAGTAAGTAAGGGAAAGTCGTAAAGCGATATTATAATGAAGACCGTAAAAAGTTCTCCAGCACTATTTGAATTGGGTCATACGATCGATCATGTCAAGGCTGCCTACGACAACCCACAATTATCGTATAATATAAAACCCTAGTTTCTCTATTTACTTTCAAACCTATCGTCAACAACATTCACAGTTTATTTGATTAGTGCTTGACATAAAGCCTACTTTTACTTGACCCCAAGTTAAATTAGACCATTGAATGCTGTGATTTTTTACTTTGTTCTGTTTTCTTGCATTTCACACTTCTATCTATATTAAGATACATTTCGATAGAAAAACCGTACATTGTATATAATAAATCTAAATACACAGTAGCATACAAATGTACAATCCACTACGTTTCCACATGTAACGAACTTAAAAATACAGAGTTGGTAAAATGTAATGAAACGATATTTAAAACAATACAATTATTTCATAATCTTTAAACCTATTTGTTAATACAAACTTAAATAATTCATAACAATTTAACAATTTGAGCAAGCCGCTTAATAATTTGTTATTTAAGGGCAAACACATCATTACCGTTACAATTATTATTGTAAGCTTGAAGCTTTTATATCTACCACACTGTAATTTGGATGAACGGACAACTCAAATTCAGGGCATGAAATCAGGCGTGGAACATTACATTGCTCATTATTTTGTTACAAGTGTGTATCAAGTTTTTCAGAGGGATTTTACAAGCAATATTTGAATTATAGTAGGTTAAATAGGAACAATCAAGTTTGTAAACTTATCCTACGCACTCGTTCTGTGATAATCACCAAATTATTTTACTAAAATTTAACAACCTTTACATTTGCTAGTTACAGTATAAAATAAAAATAGTGTCTTTTAAACAGAGTCTACGACATTTAAATGAACATCGGAAACCAATTTTTTTTTTGGGAATGGCATCTCGCAGGTCAACCTATGAAGTTGTCGTCTGCTTAAGCGGACTTGCCTGTGGTTGCTCTAATAAATTAAGGCCTCCGGTCAGGACTTCGGACACCTAATTATCTGCCTTAAAATATATTGTTGAAGAAGAAAAATCATTTTCAACTTACAACCACGCCAGCTGTCGCAGGAACGTAACATGAATCTCTATCTTCAATGTCCTGTAAGTTTTAATAAAGTCGTAACAGATGGCGTTGCTATAGCGACATTCTGAAAGCTAGTAAAGATAAAGTTTTGTGTCAAAGCAAAGCATTCTTTTAGTAAAGCTTTATGTTTAAGCTTAACTTAGTAACTAGCTTAGTTTTGGTTCTGCAAGCAGAGACAATTATTACTTTTATTTTATTATTCATTAGTCGTGTTTTTTTGTTAGTCTTGTCTACTTTTATTTGATTACTACTTACGTTCCTACAATATACTGTCAGAAATTAAGTGTTAAGCAAAATTACTGAATCTCCGTGTTAGTTATTAATTTCTGATATCTGTTGAATTTCCTACTATTGGTGGTTACTGGTGTTACGCAGATTTGTCAACCATACAGAAACAAAATAATTTGTGTTAAACACTTACGCGCAATTCATTGCATAATATATTTTATGTCGTAACTTTGTAAGTCTGTAAATAAGTCATAAATGATCTTTTTTTATATTATAATAATTTTAAATAAATACCGCATGTTGTTTAAAATTATTGTAACGTATTCTTCTATCCAGATGTATTCATCAAACCAAAGGGTATTTGCATCCTTTGGGGACACTATTAATACGCACTTCTGGTTAAAACGACGCTTTTTATTGCTACGAAGTTTTAAAATAGCAGTGGTCCTACTAATATTTATATTTTTAATGAGAAAGTTTGTATGTTTGGTTGCGTGTTTGTTACTGCTGAACCGATGTTTATTAATGTTGGCACACAAATAGTACATAACCAGCATTAACACCCAAGATACTTTTTATACCGGTAACTGACATGGCTTAGCGACTGTTTTCAATTCTGAAGTCCACGCAGCCAGAAGCTAGTATACCATAAAATAAATGTAGAAACTTTTAAAATAACAAGCAGAAGAGTCAAAGAAGAACGGAATGTGAGTTGCTTCTACTAAGTTACTAGTCCTCCTTTTAACTCTTAGCATGCGTGCGGTGCACATAACACAAGCTGCTAATAACGCTTTCAAGCGCTTGTCTCATATTTACGACAAGTTTAGAGGTAACATTGCCTTCACAGATGCATTTACAAAGTTAAAGCATGAGATAGCGTAACAGGTGGCATACCTACTAACGAAGAATAATATTGTCATTTACCTAGTTACAGTCCTCGAGGTCTAAGCTGAGCGTTGCATGTTGTGTGAGTGCACATATATAGTGTGTGACGTCGGCCTAGAGCGCGATTGGTTTAAACCGGTTTATACAATCGGCCTGAGGCGTTGTGCGTCCCTCCATTGGTGCGAAGCTCAGCTTAGGACTCGCGAATTGTACTAACTTACATAGCATAACAGCCTATAGTGTTCCCACGGCTGGGACACAGGCCTCCTCTCAGTGAGAGGGAGTGGGCCGTAATCCACCACGTGGGTCCAGTGCATGTTAAGATATTGGGTACCCAATAGCAATGAAGGCTGTTCTGGGAAATTTACGAAAATTCATAAAAATTGGGTTTTTAGAATCCCATGAATTTTCGCCTAGGCTTTATGGAGTGCTTCTGTTGCAAACGGTGCACTTCATCACGTCATGAAATGAATACGTCAAATTACAAATTAGCCTGTATTATTTAATAAAAAAGGGTATTTTAATTACTTATAAACAAACATATTTCTAGCATAATCAGCTTATACTGTTCCCACTACACAGGCCTACTCTTGGTGAGAGGGTGTGGGCCGTTATCCACCACGCAGGCCCAGTGCGGGTTGGTAGATGTCACATTGACTTCAAATTTTTGGTTTTCCCTCACCGTTTTGAGAGCATACAGTCTTATTCATAAACGTGTCTTAAATTTTAATCAATTGCTAAGCAAATGTTTAGCCAAATTCTTATTCATAAACGTTGTTTAGCGCTAAGAGTTCGCTAACCAATTGATTAGTAGCTGTCAAATTTAAACACCATCGGTAGCTTGTTAAGAGGATGCTAAGAGGCAAGATGGCGGTTTTTATTTGAGTCAGCTGATCGATTCAATAGGATTATTGTTTGCCTCGAGGTTATTTTGTTCCTAATATCGAGCTGTGCCTTAGTAAATATGGAATTCGACAATCTTTTACGACCTTTCAGAACGACGCAGATTTTTTTAAATAATTTTTAAACGCCAGCGGGAAGTAGACCAAGGAAGACCTACAAAGCTCGTTAAAATCCGTTACGAGAATGATTATCTACATTACATTTTCTTCATTCGAAGTACACATGATGAAAGGATTTATAGGGAAAACTCAAACAGGAGTAGGCTCAGTAGGTTACATCAGGTTTGAAGAGTATGAGTTTGTGAGGAAGCTCATAGGAGATAGTTATTATCAAATGTGTTATCCCATGTGCCCTTAATCTTATGACGCCAGTTCTAAGGCCATATACTATAAGAATAGCCACGTGGCACACAAATAACAAGAGACATTTTGTGGAAACAATTTATTTTGATATTTAATGAAGGAACATTTTTGTTATAAATTCCCTATTTTTGATTTCCAATATTCTTCTTACAAAGTTATGGACTGTGCCATTCTTTTTTCATGCCACTCTCATTTCCCATCAATTCCACGTAGCATCAGCCCTAATGGTCTCCTCCCTCCCCGTCTTTGCGGTTGAGTAGTATTGGTGCTAGGTGCTAATAGTGGCTTTCATAGCAGCAGTCAAACTTGTACCTGTGAACAAGTATAATAATTGTTATTAAAAGACACTATATAATAGACACAAGTACCTACATACATTTCCAAAAGATTATTTTCAAGCTAGGACATGAAAAAAACATAGCTATAATCGGCTACTGATGTTACATAAATTTTACATTCATTTGGTCAGTTTATATTAGTAAGTGTATATTAATTCAGGGATAAATACCTTTTCCAGTTTACTCCAATTATTGGAGCTAATTATTTTCATTGCTACCATGTCAAATACAATGAAATAACGTAATAAATAATAATATTCAAATTAAAATTTTCCGATGTCATTTTTGACATACGTCTAATAAAGTCACGACAGATACAAAAATCGTGGGTTTGACAACTTTATTCTTGAAATTCTGTTTTGTAGTCGACTATTTTGTTTATAATCTGTGCTGAATACATAATTTCACCTCTATTCCGTTTCTTTACTAATCACCCGCTAACTAGCGTTTATAAATAAAGAAAAGTTAAGCATTGATTTAGAGCTAACTAATTGTTTAGCTAAGCAGTGGCTAACTAATGGTTAGCGAGATTTTTATAAATAAGGCTGATAATATCTACATTATCACCATGTAGCATCGTTTAAATTTCACCATAAATCCTCAAGTAAACAAAGCGAATTTTAATTTATTTTCAAGTAAAAAAAAATACACCATTCGAAGCAGCCGAAGCACTCGACTTCCGCAAAACTGTTCCGGCAAGCGAAATCTGTAGAGTCCATTGTTTAGCTCTCAAAACTTCCTCAGCTCACAGGGGTATTGGTACAGAAATGTGTTAAGTACGTACTTTATCCCTACTAAGTATATTACACACTGGTAGGTTTCGACTAGCCATAATTATTTGTGGATTTGAAGTGTATTGATCCTAGAACGAACGCGCGATTAAGCGTAACGTAAATTCGAAAGGTTTTTTAATGGAAGACAACTCTCCTTCAACTTTTTTTTTTGATATGCACAATAAGTATCGTTCATAGATTATATGAGTAAAGTTTTAAGACTTAGTTAATTTTATAATCGTACGAACTTACGTTTCGTTTAGATACTCCGTGCGTTCGTGCTACGGGCCTACCGTTCAGCAGCCTAATTGCGTAACACATTTTCGTAAATGATTTCGACTAATCTGTTTGATTTTGACAGATCAAAATCATTCATTGCGTTATTTACATTGTTGAGCAGGTTTTTTATCGAACTTATGAAGCAATGGATTAGCAATATGTTTCAAAACGATTCACATTCCGATTGATTGTGTATTACGCAATTAAGGTACAGGTAGGTAGGCGGTATTTATGAAGAAAGTACCGTAGCATATCTGATCAGATAAGTTCATCCCGTTCCATTCCATTTTAAATTCATCTCGTAGCATACTCACGCTTATCCGGACTATATGAAAGTCCTTGATGATTTGAGATAGATAAAACATGGATAGATCAGATAGACAGATTCACAACAAAATGGGTGAGGTTGCCACGTTCGCGGTTAACCGCTTTTACACTGCATATACCTATAACTAACATGGACATAACCGTGTTCTTGGTAGGCTCCTTCTATACCTCCTCATAAGCATGGTGGCAGGGGGAAAAAATCGCTGTTTCATCTACAAGCTAAGAATGGAACATCAGTTTTTTTCGTTTGTTAACAACAATTTCAGTGTCGCAAATATGGCGAGGGGGGTAATGGCTGGCTCGTGAACGGGTGCTGCTTGCGGTGACTGGTCGTCTTGCTGACCATGGTTTTGTTATTGATACAGTGATTGTTCTGTTTATTAATTTTACATCGATGGTCCCAGATTATCATTTGTGTATACATAATCCAGCATTGCGTATGTAAACTGTCACGCTCTTTATGACTGGACGCTTAAATTTATGTAAGAGAGGGAGAGAGAGATAAGATATATTTATATGCTCAAACATGTGTACACATACAAAAACAAAATGCATGCAGGATAACATTAAAAATATAAAGTTTCAGACATGTTTGCCACATAATATGATGTACAAATATTTTGAATGATAATGATTTTAAATTATTAATTTCAAGACAAATACTCAGTTACGTGAATCACAATTGCAAACAGTAATAAATTATAAATGTCAATAGTTAAAAAATACAATAAAAAATAATACGAATACAAAAATGCATCAAATTTATGTAAAAAAAAATGTATCTGTCAGAAATTCATTAACACGATATAGTAAGCTTTGTTAACCAGATATGACTTTAGTAGTTTCTTCAAATGTACATTATTAAGCTCGTGTATATTGGCGTGGCTAGCTGACATATGACAAATATTTTAATTCGATGCTCTGTGTCTCGTAATGTTTATTGTTTTGCATACCTACTATTATATAGAATCAAGTTTTTTCTAAGTGAACAGACAGCTGTGCTGCTGGGCAGTATGTTGCGCCACTTCTTATTCCCAGCTTAAGCATTAGTGGTGAAGGGCGGGCGTTTCGGGGGAATGTCTATGTAACTTTGACGTTCGAAAAGTACTGATTCTCAGCTTAATTTGAATAAATGACTTTTGATTTTGAATGTTCAGAATCATGTACTGAATCCGTGATAACAGGTTGGGTGTCAAAATCGCTGCCACCCTGTATGTATCTACATAATTCTGTATCAGTACCTATAGATAATCAATCGTTAAGCAAAAATTGAGACTGACGTCTAATGAGGTCCTAACGAAACCCTTTTCCATCGTCAACTTTTTGCTTACGCTCGAGATTTTCCCTTTTCCTCCAAATTTGTGTAGAAGAGCGAAGGACATAATGTACGTCAATTAATCAACTCAGCGAGCGGCACAGTAGTAAAGTAGGCTTCTGCGCCAATGTGTGGATAAATCAAAGATATTGAAGTAGTGTAAAGCTCGTGTATAAATCACTCGGACATTTTCATTAAGAAAAGAAAATTGACTACGCGATTGTTTTGCGGTGACGTTTTCAAGAATTATCGTTACATTTCTCGGAGTAAATGGAGTCGTACTCTTTAAAAAACATTTTTAATCATGTATTGATTTTAAATTATTGATTGTTACATTTCATTCAAGAATTTAAATCTAATTTACAAGCAACAATAACTTTCAAACTCTATAATTATTATAACGTGAAACACAACAATTGAGTTTGACCCATCTAAATAAGCTTCATTATTTTCCTTTCACAAGGTTTCCCGCTACCCTTCGCTTTTATACAAATCAACAGACATTCCCGTTGAACGCCAACCTTTAAATCCTTTTGTATTTCAAAACATTGTTGTTGAAGCAAAAAAATACAAGCTTTTGAATGACAACCTAATTGGACAATAGAATCGGTTTTCTAAAGGCGCGAGTACACGGTACCTACAGTGGAGTTCAAAATCTTCAAAACCCTCCGGTATTGTTCCGCTACGGGTGTCAAGATACCATCGCAAAACCATATTGTTCCCATATGTCTCACGTCTGCTTTATAAGTTACTTTACAAGCACAAGAAAGCGATAAAAGTTTACGGTACAAGTTTATGAAGGCATAACTTTTATACGCGACAATGAGAATCCATTCTAGTATACAATCGATTTAAAAGATTCTTTCACCATTTACGCCTTGTCTGAATCGATATTAGGTCCGTCTTGTGCACCATCAAATCACACATAATTAACTAAGTAAAACAAAAACCTTTGCTATTCAACAAAGAGGAATATATAGAAAACATTTGTAAAGTTATCTGAGAAAAAAGGTCACCATATATTAGTCGGACTATCAGATTTCACTGACAAAAACCGGGATCAATAGAGCTAGACAAAAGAGTGCTGACAACCTCTACGTCACTGTTATCTTATTTACCTACATATCACCCACAAAATTATGAACAGTTATTGTAGTTTGAACTAATGGTTGCTTTGTGCGTACACAAAGCTTGTAAGGAACTTGTATGTACGATATAGTTTTTATGTAATGTAGAATTACTTTGTCATTTAAACGTAAATTAAATTGGCTAATTACTTTAAAAAGTTGAAAAATAATTGACCACAATTTTCAGCTCGGTTATTTAAGAACAAGATAATGTTAGGTATGCCAATGTGATCTACCTTTGTTTTCTTTTTCATAAAGAATACAAGCAAAAATCTAGTTCGGTATAGAACATATTTTATTGATACGACATGACATTCAGAGTCGTAAACGAAAACACATCAGCCACCCTGTTTATAAAACACGAATATTTAATACCAATCGGTAGTTCATAGTTACAAGTATACTTCTTTTCAAAGGTCAAAGAACGCTTTTGTTTGGATTAAAAATATTGTTGTTCTCCGTGGGAAAATTTGGATTTTCTGTTCTACGAAGCGCGCTGGTTCGTGTGATGAATTGTAAATTTTCTTTAATAAGTGCAATCGTTCTCCATTATTTTGTATGCACGTAAACTGTTTATTCCTTGAGAGAAAATAAAAAGTGGCGTGTTGGAGGAACCGAGCAATATATTCCAGCTCTATATGATATTAACTATGAGAGGTTGCTCACTGCCAATGCCAGTGCATTCGCTGAAGGATATCTACAGTTGCAAATTATTGCGTACGTCTTACGTCTTACTAGCGTTAATATTCCAGACCGGTGACAGCCAGTACCTATGTTTCTGGAAATGAGAGGCTGTCACACTGCATTTAGTATTCAGATTGCCCAGCATCTGAATACGGGTAATACTTAGGTATTTATTGCATGGGAATTTGAAGAAGCTATCTGACGACTTGACAACTGTGCTTATAGAAATATCGGAAATCCAATTTGATCATTCTGATGTGCGAAATTATATTAACGACAGTGCGTATCTGATTGCTCGTCATTCGTTCAACAACCCAAATCCCTCAGTAAGTTGAAACTTGGTATGTAACTCAAGCTCGATCTATAATAATTAGGTACGATGAATTCTATCTCTTTTGCTAGATCCGATTTATCTGCTTAAATGTGGACCTTTCTAGAACGTATGGGATTATCATACTTGTCTACTGTGAAAAATAAATACAATTGTGTACTTGTTTTGAAAATGCTTGTATAAAAAAAGCGGAACTTAGAACCGATATTTTAATCAAAATCACGAGTGTTGTAAAAAGATTCTTATGACGGCTGATGCTGAAATTGGGTATTTCACGCACGGCTTTGCGTCCGTGCGTGAAAAACCCAATTTCTGAAATTACCTACCGCTCTGTTTTTGTCAACCAGCCTTCACTTAGTGATTGCGTGACAAGGGAAGCCCGCTAATCAGTGAAATGTCACTCAAAGCTCAGCACCATATACATGGTGCGTACGTTTTACGATTCTATTTATACATGTTCGATATCCTAACACTGTAAACAGGGCAGGTTTAGAAAAAAAAAAACGTATTTATCCTCAATGTTCAAATCAAGTTTATCCCCATTTTTGTTTCGTGAAAAACGCTGAAACAACGTTAAGAAAACTTTTATCTTCTGACAATTGGACTTATAAGTTGAAATATGTCACGAGCGGGTACTATTACGTTTTATCACTAAGTTTCGAACTTAGTTTACACCGTGCATTCTACGCGGAAACCGGCTTTTCTCGGTATTTTTATTTTTATCTTGTTTCGTGCGACACCCATGTTTCTTTTCTTAAAGTTAAAGTAAAATTCCTTTCTTTATATACCAGTCTTTTGTAACTTGTAAAGGTGACATCAATAAAGTGACGCGTGATTTTTTCGTATAAATTTTTGCCCATTCGTTGTTGTTCGATATGGTAAAACATTATCATCGATGACAAACAAGAAATATGAGTCCGTGTGATGCTAAGTAATTCTTCATGTAAATGTAAATTTTATCCGAACCTCGTGCATCTTTTGGCTTATTTGTTACCGGATATCCAATGCTAATGACCGAATGTTATAAGGGAACGTATGCTTTATATTATATATTTACACATGATTAATATAATATTTTGCTCTATTATTTGATACCTACCCACGATAAGCGTGTTAATTGATGGAGTGGCATATGTTCTTGCGATTGAAAATTCGGTCGCATCTTACTTTACGACTTGGTAAATTAGGAAAACCGTTCGTATTTTTACAGACTAGATTAGTACCATGTCGTCAGCTAAGTAATGTCATTTACTCCAAAGTTCGTAGACCTTCTCTAGCAACAGACGTCTGCCGGTTGATATATATGCTGGACATACGTTAGTTTCGATTACCGCGAGTTTGGCGAATATCCCATACAGTTGAAGCTTTAGCCGCTGCTCGAGGAAGAGCCGTGGCACTCCCCATATCTGAGGAGCAATTCGCGTATTTAATAGAACGTTTGCATTTCAATCCTTAAATTATTCTTCCAAAAATACTATGAATTTATGTAAAAATATATGTAAATGACTTTGGACATTTGGACTTAGAAAAAGTTTATTAATGTTACAGTATGTATATAATCTATCTAGGTCCATTTGAAGAAGTAGACAGTCTTGTATATTCTTGCAAGATCTGTAAATTTTTATATTATCCGCATACATTAAAAACTTAGGATTGATAAAACATTGTTTAATGTCATTAATAAATATAATGAAGAGAAGGGGGCCTTAAATGGATCCTTGCGGTATGCCAGATGTAACAACTATAGGGTCTGACTTGTAGCCATTAACTATGAAAGTCTACCAAAAGCATATCTTGTATAAAAGGTCGCCAAGACATCTCACTGTTCAAAAGTTATCAGGTTTAACAGGTTACCAGGTTACAGCCAAGCCCCTAACTCTACAAGACCTGACTCTAATAACCTTACTTCTTGGTCAAAATGTATGGCTTGACCGTTCCATTGAACTATTGCATGATACAACATTAAAGACCAGTGACTAAATTTCTTACAATTAGTCCATAGGAGTGACTATGCGACGGCCGCGAAACGGCCAAGCCGTATATTTTGACCAAGATGTAACGTTTGTAGTTAAGCCTTGTAGAATTAGAGGCTTGGCTATTCATTAGATTCAATAACTTTTGAACAATGAAAGCATTATGTAAGTCTTGGCAAACGTTTTTACATGTTTTTTTTTTGGTGGGTAACGTCCTAGTACGGAACGCTCTCCACGCCAGTTCAACTCGCACTTAATCGGTTCTTCTTCTTCTCATGGCACTTAATAAGTCCCAAGTCACGCGCAATGCCTGCAGGAATTTCTCTGTAAAAAAAACGAATCACGAAATGGACCTCTATTCATCCACCTCAACAGTACTCGGTATTTTTAAGATCGATGTAATAAATTCAGCCGCGCTAAAAACATATACGACAACGTATAAAGCGCTTTTTATCAATTGGTATGTCAAGTTTTACTGAGACTTTATCAATGCAAGTGACTGTACCTAGCCTGGAAAACATGCGGTATCTACTTTGTTTTAATCTGCTTAACCGGAACGGTAACCCGATATCCAATATGGCACTTATTGTAAATAAGTACCTATTCCGATATTCGGTCACTGACCTGAATTGATGCTGAAACTCTGAATAATTCATAAATACTTTACAAATTCCCGGTTTCTCTGTACTTACTGGAGTATGGGATAGTTATCAAGACAAATATTACAATTTTTTTATTAACGAGATCATTCCCTATTCTGTTTGATTTCACAATTCTAAAGGAAATCAGCTATCCGAGTATCAACCTGTTTGATCGGTCACGAATTTCATGGATTTCTTATGCCAATACAATCACGATGGCCTCTTCTTTGCCAGGAACCACTGTTACACTTATACCTATATCTATCGATGTCATAGATTAAAGTTATTTTTGTAGGTATAAAAGGGTCGTACTTAAAACACGAACTGTGTACTTACAACCGACGTTGATTCCGAACCCCAAGAAGGCGCTATGCCACTTTGCGACGTGATTTCGTGAAATGTATTTTCGCTAAATGCGAAACGCCATTTTATATTACCTCAATATACTAGGGACGACGCTTTGTTGCATCAGACTTGTTTGTAGTTCCTTAGAATATTTGCTTCGGTCTGATTTCGAGTGCGATATAACTTCATATTGAATCATTCCATAGGTTTATCCTTAACTTTATACATCCGAACATATTGCTTACATTGTGCTCTGAGAGTTCATTGAAAATTGCTGCATTCAGTCAGGTTTATCTGATTTATTTCAAGTTATCCCTGGCGAGCAATAAGTTAAGTTGTAGATGTCATGTCTTTGCGGGGATATTGTGAAATATGATAAGATTTAACAGTCGCATCTAAAGACATGCTTTACTGCACAAACATTCATCAAGTGTAGAAACACTGTTTTCAAAGTTTATCCTTACAAGTTACAAAAAACAATATGTAATTTTGTATGACAATCCGTTTTTGCACTAATAACTCGAAAATCACTTTTCGAAATCAGGCAGGCATGTGTTTTTAGGTTCCGTACCCAACGGGAACCTATTACTATGCATAATTTGTATAAAATTGTGTGTACTAAAGGTACACCCTCTCGACGCCAAAATCCACGCCCCTCCCGACCCTTGCCCAGGAGAGTAGTAAGGCCACCAGCACACTACATAAGCCCAAAACCCGATCGCCGTCCTACCGTCCTCGCCGCCGAGGCCCGCCGCGATGCCCAAATACACGCCCCTCCCGACCCTTGCTCGAGCCAGCCCGCGCCGCTGAGCCTGTAGCTTTAAATTCGTGCCTAAATCACTCAAATCCTGATCCAGCTAGTCCCTTGCTGCCCTCTCCCAGCGACGCCCTAAGCCGAGGTTCGTACCCCGAAGGGAGTGCCCTTAGCGTTGTCGCTTAGTTTTTAAGTTAGTACATAAGTTTAAGTCCTGGCTGGAGGCCTTAATTTATTAGGGCAACCACAGGCAAGTCCGTCTAAGCAGACGACAACCTCATAGGTTGACCTGCGAGCTTTTGAAAAAAAGGGTTTGCGGGGTTTTTTGGAGAGTGTATTGTCTGTGGCGAATTTCTGCGGCGGGGGGGAGCAGTGAGCTCAATGATGTTCTTCCACGTGTCCCTCTGATTAGCAGAGGGCACAGTGGAAAAACAAGGGAGATGGGTCGCTCCTGATCGACCGCATGTCTAATGCCGCCGTCGGAGAGGAAGGACACCTCTAAGAATAAAAAACCACCTAATCCTAAGCTTTGAGCGTGGCGAGAGGATGAGTGGCTGGTGGGGGACCAGTCGCTAGCGCTCCAGGGACCGCACCCTTAAAAAGCGGACAAAAACAATAAAAATGGACAACACAGGTGAAAAAATTTTACCCCAGGGCGGTACCAGCTGCTCAGCAGCTGGAGAATCCGCCACGCTACCTTCGGTAGCGTCATGCCCCACGTATTCTGGGGGGGGGCATCAACTGTATCCCGATTGCCAATGGCAACAAGAGCCGAGGAGGCTCCTGTCCCTCAGGGGATGAACAAAAGGAACTCGATGAACAACTGTTCACAAAATTGCCGATCGTGTTGGTCGAGCAGATGGGACAGGCAGTGTCAGATTCTGACACTGCCTCTGACATAATGAGTGTGGTGAGCATTTCGAGCGTAAGCTCAAAGCGCAAGAGCCAAGTGGCCGAAGAAGAGGTGGATGGTGGTCCTGCCAAATTTAGGATGACAGGTTTCTCCTCTAGCGAGGAGAACATATCAGCGCCTATGGGGCCAACGGGCACAAGAGGGCGAGGCCGCGCCAAGAACGCGTCAGCTTCTTCGGCGTCGCGCGACTCTAAGGGACGGTTTCTGAAGCGCCCCGACACGCCGGTTCCTGTGGAGCCCGACTCCGAGCCCGTGGTGGAGGACCAAAGCGGAGGCTCAACTACGTCCCTGTTGGGTTCCAACAGAGCTGAGGCGAGTGCTGCTAAGAGGGCCCAGCAAAAGACTGTTGCGGCTGACGAGGTCACTGAGTTGGCTCGACAGGCCCGAGAGCGGCGCTCTGCTCGCATGGCAGCCGGGGAAAGCGTGACGGGGGTGGCGCTCAGTCGCCAGGTTTTGGACGGCGTGGATGTCGTCCTGAAGGTGGCCACCAAATCTGGCAACCTGAAGGGCACATTCACGCGTGCTTTGAAGGAGGCGGCTGAGGGAATAAAGGAGGCGGTTGAGGTCCTCCTTAATCGCACGAGTACGGAGGAGACGGCGAAGTTATGGGAGGAGAATAGCCGTCTCCGATCCGAGTTGGAGGACGTCAAGCGGCAGTTCGCCGCCCAGAGGGTATTACCCGCTGCCAACAGCTCCTCTTCCGTCGCGGCTCTGTCGTCGGCCCCATCACCGGTCCCGTCATCGACACCTGCACTAGCGGATGCGGAGATAGAGAAAATCGCGCGCATCTGCATGATGCAGTGTGGACAGATGGTGGGTGCCCGCTTGGAGGCCATCGAGGAGAGGCTCCTCCCAGCGGTGAATCTCCGCCCACCGCTCGCTGCGGACAAGCGGAGGAAGGAGGGGCCCATCAAGCAGGGGCCAATAACCGCGGCGGTTGGATCAAGTGGGTCTGGGAAGGGGACCGAAAAGCCCGCGGAGGGTACGTCTGTGCCCACTTCCCGGGCGACAGCGCCACCGGCGGCCTCGCTCGCGCCTTCCACAGAGACATGGGCGACGGTCGTCAAGAAGGGCCGGCGTCGCGGGAAGAAGAAGGCGCCACTAGCACCCGCTGGAGCACCGGCACCAGCATCGGCTCCTAAGAAGGCCCAGGGACCGCCTAAGGTCAGAGCCCCACGCTCCGCAGCTGTAGTTATTACACTGCAGCCCGGAGCCGTCGAACGGGGCATTACCTACAAGGCGGTCCTAGCGCAGGCGAAAGCCAAAGTCGCGTTCCCCGACCTTGGCACACCGTCCGGCTTCAGATTGAGGCCGGCGATTACGGGGGCGCGGCTGCTCGAGGTGTCGGGTGCCTCTAGCGGGGAAAAGGCGGACATCCTGGCCACCAAGCTGAGGGAGGTCCTCAACCCGGAGGACGTCCGGGTGTCCAGGCCCATGAAGACCGCTGAGCTGCGCGTCGATGGCCTGGACGACTCGACGACCCCGGCTGAGGTCGTGGTGGCCGTCGCCCGAGTCGGCGGATGTCCGCCAGGAGACGTGCGGACGGGCGACATACGCGCCGACGCTTCCGGACTCGGCACGATTTGGGTGCGGTGCCCGGTGGCGGCGACGATTAAGGTCGCTGACGGTGGGCGTCTGTTGGTGGGGTGGATTGCGGCGAGGGTGAAGATGCTGCAGCCCAGGGCCTTGCGGTGCTACCGGTGCCTGGACATGGGGCATGTTAAGGCGCGGTGCACCGCCGCAATTGACCGCAGCGAGCAGTGCTATCGCTGCGCCCAGCCCGGACATAAGGCGGCCCAGTGCTCCGCGGCGCCAAACTGCAGCCTCTGTACAGCTGCAGGGAGGCCCGCTGGGCACAGAGCGGGCGGTAAGGCCTGTGGCGCGCCCACCAAAAAGAAGAAGAGAGGGTCTGCCAGGGCTGCCGGTGGCCCTCAACCTGGCTGCCCTCCGGCCGACTCTCGGCCTGAGAATGGTGCAGAGGGGGGGATGGACTGCGCATAAATGGCGCTGTTCCGTCTCCTCCAGAGCAATATCAACCACTGTGCCAGAGCTCAGGATCTCTTGCTCCAGAGCATGGCAGAGTGGTCGATTCACGTGGCCGTGGTCGCCGAGCCGTACTGGATCCCGCCCAGGGATAACTGGGTGGGAGATCTGGACGGTTTGGTGGCCATCATTGGCGGGGCTCTCGTCAGCCCGTCTCGGGGGCACGGCTGGGTAGCCGCCCTCGCAGATGGCGTTGGCGTCGTTGGGGCGTATTTTTCGCCCAACAAGAGTCTCGCCGACTTCGAGAGGTTCCTTGTCGAGTTGGGTGCCGTCGTGGGCCAGCTCCATCCTCGCCCGGTGCTGTTGCTCGGGGATCTCAACGCCAAGTCTGCGGCGTGGGGATCCCCGGTGACCGATGCTAAGGGTGAGGCATTGGAGGAGTGGGCGATCACAACTGGCCTGGTCGTCCTGAACCGGGACTCGGTCTACACGTGCGTGCGGCAGCGGGGCGGGTCCATAGTGGTCGTGTCGTTCGCAAGCCCTGCTGTCGCGAGCCGTGTCCGCGACTGGCGTGTCGCCGCGGAGGTGGAGACGTTGTCGGATCACCGATATATCCGATTCGACGTCTCCGCCCAGACCGCTGGCGGCCGCAGAACATCAGTCCCGCGTTCGGACGGCCCGCGCTGGGCGCGTTAGCGCATCGACAGGGAGCTTCTCGAGGAGGCAGCCATTGCTCAGGCCTGGTTCCGGGGGTCGGCAACGACCGGACCCGATGACGTCGAGCTGGAGGCGCTGTGGTTCCGCGGGGCAATGACGCAAATATGCGACGCGTCCATGCCCCGCGCCCACGCACAGGGTGCAAGGCGCCAGGTGTACTGGTGGTCCGCCGAGATCGCGCAGCTGTGCGTCGCATGCGTGGCGGTGAGACGAAGAAGCCGCGCTGTACGAGGTGTGCCGCGCGGCAAAGGAGACTCTGTGTCTGGCCATCGGCGAGGCGAGGACGCGAGCCAGGGAAGAGATGTTGGAGACTCTAGACGGGGATCCGATGGGGCGCCCGTATAAAGCGGTTCGAGGGAAACTTCGAGCCGCGGCGCCTCCAATTACGGAGAGTCTCCAACCCGAGCTGCTGGAGGAGGTAGTCGCAGCCCTCTTCCCGGCAAGAGCGGAGCATACCCCGCCGCCGATGGCTTTGCCCACAGCCGCAGGGTATACAGAGGAGAACGCCATCAGCGTCCCAGAGGTGACACAGGCAGAGATGGGGGCGGCCGTGATGCGGCTCCGGGCCAAGAACGTAGCTCCGGGGCCCGACGGGATTCACGGCGTAGCGCTAGCCCTCGCTCTGAAAGAGCTTGAGCCCCAGCTAAGAGGACTCTTCACAGCGTGCCTTGAGCGGGGCCAGTTTCCCACTTTATGGAAAACAGGTCGCTTGGTCCTGCTCAGGAAGGCGGGGCGCCCTGCCGACTCGCCGTCTGCGTACCGGCCCATAGTGTTGCTCGACGAGGTGGGCAAGCTGTTCGAGCGCATACTCGCAGCCCGCCTCGTCGGCCACTTGTGCAGAGAGGGGCCGAACCTCGACGAGAGCCAGTTCGGCTTTCGGCATGGGCGCTCTACCATCCACGGTGTGTCGAGGGTGAGAGTCCTGGCGGAGGAAACAGTGTCCCGGGGCGGGGTGGTGGTGGCGGTGTCCTTGGACATCTCCAACGCCTTCAACACCCTGCCCTGGAGCTGCATACGGGAGGCACTGCGTTATCATCGGGTGCCTCTCTACCTACGCCGCATCGTTGGGGCTTATCTGGCGGGGAGGTGTGTCACCTACATGGGACGTGATGGCGGAAAGTGTCGTGCGGTGTTCCACAGGGATCGGTCGTGGGACCGCTCCTGTGGAACATCGGGTACGACTGGGTGCTGAGGGGCGAGCTCCCGCCGGGCGCCGACCTGACGTGTTACGTGGACGACACGCTGGTCACGGCCCGGGGGAGTTCGCACAGGGAGGCAGCGTTGCTCGCGACGGCGGTGGTCTCACTCACGGTGAGCCGCATACGGCGCCTCGGCCTGGAGGTGGCCCTCAACAAGTCGGAGGCCATGGTGTTTCATGGCCCCCGGCGGGCGCCGCCGGCCGGATCACACATTGTGGTCGGGGGGGTCCGGATCGCTGTTGAGCACACCATGAAATATCTGGGATTGGTGCTCGACAGCCGGTGGGACTTCGGACCCCACTTCCGGCGGCTGGCGCCCAAGTTGTTGGGCGCGGCCGGGGCACTGGCAACGCTGCTTCCCAATCTGGGGGGCCCGAGCGCCGCCTGTAGGCAGCTCTACATGGGGATCGTGCGATCCATGGCGCTCTACGGAGCGCCGATCTGGGCGGCTGACCTGACGGCCGGCAGCATAGCTATCCTGCGCAAGCCGCAGCGGGCGATGGCCGTCAGAGTCATTCGGGGGTATCGCACGATCTCCTTCGAGGCGGGTTGTGCACTGGCCGGATCACCGCCCTGGGACCTGGAGGCGAAGGTGCTCGCGTCACTGTACCGGTGGCGCGAGGCAGCGCGGGAGCGGGGCGAGCGACCGATGCAGCAACATATCGAGCAGCATCGGTTGCAGCTCCGCGAGCTCCTGGTGGCGGAATGGCGGGTGAGGCTTTCACGCCCTACCGCCGGCCTCAGCACCATCGAGGCGATCCGGCCAGTGCTCGACCGCTGGCTCG
This sequence comes from Dasypolia templi, assembly GCA_963555695.1. Taxonomy (NCBI): domain Eukaryota; kingdom Metazoa; phylum Arthropoda; class Insecta; order Lepidoptera; family Noctuidae; genus Dasypolia; species Dasypolia templi. Next base: position 18,459,890 of record OY743146.1, on the reverse strand, counting down.
GGAGAAGGCACGGCTCCCTGACGTTTCGGGCGACGCAGGTGCTCTCGGGGCATGGTTGCTTCGGGAAGTACCTGTGTCGCATAAACAGGGAGCCGGACGCCCGGTGTCACCACTGCGTCGACTGCCGGGAGGACACGGCGTGGCACACGCTGGCAGAGTGTGCCGCTTGGGAGGAGCCGCGCCGTGCCCTCGTCACCGAAGTAGGCAACGACCTGTCGCTGCCGGCCGTCGTGAACGCGATGGTCGGCGGCACAGAGTCCTGGGACGCAGTGGTCTCCTTTTGCGAAGCGGTTATCTGGGGCCCGTCCAACTCACTGCCTCGCCCTGAAGGGGTTCGGCGGGTGTGATTGGGTCAACACCACATTCGGCTTCGTTGGCACCGTAAGGTTTCAACCGAGGACCACGAAACTGTGGTTTTACCCAGAAGGGGCCTAGTGAAGCTACTCACGAAAGTCTGTTAAAGAAAAGAGATTTGCCTTGAAAAAGACACTTTTTGTTTGATTAAAATCAAATCAATTACTTGATTTGATTTTAAGTCGGAGTAGTCGAGCGTCGAGTCTCAGCAGGGCCGGTTAGATATTAAGTCTCTTAGTTTGTTTTATTTTGTTTGTGTTATCCTTTTATTGTGTGTTCTGTTTTAGTGTTTACTCCACATTTGTACTTATTTTTTATATTTTTTTATGTCCATGCAGTTTCAATTTCAGACCATTGTGAGCCATCCGTCTGTCACAGGTCTGTATCTTTTGAACCGTAATAGGTAGACACTAGATTTTTTTTATAGAGTGTGTACCTACTACTATGGCCGCTATGACAATAACTAATAGAACGTAGTGTATTTAAGACAAAAATTGTGTTAAATACTGTACGATGGTTCGGAACTCTTCGTATGCGAGTTCAACTCGCACTTGGCCGCTCTTTTGTTTTAGTGAATTATCCTGTGCTGGTCAGTTAATGTTTTAGTATGACACAAAATAACTATGTAAGAAAGTTCAAACGGGCAATGTCGGGGTTACAGCTAGTACAATATATGACAATAAATCAGTTATACCCAAAATACTAACACATTCTCGAAAATTCTAAGAACATGACGGATCGTTAATGCAACATGGCGGAATCTAAACTAGGTAAGTATAAAGATCGACATTATATAAAAAGTCCGTTTTAATTTTACGACAAGTAATAAAAGTCTAATTTTTATTTAATACCAATTAAATAAATAGGTGTGTGGTATCATTCCCATTGAGACAGGTTACAATCAGTTCGTTGAACCTGACGGGAAATTCCCGTATTTTTAAAAACGTTTGCCTTCTCATATCTGTCAAAAACACGATCAATTTAGAGATGAGATTGCGATTTGAATTAGAACGTTTATTTTTTAAGTTTTTTAAGGTGACTTCATGGTTTTCGATTCAACATCATCTTGCCAAATTAATCAATTTAATATCCCAAACCTTTTTCGGAGGGGTTTAATAGATAAATGATAACATTGTTCGTTGTTTTATTAGCAAGATTATAAGTTAGTTTTGGTAAAAGCTCTTTGGATTGCAGATTGGAGAGCAGTTTGATAATTTCAGAACACTAAAAATAGGTACCTACCACCTACATATTTATATTCTAAAGTATATCTAATGGTACTTTCAAAGCTTATTTCCAGATTATGGAGTTTGGTCTCCAGGTCACGTTTAATATGGGTTATATGGTAGAAAATTCTCCATAGTGGTCGTGGTTGGAACAGTTGGAACAATGCCCAATAAGAGCAGTATGCGGTGCCAGCAATGTACATATTGAAACTTTATGCTCTCATTAGGACAACAACAAGTATGACAATTATTTTTACGCTGTTGCGGTGTTACTCTCCTTCGACAGTTATTTTACCTCTGATTTCGCATTACCGTCTAATTCAAATTAATCTTTATTTTCGTTACTATAAGGTTGCTATTGGGCTTGTGCTGTTAGAAGTGATATAACTGTGCAAGGACTTTAATTCAATGCGTTTGTGTCTTTCTCTCAGGCGCAAGATTAGCAACTCGTCAACAGCGTTTGGAGATCCTGCAGTTAAAACCTATCTCCGCCTTATATATTGTTAGCCGATGAGTGGCGATTTTATGAATTTAAATCCGTAATTAAAAGTTACGTTTACTTTAATCTTCGTCGTAGCAAATGATATACCATGCCAATGTGTTTTCGTCTTGTTGTGATAATTGTATATCATTCTAATTCCTTACACACTGAACAGAACTATTTCATTTACACTTAACAGCTTAGATTGGTCCTTCAAGACGACGTATTTGAGAACACCACACTGTCTTAAACTCCAAGGTCATTAAGTGTGAAAGACGTGACATTTAGCCGATGTGTCCATCGCTGTGTGCGCACAATCCGTGCCCTATCACGTGCTCCAGTTTGGACACCGGCCAAACGTTAAGATAAAGCCTACTTTGACGTCATGTATACGTATATATCGTCACGACTGTTTCGACTGTAGGGCTAGTAGAACTACTAGTATTGAATGGGTCATTAAACTTGCTTTGATTGATTAAATAGCCAGGTTAGGTCCTCTAACGGTAATTGAAACATTATGAAAACTATCTCCGTCTGATAAACTGCAAAATCTTAAGAGTGTCTAGAAGCATACCAAATTTAATCAAATCATATCGTTTATTTTCTTTGCACCATTTATATGTAATCAAAAATAAATTATCGAACATCTAAGAACGTTTCCCAATGCAAAATTTTACTGTGCGTTAAATAATTTAAATTGATGGCAAACTTACACTATTTCACTCAGCACATAACACTTCTTCCACAAATAATTCGTAGGTATATATAACTCGTCTGCTCGGCGTTTGAATGTTACTGCAGGGATACAGCAGAATATCAGTGTCAGATAAATTTTTCTGACACATGTTGAGCTGGACTCCCATTTGGTGCAACTAGGAGACATACACCGCACTTGGGTGTTCTTTATCTTAATTTAACATTAATTTACTTATCAGTGCTTTCTGTAAAAAACACACACGTATTTATTTTTTCATAAACTCGGTCGGTGTTTTTATTTATGTGTACATAAGTCATGTTGCCGCGTTCTTTCTTTTTAAAGTGTTTATATAAATTGTGTATTGGCACCACCTCGATGAATTGTGCGTGCATATATTTATTTGTAATTAGCGTTTCTAATTTATTTGTGCTTTTGACTGTTGTGCTTTTTCTGTGTTGCAATACGTCAAAAAAAATGTTTTAGGTAGGTATGCTAGAAGAATCTGTTGGGGTTTGAATGACATTGACACGGGCTTTATTGGCAAGTTGTACATACTAGTTCCATGGTTGTCAAATATTGTATGGTATTTACAAACCAAATGACGTCGTTGGTTCCGATTTTGGCCATGCGCCAAAAATACCTTGTGGCGTTGGAGTCAAAGCACTTGCCTGTAACTATAGCCATGAAGCACTAATAATTTAAGTACTTAGGTTTCTAACGCGGAAACATACGGTAAAGTGGGTAGTATCAAACTTAACTAAGTAAACCTTGCACTATCTCATGACGTAGTAGATGCTCACTGCAGAGCTTAGACCAAGACAAGTCAAAGGACTGTTATAATCATAATGTATGGTGGCAGCCAAAGTGTGCTGTACCACAGTTTATCGTTATTAGCAGACAGGAAGACTTTGCTGGTTATGATTTACACTTAATTCTATAATATTATAAAGTTGTAACACTGAGTTTAATATAAAATGGGAAACATTAAACTGATCCTCTAAAAACTTATTGACTAACTTTTCGCACAGTTGGTCGCAGTAACTAAGCTAGGGTACCCCGACAAAATGTGTAGGGTTAGGTTAGACCCAAGTCCAGCGATGCGAGTGGTGCCATGTCATCGACCGGCGAGCGCTATATCTAAGTTGGTCGCAGTTGGCGGCTGGTTTATATTTGTAGGACCCCAAAATTTTAAAACTTGAGGCGCACTTTAGTGTTCACTATTATATTTAGTAAAGCAAAATGAGAATGATTTATAGTTCAATTAAATACGGTCGCTTACTTCATTGCTGAAGGTCGTGCCCCTGAAAAGCCTTTTGTATGGACGAAGTTCTTCCACTTCGTTCGGTTCTCGGCTTCTCTCAGGGTGGTCGTGACAGAGAGTCCCGTGAGGGCGGTTACTTGGTGTGACCAGCAATTAGGAGACCGGCTGCTAGGTCTCCCGTTTATCTTGCCCATTCCCACCAACTTTTCAAGGTTATCTGGTTCCCGACGGGCAATGTGACCAAAGAATCCTTTGGTAACAAATCGTGGAAAGTCTATCTCTGATTCCCTCGACCGTAGGGAAACTTAACCAAAGTTGATCGAGGATAGATTCGTTCGTTCTCTTGGCTGTCCATGGTATGTGGAAATTTTTTCGCCAACACAATCTCAAAAGCTTCTATCTTTTTCCGATCTATTGCCCGAATCGTCCACGACTCTGAGCCGTAAAGAAATATCGAGAAAACCAGTGTCCGGTCTAGTCTCATCTTGGTGACATTAGAGACCTTTCTGTCCTGCCAAATACGTGCAAGCTTACTCATCGCAGCTTTGTCCATTTCTCTTAATCTCTCTTTCGCTTCCTCTCTAGTCAGTAAGAAGCGATCCAAGGAATATAAACTCGCTGACAAATTCTAGATCTGCGAGTTCTCCTGTTCTGTTTTAATTCTTCTGTTTTGTTGTATAGTTGACCTGTTCTGTCGATTCACACAATGGTGACACCCGGGCGTTTCCTCCCACCTTATGTGAAACACGAATCTCCCGAAACAACCGTGAACGAAGGTAATGACGCCGTGGCGCCGTTCCAACCATTCTTCAAAGAGGGGACTTATCACCGCTATTGTTGCATGCCCTCTGTCGATGAGCCTGACTTTTGTCTTCGACTTATTAATGGTGAGACCAACTAGTCCACTCTCGCAATCTACTCTGCGAACCAGGTCAGCTAGCTCCTTCACTGAAGATGCAAAGAGTGTAGTGTCGTCTGCATATCTCAGGTTGCTGAGCTTTATTTCTCCGACAGAGACGCCTCCCTCCAATTCTTCTAAGGCTTTCCTCATTACGTATTCACCCTTTATGCTTAAAAGAATAGGATAAAGAATACACCCCTGTTCACATTCACAATCTATTCTTTTGTGCCTCGTGCTTTCACAAAACCTGCCTGTTCACTGGGTATCTGACACTAAAGGTACGGTTGTATTCGTCCGTTGATTACATAAAGCATTATCTTGCTAGCATGAGATAAAATTGCGACTGTCCGGTAGTTCCCGCACGTTCTTGTTGAGACTTTATTTTGCAGAGGAATTAGTAGAGACTCTTTCCACCATCTGCCTGTTTACCAGACTTGATTGTATAGGTCAAGCATTACCTTCACACCTTGATCTCCTAGGTATTTAAGCTTTTCAGCAAACAAAAATTTGAGCTTGTGCAGTTGCACCTCGGATTTCAGATTCGAGGATGTCGGGTTCTATGCATTGCTTATCTACAATCGAGGTACTTGAAGCGCGAACTGCAGGGTATTTATAGGCTTTCACAGTATGATCTCCATGTTTCTTTAATTTGATCTATCTTGGGCAACAGTTTTCCTTCCTCATTTTCAATGGCCCATGTTCTCGGCTGGAATTCTCGAGTGAAACTCTTTATTTTCAGGAAGAGATCTCTTATCTGAAGTTTTTGCGCATGAGTTCTTTTGTCCTGGATTCAGTTTGTCCACAGAAAATATAAAAGCTACAAGCTTTTAATTTTCTATAGATTGAAATTTAAAACATTTCGTTTTTCCTGAATTTTCCAATTTTCTCGCCCCCTTTTATGGTTTTCTTTTCATAAGAACCGGATTTAGACTATCATACAACATTTTGCAAAACAATATTGTCAAATAGGTCCAGCTTTTCTGTAGTGATGCGCAAACCCAAGAACAGCGTTTCATTTTATTATATCGAATATGTGTCTAACCGATATCTGTCCAGTAAATAGCACGACATAATACAGGGGGCGATAGCTTGGGTCAATACCTACCAAAATAACAAAATATATGTTCAGCAAAATCTTACAGATTTACAGTTTTACAAAAAGTTCCGAAATATCGAAAGATCTCTTCCTTGAAACAGATTTTTAAGCTATTAATTTTTTTTTTGCACCAAATTATTCGTTAACTATTAAAAAACAAGAATGTTTTCAAGAAACAGTATTTTTTGTTTAAATTTTCACAGAACGAAACACGAACGGATATTTTTGTAAAACTCTAAATCCGTAAGATTTTGCTGAACATATATTGTGTTGCTTTGGTAGGTATTGACTCAAGCTATCACCCCTGGCAGTATGTCGTGCTATTTACTGGACACCCTGTATGTATTTTCTACCAACCCCAAATCTGACGAAAGGTTTCATCTAAACAAGCTTGACTAAAATAATAAAAATAGGTTATTTACATTCCTCAAGACAGAATCCGGAGTTGTGAAGTTGATGGCAGAACCAAACTTCAGTCAAGCCTTTCGTGGAAGGGCCGTCTATGAATGGACCAACGAAACCCACTTTATTTTCTACTAAGTATCAATGGGGTTTCGTCTATCAATAATAATCATTATCTCGATGGAACTCGTTAGCATATTAGTTTTAGATTTTAGGCAATTCTAAAATGATTTTAGAATCCATTATATTTATTTTAATTTCTTGAGCCATATTGACAGTATCGTTTTACATATAGTGCAACCCGCTGCCTATTATATTCTACCTTAAAAATAATTGTGGATCGCGTCATAAACTTTTCATTTTCACCTTCACTGTATTATATCCTAAAGATTCAATACAGTGAAGGTTAAGTTATTCTTTATTTTATGGACTCGACGTGAGTGTATCTTTTTTATTACCTACTATCGAGGCGCAGGATTTATTTGAAAGAGTTTTAAGAAAAGGAATTTTATTGAAATGCACTGAAATCTATTAATACGAAAATAATATAGAATCTATCTAAAACACGTTTCATCGATTCCGTGACATTGTCCGTTATTGAAGACTGCATAGAAAAACGAACAGCGAAAAAAAAACTTAGTAAATCAAGTTCATATATAGGGCAGCAAGATAAGTAGAAAATATACCTACGTATCAATCTGCATTATTCAAAAAACAAATGCCTATTAAAACTAGAAGAGTTTATTGAATTAATGCGACCTTGTCCGATAACCTACAAGTGCTGATTTCAGATAAAGATTTAAGAAAGAATTGTAAAAGGTCAACTGGACGAGTGAACTTTAAATTTTATGGAAATCACTTCTTTATGTAAACATCTTCTTTCGTCAGTGTAGCAATATTTTGTGAAATGTTCTCGAAATTGAATGACATCTATGATTTTGACGCCTTCAACCATCACTTGAGGATGTTACGAGCATGTTTGCAGATAAAAACATTCACCGAATCGTAGGAATGGCAGACACAATTAGGTTTCTTTATGTCGAAATATAATGTCCGTATGGCTCAAACCTAACAAGAACGCGCGGATATACGTAACGTATAATCGAATCGGCTTTAAAATTAATAATACTCGTTCAGCACACAATATTTACTTAGTTTTAAGACTTTATTCATACTTACGGGTGGATGTTTATCATGCTTGACGAAAAATTTAAACCAAAATACTATGGAAAAATTGTATTTTCGATTCAAAAATCGTTAGAATCGAGGGACAAGGGAATGGTTTATTTATATCTAAATAAGGTATCTGTTTTATTATGTTATTATTTATTACCATTTCTGTTTATTTTGTAGATGGTGGAACGGGAATAGGTACCGGAAGAAAAGATATGTAGGTCTAGGTGTTTCTCTTACTATCTCGTCCTTCCATCCTTCGTACCAGTATGTGGTGCCAACGCTACGAGTCTATTAAGGCAACAAATTATCACGGTACTTCCGAGTGGCAAGCTATCGTAGTGCCACAATTTATTATATGCAGTGCAGCTATCTTCAACGTTTACGTGACTGCGGTACTAGAACATGAACTCCGCCCGCGAAAATCCAATGGTAACTTTGAGATAATCAGAGAGAGAACCTACCGAAATACCCATGAATTACATTTAGATAGAAAGTGAATTTTAGGGTGAAAGTCTTCAAGATATCAGAAATTAAATAGCTATCTTAATGAAAGGATATCATTTCCATCATGAAATCTCTCGGCATGATCTAAAGGAATTAAAGCGGACCAAATGAAATTAAGCCCATAAAATATATCATATCGTGATGCTAAAAGAGACGTGCCGTATTTGTTAATAAATCCACGCTCTACCTTAACTTTTTAAATATGTTAAGCAAATTAATTTGTCCAAATTTAGAAGACGGTGTACTGTATTTTATTTACACGGTGAACAAAATTGTACCTTACCTACACAACAAAAGTGTTCAGTTTTCTTTGTGTTTATGTTGTGCGTACGTATGAGGCTCATGCCGACAGCCCATTCCACTGAGACGATATTCAACCCTACGCTCTCAGGATTCGTTAGGCGAGACCGCGCTAAGTGCTTAAAACAAACTTAAGTTATTACGATTTTGTGTAATGTAAGGAGCAAATGGTTTGTAAAAATAAGTTATTTTTTTAGAATACGGTTTTATAAAATTTATTTCTTCAGAATACATCTCTTTACAGCTAAAATAAGGTGATATATTTTCATTCTAGTCACCATCATGAGCTTACTTATTCGAGATGAAAGACTGTTTGTATCCACAGTTTTAACTTTATTGCTCACTATTTATTACCATTAAGAAATTCACATTTTAAAATCACATGAATATCGTAATACAATCATATTTATTAACTTATTTATCAACATTGGTCCATTTAAATTCACAGAAGTCTGTCGTTGCATTTAAGAAGGGTTTGAATGTGTCCTCGAACTCTTGCCACGAACATACTCCTTTCTTGCACAGATCTAATAAAGGTTTTTCATTCCAATAAAATGCGACTTTATAATCATAGTCGTCCTCTGCATTACTACTGCATCTGAAAGCAGAAATACCTACATTGAGTATGTAGTGATACATGATTTTATTTCTGTAAGTAGGTTAATACAAACACGGCGTTTCCTATCTGACTACTATGAGAAGAAAGGCCGAAACGAACTAATAGGTCTCTTTTAAAGTAGCTCGGTGTCTGAAATGGTCTTTTATCCAAAGAACCACACAGATTGAGTGGACCTGTCCAGTCAGTTAATGCATTTGTCAGTAATCATTGAGCTCAGAACTAAAGGAGCTCAACAATTCGACGAGCAATACCAAAGAAAGAACATTTGGGTGGGTGGCATAAATTACTCAAGCTGCCAGACCATGATTAAAACTAACAGGAAAAAAGACAAAAGACAAAAAAAATATACAAAAGCCCACATTGTCTTTACATTCACAATAACTAAAATATTTATAATACTTTACAAAGAAAAAATTCATGTCATTGTATTTCGTAAATTTAGTTTATTATGTAGTGTCGTGATGGCCCAGTCGTTAAGACCTCGCCTCTCACGCAAGATACTGTGGGTTCGAATTCGGGCAATTTCATATGTGACTTTTTCAAATCATTTGTACTTTTTAAGGTTTATCTTGGACATTACTGACATTGGTGGACGAAAAACATCGTGAAGAAACTTGGATAAATTTTCAACCAATGCGCAAACTGTACCAATGAATATGGATTCAGCGCATGATTCTAGACCGGCTAGCGTATACATTTTTCGTCTGGTACCAAAAACATAACTGCTTATGTATTTTTCTATGAAACAGCAATTTTTCAACTAATAACAGACGAAAAAAATCCGACGGGTCTAGCATCATTATAGGCTGAATTCATAGTTACAGTTAAAGAGCTGTCAGTGTCATTATTTTCTGTGGAATTTTGACACTGACAGCTCTTGATCGATGTGCCGCGTGCAAGCGTGGTGATCAATGAATTTGTCATTAAACGTAAAGAGTCACAGTTTTTGGTCAACCCTGATTGTGGAAACTACACGTTCACAGTTTTTGTTCAACCCTGTTGTGGCAAAATTTGTAATGCTGCTGCCGCTGTCAGTTTAGTCATTGAATGACCTCGTATATCGTTGCAAAAACAAAACAACCGAATAATTACTCAATAAGTACCTACACTGTAAAAGAGCCTTAAAAACACGATACATAAGAACCTAACAGGATAACGTGAAGGTCAATTTAGAAGACCTGTCAGTACACTAATTATCCGCCGATTATAATAATAATCTTAGGTTTCACTTATTTTCCTTGCAACATACCTGTTTAAAACAGCAATCAAGTAACTAGCGAACGTCGATAAAAATGTTGACCTCATTTTTCTATGTATATCTCTATATGCTCCTATAAGTGAGTTCTCGTCCTTATAAAGATTAAGCGCAACTAATATCATATCCATCATCGTGGCATGAGTGAAATAAGACACGATTTTCTTGCCGTTTCCCTTCTTGGCTTGTTCGAAGTTTCTTAGCAAATCAGCTAAAGGAATCTGGCCAAACAATTTGCTATAATGCATTACTCCATAACTGTTTCTATAGTAATGTCTCAGGTCGTCAATGTATTCGAGAACTTGAAGGTCTTCAACAGCGAATACAGCACACCACGGACTAGGCGTGTTGGTAATTCCGTCCCAGTTGTAGCGACATAAGTCGTACATGGAAGTGATGTTTTCGTTTGAGAAAGTAAAGTTGAAGCCTAACTTTCTTTCGACTCGTTCTTTCATCTGAAAATCAAAGCATTTTTTACGTTTTCATTGGGTGATGGTGAAGGAAACCAGTGCAGTCTTAGATCTTCAAGAGAAAGATTACTTGTTTCTTCCCGGGTTTGGCCATCATTTGGAAGAGAGCGCTAGAGCCTTTGTTGAAGGTCTTAACCACAAAAACTTGGCTATAGAAAATTAAACGAATCATTACCAGATTGTAGTAGTAAGTTGAAGTTAGTGGCATAAAATTAATCTGTAGTGCTATTCTGTAACCATCTTATCGTGACAACGTAGGCGAAGTGAGCGTGGAGTAAGCCCGCAGTGGCAGTGATGCTAAGGATTGACCAAGACGGGATGACACTGACAGCTCACTCCACGCAAGTCATCACGCTGAGATATTTACAGAATTGACGTGCTGTTAAATCAATTGCGATATTTTGTATGTTGTTACTGTATTATGAAAACTTTCTCCGTCTGATAAACTGCAAAATCTTAATAGTGTCTAAAAGCATACCAAATTTAATGAAATCATATCGTTTAATTTAATTACACAATTTATATGTTATCAAAAATAAATTATCGAACATCTAAGAACGTTTCCCAATGCAAAATTTTACTGTGCGTTAAATAACTTAAATTGTTGGAAAACTTACACCATTTCACTCAGCACATAATACTTCTTCCACAAATAATTCGCATATATAACTCTGCTCGGCGTTTGAATGTTACTGCAGGGATACAGCAGAATATCAGTGTTATAAGGATTCTTCCAATGAAACCACTCGTAAACCAGTATACTAGCAGCTGTAATTTATTGTTCACTTCACAAACAAAATCACACTTTAACAAATTACACAGAAATACTAATATTACAATGACGACTGAGTACTAGGTACGACCGCCCGATATCGGTTCCGTGATGGAAGCCGACCGTGCAAGTCAGAGAGCGCTCAACTGCCCGAAACCGTTCCGAAGGAAGCGTGTCCGTGCGAGCCGAACTGGTAAATGCTCGGAGCTATATCGCGGCGCCCCCGTAAGGGGGCGTTGCGTGCGGTGCCGGGGCTTCACCCCCTGACCGCGGAAGCCATACGGCGACCCGTAAATACGGGCCTCTCATTTGGTCAGCATCATTGGCAATGGGTTTTTCGGGCGCGCGCGGGCAACGCGCGCCCGTGTGAGTGGTTGCTATTTTGTTTCTGTAGGAGCGCCGCGACGCTTATAGTGAAGCGCCGCTTTCTTCACGACATCTCGGCGGTCTGTCGCCGCCAGGTGAGACCCCAAGTTACCTAGGGGAGGCCCGGCGACAACGACCAGCGACGAAGATGCCGACTCGACGCGCCTACAGAGTAGGTGAGTGGCCCACGCCCGTCCAGATCACAGAGCTAGCCGTTACTGTCCGGGCTAAGGGGCCGACATGTGGGTGTGAACGGTATTGTAATTGTGTAACACCGTTCAATGTTTGCGTGACTCGCGGCCCGCGCCGCGCGTACACGCGTGAGTTTGGGTGCCTGTATAGACATGTATGTCTGTCTGCATCTACGTAACGTGCCTATATTAACCTAGAACACGTTACGCAGTGGGTGTGTGTGTTGTGAGTGTGGAGTCTTTTTGTCACAGATAAGTCGCGTGTAACTTGGCTGCGGCTTATCTGGAGGTCGATCCGGATTTGTTTTGTGACGTCTTCCGTGTCCCGAAGGAGGTGGCGGAGGGGGGGCGGCCTTATGCCAGAAGGCCGCCGGCGTCCCATTTTTGGCCGCCCTGGGTGACCTAGCCGCGGTACAGAGTCAGTAGTGCGGCCAAGCCATCCAGGATGACCAACTCGACATCCTGTCCCTGCCTGATGGCCTTTATCAGGTCCATCAGTAGTTTGATGGCACAGGTTGTGAAATCTGACTTTTCGGTGGCTGTTTTGGCGTCGGTGGCGCCGCCACTAGATTCTTTTAGGAACTCCTTCTTGGGTAGTTCCTTTGTTGTCCGCAGCGCCGTGGCGGCGCTAGCGGTAGTTTGCTGCTTAATCACAACCTGTGCCTCGTTGAAGGCAGGGGTGGCAATTGGGTTTTCTTGGGTCGCCTGGGGTGGGTCGGGTTTCTTCCCCTTGCCCTTTCCCCCGCGTCTCTTGTTTTTCCTCCGCCCAGAGGAGGTAGCTTCTTTGTCTGAGGGCCCGTTGGCCGCCGCCATAAGCGTCGTGCCTTGGGCCTCTTCTGGCATCTCTTGTGGCCTCTCAAAGGACACTTTGGGACGGCGTGATGTGGCCGTTATGGCGGCGGTGCCCGCCCGCTTGTTCCGGGTCTCTCTCTGGAACACCGGACACTTGATGTTGCACGCCGGGTGCGGACCACCGCAGTTCACGCAGGTGGCCGGCTCTTCCCTCGGGCGCGGGCAGTCTCTCGCCGCGTGCTCCCCTCCACAGCGCACGCAGGCGAGCGGGCGGTGACACTGATGCGAGCTGTGTCTGAACAGTTGGCATCGGTGGCACTGGGCGGGTCCTCGTTTTCCGCGCCAGGCCTCTATCTTGACACCACGCATCAACATGAACGTCGTGGTGTCATAAATGGCCCGGACGTCCGGAGTCTTTTTTAAGATTGCGTGGAATACGCAACCGGGTCGTCCTTGTGCGGCCTTGATATGGCGCACATACTCCGGCTGGTATCCCAGCGTTTGGAGCTCCTCCTCTATCTCCTTCGGGTCCGTATCCGCCGGTAGTCCCCGTATGGCGATCTTCAGGCTCTTCTCTGCTGGCAGTGAGTAAGCGAACCAGCTGACGCCGCTATCCTTCTCTAGGCCAGTCAGGTATCGCTGGACCAGCCTATACTCCTCCTCGCTGTCTGGGGTGAAGCGAACTCCACCTCCGTATGGACGAGCGTTAGGAGGCCGGCCCAGTTTCTCCCTGATGGCCCGGAAATGGGCGGCCCAGTTTGGCAGCTTCTCAACTACCAGCGGCGGGTACCTGGGCTTCTTTTGTCCCGGCTTTTGTTGCCACGTTCTTGTCGCGGCGCCGGGGGTTGCATCGGGGGTGTTGGCAGCGGTGGCGGGGGCGGGGGGTGGCCTGACCCCCGCGGTCGGTGATGGTGGCGGCGATGGTGACGCAGGTGGCGGGGGTGAGCGGCGCGCCGCGTCGGCAAAAGTAGGCGACGCTGGCGGGTCCGGACTCCGCGGCGCGCTTTCGCGCGGTGGCCGCGGCGAGTCGGGGCAGAGCCGCTTCCCCTCCGCCGCTGCGGTCTCGCTTGAGCTCCTGCGTCGACGTTGTCGTTGGCCTCTGGGTTCTGGCCGGGACTCGATATAGCCGCGCGCACAGCCATCGCCGGTCGAGCCCGCGGCACATGTCGCTGGCATCAGCGACATGTTCGATCCGATGGACGAACACGGCGACATAACCGCGGGCGAGTCGTAGGCTGAGGCACGAGGAGGCGCCGGCGAGTCGGGCGTATGGGTGGCGCTTGGTACTGACCTTGCTGACGTCATGGTGGTTGCTGGATTTTTAGCTGGCCGCTCTCGCTCAGCCATTGCCGGTCCCGCCAGCGAGAAGCGGGCGCCGGTCACGGCGGTGCGCGGAGCTGGCGCAGCTTTGGTATATGGTTGCGTGGTCACGGTAGTCGCTGCGGCGGGCGCGGGCGGAGTCGCGAATCGCGGCGGCGCGTCGATGCGTGCAGGGGGCGCGCGGGGGGGCGCGGGCGGTGTGCGGGGGCGCGCGGGGTAGTCGCGCGGCGTGGCGGGGCGCGCGGCGTAAGCGGCGGCGTACGCGGCGGCATAAGCAGCGCAGCGCGCGGGCGCGGGTGCGAAAGCACGCGCGGGCGGTGCCGCGGCGCGCGCGTGCGGCGCGCAACTTGGGTTAGCGGCAGGCCCCGGGGCCTGAATGGGCACCGGGCGGAACGCGGCGGGACGGATCACTACCGCGTGCGGTCGGCTCGACGACGGCGAAGGCGCAGCGCGCGCAGGCGCCAGTGACGTCGGTGGGCCGGCAGCAGCAGCGGCGCTCGATCCCCCTCCTCTTCTTTCTTCCTTCTTCTTCTTGGAAGTCTTCTTCTTCTTTTCCTCGCTTCTGGTGGATCCGGCCGGCGGAGCACAGGACGACGCAACACCGATGCTCGGCATCGACGACGTCCTATCCAGCGCCGGGCGGGGCTCCGGTGAGCCGGCATCGCAGCCCAACGAGCCGCGCGTGCCGGGCTTCGGCATCCCGGGGGTATGGTCTCCGCGACCGCGTCGGTACAAAAAACCGGGTAGTCAGAAAATTTTTTAAAAAATTTTTAACGGTCCGCGCGGAACAAACTTTAACGGAATAGGAAAATTCCGTTGGACAAGCTTGTGTGACGACCACAAGCCAATCCTGGTAAATGACAGGCGTGCATGGCCTTATATACACTTCGGCCGCGGCCGGCGGCGGTGGCGGGGCGATAGTGGGGCACGGTGTGGGAGGGCGCGCACACAGATACGCGCTCGGTACATCGTCGTATGCTGGTCGTGCTACAGTCTCCCCCTCTGTCTCCGATGACGACCCGGTGAGGTAGACAGGGCTTAAGATGGCTGCTGCTTCGTTGGCGGTCTTCCACGAGGTCGAGGCTTGGCAGTTGTTGCCAGGGCCTCTGGTGGAGTGGATTTGTTCTTCCGCGGGCGACCTCGCCGGCGTAAGGGTAGGACCGGCTCTGGCAGAGCGGCTGATGCCAACCCTTGATATGGGCGCAGGGTTGAGGAATGGTACAACCCTGCAGTCTGGTTTGGAGTGGTGGGATCAGCAATCTGGAAAGAAGATGGTCCATGAATGTCTTTGATAATGTATGGGCCATCTCGGCGGGGTGCTAATTTAGCACTGAAACCTTGCGACGATTTGCTTAAGGCATGAACATCAACCATAACTTGATCGCCAGGCTGATAATTAGGACATGGTTGACGTCTCTTATCAGCGTATTCTTTTCGCTTCTCCTCTTTCATCTCCTGTATTTCATGGGCTCTTTTCAATGTAGAGGCCATCATCAACAACTTCGGTGTTATCTCAGGAACAAAATTTTCATTTTGTACTATGTGTCGCAGATCATGATTTATGTCGTCGATCGTGCGAAGTTCTCGGCCAAAAGTTAAGTAGGCTGGTGTGTACCCTGTAGATGAACAAACAGCTGTGTTCATTGCAAAACGTATGCTTGGCAAATGTTCTGACCAACTGTTATGATTATCTCCCACTAATATTGCCAACTGTGTTTTTAAATCTCTGTTGCGCCTTTCGACGGGGTTGGTTTCAGGATGGTATACAGGGGTAAAGCCGTGTGTGATGTCCAGACAGAATGTCAGTTGCTGCATCACATTGCTTACAAATTGAGATCCGTTATCGCTAATGAACCGTCTTGGTGTTCCATACCGTAGAATTATCTCATCCAATAACACTCTAGCACATTCCTCTGCGGTGGCTTGCTTCAATGCGAATAATTCAACCCATCTGCTAGCCAGGTCTTCCACAATGAAGATCCATATCTCATCTTTAGCCGTTTTAGGTAATGGTCCGAACAAATCGAAGGATATGACTTCAAATCTTTGGTTAAGAGCCGTAGTTTGGAGCAGGCCTGCTGGTTTGAGATTGCTTGGTTTGTAGCGTTGACATTGGATACAGTTTCGGATATAACTTTCTATTTGGGTTCTCATCCCTTTCCAAAAGTAACGCTTAGCAATGCGTTCAGTAGTTTTCTCCACTCCATAATGACCAGCGGAAGCTTCGTCATGATACACACTGATAACTTTTGCTTGCTCATGCTTGGGAACAACTAGTTGAGCATTTTCATTATCATTTTCTGATTTGTATCTGTAGAGTAGCCCTTGATTCATGAGATATCCTTTTGTACTCCAATATCTTCCGTTTTCATGTTGATTTCCTTCTAGTTCGTTAATTATTTTCTCTATGTCTTTGTCTTTTAATTGTTCTTCTCTTATTTCTTTCGATTTCTTCCTTGGCATGTCAATTATTATACTGCATACTCCACAGTCTTTTTCCATTGTAGCATCGCAATTAGGACGTGACAATGTGTCGGCGACAACATTCGTTCTTCCATTGATATATTTAATCGTCAGATTATAGGGTTGCAGTTGCAGGGCCCATCGTGCTAGTCGACCTGTTGGGGACTTCAATGACATAAGCCACTTCAGGGCTTGATGATCGGTCAGTATAGTGACGTTCGTACCCTCGATGAAACCACGAAATTTATTCACCGCCCAGATTACTGCTAGAGCTTCTCGTTCTGTGGTTGAATAATTTCTTTCCGCTGGAGTGAGGAGGCGACTAGCATACTCAACTGGATGCTCATTTTCCCCCTCCCCCTGCACCAAAACAGCACCGATCGCGTAGTTACTTGCGTCTGATTTAATCGTAAAAGGTTTGGTGTGGTCGGCTTGGATCAACACCGGTGCCGTAACTAAAAGTTTCCGCAGCTCATTGAAAGCAGTTTCTTGTTCATCTTTCCAGGACCACACAACATTCTTCTTCATCAAACGAGAGAGGGGTTCGGTGATTTTTGCAAAATTAGGGATAAATCGCCTATACCACGAACACATTTGCAGGAAAGATATCATATGCTTCAAGTTTTTTGGTGCAGCCATATCCACTATGGAAGCAACTTTGCCTGGATCCACTTGGAGACCATCAGGCGTTATATAATGACCTAAGTATTTGACCTTAGAGCAGAAGAAAACACATTTGTCCTTGTTTGCTGTGAGATTGTACTCATTCAAGCGATTGAAGACGTCTTGCAGGTCTCTAAAATGATCATCTAGACTGGCAGACATGACGATTAGGTCATCTAAATATACGAGGAGCTTAATGTGACTGAGGGATATGCGAAATCTATCCATGAGGCGCTGAAAAGTAGCAGGTGCATTTCGTAAACCAAATGGCATTCTCAAAAATTTGTACATACCAAAGGGAGTGATGAAGGCTGTCTTTACTTGGTCTCCATCTTTAACATGGATTTGCCAGTAGCCGGCGCGGAGGTCTATGGTGCTCATGTAACGCGTAGGCTTAGTGCTGTGTAAGAGATCGTCTATACGTGGCAGTGGATACACATCTGCAGTCGTGATCGCATTTAACTGGCGGTAATCAACACACACTCGTGTACTGCCGTCTTTTTTTGGAACAAGTACGACTGGCGCCGACCAAGGTGAGGAACACGGCACAATAACTCCTTGCTCACACATCTTCTGTATTTCTACCTTCAGGGTTTGCAACTTAACTGGCGATAACCTATATGGCGGTACAGATATAGGCTTGTGTGATCCCGTATCTATAGTGTGTTCCGTTTCCGTTGTTGGCTTGCCATTGGTTACGAATACTGCTTCATTTCTATCCAGGAAATGCTGTAAGCGCTTGGTCTCTCCTTCCGTCAGCAGGCACTCATGTCTGCACATGGAAACAGAAGAGATCTCAGTTTCTGGAAACAAATTAGCAGAGTCTGGTGACAGTTCGACGTCGGCGTTATTGATATTTCTACGCGCATCTTCGTACAGGGTATCAATAATCGGAGAGTATCCATCGAATAAGACTGTTCGAGGTCTCTTAGGTGGAGTCGAGTATCCTATGGGTATCAATGGTCCATAAGGTCGTTCCAAGGCTTGCTCGGTTGCTTCAGGCATAATAAAGCCGCTTCTCTGAGGAGAATGTGGGGGCGTCATCATGTGGATAGACGGTTCCTGGTGCTGTTGCGGAATGAATTTTGTCATCCCAACAGGCGATAGTGTAGGGCTAGGTGTATTCATCATTGGCGATTCCATTGCTGGCAAGCACACACTGGATAAAACACCCGCTATATCCCTTGATTCATCCAGACCCTCTGGATTTAGATCATACATCTTGTGTGGTTCATCAACGAAATGACAAGTTCGCTGGGGTAAGTCTAGGGCCAACATAGCGTCTTCTATAAATCCTACTCCAAGTAATGTCCTATTATCTCGGGCATCAGGAAAGATCACGAAGGACGTGGTTACGTCGCGGCCATAGAGATTTACAGTCGTCTTGACTGTAAAGACGTTCTGCCTCCTTGGTACTCCATCGGCGAGTGTTATGTACATCATCTCCCTCTCAAAACTTACGCCGTTCCGTTCGAGGCGTCTATACAGTTGGTAGGAGGCAATGCTCGATTTTGCACACGTATCGATATACGCTATTCCAGTCATTCCATCGATGGTAACAGGTACGGTGGGACGTGGTCGTACATCAGCAGTCATATTTGCTGAGCAAAAACAGAAATCGACTGCCGTTAGGGGCTGCTTGTTTTTACATTTTGGGCAGCGACTGCGTATTACACCTGGCTCACCACAACCATAACAGGCAAACTTTGGTTTGTCCTCATTTTGAGTGCTCGAAGTTGTTTCAGACTTAACAACATTAACAGCATTATGCTTATCTGTGTCCTCTCTTGCCTTCTTTCTACATATCTCGGCTGTGTGGCCGGGAAGACGACAGTAACCGCAACGTGTCTTGTTTTGTTTCTTATTATTTTTATGTTGTGTTGTCGTATCTTTATTCTGTACATTGTCGGATTCTTCTCTTTGCTTGTTTTTCTCTACTAGCGTCCTTTCAATGTCTCTTGCCCTATTTAGTAGTTCACCAAAGCTTTTTACCGAATCCCTACAAATCTTCTCCCTCACTTCGAATTTAATTTGACCAAAAATGAGGCTGATCTCTTGTATGTGGCTCTGACATTTCAGCAAGAAGCGCCCGCTTCTTGGCAACGAAAATCTCTGTAGGGGTCTGGTTATCCTGTTTCACACCAACTATTTCTTGATAAATGACGTAATCCGATTTCTTTGGCGCAAACGTATGTCTCAAGCGTTCCTTAAAGAGTTCCCATGTCTTCACACTGGTTTTAACGCCTTGCCACCAAATTGCTGCGTCACCGATCAGGACTAAAGGTAGGCCTTCTAGAGCGTTCGCATCAGATATCTTCTCTACTTCCTTGAACACTGTCACTGCTGCTAGGAAAGCTTCAACTTCCGCCTTTGTACCTCCAAACTTGGCTGGGCATTGTGCAAATGTACTCCTCCCTCGCGTGCCAGTGGTGATCGCGAGGATGAGCTCCTTAAACTGGCTCTCTGTCATGTTGATAGCCATTTCTTCAGGTGAACTGCTTCCAAATCGATCTGGTCTGCGAGTGGGCCGTGGCCTTAAATTTTTCTTATTTTCGGCCTCCACGTTGTGCGCCACTTATAAGGATTCTTCCAATGAAACCACTCGTAAACCAGTATACTAGCAGCTGTAATTTATTGTTCACTTCACAAACAAAATCACACTTTAACAAATTACACAGAAATACTAATATTACAATGACGACTGAGTACTAGGTACGACCGCCCGATATCGGTTCCGTGATGGAAGCCGACCGTGCAAGTCAGAGAGCGCTCAACTGCCCGAAACCGTTCCGAAGGAAGCGTGTCCGTGCGAGCCGAACTGGTAAATGACAGTTTTTTTTCTGTGGATAATCGCTACGTCCCCGTCAGGGGGCGCGGCAGGCGGGTTTCGGGCATGGCCCTTAAAGCCCCGCGGTTTCATACGGTGCCCGTCAATACGGGCACGTTCGTTGGGGAGCCATGTAGGCCTGGCGCGGGGCAAGTGCGGCTGTAGCTCAACTTGCCAATGTGTGTGGATGCAATTGGGTAAATGACAGGCGTGCATGGCCTTATATACACTTCGGCCGCGGCCGGCGGCGGTGGCGGGGCGATAGTGGGGCACGGTGTGGGAGGGCGCGCACACAGATACGCGCTCGGTACATCGTCGTATGCTGGTCGTGCTACAGTGTCAGATATATTTTTCTGACACATGTTGAGCTGGACTCCCATTTGGTACAACTAGGAGACGTACACCGCACTTGGTTGTTCTTTATCTTAATTTAACATTAATTTACTTATCAGTGCTTTCTGTAAAAAATACACACGTATTTATTTTTTCATAAACTCGGTCGATGTTTTTATTTATGTGTACATAAGTCATGTTGCCGCGTTCTTTCTTTTTAAAGTGTTTTAATATATTCTGTATTGGCACCACCTCGATTAATTATTACATATATTTATTTGTAATTAACGTTTCTAATTTATTTGTGCTTTTGACTGTTTTGCTTATTAAAGTTAGGTGGTAGGGATATAGGAAAACAGTTAATTAAGAGAAACGATAAAATATATTGTAAGAAAACGAATAATTAGAATGACTTAATTATCTACAGTAAGTATTGCCAGGCAACACTTCCATAGAGTTCTTATAAGGAGTATACATTCCTTAACATCCACCCCTGTTGATGATAATGCCAGCCATCTTCTTTAGCATTTCAAGTCTCGGCCCATATAACGGTTTTGTAAGCATGTCAGCTATCTGTCTGGTTGCTGGCACATGGCAGATTGTCATGTTGTAAGCATTCTCTGACGAACAAAGACCTTATCCTGGTGTGTTTTGTCTTCTCGTGAAATTCTGTGGGCTTTTTCGCCAGCTTTATTGCACTTTCATTGTTAACTCCTAAGGTTGCAGGGCAGTTAACACCAGTAAGATCTTTTAATATCTTCTGTAACCAAATAATCTCTCTGGCAGTTTCACTCGCTGCTACAATTTCCGCTTCTTTCGAGGATATTGCAACGGTGCTCTGCCGTTTGCTATACCAGGAAACAGCACCTCCAGCGTATATGCAGAGAATGCCTGATGTAGATCGCGCAGTTTCCATATTACCACTATGATCTGCATCGCTATAACATTCCAAACTATGAACATTGTCTGTATTGTAACGAATACCTTCGTCCATAGTTCCTTTTAGGTATCGCATAATTCTTTTTACATTCAGGATGTTCTCTTTTGTCGGTTTCTCCAAATTTCGCGACGCAACGCTTACTCCATAAGCAATATCAGGCCTTGTGCTTGTCATTAAATAAGACAAGGCACCAACAGCTTCACGGTAGGGAAATATCTTCGTAGTTGCTTCCTCAACCTGAGCATTAGTTGCCTTTAAAATTGGTGTTGCCACTGGCTTGCATTCGTCCATGCCAAATCTCTTCAACAGGCGGGTGACGTATGCTTTCTGATGCAGCAAAATGGAACCATCAGAGTACCTTTTTATCTCGATTCCTAGAAAGTAACTTGCGGGTTTCACTGTTATCTTGAAATGTGCTTTCAATTCATTCAGGAAACAGCTAGCCATTTTTTCGCTAGTATATGCCAATAGACCGTCGTCAACATACAGGGCCAGAATAATTTTCTCCTTTCCGTGTCTCCTTACAAACAAACAGGGGTCAGAATTACTCTGCTTGAATCCTGCCTTTACGATGTAGTCTGTGATGCATCTGTTCCAACAGAGTGGGGCTTGCTTTAGTCCATACAAGCTCTTCTTTAATTTGAAGACATACCGCTCGTCAGCATAACCTTCAGGCGGTTTCATGTAAATCTCCTCGTCTAATGTGCCATAAAGGAAGGCTGTACATACATCGAATTATGTAAGCTTCAGTTTCTCCCTTGCAGCTACGCTCAAGACGGCTCTTATCGTGCTGCTCCTAGCAACTGGACCAAAAGCTTCATGGAAATCAATATCTTTCTTCTGTGAATATCCCTTTATCACTAGCCGAGCCTTGAATTTATCAATAGACCCATCCGGATTGGTCTTTATTTTGAAAATCCATTTGCATGGGATAGCTTTTCGACCTTTTGGTAGTTCGACTAGTTCCCATGTTTCGTTATCTCTTAACGAGTTTATTTCGCTCTCGATAGCCTTTGTCCACTTTTCTTTGTCTTTACATGACATTGCCTGCTAATAGGTTTGGGGTTCGTATAAATTGTTGGCTTCCAGAGCCATGATATGATCATTAAACCTTACAGGAGGCTTTAGGTTTGCTCTATCTCTGAGTACCATGCGGTTTTCATCAGAATCGTCGCTTTCGTTTCCTTCAGCTAGGTTTTCATTTTCTTCTTCAGAAGGCAAGGACTCGAACTCTGATTCATTTATTTCATCTACCATTTCTTCACTGGTTTCGATATGTACCCTTGGTAAAGAAAGTCTTGAAATAATTTCAATTTCATCCTCTGAAGCATGACGTTCTCCAATCTCTCTATTAATATTAATTTCATGTTCACTCTCGAGACTTGGGAAATTATGATTGAAGTTCTTCTGAAGAATAGGAGTCGGCTCTTTCGGTTTAAATACATCCTCTTTTGATTTTTCCAATAATGGTAGCTCTTCGAAAGTCACATCTCGGGATCTAATTAATTTGAATGCTTCTTTGTTCTAGATCCTATAGCCTTCATCTCCTTCATAACCAATAAGTATCCCTTTTTGAGCTTTTTTGTGCAGTTTCTTGCGCTTAAGTTTAGGAATATGGGCATAGCAAGTACATCCAAGAATTCTAAGATGTTTAATCGCTGGCTTCTGTCCGTACCACAGTTCATGTGGAGACTTGTTTGGTACGTTCGTTGGCCCTGTACGATTCAACACGTAGACTGTCGCATTTACTATCTCTGCCCACAAGTCATCAGGAATTTTATCATGTGCATGCATGATGGCGCGTGCCGCTTCAACCACCGTTCGATGCTCACGCTCTACGCAGCCTGCTTGCTCTGGGGTGGTGGGGCATTGTGAATCTTTGCTTAATTCCATTTTCAGTTAGAATATTTTTGAATTCCGCATTAACAAATTCTCCTCCGTTGTCACATAATATTTCTTTAACGACATGTCCTGCTGCTTTAGCTTCATTTAAGAAGATCTTAAGCTTTGAAGCTGCTTCAGACTTTTTTCGAAGAAAGTATATGTGACGACGTATCGTGTGAAGTCGTCCTTGAACAGAATGTAATATCGAAACTTCGAAATCGAATATGGAAATGGTCCGCATAAATCTGTATGGATTAGTTCTCCAGATTTAGTGGCTCTAACCCTTGTTCCAAATGAATGCCTGTGCGCCTTTCCATAGATACAGCCTTCACAAATGTCGGATTGGTTGTTCTCCATTTTTATTCCTAGCTCTGTTTCAATCACCTGACGAACATGTCTTTTGTTCTGATGAACTAGCCTTTCATGATATACTTGTAAAGGGTTTGTCAGTAGTTGATAAAACTCTTGATTTTTGGGCGCGACACATTTCAACTCCAGCTTGAATAGTCCCCCTTTAATCGTTCTATTTCCAATTACTTTTGCTTCTCCATTTACTTTTACTACACATTGCTTAGGTGTAGACTCGAACGTACTTGTGATCGAGTTATCGTGCACAGACAGCACTGAGAATAAATTTCTTTTAATTTTTGGGACATACCAAACGTCTTTCAAAAGAATTCTCTCAACTTTTCCTTTGACGATGGCTTCAGCTCTAATGTTGCCTATACCAATGGCTTCAATGGTTTCTCCGTTCGCCGCAGTCACCGTATGTGATCCTTTGAAGTATTCGAAGCTTTCGAAGAAGTCACCTCTGTTAGTTACATGACTGGTCGCTCCGTTATCAACGTACCAGTTAACTTTATCCATTGGCAATCCATCCTCTATGGCTAACACATTCATGTTTGCAATAACATGTTGGTTTTGTCTAGCGTTTGACGGCTTTGGCGGTCTACCATCTTTTATCCATTTTTGGCATTTCCGCACAACATGCCCAGCTTCTCCACAATAATTGCATTTGAAAATTGTATTCTTCTTCTTCTTCTGTGTCTTCACGGCTAACACTTCCTCGGTATTCTCCGTTTCTACTTTAGTAGTCAATGCTTTTTCATACGCGCTCAGTTGCGATGTCAGATTCTCTACTGTCCGATCCTTTTTTGTTATTAAAAGCCAACTTGACTTAAAAGCAAAATAATCTTGTGGCAAAGTTCCAAGTATCTTACAAATCAGTAATATCTCAGGCAGATTTGCTTCGATTTGGCTATTCAGCTCGTGCCAAATATTCTTTAACGCAGATATGTGCTTCCTTATGTCATGTTCAGGATCTTTTTTATAATCAAAGAATTTTAGACAGAGATCGTAACTTTTGTCTTCGCTACTTCCACTGTATAGGCGTTCTAATTCGTCCCACATACCTCTTTTGCGCTTTTGTAACGCATGACTTGCTCCAGTAACTCGTCTGTCATATTCGTTGTCATCAGAGTCAATACTATACAATCAATCTTCAAAAATTACATCAGCAGTCTTTGCTAGTTCCCGGGCTTGATTATTTTTCCTTCTAAAATTTGTTCAGCTCCGGGAATGGCTCTGCACACCGTTTCGATCCTATATCTCCAATGCTTGTAGTTGTTTCCGTTTAGGTGCACTATTTGTACCTTTGAGGCTTCAGCTATAGCCTTATCCATTTCCGATGGATTTGTCTAGGTACACTTTCTGCTAGAATATCTTTTTATATATTCTTTCCTACTAGGAAAAAAAAAACTTTTGTAGCTTCCCACACAACTTTGAATATCTGCGCAACTTTCAACGCTCTGCTACCATATTAAAGTTATGTGGTAGGGATATAGGAAAACAGTTAATTAAGAGAAACGATAAAATATATTGTAAGAAAAAGAATAATTAGAATGACTTAATTATCTACAGTAAGTATTGCCAGGCAACACTTCCATAGAGTTCTTATAAGGAGTATACAATCCTTAACATTTCTGTGTTGCAATACGTCAAAAAAAATGTTTTAGGTAGGTATGCTAGAAGAATCTGTTGGGGTTTGAATGACATTGACACGGGCTTTATTGGCATGTTGTACATACTAGTTCCATGGTTGTCAAATATTTTATGGTATTTACAAACCAAGATGACGTCGTTGGTTCCGATTTTGGCCATGCGCCAAAAATACCTTGTGGCGTTGGAGTCAAAGCACTTGCCTGTAATTATAGCCATGAAGCACTAATAATTTAAGTAGGTAGGTTTCTAACGCGGAAACATAGGGTAAATTGGGTAGTATCAAGATGCAAAGAGTGTAGTGTCGTCTGCATATCTCAGTTTGCTGAGCTTTATTTCTCCGACAGAGACGCCTCCCTTCCATTCTTCTAAGGCTTTCCTCATTACGTATTCACCCTATATGTTTAAAAGAATAGGATAAAGAATACACCCCTGTCTTACTCCCTTTTCTGGCTTGAAAGGGCCTGAGATGACGTCATTTACCCTTACCATGGAAACCCTGTGTTGGTACAGATTAGCGATCAACGAGACGAAGTGTTGAGGTACGCCCATCTCTTGCAATATCGTCCACAGGCAATCCCATCTGACGCAATGAAATGCATTGGAGTAATCGATGAAGCACATTAATACCGGCTGTTGAACTCTCGACTTTTCTCAACTATTTGCTTCACATTCACAATCTATTCTTTTGTACCACGTCCTTTCACAAAACCTGCCTGTTCACTGGGTATCTGACACTAAAGGTACAGTTGTATTCGTCCGTTGATTACTTAAAGCATTATCTTGCTAGCATGAGATAAAATTGCGACTGTCCGGTAGTTCCCGCACGTTCTTGTTGAGACTTTATTTTGCAGAGGAATTAGTAGAGACTCTTTCCACCATCTGCCTGTTTACCAGACTTGATTGTATAGGTCAAGCATTACCTTCACACCTTGATCTCCTAGGTATTTAAGCTTTTCAGCAAACAAAAATTTGAGCTTGTGCAGTTGCACCTCGGATTTCAGATTCGAGGATGTCGGGTTCTATGCATTGCTTATCTACAATCGAGGTACTTGAAGCGCGAACTGCAGGGTATTTATAGGCTTTCACAGTATGATCTCCATGTTTCTTTAATTTGATCTATCTTGGGCAACAGTTTTCCTTCCTCATTTTCAATGGCCCATGTTCTCGGCTGGAATTCTCGAGTGAAACTCTTTATTTTCAGGAAGAGATCTCTTATCTGAAGTTTTTGCGCATGAGTTCTTTTGTCCTGGATTCAGTTTGTCCACAGAAAATATAAAAGCTACAAGCTTTTAATTTTCTATAGATTGAAATTTAAAACATTTCGTTTTTCCTGAATTTTCCAATTTTCCCGCCCCCTTTTATGGTTTTATTTTCATAAGAACCGGATTTAGACTATCATACAACATTTTGCAAAACAATATTGTCAAATAGGTCCAGCTTTTCTGTAGTGATGCGCAAACCCAAGAACAGCGTTTCATTTTATTATATCGAATATGTGTCTAACCGATATCTGTCCAGTAAATAGCACGACATAATACAGGGGGTGATAGCTTGGGTCAATACCTACCAAAATAACAAAATATATGTTCAGCAAAATCTTACAGATTTACAGTTTTACAAAAAGTTCCGAAATATCGAAAGATCTCTTCCTTGAAACAGATTTTTAAGCTATTAAATTTTTTTTTGCACCAAATTATTCGTTAACTATTACTTTACTCATTGATAAGTCTTTTTTTCTATCAAAAACAAGAATGTTTTCAAGAAACAGTATTTTTTGTTTAAATTTTCACAGAACGAAACACGAACGGATATTTTTGTAAAACTCTAAATCCGTAAGATTTTGCTGAACATATATTGTGTTGCTTTGGTAGGTATTGACTCAAGCTATCACCCCTGGCAGTATGTCGTGCTATTTACTGGACACCCTGTATGTATTTTCTACCAACCCCAAATCTGACGAAAGGTTTCATCTAAACAAGCTTGACTAAAATAATAAAAATAGGTTATTTACATTCCTCAAGACAGAATCCGGAGTTATGAAGTTGATGGCAGAACCAAACTTCAGTCAAGCCTTTCGTGGAAGGGCCGTCTATGAATGGACCAACGAAACCCACTTTATTTTCTTCTAAGTATCAATGGGGTTTCGTCTATCAATAATAATCATTATCTCGATGGAACTCGTTAGCATATTAGTTTTAGATTTTCGGCAATTCTAAAATGATTTTATAATCCATTATATTTATTTTAATTTCTTGAGCCATATTGATAGTATCGTTTTACATATAGTGCAACCCGCTGCCTATTCTATTCTACCTTAAAAATAATAGTGGATCGCGTCATAAACTTTTCATTTTCACCTTCACTGTATTGAATCCTAAAAGCCTTAAGTTATTCTTTATTTTATGGACTCGACGTGAGTGTATCTTTTTTATTACCTACTATCGAGGCGCAGGATTTATTTGAAAGAGTTTTAAGAAAAGGAATTTTATTGAAATGCACTGAAATCTATTAATACGAAAATAATATAGAATCTATCTAAAACACGTTTCATCGATTCCGTGACATTGTCCGTTATTGAAGACTGCATAGAAAAACGAACAGCGAAAAAAAAAAACTTAGTAAATCAAGTTCATTTATAGGGCAGCAAGATAAGTAGAAAATATACCTACGTATCAATCTGCATTATTCAAAAAACAAATGCCTATTAAAACTAGAAGAGTTTATTGAATTAACGCGACCTTGTCCGATAACCTACAAGTGCTGATTTCAGATAAAGATTTAAGAAAGAATTGTAAAAGGTCAACTGGACGAGTGAACTTTAAATTTTATGTAAATCACTTCTTTATGTAAACATCTTCTTTCGTCAGTGTAGCAATATTTTGTGAAATGTTCTCGAAATTGAATGACATCTATGATTTTGACGCCTTCAACCATCGATGTTACGAGCATGTTTGCAGATAAAAACATTCACCGAATCGTAGGAATAGCAGACACAATTAGGTTTCTTTATGTCGAAATATAATGTCCGTATGGCTCAAACCTAACAAGAACGCGCGTATATACGTAACGTATAATCGAATCGGCTTTAAAATTAATAATACTCGTTCAGCACACAATATTTACTTAGTTTTAAGACTTTATTCATACTTACGGGTGGATGTTTATCATGCTTGACGAAAAATTTAAACCAAAATACTATGGAAAAATTGTATTTTCGATTCAAAAATCGTTAGAATCGAGGGACAAGGGAATGGTTTATTTATATCTAAATAAGGTATCTGTTATATTATGTTATTATTTGTTACCATTTCTGTTTATTTTGTAGATGGTGGAAAGGGAATAGGTACCGGAAGAAAAGATTTGTCGGTCTAGGTGTTTCTCTTACTATCTCGTCCTTCCATCCTTCGTACCAGTATGTGGTGCCAACGCTACGAGTCTATAAAGGCAACAAATTATGACGGTACTTCCGAGTGGCAAGCTATCGTAGTGTCACAATTTATTATATGCAGTGCAGCTATCTTCAACGTTTACGTGACTGCGGTACTAGAACATGAACTCCGCCCCCGAAAATCCAATGGTAACTTTGAGATAATCAGAGAGAGAACCTACCGAAATACCCATGAATTACATTTAGATAGAAAGTGAATTTTAGGGTGAAAGTCTTCAAAATATCAGAAATTAAATAGCCATCTTAATGAAAGGATATCATTTCCATCATGAAATCTCTCGGCATGATCTAAAGGAATTAAAGCGGACCAAATGAAATTAAGCCCATAAAATATATCATATCGTGATGCTAAAAGAGACGTGCCGTATTTGTTAATAAATCCACGCTCTACCTTAACTTTTTAAATATGTTAAGCAAATTAATTTGTCCAAATTTAGAAGACGGTGTACTGTATTTTATTTACACGGTGAACAAAATTGTACCTTACCTACACAACAAAAGTGTTCAGTTTTCTTTGTGTTTATGTTGTGCGTACGTATGAGGCTCATGCCGACAGCCCATTCCACTGAGACGATATTCAACCCTACGCTCTCAGGATTCGTTAGGCGAGACCGCGCTAAGTGCTTAAAACAAACTTAAGTTATTACGATTTTGTGTAATGTAAGGAGCAAATGGTTTGTAAAAATAAGTATTTTTTTTAGAATACGGTTTAAGAAAATTTATTTCTTCAGAATACATCTCTTTACAGCTAAAATAAGGTGACATATTTTCATTCTAGTCACCATCATGAGCTTACTTATTCGAGATGAAAGACTGTTTGTATCCACAGTTTTAACTTTATTGCTCACTATTTATTACCATTAAGAAATTCACATTTTAAAATCACATGAATATCGTAATACAATCATATTTATTAACTTATTTATCAACATTGGTCCATTTAAATTCACAGAAGTCTGTCGTTGCATTTAAGAAGGGTTTGAATGTGTTCTCGAACTCTTGCCACGAACATACTCCTTTCTTGCACAGATCTAATAAAGGTTTTTCATTCCAATAAAATGCGACTTTATAATCATAGTCGTCCTCTGCATTACTACTGCATCTGAAAGCAGAAATACCTACATTGAGTATGTAGTGATACATGATTTTATTTCTGTAAGTAGGTTAATACAAACACGGCGTTTCCTATCTGACTACTATGAGAAGAAAGGCCGAAACGAACTAATAGGTCTCTTTTAAAGTAGCTCGGTGTCTGAAATGGTCTTTTATCCAAAGAACCACACAGATTGAGTGGACCTGTCCAGTCAGTTAATGCATTTGTCAGTAATCATTGAGCTCAGAACTAAAGGAGCTCAACAATTCGACGAGCAATACCAAAGAAAGAACATTTGGGTGGGTGGCATAAATTACTCAAGCTGCCAGACCATGATTAAAACTAACAGGAAAAAAGACAAAAGACAAAAAAAAATACAAAAGCCCACATTGTCTTTACATTCACAATAATTAAAATATTTATAATACTTTACAAAGAAAAAATTCATGTCATTGTATTTCGTAAATTTAGTTTATTATGTAGTGTCGTGATGGCCCAGTCGCTAGTCGTTAAGACCTCGCCTCTCACGCAAGGGTTCGAATTCGGGCAATTACATATGTGACTTTTTCAAATCATTTGTACTTTTTGAGGTTTATCTAACATTGGTGAACGAAAAACATCGTAAAGAAACTTGGATAAATTTTCAACCACTGTGCAAACTGTACCAATGAAAATGAATTCAGCGCATGATTCTAGACCGTCTAGCGTATACAATTTTGTCTGGTATCAAAAAAATAACTGCTGTTTAAATTTTTCAACTAATAACAGACGAAAAAAATCCGACGGGTCTAGCATCAATATAGGCTGAATTCATAGTACGGTTAAATAGCTGTCAGTGTCATTATTTTCTGTGGAATTTTGACACTGACAGCCCTTGAACGATGTGCCGCGTGCAAGCGTGGTGATCAATGAATTTGTCATTATACGTAAAGAGTCACAGTTTTTGGTCAACCCTGATTGTGGAAACTACACGTTCACAGTTTTTGTTCAACCCTGATTGTGGCAAAATTTGTAATGCTGCTGCCGCTGTCAGTTTAGTCATTGAATTACCTCGTATATCGTTGCAAAAACAAAACAACCGGATAATTACTCAATAAGTACCTACATTGTAAAAGAGCCTTAAAAACACGATACATAAGAACCTAACAGGATAACGTGAAGGTCAAGTTAGAAGACCTGTCAGTACACTAATTATCCGGCGATTATAATAATAATCTTAGGTTTCACTTATTTTCCTTGCAACATACCTGTTTAAAACAGCAATCAAGTTACTAGCGAACGTCGATAAAAATGTTGACCTCATTTTTCTATGTATATCTCTATATGCTCCTATAAGTGGGTTCTCGTCCTTATAAAGATTAAGCGCAACTAATATCATATCCATCATCGTGGCATGAGTGAAATAAGACACGATTTTCTTGCCGTTTCCCTTCTTGGCTTGTTCGAAGTTTCTTAGCAA
This sequence comes from Dasypolia templi, assembly GCA_963555695.1. Lineage (NCBI taxonomy): Eukaryota > Metazoa > Arthropoda > Insecta > Lepidoptera > Noctuidae > Dasypolia > Dasypolia templi. The sequence goes on along the minus strand of OY743146.1, from coordinate 18,428,596 downwards.
ATCAGCTAAAGGAATCTGGCCAAACAATTTGCTATAATGCATTACTCCATAACTGTTTCTATAGTAATGTCTCAGGTCGTCAATATATTCGAGAACTTGAAGGTCTTCAACAGAGAATACAGCACACCACGGACTAGGCGTGTTGGTAATTCCGTCCCAGTTGTAGCGACATAAGTCGTACATGGATGTGATGTTTTCGTTTGAGAAAGTAAAGTTGAGGCCTAACTTTCTTTCGACTCGTTCTTTCATCTGAAAATCAAAGCATTTTTTACGTTTTCATTGGGTGATGGTGAAGGAAACCAGTGCAGTCTTAGGTGAAGTGAGCAGTCATGCCACTTGATGCTAAGGATTGGAAGAAAAATGTACGAAGAATAACTAATGATAGACGCACACACGTTGACTATAGACGCACGAGTTGACATAGTGTCAAAAAAATAACGTTAATAAACGGCTTTTTTGTATTATTGTAATAAAATGGGTGAAGCCACTGGAATCGAACTATTGAATTTTACAGAACAGATCGGCTGGAATTACATTTCTTAAATCATGAACACGCATACGCAAAGCAAGCAAGGATTGCCACTTCTCTGTCTGAGAAGTAGCCTTTACACTGCTTTGAGAAAATCATTATTATTACAATTATAAGAAGAAGATACGAGCGGAGTCTCCTAACACAGGCTTATCTGCTTTAAAGGAGGCTCCAATCACTAGTTGTAAATGTTAACGTGTTTAAATAATAAACCATTTTTTTCATTTCACAAGATGATATTTTATTAAAAAAATTGTGGGATGTGTGGATTTTCTTTAAACTTTGAGGCCTTTCATTTATGTAAGACCGTACAATATTTTAACACTTCATATTTTTCTAAACAATTCTGTAATTTATAAGGGTTACATAATAAAGAGTATTCTATCTATCTATCTATCTGCCTACCTATCTTGTATCGTTAAAAACTAAAGGTGGTTAGCATCCCCTTTAATTTTGTACTTTATTATATTGTTATTATTTTTGTTAAAGCGGTCATGTTGTACACACTGTGAAAATTCCAAATGTCTACCTATTACGGTTCAAAAGATAAAGCCCTGTGATAGACGGACAGACAGACAGAGACAGGAGCCTTAGTAATAGGGTCCCGATGGCAGCGTTTGGGAACAGAGCCCTTAAAACAAACAAAAATATAACTCACATTTGAATAGTCAGAAGTTTTCTTATATTCAACTTCTTGGTGATAAACATCTAGATTGCGTCTTACTCCTACTTGATATTTTCCACATGTTGAATAGGGCTGAAAAAATAAAACTGTAACAACATACAAAATATCGCAATTGATTTAACAGCACGTCGATTCTGTAAATATCTCAGCGTGATGACTTGCGTGGAGTGAGCTGTCAGTGTCATCCCGTCTTGGTCAATCCTTAGCATCACTGCCACTGACAGCTTACTCCACGCTCACTTCGCCTACGTTTTCACGATAAGATGGTTACAGAATAGCACTACAGATTAATTTTATGCCACTAACTTCAACTTACTGCTACAATCTGGTAATGATTCGTATAATTTTCTATAGCCAAGTTTTTGTGGTTAAGACCTTCAACAAAGGCTCTAGCGCTCTCTTCCAAATGATGGCCAAACCCGGGAAGAAACAAGTAATCGTTCTCTTGAAGATCCTCTAGTAACTCTGGAAATTTTGTCTTTATCCTGGTGCCAATACGCATCGACTCCTGATGCCCTTCAATTGAGATTTCATATGGTTCATCCAGCATGGCCGTATCAACTTTCCAATTTTCGATATTATCAATATCTTGCGCACACAGTGAACCGTTACCTATTTCATAACTTGAAACAATAAAATCTTTGTATTTGAGAATATCTTTCATGCCTTGTGCGTACTTCTGACTAGGAGTTCTCTTTCCATGCCTCATAATGGCCCAGACACTGACCGCTTCGCATCCTACACAAGAATTATTGGGCAGTTTAAAAAATATGGAAGCGCAAAAAATATTTAGATTGGATTAATCGAAGAAAACAGAGAGGGTATGATGCTAAATTCTATCAGTAGAATTTATAAACATTTAAAATAGGAACACACGTATTCTCAAACATCTATAGAATAACACCAAACTTTTCATGGAAGCCACTCTCAAATAAAGAATGAGATCGTTCCACTTTCAGAAATATTCGGAAGAATAAAGGTGGTAAAATATGTCAGAACAATCTTCGAATCAAACTCAACTTACCTTCCAGTTTTACAACAGAATCCCTTATATCGCCTCTAACAACTTCATATGGAGTTTTACTTCCGAAATATTTGTATTTGCACTCAGTATTCCAATAGCATTTTAAGGTCAACACATATTTTACGTAAAACCAAATCAGCACTGTCGTTAGTAAAAACTTCATATTGATAATCACATGAAGAACATAAAGGTTTTAAAAATAGTAAACTACGTAGACACTACACTCGACATTGACTCTCGTGCGATAAATAAACACAAATTAGCGTTTCGTAACCTTATGTAGGTATGAGGTCCTGGGTTCGAATCCCAGGTCGGGCAACGTGTAATTGGGTTTTTCTATCTGGAATTTCTCAGTAGCACCCCGAAGTCTGGATTTGTGCCTGGTAGATGGCAATAGGCTCGCCCCCTATTACATGGGACTTAAACATAACTGGCGAAATGTGGGTGTGCTATAGGTACACCTCTGCCCAACCCTTCGGGGAAACAAGGCGTGATGTTATGTTGTTATGTAATATATAAAAGATATATATTTGTAGATAACAGAAAGGACCTAATAGTGAGTTTGTTTAAGGGTTCCGTAGTCAACAGGGAACCCTTATAGTTTTGCCATATCCGTCCATCCGTCCGTCCGTCTGCCCGCAGCTTAGCTCAGAGACTCTTACTTACGTACTAGAAATGCTGTAATTTGGCATGAATATACATATTAGTCAAAAAACGACAAAATGCAAAAAAAAAAATGAGTAAGTACCTACCTCTTCTACGTGTAAAATGGGCATGAAAGATTTTTCATAGTGTGGGGTGTCCTAGAAATGGTCGTTCAAAAATATTGCGGGTGAGTTAAATAAAAAATAAACTATTAAGGGTTCCGTTTGCGAAGTATTAAGCTATAGTATAGAGTGATCATTTTTGTTACGAGTCAGGTGAAATATGCCAACTAAATAGTTGCTTTTGGATATGTGAAAGAAATTATGGCTGTAGTATTTATGAAGAAGATAATTAAAAGGAAAAGTATTACAGCTAAGTAGGCTTTACAAATTCACGAGCAATAGTCGACTAACTTAAATTAGCAGTTGGAGTGTATGAGAGAACATGTTTTTCAACTACAATATGAAGTTTGTTCTTTGGATAAATTTATCCAACGAATCACTTCCGTCCGTCCTTCAGTCCGAAACGAAGTTGACCGGTTTTTCTGCTTTACTAAAAGAATATAGCATAATTATGAGGAAGGACGTGTCTATGGACATACGCTGCTTCCGTGTTACCAGAAATGCAAATTAACCTTGACGTGATAAATGCCTAAATAATCGAGTTAACACTACGTTAAATTTTACCAATTCTGTCACTTCTTTATTGGGACAACAACAAAAAAAAAAACAGTAGATCGTGAAAACACATAGTCGTAATTTTATCAAAAGCCCTAATAAAATTAAAAATGTACAGAGGAATATGTAAATTTAAGTACTAGTTACCATTACAATAAAGAATCATTACATAATTAAAGGAGTTTTAAAACGTTTTAATGTACAATGTTTTTTCTCTTTTTAAACATTACTGATCAAATTCACACATCATATCTGTAGTTGCATTCAAGAACGGTTTGAATATGTTCTCGAACTCTTGCCACGAACAGACTCCTCCCTTGCACAATTCTAAAAGAGGTTTTTCATTCCGATAGAACGAGATGTGGTGGTTGTTTATTTCATCAGATAAACTGCATCTGAAATGGACAGGAAATAATAATAATACAGGTATTTGTACAGGTGCTTTGGTTCAGGTGTATTATTTTCACGTCGATTCGGCATTGTAAATCAGGCATAGGCCGAGCCGACCCGGGCCGGGCGGGGTGTATAGGTTAATACAAATATTGATTGTTATTATTTCTAGATTAATCGAAAACATAAACTCCTATATGACAGCTTATGTTCTTCTTTAAACTGGATTAAGTCTCTTTCTTACGAGGATATGGAAGCCCTTCTAGTTTATCATGAGTAATATACTCACACAATATAACGATACACAACACACTCTAAACTACTCTGCACAACACCTCACAAAGTAACACTTCACCACACACCACACTACATATCACATCACATTCACACCACACCACACCACTCCACCACACACTACACTACACACCACATCAGATCACATAAATTCACACTACACCACACCTAAATAAAGCACACCACGCGTCCTACCACATGATACATAATAATCAGATGTTTAAATTATAAAGTAGCAATATGCTGTAATATATTATTATGTAACATATATCTAAGATATGGAAGAGCGGAGTCTCCTAACACAGGCATTGTTTGTCTAAAAGGAGGCTCCAAACTTTACTTTGTTTATGACGCATTTTGTTTTAAATAAATAAATATTATTATTATCTCCTATAATACATTTAACAAACTTATAAATTACATTATTAAATATTTTTAAAAAATATTTAAAAATAAAAAAAATAGTATCCCACCGGTATCGGGAACAGGGTCCAAGCTACCGGCGGTCAGGGCTCCAGAGAGAGGAACCTCCTGACAATGCGAGCCGTGTCCAGAAGTACCGCTTTCTGAATCAAGCCCTTGATCCAGCTGCTCAACGAGAGCCTCCTCAGGTGTTTGTCGAGGCTCTTGGCTATTAAGCCATTGGCTGTCACTACTATCGGCACAATGATTGCTGAGTCCACATCCCACATGTCGACAACCTCGCGAGCCAAATCAAGATACTTTATTTCTTTATCTTTCTCGGCTTTCACGAGGTTACCGTCATGCGGGACCGTTATGTCAACAATCATTGTGCGTCGCTCTACTCGATCCACCACCACTATATCAGGCTTATTGGCAACAATAGTCCTGTCAGTGATGATGGATCGATCCCAGTACAATGTGATATTTCCATTTTCGAGAACTGGTTCGGGCACGTACCTGTAGTACGGCACTTCCGATTCCACAAAGCTGTATTTCAGAGCAAGTTGCTGATGGATAATCCTAGCTACAAGGTTGTGTCTATGCAAGTACTCTTCGTTAGCTAGACGAGAACACCCGGAGATAATGTGTCTTATTGATTCCCCCGGACGGTGACATGCCCGACAGATGTCAACCGTGCAGTCTTTCACAATAAATCTCCGGTAATTGTTCGTCATCATAACTTCGTCCATAATTACACAAATAAAACCTTCGGTTTCTCCAAAGAGGTCACCGAAACGTAGCCAGGTCACGGACGCTAGAAGATCTACATCGGGTCCATGTAGGGCCCGGAAAAAGCGTCCGTGAAGCTCCTTACTCTGCCATACTTCCATGCGATTATTAGTGTCAAGCACTACAGGTTTGCGCCAGTTCTCTTTGGCCAAGGAGAGCGGGGTGAGGCTCTTGTCCACCGCGACCACAGCACGATGCATCCCCACGTCGGCTTCTAGGAAATATTCCCTGAGACTGCATATCTCGCGATTGTGTAGGGTCTTAGCGTTTAAAAAGCCTCGACCTCCACACTTTCGCGGGATATACAGTCTCATTACCGATGATCGTGGGTGATGCATTCGGTTTGCAGTCAGCAGTGTACGGACCCTCCTATCCAGGGCGTCGAGTTCGGTCTGAGTCCATTTGAGTATGCCGAAAGAGTACATCAAAACTGGCATGACCCAACCGTTAAAGGCGCGCACCTTGTTTCCGCCTGACAGAAGACTATTTAACACTTTCTTCAGGCGGCCAAAGAAGCGCTCCTTCAACGATTGCTTCATGTCAGTACCATTGATGCCCAACGCTTCCGACATACCCAAATACTTATAGGTTTCGGATGCGGAGAGGGCTTTAAGGTTTATGGAATCCGAGAGTTGGGTTCCCACGGATTCCACAATCTCCCCTCGCTTTACATGCATGACCGCACATTTGTCCACACCAAAGTCCATCCTGATGGCGCTACTGAAAGTTTCAGTTACTTTCAGTAGCTCCATTAGTTGCAAATTGTTGGGGGCAAAGAGTTTTAGATCATCCATGTACAGAAGGTGAGATATAACCTGACCACCTCTTCTCAGCCGATAGCCTAGACCTGAATCCTCCAGCAGTGTGCTTAGAGGATTCAAGGCTAAGCAGAACCAAAGCGGGCTCAAACTATCGCCCTGAAATATGCCTCGCTCGATCCTCATCGGCTCGCTATTCCTCAGGATATTCCGACATCCTGGATAGCGAAGGACCGCCCTCCATCGCCCCATACATGCCATCAAGAAGGTGCGCAGAGTTTCATCTACTTTATACAACTCCAGCACCCTCATGAGCCACGTATGTGGCACCGAGTCATAGGCCTTCTTGTAATCTATCCAACATGTCGACAGATCCTTTCGGGAACGTCGAACTTGTTGGCTAATGGCCATATCAATGAGGAGTAGCTCCTTAGTACCGCGGGACCCGTTCCTACATCCATTTTGAGAGGCAGACATGATGGAGTTGGTGTCTATATGTTTGTTAATTTTAGCTCTCAAAATGGATGTAAGCACTTTATAGACCGTCGGTAAACACGTGATCGGCCTATAATTTTTGGGTTCCGCGGTGCTACCTGATTTATGGAGCAGGTGGGTAACTCCTGTTGTTAGGAACTAGGGTAGCGAACCAAACTCCAAAGCCGTCTGGTACTGGGATCTTGTAAACCATTTAATCCAAAAGTTCTGCAGCCCGTCCGGCACTGGTGACTTCCAGTTAGGTAACGGACGGACTGCACGAGCTACATCTTGGGGGCAGATGGTAATAGCCCCCATTTCTGGTATTGGATTGCAGGCTCGCTCGACTTCCCGAGTCCAGTCACCTTCGGTGCGACTAACAGGCACCGACCAGATACTTCGCCAGAAAGAACACATGGCATCATCATCTGGCAGGCACGTGTCAGCCATACTTTGGTTCGGTCGCTCCCAACCCCTATAAACCCACCTTTCATCGCTCTGGAACGTGCGATTCTGAGTGTATCGCTCTACTCGCCGCTTATACCTACGAATACGGTTAGCCCATGCATACACTTTCTGCTTCAGGAAGTCGATGCGTTCTGTGACGCGGGACAGATAGTTCTGAGAGCTAATATCAGTCCCTGAGAACGCCCGCCTCACAAAGCGCGTCACTCTTGGACGAGTATTGCCGTCTCTGAAGCAGATTAGTTTGCCGATGAGCGCTCTGGACCCACCAATACGGTGCTCAATTCTGCACTGCCAAGCTGGTACGGTTGGTTTCGGTCGCGTAGCTATACAGTCATTGGTAAATTTGACGTGAGCTACACGACATGCCGCTACAGCCGCGCAGTACAGTATTATTATTATTATTAAATATATAAAATAGATGCCGTTCGTTAGTTTCGAAAATGACTGTACCGAATATGATCAAACTTTGTTAAGTTGTTGTTTGTGTGCGTGCCGGAAAAGATTCGTAACAAAAAAAAAGGAAAATAAGAAATGATCTAGTTAATCATATCAGGTGAAAACCGACCTAGATATTTATATTAACATAATTAGGAAACACTGAAATTTTATCAACCTAGGGTAATTAAGGAACACTCATGAGTTTTACAAACCTGTTCAGAACTGCAATCAAATTCACGCCAAAAGTAGACAGAAATGTGGATCTCCATTTTCTATTTATATCCCTATGTGCCGACGTTAGTGTGCCCGCGTCCTTGTAAAGATTGAGACCAACCAAGAGCATGTCCATCATCGACGAATGGGTGAAGTAAACGGTAGTTTTCTTGCCAACCATATTCTTGGCTTGTTCTAACTTTAAAAATAAATCTGCCAACGTTATCTGGCCGAATGTGCTGCTAAACTTGGATGCTCCATAACCACTTCTATAGTAATGTTCTAAATCTCCAACGTATTCGATTATCTTCAGGTCCTCTTCAGAGAACACGGCGCACCAGGGGCTGAATTTATTAGTGATCCCATCGGAAGTGTATCGACACAAATCGTAGATGGCTATTATGTTTTTATTTGTCATAGAAAAACTGAGGCCTAACTTCTTTTCAATCCTCTCTCTCACCTAAACAAAAAGTATAAAGGAATCAGTTAGAAATACAAACAAATTATGGATGTATGGAAACACAAATTGTTCTTACTTTTAGGTATTCCGGAGTTTCCATATATTGAAGTGACATTTTGTAAGTATCTGGGTTGCTATGAACTTCTTTTAGATAAGTTCGGCATGCTCCGTAGGGCTGAAGAAAGTTTTCAATTCATTTGCTGTAGGTTGTGGGTACGTCCCTACTTCAGTAATTCATAGATTAGAATATTAGAAAATTTATAGTAGTTATCTATTTATTAACGTGCGAACATCGGTGACCGAGCTCACCGTTCTTAAAACCACAAAGTGGTGGAAAAGTATGTTTGACTTCATACAGGTTATTCCTAATAGCTTGTTTTTAGTAATAGTTAATTAACTTTAGATAAAACATACTTTTTTATGTTATTATATTTATACCTAAGTATTGTTTTGGCACCACTACATTATGTTTTTCATAATTTTTCTATATAAAAGAAGACTGGACGAAAGTCACCTATGAACCAATAGGTGATATGTTGGTGATATTTGTGTAAGAATATCTCATATCTACCCTTGTGCAAAATGGCACCAAAAAGTGACCCGGAATAGTGAGAAAAATACACTTTTATAATTAAACAGGTTGGAAATTCAGCCAGGTAATAAGGACAGTCTCATAAGAACGTTTTTCTGTAGTTATACCGCTTAAGGTACCTGCCTGCCCTTGAAAATCCTGTAAATTCTAAAAGTATATGTTTCTCGAAATTGCCGGGTCAGATTTGGATGCCCGTTTGCACAAGGGTACAGATAAAGTATTCCTTTACTAATAACAAAACAGTATCGCTAAGGGTCCATCGACCACTTCCCAAACAAATTCACCCAGAATCCTTTGTTTGTATTGATTTTTTGTTTACATAATACAAACATAAGTTGGAATGTGATATTTTTTATAATTTTAATAAATAATTATTAGTTTACATAATTCATATCCATGACCATTAATAACTGGAATATCAATTGATTAAGCCGATAACAGACATTGGGCAGGATAATTATGGAGTTAGAGGTCAGAGTGTGTGATATGTTTTAATACTTGTGTTTACTTTGGTTTTATTAGCTTAATTATTCAGAACATTTAACTTATGACTCGCTGGTAAACTATTAGTGCAATGATATAACAATTAAAAAAAGGTAGATAGGCACTTCCACTTGTCATCTAATAAGATGACAAGTGGAAGTGCTTATCTACCTTTTAACTAATGACTACTAACTAATGACTCGCTGGTAAACTATTAGTGCAATGATATAACAATTAAAAAAAGGTAGATAGGATAGTGGAACTATTGTTAGAAGTTCTGCCGTTTTTGAAAATCGAATGTTGGGTAGTGGGGCTTATTAGCCAAGTTTTGGCACGCCACTTGCGAAGCGTGATTAGCATATGTAATCTAACTCTTTTTACTAATAATATCGTTGTATTAGTACATCTATTGTACAGTAGGTCACACGTCAGTAGTAACAACACATTAGCTCAAAGCCTCTTTTTCTATTGAATCTCCGTACTACGCTAGGCCAGCTCAAGGTCAAAGTGTAGCCAACTACGTGCGGACGGCTGTACCGTGTGATTTATTGTGACAAAGCATGTGCGATAAGCCACACGTCTGTGGTAATAGAACCGGTACGTATAAGTTTCTATTGAAACTGCGACTACGCTAGGTCAGCTCAAGGTCAATCTGACTTGTGACCTACTGTAAATACATGACATTGTAGAAACTTGAAATATAGCTGTCACTTACATTCGCGATGCTGACGTTTGTTTCAGCTTTCTCTATAAACAAGTCTGTATAGCCAAGTCCTTCAATGAAAGCTTCTGTTGAGACTTCACCACGAGGACCAAGTGTCGGACGGAAAGAATACTCTTCATCATGAAGGTCGTTAAATATCTCAGGTAGAGCCTCTTTCAATCTGCCACCAATACCAACCATTTCCTGATAACCTTCGTTCATAATTTTGTTCGGCTCATCAATAAAACTGCTATCAATTCTCCATTCTCTAAAGTTATCTACATCTTGAGCGCATAGCGAGCTATTCCCGTTTTCGTAACTCGATATGATATTGTCTTTAAAATTAAGAACCTCCTTTATTTCTTTTAAGAATTTTGTTCCCGGATTCTTTTTTCCATGCCTCATTATGGTCCAAACACTGATTGGCTTACATCCTAATAAAAATAATGTTAATTGTAATTTTAAATCCACCATGTCTATTCTGTATAAATCTCACCGTGAAGACTTGAGTGGAGTGAGCTGCCAGTGTCATCACGTCTTGGTCAATATCTAGCATCAATGACGCTGACAGCTCATTTGACGCTCACTTCACCTAAGTTTTCACGGTGAGATAGTTACAGAATAGCACTTCTAAACATGTTTTGGTACGGGAAGTGATAAGCCAAAAGAAGCCTCTTACAAACATCACACTCGTTACAAAGAGATAACAACATAACGTTACGCCCATATTCCTCGAAGTGCGAATGCCGGGCTGCTACTATTAAATTCGGCCTTGAAAAACCCAATAACATTTTGCCTGACCAGGAAATCGAGCCCTGGGCCTCGTGATCAGCAGTAGCGCAAGAGATAGTCACACAAAATTCTACTTAATTATGTTTTTTTTAAGACTATGAGTCTCCTTGGCTAAATTTACTGTAGGAGTATTCTTACCCAACTTACCTTCCAGTTTTACGATCGAGTCCCTTATGTCACCTCTAACATTTTCATAAGAAGTTTTACTTGAAAAGTATTTGTACTTGCATTCAGTACTCCAAAAGCAGTCTATGGGCGTAACATTTTTAATGACAAAGCTAACGAGCACCAGTATAAAAAATAAAACCGTCATTCTTATTCAATTACGGACGTTCAAGATTTACGATTTATTACACCAGGTAGACACATCAATAACACTACAGAACACACACTACACGCATCTATGACATTTATCGTCTTAATAAGCTAGAATTTAATATTAACAACATAGAACAAAATAATGTCTGACGGAACTAAAAACGGACGGGTTTTTTATTATTTACTTGAATTAAAATAACCCATCTTAATTCGCCCTCGTCTGAACTATTCTAATACATGAAAGATAACATTTCTGGCTGTAATCTATACCAATAAAATTTCTGGCTGTAATCTATACCAATTTTTGATTAAGTAAGTTTAATTAAAAGTAAGGCAGATACCGAGGTACTACAAATGTCAGACATGTATTTTGTAGGCTAAAATCGTAAGACGCGCGACCCCGCGCTTGTCGTAATTAGTTACCCAGTACGTTTTCTCTTAAGTTATAACAAAACTATTGATTTCCAGGAAATTATTAATTACAATAGCTAAACGATAACCTACGATTACCTTTTAAGTGCATGCAATGAAAAAGGTTATGAAATCGACAGTGTTTTGTTTTGATTTTATCTTTGTGGAGCGTTGCTTCTGTCATACTTGTGTGACAGTGGGTCATCATCTGCCTAGCCTTTAACCTAACTATATTGAGTTCGACTTTCAATCTAACCAAATGAAGCTGGATACCAGACCAGTATTTTAACAACCCAGTTGCTGGGTGATATGATACCGCTGGGTGATATGATACCGCTGGGTGATATGATACCGCTGGGTGATATGATACCGCTGGGTGCTAAGATACCCCTGGGTTAGACTTGCTGACAGACTTTCGGGCTTTCGAGCTTCTTTCAGGCTAGTAGGTATCTTACCAAACCTCGATGTGCCATATTAAACGATATCTTTAAGAAGAAAGATATCGTTTAATATTATTATACTATTTAGCTTAGACTTGCTTGATCATCATCATGAATTAACTCACCACATAATGTTATTGTAATGTTTATTACGATTTGTAGTTATTGCTCCTAAATAATGTAATAAAACATGCATAAAATTATCATACGATTTTGTTGTTATTTGATTGTTATTGCTGTTTATATTCCTTAAATAATATAACTATAAAATAATAAAAAAACGGCTTGTATGTAATATAAGTATATAATCGTATCCCAAATAGTTCTCATTTTACCAATTACTTGCGACCAACTTAGATGTAGCGCTCGCCTGCCGCTGCTCCGGCACCGCTCGCTCCGCTCGCCCGGCTCGCGCTTGGTTGGTCACAGATCTAACCTAAACTACTCCTAACCCAGGGCGGAGGACATCCAAGAGGATTTCCAATCCGTTACCAAAACAAAAATTCGGTTGGGGTTGTTTTTATTTGGTAGTAGAAGTAGAAGTCTGATTGACTCCTCCATCCGCCCCGGGTTCCGCCCTCGCGCACTTCGCACGGGGGCAACGGGGGTAGTTAAGCATTTTTCAACGCAGCCCCCGACTGGTCGGCCGGCCCGCCATTGCGATTCTGTAAAAATCTCACCGTGAAGAGTTGCTTGGAGTGAGCTGTCAGTGACATCCCGTTTTGGTCAATCCTTAGCATCAGTGCCACTGACAGCTCACTCAACGCTCACTTCACCTAAGTTTTCACGGTAAGATGATTACAGAATAGCACTACTGGTCAAGCTGGGGGAGTGAGGTGTTTGTTTGTCGACGTTTAAGAGTGGTGGCGCGCGCCCGGCGCGTGGAATAATATGCGCCACCACCTCGGGTCTTATATGATAGGGGGCGGCGGACGGCCCCTAGTCCGCCGTCTCTGGAACCATAAAGGTCTCTGTGGTCTGGTTATCTAAGTTATTGCGACCATCTCGGTTGGCCACAGTTCAAGCTAGAGACATAACAGAGACCATCTTAGCGGAGGAGGAGGCGCAGTTGTGGAGGTTAAATTCCGCGGAGACAGAGGTTAACGGAGCGGATGCAGAAGTTAACGGAGGCGGAGGCGAAGGTGAGCGAAGGCGGAAGTGAATGTGGTAAAAAGTACAAAATATTTTTTTTAAACACAACACCAAGAGCTTTTTTACTTCAAGCTATGGCCCTTAGGAGCCCAGCAAAAAGTAAAAAAAAGCCACAAAGAACGCTAAGCGAAAACGAAGTGATAGCGCGGGCCGGTGATGCGATGCGACGGGGTGAGTCGGGAAAAGAAAAACAATCACGAGGACGAAGTCGCAAGCAGAAGCTAGTATAAAATGAAAGTGTTGAAATAGAATGAAAGGTGACAATATGGGTAGTGCTCCTACAGACGATTGTGGCTCGAATTGGCAAAGTCAACTAGATTTGTCACTGTCATTGTCAACAACAGCCTTAAAGAATAAATCTTTAGTGTGGCGACTCCTGTACGGACACATGTATGGGCTAAAAATATATACCTAACAGCTTATTCCTACAATACTTTTTTAAATATGCAACATTTTAGACCAAAATTACATCTCGTTACTAGCCCTGAATGCGTTAGTACTTCTGTAGTCAAATTCCGTAGATGAGTCTTTCTTATTTTTATTTTTTCAAAACAAGATAACATTTACAGCTAAAACGTCAAAATCAGCCCTGGGTGGTTGTAAAGTTAGTTGTTTATTGAGGCCTTAAATAAAACCCTTAGAAATATCATAAATCCATTGCCAGTGAGCAGAACGAATAATACAATTACTGTTTTCGAGGTATTCCAATAAATTTGGGACTCCTTAAACCTATCACACACTCACGAAAGATTGTATTGGGCGAAGACTATTAGTCTTCGCCCAATACCTTGCGATTCTTGATAACCCTCTTTCGTGAGTGTGTGATAGGTTTATTAACTATATAAAATTGCCAATTACTCAAATTTCGACATCTTGAGCGCAAAGCGAGCAATTGCCCCTCTCGTAGCTCGTAGTAGTCTTTTAAACTAAGGCTGCTCTCATGTGCACTCCGTACGTTTTGCCAGGATTTCTTTGGCCATGTCTATTAAAAAAAATCTAAAGTTGTAGAATTTGAAAATACGTTAAACAATGCTCAGATAAACCCAAATAGACTTATTCCACAATAATTATTGTAAATAATTAAATCTTGAACATGGATCATGGGTGAACAAAAAAACCGGTCAAGTGCAAGTTTAATTCGGGTGGAGAGGGTTCCGTACGAGGATGTAACCCACCAAAAATATTCAATTATTTTTGCATGCATCAACGACATATTTACAAGATTAGATCAACGAGTGTTTCAATACTTTGTATCACTTATAGGTATGTACAACATTCTTATTAAAAGGGGAACAACACTATTCAATTATTATTTATTATTTAAGACAAAATATTATCATTAATATTGATACATAATAAAATAACCATATAAAATTTGATTTGAAAAATATACGTTTCGTCACATTGCACTAAAAAATGGCAAAATCACATAAGAAATATTCGCACGTAGCACAGCACACAAGGTAAAAAAACCGACAAAATTAACTAAAGGTAAGTTTTAAAATGACCTGAAACAAATTAAAAGGGAACTAAAAAAAACTGAAATTGTAAGCCTAATTAAACTAAATTCAAATGAAATTAAGTTAAATGAAATTATTATTTAATTTGAATAAGTATAAGTATACGTAGGCAGCTGATTACAGATCAATGTTATGAATTTTAGTTTAAATATTGGCAGAAGACTATCAAAGAAAATATCGATATTTCTCTCGACAAGACAGGCTCTGTTGGAAAAAGTTAACATTCTGTTTATTTTTGGAAGGGGCCCCTAGAATCAATTCCATTTAAATGTAAATGTTGACGTTCAAAAGTGCCTTTTAGTGCCTATTTGAAATAAATGCTTTAACTTTGACTTTAGGGGAGCATGTTGGCCCAGGTTTGTGTGACTCAGTTTAGTGGCAAAAGTTCTAGTGGCACGCTTGGAGCGGAGATGAGAATCACGAGGTACAGCAGCGCTCAAAAGTCCATAAGCAATCTCACAAAGCAATAGATTGACGCATCGGTTTCACTTACGACCTTCTTCTATAAGTTGTTTCTATACTATAGACACGCAACACACACTCACTTGTAACTCACTTCTGTAATTGATAGTAGTTCATAATTTCAACTAACTTAACATATGGCATGCTAGCTTAGTAGTTACCGTGCTTGGGTAGCAGCGCAGCGATTATGGCGAGCCCTTTTTTTTTTTTTTTTTTGGGTGGGAAATCATCAAATGACTTCTCCCGCTCTGGGTGGAGCGGGAGGGCGTGTCAGACTTTTACTGACTAAAACCCACCCGTGTTCCTTCAGTTGCCTGTGCCAGGGCCACGGTTTTCTCTGTGGAATAACCCGCGACCCTGAGGCGTCGGCCCTATCGGACCCCGTCACTTTGTGCTGACATCTCTTTGAGGCGCGCGTGGAACACAACGCGCCGTCGACCC
The DNA here is from genome assembly GCA_963555695.1 of Dasypolia templi. NCBI lineage: Eukaryota > Metazoa > Arthropoda > Insecta > Lepidoptera > Noctuidae > Dasypolia > Dasypolia templi. The sequence continues at coordinate 18,413,033 of OY743146.1, read as the reverse complement.
GGGCCTGGTCCTTACCGGACGGCAAGCTACCCATTGCTCGCCGTCCGCAAGCCCGCGCCTACGGTGGCCGGGAATCTGCAGGCGACTCCCGACGCCCAGGGCGTCTCCTGCGGCGGCTAGTAGGGGCGTGAGGGCGCAAGGCTCTCTCTCTCACCCGCTCCGCCTCCTCCTTCGCGAGCATTACTGCTTCGCAGAAGGAGGTGACGGCTTGCCATTCCCTCTCGCTCCGTACCATGGCCTGGACCAGGGCCGGACGCGAGAGATCGCCGCCGCCAATCGCCTCCGCGAGGACACTGCGGTGCTCCGCCCAAGCTGGGCATACCTCCACCGTATACTCCACCGTGTCCTCCGGGCGATCCACACAATGGTGACACCCGGGCGTTTCCTCCCGCCTTATGCGAAACAGGAACCTCCCGAAACAACCGTGTCCGGTGAGGACCTGTGTCAGGCGGAAGGTGAGGACGCCGTGGCGCCTCTCCAACCACTCCTCAAAGAGGGGACTTACCGCCGCTATTGTGGCGTTCCCATTATGGCGAGCCCTGAGTTCGAATCTCATCTGCGCCTGCGTGATGTTATTTTCAAAAATATCTATTTCAAGTTTTTGACATGTTATTAATAATACCTAAAAAAAAAAAAAACTATTTTTGTTTGTTTTAATGAAATTACTTGAAGTGGTTCGGTAATCATTCGATACTTGTCTCATTCATCTTGTTTCCATAAATAAGAATTTTTTGTAGGTAGGTCACAGAAAACTGAGTAAATTGTTTCGATTTCTGTGAGGTAGATGCAATTCGTTACGACTATTCACCTAATTTAACGTTGTTGGTTAGTGACGAATGTTTAAATCTGTTAATTAGCGGTGTTGTGCAAATATTAAAGCATTGGCAAATATTGTTGCGCTGCGTAAAAGAGGATGTAAATGATGTGATAACACAAATTTATATTGAAACAGGACTAAGTGTGAGTGTTATCATTTAAATATTTCGTATTTTACTAAATTTCAATTGAATTTTTTTTAAATTAGTGAATGACGAGTAAAATGTTATAAATATAAATTTTGCTTATAGATGTCTAATAGTTTCACATTCTTTGTTCTAGACAAATACTGTGAGTCTGTGGGTTAAGAGATGTGAGGAAGAAGGAATTCTAGATAGTTGGAGCGCTTATTTATGAAGTGGATGCTTATTTAAATAAGCCCACACAAGCTGAATGAATATGCAACAAATGGTTTCATACCAACCGGACATTTTGCTGAATTAATTAAAAGCATAATTAAAAACTGTTCGCTGTGTACTCCGCGCTAAAAAGGTTGCATCACCAAAGCCCTGCAAACAATAACGTAATAAAAAAGAACTTTTAAGTTCCGGAATAGTTTATCCTGTATACTTAATTATAAAAAATGAGGTTTAGTTTCAATCATCTTTTCACAGAACGAAAATGAAAATGCCAACTTAAGCTATCCTCAACATGTTACCTATATTCACTAAAGCCAAATAAAATGTGAAATACTTAATGTAAACAAACTGCCATCCAAAACCACTTAATAAAGTCACTTATTTTAAAAAATCATGATCGAAGCTTAAAATAGATTTATTTTACCATAAACAATTAAGCTTCGATCATGAAAATTTTATAAGTAGATCTACTTATCAATTTTTTTGAACATCTCATATGTTTAAATAAAACAAATTGCTTCTAAGTTCCTTAATATAATGTACTGCACATCACTTAACATTGGCTGAATAAGTTATTATAAATAATCGTAGCGGTTATCTTTATCAAAAATATTATAACAAATAAAAATGTTTGAATTTTTGTTATCACTTCTAACGCATTTTTATTTTATTTTTAACCCTCTATTGCAATAACAACAAAAATATAAAAACAGCAATTTTTTTGAATATATTATCTCAAACCAAAATATAAAACTGCGCTGCCTCTTATGAGATCAGAACCTAACCCGGCGACTTCTCGGTCCAACGCTTGGCGCCTACTGCTACCAGCTCATATTAGATTAACTCGAATTTTAGCAATGCCATAAACCGGCCAGGTCACGCGCATGATGCGTGTCTAATAAAACCGGCGGAAATATATTTGTGTTTCGTGCAGAGCGACGCGAGTACGCGATACGACAGTGTGTGCCGTGCAAAACTGCGATCTTTGTGGTGTGTGTCATTGAAACACATACAGTCGTACCGTGAGTTCACAGCAATACGACTCTTAACGTGCCTATGCACTTTTGATCGCTTACTGTACGTCGAGGTTGATTTTGTTAAGGAGATCTGGAGTTGATGTTATCCCGTTTCCAACTTAGAGTTGTCAAATCATTTCGAGCCCTGCGTTGCTTCAATGAGTCTAATTTGAAGTAGCTTAGACGTTCCGCGTAATCTACTCTATAATATATGTGCATTTGTGGTATGTAAACCGCAAGCACCTCGTTTTTTTTTCTACTGGCTCCATGCGGTCTATATGAACATTTGAAGTCGTATGACGGACAGATGCACTTTCAATGACAAGGTTCCCTTAAATTCTTTGCCAATTCTATTCATAAACCCAACCGTTTTCATTGATTTTTAATAACAATTATGATGTGTGTGGTAAATGAGAGATCACTGCTGAGCACCTACACGTAGATCCCGTATGTTTTTGACTTGTTGTAGTGTCATCCTACTGAGGGAATAAGGGGCACACCGGAGGTTGCGCTATGCTCCGTAAATTGATAGCCATTTACCACTACTCTTTGTTTAAATACGATCTGAACCACTCCAGCAGGGGTCCGTGTATGCCAAGATCATGCAATTTCAGCAGCAGGCTTTCATGGTCGACCTTATCAAAATTGCTGCTGAAGTCGGTATAAAGAGCGTCGACCTGTTGGCCAGAGTCAATGCTCATGCAGATTTCGTCAAGGTATCATACCAAATTGTTGATAGTGGATTTGTTGCTGCAGAAACCACGATTCATCATCACGGGTCATGTTTTTTGTTGAGAATATGGACAATATAGAGATTGGTCGGTAATTATTAGCATCGTCGCAATCACCTTGATTGAATATCGGAACCAAGTTAGCTTTGTTCCATTCTTTGGGAAATGTAGATGTTTCGAGCGTTTTATTAAAAATTAAGGTAAGGGGGGGGGGGGGGGGGAATTAAAAGCACATTTTTTATGAAGAGAGGCGGCAACCCGTCCAAAATCAAAATCAATCAAAATATTTTATTTCACATAAACCTACATGGGCACTTATGAAACGTCAGATTCTAGGTGCACGGTTCCAATTGGTCGTTTCCTATGGAGAAGAGCCGGCAAGAAACTCCATGGTTACTCTTTTTAAAAAAAATTGGCTTTTACAATATTTTTAGTTACAGTGTTAATAGGTATGGGAGGACAGTGTAGGCCTGTCAAAAAGTACCACATGTTAAACAAATAGACAATGGTATATACATTTACAATCCACAAGGCCTACGACGTTCTCACATTTACAAAATATAGAAATAATCTAATAGAATAAAATCAAAACTAATTAAAAATTGTAGGTATATAATGTCAAATAATGAAAATATTATTTCAGAGTTATTTATAAGTCAATATACAATAATAACAAATTAAAATTAAACACCATTATTTGGAAGCAGTTTACATAGTGATGCCGTTTATGAGGTACCAGTGATACCACATGTGCAGAGGGAATTATTGCCAAACTTTCTTGTCTTCGACGTAGTCTTTAATCTTATAGTACGCTTTTTTGATAAGGACACGTTTGATGTGGGTTTTGAACTTTCCATCGCTAAGTTCTGTAACCGACTTTGGCAACTTGTTATAAAAGCGGATACTGTTTATCAAAAATGATTTGCTTGTTTTAGTTAATCTAAATTTGGGTATAACGATTTCATTTTTACTACGTGTATTTATATTATGGAAATCGCTTCTTATTTTAAAAAGTCCTAAGTTTTTACGAACATACAAAATACTTTCTAAGATATATAGAGAAGGCAGAGTTAGTATATCAATTTCTTTGAATCTGTTTCTAAGAGATTCGCGAGGACCCATTTCATAGATCGCGCGAATTGCCCTCTTTTGTAAAATGAAAATTGAATCTACGTCAGCTGCTGATCCCCACAACAGAACGCCATAAGACATAATACTGTGGAAATAAGCAAAGCATACTAACCTAGCTGTGGCTATATCGGTCAACTGCCTTATTTTTCTTACTGCATATGCAGCTGAACTTAATTTACCTGAAAGAGCTCTAATGTGAGCGCCCCATTGCAATTTTGAATCTAAAGTAATTCCTAGAAATACAGTTTCATTAATAGCATCTACTTTCTTGCCATCAAGTTTTAAATTTAAACCCACTTGGGGTACATTTGGTAATGAGAACTTAAGACATTTAGTTTTGTTCGCATTGAGTAAAAGATTATTAGCTGCAAACCATTTCGAAAGAACAGCCAGACTATCAATCACATGTATGACATCCGTATCTTTTCTATCTATTTTAAAAATAAGAGAAGTGTCATCAGCGAATAAAATTATATCTGATAAGTTAGCCATCATGTAAGGAAGGTCATTAATATAAACTACAAATAAGAAAGGGCCTAGAATTGAACCTTGAGGCACGCCCATCTTAACTAAGGATCCCGAGGACGTCGCCCCGTTAACGTTCACTTACTGTTGCCTGTTTGATAAATAGGAAAAAACAAGATTAGCGGCTTGTCCACGAATTCCGTAGTGGTGTAATTTACAGATCAGTGTATTGTGGTCAACGCAGTCAAACGCTTTTGAGAGGTCACAGAAAATGCCAATTGCATCCTGGGACTTCTCCCAGGATTCCAAAATGTGACTGACCAGTTTTACTCCCGCATCAGTCGTCGACCTGCCTTTCGTGAAACCAAACTGGCGACTATGTAAAATTCCAATGGAATTAAAATGTGACAACATCTGGTCTAGCATGATTTTTTCATAGATTTTACTCAATGCTGGTAGCACAGATATAGGTCTATAATTAGAGGGATCACTCTTACTACCCGATTTGAAAATTGGTACTACTTTACTATGTTTCATTAAATCAGGAAACGTACCGCTGTCTAAACATTGATTAAATATGCCTGTTAGGACAGGGGCAATTGTGTCAATAATATCTCCAAGAACCTTAACGGAAATCCCCCATAGGTCTTCAGTGTTTTTAATGTTAAGACTTTTGAACGCTTTTTTAATTGTGACAATAGAAATAGGCTCGAATTTAAAACTAGGAATGTCCTTACTGAAGTTTTCTTTGAGTAAAGATTCAGCTAATACAGATGATGAGGGAAGAGATTTCGTAACCTCAATTGGGATGTTGGTGAAGAAATTTTCTAGTGACTCAGCAACCTTCAACTTATCTGAAATGGTTTCATTATCAATTTCTAACGACAAGTCATTCTGATCTCGCGTTAATTACCTGCCACACAGCTTTTATTTTATTATGGGAAATACCAATTTTGTTACTTATTAATTTAGACTTAGCGTGAGCGCAGACTCTTTTGAATATTTTAGAATAATTTCTTACATAATCATAAAGAGTCTGATCAGACGTCAATGATTTCTCGTGATACAACCTATATAAAATATCTCTGCTTTTTCTAATGCCAGCAGTGGCCCATTCACTAAATTTTGGTTTAGTATTGATAGTTACTTTTTTTACAGCACATGCTTTATTGAATTCTTGGCATACTGTAGAAAAAAGTGTACCATAGTTTAAATTGGGGTATTGTGAATCAAAACTAGCTGTTGAAAGATTGCTATTAAGATTATTATTAAACATTTTCAACTTATTTTTAGTAAGAGGTCTTATTTCAATGGTTTTATTTGAGTTTAACTTTTATCTACGTCAAATGATACAAGTTGACCAGTATGGTCTGACCTGACGCCACTAATTAAGGCGGAGTGTTTTATTTTACAGTTAGTAAATACATTGTCTATGCATGAAGCCGAGGTTGCTGTTATTCTAGTCGCTTCATTAAATATACATTTTAAATTGAATGATTTAAACAATGAGATTAACTTACATTTTTCGGGTGAATTAACTAGCAGATCAACATTTAGATCACCACAAACAAAAACTAATTTATTATCTTTACAAAGTTTAGTTAGTATTCCTTCCATAATGATCAAAAATGATGACAAGTTTGAGGCTGGTGGTCTATAAACACATAAGAAAGTATGGCCTTCAACCTCCGCACATGCTACCTCACATAAGCGATACAGTATTATTAGTAGTACTATATAATACCGTTTCGTCACTTAACCTATTCTCAGTAAAATTATCAATAACTGCGTGTATATTGAACGCTAACAATGTTGCTAATATATGTCGACTTTTCTTAAGGAGATACATATGTTCCCGAATTAAAACAAAATCTCTAACAAAATTGGTGGTATCAAAATACAACAAGCGGTCACTATGACGACATGTCAAAATATGCATTAAGTTGTTTAAACTATAAATGTAATCATTTTGTTCATCATTTAAACTACCCGAATATAGCAATGCACATAATATTAATTTGCCTAATTTTAATTTAAGTAGGGTTTCAATACCATTAACTATGTCCGTTTTAGATATGCTCAGACTGTTTCCAATTAAAAGAACTACAGTAGTCTGATCATTCATCCGGACCAGTACCCTTTCTAACATCAATTCTGTTTAGTGTTTTAAATACTTCCCTCGCAGTAAAAGCTATTTTGTTGAGTACACATTGAGGAAATGACAGGGCCTTTGTTGCTGCTCTTGTTTTTCTGCTAGTGGCAGAAAACGTAGATGAGTATTGAGTAGGAAAAAGTTTGCATATTTCATCGCCTGTCGTATTTGATGTAAAGAAGGTTGCCAAGACGTCCATAACGGTTTCATGGTTAAAAAGTTATCGGATCTAATGAATAGCCCAGCCCCTAACTCTACAAGGCTAACTCTACAAACACTACATCTTAGTCAAAATGTACGGCTTAGCCGTTTCGCACAGACACTCCTATGGGCTAATGGTAAGAAATTAAGTCTCTGCTCTTTAATGTTGCATCATGCAATAGTTAAATAGAACGGTCAAGCCATACATTTTCACCTAGATTTTAGAGGTTATTAAAATTAGGTTTTGTAGAGTTAGGGGCTTCGCTCTACATTAAACCTCATAACTTTTGAACAGTGAGAAGTCTTGGCGACCTACTTTACATGAAATGGTTTTGGTAGGTTTTTATTTATTTTTATGTAGGGTGCTCCATTTCTTTTTATTTAAGCGGTGATATTGTACTGATATTAAATTACACAGACATGTCAAAATCATAACTCCCATAGTCATAGTCGGGTAAAAAAAGTTTTTCATGCACGTCACCCGTGACTTTCTTCATAGCCAACGAAAAAATATGTTGGTTACAAAACAATTAGTAAAATAATTATTTAGTTATTTAAATAAATGATAGTGTGTGATAAAAGCGTGTTTTTTTAAATCACGTATTTTGATTTTACATTTTTAGTCTAGTATATTTTTCATTAGTCTGAAGTCAACGAAGTTATGACTTGAGCGGTTTACTGGGAGCCACTGAAGAGTTCCACTATCCACCTCTTGGCTCCATCATCAGACCCTCCTCACTCTATTCAACTACTCAAAATGAACTAAAGGTTTACTAGCAGCCACTGACGAGTTCCACTATCAACTTCCTGGTTCCATCATCAGACCCTCGACACCAATAAAATGTATTAGAATTATCAAATCGACTCATCATCATCAGGCTACAGCAGTCCACTGCTGGACATAGGCCTCTCTAATTGCACGCCATTTAGCACGACTCTCGGCAACTCTCATCCAGTTGATACCAACCACCCTGCGAAGATCGTCGCTCCACCTAGCCTGAGGACGTCCTACCTTACGTTAACCGATTCGCGGTCTCCACTCAAGAACACGTCTATCCCAGCGGTCATCGGTTCTACGGCTAATATGGCCGGTCCATTGCCACTTCAGCCTGCTTATTCTGTGTGCTATGTCGACAACTTTGGTCCTCAGCCGGATCACCTCAGTCCGGATTCTATCCCTCAGAGAGACTTGAAGCATAGCACGTTCCATCGCTCGCTGAGTGACCTTGAATTTATGGACCAGCCGTACCATGAGTGTCCACGGTTCGGCTCCGTAGGTCATAATAGGACGCACTGATTGAAGACTTTTGTCTTTAGGCTCTGTGGAATACGCAACGAGAAGACTCGAGGAAGCTTCCCGAATGCTGCCCAACCCAGTTGAATTCTTCTGTTAGCCTCACTCTCAAAGTTGTTCTTACCAAACTGCTGAGATTTCCCGACGTAAACATATTCTCGAACAACTTCGAGAGCACCGCCATTGACAGCAATCAGTCCCGGAGCAGCGTGGTCGTTGAACATAACTTGTGTTTTGTTCAAGTTCATCCGGAGACCAATGCGTGCAGAAGAATTAACTAGGTCGTCCAGCATATGCTGACGACCTAGTTAATTCTGCTGCAGGTCATGCAGCGATTCAGCCAGTATGACGATGTCATCTGCAAATCTCAAGTGTGAGATGTACTCGCCTTTGATGTTAATGACGCGTCCTTCCCAGTCCAGCGTCTTAAACGCATCCTCCAATGCGTTAGAGTCCAGTTTCGGGGAAATTGAATTTGAATTTGAGTTCGCTGGTCCTGACTTTTCATACAGACATCTCAGCACTTGGATGGATCGCCAGTCAACTTGGCATCGCTGCAGAGACTCCAAAACAGACCAGGTCTCGATAGAGTCAAACGCCTTCTCATAGTCCACAAACGCAAGACACAGGTGCCGATTATACTCTTCGGACTTCTGTATAATCTGGTGCACCGTGTGGATGTGGTCTATGGTACTATATCCTCCTCGAAACCCGGCCTACTCCAGTGGCTGAAACTCTTCAAGTCTTGGCGCTAGACGATTCGTAACGGCTCTTGAGAACAACCTATATACGTAGCTTAGGAGCGAAATGGTTCTGTAATTCTTTAAAAGGGTCTTATCACCCTTTTTAAAGAATAGCACGACAACACTCCTTTGCCAGGCTTCTGGAGTTCTCCCAGAGAAAAGGACAGAGTTCCTCCCGCTTTCAGGAGCTCGGTCGTAATCCCGTCCTCACCAGGGGCTTTTCCATTTTTAAGCTGTTTAAGAGCCGCCTCGACTTCGTCTTGCCTGTGTTCTGGCAGGACTTCCGTGAAATGACGGGTTAAGGTGGCTCTGGAATCCTCTTTTCCAGGATCAGGTCGAGATGCATGCGATGCGTACAATTGGCCGTATAAGTTTTCGACTTCCGAAAGGATCTCTGCCTTCGAAACGACGATATACCCACTTGATTTGGTCAACTTTGTCAGGTGGCCCCTCATAAGTGATTTGACGAACACTTTCGACCCCCGATTTTGCTCAATCGCTGTATTGGGGCGTCGGAGGTCGCATCGTACCAATGTCCTAATCTTCTTGATGAGTGCCCGTTGTTCTGACGAATTGATATGTGGGTTTTCAATTCGTTCCGCCATAAGCTCCAGAGTCTCTTCCGAAAGTTTAGACTTCCTGCCCGTACGCCGCATTTTGCAAAACCATTTTTTGGAGCGCTTGGTCGGCGTCATTTGTGGTTTCCACGGCAGCGAATCGGTTTTTCAGGTCTATCTGGAACGCTTCACATCCCAGCACAGTTTGGAGCATATTTGGTCGAAGCCATACAAACATAGCCATAAAAACAGTTTGGAGCTCAAATTCATAAAACGAGTTCGCTCGAGCTTGAAGTTGATATTCAGAAGACCTCGAACCAGTCTGTGATCACTGCCGGTATTGAACCTGTTGATCACCGAGACATCCCTGAATACATGCTTTTTATCCGTTATGATGAAGTCTATTTCATTTTTCGTCATAGTGTTGGGACTTCGCCACGTCCACTTCCTTTGCGAATGTTTCTTAAAGAAGGAATTCATCAAGAAAAGCCCCTCTTTCTCAAGTAAGTTGACCAGCATTTGTCACCTATGATTTCTGCTGCCAAACCCTTAGGATCCTACTACGGATTCGCTGCAAATCTGTACTCCCACTTTATCGTTAAAATCTCCCAGGAGATCGTTGTAGTGGGCCTTAGTGGTGGAATGCAAGGCCTTGGAAATGTCCTCGTACATTTCGCCGTTAAAATCTCCCAGGAGATCGTTGTAGTGGGCCTTAGTGGTGGAATGCAAGTCCTTGGAAATGTCCTCGTACATTTCTTCTACTTAGTCATCCGAGTGTGCCGCAGTCGGTGCATAAACCTGAACAACCTTGAGGCTATACCTCGCGGTTAACTTTACTACGAGGACCGCAACCCTGCTCGAAACACTGGAGACTTCCACAACGTTGTCACAAAGGGATTTGTTTACCAGGAACCCGACTCCACCTTAAAATTGCTGGTCTCCCTCTCGAAAATACAAAAGGTGACCCGATTCAAGGGTCATTGTGTCCTCCCCCTCTCTTCGGACTTCACTCAACCCATGAATGTGCCACCTTATTTTTCCGAGCTCTTCTTCTAACTGCACTAGATGTTCGCCGAGCCGTAACGTGCGTCCATTGTACGTCGCCAAGGTCAGTTGGGTTTGGCGGTCATTCGTAACCCGGGGATTCTTCGCACCGTTACCGCGATCGCTGCCAAAATCAGGAATAGCAAGGCGGCCGGCAACTAGGGGCCGTGGTTGATGTCGACTTGCATTTATTGGAGGGTTTGTCCATAATGTCCAAGCTGGGCATGCGGGTTGGCGATCGCATATCACAGTTTCTCGTACTAGTAACGCTGCTGCCCGTCACTAGTCTACGAAGTTTTATTAAGAAATGGTTATACCGCATTTGTCGGTTGTCAGAGCCTCGTTTGTTGTTCAGCAGGGTGCACCACGAGCAAGTGAGGTAGACTTGGCGCACTGAAATGGTAAGTGTGCTCCCTTACCCCCCAAATCGAATCATATAAGCCTAAAATATGTTTGAGACCCCCACAACAAGCCCTTTCATTTGATATGTACACGGTACAGTTTTCAAAACTTTTGTATTTAATTTTCTAGTTTTCTCTCCAAAAAGGAGTTAAATAAAAAATTCATTTATTTAAGTAATACGACCGTGTTTGGGTCACAGAAATTCATACGTGTACCAAATTTCAACTTAATCAGTCCAGTAGATTCGGAGCAAATTGGCTGTGACAGAAGAACATACAGACAGACACACGAGTGATTCTATATGGGTTCCATTATTTATTAGGATGTACGGAAACCTAAAAACGTCGAAATCCTTATTATATAGGTACTCTTCTATCATTTATTGTGTAACCTTTGGTTATTATACAATGTAGGTATCTGTGAAATGTATTTGTATTGGTATTGTATGCAAATGTATTTTGTGTCAATAAACTTCATTTATTTATTTATTATTATCATGATTGTGCTATCATTTGAGTATGGGTGTATCATTTGGGTATGGTGATTTTATCATGCAGGATACAGCACATAATATGACTGCGTATGATCCGGATCGTGATACTAAACAAACTTTTTTTATTGAGAGAATGATAAACTCCGAATAATTTTTAGATTCATTTTATGTAATCAGGTGAATTTAAAAATCATGAATCGTTGTGACAAAGGAATGTGTGAACTACTTACTGTTCACAAATTCCATTCATAGCTTGAAACCAAGGTGACGCTGTCGGGAGTTTTGAAAGTAAACTAAAGGCTAATCGAACATTGCTTTTGATTCAAAAGGTTATTGCATACCCAACAAGACAACAGCCCATCTGCGGAGATGGACACCACTGCCTATCGAGATCCGCAATATCATTTCAGAGATCCGCAATACAATTTCTCTGAAATTTTGGCGGAGATGGCTCAATTTTTGTAAATAAACTGGGGAGAAAGTGGTGGAAAAATATGCCTATCAGTACAATCTTCAAATGAAACTCGATTTTCCTTTTTATTCGTCGAACGAATCCCTTATATCGCCTCTAACAATTATATTGAGTTTTACTTGTTTTTTTCTGTAAGTAAACACATAATTCCAATACCAATCTAAGGGACGCACATGTTTTAAATAGAAACAAGCCAGCACTATTAATATTAAAACCTAACCTAACCTAACACTAAGTCAAAGATACTACACTACACTCAATAGTGGCTTGTGTGGTATGCTTCGAGAAAAGACACGATCATAAATATGTTGATGTTATTGAACTGTTGATCAATTTTTATGAAGCCGTTTATCAAAAGTTAGAAATAGGTACCGAATCTATATTAATATTACCAATGCGAAAATAATCCTATGTGACTGCCTGTTATCTTTCACGCCTTAATTGCTGAACGGGTATGAGTATTTTGCTCACAGATAGACCATGACTTGGGTTTGGACAAAGTATACTTTTTATGACGGTAGAACGTTCCCATGGGATATTTGCCGAACACCAAGCGGCCCAAAGGCTTATTACTATTATAAATCTACGTTGACATGTTTTTATTATCGTTTATCAAAAGTAAAATGTAGATCAATCCTAACTTCCTTACTAATATTATGAATGCGAGAGTATTTGTTTGTTTACGCTTTCACGCAAAACGGCTGAACGGATGTGGATGATATGATGCACACAGATAGACCTTTATCTAGGTAAGGAAATATGCTTCTTTTCATTCTGGCTCGCAGACAAAGTCAGCTAGTATGAAATAACACTGTCTGTCTGTTACCTAGCACGCCTAAACAGCGGAACGGATTTGGATAAAATTTAGCACACGGATAGACGGATGGATGCTTTTATGTGATCTAGTTGCAGAACTCCACTCGGGCAAAAACTAGTACTGTTGTAAATATTCATTGACATTTTGTCTTATCATTTTCGGTTTCATCAGCCTGAATCCAATTAGAAGTGAGTTCAGTTCTTGCTTTAAAATGAGGTTGTCAAGATTTCTTAAATGTTTTTGGCTAATAGCAGATGTTTTGATAGTGAATAATTTAGGTATATATCGAATAACGACTGTGGTAAAGGTGACTAGAACGGAATGGGTGCGCAAGGTAGAGAACCAGGTTTTGTGGCGCAGCTTGAGAGAGACCTATGTCTATCAGTGGACTGCGATAGGCATTGAATACTTATACCGAAGTGTACAAAACAAAACCGAAAAACACTTCTGCTAACTTGTCTAAACGTTGCTAATATGAGCAAATTCTATCCTGTCTGATTCTTCTGCTGTGTACGTACGTACTTGGGCATTATCAACGCTGAACTGCCGGCTGCTCGCTTGAGATAAACTATCTTGAAGGCAACGTAATAATCGGTTTAAATAATAACTGTATTCATCTAATTCAAAGTTTAGTTTTAAAGAGGTTTAAGGAAACCGCTACACTTAAGGGTTGCCAATCTGAAAGGTAACAAAACGTTCAGTCTTAGGTGTAAAACAGTATTTGGAATGTTTCTAAGTACTTCTTTTACAACTAAAACTAAATATTCAGGGTCACGAAATTAGTTATTGCAATTCATAATCAATAATTAGTATAACACAGAGGGATGTCTAATCAAAACAGCTAAATATTTGTCAGCTATTTGTGACGTGGTTAACTTTCATAATGTAGAGTATTAAAGCAGTGTAATTTAAATTATTCGTAACATCAAGCTTGTATTTCCTGTAGGGTTAGCAGAGGTGTATCTAAAATCTATCTTATAGAAAAGCCATATTTCGTCAGTTATGTTTGTCCTATGTAGCAGGGGGCGAGCCTATTGCCGCCAACCCGGTACAAATCCAGACTCTCTACTGATTCTGAGAAATTTCAGATGGAAAATCAATTTAACACTTTGCTTTACCCGGGAATTGAACCCAGGACCTCACGCTCAGCAGTAGCGCAATAAGGATTATTACTAGTAGTTAAAAAAGTTCGAACAAATAATGTTATTTCAAAGAGGGCATAGTAAAAATGAGATAATCGATAAAATCGGTTAAATCGATGTAAAAATTAAGAAGCTACACACGCTTTAAAAGTTTTGGAGGGAAATATTCCCGTTCTTGTCGCGCGGTACGGACAATGTATGGCTCTTGTATGAAGTTACATAGTCATGACGTCAATTCTACGATAGAGCGGTAAAAAAGTTTATAATAAGGCAAGTTTTTAAGCTTTTACACTTTTATAATCATTGTTTTGAGCTTTGTTGATTCAATTGGGTTTTATTCATCTTCGGTTCAAAATAGAAAAGCATACACTTCTAATTTTTTTTTTATTTACACACGGAATTTTAAGGCCACGGTGGTGTTTAAAGATAATTTATTTGTTTTTTTCAATAAACTAATTAATTCACCAAATTAAGAATATTATAATTATATTGATAAGTTTAACATGTTTGTAGTTATTGGTCTTAAATAGGAAACAAAACAGACATAAATCTTCCTAAAATATAAATAATTTTGAGAATGTATCAAATTAGCAATCTATTTGTGCATTATTTTAAAGTACCGTGTTTGTTCAAATAAATAACTATCCACAAAAATCGGTATTTGTATTCAGGAATGGTGACAGCTTATCTTCAAATTCTTTCCAAGAACATACTCCTTCTTTGCAAATTGACTGCAATGGTTCTTCGTTTAAGTAAAAAACAACATTATAGTCATCAGGACTCTTGTTGCACCTGTAATAGCATTCAAAAAAGAACATTAAAAACAAGAATATTGACGAAGTTTATCCCAAATAAGTTAATGATAAAAGTTGTATCTAAGAACTTATGATCATCAGATTGATGCCATCGCTGTACTTAAAACTAAGTTCGCTGTTTCAAAGTTCACACCTAACTGTTACTAAGATCAACGTAAAACTTAACTAACTGCCGTGTTAACTGAAGACACTTCAGTAATTATAACGCGAATATGTTTAATATTTATGACATGAACATGGTACGACAAAATAGTGGGTGTGCTAAGGACCAAAACAAACTGCGTACGTTTAAAAGAAAGCGCAAACTAAACTAAAAACTCTCTAAACGAATCAACTATCAGTGACTTTGGCGTCTCAAAATAAAGTTAATTTCCTCTCTCCGTTTCTGATCTGCGACCGTGATAGAGAAATAAAACTTCAACTGATACTAACTTGTTCAGCACGACCATTAGATTGGCGGAAAAAACTGCTAGTTTGCTACTCCTCCATTTCCGATTAGGGTTTCTCAGTGAGCCAGTTAAGGGGGCATCGTCTTTAAATAATTTCAGGGCTGTATACACCATGTCCATCATTGTTGCATGGGTGACATAAGTTGTAATCTTTTTTCCTATGCCAGTTTTGACATCCTGAAAACTTTTGAGTAAGTCTGTCAAAGAAATCTGACCAAATAGTTCGTTTATGGGTGTTCCGTAACCACTTCTGTAGTAATGCCTCAAGTCAGCTATGTACTCCATAACTTTCAAATCATCAGTCGTAAACAGCGCGCACCATGGACTGACTTTGCCAGTTAGCCCCGATGAAGTGTAACGGCACAAGTCGTACAAAGCTGTAACGTTTATATCTGTTAAAACGTAATCGATACCAAGACGTCTTTGGATCCTGTCCTTTGACTGAAATCAAACACGAAAATAATTAAATAACACTTCCACAGAATTCTGTTGTTTTACAGAATAATTGTTGCAAATCTTACGGCAAGATATTCGGAGGAGCTCAGAAATTTAACCGATTCCGAGTACGTTTTTGGGTCTTTCTTCACATCAATATATAAATTACACGTGTCATAAGGCTGAAAATTAAAATATAAAAATTAGCTAATTGTTGTAATTGTAGTACGGATCACTATCGATTCCGTATGGAATTGGGCAAGTCAAAGAAGATTGAAAATGGGTTCAAATGGGGTGAAAATTGCAAAATAACACTCACAGACAATATGTCAAAATCTGTCCTGGGTGGTTGTACAGTCAGTTGCCTACCATAGAGACCATCAACGAAGGCCTCGGCACTATCGGCCATCCAAGCACCAGGTGCTGGGCGGAACTCATAATCATTTTTGTCGAGTTTTGCTAATAATTTTGGGAACGCTTGTTTCAACCTTCGTCCAATACCTTCAGATTCCTGATAACCCTCTTTGGTAAGTTGGAAAGGTTTATCGAATATCTCTTTATTAGCTTGCCATTTGTGTAAATTTTCGACATCTTGAGCGCAAAGCGAACAGTTGCCTTTCTCGTAGCTAGTAAAGACGTAATCTTTTATGACTACGGCTGCTTTCATGTGCTTTCCAAACTCTGTACCAGGATTCCTTTGGCCATGTCTAACTAGTCCCCAAATGCTGACTGGCTCACAACCTGGGGAAATTTTAAATTTTGCAATTTTATGTCATGAATTGGATTTAAAATAAAGTTACGATACGATATTGGAAATAACCCTTTTTACGAACATTAGAATTTGTTTGTCTATAACTGTCGTCAATGATTGCTTAAACAAAAAGGTACTAATAGGTTACTTAAAGGTTATGTAGATTGTGTTACAACATAATTTTATTGAAATTACGTGCCTACGTATATTTTAACCAGTTATAATTAGGTTGTAACAAGTTTTGCAGTTTATTCATTTTGTATCGGTAACATTAGAAAAGTTGATGAAGAACTACTGTAATTAAAACATCATGATACGGGTCAGTTTGTAAAGAGTTAGTAATTTTAATAAATTATATTATCTTCCCCAAAGCAAGTTGGGGTCTTTAACCTCCGCTACCTAAAAATCGTTTTTTTTTTCGTTGTGAATTGATATAACTTTTATATGACATATTATACCAAAATAATAATGATTGTTACTCCTCAACTTAAATGATTAACTTATTGAGGTAGATATGGAACCGTAAGTGTGCAAGTCAGCCGCGCAATACACTTTATTTTTTCACGTAAATAATGTATTAAGTGAAAAACCTAGGCGAGTATTTGTTAGGAGTCATTTCTGTTTAGTTTAGTTAATCATTTTCTTATGTCATAGCCTGATAGGTTATTAACCTAATTTATATAAATTTTTATATATTGATAGTAAAAATAACATGCAGATGACTAGATATTTAGTTGTAGATTTTTTGTTCTTACCAAATCATTTTATACTATATTACATATGGTTTGTTCTGTTTACGCGAACGTCGCACGCTTATTTATATGTTTTTAAAGTTCAAGGTTATTTAGCTAATTAATAAATAGATGAGAAGTATATAGATACTTACATTAAGTGAAGCCGGCCTTGTTTTAGAGGTGATATCAGGTGAACATTTTCTTAGATATCATCATTTGTCTAACATTTTCTAAACTGTGATGGGGTTGACTTGCAGACTAACCTTACGTGCCTAAATATCAGTATTTTACACATGGAGCGCCGACCTATCTTCATTGGGAGTCGCTCCATGTTAGTCCAGAACCCAGTTAGGTACCGACTATGTAACACGATACCCCTTGATGACACTGGTTGTCCCACCTTACAATATAAAATATTAAAACGTTTTCACTTACCAGTTAGCTTGACCAGAGAATCCCTTATATCACCCCTTACTGAGTTGTAAGGGGTTTTATTTGAGAAATATTTGTATTGGCAGCCAGTGTTCCAATGGCAGAAGGTCGATGTCACAATTTGTATAGAGCATAATGATACTATCACCAAGATGTTTTTCATAATTATATTTATTTTTCAAATATTGCATTTGTCCCCACTTGTGCTCAGAAGTCGGCTAAGGCTCAGAAACAACTAAACTAAAATGTTTAATACAGCGTTGCTTTGCAATACCGGTTGCGACATTTTTATTTGTAATGCATTCATTAATTTTGTTTACTGCATCGATGATACAGGTGGCTTCAATTTGGGAACTATTTGAATCAGCTTTTGAACTTCTAATGATGGACACTTTTTTAAATTACTGGACCTCTAAAAACTTTTTGAACTTTTAATCCTAGTTTATTTTAGGAAAATCGTACATTTTTACAATGTTTGTAAATATGTGAGCACAATGTACCTATCACGTGATTAATTTATCTGCCTTTGCTTTATTTTTAATTCTTTTTACCAATTGTGGTATAGTATTTTTATTCTTGGTGCATCGTCTTCACATTAAAAGTATAATTATCATCTCCGTCAACTAGTGTCAGACTTTCATCAATGCAGTGACACCCATTACCAGGCATTGAAACGCATATCAGATCTTGAAGCAGAATTATGCAAGGCACATAACACTATCTCCGCCATCAACTCTCTGAAAGCCAGCGAACAGGTTGCCAACACCAATGACCTTTTCAATGAGCTGGTTGGTAGTGTATCCGGACTGGAGTATGAGAAGCCCACCGTTGCCATAGACCTAACCGGGGACGATACCTTAACTAGTTGTCCAATTCTTACCAGTCATAATAAAATTAAGAAATATATTAAAATAAGTAAAAATATTAAAAAGTACAAGAAACTATTGAAGACACAAAGTGTTTATAAGTTTAATATTAATCTTAGGAAAGAACATATCAGCTTACAAAACCAACTTAATGTATGTAGTAATAAGTTGGAAACTAGCAGGCAAATGTATAATGTTGTCATACAAAACCTTCAAAAGGAATTACTGAGCAGGGAAAATACACTTAAGGAAATATCTTGTAAGTATGAGTCCAGTCAACAAATGTTAAGTGAGCGCTTGCAGGAAGCCTGTGAGTTGGTTGACCTGGTGAAGTACAATGCAGAGAGCTATGAGTCACTGACAAACAATCTCACCTGTAGTTGTGCGCCCACTCCGCCACCTCTCATGTCACAGCATGTTGTCCCTGCCGCTTCACCCAATTTAACTCATACTCTAGAAACCACCAATCCTTAATGCATATTTTGACATGTCGTCATAGTGACCGCTTATTGTATTTTGATACTAACAATTTTGTTTGAGATTTTGTTTTAATTCGGGAACATATGTATCTCCCTAAGAAAAGTCGACATATATTAGCTACTTTGTTAGCGTTCAATATACACGCAGTTATTGATAATTTAACTGAGAATAGGTTAAGTGACGAAACGGTATTATATAGTACTACTAATAATACTGTATTTAATTCTTTAAACATTTAGAGTCGACAAAAGAGAGCCAAAATAATATTATTTTACTATATCACCAAAATATAAATCGCTTCTCTGGCAAAATCTTAGACGTGGAAATGTTATTAGATAAATATCATATGGATATTTTATGTTGTTGTGAAACTTGGTTAAAACCGGATAGGATGTTGTTTCATGTAAATAATTTTTCAGTTGCCAGGGCATACAACAGGTCCTCAATAGGGGGTGGTACCTTGATATTGTGTAATAGTCGTTTTAGATATAGGGAAAGGAAGGATATCACTGCCTGCTCTGTTGATCGCTTATGTGAGGTAGCATGTGCGGAGGTTGAGGGCCATACTTTCTTATGTGTTTATAGACCACCAGCCTCAAACATGTCATCATTTTTTATCATTATGGAAGGAATACTAAGTAAACTTTTTAAAGATAATAAATTAGTTTTTGTTTGTGGTGATCTAAATGTTGATCTGCTAGTTAATTCACCCGAAAAATGTAAGTTAATCTCATTGTTTAAATCATTCAATTTAAAATGTATATTTAATGAAG
The DNA here is from genome assembly GCA_963555695.1 of Dasypolia templi. Classification (NCBI taxonomy): domain Eukaryota; kingdom Metazoa; phylum Arthropoda; class Insecta; order Lepidoptera; family Noctuidae; genus Dasypolia; species Dasypolia templi. Next base: position 18,393,463 of record OY743146.1, on the reverse strand, counting down.
CGACTAGAATAACAGCAACCTCGGCTTCATGCATAGACAATGTATTTACTAACTTTAAAATAAAAGACTCCACCTTAATAAGTGGCGTCAGGTCAGACCATACTGGTCAACTTGTATCATTTGACTTAGATAAAAAGTTAAACTCAAATAAAACCATTGAAATAAGACCTCTTACTAAAAATAAGTTGAAAATGTTTAATAATAATCTTAATAGCAATCTTTCAACAGCTAGTTTTGATTCACAAGACCCCAATTTAAACTATGGTACACTTTTTTCTACAGTATGCCAAGAATACAATAAAGCATGTCCTGTAAAAAAAGTAACTACCAATACTAAACCAAAATTTAGTGAATGGGCCACTGCTGGCATTAGAAAAAGCAGAGATATTTTATATAGGTTGTATCACGAGAAATCATTGACGTCTGATCAGACTCTTCATGATTATGTAAGAAATTATTCTAAAATATTCAAAAGAGTCTGCGCTCACGCTAAGTCTAAATTAATAAGTAACAAAATTGGTATTTCCCATAATAAAATAAAAGCTGTGTGGCAGGTAATTAACGCGAGATCAGAATGACTTGTCGTTAGAAATTGATAATGAAACCATTTCAGATAAGTTGAAGGTTGCTGAGTCACTAGAAAATTTCTTCACCAACATCCCAATTGAGGTTACGAAATCTCTTCCCTCATCATCTGTATTAGCTGAATCTTTACTCAAAGAAAACTTCAGTAAGGACATTCCTAGTTTTAAATTCGAGCCTAGTTCTATTGTCACAATTAAAAAAGCGTTCAAAAGTCTTAACATTAAAAACACTGAAGACTTATGGGGGATTTCCGTTAAGGTTCTTGGAGATATTATTGACACAATTGCCCCTGTCCTAACAGGCATATTTAATCAATGTTTAGACAGCGGTACGTTTCCTGATTTAATGAAACATAGTAAAGTAGTACCAATTTTCAAATCGGGTAGTAAGAGTGATCCCTCTAATTGTTGTTGCTACCAGCATTGAGTAAAATCTATGAAAAAATCATGCTAGACCAGATGTTGTCACATTTTAATTCAAATGGAATTTTACATAGTCGCCAGTTTGGTTTCACGAAGGGCAGGTCGACGACTGATGCGGGAGTAAAACTGGTCAGTCACATTTTGGAATCCTGGGAGAAGTCCCAGGATGCAACTGGCATTTTCTGTGACCTCTCAAAAGCGTTTGACTGCGTTGACCACAATACACTGATCTGTAAATTACACCACTACGGAATTCGTGGACAAGCCGCTAATCTTGTTCTTTCCTATTTATCAAACAGGCAACAGAAAGTGAACGTTAACGGGGCGACGTCCTCGGGATCCTTAGTTAAGATGGGCGTGCCTCAAGGTTCAATTCTAGGCCCTTTCTTATTTCTAGTTTATATTAATGACCTTCCTTACATGATGGCTAACTTATCAGATATAATTTTATTCGCTGATGACACTTCTCTTATTTTTAAAATAGATAGAAAAGATACGGATGTCTTACATGTGAATGATAGTCTGGCTGTTCTTTCGAAATGGTTTGCATAGTTCTCATTACCAAATGTACCCCAAGTGGGTTTAAATTTAAAACTTGATGGCAAGAAAGTAGATGCTATTACGGAAACTGTATTTCTAGGAATTACTTTAGATTCAAAATTGCAATGGGGCGCTCACATTAGAGCTCTTTCAGGTAAATTAAGTTCAGCTGCATATGCAGTAAGAAAAATAAGGCAGTTGACCGATAAAGCCACAGCTAGTCTGTAGTATGTCTTATGGCGTTCTGTTGTGGGGAACAGAAGCTGACGAAGATTCAATTTTCATTTTACAAAAGAGGGCAATCCGCGCCATGTATGAAATGGGTCCTCGCGAATCTCTAAGAAACAAATTCAAAGAAACAAATTCAAAGAAATTGATATACTAACTCTGCCTTCTCTATATATCTTAGAAAGTATTTTGTATGTTCGTAAAAACTTAGGACTTTTTAAAATAAGAAGCGATTTCCATAATATAAATACACGTAGTAAAAATTAAATCGTTATACCCAAATTTAGATTAACTAAAACAAGCAAATCATGTTTGATAAACAGTATCCGCTTTTATAACAAGTTGCCAAAGTCGGTTACAGAACTTAGCGATGGAAAGTTCAAAACCCACATCAAACGTGTCCTTATCAAAAACGCGTACTACAAGATTAAAGACTACGTCGAAGACAAGAAAGTTTTGCAATAATTCCCTCTGCACATGTGGCTTCCCTGGTACCTCATAAACGGCATCACTATGTAAATTTCTAATAACTGCTCCCAAATAATGGTGTTAAATTTTTAATTTTTATTATTATATATTGACCTATAAATAACTCTGACATAATATTTTCATTATTTGACATTATATGTATACCTAAAACTTTTAATTAGTTTTGATTTTATTCTATTAGATTATTTCTATATTTTGTAAATGTGAAAACGTCGTAGGCCTTGTGGATTGTAAATTTATATACCATTGTCTATTTGTTTAACATATGGTACTTTTTGACAGGCCTACACTGTCCTCCCATACCTATTAACACTGTAACTAAAAAATATTGTAAAAGACAAATATTTTTAAAAGAGTAACCATGTAGTTTCTTGCCGGCTCTTCTCCATAGGAAACGACCAATTGGAACCGTGCACCTAGAATCTGACGTTTCATAAGTGCCCATGTAGGTTTTAGTGAAATAAAATATTTTGATTTTGATTCTAATGTATACAAAATATTGTAAAACATTTTAAAAGAGTAACGGTGGAGTTTCTTGCCCCTTCTTCTCCATACGAAACTACCTTTTGGAAGTGGCGCCTAGAATCAGTTTTATTTTAATGTAAATGTTGACGTTCATAAGTGCTTTTTATGAGCCTATTTGAAATAAATGCTTTGACTTTTATGGTGCACATTTTTTTAATAATTGAGTAAATTTGTTTTTCTGGCCATTTCTCACAGTTGGTCCCAGGAGCTAAGGTACCCGTACCGAACAGGTTAGGATAGGTTGGTCTATTGACCAACCACCCACGAGCTGAATTGGTCGCAGTAACTTAGCTAGGGCACTCCGACCCAATGGGTTAGTTTAGTTTAGAATTGTGACCAAAAGTGACTTTATCCAAGTTAGTCGCAGTTACTTGGCTCTTTAGCATGTTTTATTTCTAGAAATTATTTGGGGTTCACTTAAAGCCGCGTAATCATTTTAGTACATAATCAGCCTATAACGTTACTCTGCTGCGATCAAGGCCTTCTCTCTGTGAGAGGGAGCGGACAATAATCCACCACGCCAGTGCGGGAGGGGGTTTTCCTTCACTGTTTTGAGAGCAGTGTCAGTTAGCAGTTTTGGCAGCTATCATTATGCGAACGGCCAAATTGTGGAACTCTTTGCCAGCGTCTGTGTTCTTTTCCACTTAAAACGATAGTTCAATAATATTTTTAGGAGCCCAAAATGGGAATTATAAGAAATTTGGGTTTCTAGGTTGCATATATTTTACAATATTTTAGTTATACAGAAAGTTATGTTGCATGGTACATAAACAAAGTTATAAAAGTACGATGCAAATCATTTTATTTTTTATCATCGCTACCATGTTATATGCTTATTATAATAAGCACATTTATTATAATTTGCATTCTAATCAATTGAATCGATAAAAAAGTGCTTTTATACAACGTTAATCCTATATTTTGAATTGTTTATTTATTTCATTTTTTTATGTTGTTTTCACATATAGCAGCAGCAATAAAAGACTGTCCTTGGTTTTTCGTTCCTGTTCTTCTCCAAAGAGAGCGTTTAGCGTTTTGGTATGGACAACTTTACAAGCTTCAACTTTCTGACTAAATCACCGACTCTTTGATGATTAAAAACTGCATGTAAAATGGTTTACTTGAAATAAATGCTTTATGTAACTTCTGTACACTATATATTGGTAGTATAAGTATCTAGTCCTTTTTAAAATGTATGTCTATTGACGTTTCCATGCTCCTGGAGTTTCGTAAATGCGACTTGTAAAGGTATTATTATGTTGTGTGGCCGGTTCACTACAACATCCTGTAGATACACAGATTTAAAATCATGTTGAAACAGATCTTTCTCGCATAACTGATACAAAGGTGAAAGATATGTGTTTCACCAGTTGGTACATACTTTACAAACCGTTTTCGGCGTTTTTCTATCGGCTCCGGTATTCTAGTGGGAAGGACAGAAACTCGTTGGTTTTCAAATAAAACGAACAATGTTGCCACAAATATTTTATTTTTCTCAACTAAGTATATAATCATCACTTTATGTATTAATAGGACAGCAAACTTTTTCTTATACTCTACCAACGTACTTTAAGAATTTCTGTAAACTCGCTCTTTTAAGAACATTCATATTATAATTATTCACATCTACGCAATTTATTTTTATACTACAGATTTAATTATCAATTCCTAACAGTTGAATAATATAACATGAATAGATTTACACATGAGCAAAAGTGTTTCAATAACTTTCTTACAGTTTTTTTTATATATTTTGTCATCACTGTCCTATTAACGAATATCTGCCCAAGGTACATATTAATATTAATACCTAATAAGTCATTCATATATTTACAATAATATACAGATAAAACATATGCTAACTATTTAATTTAATGTCTAATATAAAATTGGCGTCTCGTCTTTATAATTACAACAAATAAAAATAAAGGTGGTGACTGACTCAAGGTATATAATTTTGTTCTTTTTAAGAAGCCTTCTGGTAATTTTTTGTCGTGTCTGGTCGGGAATTGCTGGATTAAATAGAAAATTAAAAACTCTTCAAAAATACTGGCCATCAAATGATATGTGTCATTTTATGTTAAATTGTAAACTAAAATATTAAGTGACGCTACTTGGTAATTCCGAAAACAACGAGTTCCGTGTGTTCATAAAACATTGTTTTGTTAATCAGAAAAACACCGTTCAAACACAGCAATCTGCTTCACCCAAAGTTTAGAAGGATGGTTTAGACTCTAAACCAACCATTTGTCGGTGCTATGTCGACTTCAAACGCGGTCGTATGGGCACACACGATGCTGAACGATCTGGTCGTCCAAATGAAGCAGTGACTAAACAAAACATCAACCAAGTTCAGAAAATCGTGGAGGTAGATCTGAAGTTAAAAGTAAACAAGATTGCTGAAATAGTGAAGATTTCAACTGGTAGTGTTTTTTTTACTATTTTACATCAAAAGGCCATGAAAAAGCTTTTTTCCAAATGGTTGCCGCGGTTGCTCACAATTATATTACTCAATAGCAATTACGTCGATACTGTGACAGTAGCTGAAACATGGATTCATCATTTCACTCCGGAACAGTCTGAGTGTTAAGCGACCGGTGAAAGCCACCTGAAGCGGCCTATGACACACACAAATCTGCCGGCAGGGTTATGGCCTTTATATTTTGAGATGCGCATGGACTACCTTGATAAGGGGAAAAATACAAATAGCGAATATAACATGAGAAAATAGGAGCCACAAACGAAAAAAAAATAAGTGATCTTCCACCAGGACAATGCGCACGGCGTATTGGTTTTACATTTACAAGTCCATGATAACGAGTGCCAAACTATAGGAATTGGGCTTCGAATAACTTCCCCATCTACCTTTTTCTCTAGATCTGACCCCTAGTGATAACTGACTGTTTGCAGACCAAAAAAAAATGCTCCAGGGCAAGAAATTTTACTTGAAAGGTAAAGTAATCAGACCAACGGACGCTTGTTTTGAAAGATAAATCGTTCTACACACACATGGAAGAAAAGCGTTTATTAATAAAAAACTATTTAGCAACAAAAATTAGTCGTAGTATTTAGTATCGGGACTTATTAAACCACGTAATATTTATGATAACTATTATTATTCACTCTGTCTCCCATTTTGGGATGGAGGAAAATTGAGTCGTTCCTTTTTTCCATTCCCTTTGCTTTGTTTTGATTAAAATGGCAGCGGCTTCCGAGAAAATTTTGTTTATCCCGAGATACGCCGAGTATTATTGCTCATTTATTTCAATACTGTCAAAATTACTCCAAAATGCCACTGCTTGTTTGTACCACTCCAAAAGTCTAGAAGCACGGAGCAGAACATACGAAGATCGGAAAAGATTTGATAAAAAATGTACCTATTCTAATTACAACACAATATCTTTTTCTGATTTTTGTTTGTTTGTTTGGCATCTCGCAGGTCAACCTATGCGGTTGTCGTCTGCTTAAGCGGACTTGCCTGTGGATTCCCTAATAAATTAAGGCCTCCAGCCAGGACTTAAACTTATATACTAACTAAAACGAAGCGACAACGCTAAGGGCACCCCCTGTGGGGTACGAACCTCGGCTTAGGGCGTCGCTGGAAGAGGGCAGCAAATGACTAGCTGGATCAGGATTGGTATTATTTATGGACGAATTTAAAGCTACAGGCTCAGCGGCGCGGGCTGGCTCGAGCAAGGGTCGGGAGGGGCGTCGATTTGGGCGTCGCGGCGGGCCTCGGCGGCGAGGGCGGTAGGACGGCGATCGGGTTTTGGGCTTTTGTAGCGTGCTAGTGGCCTTACTACTCTCCTGGAGGAGGGTAGTGGCGTCGTCGGGGTCGATTAAAGTATGCCTTGGTCGGCGAATACTGCTAATGCGAGAGGGAGTGTAGCGGGTGGCCGCTGTTATCAGGGGGTTAGAATGTTTGATGCCGCAGTCGAAGAAACGCTTTGATAAGCGTTTCATGAACTGTTTTATGGTTGGCATTTTGAGGTCGACGTGAAGATCGATATTACGGACATAGAAGGGGGCACCCGTGATCCTTCTGAGGAAACGGTTTTGGAGGGTCTGCATCTTATGGAGATGACGTGGGTGAGCGTGAGCAAATACAACGCAGGCATAGGTCATGATGGGACGGATGACTGCGGTATAGATGCGGAGCTTGCATTTGAGGGACAGTTTGCTACGGGCTGTCAGTACGAATTGGAGCCTGCTAAGAGCGAAGGAGGCGCGCGCGCGAACCGCCTTAATATGAGCCTTAAAGGTAAGGTTCTCATCGAGGATCACGCCTAGGTATTTGGCTTGCTTCTCCCAAGGGATTGGCTTGCCGTACATAGTGATCGGGCTGGGAAGTGGGGGAGGGAGTCGACGACGTCTCGAGAAGAGAACCGCCTGACTCTTATCGGGGTTGACCTCGATTCTCCATTTCCGGAACCAGGCGCCTAAGACGTTTGCGGAGGTTTGGAGAGTACGAGCTATAGCGTTAGGACAGTGACCGGTATAGTAAACGGCAGTGTCGTCGGCGAAGAGAGCCAACTGAGCCTTTTTACTTTTTGGGATATCGCTAGTGAACAGCGTGAAGGCGAGAGGAGATAGTACGGAACCCTGAGGGACACCGGCGCGAATAGGATGAGGGGACGAGAGTGCTCCCTCGACGCGATAGCGAAAGGTCCGGTTCGACAAAAAGTCTCGTAAGATGAGCACGAGACGATCTGGCACTCCTAGTTGGTAGAGCTTGTATATCAAGCCGTTGTGCCAGACTTTGTCGAAGGCTTTCGCTATGTCGAAGAATAGCACGCCCGTCGTCGCGTTACGCTGCAGACCAGCGCATAAGTGCTCTACGATACGGTGGACCTGTTGGGTGCCCGAGTGTTGGCTACGGAATCCAAACTGCTCGTTGGGTATGAGGCTCTTTGCTTCGGCGTAGTCTTTGAGACGCTTATAAATAAGCCTCTCGTAGATTTTGCCGAGGACATTGAGTAAGCTGATAGGGCGGTAGCTGGAGGGCTCAGACTTTGGCTTGCCTGGCTTTGGGATACCGATGACGGTGGCTTCTTTCCATGATTGTGGGAAGATGTTGTTGCTCAAGGCGCCATTGAAGATGGCGGTCATAAGCATTATTAGCGGGGCAGGAAGGAGTTTGTATACCTTATTGGTAATACCATCCGAACCGGGGGCCTTACGAGCGTGGAGCCCTTTAATGATGTCGTGCACTTCGTCTGGAGTGACGGGAGGCAGAGGATCATCAGGGTCTTCGACGGGAGGGAGGGAGGCTCTTCGTTCGACTTCAGCGTCGACCTTGTTCAGGTGAGCTTGGTCTACTGGTTGGGAGCTGGGAGAACATTGGGACTCTAGGCTGTCGGCAAGACATTCAGCCTTATCGGGACTGTCGAAAGCGACACTATTGTCGGGGCGGATGAGTATCTTTTTCTGAGGTCAAATATTCTTTTATAACTAGTACAGTGCAACTGAATTCTCGGCAGACGTGCATCAAAGTCGCTGACGTGGGTCATAGCGGTGTGACATCAACACGTTTGATATCAGACAGCTGATCCAACGACTTTGAGTTGTGATGTTTGGTTTGACGTGGACGTCAAAATTGACTTTTCAAGATGCCTAACGAAATGACTTTTCCAACCATGTGTTTCCATTTTTAGACCATTGGGCATCTTACTTGATGGGTAGGTTATGCTAACCGGAAAGCCAAAATACTCATAATATTAAAATTCATGAAATAGATTTTTGGAAATTCTTCATCTTTTTTTATGGATAAATATGAATTTTACAATTAACTAGGCAAACACATTTTATATAAAACTTTTACTCCTAATCCTAATACACAAGTCATTCACCACCTTAACTCTGAGCTTAATGATAAAACCTTTATCAGCAAAAGCATAAAAAAACAAAGTAATCAATTTATATCTATCTAATTATGTTTAACGATCTCAACTAATGAGCTCAGGACAAATAAATATTGGCTTTGACAGCTAATACGTTGCTAATGATCGCTATAAAAGTGTTATTAGGACTCTGATGTGTTACGTTATCTTTTTTCCGCAATTAAATATACAAGGCATATCATTCCAATAAAACAACTACGAAATAATAAACTCAAATATATCCGCTAAGAAAAAAAAAAAAGAAAAAAAAATGTTACCTAATTAAAGAATTTGATAGAGCATGCCCCTCCCTCTTTTTATAAAATTTTATGACACGAACTACTTAAAACAATTTCATATTGTTACTTTTACGTTACACATTAGCTACTATTTAGACAGAGAAATGCATAAGACTTCATATATCACTAGATGATTCACATCCAATAGATTTAATCCATTAATTTACTTGAAAGAATTATGTTGGTCCGAAATTGGAATAGGTGGTGGAGTACCTGCAACTTAAAGTTTCGTTGTTTTGTCAAACGTTAGAAACTGAAAGAGAGATCAAATATAATGGATGTAAAGAGACACTCAACGAAGCCGAGGGTCACTTGTACTCCTTGTTATTGTTATTTTTTTTTGTACTGGTGGTCCAGTAAAATTTAAATACCTGAAACGGTGAAGGAGAATATCGTGAGGGAACCGGCATGCCTAGAACTTCAGAATAATGTGACATCTACCAACCCGTACTGGGTCCGCGTGGCAGATCACGGCCCGTTTCCTCTCACAGAGAGGAGGCCTGTGTCCCAGCAGTGGGAACATTATATTCTGATTATGGTGGTAGTATGGAGGACCATACCTGGGAACCTTCTGGGAACGGACATATTGAAGGTCAAAATTCCAACTTTTACTGACGTATGTTTACGAAAACAAGCATTTAATTTTATAACACGGCTTTAAATACCCCCTACGGTAACGACCCCCCGTGCTGTTGCCTGCACCCATATGCACAATGTTTTGCGCACTACCGCAAACAGCTTTTCACACCAAAAAATTAGAGCTTTCCCATACGTTTGTGCAAAGTTACTTAGTTTGATGTACCGAATGCGTAGTTGACGGCTTAGTGTGTCTTTTTCCCCCTGCATAAGCATAATCAGCCTATAACGTTCCCACTGCTGGGACACAGGCCTCCTCTCTATGAGAGGTAGTGAGCCGTAATCCACCACGCGGGCTCAGTGCGGGTTGGTAGATGTCACATGTCTTCTTCGAATTTTTGGTTCTAGGACATGCCGTTTTCCTCACGATGTTTTCCTTCACCGTTTTGAGAGCAGTGGTGATTAAATTATTTACACAAAGTAAAGCGTTGAGCCTGCTTGGGTTCGAACTCACGACCTACAACTCGTAAGTCGGGACCGTTACCACTGGGCCACCACTGCTCCCTGAATAGGTACGATATACAAAAAGGACCTAACGTCAAAAAACCGTAAGTGATTAAGTAAATTTGGCAGTGCAATTAAGGGCTACTGTCGTCGCGGTTGGCAACGATAGAACCGTTAATGTAAGTGTGAAAATGATGTTCATCTATTAGACATCCGATTCAAAGTTGTTTTGTAACGAATGTTATTAATTTGTAAACAGATTAGAATCAATGGGTATGAGGTAATTACAACTGTTAGTGACATAATGTAGTTGTTAACATAATTTATCAGGTGTGGATATTAAGTAGTAGGTATTTCACAAATTAATTTGCGTGTTTAAATAGCTTGTCAAATTGTTTTACGTGACGCGTTAAACGCAGCCTCTAAATATTCACTCTGTAGAAATATAGGTCAATTTTATCAAGACTTGTGAACATTGAATAAATTGTGGTGGATTGGGTTCCACCACAATTTATTCAGTTTTCTATCTAGGTGTATTTGTACATTTAAGGAATAAAAGATATTAATACAAACGAAACAAAACAGAAAATCAACATTACCCTAGAGTAAAAGGTATAAAAATCTATTTGGAAAATATTGCTTATTCTTTTCAGTATAATTTGTTAGACTTACCAAGTAGGGAATATTAATGAAAGATTTAAGACAAAGGACAGGATAAATATACGTACTAATAATATTTGTGGTTATAATAGAGAGAGAGAAATCTAAACTAAAGGCTACTAGGGTGCAACTCTAGGAAGAAGTGAACTCTAATATTACCACCTAATCCGATGTTTGGCAGTATTTCATTCATTTGATTAAAATCCTAACTATAAAATGTAGTTTCGTAACTAATTAATTTAGAGTAAGGTATAGTTCACATTGATTACGCAAGGATATGCTTTAAGCAAATTATATGGTATTTAAACAGCGTACAAGGAAACCGCAAAGCGCTACTCGGCCCGATAATGGTTACCCACATCATTCCCTCCGCTAATTTTCCCTTTATTGTAAAGGGCTTGTTCGTAAAATATTGGCTCTAAAGAGACCATGTTGATATTGGATAATAATTTATCACACTGCGCTAATGCATTACGTTGAAGCTAAAAGATGGATCGAACGAAATTCCGATTCAATCGAAAAACACAGAAAAATTAAAGATATTTCATAAATTGATATCAGGATCGGGGAAATATATGAAGTTAGAGCGGGCTACGACATAAAAGAAGGTGGATAAGCTTATCTTATCTTTTAAAAACTCATCAAAACCAATGAACAGAGGAATTCCGATCAGCAATCGCAATTCTATTTGTTTCGATGTACTTACTTTTAGAAAATACCATCCTATATCATCCATTACTGATTTCTTGGCTGCCCTTTCTAAAATAATTTCCTTTTATTACTCAGACACGGCCCTACGTGCTTCATAAAAGTATTTTTATTTACTTAATACAGTAATAAAGTCTCATTTGCTTTGAATTCCATCATTGTCTTCATTTTAATAAGTTAACTACAATAAAATTAGGAACATTAATTTATATACTAATTGGTTTTATTCACAATTCTAGAATTCTGATTCCAATCAACACTCAGAGATTACATTTTCAATTACTTAAACAAATTTCGTCATGTCGAAACACTTTGATATTTGAAATTCAACTCTAACTTTTTTTACTTAAATACACATCGAACGAAATATCTATCACGATCTAGACTATAGTTTAAAGCACTTTAAATTATCTGGTCATAGCTAATTAATATTCTTCCACATTTATATAATATTTACGATCATTAATATCAATTTTACGGATTTACTCATACCTACATAATATTACGCCTAATAAAAAGCTTATATCAATTCACTGGACGTCAACATCTCCATACTTAACTTACTTAGCGAGTACCATTATTTAAATTGTTTGACGCAGATCCAATATTGAAGAAATAATTAAATGTAAAGTAAGGCAGCCTTTCAAATGTAATCATAATATCAAGACACTAAAATGAACACCGATTCACTAACTAACGCCTGTGAGACGTGTCCGCATCAAACAATATAAAAAAGGCACTAACTCAACCACTACGGGTGTATTCTGGTCGATACTCCTTATCGCTCCCTCGCCGAGCGGCAATGAGAGATGAAAAGTGATTCTGAACAGACCTATTCCTTTCCAAATGCGGATTATAGCCTTCCGTTCATCCCGGATCTTGTTTAGGATCTAAATTGGCCCTCTTTTCTTGAAGTGCTCCCAACAACGCTTCCCTCATCTCTCGTTCCGAGCTGCGCCATAATCTTATTAGTTCCTCTTCTGATAATAATGTCAATTCCGACCTTCCTCCCACTGGAGCTACCCGCGGTTGTAGTGGTGCTGGTGATAAGTCTGAATCGTCTTGAGAAACTAAAATCTCGACGCTGGCTCGTGAGGTAGGGCAGTCTGTGCTAAGATAGTTATCAGATCTATCTGAAACATCTTGATAAGATCGAGTGGAGGATCCTTCCGCTCGCCGGACCATCGGCGAGGGTGTTCGAAGGCGAGTGTTGATATCGGGAGGAGAACTGTTCAGGACATCTCGACTGAGTCTTCTTCCTATATTATGACTTGTGCGTTCATAGATATTAGAGACTGAGTCTGAGTTAAGGACCGAGTCGGTGCTAAATCTTCTTACATTGAGACCTGCTAGACTACATCTTTTTCTTCGGTTTCTCGGTGACCGCAGCTGTCTAGGTGATCGACCTGGTCCAGGACGCGGCGAACGATTGGACACGTCGGGGGACGGAGATAAAAACTTGCACTCTGTTAGTTCTTCCGATGCTTCAGTTTCAGTTTCCACTGGTTCTTGTTCTTTTATAGAACCTAATGAGTGATCGCGTTGCTGAACCCTGTTGGAAACAACAGTTTCGTTAGACGGAAATGTCGGTATTAGGATTTCAATATTGGAAGATAATTCTCACTTTCTAATCGCCTGAATCATTTCATAGAGTTGTGCTTTACTTTTTCGACGTCTGCGCTGTTCGTGTTCCTTCTGAAACAAACGTTCATTCCTATCGTAATCTGACCAACTCAAATTATTATTACATAGTTTATAAATTAAAAAGCAATTACCCTCTTGACACTTTTCTGGAAAAGGGACGTAAAATGTCCTTGACGAATAGTATTGACTAGTTCTCGAGCCGCATGATGAGGAGAAACCAGCTCCACGCAGTTTATAAATCTGTACAGTTTCTGTAACAAAAGATCGATACATCGCAAGAATTTAGAAAAAATGACAATTAAACGTGGACAACAATAGGTGTAAGAAGACGCGACTCAGTAAGATAATGCGACTAAGAGAAGCGCTCGTTTAGTGTTAAAAGCCGTTCTGATCAGGTCGACGTAATCATAAAAGGACCTATGATGGCTCATCGGTTGAGTAGGACAAACAAAGTACCCTCAAAATGTAGCCGATGCCGCCGGTGAACTTACGATGATACGATAGCCTTTGACTTACACAGCTCTACATTACCTACAGTTTAGTTAAGAGGACTATTTTAGTGTGTAACATTAACAGCAACGTTATAACGACCATTTTACGTACTTAACACCGATGTATCTAAAACGTAATGGCGTTGTTTGTGCTCAAGTTTCACAGAAGAGGCCACCTAATTCTTTATTTCACACAAGTTCTTGGTTATCACGTTCTCACTATTAGTTTTTCATTGGGATTGTTAAAATCTTAGCTTAGTTGAGAAGCAACAAAGTCAGTTTTGACGTCTCTTGTAGAGCATTTTAAAACAAGCATTTATGTCCGTCGTATAGAAATATAAAAGATCTTCCTGGAATAAAATTAGCTTTTCTCTCGTGCAACGTTGCAATTTTCGATGTTTTGAGATCTTTCCAGCAAAGCGACTTTTGAGTACACCAAACAAAAATTCGAATAAGATAATCCGAATCCTATCGCAATAGTTTACCTAAGGTAAAGAACATCTCAAGTCATACAAGATGTAATTCAAATACCTACCCCAAACCAAGTATCAAAATTATTTTAATAAAAATAAATGATATCTTTCCGTTCAGTGTATAGAAAAATACTGTGATATCAACTGTAAATTGAGTTATTTCAATTATACCTTGACTAATAAATATACCCAGCATGTTTCATAAATAAATATTAAAAATAATAACTCACCTGACTAAAAAACATAATGTTTCTACTTCTCCATACCGTTCCCTTGGGTTTGTGTCGGAGGACGGGCAGTGTGTATTTATAAAACAAATGCTCTAGGATCAATATGAGACAGCCCACGATCATTCCGACTCCCAGTAGAATGAATACCCCAGCGACAGCTGCGACACCTTTGGACAAAGATTATTTATTATTTAAAAGAATACTGTTTTTTTCCCTATAATATCAGAATACCTGAATCGATAATTTAAAAGTTAATCAATTATACCTTAAACTGCTGTCATATAAATGCACACAGTTAAATGTTACCACAGGTATATACATACAGACTGATTATTGTGTATATCTCACTCTATACGAATTACTTTAAAAGTACGAAAGTGATAAATATTTAAAAAAGGAAATTGTCAAATTCAGTTTCACTGAACGATTTTCATAGGCCACGATTTCAACTTCATAAATTAATAGTTAATCGCATAAAGTTCCTCTTTCTTTCACCTTTTGAATTCAAACGATTATTTTAAAATTATCGCTAAAGAAGTACCACGAACTCGACGAAGTTCTTGTAAGAAAATTTATTGGTTTATTTCATTTTGCTTTTTGCAATTGAAGTAAAACAAAATAAATAAATAATCACAATTATAGCATAAGCATAGCATAATCAGCCTACAACGTTCCCACTGCTGGGACACAGGCCTCCTCTCTATGAGAGGGCGTGAGCCGTAATCCACCACGCAGGCTCAGTGCGGATTGGTAGATGTCACATGTCTTCGAATTTTTGGTTCTAAGACATGCCGGTTTCCTCACGATGTTTTCCTTCGCCGTTTTGAGAGCAGTGGTGATGAAATTATTTTACACAAAGTAAAGCGCCGGCCTGGTTTCGAACTCACGACCTACAACTCGTAAGTCGGAGCCGTTACCACTGGGCCACCACTGCTTTCACTGATATCACAAATATAAATAAATGCTAAATGATTTTATTTCTGTAATTAGGTTTCTACAAACACTTTTACACGTCAATCATATTATAAAAAACTAGATGAGACGTTTCCTATCTGACTACTCTGAGAAGAAAGGCCAAAACAAACTCAGAGGTAACACAAATATGAACATCAAACATTAGTTTTATTATAATTGTTTGTTCTTTGCAACTCTTATAACTGTTTCTTATTTAATTAAGCACGAAAACAGCAAAAGTTTTGCCCAGAATTATAATTTAAAGCAGACATTTTTATCAGTGCAAAGCTCCGGGCTACTTAATAACTCTCTGTTAATTTCATATTAATTTCATTAAGGTCGAAAATTTTAGAATTCAACGGTATTTAATGTAGGTACTCCATAAATTAAATATAACTTCCCAGTTTCCAAGTATTAACTAACAACTATGGTTATTTAAAATTTGAAAAGATTATTCTTGTGACACTTTTTGATACTTTTTAAATTCCTCTCAAACTCCTGAAAGGCTTTTGTGCTTCTGCTGTGACAAGATGTATATAAGTGGCCATAATTTAAAGTTATTTGAGTAGGTAGTGAATACACACTTGGACACCTGGCAAATGGCAGGTGGAGTAAGGCAGTGACTGAGTGGCGTCCAAGGACTGGAAGACGAAATGTCGGACGTCCGGCGGCGAGATGGGCGGACGATATTGTTGCCATCGCGGTTAGAATCTGGATGAGGCTGGCACGCGAGCGTGGCACAAGAAAAGAGAGGCCTATGCTCAGCAGTGGGTGCACAAGTCCGTGCACAGCCCATGCATGATGATGATGGTTAGGTAGTAGGGCAGTACTTTTACGTTCTTTGAGACGGGAACGTTTTACCAACTACTGAACGAAAGTTTCCACATGGCGCCCTTTCATGGGTCTCTGTTACGATTTTCAAAAGGTACAGCGAAAAATTACACGATCAATTAAGCAATGAAATTATCAAGGTCATATTTAAACACAAAAAGATTTTATCAAAATTCTCCACGAGATTTATTTCTCCACTTTTCCTCCCAGAATTGATATATTTGAAAGAATTCTTTTGATATTAAGTTGATTTCGTTCTTGCCACGAAATATGGGTTCTATTACGTAATCTATCAGATTGGCAATTTGTAACATGTCCAAGTAGGCTTGTTAAATTGATCGATCCTACATAAAGAGAAAATGGAGTATATTTATCTAAATGGAGACGTTTGCACTATGGATATTATATTATGTCTTATATTATATTTTACACTCTCTACAAACACCTACACATAAATCTACTGTTTGTCATTTTTTTTTTTTTTTTTTACGAACGTGTATACGTTTTGGTAAGGTCTGTACCGGCTACATCAGCATTAAGACTTGAGGCAAGGTTAAGTACCCTATAGCCATCCATCTCAAAAATCTCAAGCATGCCAAGTAAATAATACTCGTAACTGTGTCAAACACATGTTACATTTACCAAATTATTCACGATCAATTTTCCCATGTTGGTAAAACATTGTGTAACAAACTTTTCCTGTAGGATTTTAGATATTCTATCACTCTTAGGTATTTGTTGAAAATTGTTATGAGAATTCGTAGATACCTATTACGTTAAATTTTGTACAGAAACTTTAACAATATCAAATATAGATACGACGACTTGAGTAGCTATAGGATTCGTAGCCAACTACCATAGCGAACCGCGAAGTTTTATAGCGTGCTGAGATATATATTCCGAGATAGCAGATTAATTGGCTCGAACAATGGAGCTTACCTAAAGCCGATAGTCAGCTAGTATTTTATGACAAATAAATTTAATTTAAAAATATGCGTACGACAAACTAAAAACAATTTTTAAAAAACACGGAACAGTTACCTAGCCATAAAAAGGCACGGCAAAAAAACATAACATAACCCAATTCCCTCGTGTCACTTTACTTTTAATCGCCTTCGGGAGTTTATCCCAAATATGAGATAAACACACTGCCGGTGTCAGCTCAATTTTTTCAAGCGATAAATCCAATGTTTAATCTTTAAGGTTGCCTGGTGGTAATACGCCCTTCAGTACGCAACGTTGAGGGGTCGGATTAACGTGGGGGTGGCGATAAATTCTAATGAAATTTCCGCCAGAGACGAGCCATCCGATTACGTAAATGTTACGAATACACATTAAAATAGTAATACACACCGCTCTGCCTAAATATCGACACTAACAAGAGTCTCGTGACATATTTTACTAAACTTGATTTTACAAAATGACACGTAAATATTCATGAACCCGAAACAAACAAAGGTTGTTTTTCTAATTATGCACTCTCAAATATAATGGCTTCTGTCTGTATAGCTGAAAAGTTCTTGGAAACAAGTGACCTATCTCTTTAGACTAAAGCTTACCGAGTGGCTTTGGCTGAATTCCATAATCTGGGCTGAGTTTGAAACAAGGCAAGCCGCCGTACCACTTCTCTGTTAGAATATCCATGTAACCATTAGATGAATACTTGGCTATTACAGCCGATATACTGTCCTGAAACAAAAAGAACGAAAGTGATTATTAAATCCGAGCACGGGTGTTGCAAAATGCAAATGTTACACAAGTGGACATATTTGTAAATGTCAGAACAATCGGACCGCGACCGAACGATTACAAAAAAAAAGAAAACAATACCGTCACATCTGCGTCGATTTTTCTGTATAACAAAGCGACAAAAATAAAGGAAAAATCTCGAAGTGTTTCATGACGTTACGAAACAAAAACTCTCTGTCGGATCCGTTGATTTATGTCACTGATTCGGATAATCCTCAGGAGTATATTGAACAACGTCAAGATAAAATGACGTATAATCGGTTGAGCTGGAGCTACATGACACCCGACTATCGATCACACCATTAGGAGTTTGCTTGCGTCATCCATCAATCTTTCGTGCAAAGATCCGGAGTTGCCCCCACCACTCAGGGCTCCTAAAGTCCTCCAATTCATGCAAATCTACACTACATTTCTTCGGAGACGTTGCTTAGTCACACTCTGCCTAATTTAGGGAACATAACTTCGTGTAATGTAGGCATAACATGTGCTGAAAATGTTGAATTGTTAGTTACTGTTCCTACCTTCAAAGGGAACCCTTTCGACATGCCGATAGCATATGCATCTTCAGCGAGAGGATGATCACCTATACGCTGTAGTTTGCATCCGTGGTCAGTGGCTCGGTAATAGTCCAAGACAGGAGAGTCAGCAATTAAAAGATCTAAAGTACCATTTCTGCAACAAAAAAAAAAAGAGAAACGGTTTTAGATTTTAATAGGTAAACGATTTGGAAACCAACACTGTTCATAACGTTTTCAGGGGCTATGGAAATATTTACAAAGTAAACACACACGCGTCTCATCAACGTAAAGCCTTAAACCTGTAAGCGAGCGGATCCCTAAAACTCGGAGTGGAATAATAAATATAATGCCTGTCACAGCAATAAAAGTACAATAAAACAGATACTTTTCAGAGTAACATTAACTTAATATGACGTCTGAATAAGGTACAAAATATATGTAACAACAAAGTACCTCACGTGACACATTGCAACCATTCTCTGCTCTTAGTTGACAAAGTTGGGGGCTTTTCCGGTCTTAAAAGCGACCCTTTGTTTTGACTGGTGACAGTTTATAGCTTAATTGGTGAAATACGAAAGCGGGTACTAAATTTGACTATAAAACAAATGTACTCAAAGGTATTATGTGGCGATCGGAGTCCTGCGGGCTCGAAAATTTTACGAGACAATAAAATTCAAAGCGTTTTTTTAATCAAATTACCGAGTTTGCTATCGATACCTATTCGGATTCCTTTCATTTAAATTAATGTTTCGATTTGAGTTTAAAGCCATTTATTGAGCTAATTACTTCTGAAGGGATTACAATAGAATTAATAATGAACACTCAACTGATGAGGTTTGTTCCATATGCTTTTCAGATTAATTGATGTTTGCGGACTGGTTCCACTAAAGAGGGCTTTCTGGGGGGTTCGTTGTGCCAATTCTTCTTCCCAGCGTTTTGTGGGACTGTCGTATGTAAATTTTGACGTTCAAAAAGTGTAGTTTGAATAAATGACTTTTGATTTTGATTGAGAGTTTTCCCGCGATTACGATGTTGGTCCCATGGAGAAGGTGGTTTAGTTTGATGCTCTGCACCAGACTCTTAAATATGACCACCCGTTTTTGGTACATGCTGTATAGTTTAATATTAATATTTATGACTACAACATGAAATCATGGAAGAGTGAAAGATAACCTCCAGAGATGTACAAACAATATATCAACAAGCATCAATCACCAATTCGTACGTCAAACGTGTTTATTGTGGATTCTCCCCATTGTCCGTTCATTATAGCGCTCGTCTTTGTCCAGCAGTGGACGTTTACATGTGACCAATTCCGCTTGTTCACAAACGACTCAACAGAGTATCTATGTAATAATTTTAAACGTTTGCTTTTCTGCTACTTTCAACTGAAGCTTACCGCAAGAAAACTCTCATACTATCGTATGAGTTACAATACTAAGTTTAAAACTTTACCGTAATCAGTTCAAGTTATAAGTTCAGACATCATCTGAACTTATAGCTTGAGACGAGTTAAATTATAATTTAGAAGCCAGACGCCTGAACTTTATTACACCCTCCTGCGTCTAAAAAAAGGTTCGTATCTTACCTGAGTCGCTGAATGCCTTCTTCAACATCTTGAAGGGCGTAACGACGCATTTGTTGCGCCAGCTGCGGATTATTTCGTTGAACAAAGTATTCAGACACCGACGACCTGGCCGTCCCCACTCGCAGAGACAGCCACTACAATATAATTATTTCCATGAGAAACTATTCAGACACCTTACATTTACCACACCACACTCACGTTAATTTACTTACATTACTTCGACCTTGGTAATCATCAACCGCATTGTGAAAAAACAATCCCGCAATAAGAGCAGCTATATTGGCAGTGTAACTCGCAACGAATATCACAGAAAATCCACCCCAAACGTTTATCAGAAACTTATTAGGCCAACTCTTAGGTGCTTTGAATGCCACCAAATGTCCACATAAAAGTCCCCACATAACCCAAAGCGCACTTGAAATGCTAAAGTTCTTTGACCTTTGTCGTCCCCAAGGATTTAAACCAAACGGTGAGAGCCATTCGTATATGGCCACAGCTATAGCAGTTACATTTAGAGATGTAAATATTGCGATCCATAGCTCTGGTGAAAACGGAAGAAGGAATGCAAGCAGCGGTATGTCTGGTCTTTGATTGGGGGCTGCTAGTATTGACACTCCACTGAAAAAGTAAGGTTGACTGTAGTCTATTACTTCTGCCCTAGCTGCCGAAACACTTAGAGCAGCAAATGACATATGAGCGGCTCCAGACACTAAATCCCCAATAATGCCATTCCATTTTTCGACGCTTTCATCAGGCTCAATATCAAAAAGGTATGGCGTTTCTTCTGCGTCCTCCTCCGCTGATTTGTAACCGTTACGGTATTGTGAACGATAACTCTGGTAATTTATCGGGGCATATTCGCTCGCTACCGTTTTATATTCAAATATTCGGTGAAATGGTTTGATAAGTTTTCTGGATCCGTATAATCCGTCCTCTACGATATATAAATGAAAATCGAATTCTAGTTCTTCAGCTATGTTTTCGAGAAGATCCATTGCAAGTCCGTAACAACAATGCGTTTCCATTTTAATGAATACGGGTTTAGACGTGGGGAAGAAAAAATCGTCTTGATCGCTTTCCCTTTCCAATTCATTGAACGCGAGGGTTAGATTATCTCGGTCGGACGTTTGTGGTCGGTGACATAGAAGGCCCCGGAGACATTGGCCATCCTCGTCGAGCTCTCCTTCCATGACAAAAGGGGGAGCTAATGCCGTGACGATGCGGAAAATTGTGCGGGCACCATCAGATTGTCCATGAGCTACTAGTCGACCTCCTGGCCATACGATTGTATGAAGTCTCACGCTACGGCCAAGCACGCGTCCCACTTGTCTCCACATATTTTCTCCTTCGACTCCTGATGGAACTAAGTTTAAGAGAGCGAATGAAGCCGTTAGTGATCGCTCAGATTGCTCCGTGCCTCCGGCAAGCGCCGCCGCTGCAGATATGCGCGTCTCTCTGTGAACAATATTACTTAATGACATAAAAATTCCTTTGTATTGAACTTATTTAAAGATACTCGTGGAGACAGGTCAAATGAAGCTAGAGTAAAATAAAAAAATCTCGTCCTTTTAATATTGTAACTGTATTATATCTCTGAAAGTTTTAGTTGAAATTCCTCATGAACCAATAGAGTGTCATTCTACCGATTTATTAATAATCATAATCATTTATTTGAAACAGGTATTGGTACCGTGTTGATCTTAAAGTTAGTTATTAAGTCGCCTAATACATAGTCAGACATTTGACATGCAAAACATTACAATGTAATCAATACATTTATTACAATGTTTATGTCCATTGCATGCTTTATATGCTAGTTTATTATTCATTAATTTTACAAATAATAAATATAAATAAAATAATGTATGTAAATTCGATATTAATTTGAATTTGTTTCTTTTTTATGGGTAATTCTCAAACAATGGTGTTGTAGGTTTGTACCTACAAGTTCTACAATATACTAACAAAACGACATTGGATGTTAGTAAAATTTCCCAATGAAAGTTTATCTCAAAGTATTAAAATAATACACCCAGTAAATTGCCAGGACCATGAAGGATTTATTTTCGGGATCCAAAGATTCGAAAATAATTAAGGGCTTATTTATGAAAAATAAGCCCCTAATTCTTTTCGATTCTGTTGGCATTATATAACAAAATATTTCGAAACCGCCATGAATCGAAGTCAAAACCACTCGGATTAAAATAATAAGTGATTTAATATCAGTCGACAAACAGTAGAACAAACATTTACCTAAAGATAAAACAATAAAGTAGTAAGCGCTGGTTATGGCACATTTCAAAATAAATAAAGTGTGACAGCTTTTTATTAAAACTAGCAGTATCCAATTTCTTGTTATTGTTAATTTTACAAGAATTAATAGTTGCTTTTCAAAATCGTTAGAGGAATAATGTACGGGTGCTTTATAAATTGTATGAATTTTACAATACTGTAGGTACCCTCCTGTCCAGACCAGTAGTCCATTTGTTTTAAAATAAATGGAATGAAAACATTGAGATTATTTAAAAACAAACGTTCTTTGTGGTATTGCACATACACAAAATGATTAATCGATAATAGTAGGTACCTTCTTGGTATAAACGTGTAGGTTTAGAAAAGATAGATCACAGGCCACCACTTAAACCATCACTCACAAACGGTTGACACAATATTTTCCTTTAATTTCAGAGCTTCCACGCGAGCAAGGATATATGTTTTTATACATATGTACAGAACTAGTCATGTAACCAAATTGTGTGATTTTCTGCCCGCAGTTGAGGAAATGGGTGTGAACATACAATATCCGCGTCGGACCGCGCAGCCACCCGCATTCGACCCGCACAAAATGACAAAATAACACTCCCCACACGACCTACACGGGTTGTTTCAATATTCTAAAGTTCTATTTCAAACATAATTCTTCTTAAAATTGGAGCGCCTTTTAACTGTATCTAGTTTATTTAAATTGGAAAATATTCAGTTACGGCTGTTAGATACTGTAGGTACGAAAACTTAAGTATATAGAAAATATTAAAGTATTTTAAGGTAAGAAGCTACCGCAAATTCGGTTTCTTCTGAAATTGTTTTGGGAGTTAGAATTATACCCACCATAGTTTTTTTTTAAACGCAAAAATGCGGTGATGAAAATGAGCGGCATGCCGCTCGTAGGTACATGCCATGGCATGTAATCAGTGTCACTCATTTTTACGCATCACAATTACCCTACATAATTTTACGTACATTATTATTATTACCTACAAGATACTAAAATGGTAAATTGTCAATCAAAATAAATTATAAGCAACAATTTTATCGCTGACAAGGGCCACATGTTTTGTCTAAAATATTATCAACGTTAAACGGTCGTCGCCAAAGGCTGTTGAATTCTTCACTCATCTCTAATCCGGGATTTAGACTCAGGGCAAACGTCCCGACGACGTCTCCGGAGCCAGCCGGCACAAAACACGACATTCCCAAAGCCAAAGCAGTAGATGTCCACCAACCATTATTCCTTGTGCGTAAAACCAAAGGGAGTTTCCGGAACAAGTCAAAGAACTTTGTTTCGGAAAAAGTTAAATTAAAGGCATGATTTAAAACGAATACTTTGCTTACTCAACATTTTGAAAGTATTGGAGGCTGATCAACTTAGCCTTGCCTCAACTTTTGCTGGTAAGCACATTGTTTGCATTGTTAAATTTGATCGAGTCGAGCAAATGAACGCCCGTGGGTACTCTTCAGAAAATGTGTAGGAAATAATGGAGGTTTGTCATCTAACAACAGAAGGTTAGCTTGTGAAGACATGTGTAATAAAAAGAAGATGAATGCGGAAAAGGAAGCATTGTAATGGCCGCTAAGCCGAGAGTGCGTAGAACTGTATTCACCAGTGACCTGACCTATTTAGCTGTCCTAATTTCTGAATGAACTGAAAAGGGAACTATCTGCGTCAAGTCATATCAATAGATGGCGATCATTTCGTCGAGTCAGCCTGCACCGCCTGGCCGTCTGCCAAAACTTGCTGACGTGCAGTTCCGACCGATTTATGTTAATGTGATCTAGTTGGATTTTACCCAGAAAATATTACGAAATACTTACTGTGTAACTCTAATTCAATCATGCCAATTTTAGAAAGCTGGTTAGAAAAATTGAAAGGTCAAATTTAATTTTCGAATTATGTAGTCACGTTGATAGGTAGGTAAGTATGATAAAATACACTTCTTCAATGTTAAGTTATTGCTATTAAAAACAATCAATCCAGCAGGAAGCGATGTATTGCCGCTAAGTAGACGGATTAACCTTAATGACTGCACTGTCCGGCAACACTAATTAATAACACCGTTGTGCGCAGTCAAATTATTTGGTAAACTCCGTATTAGAACGATTTAGTTTAACGAGGTGTTCCGGACAGGTACCATTTTTATCAAAACACTCGTATTTTAATAACATTGTATTTCGAACATCAAGGCAAATTAGTTTCTATAGATCCAAAGTTCCTAACAGAAAAGGAATGTTTAATGAGTACAGAGATTTTAAATTTACCTACTACTAAGGCGACGGAATGCGAGCTATTTTGCTTCAAATTGGAAGAAAATACGAACTAATTTAAGTGCCAGTAAATGAAGCCAATGCTATTAGTCACTTGTCGTAGTCAGAACACAAACTAACTCAGGAGCTCTTCTAAAGTTCTAAAATAACTCGGATATTTCACATTGTATAAGAAAGTAAAAACTTACCGCTAAAACATCAATTTTTGACTAGAGTCTGCTTGGGACGAAAACAATACTAACGGGGGAAAAGTTTTAAGAGTACTTTAAAATGTACGCTGGAAAGTTTTAACATAAAATACTTAATTTCAGTCTTATTTGTTAGTTGTTTGTTAGTTTTTGGTAGTTATAAACGGAATTGTATATGAGTAATATGTAAATATGAATACAATGTTCAGGACTGGTTTAAGCTAACAAACGCCGAGAACTTTATTCTTATATCCCAAAAAGGTTCATAATTCACATGCCAGTCCAAATAAAACGTTCACAAACGGGTGTATCAAAATGAACAAGTTAATAAACGCTCAAAATGGCGGTGATATGCCGAACAAAAAGTATCATCAGTATCATAGCAAGCTCATATTTACAAAAAAGAAGAGAATTGATTCAATACAAGGTTCATTTATCATTTGGTGAATCCCAAGCATTTACACGCTTCTTCTGGATACATTACGGCAATCTCTAAATAGGGTTAAGATCGGATGCCGATCACGTATTTTATTGAATAACGTCCTCGGAGCGTGTGCCTGCCTACACAACTATTAGGGGGTCAAGAGCAGGGGTCCTTGAATGTCTCACCTAGATACATGACCTGATTTAAGGTTCACTAAGTTATCAATACATTATGATGTTAGGATTTGGACAGGAAACCTAGATTATATTAGTTTTTTTCTTTAGACATAGAATTAAGACATTTTAGTTACAAATCGTGTTTTAAAACTATTCATCAGTTTACAGAGAGGAACAGAGTGTTGTGCCCAACGATTGATTGATGCCGGGACGTTGAATAAATGCCAGTTGCGCGGTAAACTCTGCTTGCGCGATGCAGGATTTTGCGTGACGTCAGTGTGACGCGTGTTTCGCATGTAGCGATGTAGATGCCCCCACAAGTTAGAGGCTCTAAATACAATCTTCATTTAGGTATTTAATAACATGTACCTAAGAAAACTAATCAGATTTAATTGCACCCTCATACCGTTTGTGAGTAATATGGGTGGTTGTCTCTGTCACCGACTTAAGCTTATCCCCGTGATAAAAACAAGGGTGCTAATAAATTTTTGGTTGGATCAACACTAAAAATATTTAAATTAGGACATATACTTCTAAATTGTTTCATGATAGTGGCCATTATTTAATATTTATGTAAATATGTGCGTAAATGGGACGAACGAAATACATTTTCAGCCTGACCAGCACTGATTTAATAAACTATGCTTTAAAACAGGT
Organism: Dasypolia templi; assembly: GCA_963555695.1. Lineage (NCBI taxonomy): Eukaryota > Metazoa > Arthropoda > Insecta > Lepidoptera > Noctuidae > Dasypolia > Dasypolia templi. The sequence goes on along the minus strand of OY743146.1, from coordinate 18,367,583 downwards.
TGTTATTTTTATGTGTTTACAAGGTTAGCGTTGGTAGCGTCAAATTTTTAACAGTGTTTTAAAAACTAGCTAGCTTTTCATTCTACATTAAATGCGACGGTACCTAACAAAATCCTTTCTGGGAGTTTACATCATTCGATTTGCAGTCGAATTACGGGTAAGAGGTAAATTTGAACCAATTTCTTCTATTATGTTTCGAAGAATTGGGCTAAGGTGAAGGTATACTTTGTTACCGGTAATATACCTAATGCAAATTTGAAACCTGTAGGTATGTTTGCTTCGTGTGAGAAACCTGTATGATATATCGATAACAACTCACATTTTACAGTTTTTGTTTTGAACAATAATACAAACAAACAAAATACCATCAAGGATTACGCTTAACAACGTGTACGCTTGCCAGGAAGTTAATTTTACCAAAACACTTTAATAAGTAAGTAACCAATTACTCAAAGCGTCTGTTCCTTCAAATTAATAAACACTGACTGAAACTGGACGATAAAGTGACAGACAAGAACTAACTGAACAGCGTAATCTAAAGTTTCAAGCTCAGAGATTTTCAAGTTCATTGATAAATGAAGTGGGAAGAAAAGCGTATAATATTGTATCCCATTGATTTTCTGAGTGGTCTTTCCTAGACCCGAAGAGACATGTTTGTGATATTGCTGTAACTCACTGACCTCAGCACATATTGGAAACTGCGGAAGCCTGTGGGAACTACGACACTTCGTACGTGTTTGCAGTTTTACATATTTTTATTTTGAATTGAAATGTGATGACGTGAACGTGACATGACACGCGCTACTGTATTGTTTTTACGCGTTTTTTACTCGTACGTGTACCGTGTAGCGTGAATCTGAATAACATTTTTTGTACGTACCTGACTACCTGCATGAATTTTGAATTTGAATTGTCGATTTCTTCGTTTCTTTGAACATTTGTTTGTTTTCCGGGAGAATTCTTACTGTTTTATACAAAACGAATGGGAAACGGATGGAAAATAAAGAAAAAAACAAGCTAATTAAAACTTCTCAAACTAAGCACGTGTAGTAAAGTATCGTCTGACATCCTGCTTCCCATAAAAATTATCAGGGTCCCCTGAGATTATTTTGGGGTCACAAAATAAAACCAAATTAAAATGTTTAAAACTATTGCCACGGAATCGCCATCCTTTCTATTAATGCTAGGATCTAAAGGTCAAACATGGTGTTGGGGCCGGTGATATGTTAAATGAGATGAATACAAAAATTTGCTGGACTCAAGTAGTTGTAAGAATACACGATTAGGGTACCATAAACTCTATGAAGTGTCTACACAAGTTGGTGGTGGTAACACCCTCGTCACTGTCAGGTGGTAATGCGGCGTAACGCGACGGACCGCACGCCGAAGCAATAAATAAACTTGAACAGTTTACTTTATCAAGCCCGCATTTAATTGTCTTGGTGCTTTCTTTTACTAGATAACTTTCGTAAACTTTAATCAAAGGGTAATAAATACATATATACTTCGAAAAGATGAATAGATTCTAGAGCTCAGATGAGAACTTTATTAAAGAACTGAATGGCGCTGGCAGTAAACTCGACTAAAACGAAATAAAAGTAAAAACGATTGGATTAAGCTAAGATTTTTTCCGAGCGTATTACAAGCGTATCCTAACATATTGCGGAGCTAGTACTCCCGTTTGGCATCAAGTGGAATGCGGACAATTCCGATCTATTGAAGAAAAAAAAAACAACTGCTCCAGGCTTGATTTACTTTTTTTAATTACAGATATGTTTTGATTACTTTGACGTTGTTTTGTTTATCTGAATTCTGATGAATTCGAATAAAAAATAATAATATTTTATTAATTACATATCTAATAGTTTTTTATTTGGATTATATTAAAATTGATTGAATTAAAAAAAATTGTGTTGTCTAGCTACCTTTTTTTGGGAAAACCCTGAATCATTGGGGTACGATTTATTTGAATGAACCTGAGAGTTATTGGAAATACTCCAGCTAAATAATCAGGTAGGTAACAGTGTTAAGTTTTTTGGTGTACCTTCTGTATAAAATAATTTATTTTGAATCCCAGCCAAGATTTTGGCCTAAGCTTATAACAAGGAAACTTAATCTTCGCACAACAAGCCACTCACACTGCGACTAAACGATTTAAGATCTAAACTCACACGACGGAAGTGTGGAACATCCATGTAACAATGCGAAGAATTGGATAACGTTAGACGAAACGAATGGTGTAGGTTACTGCGGGTGACCAACGATGTCTAGTAGATAAGACTTTATGTACCGTAATGCGGCCACCGATATAAACCCGCGAGCTGCTCTTTAAGATAGAGACACTATAAAAGTAATCTCGCCTCGTTCTTATATCCGCTAGTCAATTTGCTTTTATGGTGATGTTCAGCGCTTGTTACCCTTCTATTATCATTCGTAGCTTGAATGTCTCTATACTTAATAACTGTAAAACGTCTTAATTGTTTTCCTTAACCACATTCTCGTCCCAGAGCAATGAATTCTAATTTTATTTACAGATACGTTCAGCACTAATTGGCTCTCGGTTAATTAAGTCGTTGGTTTAGTTAATATTTATTGATCGAGCACTAAGTTTGTATACAACAGTTTGCCTCGTTAACGTGTCAATTATGGTTTCGATTTAATTATCTCCTTTAACTCTAGACGACTTATTGCAGACACAAGGTTATTTTCAGTGTTGGAAAGATTGTTTCTAGTGACGTTTTATTGCTCCGTTTTTTTTCTACTTACGTCCTTCGCTCCGGGGAAGGTGGCAAGTTACTAATATTGGTGGTAGTATTGTCCAAAACCACACGAACTTTCGTTATCACCATGGGTCCTGACATCAAGGGCTGTTGTAATATTCCATTATCACCCTCAAAATTGCGAACACAAAGAATCGACATCCATTAATTTGCGGTTCACAACCTCGGGCGTTGAATGTTATCAGAATTAATATTTTAATAAGGCGCCGGCAATAGGAGGGATCCGTCATGGTGTGAGCAGCAATCACTCACCGCCACCGCTGCTCCCGATATCCTCAAGGTTCTTTCGCAACTTAAATCGAGGTCATTAGCAGCTATATAACTTAGCGCAAAGTTCAGCACTTGACAAAAGATATTTCTGCTGAATAATTTCGGCACCATTATCTATTTTATTTGGGGCCGATGAACATTTTCAATTTTTAATAGTAATTATTAGAAATTGGTTCTCGTGTTGGTTTAACAATTAAACGTAATAGTAACATTCGCTTTATTATTCAATTAAATGGATGCTGATTTATGAGTATTAAATTCACTTACAATGGATGCAGCGCTACTTTAACATGTAGGACATAACAATAAATCGAACAATTGTTTGCAAAACCTCTAAATGCTTCAGAACAAATAGGCTTACAGGCTATTACTCCGGGCAACTCAGGGCACTGAATTACTGAACTTATGCTACATAATTGTATCCCTAAATAGTGACAGCGTAACGATTTCTTAGTTTAACAAAAAATGTAACGTAGATAGAATACCTTACAAATTCCGTTGAGAAATCAGCGGCGGCGTCACTTGTTTCTTCCCAGCAGGACGCGGTGGCATCGCTCAAAAACTGCGCCTGAGCAGACCACGCGTCACAAGCACGTAGCACACGCCTAAGCGCACCAACTGTCATTCGCACTGCTGCACGTATAAACGCCCGATCTGTACATAATACTTGCATTTAAAAGCTTAATGATAAAACTGTCAGAACATAATACATATAGTCATAAAGTCAGGGAAATTAACTGTTTACCAAATTGCCTACCACATTAAACTGCCATTCCTTGACAGTTGTAGAAAATGGCTATAACACGGCATATTTACGAAGTGTACTGTACATTGGGATTCTAATAGCCTGTACAGTTATTTTTTTCTGAAAAACCTTTTGTCTACCATAAAAGCTTGGTTCAGAGTGATATTTGTTGTAATATATTGTTTAATAATCACAAAACGTATAATTAGACCACAGAAACTTTTTCTCCGGTTCGAAAATTTATCCTTAAATCCACTTTCACAGATCAACGTTCGCTGAAAATGTATAAGTAAAAGATGGCCGGCAGAACTTTCACGCTCGGCTCAGTCCACGAATCACAGTGATCCACAACAAGAACACGATACAATCGCATCCCAATAACGTCAAATATTGTGAAGCTTTCACGCTAACCCCTTAATGTAGTGTCCTTTGTATAAACCTACGTTAATCTAGAAGACAATTGAATTGAGTCCACTATAGCTTTTGGAGTACCTACAAAACTTTGATCGTATCAATGTAAAGATAAATCTGGCTGGAAATCTAACACAGAATACCATGTCCGTTCAAAGAATTACTCGATTTCTAAAGTTTTTAAAATAAAAGTTTTATTTGATTTCAACGAGTAGTTAATTTTAAAGCGGTCTTAAAATGCTGTTTAACTAAGAATAAAATGTAGATATCTGTTTATTTAAATGTTTGGCCATTCGCCACTCACCTATTTTCACTGGCTGTGGATGCAGAGCCAATAGTCCGACAGGAAGGCTTTTAAAGATCACAGTTATGTTATCTTTAATATTTTGTCTTTCTTTCTCTAATAGTTCATCCTTCTTCAAATTTTTGTTACTTCTTTTTTCAGTTTTGTCTTTAAAATTATGCACCGAAGACGCATGCACCTTGGGATTCATTATGAAATCACTAATATCACTTGATAAATCTATTCTATCATTTATTCTTCTAATATCATCATTTCTATTCATTTCATCTCGTTCCAACATTACATTTTTAGCTACATTCACATCTTCTACATCTATGCTATTTACATATTTATTAAAAGATTCATTTTTCATTTCCCTATAACTATTACGTCTACTATTATTTCTATTATTCAAGGGCATTCCCTTCGCAATTGAATTGTTTTCGATTTTAGAAGTTTCAACGCCTTTGATATTTACATTAAAATTTCTCATACTTCCCGAACTAATATTGCGATTACTAAGATACGATTTACTAAAATTTAAATATAATAATTTTTTGTTTACACTGTGTGCATCTGAAATATTTATACTATTTGAACTATTTTTTACATAAAAATCACTGACAAACTTTTCTTCTACGATTTTGTCAGTTTTAATTAAAGTGTCGGGGTATTTTTGATCTTCTATTGTATTATTGTCAGCATCGCCTCGTTTGCTGCGGTCAAAGCGTTCGTTTACTAGTGCTTCATCATTATCCCTTAAGCTTTCTAAATCTTGACCGTTATCTTCGGTGTAAAGGGTTCTGTTACTTATATTGTGAAAAATATCAACGTCTTTTGAAGCATCTAGCCAGACCCAGAAAAAGTTTCCTTCGAGCATGTTAAGTCGCTTGGCCTCATCCATAACGAGCTTAGCGTAATTGACATCACATATCAAGACAACGACGCCTCGGGTCAGCCTTGATATCTCAGCTAGCCGCCTGCACACACAAAATAAATAGGAGTCCAAGCTGTCGTAATACAACCAATACAGTTTTAGTGTTATTCGATAGCTAGTAGTTACAAGCTAGAAATCCATATCAATTTAAAATGTTCACTACAAAGTTTATAAAAGAATTACCTGAAAAGAACGTGGCGAGAAAACTTTTTTGGAAGCGATAGCCATTTCGGATCTAAAGGTGGAGCAGTTATTATTGAAGACAAGTCTTTCCGTAGGGATAGTGTGGTGTAAATATCTTCTTCAGCTAGCAAAGTAAAGGAGTGCCAGTGGGTGTGCAGCAATGTTGCTCTGAAAATAAAAGAAAAACCTATAAACTTCCACAATATTCTATGAAATTATTTGTTACTTTAAAAGTTACAAAGAATTTTACCTGAGTGCGTGTAAAGTTTCTCGAGCAGTGATTTCCAGTCGAATCTCTAGTGAAAGCAACTCCTGTGAAGAAAACAATCTTACATAAGTTTACACAAGATGCTGCATTACAATAGTAATTTAGTTAATTTATACGTCCGTACCCCAACCCTCATCATACTTAACTGTGTACACTTGTTGTCGTCCGGATCTGACCATAATCTGTATAATTTGTATTTGAGTGGTAATATCCTAATCATGTCTCGCTTTTTGAGGTTGTTATTAGTCTACGTCGAGTCGTAATCGGCACGAAAGTGGGTAATAAATGGCCATAATTCACAGCGACACCCATCCTGCGTTCGCGCCTCGAATGCGGGATATTGCGGAGAATATTCTCACCTCTGGCAAAAAAGTTTTCCTACAGAACGTCGGAGAATATACGCATATCAAGAATATTACGCACCTCATAAAAATCTGATTTGCTCCACATGTGACAAACTCGCGCGTATCTTTATTTGTGTTTTAAGACACCGCCGTGTTTTACTACTTCACGCATTGTTTGTTCTTGTTCCGAATGGATGTAGTTCTACGTATTTAAATAATACCTTCAAGAGAACTTTCTTTAAAGAAAGCAATTGGTGAGAATAGATTACCTAGTTAGATCTAATCCCATAGATTAGAACGTCGCAGAGTATACATTGATATATTTAGAAAGTGATTTTATTATTACTAAATGTATGCTCCATAAGTCTTTTTAATTAATGTGTCTATTCAACAAACACCTAAATTTTACACCAAAAACTCAAGCCTACTTGTGACATTAGGGTATTAATTAGAATCCAATTAATAATGTACGCTGTATACACCACTTTACACCTGCGTTAATACCTGCGTTATAATTAAACATAAGGTCCCGTTATAAGTGCTTGGTATTACAACTAGGCAAGTGCTTGTGTAAGTCACATTAAAACTTAGTCACTAAGATGATATGGGCATTCCTGAGCTCGTTTTTATTTTAATTTGAATGGCATCTCGCAGGTCAACCTATGAGGTTGTCGTCTGCTTAAACGGACTTGCCTGTGGTTGCCCTAATAAATTAAGGCCTCCAGCCAGGACTTAAACTTAAATACTAACTAAAACTAAGCGACAACGCTAAGGGCACCCCCTATGGGGTACGGACCTCGGCTTAGGGCGTCGCTGGAAGAGGGCAGCAAGGGACTAGCTGGATCAGGATTGATATTAATTAGGGACGAATTTAAAGCTACAGGCTCAGCGGCGCGGGCTGGCTCGAGCAAGGGTCGGGAGGGATTCCTGAGCTCGCTCGGTGCATGAGATTATAACTGAATTCTGCAAGCACCAAACGTCAACTTTAGGGAACTCTACATAAACCCACGTCCACACACAGCTTAAAACGGTAGCGTACTAATTTGCGTACGCTGTCAGTGCATTTTAAACACCAACTTTGAATTTGCAAGTCACATTCTCTCACAATTGCGAATGAGCAATATTTCCAGAAGCCATCAACGATATTATGTGGTTTTGCATTTGTTTTAGAGAGAATCGTAGAGATTGGTTAATACAAAAGAACTTTTGTTGTGCCTGTAAACGCATGTTGAAAAACGCAGGTTAAAATATTTTTCAAGACTCATTTTATTTGCGCGTTACACGCAAAAGGTGGTCCCGACAATATTGAGAAAGAGAGATTTATGTTGAAAACAAAGTTTCACTTGCGAAGCTCGGCCGTTCCCTTGGAGTACAAAGAAAAGGTAAGGAGAGAGGTATCTAATAATGTCATCAGCATATCCTATAAATAATGTCGGAACGTTTCAGGCTCACCGCCAGTCGGTGAGTCACGTAGACGCATTATTTCACTGGCTGGTTGGCTATTCCCGACTTTATCATAGCAAGGACGATTAATAGCTCGGCATAAATGGAACCGTTAGCAGTCTACTAGCCGACGACACCCACGAAAAACCGTTTTTTTATAATCCAACCGTACATAATTTTTGTTTTCATCGCATTTTATTTATCTTGAATTTAGTCCTACGTCACTTTCAGAGAGAGAGCGATAGATTTTATTATGTGATTTCAAATAAACCCAGACGAGTAATGGCATCGTAAACTTTTGATAATACCTAGAGGTATTATCTATCATTTTATATTAGTCTATCATCGATATTCTCTTCACCTACAGTTCACGCTGAACATAGTTTATGGTTTCAGAAGGATTGGCTTCAAAAACATGAATTACTCTTATTACTTTTTTCATAAGGACAATTTCAAAGACTCAAAAAAAGGGTTACCACCATTATTTACTCACAAAACATTTTCCTCAAACAGCGACGCCTGTTAAAAGTCTTAAAGCTGGTATAGTACATTACATTTCTCAGTTTAAATAAGAAGGCGCTGTGCATGGAGGCACGTTTGCCATCAACTGCCATAGCTGGAGAAAAGATGAACACTTCGGTCGGGACAGTCTTATTTATTTAGACTGTCCCGACCAAAGTGTTCATCGCAAAAACTTTTGTTTTACGGCTTTTGAAGTTTTGAAACGAAAAAAAATACATTTCCACATAAATACGTACTTAGAATTTCAGGTAGGTAGGTATATTCAAGAAAGAAAATTTTGTCGAATTAACATAGGTGTTGAATTGTGAACCTCGTCTTAATGTGGTTTTAAACTAAGTACACTGATGTATGAACCTGTCCATGTATATGCTGTGTTATAACGTGGTGTGAAATCAGGTTTTCGGTTTCGAAAGTCGTTAAAAATGAGTAAGCCGGTCATACCAACTTAGTCAATTTAGTGGAAACTGATAAAACCACCAAATACGTCCCTGCGGATTTAAATGGCTTTGCCATTGGTAGAATATTGTTCAGTAGTATTAACGATACTAATAACTAATTCCCTAGTGGAGATAGGCACATTACACAATACCTCTCCGGGCTACTTGTAGTTGTGGGGTCGCAAAGTGTTAACAAATGACTAAAGCCAACAGAACCTTTAACTTTATAATCCCTTTAAATATTAATAAAAAATTAAAGGTTTTCTGGCTGTCGTGAAAAAGGTTCGTGTAGAAAACATCAACTTACTGTTTAAAGTAAAAATAGGTAAGAACGGGAAGAATATTCCAGAATATTTCCCTCATGATAGCTAAATTCACGTCAGACAGTTTTGGTATGGAGAAAAATTAAAATTTATTATGGGTAGAAAAGTTTGGTGAAATTTGCCCATAATGTACTCACGTTGGCGATGGCATAGGAGAGGTGTACGTGAGTAGGTGAGGCGCGCAGCACGGGGACTCCTGCGCGGGCTGCTGCTGTCACCACTGCTGCAGCCGCGCTGCCCCCGCCGCAGACCAGCAGTGCCGCCACCCTCCGCCCGTCGAGTGCTGAGCATGTCCGCTCCAGCACTCGAACACCGAATCTGGAAATAATGGTACATGTTAACAAGAAAAGCGGTGATTCTTGGCATTTTTTCCCGGAAGAAACCTTATATTTTCTATAACTAGTCTATGTATATTTATAAAACGAAGTCGGGTTAGTTGCACCATTTATAACTCTAAAACGGCAGGACCAATTTTGTTATGTTACGCAATCACGCTAAAACGGCTATACGGATTTGGATGAAATTTAGTACACGGGTAAACCATGACCTGGGTTAGGACAAAGGATACTTTTTATCCCGATATTCCCACAGAATCGAGACCTATGCGGATGAAACCACGGGGCTCAGCTAGTCGTTAACCACTTTTGATGCCTTTAAACTTTTCATCGAGATATCTGAATTTCAAAAGCCCACACACACATATTTTATTAAATTAGCCCCCTGTTTAATGTAACAAAATACATGTGTGTAATAAAATAGAAAATGTATGAAGGAAACTAATAAAACTGTCAGATGTTCAGATTGTCGCATAACACCTGTAGCTTTATAAAATAGGCGTCTATTCAAAGTTAAAGCATCTATTTCAATCCGGCACATAAAAAGGCACTTTTGAACGTCAAAATTTGCATTAAAAATAGGATTGATTTTAGGCGCCCCTTCCAAAAGGTAGTTTCGTATGGAGACGAAGGGGAAAGAACATCCACCACCACACATTAATTATATTTCTAAATGTGAAGACGATGCACCAAGAATAAAAATGCTATACCACAATTGGTAAAAAGTTATAATAAAGCAAATACATATAAATTAATCACGTGATAGGTGCTCACATATTTCCAAACAAAAAAGTATATGATTTTCCTTAAATAATAACTAGGAATAAGTCAGTGTGTGAGTTGCGTAAAAACAACAAATTAAACAATTACATTAGCAAATAGAATGATTTTGTCCTTTAACCTTATTCGGTAAATAGTTTAAAACTTTTAAATTGATGTACGTAATTTCATCGATGACTAAACGATTCTTTGGCCATTGATTAACCAGCATTATTACTAATCTTCTAAACCAAAAATATAGGTAAAGGCGGGCTTAAAAACTCAAATTCGATTGTGCTAAAAACCCTTTCAATTCTGATAACAAGTTTCAGTTGAATGTAAAAGATAAACTTTTCATCTGTAACTTTATTTTTTAATAACAATAACGAATTAAATTTTCCCGAATTATTTGAATATTTCATTGTTTTAACGTTAACAAATTTTATGAATAGCTCGGCACAACATTTCACAGAATTCGGAGCTTTGGAACGAATGAACAAACAATGCCTTTTAATTCTTGCACATAAAGTTATTTGAGTTCGTGCTTGTGCTATGAAGGGTAAAAAAACGTGTTTCATGTATAAAAATATTTACCCACGTAGGATTAAATATTTGTTTAGAAATTGTATCATATTTTATGTTTTATCATATTTTATGTTTTATCATAATATTAATCTAAATAGTTAATATTATGTTTAAAAAAGCCAAAAAGATATACCAAAACCAAATAGTTTACTAGTGAATACTCTCAGAGGCTATTTTAGAAACCTCATTACTCTTGTTTTTACAGCGAAAATGAATCACAAAATTGCCAGCAATTTAATAACAGAGCCGAGTCTAGGGGTCACCTTCCATGAAGTACGTACTTTTTAGAACCCTCCTACCAAAAAATATCGAACTTTTAAGGCTGTCTCTGTTAAGGGTTGGATGTTTCTTATTAAAACTCATTTGTCAGAGGGATGATTTGTGAAAAAATAACTTCGTTCGTTTTTTTATACTTCAAAAAGACTTTTCTGTATATTGTGCTGTGTAATAATTATGAACAATAGCTTCAGGGTAATTCCCGAGCGCTAGCGCCGAGCAGGACTACATAATCCTGTGTCAATCATCGTACTGAGAGCCTGAAACTCAAAGTTAAGCCAGTAATTCATTTCTTAGGTGGCAGGTGACATAACTTAAGTTTAACGTACCTCTAAGGACAGACCAGGTGTCCTCACAAATTTATTTACGTGCCTCATGTTTTATATTGCACACAGGATTGAAGTTATTATACCACAATTTTCCCTTAAGATAAACTGATACTTTTAACCACTACTCGTGCGTGTAAGAGTTCTTCATAACAGTAAAAAAAAAACACAAATTTGTATACAACACCCTTTGCGAAAGGGTAGGTACTTTTCATAAAATTTAATAGGTCTAGACTGGCTGAAGATAAATCGTACGTTAAATTACATTTTGAATTATTAATATGAAGCACAGGTATATTGTAAAATACATAGATTAAATTGAAGCACATTATTTATAACGAGAACGTTTTCAAACCATATGACGCTGTATAAATTACTGTTCTTGTACTTGTTTCATTTATTAATTTCGGCACGGTTCGTCACTTAACTATTACAACTGAAACTATGGAGTATAACAAACAAAGAAGGGTACTGGCTGTTATGTACTAGAAACAACTTCATAATAATATCAACAACATTGTGTAAATGTGTAAGCCAGCATTTGCCAGCATTGTACTTACCGCGCTACCGCGTACAATATGTACTGTACTTACTGTGAATTTTTGATGCTAGTATGTATAGCTAAGCGTACCTACAACTCATTGATGACCACAATTAGTTCATTGAGTATCATTTACACGGATCACAACGCCGCATTGACCTATTTGCATTAGTAACTACATACAGCCTGTTTCAAACAGTCTTGAATGTTGAGCTCCCAGATTGGATTATTCCTAATAATATATGTAAAAGGTCAATGTATGACAGTGTCAACTTGACTTTATATATCTTTACATAATCTGTGGCCATTTTTTTACACAATGTGATTTTGTATTACAAACGCACATTTTTCTTCAAAGGTTGATGATTCGAACAATAAAACTTAAACATTTCAACCACCCTGTTTATATTGTTATCCAATAACGCGTTAGACCTTGTATCACATCGTAATATAGTAACCCAAAGGGCCGCATCGTAAGTACACTTCAGTCTGAATCTAGTCGTTCAGTGCCTCAGAAGTCGTTATAAATTTAAAGCTTTAAAAGCGTCTCCGGCTCTAGTCTTTGCTCCTGCGATATAAAGCAATGTCTACCCTTGAATATCCTAACGTGTGGAGTAATTTTGAAAGAATAGTTCAAGACGGTATAATGCTGAGATTCGAAATAGAAGACATCCCAGAAAGTATGTGGAGTACTGCAGTCGAGTTTATGCTCGGCAACTACATTCGAGAAGACGTGTGGTGGAAATCTGCTGGTGAGTTCGCACAACTTGTCTCGATTCAAGAAAGAAATCGACTTAACGTTTCCAATCTAAGTAATCTGTTATCGGTGTAATTATGTCGATATTTTTTGCAATTTCGAAAATCACGTTTCGTGTTAGCACACTTTCTTACGCAAGAAATACCAAAGTCATTAGCAGTAGTATGACCCGCGCCGACGCCCAATTATCTGGAGGCCGAGAAAAACCTTAAATGTACTGTCATTACGCACCCTTCTCGCTTGTCTTCTCTCATCGACCGACTTCAGAATTTTAAACTTTGTTTTAATGCCATCAGAACAACTGAATTAATTTTATTACCAACTAACAAAACTTCATCAAAATCTACTGACAGTAATGATTTCAACACAGGGTAACTTGCCTATTTATTTCACAACAGATCTTTTTGGTAGATTATCAAGTTCGACTTCGCCTTGAAAGAAAAAGTTACTTAATCTAAATAATTTCGACAAAGTAAATCTTCATTTACAGAATTAGATTAATAAAGACGATTACGAATATCAGTGGCATTGAAATGAACCTTATAATTAAAAGTTATTTTTGCAAAAGCGCAAAGACGAATTGGGTCATGTAAAGTTAGGAGGACGAGCTTGTAAATTGTGAAGCGAAGATATTAATAGGATATGGATAATTAATCTTGGACCAATCTTACTGACAGGCACAGCGCAGGATTTAGACGCTGTACAAGAATACCGTGTGCTGCTGACAACTATAATTAGGCAGAAAATGAGCGTAGCGTGCTTCCTCGCCGAAGGAGACGGCTCGGGTCGCACACTCGTTGCTGTCAACATGTGCTTGCCGCAGGAAAAGGGACGCTTCGTTGAACACAGGCCGGTAATAACGGTTGTCAAACCTCTTTTCCGCCCTCCTTCTTATTTAACCGTAATTCTCTTTAAACTTTGTTCATTTTTTTTGTCTTCAGTGTTATGCATTGTCCCTTGATCCAATTCCATTCATTCTCTTGTTACTACCTACTTTTTCAAAGTCGACCTAGATTTCACCCATCAGCCCATCACATTATTATGATGGCTTATCTTGAAACGAATGGATGCACTTTTTGTAAATCCAGGTAGAGCTCTATCACGGAATTGTTTTTTTTTTTTTTTAATCGCTGCTTTTTAAATCCGCTAGTAAATTGCTATTATCATCTTGCAAATAACATTATACATAATGTACAATGCTATTACTTTACAGCCCAAATCTAAAGCGGGTTTATTATCTCTGAGAATGTTCGCGGAGGCCATGAAAGTGACAGCGATTTATGATAAGTACAACTTGAACACATACCTCATGGGAGCAGGCCTGTCTGTCGCACCCGAATACCGGGGGCTGGGCATCGCGGTGGAATTGCTCAGGGCCAGGTAAATGATATACCCTAATCCTCACAAAACTGCCCTTTGGCCAGTCTATTTACTGTACCCGTAATTACGGCCCGACTCACGTCAGGTACCCGCGGCGAGGGCGACATTTCTAAAGGACCTTAGTAACTCTATTAAGGTCTGCGAGGTAATCTACGGCCTCATTTCTCGCCTAGTGGAGAATCTAAGAGAAATTAGAAAAGTGTAGGGTTGTGTAAAAACTTCTCAGCAAAATATAACATGCAATACATTTATCAAGTTTTGTCGATCTGCCGGGGCAAAAGCGTCAAAGTTGCAAGTTAACAAAAATACGTCCCGAACAATTTGCGAACTGTGCGCTCGTGCCGACTGCGGGCAGCAACCGCAACTGCATTCCGATGACAATATCTACGAAATGCAATCCGTTTGAGGGCAACTGTACTGGATATAACTATGTGCTGGCGTTCGAGACCTCTATTAACCTAGTTAAGTACCATTATACAAAATGAGATCAGTGGTGGCCCAGTGCTAACGGCCGCGACTAACGAGTTGTAGGTCCTAGGTTCGAACCCAGACAGGCGCTTTACTTTGTGTAAATTATTTCATCACCACTGCTCTCAAAACGGTGACGGAAAATATCTTGAGGAAGCCGGCATGTCTTAGAACCTAAAAAAATCGAAGACATATTACATCTACCAACCCGAATTGGGCCCGCGTGGTGGATTAGGGCCCAATCCCTTTCACAGAGAGGAGGCCTGTGTCCCAGCAGTGGGAACATAATAGGCTGGTTATGCTTATGCTATACAAAAAGTAGGATTAATTTAACTTAAATCCCGTGTTACTTTTTTTCAGAAAAAACGTTTCAAAGAACTTGGGCTTCCGTGCAACAGGCGGAATATTCACAGGCGCAAAAGCACAAAGAGCAGCAGAAAAAGCGGGCATGGAATGTCTTTACCATATCCCTTACAAGAAGTTTGGAAAACATTGTCATATAGTGTTTGATACGGACGCAGAAGACCTGAAAATATTCGCTATCCGAACTGAATAAACAGTGACAAGTAAAAGAGACCCCCAATTTTCTTTGCGAGAACACCTTTTTTTATGCCCTAGAGGCCGTATTTCAAGACATACCGCAATAACAAATCATGGTTTTGCCGCAAAAAAATAAATCCGATCTCTTCTTAATTTAAAAAATATAGTTTTTTTGTTACCCATGTTTTCGTAGACTAACTTCCTATAACAAAATATTCAAATCACCTGATACCTTTATTTAAATATACTGTTCTAAATTATATGTTTGTGTTTTTATGAAGGTTTTCCCAGTGCTCTATTTTTATCTTTTTTTGATGTATGGCATGATGCGTAGATAATGCATTATAGCGTTCTTTGTACTTTTTAATGAGCGCCCCAGTTTTAGTTTTTGTCATAGTACTACATTATGAAACAAGTGTTTTATGTTGGGCACTCGAGGCGGTATTATTAGCGCGAGTCATAGACGGGCGCGATAAGGGAGCCGAGGGTGTAATGATCAATGCACACGCGAAACATGCGACGTTTTTCAACACATTTGCGCAAAAATAAAAACACTTTAAGGTATTAATTATGTAAAACAATTGGGAAATATGTCCCGCGGATTCCATATATCGCAAGTCGAGTCTCGGCAGTATGAAGAAAAGGCAAAGGCACGAAGTTGTCAAACAGTCTAATTGGTAAGTACTTAAAATATAATAACTAAATATTTTTGTAGAACACGAACAATGTTAATTTTTTGACAAAAATACATAATTTTATTAAATGTTATGTTAGTTTATCATATTGTATTAATTTTCACAGTTGATATCTACATTTTCATCACCATGTCAATCATTCATTAAATTTTTATATTTAAGTAAAAAAAAAAACATATCTTTGATAAGGTTAAAAACTCTTTTTTTTTTTTTTTTAATGGCATCTCGCAGGTCAACCTATGAGGTTGTCGTCTGCTTAGACGGACTTGCCTGTGGTTGCCCTAATAAATTAAGGCCTCCAGCCAGGACTTAAACTTAAATACTAACTAAAAACTAAGCGACTACACGCTATGGGCACCCCCTGTGGGGTACGAACCTCGGCTTAGGGCATCGCTGGAAGAGGGCAGCAAATGACTAGCTGGATCAGGAATGATATTATTTAGGGACGAATTTAAAGCTACAGGCTCAGCGGCGCGGGCTGGCTCCAGCAAGGGTCGGGAGGGGCGTAGATTTGGGCGTCGCGGCGGGCCTCGGCGGCGAGGACGGTAGGACGGGGATCGGGTTTTGGGCTTATGAAGCGTGCTGGTGGCCTTACTACTCTCCTGGAGGAGGGTAGTGGCGTCGTCGGGGGCGATTAAGGTATGCCTTGGTCGGCGAATACTACTAATATGGGAGGGAGTGTAGCGGGCGGCCGCTGAGATCAAGGGGTTGGGGTGTTTTATGCCACAGTCAAAGAAACGCTTCGATAAGCGTTTCATGAACTGGTTTATGGTAGGCATTTTTAGGTCTACGTGGAGATCTATATTTCGGACATAGTAGGGGGCACCCGTGACCTTTCTAAGGAAACGGTTTTGGAGGGTCTGCATCTTATGGAGATGACGTGGGTGAGCGTGCGCGAATACAACGCAGGCATAGGTCATGATGGGACGGATGACTGCGGTGTAGATGCGCAGCTTGCATTTAAGTGACAGTTTGCAACGGGCTGTCAGAATAAAGTGGAGTCTACCAAGAGCGAAAGCGGCGCGCGCGCGAACAGCCTTAATGTGCTGTTTAAACGTTAAGTTTTGATCAAGAATCACGCCTAGGTATTTGGCTTGCTTCTCCCAAGGGATTGGCTTGCCGTACATAGTGATCGGGCTGGGAAGGGGGGGTGGGACTCGACGACGTCTCGAGAAGAGAACCGCCTGACTCTTATCGGGGTTGACCTCGATTCTCCATTTCCGGAACCAAGCGCCTAAGACGTTTGCGGAGGTTTGGAGAGTACGAGCTATAGCGTTGGAACAATGACCGGTATAGTAAACGGCAGTGTCGTCGGCGAAGAGAGCCAACTGAGCCTTTTTGCTCTGTGGGATATCGCTTGTAAACAGCGTGAAGACTAGAGGAGATATAACGGAACCCTGAGGGACACCGGCGCGAATAGGGTGAGGGGACGAGAGTGCACCCTCGATGCGATAGCGGAAGGTGCGATTCGACAAAAAGTCTCGTAAGATGAGCACGAGACGATCTGGCACTCCTAGTTGGTACAGCTTGTATATCAAGCCGTTGTGCCAGACTTTGTCGAAGGCTTTCGCTATGTCGAAGAATAGCACGCCCGTCGTCGCGTTACGCTGCAGACCAGCGCATAAGTGCTCTACTATACGGTGGACCTGGTGGATACTCGAGTGTTGGGGACGGAAACCGAACTGCTCGTTGGGAATGAGGCTCTTTGCTTCGGCGTAGTCTTTGAGACGCTTATAAATAAGTCGCTCGTAGATTTTGCCGAGAACATTGAGTAAGCTAATAGGGCGGTAGCTGGAGGGCTCAGACTTTGGCTTGCCTGGCTTTGGGATACCGATGACGGTGGCTTCTTTCCATGCTTGTGGGAAGATGTTGTTGCTCAAGGCGCCATTGAAGATGGCGGTCATAAGCATTATGAGCGGGGCAGGAAGGAGTTTGTATACCTTATTGGTAATACCATCCGAACCGGGGGCCTTACGAGCGTGTAGCCCTTTAAAGATGTCGTGCACTTTGTCTGGAGTGACGGGAGGCAGAGGATCATCAGGGTCTTCGACGGGCGGGAGGTTAAAAACTCACATCTCCGCAATAGTAAATAGTTAACTATGGTGCACATTACAGCACTAGTGCGGAAATATAATGTTAAAACCACACGTGTTTAATACACTGCATTATCTATCAAAAAGCGGTGTAATAAGAGGCACTTTAAGAGCAAGTGTGTTGAAAATATAATTATTAAAGCAAAAGTGGAGAAGCGTATGTATAACGCAATTGCGTAACCAAATAATTAATAGCTAATACTTGTTCTGGATTCATCAATTTCAACTTCACTAGCGATTATCATTGAAAATCCAATGTTTATTTCGACGAGTAATGAAAAGCACTTTTAATTATGGAAGAATTTCGGTCATAAATATTTATTGCTGATTTAAAATTACTTAATTATAATTTTCACTCCGCGTTTTCCATATACATAGGTATTATTATAGGGTCATTAATTTATTGCATGGAATCCGCCTTTGAACATATTTAAAGAAGGTACCTACTTATCAGCTTTAACCGTTTCACATGATCCATTATCTGATTCAATTCTAATGTTAGACCTTCGTAAATCCATGAAGGCGGCGGCAGCGAAAATTTACAAATTTTTCATCACGTGTTTCAAGGTTGAAAAAAAAAACGAAGCTGCCATCTTGGATTTTCACTTTGACCTCTCGATTGGATTCAGCACCTTCGAAAACCATGAAAACGACACCCATGACGAAAAGTTTGAAAGTTCTCGCAGCCGCCATCTTGGATTTTCATTTTGATATCAAAAACCGATAGTGGCTTTAGCATCCCTCGAAAAAATTAAAATGAAAAATTTAAAATTTTCGCGACCACTCGTCTCGACACTCGCTACTGAGAGCACCGCGACGTTCGCTTTGGTGTCTCGTTTGTTCCTAGTTTCCGTACTGTCCATATTTATATTGTGACATGGAGCCTTATGAGAAGCCAGAAAAATTATCTTGTTGAATTATAATAAGACAATTTTATAGTCACAATAGCTTTGAAACATAACATCCAACTAAGCCAGCTGAACAATATTTAATTAAGTTTAAAAAAAAATCGATGCCAAGTGTTGCGTGAAATAATATCGGCAAAATTTTAGGCCTTACCTGATAGGTGTAACTTTTGTACCTAAAAAAACAAATATAATGAGCCAAGTTCCGTACAAAACTATGTTACCGATTTAACAGTAAAAAAGAAGTTTTTTTACGTTGGGAAGTTTTTAGCAACCCCGAAATCGTCAATATTTGGAACAAGTTCTGGTTCTCGAGGACTTCACTTATATTTAGATTGTTATTACATTGTCAGACATTTTGCCAGAGATAAAGCCCTTGACAAGTGAAATCGCGTTCAAAGTGTTTCTCATTTCTACAACGACTTTCGACAGGATTGACATGAGGTTTTCGTTATCTTATGTTAATCCAATAAATTTTTGAGTTGCTGATCATCGTAATTACGGATAGAATGACCATAATACTATTAAGAACATAAAGCGTTGGCATCCGTACATGAAACGCATATTAAATCCTAAAAAACAAACATTGGATTTTACTTCATAAATAGGAACAGAACAGTGTAACATAATCAGCGTATAACGTTCCCACTGCTGGAACACTTCCTCTCTGTGAGAGGGAATGGGCAGAAATCTAGCACGCAGGCCCAGTGCGGGTTGGTAGATGTCACATGTCTTTGAATTTTTGGTCCTAGGCCAAGCCGGTTTCCTCAAGATGTTTTCCTTCACCGTTTTGAGAGCAGTGGTGATGAAATTATTTACACAAAGTAAAGCGCCTGGCTGGGTTCGAACCCGCGATCTACAACGCGTAAGTCGGGGCCGTTACCAACTGAGCCTCTACTGCTCTAACAGTGTAAAGTAGAACACAAATTATATCTAATTAATATTTATATTCCTATTTCAGTAAACTCTCCGAAGAACGGAAGTTTTATTTTATTAGTGATAATGAAAATGCGTAGAAATTAGCATTTATTAGACACTTTCTTGTGCTTTTCAGACACGGCCTAAATACATTAGTTAGCTCGGTTTTTTATGACTGTGATTGGTGACAAAAAAAGTATCGGCGCGATTAGTTTCTAACATCGTCAGCAAAAAGCTCTAGGCTAAACTTAAGGTATTAAATTGAGGAAATCGGTTTCTAATTATGCTAATAAAATATAATAATTATTCCAGCCTGTTATTAGCCAAGATAAACTCGGAAACGAAAAAGATTGTAAGAGATAAACGTTAAACGCTACAAGACTTTGTGAAATGGGCACGTGTCCATAATATATGTGTTTATATTTACATGTATATCAAGTTTTATCCTGAATAAAGTCATTAAGATAAAGCGTGGGTAGAACCGAAGGTTTAATATCGGAACATCGTATCATAAAATATTACTTTATGGTAATGCGCTTCGGTATTTCCCTATAGTTTTCGCGATGTACCCAACTTGCCAAGTTGAGTTATGAAATATGGCAAGTTACAAATTTATAACGTCGATTGAGATTACCCACGCCTGTAAGGTTTTAGAATATTGAGGGACAATTTTAAGTCGAATCGCGTAGGCCGTGGTTGCTACGAAGCGTAGCATGCTACGAAATACGTAGACCGTACTACGTAGCAATTCCATTGCGTCTACGATTATTTCTAAATGGAGGAATTCAGTAGAATATGAGGAAAATATCTGCGGTTGAAATAAAAATACTGATACATGTTTTAGTTTAAGCTTTCGAAATATTTTAACGTTACAAATTAACCACTTAAATAGCCCAAGTTATATTATTACGAAAACAGTTCATCTTCAATTGCAAACCTACAAATACCAGGATATTACATAAAGCAACGCGACGTTTCGTAACGCGTAGCTTAATTATCGCCTGGAATAACCATGAGCTACACGTTGCATTCCACTCTAATTGGTTGAGGCGCGCTAAGGACAGAACTGGGAGCGTTTACCTCACAACTACCAAATTGGCTAACCTGGAAGTCTTTAAATAGACTTTGGACTCAGGCAGGCTGAAGCAAATAAAACCTGCTCAGGTGCCGATTCACGGTGGTAATTTAAGAAAATCGTTACTGTTTACAGTCTACATTTTTTTAACTTGCTTTATTTTTTTACAGAAAAGCGCGTGTTTCTAAAGCTACATGTGACTCTAGACCAAGCAACAATGCACTGGAAACTATTATTAGAGCCATAATTGTTCCTTTTCTTCTCTTTACCTCGCTTTTATAACACTGACTTCCCGTTGTACATTATGCACATTGTAATTTAATGTACATTGGTACGAATAATATTTGTCTCACATAGTTAACAAACAGCATTTCCTGAATTGAAGTGTAATGATTAGCTAATTGTAAAGAAAAATGCCCATTTTTCACCTGACTATGTATAGAAATGAAATAAATCTTAAAATACAGCTAGTTGAATCGTATATTAATTACGCTAATCACAATGTTGAAAAAAAAAACGCAGAGAAAATAGATTTTTTAATATTTATTTGTGCTTATTCTACGTCAAGAGTAAACATACTACCATGTTTTGAACGCATCTCAACCACCCTTTTTTACGACGTTCCATTTAACATACTGCTACTTGACTTTATCCAACTCTGTTTCTGAGTTTCATGCATTATTTTACGTTTTATATAATCAGTAATCATGTTTTATTAGTCTTAGTATATACAGATTAATTAAAAATAACATCACAATTAAATTAAATAATCCAGCATTATGTAATTGAAATCGAGCGATTGAAACGGATTTTTTTTGACGTTTGACAGTTATTGTTTGTTTGTTTGTTTGTTTGGCATCTCGCAGGTCAACCTATGCGGTTGTCGTCTGCTTAAGCGGACTTGCCTGTGGATTCCCTAATAAATTAAGGCCTCCAGCCAGGACTTAAACTTATATACTAACTAAAACTAAGCGCCAACGCTAAGGGCACCCCCTGTGGGGTACGAACCTCGGCTTAGGGCGTCGCTGGAAGAGGGCAGCAAATGACTAGCTGGATCAGGATTGGTATTATTTACGGACGAATTTAAAGCTACAGGCTCAGCGGCGCGGGCTGGCTCGAGCAAGGGTCGGGAGGGGCGTGGATTTGGGCGTCGCGGCGGGCCTCGGCGGCGAGGGCGGTAGGACGGCGATCGGGTTTTGGGCTTATGTAGCGTGCTAGTGGCCTTACTACTCTCCTGGAGGAGGGTAGTGGCGTCGTCGGGGTCGATTAAAGTATGCCTTGGTCGGCGAATACTGCTAATGCGAGGGGGAGTGTAGCGGGCGGCCGCTGTAATCAGGGGGTTAGAATGTTTGATGCCGCAGTCGAAGAAACGCTTTGATAAGCGTTTCATGAACTGTTTTATGGTTGGCATTTTGAGGTCGACGTTCACGTCACGACCTCAAAATGCCAACCATTTTAGATCTTCAGATCTATATTACGGACATAGAAGGGGGCACCCGTGACCCTTCTGAGGAAACGGTTTTGGAGGGTCTGCATCTTATGGAGATGACGTGGGTGAGCGAGCGCAAATACAACGCAGGCATAGGTCATGATGGGACGGATGACTGCGGTATAGATGCGGAGCTTGCATTTGAGGGACAGTTTACTACGGGCTGTCAGTACGAATTGGAGTCTGCTAAGAGCGAAGGAGGCGCGCGCGCGAACCGCCTTAATATGAGCCTTAAAGGTAAGGTTCTCATCGAGGATCACGCCTAGGTATTTGGCTTGCTTCTCCCAAGGGATTGGCTTGCCGTACATAGTGATCGGGCTGGGAAGTGGGGGAGGGAGTCGACGACGTCTCGAGAAGAGAACCGCCTGACTCTTATCGGGGTTGACCTCGATTCTCCATTTCCGGAACCAAGCGCCTAAGACGTTTGCGGAGGTTTGGAGAGTACGAGCTATAGCGTTGGGACAATGACCGGTATAGTAAACGGCAGTGTCGTCGGCGAAGAGAGCCAACTGAGCCTTTTTACTTTTTGGGATATTGCTGGTGAACAGCGTGAAGGCGAGAGGAGATAGTACGGAACCCTGAGGGACACCGGCGCAAATAGGATGAGGGGACGAGAGTGCTCCCTCGACGCGATAGCGAAAGGTCCGGTTCGACAAAAAGTCTCGTAAGATGAGCACGAGACGATCTGGCACTCCTAGTTGGTAGAGCTTGTATATCAAGCCGTTGTGCCAGACTTTGTTGAAGGCCTTCGCTATGTCGAAGAATAGCACACCCGTCGTCGCGTTACGCTGCAGACCAGCGCATAAGTGCTCTACGATACGGTGGACCTGTTGGGTGCCCGAGTGTTGGCTACGGAATCCAAACTGCTCGTTGGGTATGAGGCTCTTTGCTTCGGCGTAGTCTTTGAGACGCTTATAAATAAGCCTCTCGTAGATTTTGCCGAGGACATTGAGTAAGCTAATGGGATGGTAGCTGGAGGGCTCAGACTTTGGCTTGCCTGGCTTTGGGATACCGATGACGGTGGCTTCTTTCCATGCTTGTGGGAAGATGTTGTTGCTCAAGGCGCCATTGAAGATGGCGGTCATAAGCATTATTAGCGAGGCAGGAAGGAGTTTGTATACCTTGTTTGACAGTTAACGCTTAACACTCAATTTATAGTGACAATCATTTAGAGTCTAAACAGTGACATAAAGGTAGTTGGTTTCAAGGAATTCACAAAGTAAAAAAGTCGCTTAAGACTCGCTCATTTGTAATATTAGGGAAGTATTCGTATTTTAGACTAAACTTCGAGCGTAATTTAATTCGCTCTAGCACATTTATTTCTTTATATTTGGTAAAGGTAAATCCTAACCTAAAAAGTTACACTAATATTTTTTGGACTTCGTAGCGTTTAAATCGTAAAAATGACTACAGGACATTATTTTATAAACATACAGGTAGTCTTTCAACTTTAACTTATAACTATACATAAACTTTCATTATCAGGTTTTTAAATATATGGGAATAGCATTGTAAATAAGTGTATACTATATCTACTATTCTCTTTAATTGTTTGGTAAGAATTGATTTATTGGAATAAACTTATGTGTTTACTGTGGTTTAAACAAACACAGTGCAAGCATTGCAACAAAAAGTGGGTATGTGGATTCCATGTGGTTACAATAAATACCTAGGTTTAAAACACTTCCGTTCCTCAAAAAAAAAAAACGGAACTCTTTTAGAATCGACGGCTTACTTGACTCTCTTACTACGAAATAATACTATAATACGACAAAATTAAAAACGCGTACGTCCTACGCGGAATAGCATGACGTTCAACTTTCGCATTTTATCACCCTCAGGTAGGCATGCTTGAGGTCTGCGGCGGCGATCTCTCGCGTGCGGCCCTGGTCCAGACCATGGCCATGATAGAGCGAGAGTGAATGGGTAGCTGTCACCTCCTTCTGTGAAACAGTAATGCTTGCGAAGGAGAGAGAGACGCCCTGGGCGTCGGGAATAGCCATCAGTTACCGGCTTCCGTAGTTGCGGCCTTGCGGACAGCGATGGCAAGCACGCCGACGGGAAGGACCGGCATGTCGATTCTGTAAAAATCTCACCGTGATGACTTGCGTGGAGTGAGCTGTCAGTGTCATCTCGTCTTGGTCAATCCCTAGCATCAGTGGCAGTGGCAGCTCACTCCACGCTCACTTCACTCAAGTTTTCACGGTGACATGTTTACAGAATAGCACTACAGGTTTGACGGCGCGTCGTGTTCCACGCGCGCCTCAAAGAGCACTAAATGACGGGGTCCGATAGGGCCGATGCCAGGCTCGCGGGTTGTTCGAAAGAGATACCGTGGCTCTGGCTGGTTTAAGTAAGTAAAAGTCTGACACGTCCTCCTGCTCCGCCCAGAGCGGAAGAAGTCATTTGATGATTTCCCAGGTAGGCAGCATTACTCAAATAACCAACCAAGTGTAAATGTAAAAATACTTCGTGATTTGCCCATGCGAAGAGAGAGATAATTGATCGTGCGTCGCGATGGCAGGAGAGTATTCCATTTCATACTAATTCCTTTGATATTGTTTCTGTTGACATCAAGTTGTTTTTTCAAGTAGTTGTTTGTTTGTTTTAATTAATTATAGTATTTTTTGTTGAAATTTAAAAGAACTTGATGTGTTTAAGTTTGAAGTTTGCTATGTGTGTGTAAATTAAAGCAATGGATAAACTGAACTGCGTAGATTGTGGCGATCAATCGTTTTGTTTGGATAAATTGCTTCCAAATATGTATCCGTTAATTGATCAGTAACTTTGTACTTACTTAAAGTGCGTACATACTAACGAAAAACTGTAAAATGAGCGAGACGAGATATTTCAGCCACCACAGATATCCATCAAATTGCATGTGTGACACATCACGCTCTATAATGTGTCATCTTAATTTTTGACATACATGTGGTGGTAAAGTAGTTGCCTTTCGTCCGACCGACAAAAATGTTTTGCTGTTTTAGTTTCTATGAGCTACACATAGTGGGTTTGAAAATAATTTAAAATACATACTTCTGTTATGTTTATGATTAGTGACCGCGTCTCTCTGTCCAGACTAGACCAGGCGGCCTAGTGCCTGCGTACCTATTCTTAGAGCTCTAAAGAATCATGCTTCTAAGTAAACGCAAAAAGGGCATTTTATGCGACATGTTTAGGTACAAATAAAACAAAACTAGAGCTAAATAAAACAAAAGTTGAGCTAGAATCATGAAATTTGTCAAAAATAAAGGTCTCACAGCACAAGTAAAGGAAAACGTCCGAAAATCGTTAATTTGTATTTCACATAAAAATACATTTTTTACGATAACAAAACTTACATTAGCAGTTGGAGAATTGACCGTAAAGTATATCGATGTATTTTAAATATGTATTTAATTACTTCATAAGTTTGATTTTCGGATAAATTCACCCCAAGTACGCAACTCTTCATTGCATTGTGAGTGGTGCACCACGCACTTGGCCGGTTTTAGCGCTCAAAACTTCGCTGAAAATAAGCTAACAAAGCAAATGTTTCCTACCAATATGATATTAGAATATCTTACTCGGTTGAATATCAATACAACAGCAATGATACAACAGAGGATTTTCCCTGATGTGCTATCAATACAATTAATTCAAAGACATCTCGTAAACTGCTAATCAATTAAGGAGGGCTTCCTGAACTCTTACCAAAGTAGATGCAATTACTAAGGCTCCGCTGTTCGTCCGTCTGTCACAGGGCTGTCTTATGAATGTAGACACTTGAATTTTACAGAGTGTGTATTATAATAGCCGCTTTAACAACAAAATTAAAATTAAAGGGCGTCCTCAAAGACCAAGTTTTCGGATTCTAATACTGAGAATTGTTAAAAAAGTAATAACTACTTTACACAATGGAAGGATGAAACATAGGTACTGAAATATAGAAATGAGGAAAATTAAAACAAATGCAAACAATCTAAATTAGATTAACTGCGAGCTGTGAAAATGGCGTATTTTTGTTAATTCGCTTTCATTAAAATTGTTATGAGAATTGTTTGTCAACCTATTTCTTTATATAGATTTATAAAGAAATAGGTTGACAAACAATTGTTTACTGCAATAGCACGTGAAAATTTGAAGTCTCATAGAATATCAGCAACAGCTGTCCTGTTTTGAAATGTAACAAGCGATCTAATATGATTGATATCGCGTAATGTAGACTAAGATTGTCAGAGAATTAGATTCTCTGACGATTCCAATAACCGCAAAAACGTCCCTCATATGACGTGCCCTGTTTGCAGTGGGAAAATGTAACATCCAAGCTAATATTGATACCGAGTAAAAGCCGCATCCCGTCGGATTCTGACTGCTAAAGTATTGCGGTCCAGCGCTTCAACGCGTTCCGGTCAAATCGAAACAACTCGAACAATACCCATAAAGTGCTCACTCAAACAAGACGTGTATCGGGTCTGTTTGAAATCGAAACTTTTCAATAGTTTTGTTTGACGGCTCTTGTCGGTTTATGTTGGCGAGATAAATTGACGGCTGTTTCATGCTATTGCTACATTTTATTGAGCCACAATCCTAGAAAATCCTTTCGAACAATTGACTTCAATGTAATGGTCTCCATTTTGACGGAGCGTGTAAATTGTACCTTTTTTATTTGTTTCTTTTTTGTAGCTATAACAGACAGGATATCAAAGGCTTAGACAAAGATTTTCTAGCAAATATTTTACTTTTCTCTAGATTCTAAATCTAAAGTACCTGTCTTTGTCAACACAAGTTGGTTGGTCATCAACTAATCAGAATAGCTACGATGAGGTTGCCACCGTAACGAAATTTACACAACCTGCTAATACAGACTCATACCACATGCACTAGCCAGCTTGTGGTTCCTAATTTAAATGTCATGTCATGGCTTGATTATACAAAAACCCTAATTCTATATGTACCAATAATTTTATACGACCCAAGTGCTATGGGAGAGCCTTTCATATTTTAATGGGCTTTTGTCGAGTCCCGGGAACCCGAGTTATATCTGGTAATTAATTAATAAAAGAAAATTAAATTATGATTTTTGTCCATCCAATTTGATTAATAGGTGGGAATCGAACCACACGCCCGAAGGTTCACAGTGTCGCTCACCCCTTTCGATTTGACACTGATAATGTAATTATACCTGAGTCAACGTTGGTACTTTACCTGCGATAAATTCAATAGCGTTTCTATTGAATTTATCGCAAATTTTAGAAACATTCGATACTCAATCAGTAGAGATAGCTAGCTTCATACATGCTTTAATCCCCTAGTGGTCTGATCAAAGTTTCGAACACCCACAGCTTAGTTAATCGCTACAATGTGATGGGTGGCGAGCGAGCCTATTTCCATTCAACGGACATGGTCTGGGGGATTAGAACAATCCGCCTACTAGGGATGTAGAAATTGGACACTGGAACTCAAAACTTTTTGCTGATGTGGAGGGATGCCTGGATTTAGACTGTATCCAATTTAGACAATGTATAACTGAATAAATGTACATTATGAAAGTAATTTGTTCAGAATCATTTACTGAATTGATTTCTATTATTTTGAATATAGGTTTCATTATCCGGAAAGTAATTAAAACTACGTAAACTAAAGTCAAAGTTCCGTTGTACAGTCAAAACCAAACCAAAATGGACGAAGTACCTACTTCGCTAGACCCTTAAAAGTGTGCGAATGCGTGCGTGCGTAGATTTGTAATGTGACCACAATTTAATCCCACAATCGGTATTTCTAATGTAATACATAAACAATGTTTTATACATAATAGTAAAAATTCTGTGTTTGTATTGTGTTTATGACATAATATACTAATTGGTGTTTGGTGGTGTGCGTTAACTCCGTCCCGAAATTTACGAAGAGATGTCATGGTAAAAAAGGCTAATCAGTTCAAATCCGGTTTATCAATGATTCTCTCAATAAAGATAAACTCTCAGAAAACAAATGACGGAATCACACTTACTTTTCATCTTCTGGCAGCTCGATGTAGAGCGGCAGCAGCGTGATGTTGCGCAGATGGAGCGGGTAGTCGCCGGCCAGGTACGTGTGAGACAGGTCGGCGAGCGAGCGGTTGAACGCCCGCACCGCGTCGGCAGCCGAGCGCGGTGCGGCGATGCCCACGTAGAAGGCGGTGCGCGCGTCCGCCTGCAGCACGCGCAGCTCCCCCGACGCCGCCAGCACCGCGCACGCGCACCACGCATACCAAGCCGCGCACGCCGCCCAACGGCGCCCGCGCATCGCGGACCTCACCGCCGCTCTCGCCCCCCCCGCCCCCCACACCGCCACGCCATACCACACGCCCGACCAACACCATCCACCCTCAAACTACCGGCCCACCACACACAGTCACCCACCCTAACATTTACCATTTACTGCACTTTTATTTTCTACGGTTTCTATTATAGTTCCATAACACTGCCCGATGAAAGTTACTGTTTATGACACAGAATTATGGATGGTAAGTCATAATTATTTTTTACATTACTCGATTCCGCGATTCCTGGTACTCGGCTCATTTGCGCATCTGTAACAATAGAAGGAAATATATTTGTATGTATATTAACATTTCCCTAAGAGTGCTACGATAAAACGAAGGATCTCGTAGCAACTGGCTACGAGGCTACGAGTTTAGGGAGTATTGTTGCAGTCAAATGGGTGATCTTAGTTAACATACAAATGTCTTGTTATAAGTACAAGTGTACCGGGATGAGAGTGGACCCCTAACGTCAACCTACTTAACTGAATAGATTAAGGATAATACTGATATTCGGGTACCGACATCTGGTAAATATTCTGTCACATCTTCACTCTAGTTTCAAACATATTGGTGTTTGACACCATGTTTGAAATGTAATAAAAAATATAAATTGTATATTATTTTAACAAGTAAACCTTAACAATTTGATTGATTGGAGCCTCCTTTAAAGCAGGTAAGCCTGTGTCAGGAGACTCCGCTCTTTTCTAAAACATAAATAAGTATCATTTACATAAACGTAGGTACCAAAGGAATTAATAATCTAAAAAAAGAGTAATTAAAGCTGAGATATTAAAGAGAAAAGTATGAGAGTGTAATGTGTGAATGTGAATAAAAATAATTGCTGGCAACACCGTGACAACAAAACGTCTCGTTTTTAAATCTACATAATTTTAACTGTGAAAGGATTTTTGACCCAATATAGCAAGAAATTTTTATTTTAAACTTAACCTGAAACCTGCAAAACTACAAAAAAAGACACCAAACTACAACAGTGTAATCAGACATCTAATCTCTGGTTGTACACGTCTGGCTAACGGCGAGTACTTGCACAGTTATAATCAAGTAGCCAGGATTATTCACCAGCAACTTGCTTTGATACTTGTGGATTCTGAGGTACCGTATTACAACTATGTGCCCAAGACAGTTCTCGAAAATGACCATGTCACGTTGTACTGGATTCGGTCAAGCATTACTAACCGGACTATTATCGCTAATAGGCCTGACATAGTGATAGATCGATTAGCGCGCTGCACAATGATTATCAAAATCAAAATCAAAATCAAAAGTCATTTATTCAAATTAGGCTGAGAATCAGCACTTTTCGAACGTCAAAATTACATAAGACAGTCCCCCAAAAAGCCCGCCCTTCACCACTTCCTAGTGCTTTAGCTGGGAAGAAGAAGTGGCGCAACAAACTCCCCAGCAGCACAGCTGTCTGTTCGGTTAGAAGAACTTGATTCTAAACAATTGCAAGTAATTACCGAAACGCCAATGACAAAAAAAAAGAAAAAAAATTATGGTGATGGGAAATACCATTTCCCATCACCAGAACCTCGTGAAAGCTGAGAAAGAGAAACAAATTAAATATCTCGACTTATAACACGAGGTGGTTGACATGAGGAATGTGAACTCGGCTGTCATTGTGCCGATTGTCGTATCGGCCAATGGCCTGATGGCCAAAAGCCTCGAACAACATCACTCGAGGCTTTCGTTGGATCAAGGGCCTGATTCAAAAGGCAATACTCCTCGACACGGCTAGCATCGTTAGGAGGTTCCTGTCTCTGGAGCCCTAACCACCGTGGACCCTGCTCCCGATACCGGCGGACTACTGTTTTTTATAAAAAATAAAAAGTTGTTTTATAAAAATATTTTAAATGTAGCAAAATAAGGATAAAATAAAGAAACGAAATATTAATTAGATCAAGATTAATATTCATCAAAAAGTAACAATACAATGTGACATATTCGGTGAACCACAAACTAAGCGTCGCTTGTTTCTTGTATCTTGAATGTTAAAGTGTGTAAATGTGAGCACGAACGAATCAAAGTTTATATACGTGAGGTTAAGAATGGTACAGGCATTATGTGTAGGGTTATATTTATTTCAGCATCGCCTCCGTGTCGTCAAAGTAAGACGTAGTAGCGTAGAAAGTTTCAAACGGTTATAAAAAAAATGCTGTTTCATCGAAAAGTGAAATAGGTACCTACGCAGTCAAAATGGGACAGCATTTTTTCTTAATAAACCGACCAAAAGTTTCAACCCCCTACGGGTCCAGAATCATGTACTGAATCCATGGTAACAGGTTGCTCGTCCATGTCCCTGACACCAAGTGTACCTAAGCGTTTTGAATATCCAGCTTCATCTTTTCTGTTTCAGTTAGTGACCTGTTCAAGATGGGGTACCAAGATAGTCTCAGGTCATGAATAACACCAAGATATTTAGTATGTGACACTTTGACTGTTATTGAAAATTGACAGGTAGTTGCATCATCGCATGTATCGCACTCTTATGTTAAATTCTGTATTTGGTTGTGTTAAGTCAAATCCGAATCAGCCTATTATGTTCCCACTGCTGGGACACAGGCCTCCTCTCTGTGAGTACCGCAATCCACCACGCGGGCCCAGTACGGATTGGTAGATGTCACATGTCTTCGAATTTTTGTTTCTAAGACATGCCAGTTTCCTCAAGATGTTTTCCTTTATCGTTTTGAGTGCAGTGGTGATGAAACAATTTAACACAAAGTAAAGCGCCTGTCTGGGTTCGAACCTCTAAGACCTACAACTCGTAAGTCGCGGCCGTTGCCACTGGGCCACCACTGGTCACTGCTATTGTGTTGAGAGGGAGCAGTGTTTTTTTGAACCCTTCAGCTATTTGGGCCATAACAGTTTCAGCATTTCTGGGCATCATCGTGCCAATGTCTGGGAGAGAGCTTGGTTGGAGATTGTGCGCCACTGTATATTATCAATGCTGTTTATATCGCCTGGTTGCGCCCAGATGGAAGTAGCCAATTCGAATGAATACAACTTTTTTTGGTCACCATTTTACAGTTCTTTAACCCATTCATTATACATATACATTCACCATTTAAAAATAACCAATTCGTTCAAAGGACAAAACCTTTTTAATCACAGAGGCCACACACTGCCTCGTTAGTCTAGTGGTCGCAATCGCTACTGCTGAGCATGAGGTCCTGGGTTCGATTCCCAGGTCGGGCAACGTGTTATTGGGTTTTTCCGTTTGGAATTTCTCAGTAGCAGCCCGGAGTCTGGAATTATGCCCGGTAGATGGCAATAGGCTCGCCCCCTATTACATGGGACTGAAACATAACTGGCGAAATGTGGGTGTACTATAGGTACACCTCTGCCCAACCCTTCGGGGAAACAAGGCGTGATGTTATGTTATCACAGAGGGTTTGTTAATAAACAAAATAGTAACTTTTGTGGAGAAGAGCAATCTCTGTTGCCCCATGCGGGACTTTGTCTGACTGGATAAATGGTGTTATTACACCAGTATGTTCTTCTTCGAAGAAGCATTGGAAATGGTGTCTTTGTGTGGGGTTATCTAAAGGAACGTATCGTGGTCAATTCAAACACTAAACGTAGTATATATGTGACTCTGATAGTGCATTACTTAATAAACACGACGACAAGCGAACGCATTTTTATCCAGCAAGGTTAGAGATTCGGCGGATGTTATTGTTCATACAAAATTGCCAAGCCTGTAATTTATAATTATGGAAAATTTGTTTTTAATCAAAATAATCCTAATTTAAAGTTGTATACATTCGAATAGGCCATTCTTAATATAGGTACATAAGTTCTTGTAGCATTGTGTACTGTGTTGTACAGAGTTATTCTATTATTACGAGTATTCTGATAATTATATGTAAAGACTTATAGCTGGCTGTCAGGAACATTTTCAATTTCTTAGGTTTTGTTTAGCTGTAAATCTTCCAAAGGAAATAGTAATGAATACATTTTATATTTAAGTATTGATTATATAATAATAATAAAAAAACTATCCATAACATTATAACCATTCAGAATATTCAAATGAGCTGGACGTCATTAGTAGTAGTAAAGCATCTGCTTGAAAAAGTACAATATATTAAAATTTTTCATTAATTAACGTTCTCCTCCCATTCCAAAACAGGCAGTCAGTAACAGACCCCTTATCCATTTACAGTGTGTTCTCGGTTTAAGTAACTACAGTTTTAATCTTGTTTACAGCTAGTACACAATAATTTATTTATGTTCGGCGTTATCACACTTTATCGTCGGTCGTGCGCCGTCGGGCTCAATTTAGCTCCCGATCGAATTCAGCGAGATCTTGACGTGACATAACCTATTTATTTTCAGGAAAACCCGTGTTAAGTTAACAGTACTCGTTAATCATTTTGAGATACACTTAGTGTAACAGTAACCTCGTAATTTGATAGCCGCTACGGTATTGCACAGCACATAAGTCGTTAATATCAAATAAGTTTATTATTTACTACTACCTACTTTACTTGCACCTAAGGGCCTATAAACGTAATTAGTTTTATCTACACATAAATATTCGACGATGTCACGGTTCCATAGTTATGGTTATTGGAGACCATAAACTATTAATAAAAGCGATATACTATAGCTGACTGGATCTCACTTAATATTCACGTATTTTATGCGAAATACTATTTTATCATCTTAATATCCTAATTCGAGTGAATGAACTAGTATTAGAAGTATGAAGATATAGGGGTGGTCTGAATCCTTAGGTGACTGGTATGAAGAACAAAAGTGTCTACTGAAAGAAGGTTGGAGGTCGTCTACTTTAAATACATATAGGCCAGCATGGCAGAGATGGTTGAATTGGTGTCCCATGCTTGGTACTAATTTCTTAGACCCTTGAGGTAGATAATTGCCTTGATATTTAGTGGATTTTGCACCTGAAAGAAATTTTATCCTATCGTACTATTTTACCTCATAAATCGGTTAAGTCCACTGTATGTTATTCAAAGATTGAGGTCCGATTAAGTTCTAACATTTTAGCCCAACAAATGATTAATGAAAACCATAGCCTTGCATCAGCATCAGCCTAAAAAGGGTCCACACTCTATTTGGGATCCTCAGTCTGTAGAAGGTTGGTTGGGCTGTAGACCTCTTCAAAATCAAAGAAACTGTTACTGAAGAAAACGTGCTAGCAGTGAAAATTTTTATGAAAGACAATAGACGAGTTACGTATCAAGAGATTCAGCATGTACTGCAGGTTGGATCGGGAAGCCTTCACGAAATTCTAGACGTGCATTTTCGCTTGAGAAGGATAGTTTCACGCTGTGTGCCGCACAACCTCACCGATGGTAATATGATAAACAAATTTGAAGCAGGCTCGTCTCGCCGTGTATATGACATCATCATAGGTTTTCATCTTTAGGGTCTTGGATTTAACAATACGATCCAGAAACGAAGTGCCAGTCGACGGTTTGGGTTTTTCAAAACGAATCAACGCCTATGCTTGGCAGAAGTTTTCTCTCTTGTGGCAACAAGCGACCAAACACAGGGCATGTCAGCAAGCCTTCGCACACCGCGCACAAATCGAGGGACTTCCTGGACATCACGCCGGACAAACTCCCGCGTCACCGTCCTACAGCCCTAGCACCGTGTGACTTCTTTTTATTCCTGTAAATAAAAAGGCTCAGCTCAAAGGGATAAAGTTTTCGTCGTCGGAAGATGCGCTGTCAGCGTTCGAGCAGGCTGTAAACGAGGTGTCTACGGCGGACTGGAAAAAATGTTTCGAAAACTGGTTCAGACGCATGAAACTTTGTTTAGCTACTTTGAAAAGCTTACAAAAAGAATACGAACATTTATTTTGTGGGTGTCCCACATATTAAGTGAGAATAGCATATTATTTTAACCGCATTTTAAGAAACATTACAGAGAGGAAGTGATTCCTTGATTCATCTTTTTCAGCCAATGAATTAATTACATCTGATTGAAGTCTTGTGCAGACCGGAAGTGATAAGTGTTTAAGAAAGTACTAGTGTGCCCTGTGTCGCGAAATTCAATTCTTTGGAATTGCACACCTACATACATGCGCGGAACTGCTTGCCTGCCAAAGGATCCTGAGCATCGAATTTGGTGAGATCAATCCATTCTATGGTTAAGGAAATTTAATTCTCAACAAGAAAGTACAAAGATCTCACTTAGCTTAGCTATTGTTTTAATTTATAGCAAATCATTTAAGGCTCCAACGAGCATCGATAACAACCTCGAAGGCAATGAACGACTTGCGTAAAGAGCCTAAAAGTGAGGAAAGCCTGGATCTGTTGTGATCAAGTTTCATTGTCCAGCTTAACTGTTTTTGTTAAGGCCAAAAGGCTAAATAAGCCAATCGAACTGAGTTTAGATTTTCAGCTTTAATCTAATTGTGGTTGGGCCTAGCGGGTCCGCAGGGTCGTGAACATAAGGTTTGTCGGTTCTTATTCTAAGAGACATTCTGGTGAAAGGTTTTTGTAGGATGTTATTAACTCAAAACAAAACGAACGCTGTCGATTTAGATTTCGTACAAGAACTTATTGCCTTGACCTAGACACTAACCTATCATACGTTAACAATTGTAGCATTTATTCCCAGGAAATACGGCTAATAAATGATCCAAGTAGATGTAAACCTTATTGCCGCGTCAGAATTGTACATTGTAAACGTGTGTTCTAACTTGAAAAGGGCGGAAAGAGAGATTTTTGTTTAATAGCTGATTCGTCATATCATTAAAATGAAAGCATTGTTTCTACAAACTTGTATTTTGTTGCACCAAGCTTACAGAAATGTGCTTCAGGTAGCCGGCCCGAGGGTAATTTTTTTTTTATATAGCCGCACAAATAGTCGGTCCCAGTGTCAAGTGTTAAGTTCAAAAGTGCTGCAAAAACAGTGAGTGAGTGAGAGGCATGTTGTAGTGAAAGTATTTGAACATACTAAGCCCTTTGGGATCGTTATTTGGTTGTGGTTTTAAATAAATATAGTAGTGTGAATGTAATTTGTGATGCGAAGTCACCAATACCATTTATAATAAACTCAAATATGGGCTAGAAATTAGCCAGACTCATGTATCAAATGGTGATCTTACCTTCTATGATACACAGTCTGAAAGTGTCGGCACTCACTAAAGCAAACAGATCAAGACTGTGAAAATATGAAAGAGTTATCATGAGAGACCTGATTAACCACGCTAAGAATAAACCAAGACAAAAGAAAATGCATGAAATTTTAAAAGGATAACCAAACGCATCAAGAACCACAGGATGTGTTATCTCGCACATCTCCACAGACGACGAAAATCACACCTGCTACATGCTGCAATGCAGTACAAGGCCAAATCCAAATAAGTCGGCCGAACTATTTACACTTGGAATGACAACCTCAAACAGGACATGACTTACTTCGACAAGGAAATCAACTTCTGGATGAACACGGCTATAGAACGAGATAAGAGAAAAAAAGCTGCTAGCGAAACATAAAAGAAATCTGAAACGGATAGTAGCGAGACCTCAGACGAAGATATTGGAACAACACAGCATAGCAGAGACCGGCTGCGACGTCGTTAAAAGATGCCCTCCCATAGACAAATATTACCCGTCCCTCCACTAATCCAATGCTAATTTTAGGGTGCACTACTCGATTGGCTCTCACTCTCCTTCCTATCCTAAGGGCACGTCCACCACCCTACCATTAAAGCGCCCCCCGGTCTATTCCTTGATATGCAATGGTCTTTGTAGCACCATGAAGCATGAGGCTTCAAGGGCTAGTGCAAATCTTGGGGTTCATTCGATTAATCGAGTCTGGTCAAACCACGCTGGGGTCGGTGCATTTCATTCATTCATTCATTCATTCTGATTGAAGTCTTGTGCAGACCGGCGCGACATGCGACGCGAATCGCACGCGGCACTAAAGGTAGCGCGTGCCGCGCAACTAGAGGTGCCTTTGTGTAGCGCGCGATTCGCATCTCGTCTCGCGCCTATTTTAAGGAGCCTAAACTATAATAAATTATTTTGTAATATTGATGACCCTACAAGACGTTTGAATTATAAAAATAAATCTTGTATCGATGTAAAATAACAAGTTTTACATGATCATGGTTAGTTTATACAAATTAATTAAATGATGATGGATTAGAGGTACCTATGTATAATTGTTCTGTTTATTCTGTAATTAATTGTTAGGTTAGGTTAGGCTATTTTTTGTCATTTATCTTAACACATTAATTTGAAATACCTCGGAACCTTGGGGTCCCGGTCTTACGAGAGGCCGAACCCAACTCGCAGAGGCCTTACAATTTTTTTTTTAATGGAATGAGGCATCATCCGACGATTATCCCTGTATGAACTGTGCATGTACACCCAAGGACAACTCCCGTTTGGTGTAGGACTATTGACAGGATATGGAGAAAAGTATATATTGAACTATGGATTTGAGTGGTTAAGATGTATTGGTTACCAAGATATATTGAAGGACTATGGCCCCTGCCTGACCAATGTTTTATACATAAAATTCACGGATAAAATGGCAGTGGGTGACTTGCACACTCAATAATGGTATGAGGAATGGAGAGGTATTCCACGGCTATCAGGACAATCCCGAAAGTACGGTCAAGATCCCTACCAGCATCTTACAGGAATACTTCCTTCCTTCGAGCACGTTTGCTTTTGCGAATCACTACTCAAGCCGGTCAATAAAGGCAAGAATGAGGTGGGAGTTCTGGTCCTCGTCAGTGTTCACTCTGGCTGGTCAATAAAGACAAGCGAGGGATGAGGAAAAGACTTTTCCAGGGAGAAAGGGGCGTGGGGTCGCTACTGCCCAACAGCTCGCCACATGCTGCCCTGCGGGTTTCTGTATCTCTCATGGTCTGGCTCCTTACCCTAGACCTGTTCCAGCTCAGTAAAATGTTTACCGACACTGACAAACCTACCAGATGCAAGACTCAAATTATGTTTATATGACCCGAATGAG
Source organism: Dasypolia templi (assembly GCA_963555695.1). Classification (NCBI taxonomy): domain Eukaryota; kingdom Metazoa; phylum Arthropoda; class Insecta; order Lepidoptera; family Noctuidae; genus Dasypolia; species Dasypolia templi. Next base: position 18,330,227 of record OY743146.1, on the reverse strand, counting down.
TCTCCGGACACAAAAAGCGTTTTGTTTGAAGGTAAATTGCTGCTATTTTTAATCTTAGCTTTTCTTTTTCCATTTTGCAACTGAGAAGCTGGTGACTATTTTGCCAGCATCTAATCTGAACTAATAACTTGAACTTTTTTTACAAATTATAAATAAAATGGAATATAGTCGTACAATCAATAAATTATACTCATATGTCCCTTCATATTTCCTGATATTATTATGATAATTTGATTAAGCTGGTACAAAGTTAAATCCCTAGTATTATATGTCAAGCCCGTGTGAAGTGTTGATTTGGATTCAAAACACACCCTCGTCAAACGACGTCTTCGCGATGTTACTAATTGAAACTATGTACGAGTATGTAAACTATGTAGAACTGAACTACCTACCACCACGTCTTGGCATTATAGTTAAATATTTTAAACATAATACTCTATTAAGCAAGATTTAACAACGAGAGATGATGTTGCATTTAATACATTGTATATCTCCAATACTTCATCTAAGCAAATAAAAAGAGTGATAATGATAATAAATTGTCCCGTACGAAAAAAATAAAAGACGCAATGAAAAATTTTACACCAAAATTACTGAATAAATGAATCAATGAGACCTAATTTTTTGAATCTTCAATTCTGAACTGTCATGTCTCGAGCACATAAGTGTCAAAGCTCGGATATCTATGACATGGCGACTCAAGTCAATGCTATTCAAGAACCTCTTTGTTAGGATCTGCCGAAGATGTCGGATATATCGTTTTTCTATTATCCTAATTTAGCTAGTCTATTCCATTGTAGAGTAACTATGGACTAACCACTAATAACCCGAATTTAACGCACGATTGGCGAATGGCTACTAATAAACCGAATTTTAGAGTATCTGTGGTGGCCCTGTGGTGGCTCCGACTTACAACCTGTAGGTGGTGGGTACAAACCCAAGCAGGTACTTTATTTTTTTTTCATCAATGTTCTCAATACGGTGAAGGAAAAGATAGAACCAAAACTTCGAACCAATTTGATATCTCCAACTCGCACTAGGCCCGCGTGATGGATTAAAGCCCATTCCCTCTCAGAGAGAGGAATCCTGTGTCCCACCAGTGGAAACGTTTATAGGCTGATTATGCTAACTCGAATTTAAGGTTCTCCATTCGTAAAAGCTTTTTGCTCTTTAATCGTATTATCCTTTGATGTAAGTACTTAGAAATCTACAATTTATACGCGGTGAGTAGGATGTCGTCCTAATTAATTGCTAATTACTTGCGGTCATATTCTGAGGCCACGTCGGCTTCGGTCAGCTTTAGAGTTAGTTTCAATCCTAACTTAGTAAGTTAGGAGTAGTTCAGACAACTAATGCAATTCAGAACACGAAGTTTGTTAACAAGTCCTTATCTAGGTGGGATAGGAAAGAGTTTGCAGTTTCCTAAGTACCCTAATATTGCGGAGTCTCGCGAAATAGACAATGACGTCAGTGACTTAAAACCAACTTCGGGCCGTAAGGATAAAATGCCATTCATGACGGCAATCCGTATATTTCAAACATCATCATAACAGCCTCAGGATTAAATATAGGGGCTTTGCAATCACCAATCTACTTCCTCGGCGCATTGATTAATCAAAGGCTCTCAATTTTAGAAAGACTTTCCCTGAAGTGCTGACTGAGATCAATCGTTGAAGCAATCCAAGGGGTGAACTTTGTCAAATTAACGAGCTGATAAATATCAAACGTTCCAATTAAGTAGGAACTAAACAGAATGAACAAGACTTGTTATTGAATACCGTACAATCCTAAAAAGACTCAGTTATATAAATCTCAGGGCTGGCAGGTACCCACTCTAATTTGCAAAGTTTACTGTTGCACGGACAACGTCTGTTGCAAAAGTAGGTATTACTTTACAAAATTTGCATCGCAAACAATCGCATTCAGAATTGTATGTTACCTATCCTGCTCGTGTTTCGTAACTCTTACTCTATGGCTGCGTCAACCTGATAGGAGTAACGGATTGAAAAAATGAATAGTTGATTCTTGTTCTACTGTTTAAGCAGATTTCAGTTTTAAGTTTCATACTGACAAAATGCTAGTGCGTGTTTGTTATTTATCGATCACGTAGGCACAGTGCCGGTACGTTTGTCCATCACAATTCCTATAGATTAGTCTTTGAATATTCAACAACAAGCCGGTTGACACTTTTCGAATAATATTGTGATGAAAAAATAGTATATATATATATATATATCTGTGACCTAGTTTCAAACATCAGCTTTGCAATTTTAACACTGTGTCCAGCTCTCACCCGGCAATTTTTCAAATTCGTTACCCGAAACATTTGTAAGCTCTTCGGCATTCATCTAATTAAATATCCGTCTACGATGATTCAGTTCCAGACATCCCTATCTATCTCGTATAAAAACGTTTCTTGAAGATGAATAGAAATTATCTTTTTGTACAGAATAATAACTTTCATGCATACTGTTTATGGTTCTATATAATTTCACAAAACATTGAAATGAGGATAGATACTTGTTGGAATTTAATAGATAATGGTTTAAACTGACGGCACTTTAATGTTAAAATCAGCCTCAAGGCCGTTTATTTCGAATGGAAATTACACAATGACAGTTGTGGCAATATGATTTATATTTCTATCTAACAAGATAATTTAGCTTTCTTTTCAACATTCAAATGGCCCTTAACGTCAAATTGCTTTACTCACGACAGTATGCCACACGCGACGAAAGCCGAAGAGATCACTTTGGCTGAGAAAACACATTTTCACGTTCAATATATTTTGACTCACCGAACGTTGTATAAGTCACACCAAGAGATTTCCCAGTTCGCCTTACCTTGCACTTACAGAAGAATTTAGATCTAGTTTTTACACAGCATTTAGTTTGTCTGGGTAATGTACGACAGGTACTGATAAAACTTCTATGTCATTTACGTGGTGCGAACTTTGTGTGATATGAACGGCGTTTATTTGTATGTATGGCATCTCGTAGTTGACCTTGAGAGGGTCACGACTACTTAACCGGACTATCCTGTGGCTCCCTTAAGTGAACTCAAAGCCTCCAGCCAGGGGCGAAAACTTACATTACTAAGCGACTGCTCGCTAAGGGCACCCCCTGTGGGGTACGGACCTCGGCTTAGGGCGTCGCTGGAGGGAGGACAGCAAGATGAGACAGGCTGGATCTGATTTTGATGATTATTATTTTCGGGGAAGTTATAAAGAGCGGATCCAGTTTGTAAACTTACCTAAAGTAAATTATAGACGTGCTCGTCGCCATGAAACTAGCGAAATTTTACTTTAAATTCCGTAAATTTACTCCAAGCAGCGACATAACGTTTGAGCTTATCATTTTCATATTACGTACTAGAACTACTTTGAATATGATGCTTTTTATGTTTCACTAACGAACGTGAATGTATTTTATGCTGTGCTTACAAAACTGAAGTTGGTTTCATTGATTAAAACCTTCTTTAGTTAAGAGCAGCATCCTCAATCGGAGCGGCTAAGCTATAAGTCTGAACCGTGATTAAATTAAATGCCAGCGCCAAGCAGTTATGTAGTACCCTACTTGCCCCGTATAAGTCATCCAACCGACCATTTACATCACAAAGTAGCTGTAGTATTTGCCCTAAAAACAACTACGCGAAGTGAAAGTAAAAAGTTGTTGTGACGTCAGGCAAAAGTCATCCATCACTAGTAAGCCGGATAATAAATCTCATAAACAAAATATACCATGACGTACGACCAAAATAACTTAACCCAAAAAAGGAATGTTGATATTCAATTTGTAACTTAAGTATCACGTATGGTGGGAATAATGAGGAATACGTTTCAGCTAGTGGAACGAAACCTCAGAGACCGATGATTTGATTACTCGCTAGACGAACTGACGTATTGGCGACATAACTAGATGAACTGAAACTATTAACTGTAGTGATTCCATTAGTGCTTTTAGCGTACTACCTGTTGCTGGTAAACGAAGGTGAACGATATAGATATTTGTATACTCAGGACAAAATAAAGGACATGAGAACCTGGACGCCTTGTACATTGTGCAACTCAATGGCACGCTTATTGCTTATTAAGGAGTTCGTGGCCATTGCTCCATTAAAGAATACCCTCGTTTTAACGTATATACACAACGTAATACAAACATAAATGATTATTTTTATATGTGTCACATATTATCTCACTCGTCGCATGTGATTTTAAATTATCGCCCGGCATTAACCAATATATCCGTGTAAACGAAACGTAAGCCCGAGTTGATGACAACATTCGAATCTTTTGGGAATTGCCTTAAAAGCAATTTAAGAAAAGAAGCTTCGATTTCCTCGGAGACTGTCTGTTCATCGCTGTCGAAGTACCTACTAACATGATCTCAGAGGACGGTGACACAGTCTCATAAATGTTATCTTGTTTTTTACATTCGCTTATAATAACGCCTATAAGCTTGATTTTTCCCTTTCCAAAAACAAACTCTAAAGTAAACGTTTTTCTATACTCTTATGAAGGGGTTTACAATTTAGAAAGAAATAGACGTGTCTCTCGAGACATATCTCTAGGTTTTATATGGGAGAAGTGACACTCAATATTGCCCCTGTTATAACGGGACTTGGGTAGACGCAAAAGCAGTCCCTTCGCTCCCGAGGGTTATGCCACTACAAAAACATTACACATCAAATAAATCGTAGTCGTTACTGAGAACTTCAGTAGTCCATCGCTCGTGAATACAACTCTCGCCAAGGGAATGGTCGGTATATCCGCATGGGCCTATGATAACGACAGCTGTAAAAATGTGCTTTGTATGCAAAGTGGACACTTTAAGACCGTTGGATTGGTCAGATTGTGTGCCCCATATTTTCACCAACGGTTGCAGCTAGGTAGATAGACCAATTGTAATGGTGGAACGAAGTTTATTCGTGACTAGCGAACCGCTCTGTAGTTCATGCGCTACAATTAATTTCGTTTTTTTTTTTTTTTCGAAATAGCGTTCGTGGACTTTTTGCAGCAAAGGCTTTGAACATTTTGATTTACTGTAAAATTGACAAGTGTACAACTATTTAGTCAAGTGTTCTACAAGACGAACCAATACATTATTATGTACTTGACTTGAAATACCGTTAAAAGACTTGTTCAATCAACTTCGGGTGTATAAAAAATAAAGAAGTGGTATGTAAGCACCATATCATTAAAAAGATAAATAATTTATATCAAGTTAATAACTTGGAAAACGTGCGATATGTCAAACGACCTTACAACAGAAAAAAAATCTAAATTAAAGCATATTTTTGCATTCATATGAACATTTTGTCTCTAAACTATATTTAAACTTCAAATGACTCAAGACCGTACCTTCCGTCGGTGTAGACAGCATCGCACAGAATAATCTGGTTTTACAGACACCTATTGTAACTTGCACTTACAAACAAAGGCGCATCGATAAAGGAAACATCTGATGAAGTGACAATAGAACGAGAACTCACTCAGAAGAAGATTACAGAATATAAGATTACCCACACATGTTACCATACAAAGCTTTCATACATGGACAATGAAGCGAAGCCTATTGATAAATTCCTGTAAGGCACCGGAACGCTTGCGGCAAGCTCGTGTGATTTCAATGAGCACGCTTGCCCACTTCACAGGGTACGTTCATTCGACCCAATATCAATGCAAATGTTGTTGTATGTGTAGCCTCCCCGCTAGTAACTTAAGATTTTATTGAAATAGGTTCCCTGGTAAAAAGCCCTCGGATTAACATTATAATAAAAAATAAAAAAAAAATAAAAAAAATGTGTTTATTATCTTAAATCTATACAATTAAGTTGCCGGGGCTTCCCAGAAAGTAATCCGAAGATACTTGTGATGGGATAAACCTCGCTCTTCCTAGAGTGATTAACATTCGTTTCGTTGTGCTAATTAGGTATAAGTTACACATTTTTCTATAAAAGTAATACTAAAATTAAAATAATACTAAAATTAAAATCGAAAAATCGTGTTCATGGCAATGTGAAGCTAGAGTGTGTTTTGTATAAATTAATGTTTATACGTGTATTTATGAGTGTGTGGATGTATATTTTGTGTGAATATGTGTGTGTATGGGTGGGTGCGTGTGTGAGTGGGCGTGTGTATGTGTGAATGAGTGTGGATGTGTCCTGGGGTGTGTATTTGTATGAATGAGGATGTGTTGGAGTGTGTGTGTATGTGTGTGTGTCTATATGCAAGACGTTCAAGACGTTCAACCCAGAGTCGCCAAAAAGTCTTCCACGGCATCATGTTTAAGTGGGAAGAGCCATTCCGTCAATGTCTTCTTACACTCATACAGCTGCATAGGGTAAATGTTAAGTATGCGATTTACTTTATTATAGACGCGTGGGGCTTGAGCTACATTTTGGCGACTAGCAATACACCCGAGTTTCGTTTGAAAATAACCTTTTAATACTAGTTGACTCGGGGCTTTGTTGTGATGGATATTGTCCCAATTACTAATTAAATAATTGAGACAAAGTGTGCGATGAAATTTCGTCTTATTTTATTAGGTTAGTAGCAACTCAAATAAAGTTGATAAAGTTGCGTAAAGTTTTAATAAAGGTTTTCATAAGGACAAAACGGTTACATTTGTCTAAATTAAGTATCACGGTATCAGACAAAGTGTACGAAAAACTTTTGTTAGCTTCAAGAGTTTGAAATAAGTAGCCAGAGTAAAGGTACGAGACGGAATGTCTCCAGAGAATAATTTTCAGTTGATTTGAAATGGACGGCACTTCCGCCCTTTTGCCGATTACGTAATTGTATTGCTACATTATTTTCTTAATCGCTGTACGAAAAGGAATTGTGTTTCAACCTTTTTTAATTATCTTCAGTGACAAGGTTCATTTTTGTGAAAGAAGACGAAAAGGGGCGACTGACGCTCCAGGAGGATATACTCCATGCATAACATTTTCAATACATAGTAAAACTTTGCAATCGGCAGCAGGTTTTTGTAGAAATAATGTTTGATTTATTGTCTTTTGCCAGGGTCGCAACACAAACAGGGCAATGTGTATTGTCTTTGGTGCTGAGTAACATCAAGCAATGGACAACATTACAAAACTTTTTAAATGCTGAATACGAGATCTTTGGCTACTTTGTATGTGTGTAATTTATTTAAACTTTTTGTAATGTGCGTTTTGTTTGTGCAGAATAAACAATTTTTCTGCTCATTTCTTCTTTGTTTTAAAATTGTCCGAAGATTACGGAACATCCATACAATATACCTAGATATTACGAACTCATTTGAATTTTAAATCTCTTGAATCTTCCTTGAAACTATGCTAAACTATCAAAGTTATTCCGTGCCATGACAAATATTACAGCTCAAATGAAGTTTCACTAGATGTCGTTCCAGATAGCTCGGAGTTTGTTATTCAAAATAAAGACAGTTCAAGAAAATAGGAAATGTACTTTGACTTGCCACTAGTCTTTAATTCTGAAATGTAATATCTACTAATATTTAAAATTCTCGTGTCGCAATGTTTGTTACCAAACTCCGCCGAAATGGCTGGACCAATTTGTATGAAATTTTGTGTGCATATCGGGGAGGTCTGAGAATCGGCTAACATCTATTATTCTTAAAAAAAATAAAAAACAAGCAAAACAATGTATGCGGGTTCAGCTTGTAATCCATATAAATAAAATGAAGTCGGGTTAGTTATTCCATTTATAACTCGAGAACTTTATTTAAGATAAATTTTATGATTTTTGATTTGTTGGATTTGTCTCCGCCCCGAATTGCAGAATAACTATTAAAACATAGGAACAATGCACGGAAAAATAATAACGATGAGAATATTCTGAGGCGGTACGAAGTTCGCCTTGTCAACTAGTAGTTATTAAAACATTAAGTTTAACTTATCGGAGTAACTTACTCCGTCTTATTATTTATAAAAGCGAAGCAGTACTTTATGTAATGGATTCCTTTCTGAAATATCCACACAAAAAACTTTATTGGTTTATGGAACTACACAACATTTCTGTAGAATCATAGAAAATGTTAAGTGTCTTCCACGGCCTTCTAGTTTATAAATTTTGTAACTTGATATTCCGGAAAATATCTTCCATTGACAACCTAACTTTACTGGCAAACTCTTCGTGAACAAAAGCTTTATAAAAGATTGAAGAAATAAATCAGTATTGATTTTACTTCTTATATTGTTGGATTGAGTGAATGAGTCGCTGTGTACATTGTTTAGTCAAACAAAACCGGAATTTCAATGAGCAAGAATTTTATCCCAAGATTGCGATGTTAGGAAGTCTGTGGCAGAACGTCAATTCACGACAACGGACCTTCTCGTTTCGGGTGTCGTTCCATTAAGACCCTTCTTTAATGGCTTGTGTAACTCGACAACATGGCTATTCCTACGAAAAAGCCTACCAAAAACGTGTTCCACGCACAAATTAAAAAAAATAAAACGACGTCAGCGAAATAAACGCATTAATTTCGGTCGGTGCGTCCGAAACTACACCGACGCTTTTATTTGATCTGTTTTTAGTAGCGACGACCTATCTGCATAATATTTGAACTCTTGTATGCTGTGTTCAACAAATAGCTACTGTTGTTTATTATATTTTATTCAGAGTTTTGAAAAAAATGATTAAACTATTCAGATTCAATTTGATTTCAGACTGCAACATTGTTCTGATATATCTGATTAATTGATGTTTTTATTTTTCTAAACGTTTAAGTTGAAACGAACTATTTAATAAAATGTAGAAAATAAACCATTGCGTTTTTTTTTTTTTGAATGGCATCTCGCAGGTCAACCTATGAGGTTGTCGTCTGCTTAAACGGACCTGCCTGTGGTTGCCCTAATAAATTAAGGCCTCCAGCCAGGACTTAAACTTAAATACTAACTAAAACTAAGCGACAACGCTAAGGGCACCCCCTGTGGGGTACGGACCTCGGCTTAGGGCGTCGCTGGAAGAGGGCAGCAAGGGACTAGCTGGATCAGGATTGATATTAATTAGGGACGAATTTAAAGCTACAGGCTCAGCGGCGCGGGCTGGCTCGAGCAAGGGTCGGGAGGGGCGTGTATTTGGGCGTCGCGGCGGGCCTCGGCGGCGAAGACGGTAGGACGGCGATCGGGTTTTGGGCTTATGTAGTGTGCTGGAGGCCTTACTACTCTCCTGGAGGAGGGTAGTGGCGTCGTCGGGGGCGATTAAAGTATGCCTTGGTCGGCGAATACTGCTAATGCGGGAGGGAGTGTAGCGGGCGGCCGCTGAGATCAAGGGGTTGGAGTGTTTAATGCCACAGTCAAAGAAGCGCTTCGATAAGCGTTTCATGAACTGGTTTATGGTAGGCATTTTAAGATCGATGTGGACCGTTGCGTTTGCCACCGCGCTCTGTTTTATTTAATTCATCTCATTCATCATTACGTGGGCGTTAAAGCTTGTTTACTGTCGGCAAATTTTTGGCCATTTCTGGTTTATTGTTTTTCTCTCCTTTTTAAAACTCGACACAAATTAATTAATTAATATTTTCTTTGGCAATATTATAGCTACTATAGCAGTCGACTGCCGAAAAACTTAATCAAGGATCTAATCAAACATGAAAACCATTATTACATTGCTTTAGTCAGTTGAAATAGTAAAAAACTGAGATTGGAAATCACCGGCAAAACGTAACAAAGTTTCGAATAAACGTCAAAAAGGTGCCTTCACAGAAAAGGAATCCGTCGGCAAAAATAATTAAATTAGCACAGTTATATTTTCAAGCGTCCAATCCTTTGGACGCTTGAAAATATGAAATGATATGATGATATTATATGTTTTGTTCTATTGCATCCCTATGCAATAGATTATGAACACGAAACAAATTATGACCCCCGCCACACGTATTAAATTGCCATAGAAAATATTGTACGGTCAACAAAACAGATTGTGTTTAAAAAAGGAAAAGTTTTTGCCCGGAGCAAGCAATAGTCATTGTAATTGCATGCCAGATGACTTAACAGAAACTTCGCCTAAGCTTATTACCAGACGCTAGGCCGCCACGTTTTCGTGCTATAAAGACAGTTGGTACATTTAGAGCCACATTTAAACAGCACTTACGTCAGCTTCAAAAAGATACCACACTTTCAACTTACCTTTTATCTGCACGCAGCTGTCAATGGTGGCGAGTGATTTTGATTTTGTTCGCTAAACAGAGCAGGCACGGCAGTTGTTTCGCATTCTATTTTTGTTATTCATTGTTTGTCACTTGAAAATTGAAATTCTTATGCCATTCATAACATTTTTTTACGTTTATTTCTCCAGACACCGTTAAATGACTACCACATAGCATTTTATTTTTGTACTACTCACTGTAATATTGTAGCGTTGGACAGCCGTAGTGTTTTAATTTGCGTCTACTTGCTTGTCAGTGTCACAGCGGTGCCATACAGTTACAGAACACTGACATAGAGTGCCTCAGACACTAAATGCATAGACAAGAATGTTGTGTCGGGTCCTGACACGCGGTTAGCGTTAGAATTAAAATGTTCCTTAATTTTTATTATGTTACTTTACATCTTATTTAATTTTATTTTTATCTATTTCTGTAACTGTCCTGTGACTTCACAGCGGGCCCTATCAGAATACCATCGCTGTGACACTTATTTTTAAGTATCGCAGCATTATGCAGAGATGGGGGCCTTTTGGCCTCGTACAGGACTTCGTTTTATGTTCTATTATTGTTATTATTATTTTATAAGAGTGTGTATAGTTAAGTTTAAACGATGTACTGCGTCCTTCTGTGCGAATTGCAAAACGCTTTTTCTTTCTTGCTTTCTTTATTTATATGATCTAAAAGTATTTTTTTGGACGCGACTTAAATATGGTTTTGTTGACCGTACAATCCAAATATTTGATAATGACACAGATATTGTTTAACAAATGCAATATACTCGTAGTTTTGTTGGGCTTGATGTATAAAACGATAAATAATTCGGTGTTCCGTGTTGGGGAAATTGATTAGCGGGTTGTAGGTTTCGCTGCTCAGTAATCCTGGTTCATGGTTAATTTTCTGTTTACCTTCGACGTTTGTTCAAGAGGTTTATAATAATTAGGTCTCTTTAAAACAGTACCAAAATATAGGCTCCTAAAAACTATTCGATAAGGTACTTAACTACTTAACAATAAGCCTGTATCTACCCAAAGGGTAGGCAGGGTTCACATTAGTCCCTTATCTTTAAGTCCCACGTAATACGACGAGCCTAATGCCATTAACCGGACTAAAATCCCGACCCTGGGCTAGATAAAAACTACTAGAAATAAATTCTAGTATGCCTAAAAGCAGCTTCCAGTTGTCAACCAAATAGAGTACTCAGTTAAATGGTCGCTTTAGGTAGTAAAAGATATAAGAGAACAGACTTAATACACACTATCTGTTAAGTCAGAATTAAGAGTCAAGATTATTAAGTCGAGTGAGTTGAATATCGCACCCGGCGTGATTATGGAAATAAGGAGAAGGAATTATCCAGCTCGTTGAATAGTGATGATAATTCCGTATAAATATTTTATATTCGGCTACGGGCACCATTTACTTATTTAAGTAATTACTGGCAAAAATATCTATTTGTAGCTATAGTGAAGTCGCCAGGGATTACAATAAAATGTATTAAAATAACTGTTACCTAGGTATATAATATCTAGCTTTTCGTTTGCGTTAGAGAAGTTAAATACACCATTTCCGAGAAACTATAACTGTAGGAACTCCAGAAGCTGGTAGATATAATCTGCTCAATATAATGTCAATACATGTGATGTTCCAAAAACTAAATTAGTTAGTATCAAAATAAAACGATCGAAATAACTATTTTGTCGAGTATTCTTCAAGCGAAAATAATACAGGCAATATTATTTATCAAACTCGACGCGCAGCGTGCATTACTTCACAAATTAGATTATAATAATTAAAAGTCCTATCCTATGGCTGCATAAAACCCACGATGAAACACTGTCCTTTTTTACAACCACGTGAATATTTTTTAAATGCGAAAATGTTTTGTGGTTTCTTTGTTATTCAATCGCGTTTGTGGCGGACTACGACGAGCGAGGGTCCACGGTCAAACAATCGATGAGGAAAGCTTATATCACGGAAAAGGACTTGAACAACGTGTACGTCCCTTTTTTTACCGTTTCGTTATTCTGACGGGGTAATGTCAACATAGGTGGGTTACAAAAATAAATGTTTTCCAAACACATTTAAGAGATAATATTCGAAAAGATGAAGAGAAGCTGCAGTGTTCTGTGCAAAATACACGAAATATTGAAACAATACATGAGTTGGCGAGGGACGTCACGAGCGCAGGTATTGTGCCACATGACAAGCGCATCCTTGTTGAAAAAAAAAAAAAACGTGCTTTGACTACACCGCGGGAGTCCCGGCGCGATTGTGTTTCACGGAACTTTATTGGATTTCCCAAGAACGAAAATAAAAGTTTGTTTTCCAGATTATAAAATTAAAAGTTGTTAATTTGTATAAATGGGCCAGTTGCGAAGTTTATTTAATTAGAGAAAACTTTTGTTGTTTTGCTTTGTTTTGTTACGGGTTTTGCGGATTTCAACGTCTACTTTTATATTCTTAACTAGCCTTTAAATTAAAGAAACAGTGGAACAATTTGCTTAATGAAGTTACAATTTTTTTGATGGACTTTTCATTTTGATAAAATATCCGTAAGTCTACTAAATTGTATGAACGAATAAATAGAGAGAAGCCGGCCAAACTCCCGCTGCAAGCCCCCAAATAGCCGCTTAGCGAAAATTGCTTGTGTCCCAGGAGCACAAACCACCAGACATTCCATTGTAAATATATCCGAGGATAAATCCGAGATGCTTTTATATGGAAGAAGATTTCCAAAAGAATTGAGTTTAGGTCATCAACAAAAATGAAGCCGTTTATCTGTATATTTCTTACGAGCAGAGATGCTCTAGTTTCTCTTTCGCGCGACGTACCTGTAAATTAAAGGTCGACCATGAAGCTAGCTGAATTCCTAACGGCCAAAACTGTTTATAGTCCCTTCAGAGGAAAACGTTCACAAAAAACAAGCTAATCTGAGTCTTTGGTTCGCGCCAGCAAGCTACGAAAAAATTAACCAATTTCCAATTAATGTGCATTCAGTGGGAGCTTATTTTGGTGCCAACAAATAAACAACTTCAGTTGCCAACTCATCGTTATACACGCACACTAACCCTATATTTTGATAGGCCGTTACATATTTACCATAGATAAATGCGTGTGCCACATACACATCGGAATGAAGGATTAATTTCACTTTCAGCAATACACTGCTCTTTGTTCTTGTTGGTTCTCATTTTCGGTTATTCGTGAGTTAGTAACTGGTTCCACTCGAGTAGATCTATATGGGCGCCCGTTAGGCTTGAGGCTCATCATGCATATTCAAAAGTGGCGGAGCTTGAGACAAGTGGCTCAATGTTACTTTGTCGTGCCGAACTACCGCTTTTGAGGCCTTGAGTTAATGCCACTGCATTTCTGAGCAGAGCAGCTTAAGTATAATTAAAACAAGCCTTGGTATTATGTCCGCCGCTATGATCTTCAAATACATACATACTATGCACATCACTAGCTTTTATCTCTGTATGTACAACGGTTGTAAGGTTATCAACATGGAAGCAGGCAGTAAACCTCCACACGTATACCACTAAAATCCATACACTGTTTCTGTGCAATATTCACACATCTTTGTAGTTATTAATTTATTAAAATGCAAATGTAATACGTATTATCTAACACATTTAATTCCAAAATTCATTCAGTCACAAGCTTATTGCTACACGTAATAGCAATATTATCCATCACAAAATATGTGAAATATTTGCAATATCTCCGTGTTTCAAAACGTCTGTGAGAGGAGAGAATGGCTGAAAGTTCAAGCGTGTCAATATGGAGCAGCTTCCCGGATTTTTTTTAGCTGGACCTTTCGGGTGTAGGTTTATCTCCTATATGGAGTTATCCCGAGACATATTGTGTTGCTGGTCATGTGTGTCGTTTTCATGGTTTTCGAGGGTGCTAAAGCCGACAGTGAAGTCAATTACATTCGGAGTTGAAGAAAAAGCTTTAGGAACTTTGTTCCTGACAGCAGGAGTTCCCCGACCGACCCCACACTTATTTTACTATCTGTATCCCAGAATTTGTCTAAGCGAAATAATAGATGTTTTGATGCAAATATAAACACAGCATACATAATGCAAATGTTACGAATTACCATAAACCCCTTTTTTAACTTCGTTCAAACAATGCGTTGTTCGCAATTTATTATGTTTATGGTTCGTGCACATTATTCCAATATTTATACAAACGTTTCTTAATATGAAGATGTAATTTCCTGTATTACTGAACTGTGTTCATTTTATGGTTATTGATATGATAAACGCTCGAAAGTGGGTCGAATAGCTACCATAGGTTTAGCTACCTGGTAGGTAAATATACTGACTTAATGATTCCATTATGCTCGGGTTTCTGAGGTCCTCATAGTCATACAAATGTTCAACAGTTATTCACTCGACAAAGTTCTATTCAATGTATTTTTTTCCAGTTCAGAAACATAGTTTGAAACAGATAGCACATTTTAATGGTCAAAACCTGGTTAATAATACATCAGAAACAGGAAATTAAACTATCATCTAGTAATTGTCAATCCTGTTGTACTCTACGTAAAATTTAAGGTAAACAATAACTGTCATCATAAAAAGAGCAGAGTATAATTAGAAGATATATGTTGAATCTGGTTAGTAATACAAACATACGGTCTCACAATCAAGTGTAAACAAAAGCTCGTCGTAATAAAAGGCATTTCTGCCATACGTGCATGGCACACAAACTACTGGGTAAATAATTACTGGCAAGAAATACATTTTGGAGATTACCTACAACCTACCACTATACTTTCGTATGATTAAGTGGTTTTTCACAACCTGGTCCTTTTGTCCGCTGCAACAGTGTTTAAAATTGGTCCTTTAGATGTTTTACCTGTAACAATACAATTGTTAACTGTAGATGTGATTTAGATGCCAATGATGGCTTCTTTTATTTATTTAGGTATTTATATAACAATAATAATTGCTTACTGCACTTACACCATATCGTGCAGCTGACAACATAACATTTTATAACAAAAAAAACATCATGCTTAACGTTTGCTTGAAAGTTTTTAAAATATATTAATATGTTCGTTAAATGGAATATCCAAAAGTACTGAAACATTTATCCCTCTATAAATATAGGTACTTTAATGGATAAACAATGGAAAGGATAATTAACTTGCGTAGGTTTGAAGGTTAATCAAAACCAATCTATTGAACGAGAACTAGAGAAAATGTTGGCAAACATGTGAGTTTGGGCACGCCACAATAGCGGCGGTAAGTCCCCTCTTTGAGGAGTGGTTGGAGAGGCGCCACGGCGTCCTTACCTTCCGCCTGACACAGGTCCTCACCGGACACGGTTGTTTTGGGAGGTTCCTGTTTCGCATAAGGCGGGAGGAAATGCCCTGGTGTCACCATTATGTGGATTGCCCGGAGGACACGGTGGAGCATACGGTGGTGGTCTGCCCAGCATGGGCGGAGCACCGCAGTGTCCTCGCGGAGGTGATCGGCGGCGGCGATCTCTCTCGTCCGGCACTGGTTCAGGCCATGGTACGGAGCGAGAGGGAGTGGAAAGCCATCACCTCCTTCTGCGAAGCAGTAATGCTCGCGAAGGAGGAGGCGGAGCGCGTGAGGGAGAGATCCTTGCGACCTCACGCTCTTAGTTGCCGCAGAAGACACCCTGGGCGTCGGGAGTCGCCTGCAGATTCCCGGCCACCGTAGGCGCGGGCTTGTCCGGTAGAGACCAGGCCCGGGTCGTCGGCGCGTCGTGTTCCACGCGCGCCTCAAAGAGATGTCAGCACATAATGGGGGGGTCCGATAGGGCCGACGCCTCAGGGTCGCGGGTAATTCGATAAAGTAACCGTGGCCCTGGCACAGGCAACTGAAGGAACACAAGTGGATTTTAGTCAGTAAAAGTCTGACACGCCCTCCCGCTCCACCCAGAGCGGGAGAAGTCATTTGATGATTTCCCACCAAAAAAAAAAAGGCAAACGTGATTTAGAACAATAGCTTTTGGTAATATTACCGTTGATGAACTTATAATTCGCTCACAACTCACATTCGAGCCATGTTTCAAAGGAATGAGATTTTTAATAATATCTATATTTCCCTTTTCAAGCCGTTCTAAGATAATTTTCTCAAAATCTACTGTAACAAAACAATCCAATTTCATTATTATAATTTCAGTAGTTTCAGTTAGTTTTTTCATAATCAGATTCACTAGGTAACTGTTTAAATCACGGTGATTTCTGCCCAAGGCAATATAAACTAAAATGTTAGTATATACATCAAAAGTGTATTCGTAAGTAAATAAAATAATAACTCTTGTGAGTATAAAGCCACTGCGAGCGTGCCCCAGGGCAATTGAAGTACAGAACAGTGTTTCTCCTATATACGCTTACTATCCTCGGAGATATTCGTAAAATAATAACGTAGTTGCTGATTTTATTACGATAGTAACATGAATTATTAAGTTTTAATATGAAATGGTTAGTGCGCTTTTACCGAACTAAACGTAATATTTATACACGGTGGTGGGGACATCGAAGCAGAAACTGTTTCCCATGGATTCAGCACATCATTCGAAACCCTCTTTTTTTGGTGGGAGATCACCAAATGACTTCTCCCGCTCTGATCGGAGCGGGAGGGACTTTTACTGACTGAAACCTACCCGTGTTCCTTCAGTTGCCTGTGCCAGCGGCCACGGTACCTCTTTCGAACAACCCGCGAGCCTGGCATCGGCCCTATCGGACCCCGTCATTTAGTGCTCATTGAGGCGCGCGTGGTACACAACGCGCCGTCGACCAGGGCCTGATCCTTATCGGACGGTGAGCTCCCATTACTCGCCGTCTGCAAGCCCGCGTCTACGATGGCCGGGAATCTGCTGGCGATTCCCGACGCCCAGGGTGTCTCTTACGGCGACTAGGGGCGTGAGAGCGCGAGCGTAATTTTCACAATATACCAAATTGCTGGGTAATCTGATGTGACAATTTTTTTCGATATTTTATACCCCACACAATAATTCAATAGTAACTTTAACTGTCCGGATAATTAAATCACAACTGCCATCATTTGACGAGATGTGTTAAATGCCTATAACAGAGCAAATTGACGAAGGGTTTCAATTTGCTTAACAATTAACTTCCCTGGCGGTAAATATTTAAAAAGGCAAATTAGAAAATATTATAGTTTAAAAAACTAAAAAAAAACACGCTTTAAAAGCAAACGAACTAAAAAGAAAAAAAAAATTTTAAGTATAAGATAGTTTATGCTACTGCAATATATAATCCAACAATCGATTATCATAATTAATTTAGAATAAGATTAATTTAAATATTAAGATATTAACAAAAATTCAAATAAAGTTTTTATCAAGATGATCCTAGTCCGGACATTAATATGAAGTTATGAGATTATTGGATTGTCATCGGCCCTTGACCCCTGTGCAAATTTTCAAGTTAATCAGACTCCTAGAAATAGGAGAAAAAGAAGTTAAAAGATTTCGTTACAAACACACATACATACAGCGGGTCTATTACGAACTTTTAAAAAACCAGGCAAGTTCCAGGCAATTCATTTCACGGGCTGGTAAAATTTCGTATTATGACATTCCTAGTTCTGAGCGACTTCACGCTGGGTAGTTTGTCTATGGCTGGCTTGTAATTCTCTGTCGTAACGTTCAGTAACCCAATTATATACACTTGGGAGCAAATAAATCGAGCCACTTCCTTTTTCACGCATTATGGTTATTATTTTTGGTATTATGGAACGCATCGATTCGAAACATATATCGCCTAAAAAGGGTATTTAATAACCTTTACAATGAGGGTAGTTAGTTGTCAAAATTTCATTTTAATTAAAGTTTAAAGGGTAGAATAAAATTATCGCATTTAATTTGCTTATGACATTTTTATTGTACTCTGTTAAGAAAAGATTAAATTTGAGGTTTTTGTTAATCATACCCATATAACTTGTTATTGTTGTCTTTATCTGTGTCTGTGTAATCAAAATAACCTGATAAAATGGATACTACACCGACGGAAGCTGCCCAAGTTGTAGCTTTACTTGAGGTTGGACACGGACAACGTGAAGTGGCACGCAGACTTCATTTGAGTCGTTCAAAGGTACTGCGGGTATACCGCAGGTATCTGGAGACTGGTGCTTTTGTTCGGCGACCTGGAACTGGCCGACCACGGGCAACAACAGAACGTGACGACCGCTTTATTGCAACCAATTCGTTGCGCGACCGTGGACTTAATGCTGTTCAGCTACAGCAAGCGTTACGTGACGTTCGAGGTGTCGCAATCAGTAGGTGGACAGTGAGACGAAGACTAAAGGAACGAAATTTAACATCACACAAACCAGCAACTGGCCCAAAATTGACTGTAGCTCATCGCCGATCTCGCTTGGAGTTTGCTCGAGAACACATTAATTGGACGTTAGAAGACTGGAGGTCAGTTTTGTTTTCTGACGAGTCAAGAATCTGTCTTTTTAGCAATGACGGGAGAAACCGAGTGTATAGACGTCCTGGTGAAAGATTTGCCCAATGTTGCATTCGAGAAACTGTGAGTTTTGGTGGTGGTTCTTGTATGGTGTGGGGAGGAATTTCTCTAGACGGAAAAACGGAACTTGTCTTCGTCGACCCCGCCAACGATGGCAGTGGTAGACGTGGATTAACAGCTGACCGATACATAACTGACATTCTTGAAGACCACGCAATGCCGTATGCTGGTTTTGTTGGAGAAAATTTCTTGTTTATGCATGACAATGCGAGACCTCATACCGCGCAGATCGTTACGGAATACTTGTCTGCGATCGGGATTCAACAAATGGTATGGCCAGCCCGAAGTCCCGATTTGAACCCGATCGAACACCTATGGGACGAGCTAAAACGGAGAGTCCGAGCCAGGGTTCCCGCTGTTTCATCCATTCCCGAGCTTAAAGTCGCTGTGCTTGAAGAGTGGGAGAACATACCACAATATGTCATCGTAACTCTGATCAGATCGATGACTAATAGGCTACAAGAATGCATCAGGGCACGGGGGGGTAATACCAGTTATTAAGAATATTTTTTTTGCAATAATTTTGTTTTTTATGGACTGTTTTAGCCCTACTAAATTTTCTATCAAAATTACCATTTTTCTTGTAGAGCCAATAATTTATCATTCAATAAGGTTATTATTCAATAATTTACCCTCATTGTTAAGGTTATTAACTTAACTTTTAGGCGATATATAGTTCGAATTGATACGTTCCATATTCCCAAAAATATTTACCATTTTACGTGAAAAAGGGTAGTGGCTCGATTTATTTGCTCCCAAGTGTATTTATAGGTAAGTAACGGTTTTGTTTAAATCACGTATTTTATGATAAAAATAATAAATACCATATATTAAACTAGTTAGTCTAGTATAGTAGGTGAAAATATGAACGCAATTTATATTGTGCTATTCTAGATTATAATAATTTATATAATATTTCCTGTTTGCAAATTGTAACGCGAGGTTTCCGAACGTATTCCACTTGAAGGTCAGCGGGGAATTCGACAACTTCAATGAAAGTATTGTTTGTCAAACATTAGTTTAATAACAATAACATTATCAAAGAACACTATCGTATTGTTTGTTTAATGGAAGGATCCATTCTAAGATTTACGGAGTACGAGTATAAACAAAAAGATGGCGAAAGTGTTATTGAGTATTTCAATTAATATTCATGTTTTTAACATGATATAATATTAATACAATGTAAGTTTTATTTTAATAGTGGATGAGCGTTCTCGCCCTCGCCTCGTCGGCGCGTTACCTAACTTATGTTCAGCTGGAAAGATTGTTGGAGTTTTTATACTACTTCCAAGAAGTCTGAAGAAATCTCAGTGATTTGCATCTACTATAGAAAATATTGGCTGGGACATTGAATGAGAGCCTATATCACCAGTGGGGCGTTGGTAGGAGCCAGTAGCATACTACGAGTATGATAATGCAACCAAAACCTAAAATGAGAATAATGTTTAGTTAAAACTTTACGTAAAGTTCATACTTAATAAAAACAACTACCTTAGTCTTCACGGATATATCCGTGGATTTTATAAGCCCGTTATGGGTTAAAGGTGAACACCAAAAGGAAAGGCCGTTGTTAGGATTTCAATAATACGTTTATTATCCTTTTATTTATTTTGTGGAAAAGTGTATTTTCACATTCTTAGCCTTGCGTGCGATCACACATCTCATGACATGTGAGGCCTCAGCTGCTCACAAAGATTCAGTCCCAAGTCGTGAACTGCACATCATCCATGTCGAACGCATTAGTTATTGGTCACGAAGTCGTCTCCTTTTATTAATTGATTCACAAGTTTGCCGAGAAGAATCACTTTCCAGGAACTCAAACAGTTCATTTTCGTCACACATTATTATATTTCCTTATTTTATATAGAAAACACTCCAATAATTTCCAAATAAACCCAAAACAATTCAATAAAAGCTCCTCTGAAGCAGCGTAAACTGAATGGATTGTGAGGTTACTTTTTGACAGTTCTAATACGGAACGAAATGTCAAACGAACGTTCGTAATACGGTATTGCCAGGCAATAGTCGGCCAGAAGTCGGCCAGGGTGTCACGTGACCGCTGACTGGCTTGTTTGACGAGTTCATAATACGAAATTGCAATGCAGTTCTGTTTACGCCGTAAACTGCCTGGAAATAAGAGTTCATAATAGGGCCCCAGGTCAAGCTAATAAAAGCGTGTTAAAACAGGTCAAAAAAGGTCTCTAATAAGCAAAGAAACAAATGAATGCGTTTAGTTTCTAAAATGCTAAGCATGGTATTCAAAGCATTAGCGGGAAATTGAACAAAATGAAAAAACAAATTCTAGTTGTATGCTCAGCACGTGTACGCAATTCCGCAGAGTCATTTCCTAAACGCAGTGTTGCCCAGCCCACATAGAGTTCAAGTTGACTTTTAGCTAAAGTAAAATTACCACCGGCCATTATTTGTTCTCTTTGTCACGACTGCTGAGTAGGGTAGTTTCACTATGTTTAACAAACCACTATTATATATATGGAAAGTTGGCAAACAGTCAAACACCCATGTTACAAACACACAAATCTCTTAATCTTGACTTATCTGTGCAGACTAAGTTGGAATACTCATTTGCAAGTTTTGCAACCATTTGCAAATATTATTACTAGTACTTACTAATACACACATCAACAGAATCTAGGGATACCTTAATCCTAAATTATTTTCGAATCTATAGTTTAAAATCTGTTTAGATTCTATAAAAAGTTTATATGCAGATTGAAACCTCATTTATTATATTCCCTAAATTTAAAAATGGAAATAAAAAACAAAAGAAACAACAAATTACGGCGGCAAAATTGTTAGTAATTCGTTACGCTAAGAAAAGGTGAAATTGTTTTATTAATATTAATTTATGAAAAGGGATTAGATTGATTTTCTTTTTTTATTTAATGTGTCATGTGAGCTTTAAGAGTCATGTCACGTCGTCATTTGAGTCGATATGAAATGTTACGAGCCGTGGGCATGTTAGAAAATGGTGCTATTCAACGCATCGTTGCTGAGGCCCTATACACCAGCCAAAACATGATATCAAGGTTGTGGTCACGTTATCACAGTTCTGGGGATGTGACTGAACGGCACACTGGTAGATATCGTGTTACTACGGAGAGACAGGATCGATATCTCCAAATGACCGCCAGAAGATAACCCAATATCACAGCGATGCAACTAGTACAAAGGCTCCAGGAGGACCATCAGCTGCTGGTAAGCGACCAAACCGTGCGAAAGAGGTTGCATGAAGTTGGTCTTCATGCTCGAAGACCGCTCCGTGTTCCAGCATTGCGACGTGGCAATCGCGGTCGGCGGCTTTCGTGGGCTCGGGAGCATTTACCATGGAGTGACGAACAATGGTCTTTGGCGCTGTTCACCGATGAGTCCCGGTTTGGGTTTCATCCGGATTCACGAAGAACACACGTTTGGAGATCTCCAGTGAGAGTTAGCCGTCTACGGCACCCTCAGGAGGTCCACTCATACCAAGGCGGGACAATCATGGTGTGGGCAGGAATTCGTTTTGGCGGACGAACCTAGCTCGTTTGGATCCAAGGCAACATGACTGCACAAAAATAACATGAGGAGGTAGTAGAGCCTGTTATTGTCCCACACAGAATCCAAATGGGCCAGGTATTTCTACTCATGCACGATAATGCTCCTTCCCATACGGCGCGTCTCGTGTCGGCCGCTCTCCGAGACCACAATATTCAAGTTTTGGATTGGCCTGCACGGTCGCCCGACTTAAATCCTATCGAGCATGCCTGGTACATGTTACAACGAAAAGCTTTGAGGGATTTCCCGCCAAATTTGACGACGGAACAACAACTTAACGAACACTTGCATAGAACATGGGACCTCATAACGCAGCAAGACTTTGACAATTTAATTTAGATTTGCTATTTTTACTTTTTTTTCTTTTAATGTTTTTTTTCTATACGTGCCTTTTTATCTAAACAATGGCATGTATATATTTACTGTATAAAGTATAATATTGTTTGAATTTTTGTGAATGTGAGGACAATGTGGGTCATTGCATTTTTTTTTCTTCTTTTAATGATGATGGTCTGGCTGTTCGAGTACTTAGTTACGCGGCCTCCCCAAATGTCCTTTCTTTTGTATTGTTCGTCGGATCGTTGAGCTCTTTAGTTCTGAGTTGAACTGCACGATGATTGACAAATGCGTGCACTGACTGGACAGGTCCACTCAAATCCGTGTGGTTCTTTCCTCAAAAGTCCATTTCAGACACCAGTCTACATAGTCCTCATAAGATATGACCAAGATTATTTTCATATTTTATTTACACTTTGACATTGATGCACTTTATATATGCAATGACATTTACTTTGTAAAGGATTATACTATTTTAATTATTGTGAATGTAAAGACATTGTGGATTTGTTGTTTTTTTTAATGCATTTTTTTTATTATTAGTTTTAGTCATGGTCTGGCAGTTTGAGTAATTTATGCGGCCTACCCAAATGTCCTTTCTTTGGTAATTTTCGTCGAATCGTTTAGCTCCTTTAGTTCTGTGTTGAGCTGCATGACAACTGACAAATGCGTGCATTGACTGGACAGGTCCACTCATTCTGTGTGGTTCTTTCCTCAAAAGACCATTTCAGATTTCAATCCACATGGTCATCACATGACCTGACCAAGATTATGTCTGGACTTTAAAAGAGACTGTGACCTCTGAGTTTGTTTCGGCGTTTCTTCTCAGAGTAGTCAGATAGGAAATGCCGATCTCACCTAGTTTTTAAAATATGATACTAGTTTTTAAAATATGAACCTATTTGCAGAAAATAAAATCATTTATCATTACCGCCACCACCATCCCGCCCCGGGACACTGTTTCCACCGCCAGGACTCTCACCCTTGACACAGCGTGGATGGTAGAGCGCCCATGCCGAAAGCCGAACTGGCTCTCGTCCAGGTCCGGCCCCTCTCTGCACAAGTGGCCGACGAGGCGGGCTGCGAGTATGCGCTCGAACAGCTTGCCCACCTCGAGCAGCACTATGGGCCGGTACGCAGACGGCGAGTCGGCAGGGCGCCCCGCCTTCCTGAGCAGGACCAACCTTCGTCCAATCTTCCACAAAAACACTTCTTACACAAAAACGTCCAATCTTCCACAGACTGGGAAACTGGCCCCGCTGGTCCACTGTTCCACCCTAGCCTCAACTGTTTGGACGGGGTTGCTTAGTTAGTGCGACCAACTGTGATAAAAGGCCAGAAAGTTAAAAAAAGAGGGTCAGTTATTTAAAAGAAATTCATTATTTTAAATAGTGTCCATCACTTCAAAGTCAATAAGTTTTAAGAGGATCAAATCAAAGTTTTCGCGATAATAATGAGCTTTACGGACTTACGTATGGCACATTTTTTTCTTCAGTTGGCAACTGGTCGAGTTGAATTTATAAACTGGAAATATTTAACCAATGTTGCCATTTTCATTTATCTAAAATGTACCTGAATGAAAGCCAAAACTAATGTAAAATCAGCGACAAACATTTCAATAACACGGAAACAATTTTCCGATATCAAAGAGAACGATACGCATACCTATAACATAGTATGTAGATCTTAATGCAAAATACAGAATTATGCAAACCTTTTTAACAGATTAGCGGCGTACACATGTACATACACATGTACCAATCAGTGCTCCTGCTGAATGAAATAAGACCAGTCAAGTGTGTATTCGATTTTCACACCCCGCTTTCAGTATCGATTGTTTACATCTTACATCTACGGCGATACGATCGGTTCGAAGTGATTAAAGAAGATAAGCTCGTTGCACACACGTTGTTAAAGTCTTTGAGCACTAAGTGAGTCGTTTACTTTGAAGCCTTGTTTGAAAAAAATGAGTACGTATAGAAGGTTACGAAGTATTGAACCGAAGTCATTATTTTTTTTAGTTCGACAATACACCTTTTGTAACATTAGAAAGAAAAAAACAGCTTCTTATTAATTATTAATGCACAGCTAATTGGCTAGCAGTATTTTTTTTAATTGTGGAACCTACCCAACAAAAACTCGTGTACTACTTTATAGTTATACATAGTTTTTTTTTTTCACATACCGTACCATAACCCAGTCAGAATAGGTAGATTTACTGTTCGTCATTGACGAGTTGTACGAGGAGTACTCCTCAATCTCAATCTGACTGACTGAATCTGACGGACTGTCAGTCCATGATCAGTTGACCACTCTTAGGTACTTAAACAGCTACATATTGTGTTTCATTTTCCGTACCATTACCCATTCACAAAACAATAATACTCTGAGTAAATTGGCTTTGTGACATACGGACGGACAGACGGGCAGGAAGAAATGATAAGAGTACCGTTTCCATGTTCCATTTGACTCCGGAATTGAGAAATTCTTCCTTTTTAAAGTCGGTTTTAAAGATGCCTCAAAGAATCTTCAGTTTTACTTCAAAAGATTCGGGAGAGAACTTGAATGAGATGAAACCTCTAGAGAGTAGTCATAGATAACCAAATATTCCAGTCCAGACTGCTGAACTCCAGAACAGCATCTAACTATGAAACCACTTTATTTCCGACAATGTTACTAGATGTCATGTTGGAAACTTAGTACTAATAAACGAATGAGTTTCACTCTTCTGCGGAAAATTTTAACACCGCGATTCATAAAATGACGACATTTGCTCAACGCCATCTATCGATTACTTACTCCACTTTAAGACTCGCTCTGCATACATTTAACTTCTGCATAAAACAAACTTAACCCAATTTTTTTTTTTTAAAGCTGGTTATGATTTAAACTATTTTATAATAATCTAACATTGCATTCTATAACACTCAGAAGTTCAGAACACGACATGAATTGTTATTATCTTACAATATCACCACTTTGTATTTGAAATTCTTGTAGCTCTTCTAATCCGGCCACCAATGATAAACAATTTTTACAATCATTAACATTCCTTTTTAACACAGTTACCTTTTGACGTGAGAAACAATATTGAACAATATTGATATTGATTTATTATTCAACTATGTTCGTTATTACCATTTGATGTCTATAGATGTCAGCGTATATGTGTAATAAAAGGTTCTACTTGACGCTTTAAATTGATTATATCTTTGATAGACGGAAGCGATTGCGATGAAACAAAAACTAGTAATTACTCCGAGTTATACACAATATTTAAGTATAACATTTTGCCATACTGCTTTCGTACGTTTTGCGTGATAATTGATCCTAACTAATCTCTCACATCCAAACAGACAAACAGATAAAAATTCCAAAAAATATAGAAATGGCAACTGTTGGTTATACCTTAACACCCCAACTATATGTTTTTATATTTTCAATGTACTAAAACGCCTCGTCTACAGATTTATTTTATGTATAGATATAAATTACAATCAAGCTTAAAAGACGTTATTTTAGTCGGGTCCGTGACTTACGCCCCCAGTGGTCATATTTTCTTTTTTGTGCTTTTTCACTTAGTAGTAAATGAGAAAAGTGTTTCACCAAAATAACAAAGCATTTTTCCTTGTTAAACAAAAGTTATATTTCAAATTGCAGAGAGAATAGATCGCCACTTAACCATATACTGACACCTTTTTCCCCATTAAAAGCATTATTATTTATTATGTGCAAACATCCAAAATAACTAAAAAATTACTACGATCATGTTTTAGAACAAATCCGTCCATATGTGGCAATCCGTCCAAAAAGTTTTAATTTATCTTACTTAAGGCCGATTTTTCAATCCTCAGTTAAGTCGTCGAATAGCTATCTAGAGTATAACATTATTTGGCTGTTTATCAGGCGAATAAATATTTTCAATTTTTCTTTCGTTTATAAACTAGAGAATAATCTGTGGTCAATGCTAGCGAACTTCACACTGTCTATGTGCAAGCGAGATGCACAGTTACGGTATTCAACGTGTTAGACGAGAATAGCAACAAAACGTGTAAATCTCCAATTGTTACATAAAAGATGCTGCCAGATGTGAAAATAAAAGATGAATCGCAGGTTGAGTAGTAGTTTTTATATCGGTGGCACACACAAATTCCTTTAACTATACAAATAATGAAGATATATGTTATGCAAATTGCATTATTTTAGGTAAAGATGGCCTCTAAATAATTCTTAACAAAGATTACTTATCTTTCTGTTTCCTGTTTAGTTTTTCTCAATAAATTAAAGCAGGCTACCTTTTTTTAGAGCAAAATCTTCTCCAAAATTCATGTTCTTCCCATGTGTTGAATTTATCAGGCCATTCTCGTAAAACTCGGTTTTTCTCTCTCAGGTTGGTTAAATAATTAACGATTTCATGTTCTTCTTCGATTGGTAAGTCTTCAATTGTTTCAAACACATCGGTCTTAACAAATTACTGGACTAATGTCGTAAAACTTCATACGTAACGGAGAAATAAAACCCTAACTGGCTCTCAAAGAAGCAGATAACTTTATTCCTCCGTTAGGGACTTTATTCGACCGTTAACTACTATCTGACCATTGAAAAACTGAGAATCTTGCTATCTATGGAATAAAAGCTATCTGGTTGTTTTTCTGATGATTTAAAAATCGGCCCGTAGTGAAAAGAGATTATTTTGCTTGTATATGTAAAAAAAATAAGTTTTAATTTTTATTTTTAGGTTTGTATAAGTTTTTACAGTTGATTATTTTTATGCTTACAACATTTCAAAACATTTCACATGTATCAAAATGTTACTCTACGAGTACGTTTGTCTTTTAAGCCTGATAATTTTGTTATGTACTTATAAAATGACTGTTATAATTTTAGGTAAAATAATTCTCATTTGTTTAAGGTTTCGCAGTTGATTTTGTTTAATTATTATTGTTGCAAAGACAACAAGAACATTTCGCTATTTAAAAAGTTAGTTGCTTTGCAGTAATTTTTAAGTCAGATTATTTAAATATCTTATTTTATTACATGTGAGACTGGTTATCATAATTAAATTAAATGATTATTTTTGATTATAGGTGACGAAAACTGTGATTTATATACATATTTTTAAATAGATTTCTTATTGAGGAATGAAATTGAAAAAGAATTAAGACTTTCATTTTTCAAAACATACGTCCAAAATATAAACATTTAACACAGAAATGTTAAAAATAATAATGATTAAATATTATTCTTATACTTACAATCAAAATACATTTATTGTTTTTGTAAAACATTTTTGTGCCGAGAGTACATTTGATCAAATATTGCTTTGATTAAATTAATCCAATCGGGGGCATCGGCCACAGGTGCCTCGATCACTGGGGGCCTAAGCCACGGACCCTTTTAGTCTAACTCCAATTTAACGCGTTAATTTTATTAATGTACCGATTACGAAAAGGTTAAGTAGATTGCTGATTTAATAAACCATTAAATAAAACTCAATGTAGTATTTGAACATCAATCCAAAATATATTTTAAATTCGCCACCAAAATGCGGCTAAAATTGCTCCATTAACGTTCGCCATCGAAAAAAGCGCTATCAAATTGGCCAATTTATTCTCACTTTAAAAATTAATTGATGTGTGCAGCCAGACAAAATGGATTCTTGAATGCATTTCGCATTGTGTTCCAGGATTGAATTGCAAGACTGTTTTTCCAAGACGACCAGATCTTTCCTTAGAGTTGGAAAATCCATTATCACTGAATGTTTATAAGCTGTACTGACTGGCACTTTGGGAGAACCTCGTATGAGAACATGATAAAATCAATATCGATATTACTTACTTAATAATATTTATGTTTAGCCAGCACGTCGCGGTTTCAAACACTTAACATTATGATTCATTCTATTATTTTATTGTTATTATTGTGAATGTTAAGACTATGTGGGTCATTGTTTATAACTTTTGAGTTTTTTTTATTATCTCAGTTTCAATCTTAATCTTGGTCTGACGGTTTGAGTAATTATGCGGCCACCCAATGTCCTTTCTTTAGTATTGTTTGTCGAATCGCTGAGCTCCTTATATTTTGATTTGAGCTGCACGATTACTGACAAATGCGTGCACTGACTGAACAGGTCCACTCAATCTGTGTGATTATTTCCTCAAAAGACCATTTCAGACATAAATCCACATGGTCTTCACATGATCTGACCAAGATTATGTCTGGACTTTAAAAGAGACTGTGACCTCTGAGTTTGTTTCGGCCTTTCTTCTCAGAGTAGTCAGATAGAAAACGCCGACCTCATCTAGTTTAAAAAAAAATGTTTGACGTGTAAAAGTGTTTGCACAAACCTACTTACAGAAAAAAATCGTTTGTCATTTATCACTTGATAAAGTGCGTATCCTACATTTGCTTTTAAGCTCATCAGTCTACCGTTTAGCTCATAAACAAAATATGTCAAATGAATCTAATGCGTAACATTTAATCACCTGCCTATTTACTTGGAGGCGGCAAACCCAACCTTCATACACACATTGCTTACTCGTGTTAGCTAACATGAGTGTGATATAAAAGTATATCACCGTCACCTCACGCATGGCAGTGAAACACACCCTAAATCTGTGTAACTTTGGAGCCAAGTGCCACATTACTCGTGTGCAACGTGAAATTTTAACGATTTGTAAAATCGTTTATGTAAACAAGACATGATAACGAACATTCCAAAGCTTACGTGTTATCTTTGAAGTGGTTGTACGATACTTCAAAGGAGATCATCGAATCAAGCTTGACAATAGATATCTACCTATGTGGCAAAAGTGTATTTTCCCAATGCTTGATTTTAGATAGTCTTGCTGTGAAACTAGTATTTATTAAAGAAAAATTAGAATTCAGTCTAGAATAAGATAAAAGTAAAATCGTTTTATTCTGCACAAACAAAACGCACATTACAAAAGGTACACACGAAAATACTAAAGATACTTCTTATCGTGGCGATGAAAGCAAAAAACAGAAACAGACATATTCTTTAAATTTGGTTCTCCTGAAATACCGTTTGCTGACGCAGCCATAAGGTCATCATGAACGCAGGTGAGAGGGCATTATATGGCAAATATTATTATACTAAAGCCCAGTATTCGAAATCCCTACTTCCATACTACGAGTATTATTATAAATTCGAAAGTATTGCATTTTCACGCCTAAACCACTGAACGAATTTCGATAAAATTTGGCAATCAGATATCATTCTGAGGAAGGATATAGGCTATTCCCCGTGGGATGATTTCCGACACCTACGCAGGGGAAGCCGCGGGCAAAAGCTAAATATACATACATAAATAACATCACGCCTGTAATCCCAGAAGGGTTAGGCAGAGGTGTACCTATAGTAAACCCACATTTCGCCAGTTATGTTTAAGTCCCATGTAATAGGGGGCGAGCCTATTGCCATCAACCGGGCACAAATCCAGACTCCGGGCTGCTACTGATAAATTCTAGATAGAAAAACCCAATAACACTTTGCCGGAACTGGGAACCGAACCTAGGACCTCGTGCTCAGCAGTAGACTTGCGACTACTAGACAAACGAGGCAGTCATTATAAAAATAATTTAAATTACAAAATGTTTAAGTTTTTGTATAAAATTGTCTTATCTATACAGTTCATTCAATACATATATTGAAACGCTGTCATCTACAGTTTAATTATTACCTAATCAGAAAATAATCTTAGCCAGCATACACGAAATTCCCAGATGAATTGAAACAGTACTGAGATAAATCGTCGATGTGCCAATAACAGAATTAGTTCTCAGGCGATGTGCTGCGAGAAAATCGATTTGTTGGCCTCAATACGAGCAAAACGTAAAATTCCCATATACACCATACAAAGACAGTTTGGTGTTGATTGTAGTTTTATTCTGATCGGAGAAAGACCGTTGACAACCTGAAAAGAAGTCACGATTGAAGAAGATAAGAGAGTAGGTGGTTTTGTGTAGTTTCTGCCTACCCCATAGGAAGTAGGCGTGAGTTTATGTAAATATGTAGGCTTGCTTGTTCTTAGGGCGTATTACACCAATGAAACTGACTGCGATCAGCACACAAACTACGTTTAAAAGCTGTCCGTGTCATGAGATGGCTTTAACAAAAGCGGCATTGAGAATGGTAAGTAGTTGATAAATAAATAGATAATTTTCAGCTACCAAATCTAGAATTTTACATTCTAATTTCGCGTTCAGCATAACAATTCTCTACAAGTGAGCACTAACTAACTAACTAAATAAATACGTTTATGAAGTAATATAATATTTATTTTACTTAATAAAAGTATTTATTTTCATTCTAAAACTGCTCAAAGACATTCAAGCAAGCAATCTAAATGTTCAAAGTTAAGTTTTTTGGCCAACATTGAAGTTTACAAGGATATCTTCTTATAAAATAGAAGTATCTAGACTGTATTAACAAATTATCTCCCCGGCTAAGAAAATTTGAGCGCGTTTCGAGTAAAAAGTGCAGGTAGGTAAGTAAGTGCTAGAGGTCTGCCGTCTGACGGGATTGCAACCCGATACTGCTTGGGGCGCTAAACTAATTTACATTATCCAATGTTTTAGTTGCAAGCAACATAAAGAGCTTCTTAATGATTTAGTTGGGTAAAAAAGTTGTTTGTATTTATTGTTACGTGTTTTTTGGTAAGGATTTTGTTAGATCTGGGTTTTGTTAATGTTGAAAGGATATATATATAGGGAACATCAGGCGGATATTACGTGTTGTTATTATTAACGATATCAAAACTGAGGCAGCGTCTAAAATTGTCTCAATTTTGATCGTTTCTTCTTTTTTTGCTGACTTCTAGGGAATGTATACCTACTCGTCCAGGTATTTCCTATAGGGAGTTTTAGAATGCTTTTGTAATATTTGAATGCTAAATAACACTCTATAAAAAACCGGATCTTACCGGATAATATTCTAAATCTTCTATGAAAAGAAACCCGTGGATAAAAATGTCTCTTAACATTGAAGCAGAAATAAATATTACATACTTTTCTCATAATCTTGGTTTCAATCCCAGCTTAATGTGGGCTATATGCCTTTTCAATTTGAAGGCCGAGCTTTCTGGGGCCGAATTTCTTTTATCGTTTGCCCTTGTACGGATATTGTCTATCGTACGTCAGGCCACGGAATTGACAATTTTCTTATTTTTTATTACTCTTCTTAATCCATGTAGGTACTTTTTATTAGTATTTCATGCTTATTATGATGCCATTTCATTTAAATGCTTCAGTATGTAAAATAAAGAGTAAAGGGTTTTATACTGTCAAAGACTATTCATTGCCTTATTTACGTTGTTGGGCAGACTAATTCTTCGAACATATGAAGCGATGGATAAGCAATTTCTTATTAAGATGCTAATTTACATGAAAGTACGTTATACACCATGTCTACAGTTTTTTAATGTGTTTTAGCTTCAAAAACTCTTCACATACAGCGGGTTAATTGTGTAACACACTATCAGTAGTAATAGCTTTTATTTTGACAGTTCAACAACTTTAACTGCCTTATTTACGTTTTTGAGCAGACAAATTTTATGAACGTAAAAATCGATTGGAATTTTCTGCAAAATGATTCAGATTGTGATTTATTGTGTGATATGCAATTTGGGTGCTGGTCTGTGAAACTGTTTCTTTTTTGTTGCAATGCTAACGGAATGGATGAAGGGAGGAACGAACTTTACCCAGAAGCTCCACTAGAGTATTGTCCGTTTTCACAGTGAAGTGCATATTTTTGCTATATCATTAATGTTGATACAACAATAGCGACAAAATACGGAATGCGATAAATTTAAAATATCGACACACTTTCAATTCACCGCAAAATCGCTTTATTCAATACACTAAGTTTTATTCGTTTTCTTCAAAGTAATTATGGGTTCCAAGTAAAAATTCAAAGTTAATAAAGATCAAAGCAGGACTTAACAATGTCGTGTGAGGGAAATTATTCCCCCAACTTTACGAGGAGAAAAGCAGTTACTTCTGATACTGTCTTCACGTTTTTAATAGCCCGGATTTGTAATTCGCTCCCCAAACATCACATTCCTAATAAATCGAGTTAATCTACTTACTCTCTTATGTAATAAAAGAAATAGGCTTTCTCGAAAAATAAATGTTAAAATTTTCCGCTTGAGGAAACTCGGTACAAAAATAATTATTTTCCACTCAGCTTCTATGTTCATTTTCGTCGTGTTAATAACATAAAAAAATGCAACAAGCAAACGTTAAGATAAATGATAAAACACTTTGGTGTAAAAATACAATTTACTGAAACATTTGTCTCTGTCACGATCAAAAGTAGATAGAGCGAGATTCATCTCTGAGCCCTGAAAAAGGATAGTCCGAGCCAAGCACTTAGGTTGACCTAAAAAAATGTAAGTCTTTATTTTCATAGTAAATTCAGAGGTAAGGCCGACTGAACATAAACCAAGCAAGGTTTATTAGTAACAACATTTACAACTTGATGAAACAAGTGTAAAAAGTAACGAAGTGCACGCAATTAAGTCTTATGTTAATTTTGTGTTTGAACGCTCTCCCGCTACATAAATATTTAACAGCAATTAAAAATAAGTTGCTGTAGATATTCATGTTAACTTACCAACTGCACAGGAGTTTCTAAAATAAAAAAAGTTATACTTATTTAACGTGCTGTAATGAATATTCACCTTTATAGTAGGGTTGAAACAGGTACAGATTCTTTTCCCGCCGGGCGCGGACCTGACGTGTTACGCGGACGACACGCTGGTCACGGCCCGGGGGAGTTCGCACAGGGAGGCAGCGTTGTTCGCGACGGCGGCGGTCTCACTGACGGTGAGCCGCATACGGCGCCTCGGCCTGGAGGTGGCCTTCAACAAGTCGGAGGCCATGGTGTTTCATGGCCCCCGGCGGGCGCCGCCGGCCGGATCAAAAATTGTGGTCGGGGGGGTCCGGATCGCTGTCGAGCCCTCCATGAAATATCTGGGATTGGTGCTCGACAGCCGGTGGGACTTCGGACCCCACTTCCGGCGGCTGGCGCCCAAGTTGTTGGGCGCGGCTGGGGCGCTGTCAACGCTGCTTCCCAATCTGGGGGGCCCGAGCGCCGCTTGTAGGCGGCTCTACGTGGGGATCGTGCGATCGATGGCCCTTTACGGGGCTCCGATCTGGGCGGCTGACCTGACGGCCGCTAGCATCTCTGTTCTGCGAAAGCCGCAGAGAGCAATGGCCGTCAGAGTCATAAGGGGGTATCGCACGATCTCCTACGAGGCGGCTTGTGCACTGGCCGGATCCCCGCCATGGGACCTAGATGCGAAGGTGCTCGCGTCACTTTATCGGTGGCGCGAGGAAGCGAGGGCGCGGGGCGAGCGGCCGATGCAGCGCCATATGGAGCAGCGTCGGTCGCAGCTTCGCGAGGTCCTGGTGGCGGAATGGCGGGACAGGCTCTCACGCCCTACTGCCGGCCTCGTCACCATCGAGGTGGTCCGGCCAGTGCTCGACCTCTGGCTCGGGAGGAGGCACGGCTCCCTGACGCAGGTGCTCTCGGGGCATGGTTGCTACGGGAAGTACCTGTGTCGCATAAACAGGAAGCCGGACGCCCGGTGTCACCACTGCGTCGACTGCCGGGAGGACACGGCGTGGCATACGCTGGCAGAGTGTGCCGCTTGGGAGGAGCCGCGCCGTGCCCTCATCTCAGAAGTAGGCAGTGACCTGTCGCTGCCGACCGTAGTGAGTTCGATGGTCGGCAGCGCCGAGTCCTGGGATGTTGACATTGTTTGTGACGGTGGTTTCCTTCTGCGAAACAGTCATCTCGCAGAAGGAGGCTGCGGAAAGGGAGAGAGAGATCTCGTCCACTCTCCCGATCCGTAGCAGGCGCACCGGGCGCAGGCGGAGGGCGGACAACGCCCTCTTCCAGCCCCCCTAAATGGGTCCAGGGACGGCGGACTCGGGGACTCATCAGGACCCGAGGTGGCGGCGCGTAGTGTTCCACGCGCGCCCCTCTTAGACGTTGCGGGGAGAGTCAAACACCTGACTTCCCCCCCCAACCCGAGGAGGCCCGCAGAGGTGGGCCGGCACCAGTCGGGGTCGCGGAAGAATCATGTTCCCGCGACCCCGACGTAGGTGTGAGATGGAACACCGGGGTGGTTTTTAGTCAGTAAGAGTCTGACAGACCCCTCCGCCCGCCCCAGGGCGGAGGACATCCATGAGGATTTTCCACCCAGGGAACAAAAAAAAAAAAAAAAAAGTACAGATTCTTTAACATCCCTTACAGCTTGCCGGTGTCGACTCGACAGTGTTTTTTTGCCAACCATATGGTATGGTAAGCAAAGGAAAATGTCTCAAGAAAAGTTTTAAGCATGAATGTGGATAATAAGAGAAGGGGAAGACCGCAGAAACGAGGGATGGACTGATGGCTAGGAAGGTGGTGACTACAGAGGTGACAACTTTGACGATGACTTAGCGCCGACTCCAAATTATTTGGGCTAAGTGTAGGAAAATGATGACCACGCAAGGGCAGAAACAAAAAGATTGTAAGAAAGATTGCCAAAAATGTTTGTGTCTGCCTCGTTCATAGCATAGTCACAGAAACAGCAAAAGACGACTTATTTATTAGAAAAGTCTGCTAAGAGTATAAAACGTGTCGTTTAAAACCTTTATGTTAGTTCTACATGTGGGAAAATTCCTTAAAAATACAAAGAAAACTTGAATACTTTAAAGTCTTAAGAAGCAGAAAGAGGTATCGTTTACCTAGTCATTACCAAATCTGATTCGAACCGTGGTCCCGTTCCGAATGCTAATATAAAAGGTTCGCTATGAACAAATTCCATTGGTCTGCCGAAATTTTCGATTGAAATGAGGAAATCTAAATTCAGTGATTGTTCACGTTCCGTTAATGTAAAGTTTAAACTTATCATGTTTAATTAAATTGCTGAATAAGAAATCACAAATTTACATGTGTGAGCTTTTGCCACTTAATCTTTTTTTCTTCTTAGAGTCAAGAAGGTATTTTACCATACAACGTGGCTATGCTGCCAACCTTTTGCGCACTTTTCCTATTGAATACATTCGAATTTTTGATGCACTATTATTCTATCTCCTCCTTTTTAGGGTTCCCATCGATCCATAGTCATCAAGGAACCCATAAAGTCAATTCAATTCAATTTATTCACTAACAAGTTACACTGTGTTTGAAATAATTCTACATAATAAACATAAAATAAAATAGTAAACCCGCTTATAACAGTTAACACCACAACTCCCATCATCTAAAAACACATATTGGTGCCGATTCTCTTGTACACCGAACTAAACTAACTAAACTATCACTAAAATTCCTTACTTTTTACTATGAAAATCTTGAAGCTATTCTGCGAAAAAACTCTAAATTTAAAAATAATTTTGACACAACTATAATCGAATTTGACAATCGCGAGTCCACGTGTTTTTTTTTTCTTTTGATTTCGCAACGTCTTTGTTAGAGCCGGATGCAGCCTGGGGCAGCCCCGAAGTGTTTTCTAAGGAAGTTTTGACTTTTTGTGTGAAAAATATAAAATAAAAATATCTACATGTAGAGATTTGGTGGTTTCAGGAATACAAAGGGGGTCGAAATTTTCATTATTTTTGTGATAGGACACACCGTTTTCGAGATATGAGCAAAATAAGAAAAAGAAAGTTAAAGTACCGTTTTTGCACGTCTGAAGTCGAGGTGTTGGTGTGAATTTTAGTTCAAGCCACCTAATTGTTCCACACCTTTTTAATCGCGATTAAAAATAGTCAGATTCATGTTCAGATTTAGTTAGACAATCAAATTTTTAGGTGAAAAACGTAAAATTCAGAATAGCAAAATAGCCATTTTCACTAAACTAATAACTCAGTGCAATCTTAGTGCTGTCAAACTAAAATATAGTTAAGTTGGGTCACTATGGTCAATTTCAGAATGGAAAATCGTCATTTGACAAAATTAAACCAAATTTTAGTGATTTTAGTCTAGTTTAGAGGCGTTTATGACAAGAGAATCGGCACCATTATCCAATGTCAACTCGTAAAATTTATGAATAGAAAACCATTAGTTGACAGGAGAAAATAAAATATTATTACAAGTCGTCAACGGAGTAGAGACACTTATCTAGTAGGATTGCTTGAAGCTTTGTTTTAAATGCAGATGTATGAATCAAGCTTTTTAAGTATGGTGGTAACTCGTAAACAAATAATTTGCTTGATATTGTGGACTGTGCTTCACAATGTTGAAATTAGGACGTATCTTATTTCTCAATCCTTCCTACGTGTGCTCTCCCTAACCAGTATTTCCTCATCTGTCTCATATTCATGCATGTACTTGTTAAGAAGTCAGTAGTACTAGAACGTAGAGACTGGGTACTGTGAGAATGTTTAAATCCAAGAGATGTGGGCGACAGCTCTCTCTTCTTTTCTGAAGCACAAAAGCTCTTTGGCAGTTATAATTATAGCTGTTCTCCCAAAACTGTATGCTTAATTTGGACTCAACTAGCGCGTAGTATACTATTTTAAATCTTTTTATGTCAATTACGTCTCGAAGGGTTCTTAGCGCATAACACGCATGCATATAACCATTATAGATTCGCCTTATATGTCCGTCCGTCTGTCCACCCGTCCGCCCGTCTGTCCTCAACTTAGCTTAGGGACTCTTAGTACTAGAA
Organism: Dasypolia templi; assembly: GCA_963555695.1. NCBI lineage: Eukaryota > Metazoa > Arthropoda > Insecta > Lepidoptera > Noctuidae > Dasypolia > Dasypolia templi. The sequence goes on along the minus strand of OY743146.1, from coordinate 18,292,956 downwards.
AGCTGTAATTTGGCATGGATATACATATTAGTGACGTCGACAAAATGGTAAAATAAAATCTTTTAGGGTACCCCTACATGTTAAGTGGGGATGAATATTTTTTTTCTCGTTTATCCCATGGTGTCGTTGGAAAGGTCGTAAGTATTCAACTTTAAAGTGCAAAATACAGGCTCATAAGTAGTATTAACAATATTGCAGCCCACTGCTGGTTGGTTATGAATATGGGAAAAAAATCACGGCAGCAGTAGACTACAGCCGTGAATATGTGATATTTTTCACATTAATTTCGTTATGTACGAGTATATTTAACAATATTAAAAGGAAAACTATCACAGCTAAGTAGGTTTTACAAGCTAACGAGTAATAGTCGATCAACTCTCATTTGCTATTGGAATGTATGAGAGAACATGTTTTTCAACTACAATATTAAGTTTGTTCTTGGGATAAATTCATCCAACTACAAAATCCTTCATTATGCAAATCAAATCAAAATCAAATCAAAATATTTTATTTCACATAGACCTACATGGGCACTTATGAAACGTCAGATTCTAGGTGCACGGTTCCAACTGGTCGTTTCCCATGGAGAAGAGCCGGCAAGAAACTCCATGGTTCCTCTTTTAAAAATATGTCTTTTAGAATGTTTTCCAATTACAGTGTTAACAGGTATGGGAGGACAGTGTAGGCCTGTCAACAAGTACCTTATGTTAAACAAATAGACAATTGTCTATAAATTTACAATCCACAGGGCCTACGACGTTCTCACATTTACAAAATATAAAATAATCTAATAAAGTAAAATCAAAAACTAATTAAAAATTGTAGGTATATAATGTCAAATAATGAAAATATTATGTCAGAGCTATGTAAAAGTCCATATCTAATAATAAAAAATAAAAATTAAACACCATTATTTGGGAGCAGTTATTAGAAATTTACATAGTGATGCCGTTTATGAGGTACCAGGGAAGCCACATGTGCAGAAGGAATTATTGCCAAACTTTCTTGTCTTCGACGTAGTCTTTAACCTTATAGTACGCTTTTTTGATAAGGACACGTTTGATGTGGGCTTTGAACTTTCCATCGCTAAGTTCTGTAACCGACTTTGGCAACTTATTATAAAAGCGGATACTGTTTATCAGAAATGATTGGCTTGTTTTAGTTAATCTAAATTTGGGTATAACAATTTAATTTTTACTACGTGTTTTTATATTATGGAAATCGCTTCTTATTTTAAAAAGTGCGTGGTCCAACACGCACTTGGCCGGTTTCTTATTATTAGTATACAACTTTTATCTAAAATATTATTAAATATTATCTTGTTCGAAAATAAATACATTGTACATTAAGTAACCTAAGTTATTATATGAATATTATTATGGTTAGATAAGTAGTAACTATTTCACCGATAAACAGCTGTGCCACGAAATTGAGTTTCTGAAATATTCAGTCTCATCAGACGTAGAGTCAATAAAGTTGAAAAGTACCCAAGTATTCATGTTTTTTTTTTTAACTTAACCTCTAGAAAAACATAAACTATATAAAACCTAATTACAAGTTGGTAGGTACTAAAGACTTGAATTGTCAGATTATCTTTAGATAGAACTGTTACTTTTTGCCTCCCACTTAAGATTGTAATCAATCTAACTTATCTAGGCACCCATTTGATTTGGGTACAAGTAATCTATTAGGTTGAGATAATACGCCAATATGTCCTCCAAGACAATTTCACCTACGCGATCAAATACGTGAGGGACCGGTTTGATCTTCAGCAAATTGGGGACCTACATCCAGACCCAGACTAACTGTCTTGTCCAAAACCAATGTATTAAAGCTGATAAAAAGATCTCAGTACCAAGGATAAATGATTTTTAACATTAATACAACCAAATAAGGTTCAAGTTATCACGGGACATGAAGCACAGTACATCGAGATCTCTCCTGAATAATGTAAAAAATATAAATGCGTAACACTTACGCAAGATTCAAAAGTGATTTTCTCTTAAAGTTTTAATAAAAATTGTAGTTTCCATGTCATTATGAAATTGGTCTTTTCCCAAACATGCAATCGTTATTTGACGATAAATCGCATTAGAATTTTGCAACGTTCATTTGTAACGTTCTTATGCTCTTGCCTGTACAGATAGATATACAAGCTGGTACATAAGTGTGAGCAATTCACCCTAATGAAACAGGATTCGCAGAGTTTTATGTGTTTATTCACGAAAACGTTCCGCTGTCTTTACAGCCCCATAAAAATTACACCGCTGAATCGTTTGATTTTGGTGATAAGATTTTTATTGCGAATATATGGCGATGGCTTTTAATAGAGAAATATAATGTTTTAGATTTTATCGAGTGCTATGAACGTCTATGTAAAATCTTGTAGCTAACACCCTAAGACGATGACTTTAAAATGCTAAAAGGAAAACGGGCATGTCTATTCTGTAAAGATCTCATCGTGAAGACTTGCATGGAGTGAGCTGTCAGTGTCATCCCGGCTAGGTCAATCACTAGCATCAGATGCACTGACCACGCTCACTTCACCCAAGTTCCCGGTGATATGGTTACAGAATAGCGCTACAATTCTTTGTGATAGTAAAAGTAAATTTATCTGCCTAGCCTTTCTCCAACGCCGCATCGGTGGGGCTTATCTGGCAGACAGGTGTGTCACCTACATGGAACGTGATGGCGAAAACCAGGGCCACATATCGTGCGGTGTTCCGCAGGGCTCGGTCGTGGGGCCGCTCCTGTGGAAAATCGGGTACTACGGGGTGCTGAGGGGCGAATTCCAACCGGGCGTAGACCTGACGTGTTACGCGGATGACACGCTGGTCACATCCCGGGAGCATTCGTACAGGGAGGCAGCGTTGCTGGCGACGGCTGCGGTCTCACAGGTGGTGAGCCGCATACGGCACCTAGGCCTGGAGGTGGCCCTCAACAAGTCGGAGGCCATGGTGTTTCATGGTCCCTGACGGGCGCCGCCACCTGGTTCACACATAGTATTCGGGGGGTTTGAGACCTGAGATTGGAACTCGTCGACAGCCGGTGGGATTTCGGCCCCCACTTTCGGCGGCTGGCGCCCAAGTTGTTGGACGCGGCTGGGGCGCTGACGACCGAGCGACGCTTGTAGTCGGCTCTACGTTGGGATCGTGCAATCGATGGCCCTTTACGGGGCCCCGATCTGGGCGGCTGACCTGACTGCCGCTGGCATCTCTGTTCTGCAAAAGCCGCAGAGAGCAAAGGCCATTAGAGTCACACGGCGTGGCATACGCTGGCATAGTGTGGCGCTTGGGAGGTGCCTCACCGTGCCCTCATCTCAGAAGTAGGCAGTGACCTGTCGCTGCCGACCGTAGTGAATTCAATGGTCGACAGCGAGGAGAGAGATCTCGTCCACTCTCCCGATCCGCAGCAGGCGCACCAGGCGCAGGCGTTAGCTTAGACGTTGCGGGGGGATTCAAAAACCTCACTCCGCCCCCCCAACAAGAGGAGGCCCACGGAGGCGGGCCGGCACCAGTCGGGTTGCGGAAAAATCATTTGTTCCCGCGACCCCGACGTAGGTGTGAGTTTGAACACCGGGCCGGCTTCCAGCCTAACCGGATGCAGCCGGTAGGTAGGTAATACGGGCTGGTCCGCAACTCCACGTCAAAGCGCGTATTTCGTGTACGAAACTACTGGGTAAAATGATATCCCTTGGTAAGACTGGTTGTAACTTTTTGAGCATCTGACTACCCGTAACAACTATCAAACATCTAGAAATGACAGCCGGGACCAACGGCTTTACGTGCTCTTCGACACACGCCGGGTCTCGATATGTAATGGATGGTCCATTCACAAACCGTCCAAGCGTAGCTTAACCTTCAATAGACACGCGCGGCTATTATTGTATATCTAGCATGACCGGGTTTTGTCAGAATGACAGGTTTCTTTTATTCATCTGTCATTTTGTGTATTATTCCGTTGACAAGGACGAACGGCTAAGGAAGTCAGAAGCTACGCGTGCTGGACCCCCATTTATGTGATAGTAAGTTATTTGCAGACGTGACGTAGTCAGTTTCATGAGAACAAGCAAAGGCTTCTGTTGGCCTCAGCTCTAACAATGTTTGCGACCTAAAAACAGTTAAATTATCCGCTCTCGAACTTACGTTCATTATTCAAACAACAGCTCTAAGTTTTTAATCCTAAAATTTCTGATATAAGTTTTTTGTCATTGTTTTATTTGTGTCAATGTCTTTTGTATGCTGATATGACGAATAACCATTCCATAGTGAAATTAAGAAGTTCCAACAATTTGTAGACTATTTTCTTGTTTTAATGGAGGCTTTTATTTAGTAACAGTCTCACTAAGTGCCAATTTCACCAATTAAACTGAACGCGATCAGTGCATCTAGACCGCGTTCAAGAGCTGTCAGTGTCAATAATCCACAGAAACTTATGACACTGAGAGCTCTTAATCGTAGTTTATGCCCTGATCGCGTTTAGTTTGGTTGGTGAAATTCGCCCTTTAATCTACATAATATAAATCTCAAAATCACTGACATTTAACGCACAGCCTAAACCGCCTAAACCGGTGGATCTATGTAGCAAGAATCATGACAGCACAAGAGTTCCTTGTAATCGAAAGCACTGAGAAATATTTTCTGAAATGTAAAGGAGTTATATGGGGAATGAAAGTTTGTATGGACGTTCTGATAAACGAGGCAAGAATGACTTTTCCCGAAAGGAAATCCAATGGGGCACACAGCTTGTTGTTGCATGAGCCAGATAAGTGAGCCAGCAAAGTGGGCGAAAACGCGCGTGGACGTTTGAGACTTTTAGGGAGGCAGTCTACTGCCCCCCTAAAAGTCAGTGTGTCTTCTAAGACCCGGCGAAAATTAGGGGGCGTTGAGATGGGATCTAATGATTATATAATATTACACGTTAAAATATAGTTGTGGCAAGAAGTGCAGCCTAATTGCGTAACACATTTTCGTAAACGATTACGACTAATCTGTTTGATTTTGACCGTTCAACAACATTCATTGCGATATTTACATTGTTGAGCAGAATGTTTTATCGAACTTATGAAGCAATGGATTAGCAATGTGTTTCAAAACGATTCAGATTCCGATTGATTATGTATTACGCAATTAGGGTACAGTTTTAGGTTTGCGACAAATGGTAAAGTAAAAAACTAGTGCTATAGAAAGATGAAAAACTCAAAGGGGAGGCTGTGGGCAAAATAAGATTAAGAACAGGGTCTAGAATGGAGACAGTTTATTCGTAACACAAGAAAGGGAGTTTGGTTTAAAATTCTAAGTACTTTTCCTCTTAAAATTCAGGTAAAATCCATATTACTTATGGACTTTAGCCTAGACGCCTAAGTGAGGATTGAGTAAGTTAAAAGGAGTTTGTGTGTGTGTTGTTGTAATAAAATGTTGAGATAAAAGGTTTGCCGGACAGTAAGAAATTTGCAATTTTATATAGATCAAAGGTTGGGAAGAGCATTGGTCGGACAGTAGTAACTTTAAGAATGGCCCTCTGAGCCTCTTCCAGAGGTTTGAGTGTAGTTTTCGCAGCTCCACTCCAACTCTTAATATAGTACGAGATGACTGACTGACACATGGCGAGATACACGGTGCGTATTACATACGTATTGGCAACATGTCTGACTGTTTTGAAAAGGTATATAAGTTTACGAACTCTAGCTGAATGGTGGGTGATATGTGCTTGGAAGTTAAGGTTAAATTATATTTAACCTTCTGAAGAAGCTCGGCAATCAAAATTAATTTTTACTTGCGCTGGCTTCTTGAAAACTCTTATGAAGGATTCATATAAAAATTAATTTATATTCCGAGAACGTAATAATTTAACCATCTTAGGTCGATACATCACAATAAATAACGTGAGTACAAAACAAAAAATAAAAAAACATTGGATAATGTACCTACGCATAACAAAAGAACAAGAAAGCATTATTCTGTCAAATCTCAACAGATAACGCCTAGTGATTTGAAAACCAACATCTGGGAAAGGCTAACAAAAACTCATTAATGTAATCTGTCTTTAACAACTTTAAGATAACGGTCGGCAAAATAAAGCCTTTCTGTTCCTATTCCGTAGCAGGCGTAGTAGACAGTTTTTGTGCCTCCAAATTAAATGTCGCTTTTATCGATTTTAAACCAACAGAAATTATAGACTGATTTATGGTAGCTTTTACATTTTCTTTATCGCAAACTCGCGGTAAACTCAACAATAGAATTATAACGACTTAGTGTAACAGCACGTGGTAAATTACAAACACACAAATGCGAATTTATTGTTTTGTTGTTGTTACATGAATATAAAACAGAGGCTGAATGTGACACGTCTGAAAGCTCCGCGCGAAGAATTAGAAACACTTAACTGGGAGCTAGGAAAGGTTGATTTCATTAAAATTTGACGTCGTTAAAAATTACATTTACCATTTTAAGCGGATTTAAAATATAATCATGTTTTTTTGCAGATTCAGGACGAAACGTGTGACAATTTCTTCGGACCCTAACAATATTAGAATTGGTTATTAATTAAAAACTTTAATTGGAGCAAAAATAGTTTGCATAAAATATATCATTGAACGCAGCGTTTTGTAGCTCCTATCTTACCCTTTGAAACGTAATAATAATTGTGACTTAAAGAGGGTAGGCTTTAGTAGACACTTAAGCTCTGAGATGTTTTTATTTTTCTCTATGTAGGTTAAACGGCACATAACCTACCGGCCATGCCACTCAGAGCTTAACGTCATTGACTTTTTACTACGCCTATGTTCATCACACTCTTTTTGTTTATCAACTCAATATTTTTACGATCAACAAAAAAAGGCCTGAAAAAAGAGTTCGTAATTTAAAAAGGATGTTTCCGTGTCACCCAAGGATTAACCAGGAATCTATGCCTCGGAGGTTCAAGAAGCGAAGTGTGAAAACGAGATAAAATCCGAAACAACACTAGTCAATTATAACAGTATGTGTAAAGATGTGTGAATAAGTGTTATCAACTTATCAATAGACGAAAAATGTTAGGAATAAACAGAAGAGTTTTCTGGAAAGTATACTTAAACTGTTTCAATTGAAAATTAATTTAAATGTTAGTTTTTATTGCTGAAACAATTTAAATAATCATTTGGACCTCATATGTAATATGTACACATATTACATATGAGGTCCAAATGATTAGTCCTAGATATACTGGTATCTAACTGTAGATGTAGGTACACAGTTTTTATACGAAAATATTATATCCAGACCCTCAGCTTGGAAAGCACGATAATTCAATAAAATGCATGAATGTATTGTTCACAAACAGATCACAAACCAAAAATCCACCCCTCGCAGGAGAAAAATTAAACGCATCCATAAATTACGGCCCTACCCCGTTATGATTTATTACACGCGTGTAAGTGATTAAGAACAAGAGAATGATAAAAATGAGGTGAAAATAATATATAATACATTCCAAAGTTGGTGAATACACATGGGTGAAACTAGACGATTCATTCGAGAACGTCGTGGCAATCTCGGCGGACGTGATGTGGCAGGCAAGCTTAACACACTCCACACCCCAACATATTACAGAAAATACTGAATCGAAAACTGATGGCCCCGACGAGTTGATCTAAAGCTTCAGGTTGCTATTACACGATACACTGGACGCAAGGCAAAGGGGACAATAAAAGCATATTCCAGCTAAGATATATACGCCGGGTCCGTCTTCGTACTTTGGTAGAACATTTTGATGAAAATTCTTTCGTTTGTAGATATAACTAGGTACTGCTTAATAATAATAATAAAACATTTACTTCAGGCTACAATGGACCATAGCCTTACCAACTAACATATATAAGTTTGGAACAATTTTTTTTTAAATATATATAGCTTAAAACTATGTTAATAGCACTTCCCTAGCTTGTTCTTGTGCTATCCTGTGGTACTTGTCCGCGGAAGCGACGTAACACCACGTCCTGCGGCCAAAAGTCTTATTCCGTGACGACGGGCAGATAGCAATTCGGTACGCGCTCCACGAACGCCTTGAAGTTGACGTTGCGGTCCGACTCCAGTAACTACACCCTCGGCGTGTTCCTCGTCTTCTGGCGCACATACTCTTTGATGTCTTCCGCCTTAGTAGTGTACTGTAGGCGGGAGATGTACACCGGTGCGTCCGGCTTTGCGGCGCGAAAGCTGACTTCGAGCATCTTTGGAACTTTGCCGCAGCGGTTCTTGTTCGTTTGCGATCGGCGCTTCCTCCTTTGCATCGTCACAAATCCCACGGTAAATGGGTTACGTTTGCACTTTCATACGAGACTGTGGAAAGTACGTTCACAACTAAAGTAGATAATGTTGTGCTACATAATGCACCCCAAGATTAGATATAGCAGATTAATTCACCATCAAAAGGTTTTTCCTTATGAGAAATACAATAGTTAAAAGTTCTTTGGTGTTGACAAAGTTCTACACACTCGGTTTTTCGTGCATTTACCGAGCGTAATAGGAAACTATATACAGATGTTTCATACACACAATTTACAAGCAACGTGTGTCGCATATTTCCAACGCTGTGTTTAACAATACCTAGGCATTATATGTTAGCGCTTGACTACAAAAATTAAATAAGCAAGCTAGCCTATTTAGGAATTCAGACCAAAACCTGAAGCAATCACTTGAACAACGTGCAAGTTCAATTTCTAGTATACAAGACGAAATAAAATCTTAAAGTTAAACAGATTGTACTTGCTCCGAGTGCCGCAAATGCTTGTAACAAGAGCAATCTTTTTCATTGTCGCTGAAAAGTTGCTCGTTATGGCAACTTTACATTTATTAGTGGGACTTAAGTTTCTAAGACTGTACAAACGAATAGCGTCCAACAGTATGAAAACAAATTTGATTATCAAATCACATCTAAATAACTATCTGAAATGAAATTAAATCATGTTTTATTTATGCAATTAGATTGTTTAAGACACTTTTTTTTGTCAATATTGTTATTCTAGAAGGCGCCTGCATTTTATAGCTGATTGATCCCTGCATGTGTCAATCAGCTATAAAATGCATGCGCATGCAAAACGCGGCGGAAGACAAATTTAGAAATATATCTATGGCGCCATGTAGAAATTTAAGAAAAGAATGAAATTTTGTCAAGAAAGTGATTTATATCTATTCGTGGAGTTGAGACAGAAGTGTTACGCTACGCATGCAGAGAAGAAATTCCGAAACAAACTCAGAACTCTCTAAGAGAACTCTCTTTGATAACATACGCAATTTTTACTTTGTGCACACTCGTATCATCGTCAAAGACGTGCTAACGTGCGTGACGTTGGCATGTCTTTTAAAAGTAAATTGAGAAATGTACAAATGTCTTTCAGTGATTAATCACGCAAAACCAAATAAATAAGTTTAATTCCAAATAAGTTTCAGATCCGATATTTAAAAAAAATCCATTAATATACCTATATGATTTCACGTGCGCTTCACAATTTCATATTCGGCTTCGAGTTCAAAGAAGTAATTACAGCAAAAGGCGAACGTGCTGGTTAAGGGGAATAATATTTGTATACTCGGTGATGTTCAGGACTCAGTTATATTATTGCCTCAAGCGGCTCCAACACTCATTATTATTATATTATATCATGTGTATAAATCAGCTTTACATTTTTTACGATACTTCCGGCGAAGGAGTGTAATGCTTCGTGTAATGGCATTGAACTAATTAGTTGGAATCCAGCGAACTGGCTAAAAAGAATAAAACTAACATATGAGAGAGATCAATAAAACAATTCGCTCGGTAAAATTAAACGCTTAAAAGTCAAATCACCTTCATAGTTTCAGTGGCTTACTGAAACAAAACCATGAAGATGATTTTAATTAAAAATAAATCCACTAATTAATTTCATAACTGCTTTGAATCTTGTTAAAAAGCGTCAGAATTCAAGACTTTTAATTAAACAAAGTTGAAATGATTCATTCATCACTCGAGCGCCCGTTATTTAAAAATAATAAGTTCCGCATGGGCCGAATACATAATTGTTTCATTCCGCTGGACTTGTCAAAGGTTGGTAAAATGAAACCACAGATTTTTCCCCTTTTTTTTTTTTTTTTTTTTTTGGGTGGGAAATCATCAAATGACTGCTCCCGCTCTGGGTGGAGCGGGAGGGCGTGTCAGACTTTTACTGACTAAAACCCACCGTGTTCCTTCAGTTGCCTGTGCCAGGGCCACGGTTTTCTCTGTGGAATAACCCGCGACCCTGAGGCGTCGGCCCTATCGGACCCCGTCATTTTGTGCTGACATCTCTTTGAGGCGCGCGTGGAACACAACGCGCCGTCGACCCGGGCCTGGTCCTTACCGGACGGCGAGCTACCCATGGCTCGCCGTCCGCAAGCCCGCGCCTACGGTGGCCGGGAATCTGCTTGCGATTCCCGACGCCCAGGGCGTCTCCTGCGGCGACTAGGGGCGTGAGGGCGCAAGGCTCTCTCTCTCACGCGCTCCGCCTCCTCCTTTGCGAGCATTACTGCTTCGCAGAAGGAGGTGACGGCTTTCCATTCCCTCTCGCTCCGTACCATGGCCTGGACCAGGGCCGGACGCGAGAGATCGCCGCCGCCAATCGCCTCCCTGATGACACTGCGGTGCTCCGCCCAAGCTGGGCATACCTCCACCGTATGCTCCACCGTGTCCTCCGGGCGATCCACACAATGGTGACACCCGGGCGTCTCCTCCCGCCTTATGCGACACAGGAACCTCCCGAAACAGATCTGTTTCATTTTACCAACCTTAATTGAAAGCCAGAGCGAAAATTATGTGAAAAATGTTTACACTAAATTTTTTTTTGCTGTTCCTATTCTAGAAAAAAAACTGTATTTTTATTATATTTTTATTAAGGACCATTAAATACCTTAGTCTTGAATTAAACAAAAATGTATTTAAGCAAATGGTAAGAATTTTAAGCATACTGTTAATGCCTCGCATAATTATGTGTGAAAGTGCATGCACACAAATATGCAAACGACGTTTGTCAGCGTGGAACATTCCAGAAGTCTGCGCAACTGAGGCACGAACTCGACAGGCGCGCCCTCTCTAGTTTTTCACCTTTATCTACGATTTGACAAGAAGAATGTCACCATAGATAAATGATTGGTCTCGCTGCGCTAGCGTAGTTTGAATTAATTTATATATTTTATTGGGGAACAGTAATATTATTTACTTACTTCCATTCATCGCCCCACAACGAGCATCATTGCCTTCTCACATACAAAAATAGAAGAAGCAAAATTTTGTAAATAAACCACAATTGTTGGTTTTACTTAAATCCTTTGAGCAGCACAGATTGGTTTCGATCCTGCCTAGTATTTTTCGTTTAGACATAAAAGCTTTTTTCAGGGGCGGCGACGTTCGCACACAATCCACGAATACAAGGTCATCCCATAAGTAGGAATAAATCAAACTTTGCCGACAGTTCATGGTTTCAGGTTTTTTTCACGTTACGGTCCAATAAATTCGTAATCCCGTGGTTTAGCTAAGTAATAATGTCACTTGTATCGTAAGAATTTTAAACATCAGGATAACACAAAAATATTATTACAGTATTTTGTAACATTTAACTAAGTGTGATTTTAAACCTTATCCGTCTTATTCCAAAACACGATCTAAATTTAGTACGAGGATTATTGCTAGGTTTAAACCAATACTAAATAAAACGTTATTCTAAAATGAAGTTTATCACCAGTTCATGAACTATCTATGGTACTAAAGTTAAACCGCCAAGACCCCTAGTTTAACTATGGATCTAACTTCGGTACTAATTTATTTGAGGTTAGCGTTGATGATTTTTGTGTGTTTATATTTACAAATAGTTAAAAATGGGTATCACTGGGATTGACTTGACGGATTTGGAAGATTTAGATACGCTGGAGATGTCTCGGCGATCTTACAGACATCGTCATCTTGTAAATCCCTTTGAATTGAGTGACGAAGATTTTAGATATAAGTATAGGTTTACAAGACGTTTTGGAGAAAAAATTGTGCATGTTCTACGTGAGGATTTATCCCACGACCCTCGAGGATACCCATTGAGTCCTGAAGTGCAAGTGGTTTGTGCATTATGCAACTGGGCTCGCCATGAAGTATGTACCCTTGGTCAATGCTATCATAACATTGGACAAAATTCAATTCATAAACTAATATTATTGTTTTAATCGTAGATTCAAGATGATACAGCTGATTTAAATGGTGTGCTCAACCAGCTGTCAGCAAAACATGCAAAAAGGTAGCGGAGATTTTTATTAAAATAGTCATTAACTTCAATGACAAAGTGGTGAGGAGCAATCGCCATTATTTCGAAGTCCTCAGGAGAAGGTGATGGTGTTTTTTCGCCAGCGCCTGTCTTTCATTGTTCCCTCCTATGGGTCGATAAGTTGTATTTAGCGGACAACTTCATTCCTTTCCAAGCCAACTTTAACTCGCCATCTGATCTACATTTACCCGTTATTTCAATAAATCTAAAAATAATAAATATATGCTAATTAATATCACGTAAACCATAACGTACTTGTACCCACATCAAATGCAATAAGTACATACTTAATCTGTATTTTCTTCCACTCTTTTATTTTCTGCATGTTTATTGATGTCTTTGTGGACTTATCTTCTATAATATGTGCCGAGTGGGCAATAAGTTGTCGTAATATTTTCTATAATAATAAGAACATCCGGTTTAGGTCGTCAAAATAAGATAAAACAAAGTATTGTTTACCTAATAATAATAAAAATCCATATTTTACTAACTTTTTCTTCAAAACTCCAGTTTTCACCCCTTTTTTTGGTTTTGTTGTTCCATTTTTTATAGTAGCCCACGATTTATCCGAACAACTCACGAACAAATCTCGTATGAGTATATATTTAAATATATAACAATAAATGAATGTAAGAAGTGCATTTATTTATTATGAAGGACGCAGCGTCAACGCTCGTTTCAAATAAAGCGCGCTGTCGCCTACCTAATTCAATCCACTTCACGCTAGAGGTGATATTAAATATGACAACCTGATTATAAAAGCGCGTCAAAATTACAAGTTGTGCTTGGTAAATATTTTTTAACCTAAACAAATAACAATTATTGACTTAATTTTGTATTGATACATAATTATTAAATCATTTCAAATGTTAATATAAAATCAATAGTTAAAGAAACGGAACGTTGCTTCAAATAAAACCTGTGTGAACGAATGAAAGAATGCCATTTTTGGTTTCTTATCTGTGGATATTATTTAAATCATGGACCTTCTTTGGTACTAACTGATCCTCAGAAAGTCTTTGTTTTGTAATAGAAACACATGTTGAACCTGTTAATAACGTTATTACCGTAACAATCCTAGACCTTTTAGTCGTGGTTTAAACCAGTACAAAAGCATTTTTTTGTAATAAGACTGTATGAGGTTATAAACAACTCGTTGGTCTAGTGGCCGCAATCGTTTCTGCTGAGCATGAGGTCCTGGGTTCGATTCCCAGGTCGGGCAAAGTGTTATTGGGTTTTTCTATCTGGAATTTCTCAGTAGCAGCCCGGAGTCTGGATTTGTGCCCGGTTGATCGCAATAGGCTCGCCCCCTATTACATGGGACTTAAACATAACTGGCGAAATGTGGGTGTACATGTACACCTCTGCCCAAACCTTCGGGGAAAACAAGGCGTGATGTTATGTTATGTCTTACTGGAATTTCTCAGTAGCAGCCCGGAGTCTGGATTTGTGCCCGGTTGATGGCAATAGGTTCGCCCCTTATTACATGGGACTGAACCATATCTGGCGAAATGTGGGTGTACTATAGGTACACCTCTGCCCAACCTTTCGGGGAAACAAGGCGTGATGTTATGTTATGTTACGTAGATAACTTGATAAATGGTAGACCTTCCTAAATATTAAAATAACATGCATTAGTTAAGCCAATAGATTGTGAGTGGCCGAGATTTTTAAGGGTCATTTAGCATGTGCTTCTGTTTAGACATGACCCCGTCTCTATCTTCCACATAAAGTCTGACGACAGAGACAAGAATAACGCTTAGAAAAAGTTCGAGCTAAGTTATGTCTATAGATCTCGGGCTTAAAATTTATTTTATTAAATTAGAATGTTTTATAATAGCAATAGTAAAAGTGTAGTAATATATATATAAATATATATGTATAACTGATACGGTATTTTTTATTTCACGAAGCGACGCACGCTTTACTTGCGGTAACCAAGTGTACAAACACGCCATGAACGTGCATGTGAAGACGAGTACACGAGTACATAACAACACTTCCGACTTCGCAATTGTCTCGGACGATACTGAGAGCTCCTGCACTTACACAGACATTCACACTTGGTAACCATAAGTAAAGCGCGCATCGCTTCTTGAGATAAAAATACTGTAGTTAGGTAAATTTCAATGCAATATAAAGAAGGTATATAGGTAGTATAGATAAAAATAGCGACAGCTATTTATATAGACTTTCATAAGGGTTTTCATAAGCGATGATGGCACGAAGTGCAACCAACAAGTTAAAGTTTAGTTTTGTTTTGTTTTGACCCTTCTTCAATAGATACGTGAAAGTTAAAATTTTTTAATTGCAATTTCAATGTTTATACATTTGACATATCTGGTCCTTTGGAAGGCGTACGAGGGGCCGAAGCCAACGCGCAGAGGCCACTTAGATTTTTTTTTAATGGAATGAGGCATCAACCGACGATTATCACTGTTTGCACTGTGCAATTGCACCCATTGACAACTCCCGGTTGGTGTCGGACCAATGCAGGTTAAGGAAAAAAATATATTGAACTATGGGTTTGAGTTGTTAAGATGTACTGGTTACTAAGGACTATGGAAAGACTATGTCCCATGCCTGACCAATGTGGGGGTGACTTGCGCAATGAATAAGGGCCCCCTGAAACGGTCGCTAGCTCAAAGTGTCGTAGCGACAAGGGGGTAACATGTCCTGAGGTGCTTATGAGGAGAAGAGATGTATTCCACAGCGAATGAATGTAGTACGGCAATGTTTATACGTTTATAGATTAACACATAAAACAAATTTAAGTTTTTTTTTTTAACTGTCAATTTATCACTGTCAAACTGGTTTTAACGTTCCTCTATGTGTAAAACATAATAAAATGATAAACAACCCTTATTTACTAAAGGTATAAAACTTTGAAAGGTGTTATACGTATAAACTTCGTATTGTTTTCGTTGGTAAAAGCAATGTATTTTGTCTCAAGTATTCCTTTAATTACACCACTCCTGTTAACAATTCAAACTCAAAGTATTTATTTCAAATAAACCAATTACAGGCACTTTTAAATTGTCAAGGGCTCGGTCAATCAGAAACATAAATCTGGTTTGTCAGCGATGAAAGAAGAACGGGCAATAAACTCCAGGGACACTATTTTACAACAAAAAAAATACATCATTCATGTTGAAATTATACAAGGTACAAATGTAAAAAAGACAACAATTCAGAAATTAAAATAAGCCGTGGCAGCTATAAGATGGCCAGTTCCTACTGACGGCACCCATTCACGAACATAACGCATGGATCAGCATTCAACTCAACCATTTTGAAGGGAACCTAATGATCCAACACACACGCTACAACCAGCGAGACATTTGAGTGAACATGACATTCAAGTCAATGAAAGACGTGCCCAGTAAATGGTAGCTTTATAGTAGGTACGAGTACATAGTGCTGTAAAGGTTTTCTGCAATAGCCGACCTAATGCAGCCTTCACAAGAAGGCTGGTAAGAAATTAACTATGGTTGATTTCGAACTTCTAAGCTTGTTTAGAACGAGCTGTCATACGAAACATTTGATTTAGATACGAAACATTTGATCATTGAATAAATGATAAATGATAAATGATTTTTATTTCTGTAAGTGGGTTTGTACAAACACTTTTACACGTCAAACATTTTTTTTTAAACTAGATGAGGTCGGCGTTTCCTATCTGACTACTCTGAGAAGAAAAGCCGAAACAAACTCAGAGGTCACAGTCTCTTTTAAAGTCCAGACATAATCTTGGTCAGATCATGTTAAGACCATGTGGATTGATGTCTGAAATGGTCTTTTGAGGAAAGAACCACACAGATTGAGTGGACCTGTCCAGTCAGTGCACGCATTTGTCAGTAATCGTACAGCTCAACTCAAAACATAAGGAGCTCAACGATTCGACGAACAATACCAAAGAAAGGACATTGGATAGGCCGCATAATTACTCAAACCGCCAGACCAAGTTACGATTAAAATTAACTGAGATAATAAAATATAAAAAAACAAAAGTAAAAAATAAAATGACCCACATAGTCTTAACATTCACAATAATAACAATAAAATAATACCTAGGTAAGTATTCATGTCATTGTTTATTTTACAGATCATATGAGGACCATGTAGGTAGGTGTCTGAAATGGTCTTTTGAGGAAAGAACCATACAGATTTGAGTGGGCCTGTCCAGTCAGTGCACGCATTTGTCATTAATCATGCAGCTCAACTCAAAACGTAAGGAGCTCAACGATTCGACGAACAATACCAAAGAAAGGACATTTGGGTAGGCCGCTTTAAGTACTCAAACTGCCAGATATAAAAAAACTATGAAATAACTGAGATAGACAAAATATATAGAAATAATACCCACTAAGTCCTCACACGAAATTAAAATAATAATAATATTATACAAAGTAAATATTCATGTCATAATCATGAAATTTCATAGTGTATATAAAATAAAACAAAAAACAAAAAAAACACACTCTGTATGCAAAAATTGGAGCAGGTCAGTCCCAAGCCTTTTTGTCCTCAATATAGTCTTTGACTGTATAAAAAGCTTTCTGGCACAACTTACGTTTGATAAATGATTTGAATTTATTAAGGCTTAGATCTTGAACATGGCTTGGAAGTTTATTATAAAAGCGTATACATTGACATCTGAACGAGCCACCTATTTTCTTGAGCCTTGTTGTAGGTACAACAAATTTGTGTTTGTTCCTAGTATTTATATTATGGATATCACTGTATTTTTTAAACAATTTTATGTTTTTGTGGGCCTATAAAAGATTTTCATAAATATACTGAGAAGGCACAGTCATAACATTAATTTCCTTAAATTTCTCTCTGAGAGAGTGTCTCGGACTTAATTTATAAATTGATCTAACAGCTCTTTTCTGCAAAACAAATATAGTCTGCATGTCGGCGGCATTTCCCCATAAAAGAATACCGTACGACATCACACTATGAAAATAACTAAAGTATACTAAACGGGCTGTCTCTAAATCAGTTAAATTTCGAATTTTTCTAACAGCGTATGCTGCGGAGCTTAGCTTTTTTGACAATTTATCAATATGTGGGCCCCACTGAAGCTTAGCATCCAAAGTTAAGCCCAAGAATACTGTGCTGTCTTCAAGTTTCAATTCTTCGCCCTTTATCAACACATTCGTTTTCACCTGCCTAACGTGAGGTAGCGTAAACTTAATGCATTTAGTCTTCTTTTCATTAAGAAGTAAATTATTAACATTGAACCAGTGAACTATTTTTGAGACCGCGTTATTTACATCGTCAGTAACCAGCTGCTGACGTTTTAGTTTAAACAAAAGTGAAGTATCATCCGCAAACAACACTATATCATGATTATCCTTTATGAGGTAAGGCAAGTCATTAATATAAATAAGAAACAAGAAAGGACCAATAATTGAGCCCTGTGGAACTCCCATTGTTAAGATAGATCCGGGAGATCTTTCTCCATTAACGTCAACGCTCTGAATCCTTTTACTCAAGTATGAAGTAAGAAGATCCAGAGCGGTGTTTCGGATCCCGTAGTGACGGAGTTTCCTGATTAACGTTTCATGAAGAACGCAATCGAATGCCTTGGACAAATCACAAAAGATGCCCAAGGCATCGCATTTATCTTCCCAAGCATTATAAATATGTCCTAAAAGTTCAACACCGGCATCAGTAGTTGAACGACCCCTTGTAAAACCGAATTGTTTGCTATGTAATAATTTGTGTCTGTTAAAAAATCTTTGCAGTTGGTCTAAAATTAATTTCTCAAAAATTTTACTAAATGTAGGTAGTACTGAAATAGGTCTATAATTTGTGGGGTCTGATGTACTACCTGATTTAAACAAAGGTATTATTTTACTTTTTTTCATAAGGTCAGGAAACTCCCCACAGTCAATACAATTATTAAAGATAAGAACTAGAGTAGGTGCTACAATGTCTATAATAGACTTAGCAACTTCTACAGAATTACCCCACAGATCTGCAGTCTTTTTTACATTTAAAGTGTGAAAAACTTTAATTATATCCCTACATGTAATATGTTCAAAATTAAATTCCGAATCGCAAAATTTTACATTTTCCTTTAGCAAAGACTCAGCAACAGAAGGCGATGAGTTAAGGGATTTAGTAGTTGAAACGGGAATATCTGAAAAGAATTTTTCAAAGGCCGCGGCGACTTGTGAGTCTGATTTTATTATGTTGTCATTAATAGACAGGCTGTAGTCAGTACTTCTGTTACTAGACCTTCCCGTTTCACTATTAATAATTTTCCAAGTCGTTTTAATTACGTTACTACTGCTTTTAATCTTCGAACCCAAATAACGTGACTTGGCCATAACACAAACTTTTTTAAACAGTTTTGAATAATTTCAAACATATAAATTAAATTCAGCAGTGTTAACATAAGTCCTTTCAATTTACAGCTCATAAAGCCGTGTTCTACTTTTATGAATACCAATGGTCGCCCAATCACTGAAAGATGCATTACTATTAACCGAGATAGTTTTGGGGATAAAGATCGAATTAAATTGTTTACAGTAAATATTAAAGAACTCATCATATAGATGATTAGGATCAGCATGAACAGGAGAATACAAAAGTGGTAAATTATTTATTAGTTTAAATTTAAAAGCCTCTAAGCGGCTTGTAGTTTTCGGGTTGACAGTGATATCCTTTTTACTTATTTTGTTGTTTTGGTTTAGAATAGTAATCCTTTGTCCGCAATGATCAGAATCCAGTAAATTAATAATTTCTTTGTGGCTTGGTACAATATCTGTATAAATATTATCTAGGCATGTGGCACTAGTAGGGGTAATTCTTGTTGGCTCCAAAAATAGATTTATAAGATTGTAGGACTGAAACAAACTTATTATCTTGCTACAAGGACCTGAGTTTTCCAATAAATTAACATTAAAATCACCGCAAATGATAATGGATTTGTTTGAGTTACAAATCTTGTGTAATACTTCATCCATTACCTTTTCGAAGCAGTCATACAATCCTGAAGGGGGCCTGTACACACTTAATACAATAAACTGCTCCAATTCTATAAAAGCTATTTCAACAGTCCGCTCAACAGATAGGCTCACAATATCCTTACGGTCTTTAAATTTAAGCTGGTTACTTACTAAAATTAATGAGCCCCCATGTATAGCGTTTACTCTGCTGAACAAACTACCAACCTGGTGATTATTAAAATTGAACAATAACTGGTGGTTTTTAAGCCAATGTTCTGTTATACACAGAATATCAATACTATTATAATTCATAAATAATTCTACTTCTAAATCTTTGTTCATAAATCCTTGAATATTTTGATGCACCAGGTTGATACTATTAACTGATTTTAAGCTTTTATTAGATTTATTATTGCAATTCTGTACGTTATTGCCAGAGGTTGCCTCTATTGTCTGAATTTCTAATTTAAATTATTATGATGAACGTCAACATAAGATACCAATGAAAGAACAATAGGTAGATAGTCCATGTGAACACGTATTAAAAACTTAAATAATCAATTCATAACGTGGCTTTTCCTCTACCTACATCCCCGTAGCTAACACACGTTAAGCACTGACGTGCAATTATACAGTACTAAGAGATTGAACCTATAAAATGCAAAGATAGTTTTAAGCGCCTAAGATTCAGGCTGATGTCATAGTGAAAACTGCAAAAATTTAGTTACGTACACAAAGCGTATATTTTGCGAAGAAAATATAATATAAAGAAAAGTGAAGCAGACGGAAGTCGACGCCAGAATTAATTTTGTGTTAAAAAGAGCAAGACGGGTGAGATGGCTAAAGACTTATTCTCAGGTGCCAGAAAACTTCTATGCAGTCGCCTACCCAAATAGGTGCCTACGGGGATTCCAAAGATTTTTCTTGGCGGATTTAAAGCAATTTGCCACCACTTCGGATGGCGACATAGCGATTGGGCACTAATAGTGAGCGCATATCTTCAAGAGGCTGCGCTAGCTTTCCATAAATATATAAATACAGCGATGTATTGAGTTTTACTGCGACCCTCCCGACCCTTGCTCGAGCCAGCCCGCGCCGCTGAGCCTGTAGCTTTAAATTCGTCCCTAATTAATACCAATCCTGATCCAGCTAGTCATTTGCTGCCCTCTTCCAACGACGCCCTAAGCCGAGGTTCGTACCCCACAGGGGGTGCCCTTAGCGTTGTCGCTTAGTTTTAGTTAGTATATAAGTTTAAGTCCTGGCTGGAGGCCTTAATTTATTAGGGAATCCACAGGCAAGTCCGCTTAAGCAGACGACAACCGCATAGGTTGACCTGCGAGATGCCAAACAAACATACAAAGTTTTACTGCGATCTGTGGCCAGCCGAGAGCTGAGTTCCCATGCATATGTCCAAAGCCACAGCAGCATAGGCTAGCGCATAGGAGAGGAGACACAAGATATGTCCTAAGAAGTCGGAAAGGAAAGTGTTATAATTTTAGATAATGATGCTATTTTATCATCTAGCGGTGGACAAGACGACCAGCTAATCGATTAACAAAGCTGCCACGTAATGCAAAGATAGTTTTTATAATCTTCAACAGCTCCTACAATAATTTCGAATGCCAATCAATAATGTAGTTTATGCGCCCTTGTGAAGCATGACCAGCTTTGAGCCAAGCATTTATCAACAAAGACTCCATTTTCGCATGCAATATGCTGCTAACAAGTTCCACCAAGGGAAAACAACCTGTGAACTTGTATTAAAATCGTGGGTCCACAAAATAGATGTATCTATCTATTTTGTTATGGAGCATTGCTCCAAGCGTAGCCGCCGTCGTAAATTGTCCCGTTACCTCACCGTCTATAGGGACGTCCAACAGACTTCCGACTGACAAGATAAATAAATTCAAAAAATACAGCTTTTGCTTTGTATTCATAACAAGGTACAAATGGCACAATTTAGAGTTTCCTCGCATACCTACAACTCGTTACACGGTCCATGTATTCACATTTACATATTTGTATGGTTTGTATCACCTACTTTGTTGTTGTCTTTCATGTCTATTTCAGTTTAATTTCATCATGTATGATTTTTCAGTTTCAAAATGAATTGGTATCCAATATTTGCACTGCATAATATTGGAATCGTGAAATTAACTGTTAGCTATAATCCTGTAGCGCAACATTTAAACAAGCATTAAACTTTTTCGTGTGGATAAGTGTGTATTTCCTGAATACCTTCGTATCTATATAATTCGTAGTCATATCTTTATTTGCATTCTTATTGTGTTTAAAGATCTTATAATGGTATATTTGTATGGTTTGTATCACCTGCTTTCTTGTTGTCTTTCATGTCTACTTCAGTTTAATTTCATCATGTATGATTTTTCAGATTCAAAATGAATTTTTATCCAATATTTGCACTGCATAATATCAACATAATATGATTAGCTACAATCCTTTAGCGCAACATTTAAACAAACATTTAACTTTTTCGTGTGGATAAGTGTATTTCCTGAATACCTTCGTATCTATATAATTCGTAGTCATATCTTTGCATTCTTATAATGTTTAAAGACAACATTTACAATGGTTTAAAACTAAGGTACAATTACGTACAGCAAAAAGTATAATCTGTAGGTACCTTTCTCGTTGTAACTTAGTACCTTAAGCACTTTCCACTTTCTTTGGTCTGCATTGCCTTCGTAATCCACCGAGATCTGTTTTCTATAAAACAGTAGGCAACACTGAACTAATTTTATAGTCCGGTTAAGTAGTCACGACCTCTCAAGGTCAACTACGAGATGCCATACAAAAAAAAAAGAACTAATTTTGCAATAACCATAAATAGTCTAAGCTCCTTTGTCCGATCTGTTCAACGTAATTCGGGTTTCGGTACTTGTACCCAGGAAACAGACTTTTAAATATCGAACATACTTTTTTATGTAGGTAAATACTCGCCTACTTATATTTAATGGCGCAGGATACGCCTTTACGACAAGTGGTCCTCGTATAGTGGTTCAGCAGCTTCATTATAATCAGCATTGTGCCGGAATATAGCAGTTCGTCGACTTAGTACAACTACGGTTCCCTGACATCCATCCACCACGGAACCATCGATGCGACGCTCTGCTAGAGTGACTGTCACCAGCCAATATCACTCTTAACTGACCTTTGCTATGATTTCAGTAACTTCGTAACAGAGCTAGACGTTGTCACTTGTTGCGCCGTCATATTTTCATAATGTGCGGTGAATCGTTTGAAGTGTCTAGGCACTTTGAAGCGTTTAGCAACAGTTTTTGTATTGTTAGAACTATAATTATTGGTCTTTTAACTAACATTTTTCATTTTATTTTTTGCAGCTAGCCTGTAAGCAATAAAAAATGCAGCGTCTAGTCTGACTTCAGTCAGACTTCTCCTATGCTTGTAATACCGTCAGTCACGAAGTCCTTCTATCGATTATTTCCTATCTTATGGTCTCTCGGGGGGTATTGCAATGATTTACCTCTTATATTCAGTGGCGTCAGCCGTCTGTTCGTGCTGGAGACTCTTCGTCGAGTTTGTGTGATCATGCTGCTTTAGTCCCTCAAGGCGGTATATTGTCTCCTCTTTTGTTTTTATTTTTTATTAATCTCATTACCACCGAGCTTCGGACTGTGTATCATCTTCATACTGACGAGTATTGACAACATATCTGTCACTATTGAGGAGCTAAAACGGAGTTTAGGAGTGGTTAAAAACTGGTGTGATCGATTTGGGGTGGCGGTTAACTCTACCAAGTGTAAGGCTATCACAGCAGGGAGCCCCCACAGTATGAGGCAGTTGAATGGCTTAACTTTGCCACCTATAATGTTCGACAACTCAGTCATCCCGTTAAGCTCCGATGTTAAGTATCTTGGTCTACATGTCGACACTTGTCTTCACTGGCGAAAGTAGGTCACGACTGTTAGCAAAAAAGTCACCGGAACGTTGCGATCGATCTATCGGTTGAAAAACCTTCTCCCATTACACAGATAGGCAACGCTTGAACAGTCCCTAATCTATCCCATTATTGATTATAGCGATGTATGTTACTAGGACCTGAATGCAGATCTCCTCAATAAACTTGACCGCCTTCTAAATAATTGCACTCGATTCGTTTTCAATCTTCGTAAGTACGATCATGTGTCTGCATCGGGCGCTTTGATTTTAAAACGGTTACCCATTCGTCAGCGCAGAGTGTTGAAGGTTTTGGCTATATCGTTTTACATACTCGAATAACTCACTTCTCCTTCTTACCTGACTTTCCAGGTTCAATACGTTTAGTAAAAATCTCCCTTCCACCAACAATCGTCTTCTACGATGTCTCACCGCTCTGGTTTCATTCAATTTTTTTTTTATATCTTTTAAAGTGAAGGCACGTGAGCATATTTGTAAGAAGTTGGTAGAAACATCCCAGCGCTGATTTACTGGATTCGTTTTCTCCTCTACGTATCGTTATTTCTCCAAAACTAAAAAGTTATTTTCGTTATATATATGCATGTACTTTTGTATTAGAATTTATTATTTTTCGAGTTATCTATCCCTTGTGTTGCACCTGCTATGTTTTGTCTCTGCATCACCCTAAGGTTGACTGGTAGAGGATGCCTCTGGCAGTAAGTCCACCTTTGTACAGTATTTTTTATTTGTGCATAAAGTATTTAAACAAAAAATTTGTAAATAAACTAGCTTCTTAAGAATTTTCTTGCTCCCCCGACCCACCCAATCGCATCACCTGCTTGCGCTAACACTTCGTTCTTCTAAGGTCCATAGCGTAATGTTAAATAGCCTTAAGCCTTCCTCAAAAATTGGGCTATGAAATGCAAAAAATAATTCTTCAAATCCGACCAGTAGTTCCAGAGATTACCTCCTTTAAATAAACGTAAAACAAACAAAAAATAAACAGCTTTATAATAATTGTAAAGATAAATAATACACTGCCGTTATTCTGTCATGTCGGCATGAACTATTGTCACATAACTCGTGTAGATTGTAGCTAATTAGCAACGTTGCTAGCGGAGCTGGCTGCTAATGAAGTTTGCTACTGGTTTGTCCATCTATTCTGATGTTATGAACGAAATATTTTACGCGTGAAGGAACTGTAATATTATTATTTTTTGTGTTTAAAGAAAATTTATTCTCATGAAAGACTACAGTCTCTTACATGAGAAATACATTATAAGGATGCTTAAAATTAGGATTTTTGTCGTTCGTTATTTCAGTATTTTTTTTGTATAAGCAGGTATATATTATGGTGCATTCAGTAGTACTTGGCGGCTATTGGAGTATTAGCGATAATTTTCAACTACACGTCGAGCAAGTTGTACTTTGAATACATTAAAGGAGCTAACATTTTTATGGTCGATGGTAGCTTATTATAAATATCTGCGATTGCACAGTTAAACATTGTTTTGCCGAGATTCGATCTTGTCTTGGGTAGAACTAAAAAACTCGCTCGGCGTGAACTTCGCTGTGTTTGTTGTTTCAACCGTACAAAGGTTAAGTTAGTATGGATTTTTTATACAGCTTAACACCATTTTGTGTGGCACCGTAGCGTTAAGTAACAGGCAAACAATAGCACTTTCCAAGCATAGGGCTTCGTATTTCATTTTTACAGTTTTTCCTGTAAAAGCAATTCATTTACACTGCGCGCCAACATCAAAGGGTGCACTTCTCACATAAATGCCAATTTATTCTGCGGCTTTGACCTCGTCACAACAGCATTATGTGGGTTTATGATATCAAGCTACACGAACCAAGGTGTATAATATATCCGGCGTATTAAGTATCGTTTATTTATAAACCAATATTTTTTGTTTCAGCTTCCGGGCTTAACTTGTATCTCCGAAGGGCTCGTCGTTGATTAAAAATATGTGCGAATTAATTTTTCTTTTTTTACAAATAGGTATTAAGAATCACATTTGAAATACTATTTACGAAATTATGTTCCGTCATTTATTAACGTACAGTTTTCACCAAAACCTGACTGTATTTCATACTGTATTTACAGGAATTATTGGAAAACCTCACTAACTTAGTGACCATTATTTTAAGAGGGAGATATTCCTAATATTACACATCATAAAATAAAGCTTGACCGGACCGAACGCCTTTAATGCAAACAAGCAAAAAATTAGAGACAATGAATGCTGTAAAATAACATAAACATAACATCACGCCGTAATACAAGCAGGGATAGGCAGAGGTGTACCTACAGTACACACATTTCGCCAGTTATGCTTAAGTCCCATATTATAGGGGGCGAGCCTATTGCCATCAACCGGGCATAAATCCAGACTCTGGGCTGCTACTGAGAAATTCCAGATAGAAAAACCCAATAATACGTTGTCCGACCTGGGAATCGAAACCAGGACCTCACGCTTAGCAGTAGCTTTTGCGACCAATAGACCAACGAGGCATTAAAATAAATCTGTCGGTATTTCCAAAAGGGCAACGGAGAACTACAAAAATATATTGTAATAGCGATCAAGGAAAAAAAGTTTACTCACGTACTGTTGAAAGTTAGTACGTAGCTGTTAAATTGCATGGCTTGTAGGTAGCTACATTGATTAGTGTTTTTGTACAAGAAAAACGAAATGTACTTGTACGAGGTTGTTGCAAAAGAAAATCTAAAGACCCAAACAAATCTATTTGGTACGTACCATGTCGTCACTGTCTCCGTGAAGAGAAAGAACTGAAAATAAAGAGGTCATTGAACTTGGAAAGTTGAAAATCTACAACCAACTACCATCACGCTGCCAGAATAAACAGTAGTTCAAACTAAGTCTTACACTAATATAGTAATGTGTTTTTCCCAGACCAAGAACTACCCATTACATTTTACGACCAATGCCTACGCTCATTTCAAAAAGTTTGCGGTATTACATCTTTTCATTTCATAAAGATTGTTTGAGAGCTGTTAGTGTACTGTCGGAGATGGTTTAGTTGGTTGATGATATTAAAATTTTGTCAACCCTTCGTTCTTGCGTATTTGGTGGGATAAGTGTGTGTACAGGACATTAAGATTTGTATTGCAGAAAAGAAATGATTTTCTCCGTGTACCAAGTATTTGTAATTATTGAATACGTGATAGCTATTATTAGTACCGGTGCTGCTTGTGGTGACTGGTCGTCTTGCTGTCTATGGTTTTGTATTGTTATAGTCATTATTCCTAGTCCTAATTTATCATTAGTGTGTACTTAACAATTAATCCAGTATTCGATTAATTCTTAAGTACACATTAAATTAAATTCATATGTTGACTGTTAATGCTATCCTGCGGCAATTGCTCCCAATAAAATTTTAGTAAGTCCATCAGTTGTTGGGTGGTTGTCACTCCATCCCAGTTCTTTAAAACACGTCTCTGGAGCATGTCTCGTGTCGAGCATGTCGATGGGGTTGAGGTCTGGCGATTGTGCAGGCCAAGGCAATACCAGGATGTTTTCCCTTGCCAAGTACTCCCGTGTGTACAAAGCTGTATGAGAACGCGCATTGTTATGCATCAACGTGAAATCGGAGCCAAGCGTTTGTGCGAATGGACAGCGTTCATGTTACCATTTACAAAAACGAGCTCAGTTCGTCTGTTCTTCATAATACCCGCCCATACCATAACCGTTGTATGGATGCAGTTACTGAACGCACCTGTCTTTCAGTATTTCCAGGAAGACGGTACACTCTTACCCTTCTAGTATCTAGTATCTAGGGCTTTAACCCACTCATCTAAGACTCATCGCAAAATAAAATTGTATCCCATTATTCCCGGGTCCATGTAATGTGTTCCCTACACCATTCATTTCGACGAGCGTGATTCACGTGACGTATCGGTGGGCACCTAATTGGCCGTCGTGCTCGTAGGCCATACCTACTCATGCAGTCGATTTAGCACAGTTTGGCAGCTAACAACAACACCACTTGAATTTTGTAGCCTTAAACTTATCTCTCGGGCGGTTAACATTGGCTGGCGTCTTGCAGTCAGTTGTATGTTTCGATCTTGCCGTGTGGTTATACACCTTCCTCGACCTGAGTGTTGCTTAGCAGGATCTCCCGTGTTAGTGTAACGCTGATGAAGATGGCAAATAACGCTTCTGTTGACACCAAAATACCGAGATACCTGAGATTGACTTCTTCCCGCTGGCAGCATCCCTACAGCTCTTTTCATTTCATCTGCGTTCAAATGACGTCGCTCCATGACGTAAAAAATTTCTCAAAATCCAGTTTTGTTCATAAGTTTTTTCAAATTATTGTTCAATTCATAAAATTGTAATACAGAATACTATATTTTAATAAGCAAAGAAAACGCTATAAAATTCGAACAAATGCATTAGCTTTTGAATTTGTGAAAAAATAAACAAATGATACTCGATTTTTTTTTTCTAACTAAACAGACAGCTGTGCTGCTGGGGAGTTTGTTGCGCCACTTCTTCTTCCCAGCTAAAGCACTAGGAAGTGGTGCAGGGCGGGCGTTTTGGGGGACTGTCTTATGTAATTTTGACGTACGAAAAGTGCTGATTCTCAGCCTAATTTGAATAACTGACTTTTGATTTTTTGATTTTGATTTTAATATTTATGTTATGTTCAGAACCCTGTGATTTGACTACTTATTACAAGCCCGCCGTGTATTTATAAATGGGTTTTATCTCTTTTGTTGACTGTATGACTTTGTCCTACGACATTCGGAAGGTGGCGCCCGCAGCTTTAACGAGGCGGCGCCAAGTACTCGTTTACAGGGTTCCGATGCCTCAAAGATAATAGGAACGCTCCTCCGGACATGAGACACGACCGACATCTCTTGAGCAAAGTCATCTCAAAAGAATTTCTTCACCAGCAATAAAGGGTGACCGACCCTGTTTTCTCTTTATTTTACCAAATAGTTCGGGGACTATTTGTTTTGGATGACACTTATATCCGCTACTAAA
Source organism: Dasypolia templi (assembly GCA_963555695.1). NCBI lineage: Eukaryota > Metazoa > Arthropoda > Insecta > Lepidoptera > Noctuidae > Dasypolia > Dasypolia templi. The sequence goes on along the minus strand of OY743146.1, from coordinate 18,264,766 downwards.
CACAATGGGCGGTCGCAACTAGGATCTTATCATTATCTTTTGTTTCTCTATTTATTATTTTGAGTAATGTTTTGATGAATCACTGCCAATTTAACTGAGCTACTAGTACACTTATATGGCTTTTCGGCCAAGTTATTCCACCGATTTTCTCTCACATTTCCAAAAACACAATACTTCGAGCTCGTTTAAAACTACCTCACTGTTGGCAACGCTACTCTGGCTATATTTCACTCCGAACTTGCATGAAGTACCAAAAAACCGCGTATATTTTCCACAAGCCAAACCAGTTAATGAAAAATGATTAAGGTTTAAAATATTGCTATTAACCCTTCACAACAACACTGAATGGTGCTTACAAATAGATGCAAAAAACAGCAAATCTGTTTCGTCACGACCGTCGATAGTTATTTTTTTCCTATATTTCTGTGAGTACCTAGTTAATTGGTCTGTCTGGAATTAACTTTAACTACAAACAACCCGCATTTTTTCAATTCTGGTGTTGATTCAGTTCAGTTGACCGTAAGTTAAAAAAGCCTCATTTTATTGTCTCTTGAGTACTAAGTAAGGGTCCAAAATATTTCTATTATTATATTATTCCTACCACCCACGGTTTTGCGTTCGCATAGATACTGCAATCGCCCCTCTATGGCCTTTTGAAGTTAAGTACTGCAGTAAAAACGTCTAGTCACGTTCTTGCTCGCTAGATTCACGATTCTATGATAAGATATACAAACACCCACTACAATGCTTTGATCTGCTTTAACATTACTTCAAAGTATTTATTTGATGGGAAAGAACATTTTTTTTTCTTTTATTAGGCAACTAGCACTTCGCCCGCGACTTCGTCCGCGTGGATTTCGAAAAAAAAAGTTGCCAATGTTCATCGGACATAATTTCGGCTTGTAATGGTAAATCAATTTTTAAAATCAGTCCAGTAGTTTCGGAGCCTATTCAATACAAACAAGCATTTTTTTTTTTTTTGGGTATGGCATCTCGTAGTTGACCTTGAGAGGTCGTGACTACTTAACCGGACTATCCTGTGGCTGCCTTAAGCGGACTCAAAGCCTCCAGCCAGGGGCGTAAAACTACTTATATTATTAAGCGAACGCTCGCTAAGGGCACCCCCTGTGGGGTACGGACCTCGGCTTAGGGCGTCGCTGACGGGAGGACAGCAAGATGGGACAGGCTGGATCAAGTTTTGTTGATTATTATTATTCGGGGAATTTAAAGCTACAGGCTCAGCTACGGCGCGGGCTGGCACTTCGTCGAGCAAGGGTCGGGGGGGACAATTACGTCGGGATCTTCGCGAGGAACCTCGGCGGCGAAGTCGGAATGTCGGTCTGTGTTTGTGCACTGTACTGGTGGCCCTACTGCTCTCCTGAATGAGAGTTATGTGGTCATCGGGATCGGTGAGGACATGCTTGGGACGGCGGACATGACTAATGGAGGAGGGAATATAACTAGCGGCTTTCACAACCAGCGGGTTGCGGTGGTTCGCGGCAGTCTCGAAGAAACGCTTTGAAATGCGTTTCATGAACTGACGGATAGTGGGAATCCTGAGGTCTACGTGGAGGATTTCGTTGCGAACGTACCAGGGGGTACCTGTTATCCTACGGAGGAACTTGTTCTGGAGGGTCTGCATTCTATTGAAGCGAACGGGCTTGGCGTGTGCGAAGACTGCACTGGCATAGGTCATGATCGGGCGGATGCACGCTGTGTAGATACGCATTTTGCACTTTAATGACAATTTGCTACGTGCATTGAGGACAAAGTGAAGTCTACCTAGAGCGAAGGCGGCGCGCGAACGAGCCGCCTTAATGTGCTCTGAAAAAGAGAGGTGTTCGTCTAGTAGGACACCCAGGTATTTGGCTCGCTTCTCCCAAGGGATCGGCTTGCCGAACATGGTGATCGGTCGAGGGGGGCAGGGGTTGCGACGCGGTTTTGAGAAAAGAACCGCTTGACTTTTGTCGGGATTGACTTCGATTCTCCATTTCCTAAACCAGGCGCCAAGCTTGTTGACTTGGGTTTGGAGAATGCGAGATATCGAGTCTGGATCGCGGCCGGTGTAGTAAATGGCCGTGTCGTCTGTGAACAGAGCCAGCTGTGCCTTGCTGCACTTGGGCATATCGCTGGTGAATAGCGTGAATGCTAGGGGAGAGATCACAGAGCCCTGAGGGACTCCTGCGCGAATAGGGTGGGGGGAGGATAGCGCTCCTTCGATGCGATAACGGAAGGTGCGATTCGACAAAAAGTCCCGTAAGATGAGCACGAGACGATCTGGCACACCGAGTTGGTACAGCTTATATAATAAGCCGTTGTGCCAGACTTTGCCGAACGCTTTCGCTATATCGAAGAAAACAGCACCGGTCATCAAACCTCGTTGGAAACCGAAGTTGATGTGTTCGACTATACGGTGGACCTGTTGTACGCACGAGTGTTGGGTTCTAAAACCAAACTGTTCGTTGGGGATGAGGCCCTTTGTCTCGGCGTAGTCTCTGAGGCGCTTATAAATAAGCCTCTCATAGATTTTGCCGAGGACATTGAGCAGACTGATGGGGCGGTAACTACTAGGCTCTGACTTTGGCTTGCCGAGCTTCGGGATACTGATGATGGTGGCTTCTTTGAATGCCTGTGGGAAGATTTTGTTGCTCAGAGCACCATTGAAGATGGTGGTCAGTAGCATTATCAGGTGGGCAGGGAAAAGTTGGAATACCCTATTGGTGATTCCATCTGAGCCGGGGGCTTTACGAGCCTTAAGACCTTTGATGAGGTCGTGCACTTCGTCGGGCGTGACTGGGGGCAGTGGATACTCTGGGTCTTCGACGGGAGGGAGGGAGGCTCTATGTTCGACTTCAGCGTCGACCTCAGTGAGGTGAGCTTGGTCTACTGGTTGAGAGCTAGGCGAGCATTGGACTTCTAGACTGTCGGCTAGAAGCTCAGCCTTGTCGACATCATCGAAGGCGATGGTCTTGTCGGGACGGATCAGGGGGGGCATGGAGACTATTTCTCCGGATCTGAGCTTCCTCTGGAGTTGCCAGAAGGCTAGGTGGGTGGGCTCTAGTTCGCTCAACATCTTGTCCCAGCCGGCGGTACGCAGCTCCTCTATGCGTGTTCTTACAGTACGCTGTAAGTAACGCATATGGGCTTTGTTCGCGTCGCAGGGGAAGTTGCTGTAGGCACGGACAGCCGCGTTCTTCTCATTCAACAGTTCGCGTACATCGTCCGGCAACTTCCAGCGACGGTCATCCGTCGCTGGAATTTCCCTTGAACAATCGTTCAGGACTGATTGTACGTGAGCTGTGAATGAGTCGATCGCGGCCGTCGTGTCAGCGATAGAGTCAAAATGATCGGGGATTGGGTCCAAGTGGGGGGACGTGGTGGATTTTAAGCGATCGCGTACTTTCCTCCAGTCCGTTACCACTTTGTTGGGAAGGGGTTGGGTGGAATCGGGCAGACCTATGCGGGGGACCAGTTTCATGACTACTGGACGGTGATCGGAAGCATACAAACAAGCAATCAAATCTTTACTCTTTATAATATTAGTGTAGATCAATGTCTTCGATCGAAAAATACATGTTTGGTATATCAAGATCAGACACATTGATTTTCTTATGTTTTAACAGAACCATATTACAAAATGCTCGAAATTTCCACAAACAATTAGATTGTTTTAACATTAAATTAAATCAAAGTTTACCAAGTTAAGTATTCCAAAGAAATGCTTTGATATTTATAAACGACGTAAAACTTTGCTCACTTTTAATTTAGGATCCTGTGCAGGGACTCAAACTGAAAGCGCAATAAGACTTTTTACACGTTTTTTTTTTAAACTGTTTTAAAAGAAACACATTTATAAATGTAACAGATAGAATAATGTCACAGTATCCAAAACCTTTTATTATTTGTTAATACGTGTTAATATGTGTAACAGAAATAAGCTGTCTTAGGTATAATTGCACGGTACCGCAACAACGCACATAAGACAGGCAGACGCGGCGTTGCTCAAAATAGCCAAAATCCAGTCGGGATTGCGGCTATTTTGGCAACGCCACATTTACCTGTAACACTTACTAACACTTTTTACACTTTAATATCGGTTACAGATATATTTACTGTTACACAATTGTAAGTGTTTTGGGTTAACACATATAGAAGTGTTACATATTTGATTCTGTTATCAATTCAAAATGTAACACTAATAAGTCTGTAACCTAGAAGCTGTGCTCAATGTTCAATGGGAAGTACCATTTTTTTTTACATCAGACAAAGAAAATAAAATAGAAAAATTAAACTCGGTTCCTACGAGACAAAAAAATGCCTAGGTAAAAGAAATAGTATCTACGAAAAATACGATCAATTCCAAGCGTAGTTTCTCAATAACGGGAACAAATCTTTGTCAAGAATTCTTCACCACGTCAGGATTGAAGCATTGCTTAACTTCACTGAATTAAAATCAGTATGGGTTACATTATCCAAACAAACTTAAAAACTAGAAACATAGGTATAAACCACAGACATAAAGAGTAGCAGACCAAACATTAATACCTAGTTATATTTATATAGATGGATGATTCTTTATCCTTTTCTTGCTAGGGGACAAGTCGTAAATAGTTTCTCGCTCTGTCACCTGTTCTCACACTGACTCATACATACATACACAAAATGTGTCTACCCCGCGCCGCCATATTGATAAGCAACATCATCTGCAATAATGAATAAACGAATGCATAGACACGAATTGGAAAAAAAGGAATCATCTTTAAAAAAATATAATTATTCCAAAACAAGTAAAATATACGTATATTAATATTCATTAAATTCATTCTTTTGTTTTTCTTTTACAATAACCACTGTAATGAATGGATGGTTCTATTCGTTAAGACTGTATTGATAAGCAATCTACACTTCTTATACCCAGAGAATATCGATTTTCGTGGATTTTCAGTAAGTATATCGGCGGCAAACGGCCTCAGTTCGGTCCTGTAAAGACAACATTCCCTATGTGCGTGTTATGGCTATGTATTTTTAGAGAATGTTTGGTCTGCTACACTCTTTATATGTCTGTGGTATAAAAAGTAGAAAGTGATCAGCACATTAAGTATTTTTCACAGTAGTATTTAGCCAAGATACGTATAGTTAAAACCCGCATTATCAGGAGAATGCGATTTGTTGTATTATTTTTTTAACGAATGGCAACACTGACTAACTGTCGTTGTGCTGACTGGTCTAAGTTCGTTGTGGTGTGCTGTTGAAGACTTTTACCAATACTATAGTGTACTCTGTGACTTTTACTACAAAAAATCAGTTTTTATATTAATTTATAAGTTATTTTTCTTCAGTTAGAAAACTCAACCTAGAAGTGAGACTGTAGGTGTATTACAGAATATAGTGTTATTTTTATAATTTGGACCGTTTCGCGACATTTCATTCGTCATGTTCATGAACGGGCGCCGTCAGTTGAGGGTGGCCATCTCTTAGCTGCCACGGCTTATTTTAATAATTTATATTTTGGATTGTTTATGTTTATTTGTTTTTGTGTACGGTTTTTGTACATTGTGCTCACATATAGGATCAACTTTAGTGATGTAACTTATATATTTGTAAGAACAGTATTATTTAAATGAGTGTCCATGGAGTTGTTGCCCTTTCTTCTCCATACGTACCTACTACGCTTTGGAATTGGCAACTAGCTTCATATTTCTGACTGACCGACTCCTTGACAATTCAAAAGTGCCTGTAAATGTTTTAATTGAAATAAATGCTTTGAGTTTGAGTTGAGTTTATTCTTTAAAAGATTTAAATTTTTTACGGTTATATCTTAATCTTTTTACCTGTGGACGGGGCTTATGTATTTTTCATAAGTACATAATTATATTCGGTTGTACCTGTGGACATAATTTAGGTACATTTTTTTTTCAATTGTTTATTACTTTTTCGGTGCCACGTAGTTAAACCGAAGTGCAACGAGATAAGTTATGTCCAGACACTCTCGGAGACTCTTAAAGAAGTCAAAAGTGGATTCTCAGTCCGTGAGGTTGCAAAAAAATTAAAATACCGAAGTCTAAAATTTTCAAATATTATCAATACGTAAAGAGGGTTTTTGAAGAGCATGAAGAGATTTACTTACGTGAATTCTTAGAAAAAGCATTGTACATACATATGGCTTTAGATTCCAAACAAGTCCGAGAACTTGCTTACCAGTTTTTGTAGCAAAAAAATAAATAGAAATACTCCTGAAATCAAGCATCAAAACAAAACGGCGCTAAGAGTTTTAACAGAACAAATGTTTTCAATTTCTATGATGATCTCGAAAAAGTATTGATTCCATATACATACGAGTATAATGATGATGAGACCGGAATATAAACAGTGCATAAGCCAAGAACAGTGTTGGAGCCAAAAAAAAAATAAGCAGTTACTAAAAATAACTTCTGGAGAAAGAGGTATCAATAATGATTGCTTGCATTAATGCTGTAGGAAACTCATTACATCCAAAGATTTTTTTTTCCTAGAGTTGTTGGATAGGCAAATCAATCTGGTTGGTCCACAGAGCTGATTTTTAGACCATTTTATCGCTTTTGCCAAACTTAAAAAAGAACGTACAGTTCTATTAAAATAATGGACAAAGCCTCAGGTATTGTTCTTTTAAGTTTACCTCCCCATACCTCTGACGATTTGTAAGCTCTGGATAGATGAGTGTTTGGAACCGTTTAACAAACAATATAATAAGGCCGCTGACAGATGGATGATGAACCACCATGGGAAACCTATTTCAATTAACGATGTTGCAGAGAGCATAGGAGAAGCATACTCTCTTTCATTCACACCAAAAAAATAGTTAAAGTATTTAGAAGTCCCGTCCCGAAGTCTGGATTTGTGCCCGGTTGATGGCAATAGGCTCGCCCCCTATTTGACGGGACTAAGGTACACCTCTACCCAACCCTTCGGGGAAACAAGGCGTGATATTATGTTTATTTTATGATTTAGAAGTTACGGACATTTATGTCCCTTTAACAGGCTACTTATCCATCATTGGAATCTTTATGTACTTTGCCAAAAGTGCCATCGAGAAAGTTATCGCAAAGTGGAAGAAAACCTGGCAAAACTTCTTGAATCTATACTGACACGACCGAGAATATAGCCATCCGAAATGAAGCTGTAATAAGGGCTGAAAAGAAAAGAAGAGAAAACGAAAAGGCCAAAGCAGAAACCTGCGCCAAAGAAGAAACCTGCGCCAAAGAAGAAACCTGCGCCAAAGAAGAAACCTGCGCCAATCGATCTTCTTTCGAGGCCAGGCCCTAGTTCAAGATCGTCAATTATCACTGGTGATGTATGTAGCGTGTAGAAAATATGAAGATACTCGTAAGTAACATATGCTTACCTGTTTATTATGTGAAGGACGGTATCACCAAAAATGTGTATCAAAATGTCACAAGGATAATTTCGAGTCTGATGATAACATAAAAAAAAAAATTAAGCTATGTAACTCAGCAATAATGTGACAGTGTTTTTTTTTTACAGTTGTCTTCAGTAATTCTTTTAACCTTTTGTTTAAACATGTTTAAACTTAGTTTTTAGTAGTTCTCTGTATTTTGTATCATGTAACTGTATTTGTCCCTAATAAATAAATGATGAGTGTTTGTCTAAGGTGTTACAAATTAGGTGATGATTCTGATGATTGTAGGTACAGATTCTGCCCAAGATTTATTTAGCGAATAATGTCGGAATTCCATAAATGTGTATTAGACTGCTAGTTCCTATTTTGTTCAGAGTTTCTGTAGTTTTTTTTAAAAGTTTATTGATATAAATTTAAATATTCATAATATCGTTTACTGATTGTCCAGAGGTACATTTCCGTCCACAAGTACATTTGTGCAGTCCATAGGTGCATTTGCATGTTGTACCTATGGACAATTTTTTTTTTTAACTTCAGTTTTTACAGTTATTTCGATACCCAACGCATTAGAAACTGATTATTTTTAAGAGTTAATTAGTAACGAAGCCGTTGATTAAATTTTTCGTCGAGCAATTAAAGGGTTTATAAAGAAAAACTTTTGTATTTTCTGAAAAACATCCACAGGTAAAGTACACGCCCCCTTATTTTCAGTTGAACATTATCATTTTTTTTAAACATACTTTTGCACGACGACATTAAACGTACTTACAAGTAGGCAGGCATGCACAAAGTCAAGCTCGAGCGCTTGAAAATATTTCCAAACTGACCGCCGATACAAAATCACGATATTACCCGATGGCCATTTCTGAGGTTTTTTCATTGCACGCCTCATTGATGCTTTGTGGGCACGATGATTTATAACTCTAAGTACTTTTACTTATTTCACCAAATAGTTTAGGAACCGAACATCACCATTCTTGCTACCTACTTTTAGTTTTGCTCATTTGTTCACATTGTTTTACGTTACATTTCTTATTACATGTTTTTGTTTATACGGTTTCTCTCGGTCTTCGCAAATCACCTTTTGAAATACGAGCACATTCTTGTTGTTCAAAATAAACATTCTCTATAAACCTCGTTCGTGAACGGCTTCTAATCTGTGAATAAGTTACATTTCCACGCCCTCTGCCAAGTTTCCCGAGCCAGTGGGAACAAATTATTGTCAAGCACAAATTACATACAAAACTCAATGAGAAATCTAACCACTGAACATTTAACTGCAATAAATTTTCTTTAAAGCTCTTTGATCAATGAAAAGTTTCTTCTATTTTTTTTTCTTTAACATATTTATACGTATATAAGAAAAAAGACATCTCTTTGTCAAACATAATTTGAACATGTATTTTCTGTACGTTTCAGAAGTTATAGCCTTCTTCAAAACCTTCATTTTACGATCCGAAAATATTTAAACCGCAGAATAAACATAAATCGGGTTGTTACAATAAACTGTATTGTTATTTAGGTTCTGTAGTTTTTCGGTACAAGGTTTATCAAATGTATAATGTGCTAGTAAGAAAGGAACAATATTCGGGTAACGGAAGGAGTTCAGGCATTTGCTCCGTCCTGATGGAAATGATCTGCAGTTTGTTGCGAAGGAGGGTTCTAGGTACAGTCCACAGGTATACGAATGTAGATTTAATTAAATGAAGGTGTACAACATAGAACTTAAGTAGATACAAACTAATCTTGCGCAGTCAGCTTGGTTGGATAGAAACTTCACAAAATACCCTTTTTAAGAAGAGCTAGTTTACTACTAGTAATGCTCTGAATAATTTACTAATGTTCTTAATAGTTTAAATCCAAAACGGTATGAATTTAATCCACATTCACAACATTGAGCTGATCTCGCTATAAAGCATTTTTTTTTTCAGATCCGGATACGTTAATAGAGCATGGGGAGTCACGATGTTTACCGAGATCGCTAACACTTACTTGAACTTGAACCGCGGCAACCGTTAAATAAATTGTGTCACGTTTTTAAAGCAATCCCGATTTTATCATGGTTGTGAACCGTCAGTTATAAAAGCCCCACGGGATCTGCATCCCACTCAAATGTCCAAAACATTTCTTCATTCTTTTAGTAAACACGTTTTGTCTACGAAGCTGGATAAGAATTTGTTTAATTTTAAACTAGGTATACCTACTGAAAACGTGATCGTAAGCATCTAACCAACTTTTATCGTCATAAAACATGTTACTTTGAAACAAAGCCGAAAAAAAACGTATATCAGACAATTGATGCTTCCCTTATTCAAATTTAAACGAGATGAGCCGTCGAAAGTCTGAATGAAATTCGGCAGAAACTTAGCATCTATCAAAATAAATCACTATTGTGGGAGGAGGGTTCTCTATTCCACATGTATATGAAGACTCTCATTCGCTGCCTCGAGGGACACTACCACTAACGCCAGAACCTTCAACCTACATGATTTTATACGCACCACTTGCACCTTATGGAAATTCTCTCGTTCGACCGACCTACTCTCGTACGTAATATAAAACGGAATATTTTCAGCGTGATTGATGATCAAACTTTGAATACAATATGTCGTTGTTGTACGTCATTTGTAAATATTCAAACGATAAAACGACCAACGGGGTTTTAAAGTATCCATCTACTTTCGTATATTTTTATTATTTAACAGGATATCCAAATAAATTTCACGATCTAACAAAGTTTAACCAATTTCATTTAAAAAATGTTCGTTATCCCTGGTGGCATAGAATTACTTCGTTTAAACTTGTACAGAAAGGGGACGAGTGAAATATGTGGGTCTAAAATTGTTACTTCCCCGAGAGCGGTAACGCACTCATTTCCAACCTTTCCACGATATTCCTTTTTCATCGTCTAGATACAATACGAGTAACCCCACGCCTCGTGTCTACATTGTACCTATTTTATTGTAGACCAGACTTATAATTTATGGTCCAAATATTACGGTCGGCAATTTAATATGTTGTCTAATACGCACTAACATATCAAGAGAAAAGTAGAGAAATACTGGAGGGATATTATTAATTAGTAAGGCAATTAGTAACGTAATTATTGAATGAAAAAACGAAGAAGAAGTTTTCCAAAACGAATAAAAAAGTCATGGATATATCAGTTAGATAAATAAACAAGGTTTCCGATGTTCACGTCTGTTGGCTTCGTAAATATTTTGACGAATAAATATTTCCTCTGTGGCATCCCTCAAAGTTTACACGTCGTCAGTCAAGCGGTTGACATGGTTACGAAAAAAAAACACTTGGCTTTTTCTAGGGATTTTTCTATGATTATTAATAATATTGAAAAGTTTATAAATATTTTATTATTAGCGTAAAATGAGATTTATTTTTACTTCCACCGACCGAAAGAATTATGTAGGTACGTTAAAGCGTTTATCTATATATGCAAATAGAAGAGATAGACCTGAAAGTAAAATTACATGACCCATATTTTTTTTGCTACATCATTACAATAAATGGGCCGACTTAGTACGAATAATATTGGGATTTGTAGGATCTTAAAATTGAATTGAAAAAACTCGTTAACTCTTTCACAAATTGCGTTAACGTGTAACTTAAATATCGAAGTAGCTGTTATTACCAGCTGTCGGCATTATGCATCATTAAAGTGGATACTTACTTAATCTAAATTAGTATCATTATAGTTTACATTTACTTACAATCATGTAAACTAACTAGTGCGGAATATGACTTTTACTACTGTCCACGTTAAGTGGAGTAATATAGTTAGCCTAGTGTGAATAGTTCTGCACCTAACAATTGGCAACATGACTTATGCATGGAGCTTAACATGCTCGTTCTGCAATCTCTAAAAACATTATGTCCCAATCACAATCTAAGCGGGCGGCATTTCAGTTGCAAACCCGCTTCAATAGAAAACAAATAAAGTAATTAATACCTTTGTCATTGCTCATGATCGTTCTAGAGAATACTGCCAAATTAAAAGCACTCTAATAAAGTAAACAAATCCGATCCGAGTACGTCACATTGAAGCATGATTTATGTCAAGTGGCGCCTGTGACGGTGATGGAATTTTTATTAATGCCACATAAATCGAAATATTATAACACCCTTCATTAATTGACAAATAAAATATAATATCATCAGCTCATATTAATGATCGTAGCAGTATCGCATCTCTGAAACCTACGCAGAATTACCAGCACTTAAGCTAAACGATAGCGTTCCGCACGTCACTCGAGAGGGGTAGATTAAAGCTTTAAATGTGATTAGGTTGCATGGAGTATCTTGTTGTATACTGCATAGAGCTAGTTGTGAAAGACTCGTCATTTAATTAGATTTATGACCACGCTGTGGTGTGGAATGTACAGCACTGAAGCGCAGAATTAAACCTCTTTCACTTGTTTTGTAACTTAACATTGAAATTTTCAAGATTCTATAACACATGTAGAATAATTTAAATTATTTTTTATATCAATCTCTTTTACATTTGAAACCGTTGAATCAATGAATAGTTAAAATATATGCGGCACCTAAACGGTACATACAAAGCGAATCCCTTTTTGATCGGCCACGTGGAACAGACTCCGATAAATGGTATACCTTTGGTTCTAACAGCCGGGTGTTATCGAATGATAAAAATATTGGAGACCCATATGTATCATCTCGAACTTTTGTCTTCCGGGTTAAATATAGGATTCCGATATTGACACATCCATTTGTTGGGTACAAATGTATGGCATGGCGACACGTGCCTTATCAAGAACACTTATATGAGCACAATGATAGATTGCTAACCTTAGCAAGGAAAACTTTTGTTTTCTATAGATGGCAACAGATTAACAATGTGTCATATAAGTTTAAATGATTACCTCGACATTTAAACATATTAAAAATACGATCTAGAAAAATTTCAGGGCCCGGAGGCGAGCGCCTCTTTATATGAGTCATTACTTGCTGTTGGCAACAAGCAACTTTTTAAGAAACTAAGCAACAAGAACCGTCATTGCTAAGATAAGATTTATTCTTCATTAGCTGTATATACACACCGAAATTGTAAACGGCGATACACTGTAAGAGCATACCGTAGTCGAAATGTTGTAATTAATTCCATGTTTGTTTTCTCACCGCTCTGTACGCTAAGGGCAAACATTTTTCTCGCAGGTACAAGTAAACACTCGCTGATTGTGGCAGTTGGATAAATAATACGGTTTTGTAAAGGCTACGGTTTACGGAAAGTAACGGTTTTGTTGCGAGTAAAGACGAATGTTTGTACTGATGATGTTTGTACGTAGCCTGCGAGGGCCAGTAAAAATAGATGTTTAGGGATAAATAGTACCTCAATACATTACATTTTTACCTTTAATTACAATATTCGGCAATTCTTTTTTGAGAATAATTTTGAAGGTAGTGAATATGTTAAAATCTTCGTAATTTTAGTCCGAGCATTCATTAATTTCATTTATACTCGCTTTTATCCACTGCTGAATAATTATGCTTCTCTTGTTTTATGGCAGCCATCTTTACCCTGATGTTTTGAATGAATTAATGGCACAGTACCAGATAGATACATATCTCGCTACTTTCGAATTTATTGGCATCGGTTGTAAATGCAAAGTAGTCACTCATCGCGGATGAAATTATTTTCATTTCGATAAAATTTTGTGATTTTCATTTGATAGCGAGGTTTGATTCAGGCTTTGTTTAAAAGCGATGCGAAATTAGATTAACAATAGTATAATTATTAATGCAGCACAATAATAATATAAACCTTTTACAAATTCCCTTTACGAATTGAGGGAGACGTTACAGAAATGAGGCTAAAGAGGACGTTTAAACCAAGAATAAAATTTAAATTTCTGAAAATGAAAACTAAACAGCATGATCCCTTTCCGTCAGCAGAAACTTTTCGTAAAGACAGGGTTGTTTTTCATGCGTAAGTATCTACAAAGATACATATATTTGTACGTGGAATTCTTAATACCCTCGAAGCATCGACTTGTCCGAATCGTGCGAATGATCTAAGCTCGGTTTTGTTTTTAAAATCGAAATGTCGGATTTAAGACGTCAATACGAAAGGTCTTGAAAAAAAAACTATTTGGGGTATCAAAATAAAAAGCTTAGAGAGACGAGATTTTGATTTTTAAAATCTTAACCAATCCAATTTCAACGAAAACACAATGAATAATATCGTCAATAGGGCGTCAGCCCAAATCCAGCATTCGAACGCAGGGGTACGCGGTTTAGCAACCCATCATTTTATTCGTCGACGACAACTAAAACCTATGAAGTGCATTAATATACATACAAATCAAGCCGTACATTAACTTTAAAAAAAAATCTTGTTTTTTAAGTTTTCATACGATTTTCTCAGTTGAGGTTCCAAGTTCAAATCACAATAATGACCAGCGGGTCATTATAAAATTCATTACAATATAAATGCCCGGCTAGGGCCTAGGGCTTTTATGAGTTCCTTTAGGTTAGGTGTCCATGTCAACTACAGGAGACGCCACGTCGGGGGCCAGCGGCGCTAGATGTCGTGCGGTGTTCCACAGGGCTCTTTCGTGCCCTCTCCTGTGGAACATCGGCTACGACTGGGTGCTGAGGGGTGAGCTCCAACCGGGAGTTGACGTGACGTGTTACGCGGATGAGAGGTTGCGGAAAGGGAGAGGGAGCTCTCGTCCACTCTCCCTTTACGCAGCAGGCGCACTTAGCGATTTTCCAGTATTTTCCACCCCATACAAAAAAACAAAAGGTTAGGTGTGCATAACATACAATTTGACGTTAGCGCGCAGCTGTTGTAAAAAGCTAATTAAGTATATAGTACTTTTAATAATTTGAGATACCTAACCTAATTAATTGTATACCTATCATTGTTTTAAACCGACTACTTACCTATTTGAAATATTGCATTCACTTTCTTTAATGAAAATGAAGCTGAAATTGGATCATGATTGAAGAATAAAATGTTGATGTTAGAGTATCATAAAGTATTATTTTTTCATATAATCTGTACCTACTGATTTTATGCACACCGTGACACTGAGGTTCGTGTAATGAACTTCATAAAAACACAGTATCCTATTTTAACTTTTCTCAGCCAAGGAATCTACATCCGTAGCAAAACCAAGTCTGGTTCATCCAGTTCATTGAGTTAGCCGCTCTATTCGAGCACGGTTTGACGGGATTCTAGTTTTACGGTGTATCTCCCATCTCAGTTTAACAAGCCCTTGAGAACAATAATATGAAACTGCACAGACAAACAAACAGTTTCATATTATTGTAATTCCTTGTGTCTCGGTAAAAGTAAGGAAAATTGCCAATGTTCAATTAGTTTTTTCATGAAATTGATAAGGTATCAAATAAAATAATATGCGTAACTACATCATATGTCCATACTTTTTGTGGAACAGAAACAAAAAATGTTAAATTTTTCTTGATTAAAAAACATGACGAAGCTACCTCTAATTTTCACATATTTCCGATGTGTACTTACTTAAAAAGCTAACGATCAATAGCATACAAATTTGTATTATTACAAGGAGATTTTTACAGGCGTTTTTAAAATTTCTTCTATTTTTGGTTTTATTACGACAACAAGATTTTAGCACTGCCGGCGTTCTTAGTTCGCGGAAGAAGTCATATTTTTGTGTCACAAATGTTTTTTTCACTAATATTTCTAAATGAAACATGATGGGAGACGACGACCTATGTGTGCCCTTAATTGTATTTATTGGAGCTTACTTTTTTTGTGAATGTCATCTCGCAGGTGGCTATAA
This sequence comes from Dasypolia templi, assembly GCA_963555695.1. Lineage (NCBI taxonomy): Eukaryota > Metazoa > Arthropoda > Insecta > Lepidoptera > Noctuidae > Dasypolia > Dasypolia templi. The sequence goes on along the minus strand of OY743146.1, from coordinate 18,249,562 downwards.
GGTTGTCGTCTGCTTAAGCGGACTTTTCTGCCCTAATAAATTAAGGCCTCCGTCCAGGATATAAAAAAACCTTAAAACTAAGCGACTACACGCTAAGGGCACCCCCTGTTGGATACAGACCTCGGCGTAGGGCGTCGCTGGAAGAGGGCAGCAAGGGACTAGCTGTCAGGGTTGGTGTTATTTATGGACGAATTTTAAGGTATAGGCTCAGCGGCGCGGGCTGGCTCGAGACAGGGTCAGGGAGGGAGTGAGTTAGGGCGTCGCGGCGGGCCTCGGCGGCGAGGACGGTAGGACGGCGATCGGGTTTTGGGCTTGTGTAGAGTGCTGGTGGCCTTACTGCTCTCCTGGAGGAGGGTAGTGGCGTCGTCGGGGGCGATTAAGGTATGCCTTGGTCGGCGAATACGGCTAATGCGGGAGGGAGTATAGCGGGCGGCCGCTGAAATCAAGGGATTGGGGTGTTTGATGCCACAGTCGAAGAAATGGTTTAAAGTTGGCATTTTAAGGTCGACATGGAGATCTATATTACGGACATAGTTGGGGGCTCCCGTGACTTGTCTGAGAAAACGGTTCTGGAGGGTCTGCATCTTATGGAGTTGACGTGGGTTAGCGTGCGCAAATACAACGCAGGCATAGGTCATGATGGGACGGATGACTGCGGTATAGATGCGCAGTTTGCATTTTAGTGACAGTTTGCTGCGGGCTGTCAGTATGAAATGGAGTCTACTAAGAGCGAAGGAGGCGCAAGGATTGGAGCAAGTCATAGTTCCGCCAACTTTTAATGTCGTACTGAGAAAAACTTTCGTAAAGTTAGTTAAAATTTACGAGTAGAATAAACTACTAATTCAATTATCGAATTGGATTTTATTACCTCGCAGTAGGTGCGAAAAGTAGACCATCCTCCTCACGGACATATGTACCTGTGTCTTGGGCGAGTTTGAATCCCTCGCTGCACACAGGATTCTAGTCTTAACTCCTCTTTACGCTCGGGATGCCCGCGACAAAAGACACTGCTTTTTCCCCTTGGTGCATAATCTACTACAATATAAATGCTTGATATTATTCTGACTATCCGCAAACCCCCCTTCCCCCCCCCCCCCCCGGGGGGGCACAAGTTCTTGTTCCCCCGACCCACGGCGTCACATCGCATCGCCTGTCGCGCTATTACTTCGTTTTCGCTTAGCGTTCTGTCTGAGTTTCTTTTTTCTTTTTACTGAACGTGATGTTAAATAGCCTAGCATAATAATAGAATAGGAAGGCTCTCAAGAATTTGGCTATCAAATGAAAAAATAATAATGGAAATCCGACTGTTAGTTCCAAAGATATACAAACTTACCAACAAACAAATTTAACCTCTCTATAATATTGGTAGGTATAATATTATAACGGAGGGATTAACATCTCTCCTTGGTAAAGGTATAAAGGTTTCTTGTTAAATATAAAATTATAGGTAACAAGAAACCTTTTCCGACCTAAGTATTGCGTCCTATCCCATTTTTTCCTGGATCAAATATCATCTCATTCAACAAAAACTGAGTCTTGACAATGACACATTCTCAGTATAACGAAGTTCGACATCTCTTGCATCGCGTTAGTACATGGTTCTCAACTTCGCATTCCTATTATCGTGACGATAAAAAGTTTCGCTCCCCAGTTTTGCTCCGATTTTTTTGCACTTTTGGAATATCTTGCAAATCGCTTTTTAATATGACGCATGGGAGCGATGGCTTTTGTTTCATCCCTCTATATAAGTAGGTAATATCTACCAAGCAAACAGCCACTGGAGTAATTTTGTTTTTTTTTAATGTAAATATGAAAAGAAATATAAAAAGTTACAATTTGACTGAGGAACAATAACAATATGTAAGAGTAATTTCACCCAAATCATTTGTCACCGTATATCCGAAAATTTTCGGCTATAAATCAAGAACTATCAGACTGCAAAACAGGTAATCCTTTAACAATAAACCCTCTTCAGCCGTCGAGGAGATGACTTAGACCCTTCTGACGGGTCTAAGCCGTACAGCTTTGAACATGGTATCCCATAGTTGTTGAACGAGAAAAATGTACATTATAAAGATGACTTCACCCGAAATCGGACCCTAGTAATAAAAGAGGAATACCATTAAAGAGGGCTTCTATCTCCGTTCAAATCAGAGAACAACGGAAAAATACGGGATAAGCTGAGCTTATCTTTTTGCGCAAAACACAAAAGCCGGGTGAGAAAAATAACAGTGTGAGCATCATAATGTAGCCTAGGATCCTACCTAGGCTACATTATGGTGCTCACACTGTGGTAGGATACGGAAATTGTGCTCTACTATCGCATTGAACGAAATCCACCCTCACATTTAAAATGGTTATTATATTCCATTTATCTGTTCCTGTTACATCCTTAGCTGAAAAACTCTCTAGATTTCTTACGGTTAGGTTATGCTAGTCGCAAAAGCAAGTCGAATAACCTTCACAAAATTTGCTCCGTAACGAAAACCTCCGTGGGCCAATGTCTCTGGTCGTTGAGAGATTACACGGGTAGCAGCCGGAGTAAGCACTTGCCCTAAGGATTTAATTGTTTACATTCCCTGACCTGAAACACAACCCTGATCTTTTGCTTTGTTGGGATTGCTCCGAGTAATATCTCTATCTATGTATTAAAACGACCCTCCTACTACCCGAAAACTGAGCTGTTGCTATGAGAACACAACGACTTGAATAAGAAAAATATTATTTGCCTTTGTTTATATTTAATTTATCTCCCAAATTTTCGAGATGAGTAAGGTAGAAAAATGCTGTATTATATGACCCAAATTCAAAGTTCTGCTATGAATTCTCCAGAAAACTTTTATTCTTCCGATAGTTTTAGTTCTAAGTTTAAATTAGTTCTAGAGTTACACACAAACGAATAAGTCCCCGGACATTCTTATTATGGATAAAGATAAGGTGTAGAGCTTTCCGGGAACTGAGAATATTTCCGTCATCCTTCCTGACGCCGTGTAGCCAATGTAAGCTTGCTGTGGTGCGACTGTGACACTTTTTGAGCTCAAAAGCTGAAACCGCAGAACCCAGATATCTTCTCTTATCTTCATTAAAAATGTGTGCTTCACGAGTGACCTGTCACGACAGTACTGGATCTTCTTATATATAAATACCATAAGATTTCTACTGATAAAACTTAGAGTCACATAACATAACATCACGCCCTGTTTCCCCGAAGGGTTGGGCAGAGATGTACCTATAGTACACCCACATTTCGCCAATTATGTTTTAGTCCCATGTAATAGGGGGCGAGCCTATTGTCATCAACCGGGCACAAATCTAGACTCCGGGCTGCTACTGAGAAATTCCAGATAGAAAAACCCAATAACACGATGCCCGACCTGGGAATCGAACCCAGGACCTCATGCTCAGCAGTAGCGATTGCGAGTCACCTGAATTGGAAATTAAAAACATTTCAAAGATCAATTACGTAACATATCCAAAAATCCCCTCGAACTTAAAAAGTCAGGAGAAGTCCGCGTCAAAAAAGGGCAACATGTAAAAATTTAAATAAGGGTCTCCCGACATCTCTGACAACACCAAGCTGTTTGCAAATCGTTTAACTTTTAGCCACATCGACAAATTAGATTCCATTTTATTATTAATTTGTAATTCCACCCCAAACTGTTAGTCACTTTTATAGTAGAATGGCAGTTTATTTTAGTATGTGCACAAACAGACAAATACGAGATATCTTGTCTTGTAGTAATGATGGAATGCTAAACGACACAAACCGCGGAGAAGATATTTACTTTCGGAAATACTTTCTCGTTATTCGCTATTTTACTCGCGAATCCTTTTCGACTTGGGGTATCGATTTTATCAGGAGCTTACTCTGCTCTGATTTATGGCACTCTGAGCGAAATTGTCGGTCCGAAAATATGGCACGAAAAAGTTCCAGTGGCAATTTTTATTCTTATTTGTAACCTGCACTTTTTTAACCTGTAAAGAAAAACCTATTTGGCCTTTTGGTGCTGTGCCTAATTCGTAGCACCGAACCTACTTACATCTTAACCGAACCTAACTCCAAATTGTCGGCATTAGGAGTACATTCGCTCACAAAATTTGAAGTTGCTTCGTAGTCTGTATCCAAATGTTCAGTAAGTCATAGATAGGCACCAACAAGTAACCCAGTACTCAAGTTGTTTGATAAATGAGTAAACTTGCTTAACGCTAGGTTCAGATCAACAAGACGAATTCTTGGGAATTTAAGACAGTCACCATCAGGTGTTTTAGTTATTGCTTGAGCTAAACATAGCACGTAACATAACATCACGCCTGTAATACCAGAAGGGTTAGGCAGAGGTGTACCTATCGTACACCCACATTTCGCCAGTTATGCTTAGGTCCCATGTAATAGGGGCGAGCCTATTGAGCTAAACATGTACTAAACATATAAACTTACTACATCTTACATACATACTGTGTCTATCACCGTAGTTCGATTAACTTCAATATTTATTCTGTGATAGTTGAAAATACAAATTACAATGAATTCGTTACAAACAATCACTATAATTCCTTTTTATTTCCTTCACGCATTTTCCTTCTTTCATGATCAAACATTAACATTATAACGCAATTGCATTCTAATCTCTGCCTTGTCGCAAGTGCTATTGCTGAGCTCCTGGGTTCGATTTCCAGGTCGAGCCAAGTGTTATTGGGTTTTCTCATCTGGAATTTCTCAGTAGCAGCCCGGAGTCTGGATTTGAGCTCGGTTGATGGCGATAGGCTCACCCCAACATAACTGGCTAAATGTGGTTGTACAATTGCCAACACCTCTGCTTAACCCTTTGGGGAAACAAGGCGTGATGTTATGTTACATTCTAAGCTTTTGCATCAAATCAACAGATTTTGATCAATTTTGTGCAATTTTTGAGAGAAAGGGAAAAATCATTTAAACAAAGTTATTTATTATTTGAACATTCGAATTCAGTTTTTAATGTAGCTGAAAGGAGTTATTCAAATAAATGAAGTATTCGTAGAAAATCACAAAAATTCGCAACAAGTTTGCAAAAAATGACGCGAGACTGCTGTTTGATCATTTTCTTACCAAAAACTGCTTTTGATTTTGAATATAAAAACATATCATCAACATCATTTTATGGTCTACAAGCACGTGACTGGACCACTTTTTCAACTCAAAGAATAGCAGAAAAATAATTTTGAAAAAACCTATCTTTAGAAAAAATATCTTCTACTATCTTTATAAAGATAGGTTTTGTATTTTTTTAGATAGGTAATATATTTTTTGCTTACATCAAGCAAACCGTTTCAATAAATTTGAAAGTCACATTTCAATCTTCATACATTCAGTGAAATTAAAATGTTGTTTTATGATTATACAAAATTTTCATTTGGGAATCAAAGGCAAAATAAACAATATTTTCGAGCGCGCAAAATTGATGAAACTAAAAACAAGTGCTGTGACAGTCACAAATGGTTTAGCGCCAGAAAAAATTATCCTTTTATAGTCAACAGACATAATGTTTCAATTATTTCAAGCTTTAATAAAATTATAGATAAAAATAAAATTTGACAAAATGGGTTTTTATTGTGCACGGAGCCATAACACGCACAATACTATTCTTAACTATTGTTTCATCAAACAAACGTCCTACTACGAGAAGAGAATTGATCACATGTCATACAAAATATCGAATTTCGTCCATTTGCGACGTGGCAACAAACGTTGAAAGTGAACGGTTTCTTTCACGGAATAAACAAAAGAGCGAAGATTATTCAAGTGCCAGTCATCGCGATTGGATGAATGACTCTCGATTCACGCTGCGTCCATAATGCTAAACGGGAAGACAGGTGACGTGCATCGCCATTTTCAATTCATTACACCTACTTCTCAGAATTCATCGTTGTGTGTGTGACGTGAGTATTCTATTTTCTTTTTTTAGAACTCTGTTTGAGATATTGTTTACTTAGAGAATAAATAATATCATTTGTTTAGCAACAGATCGTAAAAATAAAATACAAAAAAAAATTAAATATTTTGAAACATTATCATTCTTTTGTATTTTTTAAATTGTTACGGACCTCCACTGAATGTTCTTATCCGGAAAGTAATTCTGTTGACATATAATCTATTTATTTATTTTACTTTATTGTACACCACAAAATGACATAACAAAAAAAATATGTCATACTAAAAACATACAATGGGCGGCGCTTTCTGCGATCTCTTCCAGGCAACCTTACAATGGACTATCTATCTACGACCATTAACTGCTTTTCTCATTTTACCATTAGATAAAATTAAATCGGTTTGGTTCAGTCATTCGTTCAGCCTAAACACCGACTGAAGACTAATAGCTTAGACCTGCGTGTCACTTAACAGAATCCGTAAAACATTTCGCGCTAATATTTCTGCGTCATGATTCACAAGGCGATCTATTAGGTTTCCATTTATCATGTATGCATTAAGGGGGAATTTATCATAGTAAAATACTGAAAAAAACTGAAGCACAAATCCTACTTGCATTATATTATAATATTGTAAATAATAATTATTAAAAATGTGACAGTCTGTATGATTGTTTTGAAATTTGGCACACAGATAGACCATGACCTGTAGAAGGACATAAACTTTTCATCCTGGATCGAACTGAACTTGTAATTTATCAAAAAGGTTTTGGCGAGGGTGGAAACAAACAAGTACCTACTTACACTTGTATATATACCGGCTGATTTTTTTTACCGTCTCGAAAAAAATATGGTGTGTTGTGTAAGTGGATTAGTGGAACAGAAGCCCGTTGCTAAGCAACGACGGCGTACGCGCCTGTTTTAGCGTTCTGCACAAACACGTACAGAGAAACTTGATGTGTGCGAGTTCACCTACGGGATCACGTCGCGTCGACGAAATGTTATCTAAACAAACAATGATTATCCGTGCGTGGTGACTAGGTAATCTATGGTCTGTTGGCCGTCACTAAACTGACTAGCCCCAATTACGTCATTCGCGAAAGTTGTTGAGCTCCGCGCAAATTAAATAGCGCGGTTTCTACGCGTTCACTAAAATGTCTATATCTCAGAAAGTTCGCATTGTAGCTCTACAAACTGTATGTCATTGAAATTGTTAGGAAATATGCTACCTGAATATAAATGGTGTAGTATAGTTTTACCTTGTAATTTATTGTTAATTCGTAGTTGAAAGTAGGGTGAGCAACTTTTTCCCAATTTTTCGTACAAAAGACGCCATAATTATAAAAATAAAGCGTTTTTTTCCAAAAATTATTATTGTCTGTACTCAAAACTATATCATTTTACAATAATCAATCAAAATAACAGACATCTCCATACATTTTTTTCATGAGATAAGCTTATCAATAGCATGCCTCCGATCGCTACCCCGGACTGCGAACAAAAAAAAAGAGTATGTTTACACATTCATTACGGGAACTCTGTAAGCCAGGTGGTTTAGGTTATTATCTTATTACGTTGTTTGGTACACAAACATAATACAGACAAAGTTTTAGCTGTAACAAAGGTTTAGTTTACGAATAATGAGCAAAAATACAAGCACTTGAATATAAGTGCTAAAAAACACCCTCTTATACTTTGAATCGTAGAGCAATTATTATTGAATTTATTTTAAATATCAATTTACCATCCACATTATGATGATATTTACTAATCGAAAAACATAAGACAATAGCATTTTGCCTAACAAAAACAGTAAGTAAACCAACAATTAAAACAATCAATTTATTGCGAAAAAAGTGTCAGCAGCAACCTAATAGCAACCTTATATTAAAAGTAATAAAGTTCATTGTTAATTTGAAAGACCCAACAACCTAAAAGCAACCTTATTGCAATAGTAATAAAGATCAAAAAGGACCGTACCAAAAAATCAAGATGGCGATTTTTTATATTCCCAGTCTGTCACACCGACTCAATGAGTTAGATCTTTGTTTACAAGAGCACTTCAGAAAAGGGAACATTCCCGAGAAAAAATGTATGGAGATGTTTGACATGTGATGTCATATGCCTATGCCATTCTATTTCCTACACTCTGAGTAAGTTAGAGCAGGAAAGGTATACTCTAGACTGGCAATATTTCCCATTAAATCCGACATGCGTCACGCTGGCTCAATGAGTCGACTGACAGTCATGCGGTTTATGGCGCCATCTCAATGAGCGGGCAGTCCAGGGGAACCAACCAAGGTCGAGGTGACCCGTTAGTTTACATTATTACTTTGTGATTTCGATCATTCCTTCATACGTTTGTGGGCCGTCTAATATGCTGTAGTTTCGTAGAGTTACGTACAATTTTAACTGTTTTCGTAGTAAATTGATAAAATGTTTCTAATTAGTTTTTTATGTCAATCGTATAATACAACATTCTAGGCGTATTTAAAAGATCGAAATGAAATTATTTACAAAAAAAAATTAGTTACCTTTTTAGCGATATCGCAGTAATTGTTCAAAATGTCCACCGTTTCTGTCTAAACATACACTAGCACGTCTTTGCAAATTCTTTGTTAAACTTCGAAGCGTGTCTCTATTACTTTTTAAAACATTAAAAGCGTCTATTATTCGCTGTTTTAAATCATCAACACTTTGAGCTTCTTCGGTATACACTAAACGTTTTAGTTCGGCCCACAAATAAAAGTCTAAGGGTGTTAGGTCTGGTGACCTCGGCGGCCAGTTCACAGGTCCACCGCGACCTATCCACTTATTACCGAATTCACTATCGAGATATGCACGTACAGATCGTTCGTAGTGAGCTGGACATCCGTCGTGCTGGAAGTAGATGTCTCGCAGGTAGAGCACCGGAACGTCATCCAGCAAGGTGTCAATGACGGAACGTATCATTTGTAGATATGTTATTCCCATCAAACGACCTTCTATCCAAACTGGACCAATTATGCGATCGTGAATTATCACTTCCCAAACGTTGACACTGAAGCGAACTTGATGTGCATATTCTTCAATTTTGTGTGGGTTTTGGAAGCTCCACTTCCAGCTTCTGGCATGACTGGGTAGCTGGAATTGCCCATGATCAAGTAATCGCTGATACGTCCGAAATATTAGAGCAGAGCTAGGAATTTGAGGAACAGGGATACCGTTTCTTCGCAACGACTGTAGGTGTTCTTCTTCTGCGTACATTCGCCTAGCACCGTATAAGTTTTCACCAGACAGGATATAAAATCGCACCATTGCTTTATACTCTACATTAGAATATTCGTACGTCATGTTCTATCACTCAGGTGATGCACACGCGGTAACGTAAACAATGCGCCGTCACACCGTGACTAATCGCAGGCAGATGACTAAAGAGAAAGAGAATTATAATAATTAAGTTGAGAGAGCGCGGGGTGCGGGCGGGCACTCGTGCGCTTGCGAAAGGATATTATTATCAAAAAGGCCGACGGCACGTGCGGCGAGTATACCTACCTATCGGCCGGCTTCAAGATATAGGATCGCGCTAGGATTTCATTGATAAATTCCGCGCATTTAGTAGGGTGCGTATGATTTGAATTTCGATATTTTTTCATACCTTGAAACGAAATGCAACCTTCCATTCAAGATAAATATCTTCTCAAAATAAATGGTACAAAGCAAATAGATTGACGCTTCGGTTACACTTACGACATTCTTCTATAAGTTTTTTCTATACTATAGACACGCACACACACTCACTTTGTCTGTAGTTGATAGAAGTTCACAATTTAAACTAACTTAACATATTAGGGCATGCTAGCTTAGTCGTAACCGTGCTTGGGTAGGAGCGATTATGGCAAGCCTTGAGTTCGAATCTCACCCGCACCTGCGGATTACCTACGCTTGATGTTATTACAAATAATATACATTTGTAGTATTTATACGTTATTAATTATACCTAAAATGATCAATTTTTGTTTGTTTTAATAATATTACATAAGTGGTTCGATTATCATTCGATACTTGTCTCGTTCATCTTGTTTACTTAGCTATTAAAAGTTTGTAGGTAGACCACATAAAATGTATTAAATTATTTTGATTTCTGTGAGGTAGATGCAATTCGTTACGACTATTCTCCTAATTGAACGTTGTTGGTTAGTGACGAAGGTATAAATAAATCAATTCATTAGTGGTATTGAGGTTATAATTTTCAAAATGCAGTGTAATATAAATATTGAAGCGTTGGCAATATTATTGCGCTGCGTAAAAATGGACGTAAATGATGTGATAACTAACACAAATGGACTAAGTATGAGTGTTATCACTTAAATATTTCATATTTTACACCAAAAAAAATATTATAATATTTTTTTTTTTTAAATTAAACATTTGTTTTGATAAATATTTACTTTCTCAAATTATTGAATGATAAGTAAAGTGTTTTAAACAAAATGTTATTTTTAGTTTTTTTCTCAATTATTATAGTTTATAGTATTTTAACAAGACTTCACATTGAATACGAAACAAATGGTTTCATCCCAACCGGATATTTTGCTGAATTTTGCAACATGTCATTAAAAACTGTTCGCCGTGTACTCCACGCTATTAAGGTTGCATCAACGAAGCCCAGCAAACAATAACGTAAAAAACAGTAACGTTAACGGAACGTAAGCGTTAACGTAAGTTTCGGAATTGTTAATCGTGTATTTTGCGCTATATCCGTGGTTATTTAGTTATAAAAAATTAAGGTTTAGTTTCAATCTTCTTTTCTTAAAGAAAATGAATACTTAAGTTATCCTCAATATGTAATCTATATTCACTAAAGGCAAACGAAATGTGAAATACTTAATGTAAACAAACTGCCCTACATAACCACTTGTTAAAATCACTTATTTTGGAAATTGATGTTCGAAACTTAATTTTTGTTGTGAAATAAATCTAATCTAAAGATTATCAAATTTTTTGAACATTTCACATGTCAAAATAAAACAAATTGCTTTTATGTTCCTTGATATAGTATTGCACATCCTATTTGGCTCTAGAAGTTAATATTTATTTATTTATTAAAATCTCCCTTAGAACTATCATTACAGGTGATACCTAATGCGATAGCGAGGTCTTAAAATTATCCTACAATATCAATTTAAAAACTGTGAAAAACTTAAAAATACTAGTTTTTAATTAATTTACTAATTTACACTATAACATAAAACAAACAATAGTATTTTTGCGAATTCACTCAAATGGCTTGTAAATACATCGATTTTCCCGTGAAGATCGTTAATCACCCGAATTGCACGGGTCAATGTTGCTTTGGCGAGAAGGTTGGTCCTGGCAGCCGGTACAGCCAGCAGCGGCGATTATATAAATAATCGTATCGGTTTGTTATCCATATGTAAAATATTATAACAAATAAATATGTTTTTATTTTTGTTACGCTTTTTTATTCTAAATCGAATACTTATCTAATCCATTATTGCAATAACAAAAATTATAAAAAGCAGCTTTTTTTTAATATTTTGGTTATTACAAACCCAAATAAAAAATTGGCAATAAAACTGCGCTGTACCTTATGAGATCCGAACCTTTTTTTTTTTTTGTTGCGGGTGGAAAATCCTTATGGATGTCCTCCGCCCTGGGGCGGGCGGTGGGGTCTGTCAGACTCTTACTGACTAAAAACCACCCCGGTGTTCCATCTCATACCGACGTCGGGGTCGCGGGAACATAAGATTTTTCCGCAACCCCGACTGGTGCCGGCCCGCGTCGGCGGGCCTCCTCGTGTTGGGGGGGGAGTGAGGTGTTGGACTCCCACCGCAACGTCAAAGAGGGGCGCGCGTGGAACACTACGCGCCGCCACCTCCCCCCCGGTGGACGTCCCCGAGTCCGCCGACCCTGGACCCATTTAGAGGGGCTAGAAGAGGGCGTTGTCCGCCCTCCGCCTACGACCAACCCCTTGCCCCTTGCAACGGATCTGATGAATGGCCCCGTCGCCTACCAGTTTTCGGCCGCAGAGGATAGGGAGAGCGGCCAACGATATACCGACACCCCTTTTCCTCTGCGGCCCCACCGCGTCCGCCATCATACGGTGGCGACCCCGTTAAGGCCGCGGAAGGTAGGGAGAGCGGCGCATCGCAATACCAGCACTCCTCTCCCGCCGCGGCCCCACCACAGTTGCGATGTCGCCCAACAACACCGCAACCTTGGCCGCTACGTCGTCGGCTTGTCAGCAAAAGCCCTGACAAGCGGCCCCTCCTCGGGTTCCTCTTAGCTTCACCGTGGGGCCCAAACCAAGGTTACTGAGCCCTCCCGCCTCGTCAATGCGGGAACCCATTGGGGGGGATGAGATTCTAACCTAAGTCGACTGTTTCTCAGTCCAACGCTTGGCGCCTACTGCTACTAGCTTATATTGCATTAACTCGAATTTTAGCAATGCCATAAACTGGCCAGGTCACGCGCATGATGCGTGTCTAACAAAAGTGACGGAAATATATTTTTGTTTCGTGTAGTGCGATGCGAGTGCTCGACTTTACGTCAGTGTGTGCCGTGCAAAACAGCAATCTTTGTGGTGTGTGTCGTTTAAACACATACAGTCGTACATCAAAACGACTCTTAACGTACCATGCACTTTTGAACGCTTACTGTACATTGGATATCATTCCGTAATTTATTTAATAATTTCTAGAAGAGCTGCTATTAAATCCAGCCATCTCTTTTTGTAACAGCAGTATTACGAACTTTACTGTATTTCAAAGATTTTGTCTAATCGACGTTTGATTGTAATTTATGACTGTTTTTCCCCAGTTGTTGGTTTTCATTGCGTTATTTATTACCACAAGTAAGTGAACACTAGTCATGTTGTTACACACTTTTTTAACTTTATTAAATCGTTTTATTTGCACCATTTTCTGTGGTTGTAAACAAGCCTATTTTTAGATCACTGGTTAAAATAAGTCCACAGACGATATTATTACGGATTATTCGTTTACGGGAAGTAGTTAAACTACAGTACAATTACAAAAAAAAACAATAAATGGTAGTCCAACCTTTCAACAAGCTATTTTTAGTTAAGTTTATTTTTATACATTTTTTCAAACTAGTTTTAATGATCTCTTTTTAGTTTTTTTTTCCTTTAGGCTTCACACGGTTTGAGCAATTATTATTTTTAGTTTACTTAGTTTTAATTATTTCTGTGTTTTCTTTTTAAATTAGGTTTAGGATGGTAAAACATGATGATAGAAAAGTAAAACATGGTGATACCGCTGTGATATACAATTATTACGTGAATGTAAATTATCTGCATTTCAACCCTTTTTTGCAAATACATAATTTTGAATTTGAAGTTACATTCTTTTAGGGATTCATGACGAGCGTCTGCAGCTTGGCACTGATAAAACACAACTGAGCCATACCTAACCGTTGTCACGTCCGATTTTTTGCCGTGTCATGTATATACAAGCTCAAACGTTTTTTATACGGCGCGGTTTATACGTCGCACCGTAGCGAAACCATGCCGTGTATTCGCCCGGGGCTTACGCCCTTACGGCCTGAGGCGCGAGCGGGCGTAAGGTGTGTTCGGGTACAAGCTTCCATCGTGATCCATTCAACACTGACGACGTGCCTACACACGTCCAATAAACGGTAGTCTTTTACGGCAAGAAAAACGTGTTTGAACAAAGGGCCATACAGTGTAAAAAATATATTTCTACATTAATGTAACCAGCTGAATAAAATAATAAAGAAAATACATACAATGTTTTTTTTTCAGTTGGTAATATTTATGTAGATATGTATTTATTAAAAATCAACCAAAACTTATTACAAATCAGTATTGTTCAATAATACTCCGGTATTAATTGATATTTTACAAAATACTGAAAAGAAGAAGTATCTGAGAGGTTAAGCACAAAAATGGGAATGACTTACAGCGGACAACGGTGGCCCATCCCTAGAAAAAAAAAACAAATAAGTACAGTAGTGGTAATCCTCTCAACCAAAAGTAAAAAAAGTGTAAAGGTAAAGTGGAGCCAGTTGTGTGCATGACTGTGTTATATTACTAATCTCTTCGGACGAGGCGCTAGCTTCAGGTACAGGTACAGTTTGTATATTAATCATTATTACTGCGTAAATAACAACTAATACCTAATTAATTAATTAAATACAATATACCTTATTAATAAATAACAAAATTAAAATGATATCCTAACTTAACTAATACTTTTCACAATTTAAAAAATTGCGCCAAAAAATTCATCCGGATCGCTGTCGAATGGTAATGTACCCAAGAGACTGGCGGGAATGCTACAAATGCAATAATCCATTAATGCAATCATTACTTGATTATTTGACACGAACTTTGCATTTCACTCTTGTCATATTTGTCTAAATAGTAAATAAGGAATTTCTTCTAAGAAGAAAAAACAAGGAGGTTTGCTGCCCACAGATTGCCGCAAGGATGACGAAAATTATCCCACGAACATGCCACCGGAATAAAAAGTAGCCTTTGTTGGGATGCCATCAATGTTTTTGCCAAATTTAAGCGGTAAAGGGGTGAAAAGGTAACATACAGACAGAGTTACTTTCGAATCTATAATATAGTATTATATTAGTATGGATTGGTTTGGATACAGATTATGTCAACCCTCTTGAAACCTAAGTACCCATAATGCCAATCTTTGACCTAGTGTACGCCTATGTGAATCTATCCATCCATTACTCAGAATAAAAACAGTTCTTTTGAATATGTGACGCAAATCGTGCCGTTAGCATAAGTGGGAGCTAGTAATATTATTATTATCTTTACATTTCCTGCTATTTTACGGACATAAGAGAAACCTCTTGATCCATTGGCAAGGAAAATTGCGAACCTTTCAAAGGGCATACTACGAACTAGCAATAGGTTTAAATTATAAAAAAACTATGCTATGTTATAACAGCCACACGGGTCGTCGCTTGCCGCGGTTGGTCCATGGGTGATCATCTTTACATATCAAAACCATTCCGTGCCTCGGAAAGTACGTTAAGCCGTTGGTCCCAGCTGCCATTCATGGATCTTCGGCAGTCGTTACGGTCGTCAGAAGCCCGAAAGTCTGACACCCAGTTTTACAAAGCGGTATCGTATTACCCATTAACTGGGTTGTGGAGGTAGATAGGGTAGATAGGCAGTTGCTTAATGTAAAATACTGGTATTCAGCTGCATCCGGTGAGATTGGAAGCCGACCACAACAAAGTTGAGGAAAAGCCTGTCAGATGACGATGATTGCTTAAAATTGTATATCTTGCGGAGGCAAAAATGTCTCTTACTGCAAAGTGAAATCCCTTATTATCGACATGGCAAAGCTAGTCACAATATAAAAGTTAACTTTCTTACAAATAACACTTAATTTCATATCATACAAAGACAGCAGGCATATAAGTCTCGAGAGAAAACTAACAACCCAAGTTGCACTGGGCCTCTAAACAGCTACTGATCCTAATATGTGTAGAAACATCCCCAGGTGGTTAAATAGAAAGCTTGTCTGCTGCAATACCTATTAAGTCCACTTAGCTGTTTGTGTGCAGACTAACCCCTTTACTTATTAACGTTGCTTAAAGTAACAGTCGCCAATTATAAGTTGACTTTAAGCAACGTATATAAACCCTTCAATGCCCGGGGTTACACGAAACTAGTTTTTGAAACAAGAGTAGCAGGCTAGTAATATCCTGGCTTATTATTTTGTCTTGACGCTCGGCACATGCTAGAGCCGTTTACACGATGTTAGGAAACGATAGGCTTTGTCCATAGATTAAAATGATCTGATTGGATATTAGATTCGCCGTCCACACGAGGCAGTTCACAAGCTAGGATAGTAAAATCAGTGGTGGGGAGCGCTACTATGAATGAATGAATGAATGAAATGCATCGACCCCAGCATGGTTTGACTAGACTCGATGAACGAATGAAACACAAGGTTTGCACTAGCCCTTGAAGCCTCATGTTTGATGGTGCAACAATGACCATTGCATATCAAGCAGTAGACCGGGGAGCGCTGTAATGGTAGGGAATGCCCGTGGGATAGGGAAGGATTTATGAACCGACCGTATGTGCATGCTAGAGTGGGCGTTGGACTAGTGGAGAGATCTTTTAATGATTTAATGTTCAGGTCGAGCTTCACCGGTGAATCTTTTGGCGGGGTAAAACTGCTTTCTCGGCTCTTTTTTATACCATTGATCTGCTTTGTTCAATGTAGCTGTTTTCACTGTCTTCGTCTGAGGTCTCACTACTATAGCTGTGTCCGGTTGTTTGTATATCTCGCTAGTAGCGTTCTTGGTCTTATTGAGCGCTTCTAGCTTAAAAATTGAACCACGTCGTATTAAACTATCACACTGGCATACTATCTTTCTCACTAGTTTACTAGTCTAAAAATGAGGATAGTTCTGCATACACATTTCTAGTGTGACTAGCTTGCTAGATGGGTTGTGCTATTATGTAAGCTTGGTAGCACAACCTTGTTATCCTAGCTTGAATAACTAGCCTCGCGAAACCCCGAGGCATTAGTCAAGCCATGTGATACACTCTATAAAAATAATTAAAACAGTGGTTCGCGCCACAGTCACTACTAAAACCTTTTTTGGGCGCAAAACAAAAGTTCTGTCTATGATTAACAAAGTGTTTCGTTACTAGTGTGCTCTAAATGTTAAACATAATTCGAAAATAGTTGTAGCACTAAGCAAGATTATTAGTGAGAAACATATTTCAGTACATAATATTCCAAAACATTATTCGACATGAATACTACGAAACATGACGTGTTACTTCAGCTGGCTTAGAAGCTCAGATAATGAGGGAGCGGTATTTGCGGGTTGTACTGTCTGGAATGCAAAGTATGCAATGTCATGCGTTGTTTTCTACTTGTGAAAAATACAACCTGTTACCATGTATATGATTTTGAACCTCCCCCCCCCCCCCGTGTTGAATTGTTTTGTCTAGAATCTTGTGCTGAATTCATGGTTGCAGTTTACGCGTCGGTGTCCCCGCCACCGCTCATTTATTAAACTATTTTGTACGATTTAGGTTCATCTAATAAATTTTATGTTTAAAAAGAAGTCCACCCCTCTTACTTTTTTGCCAATTAATAAATAACATTAAAATACAACATTCTACCTGAGCAACAAAAACATTAATACACGTATTTCCTAAAGAGCAAACGAAGCAATAAATTGCCCCTCTTAATCCCTTTTGACATACACTTATCGCACCTAGGCTTGATCAGAGCTGACACTAATGAAGGAAACCTTCACCCACACATACAAAACTAGATGCGTATAAATATCAACCTATGAGAAATATCGATAGGATTATATCCATAATTAACTTAGCAATGAATAAAGACATAAAACAACAAAAACTAGTTACAAACCACAGCAAGTGATTATGAGAGCACATAAAATATAATTAAAACAATTACTTCTACACCCCGCCTTTTCTGTGTGTCCTTTTAGAGCCATAACCATAAAAACAATAATTTTGATTCTGCTCATAACGGCCACTCTAAAACAAAATTGCTCTGATAAGTAGAATAAAATAAGCGAGCCTTAACTTCGAAGATTATGACCTGATGGCCGTAGTATTATTTCACGTAGCCGCTGAATCCACATCATATTTTTCCACATAGTTGCTCATAAAGTGGCTATTATTATACCGCTTTTAGGTTCATAATGCAGTGTATTAAACACGCGTGCTTTTTACTTTACATTACTCGTGTTTCATATTTGACTTTTTTTTTCTTTTATAGTGCGTAAAGAGTTTTTTATGCCTAAATTCTCCGACATATACCCAAGAAAATGAAAACAACGAAATTATTAATAATACCAATACCATAACACAAACTGTAAAAATGCCAACAAAAACTGTTCGGTATCATTTTGATAATTGTACTTTCACTAATTGTTCCAATAATTAAAGATATTAACAATACGAGTTTGTTTTTTTCCTCGCAAGTGTGTTGAAAAACGTCGTGTGACACGCGTGATTGATCATTACCCACTCGGCTCCCTTATTTAACCTCCTCGGGGATAATGACCAAAAGAACACACTTGTATCACAATGTACTTTACTTATAGGTATTCCGACTCGAGTCGAGTGAAAATTGACCCCACATAGCAGGGAAAGGGTTCGATGGCTGATGATTAGATTCCGGGAGCCAACCGATATAATTATATAGTTGGACGTGGAACAGAACTAGTGTTGGTTAAAAAGAGCGTTGTAGTTTTCTTGGTATTAAAATGGTAGCTTAATTGAAAAGTTCTTGTGATCTTTTATCTGAGTAAGTATACTTTGTTTAAAAACTGAGAATAGCATTTTTTATTTTGCAACAAGTGATAGTAAAGTTTTTGTACTGCGTTCTTTGAGCAACTAAATATTCCTGTAATAAAAAAATAAGTAGATAAGGACCTTTCCTTACCTATATTGCCCGGTAGAATTGGGAGTTATTCCTGATCGAGTTTATATTAAGGCGGTGCCCAAACGTAGGAAACCGTAAAACGCTCAGGTTTTTGTCGCACAGTTACGCATATTGGTACACATTGTAAGCCAGAAAAAAAATAGTGTATTGTCAAATATTTAAAGAAAAGACTATTCAAAAATATTTATACAAATAAAATAGTATACGAAAATCGTAAATCGAAGCACAAAAAAATATTCTCGTCGCACAATTCTCAAGTTTTTGAGCGCAAACTATTATATTTTATGCAATTTTAATAAAAGGAATTCAATCAACCTTAAAATTATTCCACTGAGTCGTTCATTTATTTTTTTATTTTATTAAAACTGCAAAATTTGATGGTCATTCGATTCAAATAACATCAAAGAAATCTGTATTGAACCTTATTTGTTGCCGTGATGCGCAAAAGTCAATTCCCTCAAATTTCCTTCTTACAGCGCCATAAATAACGTGAAAGTTAGACTGCTTTTTCATATTTCATAGTCAAAACAACTTTTATGTACATGAACCCTTGTCCACTACTATAATTTGTACAGCTAACGGGCTGCAAACTACCGTTTGTCACAAAAACACGAAAAGCGTTTTTAGTCCAAACTGACAATTTGCTATTGTCAGTTTATGTGGTAAAATCCCAGTAAGTTCCCAAATGCGGTGCTGAACGAATTGGAAATAGAATTCTAGAAGTTTCCAGATTCCAAGTACTACGAGACGAAGTGGAAACTCAGTTCGATGCATTCGAAATCGTCCAATCAAGTTCGGCTTATGGTGCGAGTTGAATACGGGCGTCCAAGTCTGAACGCAGACTTATGCAGGAACTAGAAACACTTTTATTACTCCGACTTTTTATTATCCTACATTTCAATAGATTGATGTCAGATTACGTGTGATTAGTAATGTGAAAAGGGGACGCAAGGATCTTCTAAGTTTTTATTACACCTGACATTTTTTTCCACTTTACCTATGTCATATCGTTTGAGCGTAATATGAAGATAGTATTATGCCAATCTCGTACGAGCAAACAAGAACATGTATTTTTTTAACCTCTGTTTTATTATAAAAAGAAAGAAAGAAAGAAAAAACGTTTATTTGCGGTAAACTTGACGCAAAAAAGACAACAACACTCCAAAAAGAAAAGGTTATGGGAAACATGCGTCACATTCACGCAAAACGGCTATCGCTCAGCATAAAGCTGCGACCTATGCAAGACAGAGCCCCAGAGCTGGTTTTCAGCGTCAGCCGTCGCTGACGTTATTACATTTGTGCTCTGAGTTCTTTTGTGTGCTATATTATGCTAATGAACTCAGTTCTCAGGTTTCGCCGCGACGCCCAAATCGACGCCCCTCCCGACCCTTGCTCGAGCCAGCCCGCGCCGCTGAGCCTGTAGCTTTAAATTCGTCCCTAATTAATACCAATCCTGATCCAGCTAGTCATTTGCTGCCCTCTTCCAGCGACGCCCTAAGCCGAGGTTCGTACCCCACAGGGGGTGCCCTTAGCGTTGTCGCTTAGTTTTAGTTAGTATATAAGTTTAAGTCCTGGCTGGAGGCCTTAATTTATTAGGGAATCCACAGTCAAGTCCGCTTAAGCAGACGACAACCGCATAGGTTGACCTGCGAGTTGCCAAACAAACAAACAAAAGTTCTCAGGTTTAGTCATTTAAGTGGCCTCAATCCTCCAGCACATATTATTGTCACAAGAGCTATTGTTTTTTTGCCGCCTAACGAAACAGAGGCTTATAATTATTATTAGTCCTGCGGTAAAAAGTCGAGAATCGATGGCTTTTATAATAATAAAGGATCATAGTCGACGGGAACTGACAAAGTATAATGGACGATTATAATTAAGTATTTCTGGCGAAAAACTTTTCATAAGTTACTTTTACATTTAGCGAGCGACCCACGGGTGACTTGATGTCACAACGGTTTCAGATTTGTAAATATGTGACAAATTGAGCCCAAGTAATGCACTATTACTTCCAGAAAAATCCAATAGGGTTTACTTGCAAAAAAGAGATACAACAATATATTTCACCTTAGCTTATCAATAATTCAAAATCTTCCCCGATTTAAGATCAAGGAACGAAAACATTTTTGGTTCAATGGCAAAATTTGCCTCTCAAGGAAAAGATGAGTCAAGAAAAATATTTAAGTATTTTACTTATTTCCATTTCCCTTTGTCCACTTTCTCCTACATAAAAGCTTATCTTATTAAGCTAAATACTTTTTCAATTGTAGGTATTTCGACCTAATAAATATTATACAAGGTATAATATTTATTAGGTCGAAATAATTATATATATTTATTGTCATGAGAAATAAGTTCCGTTAATATCTGTCATAGATATTGTTTGTTTGTTTGGCATCTCGCAGGTCAACCTATGAGGTTGTCGTCTGCTTAAACGGACTTGTGTCATAGATATGATATTCTTTCATATTATATTGGAATGTTTATACCAGAAACTTGCTCTAAGGAAATTGTAGTCCACTTGTACTTGCTGGTTACTGGAAGTTGTGAGCAATCAACTACCAACTTGGGTATTGTTGCACTGATTTAACTCAATTAATTATGGCTGCGCCGGGTTTTAGAACAATCCTCATGTTGCATTAGATTATTATAGATAGCCTACTGATCCTTAATCGAATAGGGTTTTCGTCGAAATTGCTCTAATATCTAAATTGATGATCCAACGGGCGTAAGGGGTCAACTTGGCCTTTGGCCGCGGGCCATAGTTTGCTCCCGGCGGGCGTCCGCAAAAATATCGGTATTTCCCTCAGTTCATTACTTATGAAACTGAACGCTTATGAGTGTGGGATTTCTTTGTATAAATACACCCACGGTACAGGGAAACACGATAAAGGGAAAATTCAGGCGGAGAAAACATTCATCCGCACTGACGAGTTCACGACATCGACTACAGAGAAAACTAAAACAGGCATGTTGTTTGAAATAATATACCAGACGTATAATTTACAAAAGTTATTGAATGTCCAAAGGTTTATCTTAGTCGACACGATTTCAAAAATACACACAAAAAGCTCATTTAAAAGGAGAAAGAGACGATAAAGCGTCACATAAGAATCGAAGCGAAGTCTTACATTTTGCTTTTTGTTACGGAACGGTTTTCGTTCGTAACTCAAAAATTCTGCCTGACCCATTTGTTTTATGGCTTTATACCTACGTCCGCTCTTCGTCTCATACATTAACATTCAATTAAGCCAGTAGGCCGGTAGGACATTATGAGAAGTCTTGGTCAAAGATCTTGGGTCAGAGGGGTTTTTATTTCATTTTATTATCTTTTCAGAGGGTTTTTCAGCACATGTAATAAAACTGTCGTGCTGTCATATTTTACGTTTTTTTTTAATGCTTATTCTGCACTCTAGCCCCACTATGACACATGGCTTGAGTATAAGCAAAGGGACTATGGACTTCATGAAAGTAATACCAACAGAAATATTTCAAATGCATGTGCCTACCCCAAGTCGCAAATACGTACCAATACATAGGAGCCATGTTGACTTTGAACAATAACAATTGGCTAAATTTGCTCGTGGAAAGTTTTAGCACGAGTAGGTACAAATTCGAAAGTTTTACCTAATACGTTATGTAGTTAGGTTCTTTAAGTACTAAGTGTTGATTTATTCCAGAATTAAATTAAGCCTTAATGCGTGGTATGATTTGGTTGGATTTGTGTTGCTTGTAGATATTTTGTTTATTTTAGAAACCAAATGCCCTTCAATTCACATCCAATAAAGCAAGTTTTGAAGGCTCTCGATTTGGGTCTGATGAACACTGGCTGGACCCACAGTTATATAAGGCAAGTATTAAATCGAATCGAGCCCCAAGTAATTCCCATTCTGTTTTCTAAAAATAAGAACGGACACTATAATATCTAATAACCTGCGCCTCTTTTTGTGAGCATCAAATAATTTGTTTATTTTAATCATTTATTTCTGAGTACTTGGTACATTAAGATCTTAATATTAACAAACAGCTTCACATGTACTACCGTTGCCGGTGTACAAATATTAAATAAAAAATAAAAGTGCTTAATTGCACTTTTATTTTTCGCCAATACATAAAAAAAAATTGAAAATGTTTTTTTTTTTTTTTTTAATGGGGTCTCCCAATTAACTGACTATATCAAACGTCAAACGCTTAAAATAAAATAAAAATATTTATGAATTAAAAATATAAACTCAATATACACACGAAGTAAAATGTAATATCAAAATGTATAATAAAAAAAATTAAAAAACTGAATGGAAACAGTTGTCTTAAAGCCAGGCAAATATTGTTTTTCTGAATTTAGTTGTGGGTAGCACTAATGCAGGGGGGTAAATTGTTACAGTTTTTGATTGCCGTGCAATTGTAATTCCTACAATTCTCATTTTAGTGTCCTAAAATACTTCATAGCCAAGTAACTGCGACCAATTTGGATGTAGCTCGCCGGCCACTGCCGCGGAACTTTGAAAAAAACCCGGAAAGTTAATTTTGTTTGTTTGTTTGGCATCTCGCAGGTCAACCTATGCGGTTGTCGTCTGCTTAAGCGGACTTGCCTGTGGATTCCCTAATAAATTAAGGCCTCCAGCCAGGACTTAAACTTATATACTAACTAAAACTAAGCGACAACGCTAAGGGCACCCCCTGTGGGGTACGAACCTCGGCTTAGGGCGTCGCTGGAAGAGGGCAGCAAATGACTAGCTGGATCAGGATTGGTATTATTTACGGACGAATTTAAAGCTACAGGCTCAGCGGCGCGGGCTGGCTCGAGCAAGGGTCGGGAGGGGCGTCGATTTGGGCGTCGCGGCGGGCCTCGGCGGCGAGTGCGGTAGGACGGCGATCGGGTTTTGGGCTTATGTAGCGTGCTAGTGGCCTTACTACTCTCCTGGAGGAGGGTAGTGGCGTCGTCGGGGTCGATTAAAGTATGCCTTGGTCGGCGAATACTGCTAATGCGAGGGGGAGTGTAGCGGGCGGCCGCTGTAATCAGGGGGTTAGAATGTTTGATGCCGCAGTCGAAGAAACGCTTTGATAAGCGTTTCATGAACTGTTTTATGGTTGGCATTTTGAGGTCGACGTGAAGATCTATATTACGGACATAAAAGGGGGCACCCGTGACCCTTCTGAGGAAACGGTTTTGGAGGGTCTGCATCTTATGGAGATGACGTGGGTGAGCGTGCGCAAATACAACGCTATAGGTCATGATGGTACGGATGACTGCGGTATAGATGCGGAGCTTGCATTTGAGGGACAGTTTACTACGGGCTGTCAGTACGAATTGGAGCCTGCTAAGAGCGAAGGAGGCGCGCGCGCGAACCGCCTTAATATGATCCTTAAAGGTAAGGTTCTCATCGAGGATCACGCCTAGGTATTTGGCTTGCTTCGCCCAAGGGATTGGCTTGCCGTACATAGTGATCGGGCTGGGAAGTGGGGGAGGGAGTCGACGACGTCTCGAGAAGAGAACCGCCTGACTCTTATCGGGGTTGACCTCGATTCTCCATTTCCGGAACCAAGCGCCTAAGACGTTTGCGGAGGTTTGGAGAGTACGAGCTATAGCGTTGGGACAGTGACCGGTATAGTAAACGGCAGTGTCGTCGGCGAAGAGAGCCAACTGAGCCTTTTTACTTTTTGGGATATCGCTAGTGAACAGCGTGAAGGCGAGAGGAGATAGTACGGAACCCTGAGGGACACCGGCGCGAATAGGATGAGGGGACGAGAGTGCTCCCTCGACGCGATAGCGAAAGGTCCGGTTCGACAAAAAGTCTCGTAAGATGAGCACGAGTGTTGGCTACGGAAACCAAACTGCTCGTTTGGTATGAGGCTCTTTGCTTCGGCGTAGTCTTTGAGACGCTTATAAATTAGCCTCTCGTAGATTTTGCCGAGAACATTGAGTAAACTAATAGGGCGGTAGCTGGAGGGCTCAGACTTTGGCTTGCCTGGCTTTGGGATACCGATGACGGTGGCTTCTTTCCATGCTTGTGGGAAAATGTTGTTGCTCAAGGCGCCATTGAAGATGGCGGTCATAAGCATTATTAGCGGGGCAGGGAGGAGTTTGTATACCTTATTGGTAATACCATCCGAACCGGGGGCCTTACGAGCGTGGAGCCCTTTAATGATGTCGTGCACTTCGTCTGGAGTGACGGGAGGCAGAGTATCATCAGGGTCTTCGACGGGAGCGAGGGAGGCTCTTCGTTCGACTTCAGCGTCGACCTTGTTCAGGTGAGCTTGGTCTACTGGTTGGGAGCTGGGAGAACATTGGGACTCTAGGCTGTCAGCAAGACATTCAGCCTTGTCAGAACTGTCGAAAGCGACACTATTGTCGGGGCGGATGAGAGGAGGCATAGAGACCTCTTCTGAGGAACGCAATTTCCTCTGTAATTGCCAGAAGGCTTTATGAGTGGGCTCGAGTTCACTGAGCATCTTGTTCCAGCCCTCAGAGCGAACCTCCCCTATGCGTTTCTTTACAGCACGCTGTAAATGGCGCATGTGGTCTTTGTTCGCGTCACAAGGGAAGGAGTCGTAGGCACGGATGGCCGCGTTCTTCTCGGTTATCAGGTCACGTACGTCAGTAGGTAGTTTCCAGCGATGGTCTTCTATCACTGAAACTTCCCGTGAACAATCCGTCAATATGGATTGTACGTGCTCTGTAAAAGAGTCGATTGCGGCCGTCGTGTCGGCGACTGACACTAAGTGATCGGGGATGGCCGGAAAGTTAAAAAGAAACCCATTTATTTATTTAACAAAGACAAACAGGTTTTTTTTTTAAAGCATAGATCATTAGGAGGTCAATAAGTTTTTAGAGGATTAATCAAATATTTACCATTATTTAATACCATGGCACGTAATAGGCACCATAGAATCCCACTGTCACGGTTCGTCCAAAACAAAATAAGTAAAACAGGTGAAATCTGATGTCAAAGCTTTATATCCTGTGTATCGTTAAAAATGAACGTACGAATGTAGCTTACAAAATATTGGAAAATCTAGACTCTTCGTAGTAAATGTCTGTTTAGGATAATGGGGTTTTTATTATTGATTTGAAGTTGCAAATTAACCATTTAATATTATACTCATCTATAAAAAAATTACCATACCTAAGGAACTTTTCCCGTTAAGATATACTTACCTTTTCTAATTTATAGTCAAAACAGCGTACATTATGACGACATAAATGCAAAACTGTTAATTAGTTTACTTCAGACACAACTTTCAAGTCGAAGTTACGAGTTACGAAAGCATATGTTAAATACGATCCGACCTTTTACTTTACAAATACCAAAACCACTTTATTTAAAAATTGCACATCCCAATTGTACCACACCAGCCAGTTAACTTCTAATCAGGGGATTTAAAGCCGCATCAAAAGCTCTAAATAAAATGTAATTACCAACACCAAACGATTTAAATTCTCGCGGTTCGTGTTAATGGCGGCTATCTGAAATTTAATTTATGAAAGCCTTCTGTAATGCACACATCGTGAATACCGCTATTCAATAGATTATTATTTGTTTAATTACCGATGTGAGATAAAATAGTTTCGTTGTGGTTTTTAAATTGTTTTGTTATTTGTAACAGGATATTTGATCGTTTTTGTGTCTTGGAAAAATGAATGTAAACCTCCATGCCAGATGAGGTCTGTATTTTGAGCACTAGGTAGCCTCAAAGAGTAATTGTATTGATATCTGAAGTAATTATTAGATTTTCCTAAATAGGTGCACATATTTAGGTAGGTAGTTTTAACAAAGATCTGAATTGAACTTTTATAACGATGAAAACGGCTTTCCGAAACTGATTTAATTACAAAAGTCTCCTGTAATTTACTCCATCAGCACCAATTATTATGTAATATTATTTAATTGGTATTATTTTATATTGATTGCATAACATCATCACGCCTGTAATCCCAGAAGGGTTAGGCAGAGGGGTAGTAGTACACCCACATTTCGCCAGGTATGTTTAAGTCCCAAGTAATAGGGGGCGAGCCTATTGCCATCAACCGGGCACAAATCCAGACTCCGGGCTGCTACTGAGAAATTCTGGATAGAAAACCCAAGAACACATTGCCCGACCTCGGAATTAAACCCAGGACCTCAAGCTCAGCAGTAGCTCTGCGACCACTAAGGCAGGCAGTTTTTTTACATTAATTGGTACGGGGTAAATGTAGTTGTTGTGATTTAAAAAGTCAGGCATTATAATAACAACGAAATATCTGCAAGCTTGCATCGGAATTTCAATTTTGGAGAGTTTTAAACTGTTAATCCGTAAGAATTTGCTGCAAATATATTGTATTGTTTTAGTAGGTATTGACCCAAGCTATCACCCCCTGCAGTATGTGGTGCTATTTACTTGACACCCTGTATATTTAATGTTCCTAACATGGAGCAAATTAATTCATATGAACCGAGCGTTAGGGATGTGTTTATACAGCAATGTTTGCTATATAATAATTAGGATTCTATGTTGTTATTATTGCAATATAACTTAATAAGCGATAAGCTTACTCAGAAGACGTCCTCTTGGGATCATGATGTCTTTATAAAATTTATAGATTAGTAGGAGCACAAGATAGATTAGTAAAGTTGACGCAACATGTATTCTTCTTCTAAAGGTTTTTTTTAATTTTTAGGTTATCTGTGCGTCAGTTTTTTTATAGATTTTGGTACCATATTCGTTTTTTTTTGTATATACTAACAGCTCTTCATCAAACAATTATCATCTGTGTTAAATTACGATTCTATTGACATGAAATGGGTAAGTTCCAGTTTTTTTATTATTAAAATATTCACTACGAATACCCTTGTTCCCTAAACTTTGTTGAGCAGTCTATTATGTGAACGTTCTCGAAATTCGAAGAACGTACACAAAAAAACATGAAATTTTAGTTTAGCATTTAATTTTTTATCTTCTGTCAATTATGATTACAATATAAATAAATACCTACGGTTAGATGACAGTTAGTGACAGCCGATCGTCAGGAATAAGCTGCAAGAATGCATAGTCACTGTATCTAGTGTTGTGGTAATAGTTAGTATATAATACTTTATTTATTGACAGAAAATAAAAAAGGGGAGTGTTATATATTTTTTATTTTATAAGTATTTTGTGGTGTCTTACGACTTCTGTGCGAATGACGTAGCGGTCAGAAATCTAGTTTGAAATAAGCATGAAATCGAAACACACAAATCTTTATTTAGGTACATAATTTAAATTCTAAAAATGATAATAAAAATATGCACAAGTATATAAAAGGGGAGGAGTTGGAGGGGGGGAGGAAGAACCATGGGGCATCAAAAAATCCGCATCGCTGTCTACAGGAAAAGTATACGGCTGGCAGCATTGCCACGTTGTATGGCAATGCTGATTCTTTGGCCGAAAAAAGGCTAACCCTCTGATCACATGAAGAGTCGAGCTATTATTATTAGGTGAAATTGTATTTTGACTTCAATAGAACTTTAATTATGCTTTCATCATGAACAAATTCTGTGTAACCTAATAATGTCAAATCACGTAACAAAAATGATATTTCATTGGAAAATTTATAATGTCACCTATTCAATGATATTGATTTTCATTTGTAACGCACAATCAATGTTTTTGCATTTTCCAGACATTGATGCCACATTTTTAACAAATCGTAAAAATATTTATTTATTAGTAACAAAACATAACATACAGATAACATAACATCACGCCTTGTTTCCCCGAAGGGTTAGGCGGAGGAGTACTTATAGTACACCCACACAGAAAACATCACTATGGATAATCGCAAAGCAGCAGGTTCCATCATTAATCTGAGAGTCTTATTCTGAACGTCCTTTCGTGTCTTCCAAATCCACTTCGTTTATACATTTCGTTGGCTTATGTCGGACACTCTTCAAGCGTTATTTTATTTAGGAACCTTTTATTTTATTATGGCACTTAACATTTTACTTCAGACAAAAGTAATCTCCATTTGATTGTAGACCAATGTTTTTCACGTTTTTATTAAGATAGATTTTGTAGTACACCATAACTAATTAAAAATAGGTAGGTAAGAACTTTATTTCTGTACTTTTAATATCTAGTTTCGGGGTGCACAAATACCAAAATAGAATACATGAGTAGCAACACTAAAATTTAGGAATTCTTTCGACGCACCCTGGGCATAGTTAAATCAAACCCACTAACTACCACTCAGCTATTATTTTTGGGGTTCCGTATCTCAAAAGGATAAAATGGGACCCATAAAGGATCACTTCGTTGTCCGTCTGTCTGTCAGTCTGACCCTTTTTCTCAGGAATGGAGGATCAAGTTGAAATTAATATCAAGTACAGAGAACCAAAATCTTACAGCACAAGTAACGGACAAAGTCTGAAAATCGTTAATTTGTAGTGGTACCTATATAGTATACAAAAAAAGAACTTTTTTTGCGATTTAAATCCATTTGCAGTTAGAGAATTGACAGTGACGTATGTATGGGAGGACATGTTCTTCAACTACAATGTTGATTGTTCTTGGGATAAATTCATTCCAACTACGGAACCCTTCATTGTGCGTGTTCCGACACACATTGGGCCGACACTTACTTGGCCGGTTTTTTTACTGAGTTATTCCTAAGTAAGTAGTTCGTGCGATATAGGAGGAGAATTCTGATAATAAGGTATCTTTATTGCAAAACACGTGGCCAAAACTTATTACTTATTACCTTAGTAGCGAAAAACAATTGAAAATTTATCACTTTAACACGGATGTATGATAATTTATTAATATTGAAAACAGAATCGCATTAAAATAGAAATAATAAGCTACAATTTTGTATTATTAAAACATAAAATTTACTTTGCTCAATTTAAAATTAAAAGTCGTAAATTTATTAAATTCAATTACTATTTTTCAGCGACTCAAGATTTTTATTCAATAGTAAATTGAAACCGTTGTTTGTTCACGTATTAATCAAATTTTGAATTAAAAAAAATACGTTACGAACTAAAAAAAAAAAATATGTAATAGGTTGAAACCGCAGCGATTACGCTGTACTAGGTGCTTACTACTAACACGGTAGTGTTAGTATTTCTGCGTTTCTACTAATTGAATAGGAATCTAAATGCTGCAAGTTACCTATAACTCTTACACTGAGCTGGCAAGCCAAATTTTCCTACAACGGGTATGGATTATGGAACGTTCGTACCTGTTAGCCACTAACAATTAGTCCTAAGCGTTTGTACGGCGTACGTTACGCTTTAGGTACGTTGCAAAACGACCGTCATTGCATTGCGGATAACGTAAACGTTTAGTTTAGTGGACATGTGCGATTAAAAAGCCACTATTTATTCAAACTTTGTAGTTAAAACCTTCTATAGAAGATTAACTACATTCTTTGAAAGCAATAACAACATGCTTTCGCCATAAATCTCAAAGCAGTGGTAACTACTGTTTCTCTCTCCAAACATGACTCATATTAACTTATCATTCTTGTTTTGTCTTGTTCATTCGTTGTTCTCAGATTGAAGGAGTCAGTTCACTCAGGACAAACTGTAAGGTGAAATAAGATGATTTGTCTCAAGTAGGTAGGTACGTAAACTTTGCTAAAGAAAGACTAAAGAAGCCCTCGGGAAACCTCATGAAAAACCAAGCATAGCCAAGTTTCAAAAATAATAAAAGTTTAGTTAGCTAAGGGAACCTTTTTGCATCAACATTCAACACCTCTTAACCTTTTATAAAATAGATTAAAATATCGCTGCTTTCAAACGTTAATCTATGTAATCAACAAACTGGCCAACGTCCCTACGTCCATAATATAATTAATAATGAAACCTTTTCGATGTATTCTTAAACGGGAATTAACACTTCGTATTCGTGGCGTCGTCAATCCCGTTTTACTTTCAAGAAAAAAGAAATCTTGGTTCGAGTAAGTATGGGTAGCAATTTCATTCCCTGCTTGACTGTAAAGAAAAATAACCAAGTAAAGTTTATTAAGTTACAAGTAAATACAACGCCATTCGTCTCCGTTGTTAAAGTCACTGTGTGTATAATTTATAATATGCTAGGTACAGTAGGTACACCGACACGTACATATCTGCGCAAGTCGAGCGAAAATGCAAAAACTTTCTTAGGGAGCGTTCCAAAGCGCCTGAAGCTTTTAACTTATATCGACCTACGTCACTCCACAGCTCAAGTGTTTGTTAAGTACGTTTTTGTTGTAAAATTAAGCGCCTTAAATTACTTTTTCCGTGTATTTTTAATTTTAAGCATCTGCTTAAGTTTTGTGGAATCTTTTAAGGCGCTCCTGGTTCCACACAAAGCTAACAGTTCATGTTGCTAAAGACTTTTAGAATTAATATAAAATAATACGTTTTAGTGTCACTGAGCTGTATTTAGTCACCCAGTTCTATTTGTAATAGTTATAGGTACACATGCCATCAAGGAACAAGATACGTAAATAGAAACAATTTACGTAATGTGTTGGTAGCTCGGATGAAGACATCAATTAAGCAGCGAGGCCACGAGGGAATTTTGTGGCGCTCGCATGCAGAGTGCATTCATCGCAACGCAGGTGGTCCCTAGCGGTGGGTAGTTAAAGCTAACTACCCTTCAACCGTGTGGAAATCTTAACATAACCACTTGGCGAGACGTCTCGCTTTCACGGTTCCTACAAAACGGGCTATTTGTAAACTGACACCGATCACACATAACTCGGTCGTTTCCCATAAAGCCACCTACTATGGACTTGGTCAACGAGACTTCTTGTTGCTAACTCCACATGTACTCGATATTACTCGGTCTCACTTAATAGTGTATTTCTTGACGATCCACTCCACTTCTTGAAGGGTTGTGTAAATGTGTCCTGTCGTACAATCCCAATTCCTTCACTATTAAAAGTGGCTATTTAGTCCCTTGTAAAAACCTGTCAGCCTTCATTTATTCGTAGGCTTTGATAATTTCCAACTTTAATCAATTATAATAATATCGCGTATTCCCGTACAACTCTAAGCACTCACTCATCCACAGTATTTGAGAGTATTTTAATTTCCCGAAAAGTTTTCCTTCTCAAAATTGATGAAAAAGTATCTCCGGGCTGGTCGACTGTCTGCGTTAATGCTTGAAAGTCTTTGTCTTAAACAAAAGAGTTTTAATATTAATTAGATTTGTTTTATTATCTGTCGCTACGACATTTCTGTTGCAGCTGAGTGTTCTCAAATGAGAGCCATGTGGTTACACTATGTTGGAACTATGATAATTAATATTCATTCAGAGAACTGGCTGTTTCAGATGTCTATCCGGCATTGTTCTTGGAGTATAAATGAAATGAGATAATGACCGCGAGTGCCGTTACAAACGATCCCGTCTACGCCGGCTGTCACGGACTTTGACTAAAATATGACCCCGCGGGGCACACTGCCCGGATAAATAATACGCTATTAAGAGCTCTGAAAATTCCAGACGGCATTAGCAAATTCAGGAGGCATTTTCGGGTGTGGTTTACATTTCATCTGAGTAATAGAGAGGTATTGTTCAATGTTAATGCAATTTTATCGAAGAGGTTTGCCAGAAGTTGTCTGGTATAATTATTCTATATTCTTCTGTATATATTTTATTATGCCTACAATATGGTATGGGTACTTATTAGAGAAATTTCCAGAAATGTAAGTACTTTTTTCTTGTCGTTTTCTAAAGTGACAACCCCCGGTTGGTGCAGAACTATTGCAGTAAATGAGAATGGTATTATTGATTACAATTTGAAACAAAAATAAAACAAAAGATATACTAACAGTAAATGACTTGAATAACTGTCCCACAATAAGCTCCTCAAAATGGCAAATACTTCCACTAACTACAGGTGAACTTAATTGTATTCCGATTCCCGCATCCAACAAATAAATCACAGCGACTCCAGATAAAAGGATGAGGACTATATTACGAAAGTTTACATCAGATTAAGAAAGACAGTACTGTAGAAATGACGTCACGACAGAATTGCTTTGTTTCAACTCTATTCGCCTGGGACGAGGTAAACTACGACCACTTTTAGACCACTGAAATGTTAGCTGACAGTTGAAAATAACTTCACAGAGACACATGAAATCCCGTGGCAAGGACTCACGGTTTTTCAAAGCTTTTAACTAAAATCAGACTGGGTCAACAAGAAATTCAAATTGTAGCTTGACTGATCAATATGCATGAGCTTTTTAACTCGTTAGATATTCCTTCTCACGAAAACCAAAATAGAAAAAAAAAAAGACTTACATTCGATTAATAAGCATTTTGGCATCTGCAAAGTGCTGCTAATGCTTAGACATCGAGGATCGAGATGTTGTAAAATTGTTCTCGGATTCATTTATAATATCGGTTCAACGAAAATCTCCTCTCTGTAGATGCATATTTGCAAACAACTCCGTGTATTTTCTGGAGCAAAGGCCTTTGGTAAAATACTCCGAAACGTACCAGGAACTAGCAGGTGGTTGACCGGCTTATCTCTCGTAGTACACGCTACTACATACGCACTATACACAGACAGAGGTGGAAGTAAATAAGTTTCAATAAATATAACAGTTAACACATTTTTCATTTTTGAAATAAATTTGCCTCGTTTGACTGCCTCGTTGGTGTAGTGTTCGAAAGAGCTACTGCTGAGAATGTTGAAATAATATACGTAAATCTACGGTCCCTTGGAGTTCTAAAAACTCAAACTTCTCTGTCAACGCAATATAAATCCGGTGATATAGCAACATATTTTGACACTCGCAAATAAATCCAAACTATATGTTACTTCCCGTTGTGCTAGAATCATGAAATTTGGCAAGAAGCAAGGTCTCAGAGCACAAGTAAAGGAAAAAGTCCGAAAATTGTTAATTTGTAGTTTTATCACTGAAAAAATCTTTGGTTTACGATTTCAAACATTCATTTGCAGTTGGAGAATTGACAGTGACGTGTATCGATGTATGGGAGAAAATGTTTTTTGTTGTGTTCAATGTTAAATTTATTCTTGGGATAAATTCATCCCAACTACGGAACCAGTCATTGTGCGTGGTCCAACACGCACTTGTCCGGTTTTTTTTTTATAAATTAAAGGATTTAGTGTTAAAAGTGTTTTTATAAAACAGTTTCGTAGCCACAGTACTTTGGCTCACGAATTGCTAAAGTCTGTGCCAGACTCCGCAAAAGGTACAAGACGTAACATAACGCATAAACCCCGAAGGGTTATGTAGAGGCATTTCCATCCCAAATTAAACAAGTACACCCAAATTTCGTTATATTTAAGGGAGTGGGCCTATTGCTTTCAACTGAGAAATCCGTAACGGAAAACCCCAATAACAATTTACCCGACCTGGCAACCGAACCTAGGATCTAAGGCTCAGAAGTACCGCTTGCAACCACTAGACCAAAGAGGCAGTACAATAATAACATAGGACAAAAACTAAGGAGTTTCATTTAGGATCGCTTCCGCACAGGGTTGTTAAAAGCGGCTTTTATATCTATGGAAGTAATTAGCACCCGAGTCTCTTCGTGAGCTTACCGTTTTCACCGACTTTTTGTTACTTGGCCTTTTGAAGTTTTCATCACAAAGAGCTAATTTGAATTTTGTTTTTGAAGGATACGCTGAACACTCCTGTCGTCTCCTGTATTATTGTGATACGATTTTGTGAGAAAAAAAGCTAAGTTACTAAAATTTACCCCGTAGTTTTACTCGCATGATCCGATTTTATGTAAGACTAGCTTCTAAGAAACCTATCCTATGACACTCGGCAATACTGTAGTTTCCCACTAATGAAAGATATTTCGGAATCGGATCAAAATTTCCGATGAATAACACATCTTCTTCTACATACAAACTCACACAATTTTTCCTCTCTATAATATTAGGTTTAGACCTATGCTGTTTTACTGGCCAGCAGTATTGTAAAACAGCCCGTGAAAACAGCATAGGTCTAAAACCAAATTTGAAACGTAATTTATGTATGCCTGGCAATAGATTCTAAATTGAAATTAATTTGATTAATTTTATACTTTTATCAAATTCAGTCGTTTGTTTATTGATTAGTGTTTTGTTTTCACTACATTTGTATCTTCATCAATATGAATACGATAAAAATACAAGTAGCTATGGAATACGAGTTCCGTCGCGGTAACAATGCCGCAAAAACGGCTCGCAACTGTAATTACGTGTACGGAGTGAACACTACAAACGAACGCACGACTCGTCATTAGATAATCGCTCGCTACAAGATTTAGGGTTGAAAGTTTTGCGTCATCCACCGTACTCACCAGACCTTGCGCCGACAGACTTCTACTTTTCCAAAATTTGGATAACTTTGGCAGGGAAAATTCAATACCCGAAAGGCAGCACAAAATGCCTTTGAAGAGTTTATGGATCCCGTACACCTGACTTCTTCAAGAAGGACATTAAAAAATACTACTGCCCTGGCAGAGATGTATCATCGGTGCATATTTTGATTGCTATAAATACAAATTATTTTTATCAAAAATATTATAGCTTTCTGTATACTAAACGGCAATTTCATAGGTAAATACCTATTATTAGTATAGAAATGTCGGTATATTAAAACGCTCTCAAATCAATGAGTAGAATCAACAAAACTTATTA
Organism: Dasypolia templi; assembly: GCA_963555695.1. NCBI lineage: Eukaryota > Metazoa > Arthropoda > Insecta > Lepidoptera > Noctuidae > Dasypolia > Dasypolia templi. The sequence goes on along the minus strand of OY743146.1, from coordinate 18,214,579 downwards.
CGTTACACTAACAAGAAAGAAAATTACTTAGAAGCTAATGCGAGCTGACATATAAAAATAAAATATCACGGACGGAATGAATCAAAACCTCCAACGGAACTGTGCCAAAAAACTAGAACACTGCAAAAACGTACCCAACAAACATTAATGTCAAAACTTTTAGAAAAACTCATCGCGTTAAAAGTCGCGATAACATTTTCTTTAATGACTATGCCTGAAATGTGGATTTGTGATGGCCTGTCTCTTAAGTACTTCACGTTTAACAATAACAGCCTAGATTAAACAGGATTAAAATAGCTAATTTCAATAAAGTTCATTAAAACTCACAAAGAACGAATTGCAGCAAAATTGCCTTACGAACAAAAAGAACGACTAGTTTGAAATAACCTCCTTGCAAGAAACTATGATTGTGGCAACTTTCCAGCAGAGTTATGACACGATTCAAGCACTTCAATTTTATACATCATCGTGAAAGCCTTTTTAGAGTAACTATCGAAGTGTGGTAGAAAGTCTGGATTTGTGCCCGGTAGATGGCAATAGGCTCGCCCCCTATTACATGGGACTTAAACATAACTGGCGAAATGTGGGTGTACTATTGGTACACCTCTGCCCAACCCTTCGGGGAAACAAGGCGTGATGTTATGTTTTATGTTTTATCGAAGTGTTTACGGGTCCTATTAGTAGGAGCATAGACAAGAATAATAAAATGAAACGAAAAGTATGACATGAGCGTTTCTTATACGAGTGTGGTAGAAAATTCCAGAAAGGAAGAACGAAACCGGGTATATATAAGAAGTGTCGGGTGGATAGTTACACACGAAATAAGGGGAGCAAACACACGAAATCTGTAAGCCTTGGCACACAAATAGGATTCAGTCAAGTACACATTTGGTCAGAGTTTTTGACCGAATGCGTGGGGTTTGCTTGAATGCCGGGCCAGTCGTGTTTCCGATTAAAACCGTATGGGGTGAATAATACCCAAAACTAAATAAGATCAATAAACGTCTTACCTACCCATTACTCCCTCTAAAATTGTCAGAATAATTAATTTTGGTACTTCATTGCACATCTAGTTTAAATTACTACCACTGAGTTCTAACTTGAGTCGAAACATAACTAACTCGCGCTCAGTACTTCGAGCCATTGTTTCAGCTATAGGTGCGTTCTAAACCAATTTAAACATGAAAACAGAAGATTCTTTATTTGAAATAACGTTGACAAAGCAAAAACAATCCGCCGTTGCACGAGTGAAACGAAAAATACGAATCTTATTTTTGAATAGTATCCATTGTCACTGAAAGAACAAACACAGTCGTGAAAGCACTGAAATAGTTTTCATTTTTATATGAAAAGCTCTCTTTTGTAATAAAAGACAAATAAATTATTAAATCATGTACTAAAAGAGGTTCATATGAATTGCGTTAGTTAATGTACGAATACTTTGATCACTATTAATTAACACATGTCTCAAAATTTCCTCTGAAGCCCCCGAGATGTGAAATTGATAAAGTAATTTGATAGACACGGTCCATTGAAATCCTCTGGTGAAATAAATTAACTTGTTTATTTGAATACGAATTTGTCATTATATACGGCAGGTTCTTCGCAACGGTGTCGAGTGAAATTATCTTGATAAAGATACCAGCGATGTAAGATGACTAAAACCATTTAACGTCTTACATCGATTCTCGTAATAAATAAGTATGCGAGTATTGAGTTTCATAAATTCGAGTTTTATTTCGAAATAAAGCACAAACATTTCTCTCATTAATTTCCCGTGATTTTGAATATTTATGTCAAGTTGACCATACAAATACAAAAACAATACACAATTTTGTCATAAATAGTTGGTTGATTATAAAATGAATAAAGTTTAAATGATGTAAAAATAAGATTAACAAATAAATGTCAGATCAAAATCCAATTCATGTCAAAAGCTCAAAGCAAAACAAAATAAATAAATAAATAGGACTGTGAATTTAATTAAGGGAATGAAGTTATACATAAAGTTGTAGGTACTGCATGTTGATTTTGTAAAATCTCACCGTGAAGACTTGCGTGGCTGTCAGTGTCATCCCGTCTTGGTCAATCCCTAGCATCAGAGGCACTGACAGCTCACTCCACGCTCACTTCACCTAAGTTTTCATGGTGATACAAAATAGCACTACTGTTCATTTCCAAAGTGTAGTTTACCAATTCCATTTGTTAAAAAAAGGGTTTAAAAAAATCTGATTGCCGTAGCAATTATTATTATGATAAAGACAATACGACAAAAGTAAATTGGTAAAATTTAAATTAAATCGTATTAAAAAATCAGACCTCACAAAGTGAGAAAAATTTCGCTTACGCGCCCTCGTGTGCTGAACTGTGATATTTATCATATGTGCAAAGCGATTTGCTTGGAATCATATGTAGGTAATAATGTCTGGTTGTACGTGCCCACCTTGTTGACGGCTGTTAAAAGAATTTTGTGTAAGTACAGACGCTTTTCTAGTCCTACGCCAAAGCCTTTCTACGCAGGAACGATAACACACCCTTATGTAGATTTTAATTTTAAAGCCTCCGTTCAGCGCTGGATGGCAACAAACACATAATACAATAATGGCAGATTTCATGACTCGTTAGTCAATATTTAAGAAAACAATGAGATCAAAACCGAGTCCAATTCAGATCATGTGCGCCATCTTACCCCAAATGTCATTAATGTTTCAAACCTGAGATTTTGCAAAATCCTCAACAGATTCTAGAAACTAAAGGTTTATGATTAATATCTTTGTAAATGACAAAATCATCAGTGGAAAAAGTCATGCATGTCTAAAAACATTCACATTTACGCACACACCAGCGCAAATGTTCTAAGCCCCAAATCAATAATCCCACATTACAATGATCTACCTACCTATACCCAGTCTTCCTAGCAATAGTAATCCCAAAGATAAAATCGTGGACCACCTTTTGAAAGAAAACAAACACCAGTAGGGATTATCTCGCGAAACGTGCCCGTATTAAGTCGAAATCAAATCAAAATGGCACTCGACATCGCAATTCCAATGTATTTGTACTTGTTACGCACCACTATCTCTAATGGCTCAACTTGTTCTCAAACACAATAGTGCTGTTAAATCTCTTCCACTAATAGGGATCCCAGAAATTGGCACAGTACGATTCTCACGGCGGGAATCCGATGCCAACTTCCATTTTACATACCTACGCCAAAAACTAAAACCAATCTCGTCGAGCGAAGGAACTTCAGTACTTAAGTACCCGCAGGGTTTCAGAAAATTTCGCCGTTCCTGTAAAAGTTTTATCGAAGCCCTTTGTTACCTAGTATCGTGTGTGTTGACAAGATCAGCGCTAGGGTCTTTCTCTGGGGATTTGATCTCAGCGCAGCCGGTTACGCAACCGCCGCACTCCATGCACTTGATATCGGGGCCCAATAACCGTTTGTTTATCTATTCGAGCTCATTTTCCCGCTAGTGCTGGTGCAAACAATTTCCGAAAAAAATGAGAACATTTCCGTGCTAGTTTAGATCTAGACATAGGTCGTATGTATAGTCAATTACGTGAAATTCTCTTTAGTGATATGAAATGGTAACTTTCCCCGATTATTTTTATAAAAATTTCATGGTTTTATTAAAATGTTTGGGGACGAAAATAAATTACCAAAGATATATTTCTAACTACGCAAAATTACTTACCTGAACTTTTTACATCCGAACTTTTAACAAAACACAGAAGTGGCCAAAATGTCACTGAAAAGTATTTTCAGTCCAAGTCCGATAAATACCCACACGCACTTTTAACGGAAAGTTTATTTTATTTCATCGGCGCGGGTAGGCGAAAGTTGTGGTGGGCGGACGAGCGCGTGCAGGGTTCGCACGCCGCCCGAGAAGTGGCGGGCGAGGGTGTGGGCGGGGCGCGGGGTCGCCGAGGGGGAAAAGTCGGGGCGCCTGCGTCAAGCGTCCGCGCCCGGACGCTGACGTCACGAGCGCTCCGCCACACTGCCGCCCGATTCAGCGCCGACACCCCCATTTCGCACGAATCGCACGCTCAGCTCCGCTTAAGAGCTCACACTACGCGCTCCCGCGCTTCAATGCTACTATGAAACAACTCATGTAATACTACATTCTAATCAATAGCTTACGCGCGACTGTTAACAAGTTGAAAGAAAACTAGATAGAAGATATTTCGCGCGCATTTCTCTGATAGCAAACACACTTTTTATATGGACAAGTATCAAGATACAACAATATGTATATTGATATAGATCCTACGTCACAGGTACCTAATGCTTATTACACGGAGACTTTCGGAAAATTTTCTGCGTTTAGATAAATAAAGAGCTTACAAAGCCATTAATTAGCTGTCATGTGTAGCTTTACGAAAGTTTTATTGGACGAAAATATTCTTCGACTAAATCATGGAAGCCCGTGACTAGCTTGTCTCTTTTTCCGTAGAACCTTGAAAAATATAGAGCTTAGAACTAGCACGAATAAAATAGACATTAAACATGCTCCATTTGTTTTATATCCCTTTCATTTGCTCAGCAACAGAAAGTGACTTTTTTCCTAAAAATTTGATAACCCACTCCCAGTGTTACTCATAATTTAAGGGTTTAAAGCAAGTAGAAATGTTACTTTTTTGTTTGAAAATATTTTTTTATGAAAGTATTTGTGAAATTTTCAATTAAATTTAGAATCCTTGTAACGTCCTTTTTTAAACTGGCCAGTATTTGATTAGTCGAAATCTCCATGGTCAGCCACACTTTTTATAAATGCTTCAATTTTCCGGCCAAGAATGACGAAGGAACAAAGTCGTAAAGCACTCTGCGGTGGTTAGATACCGAAATGAAATATAAATAATCCTCCGGTCTTTGGTCAGAAAAAAGAAGGATAATTAATTCGATGTAAAAACATGCTTCCTGAAATTATGTTAGATACTACATTTTGCTTTTAGGTGCTGAATTATTTGAACGTTTTCAAAATGTTAATTCGCTATTTTGTTAGGCTGATGTAACATAACTGCAACCAGTGTGCATGTTGCTAATTGTTTCCTTCATTCTATTAAGATGCAGAAAGTTCAATCGTAGGTTATCTTCAAGTTTTTAAAGTTCTCCTCGAACTTTAAATAGTAGGAAGGATTAAATCGAAACATTTAGAGGAAAACAAAAGTATCAGAACTAGTTTTTAAATGATTTTTACTTCTGTAAGTAGGTTTATACAAACACTTTTACACGTCAATTATATTTTAAAAACTATGTAAGTAGATGAGGTCGGCGTTTCCAATCTGAGTACTCTGATGAAAAAGGCCAAAACAAACTCAGAGGTCTCTTTTAAAATCCAGAAATAATCTTGGTCAGATCATGCAAAGATCATGTGGATTGGTTTCTGAAATGGTCTTTAGAGGAAATAGCCACACAGATTGAGTGGACCTATCCATTCACGCAGTGCACGCATTTGTCAGTAATCGGGCAGCTCAACTCAGAACTTTAAGAGTCACATGTCAGTTTACATGTCAAAAATTCATCAATGTCAGTGTGTATAAATAGTTTTTTTTAAAATTACACCTACCACTGCTTGTCTCTGCATCACCCAAAGGTTGACTGGTAGAAAATGTCTATGGCATTAAGTCCGCCGCTGTACAATAGTGTGCGTGAAGTATAATTAAATAAATAAATATATAAAAATCCGGACATAATCTTTGAGGACCATGAAGATTGTTGTCTGAAATGGTCCTTTTAGGAAAGATCTACACAGATTGAGTGGCCCTGTCCAGTCAGTGTACGCATTCGTCAGTAACAGCGCAGCTCATTAAGGAGCTTAACGACTCGACGAACAATACCAAAGAAAGGACATTTGGGTAGGCCACATGCCTAAAATACTGAAACTAAACTCGAAAATTTATAAAAATATTTTTGTCAAAAACGCAAAATAGTTTTAGTTAACAACGAAATAAAACCATATTTTCACAATTTGTAGAAATAGAGCAAACGACAAAAAGTGTTCATTATCTATTTGTGTAACAGTTTCCATTAAGTTTTGATTTACACAAAGGAATCTTTGACAACACTTTTAACTCACTTCCCGGTAGAAATAAAAAAAAATACCGAAGTTCTCCATTACGGGAGAGTCACATAAAAATCGTATATCAGTAAAAGCAGACACTTAGTTACAAACAAAGCGCCCTAATTGCTGGTTTACTGTGAGCGTACATCGTGACAAAAAAACTTACTTTAACTAACTAGCTTCTAACCGCGGTTTCGCGTGGATGTCGGAAGTCAGCCTATGTCCTACCTCAGGATGCGATTTATCTCCTTGCCAAATTTTAACGAAATCCGTTCAGTGGTTTAGGACTGAAAAGGTAACATAGATGCAGTGTAAAGTAACTACTTTCGAATTTAAAATGTCCGGATTATTTTTACATGACATATTATTGCTGTGAAATAGCTACGTAAATCTCTTGACTGAAGAACCTTTTTAAAATATCTCAACTTTATACATATAAATTGTAACCTTAAAATTAAATAATGTTTATAAGGTTTAAGATATATAACAACACCTAAAAATTGTCTATTTAAATGTAGCCAGTGGAAAACATTGATAAATACCTACTTGAACGCAAAAGCTATCCATTTCATTTATAAACAATCTACAATACGACCATAAATGAAAAACTGGCATTAATGGTTTTGAGAATTTTGGAACTACCAAATAATACTTACTATTGAATAAATAAATAAAAATAAACGCTATGGGCCAAGTAATACTGATTGGTTTTGCCAATCATTGACTAGCTATAGTCACTAAACTATTGGATATAATTGGTAAAATATTTGTATGCAGATAAGGAACATCATTAGATATACGAAGTTTAAATAAGAAAGGAAAAAGTAAACAATAATGTTTATTTGGACACAGTTCATGAAACACAAAATACAAATAACAAACGACGAACGACAACAATAGTGTGTGCCTCACGGCTGCGCCAAAAAGATTCATTACAGCATTAATGCCAGACAGATGCTATCTGACACTGGTTTTATAATGAACCTTTAGGGACAAGTGACGAGGAGTGCAAACAGTTTCAACATACCTAATATATTATTTTTAATCTAATAAATAAACTAGCAATCAAACCATTATAAAACGAAAACAACAAGAACTGTCTCAGTAAAACCTGTTCTTAGTAGTTAGCTAGATTGATCTGTGCGTGCACAATGCGGCGGACAATACCGACCTATACCTAAATTATTATTGTATCGTCGTCTCCAGAAAAATGTAAAATTTTCAATAACTTTAAAATGTAGTGCGCATGACTACAATGCTTTTCCTATAGAATCACCAGCGGCACTGCTCGGATAAATTTGTTTCCCTATAGATAGCGCCACCAAAAGCTTCTAACTATTAAGCCATGTTAGGTAACTTTCTCTCGTTACATTAGTGTTACAGTAACAAGTAATAAGTCTGCTGCGGCTCCACCGCTCCGACTCGAATTCTTAAGAGATAGTGCAACGCCGCACGTCAGCTTCAAGAATATTTCATTTGAGTTTACAAAAGACACTTCCAGACACTTTCACAATATGTTTTGAAAGTTCAAATCAATATCTAATGCTTATTTCGAAAACAACGTGAGAAAAGCCATACCGAAAGAATAATTTTATTCCGAAACTATTCTGGAAAAAATAAAGGCCTTTATAGCCGCTGCCCAAAACTGTTTATTGGCAACTATGAAAACAAGATTAACTGAAATAAATTCGCTCACATTGTGGGTACCACGCACGTACACACGTGTGCCAATAAAATCTATGTGTTTGTGGCGTGTGTGATTATTAGCGAGTTGCGTCCGACATGAATCCATTTGTTTAATTGAGTCAGTACACCCATAAACGTGTTATTGTTTAGCTTTCATTGTACGAGTAAGCTTTGGCATCGACCCACAACTTCGACCGAAAGTGATTAAACTCGACAAATACCAAACTTCGCTACCAATCGGTTTTGTAACATTCCAATTGGTGTAAAAATTATTTATTTAACTCAGCGCGGCGTGGAAAATTATCTCTTTCCACTAGCTTATTTATAACAGGTTCTCTTCTACGTAAATACTTATCTAAATTCTACAATTTTCATCTCCAGTGACATGTTACTGTAACTATATAAATTTACCTTTATTAATCCAGTAGATACACAGTGTGCTGATTAAAATTTCATGAAATGGGAGGTATCCGTGAAATGAAATGAAATCCTCGACAATTGGGTTTCAACTACCTGCTTATGGTGTGCTAAAAAATCCTCTAACGTCGACTTTTGCGACTTTTTTCTGTTGATCTTATCATAATCATAACACGCTTTGGTCAGTCTGTTACGTTTTATAATAGTAAAGGAACCGTTCTACTAAGCTTTTAGATAATATTATTTCTAGATTGAAGAATTTGTTCTTCAATCTAGAACTAATATTTTCTAAACGCTTATCGGATTTGATATCGGGCACCCAAAATTATTGTTTACATTAACTTCGTCCAGCTGAATTTACTATATATTTAAAGGCAACAACTATTCATCTATATCTGGCATCTTACATCTAGATGTATCAGAGGACAAAAAAAAACCAGCCTAGTATGTGTCGGACCACGCACTATGAAGAGTTCCGTAGTTGGGATGAATTTATCCCAAGATCAAACTTAACAATGTTCAATGTTCGATGTATGGACATCGATTCTCTAATTGCAAATGTAAGCCATATACATCAATTCACTGATTAAAAGCGTATTCTAATAAGTTTCGCCTTTGTTGTTTATGCATGTGTACTGCTACAACGTTCATAACAAATGAAAGTAGGTTAACCGATTATCCGGATGAAATACAGACTTGCACCTCCCTTTAAGGGGGTTGGCGGGTGAAAGTAACAAATTTCCTTTTTTTGTTGTTGTTTGTGTGTAAGTCTTATCCAAATTTCAGCTTTCTAGGACTTTGAGAAATACCCTAGAGGTTTTAATGAGCGAGTGAGTGATTTAGTCGTAACGTAATCGAAGTACTTAAGGTAAGGGTAATATGCTTTCATGCAGGTTTGCGCGAAGCTCACGTGTCGTTAAATTTACAACTTTCAAAAGCTATTGCCAAAGTTATACACGTGCAACTGTGGAGCAATAACACTAAAAAAGCCTGCAATGCACAGTCCAGCACAAAAACGCGTTTAGGCGTTTGTTGGGGCTCCCATGGCGGTGCAGTGCTTCCGGCATGTTCGCCGACCACAGAACGGCCGGCTTCCAAGCAGTGCTTCGCAAAAGAATGGCCTCGTTGTGGTCTCGTTTAAAGGGTAGTGTCGGGCAGAGTGGAAAGCCAAATCCTGAGAATGCCTCACTCATGCATGTCCAAATTAATAATTATTTTTAATTTTAGCAATATAGCTATAAATATCGACCTTCTAACCTATTATGGACTTGCGTCAACTGTGCTTGGTCTGAAATAAATATTTTCATTTCATTTCATGAATAAAATTCAAAAGTAGATATAAAAGCTAGACTCATGAAACTTGGTGTGTTTTACAAGTTCGTTAACTACATTTTATATTAAGATTATGAGCTCTCTCGCATAATCTAGGCCGAATCTATGAGGATATGAAAATACGACGAATTGCTTCGAGAAAAGGTAGGTAGTGCCCTTGCATTTTGTTTTTGGCTCGTCTTGGTCCGTACTATCGTGTCCCCAGATCGCAAGAACAATCTTGACATTGCAGTTGAAAAGCATGTTCTCTCATAAATCCTAACTGCAACTGTAAGTTTGTATGCACAATGTTGAAAGATTTACCATGTCATTTTAAAACCATTGGTGTAAAGAACTAATTTCTGTATGTTTACTAAATTTTAGGCTCAGTGGTTTCAGAGATAAGGGGGGAATGGTCAATTTTCGTTTTATTTCTTAAATAACTTCAAAACTGTTTTTTCAACCCTCACAACAAGCCCTTTCATTTTATATGTCACGCAGTACTTAACTTGCTTAGCTTTTGTTTTTAATTTTCTACTTTTCCCCGAAAATCTGCACATTCACAACTTATTTATTCATTTTAAACGACCGTGTTTGGGTCACAGAAATGCAGAATAATATTTGTACCAAATTTCAACTCGGAGCAAATTGGCTGAGACAGACGGCCAGACAGACAGACACACGAGTATTCCTGTGACGGAACCCTATAAAATGCGGTCACATTGAACATTAGAGCTAAGGCAGACCTTAACAAACTTTGCCGGTGGAAACATCTCCGAAACATACTTTGTAGAGTTAAATATGTCCTCAAGATTCACACAGACTTTTGCAATGACAAAATATAAAGGACAAAGTTACAATTATTACGTTGTAACAAGTTGTAGGTACTACAAATCATATTATCGTGGTACATACCTAGCTATAATTCCAGTCCGTACGTATGACTCCGAAGATATACTAAGCCGCAGTACCCGGCGACCTTTACGGTCCATTAAGTCTCTGATAACTTTGCCGTATGAAACGTTTACCGAGATGAATACAGCCTACGGCCATCCTCTAGCTTTCGTGAAAAGGATGAAATAAACCTGAAGAAAAAGAAAAAAACGTTCTTCTACCACAAGGCTGGGGAAGGTGAGGCATGCAAGTCAGGTGTATTTTCAACCTTACTGAAATACAATAAAGTCACTGACCTGCCATTCGGGAGGAAACCGTATATGTCTTTCATAGTGAGTGGGAATGTGCCTCGTAAAAGTTTAATAAAGAATACCTCCGTCGAACTGGATACCTCTAGATGATCGATCAGGAACTTCCACTCGCTTAACTATAACATTTCCTGACTCGAATAGTCCTACATAATTGATGTAGGAACATTGCAGCATTGTTTACTAAACTTCACGCATCTTGGTTTACCTTATATGTAATGTATTACTTAATGCAACATGCTGTAGGCATGATTTTCTGAAAATAAATTATGATAAATATTGCAAGCGAGTTTCTGGAAGTCGGGCTAGTTGTCGGAAGCTGTGCTGACAGAGTACAGAAGGCGGTCTTTATTGTTAATTATCAAAAAAACCTTCCATCCTACGTCAAACGTCAAAGTTTAGTTTTAATGTTAACGTAAACAAAAGAGTGGCTTGGCGATTGGCACGTGTTTCAAAAAAATCTCAAACTTTGTTAGTTCCATATTTGAAACCCGTGCCAACAGCCGAATAACAAAACAAAAGCAAGTGCGTTAAAAAGCACGATACTTAGAAACATTCGACGTATAAAAACATTGTATCTAAATGCGAATAAGATGGAGAATATTTACAATTCGATTCACTCAAATGAACTCCACAAAAACACACCTCTGCTATGAAGTTGCTGATAGTTTTATTTTGTACCTTAAAACAACATCAGATTTGCTACACGAGCACTAAGCTAAACCAATTAATTGCTCGCACGCCACGGCGTTTTTACCACAACTTCGTTTCATCGACATTGCAAGGTCGCATTTGCTGATAATTAAATAATGCTTGTTATAATACCAGCTTGTGGGCTTAAAGAACCACTGTTTCCGATGGTCCCATTAAATACTAGGCGACATCGCGGCAGACCAAGACGAAGATGAAGGGATGAACTTGCCTCCTACCGAAGGGCCAGTCCCTTCGGTAGGAGATAAGTTTCCTCCACGAAGACAGAAGAAAGACATTTGTGTGGAAAAGAGAAAGGAAGGCCTGTGAACAGCAGTAGGACATAAAAAATTAGATAACACCAGCTTGTAACTTTCCCATTAAAGAAGAAACTACTCTGCTTATGCTGGGAAGAAGCGAGCTTTGACGGCAGAAGCGATTGGTTGTCAAAGCTGGTTAGAAGCGGAAGAAAATAAAACTATATTTTTTCTTGATTTTCTTCTGATAGAACTGCTTCCTACTTCAATTTCAATTATTTAGATTTAAACTGTGCAATTACAAGAACTATTTACCCCAATGGAGCGCTGCAGTAATATAGGTACTCAAATTGTGTTCTCATAACTCGAATCTAATCAAGTAATCACGTGAATTATTAACAACGCATTAGCTGAAGCAGTGAAATCGTAACTTCCGTAATACTAGCGTAACGTGCGAAATGTACAAGTATTTCATGATCTTCACGTCCAAACCCAAACCCATATTAAGACAACTAAAACTCATAATAATTGTTAAAAATAATAACTTTTATCCAGTGTGTACGCATCCGCTGCTTTGTAACTGATTTTATTTCTGTAGGTTTATACAAATACTTTTACATGTATATACGCAATCGAGTCGTATCCGGTACGCCAACGCCATCGCCATCTGGTGGCGTTCGATGGAGTCGGTGGGGCGCACGCCATGAATCGATGCTAGACTTCACTGGTTCTGTTGGCGGGCGGCGCGCGAGGACACCACCAAACCATCGCAAGTTCTGTGATACGTACCTACTAAACTAAATGTGCCTACCTATCTACTTTCTTGTTAATGTTGGATTGTAATTATAGTGTGATTGAACATACGAATCAGTTTTTCTTCATCCAACACTACCCACCTACGGACGCCCACAGTTGGGAGGACCAACGATTAGTGCTATTGATGATGCGGACGGTCTTCCTTCGTCAAATCTATTTTATAAACGCAAGAAAAAAAAAACACAGAAGAAAGGCCGAAACAAACTCAGAGATGACAATCTCTTTTGAAGTCCAGACATAATCTTGGTCAGATCATGCAAAGATCCTGTAGATCGGTTTCTGATCTGCAGCCTAATTGCGTAACACATTTTCGTAAACGATTACGACTAATCTGTTGTATTTTGACAGTTCAACAACATTCATTGCCGTATATACATTGTTGAGCAGATTTTTTATCGAACTAATGAAGCAATGTATTAGCAAATCAAAACGATTCAGATTCCAATTGATTGTGCATTACGCAATTAGGGTACTGGTCTTGAGGAAAGAACTACACAGGTTAAAGTCCAGTCTGTGCACGAATAAGAGTTTAATATAATCACATAACAATATACATTGTATACACATAGGAAACAACTGGGTAACCATATGTCGCAAAAATCTTGATCCAATCAAACTGTGACAAACAACATCGCTTTTCAATTACAGTAGTCTTTTTCAAACCAATTCCAATCACGTTGCGAACGCGATTTACCACCGAGTCGAACGAGACGTCCTCTACATTTAATATCTACAAAGATCTTGTGAGCTACAGTTGTGTTCAAAACCGCGAAGGAAGGAGTAGTAATCATTTGCAAGGTATGTCTACAGATGGCGCTAGTCGACTCTACGAGATATCGCTGTAACTTTACGCATAAGATATTATTTCTCTAGATTTTACGATAGATTCCAATTTTGTTTGATCTTAAAGCGCATGTTTTATTAAAGTTGGCTGACACTGTTTTAAAGAAATTGAATTTAGAATCTTAGATTTGCTTGGAAATTCTGCGATGTACTGTCTCAAAGTTGGAAAAAAGAAGTCCGAATAATGATCCGGATTTATAAAAACATAACATACATAATCAGCCTATTATGTTCCCACTGCTGGGACTAAAGTCTCCTCTCTGTGGGAGGGAGTCTGTGTTGGGGGGATATAAATGTGTCCCATTAATTCAATCACGAAGTTCTGAGAAGGGAGGGATTTTCAAGTAGGTGCGATCCTAAATTTCTCTATCTGAAAAAAAGGGGTTATTCACAGTCTGAGTGCCTTTTAGTTCTACAAATCATTTTGCTGACTGGATTGAAATTAAGACCGTAATTTCTTGCAGAGCGCATTTACATGCCAAAGTAGTCTGTGTTTTATCGACTTTTAACTCGCCTGATTTATGCCGAGCGTGGCTTTTTGCGCGGAGAGTTTTAGATCTCATTTATGATCCAAGTATGATTAATGTTATAATAATGCGTGAACTTATGATAATTCGTAGTTTGTTTAACCCTCTTATATAATTACAACATTGGTAATTAATAGCCGCATGTTGACTACCGTGAATGTTATGAAATATTTAATTCCAATGTCACAACACCGACATTTACAAAAAACACTACACGCTATAAACAATCGATTTCGATCACGCCCCATAGAGCTGGCTGGTAATAAGAGAATACCAGTTTCTAAAATATTTATTAACGTCACTATTAACACATACATAAAGGAGATTATAAGTGTGATTAAAATTGGAAAGAAACATATACCCCGCGACCTTGCCGTTCACTACATGTTCTTATGATAGGTATTCGACGGATCTCGTGTTGTTCGATTCGGCTCCGGTTACAGCCTAATGCCAATATCGACTCACACAATACTGTTCCAGGAATCATTTTAAATACGGATTTGTGAAATAATACTAAGAATATACATCACGGAAATAGTAAAAAACATAATTCATAATCACTTCGGAAAGCATATTAAACCGTTGGTTGCGGCTGTCATTCGTAGATCGTTACGGATAGTCAGAAAACCAATAAGTCTGACATGGTTGTCAGACTTATTGCGTCTTCATCTTACCCCTTGGTAACTGTTGGTCTTACCCTTGTAAGACCAAACATTATTGGGAAAATGATCAGTAGATTGATATTAGTCTGCAGTCAAATACCCAGAAGAGGCATTAATACTTGCGGTATCGGTAAAAGCACTTATTTTTTGTCAACAGTATATTATCTAGATTTACCTAATAATTATTTTAAATATTAGATTTGTGACTAACAGCTATAGCTGTTTGCATCATGTGTAGCATTCATAATCCCACCTCTCTTTTCAAATTCATTATATAATCAGTTCGTGATTATAAATATTCATCCAACTAATACCAGTGGACTATTAATTTCGTTAAAACTATTTTACGATTCTAAACAAATTTGTTGTTAAAAGAAAAGCGTTCGGTGTTTCGACCACTTAAAGTTGGCGTAAAAGTTGTCTGGCAAAAAAAAATCACGAGGTACTTATTTATTTTAGTAATCAGTATTACGATATAGGAGCAGTGGTGGAAGTGGTAACGGTCCCGACTTACGAGTTGTAGGTCGTGAGTTCGAACCCAAGCAGGCGCTTTACTTTGTGTAAATAATTTAATCACCACTGCTCTCAAAACGGTGAAGGGAAACTTCGTGAGGAAACCGGCAACTCCTAGAACCAAAAATTCGAAGACATGTGACATCTACCAACCCGCACTGAGCCCGCGTGGTGGATTACGGCTCACTACCTCTCATAGAGAGGAGGCCTGTGTCCCAGCAGTGGGAACGTTATAGGCTGATTATGCTTATGCTTACGATAAACAGTGGCTTGATGCTTGAGAAGTAGAACTTTACTATGAAGAGACAAGTTCTCACAAATTCATCGTTTCTACTTAAAATAAATTACATTAACATAGTTAGGTACAGTCCCCGAGGCCTAAGCTGAGCTTTGCATTTGTGTGAGTGATTACCAATCGCACCAATGTGATCGAGGGACGCACAGCGCCTCACACCGATTGTCTAAACCGGTTTAAACCAAGCAAAGGACGCGTTGCTATGTGCATTCACACAAATGCAAAGCTCAGTTTAGGCCTTGCGGACTAACCGGCGATAGATGTCGTGCGGTGTCCCACAGTGATCGGTCCTGGGGCCGCTTCTGTGGGATATCGGTTACGACTGGGTGCTGTGCGCCGACCTCCCTAGTGGCGTCAGCGTGGTTTGCTACGCTGACGGCACGCTGGTACTGGCACAGGGGAGATCGCACCAGGCGGCGGCCCAATAATCGACACGCAGAGTTGCGACAATCGTCGAGTGCAATTCCTTTTTCCAAAAAATGTTTTTTCCTCGGAACGCGCCACAGTTGAGTTTCCAAATAACGGCGGGAGGGGTTCACATCGGCGATTTATGGCCTATCCACTTTAATATATTTTCAATCGTGATACAGTGCAATTAGAGGTTGCAGGTCAATATAACAAAAAATTTCGCACCCTTATTTTATTATTTTATTTTTTTGATTTTATTTCTTTAGAAAACTTACAGCTAGGATACAGATAGTTGACAGATAATGAAAGAAGGCCAATTAAAAGTTTTCACTGACAATAAGAGGGTAGCACAAGAAACAGTAGACAGGCAAGATAAAGTAAGAATAAGTTAGCACTCGGAGAAAATTAAGAAAAGAATGAACAGGTTTTAGTGATTTTCAAAGAAGTTGTTACACAGTATTTTTTTTAGTTTAGGAACACTGGTGGAGAATAAATCTAGATTATCAACACACATCGAGTTATAAGCCCTGCAAGCTCTGATCATGTATGAGTTTTGTCGATATATGCACCGCACAGAAGGAACGTACAGAGGTTGATGATTCCTTAAGGTGAAGGATGGAACACGCAGCCCAATTTTGCTCATCAATTCAGAACAGTCGGTTGAACCATTTGCCAAATAGAATAAGAGTACCATATCTGCAATTTTTCTCCGCTCTATTAGTGGAAGAATGTGAAACTTCCTGCAGCGGCTGTAATAATTAGGCAAATAGGTTTTGGATTTAAACTGAATGTACCTTAAGAATTTGTTTTGAATACTTTCGATGCGATTGACGTAAGTATTGTAAATGGGATACAAACTGGTGAGCAGTATTCGAGATGACTGCGTACAAAAGCACAATAAAGAATATTAAGTGTTTGGATATTTTTAAAATCGGCTGATATCCTCAGGATGAAACCTAGTGCCTTAGAAGCTTTTTTAATAATATTATCGATGTGTGTGTCAAAACGAAGTTTCGAGTCAAAAATGACGCCTAAGTCTCTAATCGTATTAACTCTGGCTATTGAAGTGCTGGCTAGTTTATTATCGTAAAGAATAGGTTTAGGTTTACGAGTAAAGGTACATGTATAACATTTTGAGTTACTACTACTTATTTTTATTGTTTTGTTTCGGTCAACTTATTTTGGGTTATACTTTTGAGTTAAGTTAGCTTATTATTATAAGGAGATATTTCATTTAAAAACTTATCAGTAACATTTCAAAATATTTTTACTAAAAATTAATTTAATAAACTTAAAAAAATATAAAATATAGTATCCCACCGGTATCGGGAACAAAGTCCAAGCTACGGGCGGTCAGGACTTCAGAGAGAGAAACCTCCTGACAATGCGAGCTGTTTCCAGAAGGACCTACCGCTTTCTGAATCAAGCCTGATCCAGCTGCCCAACGAGAAACTCCTCAGGTATTGGTCGAGGATCTAGGCTATTAAGCCATTGGCTGTCACGACTATCGGCAAAATGATTGCTGAGTCCACATCCCACATGTCGACAACCTTGCTAGCCAAGTCAAGATACTTGATTTGTTTATCATTCCCGGCTTTCACGAGGCTACCGTCATGCGGGACCGTTACGTCAATAATCAATGTGCGCAGCTCTACTCTATCCACCACCACTATATCAGGCTTAATTGGCAACAGTCCTGTCAGTGATGTTGGATCGATCCCAGTACAATGTGATATTTCCATTTATTATTATTATTCTACAAAATGAATCATGGATTGGGACAGATGTTGACTTACTAATCTTTATGTAAGCTTACCTATTTATTGCTTTATATACCAACAAATAAACAAAATGCTTTAATATTCCATTGACGTGACATGGCCTTATGTTTGACTATTTTGCCTCTAATAAATATCAGAACAAAAAAGCTATTCAATTATCATAATTTTATTATTCATACGTTTTCAAAACAAAACAAATAGAATGCGTAGGTAGTGTATCAGGCATAAATTATTGATACCAACGTTGACTACACTGCATAGTTATACAATTAACACTAGCCGATAATAATATGGACTGCCAACCAATTAAAATAATCACCGGACTGATGCAGTTTTAGATTTTCAAATAACTCGATTTATTGCTCCGAATGTTCACATTGCCTTCCCCGGGGCAATTTCCTGCAATGTCAGAGATGAGCATTGTCATTAAAATTGATAGTATACTATTATGCTTATTAGTTTACTGCCTCATTGGTATAGTGGTCGCATGAGCTACTGCTGAGCATGAGGTCCTGGGTTCGATTCTCAGGTTGGGTAAAGTGTTATTGGGTTTTTCTAGCTAAAATTTCTCAGTAGCAGCCTGGAGTCTGGATTTGTGCCCGGTTAATGGCAAAAGGCTCGCCCCCTATTACTTGGGACTTAAGCATAACTGGCAAAATGGTGGTGTACCATAGTTACACCCATTTTTTTTTTTTTTTTTTTTGGGTGGGAAATCATCAAATGACTTCTCCCGCTCTGGGTGGAGCGGGAGGGCGTGTCAGACTTTTACTGACTAAAACCCACCCGTGTTCCTTCAGTTGCCTGTGCCAGGGCCACGGTTTTCTCTGTGGAATAACCCGCGACCCTGAGGCGTCGGCCCTATCGGACCCCGTCATTTTGTGCTGACATCTCTTTGAGGCGCGCGTGGAACACAACGCGCCGTCGACCCGGGCCTGGTCCTTCCCGGACGGCGAGCTACCCATTGCTCGCCATCCGCAAGCCCGCGCCTACGGTGGCCGGGAATCTGCAGGCGACTCCCGACGCCTAGGGCGTCTCCTGCGGCGGCTAGTGGGGGCGTGAGGGCGCAATGCTCTCTCCCTCAAGGAGGAGGCGGAGCGGGTGCTCCGCCTCCTCCTTCGCGAGCATTACTGCTTCGCAGAAGGAGGTGACGGCTTTCCATTCCCTCTCGCTCCGTACCATGGCCTGGACCAGGGCCGGACGCGAGAGATCGCCGCCGCCAATCGCCCTCGCGAGGACACTGCGGTGCTCCGCCCAAGCTGGGCATACGTCCACCGTATGCTCCACCGTGTCCTCCGGGCGATCCACGCAATGGTGACACCCGGGCGTTTCCTCCCGCCTTATGCGAAACAGGAACCTCCCGAAACAACCGTGTCCGGTGAGGACCTGTGTCAGGCGGAAGGTGAGGACGCCGTGGCGCCTCTCTAACCACTCCTCAAAGAGGGGACTTACCGCCGCTATTGTGGCGTGCCCATAGTTACACCCCTGCCTAACCCTTCTGGGATTACAGGCGTGATGTTATGTATGTGTAGTTTATTAGATCAATGCCGCCCAAGACACAGGATTTTCCTAGTTAGGGGGGGTACCTACCTTTTTTTATTGGACTTTTGACCTCACTACCTTTTCTATCCAATTTTTATAATTTCTTCTACTTAAGTTTGTTTTACCTTTCTGTATTGTATTGTCAAAGTTTATGTTTTTGTGACTAAAAGTATTTATTTATGTTATATTATATTTAAAATAGATAAGTTAGGTTATGTTACTGGGTTCACTGCATTGGTATTTTCTTCGGGAATTTTTTGTCTTACAATCCGCTGTCGTGTGTAATATTTCATCTTATATTTTTTCTTCCCTTTCATATTTTTACACATTCTCATCTTTCATTCTGGACTGACGCCAAAATCTGCTCTCTGACAATGAATTATCTTGAAACGAATTGAGTTCGATTATTTTTTATCGTAAAATCATGTGGGTTTTCATACACAAAAAGCGAAATAACTTGCTTAAAATATGCAGAACTGAATGGAATTCGAATGAATCTGTTATACAGATTTTCCTGAGAGTGGCCTTGCGTAGTTTGTATCACAATTTAGATAGAATAAAAATTATGTAGGTACATTTTTGTCAGTTTATAAGCCTATTTTACCTGGGACTTAAACATAACTAGAGAGCATTTCTCTAGTTATGTTTAAGTCCTGCTAAGGACCGTAAGGTGTACCTCTGCCTGGTCATCCAGAGAAAACAGACGTGATGTTTCGGTATGTGTTTATCAGTTTCCTCTCTTGTCAAAACTAGAATAAAATATTGTATGCCTTTCACAACTTTTTCGTCCAATTTTCCCAATATCAAATTCGTTTTCTCCTGGAATTTTCGACAGCGCATATTATTATACTTTTTCGCAAAGTTATTTCGATCTATCCAATTACCTACAGTATATTTTGTTTTTAAACAGGGATGCCTCGCATTTTCGTTCACGTTACAAGTTGCCTATCATGGTTTTATAATCCCAGAGGAATTATAAAAATCTTGTCTAAGGGGTCGTTAAAAGTACGATACTCCTAAATACTTTGCTCATAACCGTCCGGGTTTTTTTTTATATATAACTACGCCTAGAATTGAATGTTGGATTACAATACTTAAAGCATAAACTTAATTGGAACAATTTAAAATCTTTTAAAATTTTGTAGACCTCGTAGAGGGGTCTACGAGAAGCAAACGACAATTTAAAAGTCCTCTTTTGTATCAATTTATTATTTTGATTTGTCATCAATCAAAGAAATATACTAAACTAGCTGACCTCAGAATAAAAAAAAATTGTCCGTTCCATACAAGATGTATGAAAAAATAAATTATCTTCATTATTTTATTGTGCTGTATAAATGTGTTATTAGTTATTCTGCTATTCGGGGCGAAGACAAATTCAACAAATAAAAGAACATAAAAATCGGTTCAGTCAATCTTGAGTTATAAATGGTGTAACTAACCTGACTTTTATTTATTGCTTTATATTACAAATACGTTTACTATTATAGGCATAAATTTGTGTGTAAATAAGTAAAGTAACAAAAGGTCTTTCGTAATAGATAAAGTGATGTAAAAAGAACCTGAGAGGCGTTGAATGATGTATCGCCATTTCTTATTATTAAATGTCAGAATACATACGTTTTCTATGAATCATTGAGCAACTAACACTATCTATACGAACTACATCGCGATGTTAACTCGCACTTGACCGATTTAATTCTTACTTAAAAGCCACCCACCTGAATCAAATCTTATTAAGTGTGCCTTAATAGGTGCAAGGTCTATTGATTTGTTATTTGGCAGATATTTATTACAGCTATCTATTGTAGGCTAGTATCAATTAAATTCAATTGTCCAAATATATTCATAGATTACCATGTTAATTTCGTACCTACTTTCCTGCGGAGAAATACCTTACAGGATATTGTGACTATTTGATTTCTAAAATGCAGGCAAACTCTTTGCAGTAGGTACCTGCCGATCCAACACTGGTCTACGTTTACCAGTTCGGCGAAAGGCAGCAACCTACAATAAATCATTCGAACACATAGACATATTTACATGTTCTTTGAAAAGTTTTCGTAGACTTTTGTATGAGACACTTGAGCTCTTAGACTAACTGTTTGTTGTTGTTTTTAAAATACTTATTTCTTTTTATTGTTTTTATAACATTAGTGTAACTGTCATGCATGAACAGTTTACCTCCTAGTGACTTTAGTTTTATTTATTAATAGTAATCTGTGAACAGCGCTGTGGGCTACATTATTATTTAAGTAACTTATGTTTTATTTATTCTTTGTTTGTAATATTGCATAATGTAGCTGTTTGTTGTTCCTATTTAATAAAAAATAAAAAAACAACATTTCATGTGTTTTATTTTAATATTTTTGTCCGAAATGTGACTATAAAAAATTCAAAGATTTGCCAAGCCATATTCGATCCTAGTACCAAATGTAAACTGTGATAATCAAAGTCCTGCCAAAAATATTCGAAATACCAAGTTAATTAAGACGATGCGTTGGTATAAAATAATTTTTTGATTTATTGTTAGCAATTTAACAAGTTATTAACAAAAGTGACATAATTAAATATTTAAGCATACTCACTGCTATTTTCCGCCTTTGCAGAATATAATTGATTATCCTTCAGGTCAAGCGAAAGAATGTCGCCATATAAATTGGTTTACCTCGATAGTAAATGAGCTTGGCTTCGAATTCCTTTTCTTCTTTTTCCGGGCAACATATTTTCAATAAGCAGAAGTAATGATGAATGACCATTGTCCTTTACGGCAAAAAGTATTAATTACCATGTTTCTGTGTACGATACACAGAAACATGGTAATTAATACTTTTTACTATTCTTATTACTACGTTTCCTATTATTATTAATAATTTTGCTATAAACATTAGAAACAGGTGGAACGCTATAGCATTGATTGACCTTTGTCGTGTCATAAGTTTGTCTATGGCTAAAGCGCTGTTGGCCATACTTCGGCTGATCTTACCAAATGTCAGGAACTCTGACTAATGTGGTATATTGCGCAGTGACACGTCAAATGACGTTGAATAAATAACATCCATAAAATATGTTTCGACTTTCCTAATGACCGTGATCGACACGGCAATGAACGAAACAGATTTGTCTTGTAATGCTGTCGTTAAAGATAATAATGTTGCAGACTTATTAATTATATGTTTGCTATTGAAAACGTGAGTTTGTAATTCATTGTAATTATGAAAGCCATTATAAATACATTCCATAAGTAATGTTGGAGACTTTAATCAAATAGTTTGACTTCCGCAAGTTGCTAGATTTTCCCTACTATCCATTAGTCATCTAGGTATATATGTAGGAAGGGGTACTTGAACAGCACTACAACCAAGTAATGATAAAAAAAAAAACAATACGACAAGGCAGGTACTATCCTCAACCCACGACATCGTAAGCCTACGACCGCTATGGCTTCCAATTCTAACTACAAATATTTATTAGCCCACATTATTGGGAAAAAGCAAAATATCATTACACTTATTTCTCATACACGCATTCAATAGAATGTCAGTTCCCGCGGTAAATGCTTGGAACTTGGTTGCACCGCGTCACGG
The DNA here is from genome assembly GCA_963555695.1 of Dasypolia templi. Lineage (NCBI taxonomy): Eukaryota > Metazoa > Arthropoda > Insecta > Lepidoptera > Noctuidae > Dasypolia > Dasypolia templi. The sequence goes on along the minus strand of OY743146.1, from coordinate 18,191,980 downwards.
CGCTCGGCGGTAGTTCGTGCCACGCCTGACAGGTGGCGCAACGTACCGTATCATGGCGCTACACACCTACGGAATTTATTATTAACGTGTGGGCTTCCTCACGAACCAAGCACACAGCGATATATATTCAAATTTAAATATCTTGGAAACAACGCTACACAAGGAATCGCAACGACGGAGATCCTGTATTCTCAATAGTTTCTAGTTATTAGTGAAATCGATAGCCATATCCACTTACGAAACCATAATTAGGGGCAGAATAAATTATACCTATATAACAATCAGGAAGGTGTAAGTCACATAAAAACTGGCAGTGGTGCAGACAGGAAGCCCATTGAGTGCCTGCTGTTCGTAACGGTGGAGTATACGGGGAATGAAAACTTAATTTTGTATGTCACTGTTGCTACCTGACTTATTTTCGGTTCAGCAAGATAATAAAACGTGATTATAATTTGATTAATTAAGTTATCAATAAAATAAAGAAGGTGAAATTAACGATTCAAATGCAAAAAAATAAAAAAGCGAGTGGCAAAAGAAAGATTTTCATGAAAATCTCTGAAAGAGAACTCGCAGATGTCTTTATTAAAACTCAACGTACACATTATATCAGTCTAGTCGCTTTTAACGTTTTAACCAATTTGCCAGACACCCGCTGTTCGTTGACAGCTACGAAAGAAATATAAATCACTGACCAATAACATCGCCGGATTCAATATCCGAACGTTCGCAAGGCGAGATCATATTCAAGATGCGACCCTTGTGAGCTGTCAACGATGTCACTATAGAAATGCTCTTAGTATACATTGGACCAGTTTTCTTGACAAGCTCTTAGCTCGAGTGGTTCTTTACATTATCATGCCGTAATATCATTGTCGTCTATATTCATACTTTAGGCTTGTAATCTTCAAGTGGATAAGTAGGGTAGCAGTTAAAAAGTACTACAGAATTACGATTGCCGTTTACATATTGTTTGGTGCTTAAGTTGAATTGCTCAGTAGCCATAAACCTCCTATTTTTAGGGTTCCGTACAAAAAAGGGTACCAATGGAATCCGTTACTAAGACTCCGTTGTCCGTCATCCGTCATCGTAGGTATCTCATGAACCGTAATAGACAGATAGTTGAAATTTTTACAGAGTATGCAATGTATGTACTATTGCCGGTTTTCTCTAGCTCTAACACACAATAATAACAATAAAATAAACCTAAAAATTATAGGGAAACACGTTTCTTGTATGGAGACCCCTTATATCAAATGTGTTACATGTAGTGTTAAATATTTTACAGAGGTACGGAACCCTTTTTGTGCGAGTCCGACTAGCACTTGTCCGTATTTTTTTATATATTTTACGTTTAAAAATATATTTTGTGATAAGTACAACAGCGCATGAAATATAGTGCATGGTAGGTACCACTCTCTTTAGTCCAGTAGATATTATGATATGAAAATTGATGTTATTATCTGGGTATCCAATAAAATATCCTGCATTTTTTTAAATCGTGTTCAGAGTAAACGACAATTCTTCACATAACTTTATGAAATCAAAGTTTTTACCGCTTAAATGTAGTTTTTGTGCCATTGACACGAATCATAGGTAGAGCTAGCTACTGGTAAATGTTAGCAACAAAAAACACAACAACAAATAGATTTATTAATACTTACCTACCTTGATATCCTGTTCGAACTCTCAGCGCCAATCTTAACTTATGACATTCCTTTTATCATTATCAGATTGCACTTGCTTTCAAACATTTTATTTAGGACGCACAATTGCGAAAGTGGATCAAAACTTCTGGTCACGTCTAATGTGTAGGTATTTATTGAAAATTCAAATCAGGCTCATATATCTAGTGGGTTTGTTAATCAATGCGGGCGTATCAACTGTCTCAGATTATTTGGTTGCGTGCGAGGCCGCGGCAGGCACGACCGAGCCAGGCTCTCCACTCCATCACCTCATAGACAATGCGATTGATGCAAACCCTTGAGCACAGGTTGCAGCACCATTTTGCAGCGTTTTGGCGCTAAACACAACTTATTAGCTAACTCAGCAAATTGATTAACCTCGCCAGGAGGTAAATGTGTCAACGATAATGCACTTTGACTTATTCATTTCACACTCACGCCTGTTCGGCATCGTACATAGAATGTTAAAGGCAATTTTGTATCTTGTTCCTTGTATTTAGATCGGTTTTTTAAAGCTTATCAAAACATTTTCACGTGATTTTTTCCGTATAGTAATACACATATTTGACACAGTGGAATCACGCACAGCTGTTCCATTTTTAAATGGGTTGTGTACGTCGTGGTTAGGTTGAAACAAATATTCCTCGTTACACAAATCCTGGTATTTATATGGGACACACGTTTTCCCAACTTATAGAGTTGTTTTTATTTTATGGATGCAGTTTTTCTTTCTAATATGTCTCAGTTTCATTATTTCACGTAACATACAAAATGATACATTCAACTCAGATTCGTAACAGACACCTTTCAGATCAAGGTTTATTACACACTCGATATTGATATTTTAACTCACGAGTCATAATCTCACGCATGCAAATGAGATCAGTCTAGTTTCTAAGCTAATGAAAATATCTGCATCACCTGTCTGTCTGTTATTATGGATGCAAATATTAACGGTGCAAATAATTGGTAAATGAAAATTATATTGGTTGTTATGTCTGCTTCGTAGTAATGAACAAATTCCGTGCAACAATTACGGTGTTTGACGCCCTGGTAATCATCACTTTTCATTCTGTTGCCTCGCCACGCAAGGAAATAAGGCAATACTCACCTAAAATTTCAATGAACCGTGACCATTACTTTGCATAGCAATAATTTAATCTTGCACAAATATTCTTATATATTCCTAGGCGCACGGCAAATATAAATTTACCTAATGCTGTATCAGAGAGGAGGAGAGAGACCTCTGTTTTTCTCTTTCATGTAAAGAGTGAAACGGGTGGCGCGACGGTCGCAAGGTCCCCGAGCGGAGCGGATAGAGGCGCAGGCGCAAGCACGCCGCAAGTCTCGCAAGTAAAAGTAACTTTTAACAATACCTTGGCGGCGCTTGCGCGCTGCGTACGTCAGTTTTGCCAACTCAAACCGCGCGCCACCACATACCGCTCTTTTACTTTTCGGAAATCGAACCAACACCAGTGGCAGTTTGTAGACTACGAAAAAAGTTTTCCGCTACGTGTCGCGTTCAAATATTATCGGTGCTTCCTATTGGTTAATTGATGTGATTTGCAAAAACTTTCGTGAATTATTTTATAACGTTGCAAAAGTTCAATAACGTTAATGAGAATTTGAATATTTTGTAGTTGCCGGCAATATTGGATGTTACGCTCACTTGAACGTAAGTATTTTTTTGTTTGTTTGGTATTTTAGTGTAACCTTCCGCATAAGTTTTATCTGTAGTTCCGTTTATTTCTTATGAACATTTTTCCTTCACATGACTATTCATGTATTTGCACACACGCTTCATATTTATGTGGTAAGTTGTTGAACGATATTCTTATATATTATTAATGAGGTGACGAAAGTGGTCGTGCGTTTCCCGCCAGTGGCTACTATGTGGTCACCCGGCCAGTCGGTGAGCGAGTGATTAAATCAACTTGCAATCGGATCATAGAACTGGTTTAAAACTTCTTGTAGACACGTGTCGCGAACGTACTTCTGAGACACTCGATGTATATAGAACAGTGGTACAATAAATGGACAGATTTAGGCCAAAGGAGTCTTGTGGTACTAATTAATGAGTTAATTAAAAACATGAACGTCTACTCTACAAAGCCTACACGATAAATCAAGTATTCACGATATTTCTTGGAAACAGGTTCTATATAAATAAGCGTTACGTTGTCTATTGATATTTGTTACCTAATAGTGTTTGCTCTACCAGTGACAACAGCTACCAACTTACCTATTCATAAAAACGGTTTTAGCATTCATCAGTTTAACATAACTTGCGAAGTTATTTATCACTGTGAACTATGCAAGGGTTACGTATCAATAAAGATGCATTTGTGTCAACGAATATATCCACATTTTTGCGGTGAAAATACGCATTATTTTGCTTATGCAATTTTTTCAAGCTTATGTTCATTTATTTATCTGAAGCCCGGCTTACGCTGTCAGAGAATTTATTAACTCAGATTCACTATCCCCCCCCCCCCTGGTAATCTTAAATCAACTTCATCTGAGCCTTACTGACATCTTCTCTAGCCCTATCATCTTCACACGACTAGAAATATAAGAAAGAGGGTAGTTACTCTACGGTCGATATAAACTGAACATACCTACTCCCGGTTTCTGAAGGCTATTCAATATCTACTAATACCTTTATAAAATTTCCGTCGCAATGTTTGTTACCAAACTCCTCCGAAACGGCTGGAGCGATTTGTATGAAATTTTGGGTGCATATCGGGAAGGTCTGAGAATCGGCCAAAATATATTTTTCTACAAAATAAAACAACGTTTGCGGGGTCAGCTATTAATTTGTATAATCTGTTTTCAAATCTCATCTCAAGTGATAACATTGGTTGTTGTTATTTTGTTCAACCAATCACAACACAGTCACCACGAAATTTGGCAGCATTTATGTACCTACTCTTCAAAAGCAATAAGCAAGTTCAAGTTGTCATTGTACCAATGAGACTTGAACTTGAAAAGAAACAGTAAATCTTTGAAAACGTTATGTTACGAGTAAGGTCACATTAGTGTAAGTAAACAATATATTTCAGGATTTCAAAACATCAAAGGGTAGACCATAATCGCCTAATGCATATTTCGCTCACGAATATCTATAGGTAGGTACAAGCTCGATTATTTTGCTTTCCCCTGCCTACTGATTTGCAATGCAATAGGATACAATAACGCTACATTTAACTGTTGCTCCGTTTATTTTATCGTTTTCCCTTTATAAATATACAATCGCTCTATTGTGAGCTTTGAAAGCTTAGTCTTGATTGCTGAATTAATAAGATTTTCTAGATTGTTTTTACCTCCAACATTTCCTTGTTGAGTGCATCCGCAAAGATAAACACAGAGATTAACACCGACCAATGTTACTTATAATTGGTGCTCGAAGATGGGAATATGTCTGCCACTCGCCATTTGGCAGTCCAGTCACGTATCAGAACAAAACATTTAGATTTTATATGCAATACCCACATTCCTCATCATTTGCATTCACAAGATCTGTCGAAGTATAAAACAATATTGCTCGCGTTTAAAGTCTTGCATTCACGTTGTAAAATGTATTTAAGAGTCGTTTCATATGAACCATTAAGTTCTCGATAAAAGCAAATAGACTCCGATTGATCTCAAGTTAGCAACTGGAGCGTTCTAAAATATTGGAGCTCCAAAAACATTATGAAATTGCATTAACGTCGAATGTGAGGATATTGGTCTTTAACTGCCGTTCGCGAATAGGACCGGTCGGTTTTGGACTTTAAATGAAATAATTTAATCAGTTAATCGACATCAAGTTAAAAGAGTAATAGTAAATTAATTGAAATTAAAGCATTCACGCCGTGTAGCGGCGACCTCTAAGCGGTGGCGTAACTAATAAATGCGCGCACCCGCGTCCCGCTCCACTGAACACTTTCCACGACCCTAACGAGTTCAGAAAGCTAGAAAATAAAAAATATTTAACCTGAACAGTTAAAAAAACAACCTTGGTTACTATCTGTGATACTAATAACTGCTTGCTTGGAGCCTTTACAGACGATAAATAAAAAATCAGTAACAAATTAACAACATTTTGATAAGTTACAAACCAAAGTTATAAACAACCATTGTTATTGCATCTAAATATACAACACAATATGGTACAACATAATAAATTCTTGTACGTAACACGACAATACGTCTCTCGTTCAGTAGCAGTGCAATATGTGTTCTCTGTCAGCAACATTGGATAACGAGGTGTTTCGACAGGTGTTTAGCATGCGGCCAACACGCCGACCATTGCCGACCATTACCGACCACTGCCGACCACTGCCGACCACTGCCGACCAGCGACCTCGGTACGGCTCTCTAATGTCTGATCAACGGACAACGGATGACTTTGACTCATCCCGGCCTTCACTTTTGTTATAATTATAAATTGCTTTCCGAACTAAATTCTCTTAAAATGGCGGGCCGATTTTTTTAATTCAAAGCATTTTAATTTAAGACACTCATCAGATTGATAGATTAATTCCTATTGACGATTCAATTAATTAAAGCAAAAAGTAATAGCCAATCAAAATGTTAACAAGTTTTTTTATGTGCCATCGGCCATTGCCAAGAAAACATTAAAGAACAAACAAAAAAACTACCTACAATTTTGACAGCCGACTTTACCAACTCTCTCCGTATCATCTAATTTCTTTGTCACGATCATCATCTGACATCACAGACATCTTTCTCTCAGCCAAAGGATAAAGATTTTATAGTTCGTGTTTCGTCGATCGTGAAGGTCGTTGGGTCGCGGAAGACACCCCGCGATGCGCCGCGTGTCGCTGACGCAAGCGCTCGGTGAAGCAACTGCAACGTTACGTGCAAGTACGTGCCACCGCACTCGGTGACGACCTATTTAACACCACAACCCGTTTTTGAGTAGTGTCGTGATGTAGACGTAGCCTTGGCCTTATTATTAAGGTGCTAGTAATTAAAGGGACAAAAGTATGCCTCAAAACTAATAAGAAAAAGTGCGTAAAGCCTCAATTAAAAAACATTAGAAAATAAAAATAAAAGTTGACATTTCAAGCTGTCCACTTGCCATTTATTGACATCGTATAGCGTTTCGGTTTGGTCAATATCGAGGAAGTCGTAAAACTCCTTCTGTTAGTGTTAACAACCAAAACTGAATAACATTTGTCCGCATTATGAGTTAGACTTAACGTGCTCTGTGATCATAAAATTTTACATTAAATAACACGTAACCTTATGTAAAAACTCCTTCTCTAACAATGCGGTTGATTACTGTAACGTAATATCAAAACAGATCATAGATCAAGATTGCGCACTACAAGCAGAGATTACAAAGATCCTCTATTAAAAAGTTGCTTCTGCTCGAGAATTGCTGTCCTATTTTCGATGGCACAACACTCAGCCCGAGTGGTTGTCTGTAAATTACACTGTAAGAAATGAAACCTTGTCTCCACCGTCATTTCAAGACTTAAAAACTAATTGTTATCATAATAACATTCCCTCATTCACCAACGCTTCGACATACTTTCTGTAAGTATCTGTATCATAGAATTACTATATTGACTTTCAGGAAACCATTGGTTATGGGAGTGACGAGGTGTGCAATTTGTTCGCTCGAGTAGCAGTTTTCTACATTATTAATCAGTACGTATTTGGATGAATGTTATTGTGATATAGGAGCAGTAGTGTGTACAAATAATGATATTATTATTATTTGCTATTAATAACGGGCGATAAGTAATCACGGGGCGGTTGCTCACGCGACGGCGGAGATGCGCGGGTCGTCGACCCACACCGTGTGTAAATACTCCAGCGGTGACGCCGCACCGCATGCCACCTCCATACACGCCATTGAAATTGAAAACCAATGTCGTTACAAATAAGTCCATTTTAGTTAATCACCATCGACGCAAAGTTTCGTTTTATTTGCAAACTTGACGTCCCCTGCGTCGCATACATAACTTTTACTCTTCATTGCACTCCAACATTAGCACCATAGAACTAACATGGGTATACTGTCTAATGTCTCGCAAATTCTCACTATAGAAGCGTTCCTCATGTTTTTAGGCGAACGTAAACTTAAAAATAAATAGTGAAAGTGACTGACGAGGGCGCTTTGCCATTTTTGCGACTACCTACATATTTTTTGCGTCACATTTTTTTGCAAATAACGCAAGCCGTGCCCACCCACGAGTAAAGAAAGATATCAAAGGGGCCTGACACCGCCTGACCTCTTAGTTCGCTTGCTTTTTTACAAGAAAGTTATTTATAAGGTTTATCTTTGTTTTTTTTTTCATAAATGCCCAGATTTAACGAACATGTTGTACCTACTCACTTTGAATTGATCCCCACTTTCTTACACGAGTTTACAAAGGAAGGAGAGATAACTTTTAGTGCAAAAGCTTTATCTAGCACGAGTGTAAAGCTTGGTTGTATGGTGAATAGGATGTGCCCCGAGTGTTGCACTCTTTACACAGGTACTTCATGCGCCATGATCCGCGCACACTACAGCAAGTGTTGCGCAGGCGGCTAATTGTTCAAGTGCCACGTGATAAGTTATCACCATCGCCGTCGGTCACGACTGCGCTCATTATTACCATCCTTAAGTTTCTATCATCAATTGCTACAATAAGTCAAATTACATTTGCAAACAACCTAATCTATAACCATTCCTCTACAGATGTCCTTCTTGACAAAAATGTAATAATAGCCCCGAGCACTCTACCATTACCTAGCTAAGTAAAAAAGTTTGTATAACTAACAACATAATTACGTGTGTCGATAAATTCTTTCGTTGCTGGGGTGATTTACTGCAATAAAACAAATAAATTATCGGCGATATTGTGGGCAAGTGTTAGCAATTGTTGTTGCAAGAGAATTATTAACGTAGACGTATTAGAACGGATAACTTGCTTGACACAACTGTCTGTCGGTTGCTGGTTGCACCTTTGACCTTGCACGTGCCCCTTTCAAAATAGCACCGCATTCCATACTGTAACACCGCAGTATTCACGCCACAGCCACAGCTCTATTGTTCCTCCGTTTAAACTTTACACATTGGAATTCTTGACATATTTACTCATTCACCTTCCACTGCACCTCGCCGCCAATCTTTTGATATTTTCTGCACCTATAAAACCAAACAGCACAATGCAACATTAAAGGGGATCTTATTGTGGCATTTCATTGTTAAAACCAAAACAATTAGGATTACGCAGTTGAAAGTTTTGATAGAGCAACGCAAATTATAACTTGCAGCTGAGTGACGTGTCTTGATTCTCTGCAGGGTTCGAAACCAAGCAAAGTGGCACTCGAAACTTGAACAAGCCAGTGATACTGCACTACAATAAACGTCGGTGTCCGCACCGGCTCAGTACAGGTAGGCGTAGCTAAAATGTTATTCAACTTGACGCAATAATAGACTGCCGGATTTAATAGCTGTATCGTGACGGTAAGCTTCCGCCAGGTGTCACAAAAAGTAAAAATTCAGTGGCAAACAGAAGTTGAAAGAAGTCGTGACTAGTTTCTAGTGAAATTAGTAGCAAGCGCTAACAGAAAACTGATGACTATTTTTTAAACTTACTGCGCTGTGTATATCATTTAGTCTGCAATGTTTTTTTGGGTGAGACCACTAAACAAGACCCCGGAGGACCTGTCCAAACAATTTAATATTAGTGCGCAGTTAATGTGAAGTATATTTATAAGTGACTGAATGAATAAATTTTTAAAAACTTGACCTTTGTAGAGACGATTCACGTCGACCTTCAAAAATTATTAAGACAAAGTAAATACATAGCTATAGGCAAAATTTTATTGTCGCACAGGTGGATAGTTGTTTCGCAAAACCCAACCCAAACTCGACTAATGGGTTGCTCGAAAACAAATGATCTTATCAATATGGCATACATCAAAATTGTACCATCGTGTCGCGAGCGTTCTCCGATTTTAATGGCTTCACGCTTTTGGTGTGAAATAATTGAACAATAATGTAACTGTTTATCGGAAAGACTGTAACAAAACTGCAATTAGTACATAACCATTATTGAACTAAAAGAAGTTTCATAAAAAAAACATAATGAAATAACAACGATCGAGGCGGGGGTGTAGAAAATGTACAGAAAACTGTTGCGTGCGAGTAATTGCGCCGAAGCTAGTAAATTACTGATCATGTTTATATTTTGCAACGGATTTTACACAACCCCATATCTGAAACATATGCAGTTCCGGTTAACTTTACTAAAATTAATTGATTAATTAATTCGTAGAAAATGTTAGGACTACGTCGTACTAAATCGTTCTTCCAAAATTTCCAAAACATCTGGATCTTCCATAATAATATACGCTGCTTCCAATTTGATGGATTGACAACTGACTATGTCGGTAAGTAAGTTAACGGACCTTTACGGCAGCATTGTAACGCCTGATTCAGACGATAATCATGAATTGGCGCTTGGTGAAACACTCGCTACTGTTAATGTCCCGTTAACCTTTAACAGAAAATTAAACTAAATAACATAGTATGGTGAAATAAGCTTCCAAGTTGGATCTCCAATGCATTGTATTTCCAATGCATTGTATTAATGGATAACAAACGTAGCATCAACAAAATTGTAGAGGCAAATAAATCACGACTGCGGTATTATTATACGCAAGAAATTCGAAGAATTTTAATTTTAGTTTACGTTAAGAAATCAGTATTTTGTAAGTTTATACAATTTCCTTTGCTTCGACATCATTCGTTATTTTAATGAACCTGTAGCCGTTGCCAATTACATGAACCTTTTGATGTTGCGACAGATAACAACAGGTTTACGAATCTACACAATAAATGTAATAGCAGTACGTAGATATTTCCTGTTATCTCAATTTGTAGGTACTTATAAAATAAATTATCTAATTCCTTATACATGTTCAAGCGCACGCCCATCATGCTAGAAACTTAATTAATAAAATTCCTTGGCGTGCATAATGCCTGTTAAACACATGTTTATGCAAATGTTAAGTATTTCCTTACAAAGTCTTCTAGTGTCTCTCATTTATAAACAATAACATATTACATACAGATAGTTTACATTGTAAGCCTCCTTTTCTGAGTTTTAAATTGGAAAAACTGCTCAGGTTGAGATTCACAGATGACTTCGCTCTGTTCATCAAATAATGGAGCACTTTATAAATTGTTCAGCGTGCCCTATTTCCTGCATGTAACAGGAACTGATGGACGCTACTGAAGGTACCAAACTCCTAGACATATTCTGGGCTAACCCTATTTAAATTGCCATCGACACATTAAGAAGAAGAATTCCAAAGTTTCAATGATTGTTTGCATACATAATTCGCCTCATTTTACCATAACTTATAAAAAAATTTCATTGATGGATCATTGATCAGTTGACTAGTTTTGTTACTGAATACTTAAAAAGTATGACACCTGAAATCAATAATGGAAGACCAAAAGCAATAAAGATTGTAGACAATTTATCTTTGTAACGAAACCCATCTCATCGATGTTCTGCCATGGAAATAAACTGATTCTTAAGGCTCTATCTAATTTAAACAACTCCGAAAGACGTCAAACGTGACGTTGTGGCAAATATTTCAATGAATGAACGTCAAAAACTTTAAAAGGCATACCTTTCTATTTACATAAAGTACGATATTACTTGGCACATATCAAGCACATTCCATCTATGGCCTACGTTTCGCAAGCCACGCGAAGCATTACAAACTGCCGCACAAGTTGTTAACTTTACGCATTTTGTAACATCACTAGTAACAATATTTTAACAATTACAAATTATGTTTGACATTATCTTGACGTGACCGTGACAATAGAAACGAGGAGACGAGCCACTGTTTTACTGAGACCTACTTCGAAAACTAGCTATTCAACCATTCGTGTACGACATCGTCGAACTGGCTACCGAACTATTAGTGAATACCAGTGAATACAGATATTGTCATTTTACCAGTCACATTTACAATCGTTAGCTTGTAAATAAATGTTTGTTACTCAAATTATTAACTCTGTATTGTTCATTCGTTACGAAAACTAAAATAAATCGACAAAGTTTTCCAAGCAATATTCAGGAGAACAAATAGCTTGTAAAGAAATACTTTTCTTCAGAAAGTGGCTGCTCAATTTATGAAACATGAAAATAAAAAATTGCGATGACTGCAGTATCATTTGTTACATTTGATTTTAGGTGGTTTTGCAATGACTAAGCAGACCTATGTCACAGGAATAAGACGAATTAGGTGAATTTGAAACAATTAAGTAATATGAATGATTGGTGTGCCCTTACGTGGTGTCTCTGTGTCGTTAGGTAACCGAAGATGTTCGGTCGCGTTCACTGCTAAATGCCAGCACCTTTCCCACGGCCAACATTCTGCGCCCATTGTATGTCTAGTTCAATAATTAAGTCCGGTATCTACGGCTGATGTGTGAGCATACTTTGTAGTGGTATTTCAACTTGCATTTTAATTTCAATATGACCAGTTTTTTATTTAGCGTGCTGTTGATTCTGCCAACTCCCATGGGAAGAAAGCGTGAGTTTATGTATGTGTATGTAGTTTTTTTTTAATTCGTACAGTTTTGTTGTTTAACATACACAGAAACTAAGCTCTTTGTTAGGGACAAGAAAAATGAGATTACAAACTTTTCTTTTCCATCGTAAATTTTCATTCATAAATACACGAAAAAACATTTTCATTGCCACATTTTTATTTGGAATACACATTTTTGATGTAGCAAGTAACTATTACATTGGTGCACATTACGATTCGTGACATCATGTTGGTGTGTGTGTGTGTGTGTGTGCACTCAGCGTAATAAAACGATGGCGATTAAGCAATGCGTGAATCGCCTGACGAAGCCGCATTTAAGTGTAAACGGCGGCGCCCGCGCTGGTATAGGAATTCCTTTAAAGGAAATTAATCCATCGGGAAAACTGCGAAAATAATGACTACACATACCAATCGAATAAGCTAACGACAAACTTGTTATCCTTATAACCTGTTTAAAATAAAAAATGAACAAACATTTTATTTTAGCCGTGACTTGCTTGTTAGTGATATCTACTGCTTTATATTTATCATGCTATTGTTTGATTTTGAAATGCGGAAACTCGATGATTGTAACGCACCTACCGAATTGTGCAGAGAATAGCCTGATAAATATAATCTAGTTTCGTCAAGGTTTGAAGGCTCAACAGTGAGGATGAAACGTGCAAATAACATGAATTACGATTCATTTCGCTAATGGAGTGCACACATACCTAGTGTTAGCAATCTGTAAGCTTGCACATAATCCACTTGAACTGTCGACGAAGTCTTTAAACCCGGGGCAAGGTAACAACAAACAATCCGATTGATCTATGCTAAATCGTATTACTTAACAAAATATTTTGGAACTTCAAAAACTACATGATGTGTTTATTTATAAGTTGGTCCTTATCCGAAGAACGAGGTATTCTTATTAAGGCGGTGAAATATCAATACGATATAATACGATTAATTAAAACAATGTGCCCTAGTTGTGTATAGTGCGTATTGAATGAAATCGAACAATACTTCATTAGCTGCCGCTAACACTTTTTGCTATTGTGATTGAGACATGTTACATAAACTGCTCCGCGTATATGGCATGTCTGTGGCACCCCGCGTAGTAGACAAGTCCGGACAAGCCGAGATAACTCTCCTAGTGATGTTTACTTATAGTATGTTAGCCTGTGAGCTGCTCACGGTGGGTGAACAATTATTGCATTCTGTGATTGGTCATTATTTGGCAGGCGAGGTCGGGGCGTGAGGCGCGCGACCCCGCTTTATGCCTTGAAACTACATCTTTTTGTACCAACGAACAATAGTCTGGTCACTCAGAAAATAGTCTCGCTTTTATTTGTTTATCTTTAAGATCAGTTATCCTTATAAAAGTTAGATCTAGATCTTTTAATTTTGCCCTGTTGCCTTGGTTATACAGTCCGCGACGCCTAAGCTGAGCTTCGCATTTGTGTGAGTGATTACCAATCGCACCAATGCAGATTGTCCGATTGGCCGATTGTAAAGAAAAGGACGCGTCGCTATGTGCACTCACACAAATTCAAAGCTCAGCTTAGGCCTCGCGGACTGTACCTACCTGTTACTTATTGGCACTGACGACTTTCACGTTTTCAACCCACCCACTCGCTTACAGCCACTCAGTCGCCTAGAAACTAATTTAAAGGATAAAAATAACAATTTAGTAGCAACTTACATCAAGTTTCGTGCGTGCACGCGGGCGCAGCCAACATGAAACCAACCGGTTGGATGGCATTCGACAAGTTATCAACTTTAACATTCTCAATCACCTTAATGAGATGACCCAACCTCTTTCGCCATCGCACATTAAGAAAAACCAGATTTTTGCAAATTATTTGTCCCCATAGGTATTCTGACTATTCGGCATTTCCCTTGCGCCTGTCAAAAAGTCGGCTAAGCAGACCTATTACGTAAGTCGTGTAACCTTTAAAAGGATTTCATCGTCTCAAACGTCGTTTATTTGAGATAGAATATTACTATGTCGGTACGTTCAGAATATTACCATTTGGTACTTATGAACAGCAGGCATATCTGATTGCCATTGTCCGCTGTCACCGTTAACATTAGATGTATAGATTATTTATAATGATTCCGAGTTATGTAAAAGTCATCAGATAATAAGCAACAATCAGTGAATAGATTTGACATGTTGAGCATTGTAGTCTCGACAAGTGACCCCATTGAGGCCATAGGTAACGACTCTGTGACCTACAAAGGCGGCATGATTGTGCTATAAATAGCTATCAGTAGTCAATTATTGAGCTACTGACTAGTAATAAAAATATAAGTATTTAATTGAAGGCAGGTGCATAAAATGCCTTTGAAAAATGTTTTACGAATATCTACCAACCTTACCAAATCCAAATTATAATTATTTGTTCAACGACTTGAAATTGAAACTAGGAAAACACAATAAAATTGATTTACAAAAACATTAAGTATTTTGAACTTTTCGCGTAAAGTTGTATCAAGTTTCCAATAATTTAATAAAATGTCATATTAGATGCAAGAAAAACCGAGTAAGCAATTAACAAAGTAACATTACGATCAATTATTTGCCCACTTTATTAAAGTTTATGCTGATTAGAGGGAACATCGACGTAGCAGTTTGTAGCACTACACCGTCACAGTCACGACTCGACCCGTGATTATCGATTCAAATCTAATCCTATCGATTTCTCGTTGCATTCCAATCGAATCAATAATTGACAGGAATGCCATTTAATAAGAATCACCAGCTACAGGTGATTCTGATTAAAGTAACATTTAGTAAATGGTTCAAAAAATTATACATCATCATGGATCTGTGCTATTTTATTGGACCAATTACCAACATGTATTTATTTTGTGCTTGACATTCGAATCGATAAGTCGTTAGATCATGAATAGTTAATGATGATGGGTTGAATTAATGTCTTGGTAGTATGTTCATTTTATTGGATCAGTATAACTCGAACGAATTAAAATGACACCTGGCTCGGAACAACTAGATATATTTATATATATGTTTTTATATTAATAATATTTATAGCAAATGTTTAGGGAACTAGCTATGACAAATTATGGTATAAGATTAAGATATTAAACAAAATAAAGTTTTTTTAGCACTATTGTATATACTCAACAAACGTCATTCGAGCCAGGTGCCATGTTAATTCGCCCAAGTTGTACAGAAGTAATGACATTCACCAAACGAAATCGTACATACGTAGATGCAGACTAAAATGGAGCCAAATTAAATCAAAACAGCTTAAGTCAGGCATCATTGAATACCCAGCCTATTGTTTTCCTTTTCTCGGAAGATTGCTACACAGCCCTGGTAAGGATGATATCGATACAAAAAAACAACCCTATATACTGTGCTGCTCCCTGTATATCGGACGACGCTTTGTGCTCGTGCCCTGTGGGTGGCGATGAAAACAAGTTTTTTTTTCCTCACTGTCCAGTATTATTGCCATAGAGGCAATCTTCTGTCGTGGCGCCACGAGTTATAAGAGAATTGCCGCTGTGGCGAAAAGATTAGCCGGCCAATTAGGTTATTAGAGGGACTGACTGCCCAGAGAGCGCCGGACGTAATAAAGTATCGTCTCTGGCGGAGTTTCTGTATGAGCACCCAACTGTCGGGGTAATACCGGATATATTACCAATAAGTTACCTACGTGAAACGTACCAGCTGGTATTTATAAAGGTATCTAAAAGGACCAAACATGCTTAAAATAACATTTCCTGATATTTATCCTCATCTGCAGTATATTTCAAGTAAGATCAATGCAGAAAATTATTTCGATACCTTTTGTCTGTCAGTGACAAAACAAAATAAATTCCTCGTAGTTCTTAATCAGATTACACAACACACAACAACATTTACAACATACACAACACATTTACACACAAACAACACACCAACACACACAACACAACAACAACAACAACAACAACATCAAAACAACAACAACAACACACACACACATTTATATGAAAATGTTAGGATATTTAATATAGCTTTAAGTAAAAACTAAAAGGAAAAATATCACTGTTTACGTCATTATATTATTAGTTTTCTTTTTGCATCTTCTATCCATTTTCCGACATTTCGTTTACTTGGTCACGGTTGCAGGGTGACTGCCCCGTAAAACTAGTTTCTATTCAATTCAACTTTTGGTCACTACACCTTTGTTTTGTAAAACAAATAACTGAACCTGGTCCATGTGCACATTATAAAGGCAATTTTATTTTATTATTTTCTTATACCGGAATATCGGAAAAAAGTACAAAGTTTTGAAAACATCTATGCATTTTCGGTTGCAACTTCCCTTAATGCTTAGGGCGGTGTTTTCCGGGTCTATCGGCCTTTGAAACGCTACCTCCGCCTCCCCCAAATGCAGGGCGACGTACTTATTTACAATGCGCCGCCGACCATTTCGCGGAAAATGCATGTCACAGTATAAAGTATTTGCAGTTGATCAACCGAATTCGTTTTTCTGAGGTTCGTTTTTTTTCCTTAGGTTTACATTTTAAGGTACCTACGGCGAACTGAACTAAATTCGTTCCTTGAAATGTCCTGTGTACCTAATGGCCGTTCTCACATTGTTATATATCAACACCAACCCGATACCGATATCTCGGCAGCAATACCCACCACACCATTTCGATGCCGATTTAATAATTATCGGCCCAATGATATTGGTGAATATCGATGATCATTGCGACGCTCTAAACGACCACAGTACTAAGCAGCGTTGCCATCCCGTTTTTTAACCAAACCAAAACAAAAGTGGCATAGATGAAAGGAGATATATAATATGTTAAAAGTACCAAACCAACAAAGAAACTATACGTCACCGACGAATTTGCTTTGGAACATGGGCATGGACATGTTTACCGCCTAAACAGGCTACGATCTCATGGCGCCATTTTTTTCAATTTTATTTATCCGATATTGTCCCCAAAAAACGATAAAATCACAAGTTCTAGGAAAATTCTTGTGTTGGTATTTCCGCTATTTCATTCATTACAACGTTTATCGTTTTCCATATTTGGTCGTGTTAGTTATAGCACTTTGGTTTGAAACAGCATTTTTTTTTATTGTTGTTGCCAGTGAAAGTTGTTTTTTATTAGTATATAACTGATATATATATATGACTTTATTGAATCTATTAATAAAGACGAATCTGATTAAAACATCATAAAAAATGTGTATTATTAAAACTTCTTCATAAACGCCGACAAAAATTATATACTCGCACTTTATAACAATTGTAAAGACAATAATTTGTAATGTGTCTAACACTATTGTAAGATGACAATTAAACGTCATCGTACCGCATAGAAATAAACACAATTTCGAAAACAATTTTATGAATTAAAACTATAATATAATTACGAGATATTTTTTATGAGCTCTCGCAATTTCTTATGTAATGTGTTGTCTTTTAATTAGATTTTTTGAACAAAGGAAAGGAGAGCGAATTTTAAATTTTTTGACACAGGCCCCTCGATGAAGTCCCGCAGGACTCTGAGCGCCAGCCAAAATAGCCCGATTTACTATTTTTGTGTTTATTTTAAAAAACTATGAAACCGTTAAATTCCCTCCTAAATACCCTCCTAATTAGGAAATGAGGCATAAAGTGGTTTTGAAATCGACCCTGTTTCGGTTTGTGTTTTTCATCGAGCGAATTTAAAGTTGATTCTAAAACAGGCAAATTCGGATTGGGGGTAATCCGTTAGTGTATTTTTTGTATTTGTTCCCAAAAAATGCATGGTAACAATACGTACCACTGCAGGCTTTCCCAGAAAACCAGTGCAGTGGATTTTCTTGCGTAGCAGACGCAATATTGTTGAGTTGAAAAAATCTTTCGGCTAATCATTGTAAACGAATGAAATATTTGTTTTAATCAGCTGCAAGCGGCTCTTAGTTTCATTCATTTTTGTTACCATGCATCACTCGCTTTTTGAGCACGGGTAAACTTTCGTTTTTTTTTCTTTCGTCGTTTTCAGATCGCACGTATTTTAAATGACGTATAAATGTAGTACATAGTAAGCATGCAGGCCGTAATATTTGACAATAACATGACATTGCACAATTTTACATACAATGATTCTATTCCATTTAGTTTATACTAACAATTATGTTGGTAATAACAATTACGTTGGTAATAATTTCTACTTGACAAAATATAGTTTCTAATAATTACAAAAAAAAAACGATTTCGCTTTAGAAAAAAAAAACATGTGATACATTTTTTAAATATATGATATATTTAAAAAATGTTTTAATGGTTTAATGGTAATAACCTACTTTTTAACGGGAAAAAAACTAAAATGTTAATTTTACGATACCTCATATTAGACAAGTAGAAACCAGTGTTGAAGAGCTGGAACCCGAAAAAAGCACAGTATACTTAGGTATAACTTTGGATGCCAAGCTATAAATAGATAAATTGTCAAAACGCTTAGCTCTGCAGCATACGCCGTTTGAAAATTCGTGGTTTAACTGTTTTAGAGACAGCCCTTTTAGTATACTTTAGTTATTTTCATAGTGTAATGTTCACAACAAATTTTGTTTTACAAAAAAGGTCAAATCGTTCAATTTATAGTGTCCCAGACTTTCCCACAGAGACAAATTTATAGAGATTAGTATAATGACTGTGCACATCTCAGTATATTTATGAAAGACTATTTTGAGGACAAAAAGGTTTGTTGGGATTGAGCAGCCCCAATAAATTTTCACAGCGAATTTTGTGTAACTGTATTGTTGTCTAATTGTTTTATATTACATGAATATTTACTGCTTATAGTATTATATATTTTTTTATTATTTGCATGGTCTGGCAGTTTGACTAGTTTATGAGGCCTACCGAAATATCCTTTCTTCGTATTGTTCGCCCAATCGTTAAGCTCCTCCACTGTTCCTGTTATTGACAAATGGACAAATGCATGCACTGACCGGACAGGTTCACTCAGTCTGTGTGGTTCTTTCCTCAAAAGACTATTTCAGACCCCGATCTACATGGTCTTCACATGATCTGACCAAAATTATGAAGATCACAGTAAAGGTAGAGGTCACAGTCATCTCTGAGTTTGTTTCGGCCTTTCTTCACAGAGTAGTCAGATAGGAAACGCCAAGCTCAACTAGTTATGAAAATATGTTTGACGTATAAAAGTGTTTGTACAAACCTAATTACAGAAATAAAATCGTTTATCATTTATCACTCCATGTTTCAGGACATGATTCGCCAGGAGTATCGGTGTCGCGCAGTCGTGCTATGACGTGAAGACCACCACCATGCCGGTGGGCTCTCGAGGGGCCTCCGACTAGCCACACGGCCTCATTGCGCTTTGTGTTATACTGAGGTAAGTCTTTACTACATCCAAAAATTAAACTTTGTATAAAACCCTTCATATTTTTTACATTTTCCACAAAGGCGAATACTTTACTTCTTCTTCTTATATTTTTATTTATTCTTATATATACCTATTCTAATATCTTCATGCTCTGTAGCCGAACACAACATAAGGTATGACCATGAATGAGCTGGAAGTGAGACGGTAACAGTACATATACTGTTCGTGCTCGTCTGGTATTTGACAAGCATTGGAAACCAAAACCTGTATTGTCATGGCTCTGCTCAATAATAAGTGCAGTTCCTTAAAGTCGTGGAGTAATCGTTAATAAGAGAAGCGTCGCTACCAAACCTGTATGTGTCTACCTCATCCTGGATCGTTCGATGTAGACGTAACTGTATAACATTATAACGCCTTGTTTCCCCGAAGGGTTGGGCAGAGGTGTACCTATAGTAAACATAAACTTTAACCACTGGTAACACCTATATTTTCTGCAAATAAATGATTCTTATTATAATCCTTGATCTTAAAAAATAAGTGCATCCATATAACAGCAGTGTGCTCTCGTGTTCGCTCCGACTAGCCACACGGCCTCATTGTACTTTTTGTCCCACTGAACTGAGTCAACCACATCTATCTACCTATCAATTAGAAATGAGGCTAGGATTATGAAAGTCACATGTTATTCGGTGAGAGCCAAGGTATTGTTATAATAACAACATGCAATTAATGTGTCAGTATCCGTCTAAGTTTACAAGCAAGTATTTTAGATATAATGCTTTGATTCTACCAACAACTTGCTAACTAATTACGCCATACTTATAACGCCAGTCACCAAATAAGCACACACCCGCCCATTTGTTTTAACAAGTTATATTGACAAACCACAGTCGTTCAAAGGAGCATTGTAAACAAACTGTTCTAGGTGAACAGACATTGCGACAAACTTCGCACAGACGGTTTAATGAGTGGCTCTATGAAACATTACGTTGACGCGACGGCTGCGACTAGGATTTCCCGGACGATTCATGCTGTCATCTTAGGTTACAAACAAAACGTTCTGCCCCCATTTGTCAAGAGAAACTCTAATACGTTAGTGTGCCAAGGCCACCCAACAAATTGATATTACATCTAGAGAGAGTTTGCCGCACCGAACTGCGCTTACAAATTCGCAGTTTGTCACGTTTTTTATGCGACTGCACCGCTCACCGATATCAAGTATTTCTTACGAGTGGACGCTTTTAATCGATTCATTATTACAGCGTTTCAAAATATGTTTCAGGCGAAGCAGGATATAATAATACTGAAATTGCAATAGGGCCACCAATTACATTGAAATCGAATATTACGTATAAATAGCCCAGTTGTAAGTGGATAGGTCAACGAGCCGGTCGCGCCGTCGCCGGTCTAAAATTAGCTCCATTTACTAATGTCTTGTGATAAGAGCCAATCCACTGTAAATGGTCTGCAACGCGAGCGTCCGTCATGTGTGCAATTAATTAAAGCGGAGTCATTGCACGCGTTCGCAGACGCCACGATACCCCGCAAAGCGGCACCACGAACGGCCGCGCTTCCACTCACAGTGAATTGAATTGTTACGAACAAATGTCACAACACGGCACGTAACGTTTTGTGAGATTATAAAACCCTATTCAATACAATATTATGTTATTTTTGTATGAAGCTTCTCATTGACCCCTTTACGTGTCATGTATTAAGTACACATTGTAGCTAGAATACCCACTTAATAAGTTTCTTACTGCTAACAAACCATAGCTTATTATGAGCTTAATTGCTGAGCATTTCAGTACATGACAATGTATATATAATATGATGAAAGACACGACAAATGATTCTCAATTACTGCAACAGTGTTCCTAACTTAGATTTAAGATTTAGTAACGGCCTCACAGTTACGCTTCGCTTGAACTTATTAAATGTTCATACAATTTTACAAAACAGTAATCATATTCTATTGCAAGTGATTGCGATATTATTTCGATTGATACTCATCAGTCATCAATCATGGCCGGCGCTGTACGAATGATCGCTAATGACTCCCGGCGAATGGTAACAACAGACATTCAAAACCATATTGTCACGACCTACTTTACAGTCAGTATGTGATGTCTGTAAAATAGTGGCGCCGTCGCAGGAATTCGTAAATCGATTGTCAATTTGTACCGCTTCCAAAACCAAAGCGCTCATCTAAAACCACACAGATCTGTTTCAAAACTCGTTTTGACAAACTCTGCTTCAAATAGAAACTACGTTTTTTACTTCCGACCAACACCGTCGAACTGTTATTCAGGTAACAATATTCGGTACAAAACTTTCCAAAAGTAAGTATCCGAATTAGTTGTTTCCTACTCTATTAATTATCGTCAAAAGAGCAACTTGCGTTATTTTATAACTGTTGTTGAACGTTTATTAAGATGTTTTGTATGAAAGTCGACACTAAAACTATAACGTTCCGCATATATTACTACACGTTATAAAATTTAACGAAACTGGACACTAATTAAATTTTGTTTAACGCCTAATAAATGGTTCTGTCAGCACAATTAAGTTCAGATCATAAATTAAATGGAATGGTTTATCTTAAAAATTATCGTACTTTATATCCGGCTAAGTTGTCCAACTTAGCACCTGTCGTATAACGAGATTTAAGTGTAGGTAATAAGCACAAGGCTTTCGGCTTACTTACACACTTACCTTAGTGCTTTCACTGTACACTGAAAGTGCGGATAACCGAGTTTTGCGACATAAGACCGTTCTACTGGAATCTGGATCAACCACTCTTACTCAGCAGTCTTGATCGATCAATCAAATGTGCATTTATATCTATTATTGCACATCTACAATTGTATAAACGTCTTTCGCTTCTTTTATGTGCCTCCCAAGATGGGATTTGATCCACTTTTCCACAAATGTAATTAAATTTGAAGTGTCAGGCGGTCACTTCAAATTCAAAGTAATCAATTAATTTTCATGGCCACGTAAGTATCGTAGTTATCATAATGTCGACAGTCTTGCGAAATTGGAAGGACTAATCACTATATATTATGAAAAAACAAGATCGTTAGTGCTTTTTTGGTACAAGTTCAACACCAAATATACCGTAATTGGAACATAAATATAACATTACGTATATATGTGTGGTAACAGCGAAACAAATTGTAAACAATCATTTTTTGTAACGACAAAAAACGTAAGCATCTGAGGCAAGCAATTACGAACAAATTTATTTTAGTCCAAATACGTTTTCTACTGTGGTCTAAAAGTACACTGCATTTTCTTCCCAGATTTACGGTTTTGTTGGTATACGTATATGCATACATCATCAACTTACTAACTATAACCATACCTAACTATAACCATACCTAACTATAACCATACCTAACTATAACTTAGTTAACAAATTCACGAATCATATTTTTGAATTGTTAGCTATAAACGGATGTTAGTTACGGGAAACAGTAGTTGTAGATATGTACATAGATAATGCAAAGAAATTGTTGCTGTCTGTTTTAGTCAAGCTTATTTCTAGTGGTAAAATGTTCATCGTTATGGATGTGTTGTATCCGATATTGAAGTAGCGTTGCAGTTGACTTTCTTGCACGTGAGACATTTTAATTTTATTCTCAACTATTTCAATCCCAACAGCAAATACCACGCGACAGGGGCATGTTTACCAACCAGTTACATGATAACATTTACCATTGGCCTATAACACAATTGTTTATTAATGTACGCATTGACGCATGAGGTGCATTGCTTTAGTCTCAATGCATACTGAACTATCAGTAAGGAAAATAACGACATAATGCAATAGCAAGCTGCTTCTAGTTCACTAAATAAAAATACAAACTACAGCACCATTTCTAGAAATATAAATTGTGATCATTCATTCGCTTATGATGGAATTTTGTAAATAAGAAGGATTTTTAACTAGGTAGGTGGGCATTTCCTTTTTCTATCGTCTGCGGTGTTCATAACACGAATAAAACACATTACATAATAGTAACATTATTACGACAACAAAAAGATAATATTTACTTTGTCTATCCATCTGTGGTGTTTATATTAAGGATAAAACATATTACATCGTGGTAAAATTATCTCGACAACACACCAAGGGTTCCTGAAAACTGAAAAATTCTCTAATCAGTAAATTCATGTCAAATCTCGTAATACTCGTAACTGTGATTGCTTGTCCGAGATAACTAAAGCCAATCAAAACACTTCACATGAGCTTTAATAACAGATAAATTGATCTGACTTTCTGAAAGCCGGGTGGAATCCAGAGGGTTGTCGGAAATCTGAAGCTTGAGGGATTCATTTCTACGTGCGTATCTAATTGAGGTTCATGCATTTTTGGCAACCCAACTAACTGAGTCAATCCCAACACAGTTTCAGCCCAACAATCGTACAACAGGAACAAACAATTGAAGCGCGTCGTTCAAACGCAAAAGCGCTGTGTTCAATCGCCGAGGTGTGAGTAGTGATTGACAGGCGACTAAACACAAACACCGCGAGTGGCGCCGACCTTGTGTGCTCGATTGTGCCAACCAAGTGGCTACCGGAACTCACATACCGATACAGCACCGCTGTCCTTAATCACTAACATATCTATCTAAACAAAGCACGTGCATTATTCACTTAGTAACTGTTTAGTAACTTTAGTATGTTTTAATTCCCGAGAAAAAAATGTAGGACTCTCCTCAAAACGTCTGCCTAAGTAATAATTTAGAATGTGGCATAGCGTCTGTTAAAACGTAAATCTAATAATAGTAAGATGTATTGTGTCTAAGTGTTGAATAACATTTGAACTCGTTACCGTTGAGGCTAGTAGTCGTCGACTAGATGCCACGTAGACGATACATAGAAGCCACGTTGGCGCCACGTAGGCTCCGCATAGGCTCTGCGTAGGGCCGTAGGCACCGCGTCTGCGCCGCGTTGCCGCCGCGTGGAAGTAACAACGACGCAGCGTGGGCTTCACGTAGCCCTTGCTAAAGTACACGTAGGCACCGTGTAGACGCTGCCTAGACGTAGCCTAGATTGTGAAAGTTTTAATTCTCGACTCTTCAGTATAGCATATCAGTTTATTGAGAAGTTCCATATTAAGCAGGGGACATACAGTGTTTTAATAAGATAATAAAAACTACACTGCCCTTAGCAGTAAAGGTGGTTATGAAAGACACTTTTTATAACTGTTTCGAAAATACGCAACTTAAAGTAAATTGAAACATTGCCAAATAATAACCTCTGTTTCGCGATTCTTTTTGGAAGAATTGTTGCATTCTAGCACTTTCCAATGACCTTAAAGACAAAAAAAATAATTTCATGCTATGCCCATAAAATCAGGTTATTATAAGTCGATTTGTTACAGATCTTATTCAGATCAAAAACTAAAAGCTTACAACATTACTAGGTATCTAGTTGTTATCTAAAAACCTTGCTGCATCATAAAACTGCACCAAAACCCGTTCACTCGGACTGGCTTTTAAGTACTTAAACGAAGAAAAAAAACCTAGACACTGCGTAGGTCAAATAGAGACCCAACCGCTATTACCTACCTGTCATCAGAAGAATACAATTAAAAAAAAAATGAGCGTGAATAATTAGTAACAGTTTAATTAAGTTGAAATGTATTCTGGAGGTCTGAAAGGTCTGTTGTCTATGCCGCGACCGGAGAAGTGTAACGAAATGTCAAGGGCGCTTCGGCAACGATCGAGCACTGTTTGTTCTACTGAAGAAATGTTCGTTTACCTAATACGTTTAATGTATGCCTACAGTTGGAAATATTGATTATTATAAGTGTTTTTTATTGGTGGTCTTATTATTGATTGAACTTACTGTTTTATCCAAAAAAAAAAGAATTTATTTCTTTATACCTTGGCTAAATAAAATGTTAATAGTTTATTTGTTCGTGACAAGGCTTGTTTTTTTTTTTCGATGATCAAGTCACCTGCTTTCCATAAGGACTCTTGAAACAGCTCCTGAAAACAACATTTTTACTTTCAAAGAAAGTTACTTTAAAATACCATTTCTTTATTGTTTTACCAATTTTCTTAAATAAATTACAATATACAAGCTAACACTAAAAAAATAATATATTATGAACACGTGTATAATAAAAAAGGGGGAAGAGCTCATAGCTCCATAAAAAAATTCGTCCGCTACGCTGTGAACGGGACAAGTGCCCAAAAGGCTGGCAGCATTGCCACATTGGATGCAATGCTGATTATTTGGAAAAAAATAGGCCAGCCCTCTGGTCACGAGAAGAGTTGGCCAACTGCTTGCGGTGTCGCGAAATAGCCGATGAGCACTCTGACCCCAAGGTCCCGGGTGTTGCAACCCTAAAAAGAAAAAGAATTCTACTTAATTTTCCACTCAAATTATTAACGCTTTTCGTTCCACAGCCGTATATTCCATACCCATTAACATGATCCCGACGTGAATTTTAAAGAGCCTTGTACCACAAACCCTTATGAGGCAGCGAAGTGGGTTGTTGTGATAACCGGCTACCAACTGACGTCATACACTTATGTTAAATTATCACCATGCGGGCTAACGACCACTTAATTACCATTATGGCTGCATACAAGTCGCGACACGAGACAGTCATAATCGATCACTAAACTACGGTTCAAATATCAGGGCCAATGTCAATCTATGCGGTGTCGTGTGTTCGACGGTCCGAGGCTAAACTTAACAGTTTTATAACTATGTTATTCGGATTTAAAACTGTGTTGTTATGAGAAAAACGTTAGTATTTTTTTTCTTAGTCCGCGTCGCGATAAAAGTAAAAGTAGCGTTGCCTTGCATAAGTAGACTCGCGCTATCCGAGCAGATCCAGTAGAATAAAAAAATATTTTAAATTCGCTTTTCAATTACATGGAAACAGTACGTATTTACTAAGACAAATGAAATGAATTAGACAAGTCGGAAAGTCTTCGTAACATGTGGTACAGGAATCTCACAAACGTTTCAGAAATTTAGGGCTCACGCAAATATCGATACATGATACTCGTGTGATAGTTCCTTATCGTTACGCAACCTTAAAAGGAATGTTACTCAACTCTTAGCGGTACCATTACCTACACAACATGTTATTATTGTTTTAATGACTGGCTGTGTTCTTCTACCATTATTAGATGTCTACGAACAACTACAATGGGATGTACAATTTCACAACCAATATCTGCACTTGTATCAGATATTGTGAACTGCTAATTAAATAACAATCATTTTATCAGAATTTCTAGAGATATGTAGCAACGGTTCGTTGCGAGCACATACCAGTGGTAGTTGGTACGTGAATACAATTTTTGATACAATTTTACGTAATTGACGCGTTCCATGTAAACGAGCGGCGAGTAAAAGCGGGTTGAGTGCGTTGTTTGTTGCGCAACGTTGCGCCCGCGCCGGCGTCACGCGCGCGCTACGACGCGACGCCCTGCAGCGCCGGACGTGCCAACAGATCAGCATTTGAAACTCACGGCTATTAAGTCTTCCCCGAAAATGAATAGGTACTCGTACATTTAAAAAGTGAATTAGAGGAAATTAATTATCGTACATAAAAATGTTTAAATTCAATATGCAATCTCAACTGAGCGACCAATCGAAGCAAACAAAAAATAGGCAAAGTAAAGGTTTTTTTTTATACAGATTGAGACTGAGATTAGAGAGATACGGGAGTGCCCGTTTGATGGCTCCCCCAAATGCAGACGAAGGCGGTGGTCACCCAAAACACAGAGAAATACCAGACGTTTTGCACTCCAATAATAAAACGTACATAAAGACTTTAACGTACATAATAAAAAATATTAATTAATGTACGATGAAATCTCATTTTAAGTAAGAATTTCGTGTCATGAGCCTTATTTAGCCATAAAAGTACAAAGTAAATTAACAAACATCAGATTTAAAATTAACACTTACCATTGTACTATAGTTTAGCGTGTACAGGTGTAATCTTCATCTTCACACTTGACGGGCCCATCCATCTACACATAGACAATTTATCTGTCAATCTACGCGTATACATGCTGTAAAACGACCTTGAAGGTTACAATAAGACATAGAATACCGTGCCCTTGGAAAGCCACAGTGATTTGCAGTCGATGTGCGCGTACGCACAGCACCCACTACTTGAACCCAGCATCCTATGAATGAATCATGGGAATTCCATTGATGTACACATGAAAGCGCTTTATTTCACGATACACGATAGTTTTATTGTCATTTTATGGGTAGTACAGCTGAAGTTTTATTCGATGTGGGCCACTTTCGCCGCTTCAGTACACTTCATGTTATGGATGTGGCCGCTTGAATAATTATTTAGTGGAATTGGTTGTTTATTGATGAATATAAAGTTAAGACCTATGCATTTTAAATTGTTAGATCAAGATTTATTTTTCAATTGTTTTCTCAAAGGGAAATATGAAATCTGAAAAGCAGCTTTTCATGCGTCAAAGAACGTAAGAAGCATTTTTCATGAAGATATTTAAAACATAGTGAATACTGCAGTTCCATTTTCTTTAAATTATTATTTAACAACTACTATTCTGCGTACACTGCCTCTCTATAAGCAGTTTTTGGTGAATTTAGGAATTTCAAGTTAATAATGTGATAAAAACCTACCTTTTTTAATTTTGCCCAAGTTCAATTTATTTTACCTTGCAAAACTTTTCACATTTCGTTCACCAAATGTAGTAAGCGAGTTTTTTTAAACGTAAATGGCCTTTACATACCGAAATATACTTTCATCTAGTTAATGGTTAGTACCAAGCAAATGAATAGTTACGACCAGGAACTTAACGATATAAATAATTATAAGCCTATATTTTTTCGTGATTATGATTAGAAACCGAATTTGAAATGACAATGTGACTGATTACACTGTCTGTCTGTCGTCTTTGTATGTTTGTCTTGTCTCGTGGCTGTGTCTATATTCTCAACTAGATGATGATTTCGATTGATGCTCTGCTTTCTCCATTGTTTGTGTAACGCCACCGACATACAAACCACGCCTCGCATATCGTCACACATTGTCTCATGAGATTGGACAAAGTAAACAATTCTTCCTATAAATTAGCTAAATAACGATACACTAAACATAGGAATAATGTCTGTGTTCCAAAGTAATAGGGTCGTAAGTTCCAGTTAATTTGAACATTTCCCGCTTGTCTTACGCACATTTTGTGTCGTTATTGTTTTCCATTACACGTTTCCGTGTGTAATTTACTTAACAGAGACGCTTTTAAGCGAGGAAAATTTTCTCGTAATGTGTATCAGTCTTGAACTGCTATCTACGTTGCAACGAAATGAAGATGATCAAGCATGAGTCAGATACAGCAATGTTTAATTTCCCTTTCATGTGTGCACTCATTCACGTTTTGGTTGCATGCGATGATGGCAATGTGAGGCATGTTGCAGCAATTTGCGCGTCATCCCTTGTCGATGAGATCGTGTGCGCCTGCGCTCTCACCGAGCGCGGAAGTCATGGTGGGTCTACCGTCTACCATCACGTAGCGTGCGCTGTTTGCTCGCCCGTAAAGTTTCCTACAACACAAATTGTACAACGTTAATTATATCATATTACGGCTTTTTCTTGCATTCTTACTTTTTGTACGTGCGCGACAATCGCATTCGGTTGGTGATTATGTTTAACTTTTTAATTCAATGAAGCATGAAACGGTGCAAGCTTCATCATGGAACAGCGTGTGCGCTAGCTTTAAAACATACGTGAGCAAAGGAAATTAAACAAAAGTTAATTCAATGACCTAAAAATCTTCTCTCAGCGCCCTATTCATTCATGGATGTTCCTGAATTGATGTTAAAACTTGCGTGAATCTGTCAGAATTTGCGCTAAGCGAATCGGCAGTGTTAGTGTGTACACGAATTTCTTACATTCTCAGATCGACATCAAATGATAACAGATTTATTGAGAAATTTTCCGTGACATAGGTGACCTTCCCCTCCACAACTTATAAATTAATTTAATGTTCAAAGATATTACATACTTGATACTGACGACTTTACCTGTCAGCTGAATATCAAACAAGTAAATGATGGGGCTAGATCCATTAATGATAAAATGCTGTTCAACAGATATTTGTTGTCTGTGGTTGTGATCTAATAAACTGTCAAAATTATAATTTAAACCTACAAGGTTCCATTTAACATATAATTTTAATAAAATTATCTAGTAATCAATATGTAAATTTTTGCATACAAAATTGTTAGGAAACAGGATATTAAATGATATAATGTGAAACACAAATTAACAACTGTTCGACCTATTTACAAAAGCGCAATAAATGATGTTTATTAGGTACATATGTACGTTAACCGAAGGCAAGTTAGCTGACTCGTAAATAAAAAAAGATTAGCGTATGGCCACGAAACAAAAGGTCATGGGAACGATTTCCGCTGAGGAGCGAACATCACGCGGAGGATTGAATGACAAAACTTTTAATTACTACCTAGTGTAGTTATAAATCTGCCTCGGTATGCAGGCAAAGTTTGTAACTAATTCCCAAATAACTGCCAGGGCTTAATTTCACAGGTATTGCTAAACTTAATGAATACATAATTGACAACGTGCCGAAAGAAATTGGAAATCCAATAGAGTTTAAAACAAAATGTATATTTCTCAAATATCTATCGCTTTAAGAACATGCGACTTTCTATGTTACATTCACGTGTTCACTTCACACATATGTCGTACGCACTTATACGGAGTTTTTAGAAAACAGCTGATAGGTTTGACGTAGTACGAAATCCCAAACAAGAATTAAAGAAACTGAGAAGGATTTCAAAAATATAAAAAGGATTGGGACAACACAATCAGCGCAATAAGGAGGCAGTCACAAAAAAAACACAAACAAATACTTTTGTGCTCCACTTACCACGTTACACCAGAACTTACAACGACGCAAAAATGTTTTGAAGAACAGCACAAAAAAAAACAAACAACCATTGGGAAGAAACTTGAACAAAACCGACGAAGGAAACTGCGATATACGAAGACAGCCATACAGCATTCAGTAGGTTACTAGTCACTATTCACTTTATATTAAGCAACATTCTTTATTATAATCCATCGCTAGATTTGCCGCGCTAATATGTATAATTCTTTTTGGCAGAGATTACATCAAAGAAACACTTGACTATAACACTATTTCATTTATAGATAAAGATAATAAACGTTTACTTTATTGTTAAATTAAATGAGACTAAGGTTTAGAAGTCGCTACGCCCTCTACGGGCCATAAATCAGGTACAGATAAAACTATCGTTATCCATAAAAGGTGTGACATAATGAAGACCGGTCACCTAACTCAAATGTGTAGTTCTCGCTACATATTTAGGACATATTTAACCTCACTTAATTCAAAAATATTTACATAGATTCGGATGCGATACACAAATATGTCCCAGACGGTGTTTTATTCCATAAAGATATATAGTAACGCAGGGACATGGGTACGTGTGTAAGTGCAACACGTCTCGGTATTGCTCAGTGAGGTCAAATCTCTGATGCGGTCTTCTTCTAAAATATTATACAACCGTAAGCGGACGCATGGGAACTTTTCTGTCGAAACTGCTACTAGAATCTAAATGCCAGCAGTGGAATATGTTCGAACCAACTAAGTATATTAAGTATAATAATTGTAAATTATGCATGAAGATGATCCGAGCAGCAGTGAAGTAAAACTAACTGCAACAGTTGACATTTAATTGTGAGAGTATCAACGCTTACTTGCCCTCTCATCCGTTTTCACTCTCACTATTTGTCATCAGTAAAATAAAACAATAAAATGACGACGCGACTGCAATTATTCAATGAAGATTTTATCCATCATTGTAGATTGAGGAATAAACAAAACAAAAAACTTGTGAATGACAGAGGAAGCGTCGCGGAATGCGACGGAGGCGGCACAATGGAAACGAGCTTAGTGCTCATAGCTGGCGTTCTTTTATTCTTTCAAATTAACAATCAAGTGAAGAAATTTATAAATTTTATACTTAGCTTAGCATAAAGTAATGATAAAAATTTCCTTAATTACGGAAACCATTTCTAAACAAATTATGATTGCCATTACCCATGCATGCAAGCAGAATAGACGGCAAATGTTGCTATACAGGGCGGCAGGTGGGACATCGACGTGCAAACTGTAGGTAACAATGAATTCAGCATAATATTATAGACTACAAAAAAAATCTTCGGTTACATATAAAAGTGCAATAACTACGCGAACAAAATGCGACACAACAGATGTTTTTTTAATAACGTCCACTAGATTACTCGTACAACGCAGGAGGATTCAGAATCATCTATTGTATCCATGGTAACGGGTTGCGCATCGATGTCCTTGCCCCCGCAATAATTTACTATATCTAACGTCTTCATTCTTGTAGAGTTAAGTTTCCAGTTTATTGGTTACAGATGGAAAAGTTTATCGGTTTATTGGTTATCTCTTTCTTTGGTAAAAAAACATGATTCTCATAGGTATATGCTGAATCCTCAATTGAATGCCTATTAGTTAATTTAACTCCGCTATCGCTCATCAGTGTGTTCGTCGTCTTAACTCTCGATACCCACACACTGTCTACTCATCCCGTCACTCGCGTGTGTTTCTCCGACCTTCATCCCGCATTCTTCCATGTAGCCATCCAGTCATCCAGGATATGCAATATTTGCTAAGTCGTTGGCGGACAACGACCTCTGCTAGTTGACTCTTAGACAATCATAATTTTTTCTACAATACGATTCAGTCCTGTGAATAAAGTTTTTCATGTATCAGTTTCGACACGAGTTTTTCAATCCGTGTTTAGTCAACAATATTAATTATAGCCGCAGTTCGCAATCTTAGGGAAATTATAAATGGAGGAATATGTAAGGCATGCTGTTCTACTTTCATTTCCACGTCTGCTTGTTTTGAATAGTTAATTTTCATGAGATGTACTTTTAGGACCTTGCGTAACAATAAACATGGTACTTATCACAAAAACATTACTCAGTACTTACTTAGCCGTGGTTATACATAAATTGTTCCATATCCTGTGAATATGAGTTTCGTGCGTAGCAAGTGAGTCACTGTCAATCAGCTTTGGAGACCCAACTGTCTAGTACTGGTATAAGTATATAAACAATCCTGACACGTGTTTAGTATTGTCACCAGCCATAATAGGACAGACACGTTCACGTTCTATATTATTTTAGAAGCAGTGCCTCTCGGAGCTACGTGACAAAACATTACGTCTACACTAGACCAGTCAGGTACGTAGAGAGCTTTTACTCGTGCCCTGATACAATTGCAAACACCGACCTTAAAGAGACGTTGCAAAACTTCAACAGATGTGATATAAGATGAGTTAACAATGAAAATATCTTACTTCCATAAACGTACAACAATTGAGCGTACGAGTGGTGTAGGCGAGAACGCGTCTCTGTAATTGATAAGGATAATCGCGTCGTGAATCAGGCCCGGGATTAAGTACACAACCGGTAGTTAAACGGTCCTAATACGGCACAGGTAATATTCGCCACGCGTGTCGACATAGGTCACAATTATTAACTTAATTGTCTTAAGCGAGTAGGCGACGCATTGTTTGTGCTTTTGTTACTATTGCATGCTCTATCTAAGACCTGACTTATTCATGCTTATTCCTTATTTATACATTTTATCATGTCGTAATATTACGTGACCCCAATTGTAATACCCTAAAACTGGACCACTGAGACTGTTTTGACATGCCAATGTGGTCAAAACATATCGTCGATCAAAGGCCACTCTTATTCTTATGCAATGATTCTTTTATCGTTTTCTCTCCGTCACGATTGTCTTCCTGAATATCATTGTGTTTATCGGCTCCAAATACGATACGAAATATTGATGTAACATTATCATATTGTAAGGATCTTGTGGGTCAGATTCAGAGTGGTTTCGTGAGTGTCCGTCACCGATTGTCAGTACTTGGTAGGTGGTGTCATTTGTTACGAGAAAGGCGCGACGTGACATCTCAATCCACGAGGATACTATACCCGTTTGTGGGTTTATTCGACTATAAACATTACATAACTCTACTGCGGATAGGCTGATTATGTAGGCAAGGCAATTGGAGACGAACAACTTGTTATTACAGATCATATATTTCTCATAAATGTCTGAATTGAATATTAATTGGGTCTATCGAGTACCGTGACCGAGTTAAGATGAAGCGTGATGCGTGTAGTCTAAAGTAGTATAGTGACCGCCATTCTGTGAGCTAACAGGTGCTTCGGACGCTGCTCTCAACATACTTGATGACATAACGGAGTGCAGCCAACTCAGGCCCGTTACATCGGTGCAATGTTCATGAGTAGCTTTTTGTTGTTTTCGAGATACAAATAGCACGTAAAAAATAAAAACATTCCTAATAGACATAGGGCATTATGCAAAGTTACAAGATTAAATCACGACCAATAGACGCCCGTTAATCAATCTCGGTCACATCCATTTAAATGTTAAATAAAACCAAATTGCTAATCAAATGATCGACGATAAACTCGAAGTGGGATACGACCTTCAGGGTGGAATTCTCTTTCAAAATATCCGTAAGCGGGTTTTGATTCATATCTATAAGTGTCACCGACGAAATTAAATCAGCTACTGTTCCATCTTATTTGTCTACATCGGTAATAGTATAAAAAAAACTACGTTTAGCACCAATTACCGTTAAAATTCTAATTTTTTGCCGCTTTAGTGAAGCTCACGGTATTTTGACCTCTTGCAAGTCAAATTATCCACACCAGTTGACATAGCGGTAATACTCCATACTTTGGCATGAATGCTAATAGAAACGGATAGATTAAGTACGTACGCAGTCACGTCTCGATTTAAATTTAATCGTACTAGCGATAGCTAGAAACGATTATCGCTTTTTTTCCGACGGTATTATAGTTACGTAAACGATATAGTATTGCGGTAATTCGATCTCGCTAAACATAAGTCGAGGACCGATATCAAAATGTTGACAAGCTATAGTTAGGTGTCAGCTTGAATCAAATTAATTAACAGAACAATGGCCGTAATTGCCTAATTACTCCTTATTGGTCGTAATAATGAACCACCGCTTCCTCGTTCCAAGTGTTTGATACTTTTATCGTGTGAATTATCAATACTGATTGTTGAAGAAAGTGTTTTAATTAATACCTCATTTATAATATTTTGATCATAATTAATTCAAATGATTTGTTAGATACCATTGTACAATGCTTGAAGTAAAGACAAGTTCACGTTAATGATGTCGTAAGCTATTTCTTCGAAAAATAGCAACTGTTTTTTTTTGTCTAGCCTAATGTGTACGCATTGAGGTGGATTAAGGTCGCATGCCGTTCCAAACACAAGAATTGAATTTAAAACTGTAATAATAGACTTCTTACGAGATGCCAATGTTAACAGTCCATCAGACGTCCAGCTGTGACGTCCTACTAGATA
Organism: Dasypolia templi; assembly: GCA_963555695.1. Lineage (NCBI taxonomy): Eukaryota > Metazoa > Arthropoda > Insecta > Lepidoptera > Noctuidae > Dasypolia > Dasypolia templi. The sequence continues at coordinate 18,156,870 of OY743146.1, read as the reverse complement.
GTCTACCTGTAAATATCTGAATACCTAAGTATTGTAATACAATTCCAAGCTTCTTGAGAGTGAGGAACCGACCACAAAGTGCAACACCCCTCGTGGTTGGAATCATTATAATTTGACCACAGAAATATTTGGCACCATACACATACCACAACATGTTTTTAATTATCTACTTTACCGAGGACAGTAACTGGTAAGGCTATTATACACATTGAACTCTGGAGAACAAACATTAAATGGTCACAAAGTTCTGGATGTCTGAAAAGTTATGACATCATCACGTTCTATTACTTTGATGAGGAGTAAAAGGTTGGCTAACGGCAGTGAAATGTGAAGGTATGCAATCGGAATTTGATTTCAGAACTGCAATAAAAACTTCATAGATGAATATGTAAACAAAAATGAAATGGTATTTGTTGGTAAGTGTATCGCTTGAGAACGGCTGGACCAATTTGGCTTTATTGTATTTTAAAATATCCGTAATAGTCCAAAGTTAAAAAAAAAAAAAAAAAACAAAAGTAGGTTGAAGAAAAGTTGCATTTTTTTTCCAAAAAATTAGAAAAATGGGAAAAACTGAAAGTTATTTTTTCTAGGGGATTGTCGTATCAGCTTTAGTCAGAATTAAATATAGGATCCTCAACAGCTGCGCTTGCTTTGACAGGACCAATGTAATAAATGTCAAAAACGATACCCCGGACAAAACGCGATAAGTGGGATCGTTCCACTTGGTACTCCTAAAGTTAAAAGACTGCGCATATTATGATTAGTACAGTCACGGACACAGCAATTACGACTTCATATTAATTACTATACGATCTCAACTGCGTTTAACAATAATAAAAGCCATTATATCTTTTCAACAGATTGTTTCTTTAATTGTACTCACGATATACGTATAGATAAGCAATCAGCAATTTGCTTCAATTGTTTTAATAAAAGTTCTCGCCATATATCATTCTTGTCTTGCGTTATGTTATGTTCTGGTAGAAGCTTCCTGATTTCCGTTACAGACATGGAATAGTCTAGGTAAAATCGATGGTGGCGCCGCGAAGCAAACCATCATTTTTTTCGCTCACTTAGCACAGGTAACTCAACCCTGTATTCCCGTTGTCCCCTAGTTAATGTCCCTGTTAAAGAGGACAATGGGAATTTAATAAAATAATTAAAATTACTTCCCATTGTCCCCGTACGCTGTCCCGGTTAATTTATTGAAATATAAACTTTTCAAATTATGCCTGTTATTCCCGTTGCGTTAAAATTATAAGTGAAAGTGTCTTAATAAATAGAATATTATACCTATACAAATGTCTACTTTTAAAATAAAAAAAATACGAAATATCAAAAAAATAGCTATACACATGAAATTCAAACATTAGGTACCTAAAATGTAAACAGCAGTGGTATATTTTGTAATATATTTACTAGCCGGTCTACTAGAGAGTTATGTAGTCCAGTACTCCCAGGGCAACATAACTTACTGGTAGATTGAAAACAAAAAATTGGAAACATCTAGTACTTCAGAGCGCTAGCTTTAGGCTTATTCGCCTTTCGTATCCTATCAACTCAATTCTTCTAACTGTATCCGACTGTACCAGCATGCATGGATACGATTGCATATTTAACATCTCTCAATTTTTATTCGGCCCTCAATATACTTCTGTTAAACCTAAAATGTACAATTGTAATTGTATGAGAAACAATAAAAACTTTATTATTATTTTTAAAACAATTGCCTAACATTTACGCAAATTCTTTGTACTCAAAAGTGCAATATTGTGCCACCATTTTGCACTTTATTGACAATAAAACTCTACCGTAGTTCGCGAATGGCTCGGGGGTGCTCGCATTTAGGCCGTATATTGTCGTAAATGGAAATAACAGCAACTGCTACAAGCGCACTAAATACTCGTAGTCACATTTCATTGCAATACGCAAACTATGGTACTTACAAAGGTAGGTATACTGTATAATTTTACCATTTTCGTTTCTGTGGCACGTTCGTCCCTACATCCATTCCCTTGCAATTTAATTAATGGATCAGATTACGACATTTCAAATTGCTTCCATTACTAAGCACCTCGGGCTGCGATTATAATGGTTGAACGCCTAATTTTACTTCCGGTTTAGACATTACATCGCCATTAGGAGCACAACATCTGTCAAGCATTCTTTACGAGTTTATAAAACAGGTTTTGTAGATATATTTGTAGACTGTACACGGACAGTACCCACCCATATCTCACGAGATATGGTTTTATGAAAAGATTGTCGCGACTTGTTTAGGTGAGACACATACGGTTAGTGATTTAAAATTCTGACATACTTTATGTGGCTTTTAATTCGAAAGAGGTGTTTGAAGGTTTGAATAATGCTTGGCATGTAAATAGATAAAAGGTCATGAAGAATGTTATGAAATAATTCAGGCGGCAATAAAATAATGTAATCCTCACAAAAATATTGTTCAGCACACTTTTCCCTATATGGAGGCGGCTGTTACGTGTTAGTTGACAAAGGTTTTATTTATAGTTGTATCCTAAACGCACAACGTCATCTGCACAAAGCCTTAGTGTTTGTGTCGCTCGCAGTGCTCCAGTTTCGTGCCGGTCCACCGGCCGTCGGTCCTACTGCTTACATCAAGGAAACCACGCCCTAGGACAATCTAACACAACTGACTATTGCAACAGCTTTCATGGTATCGAGTAACGTTCAACGCTATTATATATCGCAGGCACCAGTGAGCAAATTACTGGTTTTGTTAAATATTTTTAATATAGTAATAGAGACTGTCCCGGGAAGCACGCGGCGATTTCTTACGACGCAAATACTGACATTATGACAGATACTGACAGAGCAACATTTCAGTAATATTCTAGTCGGCTTCAAATTCCTATGATTGCTTTATAGGGCAGAACTTTTCATACAACATTGTTATAACTAATAGTTTCAAGTACCTATTCTAGGCTGACTTCTTTTGTTATATAACATGGTAAATGCGTTTAAGTTGCATTTGCTATTAACGCAATACAAAAAGTAAGTTCAAAAAGAACACCCTACGAAAATGAAATGTACGAAATAAGAAAATATTTTAAGGCAGAAATCAAGACTTAGGTACAAAAATGGTCAGGGAAAAGATGGTATACAGGCATGCGACCACGGTTCGATTAGGAACACCTACAACATTATTTTTCTTTTTTAGTTCATAACTAGGTACGTCCTCTAGAGACCGCCATATTCGACAATGTGACGTCATATAACCTAGAACCAGCGGACAATCAAGGCGCTTCCAACAATACCTCATTTGTCAAATTATGATAAGCAGTTCAGTAGTTATCAGGCAACAGATAAACATGCATCCATACCCACATACATGCATACATAAATACCGGTTAAAATCACAACCTTCCTTTTTGCTGCGCCTTTGTCGGGTAAAAATGCAAGGATTTTAACCTTAAGTGCCTAAACGAAACTCACCAAATAGTGAATTCGATACAGGTAAATAAGTGGTTCATACGCTGAGTCACAAAACTCGTGGCAGAATCAAATTAACTCAAACTTCCCAGCAGAATTCTACGTAACTGTGACAAACAACAAAAAGTTATTGGATCTAGATTCCGAATAATATCACCCGATTCGAGTTTACTTATTTCATAATCGAATTTCGTAACGATTATGCTGTATCGTTACTTCAAAAGCACGCAGTTACAATACCCATACTTTGTGATAAACAAACGTATCGGTTTGCTACGAATTAAATGGGCGTTACATCACAATAATCGCCTTGTTAATGGTTTTATTAGTAAAAAGGGATTAATAAATGTCGGACATACTTTCTATTATATTCGATCAACGTGCACGTTTCGCGTATTACGAGCAGAGGTACGTATATAATTATCTGGAGTAGAAAGGCGCTCATGTAACACTAAACAAATGAGCTGACAGATCTCACGTTCTTGGCTATAAAAGTTTGTGGCGGCATCTACACCGCCACATGCGAACAACGCATCACACTACGTCACACAAATCCTGTATCACGCAATCAGAGTTTACCGCGCAGCTAGCATACATACAACTTCCCGACATCAATCGTCGGGCAGTTGCCCACCAGATACGACATCCATCTGTTCGGAGGATCCTCCCTTTTCTAAAAGAGTATTAGTGAACTTTACACCCTGTTCCTCATATCTTTACAAGTTCCTAGTTACAATAAACTGTCTTCATGTATACGTCGTATAAGTATAGAACGTTCTCGATAAGTTATGTCGCATTCCTAAACATGTTTTCTCTAACATTGACAATTGGAAAACCTTGACATTTGATCACATTTTTTATGTCCATGTCACTTTTTCTCATCGATTTAAATGTTATGGCAAAGTACAACTCGAGCTTGTCAGGACCCGGAAATTAAAATGTTTTAAAAACATGTTAAGTTTGATTTAAATATTTCAGAATGACTTCAGCGCTTATTTCCTTTGTCAGTTTGAATACTTGATTTTTCCCAATGAATTACCCATAGATGCATAAACTTTTTCATAGTCAGGATTTCTACTTCAACAGGATATGGATAGTACAGTATATATGGTATGAGGTACAGTAAATACTGCTGGGGAGTTCGTTGCGCCACTTCTTCTTCCCAGCTAAAATACTACGAAGTGGTTAAGGCCGGGCGTTTTGGGGCACTGTCTTATAATAATAATAATAATGTATTTATTCATGAATGTGAGACAACCACACAGAGTAACATAATAATAACTTAGCCATATTCCCAGGATAGACAAAACCGTTTAAAGTTGTTTTGACAATAAAATGTAGGCAGGCCAACAGATGGAGAATGTGAAATGGTAGACGCAATTTTGACGTTCTAAAAGTGCTGATTCTCAGATTAATTTGAATAAGGTTACTTTTAATTTTTGACTTTTGATTTGATATAAATGTAGATATACATATTCTTAACGCTAGTCTGATACAGGAAAAGGTCGTTTAATAGAAGACTCATTATTATTTTAATATCTCGAGATTTTGATTTATGATTGCCTATTCTTATCAGAATATGACATAATTATTATAAAAGTAATTAGTCGACTCTTGATGAAAGATGCTCAATACCCAATACCCAATTATACAAGAACAAAATAGGAAACAGGATCATTGTGATGCATCGAAGAATGTAATTATAAAATTATGTAATTCTAGATGAGGCATATCGGAACAGCTCACAGTGGATGTCTAATTGTAGGTGCCGCAACACGATTGTTCCGTGGATGCGCGTGCGAACACCGCGACCTACCTATTTTCTGTCTTTGTTTTGTTTACACTTCAGCTTTTAAAAGATGTGACAACAATATGTCGATGATGATGATGATGTCCATTGTTTGTATAGGATGACTGGTAATTAGTGACCGATATTTAACCACAACACTGTTCTCATTATAACAAAAACGTTCCCAAAGAAACGATTCTGTATTTATTTAGCGAGCGCATAACACCAATCACCCCAATAGAATATTGAGTGCCAAGCAAGAATAATACTTACACTTTTATTTAGTTACTATTTCCTTTTTACAAACAAAACTATTCCACTTTTGCCACGCATTATGATTTTTTCTTTAATTTAGCAACCCGCGCGTGTTATGCACTTTTAGTCGTTCGACCCCGTTCTGTTTCATGTCACATGAATGTTCTTCTCCTACCGTTATTTGGAAGTTCCTTGGAACTTTGGGTATCGGCAAATCTTACCTTGCTAACACAATTGGTTTGGACGGTCTAAATAATAATAAGGCCCGACTGTCAAATTGACAGTCGGGCCTTATTATTATTTAGACTTTAGTTTTTTTTGTCAAATAGGCGGTCGGTTTCTGGGTCATCCCGCTTAACCATATGATGGATGATGTCGTACTTGATCGACTACGCCTCGAATCACGGAATAGCCATGTTATGCCCACTTCGCCATTGGTCGCGGTGCAACTGCGAAATTTACTCAGTCTTTCACCGCGACCTGATTGTGTTTATGAAGAGGATGATGATGGGGCTATATCCGTGAGTTCCCGATGCAAAGTCAAAGTCAAAGCATTTATTTCAAATAGGCCCATAAAATGGCACTTTTGAACGTCAAAAATTACAATAAAAATATAACTGATTCTAGGCGCCACTTCCAAAAAGTAGTTTCGTATGGAGAAGAAGTGGCAAGAAACTCCACCGTTACTCTTTTAAAATATTTTACAATATTTGTATACATTAATTATATTTTTATATGTGAAGACGATGCACCAAGAATAAAAATACTATACCACAAGTGGTAAGAAGAACTAAAAATATAGCAAAGGCAGATAAATGAATGACGCGATAGGTACATTGTGCTCACATATTTACAAACACTGTAAAAATATATGACTTTCCTAAAATATTAACTAGGAATAGGTCAGTGTGTGAGTAATAAAAAAAAAAAATTTGCAACCAGTGTGATTTTGTCTAAACGGGATTGTCCTATAGAGCTGGACCATCATGTTTCCAAGCATTCTTATCTTGTATATAGTCCTCTAATTTGTAATAAGCTTGTCTGCAAAGTGTACTTTTTATACGAATTTTAAATTTTCTTTCATTTAATTGCAATATATCACAAGGTATTTTGTTATAACATTTAACACAGTACCCCATAAATGATGTATGTACTTTAGCTAATCTGAAAAATGGTTGATCTATTTTATCTTTATTTCTAGTATTCAAATTATGTCTATCACTTATTTTATTAAAAAGATGTAGATTTTTTCTTACATACATAATATTTTCATAAATGAATTGGCAAGGTACTGTCATAATATTAATCCCTTTAAATAGTTCCCTGAGAGATTCGCGACGAGGAAGATTGTATATGGCTCTGACAGCTCTCTTTTGCAAAATAAAAATGGATTCAATGTCAGCAGCCCGACCCCACAGTAAAATGCCATAAGACATAATGCTGTGGAAGTAGCTAAAATAGACCAAACGCGCGGTTTCTACATCTGTTAACTGTCTTATCTTTCTAACAGCATAAGCGGCAGAGCTTAGCCGCCCCGCAAGAGATGTTATATGTGGTCCCCATTGTAATTTCTCGTCCAGCGTGATTCCTAGGAAAACCGTCTGATTAATAAATTCCAGTTTTTCTCCATTCAATACGATGTCACATTCGCTACTTCTAACATTAGGTAATTTAAATCTAATGCATTTGGTTTTTTTTTCATTTAGTACCAAATTATTTACCGTAAACCAATCTTGGACTTGAAGAATCGAGTTATTCACGTCGTCCAGATTTTGTGACCGTCGGTCTATTTTAAAGATTAATGATGTGTCATCTGCAAATAACACCATCTTCGGTTGATTTTGAAGTACTTGAGGTAAATCATTAATGTAAACTAAGAAGAGGAATGGACCCAATATCGAACCTTGAGGAACGCCCATTTCCATTTCATACCCTAATGAGTTTATGCCGTTTACTTGAACTTTAACCTTTCTATCTTTCAGGTATGATCTAAGTAGATCAAGAGCTGTATTCCTAACCCCATAGTGCTCCAGTTTCAGAAGAAGGGTCTCATGGTTTACGCAATCAAATGCTTTAGAGAGGTCGCAAAAAATTCCAATGGCATCTTTTGCTTCCTCCCAGGCGTTAAAAATGTTCTTTATTAGAGAAACACCAGCGTCAGTGGTACAACGCCCTTTGGTGAAACCGTACTGTTGTTCATGAAAGATGCGAGTTTTTATTAAAGTGACGTACCATTTGATTGAGCATCAACTTTTCAAACACCTTACTGAGAACTGGTAGAATTGATACAGGCCTATAATTGTTGAGTTCTTTACTATCACCGGATTTGAACAAAGGAACTACTTTACTGTGTTTCATGAGATCCGGAAAGACACCTTGGTCTATACTGGTGTTAAATATGACAGCTAAATAGGGCGCAATGGTTTCGATGAAAGTTCTACAGACTTTTACAGACATTCCCCAGAGATCTTCTGTTGATTTAATTTTAAGATCTTTAAAAGCTTTTATTACAGCCTGGGGGTTTGTATGTTGAAACCTAAACTCCAAAGGGCATGCATTTACATTATTTCTAAGTAAGGCAGCAGAGAACTTGGGTGAGGAATTTAAAGCTTCAGTAGTTTTTAGGGGAATATTAGCAAAAAAGTTTTCAAATGACTGAGCTACTTCTAGATCTGAGTTGATAGGGCCATATGCAGTTTCTAAATTAAATTCAGTATTACGCTGTTTTTTCCTACCTGTTTCGTTATTATTTGCCAGGTAGTTTTTATTTTATCATCGGCTGATTTTATTTTATTGCTAATATAAAGAGCTTTAGCAACTTTGCACACATTTTTAAAAATTTTAGAATATTTTGCAACATACATATTAAAGCTTATATTATTCATATGTTGCTTTAGACCATAAAGTTCAAAAAGTTTTCCCCTGCTTTTACGAATACCTGGAGTCGCCCAATCACTAAATAAGAACTTTGTGTAAATACTTTTGGTTTTAAGTGGAAAAATTTCATTAAATTGTGTGTTTAATAGTGAAAAGAACTCGGCATAGAACTCATTTGGGTCACATAAATTATAAAAACTTTGAACAAATAATTTACTGGCCAAAGAGTTATTTAATTTCTCTAAATTTTTACATGTAATTGGCCTAAACCTTATTTGAATTTTTTGTATAGGCATGTATGAGCAAAATGTTACTGTTTGTCCACTGTGATCAGATGACAGCTTATTTACAATTTGTTTGTGTAAGTAATCGCAGTTACAAAAAATATTATCTATGCAAGTGGCAGAAGAAGCTGTCACTCGGGTTGGTTCAATAAAAACATTTGATAAATCAAATGACCCAAAAAGACTTAATAATCTGACAGTATTCAAGTTATTTTTTTAATAAATTAATATTGAAATCACCACATACGATTATTGACTTACTACAAGCACTAAGTTTCTTCAGCACATCTTCCATTACTGATGCAATGCACGATTGTGGATGCACGCTTTGGAGGATGCTTTCCAGGAGTATCGCTCCATTCCGCTTGAACATAGACCACGTTTACCTCGTTTGCCCATGCACAAGAAAAATAAGGCGTTGATGTGTGCACTAGACTCACAACTGTCAAATTGTTTTGACGACAGCAAAGACCTTGCCGATACTCACTCGATCTAGTACTGTGCAGCTATAGCGGCATGTCGCGTAGCTCAGGTTAAATTTCCCAACAGTGACAGAGCTTCACGACCAACATCAGCTGTACCAGCTTGGCTGTGCTGGATTGAGCGTCGTATCGGTGAGACTAGAGCACTCATCGGCAAGGTAATCTGCTTTAAAGAGGGCAATACTCGCGCTTTGTGAGGTGGGCGTTCTTGGGGTAAGTTCTCGAGATTATTTGACCCGCGTCACAGAGCGTATCGATTTCCTGAAGCAGAAGATCTGTGCATGGGCAAACAGTGGAGCGGTACACACAGAATTGTACATTCCAGAGCGATGAAAGGGTAATGGGTTTATAGAGCTTGGGAATGACCGGACCAGGCTGTGAATGACACGCGCTTGCCAGATGATGACGCCATGTGTTTGTTCTGGCGCAGTATTTGGTCGGTACCTGTCAGTCACACCGACGGTGATTGGGCTCGGGAAGTCGAGCGAGCTTGCGATCCAATACCAGAAATATAACCATTTGCCCCCAAGATGTAGCTCGTGCAGTCCGTCCGTGGCCTAACTGGAAGTCTCCAGGGCCGGACGGGCTGCAAAACTTTTGGATCAAATGGTTTACAAGATCGCACGCTCGCTTGGCGGCCCAGTACCAGACTACTTTGGAGTTTGGTTCGCTACCTCAGTTTCTAATCAACAGGAGTTACCCAACTGCTCCATAAATCAGGTAACAACCCAAAAATTACAGGCCGATCACTTTTTTACTGACGGTCTATAAAGTGATTACATCCATTTTGAGAGCTAAAATTAACACACATGTAGACACCATAGACACCAATTCCATCATGTCTGCGTCTCAAAATGGATGTAGGAACGGGTCCCGCGGTAATTAGGAGCTCCTCCTCATTGATATGGCCATTAGCCAACAGGTTCGTCGTTCCCGAAAGGATCTGTCGACATATTGGATAGATTACAAGAAGGCTCGTTGCCAAATACATGGCTCATGAGGGTGCTGGAGTTGTATAAAGTGGATGCAACTCGCACATAAGAGCCCTCTCCGCATCCGATAGCCTAGACCTGAATCCAATAAGTGTTAATAAGCGTGAATAAGTGTTTGGGAATGGTGCTGACTTGAATCAATCGTTGAAGGAGCGCTTCTTTAGCCGCCTGAAGAAAGTTTTAAATAGTCTTTTGTCAAGCGGAAACATGGTGCGCGCCTTTAACGGTTGGGTAATGCCGGTTTTGATGTACTCTTTCGGCATACTCAAATGGACTCAGACCGAACTCGACGCCCTGGCTGCCGACACTGCTGACTGCAAACCGAATGCATCATCCGATGTAATCGGTAATGAGACTGTTTATACCGCGAAAGTGTGGAGGTCGAGACGCTAAGACCCTTCACAATCGCGAGATGCATCGTGATGTGGTCGCGGGTGCACGGGCGCTTTTTCCGGGCCCTAAATGGACCCGAAGTAGATCTTCCAGCGTCCGTGGCCTGGCTGCGTTTCGGTGACCACTTTGGAGAAACCGAAGGTTATGTCTGTGCAATTATGGAAGAAGTTATGATGACGAACAATTACCGGAGATTTATTGTGAAAGACGGTACGGTTGACATCTGTCGGGCATGTCACCGTCCGGGGGAATCAATAAGACACATTCTCTTCGGGTATTCTCGTCTATCTAACGAAGAGTACTTGCGCATAGACACAACCTTGCAGCCAGGATTATCCATCAGCAACTTGCACTGAAATACAGCCTTGTGGAATCGGAAGTGCCATACTACAGGTAAGTGCCCGAGCCAGTTCTCGAAAATGGAAATATCACATTGTACTGGGATCATCCATCATCACTGACAGGACTATTGTTGCCAATAAGCCTAATATAGTGGTGGTGGATCGAGTAGAGAGGCGCACAATGATTGTTGACATAACGGTCCCGCATGACGGTAATCTCGTGAAAGCCGAGAAAGATAAACAAATAAAGGTATTTTTAAGTTTTTAAATGTACTAAAGGAGATAATATTATAATAATTTAATGTACAAAAGAAAAAACAGATACTTAGTCATACGCTAAAATTATTGTACTAGTGGAGGTCAAAAACAAATTGAACAGCTGGCTCCCAAACTAACTTAAGAGATACGTGTATCTCAGGAGCCAAAATTCCTCAAATCGATTACTATTTCAATTTATGGTGACTCAGTAATTGCATCGGCATTGAGAGAGGTGTTCATGTGGTTTTCGATAAAACATTTTCTGTATCGTCGTAAGACAAATTCTGCAACCAATTTGTTAGATGTACTTTTAGCGCAAACTTGGTCAGTGTGTAAATATCTCCTCTTTTGTTCTCCATTTTATTAATCCAATTACCACCGAACTTTGGGTTACGTATCATCTTTATGCTGACGATTTGCAGCATTACTACCAGGCAAGTGTGGACATCATACCCGATGCGATTGAGGAGCTAAACCGGGATTTAGGTATGGTTAAAAACTGGTCTGATCAATTTGGGGTGGCGTTTAACCCTACCAAGTGTCTGACTATCATTGTAGGGAGCCCCTACAGTATGAGGAAAGTGAAAGGTTTTACTGTAATGTTTGATAACTCCGTCATCCCGTTTAGCTCTTAAGGATCTTGGTCTGCATGTCGACAAATGTCTTTGACTGGCGAAAGCAGTTCACGACTGTAAGTAAAAAAACACCGGAACGTTGCGTTCGCTCTATCGGTTGAAAAACCTCCTCCCATCACACATAAAGGCTATGGCTTGTAGAGTCCCTAATCTATCCCATAATAGAGTATGGTGATGTGTGTTATTATGACCTGAATGCAGTTCTCCTCAATAAACTTGACCGCCGTCAACTGCATTCGATTTGTCTTCAATCTACGTAAGTACGAGTATGATCATGTGTCTGAGCACCGATTGCTTTTAAAATGGTTCAGCGTAGAGAGTTGAGGGCTCTGTCTATGTTATATTCTATACTCTACAAAATTACTTCTCCTTCTTACCTTTTTCTTTTTGCTATCGGTTTGCTCTTGACTCTAGGCTTGGTCAGAGGGGACAGAGACAAAGTCTACGATAGAGTGAGCTTACCCAGAAGAAGCCTGTTCACTCTAACTTTGAAGAGATTCGGGCGTAATGCGTTCGGGAATACAGACGCAGGTAGTGAGTTTCACACTTTTGCCGAGCACATTATGAAGGATATTTGGAAGCGCTTAGTGCGAATTGGTGGAATGGCAACTAGGTATGGATGGTAATTAGCAGTACGTCTGGTTGTCCGATAGTAGAAGTGGGCAGGTGGGATGAGGTCGTGGAGTTCTTGCGCACACTCACCGAAGTATAATCTATAAAAGACCTGAGGTCTCGTACACACTGGCGCGACGCCACAGCGCGACACAAAGGCACCGCGTGTCGCGCGACGATCGGTCCTTATGTGTCACGCTGTGTTTGCGGGAGCCTTGAATAATAAATACCAGAACCTGACCCCCCATGTTCAATACTTATGTTCTGTTCATCGTAAAAATCTTTGTTCCACCAACAATCGTCTTCTACGATGTCCTTTTCACAGCTCTGGTTTAATTCAATCTTCATTCCAGCCCAGGCGGTTTTTCGTTGGAATGCGCTCCCTCTGAACATCAGGATGGCAACCTGTCGGTTATCTTTCAAAGTGAAGGCTCGTGAACATTGTCGTGAGAAGTTTGTAAAATCATCTCAGCACTGATTTACTGGATTCGTTCGGATGGATTCGTTTTCTCCTAGAAAGAACGAACGGAAAATAACAATAGATAGAACTATCGTTATTTCTCCTGACAAAGTTTAATCTGTTAATATGTATGTTTTTAAGTATCTTTGTATTAGTGTTTTATTATTTTTCGAGATAACTATCCCTTTTTTGCACCTGCCACGTTTTGTCTCTGCATCACCCTAAAAAGGTTGGCTGGTAGAAAATGTCTCAGGCATTAAGTCCGCCTTTGTACAATATTTTTTTACTTGTGCATAAAGTTTTAATAAATAAATGAATTAAAACGAATAATGCATGGTAAAAGTGGAATAATTTTATTTGTAAAAAAGAATTAAATCAAGTGTTTAAGTATCGGTCACTAATTACCAGTCACCATGTACATAGGTATATCGATATTACTCACATCCATATTCTAAGTCGTAAACTTCGAAAGCTACTCGACTCACAACTCTGTCGAGGAGAAAACAAGGCGTGCCCTGGAAGACCCTCAAAATCAGTAGTTCATAGCCGTCAGATTAAGGAATTATGAAGTCCCTCGAATGAGTATGACTCGAAGTGATCGTCACGAATACTTCAATATTTAATAAACTCTTCAAAAGACGTTACTAGATACGCCTTTCTTGTTAGTCAACAACAAAGTTTTAACCAAAACACGAGTATTTCATCCGATTTTGAGGCGACCTCAAGGAAGCCTGAAGCACCTTAAATTTGACAGTTGGTTCCTCAACTCAAACTCACCTCGACTCAGGACACTGTTTGAGATGAGGAGTAAAATTGCAACTATATATATCAAACCACCTAAGTGAGGTTGAGTCAAGTCGAGGAAATCATCAGGTTTTGACTTAGAAATGGATGATACCCTGGTATTGGAGGACGCTTATAGGCGTTGGTGACCACCTACCGTCAGTTGGCCCATAAGCTTGTTTGACACTCAATAACTTATTTGTGTATATGAATACTCGTATTTTGTTATTTAGAGTAATTTCCTGTTGATTTCAGATGCGGCGGCAGGCTCGGATCACAGGCGGCGGCGCGCTTGTCGTGCGCACCGCCTCTGCCTTACAAGGTTCGCAACTATTTTAAAACTTAACCAAATATACATTAAGTAGATGTTTTAAAGGGACAATGACAAACAAATTGCAAATAAGTCTGGCCACAGAGTATGATAGAAAACATAGGTAGCGAGTGATTTATTTGAGCTCTGTCGCGTAGAATTTGTTTGGTACAAGAGGTTTTGTCAAATCAGGTTTTACTTGCTTCACATTGTCACATAATACTCATGAGCGTAAAGTATTGAAGCGCAACTTTTGTGACCAACTCGTTTCCCGCATTTTCCAGCAATGTTGTAAAAACCAAGGTCACTGCTCAATATTCTTGGACTGTACTTAGTTTCTAGTGAAGATACCTTCAAGATATGTTAATTTAACTTTTACTTTCACAATTCTCGTCCATTTATCACGACTAAAGTGCTTACTACAAACTGTTAAAGGTTAATAGTTTTGTTAATTGTCTATGTACTGAAATGTACGCTTCTTTGACATTTAAACTTTTAATTATTAGTGTATAGGTTTAAGACTAAGATTAATTTGACGTTATTAACAAAAGATTCTATCAAGAGATTGGAAATTGTAGGATGTCCTTCGGTTCTTGCTTAAACCGACGTATCGGGTCAGCAATATCACGAATAAATGAACGTGGTTTAAAATCTCTGCTATGTATTTAAAATCTGTGCTCCTAGTTGTAGCAACGGTCAATTAGGGGACTATACACAAACATACGCTTTAATCTTTTCCCATGGAGCTAGGCAGAAATTGTAGAACGCCACCTGGCTATGGGGATTATTACTCGACTGTGTTTTTTGAATGAATGTAGATACGGGAAAAGATGATAACATTGGATGATGTTTCTGTTTCAGTATGGCTGTGGATGCTGATATTCATATTCCAGAACGAGTTTCGAATATCCAGGTCAATTCAACCAGGTGTGAGTACCTTATACATAAGAAAAAAAATGTAAATAGATTGTTGAACCAATATAACTTTAACAAAGTTATGAAAGCCACAAGTATCAACTTAGTTAAAACCAAAGGGTTGAAGAAATATAAAATAAGCGTAGATATTGTGACTCAAATTATTATTTTGTCCACACTAAAGTCAACTCTCTATCTAAACAAAAAACTTCTGTCAGTTATACTTGAACTCACGCTTTTGTTACCAACGCTTTATACTGAACAAGTGTGCATGCCCCACAAACTTTTTGCTCATGCTCTTTTTATAATTTTCAGTACTTGGACTTTGACAACCTGCCCGAAACGAACTTCACGTGCACAGGCAAGGTTATCGGCGGATATTACGCGGACCTGGAGACCTCGTGCCAGATGTTCCACGTGTGCACAGTGGGCCAGAATGAAGAGCCCATGGACATCAAGTTCCTTTGCCTTAATGGCACCGTCTTTGATCAGGTGAGTTGATAAGTACGTAAATTGTTCAGTTAATTATAATGGTAATCTTTTTGGAAGCTTTGTAACTAATTTAACTGATGTACATGCTGTCAATGTGTGGTTAAATGTGTGGTTAAGGTCACCAGCATGTAGCAGTGCATTGGCAGCAACGTGTTGCATATGAGCGTAGCTTAAGTGTGGCTTAGATGTCTGTCATGCTTACCATTTCTGATTTTCAATGCCCTATAACTTACACGAGACACACACACAAGTTAATGATGCGTTTGATACCGTATGCCGTGGTAAAAGTCCATGTGAGTTCTTTAAATTCATGCTTGATATTCATAAATTTCTAGAAAGTCTGTTCAACAAATATATTATTTCTCATTCCAGGAGACAAGAGTGTGTGAGAGAGTCGACGAAGTAGATTGTACAAAGTCTGAAAAGTTCTACGGTTTAAATTTAGAGTTATATGGCAGCACTTTGCCACCCATCATACAGCCAGACCAACAGAAACCTCAAGCACAACCAACTGAACAGTCACAACAACATACTAAACCAAACCAAGAAGCCGATCCGTCGATAGATGATAGTCCAACGACATCACAAGATAAAACACAGGGACAGTCGACGGACGCCACAGACTCAACGGAAGATCCGATTCAAGACATAAAAAGAGATGAGCCAAAATACCCACAAACTAAACCAACACATCCGCCTTTACCGTTTTCAGAAAATGAGGAACTTACTGAAGGTACGCACTGTTCATATAGTATCTTTAGAGAGCAAATATCTGCTTAAATAAATTCTGATGACGTACTCAACAATGGGTGTATTATAAACAAGCATAGCATATAGTAGGTAAAACAAAAAATAACAAAATTAATTTTACTTCTGCTTTTATCAATATTGTGTTGTTCATAAAAGAGAAAAACTAAAGCAAATGTTTATATGTAAAATAAATACTTATGTTCCATTATAATGGTTTCAGAGTACCAAGATGAAGACGAAGACACTGACTACGAATATTACGCACATCATCCGACAACGACGACGATGCAACCAACCACAACATCGACAACAACAACCACTACTACGACCACAACAACTACACCCAGACCGCCCACAACTACGATATTGCCGTCAACATCTTCACGTCACCCGTCTCCAATATCACATCTAATTTCTTCGCCCTCCCCCATTCAATCCTCGTTGTCTCCCCCGTCGCCTTCATATCCTCCTTCTGTACCATCTGCTCCTTCAGCTCCATCTGGTCTGTCTGCCCCGTCCGCACCATCTGCCCCATCTGCGCCCTCCGCGCCATCTTTACCAACATTAGACCCTTCCCTTCTGTCCCCACAGGAATTCATATACCGTCACCGAGGACCAGGATCCGAAGCTATATCCTTTCAGCGCCAAAGCTTTCGGCCCGCTGATGGAGTATATATAACGCACGCGCCACCGCAGCAGTTCGACCACTTCCAGTATGAGTCGTCTAGAACCGCTCCAAGGCCAACGCCACAACGACCTGCTCCTTTTGTACAACGACCTCAGCCAGCACCGTTCCGACCAACTACACTGGATCCACGAGATCAATTACTACGTCCCGGACCTACTTCTCAACCCTCTGAGCGGCATGAAACATCTGTCAAGCAAAATAGACCTCAGAACTATCCCCAATCATTGCCTCAACGACCTTTGCCTTTTAATCCTTTCTACTATGATCGCAAACGAAGTGATGACGCCATACCAGAAACAGGATCTTCGCTATCAGCACGATCTGTTGCTCCGCCAAATGTGACCGAGAAACCACATATCAAAATAAAAAGCCCTCCGCGAGTCATTGTTACAGCTAGTGCGTCAGTCAGTGATAGCAATGGTAAAAGACTAAACTATACAGTTGGCAACGTTGTCAGCGCGGTGAAACCAATAGTGCCGATAAACTATGACGACTATAAAGAATCTGATCTTATATTTGATCCATTCTTTCTCGATGTGCCAAAACTACAAAAAAGACGAAAAACTAGGTCTAATAAAAATAGAAATGTATTTACTGTTCCGTCCACAGCCACTGTGGCATCCGAATTATTGCCAGAAAAAACAACAATCACAACTTCGCCGGTGACGTCTCGAGCGACGACCACAAGGATAGCGGCGAGTGAGGCATCGCTCGCGACCACGACCGCCGTCTGGAACCCCAACGACTACGTCGACGACAATTACGAGCCCCACGCCTACATTCCACCAATACCACCACTCGCAGTGTTAATGCCTCACGAGCTCAACAAGTATAAGAAACCCGATAGACTGTCTAAGAATGATTTAGTTGAGGAGAAGACTCACACAGACCACAAAACGAATGTTGGTAATAACGAACAATCCAAGCCGACGTCGGCGTCTGCGCAGCAGACAACCTCTAGTCATGTAGAGCGGGCGCCCTCCGCCGCCCCCGCCGCCTCGCCGCCGCCCCCGCCGCCCCCGCCGCTACTCGAGGCGCCCGCGCGCGCCTGCGGCCTCTCGAGCTCTACTCACTGTCGGATTCGTGCCTAATAAAATTAGCTCACTTTAAACGATAAATAGATAATGCTTAGTTACATATTTAGATAGGTAGAAAATTTAAAAAAAAAATCAGGAGCGCTGTTAGGTCACAAAGTGAATGGATTTATTTGCAAAATAAATCAAAATTTTATTCATAATCTTGTAAGTATTGTGCCCATAAAAGAATCTTTTCAAGCTCCCTCCGAATAGGTGCTTGATGATCCATAGACTACCTATGAACATCTGGTAGGATCCTAAGGTCCATTGTCATGACATATAATTTAATTTTAAACAGACAATATAGGCTACATTAAAACACAAATATTTCATTTGTGAGAGCAGTTCGGAGGGATCTATATTATATTTTGTTTTCTAATTATTATAAACATTGTAAATATGTACGAGTTTTGATTTACTGATATCTTTATATTTTTAAATTTTTCATGTCTTTTTATAAGTCCTGTAGATATTTATGAAGGAAACCTAAATATCGTAAAATATACTTGATGTTTCTATTGCTTTTTCTTTCATTTTCCTCAAGCAATAGCGTCAAGAAAGTATAACATTGGTATCGCAGTCCACTCCCAGAAGCAAGAGTGCAGAGCTCTATCGCGCTAATAAATCAAGTGTTTCTTTTTTGGATATGCTGGAGGCTGGGACTAATGGTGTTTTATTTAATAACACTGCAGGCCAAAACCTATTACTCGTAAAGGATGGGTACGGATCAAGCATTGCCATCAACGTTACATACGTTGAAACGCATATGCCGCTCAAATATCTATGCTACATTCATGTTAGGTTTCACATATGTGTACACACCATTACGCTTACCAGCTAAAATAAAAGGTACAAATTAATATACCTTTACAAAACACTTAGGTACACACGACGACATATCAAGCTACACTCCGCCAGTTTCAACTGACCTCGGCTTTGCGTACAACGAGAAGTCAGCTTATACTGGAAATGTATAGTTTGATATCTCGTCGTGTGTACCATTCGTACTATCAGTTCAGAAGAACTTTTTGACCTTTTTTAATCACTCTACTACAGACTCAATGCCACATTCAAAAAATCATTGCAAAAAAAGCAGAACTCGAACGTTCCCAGTTTTTTATAAGTAGGTAATAAATAAATGTACGATGCTTCAATGCCATGAAAGATGGCTATAGCATAGTCATCATTCATTGGCCCACTTTAGACATAAACGCAGCGCACAGGATTGCGCGCAGGAACGCTCTGTACCTACTAAAAACAATCCTACGCAACACGCCGCACCGTAGGCTTTTCCAACTTTAAACCCGCACTCTTTCACGTAGGATTGTTTTTCACGCGCGATTGAGCAAGTGTGTTAAGCCGGCCATTTTGTAGATCCGTATATCCTGTGTGAGGATCGAAGTGTGTGAGTTGTTGCTGTTGTAACAATCCAATGTACAACGCTACAAGGTTATTGAGGCGCGTGGCCAAAATCGGAACTAACGTCGCCATCTCATTTTAGCCATAAAATTTCTGTGACAAAATTTCACAATTGTTTTGATACAAGGACCCTCTGGCCATTCAGGTGCCGAAATATCCTTGAAGCAATCTATCTAACAATCTATCACGTTCCAGGGATTATCCTACTAATATTATAAACGCGAAAGTTTGTGAGTATGGATGGATGTTTGTTACTCTTTCACGCAAAAACCTGAACGGATTTGGATGAAATTTGGCACACAGATAGTTTACAACCTGGATTAACACACAGAGTACTTTTTATCCCGATTCTCCCAAGGGATCAAGATTCATGCGGATGAAACCGCAGGGAGCAGCTAGTAGTTTATAAAAGAGGTTTTAATAACATGTATATTTTTAATTTTCTGTGACATATTTTCTTTTATAGCAAGACCATCTGGATCAAATCCAGATTGAAATATTGAAATCAAGTGAAATAATTTTATAATTCAAGATATTTACATTATAATTGATTTAATCATGGCATCTAAAGATGCTCCAGCTCCTGATATTATGAACGTTAGAGAAATAATTGAATTTGCTTTCGGCGATTTCAAGGTAATTAATTCTTACTTTTAATTAAACTAACAAGTTTGTATTATAAAACTGAGGACTTGTAACGCTTGTCTTGTTTTAGAAAAACACCGTGAATTTTAAACTAGTGCAAACAGTACTTTTCCTTATCGCTAGACAATTGAGATTACTAGAGAGACGTGTGATAGTAGAACTGGGTCCTTTTACTGTACTACCATCTGACACTACTCTGGCTGTTACTGAAGTCAAAGTACATGCAGCGCAAAAGACTCAAACGGAAACGAAAGATGGGGGATTAGGTAGAACAAAACCTGGCGTATCTAGCGCAAAACGTGGTACGGCTGGAGCTAAACCGGGTGTGGGGAGAGCAGAAAAACATGTGGCTTCCACTGATAAAACCACTTCGTCAGGTGAAAAGACTTCGACTGATAGAACAACTTCGTCAGGGGAAAAGTCTTCCACTGATAAGAGTTATGGTGGTAAAACGACTTCGTCAGATGTAAAGACCTCAACTGATAAAACAACTTCGTCAGGTGAAAAGACTTCCACTGATAAGACTAATAGTGGTAAAAAGACTTCGTCAGATGTAAAGACTTCCACTGATAGAACAACATCGTCAGGTGAAAAGACTTCAACTGATAGAACGACTTTGTCAACTGTAAAGACTTTTACTGACAAAAGACGTTCAATTTCTACTGATAAAACTTCAAGCAAAATCACATCCTCGGATAGAACATCTACGAGCACATCGACATCATCCATTAAAGATGTAGCCGGGGGACAAAAGGTATCTTTGTTGCTCAGCTTTCAAAACTAACCCTTACCTCATTATCAATAAACGTGGAGTAAAGTTATGCCAAACTCAAATAACGAAAAATGTGTGTTTATTCAGACATACTCCGCGTTTATTAATAAGGGGATTAAAGTAAACATTCGAATATACCTTACCTATTGTTCATTAAGGAAATTACAGCATAATGATTGTGTGAATTCTGCAGCCAGACAGTTACCACCCTGATATCCTGAACACTTTGGAGGAGCAGAGGGAGAGAGAGCTTCGTATTATTCACCAGGTTCCATAAAATTAACCATTTATGAAAAATATTTTTTCATTTTCGTTTTATCATTTATTTTTTTTGTAGCATTGGAGCTGAATTCTTATCGTGTGGTGTTCTGGTAAGTAATGATAAAATTATGAAACGGATGTGTAATGAACGTAATTTCATAATACTCGTACTAAACAATTCCATTAAAATGATGAAACGGATGTGTAATGAACGTCATTTCAAAATACTCGTACTAAACAATTCCATTACTTACCTGCACTTGCTATAAAATTACTAAGACAAAATACTGTTAACCGGTTCTGCATAAAATATGATGGTGCCAAGAAGTTTCAGACAATTTCGGAAATACCCGCGTACTATTAACACATTTTACAGCATGTAACGAAAACCCTGTCCGATCCCGAAAGGTATTATTTGGTATCGTAATGCGTACACAATCACGTAATCATTTAATGGATACGAGATAATTATTTTTCCCCAATTAAAATAATTAATTTATAAAATTAAAAATAATCATACCAAAGGCAACACTGATCGCTCGACAGGTTTCACCTACAGTTTCGTGTCAAAGAAGCCGCTTGAGCGCAGCGGTGCTTTGTCGCATGCCGCCAAACAAACTTAGGACTAAAGAAACCTACGTTTTGCCTACGCGTATGTATAAGCTGATATTTTATTGTAGGGATAGACGCATAGTGACCCCGCTTTCTGACCTTCTGTTTATCAAGAAACAATTATTATTGAGTTAATGAGATGTGCTTTTGGCAATGTACCGACTGTAGGTATCAGTTTAAAACATTTACTTGTTGCATACCTCGGATATTGTGTTCCACATGTCTACCTCGAACATTAGTACACCGACACCTTATTATTAAGTTTGCACGTACTCTTCGCAGCGCACTTGTGTACGATTTGAGTGAGTCGAAAGCTTCCACAATCCGAGCTCTTACTTCGATTTCCGAATCACACTCACTCACAAATAAAAATTAACATATTCAAATATTCCTGATTGGTATACGACCCAGTTAAAAACCCGTTATCAGTGGTGGCCCAGTGATAACGGTCCCGACTTACGAGTTGTAGGTCGTGAGTTCGAACCCAAGCAGGCGCTTTACTTTGTGTAAATAATTTAATCACCACTGCTCTCAAAACGGTGAAGGAAAACATCGTGAGGAAACCGGCATGTCCTAGAACCAAAAATTCGAAGACATGTGACATCTACCAACCCGCACTGAGCCCGCGTGGTGGATTACGGCTCACTACCTCTCATAGAGAGGAGGCCTGTGTCCCAGCAGTGGGAACGTTATAGGCTGATTATGCTATACGACATTGTTCGCGATACGATAGCGGCACGTGATACGTACGGACATCCGATCGCAAGCTATCTCCAAGTGAGAAAGGCGAAGTGGCCAAACAAGTAGTGTGCAGGCAACCAGTCGGCTACATCAAAGAGTCGAAGACTCGTTAAAAGAGTACCTACAGCGCGTCTAGTGCAGGGCGGCATCCTTTGAAATAAATTAGGTAAAAATGAAAAGATTTCACCGGCCGGTGGAGTGTTGTCAAATTATGAAAATTTACCATATTTACTGTTAAATTTCGCATGGTTCATAAAAATAAAAAATTAATAACTTTTGGCATAAACAAAAAAAGTTTTTTTTTTTTTTTTTTTAACCAAGATTACTCCTTTATTGGATCGGACAGGGTTTGTTACATACTGTATATCAACAGCAACTAAGCGCACCTGTTAACTAACTAATATTTCATGAAATTTTAGAGAACTGATTCCTTCCAAGAAACAACAAAGACACCTACACCAATGGCCTCAGTCAGTTCTATACGTAAGTTTAAGAGAATTCATAAAGTTCTTTATAGCAATAAAAAAATAAAAATAAAAATTATCGTTTTTTTCCTTTGCAGATTATGAAAAATTACTTGTTGGTATGATCGGGTATTCTAATTTACATTAAATGTTTTTGATTAGAAATAATCATATTACAAACTAAGTTATTGATTACAGTACAAAAAGTGCCTAGTACAGAAGCAAGATTAAGAGGTATTTTTTGACAATGCATTACTTAGTAGTAATACTTTTTGAGCTACCAAAAAATTGTTAACATCAACATGATAAATTGTTAAAATTGTTGTTGTTGCTGTGTTTGTTGTTACTAATTGTTAATTGTTATTCTGCATTTTTCAAAACCAGAAAGGGTGCATGGACATAGAGCCACTCCTCAGATATCCGTGGTAACACAAGAACAATTTAATCAAGTAGCAGATGCTGTCCGTCATCTTGAAAAAAAGCTTTTACCGGTTGGCACCCCTGGATTCCCAGAGCATGCAGAGCTTATGGAAGAACTGCGTAGAGGTGCTTCTCTTACTGATGCTATGGCAGCACTACAACTCTCTGCTCGGCTAGAAGCCACGGAGAAAACTCTTGCTTGCTTGATTTCAATGTTCACTGAGTTAGCGTTAAAAACACCTGGTGTGGAATTAGACGTAAGTATTTGTTTTCAATAGTACAGTCACTAAAACCAAAAAAAGGAGGGTTAACCTCGGAATGAGAGTTATAAAGCTGTAAGCTGATATCTAAACGCTTTTTTGGCATTCTGAAAGTTGTCTCAAAAGTGTCATAAAATATCGTGTCCACTTCTAAAGATATTCAAGGTCTCGCTTCCTATGATTTCAATGATGTTTACATCTACATAAATAAAATACACACTTCTACATAAATGAAATACACACTTCTACATAAATAAAATTGTAGTGCATAAAATTCCCTACAGATTGTGTCTTTAAATATGTTTATAAACGCTTAACTGTTTTTTTAACTAGAGCGCGGAGAGCGAGCAGCGCTCAGAGTTAGTTAATTACAAAAAATCATAATAATGAACAATTTGCATTATTGATTCATTAATAAATTAAATTGTTGCTGCGCTGTCAACCTCAGAGAAACCTCCTGATTTCGATCAACTGCAAGAAAACTGCCCTGTACCAACATTGTGTGAAAATGGAGTTAGCATCTTGTTGGCAATATATTATT
The DNA here is from genome assembly GCA_963555695.1 of Dasypolia templi. Classification (NCBI taxonomy): domain Eukaryota; kingdom Metazoa; phylum Arthropoda; class Insecta; order Lepidoptera; family Noctuidae; genus Dasypolia; species Dasypolia templi. The sequence goes on along the minus strand of OY743146.1, from coordinate 18,132,878 downwards.
ATAATGCTTCAAAATCTAAGGACGATATCGATCATATTCGCTACACGCAATTCCTCAAGTCAAAATATCTAAAGATATTTAATTTTACAGAAAGCTTACAGAGTTATACATTACAGAATAACACAATTAAAAATCATTGGTAGGTAGGAAAAATTCAAGCTTCAACTGTATACTAGCAAATGCAAAGTCGGTTAAGGAACGATTTAGAACCCCAGGAACGGTGTTGGGTGCTGCAAAATGATCTTCTGGATCCGATCACGACAACATTACCACCAGCTCCAGATGAACTACGATGAACTATTTTTGTGTTATGGTTCACGCTGTGGATGCAGGAAATCGGGGTTGCAATATTCTTTAGATTGCGGCTAGTGTAGCTCGATGTAGTGTAGTGCATTTGTTTTCGAAATCCTGGACAAATATCCTTGACAACAAAGATGACGATATTAACTCATCATCATTTGAACTTTTCAAGCGACCGGAAGACGATGACGAAGAAGAAGAAAATTGAGACTTATGTTCTTATAAATTTGTTAAAGTGATACATCATTACTAAATCGTTAATTGGTAGAGCATCCATCATCAACATCATCGGCCTACAGCAGTCCATAGGACATAGACCTTTCCAATTGCACACCAATCAGCTCGACAGTGGGTAACTCTCATCCAGCTGCTAGCTGCTCTCGTCGCTCCACCTAGCCTGAGGCGTCCTACCTTAGGTTTGCCGATTCAGATTGTGATTAATAGTGTGTTACGCAATTAGAGTGCAGGTCTCGATAGTCACATCAGTCAGTCGGCCCCTGTGTCATGCAAGACACGGGCCGATTATACTCTTCGGACTTCTGTACAATCTGCCGCACCGTGTGGATGCGGTCTATGATGCTGTATTCTCCTCGAAACCCGGCCTGCTCCGGTAGTTGCAACTCGTCGAATCTTCGTGCTTGACGATTCGTGAGGACACTTGTAAACAACTTATATACGTGGCTTAGGAGTGAAATGGGTCTGTAATTATTTTAAGAGTCTTATCACCCTTTTTAAAGAAGAGAACGACCACGCTCCTTTTCCACACTTCTGGAGTTCTCCCAGAGTCAGAGAGAGGTAGCTTCGGAAGCTTTTCATCAGAGTTGAAAAGCTTCCGAAGCTACAGTACAGGACTTCCTCCCACTTTCAGGAGCTCGGTTGCAATCTCGTCCTTACCAGGGGCTTTTAATTTTTTAAGCTGTTTAAGAGCCGCCTCGATTTCGTCTTGGCTGACTTCTGGCAGGTCTTCCGTGAAATGTCGGGCTAAGGTGGCTCTGGAATCCTCATTTTCTGGATCAGTTCGAGATGCATGCGATGCGTATAACTGTATGCGTACGCCGTAGAAGATTTTGACTTTCAAAAGGATCTCCGGCTTTGAAACGACGATATCGCCACTTGGTTTGGTAAACTTCGTCAGGTGACTTCTCTAAAATGATTGGACGAACACTTTCGACCCCTGATTTTGCTCAATCGCTTCCCTTATAGAGCGAGTATTGGAGCGTCGGAGGTCGCGTCGTACTAAGTCCTAATATTTTTGTCGGGTGCCTATTGTTCCGACGAAGTGATATGTGGGTTTTCAAGTCGTTCCGTCATAAGCACCAGTCTCGCCATTTTGTGAAATCACGTACCTTCTTCCCTTAGGACTTCGACCGCCTGGTCGACGTTATTTGTAGTTTCCACCGCAGCGGTTCTAGGGAAACTTAGAGCCGCGGCGCCTCCACTTACGGAGTCTTCAACCCGAGTTGCTGGGGAAGGAAGTCGCAGCCCGCGTCCCGGCAAGAGCGGAGCATAATTCGCTGCCGATGGTTTTGCCCACAGCCGCAGAGTCTACAGAGGAGAACGCCATTAGCGTCCCAGAGGTGACACAGGCAGAAATGGGGGCGGCCGTGTTGCGGCTCCGGGCCAAAACGTGGCTCCGGGACCCAACAGGACACGGCCTAGCGTTAGCCCTCGCTTTGAAGGAGCTGGAGCCCCAGCTGAGAGAACTCTTACACAGCGTGGCCAGTTTCCTGCTTTGTGGAAAATTGGTAGCCTGGTCCTGCTCAGGAAGGTGGGGCGCCCTGCGAACTCGCCGTCCGCGTACCGTCCCATAGTGCTGCTAGACGAGGTGGGTAAGCTGTTCGAGCGGGTAATCGCAGCCCACCTCGTCAGCCACTTGTGCAGATAGGGGCCCGACCGGGACGAGAGCCAGTTTGGCTTTCGGCATGGGCGGTCCACCATCCACGTTATATCGTGGGTGAGAGTCCTAGAGGAGGAAACGGTGTCCTGGGGTGGGATGGTGGTGGCGGTGTCCTTGGACATCTCCAACGCCTTCAACACCCTGCCCTGGAGTTGTATTCGGGAGGCACTGCGGTATCATCGGGTGCCTCTCTACCTCCACCGCATCGCTGGGGGCTCATCTGGGGGAGAGGTATGTCACCTACATGGGACGTCATGGCGAAAACTAGCGCCACTTGTCGTGCGGTGTTCCGCGGGGCTCGGTCGTAGGGCCGCTCCTGTGGAACATCGGGTACGATTGGGTGCTGAGGGGCGAATTCGAACCGGGCGTAGACCTGACGTGTTACGCGGACGACATGCTGGTCACAGCCCGGGGGAATACCTACAGGGAGACAGCGTTGCTGGCGACGCCTGCGGTCACACAGGTGGTGAGCATACGCCGCCTAGGCCTGGAGGTGGCCCGGAACAAGTCGGAGGCCATGGTAATTCATGGTCCCCGGCGGGCGCCGCCGCCCGAATCACACATAGTGCTTGGGGGGGTCCGAATCGCTGTCGATTACACCATGAAGTACCTAGGATTGTTGTTCGACAGCAGGTGGGATTTCGGCCCCCACTTTCGGTGGCTGGCGCTCAAGTTGTTGGGCGCGCCTGGGACGCTGTCAACGCTGCTTCCCAATCTGAGGGGCCCGAGCCCCGCTTGTAGGCGGCTCTACGTGGTGTGGTATTTTGTTACACCAAAAACACATCTTATTATCTATTTATGTATTTAACACCAGAAGAGCTGTTGTGCACAGCAATTCTTTCTATGATTCAGTAGGTACTAAAGTCTTTATGAAAATTGTATGACTGTCATTTAACTTACATTTGTTTATCTGATATTGTTGTACTGCTGAAAAGCAAACCTTTAGCTACCTCTGTCTATTTTCCACATCCGTTTATCTCATTTCATGTGATCTCATATTATTTTCCTTTTGTTGAATGTTGTGACATTTTGTATCTAACATTGTCATCTGTCAGTTTTTCTTTTTCTATGGTATAGAGCTAAGAGGTCGTCTATTCATTGTAAAGGTGTCGTAAAACTAGTGTTAAGCCAGGTTCTCACTGTAAGCAATCTTTATTGTTCCTGGCCGATAACCAATTAAGAAGTATTTGGATTGAAAACTAAAAAAGTCACTTCTAGAACGATCGGCCAGGGGCTATATAAACCATCTGATACTTTTCACCAGGTTCTTTTGATTCCGGTTCTTGTTTCGGATTCCGTCTTTTGACTCGTTCTTGTGACACGCCCTTCTGGCTCGCTCTGTTGGCTGCTTTTCGTACTTTTTCTTACTCTATGTTTTTCTAAAAGCTATTTAAATATAAACCTTCCTAAAAGTTATTCTCAGTGAATTTATTACAAACATCTTGTGTGTGTAAATTTGTTCGACTCACTCGATCACCTCCGACCCTCCCACTTGCGTCTACGAGAGGAGTTCGAGACGGTTTGCATAGAACTAATAAACGTGGCGTGAGACACCGCCGCCGGAAGAAACACCAACCGACGCGAGCTCCCTCGCAACGGTCTGCGGGCTGATGGAGAGGCTGCTGCCAGCTCCCACTCGACGGACTGCGGGACGGAGGAGCGGCTGACGCCTCGAGCTGCTGCACGACCGTGAGCTCCCTCGTGTTAGACTGCGGGCAAGAGGATCGTCCTTGCTACTACTAATCGATTCCTAATCCTTAATATCTTTTTATACGTAATTTTGTATTTCATATTCTAAAATTTCATTTTAACTTGTAACCACGTTTAGCCAGTCGGCTAAACGTTTCGTTACAGTGGAGATCTTGAGAATAGAGGTATGTAAACATACCGCAGTACCGCTTACATCGGCATTTGACATGACTTATGTCTTGTCCATGTTCATTTTAAGACCCACTCTTTCGAAAGTTCTACTTAGGCCATTAGGTTATACTGAGGTCCTCCATAGTCTCAGCCATGACAACTTTATCGTCGTCAAACCGAATGTGAGTAATGTACTCTGCAGAAGTATAGGTTTTGAGGTCTGGTCCTAGAGTCGGACTGACATAGTTTTCAGACAGACACTTCAGGACCTCGATGTACCGATAGTCGGCCTGGCACCGTTGAAGAGACTGCGGTACAGCCCATGTCTCTATTCGGTATTCTATATAACCCTGCTGCAGCGTATGTGTGTGGTCTACGGGCGGTCGAGTATGGTATGAATTTTCTGTGGTCAGATAACTTTTACCAGAAAAACTTTTTTTTTTTTTTTTGTTCCCGGGGTGGAAAATCCTCATGGATGTCCTCCGCCCTGGGGCGGGCGGAGGAGTCTGTCAGACTCTTACTGACTAAAAACCACCCCGGTGTTCCATCTCACACCTACGCCGGGGTCGCGGGAACACATAATTCGTCCGCATCCCCGGCTGGTGCCAGCCCGCTTGCGCGGGCCCCGTCTCGGGCGGGGGGAGTGAGGTGTACTCCCCCCGCAACGTCTGTGAGCGGCGCGCACGGAACACTATGCGCGCCGCCTACTCGGGTCCTGATGTTGGGGGGCGACGGATGTCCCCGAATCCGTCGCCCCTGAACCCATTTAGGGGGGCGGGAAGAGGGCATTGTCCGCCCTCCGCCTGCGCCCGGTGCGCCTGCTGCGGATCGGGAGAGTGGACGAGATCTCTCTCTCCCTTTCCGCAGCCTCCTTCTGCGAGATGACTGTTTCGCAGAAGGAAACCACCGCGTCCCAGGACTCGGCGCTGCCGACCATCGAACTCACTACGGTCGGCAGCGACAACTCACTGCCTACTTCTGAGATGAGGGCACGGCGCGGCTCCTCCCATGCGGCACACTCTGCCAGCGTATGCCACGCCGTGTCCTCCCGGCAGTCGACGCAGTGGTGACACCGAGCGTCCGGCTCCCTGTTTATGCGACACAGGTACTTCCCGAAGCAGCCATGCCCCGAGAGCACCTGCGTCGCCCGAAACGACAGGGAGCCGTGCCTCCTCCCGAGCCAGAGGTCGAGCACTGGCCGGACCGCCTCGATGGTGACGAGGCCGGCGGTAGGGCGTGAAAGCCTGTCCCGCCATTCCGCCACCAGGACCTCGCGAAGCTGCGACCGACGCTGCTCCATATGGCGCTGCATCGGCCGCTCGCCCCGCGCCCTCGCTTCCTCGCGCCACCGATAAAGTGACGCGAGTACCTTCGCGTCTAGGTCCCATGGCGTGGATCCGGCCAGTGCACAAGCCGCCTCGTAGGAGATCGTGCGATACCCCCTTATGACTCTGACGGCCATTGCTCTCTGCGGCTTTCGCAGCACAGAGATGCTGGCGGCCGTCAGGTCAGCCGCCCAGATCGGGGCCCCGTAAAGGGCCATCGATCGCACGATCCCCACGTAGAGCCGCCTACAAGCGGCGCTCGGGCCCCCCAAATTGGGAAGCAGCGTTGCCAGCGCCCCGGCCGCCGGAAGTGGGGTCCGAAGTCCCACCGGCTGTCGAGCACCAATCCCAGATATTTCATGGTGGGCTCGACAGCGATCCGGACCCCCCCGACCACAATGTGTGATCCGGCCGGCGGCGCCCGCCGGGGGCCATGAAACACCATGGCCTCCAACTTGTTGAGGGCCACCTCCAGGCCGAGGCGCCGTATGCGGCTCACCGTGAGTGAGACCGCCGCCGTCGCGAGCAACGCTGCCTCCCTGTGCGAACTCCCCCGGGCCGTGACCAGCGTGTCGTCCGCGTAACACGTCAGGTCCGCGCCCGGCGGGAGCTCGCCCCTCAGCACCCAGTCGTACCCGATGTTCCACAGGAGCGGTCCCACAACCGATCCCTGTGGAACATCGCACGACACTTGGCGCTGGTTTCCGCCATCACGTCCCATGTAGGTGACACACCTCCCCGCCAGATAAGCCCCAACGATGCGGCGGAGGTAGAGAGGCACCCGATGATAACGCAGTGCCTCCCGTATGCAGCTCCAGGGCAGGGTGTTGAAGGCGTTGGAGATGTCCAAGGACACCGCCACCACCACCCCGCCCCGGGACACTGTTTCCTCCGCCAGGACTCTCACCCTCGACACAGCGTGGATGGTAGAGCGCCCATGCCGAAAGCCGAACTGGCTCTCGTCCAGGTCCGGCCCCTCTCTGCACAAGTGGCCGACGAGGCGGGCTGCGAGTATGCGCTCGAACAGCTTGCCCACCTCGTCGAGCAGCACTATGGGCCGGTACGCAGACGGCGAGTCGGCAGGGCGCCCCGCCTTCCTGAGCAGGACCAGACGTCTAATCTTCCACAGACTGGGAAATTGGCCCCGCTCAAGGCACGCTGTGTAGAGTCCTCTCAGTTGGGGCTCCAACTCCTTCAGAGAGAGGGCCAAAGCCAGGCCGTGGATTCCGTCGGGCCCCGGAGCCACGTTCTTGGCCCGGAGCCGCATCACGGCCGCCTCGAGAAGCTCCCTGTCGATGCGCTTACGCGCCCAGCGCGGGCCGTCCGAACGCGGGACTGATGTTCTGCGGCCGCCAGCGGTCTGGGCGGAGACGTCGAATCGGATATATCGGTGATCCGACAACGTCTCCACCTCCGCGGCGACACGCCAGTCGCGGACACGGCTCGCGACAGCAGGGCTTGCGAACTACACGTCCACTATTACCTGAAAAACCTTACCTTACCTTACTTTTTTCTTTTGTATGGAAAATATGTCAAACTGTCATTTTTTTAAAATTATCGAGTAATCCTGAGTTAATAACCGATACCCTCATGATCATAACACAAATTGTTAGTAATTTATTCCTATAAATACATTATCTATTTCAAAATTACAAGGACTTTATTTAAAGCGTGGTTGTTAATCCCAATTACAGAGTGAGACGCGAGCTCTTTTAGGTATTTCCGCGACGTGGCAGAGAGATCCTGGTACCTCTGAAGCTAGTGAAGTCTTTGTAAGTGATCACACAGAAGATGGGCGCAGTGTAAAAAGTAAAGGTGCTAAGGAAAGTAAAAGCATGACCACCCCCTCCACCGAGACAGCATTCGCAATGTCGGGAACCGTTGAAACTGAAACGACTCAAGCTCCTCTCTCAACTGGCGCTGCGCTAGAGGCTCCAGATACCGCACCAGCAGCTCAAAATCGTTTCATTACTTATCCAGACTTACAGTAAGTCATTATTAAGTAGCTAAAAGCATTCCTTCTTTTTTAAGGCTTCTTAGTAATACCGCTAAGCAGTAAGACAATTCCAAGGCGAATTGTATCAACGGGTGTTACATTTTATGTTGCATTGAATACAAAATTTGGTCGGTATGTTCGTTTCAACGTATGTTACATTTTCATTATTTTCTTAATGTCCCTCGGCAAACTTCGTGTTTCGTCAGTTGTCGGATTTCTATCTGTTGCTCTTTGAACTTGGTGCAGACCGGAGTCTTTCAATCTACTTGGAATTTTTGAAAGTAGTTAATACTCAAATGAGGGGAAAGCTGCTAAAGTCGCAGGCACGACAGATTGCCGAGGGACATTAAGAAAATAATGGTACAGGACCTACCATAAAGTGGCGTTTAAAGATAAATTGTACCTACCTAGCCTATAGTTTTTTGATTTTAAAAAGGCGTTTGATACTGTCGACAACGATGTACTGCTAATGAAGCTGGCAAAAATTGGCTGCACTCCGCACCTACTACAGTTCTTCGCCAGCTACTTGAAAGACCGACATCAGTACGTTGACTAAAACGGGTTCGAATCCGAGCCATACTACACCAGGTCAGGCGTGAGCCAGGGCAGCAATTTGGGGCTTCTTGAATTTATTTTAATGATATTGTTTATATACTTACCAGACGTAGTCAAACATAGTTTATATTTATTGTTTGCGGATAACCTCAAATTGCTGCTCGAGGTCAAGGGTGAGTCGGACTGTGAGATATTGCAGGAAGACATAGAGAGAGCGGTGGAGTGGAGCCATAAAAATAAACTCTATTTCAACACAGCGAAAGGCTCAGTGATGACATTTACGCGCGCGAAGACTGCATTAGTCTACGAATACAAAGTAGAGGATGCGCCGATGCAGCGAGTGTCTCAGGTACGAGATCTATGAGTACTGCTTACCCCGGATCTAACTTTCCGGGATCATATAGTTAAGAATTGCAAGAAGGCGTACAGAAACCTGGGTTTTGTGCTGAGACAGTCACATGGATACACAAACGTTACCGCGCTGAGGGTGTAGTATGACGCTTTGGTAAGGAGTCACTTGGATCACAGTGCGGTGATTTGGGCTCCTCATGAAGCGAAATACAATGTTATGCTGGAGCGAGTACAGAATAAATTTACAAGACACTTGTATTTTAAACTTTATGGGGTTTACCCATTTTACCCGCCGATGTATCCTACGCTGTTTGTACTGGGTATGGTGGGGTACAACGAACTCAGAGTGCACCGGGAATTTACACTTGCGGCGCATGCGCTTAAGCTTCTGCGTGGAGTAGCTCATAACCCGGGTGTGCTTCGTCACCTGAAGCTGTGTGTGCCAGACCGGTACGTGTGGAGGCGGCGGCGACCGCCACTGCTGGCAGTGCCTACTGCCAAAACTAACCTGCTGTCAAAAACACCCCTCACCCGCACAATATGTGTACTAAACTAGGAGCATGAAAGAATTGACATATGTTCGTGCAATCTGAGTGAATTCGCAAGAGTGTTGTTGAATTTTGTAAGTTATATTTAAATATTAATATTCTGGGTTAAGTCTGATTTTATATATTTTTTTCGATAATTATTACATAGGTATGTTCATAATTGATAATTGTTAAATTCTTTAGTCATACTTCAGTTGTAAATAGAGTTTTGTGTTTGTATTGTTAAAGTTTAGATGCTTATGTATTAGCTGTAAGTAGATTTTTCAATTTATTTGGCGATGGTTGCAAACCACTATTGTATTGGGGTCATCCTGTAAAGATAGTGTGTGTAAGTTTTAAATAAATAAATATACTTAGTAGTTTTGGCCAACGCAGCCAAACTATGTTGGTACAGTTAACCGTACGCCCGTAATAACAATTTGACTTTGAGATTGACAGTGCCTTTAAATCGTAGCGGTAAGGGCAATAGACTATTTGACTGTTTTTTTTGGAGTTTATTAAAGTTCACTCCATAATAATCCATTTTCATGTATCAAGCGTTTATTCAAAAGTGTTTCTTTTTTCTGCGCAACGTACCTTTAACTTTGAAATCATGTATGTGTATACATGTCTACAGGCGACGTGTACAAGGTACGATGCGCGACAGCTCACGCATGTAAGAATGTGTGGTGTGTGTGTGTGTGTGTTCTTCATGGGTGTGGTTTGGGTGTCATAGTTTTCGAGGGTGCTAAAGCCGATAGTTAGGTCAAAATATAAATCCAAGATGACGGCTGCGATTTTTTTTTAAACTTTTGTCATTGCTGTAGTTTTCATAGTTTTCAAGTGTGCATATCGATGATTACTTTTATATTTCAGGAGTGGATCTAGAGAAATGTATGACGAAATGATAAAAAAATTAAAAGCCATAACAGTACGTACCAGCACCACCGCCGCAAACGCGTACAAGTTGTCAATGCAGTTAGGTAAATTTTTTCTTGTACATTCTTTGTCACTTATCATGTAATCATTTCTTTCACAACCTTTTGTCTCACGAAGCGATGCACGCTTTACTTATGGTTACCAAGTGTACAAACCCGCTGTAAATCTGAGTGTACGCACAGGAGCTCTCGGTTCGGTACTGTCTGAGACAATGGCGAATAAGTAAGTGTCTACGTATTTTTTTTTCAAATATTACTCGGGGTTTCCGGGGAAATGCTCCACAGCAAGCCATAATTCAGTTGCCTGTACCTATTAACCTGCTAAGTACCAGTGTAAGTCGGTACACATTGCGTACAATTGTGATATAAATTCGATTAAAAGAACTTCTAGTACTTACTGAAGTATAATAATTTAAACAACAGAAAGAAGACTTGAGGCAGCGTTACTTGATACTTCGCGCATGGTTGATTTGGAAAATGCAGTTAAACAGTATGCAGAACATATAAATGCACTCGATACTGGTCTGTCCTCTCAGGTAGAATGCTATATGTTTTATTTTGTTGTTATTATAATACTTTTACCTAAGGATTATACAATTCTGTATTATGTGCTGTTCATAGATGACGAACTACCAAGAACAACTGACACAAATGCAACATGATTTAGAAATTGGATTAGATACTATGGCTGAAGTGTTAGGTAACTCTGGCGGAGACACCGAGGGTATGTATTCATAGTAAATAATTGAGCATTAGAAAATATTTTAAGCAAAAAAACTAAAATCAAATACTCACCGAATTATCCCACATTAGAAAGTATTTTTTCCAATTTACAGCGGTCGCTGAGCTGCATTCGCATTTCACGAATCTTACGACGGACTTTGAAATTATATCGTGCCAACAACAAGAGGTGAAAAGTGCTCAAAATTCAATAGCCTATGATCTCGAAGTTAGTACCTAAAACTACTTACTGAGTTTTTGTATGATTGAACACAAGTGTAAAAAGATGTTTGTCTTCAGAATTTATGGAGAGAGATAGAAATGTTGAGAGATACAAAATCGGATCGGGAAGAAGTAACAGATGCTCTTCGCGACAAAGCTGGTATTTGTGAGCTCAACGGACTGGTTTCTTTGCAACAATTTGAGGCTGTGCGAGGTGATTTTCAAAAACGTATCCGTGCAGCTTATGACAAATTTAACAATCAGGAGACTGTTTGGCAGGTTAGTTAATTCTTTTATGGGGCAATATGTAGAGTGAATGTCATCATACTCCCCAGCCTTAATATTTTTTTCAGAAAGCCATAGATGATATGGTTAAAGTGCTAAACGAAAAAGCAGATCTGATCCAAATAAACTCTTTAAAAGACGAAATTCACAAATATCTTAAAAGGATACAAGACCGCATGAAATTAATATCAGACATTGTTGGGGAACCAAAAAGTGCGATGGTCACTAAGAAAGTATTCAGGGATACTTTATGTCTATCTTGTGGTAGTCCAGCACACATGGACATAGAAGAACCAGGCAAGGTTCCAGTGCTGCCAAAGTTTCCTTCGGCCAGACATCCTGCTGAAGGGGCTGAAGCGGAATCACAAACCAAAGGAGGCGGAGATTATGGAACTTGTTATCGTGATTTACCTATATCACACCCAAGAGACCCAAGGTACAGTCATATTAACCAAATTTTGTTCATAACTGGGCCATTTTTATCTGCTCATTGCACGATAGAATCTGCTTTACCTTTCAGTATTATGCATTATTAAAATTAAAATATTCAGTATATAATTATTGCGTCGTAATGTCCATAACTCAATACCGTAGAATGACATTCAGCCATCTTGTTAACATTCATTTACACCTGACAGCAATACCCCATAGCAACCCCATAGCAATCCGAGGCCGACGACCAAGTTCACTGTGTTTCTGACAGACTTGTCAATGGCAACAACCCAACAGCAACCTTATTGCAACAAAAATAAAGTTCACCGTGATATTGACAGTGATGCAAAATCAGAGTTATAATAACCGTGAAAGAACATGGCAGACCGAGTAAAAAATGTGACACTGTTTAACAGACTCTGCCAGTTGCCACAAATGTTTGCATTGTTCGCGCACCACTTCAAATCGGCTGCACCTATTTGGCTAATTCATATTTTGTTATTGTTGTATTTGTGATTGTCAGGACATGTTGTATGAAAGAAAATATTTGAAAAATGCAATCAGGAAATCGGTACAGCGGGTCTGTCTGTCTCTGTGGACTCTTGATATACGAACTCTTGGGCGGGGACTCTTTCATTGCATAATACAATCAAATCTTTATAAAAAATATACCAAGTATTTGTATTCGAAATTGGTACCTATATTCAACAGATCTCATACATGTAAGCGATACTGCGGCGGTTCACATACTGTGGTAACTGATGGATTAAGCCGGGCTCTACCAGGCTTAGTTGTTCAACCAGCTCCAGGGAAGATCAATGCAGAGCCTGGTAATGACGGAAAGGTTTGATAATTTTCGCTTGGTACAGGTAGGCCACACGCCTTTGGTACCAAACCTGCTGGGTAATTGAGTAACACATACAATGGGAATCAGTGGCAGTTGCTTTCATTTGGACAGTTTAGCCACGTTTGAGCAGAAGAATTTTTCAAACCTATGAAGGACTTTCCTTCAAACCCTTGAATTGTGACTGTAAGTGTGCGTCAACTTACTCCGTACTACAATAAGACACATCAATGTGTTAGGTACTACTGACGTGCGGTATTTACCTTCTATTACTGTATCCCACAAAATCTTTAGATAACTTAATTAACAAAAATTATATACATTGTAGTTGTATTTGATGGATGAGCAAACCAATAAGATACCGTGCTTCCCATGCAATATGCCACAACCCACACCAATTGCTTCGAAGCCGAAACCGGAGCCTCATAAACAAGGTGCCTCAAAACATCTTTTCCTTTTTTATATTTTCCCTTGTTAATTTGTAATGTTATTATACATCGTTTATCCTAATTACCTACTGGTAGATCAAAGTTGCCCATTCCCGAAATTAGAAAAAAGTTTGCTTTTTTGTCACCTAGGCGATTTCTTTATGGTTCATTAATTAAACCAGCTTTACTGAACAGTTGCTCAGTTGGTATTGTGGCAGTGGCGGTGACAAGGGAGCAAAAACTTGAAACATCGAGTTTTATCTCCACCATATTAATCGGTCTTCGTTTAGTTTTGGAAGCGATTTTCTTAATAAAACCTCCGTTAAAAACTTATGGAAACGGTTGCGGTTGCGAAGGTACGACTTCTTGCTGAAGATCCGCATCTGATTTTCGGAGTCGGACGCGAAATTCCATTACAGCCTTAAATGCAAGCGTTACCACTAATGAGCGATTGACTATAGGTAGCTACTTACAATAAGTAGGTATTTGTACACCATACTTCAAAGTATCAAACTCTTAATTGTTTTTTTGTATCGTCAACAGCTCCAGTTGACAGTATTGACGAATTTGGGAATATTTCCTTGACTCCACCCGCACATGAAATTTCCTTCAACTGATTTGTTTGGCGTATTTGTTTTTGTTCTCTGAATTAATAAAAACAGTTATAATCCTAAACAGAATTTTATTTATTTACCTTATTGTTGAGTAGGTGCCACTGCAACTGTCGGTCACCAAAACAAACTTCAACTCGCGTTACAACGCCGTGTTCTAGGTTTGAATAATTAAAAACTCCTAATGGTAGGTATTCCGCGACATTCGGTTAGACTAGAAGCCGCCATAGTTAAGAAAAGGCTGGTGAGGGCAGACAGAGTTATATTGATGCATGTTGCTCTAAGTATTATTTTTTTTGTTGTAAATGTGAATACTTAATTCACATTTCCAAAAACATCGGTTTAGCTGGAAGGGGGTGTTTTTTATTTATAACTTCTTCTCGCAGGGCTTCTCGCAGGTTAACCTAGGAGGTTGTCGGCCTCCTCCCACCTCACCTCCCACCCGGGATGCCGAGGGGTGGACGATGGTGGGGAAAAAGAAAAAGAAGAAGAAGAGCGGGAAGAACGCCGACGGAGCACCGGCACCGGCCAAGACGCCAAAAAAAAAGAAGTCACGAGGACGGCGTAGGGCCCCACGCTCTGCGGCTGTGGTGATCACACTGCAGTCCGGAGCCGCTGAGAGGGGCGTCACCTACGCGGCGGTCCTCAGAGAGGCAAAGAGCAAGGTCGCGTTCCCCGACCTTGGGACACCGTCCGGCCTCAGATTGAGGCCGGCTGTTACGTGGGCGCGGCTGCTCGAGGTGTCCGGTGCCTCCAGCCGCGAAAGGGCGGACGTTCTGGCCGCCAAGTTGAGGGAGGTCCTCAGCCCGGAGGACGTTCGAATTACCAGGCCGATGAAGACCGCCGAGCTGCGAGTCAGCGGCCTGGATGACACGACGACCCCGGCTGAGGTCGTGGAGGCCATCGCCCGTGTCGGTGGATGCCCGCCCGACGACGTGCGTGAAATTCGCGCCGACGCCTCCGGCTCGATTTGGGTGAGGTGCCCGGTGGCGGCGGCGAACAAGGTGGCCGACGCTGGGCGTCTGTTGGTGGGATGGGTTGCAGCAAGAGTCAAACTGCTGCAGCCCAGGGCCATGCGGTGCTACCGGTGCCTGGACGTCGGGCATGTCAGGTGCCGGTGCACTGCCGAAACGGGCCGCAGCGATGAATGTTATCGCTGCCGCCAGCCCGGCCACAAGGCGGCCCAGTGCTCCGCGGCGCCAAACTGCAGCCTTCTGCACGGCTGCAGGGAGGCCCGCCGGGCACAGATGGGGGGCGAAAGCTTGTGGCGTGCCCGCCAACAGAAGGAGGGGATGGACTGCGCATAAATGGCGCTGTTCCGTCTCCTCCAGGGCAACATCAACCACTCTGCCAGAGCTCAGCATCTCTTGCTCCAGAGCATGGTTAGAGTGGTCGATTCACGTGGCCGTGGTCGCCGAGCCGCACTGGGTCTCGCCCAGGGATAACTGGGTGGGAGATCTGGACGGTTTGGTGGCCATCATTTGCGGGGCTCTCGTCAGCCCGTCTCGGGGGCACGGCTGTGTAGCCGCCCTCGCAGATGGCGTTGGCGTCGTTGGGGCGTATTTTTCGCCCAACAAGAGTCTCACCGACTTCGAGTGGGCCAGCTCCATCCTCGCCCGGTGCTGCTGCTCGGGGATCTCAACGCCAAGTCTGCGGCGTGGGGATCCCCGGTGACCGATGCTAAGGGTGAGGCATTGGAGGAGTTGGCGATCACGACTGGCCTGGTCGTCCTGAACCGGGGCTCGGTATAAACGTGCGTGCGGCAGCGGGGCGGGTCCATAGTGGACGTGTCGTTCGCAAGCCCTGCTGTCGCGACCCGTCTCCGCGACTGGAGTGTCGCCGCGGAGGTGGAGACGGGGAGCTTCTCGAGGAGGCAGCCATTGCTCAGGCCTGGTTCCGGGGGTCAGCAACGACCGGACCCGATGACGTCGAGCTGGAGGCGCTGTGGTTCCGCGGGGCAATGACGCAGATATGCGACGCGTCCATGCCCCGCGCCCACGCACAGGATGCAAGGCGCCAGGTGTACTGGTGGTCCGCCGAGATCGCGCAGCTGCGCGTCGCATGCGTGGCGGTGAGACGCCGGTACAACCGCTACCGGAAGAGACGTCGTCGGGTACCCGAGGAGGAGGCCGCGCGGTATGAGGTGTACCGCGCGGCAAAGCAGACTCTGTGGCTGGCCATCGACGAGGCGAGGCCGCGATCCCGGGAGAGGATGTTGGAGACTCTGGACGGGGATCCGTGGGGGCGCCCGTATATAGCGGTTCGAGGGCAACTTCGAGCCGCGGCAGCCCCACTTACGGTGAGTCTCCAACCCGAGCTGCTGGAGGAAGTGGTAGCAGCCCTCTTCCCGGTGAGAGCGGAGCATGTTCCGCCGACAATGGCTTTGCCCGCAGCCGCAGGGTCTGCAGAGGAGGAGGAGGAGAACGCCATCAGCGTCCCAGAGATGACACAGGCAGAGATGAGGCTCCGGTCCAAGAACGAAGAAGAAGGTTTAAAACTCATGTTAAAAAAACACTTTGTAATCAAGCATATTACAAATTAGAAGATTATATCCTAGATAAGAATGCTTGGAGACATGCTGGTCCTGCTCCATAGGACAATCTAGAGGCTAGACAAAATCATACTATTTGCTTATTGTATTGTATTTTTGGTTATTTTTACTTTACTCACACACTGACGTATTCCTAGTTAATATTTTAGGAAAATCATATATTTTTACAATTGTTTGTAAATATGTGAGCACAATGTACCTAACCTTAATTTATATGCCTTTGCTTTATTTTTATTTTTTTTGTACCAATTGTGGGATAGTATTTTTATTCTTGGTGCATCGTCTTCACATACAGCAATATAATTAATGTATACAAATATTGTAAAACATTTTAAAAGAGTAACGGTGGAGTTTCTTGCCACTTCTTCTCCATACGAAACTACTTTTTGGAAGTGGCGCCTAGAATCATTTCTATTTTTAATGTAAATTTTGACGTTCAAAAGTGCCTTTTTATGGGCCTATTTGAAATAAATGCTTTGACTTTGACTTTTGACTTTGACTTGCCATGTGTTTCATTGCCCCCGGCGGGCGCCACCGGCCAGATCACACATTGTGGTCCCCCGACCACAATGTGTGATCTGGGGTCCGGATCGCTGTCGAGCCCACCATGAAATATCTGGGATCGGTGCTCGACAGCCGGTGGGACTTCGGACCCCACTTCCGGCGGCTGGCGCCCAAGTTAATGGGCGCGGCTGGGACGCTGGCAACGCTGCTTCCCAATCTGGGGGGCCCGAGCGCCGCTTGTAGGTGGCTCTATATGGGGATCGTGCCATCCATGGCGCTCTACGGAGCGCCGATCTGGGCGTCTGACCTGACGGCCGGCAGCATAGCTGTCCTGCGCAAGCCGCAGCGGGCGATGGCCGTCAGAATCATTCGGGGGTATCGCACGATCTCCTTCGAGGCGGGTTGTGCACTGGCCGGATCACCGCCCTGGGACCTGGAGGCGAAGGTGCTCGCGTCACTGTACTGGTGGCGCGAGGCAGCGCGGGAGCGGGGCGAGCGACCGATGCAGCAAAATATCGAGCAGCGTCGGTTGCAGCTCCGCGAGGTCCTGGTGGCGAAATGGCGGGTGAGGCTGTCACGCCCTACCGCCGGCCTCAGCACCATCGAGGCGATCCGGCCAGTGCTCGACCGCTGGCTTGGGAGAAGGCACGGCTCCCTGACGTTTCCGGCGACGCAGGTGCTCTCGGGGCATGGTTGCTTCGGGAAGTACCTGTGTCGCATAAACAGGGAGCCGGACGCCCGGTGTCACCACTGCGTCGACTGCCGGGAGGACACGGCGTGGCACACGCTGGCAGAGTGTGCCGCTTGGGAGGAGCCGCGCCGTGCCCTCATCTCTGAAGTAGGCAGTGACCTGTCGCTGCCGACCGTAGTGAGTTCGATGGTCGGCAGCGTCGAGTTCTGGGACGCGGTGGTTTCCTTCTGCGAGACGGTCATCTCGCGGAAGGAGGCTGCGAAAAGGGAGAGAGAGATGTCGACTCTCGACCCGGCCCTCAGCAGACGCACCGGGCGTCGGAGGAGGGCGGACAACGCCCTCTTCCGGCCCCCTTAAATGGGTCCAGGGGCGACGGATTCGGGGACATCCGTCGCCCCCAACCTCAGGACCCGAGAAGGCGGCGCGCGTACTGTTCCGCGTGAGCCGCTCACAGACGTTGCGGGGGGAGTATACCTCACTCCCCCCGCCCGAGACGGGACCCGCGCAAGCAGGCCAGCACCAGTCGGGGTTGCGGAAGAATCATTTGTTCCCACGACCCCGACATTGGTGTGAGATGGAACACCGGGGTGGTTTTTAGTCAGTAAGAGTCTGACAGACTCCTCCGCCCGTCCCAGGGCGGAGGACATCCATGAGGATTTTCCATCCCGGAAAAAAAAACAAAATTGAGGTTGTCGGCTCCTTAACTGGGCTCTTCTGTGGTTGGGCGTCGCTGGAAGAGGGCAACAAGGGACAGGCTGGATCGGAATTATTATTATAAAGGACGAATTAAAAGCTTCATGCTCAGCGATGTGGGCTGGCTCGAGCAAGGGTTGGGGGTGGAAGGTGGTGGGAAATGTGCCTCTAAAAAAGAGTTTTAAAATCATCCACAATTGTCTAAACCTGTACCTAATCTTTTTTTCACAACTTATATAAATAAATGTTCCAACTGCATTCGCATTTACAAAGCGTGCCTTCGCCCAATCATGACATATGCCAGGTGCAGTAATTGCACACGCCAAGCCCCACCAAGTACCAACATAAGTTTTTCGCCCCTGGCTTGATGGAGGCTTTGAGTTCGCTTCAGGCAGCCACAGGATAGTCCGATTTAGTAGTCACAACCTCTCAAGATCAACTACGAGATGCTATGCTATTCACAAAAAAAGTATCGCACGAATGCTTGTCGACGACGGACCTATGCCACTTGATTTCGCGCTCTTTGTCGTGTCGATACTATCGTAGTGTGCATTGCTAGCCGTGTCAACGCTGATATCGTGTGCATGTTAGAACATCGTCAACTACGACCGCTGTGTTTGATTGTTGCAATCATTTTATGAAAAATGTATACAGTCTGAAGTTATTGACTCGAAATTAGCTCGGCCCAAGATACCAGTTGCGATTGCGACACAGGAAGGATCATGAAAACGACATCCATGATGATTTTTATTTTTTTTACAGCTGCCATCGTTCCTTTTTTTTTTGGGTCGGAAATCATCAAATGACTGCACGCCCTCCCGCTCTGGGCGGAGCGGGAGGGCGTGTCAGACTTTTACTGACTAAAACCCCCCGTGTTCCTTCAATTGCCTGTGCCAGGTCCACGGTGACTCTTTCGAATTACCCGCGACCCTGAGGCGTCGGCCCTATCGGACCCCGTCATTTTGTTCTCACTATCGGCTTAAGCATCCTTAAAAATCATGCAAATTATGGCACCCATGATGAAAAAATATAAAATTTGTATAGCCGCCATCTTAGATTTTCATTTTGTTCTTACTATCGGCTGTAGCACCCTCGGAAACCATGACAACGACACACATCTTAAAGAATTTGAAAGTTTACGCATCCACCATCTTAAATTTTTTTCTTGGATCCCAATTTTGTTATAAGTGACCTCGAAAACCATGAAAACACCCACGTCGAAAAACGAAAATTTACTAAAAAGTTATGTTTTTCTTTAAAAATAAGCAGGTTCTACTCAAATATGACATAATGTCGTATCTCTATGTCATACAGTGTGTACATAAATAAGAATATAAATAATTTGTTAAAAAGGTGCAATAAAAAAACAACGAATATCTCTATTGACGTCAAATTGGACTGTTTACTTCCAGCCTGTCTATAGCTTGAACATAACTGGCAAATTGTGGGTGTAATAAAGACCCCTGCCCAACACTTTAAAAGAATACAGCCGTGATGTTGTGCAGAAATCTAATTTCTGCAACGTTTTGGCGCAACTGCGGGCTTTCACGCAAGTGTCCATTCGCGCAAAAATAAATCCTACTAATATTATAAACGCGAAAGTTTGAGAGTTTGGAATGGATATTTGTTACTCTTGCACGCAAAAACTACTGAACGAATTTGGATGAAATTTGGCACAGAGATAGTTTATAACCTGGATTAACACAAAGAGTACTTTTTATCCCGATACTCCCAGGGGAAGATGTAAGCGAGTGAAACCGCGGGGAGCAGCTAGTAAATAATAAACGACTAATACTAACTATTACTACTAGTAATAATTATTAGTCATTAGGTTCAAGTTTACCTAATCTATGTATAAATTGAAAAATTATATACTAGAAAAATATTTATTAATAAAATATTAGTAGTTGATTTCAATGAGTATGGAACATGATTCTCCGACCACTGTTTAAGATTATTGTGTAAGAATTAAAATATTTATGTACCCCTTCAATTATTTTATCAAGTATCTACAGTAAACATTATTGAGTAATAAAACATATTAAAACAAACTTGATACATTTCAGATATTATCTAAAATTCCTAAGACACTTATACCGCGATGGATCAAAATCATTTAGTCGCTACACTCGCAACATCATGGTGCGAGCTAGTGAGAAGATGTAAAATAAGGTAACGCACACGTAACGCGCCGCGCACTCGGTGCGTAAAAATACCTGAGTTAGCGTAGCGCCGAAATGTAACAGGGCTCTTAAATGCAAGTAAACTGTAAAATTGCAGGTGAACATGTCATCATAGATGAGTCATCTAAAAGCTCAGATGTCTATATTACAGATGACATAGAATTAGACCTAGTGTCTCAGTCTGATAAACATAACTATGAAATAGACCCCGAAGGCGCAACTCCCAAACAAGATTCCCCAAGTTCACCAGATTTATTTGAGACCAAAAATAATGTCAAAAAGTTAGTAGATTTTTGTAATACCCTACCAAATACCTAACACCACGTGGGCATAGTCATTTATCATTCCTAGCATAGGTACTTACCTACCTACGCCGCCGCTGGGTTGTTTGGAAAAAAATATCACATAGGTACGATACTTAATGATTAACTTTTTATATTTTTTAGTAAGTGTAATAATTGTTTCATATGCCCATTCCCAGCAGTGCGACAGTAATGGGGATGAAGGAAATTGTATTTCTCACCATGCAGGTAGCCCCGCAATAAGAAGGTACATAAATATTTCAACGCGGAGCGAAATAAAGAGATTAATAAGTAAAAGAGTACAGCAACCAAATTTAAAAATACACAAGTTCTAACGTGTTCGAAACCCTCGCGCACCCTCGCCGCGCCGTCTCTCATGTTTTCCGGTACCGAAATCGTGTAACAGTTAAAAAACGGTTTAGCCCAATCTTTATTTATAAAGGTATCGGCGGTACAGCTCAAACTTTATTTTAAACCGGTACCGGAAATTTTTGAGGTACCTTAACCTTTAACCGTAACAGTTTTCAGTCCCTGATAACAACACCGCTGAGTCGCCTTCTCAGTACCATAAGCAATGTCATCACAAGCGCGTGTGATTATTGTACACCATACTTAATCTTCAGTTTTCATGATATTTGTTAGTTTTACTGACGGTCAGCTGAAAACTTAGCGCGACTGGGATAGAAATTGGGTAAGATTAAGAGGAGCAAGAGGATGATGACATTGCCTAGTATTGCAATGCTGAGTTTCAAATTATAAATATTCACTTGCCTATCAATAAAATGCAACGTTGTGGTACTTACTGTGATGAATTCAAAAATATTTACTGTTAGAATACGTACTTGAAACTACTGTTAGCAATACGGCACTTAGCAATTAGCTGTAAGTACATTTAAAAGTACAATCCCTAGTGTAATAAGATAAACCTTTAGAATAACGGTTTTAATCAACAAAATAAACGATACATAATTTGATAAAGTAAGATATGACATAAGTGACATTACAATACAAAGATGCCAGATTATGATAACATCACTAAAGAGTTTGGTTGGCATACCACATTCTTCCGACCTTATTATGAAACAACGTAATCTCCAAAACGAACAGGCAGTCTGCGTTCTCTTGTTGAACGCCGGGGCTCTGAGAGTGCCGTATTACCCTCTGTATGGTCGTGCATATTATCTTGTTGTTGGGATGGCACTACAGTTTTGGGTGGCACCTCGATATCTTGGACAGGAAGCTCATTTTGTGGAATGGAATCAGTTAACTCGCCATTAGCTGTTTCACTTTCGATTATTTCTCCGTCTAGACCTAATGGTGCTAAATAACGATTAGATACGGTCGTTTCGCGACCATTCGGTAAGCGTACGTATGAATAATCTGGATTAACTTGAATCAGATCAACTTCTTCTACTATTGTTTGATATTTATTAGTGCGATCGAATCTCCGCATCAGTACTTGCTCTGAGTTTGTTAACCAAGTAGGTATAGAGTCGCCATTCGGTGACCTCCTCGTGTGTGTAAACATCCTCTCGTGCGGCGTACAGTTAGTGGCTGTGCAGAGAAGGGAGCGAATAGAGTGTAGAGCCTGGTTCAAAGCCTTTTCCCAATTCTCTATAGGCAGGTTTCTGGATCTTAAGGCCAATTGGATAGTTTTCCAAAGAGTGGAGTTAAGGCGCTCTACTTGTCCGTTCCCTTGGGGATTATATGGCGTTGTTCGGCTTGATGCAATACCGCGAGAGTGTAAAAACTGCTTGACTTCAGATGATAAAAATGATGTCCCACGATCAGAATGTAGGAATGCAGGCATTCCGAATAGCATAAACAATTCATTAAGATTCTTGATGACCGTTGTCGAGCTCATGTCTGAGCATGGAAATGCAAAGGGAAAGCGAGAGTATTCGTCAATCACTGTCAGGATGTATTTATTCTTTGTATTACTAGGTATAGGACCTTTAAAGTCAATACTTAGTCTTTCGAATGGAGATGTCGCCTTAATTAGATTGGGGCCGGGTTCTGTTGATTTGTAGTATCTTGGCTTCAATTCCGAGCAAATTCGACAAGAGTTTGTCATATTTCTGATTTCTTCAACAGAATAGGGCAGATTTTTTGATCTCGTCCAGTGCACCATCCTTGTTACGCCGGGGTGACAAAGGATCTCATGCAGGGAAACAAGTTTTGTTGATCGAGATTCTATAACAGCGCATATACGCGACAATGTATCAGCAACATTATTGTCTTTACCTGGACGGTAAACAATATCGTATTTAAACGGAGCTAGTTCTAAACGCCATCGTTGAATTTTCTCGTTTTTGATTTTACTATTTAGCTTGTTATTGAACATAAATGCTACCGATCTTTGGTCTGTAATTAAACGAAATTGTTTTCCGATAAGAAAGTGTCGCCATTTCTTTAAGGATTCAACTATGGCGTACGCTTCTTTTTCAACAGCGGAGTGGTTTTGTTCACTTTGATTCAGGGTTCGAGAGAAAAATGCTACGGGTCGATTATTTTGTGATAAGGTTGCAGCGATTGAATGTTCAGATGCATCCGTTTCAACGAGAAATGGTATATCGTTATTGATAGCGTGAACAGAAGATTTTACTATATCAGCTTTTAATGCTTTGAAATTTTCGGTCATTTGTTTATTTAGTGGGAACATTCTTGTATTTGCTAAAGCGTGGATTCTTTCCGAGAAGTTTGGAATCCATTTGCTATAATGTGCAAACATTCCTACCACTCTTCGTAATGACTGTGTGTCATTTGGCGGTGGAAGATTGAGAAGTGGGCGCAGCCGTTCAGCATCTGGCTTTATGACATGGTCTTTGATGGTATAGCCTAGGATATCGATGCTATTCTGCGATAACTTGCTTTTCTCTTTATTGAGAGTAAGACCATATTTTTGTGTGGCTGCTAAAAATTTCTGCAAATTTGCATCGTGTTCAGATTGAGATCGCCCACAAACTGTTATGTCATCGAGATATGCGAAAGTACCTTCTAAATTTTCTTTTCGAATAACCCAGTCAATGGTTCTTTGAAAACTTGACACTCCGTTCGTTACGCCAAATGGAATGCGACGAAACTGATATAGATTGCCAGCAGCTTCGAAAGCTGTATATGGTTTTTCTTCTTGCAGGATCGGCACCTGATGATAAGCACTCTGTAGATCGATAGCGCTGAAGATAGAATACTTTGAGATATTTGAAACTTGGTCCTCCATATTGGGAAGTGGATAAGCGTCAAGCTGTGTATACCTGTTTATCGTAAGTGAATAATCAATGACAAGGCGCTTCTTGTGATTGGCGTTCTTTGTAATTAGTACTTGAGCTCGCCAAGGGGACGTGCTTTCTTCTATGATGCCATCAGCTAGGAGTTTTGCGATCTCTTGTTTGATAAACTTTTTATCTTCTTCTCTTCTACAAAAGATTTTCCAGATTCCTTTTGTTTGAAAGTGGAGGCAATGGCAGCAGCAGTATTTGCATTAAAAGAGTTAAAGTTTGTGGCATTCACTTCAGCCATTTCTAGTGACAGTGCTTGATTGTGTGTTTCTTCAAGGGTTAACGTCAGATTTTCTAGTAACCTTTGTCTTATCGTACTAGATTTTATTCCAGAGATAAATGCGTCACGTATATTGTCATTCTTATTTGTTTCAGCATCTACAGTTTTAAAGTCGCAGTGTTTCGCTAATTGTTTTAATGATTGTAAGTAGGTGTCTATTGTTTCGTCGCCCAGTTGTTTCCTTGATGCGAGTGCATGCCGGGCATAAATTATATTTTTAGGCTTTGTGAATAATTTTTCCAAAGTAATTATTGCCGATGAAAAAGTATTACACTCGCTGATATACATGAAAACGTTTGATGAAACGTGGTTTATGAGAAGATCTAGTTTCCAGGAAGATGGTAAGGCTTGTACCTTCTCACCTGTCAAGATGCCTTCCGACGCCTTAAGAAAGCTTTCAAATGTTTTCTTCCAATGTTCCCATTTTATTGATGCGGAACTATCAACAGGATCGATATCCAACCGATCGGGTTTCAAGTATTTTTCCATGATGGCAAAATTTTAAAACATTTTGTTGATTAAATTGTAATAAGATAAACCTTTAGAATAACGGTTTTAATCAACAAAATAAACGATACATAATTTGATAAAGTAAGATATGACATAAGTGACATTACAATACAAAGATGCCAGATTATGATAACATCACTAAAGAGTTTGGTTGGCATACCACACCTAGTTATATGCTAATCTAATCCATAAAATTTCAAAGCTAAGGAAGCTTCAGTGGTAAAAACCTCGGTACCACAGAGTCTCTCTGTATACTACTTTACTCCATTGATTCGCGGCGGTCTCGAAGAAACGCTTCGAAATGCGTTTCATGAACTGACGGATAGTGGGAATCCTGAGGTCTACGTGGAAGATTTCGTTGCGAACGTACCAGGGGAGCCTGTTATCCTACGGAGGAACTTGTTCTGGAGGGTCTGCATTCTATTGAAGCGAACGGGCTTGGCGTGTGCGAAGACTGCACTGGCATAGGTCATGATCGGACGAATTACCATACTGAAACTCGGTAGTATAATTATTGGCAAGTGGCGACGATTGACGCTGCGAAGACCATAAACTTTTATTTTTATTTGTTCTTGACGGAACAGGCTAAGATCTGAGACCATGCTGCCTAGTCATAAGTTAGAAAGAAAGAAAGAAAAAGCATTTATTGGGAATTATAGACACTCATTAAAAATAATTTAAACTTATAATAACAAACAAATAAAAATAAAACAGTCCTGTACGAGGCCAAAAGGCCCTCATCTCAACATAATGCGTCAACACTTAAAAATAAGTGTCACAGAGCTGGTATTCTTATAGGGGCTCCACTGTACTTTAGCGCCTACTCGTGCGAAGCTTCACAATTTTATAGCGTATACATGTCTTTAAGTTAAACACTTTCGTAAAATATTACACCTAGGAGACGCCTAGTTTTTGAGAAAAAAAATCCTAAAGTTTCAGAAAATTCAACTTATTTACATAGTAAAATCGACATTTTACCACAGTTAATCTAAGAATTTCACTTTCAAGTTGTTCCGTTTTACGTTGAGACATGGTAACAGCGGATTTTAATGGTTTTGTGTAAAATAATTGTTACTTTTTAACATTAATTCAATTTTAAATGTCTGCTACTGACATGAACTCAATTATGAAGCAAAAAATATAATTAAATATTAACATAATTAAAGTTTTATTTGTACTCTCAAAAGATCGTTGGTAACGAAAAATAATCGAATGTAAGTGACTTTATCGTTTGACAGTTGTCACTCGTCGTACTCACACTTCACAGTCGAGCGATTGATTGACACAATAGCATGTGGTCCTCGAAGCACCGGCTTCGTGTTTTGCTGCTTCATCTCCCGATCCCAAACTCATTAGTGTTAAGTGTCGTACAAGTGTTGGACTCTAGAGAGCCGCTTGTGCCCGTTGCACCACGGATCGAGGCTTCGAGTGTTGTGCAGGTGTCGGGACAACTTAGGATGCAAGAGCGAGCGAAGCGAGCTCGGGATTCGGGGCAGCCCGACTCGGACAGGTTAGGTTAGAAGAGGATGGCGCGGTCTAGTGAGCGAGCGAAGCGAGCGAACAAAGACCCCGCCATCCTCTTCGTGGTTATTTTTTTTAAACCACCCAGAAGAAGGAGCCCCGCGTAGCGGGGCTCCGTCGACTACGCCTACATACATTGAAAACTTGAAAAAAAAAAAAAATTTTTTTTTCTCGGCACCTATGGTTTTCCTAGGTTTGGGGGTTTCAAATTAATACTAAAAAGGGTATATTCTACCCAAAAAAAAAACCTACTATAAAAAAGCGATGGGCGCTAAAGTACAGTGGTTCCCTTATAGGGCCCGCTGTGAAGTCACGGACAGTTACAGAAAAAGATTAAAATAAGTTAGCATTTTTCTTGAGTAGGAGACCATAATACGTCTAGTACATCTACAAAGTGAAAGTACGTCCCATGTTTACAGGTCACATAAAGGTACATTATTAATCTGTGTTCGACAATTGTCATGTAAAGATTAAAGTGTCAGCTCAGTGTCATTGTTATTTTGACGATTTGACGTATCCAGCTGACGTAAACTGCAAAAAGATTGTGGAATTTTGTGGGGTTATCTATGATGAAAACTATACGAAAACTGTTTTGATTTTATCTGCTGCCCCATTTATAAGGTAAACTAATTCAACAGTAACTTATTTCATACATAATTGTCTATCTCTATGTTTTAATAGCTAGGTACTAAGTGGTATTTAATATGTCTTTTTCAGTAAGATTGAACGTTTGTTAGAATGCATAAAATACTTGAGTTTCAAGCTGTTGTGCTGGCTGCAGGGAGAGGCTCCCGATTGCCTGATGTTGGTGGTTCTGTCTCAAAGTGTCTCCTACCTGTGGGGCCTTATCCTGTGCTGTGGTACTCATTGAACTTGCTTGAGAAAATTGGGTTTCAAGGTTAGTTTTTTTCTTATTTAAATAGGTGAAATTTTTATTATGTTTTCTGTATAATTAATAAGCAGTTAACCCTAATACATCTCAATATTTTAACAAACTTAAAGTTTACAAATCAACTATCATTTAAAACTTATTTTTTCAGAAACTCTTGTTGTTGTACTGGATGAGGATAAGTCTACCATATTGAATGCGCTAGAAAAATGTCCTTTGAAAATTAAATATGAATTAATAGTCATCCCTTCGGATGAGGACTGGGGCACGGCAAACTCACTAAAACATATCAGTAGCAGAGTGACCACTGACCTACTTGTGATCTCTGGAGACCTCATCACTAACATCAACCTCAATGAAGTCTTAAATGTTCATAGAAAGTATGATGCTGCACTCACTACATTATTCTTTAACAATGGCCCAGAAGAATGGATTGAACTCCCTGGACCAAAAACTAAGGCTAAACCAGACAGAGATCTTGTTTGTATTGATAAAGAAACACAAAGGCTTGTCTTTTTGGCCAGTGCCAGTGACTTTGAGGAAAATGTGACAATACCCAGAATGTTAGTAAAGAAATTTGATGCAATAAGTATGTACAGCCGACTATTAGATGCCCATGTGTATGTGATGAAGCAATGGGTTGTGAACTATCTGGTCGAATCTGACAAATTCACATCTATAAAAGGAGAATTGATACCACACATTGTGAAAAAGCAATTGTCAAAGCCTAAATATCCAGCAGAGAAAAAGGGCACTTCGGAAAAAAATTTAGAAGTCACAAAAGATATTTTTGATTTTGCCGTTGAAGTTGGTTATGAGAGTAAAATGAGAGAGATGACAGCATACAATGATCATAAACTAGGAAGTAAAGGTATCTTCTACAATGACTTGTTGAGATGCTATGCCCATATACCAAGTAAGAACACATTTGGCATAAGAGTGAATACTCTTTCATCTTTTTACC
Source organism: Dasypolia templi (assembly GCA_963555695.1). NCBI lineage: Eukaryota > Metazoa > Arthropoda > Insecta > Lepidoptera > Noctuidae > Dasypolia > Dasypolia templi. The sequence goes on along the minus strand of OY743146.1, from coordinate 18,105,221 downwards.
TATCAAATAATAAGGTGAGAATTATCATTTTACCCTTACATTTTCATTAGTATGACCAAGTCTTTATTCAGAACTAGATTATCAATCACTACAATGTTCTCTTAAAATGATTCACTGCTCTGAAGCAAGTAAGTAATGTCATTTTTGAAATAATATCACTAATACCAGAATATTTTGTAAATATTCCAGATATTGTCAAAGTGGGAAGAATTAACTGGAACTCCCATGGCTGAAAGATTCCATCCCGACAGTGAAGTGAAAACCAAGCAAATTGATGAATCTAGTACAGTTGGAGAAAAAAGCCTTGTCAGCGAGAAGACTTCAATCAAAAATACATTCATTGGTGCCAATTGTACAATTGAGAACAAAGTTAGATTGAGTAACTGTATTTTAATGAACAACGTGACTATCAAAGAAGGGTAAGCTATATTTTAATGAAGCAGTAATAATGATTGTGATGGGGTCATTTATCGTTTGCATGAATTTATAATAAAAAGGGTCTTGCTCTTGAAAATATAAAATGGATCACTCGTACACACGCCATCGTTTACTGTCCAGTTCAAAGATTTAAAACTAGATGGCGCTAGTTGGCTGCTTGGTATCTAAAATAAGTGAGGATGTGTTCAAAAAAAGGCCTCACTCTAGGTAAATAATTATTGTCAATGCACGACAATTTACAGCAGTAGAACTCTTCAAAACGAGTAATCTGGAGATTTACCTACCACCATACCTTTTTCACTGTGCTTTTTCGCCTGTAAAATTCTGTAATTTTACAATTTATGCACATTCACAATCAAAATAAGGCATCTATGATTAGCAAAGCTCTCTAACTCTTTAACCTTGGCAACTTTCCGGAGGTCATAAAACTCGACCTACTTCGAAAAAAAAAAAAAAATCCTAGCTAAACATTTATTTTGTTTTTAGTTGTGTTCTTCAAGATTGCGTGATATACACCGGAGCGACGGTAGACACCGCATGCAACCTACAGTACTGCCTCGTGGGACCACACCACTTGGTTGCCCCGTCCACCTCGAGCAACCACCAACTACACGCTGAGACCACCGACAATATGATCACACTTGGCTGAAAGTATCTACTTAATGTACAAAATAAAAGTTTAATGTGTATAGTTCGCTTTTTTATTTTTGACACTAATGACTTAAATACTTGCACGTATGCATATTAAGGGGAGGTTGAATGATTCACCATTGCAAAATAATCTTCTATTCTTTAGTATGTAGTACATTATGATACAAGTGTGCTATTTTGGTTGTTGCATTACACTCGAGGCTGTATTATTCGATAAGGGATGGCCTTGTGTGTAATGATCAATGCACACGCGTTTCATACGACGTTTTTCAACACACTTGCGCGATAAATAAGAAGTGATAAATCAATTAAATAAAACAATTGCATCACTGGTAGCCCAGTAGTAACGGCCGCGACTAACGAATTGTAGGTGGTAGGTTCACACCCAGACAGGCACTTTACTTTGTGTAAATTATTTTCATCACCACTGCTCTCCAAACGGTAACGGAAAACTCATTCGTATATTACTGTCAAGTTTTGTTATAAAAATTGTCGGAATTCGAAATTAAATTAGTTTCGTAGGCAGATACTGTTCTGTAGTCTAGACCTGGATATTTGGTTCCGGATTTCTCTCTAGTCCTAGTCGCATCTAATTCAAGTTCTCACTCAGTTCTCTTGAACCGAATCTAGAAAAACTGAAGATTCATTGAGGCATCTGATGTAATCGGATCGAAACGACACCTCACAGGATAAAACCGACTTCAAAAGGTAGAAGTTCTAAATTTGTCTGTTGGAACTGTAGTCAAATGGCTTAAGGAAAACTGAACTCTTGTCATTTCGTCCTATCCGTCTGTCCAACCGTATGCCTCACAGACAGCCAATCTATTCAGAGGGTTATTTTTTATGAATCGATAATCGCACTAAAGACGAAACACAGTAGCTGGTTAACTACCTTACAGTAGTCAACTGATCATAGGCTGCGAAGAAACATTATCGTCACGGATCTCTTCAATAACGAACAATGAACCTACCTACCAATTGTGGCGCTGGTGCCGAAAATCAACAAATTAAAATCAAAAATGGCAGCCATCACCTCTCAGTTAATGGGTAGCTCTTTACACGGACAACTGTACGTAGGAGGTCTTTCGAGGGGAAAGCAGATGTTAGAGGTTCCAACATCCTTTACAGAGAAGAATGTAATTAATTTAAAAAGTTTTTGAGGTATCATTTATCAATTTATTTGAGATTTCCAAAAAGGAAACACAGACACAATACAATCACATCAATATTATATTGACAATTTGAAAAATGCTGTTTGATACAGTTTGACGCGTAGGCAGGTGCGGTCGCAGCCCAAGATTGTGGGGTATTTATGGGGCTGATATTTATTTTTAGGGAGGTGCGACCACTAGACCAACCCAGGAAATGTATTCCTGGGTTGGTCTAGTGGTCGCAAGCTATCATTCTGAGCATGAGGATGATATTTAAAAAACTGGTTTTATTTTTTTATTTGGGCTAGACGCCCGCCCTAGTTGACGATATTACGAGGGTGACACTGAAAGTTCTTAGAAAATCAAAAACTGAACAAACAAGAGAGTTATTAGTTTTATTATATCTTTTCTGAGCAGTGGTGGCCCAGTGGTACCGGTCCCGACATACGAGTTGTAGGTCGTGAGTTCGAACCCAGGCAGGCGCTTTACTTTGTGTAAATAATTTCATCACCACTGCTCTCAAAACGGTGAAGGAAAACATCGTCAGGAAACCGGCATGTCCTAGAACCTAAAATTCGAAGACATGTGACATCTACCAATCCGCACTGAGCCCGCGTGGTGGATTAAGGCTCACTCCTTCTCATAGAGAGGAGGCCTGTGTCCCAGCAGTGGGAACGTTATATGCTGATTATGCTTATGCTATATCTTTTCAAAATATTGTCCATTTGATAATAATAATAATTAATAATTAATAATAAAAGTTTATTGTTTAACTAAGACTAGATACATGGTGAAGTTAATAAAAATTTATCAGCGATTGGCTTACATCTAGTTAGTTGGGAGAGCAGTAATCCTCCCAGATTCCTCCCAGATAGGCTACATGCTAGCCTGTGTTTAGAAGAAACTGTTCCAATCCCGTCGTAGTGGACGAGTTAAAAATTCCACGTGTAAATATATTTAGGGTTGATGCAAACAGATAAATAAAAAAAAGGTAAAACGTCAAGACTAATCGATGCGTGCTTGATTTAGTCAGTGTAGATTTAGTGAGTGTGGTGTGTGTCTGTTATTATGTGTGGTGTGTGATGTATCAGTTTTATCTATGTCCGTTGCTATCACTTCTTTAGGAATTCTTCAGTGTCATAGTAGTTAGGTTAGGTTTTGAAGAAATGTGCGAACAGTCTTTTTGCAAATAAGAGTCGTTGAGCTGAATATAGAGGCTTTCTTGTTGACTTTATTGTAGAGTGAAGTGTAAGTGGTAGATAGCGAATCGTTTTATGAATGATGTGCGCGCAGGTGGAATTGTGCATACCATGTCCTTACGTCGTGTGGAGATTTGGCGGAAAAGTACTTTTTGGTGTAGTGATAGGATAACGTGTAAAATAAAGAGTTGTCTTACGTTAAGGACGTTACAAGATTTATAGAGTTCGGTAGCTGGGAAAAGTATGTGTTTAAAGGTAGCCACTTTCAGAATGCGCGATCTCCAGAGGCTTAAGTACGGTCTTTGCCGCACCACCCCAGCAAGAAATACAATATTTTAAAATTGATTGAAATACTGCAAAGTAAACATAACGTAATTATATATTAACATTACGTGATTAAGGGTTTTGCTACATGTCTGAGGGTTTAAAATATATAAAGTAACTAACGTATGCGGTCGGAAAGAGTGTTGATGTGAGATTTAAAGTTAAGGTTTTTATCCAAAATTATTCCCAGGAATTTGATTTTGTCTACTGGGGAGAGAATAGGGCATAGGCAATCAGGTTGATTTTGTGAGGGACAAGAGTGAGCTTTTAGGGAAATCATATATTTTTACAATTGTTTGTAAATATGTGAGCACAATGTACCTATCACGTGATTAATTTATATGCCTCTGCTTTATTTTTATTTTTTTTGTACCAATAGTGGTATAGTATTTTTATTCTTGGTGCATCGTCTTCACGTATAGAAATATAATTAATGTATACAAAATATTGTAAAACATTTTAAAAGAGGAACGGTGGAGTTTCTTGCCACTTCTTCTCCATACGAAACTACTTTTTGGAAGTGGCGCCTTTTTTTTTTTTTTTTTTTGGGTGGGAAATCATCAAATGACTTCTCCCGCTCTGGGTGGAGCGGGAGGGCGTGTCAGACTTTTACTGACTAAAACCCACCCGTGTTCCTTCAGTTGCCTGTGCCAGGGCCACGGTTTTCTCTGTGGAATAACCCGCGACCCTGAGGCGTCGGCCCTATCGGACCCCGTCACTTTGTGCTGACATCTCTTTGAGGCGCGCGTGGAACACAACGCGCCGTCGACCCGGGCCTGGTCCTTACCGGACGGCAAGCTACCCATTGCTCGCCGTCCGCAAGCCCGCGCCTACGGTGGCCGGGAATCTGCAGGCGACTCCCGACGCCCAGGGCGTCTCCTGCGGCGGCTAGTGGGGGCGTGAGGGCGCAAGGCTCTCTCCCTCACCCGCTCCGCCTCCTCCTTCGCGAGCATTACTGCTTCGCAGAAGGAGGTGACGGCTTGCCATTCCCTCTCGCTCCGTACCATGGCCTGGACCAGGGCCGGACGCGAGAGATCGCCGCCGCCAATCGCCTCCGCGAGGACACTGCGGTGCTCCGCCCAAGCTGGGCATACCTCCACCGTATGCTCCACCGTGTCCTCCGGGCGATCCACACAATGGTGACACCCGGGCGTTTCCTCCCGCCTTATGCGAAACAGGAACCTCCCGAAACAACCGTGTCCGGTGAGGACCTGTGTCAGGCGGAAGGTGAGGACGCCGTGGCGCCTCTCCAACCACTCCTCAAAGAGGGGACTTACCGCCGCTATTGTGGCGTGCCCATGGAAGTGGCGCCTAGAATCAGTTCTATTTTTAATGTACCTAAATGTTGACGTTCAAAAGTGCCTTTTTATGGGCCTATTTGAAATAAATGCTTTGACTTTGACTTTGTCAGATTTAGGTTGGGAAACGTTGGTTATTGAGAAAGTGATAAATTTAGTTTTGTCAGCATTTAGGGTCAAGGTGTGGGTGGACAGCCATTTCAAAGCAGAGTTAAAGCCATCTTGTGCAACTGCTTGTAGTTCCGACCATGTGTTCGAAACTATCGGAATCTGGAGTTTACAAAGGTCGTTGATGAACACGAGAAACAATGGAGGCCAAATTCATCATAGATAGTAACAGATTGTGTGCGATCAGTAAGATAGCTCTTGAAAAAGTTAAGCGGAGACCCCCTGACACCCAGACCTTCAAGCTTGAGTAGGAGAGTGGGAACGGGGACAGTGTCGAATGCTTTCGCAAGATCCATAAATTAAAAGTCACTCTCTTGTCAGTCTCTATCATACGCCGCACAACACTAATCTTTAGTCGTCGCCGTAGAAGGCCGTATCTCACGCAGATCATCGGTGAGATTAGTGCGACCATGTTTAAACTCATAAAACCAGTTGTAAACAGTGGCACGAGATGGGGCTTCATCATGAAATGCCAATCGAAATCTATCATAACTTTCATGTTGACCTAAATGAATTAAATATTAATGTCATTGTTTGTTTTTCAGATCATATGAGTACCATGTAAGTAGGTGTCTGAAATTTATTTATTTATATTTCTACAATCACTGCTATCATTACAGGAATATTCCTAATGCGGTAGCGTGGTTTTATAAGAAAATTCATTCCTCAAAAGACCATTTCCTCAAATGGTCTTTTGAGGAAAGAACCATACAGATTTAAGTGGACCTGTCCAGTCAGTGCACGCATTTGTCATTAATCGTGTAGCTCAGAACTTAAGGTGCTAAACGATTCGACGAACAATACCTCAGAAAGGACATTTGGGTAGGCCGCATTAAGTACTCAAACTGCCAGTTAATAAAAATAAAAATAAACTAAGACAAAATATATATAAATATAACCCACTAAGTCCTCACACAATTATTAAAATAATAATAACAATATACTACACAAAGTAAATATTCATGTCATTGTGTTTATAATAATCATGAAGTGCCAAAGTGTATATATATAAAAATAAAATAAAAGTTAGCAAACAAAAAAAAATCACATTCAGTTTGCAAAAATTGGAACAGGTCAGTTCCAAGCCTTTTTGTCCTCATTATAATCCAAAACGGTATAAAAAGCTTTCTGGCGCAACTTACGTTTAATAAATGACTTGAATTTATTAAGGCTTAGTTATAATATTGGCAAAGAGTTCCATTTCAAAATTTGAACTTATTTTTTTATTTATATCGTTTACAAGTTGCCAGTTCCAAAAACTTTCAGTTCGCCCTCGTATCAAAAACCCGTCGGGCAGTAAGTTATTTTATTCAATCTCAGATTTGATTCAACCAACTGCATCAGACTGCTTGAAAAGTGCGCTTGTTTTGAATCTTTGTTGCAGTCGGTTTTTTCGATTTTGTTTGAGTGCTTTTAGTGCTTTATTTTTTTGGAATCGTTTCTTCAAGCCATTTATTTTGTAACCCAACACAGTAATTTTTATTTTTTCAAGACCAGAAAGGTCCGCCATTTAGATTGTATTTTACATAAACAAAACCTAGCCTATCTTTGCGTGACCCAAACGAGTCGATAGTCACTTCATGTACCTATTCAAATCCATTCGGCCATTAGCATGCTTCGAGGGTAGAGATGTCAGCACCGAATGACGGGGTCCGATAGGGCCGATGCCTGCCAGGGTCGCGCGTTGTTCGAAAGAGATACCGTGGCCCTGGCACAGTCAACTGAAGGAACACGGGTGGGTTTTAGTCAGTAAAAGTCTGACACGCCCTCCCGCTCCAGCCAGAGCGGAATAAGTCATTTGAAGATTTCACACCCAAAAAAAATATAACAAAGGATGCTCATTATTATCATGCATACAATGTATCATGTACACCATGTTATAACAAATAAAAACTTTACTTACTTCGAGGGTACATAGAATACGTAGACGTACGTACGCATGAAAAACATAACCCTATCTCTGCTATCACGTAGTCAGGTCTATAGTGTATGAAACAGCACATAACTAGACTTTCTCGGATATAACCTCGTAGTGGTATAGTGCACTCAAGTGGGTGCGAAAATTAGAGTATCCTTCTTGGGGATAAACGTGCCTTCATCAAGACGAACGAATCCCTCGCTGCACTCAGGACTCTTTTACTCCTTCTAGTTAACTAAAAGCTCTCTCGCTTTTTTGTAGAAGGGAGGTCCTTCGTTGCGCTCGAGATTCAGCATCACATAACGGCCGCCAAGTAACGTCCGCCATATAACGGCCGACACAAAAGGCCGTCACATAACGTCCGCTTGGCTGAAGTTTACTCTGTTGCGAGCAACAAACGACCAAACACGGCTCCGCGGGCTACTGCTCCACCACAACAACGCCTTCGCACACCGCACTCATGCAATTTAACGTTGTTTTTTTTTAAAACAAATTGAAAATTTACCTTTTCCAATATAATCATTTTCAATCGCCATTATCGCATATTGAACTAAGACATTTTTTATTAGTTTTTATTTCGAAAAAAAAACATTTAAAAATATATAAAATAGTATCCCACCGTTATCGGGAACAGGGTCCAAGCTACCGGCGGTCAGGGCTCCAGAGAGAGGAACCTTCTGACAATGCGAGCCGTGCCCAGAAGTACCGCTCTCTGAATCAAGCCCTTGATCCAGCTGCCCAACGAGAGCCTCCTCAGGTGTTTGTCGAGGCTCTTGGCTATTAAGCCATTGGCTGTCACGACTATCGGCACAATGATTGCTGAGTCCACATCTCACATGTCGACAACCTCGCGAGTCAAATCAAGATATAATAATAATAATAATGGCAACACCGTGTCAACAAAACGTCTGAATTTCAAATTTTAACTAATAATATTACTGAAAATAATTTTGACCAAGTCTTACAATAGTCTTTCAATAGAAACGAATCCTGAAAATTGAAAATTACTTTAAAACCAAAAATTAGACCATAACACATCAAAATGTAACAAATTTATTCAAAAACTACAGAATCGGAGGTGACATGACAGATGTCACCTCCGATAAAAATAACATGAACAAGATCTAACGAAATTGGAATGATGAAACTATGTTGACAAGATCAGCCGCACGTCAAGCACGCCCACCACCTCCGGACTCATCGCTCAGCTCCGCCTCGCCGCCGCCGGTACCCAGCGCTACTGTGAGCGCTGTGACGACACCAGCCGCGGTAGTTGCGTCGAGCTCGAGCGACGAGTATTTCTCCCCGCCCACGACGCCACCACCTGCTCGTCGACGAGGAGGACGCCGGCCGCCGGACGGCTTAGGACCTCGAGGCCCACCGGCCTCTGATAGGGTCCCAGCTCCCGGCGGAAGTGTGCAGCGCATGAGATGGACACGATCCATCAATGAAAACGTCATGCGCTCATACTATGGGGCTACAGAGGGGGGAAATAATCTGACCGCGTACCGTGTTCGGATGCTCTCTCTTTTTCAGGTGCTTGAGCCAGCTGTCAACGTTTCGGCACAACGACTGTCGGATCAGGTGCGGGTCATCCAACGTAATCATATGTTGGATGACACTGTGCTTGATCACCTGCGAAGTGAAATGCAGAGTAGCCGTGTCATCGCCCCCCCGTCGCAGACTGTTGTGGTACTACCACAGTCCAACACTGATCAAGCTGACGAAGGAAGTGATGATAGGGCTACAAATGTAAGTACCCAGTGCAATGAGGAATTGAGGAATGCTTTGGAGTGTGCGATTCGGGAATATCGGTTCATGTCGCCCGAACTTAGACCACGCTTACCTCGTTTGCCCATGCATAACAAAAATAGGGCGCTGGTGGCGCTCCTGGATTCGCAGTTATCAAACTATTTTGATGATTGCGAAGACCTCACCGATACTCATTCGATTCTGTACTGCGCGGCTGTAGCGGCATGTCGTGTAGCTCACGTCAAATTTCCCAATGACTCTAGAGCTACGCGACCGAAACCAACCGTACCAGCCTGGCAGTGCAGAATTGAACACCGTATTGGTGGGGCCAGAGCGCTCATCGGCAAACTAATCTGCTTCAGAGACGGCAATACTCGTCCAAGAGTGATGCGCTTTGTGAGGCGGGCGTTCTCAGGGACTGATATAAGCTCCCAGAACTATCTGTCCTGCGTCACAGAGCGCATCGACTTCCTGAAGCAGAAAGTGTATGCATGGGCTAACCGTATTCGTAGGTATAAGCGGCGAGTAGAGCGATACACTCAGAATCGCACCTTCCAGAGCGATGAAAGGTGGGTTTATAGGGGTTGGGAGCGACCGAACCAAGGTGTGGCTGACACGTGCCTGCCAGATGATGATGCCATGTGTTCTTTCTGGCGCAGCATCTGGTCGGTGCCTGTCAGTCACACCGAAGGTGACTGGACTCGGGAAGTCGAGCGAGCCTGCAATCCAATACCAGAAATGGGGGCTATTACCATCTGCCCCCAAGATGTAGCTCGTGCAGTCCGTCCGTTGCCTAACTGGAAGTCTCCAGGGCCAGACGGACTGCAGAACTTTTGGATCAAATGGATCACAAGATCGCACGCTCGCTTGGCGGCTCAGTACCAGACGGCTTTGGAGTTTGGTTCGCTACCCCAGTTCCTAACAACAGGAGTTACTCACCTGCTCCATAAATCAGGTAGCACCGCGGAACCCAAAAATTATAGGCCGATCACGTGTTTACCGACGGTCTATAAAGTGCTTACATCCATTTTGAGAGCTAAAATTAACAAACATATAGACACCAACTTCATCATGTCTGCCTCTCAAAATGGATGTAGGAACGGGTCCCGCGGTACTAAGGAGCTACTCCTCATTGATATGGCCATTAGCCAACAGGTTCGTCGTTCCCGAAAGGATCTGTCGACATGTTGGATAGATTACAAGAAGGCCTATGACTCGGTGCCACATACGTGGCTCATGAGGGTGCTGGAGTTGTATAAAGTAGATGCAACTCTGCGCACCTTCTTGATGTCATGTATGGGGCGATGGAGGACGGTCCTTCGCTATCCAGGATGTCGGAATATCCTGAGGAATAGCGAGCCGATAAGGATCGAGCGAGGCATATTTCAGGGCGATAGTTTGAGCCCGCTTTGGTTCTGCTTAGCCTTGAATCCTCTAAGCACACTGCTGGAGGATTCAGGTCTAGGCTATCGGCTGAGGAGAGGTGGTCAGGTTATATCTCACCTTCTGTACATGGATGATCTAAAAATCTTTGCCTCCAACAATTTGCAACTAATGGAGCTACTGAAAGTAACTGAAACTTTCAGTAGCGCCATCAGGATGGAATTTGGTATGGACAAATGTGTGGTCATGCATGTAAAGCGAGGGGAGATTGTGGAATCCGTGGGAACCCAACTCTCGGATTCCATAAACGTCAGAGCCCTCTCCGCATCCGAAACCTATAAGTATTTGGGTATGTCGGAAGCGTTGGGCATCAATGGTACTGACATGAAGCAATCGTTGAAGGAGCGCTTCTTTGGCCGCCTGAAGAAAGTGTTAAATAGTCTTCTGTCAGGCGGAAACAAGGTGCGCGCCGTTAACGGTTGGGTCATGCCAGTTTTGATGTACTCTTTCGGCATACTCAAATGGACTCAAACCGAACTCGACGCCCTGGATAGGAGGGTCCGTACACTGCTGACTGCAAACCGAATGCATCACCCACGGTCATCGGTAATGAGACTGTATATCCCGCGAAAGTGTGGTGGTCGAGGCTTTTTAAACGCTAAGACCCTACACAATCGCGAGATATGCAGTCTCAGGGAATATTTCCTAGAAGCCGACGTGGGGATGCATCGTGATGTGGTCGCGGTGGACAAGGGCCTCACCCCGCTCTCCTTGGCTAAAGAGAACTGGCGCAAACCTGTAGTGCTTGACACTAATGATCGCATGGAAGTATGGCAGAGTAAGGAGCTTCACGGACGCTTTTTCCGGGCCCTACATGGACCCGATGTAGATCTTTTAGCGTCCGTAGCCTGGCTGCGTTTCGGTGACCTCTTTGGAGAAACCGAAGGTTTTGTCTGTGCAATTATGGACGAAGTTATGATGACGAACAATTACCGGAGATTTATTGTGAAAGACGGCACGGTTGACATCTGTCGGGCATGTCACCGTCCGGGGGAATCAATAAGACACATAATCTCCGGTTGTTCTCGTCTGGCTAACGAAGAGTACTTGCATAGACACAACCTTGTAGCCAGGATTATCCATCAGCAACTTGCTCTGAAATACAGCCTTGTGGAATCGGAAGTGCCGTACTACAGGTACGTGCCCGACCCAGTTCTCGAAAATGGAAATATCACATTGTACTGGGATCGATCCATCATCACTGACAGGACTATTATTGCCAATAAGCCTGATATAGTGGTGGTGGATCGAGTACAGCGGCGCACAATGATTGTTGACATAACGGTCCCGCATGACTGTAACCTCGTGAAAGCCGAGAAAGATAAAGAAATCAAGTATCTTGATTTGGCTCGCGAGGTTGTCGACATGTGGGATGTGGACTCAGCAATCATTGTGCCGATAGTCGTGACAGCCAATGGCTTAATAGCCAAGAGCCTCGACAAACACCTGAGGAGGCTCTCGTTGGGCAGCTGGATCAAGGGCGTGATTCAGAAAGCGGTACTTCTGGACACGGCTCGCATTGTCAGGAGGTTCCTCTCTCTGGAGCCCTGACCGCCGGTAGCTTGGACCCTGTTCCCGATACCGGTGGGATACTATTTTTTATATTTTTAAATGTTTTTTAATTATTTTTTTTCAGATTTTTTAAAAAATATTTAAAAATGTAATTTATAAGTTTGTAAAATATAATAAAGGAGATAATAATAATCTTTATTTGGAACAAAAACACATTTTACAAATTGATTGCGTACGTAAATAGCTACATTGGTTACAAACTGTGGCGCAGCTATTAACGCCAACCTCCAAGAAGGAGACTACGGCATGCCAAATTCCAGGGATAAAAATACAAGGGTTTAAAAAAGAACAGTTACAAAGAATTAAAAATAAAATTTTAAGTGTTTAACGTTGTGCATGTGGGGGTGTTGTATGTGAGTGTAGTGCGTGTCTGTAGGGTGTAAGTGTTGAGTGCGCTTGTGGAACCCCACGAGCACACTCTACGCTACGTGTATTTGGTGTGCATGTTTACGGATGAAAGATCTTTAGGGTTTCACTAAATTCTCAATTTCTTCGTATGTGAGAGTATGAAGCCATTTATCACTAATTCTTTTGCAATCCCGGAGAGTACATGGATAAATAGTAAGAACTTTATTAATTTTGTTATAAATCACGGGACTGCAGAAAGTGAACTGCAAGCGGACAATTTCCAATTTAACACCTGATGTCGAACAAACTCTGTCAGTCCTACGTTTATGTCTTCTAAACTCAGGGTCAAAAGACAAACTTGAATGCTTCCGCAACACTGTACTTAGCACAAAAGAGTGCCTTACTGTAGGTAGCTTCCATAGCGTGTACAGTTCGCTGGTAAGGAAGCGATAGGGTTTGAAGGCCATTACCTTAAGGACAGCCCTCTGCGCCCTCTCCAAACGCAGCAAAAGACATTTACCAGCACCACCCCAGGCCGAAATACAGTACGTTAAAACAGAATGGGCAAGAGCAAAGTACACAGTTCTCAGGGTAGCGAAATTGGCAGAGGTCCTTAGATTTTTAAAAACAAAAATCAATTTTCTCACCCTAGAGACCAGTGAATTTATTTGCCCACTCCATGTCAACGTGTCATCGACCCAGACTCCAAGATATTTTATTGAGTCCGTGCGCATAACTTCAGGACAGCTACAGGTGGCAGCCCTCATTGTATGGCATGCATGAGCTGTCAGACGGAAGGGTGGGGCTGGTTGTGACGCTTTCCTTGGACTAAAAGTTATAAATCTGGTTTTATCCGCGTTGAGGGTGAGCAAATTATGTGTGAGCCATCTCATGATAACTTGCAACGCTGACTCTGCCTGAAGCCGAGCCTCGTTCCAGTCACAGCCACTAACCAGAACAACAGTATCATCAGCGTAAGCAATTACTTTGGTGTTTGTAAGATCAAGTTTACAGAGCTCGTTTATGTAAACCAGGAAAAGGGTAGGTCCTAAGACACTACCTTGTGGTACTCCATAGGTGAGGAATGCTTCCTTACTAGTGTGGTGGTTTATCTTGATGATTTGCGAGCGATCACTAAGGTAACTCTTAAACAAACTAAGCGGTAGGCCTCGTACACCAATCCTTTCTAGTTTATTGAGTAGAAGGGGGATAGAGACAGTGTCAAAAGCTTTAGAAAGATCAAGGAAGATAGCTATAGATTTATCCTTGTTGTTTAGATTTTGCGCTACTGAACCTATTAATTCTAATATGGCATCCTCTGTGTTTTCTGCGAGAATATTTTGTGAGCTAAGGTAATCCAGCAGACGTTTGTTTATTACTTTTTCGAGGAGCTTAGACAGAATTGATAATACCGATATGGGTCTGTAGTTGTTGACACTGTCTCTGTCTCCACTCTTGTGAATAGGGTGCACAACAGCCTTTTTAAACACTTTAGGGAATAATCCAGATGTAAGGGCAAGGTTGAAAACATGGCAGATAACTGGGACAAGAGTGTTTCTAGCACTGTAGATTACAGTTGCGGGGATACCATAATACCATACATAAGTTACACAATATCTATTTTACATCACACTTCACAAGTTATATTATTTTTTTAAAGTTATTTTTCTTCCATTATCGTCCCCTTCAACTTAAGCACCTGCCATCTTATCTCTTCACCACCCTTGGTTGACTGGTAGAGAATGCCTAAAGCATTAAGTCCGCCTTTGTACCTCTTTGGGTTCGAAGAGTTTAAATAAATAAATACCATCCCAACCCGCAGCACTAGTTAGTCGTAGGCCACGGATAAGATAATCTATCTCTTCATTGTCCGTGCCAAAAATAGCCATCGTGTTTGGGTGGACATCCAAAGTGCCAGAGTAAGAATTGTTCGTAGAGTTATAGTTTGGGGAGTTCTCAATTTTAGATGCCAGTTTTGTTCCCACGTTTGCAAAAAAGTCGTTGACTGAATCGAGTGACTGAGTTGGGTCAGGAGTTATAGATAACAACTCACTGGCCGAGGCCTTACTCTTTTGAAGATTGGAGACAGTTCTAATGAGATTCCAGGTAGCTTTAGGGTTCTTGCGATGTTTTTCAAATTCATGTCGTTCATACTCTCGTTTTAATTTCTTTAATAAATTGTTGCAAAAAAATTTATATCGATTATAGGTGATTTTAAGAGTATTATTATCAGCGTCCCTCCTCATTTTGCGATACATGTTGTCTCGGTTTCGAATACATCTAAGGATCCCAGGCGTGATCCACGGCTTAATAATGCGTTTCCGGTTCGGGACAACAGAAACATGACTATTTTTATCAACAACGGAGGAAACAATTTTGACAATGATGGATGCAGCAGTTTCAGCATCTTGACAGCTCATAACAGGAGTAAAATCAACATTCTCAAGAGCCACCACGCAAGCATTAATGTCTACGTGATGCTTACGGGAAGGTGATTTAGGGATATCTAATTTAAGATCACAAAAAACTATAACAGGAGCATGGTCAGTAATTAGAGGGTTCAGAACTAAGGTAATTGCTGGTTTATTTGAATTAAGCATAACGTGATCAATGCAACTATCGTTTCGTGTCGGGAAAACATGAGCCGGCAACATGGCATGTGACGCAACAACATTTAGGTACATGTCTGTGTTCGAATCAACCCAATTTGGGGCTATGTTAATGTTAATATCACCAACCAAAATGACGGTTCTAAAAGTATTTAGTGAGTTTAGGATTACATCTAGACTGGTAATAAAGTGCTGAATATTTCTATTTTAAGGTGACCTATAGACAGCGATAAGCGCTACCTCATTTTTAAATTTTAAAACAATACAATTTGCATCGGCAAGTATAGGCTTTTCTAAAAGGAACTGTAACTCTACTTTAGTATAAACCACAACTCCATCGTTTTGGTTTGTGTGATCCGAGAAGTTAGATACAAATCCCGGTATGGAGGGAAGATGAGGGCATTTACGTAACCAGCATTCCGATAGGACCACGACGTCAAATTGAGTCTTTATTCGATGCAGTAATATCAAGAGGTTATTAAAATTTGCAATGTTGCCAATGCTTCTGATATTAACGTGAAAAATTTTTAAGCCGTGATTAACGTTATTTATGTATGAGTCAACTTGTTCCGGGGAGCATTGATGAGATGCTGAAGCTGAAAGGTGTTCTATATCATTTATTATTTCAACATTGTCATTCATAATCAAGGCTAAGAACAAACAAGTGATTTGATATATTGTACGTTACATAGCTTAATCCAAAATGACTAGAGATTGTACATGAGATCAAAAAGTATTCCATTTGTATAAGAATTTGAAAAGAATAAGACTTCCGTTGTGAGTATAGTGAGTGTGAGTAGTTACGTGAGTATATATTAATATTACAATGATAATATAACATTAGTGACGTATTTACAAATTTTAGAGCATGCATAATAATAAACAGAAGGAATCCCAAAGCCTTAAATCTTCGAAAAACTAATTCTACGTAGTGAGTAACGGCAATAATATAAGAAGTAAAAAAAACAACCACTTCCATACTACAACATACAATAATTAAATTATAGATACCTAGTCATTTTTTCGGAAGGTCAGATTCATCCCTGATCATCATATGTTGGCCTCCATCCTTTTCCCGGACAAAGATTCTGCCATTCTTAATCCAGCAGTACCTGTACTTATTAGTGCTTGCAAAGTCACGGGCCAGGAAAAACAAGCGTTTCATCTTTGGTGAAAGATTTTCGGACACAAATATAGGTTTAGCAGGGCCGCTGATTTTCAGATCCTCGGTAGACAATTTATTGTTTTGCTTGTTGTACTTTTTATACATTTGAATAAACTTTTCCTTCCGTAAATTGCTCGTAAAGTCCACGATAACCGTCCTGGTGTCAGAGTCTTTGGATCCTATACGGAAAATATCCTTTATCTCGAGTGGCAGAATGGGGACATTAAGGGTTGATCCTATTTGTACCACAGTATTTAGTAAGCCATCTTTCGACTCTGATTTACTAATAGGTATATTTCTAATTTCCACACAAGACGATCTCGCACCACGTTCTAGGTTCTCCAGTTTATCTTCCAGGGTTTTCAATATTGCTAAGTCATTTTTCCGCTCAGTTTCAATTTGGGATTCCATTGCTTGTAATTTAGATTTAAGGTCGTCGTAGTTTTGCGACAGAAAGTTAACCGTTGATTGTATACTGGAATTTTGAATTTTAATCTCCTCAACCGACGCACATAATTGTTCAAATTTACTGTTCTGTTGTTCCTTGAACTCGAGAAACATAGTTTTAATTTCCGCCATGAAGGAAGAAAGGTCGATATCCTGACAAATTCCTGACTCAAAGTATTTGGGTTTGCTTCTACGGTGAGTAACATTTAGTAATTCACTATCGATGTTGTCAGTCTTTGTAATGTCAGGTTCGGTGGAGCTGTGATGCAACGGAGTCTTTATCGACGCCAGAAGTGAAGATTTAGATTTAGATTTAGGTGCTAGAGCTGGTGGTGGCGATCTGTTTATCGGCATATTTTCTTATTTATACACGTACCAGAGCGCTAGGGCTTCGAGGAGAGGGCACTGCTTTGTAGTATTTGCAACTTTTCTCCTTCGCTGGTGGGCGGAGAGTTGCGTGAGCGAGGGAGTACTATGTCCTGCCGAGAAGGTCGTGCACAGGAGGGTGGAGCTAGCGGCCGATTTAGCACTCGGAGACTGGTGTTGCTTCAAAATTGGAAATTCACAACAGAATCAGCTGTTGCACAGCTGACTTATTATAAATCCTCTATCACAAGCACAGCACCAAAATTTTAACTAAAAATTTTAATTAGGACAACAATAAAGTCTTTTAACTATTATTCTATACAAACACAACCAGCCCAGAATAAAATTGGGCCGCACAAAGGCAAAGAAATTCGTAAAATTGATCAATATTCTCGGCTTTCACGAGTTTACCGTCATGCGGGACCGTTATCTCAACAATCATTGTGCGCCGCTCTACTCGATCCACCACCACTATATCAGGCTTATTGGCAACAATAGTCCTGTCAGTGATGATGGATCGATCCCAGTACAATGTGATATTTCCATTTTCGAGAACTGGGTCGGGCACGTACCTGTAGTACAGCACTTCAGATTCCACTAGGCTGTATTTCAGAGCAAGTTGCTGATGGATAATCCTGGCTACAAGGTTGTGTCTATGCAAGTACTCTTCGTTAGCTAGACGAGAACACCCGGAGATAATGTGTCTTATTGATTCCCCCGGACGGTGACATGACCGACAGATGTCAACCGTGCCGTCTTTCACAATAAATCTCCGGTAATTGTTCGTCATCATAACTTCGTCCTTAATTGCACAGACAAAACCTTCGGTTCCTCCAAAGAGGTCATCGAAACGTAGCCAGGCTACAGACGCTACAAGATCTACATCGGGTGCATGTAGGGCCCGGAAAAAGCGTCCCTGAAGCTCCTTACTCTGCCGTACTTCCATGCGATCATTAGTGTCAAGCACTACAGGTTTGCGCCAGTTCTCTTTAGCCAAGGAGAGCGGGGTGAGGCCCTTGTCCACCGCGACCACATCAGGATGCACCCCCACGTCGGCTTCTAGGAAATATTCTTAGCGTTTAAAAAGCCTCGACCTCCACAGTTTCGCGGGATATACAGTCTCATTACGGATGACCGTGGGTGATGCATTCGGTTTGCAGTCAGCAGTGTACGGATCCGCCTATCCAGGGCGTCGAGTTCGGTCTGAGTCCATTTGAGTATGCCGAAAGAGTGCATCAAAACTGGCATGACCCAGCCATTAAAGGCGCGCACCTTGTTTCCGCCTGACAGAAGACTATTTAACACTATTCTGGCGGCCAAAGAAGCCGGCGGCGAGGCGGAGCTGAGCGATGAGTCCGGAGGTGGTGGGCGTGCTCGAAGTGCGGCTGATCTTGTCAACATAGTTTCCTCATTTTTCAATTTCATCAGTGTATTTCTTTCGTGTTCATGTTATTTTTATCGGAGGTGACATCTGTCATGTCACCTCCGATAAAAATAATAATAATTATTATTATAATACGATTATTAAATGATAAATGATTTTATTTCTGTAAGTAGGTTTTTACAAACACTTTTACACGTCAATCATATTTTAAAAGTAGATAAGATCTGCGTTTCCTATCTGACTTCTCTGAGAAGATAGGCCAAAACAAACTCAGAGGTCACAGTCTCTTTTAAAGTCCAGACATAATCTTGGTCAGGTCATGTGAAGACCATGTAGATTGATGTATGAAATGGTCCTTTGAGAAAAGAACCACACAGAATGAGTGGGCCTGTCCAGTCAGTGCACGCATTTGTTAGTAAACATGCAGCTCAACACAGAACTTAAGGAGCTCAACGATTCGACGAACATTTGGGTAGGCCGCATAAATTACTCAAACTGCCAGACCATGATTAAAACTAACTTTAAAAAATAAAAATAAACTGATATAAAAAAAAACATATCCACACTGCCTTCACATTCACATTAATTAAAATATTATAATACTTTATAAAGTTAATTTTCATGTCATTGTAAACATATATTAAGTCCATTAATGTCAGAGTGCATAAAAATCCGAGAATAAAGTTGTTCAGATCATATGAGGACCCTGTAGACTGGTGTCTGAAATGGTCTTTTGAGGAAAGAACCACATTGATTTGAGTGGACCTGTCCAGTCAGAGCACGCATTTGTCAATCATGGTGCAGCTCAACTCAGAACTAAGGAGCTCAACGATTCGACGAACAATACAAAAGAAAGGACATTTGGGTAGGACGCATAAAGTACTCAAACAGCCAGACCATGATTAAAACAACTGAAAGAAAAATACAATGACCCAATAAGTCCTCACATTCACATAATTAAAATAATATTACATTCTATACAGTAAATATATACATGTCATTGTGTATGTAAGAAAGGTACAAATATTGAAAAAATAATAAAAATATAAAAAATTGCAAAATAATATTAAACATCAAGATTGTCTGTGTAAATTTATTGCAGCAGCTCAATCCCAAGCCTTCCTGTCCTCAATATAGTCTTTGACAGTATAATAGGCTTATTACACATTAACATAAGCTCTTTATAGGTTTTATCGACTTCTCCTCTAAATATTCCTTAATAGTATAATCATTTTTAAACAGTAAAATTTAAAAAAAAAAATTACAATGTCAATGGTATATCTTGAAGGGAAATTCGGCTTGTCTAATATTTGCAATGCTATCATTATATTCGGGAAAATGATTGTATCAAAAATCCATTTATACAATTCCTAGGCGGGCAAACTTTTATCTTTCCCGCAAAAAAAAACAAGGTTTTAATATTGTTATTGAGTATACAAATCATCAAATAAAATTTTCACTCAATAAATCTCTAAGGTGTTTACACAAAACTCATCGCTTGACACTTTTACAATTGAAGCTAACTAATGTGTACAGGTGGTCTATATCCATCTACTACATTCTCAGACCGGACACGACGCGGCAACGCCTCGACGTTCGTTACTTTGCGCTTGAAATTTACAAATCG
Organism: Dasypolia templi; assembly: GCA_963555695.1. Lineage (NCBI taxonomy): Eukaryota > Metazoa > Arthropoda > Insecta > Lepidoptera > Noctuidae > Dasypolia > Dasypolia templi. The sequence goes on along the minus strand of OY743146.1, from coordinate 18,085,361 downwards.
CCTGAATATGATTCCTTGAGGCCATAAACCGCTATCGAGGAATAATGATGACTTGCTTTCCAATATAAAGAATTTATAGGCCTTGTATTCCCTTTCGTACTTAAAAGATATTTTCTGTAACAGAACAATTTCCTTAGTTTTATTGAATACATAATCTATTATAACTTTTTCAGTGGTATCATTATGTATTCTCGTAATAAAAATCGGTATCTTTCTATCCGCTGCTTTAAAGTTCCCTTCATTGTCGCGACATACTCCCGCCGAGCCTGTATAGCGATATCTCATAGGTTTCTTATGATAATTCACTACCTCCCAGTCGTTATGCTTATTATCTCCATGGTTATTTCGCCTCGAGTTCGAGTTTACGTTAAGTACAGTAGCACTCGACGCGGCTTCATTCTTCTTGTTATTCTGGATTGTATCAGAGTGCGGCGGTGACGTCATGGTTACTGTCCTATCACTCGATGCAGACGTAGACGGCTTTGTGACATTAGTACCGTTACCGGCAACAATAGCTGACCGTTGAGAAACAGCTAATACGTTGCGTTGATTATTCTCAGCTACCCCCAAACTATCTCTAAATTGATCTGGAGTATTTTCGATTTCCTGTTGCTTACACAAGTTACTATTACTATTCTCCAGTGATAAATGATCGATGTGTGAAAGCCCTACAGGACCACTATCTAGCATCCAGGCGCCACGTCGTTTGCTTACGTTTTCTGAGCTCGGTAGCAAAGAGTCATATTTAATTTGTAATAATTCAGACTTCAATTGATCGAACTGACTTTGCGAAACATATGTAGACTTAATATTCTTCACTTCTTCTTGAACTAGAAGTAAATCCTTAAGTAGTTTCGTGCAGTCCAGGTGATCAAACAGCACTGGAGGGAGACGTTCTAAATCCCTGGCGACATATATCGGAAATAGATCCGGTTCCTTCGATTTAAAGACCTGCACTATATCAGCTAGGTCCCGTTCCTCCTTGCCCTTATTTTTACGTTTGATTTTAATCCCAGGCACAGACTCAAACAACAATAATTTAGATTTTTCAATTTCTTCTTTAGAGAATGAGGATGTACAAATTCGAGCTAACGTGACCTCATCTATCACTGACACTTTGTTCTGAATGTACGCACACTTTACTACGTTCATCATGTCGATTTCGGTACGCGATGCGCGTCGTTCAATTACAAACAAAGACGTCCGCACAGGGAGGGTGCGCGGGCGCGTTAAAGCAAATAAATATTATCTTATCTTATCTGGTATTGAATGCCGTTTCTATGCGTTGGACTAGTACATCCCTAGTTGGAACCTCCGTGGCGTATACCAGCTCTGTGGCACGTCCCCAGACATAAAAGTCTAAAGGATTTAGATCTGGTGAACGTGGCGGCCATGGAATAGGGCCATCGCGTCCAATCCACGCATTGTCAAGATGTTCCCTCACAGTCAAACGCCAATGCGCGGGACAGCCGTCTTTTTGAAATACTATGGGCACACGTTCATTAAATCCGGGCACATCGGTCACTAATTCGGGCAGGTCATTTTGTAGGAATTCCAGGTAGTCTTCGCCATTGAGTTTATCGGGCATGTAATGCGGTCCAATCACCTGATTCCCAATCACTCCTGCCCAAACGTTTTCCGTGACAAACACGTGGGTTTTCCGTTTTCGTTGTCCAGTGATGCAAATTGTGTAAATTGAGGATCCCATCCTTGGTAAATTTGGATTCATCCGTACACAGTATTCTTTAAAAAAATCAGGATCATCCACATCCGTGTGTAAAAGAAACCGACAAAAAGCCACTCGTCTGTCAAAGTCGCCACCCTCAAGACCTGCTGCAACATACAAAAAACTTTTAAATTTCTCTTGGGCAGTAAGTAATTGCACAAGCCTGGAAGTGACGCCATACCCATTACCTGCTAAACAAAGTCAACGTCAAACAAAGCGTGTACGGGTTTAAAGTTAGTTTAAAATTACGTACCTTGCACCGTAGTGTAGTGGAATGGATGCTTTTCGGTTTGACGAAGGTCTTTCCACACTTTCCATATTGAAAGATCAAGATGTGATGCCACATTTCTAATGCTTCTTGTAGGGTCTTCCTCAAAAAGTGCCAGTATTCTCTCGTCCACTTAGGGCACAATATAGCCCCTTGGTTCATTAAAAGTGACACTGCCAGTCTCGCGTATGCGTCGGTATGTGTCTTGGTAGACTCTGCGGCCAGGTAATCGTCTACCAGGAAAGCGTTCCTGGTAAAGTCGTTGCGCTGCACGAGCGACACCATTGGCGGCTCCGTAAGCCATCATGATGTCCGCATATTCTTCGTTAGAGAATGTCGCCATTGCAATAACGAAAAACTCAACAAAGTTTTACAATAACAACAAAATTTAACAAGAACCAACAAAACTCAACGATAACAAAGTAACAAAATGAAAGAATCGCGGAGTACGGTGAACTAGCACACACGTTTGGTAGCAGAGGCAGTGATGTCTCGACCATAGATAATACACTATATAATATAAGAATCTCGACTAAAAAAAATACGGATCGGCGGCAGTGCGTGATTTGTTCAAACCGATTTAAGGTATGCAAGAAAGAGATAGAAGATAGATTTTATTGCGCAAGAGTGAGAAACCAAATTTTACCTCTTTCTCAAGTAACAGTTAAGCAATAAAACAAATCAGTACAATTTGGAATGTTGTCTTATGTGTTTTGATTCACAATTCTAGCGAATTCACAAAGTTGTTAAAAGATTTTTATGGCATGCGGCACATCTTTAGCAAGAGGATAGGTTGGAGAATTAATGACGGAGTTGGAAGACCCCGGTCGCTTTTTTTTTTGTAGCCATATAAACAGCTGTAACATAATTTCAGTTTTACCTTTGCGAGTGAATTAAAAAAAAAACAGGTGACTAATGTCACTAATTTTGTATTTAAAAGTACTCTTAAACAATACACATCGAAATAAAATTAAAATTCATAGTCTACGCGTTACATTTTTTTAAAATTTGTATTGGAATGTAAAATTAGGGTCTTCTTTTAGTAAAACAATAAAAGTCGATAAAAAAAATCCACAGGGCATGAGGGGTGTTAAGGGGTCTGAAAGGCTAGCAGATGACCCCTTCAGTCGACCATTTCAATTTGGCACACGATGCACCAAACAACCTGTCTAAATACAATTTAATCAATCTTATAATAACAAATTTTAATTTTAAAATGAACATTTCGAAAATTACACAAGTGGCTCGAACTAAGTTTTTATGAGTACGAGTACTAATTGTCGAACATTTAGACCGGAAAGCACAGGTTGATAGTAGAGCATTTGTAGCCCAAAATAAATGTTTACGAGCTCTATACGAGATTCCATCTGACGAATTATGTCAACCAATATTTAAAGAGCTTGGTTTGCTACCGTTACCTTCATTATATGTATATGAAGCATTCGTGTTCGTTCAAAAACACAAGGAACTATTTAAAACAGCAGAGGAAGTAAGCTCTCGAAGTCGGCGTGACCAATACAGACTTTTGCTGGATGTGCTGCCTCTATCAGCGAAATATAATAAAAACTCTCTGGCTTTGTGTCTACGTCTCTATAATAAATTACTAAAAATGTTTAAAATATTAAATTGTAAATCATTTAAAATTCAGTTATATATAAATGGCTCGGTAATAAAAATTTCTATAGCTTTAATGTTTTTTTTTTAAATATATGAATTCAATGTAATGTATTTCAATGTCATAACGTATCTTTAGTAAGTAAGTTTGCATGTTTTAGTACTAAGCAAGACATGTTTGATAAAAAAAAATAACAACTTGTATACCCTGTTCCACACAAATTAAATATCTTACCTTGACATACTCGTACCAATTGTTTTCCCGCTATTCACCCCGACAGGTTTTTTTTTTTTAATCGTCTCTCTTCTTCTCGTCTTCTTTTTAAAAGTACTTTAAACTTCCAATGTTTGTATTTTTTTATTATTTATGTAAAGAAGGAACGGACGAAATGGCCTATATGCATGTACAGTAACCACCAGGGCCGGATTATCCATAAGTCTGTGTAGGCAACTGCTTATAGGCCCGAGCACCGAGTTTCTTTTCTGTTGAAAATGCTTTATTGAGTGAAAATTTTATTTGATGATTTGTATACTCAATAACAATATTAAAACCTTGTTTTTTTTTTGCGGGAAAGATAAAAGTTTGCCCGCCTAGGAATTGTATAAATGGATTTTTGATACAATCATTTTCCCGAATATAATGATAGCATTGCAAATATTAGACAAGCCGAATTTCCCTTCAAGATATACCATTGACATTGTAATTTTTTTTTTTAAATTTTACTGTTTAAAAATGATTATACTATTAAGGAATATTTAGAGGAGAAGTCGATAAAACCTATAAAGAGCTTATGTTAATGTGTAATAAGCCTATTATACTGTCAAAGACTATATTGAGGACAGGAAGGCTTGGGATTGAGCTGCTGCAATAAATTTACACAGACAATCTTGATGTTTAATATTATTTTGCAATTTTTTATATTTTTATTATTTTTTCAATATTTGTACCTTTCTTACATACACAATGACATGTATATATTTACTGTATAGAATGTAATATTATTTTAATTTTGTGAATGTGAGGACTTATTGGGTCATTGTATTTTTCTTTCAGTTGTTTTAATCATGGTCTGGCTGTTTGAGTACTTTATGCGTCCTACCCAAATAGTCGCAGCAACAAAATACATTATCAATACATGAAACAGTAGTTGTAGTTGTTCGGGTTGGTTCCAAAAACACATTTGACAAATTGAATGATTTAAACAAATTCAGTAATCTACTGGTATTTGAATTATTTTCTAAAATATTAATGTTAAAGTCTCCACAGATAATAACTGATTTATTACCAGTTGCAAGTTTAGCCAAAACATCTTCCATTACTGACTCAAATATAGAGAAGTTTTGATAATTTGGGGGTCTGTTAACATGCTTATCTAGCTCAACACAAGACAGTTCAACGCTATGTTCAACCGATAGTTCAACAATGTCTTTACGAGCTTTTGATTTTATACAACTTTTAATTAGGATTAGTGAACCACCACGCAGCATTGATTTTCGGTTAAAACAACTGGCCGCATTATAATTCTCGTAATTAATTAACATTTCAGAAGCTTTTAACCAATGCTCAGTTATGCAAATAATGTCAAACATTGTTTTTTCTAAAAACAATTCAATTTCCAATTGTTTGGAGTTAAAACCTTGAACATTTTGATGAAATAATTTCTGCTTAACCCCTTTTCTACAGTTAACTATTGTAGTGCTAGAAAATACCTTTTTGTTTCTAAGTGGAAGTATACTATTAGTGGTACCTTCTGTTGTCTTTAAAACTAGTTTAAATTATCTGAGCTAAACACCTCAACATTAGTACTATTACTAATTGTGGTGCTAACTAAAGGTGACTTCGACATACCACTTATGTCTGGGTTAATAATAAAAGCTAATAGTCTAGCTATTTGACGTCTAAAACTAATCGGCAGATACACAGTATCTCTAGTCGACCTTAGCTTATCAACAAAAATGTTGGTGTCAACAAATAGAAACTTGTCACTATGGTGACTAACTAAGAAATGCATATAATTATTTAACAAATGAATGTAGTTGTTTTGCCTATTTGACAAGTGCTCAAAGTATGGGAAAGCACACAAAATTATTTTCTTGCAATTTAACTTTAGTAGTTTGGTGACACTATCAGTGATGTCATCTTTTGTTACATTATAACTATTACCTATGTACTGTAATAATGCCATTTGGATCATATTCATTCCTAATTATTGAAGATATTATTTTTGTGTGTAGGAAGTCTGTGGCATACAGAAGTTTTGAGAAGAATGACTCAGGTTGTTGCTAAGTAATTTTCCTAACCCTTTTCCAAAACTATCAGAAAACATAATGGAGCAGTAACAAACTTTACTAGTACAAGGGAGAGAGCTAGCTTCCGTCTGCACTACTTGCACTGGACCTTGTTCAATATCTGGTGTATCTATATTAGGAATTAGGACCTGAGCAAGTCCTGACTGGGAAGGGTTCTCCGTTGCCTCAGGTTGGAGCTTGCCAAGTTCGGATTTCCTTTGCAATGAACATTGAGGGCCGCTGAGAGTCAGCAGGTCCACTTTGACTGCTTTAGAATTGCACATGTCCACTAACTCATTTGCAGCAAGGATGTGCTCCTGAATTTGTTTTTCAGACCTTACATACTTAGTATACAGTGAATGACTTGACTCTTCCAGTACCTGAATTTCAGACTGCAAGCGTTGAGTATTAATCTCATAAATGTTTTTACTGGCTTCTAATTTAATTTGATAATTATTTAATTTACTTTTATGAAAAACACGTTCTTTTCTTAGTTTAATATTATTGGAACTGTGTTTTTGTTGATTCCTAAACATTTATTTATGATTTTATTTATTTAATTTTATTTATTATATTATTTATTATATTTTATTTGTTATATACATTTATTTAAGTTACTGCAGTTGTTATAATTAACCGCAATTTGTCCCGTTCATCAACAACATCCAGGTATTGTCGATGTAGGTCTACTAGCTCCTGTTTTAAGCTAGTATTTTTGTAAACAACCTTCTCGACTTCTTTCTCACTATCCTCTATTTCCTGTAACAGCTGTTCACATTTACTCAACTCAAGACTCAACTAACTCAGACACAAGCTATTCACATTGCTAAAAAAGGAAAAAAAAAACAAATATTATGTGAAACATAGAATAAGCTTGTCACTGTGAGGAGAAATAAAGGACTTATTATAATCCTGTATAAAGGCTCGTTCACAAGGGCGCGACGCGACGGCGCGACACAAAGGCACCTCGTGTCGCAGGACGAGCGGTGTCTTTGTGTCGCGCTGTCGCATCGCGCCTGTTTTGCCGGAGCCTAAAGCAAAACAAAGGTTACGTGTCAGGCAAGGATTCCGTTAGTAGACAGACCGACTATTAAAATAATAGTAAGGTTTATGTTGATCTGACCTCACATATGAACCAGTAATCACCGACACTTTTTCTTCTAACAGTTTTCTAATGGTTTGAACACATGATGGTCTAGATTATTTACATGCCATTCGAATAGTTGGTGTTTAGTATTTAATAAAAACTGGTAAGCTTGCAATGCTCATTTTTTATTTAATGAAAGTACTTATATACGTACCTACCTATACCCTACATACATACATAGCAGTTGGTAATTAAGTACATACCAACCTAAATTGTGTTGTAAATAAACAAAATTAAATAACATTAGTTACAGAAAATAACATCACTTAGTGATGCATGGTTTTTTGTCCAAATTACCCACATTTGACTAGGAACTTCCGCACCTGAATTCGCATGTAATGTAACACTCCAAGATTTGGACTGTAACGCGTAGGGCTTTTCAAGTAGGCTGCGTAAGCTATTAAGAGCGGCCAACTCTTCATAATTCCCACACAAACGCTCGGACGTGATTTATATCATAGTTTATATTGAATAAAATAAAACTTGAGAAACAAACTCAGTAAGACATCTGAAAATCTGTTTTTTTCACTCACGTTATCTGAACTTTGGCCTTTCCTTATGTACTTTGGCCTTTCCTTATCATACATTGAAAAAGTAAAGAAAAAGTCGCACATGTGGTAGATATTCTAAATGAGAATTTACTTTTCCAAAAAAATTCTTTGGCTTTTTCAAAAACACGTTTTTCCTGGAAATTGTTTTGTGAAATCTCCGAGCGCCAATTTTTGTTCGATGTTATCGCATTCTCACTCTTGCTTCTTTTTCAAACATTGCGTTGGATGGAACAACAAGCTTTCTGCTAGCTAGTGTAGGCCTTTTACTTGGCCTTTTTGGCGCAGCCGTGAGGCACACTACCCTGCTAGTTTCATACTTCAAACTCAAACTCAAACTCAAATCATTTATTTCAATTAAACCATTTACAGGCACTTTTGAATTGTCAAGGAGTCGGTCAGTCAGAAATATGAAGCTAGTTGCCCATTCCAAAGCGTAGTAGGTACCTATGGAGAAGAACGGGCAAGAAACTCCATGGACACTCTTTTAAATAATAATGTTTTTACATATATCTTAGTTACATCGATTAATGTTGACACTATAAGTGAGAACGATGTACAAAAAACCGTACACGTTAAAAGCGTCCAGAGTGCATCAAAACATAATAAAAACAATCCAGCTAATTAATTATTAAAATAAGCCGTGGCAGCTAAGAGATGACCAGTCCCAACTGACGGCGCCCGTTCACGAACATGACGCATGGATCAGCACCATTCAGCTCAACCATTTTGAAGGGAGCTAAATGATCCGACACACGCGCCACCGTCAGCGAGACATTTGAGTGAGCATGCCATACTATCAGCCGCCAAGGCACATTCAAGTCAATCTATGACATTACCCGGTAAATGGTAGCTCTATAGTACAAAGTACTCACATCTGTGCAATGCATCTATATAATAAAAAGGAGATTGAGTTTATATAATGCAAATAAATTCTTACTATCTTCAGCAGCTTCAACAGTGATTCGAATGTCAATTAATTAGTTGTGGTGTGGAGCAGGACCGGCATTAAGCCAGGCATTTTTATCAGTTATGTAATCCTCCAACCTATAATATGCCTGCCTGAATAGTGTGCGTTTGACAAAGGATTTGAATTTTGTCTCATTCAGTTGAAGTATGTGGGGAGGTATTTTATTATAACATTTTAGACAGTACCCCATGAAAGATGAGTCTACTTTAGCCAGTCTGAAACCTGGTTGAACTAATAGGTCCCGATTTCTAGTACTATAATTATGTCTTTCACCTCTTTTACTGTAAAGATGTAAATTTTTTCTTACGTACATGATGTTTTCATAGATGTATTGACAAGGTACAGTCATGATGTTAATATCCTTAAACAATTCCCTTAGAGAATCGCGCCTGCGGAGATTATATACGGCTCTGATGGCTCTTTTCTGCAGAATAAAAATAGACTCGATGTCTGCAGCCCGTCCCCAAAGTAAAATACCGTAAGACATGATACTATGAAAGTAACTAAAATAGACCAGCCTCGCGGTATCTACATCAGTAAATTGACGGATTTTTCTGACAGCGTAAGCTGCTGAACTTAGCCGTCCTGCTAGAGATGTTAAATGAGGACCCCATTGTAGCCTTGAGTCGAGCGTGATCCCCAAGAAAACCGTTTTATCGACGAATTCTAGCTTCTCTTGATTCAATACTATCTCACAATCACTACTCTTGACGTTTGGTAAAGAAAATCTTATACACTTAGTTTTATTTCCATTTAGTACTAAATTATTAGCCGTGAACCAATTTTGGACCAGCAGTAGGGCGTTATTTACGTCGTCAAAATTTGAAGCACGTCTATCTACCTTAAAAATTAAGGAAGTATCGTCAGCAAATAACACCATTTGTGGTTGATTTATTAATAAATGGAGTAGGTCATTAATATATACTAAAAAGAGGAAAGGACCCAATATCGAGCCTTGTGGAACACCCATTTTTACCTTTAAACCAAGTGAATTGACACCATTTATTTGAACTTGCTGTTGTCTATCATTTAAATAAGATTTTATTAAACTAAGCGCAAGTTTTCCAAGTCCGTAATGCTCAAGTTTCAAAAGCAGGGTTTCGTGATCGACGCAATCAAATGCCTTGGAGAGGTCACAAAAGATTCCTATGGCGTCTTGAGCCTCTTCCCACGCGTTAAAAATATGTTTTAATAAGGTAACACCAGCGTCGGTCGTACAACGCCCTTTGGTGAAACCATACTGTTGCTCGTGAAGGATTTTATTAGTATTAAAATGATTGAGCATCTGACTAAGCATTATCTTTTCAAAAACCTTGCTGAAAACCGGCAACACGGACACAGGTCTTATTAGTGTCTTTACTGTCCCCGGATTTGAAAAGTGGTATTACCTTACTGTATTTCATTAGATCCGGGAAGACTCCTTGATCCACACACAAATTAAATATTAAGGCTAAGTAAGGTGCTATAGTTTCAATTATGGAGGTACAGACTTTAATAGACATTCCCCAAAGATCTTCGGTCAATTTGATCTTGATTTGCTTAAAAGATTTTATTACTGTTAAGGGGTTAATATGCTCAAAGTTAAATTCAATCGGGCAGGCAGAAACATTCGCCCTCATTAAATCAAAAGCACGCGAGGGCGAAGAATTTAAGATTTCAGTGGTTTTTAGTGGGACACTGGTAAAGAAATTCACAAATTCCTGAGCAACTTTTTTGTTATCGCAAATGAGACCACGTGACGTCTCCAGTGTGTAATCAGAATTTTGCTTTTTGATCCTGTTCGTTTCATTATTGATAATTTTCCAAACCGTCTTTATTTTATTGTCTGCTGAGTTTACCTTGTTGCTAATGTATAAGGCTTTAGCAGCCTTACAAGTGTTCTTAAAAATTTTTGAGTAAGAAGCAACATACTTATTAAAAGTTTCCGTGTTAATATAAGGCTTAAGGCCATACAGCTCGAAAAGTTTTTCCCTACTTTTCCTAAGTCCTTTAGTTGCCCAGTCACTAAATAAAAACTAAGGGCTGATACTTTTAGACTTCTTCTTAAAAATAATTTCGCACTGTACACTTTTTTTTAAATCTTTATTTTGATTGTTTTTCTCATATTTTTTACCTGCTTTATGTGCTTTTTAGTGTGTGTTAAACGTTTTTTCTTTCTTTCTTTACTTTCTTTATTAAGATACATAAATACGCTACCATTACAGTCTCCCAATTCGGTAGTGTAGTTAATTCACCATTCATAAAAAATATTTCCAATTAATATCCATCCATGCCATAGTAGATTTACAAATTAAAAACATAACACTTGTAACGATATCCTTGCGAACTCGCTCAGTGAACATGAGAAAAAGTCGATTCGACAACCAGATTTAGTGTGTATATAGTATATATAGTAAAATAGGTAGAAGTAACACAGCGAGGTCGCTGGTACAGGTTACATTGATTAAATTACAGGCGAATGTTCCCGGTCGGTGATGGAGCGCCTTTAGTCGTTACATGCATATGAAAATGGCTCTTATGCTTTTAGGAACTTTAGAACTGCACTGAGTCGACTACGCCCTATTCCCACCAATGCCGAAAGAAACTTCGCCGGGTGTTAAAGCATCGTATGTTCAAAAGGCAATGTTACTACTACGGCTAATAGAACTTTAGATGCGCGAGCGAGCGAAGCGAGTTCGGGACTTGGGGCTCCCCGACTCGAACAGGTTAGTCTAGGTTATATATATAAATTGTAAAAATATTCGCACACGTTTCTCTGGGAAGTCTCAAAAGTGTTTATGAAGCTTCTACAATACACAGCAGCAGAAGCTTGATGGGTATGAGCGCAGCAGTAAGTAGGTGCTTGATTTGTGATGGCTCACGAATCGGTTAAATAAACACAGACAACAGGTATCTATCTGGCCTGTTTGAAGAAAAGTCCTGTATCCAGGTGCCGACCAATTTGAGATAGCACAAAGTTAACTCTTTCACTGTGACTTAACAATCTACCAACAAATTCGCTGGAATTTAACTCGCACTGCAAAAAAGACAGCCCTCCCAATCTTAGTTGACGACAGGCATGTTTAAAAGTGTCTGGTTAAATCAAAGAGATTATAGAACGCAAATTGTAGGTAGGTGCCGTATTCATAACACTATCATTACCGTTAACTTATGTGACCATTTCTGCGCATCTGTCTCTACAGCCTTGCGGTAAAAGACCTGGTTTGAGATCCATAAACGCGGTATGATTAAATTGGTCATAAACATTTAAAAAAGTGATGCACACCTGTCCTTGTCGTTTTATGGCTTTGGAGTGAGAGGCCATTAGACTAACACCATTTTAGTCAAAAGATTTAAAAGATCGGTGGATAAAGAGGGGTTAACTTGAAGCCCATCACAGACGTAGCTATAATATACACTAATATGCTGTTCTATTATATATTATAGCAAGGTACTAAATATATTATAAGTTGCCTTCGTTTCATTGATGGTCGATGCTGCAATATAAATTACAGTATAAGTTGGTGACGTCATAGAAATAAATATTATAGCTACGTCTGTGATGAGCTTCAGGCAATAGCAACTTTTATAAATTCAAAAGTTTAGTATCTACTCTAAAAATGCGGAGCCAATCCTTATGTGTTTTTTTAACATAATTCACATAATAAATAAGCGTTAGCGCACCATTTAACTTTTGACCACAAACGACCGACTGAACTATTACGTAGGTGTTTGATGAATTTGATCACGCAACATTAGCGCAGGCCTAAGAACCATTTTTGGCTGTTCGCACCTACGTAATGGTTTTAAATAAGGTACGTAATTAGCATCATATTAAGTAAGTATCTCATGTAACAACAAGCATTATGATATTTTAACAGCAATTTGGACATGCCTATAATTACCACTATAATATTAAGTAAGTAGGTCCTATTATTACTACTACGCATTTCAAAGTAATTGTTATCTACAGCGGAAAAGTAGGTATATTGGTACAGAGTACCTTCTTTTATTACCTTTAAAGTAATATGTGATATGAATAACTTATATTTATATGCATAGATAACCAATTTCCTTGAATATAAATTGATATAAATGTAGGTGGAGCAGTGGTAACGGACCCGACTTACGAGTGTATGTCGTGGATTCGAACCCGGGCATGCGCTTTACTTTGCGTAATTAATTTCATCACCACTGCTCTCAAAACATTGAAGGAAAACATCGTGCATCGTAAGAAAACCGGAATATGCTAGAACAAAAAATTAGAAGACATGAGACATCTATCAACCTGCACTCGGCCCTCGTGGTTGACAGCCCGCTCCCTCTCGATAGAGGCCTGTGTCCTAGCAGTGGGAACATTATAGGCTAATTATGCTAAACGTAGGTACCCACATACGTTTATGTTGTAGTCGATTTCCTACAGATCAACTAAAACGCACGTCTCTAGTTACGGTTTACGAGAGTGCCATCCCTAAATCTTTCAAATTCCCACCACGTCACTCGGTGTCGTGGTATAGATTGCGCTATAAATATCCCTGCTAGACGCCTAACGTTCCCAGACTCGATATCTCGCATTCTCCAAACCCAAGTCAACAAGCTTGGCGCTTGGTTTAGAAAGTGGAGAATCGAAGTAAATCCCGACAAAAGTCAAGCGGTTCTATTCTCGAAGCCGCGTCATACCCATGTCACTATGTTCGGCAAGCCGATCCCTTGGGAGAAGCGAGCCAAATATCTAGGTGTGGTTCTCGACGAACACCTCTCCTTTTCAGAGCACATTAAGGCGGGTCGTTCGCGCGCCGCCTTCGCTCTAGGTAGACTCCACATCGTCCTGAATGCACGTAGCAAAGTGTCACTAAAGTGCAAATTGCGTATCTACACAGCATGCGTCCGCCTGATCATGACTTATGCCAGTGCAGTCTTTGCACACGTCAAGCCCCATCGCTTCAATAGAATGCAGACCCTCCAGAACAAGTTCCACCGTAGGACTACAGGCTCCCCCTGGTACGTCCGCAACGAAATCCTCCACGTTGACCTCAAGATTCCCACTATCCGCCAGTTCATGAAACGCATTTCAAAGCGTTTCTTCGAGACCTCCACGAATCACCGCAACCCTCTGGTTGTCAAGGCCGCTAGCTATATTCCCTCCTCCATCAGTCATGTCCGCCGTCCCAAGCATGTCCTCACCGACCCCGATGACCACATAACTCTCATTCAGGAAAGCAGTAGGGCCACCACTCGCCGCCGAGGTTCCTCGCGAAGATCCCGACGTAACTGTCCCCCCCGACCCTTGCTCGACGAAGTGCCAGCCCGCGCCGTAGATGAGCCTGTAGCTTTTTTAATGATAATGATAAATGATAAATGATTTTATTTCTGTAAATAGGTTTGTACAAACACTTTTACACGTCAATCATATTTTAAAAACTAGGTGAGATCGGCATTTCCTATCTGACTACTCTGAGAAGAAACGCCGAAACAAACTCAGAGGTCACAGTCTCTTTTAAAGTCCAGACATAATCTTGGTCAGGTCATGTGAAGACCATGTGGATTGATATCTGAAATGGTCTTTCGAGGAAAGAACCACGCAGAATGAGTGGACCTGTCCAGTCAGTGCACGCATTTGTCAGTTGTCATGCAGCTCAACACAGAACTAAAGGAGCTAAACGATTCGACGAACATTACCAAAGAAAGGACATTTGGGTAGGCCGCATAAATTACTCAAACTGCCAGACCATGATTAAAACTAATAATTTAAAAAAAAATGCATAAAAAAATACAACAAATCCACAATGTCTTCACATTCACAATAATTAAAATAGTATAATCCTTTACAAAGTAAATGTCATTGCATATATAAAGTGCATCAATGTCAAAGTGTAAATAAAATATGAAAATAATCTTGGTCATATCATATGAGGACTATGTAGATGAAAAAAAATCTATGGTGTCTGAAATGGTCTTTTGAGGAAAGAACCACACGGATTTGAGTGGACCTGTCCAGTCAGTGCACGCATTTGTCAATCATCGTGCAGCTCAACTCAGAACTAAGGAGCTCAACGATCCGACGAACAATACAAAAGAAAGGACATTTGGGGAGGCCGCGTAAAGTACTCAAACAGCCAGACCATCATCATAAAAAGAAGAAAAAAATGCAATAACCTACATAGTCCTCACATTCACAAAAATTAAAAAAATATTATACTTTATACAGTAAATATATACATGTCATTGTTTAGATAATAAGGTACGTCTATAGAAAAAAAAAAGATTAAAAGAAAAAAAAAATGTAAAAATAGCAAATTACACATCAATTATGTCTGTGTAAACTTATTGGAGCAGCTCAATCCCAAGCCTTCTTGTCCTCAATATAGTCTTTGACAGTATAATAGGCTTTCTGGCATAATTTCCGCTTTATAAAAGTTTTAAATTTATTAAGGCTTAGTTCTTGAATGTGGCTAGGAAGTTTATTATAAAAACGTATACATTGACATTTAAATGAGCCACCTATTTTCTTGAGCCTGGTAGTGGGAACAACAAATTTGTGTTTATTCCTAGTATTTTTGTTATGGATATCACTGTATTTTTTAAACAGATTAATATTTTTATGTGCTTAGAAAAGATTTTCATAAATGTACTGAGAAGGCACAGTCATTATATTAATCTCTTTAAATTTGTCTCTGAGGGAGTGTCTGGGACTTAATTTATAAATTGAACGAATTGCCCTTTTTTGTAAAACAAAAACTGTTTGAATGTCGGCGGCATTTCCCCACAAAAGAATACCGTACGACATCACACTATGAAAATACTAAAGTAAACTAATCGCGCTGTCTCTAAATCAGTTAAATTACGAATTTTTCTAACGGCGTATGCTGCAGAGCTTAGTTTTTTTGACAATTTATCTATATGGGGGCCCCATTGAAGCTTGGCATCCAAAGTTATGCCTAAGAATACTGTGGAGTTTTCGGGTTTCAACTCTTCACCCTTTAAAAGAACACTAGTTTCTACTTGTCTAACATGAGGTATCGTAAACTTAATACATTAAGTTTCTTTCTAGTTAAGAAGTAGGTTATTAACATTAAACCAGTTAACTACCTTAGCGAGGGCGCTATTTACATTGTCAGTAACCAGCTGATGACGTTTCAGTTTAAATAAAAGTGAAGTGTCGTCTGCAAACAACACTATATCATGATTATCCTTTATGAGGTATGGCAAGTCATTAATATAAATAAGAAACAAAAATGGGCCAAGAATTGAGCCCTGGGGGACCCCCATTCTAACTACAGATCCAGGTGATCTTTTTCCGTTAACATCTACTCTTTGAATTCTATCACTTAAGTAAGAAGTAAGAAGATCCAGAGAGGCGTTCCGTATTCCGTAGTGGTGCAGTTTCCTGATTAATGTTTCATGAAGAACACAATCAAATGCCTTGGACAGATCGCAAAAGATGCCCAAAGCATCGCACTAGTCCTCCCATGCATTATAAACATGTCCTAAAAGTTCAACTTATCAGTATTGATAGTCGTAATCAGTAGTCGAACGACCCTTTGTAAAACCAAACTGTTTGTTATGCAGTAATTTGTGTTTATTAAAAAATCTTTGCATTTGATCTAAAATAAGTTTTTCAAAAATTTTACTAAAGGTAGGTAGCACTGAAATAGGTCTATAATTAGTAGGGTCAGATGTACTACCCGATTTAAACAATGGTATTATTTTACTGTTTTTCATAAGATCAGGAAACTCACCACGGTCAATTATTAAAAATAACAGCTAAAGTAGGTGCTACAATATCAATAATTGACTTAGCAACGTCCACAGAATTACCCCATAGATCTGCGGTCTTTTTAACATTTAATGTGTGAAAGGTTTTAATTATATCTCTACAGGTGACATATTGGAAATTAAATTCAGAATCACAAACTGGAACGTTTTCTTTAAGCAAAGACTCTGCAGTAGTGGGCGATGAGTTCAGAGATTTAGTAGTCGATACGGGAATCTCTGCAAAGAAATTTTCAAAGGCCGCGGCGACTTGAGAATCTGATTTAATTATGTTGCCATCAATATCAAGGCTGAAGTCACTACTTCGGTTGCATGACCTTCGCGTTTCGCTATTATTGATATTCCATGTCGTTTTAATTACATTACTACTATTTTTAATTTTTGAACTCAAGTAACGTGACTTGGCCATACAACAAACTTTTTTAAATAATTTTGAATAATTCCTAACATATAAATTAAATTCAGCAGTGTTTATACAAGTCCGTTCATCATACAACTCATAAAGTCGTTTTCTACTTTTATGTATACCAATGGTAGCCCAGTCACTGAAGGAAGCATTACTATTAACCGAAAATGTCTTCGGAATGAAAGTATTATCAAATTGTGTACAATACATTTTGAAAAAAGCATTATATTGTTGATTAGAGTCATCATTAGTTGAAAAAAGTGGTAAATTACTTAGAAGTTTAGTTTTAAATGTTTCCAAACGATTATTAGTTTTTGGATTAACAGTGATATCTTTTTTTTAAGTTTTTTTGTTAATATTTGAAATAGTGACCAACTGTCCGCAATGATCTGAGTCTATTAAATTAATAATTTCCTTGTGGGTTGGTATAACATCTGTATAAACATTATCTAGGCATGAGGCACTAGTGGGAGTTATTCTAGTGGGCTCCAAAAATTGGTTAGCAAGATTGTATGACTGAAACAAACTTATAATTCTAGTACTTAACCCAGAATTTTCTAACAAATTAACATTAAAATCACCACAAGTGATAATAGACTTATTAGAATTACAGATTTTGTTCAACACTTCAAATTTTAAATTAAACACTTTAAATCCCCCAGATAATAATAATATAATCCAGATCCAGCCTGTCCCATCTTGCTGTCCTCCCGTCAGCGACGCCCTAAGCCGAGGTCCGTACCCCACAGGGGGTGCCCTCAGCGAGCGTTCGCTTAGTAATGTAAGTAGTTTTACGCCCCTGGCTGGAGGCTTTGAGTCCGCTTAGGGCAGCCACAGGATAGTCCGGTTAAGTAGTCACGACCTCTCAAGGTCAACTACGAGATGCCAATCCAAAAAAAAAACAACCTAACGTTCCCTTTCCATCGCATCAAGCAGTAAGTTAAAAAACCCTGAGATAAACGGGTAAGTGCTCAGTGTGATTGCCTATTCTCTTATTTGTGTCCTGTCAGATCGCATTCTCTATGTATTTCTGTCTGCGCGGTCTGGCAGCTATTGTAATTGTTCCCATTTTTTGCATTGGCAGCTATTGTAATAGCCCATATGACTGTCGAGAAAGCTAAATAGCTTTCTCGACAGTCACACACATCTCTGTGAATGCGTGCGCTTCTCGCATTCTTCGCTATGCTTGTCAAGCCGCGCTGTGCCTTGCTGTTCGCTTAAATCGCCTGGCCACGAGGCGAGGGACCTCCGAGAATGCCCGCGGCATGTGCACGGCATAACCTAAAATTGTAAGCCGCCACGATGGGTGAGTCTTCCTCCATCCACCTTGCTTTGGGCTTACGGCTGGGAAACGCACACATCGACGGAGGCTTGCAGTTCGGGCACAATGCTTACGGGAGCAGCCGCCTTGCGCTGATTCCAGGGTTCCAGTGTTAGGCTACACTGCTATTATCCTGCCTACCGCTGACTGACGTCATCGCTGCATCCACCCTACCGCTGGAGAGACGCCAGTCACGCGGACTACTCACGCGGCCGCTACCGCCGCCTGACCTGCCATCCACGTGGCTCGTGGGTGCCGAGACCCCACGCCCGCCACGTGTTGAGGCCCCTTCCGAGCGGGCCACGTGCCTACACGCGGTCGTGCATCCCTGCGTGGTGCTGCCCACGTCGAGTGATCTCTGAGGTCGCTCCCCAACACTGCTGCCTGCCCTGTGACCTCACGCCGGACCTCGTGCTGCGGCGTAGCCAAACCCAGGGCAGTAACGTTCTCTTCTACTAACTACAGTGACCAGTGAACCAGTACTTAGAGACCTTAAAACCTACTTCCCTGATTTCTGTGTCTCGTGAAATAAATGTATAAAGTGACCTTTGGTTTCATTCCTTATCTACCTGGAGGTATCCAGGTACATAAGGAATGAAACCACTTGACACAATGTCATATATTATTAATATATAAACACAGCATCATAACACAAGACATGTACGTAAATTATGAATTGTTTTTGTGTATTAATATTTAATGGAGACAGTAACTGGCTATATTAAAAGAGCGTGATCTGAGAACAGTGACCTAACCAAAATTTTGCAATTTTTAACTGCAGACTGGCGCCATTTATCAGATTGTTGCAACAAAATATTGGACATTGCGTGCAAACAGGTTGGGCTAGACAGATAATAGCTTTAGCAATATGTAGGTACGTCTTGTATTATATAACAAACACTGAAGTTTATAGCAAAAGTACTGGAAGTGTTAAACCAACTGCATTGCGTGCGTCCGCGCAGTTTGGCGGGTGAATGTCTCGTCTTCTTTGCATAATAATAATTACCTCTATCCACGTATTGCAGAATAGATAGAGAGGACTAGCAGCCTAGTCAGGCTTTATGAAATCAATTTGAGACATACGATCTTGCGAAAATGACTATTATGCGGTAACGGTAAGGATGCTGAGTACATTACTATCTAGGAAAACTTACCACTCAATTTAGACGTCAAGCTTTTGCGGTGCTTTTACAAACACTGCCCATTCGAACACAAGCTAGTTATCTCCTTGGTATGAAGTCTATAACTAGATGTCTCCTGGGAGTTGTAGTGTAATAACTCTCTAGAGTCATCCAATTATTAACCCCGTACAGGATACAGGACCCAGAAATAATGCACCAATACCTAGTTACTTTCCGGTATGCCAGCTGAATAATATTTTCACTTCATAAATAAACAACTAAGAGCTTTTGTCATAGACTAGATAAGTACTAGAATTATTGCACGAATGACTTTTGACTACAATATAATATTTTAATAATTGTAAGCGTTGAAAAGCTGAACTAAGAAATGTAGAGTGAACATGTGCAAAGAAGAATCTCTCCTCTGCAAATCTAAACTATATTCAAATAATATTGAGAAAACATTTGTTTTTGTACATTTGTTACGCTTTCACGCTGAAACGGCAGAACGAAGTTAGATGAAACTTGGCACATGTGTAGACCATGACCTAGATTAGGACATAAGATTTTTATTTAGACTTTTTATCTCGGTATTCTAGACTTATGCAGGTGAATACGCGGGGCGCAGCTAATATTCAATAAACTATGTAGTCTCCCATATACCGCTCACAATAGTGTTGTTGACGGAATGGTGGGGTTCTCCTCCCAACATTTACTTCGCTATCATTAATATTTACTGTTCAACCTACATTTTCCTCACGATTGTCCTCTACATTTTGATGGTAAAATTTGCTGGCGCATGTCGGTAATATCAACTCACCATAAAATAACAGTATTGTTATTTTGTGGTGAGTTGATTCGACGTCGAATCGTACGTTCGATTCGTCATTCTTCTATGACGTAGGTCGAGTTAAGAATCACGTCAAGTTAACTTTGCAGTAACTTGTAATGCATAAGTAGGTAAGGTACACACAAGTAGGTATTAAGATACAATGTTAGATTTTGTAACATGTCGACGCAAACTGAAAACCTCTTTGGAGAGGTTTAGTAAAAAAAACATTAACAAGTTTATTTAAAATTAAATTAAAAACATCATCTCATCGCCTTTTAGTATAACGACAATTATGTAATTATCGTAATTAACTGCCCAAAACGTTCCAACGATCTCATTTTTTTTGAGACACTGTGTCAAGGCTGTGTGAAGACTTTATCGTTCGTCATTTGTTTTTCTGCTCTGATTATTTGCCCCCTACTGTGTGGGTAAAGACAGCAAAATATTGCCCAAATTGTATTTGCAGTTAACCATTCTCTACGCCGCGCGCCGCTACGAAATATTCCTATTTTCTTTTCAAGTTCTTTCCATTCGAGACTTTTTTTTAGATTTGAAGAATTGAAGAATTAATTCTTAGCCAAATCTAAAAAAGGGAAGAACATCTAAGATGAATCATGGTAAGTTTAATAAAAAAGAGTGCAGGAGACAAAACAAATCAAAACGATCCAAATCAAAACTGGATAACAAAATAAACACACAGTACACAGCCACCAGCTATCAACAGCCTAATTCATTTATCTACACTAAATATTGTTATTACAATTTTTAAACCAATCAAGACATTCTAAATCTTAGTCCTCTAGACGCTGGCTACACAAAAAGAAGCATCGATAAACTATAAGTTTCAAGTAGAAAAGTTCAACTTGCATAGATATGCGCACCTACGTCATAAACCAAGCTGCATGAATTCTAAACATTTGCAGAGACTTTCTTATTCATAGTCATTTCACCTGTCTCCCTGACCAACGATGCACTTAAGCGTTAACTATTACAAAGCAGCACTAGAGATCGCTATCAAACGATTTCACGATCTCGAAATATTACCCAGACATCAATCAACAAAATAAATTACAACACGTACGTTCAACTGTACATCAGAACTTCGAAAACCGCCCATATAGCAAGGAAATACAGGCTGTGTTACCATGGACGTACGAATATCTGTGCCTGAAATGACTTCTCCTAGTTCGTCAGGTTGCACACTAGATACAATGAAAGTGGTGCGGCGGCGTCTGCAGCCGGTCTGGCAGGCCCGCATCCGCGCCCGCCGCGGCGCTCTCGCAAGCCAGTCCACGAAACACTTTCCCGAACCGCGCACGCGCGTACGCTCGCCTGTATTACAACACTCGGATACGCTCCGAAATTACGTGATTCCATTTGAAGCCATTCCTATTCAAAGTGTAACTACAAGTAAATTCGACTGATTGTTATATAAAACTATTAAGTAACGGGCTTTTGTCATTCTCATCCCGTGGTTGTTTATGTGAACCTCGTGTGTCGCACACGACAGTTTCAGCGGTGAAACAAACAGCAGAGGAAAGCGGAAAATCTGGGAGCGAGCGGCAATCAAACTAATTGCAGGATCTTGGGTGAGTGAGAAAGTCTACGTAATTACTTATATTAGCTGTTTTAAAATACGAATGGTTTTGTGAAGTAAATATTGCTTCACTGATCAGTAATTACACGCATTCTTTATTCCGCGTATTTGTACCACGCACCTAATCGTGAAATAAGTAACGAGTTCTCCATTTTACAGCCATAAATTATTAGTTGCAAAATAAACTTAAAAAATTAAAGTACTTTTTGTGTTTACAAAGAAATCCATAATAAACTAACAACACAAATAAATTAGAAACAACTGACAACTACTTAATTAATTAGAGCAGCATAGCCTCATAACACACATCAACAGCAGCACATTAAAACTTTCATGGAAATTAAACTTTTCCGCACTGACGCTATTAATTCACACATGTTGCCATAAGAACCTACATTCCAGCAAATACTTTATAAAATCCTATGAAGATAGGTATATTTTTAATAGTATATTTATAACTTAAAACAGACCAAACCAACCCGAGATTTGTTCTTAAAAATAATCCGCTTGAATCCTTTCCACAAATTTCATTATTTTTATTTTTTTATTACATTTTTGAAAACAAAACCAGATTTCGAGTCCAATGTCAGAATGATAAAAACAATACAGAAGGCAGTGGCAAAGGCGACGTTATATCAAGAGATACTCGCAGGGCTATAATTCCGAGGAACTGTTTCCGAGTTCGTAACCAATACAGCGAATCATGAAAAAACCATCTACGCCTGAATGCGAACCGCAATCAATTTCCAAGTTCCTACGTAATCACTTAAAACTATCATTACGGCAACTCGCCATTCTTCATTTATCGGCCTCATTGCGTAAGGCTACTGTTTATCATGCGAACTTCTTATCATTACTTAGAAATTGTTTGTATCAAAACAATAGTCGCCTGTTTTCTTATCATTTACTTCTAATAAAACTAAATGTAAGTCAAATTTGGAAGGCTTGTTGTGCTTCTTCAAACAGCAAAAACATTTCGTACTTTTGATAAGATTATTTTGCAGCCTCATTAATAATTAATCCTCCGTAATAATCCGTTGCTAATAGGACATACTGCTCGTGGGACGTTGTGCTAATAAGACATTTTGCTGAAGTGTATTTTTGATTACAGGTCGCTTTGCTATTAGGACCATTTGTGTTTAGGTCTTTATGATACGGAGGGGTTACTAATGCGCTGCCCAAACATAATAATAATAATAATTTATTTTATTCAAAATATTGTGGTACAGTCTGTTACAATTAATATAACTAACAATTTATGGATAAATCACAAGAGTAACAAATAATAGATCTGGCGTCCTAGCTAGGTTACATGGTAACCTGTATTAAGGTTCGCCAGCCCAGGCTCCCACAGAAGGAGTACACGATTTAAACACATAGGACACCGTAAAACGCTCAGTTTTTTGTCGCACAGTTACGCGTATTGGGTATTGGTACACCCTGTTCCTCATGTGTGTCTAGTTAAACTAAAGAAATAAAATCATCAAACGCGTCGCTGTTTTATTGTTTTACCTTATTAGTTGCGATGCGCTATGGTGAATTACCTAAATAATTGCTTATTACCGCGCATTATGACCTGCAAATTCATCTAATAAAACATTTGTGTTACAAAAAGTTAAAAAAAAAAAACGATTTAGTAAAACTATGTTCGGTCTTGTTTGGAAGCTGCTTGATTCATGAAAACAAATCAAAGTAGTAGGTAAACACTAGGAATTTGTATGCAGCGAAACATAATACAAGGTTAATGACCTACGTCTACTGACGTTCGACTTGCCGTATTACCTACTGGTACAGTCCGCGAGGCCTATGCTGAGCTTTGAATTTGTGTGAGTGCACACAGAGATAGTTGGTTTTAAACCGATCGGCCTGAGGCGCTGTGCGTCCCTCGCGCGATCACATTGATGCGATTGGTAATCACTCACACAAATTCAGAGCTCAGCTTAGGCCTCGCGGGCTGTATGCATATATGTTGTTGCCTTATAACCTTATAAGGCAACAAAATAATATATATGTATGCAGCAAGCTGTTGAAAAACAATTATTTGATTAGAGCCGCAAGCCGTAAAATGCAAACAAAGAACTGATTCACAAGGGGCAATCATCAACAAACTAGGAAAAGTTGTAGAAAAGCGCAGAAAATGGCTTAGGAGCGAAGCGTGCTCGTACAGAGCGAGACAGTAAAAGTTGTTCATTTTCATGAGTGCTACACAAAAAATCACAATTTTCCAACCGATGAACGTTCATCACTTAAAAGTGTCATCCCATAGACCGGAACAGCTGAGAATACTTGCTAAATCGCCACATTTGCCACGCTTGGCAGGGGACCATACGATCACAATACAATAGAATCGGTGCACAAGTGGCCCATCTCCCTAGTTACAACCTCTCAATCTTCCTTACGACATCTACTGAAGGAGTTGTTCTACTCCTCCTTACTTAAAGCACCGAGACATAGGTACCTATATGCTTTGTAGTTGTCGTTACTTAATCCTTATCATATTTTATTCTAACTTAAGTACGAATTTAAACATAAAAACAACTTTCTATGCAGTACCATTCCTATCTAGATCTGAAAAAAACGTGCAATCGTTATTTTAATTTCAGATACGACGGTGATACTCGTACTTCAACGATCGGTTTAATGATATACCTACTCACTATTTCCTCATTAAAATGAATACCAATAACTTTTTAAACGAGAAAGTAAAGCCTTTATCAACCACGATTAATACGGTGACAATCTCGCAACAGGTAGAGGATAGGATTCGTTTCCAGATGTGAATGATTGCACTTAATTGAATTTATCAATAGATCGTTATCACGGTCAGCAGTTACTCAATATTTGTTGTCGTGAAGCCTTGGTGGCGTGTGCTCCGCACGCCAAGCACGTGCATTGCATTAAGCAAGTAGCCGTCGATACCGGCGGGCCCGCAGCGGACAGCCGCTTGCAAAACGCATAACTTTCTAATCACTAGAACCTTCTAAAATAAAGAAAATGCTATAATTACAATACATCGTAGTACACTTGGTAGCTAAGCATGTGATTTAATCAATGCGTCATTTCACACGCTAACTACGCATCCGTAACGTGTCGCTCCACAAACGTCTTCATTGCATTTTCCACAAATATTCTCATCGTCCATTCATTCTCAACTGAATGACAGGAAACTATACGATCTGTTATTAAAATTCTCAGTCAATAATTGGAAGATACAGCCGACGAACTGTTATGAGAAAACTGTGAACATAATTGATTACACTTAGTGCTTATTAACACATAGGTAATTTCCTGAGTTTCGTCGATTTTTAAAGCCGACTAACTTGATAAATGCACTGCGTTTCGTTAACCTTTAGTTCTCAAAAATGTGAAGACTTTGATTATAATATGCATTGCAATGCAATGTAATACTAGGGGTTACAGGGGTGAAATCTCTAGTCTGTTTCTTGCGATCTATACATAATGTAGTTTTCTTTACATTTTCAGGCGTGATTCTGTCAATAGACCCCAGGAAGAGTTAGTGAAGTGTGAAAGTCCGTAGTAAATTACACAACGGTATTGTTTGATACGGCAGCTGTGCAGTGCAGTAGGTGAATATGTAAAATGAGTTTCACAACGGTTGCAGAGCATTACGCCCCTGCGTTTAAATGCTCCGCTTCTGCATTACGGCATTAGATAAACACAACCGTGTAAGATAAAACTGGGTTACTCGGTTCGATTACAAACCGTCTTTCCCAACAATTGGCATAGAAAAAGGACACAATGCGACAAAGGCAAGTCACACAAGTGTTTTCAATTCTACACACACAGATAGTTCAACTACCCACTGACCTGTCTTGAAATAAATAGATTCAGTAGAATATAAGTTATAATTTACTAAGTTATTAATATTTTAACACAAAATACGTGTATTAAGTATCGAATACAGTTAGCAAACTTAAGTTACGTGTCTTGTAATCTATGATCTTGCCGATTTGTTTGTTTGTTTGTTTGGCATCTCGCAGGTCAACCTATGCGGTTGTCGTCTGCTTAAGCGGACTTGCCTGTGGATTCCCTAATAAATTAAGGCCTCCAGCCAGGACTTAAAATTATATACTAACTAAAACTAAGCGACAACGCTAAGGGCACCCCCTGTGGGGTACGAACCTCGGCTTAGGGCGTCGCTGGAAGAGGGCAGCAAATGACTAGCTGGATCAGGATTGGTATTATTAACGGACGAATTTAAAGCTACAGACTCAGCGGCGCGGGCTGGCTCGAGCAAGGGTCGGGAGGGTGATCTTGCCGACTCATTACTGCACGTTATATAGCCATTACGGTTAAACTTAAATATTACTTAGCTTCCAACAACATAATAAATTCCGGATGATAACCAACTAATTTAAAACAACAGTTTCGATACAGTTGTCCAACACTTTTATCACATTACTTCCATAAAAGGCTAACGGCGCGTGAGCTTTCAATGCCCGGAATGTTACCATTGTTATAAATATTGTTTATTTTATTTTGTTGAACACTTATATAGTTATTATGTGTATGTATTTTTATTTTCATCTTAGCGTTTGCTACACTGGTCGACGTCATTCAACGCCGGCTGTCGCTGAAAACCAGCGCTGGGGCTCTGTCTCGCATAGGGTCGTAGCATTAAGCTGAGCGATGGTCGTTTTGCGTGGATGTGACGCATATTTTCCCCCGATTTGTTCTCTTTGGTGTTTGTGTTCGATCACTGCGTCATGTTTACCGTAAATAAACGTTCTTTTCTTTCTTTCTTTCTTTCATAATTTTGAAGCAATATTTCAAACAACTGTTACATTATACAAAGCGAAACTTCCCTTTGTGTTAATATAAAATGATATACGACTTCTAGTTTACAAACTGAATCAATCAACAATCATCGTATCGTTTGTAATGCAAAACCAAACGTGATGGGACTAAAAAGTATTTACCCTTCCTTTATGACGCGTCCCTCGATTTCCACACAATATAAACTCGAAGATATAATAGAGACAAATGAGCTAATAAGGTTGCTTTCAATTCTATCTTAATCATACTAATCAATTGTCTGTTCTTTTCATAAAAAGTCTAGCATGGGTATTGTATTGTATATTTTAGCGTTTTTTTTTTCTCCATTCAGCGTGTTTTTTACATTAACAAGGTCCAAATAAACTTGCAAAGAATGTAATTGCAATTTGCTATAATGTAACAACAAAATGCGAAGCAGAACTGACTGTTCACGAATCCGTAAATAAATATTGTGATTCCACTCATTTCCTTTCATTCTTGGTCAAATGATTATTAACCTAAATTTCTTCAGCGTGAGTCGTGTTTGATTCATAGATCATTTGATTCAAATTTTTGACACGCACTTTGAGGAAAATATATTACGACACGAACAAAGTGCTTTTTTATGTTTCCAATAAATGTTGTCACAATGAAACATGCCAAGGCAATCAAGCCATTTTCGTAAAAAATTACGAATATATTATGTTAGATTAACGTTTCAAGGATTAACTTTTACAAGAATGTCGTTAACTATGAGTGCATTGCCTTGGCTCAGATTGACCTGGCCAATGGCCATTAATCTGCAACGTTTTTAATATACGCAGATATAGGCAGGTAAGTACCATTGGCGTACAGTAATCGCGACGTATATCAATCGTAGCGTGTAGAAAACAATATCACATTATAGTTTTACTATCCGCTCAACAATCGACTACTGTCTGCCATTTATAAAACTGCGCTAATTATAACTTTACAGTTAATTTTACGATTAACAACAACGCCTTTTGTGACAAATGATTCAGATAATTCGAATATTAACACCGATTACTGGTTCATTTCTAAAATTCTGCAATGAATAATCAATTTGATAGATTATTGATAAAATTCATGGATCTCGAGTCATTTCAACTTTATAAAATAAAGTATAAAAGCAGATAATTATTAGCACGACGCTGTTTTGTCTATTTAGATGTTTCTTCAACTGTAACATTCCCTGCGTCACGTTCTTCACATTAGCCGACACCATAACTCAACAGACACGATGTTTCTTGTGGCTAGCACGATTGGATGCAGATTTGCACTAAGTAGGTACACCAATGTTATTATAAGGTTCGTACCTACTCCCTGTAAGACTTCTTTAAACTAATGACAATTTGGTCCCTATGGACAAGAATCACACAACTTGGTTTGCGGAAACCCTTTTCTCTAAATATTTTTGCTTATGTTAAACCCATATGCTTTAAAGCTTCTGATCATATAAATCACATACTGACTTTTCAATATTTTTATCCAAAACCATGCTGCCATATGTCTTAGGTGCCAATACAAGGCATCAAATTAAATGCAAACTCTAAGTAAAACAAATAAACCTCCAAAACTCAACTTACCACGTGCTGACGAATTACACAACAAATAAACCAAACAATAGCCCGCGAAATTAGTGTTTCAATACGAATAATTTAAAAAGACATTATCAATGTAGAACAGTAATCCATCTTGTTCCTCTTTTTCTCGTGAGACCTCGAAAACCTCGGCCTGATGGCGGCGCATTACCAGCGACCTTAATATGACTGACATAACAGTCATAAGTGTTACGTTTGAGCTCAAGTCCGATGCTCCCAAACTAATGTGTCTCATAATAACAGTAACGCGTTGCTGCTGTTTCCTTGTTGTTGCATCAATTTTTTTTTTTTTTAAATTTAGCTAATTTATTGTATCCGGAGTGGGTAGAATTTATTATCGACTTACATCATTGTGACAGTTTTGGCATCATTTTAAATATTATCAAAGATTTGCTTGAACTACTGACTTGGATCTTTGTTTTTCTCGAATAAATTAACTTCAGCATTTTCAACTTGACATTTGACATATTTGCATAACAAATATTATGTATAAACGGCCTTACGAAGTCGCAATTTAACAAAAAATAGTTTATCCGACGCATAACGATTGCATCACCAGTTCTTCACCAAGCCTACGTACACTTGCAATTCTATCGCATAATACCAGTACCCACTTCCGAGATGTCAATAGTTTTGTACCTTTAGATATATCTTCTTTTTTCGTTTTTTTTTTTCAATATTTATTTACTTATGGACAACAAACAGCAGTGTATTAATAAATAAATGTTTACTTATTAATATAGCAGTATATTGTTAGAACTTAATCATAGAGGTAACAAATACACTACTCACAATGTTATCCACAGATTACTAAACAAATCTACTAGTTGTTAGAAAGAACAATATAAAATAAACAGAATAAAAGTAAATATTACTTAACTATTAGGGTTCTGATCACTTAAAATAAAACAATTTATTTTCTAAATAAAGTATTACTGAGAAACATAATATCAGTTTAACCAAACTGCCCATTGTAGGTGACAACTAATCGATGCAGAGGTGAGCGTACACCTGAGTTGGTTCTACAGAAAGTAGTTGCAAACAAGTGTCTCGAGCGAATTTCCCGAACATGTACGGTATGAGGGATCAGGTAGCACAAACTGTTCACTAGATCAGTACAGTCGAATTTATTACGACATATATTAAATAGGGTCATCATCACAAGTAGGGTGCGTTTGGATTTTAGAGTAATAAGGTCATATTTTGTAGTAATAATTGATAATATTTTTATTTTTAAATCATCTATTGTGCATTGCGCGTTGGACCAATTCAATAATGTCAGTATACTATTTTATAGTAACGGTTCTAAATAGGTACTATCTATTCCAATTGCGGTCGTATTTTTGACTTATATAGGTGTAAGTACTATATTAGTCTTATTCGTAAGCTGCATCAGAAAAGAGGTTTCAATAAACTGAACCTGCCAGCCTGTCATTATAATGAATTATTCTATTAAAAACAATATCCATTACCCTATCCAATATAACTAACCAAACCATACCGTATATACCACACTATACAAACCTTATATAACTTTCCTTAATTTCAACGCAACCTTCGTCGTCGTCATTAAAGTAGAGCTAAAATTATTAAAATTAAAGTTTTTTATAGAACTGGTGGTCATACACATAAATATAGCTACTAACGACTGCTTCCTTACGATGAAGTTCCTTGCTTCATAATTTTAAGTATTCAGGTAAACAGTAATAGTATCTACTTTGTCTTAACTACTACTAACAAGCGAAGTTCCTCTTTGCTTCCTTCCTTTATTTATGTTATATGTAAAGATCATGTATATAAACAAAGCAACAAATCAAAGAATACGAGCAAGGAGTGATTGGCATTACTGATGCTCTGGCTAACCCCCTCCAGTGAACAAAAGACATTATTTTTTTATTTTTTTTGGAATGGCATCTCGCAGGTCAACCTATGAGGTTGTCGTCTGCTTAGACGGACTTGCCTGTGGTTGCCCTAATAAATTAAGGCCTCCAGCCAGGACTTAAACTTAAATACTAACTAAAAACTAAGCGACTACACGCTAAGGGCACCCCCTGTGGGGTACGAACCTCGGCTTAGGGCGTCGCTGGAAGAGGGCAGCAAATGACTAGCTGGATCAGGAATGATATTATTTAGGGACGAATTTAAAGCTACAGGCTCAGCGGCGCGGGCTGGCTCGAGCAAGGGTCGGGAGGGGCAAAAGACATAAGAAGTCACCGCGCTATTTATATACTAGAGTAACTGGTCGGCTGTGCGAGATCTCCATCGCTTGCCTGACGCCTCACAAGTAAACATTTTAGCCAGACATAAATTAAATTGCCATACAATGTGACAATGTCTGCACATAGATAGACACGTTTCTAGATGTGTTGATATATTATTTGGCTTATCAGACCGTGTCGCGCATAGCAATGATCGGGGTTTCAGCTCGAACGCCTATTGCATGCCAATCGTTTCATACTACCGCGCTGACGTTTACACAATCATCAACGTTCCTTGTTCCATAATGCTTTTCTAGTGCTCTATCTACCCTGTTATCTGTAAATAGTGTAATTGCGATAACAATGCTGGTGGTGCTTATGTCACAGAAACAATGCTTACTGCTTTTGTACTTGCACTGCTTAAAAGCACGCACTGATAAGATAACTTGTTGCTTTCTGCAGCAATCTTACATCTAAAAAGTTACACTGGAATTTTGTAAAAGTAAAGCTTTACCATGAGTTTAGGTAGGTATTGCAGGTAAATGTTTCCATGTGGAATAAAAATGCATTTATCTCTACTTTCATGACATAAGCACCACATTTAATGCTCATATCACGTCTACCTATTTAAAGATAAGAATATTATTCTTATTGTGCACAGCAAATCAATTACGAATTACCTCCTGTATGGAGGTAATTCGTAATTTATTTGTTTATAATATCCTTATTCGCAACGTGATTGAAATGGCAAGTTTTCTATAATTTCCTATTAACCTGTAAGCTAGGTAATCAATTTTCTAATAACTTTCATCGTGCTAGTGGAAAAAGAAATTCAATACGGTCACCGCTGGAGAAGCTATCCAGACCGACTCTCAAGAGAAAACAAATACTTTCGCTAACTGCCAACTGACCCAGTCCTGTAAAACAGCTTCTGAGCTGCATTCATTACCTCCCACTAACATTACTATCACAATGTTTTAACTTACAACCATTTTTTGACATGTGTTAATTACATAACAACTCTATTCCTCAATGTATCTTTCTCCACAGCTGTTTTTCAATTGAATCTTTAGTTTAACAAAACATCTAGAAAAAGAAGTTTCTCAGCCGAGTGGCGTAAACATGCAAATGGCGTGTATTGTTGTAAATACACGTCTGTTTTTAACCATGTATTTAACAACGTTTGAGCTCAATTGTAAGTAGCTTTGGAAAGGTTACGGTTTTGCTCATTACAACAGTGGAGACAATTGTGTAGTTAATTTTAAGAGTTTTTGTACTCAACATAAACATAAAGGTGCAACATGTACCTACTACAACTCCTAAATTAAAAATACACCATCTACTTCCACCTAGCTGGTGCATTTCACTTGTAAGGTAATTTATAATTATAGTTTTAAATACTACATTTTTCGTATGATTTAATAAAATGCAATCAATGTCCGAAAAATGGATTTTCTAACTTCCTTTATTTCTAATTATATGGTTAACAGAGTTAACAAGAGCACAGCTGCAAGTAATCAAACTTCATATATTACAGTATTGTTTTGTCGAGTTAAATGTACAATTAATATCGTCTACTGACTGTCTGCAACTTATAATAAATCTAATTCATAATTACTACCATTGTTATTTTTATGAAGGCGGGAATAAAAAAATATATATAATCGATCCACATTCGTTACTGCTATTGCGCATCATTTAAAATAAAAAACTCGACATACGCAGTTAAAACTTTTAATCACCATAAATATATGGTAAAATCATCCTATCCCGAAAAAATAGGAACACATTCTCAGTGGACTGTACTCCAGGTAGTCTAGTTTTGGCGATAGTTATAGTAAAAACAAACGTTAAGTTTAAACAACTTATATCCAAATGTAAATAGAGCCTTTGAGTCAGATTCATTGACACGTTTACATTAATTCAGTGCCGTTATCTGGACGTGATTAAAGAAAGCCACTAGGCATTCTTTTTGCCGCTTGTTTACCCGTTTTCCAAAAAGTTCGGTACGTGTGACCTCGTGGCTTACTATTCTAGTGGCAGATGAGCAAGCGTTTTGATGCCAACAAGGTCGTTGCACTTAAGTGCTTTCTGTTGCACTTCTAAGCAACTCTCGCGCCATCTGGAAGTTTGGTCCACCAATTAAGTTTTAAATGCTCTTTACAATTGTTACTTGTTCTTCTAATATGACCAGTAAATAAGCTTTTTCATTTATTTTCCTTTGTAAGTGAACAGATTTTCAAACTAGGATTACAAATAGATGGCCATGTTCAATGTTTCTTTAAACATTCTCGATTTACACTAGAGTAAAGAGAATTGCAATTAACGATATAATATATGTAAATGTTACTGTTCAATTTTTTTAAATGAAATAGTTTATTTGACTTTAATTTTTTTGCTCGTCTGTATACTATCATGAGGATATCCCATTGCCGATGCAAATGCAGTGCTAAATGACGAACAAATAAAAAAAAACATTAACCAGGGTCAAGAATTAATTAAATTGCTAGAAAGATTACTTAAAGCTTTAACAAAACGATCGGCCACTTCTGAAATTCTGACTTCGGATTACTAAATCCTGACTTTTGGTCAAAAGACAATTTTTTTAAACTTCATTGATAAATTTAACTTGAAAATTAACAAGGTGCCAACTTTATTAGTTCACAATACATTTTAAAGAGAAACACAAAGTCAACTAATAAACCATATTATGTAAACAATGTTAATATTAGTAGGAAAGTGATACAACAAGTATATACTTGACAACAACACGCAATATAAAACAGCGGAAAGTATATCAATCACTATCCACCTAATAAATCGTACTAAATTCTTTAATTTAAAAAAACTAATACCAATCTAGGTGAACGAGCTACACTAGCTACTAAAACTCGCCTAACCGGAGCTTTTCTATACAATTAACTGTTACGTTATATTCTTGGTCACCACTACCATTAATACAAGCTTTAATTATTTATTTAAACATAGTATTCGTCTTATAGGCTTTCATATTAATAACTATCTCGTAAGCCGACTTTCACAGAAGAACACTGTATCTTAATAAAGCGATCGCTACATGTAATCATTCGTTACTGCTCAAATTAGGTATTTGGATTCACATTTTGTCTTCGGACAGCGATTCTTTCAATGATTGCACTTGAGATTGCTTTTATAGAAACCAACAATTGATATTATTACGCACCACCCACGAAGAGGAAGTAATACAACATGCCGACGCACTTCCATGTCTTTTTATTTTAAACGTTATTCAGTCAGTGTGCTGGGAGGAAAAGAAACCATTGCCTATCACAAATTTAAGTTACGTTATTATGTAATGGTGTGTGCGTAAAGGTAACTAGCAAAAAGGTTTCTCAAATATTTTTTCTTTTCTTGTCTTATTTTGTAAACACGTAGGACGAAGGTGCTGGAATTACATTTTCAGAAAAAAGGAATCTACTTGCATAAAAATTGCATCTTAAGTAAGGCTTTCTCGAAAATCCCCAACTGGCTGAGAATGGGTTCTCAGCCAGTTAGGGATTTTCGAGAAAGCCTTACTTAAGATGCAATTTTTTGGCAAGATTTAAAGTAGTTTTTTTTTAACAAATTCAAATTCATCGGACCGCATGTTACGATTATTCCATACAAACTTTAACACCCCTTAAATTCCTATTGGGGGGGGGTAGTTTCGCTAAACTAGTAATGTCAAAACTAATGACTTATTTAATTACATAATCGTACCAAGTTGCAAGATTAATAAACACAAGGAATAAGATTTTTCGTACACATGAAATTACACTTACAAAAACCATTCCATAGTGGATGCCTACGTCACCTAAGGAACCTAGTACTTTTCAAATTTCGAATTTCTACTCTAAGAGGTTTGCGCTGGGAATAATGTGTCACACTTGCCTTTTATCACTATCATAACTATACATTATACAACTAAATGTCCCCCGTCGCGTCTTTCGGTCTGTCTGAAGTATCGGTCAGATTTAAAAAAATCTTTGCATTTGATAGCCTAATTCTCGAGAAAGGTTATAGGATATTTTACATCACGCTACGACCCTTAGAAGCCGAGCATAAAGAAAAATAGTCAGAAAAATCGTTTAGCAAAAATGATGTAATACTCGTAGTGCGGGCAGGCAATGCGCAGCAACGCGGTGGGTCGGCTGCTGAAATTTCACGCGGTCGAAATCGCGGGCAGAAACAAATTACTTTTTTTTTTTAAACACCGTTCTCGATAATAACACGTAGCAACAGCGACCATTTTCATAGGGGATCAACGTGTAAAAAATACAGTAGGTTGTTTCAGGCATTAGATAATTATATTTTCTATCCTACACTTATTAACTGCTGGGCTAATGACAATCAAAACACCCTGCAGGTGTTCGATAAATCATGGAATAGAACCTCACGAATTTTACTTCGGAGAGGTTTGTCAAAAATACTGTTAACTGTTCAAGTTTTTTTTTTGTTTATGATAAAAACCGAAATTATATTCTACTTGTTCGAGTTACTCGAGACACTATACCAAACTCGGGTAACGAAACCATAGCGCGATTCAGAGAGGTGCCCTGGTGGGACAACGCCATCTATCGAGCAGTGGTGAAAACTTTTATGTAACATCTTTTCGAAATATTTTAACAAAATATTTGATTTTACTAAAGAAAATCGATAAACCAATTTTAATAAATAATAATGTACGTACATAGGTATGAGTTAAAAATATTTTAAATTGTACCAATGATACTTCTTCACTTTGGTAGGAACGTGGAACCGATCGTCATTCGAGGTACGCTATTGTCGCCGGTTCCACCCCTCATTAATACCAACTCCGTGAATTATTAGCAATTCTACTATGCAATGTAAACTAATAATATCATCATTCCGCTGGTTAAATAAATGCGCAACCAAGCTACTTCAAAGTTGATTTTGAAATGGACCTCTGTTTACATCAATTATACATTTAAAAAACCCCCGACACAAACAAAAACCTCTAAAATGTCAAAAAATATGATGCATTGGACTTTTATGTTTATTATAGGTTGTAGGTAATATTTTGATCGTCGCGTCGGGGGACGGTTAAGGAAAACGCCAAACAGACGAGGCCCAGCAATATTTACCGCATGTGTGCGATTACCTAAGTGTGTCAAAATAGTTACTTGTGAGTAGTTGGTTAATTTCTTAATTAAAAACACAATCTCTAA
Source organism: Dasypolia templi (assembly GCA_963555695.1). Lineage (NCBI taxonomy): Eukaryota > Metazoa > Arthropoda > Insecta > Lepidoptera > Noctuidae > Dasypolia > Dasypolia templi. The sequence goes on along the minus strand of OY743146.1, from coordinate 18,049,967 downwards.
TGAAAATAACCTTCTAATCTATGGGTATCTTATGTAATAAATAAAAGGCAATGAAGTAGCCACTGTGAGAACAATCTCATACTTTCACTATTCGAGATTACTGCAGCAGGTTTTTAATGCCATCAACTTAATCCTATCAGTAAGAAGTATGATTAATGGTTTTCGGTAGGTTTTAGTTTAAGTCAGTGCTAATGACAGTGTAAAACAAAAGCGATTACATCATAAGTAATGATTTATTTTATGGCATTTGACACACATACATCGGTACTTGATGGTTACTTCAATTCGATTTAATAATAATTCCCTATGTATTTCAATTGCATGGAGAACTATGCCACAGTGTATTCTAAAGAATTTTCAATAACAGTGTGACACTTGAAAATAGTCAAATAATTTTCCAAAAAACTCATCTATTACCATGTCTGTGTTACTAAACTCTGGGCGATTGTTTTACTCAAACAAATATTTTCAGTGTTCTAAAGTCTAACAAACCAGAGATTGTGTATGAAAGAGCCAAGCTTAAAGCAAATAATGATAAGGTAAATTATTTGTAGTTGAGGTTATCTTTTTAATACAAAATGTTTTGAGCTATGAAAGAGTAAAGAAGTACCACTGCAAAACATATGGAGGATTGACCATGAGTCGAGAACAAATGCGTGATTAATTTCTTCTACCAAAAATGTTTTTAATTGTTAAATCTGAGTTTCAATATTGTTTGCGACTAATCAAAAGCTGTGACTTTCACTTATTTTAATTAATTTAATTTTTAATAGATTTTTGAGTCTATTAAGAGATTTCAATTGTTGAAAAACTAGTTTGTTTATACAAAGTGGTATCTGGCTATTTATTAGCACACCGTAGATCTTATAATGACAGGTTGTTTCGAAATAGCCGATTTCCCTTCTTTTAAGTGGCTTGTTTAACAAAATTAATACATTTGGTAACAATGTAAGAAATCCTCAGATTTCTTACTATACCATACTAGTACCATAACTATTAAACTGAAAATTGAAAAAAATATTTAAAAGCAATCAGCAGTAAATGTTTTTTTTATACTTTTTAAAACTGGCACTTTCTTGCCTACGTGTTTGGAAAGTAGGTACAGCATGGACTACGTAACGCGGTGAGGGATATAATCAGCTAATAAATCTACAGTTAAAACCTCATTTACCTAGGTCAGATGCAATGATATCCTAGACCGGGGAAAAGCGAATGCCTCCTCAAAGAGATGAGGACTAATTACGGTTACATGTCCTTCCTGCTCGGTCTTTCATGGACTATTAATTCGCATTGACACCAAACGTCGTTTTTCAGTAAAACCCATACCTTCTATAGCCGTCTTTCGAATACCTTACCTGCGCTAAAAATATGATAAATTTGTTTTTAGAATTTTGCTCAACTTTTTGCAAAAAAGAGTAAATTCGTATTCTTAGAATAGGTGCCTACTAAATTATTAATTTGATTAAAATGCAAATACATAAATTAGTTTTTATAAAAGTAGAATTGAAATAATTTCTAATACATAAACAATAATTACACAATCGATCAATTAACGAATGTTTAAACTGATCTAATTTGAATAATCATTCAATAACTTCGCTAACAATACAACGAAAATGCAAATTATTATTAGTGAATGCTGAAGTCGTTTACATGTCCAAAAGGTGAACGATTAATCTCTGCCGGGATAATTAATTGCCTTAACAGTATTCACATTGAACATTTAGGTCATGTGAATGTCAAAAGATAACACGATTGTATAACATAGAATGAAAGTTCTAAGATAATATTTTCGGGTCCAAAATTCTGTTAAAACCTTGAAAAGGTTGCTCACCCCGTAAAGGGAAAGAACATAACACTACACACTTTAAGTGTTATTACTGCATACTGCAAGCGATGGAAGCTTTCTCTGTACCTGTGACCTCATTACTAAGCACGTCTTCTCAACGAGAACGGAGCCCGTCCCTATTAAATCGTGACCCGAATTTCAACATCACTCGAGTCTCGACAACTGATTGATATCCGGGGATATATACACCTTTTTGTCTGTACAGGTATTTAAGATCAAAAGTAGACACCAGTAGGAACAGAACCATGTCATATACAAACTGCAGAACCAAAGACCCAAAATTAATAGAGTGTAAGTATGTTCTGTCTTATTATCGTTTATCAGCATTCCCGTTAAATGGCTAGATCTTCGTTAAAGTAATAGGTATTTCTCATACATTTAAGTGCATTGTTTAGTTTTTAGAGTGGCTAACGTATGGTCTTTGTACAATTGTAGGTAAAGTACATAGGCATTTGAAGGCTAAATTAATTTTTGCCAACAAATTGTGAGCATATATGCATAATATTTTAGTACTGAGCACACCTGGGTGCAGCTTTGTAAACTGCTTGCATCTACCGTTTATAGTAGCGACATTTATATTTAATTTGTGAACACACTACTCGTATAAGAGAAAAAAAATCTATTGTAGACGTTTGAGTACGTCTACAATAGATTTTTTTTCTCTTATGATAACGCCCGATCGTGGTCGTTTGAGACTTTAAGGGGTTAGCAGCAGACCTAAAGAAAATTTGAGGGCCTTGAGATGGCGGCATATTACGACTGAAGACGACGATGTTTATATTCGCGACAGACAGTAAGTAAAAAAATAGGGGGGCTCTAGAAAAGAAAATCGAAACTGCAGGGCGGTGCAAACATTATGGTTGAGGACCTCTCAGATAGAGAATATAAAATTTCTGTAAATGACAAAATATTTATTCATCTTAAATTGCTTTTCATGAAATCAAACCACAAAAACAACACTAAATCGTTACAAGCTAGCATACCAAGGAATAATTATAGTGCGAAACTGCCAAATCGTGCAGAGAAAGTAAGATGTCGCTAAACACCTGTGTTATGGCTAATTTATTATAGCTGAAATATTGTATAATTATTAAATAACTAGATTCTAATACAAAATATTATCCATTTAGCATCCATACGACACAACATTTTATCATTTTCAATTTAAATAACAAATTAGGTCTTATGACCTATTCGAAAGTCGTCTTCAACTCATCAAAAATTCCGCCATTTTCTCTCACGAACCACATTATAGTGATGAAATATACATTATTTCCGATATCAAGTTTTAAATTACGTCACACTAGTGTATCTAGCGTTGCAAAACAATCCTATGTGTTCCAATGTGCATCCTCAATTATCATTTCGCGAGTTATTAACATTATTTGTATGGAGGGTTAAAATCGTCATGTAAAATAACATGAACCACTTTGCAAATGGTGTAAAAAATAAAGCGAAATCTGCACGTAACTACACTCAACGATCAAGTAATAGAATAATTTATGCAAACAATGTATCTAATAGCTCTTTTTATGCCAAGTTTAATTATAACTTACATAAAAGATACAAATATTTACACAAAAAAGTAAACACACTACATACTGCATTATTTGACTAAAAAGTAGAAAACTTACGTTTGTATTAAGTATGTTTTAAATTATTTTTACGTAATTTATGTTCATAGAAGAATTAACTTTTTGTTACTACATAATTTGTACAACACAGGTACATAATGTTTGTGTCATAAATAAATGAAAAAAAAAAACAGGAATAAATGAAATAATATGATGTCACTAGAACATAACAGTCAGGTGAGTCATCATACTCCTCATAATCAACTTATAATGTTCCCACTGCTGGGACACGGGCCTCCTCTCTTCGAGAGGGAGTGGGCTGTAATCTACCACGCCATCACCCAGTGCAGATGGAAAGATGTCACAAGTCACCGAATTTTTGGTTCTGGCCGGTTTCCTCACGATGTTTTTCTTCACCGTTTTGAGAGCAGTGGTGACGAAATTACATATTTACAGAAAGTTCGAACCGACCGACCTAAATCTCGTAAGTCGGGGCCGTTACCTCTGGGTCACCACTGCTCCTAATCCTAAGGTGTGTACATCATCAAAATTCATTACATAACGCTTTGCGTGACTTTGACCGTCGCTCCACAAACTCTAATATGATCATAATTAAAGCAAAATAGTCTCGTCACTATGACTTAACAATTGCACGGATTCAAGCACCTAAAAATGTGTTGCAAAAATCACGGTGCATTTGGTTTAATTGCAGTTTGTGCCATAACGGACTAAATATGAGTCCGATAGCAAGAAAATGGGGAAACGAAAACATCTCAGCTTGAATATTGAGCGAAACGCCAAGTCATCGCCTGCCACGCTTGCAACGCAGTCATGGCAGTTTCATAATATTTACATAATTCATTACACACATAAATCGATACGTCCTTTAAGCTGATTACAAATGATTTCAATAGAACGATAGTGCACTTAAAATATTGATGTGTTATACAGATTTTTCCTCCTACTTAACATTCGAATCGTGTTTGAAGTAGTATTACTATTTGAGCTGCGTGTACGCAGGTCTTATGTGGATCGGACGGGAACAGAGATGAACGTCATTGGCAGTGTAAGGCATTCCATTGCTGGAAATGGGCCTATGCTAAAGACAAAAGAGATCCAGTTCAGCTACTACTATTGATAAAGGTGCCGGTTCTCTTGTTACAAATGCCTCCAAACTAGACAAAAAATAACTAACATTTTGTTTATTCCTGTCAAACGGCGATTTCCCATTCTGAAATTGACTAAAGTGACACAACTGAACTAAATTTTAGTCTGACAGCACTACTCGTAAGATGGCACTGAGTTATTTATTTAGTGAAAATTGCAATTTTGCTATTCTGAATTTGACGTTTTTCACCTAAAATTTTGATTGTTTAACTAAATCTGAACATGAATCTGACTATATTAAATCGCGATTAAAAAGGTGTGGAAAAAATTAGTAGTCTTGAAATAAAATTCACACCAACACCTCGACTTTTGACCTTGTTTTTTTTGCAGAATAGCTATAAGGTTCTCTTAGTCAAAAGTAAGGAATTTTTGTGATAGTTTAGTTCGGTGGACAAGAGAATCGGCACCGTTGTATTTACTCTTATTGACTAGAGACAGACATAGGCACTTGATAATATGCTTACGAGTAATGAGAAGTTGATACACTATTTACATTAGGTTCTGTCATTAAACCTTCACCGCTGTAATATAAATACATCGCATTAAAAAATAAACGAAAACAAAACTTGGTCCGATTAAACTAAGGACGTAAAACAGAAGGCATTCGAACTCATTACTGAAACCACAGATTTTTCAGAAAATGAATATGGACATATTATATAGATAGATTTATGTAGATACTGGCCGAGCTTTCGTGCTATATACAAAAGTGACAGTGACCGCATTGACAAGTGCAAGAGGAGAAAGTATCGGTGCACTCGTGTCTTGCGCCTGCGCAGTTTCATTATCTCCTTCACAATCGTGAGCTGTACTAACAATGTATTGGTTTAATGCCATCGCATTGCACCTATTTGTTACGTTAGCATAGCCAGTAATAAATATTATTGGTAACATACGGTGTCCCAATCTCTCTTGTAATGTAATGTGGTTGACAATTTTTTTTGGGCTATTGCTTATAGATATCATTTAAAATAGCGTTTTCGTATTGGTTTTCTTTTGGTTTAAATAAGACTAAAGCAAAATACTGTACCTACTAAAAACGAACTTCATGACATTAAAAAAAAATACAAATTAAAAAAAAAGTATCAATTCATAAAATAAAGATAATTAATTTAAGGATGCAAATAGTTCTCATACTAGAATATTAGCGTTACATGTATTAAGTTAGCATGTAAATAATATATGATACGGCAAACGATTTCAGCGTGCGTTGATGTCTTCTATTAACGCAAGCGCAACCTCTACGCCTGCACCAAGCCGCTACGATATATTTTTATTTTTATGGTTCGGTTTATATGGATTTCTTATCGATAAAATATTGAGTTATAAATGTTTTTTTGGCAAGGCCTTTTCATTCACTTTCGTAACTGTAACAAATAATTGTGAAATCAAGAGAATGTGATATGTAAACTGTACCTGGAGGTTGTGCTAATTCTCGGTTAGAGCATGGTCAAGACATTCTATTTTTGTAACCAATTTCCCTAATATCCCGAACTTTAAGTAAACGATTGCACTTAAATATTCTTGCTAAGTACGCGAACTTTTAAAATCAAATGAAACAATTGAATTTACATCGATTGCAAAGAAAAGTGGTATTTAAATCGATACATTTACGATTCAGAACACGGTATTTCCTTATTGCGTGTAAACAAAGCAGCGTGTGATGTCAACGACTCGTCTTTGTACGTATGTATCGAGAATATCCTTGTTCGGGGAATGTCTAGTCGATACTTCATATATATGGATGAAGCATTCAATTATGATATTTAGTACCTATCTGAAAACTATGAAACCACTGTAACTCAATGTTTTATTGTAATGAAAAATATAAAATAAAATTTCAAAGAGTATGCTTAATGCTGTCATGTTGAGAGGATGAATAAAATTAACTAACAAAAGCATTTACAAGGCAGATGTGATAGGAAAAGCCGGAAGGGGACGCCCTTGGAGGACGTAGAGTTCCCTTATTGGTAATGTTCTTCAGAAAGGTCAGGTGCGTAGTACTCGCAACCGGCCTGCGTGTATGACCGACATAAATGAGGCAAAAGGAATATGTAAGGACCGTAGAAAGTAATGTTCTGTAGTCTCTGCCTACCCCCATGGGAAGGAGGCGTGAGTTTATGTTTGTATGCAGTTTTATAAATCACTAGCGGCACGAACGCAGCCACGTCATCAGGTGGGTGCATATTAATTATCCTACGTCAGAACGTTGGACGTTCTGCTTTCTCGTCATTATGAGCCGATACGAGTACGATAGCTTCTGACTATGTTGTGCAGGGTTACATTTTTACATATAAATAATAAAGTAAAATTTGGGAAACTTAGCACACAAAACCTTCCTCTGCTAGGTCAGATATTTATTAAGTTATATTATTTGTTTAGATAATACTTCGAAAAATACAAACTAGACCTAGAACATCGATAAGTAATTTGACCTACGATCATAATAATTAATACTGTCTACGTAAGTATAAGTAGGTACAAACAATTTTCAAGGTAAGCACCATGCCAATTTGTAGTACCCACCTATAAAGTTGAAAAGGTTAGTTAATTGAAGGCCCCGATAATCAAGAAATGACAGATAAACGCTTAGTCACGACGGTCAAGCCTTTCAATAACACAATTTGACATCCAAGTAATTATGTTTCTATAAGAGATGGAAACATATGGTTATTAACCCAAGAGTTATCGAGGGAATCGGGTCGGACATTCCCAATCTATGAGCAATTACACATTACTATTAATTTATACTTTATACTCAATACATTGTTGCAGCATTTGAACGTATGTAATCGAAGTATCTACTTGCCATTGTCTTCACGGTTCAGTGAACAGTCGCGAAGGAATATCGTCATCCTGAAGATTTGCCTAAACGATTTTTCTAAGATACTTCTGTCCATTTCTGTGATTTTATTCCATATAACTTTTTTCGTATCGTAACGAGAAATATCGAAACGTCGTCTAGCTAATCGGCTATGTGGTAGCATGGCCTAATAATAATAAATATATAAAATGAATGCATTAATTCAAATTAGACTGTGAATCAGCACTTTTGAACGTCAAAATTACATAAGACAGTTCTCAAAAATTTCCGGGCTTTAGCTGAGAAGAAGGGGCCCAACACATTCCCCAGCATCACATGACTTGATTCTATTTCATAGCGGGTAACTACAACTATTCATTTATTCATTTATTAACTCTGCGTTCTCTTTGTATCTTAGAAAGTATTTTGTATGTTCGCAAAAACTTTAGACTTTTTAAAATAAGAAGCGATTTCCACAATATAAATACACGAAGTAAAAATGAAATTGTTATATCCAAATTTCGATTTACTAAAACAAGCAAGTCATTTCTGATAAACAGTATCCGCTTTTATAACAAGTTGCCAAAGTCGGTTACAGAACTTAGCGATGGAAAGTTCAAAACTCACGTCAAACGTGACCTTATCAAAAAATCATATTATAAGATTAAAGACTACGTCGAAGATAAGGAAGTTTTACAATAATTCCTTATGCACATGTGACTTCCCTGGTACCTCATAAACGGCATCACTAAGTAAATTTCTTATAACTGCTCCCAAATAACGGTGTTTTATTTTGTTATTATTAGATATTAATTTTTTACATAACTCTTTGATATATAGTATCATTATTTGACAATGGCTTTTGTGGACAGCATATTTATTCTGATTTGTTACAGTTGAAATGGCAATCATGCAATTTGGTTTAGATTGGTTTGATAAATTTTATTTTTCTTTCTTAGATACTTTCATATTTTTTTAATGAGTAGACTGTAGATTTAGAGACCATTGTCTATTGGTTAAGCATATGGTACTTGTTGACAGGCCTACACTGTCCTCCCATACCTATTAACACTGTAATTTGAAAACATTATATAAGTCAATATTTTTAAAAGAATAACCATGGAGTTTCTAGCCAGCTCTTCTCCATAGGAAACGACCAATTGGAACCGTGCACCTAGAATCTGACGTTTCATACTTGCGCATGTAGGTTTATATGAAATGAAATATTTAGATTTCTGATTGATTCTAAAATAACCTCGTGGAAGATATGAAAGCAAATTCCTGCGATCTCTCAGTAAATGGATGATGGTGATGGTAAGTTCCGATCAAACCCGGGATCTCAACAACTGAGCGTGGGAAAAGCGAATAATAACAAGCATTATAATTATGTGAACCATTTTTATGCTGTGCGATTCTTGTTATTGGCAAAAAGACGACGGCTGAATTCAATGTTAAGTGTATACAGTTGCACAAGTAAGTATTCGTATGTATTCAGAAAAGCTATTAAAGTGCGGTTCCAAAAATAGATATCTGGTTTTTCAGCTCAACGTTGTTTAACTTTGTTTGCTCATAGAAGTAGTTGAGTACTAAGTACCATAATGTTTACCGGACTGTAGGAGATCCAACAGATATTAAATTTTGATGTATTTTGCAATGCACAGTTTATTACACAATATTATAATTACTTATGTAGTCACGATTTATGTATTTTGTACTTTATGAGCGTTTATGAGGTAATAGTGGATTTAGGTCTCCATGCTGAAAACGTTGTTCAGTCAGGAATTTCTATAAATTCGACCGATTTTCATCTAATCTCAATCAAATCTAGTTTTAGAGTTGCGTTGTATCAGCTACTTTGCATTAGAAACATCTCAATCACTTTTTTATTTAAAATTAAATTGGTTACGTATTAAAAAGTTTAGTTGTGCGCTTGTGTTATCTCTAATTTACAAATGAAATCTTAACCTACAAGCCCGCTTTTGTTGTTAATTTCCTGATACTCGAAATAAATTGGTAAGTCGGAATTGACCTTTCAATGTGATTTTTTTTAATTTTTTATTGTGTAAACATTATTACCGACACAAATATTTTGTGTGAATCTGTTGCGTCAATCTATTAAGTTTAGTTTAAACTTTTCGATGAGCAACAATTGACATATTCCAGTTATTCATTCCGAACTTTTACGTAACTGTTGAAACAGCCTTATGTCAAGGTTATGTTTAATTTGTTCGACAGATTTCTCAATTCGATTGGAATAGGAAAAAAGTGTTCTTTATTATAGGGCTCTATCAGAATATTCCGCGATTAACGCACTTCGAGATCTCTATAAATCTAGAACATTGTTCGGCGCAAATTACCTTTGCCATCAAACTGATGAAGTGCCTTATAAAATTAAATGTACTTACGGTATACCACCACAGAGGTGTGTACCTGCGTACCTTTAAACTAAGGTGTGCCAGTAGCCACAGACGTCTGTTACTTAGTGCATGTATAAGTTGTAGTCATGTACACGTACGTCTTATCTACTGGAACGATTGCTAAAGCGCATAATTAATAATTATGGCTGGACCACTGATTACAGCGGCATGAGTACAAATTAATGCATAAATTGGACAATCACCATGTATTTAAAAATCAATGTACGATCACATGAACACAAAAAGATATCTGCTATCATTATAGTCAGACCATTTAATGATTTTGAAACGCTACTAACACGTCTTTTTTTGTCCAATAGAAAACAGCTGCAACACAGTATTATTACACAAATTTGTTACATTGTAACAGCGGAATTCGATATGCAAACCTAATGTAGCATGCGCCGCGTCCCAAATAAACAGCCACTGGCGTAACATAAGTAAACGATATGCGAACGACGATAGTTCACTCACTCAATATTCTTCTCGAAAGCGCAATTCGCAACGGCGTCGGCGACGAGCAAAAGAGTCAAGATAGTCTCACAGCGAAGTGTAACGTCTGTTGCAACCGCCCGTATAATCAACAGATTTGAGATCAATCAAGTGTTACGTACGTATTTCCTAGATTATGCAATGTTTGTATATTAACATTATCTTTACACCATAAATAAACATTATTTACAATAATAAAACAACCATTACGAGCAAACTTTCGAGATACATTTTTCACATTAAGTTTACGCACTCAATGTGAAAAATGTTAACGCAAATTTTCCGCAAGAATTCCTATTTCCACAAAATATGAGCATTTATCTTCGAAAAGGTAATAAAAATGTCATAATGTTAAAACTTTAAACTGGCGGCTATGGGTGCAACATACGCTTCGTTAAATTTACATTGACCACAACAACACTTAATGTAGGTCAACAAGATACCGACAGCAGAAGAAGGTCGCCGTCGGATATCTGTGTACCATGCAATACAAGCATTGACAATTCCAAAAATATTATACAATCACAACATTACATGATGTGAGGATAATAAAGTTATGTTTTTAAAGTATGTTCGTGTATGGATATTACTTTGCTTTACATTGTGTAAAGTGATTCTTTCCATTCTTGGATTGCATCAAACATGATTGAGGAATTCAACAATAAATTACACGTTGTCATGTATCGGGAGGAGGCCTTTCATAGTCCCATCAGCTTACATAAAGTTGCCATTAGTCGAGCACACTGACATTAATAGTTATATCAGAGTTAGCAGGTTAAGGTACAATGCGTTCGCGCGGCATTGCATCACCGTCGCGCGGCGCCACTTCCGCGCTAGTCGGCGCCCGCGCCACTCGGGAAGTACCTTATTTTATTTGTAACTCGATGGCGGTTCGGTTTTTTCACCGAATAATTTTGGTGAGTTGCTTGTAGTCTTCCGGTTGTTTATCTTGCAACGCAATCAGCTCCAATACTTGTTCTAATGATGAGTGAAAGTAAAATGTCCCATCTAATTACATCATGAATTTATTTGGATTATACAATTACTTACAATACATTAGACAATACATAGCTGTAATAGGTTGTTACCTGTTTAATCTCGATTTATTTAAAACTTTATAATAAAACAAGTTTAGGTCACTTCACACTGACGTATTGAGTTAACATTTAAATAACTCCTCATAATAGAACTTAACCTACCGAACGATGAACTGAACGTATGAATGTTCTCGATCTACACAGATTTGCATTCATTCAACTGAAATCATATTAATATTATTATTGAAATTTTTATTTACAACGGCTCACAGAAACACAAATTTCGATGAGCTCTTTCAATCTCTACATCAGATAACTCTACCATCTTAATAAGTCGCTCTTTGGTAGGTAGGATATTGGTAAGTCCTCTGCTAAAAGTTTGTAAGTTTAGCAGAAAAGTCTGATGTTTGGGGCTCTTCCAAAAATATATAATACCCAACCCTTTATTCGACGCCTTTAACCTAGCCTATAAGCTGTCTTATCTAGCAACACGCGTAATTAAATAAATTTAAGATATTCCTGGGCTGTAGTCGCGCATACCATCTTCATCGTGTTCAAAGTTACAAGATCAAAATAGTTTTACTGGAAAGCTTGATCTTATCCTTAAATATGACTAAATATTTGACGTGTAGGCATGCATCAAGCTAAAAGATTAATCTTAGAGTGCCCTAAGCTTGGTCTATCGTGGACAAGGCATCTGAGTCTGGTATGTCCCCGATAAATAAAAACTCTGCTACCAATTGAATTACATTATTGTTACTGGCAATCATTAGGCTTCAGATTCTGCTGGCATATATTAGCGATACGATTACGGGCAGCGGTGCGTGCGGCGAATTCGTAAATATGAACACTTTCGTAATAGACCTTTACATTAATAACGTATGTCGCCTTGGACGATGAAAATTTAGGTTGCTTCCAAATGTAACTGTTGCATTCATAAATTCTTTATTTATATTTGAACTAAAAATTTCGAAATTGCTGAACTCAAGATTTCCCTGTGTTAAAGTAATTTCAAGATTTTATGGTTTTCAAGTGTGAAGGCGTCGGAAAGACAAAAAAATTAATAACAAAATACTAGAATTTATTTAATTAAGGTTTTTAGATTAAGCACTCGCATGTTTATTTTTACAAATCATTATTTATCTTTTTCCTGCTTAGGTGAATTAGATACTACTACTAAACTAACGTAGCATTATGTATTGTATCAAATATGTAGTTTATCTATCAAAAATTACAAAACAAACATTCATTTGAAATGTCGATCCAAGTTTTATGAAGATGTTAGTAAACTTTCAAAGACGTTAAAAAAGTGAAGCGAGTGGGCGAATGCCCCTTCACTTGAAATCTTTTACTTTGTATCTGTACCTTATTTACCTACATGCTTATATTAATTTTCATATACATGTCACTTAGAAATTGTTCCTTTGATAAATTTTCACTTTCCTTAACTGAAACCACAATGGTAAGTTTATCATCCCCGCTCAATGAAGTCCGAGTTCCTCAAGAAATACAGACAATATTCACAAACCTAAATAACATAAATTCTACCCTCTCGCGTAGCACATTATATCGTAATACTAAGGCTCATAAGATATATAGAATACCATTGCATAAGAAGTAAAGGGGGGATGTCTTCCGCGTGCCCCGCCAAAGCAAGGAAGCCGTTCGCGAGCCCAAGCAAAGGAAGCCAATCAGAACCGCGATCTGAACATGACTGTAAATTACTAACACAGGGATCACGACACGACTACTTTGAATATATTTAACTTTTCATTTGTTTTGTTATCTTGGTTTTACGAACTAGTGAACCTGGCGAACTTCGTACCCCCTCAAAATCAATAAAATGTCCGTTTTCAAAATGTATGAAATAAAGAATTGTTTTAATAATTATTCTGCTATTCGGGTGGAGACAAATCCAATAAATCGCAGAGATAAAAATCGGCCCAGCCTTTCTTGAGTCGCAAATGGTGTGACTAACCCGATTTGGTTTTGTTTAAATAGATTATTCAGTCCTTCTCATGTTTACTAGCTCAAGGTACTTACAATATTACGAGTACTAGGTTATTCATATTCTGAATTCCCGCATCTTAAATGAAAGCAAACAAGGACCAAATAGCATAATTTAATAGTAAATAACATCCGTGATCGTGTAGATTTATTTATTACTCATCGATGGGATCATCATGATCAACTACCATCGTAGGTAGCCAACCAATCACATAGCAGAAAACACATAGTAAGGTGATTATAGCTATGTCTGTTACTAGGCTAGGCGTACTAGGTACCGTCATATCAACATTATTTTATTTTACGCCACCAATACATTACATCAAACACTTTTGCACGGTTTAACTAACCTTGATGTCAATACTATGTAGTAAAAAGCTAAAATGGCAATTAAAATTGTCGAAGGTGACCCCATAACGGTGTTTCCTATATTGCTTGAAATTCTTGCCGGGGTTTCTTTTAGGACCGTTCGTTTTACCGGTCCAGATTAGTTTCTAATAGACGTTTATTATAGTAACTAATGATAGATGTTTGATTCTAGATCCGCAGAGCATGCGAAGACTTCACTTGACAGACAGACATCTTCGCGTTATGCTGTGGTGCATTCTCGTCGGCTTGCAACCAGCCTTCGCTGGTATCTTGGATCCCTTCAACTGGGCGCGTTCAGACCGGATAGAGGTCAACATTCCATGGTTACCATGTATGTAAATTTTTATGCGACTGTCGAACTAATGACTTGTCGAACCAAATCGACAGGTCGTTAACTCGACAGTCGATCACATTTGAAAACGATTCGACAAAAATAGATCAAATTTTGCCAAGCTATGAATATTAAAGCTCGATGCCATTATGCTTTCTGATTGTTTATTACATCGTTTCTTATAATTTCAGTTGAAAATGAAACAAGATGTTATGATGAGCTTGGATGCCTGAACATCACAAGGAGCTGGTACCATCTCATTCACAGACCCTTCAATGTCTTCCCGCTACCGAGAATTGTCATCAATACTAGGTAAAATATAATGCCCCATTCATCCAAACAAGGATCAAATAACCGGTCATCTTATTAAATGTAATGTATAGCTGTCATCAACTGATGACTTCTATTCATTCGCCGGTACGTGTAGGTTATAGAAACGATAGATGGTTCGTCTTCGTCACTACAAATTTTGCGTCACGATATTGCATAGATATCACCTAAATCAATCGTTTGTCTTACAACTACAGAGAAATGTCAAATTTCAGGTTCATTTTATACACAAAGAAGAACCCAACTGATGGACAATTGTTAAATGTGAACGTGAACAAAACTATAGTGAAGTCCAATTTCAATCCAACCAGACTTACAAAGATGATTATTCACGGATTTATCGACACACCACTCTCGAACTGGGTAACTATAATATAATAATCTTCGAACATAATGTATCGTACATTATCATTATTGAACATGCAGTTTTAAATTAACCCTTAAATTTTTTAATCAGGTCAGTGAAATGAAAGATGAGCTCGTGAAAGCAGGTGATTTCAATGTTGTCATAGTAGACTGGGCCGGTGGGAGTCTACCGTTGTACACACAAGCTACAGCCAACACCAGGCTAGTAGGACTTGAAGTAGCACACTTCATAAACACTTTACAGGTTAATCCACCACAAAACAATAAAAAAAATAAAAATGAGGTTTGAAATAAGAAATAGGTTTTATGTAATCTAAATAACATTACAGAAAGAACACGGAGTAGATCCGTTAGATGTCCACATCATAGGCCACTCCTTAGGAGCCCACACAGCAGGTTATGCAGGCGAAAGAATACAAGTATGTGCAAACCACTGTATCATTATTTACAAAATCGTACGTTAAATGATGTAACGTATATCGATTTCATATTTTCTTTGATTCAGCCTCTCGTTCCATAGGGCTTAGGAAGAATTACAGGACTGGATCCGGCTGAACCATACTTCCAAGGAATGCCGACGCATGTGCGACTGGACCCGACTGACGCGCAACTCGTCGACGTCATACACACTGACGGAAAGAGCATTTTCCTTTTAGGTAATGCCTTGGACGTAACTCTGTGTATATAATATATATATTCGTGAGACTGCACGTATGCTTCTTAAAATCCACACCGCACTATCGTATTCACGTACATTTGTTCAACACGAAATAATATGACGTTTGTAGTTAACAAGATTAAGCTTACTCGCTTTACCATTTAATCATACTACTAACTCTTAAAAATACATTTTGAATGTATTTATTATGTAAATGTACCATAAGCTTGTTTGCTGTTCGAATTCATCATTCATTTGAATAGTATATTTGAATATTTATATATCGCGTGATAATGGTAACTAATTAATCGAAAGTTTATTTCACGCGTGCGACAGATTTTGTGTTTATGGCAGGATATGGAATGTCACAACCCGTGGGTCATTTGGATTTCTATCCGAACAATGGGAAGGAGCAGCCAGGATGTGACCTCACAGAAGGACCACTCGTGCCGTTGACACTTGTCAAGCAAGGACTTGAAGAGGCTTCGAGAGTCCTAGTGGCCTGCAACCATGTCAGAGCCATTAAACTTTTCACAGAATCTATAAATGGAAAGTGTTCTTATATAGGTAAGGAAATTTAATATTTGGCTTGAGTAAAATTATTAACGAAACATAATACTTAAGTAATAATCAACAGTATAATACTTAGTTACAACAAAGGGAAGTCTTACTTCTTTCCACAATCTATTTTATTAAGGTATGTAAACAACCCTTGCTATTTTCCAATTTAATATGAAATCAGATTTAAAGTTGTTAACATTTTCAGGACACCAGTGCCCATCATACCAACATTTTCAGACAGGAAAATGTTTCCATTGTGGTCACGGTTGTGCAATTATGGGGTACGTTCTTATTTCCAAATCCGTATTTTTAAACGGAGGATTCTTTTAATATCACGTTTAATGATTTCATAGATTCCACGCAGACAGCTCTCCCGGTTTGATTACAAACAAGAGCAATCAGTCGGAGAATGAGGTCTTTCCATCTGAGGAGCACGATACGATAGGAGCCAAGTATTACCTCAGCACGGGCAAGGACCTCCCGTTTTGTCGTAAGTATTTGATAAACCGCATAATTATTTTGAACGAGACCGAATTTTTTTTGAGAGCCATCATGGTCTTACGATATCCAAGAGTGGTTTTCTAAAGACCATGATGATGGCCCAGGATTTGAACATTTACGTTGCTGCGAAATGGCCCTGCTAAAACGACTTATTACAACATAACGTTTAAAATGAGGTTCCCTTCTCCCTAATCACTTGCTTTCAACCTCATGTTACAACACAATACTTACCTACCAATTTGAGTGTGGTTTAGTCATATGACATTTGCTAAGAATCTAGAACTGGTACAGTTTGCAATATTATGCAAAACAGCTCCTTTGTAAGGCAATGTTATTAAGGCCAGACCTACCTATTGAAGACTGTGCAAGGTGAAAAAAAGGTCGCTTTTGAGTATTTTAAACTTTTTTAATTTTATCGCATTCCTGATGTTTTAATGCCGCCAAAAATAACGCCTGTGCTAGGTAAAGTCAAGTACGGGTGGGTGGGTGTAGGGTTCAGCTAATTAAAATGTTCATTTATTACCAAAATAAAAATTGATTTTGTTTTTATTCCAGAACGACACTACAGAGTGGCTATCCAACTGGCAAATCCCAAAGGTGCAGAATCGTGGGTGCAGGTACATCCGCTGATTTAATTTCAATTATTTTTAAAGCATCCAAAGAACACGCATTAAATGTAAAACTATTCAAATTATGTTAATTCAAACATTTTTCTATCAACAGGGTTTCCTGAAAGTAACTTTGCTGTCAGACAAAGGAGTAATTCGGGGAATGGACCTAACACCAAATAACTACGTAAAGTAAGCATATTCTACAACTAAATATAATTTAGTTTTCACGTTACGACATAATTTTCATTAAATTACTGTACAATAATTTTATTTACAGACTGGAGCATGGCACTAGCTACACCATAGTAGTCACCCACCCCATGGACTTAGGTGGTAAAGTTAGAAAGGTAATATTTGTTTATTTACTAATAATTGAATATAATTCACTTTCCCTGTCCCAGACTCACTCATATAATATTATAATTCATGGTCATTCTTTAACGATAATATTGCACCACTGGAACATGGGGATGTTACAGTAAAACAAGTGAGTATTTATTGTTTTTGTTTCTGTTTAGGTGGAGTTATCGTGGGAGTACGACATGAACGTACTGGAGCCGCGATCTCTTTGTATACTGTGGTGTAATGACCGTCTCTACGTCAAGTCAGTTCTTGTCGACCAAATGGAACTGCCAAGCAGAGGGTAAAATTATTTTTCTCTTGAATAATTATTTGAATAGATACTCCCCTGAAGCCAGGCCTGAATAGAAAATTAGTTTTTATCATTATCAATGAAGCAATAATCATAATAATCAGCCTATAATACGGGCCTTCTCTCGGTGAGGTAATGATGTATACAATGTTTATTATTAGTTTTTTTTTAAACTATACTTTTTGCAGGAAGCGTAACGTTGACTTCAGCACGAAGTTGTGCACGCCGAAGCGTGAGTTTGCTGAAATTCCTAACCGGGGCTCTGCCAGTTTCTACGACAACTGCGGCAGGTAGCCGTGCCATACATAATACGTAGGCATTCCACTATAGACTTTATTACAGTCTATTTATATAGACTCTGAGAGAAAGCTTTAAATGAAAAGTGGACGAAGTAACGAAATGGAAACATTCGTCGACATGGAATTATCAGTGAAACTTTTCAAGCGTGAAGTTGTTACAGGGTGAACATTTAGCTGCGTTTATTTAAATTATGAACATTTATCTTTTTATTAGACGTAGATTTACACGAGCTAAATTCTGGATGTTGAACTGTTACCTACAACAGTTTAACTGTGTATACTCATTAATTATCAAGAAATGTTGTAAATAGTCGCATTGAACAAAGCATATTTTGAGATTATTCAATAAAATCTTGAACTTGTAATTCTCCTGTTATTTTCAGATATTTATATTGTTATTATTGTTACAACAATCTCAGTAACTGACTGAACATTACTTTGTATAGTATTATAATCTTACGATTAGTGGAATACTCAAACTTTTGTAATATAGTTAGAAAGTAGTAAAAACTATTGTAAATATTTAAGTTTTGTATTTAAATTTTTGTAAGTTCGATAGCCGATTTGGGTAGCTACCTCGAACACGGTAGTGCATCGAAATAATAAACAACGAAGGAGACGTATTATGGTTCACACACACAGGCGCGACGCGACAATTAATTTATTTTCAAAGAGATTTTAATTCTTTGAAAACTTCATGGTATTGTTCTACAGAGTCGCGTCGCGCCTGTCTGCGGGAGCCTTAAGCGCTGATTCCAACTTGTATGATGTAGGTACCTACCTTAACATGCAACAGTGTTGGATGAGAATTGTCGGCTGGTACCTCAATGGACACCGACCTTATTACGATTACGACTAATCTGTTTGATTTTGACGGTTCAAGAACATTCATTGCGTTCTATATATTTTTGAGCAGAAATTTTATCGAACTTAAGAAGCAATGGATTAGCAATCTGTTTCAGAACGATTCAGATTCCGATTGATTGTGTATTACGCAATTAGGGTGCTGTTTAGTTTTGAAACACTTCGTGATGACAGGGATCAACGTCATAAACAAGCTAACTTATCATGTTTACATGTATCATTACAAATACGTTTCAGTAAAAAAAGAACTTTTACTCAATACCGTAGTATCAACTGATAACAAAAATATTAGTACAACTTAAGGTTCCTAAAACAGGCGCGACGCCACAGCGCGACACAAAGGCACCGCGTGTCCCGCGACGAGCGGTGTCTTTGTCTCGCTCTGTAGCGTCGCGGCTGTTTCCGGGAGCCTTTAATATAACAGCTTAACATACATAACAGGTACTTTAATGAAATTGGTTCCGTGTTTATGATTTGTAACTAGGTACTAACTGTACAAATGTTCTTAAAGTTTAATACATATTAATAAACTTCATGTACCATATTATTTCAGTTTTGAATAAATGGGTAAGCAGTTTGATTCCAGCTGTTAAAAGACACAACACTATTTGCTACGTTATCTATACCATCAAACAAACATCACAAATTCAGAAATAAAAACGTTATTTTTATTCCTTTTCTTTTCTTTTCCGAAGCAGCTTTTACGATTGCCAACTCCTAATTCGCCACAGTACGTAGGCTTTCTAGCCTACCTACCTGCCTAGGCAGTAAGAACCTACGTCTTAAAAAATTCTACTGTGTTCTGGAGACTAGAATTTCGGCGTCCAATAAAGATTTGCTTAAAAAGAACAGAAATAATATATTTAATCATTATTAGCTGTTAGGGGCTCGTGGCTAAATGATAACAGCCGCATTAGTCTATCTAAGGTTAAGTTACGTTTGTCGTGGCCGGTTCGTGGATGGGTGACCATCCATTACATATCGAGACCCCTCTGTACCTCGGAAAGCACGATAACCCGTTAGTCCAGCTGTCATTCGTAGATCTAACACTTGACAGTCGTTACTGGTAGTCATCTTTCCGATGAGTTTCTTCTCTTCCCTTTCATTGTACATTCAATGGAACTGTAAACTTCTTGAATATTATGTAAAACACCCAGTTCGCGGTCCGAAACCAGTAAAATGGCTTTTGGAAAATATATCCACCCCTTCACACATTACCCAATTTATTTATTTTGTACTGTTTGTACGCGCAATAAAGATTATTTAATTAAGTTTACCGAATGTTCATAACAGTAAGTAGCATACACACTTTTGGTCTAAGGGAGGGCACCAGGTGCAGTCCACCCTGGTCCCCCCCCCCCCCCAATATCAAGAAGTACTTTTTAATCAAAACCAAACAAGGCCAAAACATGTTCCGTAAGAAACAGTTTGAGGCCTCTTAAATAGCTTTTAATACAGTGTGCTAAAATTTCCGAACTGGCTTCGCTCGCTCTAGTCAACATTCTCTTAGCTGTCAAGCTCTTCTGCATACCTAAGTCAACAAGTAACTAATGTTTCTGTTTATATAGACAGCCCACCAACCAACCCACCAACCTACACAACCCAACCAAGCCTACACAAGTTGGTGTGCATAAAATTTCGAGCTCTTCATAATCCTGCAGTATGAATGTTCAAAAGAAAACTTAACCTTTCCGAGGTCCCACGGGGTGCCAAAATTTTCGTTCTTATTGTCTAGGAGTTGCTTTGTTTACTTATGCAGAAAAGATTTTTGGAAAAAGTTCATAAATGTTCAAAGGAAACCAAACTGACAATAACGAGACTGGCGCTACCTCTCACACTCGCTCGTGCATCCCACACTCTTGCTTTGCGATGGACATGTCCGTGAAATGGTAGTTTTTTTTTACATTATTCAATTTCTACCAAATGTTACTAGATAATCTAACGTTAATGCCTAAATAAACTCAGAAGACTGGGGGGTTTCTTAGTCCGGCACTGATGCATTCCCCCGGTTTATTAGTCGTAGGCACACTAATTAGCTTATAATAGGTCAGAAATATGCCCAAAACCTATTTCTTGTGATATTTCAACCAAAATGTTGGATTGTCACAATAATCTAGTAACTGACAACGATTGTAGAGGTTAGGGCAGAAAACCTATATCAGCCTATACTTGAAATATGCGTAAATCCGCCACTGTCAGAAGCTCAAAAGTCTAACAACCAGTCATAACAAAGGGTATCGTGTTACCCAGTAGATAACTGGGTTGTGGAGATCGGATATGCAGTTATTTCATGTAAAATACAGATTCAGCTGCAACCGGTTGGACTGGAAGCCGACTGCCCCAAGACGGTATTTTTGTGAACTGTGGAGATCCATCAAGACGTTGCGGCAAAAATGGGCGCTATCTATGAAGTGCTGGACATCTTTAGCAGGAAACATAAAAGAAAACTGTCTTTACTACACATTTAATTTTTCTATTGTATGGACACTTTCTTATACCTTCATATACATACTTGAACTTGTTACCTTAGTGTTAATTTTTTGCCCGTCCGCCCCTTGTGCCCCCCCCCCCCCCCCCCCAGAAAATAATCCTGGATCCGCCTATGGACAGTTGCTATCATGTCCTGCCATACCTAAGGGTCGCCCTAAATACCTTCTGAAGTACCGGCCTACACGTCACAGTAACACTAATAGACGCCACTGATAATATGAAACTCGAGGCCACATTATTTTCCCACCTGCACAAAGCCTCGGAAAAAGTTAAATCTTATTAGTTTCTCCGTCATCCATTGCAGTCACAGGCAGTCAGGCATCAGTGTAGCATGCGGCTAGCCTTCGGAAATAAGCAGCAGTATAGACTGCATAGTCAAAACTCCCTATATCCGATCTATCCCGTGCGGGACGCAGATCGGGCCACAACAGCTTTGAATATTCTTTGCCTTTACATACAGGCTCGCGTCGGGATTTGACTAAGTCTGTTTAAACTTTTGAGGCTCATACTTACGCTAAAACGAATCCGATCTCAGAGTATCGTAAAACCATTGTACAGTAGCCTGCACGAAACTGGGCAAGGTTTTGGCGTAGTGGGAGTAAGTTCACACATGTGCTAAGTGCACATTTTCACATATAATGCTTGTCATTATTGTATGGTTTTTGGAATATTTTTTAAAACATCTGTTTAGAAGAGAGTTAAAGAAAGGAAAAACACATCTAACGACTCTTGCGAACTAACGTGCCGGCGACTATACATTGTTCTGCAATTGTTGTATTTCTAAACGAAGCTTTGTCCAGTCTGTGGTAGACGTCAAACTTTGACAAATGACAGGTCCAAGGTACAGTCAACTTGATTGATCCATTTGGGGTGTCTTTTTGCTTTGCGTTATTCATGAAACTGAATTATGAAATACAATAGATAAATACCTACATATAAGCTATATGGATTGAGATTTCCTCAGTCCAGTTTAATAAGTGGAAATGTCCTCACCAACCTCAAAGTTAGCTTTGACGCTTTCATTATCAGGAACGATCGGAATTGTAGCATATGTGCATTTAAAGCAACAATCAGATAGGTAATCCTCAAATTATTACATCAATACTTAATATTATCAGAATAACAAAACATATTACTTCCAAGTTTCTGTCACCTATGGCTTAAACGAGATAATTCGTGTTAACAAGGTGGTAAGAAACACATTGAAATGTTAATTTTAAAAGGTAGCTTCTGAAGATTAGAAGATTACCAAACTGTGTTGTATTAATAATCAAGTGATAGTACGAAAAAAACATGGTGTAAGTACTGAAATCACTAACGGCCAAACCCAATAACATATGACAGACAGCTACTGATGATAGACAATAATACAACTCTACCTGTCCATGACAAACAAATAACTATCAACACAATAAAGGTACTTATGGCTATACTATACTTTGGCTTTATTGGGTCTAAACCAGAGATTGATAGATTTTTCTATCTCCAGTATGCCAAAATTGGAGATAGATGTTATTGGGTTTGGCTGTAAAACTACTTGCTCTCCATCTTCGCTTGTATAGTAGCATTATGAGAAATGAGATTTTCTGTTGTAATCGGCAGTCAGTCAGTAAACACATTTATTTATAACTTTTAAACACTGTCCTCTTCCTATTTCCCTAAATAAACAAACTTCACTTTTGTTTCAGGGAAAAAATGCATGAAGGGGTAATAAAGGATGTTGAACGGCAACAAAGGCGCAAAATAGAAAACCTGTACATATTAGAAAAACAAAATGAATTAACTAAGAAACTGAAAAAAGAATTAGGAAACTAGTCAATCAAATACATTATTCTGATTAAGACAATATTTATTATTTACAGAACTAATGTGGAACTAAAATAACTAGATATTAGGTAATTATAAAAACAATGAACTAAGTTATTGTTTCCTTTCTTTCAACCAAACCTCTAGCATAACATCTTTAAGTTTTAGTTCCACCCCTGTAGGATACTGTTTATCGGCCTTGTCAATCACACCATCTAGATTCAGTTTCTCTTTAGCTACAGCAGCCAAACATTCAAATGTCCGTGGTTCCCAGCAGGCTAAATCTGATAAAGATTTACGGTTCAACATAATGTTAGCTCTGTCCAAGCCTTCCTTTAATGTATATGGTGTAATGTTGTGTTGTTCACAAGCTGCGGTGATTCTTGTAGCCCAGAGATCAATCATATCTTGTTTCTTCAGTTTCCTAGCTTTAGTTGCGTAAACTAACGCTCTATGGACATTGCGTACTGCTACTGAGTAACAGTTTCTCCGACGACCAATATAATGCGCAGCAAGCCTAAAAACCCTTCTTTTTCTCCAAAATTCATCAGGACCACGGGAACGAACCCAGTTAGCAACTGACAGAAATACCATTGTGCGCTGAAATTAACGAGGTTATGTTGTGAATATTGGTCGTATTACAAATGTATGTAAAATACAGCAAGTATGTTGGCGATCACTTGAGGTGCACACTTTTATTAGAAATATCTAGATATACCTTCGATTTTAACCACAAATATCTTTAATAAAAATGCAAAATCAATACAGAAACCGGAATACGAGGCATAGACTAGACTGTTTTTTTTTCGTTGTCAAGTCAAGAAGTGTCAAATTAGACGTCATATCAGGGCTGCCAGGTGAAAAAATTCTGCGATCGTACCACAGCATTAAAAAAGTCGTATACCCAAGGAAAATTCGAAACAAAAAATCGTACATTATTATTCATCCGTTTATTGGTTTATTGACTTTTATTACAAAATTAACAATAAAAATACTACGAAATAAGTAATGATATGTAATGAAAATAGTATGAAAATTTAAATTATAGTAATGAAATCACTTTTTTTTGTATACATTTTCCGTATTCATTAGTTTAATCATGTCATCTGTTGGTTGAAAATCGGTGCAGTTTCCGGTGACTCTTATCATTTGCTTTGCCAGCAAGGTGCCATTGACAGTTTCGTTGGCCAAACTATTTCTAAGTTTGGTTTTTAATTTAAGGAAATTAGAATAAAAGGGAATTCCCTCAACACTCTGGGCAGGCTGAGCACGTTCGTTTCATTATATTATTCTGTCACTGCTCTAGATACTTACTCTTTTGAGACAAAAGTTTGTTACTTTGTTGCCAGACCTAATTGAATAAAATAAATGGATCGAATGTAAAAAATCGTATGTTTTCCGTACGATTTCGATGCTTCGATCGTACTCGTATGAAATCTGCAAAAAGTCGTACAAATACGATTTAAATCGTACAAATGGCAGCCCTGCGTCATATGAGGCGTATGGAATTTAACAGGTTTGCGCACTAGTATTTTTCTGGACAAGACCGCACCTAATAAAACGCCTAAAGTACGAAGTACCATCGAGTATTTTTGATCAAACGAAGAATTTTATTGATAACTTGCGGGCAAACTTCGTACTGCCGCAGAATATTATATTTTTGAATCTTTTCCATATTTTAACGGTTATTCAGCTACATATTTTTTTGACCTTTGATTTGTTGGAGACAAATCCACGATCAAATATCATAAAAAACGATCCGGTTCTTGAGATAAAAATGGTGTAACCGAAAAAAAACTAATCCGACTTCGTTTTGACTAACTATTATTTTTACCACATATTATGATGTTAGACTTTGGCTCATAAAAGTTGATCCCGAAAAAGCGCGGTAGGTACTTATCTAAAAAAAAAAACATCAAAATGTACAGCCCCCCTGGCTGGAGGCTTTGAGTCCGCTTAAGGCAGCCACAGGATAGTCCGGTTAAGTAGTCACGACCTCTCAAGGTCAACTACGAGATGCCATACTTATAAAAAAAAAAAAAAAAAAAAATTACGGGCATGGAAATAAATCATTTTTGACACTTAGCAAAAACAATGGGATATTAATCTATCGTTATCTATACATAATTATATACCCCTAAAAGAGGAAGGTGGACCAGTACCCACCATACATTTGTAGGGATGCATTCTTATTCTTTATTCTACAAATTCACGAAAACAATGTTACAATATTTTATGGATAGCATAATTACACAAAAATAATTATGTTGATACCAGGTGGTTGAACTGAGTTGTGGAGGTCAAATGGCAGTCAATATTGGTATTCAGCTGCATCCGGTTAGACTGGAAGCCGACCCCAAGATAGTTGGGAAGAGGCTAGGCAAATTGATAGATTGACTTGATACGTACTCGGAAAAAGTATTTTTTTTTTTTTTTTTTTTTTTTGTATGGCATCTCGTAGTTGACCTTGAGAGGTCGTGACTACTTAACCGGACTATCCTGTGGCTGCCTTAAGCGGACTCAAAGCCTCCAGCCAGGGGCGTAAAACTACTACTTATATTATTAAGCGAACGCTCGCTAAGGGCACCCCCTGTGGGGTACGGACCTCGGCTTAGGGCGTCGCTGACGGGAGGACAGCAAGATGGGACAGGCTGGATCAAGTTTAGTTGATTATTATTAATCGGGGAATTTAAAGCTACAGGCTCAGCTACGGCGCGGGCTGGCACTTCGTCGAGCAAGGGTCGGGGGGGACAATTACGTCGGGATCTTCGCGAGGAACCTCGGCGGCGAGGTCGGAATGTCGGTCTGTGTTTGTGCACTGTACTGGTGGCCCTACTGCTCTCCTGAATGAGAGTTATGTGGTCATCGGGATCGGTGAGGACATGCTTGGGACGGCGGACCTGACTAATGGAGGAGGGTATATAACTAGCGGCTTTCACAACCAGAGGGTTGCGGTGATTCGCGGCGGTCTCGAAGAAACGCTTTGAAATACGTTTCATGAACTGGCGGATAGTGGGAATCTTTAGGTCAACGTGAAGGATCTCGTTGCGAACGTACCAGGGGGAGCCTGTTATCCTACGGAGGAACTTGTTCTGGAGGGTCTGCATTCTATTGAAGCGAACGGGCTTGGCGTGTGCAAAGACTGCACTGGCATATGTCATGATCGGGCGGATGCACGCTGTGTAGATACGCATTTTGCACTTAAGTGACAATTTGCTACGAGCATTGAGGACAAAGTGAAGTCTACCTAGAGCGAAGGCGGCGCGCGAACGAGCCGCCTTAATGTGCTCTGAAAACGAAAGGTGTTCATCTAGAACTACACCCAGGTATTTGGCTTGCTTCTCCCAAGGGATCGGCTTGCCGAACATGGTGATCGGTCGAGGGGGGCAGGGGGTATGACGCGGCTTCGAGAATAGAACCGCTTGACTTTTGTCGGGATTTACTTCGATTCTCCATTTCCTAAACCAGGCGCCAAGCTTGTTGACTTGGGTTTGGAGAATGCGAGATATCGAGTCTGGATCGCGGCCGGTGTAGTAGATGGCCGTGTCGTCTGCGAACAGGGCCAACTGCGCCTTGCTGCACTTTGGCATGTCGCTGGTGAATAGCGTGAAAGCTAGAGGAGAGATCACAGAGCCCTGAGGGACTCCTGCGCGAATAGGGTGGGGGGAGGATAGCGCTCCTTCGATGCGATAACGGAAGGTGCGATTCGACAAAAAGTCCCGTAAGATGAGCACGAGACGATCTGGCACACCGAGTTGGTACAGCTTATATAATAAGCCGTTGTGCCAGACTTTGTCGAACGCTTTCGCTATGTCGAAGAAAACAGCACCGGTCATCAAACCTCGTTGGAAACCGAAGTTGATGTGTTCGACTATACGGTGGACCTGTTGTACGCACGAGTGTTGGGTTCTAAAACCAAACTGTTCGTTGGGGATGAGGCCCTTTGTCTCGGCGTAGTCTCTGAGGCGCTTATAAATAAGCCTCTCATAGATTTTGCCGAGGACATTGAGCAGACTGATGGGGCGGTAACTACTAGGCTCTGACTTTGGCTTGCCGAGCTTCGGGATACCGATAACGGTGGCTTCTTTGAATGCCTGTGGGAAGATGTTGTTGCTCAGAGCACCATTGAAGATGGTGGTCAGTAGCATTATCAGGTGGGCAGGGAAAAGTTGGAATACCCTATTGGTGATTCCATCTGAACCGGGGGCTTTACGAGCCTTAAGACCTTTGATGAGGTCGTGCACTTCGTCGGGCGTGACTGGGGGCAGTGGATACTCTGGGTCTTCGACGGGAGGGAGGGAGGCTCTATGTTCGACTTCAGCGTCGACCTCAGTGAGGTGAGCTTGGTCTACTGGTTGAGAGCTAGGCGAGCATTGGACTTCTAGAGTGTCGGCTAGAAGCTCAGCCTTGTCGACATCATCGAAGGCGATGGTCTTGTCGGGACGGATCAGGGGGGGCATGGAGACTATTTCTCCGGATCTGAGCTTCCTCTGGAGTTGCCAGAAGGCTAGGTGGGTGGGCTCTAGTTCGCTCAACATCTTGTCCCAGCCGGCGGTACGCAGCTCCTCTATGCGTGTTCTTACAGTACGCTGTAAGTAACGCATATGGGCTTTGTTCGCGTCGCAGGGGAAGTTGCTGTAGGCACGGACAGCCGCGTTCTTCTCATTCAACAGTTCGCGTACATCGTCCGGCAACTTCCAGCGACGGTCATCCGTCGCTGGAATTTCCCTTGAACAATCGTTCAGGACTGATTGTACGTGAGCTGTGAATGAGTCGATCGCGGCCGTCGTGTCAGCGATAGACTCAAAATGATCGGGGATTGGGTCCAAGTGGGGGGACGTGGTGGATTTTAAGCGATCGCTTACTCTCCTCCAGTCCGTTACCACTTTGTTGGGAAGGGGTTGGGTGGAATCGGGCAGACCTATGCGGGGGACCAGTTTCATGACTACTGGACGGTGATCGGAAGCGAGCTCTTGTACCACTTCTATAGAGTCCAACCGTAGGTTGACGTTCTGTAGGAGCGCCACGTCGAGTACATCGGCGGTGTGATTGGGATCGGGGGGAAAATGAGTGGGAGTCATCGGCGCGATGACATCGAAATTCTGAGAGGAGGAGAGGTTGAACAAGTGTCTCCCTCTGGAAGAGGTCCTGGTGCTATTCCAGGAGGGATGTTTTGCGTTGAGATCACCCGCTATGATAACGGAGTCACTCAGGCTAAAAAGGACAGAAAGATCTTCAGTAAGGAGTTGGAAGTTCTCCGAAGTATTAATGGGGGGGAGGTAGGCCGAAACTATGGTGATCGGTTGATGGAAAAAGTATTTGGACCAAGTGTTCTTTTATACTCGTACTAGGTGCACATAGTACGGCGCACCACCAGTGTCTGTCACTGTCTGTAACACAGATAAATAGAGAACATTTTTTCAATTTTCAAACTAGCAACTAGTCTTTTGCCATCTTATTTTAGAACCAATTTTCATAAACTTCTCATTTCTGCGGTTTATAGTTGCACTAACTGTGATGGCAAAATCACTCGCATATCCAAGGCACGGGAACAGTTCCACATTCACCGCGCTTTTATTACATGGCATTTGAGACGCAGTCCCTCGAAAGCCACTAATGAAGAGTTGATTTGAGAGTGAGATAATGACCACCAACCGCAATCAACAACGCTCGATATTGACAGTTTCAAAACCTACTAACGGAGGCGCACGTTCACTTGATCCTAAATCATGTACCTAAGTACGTAATCTCCACTATTTTAAAAGCCAGAAGCAGACGAGTCATTACAAACTACTTGTAATGACTCGTTCAACTTTTACAATCTGTGTTTTTTAGCCCCGTACTGGGTTAGAATGTTCCGGCTCCACCTACCGGCTATTCTCTAAGTTCCGGGTTTTTTGCAAGATACCTACCTCGGCTCATCTTCAATAACCGGTGACATTCGAACGTTAGGTTCCGCGCCACCACCTTTTGGCATATCCGGCAATCATCCAGCTCCATATCGGGTACCTACTTTACCCGCTCGGCCACGTCGAGCTATCTCCGGGTCTGGCGAGACTTCCACCGATCGTCACCATTGGCGTCTGCAGCATAGTGGCACACCCTCTGTGATCATCATCACACCAAGCTAAGCCAGGAAAGTGCTGAGCTACTCCCAAGTGCATTAACTGATAATAAAACCATAAAATACCTAACAACTTACCTTCATGTGGTATACTTTTATGCTGACAACTTTATATAATCAACCTATCGTTTCCACTGCTGTGAAAGTAGCAAATAAGCAAGTAGTAGGCCATAATCCACCACGCGGGCCCTGTGCAGGTTGGTAGATGTCACATCACATGTCTTCGAATTTTCGGTTCTAGGACATGCCGGTTTCCTGACGATCTTTTCCTTCACCGTTTTGAGAGCTGACAACTTTACGTGGACTTAGTTATCACCAGGGAAACTTTATACGTAAACCATGTCGTAGTAGGGTAGGGGTGATTTGCGCAGAGTTTCTCGCAAATACTTATTCGCAACACTTGGGTCAGCGCAAAGTCATCATCTGCCTGGTCTTTTCCCAACAATGTTGTGATCGGTATCCAGTCCAACCGGATGCAGGTAGGACCAGTATTTTACTGCCCATCTGACCACAACCAAACCAACACTTGGGTCAGCTCATACTGTGCAACTAAATGACAAGTAGGTGTAGGAGTGAGATGAGCTTTACTACGGTAATCAGTATTCAATTCGAGATTTAAATATTAAAATATAGGTGCATGATATGTATTATTTTATTTCTTTATTTATGTTACATAGATAGTATGTTAAGTGGTAAACAGGTACAGCTATACCTAGTTAAATAATTATCAAACTAGTCATCATCATCCTCCCAATTCTTTGTACACTTAGGACTTTGAGAGTCTTCGTCTTCGATAGTAACTCGATTGGCCACTGCCATTCTGAAGGAAACAATTGTCCAGTTAAACCAGTGCAAACAAAAAAAACTACCTATTTGGAATTTAGGTCAGTGGGTCGGCTGGTGCGGAGTTGTAGGAGTATACGCTTAGGGGCACTATGAGCAACAAAGCAGTTTTTTTTTTGAAATCTACCAATTATTGCACAATCTTGTACCTTGACCATTTAGGTTCGGAGAAGCATGGCCCTCCGACGTACCGTTTCCGAGTTAGGAGCTTTCGTTTTTTTTTTCAATTAGCTTCCAAACAATAACAAGGCGTAGTAGACGGGCCCCTACATCAAAATGGTTTTTAAAAACCTTCGAACCTAACCTGTCTGAGTCGGGGTGCGCCAAATCCCGAGCACGCTTCGCTCGCTCTCGCATCATATACTCCATAAAAATAATATTAGAAATTTAAATAAACCTTTTTTACAGTCAGTTCAACCGATTTTTACTTCTGTTCCGTATGCAGTGGGATTGCAATAAAAAGAAAAAATGTTGTTACAATGGGGAAGGCAACTGTCAAAATGGCGCTGTCGTAGCTAGTTCCAAACACAAGCCAATAATACAAGGCGTCATGTGATTTTATTTTATTTTGGCGAAAATTGAAGCCTTTTTGTGTTCCTAGATGCTCCGAAATTGGAGTCTACAATTTCCCGATAGCCCCTAAATTTAGAACATTGTGGTTTAAAGCTATTCGTGGAGATTTTTTTGAGTTCGAGTTTATGTCGGAAACATTATGAAGAAAGTGATTACGAGGAAATATTCAAGGTTTAAAATTCTGACATTTTCAACGTCAAGTACTTGATTTAAAATGCTGAAATCGCGGAAATTAACGAAATAATGAAATTAAATCAAACTCATGAATGAACATAAAATGAAATGAATGAACGAAATGTCAAATTTATTGTAGGCCGTAGGGACCTAGCTATGGTCACGCCATCTACAATTAGCTTTGCCCGACCTTCCCCATACCAACTGTTTACTGCAGTTGTCATTTGTCACACTTCCGACGCAATAGAAGTAGGAAAATCGGATGAACGGACTGTAAAAAACGTTTCTATAAATTTCTAATCTTATTTTAAATGGAGTACATATGTGATCTAAAAGGATCCCTTCGTCATCATTTTTACTTCAAACGTCTGGTCGGAGACAAAAATACCAAGATACTTTTAGCCTTATATTTAGGGGTTATGTACGATAGAATCGAGAAATAACGATTAACGGTATAAAAACAAACTAAAAATGTCAGTCTTTCTTCCCGTGTCCGTTCGTAGTACTTATCTATTGTAGTCTTCCGTCAGTCCGTTCGAAGTCATATTTCTCGGAAATGGTGCGTCGTGGCACCACGATTCTCAGAAGCTAAATAGTTTCTACAGTAAGGTTAACTCGATACAGCAATAACTTTTTTCTATGAGGTCAACAAAAACCCATACAACATTGCCCAACATGTACCTCGAGTACACGTGCACCAACCAAAATCATAGAGAAAAATATAGGAATTCGAAAATAATTATATTTATCCATAAATAATTGAAACTAATATGGGCGAATTTCACCAAACTTTTACACCTAGACTAAGTCGTAACCTGGGAATAAATTTTAAATTTTTGACAGTTTTTCCAAAGTTGAACTGTCAGACGTCAATTGTATTCCGCGGATAAAAGATAACTGACTTTGACGAAACCAGCCCTTGGTAAATTATTTTTTATGCATGTACAATTGCGTTGCAATAGGCTGACACTGCTGATAGGCTGCTTTACCATATGACTATAGGTACTAGATTGTACAAAGAAAAATATTTACAACTCGGGCGAATTAACATGGCACCTGGCTCGAAAGACGTTTGCTGAATAAAGTTAAAAAAAGGATATTTATAACTTTATTTTATAAAACAGCATATTATTACACCATACTTTGACATTACAAGTTTCTAAACATTGGTGCCCATTCTCTTGTCACAAATTCCTATAAAACAGACTAAAAAACCTTTTTATTTCTATTCCTGTCGAACGACGATTTCCTATTCTGATATTGACTAAAGTGGCACCACCTAACTATATTTTAGTTTGACAGCACTAAGAAGGCACTGAGTTATTAGTTTAGTGAAAATGGCAATTTTGCTATTCTGCATTTTACGTTTTTCACCTAAAAATTATATTGTGTAACTAAATCTGAACATGAATCTGACTATTTGTAATCGCGATTAAAAAGGTGTGGAATAAAATTAGTTGTCGTTATTAACACCAACACCTCGACTTCAGGTTCAAAAACAGTACTGTATCTTTTTTCTTTTCTTTTGCTTATTTATCGAAAATGGTGTGTCCTAATGAAAATTTCGATCCCCTATATGAAACACATTGAACCCCCTAATCTCAACATGTAGGTAATAAAGTTTTGCAGTTTACATACAAAAAGTAAAAAAATACTAAATCACGTCAGGGCAGCCTTCTGCGCGCCTCCGTCTCTAAAAATTCACCCCTAACACGTTGCGAAGCCAGAGGAAAAAAAAACCACTTGGGAGTCGCGTTGGTCAAATTCGATTTTAGTTGTGTCAAAATTATTATTCAATTTAGAGTTTTTTTTTTGCAAAATAGCCTTAAGACTTTCACAGCAAGGAATTTTGGTAATAGTTTAGTTAATTTAGTTAGGTGTACAAGAGAATCGGCACCGTTGGCTATTAATGTTATTTAATTTTAAAACTACTCATACGTTCCGAGCCAGGTGCCATGTTAATTCGCCCGAGTTGTATATGCGATAATAATCTGCGTAATCTGTAAATGCGTTCCTGCTCTCAGTGTCAAAATTGTTATTGAATATTGACACTGACAGGTCTTGAACTGGTCTTTCAGTTTCATTCATTGGTGAAATCGGCTCTCGGTACTTCGTTTGGGCAGATTTTGGTGACATCCTCGAAAAAAATTATAAAGTTTTTGTAAATCCATAGCGCCCTTATAGCTACACTCCAACCGAAATTTTGCCGATAAACGTTGTGATGGTAAATAGTTCCATGAACCGAACCAAATTATTTTTGAAATGGTAGAACTCAACCGCTCGTCCATGCTAACGACTTGACATTTCAGTTATTGACAGCGATGCGTATGTCGTAGCAGTAAGAGCCGTTTTCGCAGTTCAAGTGAGACTTAGTGCGGTCAGCCAGCCGCACGCGTGCTGTTAGAGCCGGTACACATTCAGGGTCAATTTTTGAGACACGGCAGTAAAGGTACCTTGATAGTTGTCCCAAAATGTATACATAACTTTTAAAAAATTTGAAAAGGCATTCACAGATTTTGAAAAAGTTGTACAGTCGGCAAAAAAAAAGCTTAACAAAAACACAAACAAAACCCTTCCAAAAACAAAAAAAAATTCGATTAAAAAAACTTTTTTGGGAGAAACTGAGGTTTGAGCACTAGAAAAGTCAGAAATCGCGAAAAACTATTCCCATAAAATTCATAGGAAATGAGACTCCCTTACTTTTTTACGTCCTTTTTGCCGTACCTACAACGATTAAGATACCTACCCTTACTGCCCCGTCTCAAAAATCTTCCCTTTATATTTAATTAAGTGTACGCAGCACAGCTCACATTTATAAATAACTATGAAGATGCTTTCGTTGCTTTAGTCTACGAACTAACGAAAAAACTTGACGTCCATTATTAATATGTGAGCCTAAACAAGACTTAAAGTTTTTGTCTAAGGATCGGCTATGAGGTACCTAGATTGAACACCGTCACCATCCGTTAATTGCACATCTCCAAGATGATTTTCGTGTTCATAATCAGTCTCTTCAGGGTTTAATAAAGACTTGCTGGAGGAGGCAAAATGATCGTTCACGGACATAATATGTCTAACATCTATCTTCGTCAGTTTATTGGTGATATCCTGATTTGAATTATTATCTGTTTGAATTATTAGTCTCAGTATTAAAACCTGTTGAATAAAGAAGCATTAGAAACGACTTCAAGAAAATCTCACCGTGAAGGGAGAATTTCACCGTCAAGACTTGCGTGAGCTGTCAATGTCATCCCGTCTTGGTCATTCCCTAGTATCAGTGGCACTGACAGCTCACTTGACCTAAGTTTTCAAGGTGAGATGGTTACAGAATAGCACTAAAGTAGTGCTATTCTGTCACCATCTCACCTTACTAGGTACTAGGGATTGACAAAGACGGGATGACACTGATAGCTCACTTCACGCAAGTCTTCACGGTGAGATTTTTACAGAATCGACATGCTGGTCCGACCTCGGTACATACCTCTCTAGAAAATAATAATTTAAAGAGCACTGTGATATGAGCAGCACATGTGAGCTGAGCTTGCGTGAGTGTGATGAGGAACAATACCTATTAACCAACAGTTAAGTCAATTAGATTGCAATTGAATGAATTCAACCACTTACCTCCACTAAAATAACAGATATGAACATAACAAGGTGGGCTATCATAGTTCCTATTAAAATGCGATGCAGCAAGTCCCCACACCCTTTAGTGTTAATAGAATGGGTTCCCAGCTCTGTGAGATAATTGGATATGCATGAACCGCTTTTACAGCAACTAAAAGACACAAGTAAATCAACAGTTTTAATAGAATAGGTGTCAAAAAAACTACAATTTTAAGTAGGTTAATTATATTGTCAATAAAGGTTACCATTGGCATGACATAAGACGTTAGACCAGTAGTGGCCAAGTTTTGTGAACTTTAAGAACTTGGTTGGGGCTTTATGGGACCAAGGTTAAGGCCACGGCCAGACGTGGTCCTGGCCGCGTATTGTGCGAGGTCTCTAGCAGCGCCTCCATGAGCTGCCAGCTAGCCCGGATCCGATTTATTGTGTATCTTTGGGTACCTATTTACCCTCCACGCAATATCCAATAAGAAAAATCAATACCTCCTACATTTGATCACCGTCATGGTTAATATGGTCGACACAATCAAAAAAATATACAGGGTCATATTAGTAAACAGAAAAATAAAAATAGAGACAAAATTTGTAGCAACAGGAGTTAAAACACCGTCAAATGTAATTTTTTTTATGCTTGAGCAAAGATTTTTTTAATGTATTTTTCTGTTAACTAATTTGACTTGACCTATCACCCGATTCCGGCTTGACGTCGACTTACGGGGCACCCTGTATAGTTAAATAAAAATCATTTTTATCACGTCATCAGACCCAGAAAGCCTAATTTATTGGACTCGTCAAAACGAATCATATGAGCCCAAACTCGCGGGGTTTACTAATAGCCACTGAAGAGTTCCACTATCCACCTCCTGGCTCCATCATCAGATCAGCTCCAAAATACCAAATTATTATATATTCATCCTAACTACATAATAATTTTACATCCAAAGTTTAATTTCGATACGAAAAATGATTTGATTGCATTGTTAGTTACAAAAACCTATTTAATTCCGGGATGAACCTTGGGTGGGATGGGTCGTATGCAATGTTCGTGCCCATTACATTGACCGTTATTACTTCACAATCACCAGACTTCAGTGATAGGTGGTACAGCAATAAGTCCATGGGATAGGCACCCCTGGTGATTCCGGGGCCGCCAACCGCACCTCGGCAGCAATCTTGAGCTGGCATATCATAGTATGGGGGTTCAATTGTAACAGGAAGCCGGCTTAGCTACTTTGCAGATTGTGCGGTTGATAAAGTAAATCGAACCTTAATGGAACGCTGTCAGTTACTTCTTTTTCGTTCGTTTTAAGCCCACTCCGTCTTACATTAGGATCCCACTCGTAATCACGTATTCTATCATACCAGTCGCTATCAAACCAGTCTTCATAAGAATTGAGCTGAAAAAGTCGAAACCATTTATCTTTATTATAATAGATGTCATTAAGTTGTGTGGTGTACAAGCATTAGGTAAAAGTTGAACATAATGAATGAATGAATGAATGAATGAAATGCACCGACCCCCAAGATTTGCACTAGCCCTTGAAGCCTCATGCTTCATGGTGCTACAAAGACCATTGCATATCAAGGAATAGACCGGGGAGTGCTTTAATGGTAGGGTGGATGTGCCCTTAGGATAGGAAGGAGAGTGAGAGCCAATCGAGTAATGCACCCTAAAATTAGCATTGGGCTAGTGGAGAGGCGGGTAATATTTGTCTATGGGAGGGCATCTTTTAACGACGTCGCAGCCGGTCTCTGCTATGCTGTGTTGTTCCAATATCTTCGTCTGAGGTCTCGCTACTATCCGTTTCAGGTTTTTTGTATATTTCGCTAGCAGCCTTTTTTTATCTTATCTCGTTCTACAGCCGTGTCCATCCAGAAGTTGATTTCCTTGTCGAAGTAAGTCATGTCCTGTTTGAGGTTGTCATTCCAAGTGTAAATAATTCGGCCGACTTATTTGGATTTGGCCTTGTACTGCATTGCAGCATGTAGCAGGTGTGATTTTTGTCGTCTGTGGAAATATGCGAGATAACACATCCTGTGGTTCTTGATGCGTTTGGTTACGGGTTATCCTTTTAAAATTTCATGCATTTTCTTTTGTTTTGGTTTATTCTTAGCCGGGTTAATCAGGTCTCTCATGATAACTCTTTATTATTTTCACAGTCTTGACCTGTTGGCTTTAGTGAGTACCGACACTTTCAGCCTATGTATCATTCAAGGTACTTTCACCATTTGATACGTGAGTCTGGCTAATTTCTAACCCACAGTTGAGTTTATTATAAATGGTATTAGTGACTTCGCGTCACAATTTACATTCACATTACTATTTTTATTTAAAATCACAACCAAATAACGATCCCAAAGGGCTTATTTTGTTCAAATAATTTCACTACAACATGCCTTCCGTATTCCTACAAAGCGCGTCACGTCACCCTCACTGGTTTTTGCAGCACTTTTGAACACTTGACACTGGGACCGACTATTTGTAAGGCTATATAACCTTTTTTTTACACTTGGGCCGGCTACCTGAAGCACATTTCTCTAAGCTTGGTGCAACAAAATACAAGTTTGTAGAAACAATGCTTTCATTTGAATGATATGACGAATCAGCTATTAAACAAAAATCTCTCTACCCGCCCTTTTCAAGTTAGAACACACGTTTACAAGGTAAAATTTTGACGCGGCAATTAGGATGTCTTCTCCTCCCCAGAACGCCTCGTTGAAGGTTTACATCTACTTGGATCTTTTGTTAGCCGTATTTCATGCTACAATTGTTAACATATGATAGGTTAGTGTCTAGGTCAAGGTATTCTTGTACGAAATCTAAATCGACAGCGTTCGTTTTGTTTGAGTTAATAAAATCCTACAAAAACCCTTCACCAGAATGTCTCTTGAAATAAGAACCACCAAACCGCAAGTTCACGACCCTGCTGACCCGCTAGGGTGAACCACAATTAGATTAAAGCTGAAAATCAAAACTCAGTTCGATCGGCTTATTTAGCCTTTCGGACTTAACAAAAACAGTTAAGCTGGACAATGAAACTTGATCACAACAGATCCAGGCTTTCCTCACTTTTAGGCACTTTTACGCAAGTTGTTCATTGCCTTCGAGCTTGTGTATCGATGCTCGTTGGAGCCTTAAATGATTTGCTATAAATTAAAACAATAGCTAAGCTAAGTGAGATCTTTGGACTTTCTTGTTGAGAATTAAATTTCCTTAACCATAGAATGGATTGATCTCACCAAATTCGAAGCTCAGGATCCTTTGGCAGGCAAGGAGTTCCTCGGATGTATGTAGGTGTACAGTTCCAAAGACTTGAATTTCGCGACACAGGACACACTAGCAGTTTCTTAAACACTTATCACTTCGTTGTCCGAAACTGGGCGCAGGGTTGGCGCACGTGTCGCGCACGCTTTTTTATATATTTATTTTTTGTCGGAACACAGCCGAGACAACCGCTCGCTACGATGGCTCACAACCGAAAGTAAAAGTTGAACATAAAAAAACCCATATTTATTACCCCATCATCATTTTCTCGCCCTTATCTTCTTTAGGGTCGGTGAAACATGCATGAACGGGGTCGGTTTATGAAAAAAAAAAAAACATGAAAAACAAAACTACTTCATAATTCAAATATTTTACCAAGTAAGTACAAACAGCTTGATGAACGTACCCCGCAACACTTCAAAGACCACTGCAGATTATCTACAAAATGTTTGTATTTCGGAACGTTCCGGTAATGCTGCATAGTCCTGTTAAATTTTTCAACGGTTCCAGGTTTGCCTGAGTACATCTTATGGATACAGCACCCTACTCCCAAACTATTTATTATTATAATCCACATGATGCATAGCCACATTGGACAGCAGACCACCTTAGACTTATGGCTATAAATAAACGAAAATTTAATAGTAGATAGGTACCTACGTGCTTATTCGTCGTGTAGTAACTATTCGTTAAATTAAATTATTGGCCGCGATATTGGAATGGCTAGATCTAGGGATGGCTAAGTCGCCTACCATTGGCTGAAACTTTTAGGGTACTAAATAGCTTGGATCACTCGAAGCTAGTTTGCTTGCAGCGAATGAACTCGCTACTGCAATTCGTTGCCTAATGAATTGTCTTTATCGTGTTTCTACTCTCAAATTTGTGAAAACGCAACCGTAAGCAGCACTACAGAAAATTTGAATATGCCTACATAGGTAACATATCCAACTATGACCCCATAACAAAATAACAAAGAAACATGAGCATACTTAATCCTCTTGCCATTGGCTATTGAGCACATTATGTGCACATTCGTAGGCAGCATGATAATTCCAGAGAGTAAAACGATCGCATAAACTATGTCTGTCCCCGTTAGCACTAAAATATCACCTATAACTGAAAAAAAGCAGCACAATTAGGACGCAAGAATTCGGTGGTTTTATCGTTCATCGGCCTGCCGAAAATAGGAAAGTGCACACTCGTATTTGCCCCTTTTCCTATAATCATCATCATTGCTGTAATTCCTGAGGAGTTCCTTGGGGTTCCTTCACCCACACCAGTAAGCCGTGAACGAAGTTATTTTGGATAAGATAACCAAAGTATGAAAGAAGAGCTGAATAGTAGATAGGTAGGTAGGTACAACAATGTTTCGCCAGTAATAAGGGGTGACCATATGGCGTTGCACTGGGCACAAATCCAAACTCCGGTCTACTAATAATTTTATAAGGAACAACCCATTAACAATTTGACTCGGATACCGAGCCCAAAATTTCAACTTGGCAGTTGTACCCGCTGACACGCTGGTCGCAACAAGGTTCACGTGCAATTTCTAGCGCCGATCATCGACATCGACGTGGAGATACGTCTTTAAATGTGTCATAGTTTTATGATATGGGTAGGTAATACTCACAAAAGAACAGGAATAATGACCATAATATAGCAAACATAGAAACGAGCCACAAGTAGCATGAGCCCCACACCACAAAAGGGTGATTAAGAGCCGTTGGACTTGTCATCACAGCAAAAGTCCAAACTCTATGTTAAAACCAACATGCACGTACAATAAACCAAGTGAACATAAATTAAACGGTTGTTTAATCTTCAAAATGTTTTTCTATTTAAAAAAACAAAACCATTTATTAAACTTGACACTGTTGTCATAAATATTTTTGGTGACATCATCATAGACCAAGATTGTAAAAAAAAAAATTGTTTCACAACTAAACGGAAATGAGCTACTATGAGGTTGATATAGGCTTTTGGTTCTGTCATAAAGGTTTAATTATTTGTGGGGTACCTAACAAAACGCGGAACTTAACTTTGTTCTCTCCGCAGATCCGCTTTATTAAAAGACCCATAACTCAATCACAATCCATCTTGCAATATTTTCATTTGCATTTTGCAAGGGCTTAGTGTGGTTGTGCTACGCAATCAGGCTGCTGCAGGTTTAGCACGTGTCAATAGACAGAGCTCAATTGATTGGCAGTGAGTCCTAACCGACAGCGATTGTAGCGCGAATTCGCGATTTGATTGATCGAGCGATTATGTCATATTCATATAATCGAGCGCGACAATGGGGTACTTGCGCGACCCGACAACCAGCCGTCAGATTTAATGCTTTGTAAAACTTGGTCTGACAACGCGGTTATGGTATTTTAGATGCGTGACCCACGCTCAATATTGGCAAGATAAAAGCAAGGCAATTGCCTGACTTGAAACTGTGTACATGCAGCAGCTGTTGACGTAAATAATTATGTTTGTTCATTTCTTTCTAATAACATCGGTATAGGTATTTCCTTTACTTCGCGCTCTGTATGATTGTGTGTAGCTACATTCATCGCTTTCGTTGTTTTTGAGTGCACTAATGTTCATGTATGACGCGTCTATTTATAAAACGACATTGTTGTCAAAAGCCAAAAAAAAACGCAGTTTGTTAAAAATTTACGAGTTTGTACTGTAAGTGTTCAAAAGTGGATAGGCAAGTTATGAGTCTTATTGTTGTGAACTCGCAGTACGACTCAAAATAAAAAAAATAAAAAAAAAAACATATCTTATAAACCTACACGGGCACTTTTGAAACGTCAGAAGCAAGGTGTACGGTTCAAATTGGTCGTTTCGTATGGAGAAGATCCGGCAAGAAGCTCTAAGGTTACTCTTTTTAAAATAATTGACTTTTACAATGTTTTCAAATTACTGTGTTATTTTTTCAGTATGTGAGGACAGTGTAGGCTTGTCAACCAGTACCTTAAGCATAACAAATAGGCAATGGTCTATAAATCTACAATCTAATAACGTTCTCAAATTCACAAAATATTAAAGTATCAAAAAAATTACTTATAAAAGAAAATTAAAAACCTACCAAATGACATGATTGCCATTTCAACTGTAACAAATCTGAATTAACCTGTTCACAAAAGCCACTACTAAAGAGTTGAAATTAGAATTGTATAATGCCCAATAATGAGAAGATTATGTCAAAGAGATACATATTTAAAAATAAATATATAAGTAATAATAAAAATAATAAAACCACCGTAATTTGGAGCAGTTAAGGGGACGACGAATATCGCACGTTATAGAAATTCGAGGCCGGATTCGGAATATTGCTATCTCTGTTTGACAAAAGAAGGGAGTGAGGGACGCGGTGCGCAGCCGTGTGTGTGTGACTGTGTGAGTAGATAGATAGCTATTATGAGCTGTACTGTACTAACTGTACCTTCCATTCATTCGTAACGACTCTGAAGATATTTCTATCTATTAGTAATTAGGTATGTTCATGATTTGCGTTGTTTTTGTTGACGACTTTGGGGAATCGTTTGTAAATCTACAGACTAGTAATGCGTTTTTTGGAAATTTCTTTATAATCCTTTGCAATTTGTATCTCAACATAATTATAAGAATATTTCGACATCTAGGCCTTGTAGAGAAAATCAAGAAAAGTACCTAGGTATATGCTGTTGGTGTTCTTGAATAAATTCTATAAGGTACTACTTACGGTACTTATACATCGTCATCGCTCGTGGTCTTAGGCACCGTCCTAATAGAACGCGATTGCGCGATATTCGCGCGAGTAAGCGATGGCAAAAACTGGTGTCCTAATTGATCATCGCGCGAATTGACGACGCGACGAAATAAAATGGCAGCCAGCCGGCCGGGCCGGCAAGGCGAGAGGGGCGCGGGCGCGGTGTCCCGCTGCGCCAACGCGATTCGCGCGAATTTCATTAGGACACCTATTCAAATTCAGTGTCATAGAGTATGTATGCTTGATCGCGCGTTCGTACGAGCTAAGTTCGCACGAATAGATTTACAAACATTTTGATCGCGCGATAGCGTCGTGCGATTGTCAGTTAGGACACCTATTCGAGTTCAATATATATTCGTTTGATCGCGCATTCGTACTAGTAAAATTCGAGCGAACCCGCGATGATCGCGCATTCGCGTTCTATTAGGACGATGCATTAGGGGGCACCGGGGATTTTTTTTTTGGGATATATATTATTTATTTACTTGGTCTCCTTTTTAAAAAACTAAGGCTTCTTCTGTCTTATTTATGTTCTTATTACTTTTACTAAACTAAAAATTGTTACTAAATGTATAAATAATTAATACAAGTCAAATAATTAAAGTATCAAATACAAAATATACCACTAATTTACACCTGTTTACGTGATACGAGAACATCAATAACACCGTCCTGAGCTAAGAATAATAAAAATAAAGGATTTTGAATAAATATTTATTTTGTTGTTATATTCTTCATAAATATTGCTATTAGCATTTTTATTGTTGATTCATCTATTAAA
Organism: Dasypolia templi; assembly: GCA_963555695.1. NCBI lineage: Eukaryota > Metazoa > Arthropoda > Insecta > Lepidoptera > Noctuidae > Dasypolia > Dasypolia templi. The sequence goes on along the minus strand of OY743146.1, from coordinate 18,007,654 downwards.
AAAAACGAAACGTAATAAAGTCGGACAAACGTTACATTACCAATAAAGGTCCAGTGTCCTTGAGATAATTTTTTCGCGCACCGGATCTTCAACGCACTGCTTAGCGCCGAGAGTTTAAAATCCATCAGTGTGCAGCACGCTGTTGTAATTCTCAATGCTCGGTTCAACACCGAGAGTTGAAAATGCAGTACGTGATAAAATCCCGCCTCGAGATATTTACGTCCGTGCGAACATGGTCTAAAGAAACGCAACAAACAAAGCTACATACGTAGATAGGTAGGTAAATACTAATTTATACTAAATATACTTAGGTACCTAGTAGCGTGAAACTCAAACCAAGAACTTTTACAGTAATATAGCTTATACATCAGAATAACACATAGACTATAATTTATAAAGATTGTGTGATTTGTCTATACTAATATTATAAAGAGGAAAGATTTGATAGATTGTTTGTTTGTATTGAATAGGCTACGAAACTACTGGACCAATTTGAAAAATTGTTTTACCAGTAGAAGCCGAAATTATGTCTGATGAACATAGGCTACATTTTTTTTCGAAATCCACGCGGACGAAAGTGCTAGTACATAATATAATGAAAAGTATAAAGTAAGTCGGAAAAAATCCAGCCCTCTGAGAGCTATATTGTCGTGCGCTGTCTAAGCCGTATGGTGTTGATGTAGACGTAATACATGATGATAATGTATCGTGGGATTGTTCGTCATAAACAATTCTAAATAATAGTCCGTGACAGCATACATCTACATTTTATGTGGAAGCTATTATAGCCAAAATAGTGAGCCATAAATGAATTGCTTTTATTTTTTTACGAATCAAATTTTAGAGTATTTAATTAATTATCATCAAAATTAATACCTTTATCGCTTTTGGTGTTTGATGTAGATAAACTTTGTCTTTTACACTTATTAATTTGGACGGATTGTTCAAAAGTTACCACTATCCGAACGGAGGATACCGCGCGCAGAGCGGGGCTGTGATGTTTCACGGCCAATCCGCTGAACTGTTTTTCAAGCCTGGGGAAAGTAGCCTATGTACTTATAGGCTACTTTTCATCAACACTCCACATGGGCGGAAGCTAGTAAGAAATAACATTAGAAAAGTCCGTATTGTAATGTAACGTATCAACATTTTGGTCAAATTTACTGCATGTTTACTTAAACAATTTACTTGTTTTATTTTTGTAATATTTATTTTCTTAAATTGCAAAGTATTTCTCACACATAAATTAATGTTGACTTCGTAATTGAATTACACAATGAAAATTTCAGTTGATGTACCAATGGTTTGGTTACTCGATACCAAATATAAGGCCAATCTGAATCCAAGTTCACAGCATTTATAAGTCAATAGTGTCAAAAATATTACAATACAATTATGCAAATAAATACGTACGCCCAGGACAATAAATAAATCATCTAACACTGACAACAAACACGGAAAACCCCGGCGCGCGGCGGGCAAAACGTTGCGGTAAATCGGTTATGTGTGTGCTTGTCCGAGCTATACACATCTACTACCCTGAGCAGTACGACCACGCACACATTGACATTTGCTTGACGCGATAGCACTACTAGCTATTGAAAAGTTGTGATAAATTTTGATGGCTTCCGTAATACCAAAACTAATGAATTAAAATTTTTTTTTTTCTTTTTTTTTTCGATTTTTTGCAACAAGATAACCTAAGCTATGTTTCTAATACAACAACATTACAGATATTGTTGTTTATAGTACAGAAAAATCGATAAGAAAACATGTCATTTACGCTGTAAAAAAGTGCGAAATCCAATTAGCTTAAACTTCATTTTAAATAAGTATTTTACAAAAAAAAAAAAAGATGTAGGAACCTAGAAAAATACTGTCTACATCCGAATATAAGCATAAGGTGGTGGAAATATGCTTACATTGCAAATGGTTTCGGTAGGTATTACGTTTGTATGGACAATTCAGACGTCGCCCTGCTCTTAATAGACAGTTAATGAGGTACAGTCAAGTTAATATATTGGCAGTGACAATGTTAGAAAATATTGTAAGCGTTAAAATGATCATAAAGTTCTAAACAAACTTAGACATCAATAAAATGTTAATTTAAAAACTGCATGTCGATTCGGTAAAAAACTCACCGTGAAGACATCGCGGCTTGGTTAAACGCTACCATCAGTGGCACTGACAGCTCACTCCACGCTCACTTCACCCAAGTTTTCACGGTGAGATTACAGAATAGCACTACTGGTAGGAATACGTCGAATTACAAGTTGTCTTTAAAAGAAAATTTATTCTCTTAAAAGACTACAGTCACTTACATGAGAAATACATTATTAGGATGCTTATTATTAGGATTTTCGTCGTGTTTTTTTTTTTTTTATTTGTATAAGCAGCACCCTAATTGCGTAATACACAATCAATCGGAATCTGAATCGTTTTGAAACAGATTGCTAATCCATTGCTTCTTTAAGTTCGATAAAAATTCTGCTCAACAATTTAAAGAACGCAATGAATGTTCTTGAACCGTCAAAATCAAACAGATTAGTCGTAATCGTTTACGAAAATGTGTTACGTAATTAGGGTGCAGGTACTTCTATAATGCATTCATTATTACTTGGCGTCTATTGGAGTATTAGCGATAATTTTCGACTACATGTCGAGCCACTTGTACTTTGAATACATAATAGGAGCTTACATTTTTTATGGTCGATGGTAGCTTATTATAAATATCTGCGCCTGCATAGGTAAACATTGTTTTGCCGAGCTTCGTTCTTGTCTTGGGTAGAACTAAAAAAGTCGCTCGGCGTGAACTTCGCTGTGTTTGTTGTTTCAACCGTACAAAGGTTAAGTTAGTATGGAGAGATTTATTTAATATTTTTCGGACAAGCATGCAAGTATGATAAATATATAGTTGTTTTATGTTCATTAGTTTGGTTTGTTCATATATTTTGTAAGTAGGTGTTAAAAATTGATATTGAAAAAGTATTTTTAGAATTTTATTTTGCATAATTTGAAGATCTGCTAGACTAGTTTTGGTGGCATTGCCCCAGATTTCGATTAGGTATAGCAGGTGTGGTTTCACAAGGGAGTTATATATGGAGTAGCGGACCCGACGCGGCATGCACCGGACGATGCGTCGAAGTGATCCAACAAGTTACCCTATATTTTTGATACTTGATTAGGTACCTACTATTATCTAAGATTGTGTATTCAAATAAAGTGTAAAAATATTTTTTGTTTCACAGGTTTTGACTTAGCCATTTATTGCTCATTTAGCTCCTAATGAATGTGATATGTAACAATTAAAAGTCTTTGAATGTACCAATTGGGAAATTATTGGCTGGTATGATGGTCCACATTTTTTTTTGACAGGCAATCTACCTATACCTTTGCCATTTTCTATTGTATTTTTAGCAATAATTAGCAACTCGGCAGCTATTGGGAGTAACAACCGAAGATGAAAATGCTTCACTTAGGGCGAATTTCACCAAACTTTTAAACCTAGATTATGACCTGAGAATAAATTTTGATTTTTTTTGACTATGGACAAACTGCCAGACGTCAATTTCATTGACACGATAAAGTGGATATATGGGGTAAAATCAGACCATTTTATTAATACGCAATATTTGACATTGTACGTACGTATATTTAAAGTGACGAAATCATAACAATTAGAATAACAATATTAAAATTAAACAAAACAAAATGATTGTTACATAAACATTGCATCAGTTTCTTTATCACTGTTAGGAAATATATCGACTGGAAATGTAAATAAGACTCGAGACTAGAATACTTACATTATGTTTGTAAAACGAAATCAAAATATACAATCGGAATGTAAAAATAAACAAAAAAAGTAACAAAAGTCTGTTGAAAACATATAAAAATAAATCTCCCAACAATCGTATCTTACACAATTTTAAATAATATTATTTTGCCTGGCTTAAGCCTTTATTTTCACAACATGTTTTGTACGTTATTCTTATTTACATCGATTAGGTACCTATTGTATGAAATTTACTTCGAAGAGTGTTTTGTTGTGCAGATTATTAAGTATATCTAAATATATTCTCATAAAATCTACCTAGCTTGCAGAATGTGATCATTTATTTTACAACTAGCTACTTGAATAGATAAAGAGTACTTATATAAAAATTATATTGACAAGATTTCTTAATAATAACAGTTAATAACTTGCAGTAAGGCACTTAGAAATGCGTTTAGTATTTAATTTTCAGTGAAGTACTTGAGAAACTTATTCGGAATCTTTCTCTGGTTGAGTGACATCGCCCATTTTCTTTATTTTCTCGGCAACATTGATTTCGCAGCCTGTGCTTACCAAGACATCTTCTACTGTGACTCCATCCGCCAGTTCAGTCAATGTTAAGCCTTTTTCTTTGTCGACTTCAAAGACACACTGAAATTAATGGAGTAGGTTGAAGCACAAGGAAAAAAGGCAACTTCATAGATAGAGTAGCTGCTGCCCGCGCTTCGTTCGCGTCGAAGTCTTAAGATACACAATAATATACTAAAATACAGCCACATTTTTATAAAACTTCCTCGACGACTACCACCACCGCGTCGTGTCACGTCGCCGGCCCGCGCTATTACTTTGTTTTCACTAAGCGTTTCTGACTTTTTTATCGGTCGTACTTGATGTTAAATTGCCTATTGCAAGAATAGATCTATCAAATGCAAAAAGAATTTGTCGAACACGACTGGTAATTCCAGAGATTTACGCGTTCAAACAAAAAAACAAATTCTCAGTATTTTAATTAACCTCATATCCGTGGCTGGCGAGAATACATTGATATATCGACATACAATTTTTTTATTTTATTAGTTTAGACGCATCCTATGCCACATTCATATTCTATAGGAAAAAAATTGACAATCCCACATATTCATGAATTTTTAAGATTTTACCTTCAGTAATAATATAATATCTCGGTCTTGAAGGTTCAATACTTAACAAAACGACATGTAAAATTAACGATTCCCGGTATATTCTGTTCACGCATTGATATAACGTTTTATCAAGTTATGCTCGCTAACCAAAGCTCATAATATTACTGTACGAAACTAGATAGCTCAATTTGTTCATTTAACATTTTATTGTTTTAATCATATTTAAGTTGATATTAATACATATTATATTGTGTACAAACAACCTGCCAATCTTGAAACATGATAATTATGATTATCTTTCTATGTTTAAGATACTTGTACCAACTTTACTTTAATAACATTGGTAACCCTCATTTCTAGATTTTTTTAACATGATATCATAATAATAACAAAGCTTCAGTATCTGTTTGTTTTTTTTGCAAATAATGTGATTCACAATTTCATATTTACTCGAAGCTTAAAAAGTCATTTATAGTCTTATTTACATTTATGTTCTTTATCCAATATTTTTTTTGTGACTAAATTAAACCCATGACCGCCAGCTAAGCGGTTATAGTGATCAGAGAGGTTGTCAGTCTCCAAAAAATAAAAAATCATCGGAGGAAATGAGGTCTGTCCGAAAACACATTTCCAGTTTCCCGAGCTACGAAAGTCACTATTGCAGGAAATCCACTGGCAAGAAATATCTTGCTACCGATTGCAAAAATGTTTCGGGAATATAAATAATCTACGTCAAATCCTGTTTCTTTGAAACTTTATGCAAAATGCTTCCATGACCTAAATCTTTCGTTTAAACAACCCTCAAAAGATACCTGCAATACATGTGATGTCTTCAATGCTAAAATTAAAGTAGCAGACGCCGATCGAAAAATAAGTTTGAGTGCTGAGTTAGCCGAACATCAATCTCGAGCTGAAAAAGCTTATAGTGAAAAAGGATTGACAAAGATATTGTAAGGAACAACTCTTCGGTTAGGGCATTTACATTTGATCTCCAACAATGCTTGCCAACGCCTTATTTAAAAACGGAATCGGGAATCCGTTTTCAACACCGTAAATTTAAAAAAAAGAGGAAGGCCGTGTACTTCTGCTGAATCTTTTAGATTGAACCAAATTTCTAAAGACCCATTACCAATCAGTGCCGAAAAGAAGAAAGATTTAATGGATCTTCTGGAGTTCATTGATGAAGTTTTCCACAATTTCTATAAACAGTTAAAAACAAATTATTGTAACCCTACTCATCCAGATATAGATGAAGACGATCCAGATCTAGAAGATAAAGAAGATTGCTAATGGTTAATCTTTTATTATTTTGATAATTTGCCTATTAACCAGCAAAGCGGTGTGTCTTTTTTTTCAAAAACATAAATGTAGGTTCTACATACTTTTCAAACGTTTTTTTTTTTTCCTCAAACAATGTTTATTTTGGATATAATTATAATTTTAATTAAAATAAAATGTTTTCTTGTGCGTACCAGACAATTAAAAAACCTATTCCCTACATATGCCTGCCTAATTAATTTGTTTCTAATAAAGTGGTAAATATATTGATAACTCATTGGTGAACAAATTGATAAGTCTATTATTAGGAAAATTAAAATAGTTTAAGCGTATTTCTTAAAATAATTCGATAGATTGCATAACACTATCCTTAAGTCAAGTGAGATCCGTAAGTATATTATTTAACACGATTTAACATAACAAGTCAAACTTTAAAATTGCGCCCCTGTAAAAATGACGTTTTGAACATGTCAACATATTCACGCCAGCCACGGATATATTTGGAGGTTAGGGAAAAAAAAAAAAAAAATATTTCGGAAGTCTGTAACAAAAAACTAGAAAAAACACCGACTTCCAAAATTAAGTCATTTTTTACTTAGTAGTGTTTTTCTATGTAGTCAGTTGTTAATGTTGATATAATAATAGTTATTTTAATGTCAATAATATATTAATTAAGCATTATGTTAAAGTTCTAAATTACCTTTTCTGTTATAATCATGTCAACGCAATTTTTCCCAGTTAGCGGCAGTGTGCACTCTGGCAGTATTTTATGAGTTCCATTTTTAGCAGTGTGTTCCATAGTTACAACAACCTTGGTTCTTGGAGCCGATACTAAGTCCATCGCTCCACCCATGCCTTTAACCATTTTACCCTGAAATACAAAATTATTTTTTTAGAATTTAGTAAGATGTTCATTTGTTTTGGAATTTTTATTTGAGGTTAGAGATTGCCTAATATGCTGAACTTACAGGAATCATCCAGTTTGCTAAGTCGCCGTAACGTGAAACCTGCATTGCACCAAGAATAGTCAAATCTATGTGACCTCCACGAATCATGCCAAAACTATCATCTGATGAAAAAAATGATGAACCTGGAAAATTGTGAATAAATCTAGTTAGTTGGTAAATTGTCTTAGTGAATAAAGAAACCATTTTAAAATAAAATAACCTACCAGGTAGAACAGTAACAGTTTCTTTGCCTGCATTAATAAGGTCAGCATCCACATTTTCTTCGGGTGGGAAAGGACCCAGACCCAGAATACCATTTTCTGATTGCAGGAGCACCTTAACATTCTCAGGTATGTAGTTGCTAGCCAACATGGGCATCCCTGAAAAAATATATACATGGTTTGTTAAGAGGAGTAGAGACACGATTTTCAATATAATCTGTTCTAAACTTTTGGATGAAAGTGTGAATAAATTCTGTTCAGGTTAAGTCCTTACACAACAACTAGCTAAAATCAGTTTTTCAAATGAAAAACATTTGCGACTAAAGCCCATATGGAACCACCCGTTTCGCGCTGATTGTGGTGGAACAGAGCAGAGGTGTGTGTGAACAGAGAGAGAGCAGTGGTGGCCCAGTGGTAACGCCCGCGACTTACGAGTTGTAGGTCGTAGGTTCGAACCCAGACAGGCGCTTTACTTTGTCTAAATTATTTCATCACGACTGCTCTCAAAACGATGAAAGAAAACATCGTAAGGTAACCGAGGGGTTTTTGGTTCTAAGACATGCCGTCTTAGAACCAAATACTCGAAGATATGTGACATCGACCAACTCGAACTGGGCCTGTATGGTGGATTATGGCCCACTCCCTCTCACAGAGAGGAGGCCTGTGTCCTAGCAGTGGGAACATAATAGGATGATTATGCATGTTATGCAAGGTGGAACAGAGTATAGTTGACTGTGTGTTAAGAAGCCTTACCAATTCCGAGGTTAGCATTCATTCCATTCTTGAATTCTAAAGCAGCTCTTCTAATGATCCTCTCCCTCATTGAATCGGCTGCCTTTCCTTGCTGAACTGGTTTGGTAACAGTCCTTCTTTCAATTCGCTTTTCGTACTTTTCTCCTCTAATAACTCTGTGTACAAATATTGATGGTACATGTACAAAGTCAGGGTCTATTTCGTCTACAATTTCTTCCACCTCAGCTATGGTAATTCTAGCAGCTCTGCACATTGCTGGGTTGAAGTTCCGAGCACTCTTCCTGAATATCAAGTTGCCGTGTCTGTCTGCTTTCCATGCTTTGATAAGTGCAAAGTCACCAGTAATTGCTTCTTCCATGATGTAGTTCCTTCCATTAAACTGTTGTTCATGTCTTGCTGCACTTGGGATATCAATCTAAAAAATTAAAAATGTTAGTACTTCTGATTTTATAATAGTATCTAATATAATAATTACCAGTTTGAAGCACTGGTGTAGATTGTGACGGACATTAAATGTGTCTTTCTTATTTTTTTTTATAGACATTTCATTATAGTTTTTAAGCTTACCTTTCCATCTTTACTATATTTAATTGGTGATCCACCTTCATGTATCAAAGTACCAAAACCAGTTGGTGTGAAGAATGCAGGTATACCAGCACCACCCGCACGGATGCGTTCTGCTAGTGTGCCTTGTGGAGTTAGTTCAACCTGGAATCATTGAAAACTTTCATTGTTACTGATTCAGGCATCTTTATGCTATTGTTTTGTAATCCAAGAAGGTACAAACTTCTAGTTCTCCACTCAGGAATTGTCTTTCAAATTCAGCATTCTCACCGACATACGATGAGATCATTCTTTTCACTTGTTTGCTCTTCAATAAAACCCCAAGACCAAAGTCTTCCACTCCTGTAAATAGAATAACAACTGGTTATCACAAGTGAACAATGAAATTAGCATTGCAGCATAAACTTAGCTTAATAATAATAAATTAATGTATTTAAATTAATTCGACCTGCATTGTTGGAGACCACAGTAAGTCCAGAAACACGTTTGTTGTTTACAGCCACTATGAGATTTTCTGGTATCCCACACAGTCCGAAACCACCGACTAATAGTTTGGAACCATCCTTTATGTCGCTGACAGCTTCGTTAGCATTCTCGTAAATCTTGTTTGTGCGAACTACTGTGCTATAGTTATCACATGAAAATATCTGCAAAAAGAGTGTATTATTCAAGAGTGTATTTTGGTCAGAGATTCGTATGAATAGGTAATTATTATGTACATAATTATATTTTTTAGTTGTACATACCTTCGCGATAGTGTAAACTTTTTTTTTTGAATATCCATGCGATTTTATTACAAAAAACCTTCTTATTACTGTCGCTGCCATGTTATTAGCACTAAATTAATAATTACACTTGACTTATGCGTTATCAACCTCGTAAACAATCTAAATATCACAGCTAAAACTCTATTTAAAAAAACAGCCGATGTCACGTTCAAAAACACGTCTTTACAGTAATCTGCGTATTCTGCGTAATAATCTGTGAGCTTGCGCGTACCATTCACTTCAATTCAAATAGATTAGCATATTGCCTAATTTCCATAGAGTACTTCTATGTACTTGTAATTTCACTTTCGGGATTCTGGTTCCGTCCGGGAATGCTGAATGTTTTCAAATGTGACAAGTTGTTTTTTCTTAAAAGGTGTGCAAGCGCTGTGTTACCAACCACGATAGAGGAGATAAAGAGACTGACTGATGAGATTTAGCAGTTGTTTGTCTCACTATCTCGAGGTCAACAGGGGAATCGTAGGCATTCAAGACAAGAAATGTTTGCAACTTACCTATTAGTACCTATAGGTAGGTAAGAAACCCATAGTATGTTATTTTTAATACACGCATATCCTGATATTCTTGTTTAGCGAGTAATATTTAATTAATGCAAGCGATAAGTAAGTACGTTAAACTTACCTTGAGGTGAAAAAATACGTTTGGGTTTACGTTGGGGTTTTAGGGTGCCCTATCCAAATGGCAGATATGGAATGAGATCAAAATTATTTCATCCTGCCCGTCTGTCCGACCGGGAGTCAAACAGAGATTTTACTTGGAGACTATTTGCAATAGGTAATTAAATTGTAGAGAATGTGTATTACGTGCACCGCTAAACATTGTAGTGAATAGTAGATATATATCTAGTTAAGAGATTTGGAATGTTTTCAGTAACAACTGCAGACATGACTGTTTTTCATAGTTTTTTCGAGAAATACAATTGTATTCATGCGGTCGATAAATTCAAGACTTTTGAGATCGATTTTATTATGCATTCTTTGAAGTGTCATAAAATAAGGTTTCTAATCCATCGGTGCCTTTGTGTCGCGCTGTCGTGTCTATTTCGTGGGAGCCTTAAAACCAGAGATTGATAGGTTTTTCTATATCCAGTACGCCAAAATTGGAGATTGATACGTTATTGGGTTCGGCCGTTAGGCACCTGCCTATCTTTCAAATATCGGTCAACCCAAACGCACGTCAATAGGTAGGGTAGTTACACCTGAATTACGAAAACCTCAAAATCTGTTATTGCTATGAAGTTAAGGTGGTTTACCTATACCTTTACCTATAATAAACCCCTTCAAAACCCTTGACGTCGACAGGGTAGTATAATGTATAGGGTTTCCAGATTTCCCATTCAATGGGTATGAAATGAATGAATGATCGAATGAAATACACCGACCCCAGCGTGGTTTGACCAGACTCGATTAATCGAATGAACCCCAAGACTTGCACTAGCTCATGCTTCATGGTGCTACAAAGACCATTGCATATCAAGGAGTAGACCGGGGGCGCTTTAATGGTAGGGAGGGCGTTCCCTTAGGATAGGAAGGAGTGTGAGCAAATCGAGTAATGCACCCTAAAGTTAGTGGAGAGACGGGTAATATTTGTCAATGGGAGGGTATCTTTTAACGACGTCGCAGCCGGTCTCTGCTATGCTGTGTTGTTCTAATATCATCGTCTGAGGTCTCGCTACTATCCGTTTCAGGTCTTGTATAACTCGCTAGCAGCCTTTTTTTTAAATCTTATTTCGTTTTTCAGGCGTGTCCATCCAGAAGTTGATTTCCTTGTCGAAGTAAGTCATGTCCTGTTTGAGATTGTCATTCCAAGTGTTAATAGGTCGGCTGACTTTTTTGGAATTGGCCTTGTACTGCATTGCTGCATGTAGCAGGAGTGGTATTCGTCGTCTGTGGACATGTACAAGATAACACATCCTGTGGTTCTTGTACATGTATTATTGCCTTCGCGTTTCTGGTGGCTTGTTCGCAGCGTTTTTTATTTGTACTCTTCCTGTTTAATGCAGATGTTATGAATGTGCCTAGATATTTAATTTCATCGGCTGTAGGTAAATTGACACGATTAATGGTAAACAAAAATCAAAATACAGAAAAATGTTTTATATTCTATAAATAATGTGTACCTTAACATTTTTATTACAAAACACAACATCACGCCTGTAATCCCAGAAGGCTTTGGCAGAGGTGTACCTATAGTACCTATACCCACATATTATTTTGCCAGTTATGCTTAAGTCCCATGTAATAGTAGGCGAGCCTGTTGCCATCAACCGGGCACAAATCCAGACTTCGAGCTGCTACTAGCACTTTGCCCGACTTGGGAATCGAACCCAGGACATTTTTTGATTAATAAGTCCTTAATACTTTAATAACATTTAATTTTAATCGTTAAGGGTCACTTTATATAAAAATACTCTATCTAATGACTGTACATAGTATTGTAGATACAGTGATGTATCGAAGCTTTTGTAAAAATACATCTTTCAATTTTTATTAATATGAAGTCACATTTACATCAAAGTAATTAAGTGTAAAATCAATAGAAATCTTTTTCCGTCTCAAAAATAATGCATATGATAATACCTACAAAGAAAACGAATCGAGAAATATCGATTCGGTTTCTACATTATTCTTGCTATGCTATCGCTACCGATATATCGGTATCCTTGTTAAATACAAAAAAAATACTCCAGCATAATACAAATAAATAGGAAAGTAGTTACAGCCGCCTCAAAAAGATGAAAGTACTATTGCATCGATTGAATTAATTTGATAGTCTACAATTTGTGTTCCTTAATTTTGTACCTATCAATGAGAAGCTACAATATTTTTGAGGCTGACTGTACCAACTTGACAAGGCTGAATTTCATAAACGGCAATATCTTTGTTTAGATAAAAAAGTAAAGTGAGATTTAACCAAAAGGTACCCACCGTTTTGCTTTTTTTTAAATAATATTGAATTGCGCATGTGAATAAATGACACCGCCGAGGTTGATGTGTCATATTAGTGTTCTAAAATCAATATTGTCTAGTTCCTAGGACCCAGAACCTAAGTACCACTTAGGATATCTTGGGATGAAGATTCCTCGATAATACTACGATGCCTCTATATGGAAAAACAAACGTTCTTTATTTTTATACTAAAACAGACAATTACATTAATGCTAATGCTACACAATTATAATTTACTCTCTAACTACCTACTTAATGAATGACTCGTTCATTAATATCTTCGATATTTGCAGATATCAATATCTACAAAATAAGTCATTTTAATGACAGCACTTATATGTTACAATAGATACGCATACACACTTATTTATAACTGAAGTGCCTACTTATAATAAAGGAATATTTTAAGTGAGCTCCATTATGAGCCGCTTTCTTTGGCAGATAAATTATATTCATAAATCTGCAGCACCCATGGCCTTGCAATAGCTTTTACTATGACAGGACAATCATGTTCATTGCATCACCATGAGCAACGCTACAAAGACCTTTGGGCGCGTGGCCAAAACCGGTACTAACACCGTCATCTTGTTTTCCCAATACAATTTCTTTGACAATTTCACAAATGTTTACCAACATCGGCAACGCCCCCAGTCAATGTCAATTAGGGGCCCAAAGATCCTTGTAGCACTAAGTATACGCAACATCCAACATTCTTATTCCTGACAACACAGTGCTTCAACGCGCGAAACCATGAATTTTTTTAAAACATAGAATTTTCATCAAGCCATTGCCAATGTGAGCGTAATAATTATGCATTTATTGTTCTACTAATTGGATAAAGCAAGCATCTTTAAGCATAAAAATCACTTGGCTATGCCAAACGGTAATTTTTCTAAATTTGTAATAAACTATGTTTTGTACCCACAATAGCCTTGTTTCTACTTGAACAATGATAACTCTCTATTCAACATTCTTAGGAATATAATAATAGCTCCTATCAAGATAGAGTGGACAGGTAGAACTCAATTTACTTATAGATTTATTCAGTCAGACTGTTAAACATAAATTATTATATTATATAAAGGGCACCATTAGAACACGAATCATCATTGACTTTTAGGCAAAGACTTAGGATAGTTATAACTCAATACAATACATCATCTAAAACTTAGCGTTCAACGCAAAATATGATTTAATATAGGTATTATTTGCAATTTTATATTACACTAGCTCAAACGTTGTATTGCTTTTAAAAAAAATATGATGTTGGGCGATTCTCAGACCTACCCGATATGCACTCAAAATTTCATACACATCGGTCCAGCCGTTTCGGAGGAGTTTGGTAACAAACATTGCGTCACGAGAATTTTAATTTTAACATCATGATGACATATAATATTAGAACATTAACAATAATCCAGACGGTGATAATGCGCGTCAAATTAGGCATGTTTGCCTTACATAGTAATTTACTTTTTTCAGTTTATCAACGCTGGTAGTACAATGAGTAAAAATAATTCACCACGGGAAATCGAGATGCGGGTAGCGTAGCGGTGCGGGCGGGACTAATAAAAGTTGAGTGTGTTTATTTTGGTTTTACTTGGTCGCAACTTCTTACTATTTCATAAGCGGACCGGACCGGTTACAAACATTCATGTAACTTCGTTCCAAGAATAACCAAATATTAAAAATCAAAAGTACTCGAGGTGTAAATCTAATAATATCAGAACCACAGTCTACCAAAATACAAAATATTTTCATACATAGATCGAAACAGAAGCGGCTGTAAAAAATTAAAATAAGTTGAATGCAGCCGCCCGAAAGTAGGTCGCTTACCGTTATTCCAAAGTTGTGTAAAATTAATAGTTTATTATCTTATAGACAGTTTTATCTACATATAAAACATTCGTGTTACCTATTATAAACAAATATAAGTTTCTAGCTGAGTCTACCAGATCTAGCATCAGTAATAACACCCCATAACTCAATTATAAACTCGTCTGTAAATCCAAATTCCTGTAAATCACTATTATCGATGGCGTCTGCTAGTTGCATAGAGTTGGCTTTCCCTTCGGCAAGATCCCACATCTGCGATGCTAGTTCGGAGTCGTTGATGCCCATGAATGATTCCAATAAGCTGTTGATTTTCTCGATGCCCGCTTTTGATCTGTCGTCGTGCTGAAAAATATAAAAATTAATTAAAAATTGTCTGACAATTTTACTTTGCCATTTCGAGATGAATATTGTGAATTTGTGATTTAAATGATAGTTATTTCTTAGTTAGTTAGTTTAAAATTGGTTCTAACAACATAATTACACGTCATAAATGAATTATTTTTTAAAACTAGATGAGTCCGGTGTTTCCTCTGAGAAGAAATACCGAAACCAACTCGGAGGTCTCACTCTCTTTTAAAGTCCAGACATTATTGACCATTGACCATTATCAGGACCATGAAGATTAGTCTGAGCTGGTCTTTTTGAGGAAAGAACCACACAGATTTGAGTGGACCTGCCCAGTCAGTGCACGCATTTGTCAGTAACCGTGCAGCTCAACTCAGAACTCCTGGAGCTCAACGACTCGAAGTAAAATCCCAAAGATGGGACATTTGAGTAGACCGCATAAAGTAGTATTTGTAGCTAGGTTGTAGTTAGATTATGTCAATAATATACGGGATGAAAGCTATCTATGGAATAGAATGTATAAACGCTACTTCAGTTAAACGTGTACTAGGTACATTGTTTACCTATCTTCCAATTAAATTCCAATTCTATTGTTAACTAGTTACGTCATCTTTGATTCCGTACTTATAACTCGCCAACATGATATCATGATGACGAATTCCTTTCTTGCTATACATTTAAAACTGCGTTATTAACAGACAAACGTTATTTAATCGATTTCTTAGTTTAAAACCTACATTACTAATTCTCAATATTTGGACATGATGGTTCATTAGTCACGTAAGCCTCGAGTGTTTTATTATAAAAGCTGGCAACTAATAAAAGCTTCATTTCAGTAGATGTCAAGGTAGCACTTCTTTTGTTTAGCACTTCTGTTGTGTTTTATACATTTCTACCCAGATTAATTATCACTATTACCATTCCGGTGTGTATCTACTTACAAGAATCGACCAACACAGAAGGTAAAATATAACAGCACTAAGAATGTATCAATAAAAAACAGATTTTCAAATACTAATATGTACTTTCAAATACTGATATTTAGGTACCTGGCTGGTATTGGAATCGTAAACAGAGTGGATAATGGGACTTTTATCATTATCAATGTGTTTGTTGTGCTGTGAAACGTGTGTTCAAGTGCTTTCGTAGTAGGTTAAAACAATAACTTACATCATTTTCTATTGTAGCCTGACCATTGGCCTTAAACCGCAATGTTTCTTTGCCGGAGCCATAATTTTGTTTTCTTCCAGATTTTGCACCACTCGTCTTGGGCCCAATACTTGCAAATCCGCTTTTTAGGGGTTCTACCAATCGAATCGTAAAAGTAGTTCCCTTTGGAATATCTTTTAATATCTTCGCAACTTCATAATGTCTTTTGCCGACCATATTTTCGCCATCCAGCTTCTCAATGTGGTCTCCAACCTGAATTAAAAGTGAACAAGTTTATTACTACAATCGGTCACTTCCGCTGAATTTCTTAACAAGGCCAACGACCACACTCCGAAACACATTCTGCCAGCATCTTTATGAAATCTCTCTTATTACGCAAGATACCTAACGCACGTTCAGTTAATATTGCGATACAAACCGAGCTTCCATATCGCAGCAGGATAACGCCCACTGTACTCGTATACACTCCATCAAATAATATTTTAATGATAAGCTTTGTCTGTTTGGTTTATAAATCAAGTAATTAGGTACCTACCAAATTTATATACTTGCATTTTTACAGTATATATTCCACACTACCTTCCTCACTATCTCCTTGATATATCTATAATGTAATTCTTTTTAAACTTATCTGGTAAAAATATTTGGTAAGAACATTTGTAACGACTGTTTATTTTACTATTTAAAATGACAAAAAATAAAAACCATAACCAGCAGATCAGGTACACTATTTTTAACTTCCCGAATGATAATCACGGGACGGAAGGTAGCTTTAATAGTAAACGGCAAAGCGTACCAGCTGCATAATAGACTTACACGAGTAATTGGGGACGGGATTCTAACACTTTATGACTTTATGAACTCACGTATTCCTATTTCATAACACTTATCAATTAGTTCGGGCTAAAAGTCTAACTGATATCCTCATGTTATCTGAATTACTGGGTTGGTATTTCCTCCAACTATTGCATTAGTTAATTTATTTTTAATTAACCTAATTATGACATTTTACTCTATGGGTTTGCATAACTTGCATAATCAGCCTATTATGTTCCCACTGCTGGGACACAGGCCTCCTCCCTGTTAGGAGTGGGCCGTAATCCATCACGTAGGCCCAGTGCGGGTTGGTAGATGTCACATGGCTTCAAATTTTTGGTCAAGACATGCCGGTTTCCTCACGATATTTTCCTACACCGTTTTAAGAACAGTGGTGATGAAATAATTTTTTGTATGATGTATCTTATTTGAACCGGTTACCCCTTCAAACTAAACAGATAATGACTTATTTCAAAAGGAAAACCCTTATTCTATATATTATTATTATTGTGTATGAAACTCTTAAAGAACTTTTATTATTAACTGTTATTACTACTCCACCTGACTGCCTCGTTGGTCTAGTGGTCGCAAGAGCTACTGCTGAGCATTAGGTCCTGGGTTCGATTCCCAGCTTGGGCAAAGAGTTATAGGGTTTTTTTGTCTAGAATTTCTCAGTAGCAGCCCGGAGTCTTGATTTGTGCCCGGTTGATGGCAATAGACTCGCTCCCTATTACATGGGACTTAAGTATAATTTTTTAGCCAGCGAAATGTGGGTGTACTATAAGTACACCTCAGCCTAAGCCATACAAGACGTTACATGCTTTATAAGGGTAACCGAACGAACTTTTTTTTTTGGATTTGAGATGGGTTTGCTCCTGACTCTAGTCTTGGTCAGAAGTGACAGAGACAACGTCTACGATGGAGTGACCTTACCCAGAAGAAGCCTGTTCACTCTAACTTTGAAGAGATCCGGGTTGAATGCGTTCGGGAACACAGACGCAGGTAGCTAGTTCCACTCTTTTGCCGTGCGCATTATGAAGAATGTTTGGAAGCGCTTAGTGCGAATTGGCGGAATGGTGGAATGGCAACTAAGTATGGATGGTAATTAGCAGTACGTCTATATGTCCGATGGTAGAAGGGGGCAGGTGGGACGAGGTCGTGGAGTTCTTACGCATACTCACCGAAGTACAGTCTATAGAAGACCGACAAGCAGGCAACCTTGCGGCGATGAGCTAGGCTGTGAAGCTTGGCATCCACCAGTTTTACGTCGACTATGAGCCTCTTAGCTCTGCGTTCCACTGAGTCGAGCGCGGCAAGTTGGTATTTTGCTGAGCTATCCCAAAGGTGGCTGCAATACTCCATACAGGATCGGACTTGCGCTTTATAAAGAGTTAGAAGCTGTCCAGGCGTAAAGTATCGCTTCACTCTATTTAGAATGCCCAGTTTTTTGGCCGCAGTTTGAGGTTTGCGCTCAATGGTTGCGCCAAAGTTGAAACTGGACGTCAACTCCATGCCTAGGAGCTCAAGCCGATCAGTTACAGGAACAGATGTACCCCGAGAAGTAGGAGTTTGGTCGAAACGACTCCTTTTTGCGGTGAAAAGACAAGCCTGTGTTTTGGTGACGTTAAAAGAGACCAGATTGTCATGACCCCATCGGGAGACAAGGCTTAAGGTCAAATCAGTCCGCTCTACCATGGCCTCTCTTAAGGATAGAACTTCACACCCGCTGGTTTTCTATCTGGACAAGTATCTCTCTGAAACAATACTGTCATCTGAGTACCCAACAATAACAGGTTGGAGTAGGTCATTGATGTACAGCAGGAAAAGAGTTGCAGATAGTACAGACCCCTGAGGAACTCCGGCATCAATGGTCATACGCTCAGAGGAGCAGCCGTCAACGACTACTCTTATCGATCGTTCACTAAGGAAGTCTGATAACCAGCTACAAAAATTAGCGGGGATGCCATAAGCAGGAAGCTTGCTGAGTAGACTTGCGTGCCAGACCCTGTCAAAGGCCTTCGAGATATCTAGCGATACAGCTAGTGTTTCGCCGTATTTCTCGATGGCTTCGCCCCAGCAGTGCGTGACACATACAAGAAGATCGCCAGTTGACCGTCCCCGGTGAAAGCCATATTGACGGTCACTGAGGAGACGTCTAACCGTTTGTACGAATAACTCGTAACGGGATTGTACGTAATTTTATACTCTATGCTAGTGTAGGTACCTACACAGCTACACATCATGATATAAATTATTTTGGATTTGTATTGGATTTCCGTCCAATGAGAGGTTAGCTTATACTGGAAACGTATAGCTTGATGTGTAGCCGTGTGTACATGCAAAATATGTTCTATTTCGTGATTTAGGTGTGGTCACAGGGTGTTAAAAGGGGGAGTGATTCTTACCTTGATACTTGATAAGCCAATTACCTCTCTCCAAATTAACTATTTTTTTGTTTGTGTAGACGACGCGCCTTTTTTAGTATATATTAAGTAATTTATGGTGTAACATAGCTAGACAAGTAGATACTTGGTAATGAATCAAACAATTATCATCGTCTATGTAAAAGATAAGAATTTATCGAATTGTTGTACTAATCGCATTCCAATGTTTCCCTATAAGTAGGTATGTAAAAATGAACACGTTAATTAACAGATATATGCAATTAGGAAACGACCATTATTTAAAAAAAAAAAAGTAAATAAGGTAGTTTGTAAGGTCCCTTTTTGGTCCACATGGCGATCATAGGTAGCAATTGTATCATTATATAACTAAAGATAACACTAAAACATTTCCGTACCTCGATGTGGGGTATTTTGGCTACAATAGAGCCCTCTTTTATCCTCTTTATAAAAGCGTATCCGGCACCGTTATCTGTAATTGTTAATCCCAAAGCATCTTCAGTTTTAACTATTTCTATTTCCTTAGGACGTCCTTTTCTATGTGCAAATATGAAATCTTCTAATCCTATTTGTCCGCCTAGGAGTTTCTTCATATCTACTTTGTGAGTATTCAGCGTGCAAAAGAGAATCTGAAAACAACAAAAAAACACTGTTAGCTTTAATGGTACCTACAAAGTATTGATAATATTATGAAACCTACCACTAACCTAATCAACCACGCCTGACTTAGGCGTGACTAAAAGCTATTTTTCTTTCGTGCGTATTAATCTCTAACTAATACCTTGGATTTGTGGCATTCAACATTCTAAATGATAGTGATAAATAAATGATTTTATTTCTGTAAGTAGGTTTTTACAAACACTTTTACACGTCAATACTATTTTAAAAGTAGATGAGATCGGCGTTTCCTATCTGACTACTCTGAGAAGAAACGCCAAAACAAACTCAGAGGTCACAGTCTCTTTTAAAGTCCAGACATAATCTTGGTCAGGTCATGTGAAGACCATGTGGATTGATGTCTGAAATGGTCTTTTGAGGAAAGAACCAAACAGAATGAGTGGACCTGTCCTATAAAGCGCCTTGTTGATATTGATTGTATTTCGTTCTAATTACTACAATCTTCGCAAATGCAATGTTGTATTCAGTGTGATAAAAGAACTTCTCCTAATTAAATTATGCGATGACCCGTAATCAAACGGACGGGATCAAGCGTAACGGGCAGGTAGCTCACTCGATTTCTAACAAGTACTTTGAACAGAAAAAAAACCGCTTCGTAATAATATGTATATTTATGAGCTATGTAATTACGCTATGTAATTTTTTATACAAAACATTATTGAGTTATTCGAATTTTACCATTTTCTCTACAAAACAATTTGTAAGCTGATAATCAGAAATCACGGTTTAGATTGTAGATAATACATAAAGCACATTGAGTGGTAAACCGTGTTTCGGCTTTAAAGCCGGCAGTGTAAGTTTGACCTTAAATAATATACTTGTTTAACATAATACCAGCGAAACGCAGTATTGATTGAATTGCGACAGAGTAAGTGCGAAATGCTTGCATGACAAGGCATGCGTTGCAGGTATGACCGCGCTGCGGTCCTTGACCCACGTGTAGTAGGCCATCGCACAGCACACATACGGCGGCGAAGCGTGTCTGCAGTCACTTACCGCGTTTATATCAACGAGAGACTGCGCCCCTGGGCTGATCCACTTCCTGGCTGCTCAGCCGTGCGTACATCCGCACACTGTGACATTTTCATACTTACCTACATAGTTACACAGATTTATCTTTAATAAACATTTCACGTGTTGTAACTTTGTAAGTAGGTATCTGGCATGATTAAAATAGTTTTTTTTCTGGCAAATTATGTATTAATTACAATGTTAGTAGATAGTTTCTAGCAGCAGTAGTTAACTATTATTTTAGTTAGGCCATGAACCTACTTGTACGAATTACGAATATAGCCTTTGTTTAGCTCAGTTTAGTCCTAAGTTCAACATAGGCGCCTCGCGTTCGGCTGATATTATGATGAATTGGAGATGCACTGTCTAAGATTAGATAAAAAAATAGGTATTTCACATTGTTTTCCTGTCTCATGCTAGCTACTTACTAGCGCCTTTCGTTTTTTTCTCTTACGTGGTAGGTATGTAATGTTTTAGTTTTTGGAGTCCAATTAATAAAATAACAAAAGTACATATTTCTACTTAAAATATAACATACTTTCTACAAGTGGAATAACTAACATAGGTGTAATATAACTCTCGTCTGACCATACGCTTTACTTTATGTAACCACCTACCTAGCTACCTACATAGGTACATATAATGCATAGGTCATAGTATACTGAAATGGTGTAAACTCACGACTAGCCTTGACAACGAATGAACCTTGAGCGTTTTCACAAGCCGTGAAATATCAAGAAATTAGCGTCCGTGCCATTTTCGCCGCTGACCTTTAAGGCATGAACTATAGAAACGGTCGTTGGACCAAGTCGGCAAGATATTTTAAAAGATAACATTATCAGCAGTATCATAATATTGATAATCTACAAATATTCTAAGAAAACATGGTCGTTACAGCCAATTTTAAATTGTAATGACTAATGACAGACCTAAATTAGAAAATCATTAAGTTACAATTACGACATTTGCCTAATGTGCCCTAAATTATTAATTCGCCTTATTTGCCCAAATTTATACATTTGAGCAAATAAATAGGTAATTTGGGAATTTAGTTTCAACCTAAGCATGTTGTTCATCTGTAACGCAAAGAAAGGCTGCTTTATTTGGGAAAGACAGATCCAGAATAAAAGGGTTACCTGTTTTTTTTTTTCGTTTGTCAGAGGGTTTACCGACACAAGATGTTGCATGCTCTGTAGGGGTAACCGAATAATAAAAAAACGGGTAACCCTTGAAAGGAAAGATTTTGCTCGTGCCCGCTTCAGCATTGATCTTTACCGTTTGCTGTGCATCATTGGCACTAACTGGTAGATGTTTTCAAATGCATTTTTTAAATTATCATTTTAATCTTATCTATCAATCAAAGTAAGTCTAGTACTAGTTAATTCGATTTGGATCTTCAGATTTACCTACTAGCTGATAAAAAAAAACAAAACAACTGGCAGGTAGTATCGAAGCTGAAAGTTTAATGTGTCATTGACTTAATGGCACGAAGTTACATTAAAGACAGAGAAAACCTCGAATGACATCAACTTGATATTGATAAGAGCACAGGTTTTGAACTTAGGGTAATTACCTATCTAACTGCCAAATTGCCATGGGATAAACTGGCTGATAATTTTCATAATTACTCTGTCTCATACAACAAAAATAACATGCACACACAGTGAAGACTAATTTTTGATCTAGGTACTTTATGACTATGTGATGTGGGTCATTGTTTTTTACTTATGTGCTTTTTTACTTTCTCAGTTAGATTTAATCATAATCTTGGTCTGGCGGTTTGAGTAATTATGCGGCCTACCCAATGTCCTTTTTTTGGTGTTGTTCGTCGAATCGCTAAGCTCCTTAAGTTTTGAGTTGAGCTGCACGATTACTGACAAATGCGTGCACTGACTGGACAGGTCCACTCACTCTGTGTGGTTCTTCCCTCAAAAGACCATTTCAGACATCAATCCACATGGTCTTCACATGATCTGACGGAGATTATGTCTGGACATTAAAAGAGACTGCACTCTGACTTTGTTTCGACCTTTCTTCTCAGAGTAGTCAGATAGGAAACGCCGTGTTTGTACAAACCTACTTACAGAAATAAATCTTTTACTAAATTATAGAAAAACATGCACATGAAGATTCATTTTTGACCTACTAAATTATGGAATAAGGAATAGTCATCATAATTGATTTAATTATAGGTACTTTTATAAGACACGTTTTACATCAAACCTACTGATCTATTTAATTTTTATTTAGGTAGAAATATTGATGTAAAAAAGTGCCGTTCTTCTATATAAGTCCTTACCCTATGAGGTAACTACCTACCTATTACGGAGACCTTTATTATTGTCAGTCAATCTTCGATAATCATGTTGAGTATTGGCTAAATTGACACAAACACATTATCCTCCTTTGCGTCGCGCCGTCGGGTAAAAAGCATCAGCTTTTTGTGATGATACTCGGACACTGTCAGTTCAGAAACGTAACGTTGTCACATCAGCCAAGGAGTGAAACTCATTGTTGATTTTTGTGGAATAAAATTGCATAGTCTGCCTGTGGTCAGCAGATTTACGACATTGCTATGTGTGCGGTGATGACGATGACGAGTCTGTGATGTAGATACCTACCAAGGAATGATTCATGAGTAGGTACTTCGGTAGCTAATCGTATCCTTGCCATGATTGATTCCTAATTTCTGAAGTTGGCTCTGAGTTAAATCGATTCTAGCTGTTTTCATACACAGAAATATGTATTATCATATGACTCAGTATTGGCGATGACTCCAAGCTTGTTTTCCTTTTCCTTTGTTTCCTACTACTAGTTAGGTACTGTGGAATTGAGTTTGTTTGTTTTGCTTTCACATTTTAACGTCGAAATTTTATTGATCGTCTAAATATGTGGAGGGGGTAGTGTAATCTCGTAACGTCTAAGTGTACTACTGTACTGCAGACCGTAAGGTCTGTTACAAAAGTATCTGATGAAAATGTAAGCAAATGGATCGGAAAACGTGCCTGTGGATGCCGATTGCAGTGCCATTAACAAATTGAGTGATTTGATTTGATTATTTGAATTCTTAATGCTGACATTCTACTTTTAAATCACCATTTATTGCATGTTTTTTTTCTTAATTTCTTATGACAATTGAGGTTTATTTATAAAACCACAATTTTCGACGATGATTATTTTTGTAAAAAGTGGTGAGTTAAAACGTTGAAACATTCTAAATACTTACAGATTAGGTACCGTGTTGCTACCTCATTTCCGTGTAAGAATTTAACTTGAACAGGGTTTGTTTATAATTAACAAAGACACAGTGTGTTGCAAAGTTGATCACGGCATGGCGGCATGTTGACAAGTTCTCGCTAAACGAGCGACAACATCTGTTTATCAACAAACTGTTGACGTGTGTGGATGTGTTTGCAAACATGGCAGTAGTGTAGAATTGATATAATGATGCAGTCAATAGAGCTCTTTCAATCAAAAGCATTATTATGGGATACTTAAAGAAAAGAATACAAATATAAAAAAACAAAAAAATCACGATGCATTTGAAGAAATTTCTCAAGTCCTTAAACTACCAAAAAAGATATGGAAATAAAAATATCTGCGTACGCAGGTATTTTTATTACGCAGTAGGTTTGTAGGGAGAAATAAAAGATTTCGGCAAAGAAAATTACAGGCAGGCGCAATAGAAAAGATCCATTGCAATTTGAGAACACTAGCTACTTCCTCGGGCAACATTTTGACACAGGTTTTCCTTACCCTGTATTGATATTAACTTTGTTTCCAGCAACTTTGTCGTTGATCATCAGCAATGTTGATCAACTGTTGCTCAACAAAAGTATACCATGAATACGGGGTACAGTCCGGGCGGCACACAGCCCGCTAGTTCAAGTAACCGAGGGCGGAAAAAAAATCAATGCACACAAACGTAAGGTATTGTTGGATTCCATTAAAACATGATGATGTTTTTATGCGACTTTTTATTTACGTTTTAGTGACATTTGTGAGGTTTTGGATATTTTTGTAATCAACCGCAAACTATTTTCAGTTTCTTACATAATTACTAGAAATATGAAACTTATTATTGGTGTTGTAAAAAACAATGTTGTGCATCGTACTTAAATATTATCATATCATTACAACTACGGAACTCTTGACTGTGCGTGGTCTCACAAGCATTTGGCCGGTTTTTTTATTCTTCGGGAGCAGTATTATATTTAGGTACAACCATGATTTCACCACAATAACCATGATTCCACAATCATTACTACACTACAGTCACAGATAATATGCGCTACGCTACATTCAATGCCTGCACACTGTGTCACAAACATTCAGAGAACTACTGCAAGTGTCCCAGATGCGGAAATCGAACCCCGTAATTCGCAACACTCGCGACCCTTTGCTAGATCTCTCCACCACTGCGCTATTAGGTCCACAGATTCATTAGATGCGATTCTTGTGCTACTGATTGTGAAACCATAAAAAGAAGCGTAGGTACTTCTTTGAACATCAATGACGCACTCCATAAAGCATATTATTTGCTCTTATCAGTGTACTTAGCGGCCGTCCATGAAATGCTCGCGAAGGTAAAACTTACTTATAATGTAGTGTTGTGTACCTACATTTAAATCTTCATGTTTTAGGATTAAAATATGCTTGATGTTTCGCTGCCTGGCAAGGCCACCCTTTTGATAATGATTAAGCTCATAGACATTTCACTGTGCGACTCACCAGGGCCGAGCGAGTCACCACGACCGAACATGGTTCCAGGTATTCCATTCATCAAACCAATAATGACTCAGAAACTTGTTAATGAGGAATGTTGCTCTTCCAACTCAAGTTTTCAAAACTATTTACTTAATACAAATCAATTATTCTTACCTCGTCTGGTGGAAAGTCGTAACATTCTGCTATCTTTTGATAAAGCTCCTTGACGTTAGAAAATCCAGAGATTAGTCCGAGGGGGCTGCCGTGTGCCTGTTGGCAGTGGAACACCAACTGTGACTTCTGTGATCCATTATTGTTATCCACTCCGTTGGCTTGCTGGTGAGGGTCCTCGGTGGGTGACTGCGGCGCTGGAGGCGGTGTGTATTTAGGCGCCTTCTTCTTAAATAACGACATAGTAAAAGAGCACTACGTAACGGTAATAAGTTTTCCTTTAGCGAGAACGTCAGTGCGCACACATTCTCTAACCGTGCACAATATAATTTTAATCACTACACAGTCGCTTATCTTGAGAGAACTTTAAAATATATCGTCGCGTCATAGCACATGATAATGTTATCACCCAATAGCGATATTGGGTTAGATTATGCGATGTTTAATCGAGAGTACACTTGGAACGGGCTGCGACACGCAGTGCGCTCTGCCGACCAACGAACGACTGACTGCCCCACCGGTCGGTTCTCGGTTGCCTTGCCTGCTCAATGCTACTATGACCGTGACGGCTACGACAACACGTTGCTCGCCCGCGCCTCCCCCGTACCGTTGGCGCCTCTACGTCATCAGATGATTCTATTACAAAAGCAGTGTCTTTATTAACTTAAGCCTGAACCAGACTGGGAATCAAAGCACGCATAAAGGCTACCGCAAACAGGCGCAACGCCACACGCGACACAAAGGCACCGCTCGTCGCGCGAACCGCGGTGCTTTTGTGTCGCGCTGTGGCGTCGCGCCAGTGTGAACGAGCCTTAAGTCCATTACTTGTACCTACCTGGTACCCTTATTCCTAGTACCTACCTGGGTACTAGGAATTGATAAAAAATCAATAAGGCATCTAATTAATTTAATAGGTAGTTTAGTAATATTACTAGTGAGTAACAGTAACTGCTTCATCTTTCTGACTGGTCTACAAGAAAACCCTTTGAAACTTATTTTTTTTACTTACAGGCATTGTTCAAGAACGAATACTAATGCCCGTTTTCGCTTAAAATTGGCACCTAAATGAATGCCTTAATTTTTATTTTTTATTATTAATTTATTTATTTCAGATAAATTATAATCCATACAATACATTAAATTAAATTAGAATTAATTGGTTCGTATACTCTAACATTACATAAAATTAAATTAAAATCAATTTGCACAATATTAACTTTACATTAAATTAAGTAATAAACTATAAAATCAAAATTAAAATTGTGTTAGAATAAGACGTAAACAAACGACGTGTCAGTGAGCGCCCAAGACAATAGGTACGTTCCATTTGTTTTGGATAGGGCAATCCGCACGAGATACAATCACCTGCAGGATGCCGTTGCTAGTATCTTGCACACGCAGCGACAAGGAAGCTACACTTTTGCGCACAATCGCATGGAAGCCGTCCGTTCGCGCCTCCGAAAACATACCAGACGCACTACAATATCGAGGCAGCTGCAACAGCATCCCGAAAATGTTGCCCCCCACGTCTCTTGTAGTGCTACGATATCACCCATTTTACACAGACTTCTTACACCATCAATAGAACGCTTCAACGATTTACAATTAAAGGAGATAAACTTACACGATTGCTCCTGCCATATGGCTACAACAGAACGGGTCACACTTTCACAATTATCCACTCGGTCTTTATTACGCCGTTCGAAGTTTATAAAACGACGAAAAGCAGGCCAGAAATTCCATAAACATATCCAACTTATGTTCCGGGACAAGAACTTTGTAGGCATCATAACCTCTTGCCATCTTTTAAATCCATTCTTTCCAAATTAACGATAACATTACATTTATTTCTTATGTAATTTACTAGGTTACATACGGTCACTTCCTTCGCCACATTATACTTTCAACGCTCTGCTCAGCTCCCGACCTTTAGAAACCCAACCGCGCGCTTTAATTTTGTAGTTGCTCAGTGACTCAGTGTCAGTGAAAATGGGCTCATGTGGACCCTAGAGTCTACCTAATTTCAGCATTATCCCAGATTATCCTTATCTCTCTGCGCTATGTGGCATATTCTATTTTTTTCTCAGATCAGCATAATCTTCACATCAACAAATCGTAAAGATGATTTGACAGCTTTACATTAAAAATATTAGGTAGGTAGTATTTTGAAAATGACTTTGCCATAGTCGGTACCCCAGGGGCCGGACCTTGTAAAGAAACGTTTAGCCGACTGGCTAAACGTGGTTACAAGTTATTATAATTTTAAAATATTTCAGATTATAAAATACAAAATTACGTAGAAAAAGATATTAAGGAATAGGAATCGATTAGTAGTAGCAAGGACGATCCTCTTGCCCGCAGTCTAACACGACGGAGCTCACGGTCGTGCAGCAGCTCGAGGCGTCGGCCGCTCCTCCGGCCTGCAGTCTGTCGAGTTGAAGCTCGCAGTAGCCTCTCCGTGCGCACAGTCGCGAAGCAGCTCACGGTTGAATCAGCTCGCGTCGGCCGCTCCTCCGTCCCGCAGTCCGTCGAGTGGGAGCTCGCAGCAGCCTCTCCATCAGCCCACAGCCCGTTGCGAGGGAGCTCGCGTCGGTTGGTGTTTCTTTCGGCGGCGGTGTCTCACGCCACGTTTATTAGTTCTATGCAAACCGTCTCGAACTCCTCTCGTAGACGCAAGTGGGAGGGTCGGAGGTGATCGAGTGAGTCGAACACATTTACACACACAAGATGTTTGTAATAAATTCACTGAGAATAACTTTTAGGAAGGTTTATATTTAAATAGCTTTTAGAAAAACATAGAGTAAGAAAAAGTACGAAAAGAAAGAAGCCAACAGAGCGAGCCAGAAAGGCGAGTCAAAAGAACGAGTCAAAAGACGGAATCAAAAGAACCTGGTAAAAACTAACGGTTGCCTTATATAGACCCTGGCCGATCGTTCTAGAAGTGACTTTTAAAATCAAATACTTCTTTATTAATTATCGGCCAGGAACAATAAAGATGGCTTACAGTGAGAACCTGGCTTAACACTAGTTTTACGATACCTTTATAATAAAATAGACGACATCTTAGCTCTAAACCATAGAAAAAGAAAAACTGACAGATGACAATGTTACATGCAAAATGTCACAACATCTAATAAAAGGAAAATAATAATAGATCACATGAAATGATATAAAAGGATGTGGAAAAATAGACAAATGTATCTAAAGGTTTGCTTTTCAGCAGTACAATAATTAAGATTAAGATAAAGAAATGTAAGTAAAATGAGTTTCATACAATTTTCATAAAAACTTTGTTACTTATTGAATCATAAAAATAATTACTGTGCACAACAGCTCCTCAGGTGTTAAATAGATAAATAGATTATAAGATGTGATTTTGTTGTAACAAAATACCACATTTCCCCAACAACCCCGGAAAATTTTCAACTCATTGAAAATTTTGATGGTTAAAATAATTCCTTGACCTAACATACAATCTCTTTCATTCTTTCAGCAAACTCTCTCATTCAATCATACGGAGGGGATATTATGGTTCACATTCGATGACGCATACTCCACAAGGAAATATTTAATTATATTACGAAGGCTTATTTTTATAATTAGGTGTCGTAACCCGCACCTGTTTGAAAACCCATATTTAAATTATTTACAATATGTACAAGGCATTAGAGGCTTTATTAGCCTGTTCAGAGATTAAGAAAATCAAGTTTGAGATAAAACTCCTTTTTAAAATTTTAAGAGATACCTAAGTTTAAGAGAAACCCAAGTTCAAGTTGAAGAGAAACCCAAGTTTAAGAAAAACCGTGTTTTAGAAAAACCAAGTTTAAGAAAAACCAAGTTTCAGAAAATCCAAGTTTAAGAAAATCCAAGTTTAAGAAAAAAAAACAAGTTTAAGAAGAATGTTAAAACTACATGGCATTAGGGGCTTTTTTTATAGAGTTGCCCACCGCTCGAAAGAGTATGGTTAAAGAACCTAAATACAATCATAAGAATAAAATAAATAAATAATGGTATTTTAAAGTTAGCCTAATAGGTTAAGTGCTTATGAGGGTCTTAAAATTAACTTAGAGTAATGAAATATAAAAATTAAATATTAAGTTTTAAAATCTTTAACATGCCATTTCCCTCTAGAACCATTAGGGTCTTGTAAAATAAATACAAGAGGTGACAATTTCTCTGTAATAGTGCATTTAATAAATCTAGGTGCTAGCTTTGCACTGAAATAAGTAGCTGTGTTACTTTGTACGTAGTTCTTACGCCAAACAGTATCACCTACGTTAAATTCCTTTAAAGTATGTCTTAAATTGTAATTTACAGTATTTCGTGTATGGGCAATATGTAAAGCAGTCTGAACCTTATCAAAGAAAGCAGATAATAAACCCATATTAATGGCGTATATATCTCTGGGTAGAAATGTTATTTCGTCCAGATTAATACACTGAGTATAAAGTGAACCACAAGGTATGGTTTCACGACCAAAAACAAGGAAGGATGGAGAAAAACCTGTAGTGATGTTTACTGAACTGTTCATGGTGTATTGAATTTTCTGTAAGTATGAATCCCATGATCTGTGATCTTCCCCAACTAGTTGTGCTAGTGCTGTGATTATTGTTCTATTATATCGTTCTGTAGGGTTAACTTGAGGGCAATATTTAGGTGAATAGGCTACAAACGGGACTTTATATTTTTCAAGAAATGCTTTGAATTCATTTGCTTGAAATTGGGATCCATTATACACACCCTGCGACAAGAATACCGAATTCTCCACGTGTTGTATAATATTAGCGGTTGAAGCGCGTTTTATTGGGAAGATTAAACAATATTTAGTAAAGCAGCAGGTAACCACAAGAATTTATTGGTTACGCTGTCTTGTTACTGGGAGAGGACCCATTAAATCTAATGAAATTGTCTGAAAAGGTCTTGAGCATATTTTAGGTTTACCCATAGGACCATAAGGGGAGTGGTTCGAGTGTTTGATAGCGAGACAAGTGTCACATAAAGAGCAAAACTTTGATACATATTTAAACATGCCAGACCAATAATAACTAAGAGACAGTTTCTTATAGGTTTTGAAAATTCCTAAGTGAGGATTATCTGTACCCCCATGGCAAGAATTTATTAAGTCCTGTCTCCTAGATGGAGAAGGGACTTCTTTCCAAATGAAATCCTCATTAAGATAATCAGAAGAGTTAGTGTAACGATATAATTTAGAATTGAGAATTCTATAATTTTGATAGTCATCTGGATTATCATTGCAATTGGTAAAAAGTCTGTTATAAAGTTCCAACTGTGACTCGTTATTCCTAGTGATAGGTTCTGACATGCCTATTACAGCAATATCTGGAGTTTTATTACGTGAGAGTAAGTCTGGGACAACATTGTCTTTATCCTTCTTATGTTTCAGGATAAGATTAAAACAAGATAATCGTAAAGTCCATCTTGCAAGTCTCCCCGAAGGGTTTGAAAGATTTTGATACCACTTCAAAGCTGTATGATCAGTGTAAACTGTGAATTGTTTACCATTATCAAGATAACAACGCCAGTGTTCAAGAGCAGAAATGACTGCCAAAGTTTCGCGTTCAGTAGTAGAATCATTTTGTTCATGTTTATTAAGGGATTTACTCATGTAAGCAATCACTACTTCTTTATCATTCTGATCCTGAGTAAGCATGGCACCAATGCCAAAATTAGAGGCATCGCAGTGAACCGAAAAAGGAAGATTATAGTCAGGACACGCCAGAATTGGAGTTGAAATTAAACATTCTTTTAATTTAGCGATAGCGGATTCAGCATCTTTATTCCATAAAAATTTTGGTCAATTTTTCCCCATAGAGGTTAATTTACTGAGAGGGGAAGCAATAGAGCTAAAATTTGGTATAAAGCGACGGAACCAACTGCAAGTACCTAGGAATTTCCTAACTTATTTTTTTGAAGTTGGAGTGGGATATTCTAATATAGCTTGTATTTTATTAGGATCAGTTCGTAAGCCTTGCTCATCAACTATGTAACCGAGGTATTTAAGTTCTTTACGAAAGAATTGACATTTTTCAAAGTTTATAGTAAGAGCCGGGTAAGACAATTTTTGAAGGACTTTAAGGAGCAGTGAGATATGTTCATCAAAAGTTTCGCTAATTATGACGATGTCATCTAAGTAACAAAATACTTTGTTATCGAATTCTGGGTTAAATAAGGTATCCATCAACCTTTGCTGAGTTGCCGGTGCATTAGTAAGACCAAAAGGCATAACCTTAAATCTATACATTCCTCTGCTTGGGACACAAAATGCTGTCTTATCTCTGTCATCAGGATTCAAAGGAAGTTCCCAAAAGGCTTTAGCAATATCAATGCTTGATAAATATTAAGCATTTTTAAGATTGTCTAAAATTTCAGATATTTATTAAATCACTGCTCTTAAACGACTTCTGTGACAGAGTTTTTGTTTATTCCTAAATTTGTTTTACCAATAAACTCATTTTATTATTATTACCATATTTATTTTATTCTTATTTTACTAGTTTTGAATTTTTTGAAACAACATAAAAAATACATTAAAACAATTAAAAAATTGTGGTCGGCCTATATCGAGAGCAGGGTCCAAGCTATCGGTGGTTAGGGCTCCAGAGACAGGAACCTCCTCACGATGCGAGCCGTATCGAGGCGTACTGCCTACTGAATCCGCGCAGCACGGATCATTCCACCTATACACGCAGCCTTGAATCCAAGCTGTCGTTATCAAACGATCCGACGACATTTGCGGATACGACACAATTTGAGGTACAAGTAAGCCATCTTACTAAAACAATGATAGACAGCTACCAAACTGCCTGCCCAGAGACCACCCCACGTAACACACGGGGCAAACAACCCTTGTGGGGCGCTGATCTGGAGCGCAAGCGCTACAAGGTAAGGAAAGCTCTAAATAGAGCCATGAACACATGTGCGGATGAGGACTGGGATAAATATTACGCAGCCAAATCCTGTGGTAGCATTGAATCCTGTCAGCAAGCTAACATGGTAAAGAAAGTATTGACGCAACAGAATACACCTGGGCCCGCTACCCTCCGGAAACCCGACAACACACTCTCTTCCTCGCCAGAAGAAACGAGACGCGACCTTATTGAAACTCACTTCCCTGGATGTATCTTCGCGCAGGTAATCGACTGCAAGACGTAATTCAAACACTGTGGTCGGCCTATATCGAGAGCAGGGTCCAAGCTATCGGTGGTTAGGGCTCCAGAGACAGGAACCTCCTCACGATGCGAGCCGTATCGAGGCGTACTGCCTACTGAATCCGCGCAGCACGGATCATTCCACCTATACACGCAGCCTTGAATCCAAGCTGGCGTTATCAAACGATCCGACGACATTTGCGGATACGACACAATTTGAGGTACAAGTAGACCATCTTACTAAAACAATGATAGACAGCTACCAAACTGCCTGCCCAGAGACCACCCCACGTAACACACGGGGCAAACAACCCTTGTGGGGCGCTGATCTGGAGCGCAAGCGCTACAAGGTAAGGAAAGCTCTAAATAGAGCCATGAACACATGTGCGGATGAGGACTGGGATAAATATTACGCAGCCAAATCCTGTGGTAGCATTGAATCCTGTCAGCAAGCTAACATGGTAAAGAAAGTATTGACGCAACAGAATACACCTGGGCCCGCTACCCTCCGGAAACCCGACAACACACTCTCTTCCTCGCCAGAAGAAACGAGACGCGACCTTATTGAAACTCACTTCCCTGGATGTATCTTCGCGCAGGTAATCGACTGCAAGACGTAATTCAAACACCATCAGACAATGATTGGCTTTCCGCCAGCAGGGTGATCACGTTGGAGAAACCCCAATGGGCAATCCGGAGCTTCCATCCTTTTAAGGCTGCTGGTCCTGACGGAGAGTTCCATGCCTTACTACAGTGGGGTGACACCGGTGTCGCAATTAGACTGGTGCCTTTAACCAGAGCGTGCCTGGCCTAAGTAAGTAATATTCGACCCTAAACCAGGTAAATGTGACTACACAAACGCCAAATTCTACCGACCAATCAGCCTGACCGTCTTTCTATTAAAGACTCTGCAAAGGCTGTGTGATAGAGAACTGAGGGACGGCGTTCTGAGGACCATACCGCTACACGGTAACCAACACGCAAACAGCTCTCATAAGTCGTCCGCTCTTCTTATGGTTGTCAGCCAGATAGAGGAAGCGATTCATCAAAAAGGCACCTGCCTGGGCACTTTCATAGACTTCGAAAGAGCTTTCGACAAAATTAACTTCTCCAGCATCAGCAGCGCCCTCTCCAGGCATGGAGTAGAACAGGTACTAACAGACTGGATTACAAACATGCTAAACATACGTGTGGTTCGCCTTGAGGGTGAGCAGCAGCTGGCCATCATAGCCAGAGGGTGCCCCAGTGTGAGTCGCTGTCCCATCTTCTATGGAATCGGGTGATTAATGACCTCATAACCAAACTAAACGCCATTCGCTATTACACAATAGGGAATGCTAACGACTTCGCAATCCTTGTTCCGGGTTGATGACGGGTAGATACGATCTGCAACCTCACTCAGCAAGCGCTACG
This sequence comes from Dasypolia templi, assembly GCA_963555695.1. Taxonomy (NCBI): domain Eukaryota; kingdom Metazoa; phylum Arthropoda; class Insecta; order Lepidoptera; family Noctuidae; genus Dasypolia; species Dasypolia templi. The sequence goes on along the minus strand of OY743146.1, from coordinate 17,973,520 downwards.
TTTCGTAGAAAATAAGTGCAAGGAAAATGACCTATCAGTGAACCCCACTAAAACTGAAATAGTCAAGTTTATTTATTTATTTATTTATTAGGGACAAAAAACAGTTACATGCTACAAAATACAGAGAACTACTTAAACTAAGTTTTAACAAACACGTAACCCACACCATTGTCCACGATTTAGCAAAAGGTTAAAAGCCGTGCTGAAGACAAGTGATATAAAAAAATAAAATAAAAATAAAACAAGAATACAGTAGTCGCTGTCACAATATTGCTGAGTTAAATTAAACTACTCGCTAGACAAAATATCCAAAGCCATTTTCTTAAATAATTGTTTAGATAGACAAAATATATCTAATTCTATAAAATGTGTGTTGTAAGAATCAACAAGGCGACGAAGCGGCGCACGTTCCCCAGCGTTTAAGTTTACCCAAAAACGAGCATTCGGCCCTTTCCGCCTATCAAAACTGTTCAATACAGAATTTCAGTTGGCCAAGGAGGTCAAGTACTTTAGGGTCATTCTATAAGTTACACTGGAGTAGTCATTTGGACAACCAACTAAACAGGGCCAGCATAACCGTCTGGCAGTGCAGGAAAATGGTAGGTAGGAAGTGGGGACTATCCCCTCAAATTATACTATGGCTATACACAAGTGATTCGCCCCATGGTCACCTATGGGGCCGCGGTCTGCTGGCCCCGAACCAAACTGGCTACAGCATCAAACAAACTACAACGCATGCAACGACTAGCCTGCTTGGCGGCTACGGGCTCACTACTCAATACGCACTCCGACTGCAGCAGTTGAAGCCATGTTGGAACTGCCACCGTTCCACCTGTTTATGCAGCGGGAAGTGACATTGGCGGCGGTCCGTCTTACGGCACTAGATCTGTATGTATATGTCTATGGGGTAAGAGAAACACACCACACACCGCGCTACCTGAGGGACTCAACAAGGAGTTCCCCATTACGAAAGCCATTAATGATCGGGTAGCCAAACAATTTATTCTTCGATAAAAAATAGATCCAGCTTCACGAGGATCGTGGATGCGAAGGTTGGTGCCCTGCAGATCTGCGTATCTTCACAGACGAATCCAAAACAGGTAATAGCACAGGTGCTGGAGTCTTCTCGGAGGACTTCAACATACGCATAGCCATGTTACACCATTGGGGATTCATAATACAGTTTTCCAGGCCGAATGCATGGGTATTTCTCTGGCGGCTTCAGCCATCGTGGCCAGGAAAGTTAAGGACCACTCGATACGCATACTCTCAGACAGCATGGCTATTCTGCAAGCACTGAACAGCCACAGTTGAATCTGGGCTAATACAGGAGTGTCACCAGCGCCTTAACCAGGTGGGTAGCCTCAATAACATAACCATTCAATGGATCAAAGGACACAGGGGTTCGCTAGGCAACAATGCAGCCGACAATCTTGCCAGCAGGGGGTCGAGTGAGACACCAGTGGGACCTGAACCCATCTTGCCACTCCCCTTACTTACCTACTTACTTATTCCACAATTGTAAAAAAACTGTACGGGCACTCCTTATGGACCTCAATTATGATGACACTGAATTATTCCTCCCTAAGTAATCACACACAAAAACACACGCACACACTCACATGCACACACATACACACTTAACACAATTCACCTAAACAGACGCACACACATACTATAATAACAAATAACAATAAAATATATTATTATTTGAAATTCCATTTTCATATTGTTTTTTAGTTTTATTTCGATTTAATTTAGATTTTTGATTGTAAATTTGATTGTGTTTATGATTTTAATTATGGTGAATTTGTTGTCTTTTACCACGTTTTCATATTGTTCCTGTAAATTGATGTTAACATAATTGGATGAAATGAAACCTATTTATTTGTTATAGATTACTATTGTACACTAACTACACTTATATCCAGATACTGTTTCAAACCGTAAATTTAAAAATTTTAAACACAATATTCATATAATAATCCGCCAATCAGGGAACCGGCACTGTCTCTCCTTAACACAGGCTAAATTCTAGCCTATCCAGTAGAACAGTTCTTCACCCGTCTTTATTGTATAGTTAAACCTAAAAAAATTCACTTATATGCAACATTTGTAAAATAAACTAAACTATTGTATTGTGAAATAAACTATTACTATTACTTACGTACTCTGGTAAGGAAACGCACCAGGGACCAACATCACAAACTATGGTTGGAAAAAGGTGAGTGCAGGCAGGCTTGGGAAGCAGTCCCTACAGTTGATGGCCTCCTCACGAAACAGGTTCTCCTTTAACTGGCCACGGGTCATTTAGTAAACACCTCTTTGTCATAGGAGTCACAGACAGTCCGCTGTGCAGGGCCTGCATGGAGGAGACAGCAGCTCATGTGCTTCTTAACTGCCCGGTGGTCGCCACATACACGGCAAAGTACTTCGGTAAGCCAGGTAACCTACGCGAGGCTATCAGTAACACCAAGGCGTGGCCTTCCTCGAGGAGCCGGGGTGGATCGAACGATCGATTTTCCCACCGTACGCAAAATACGCGCATTGACGTGGAGTTGCGAACACCAGCCCGTACCTATTACCCATTGAATTTTAACACCTTCAGTTTGATTTTAAAAGTTAAATGTATGCAGACCGAGTCTTACAGAGGTGTAAGTAATCGATAGATGGCGTTGAGCAAATGTCGTCATTTACTGAAGATTTTCCGCAGAAGAGTGACACTCATTTCTTTACTAAACACGGATTTTGAACTAAATTTATTTATTTTTAATATAACATTGGCGGAAATAAAGTAGTTTCGTAGGTAAGTATATGCTGTTCTGGAGTTCAGTAGTCTGGACTTGGGTCTTAGAATATTTGGTTTTGGATTGCTCTCTAGAGGTCTCAACTCATTCAAGTTCTCACTCAGTTCTCTCAAGAAGTTTTTGAAGAAAAACTGAAGATTCATTGAAGCATCTATATAACCGACTTTAGGAGGGAAGAACTTCTCAATTCGTCTTTTTTAAGGGTTCCGTAATCATAATAATCATGGTCATCTATTTGACAGAATATGGTACATTGTTCTATGGTTATAATATTAGTCAATGGTATCACATTCTGCCGTGTGGCGTGCAAATATTGGTTCAAGTACATTAATTTATGACAGGGCACTGATTAGTTACTTAGAATTAACATTATTGATTGCATACCTATGTCATTTCAACAACACATACACACACACATAACTCACGCCTTCTTCCCATGAGGGTAGGCAGAAACCACTGAAGGCCACCTACTACGATCCTTATATATACTTCTTTTGTCTCGTTTACGTTCATACATCTGTCGGTCATACACGAGAGCCGGTTGCGAGTGCTAAGCACCTGACCTTTCTTAAACATTTCTAAGAACTTAAATAGCTGATTGCACATAGGTTTTTCAAATATTTTGGAAAAAGTTGGTAACAGTGCTATGGGTCTACAATTGCTTGGGATATGCTTGTCACCTTTTTTAGGTAATAGTTTTACTAAAGCTACTTTAAGTGCGTCTGGAAATTGGCCGTCTTGGAAGCTTTGATTTATTAAAAACCTTAGAGGAATGGAATGTCCTATTGCGCATTGCTTTAATAAAATTGGTGGAATGTCATCGATACCGCAGCTATGTTTATTTTTAGTTGACCTTATAATATTAACTATTTCTTTTTGGTCTACCGGGCGTACATTAGGTTACTTGTTCAATGTAACAAGTAGAGGGGTTAACCACGGGCCTTCCAATGGTATTGGTCGAGTTAGTTGTTTGATTTTGCCCTACCGTCGCAAAGAATTCGTCAGTATATAGTGTTTATTATAAAGCAACTTTTTGTTTCATTAAAAATAGTTCTTAGCACTCTTTTATGTTCGCATGATTTTTTGAGACTATTTTAGACCATTTAGTAAGACATCCTTTTTTTAGTTAGCATTTTATTCTTATTGAAGTGAAAACTTCTTTAGCGGGGTTTACACTTTTTTTGTTATGGGTAAAAACAAACTCGCGTCAGGACACGTGACCGGATCGAAAATTCGTAAGACGAAAACTTCTTTACCAGCGTTGTATTTTTTTTTGTAATGGGTAAAAAATGTTAAACTCGCGTCAGGACACGTGACTTGATCGAAAATTCGTAAGACGGATGATTGTTGATTTTTGATTTTTATTGATTGATTTTTATGAGAGAATCTTTTTAATGTAATATAAATTATCATGTTTGTGTACGATAGCGCAATAAATAAATATTGTATTCTACCACATAAATAATAGTACTTTTATACTCATAATTAAAGCAATTCGTGCAAAATTATTCCCTAACCATTCCAAAATATCAAAAATGCACAACGTTAATATTCAAGTTTTCACTTCTGCCAGCACTCCCGGAGTGCAACCCGTCATTTCTTTTTTGGAATGGAATGTAGTTATTTAGAATATGTTTTATTATTGCAATGAAAGATTCGTAATTTGTGCGTTCACTATTATTTTGATTTAGTATAATTTTCTGATTTTAGTGAATTTTTAAAACATTCGATGTTCTTTCTTGTAAATAATCTTTTTTCGGTATAACAAGTTTTACTATAGTTTTTTGATAAATAGTCTACGTTTTACTGAACATTTATTGCCGTATGGCCCGAGAGTCCATAATCATTGACAGTTGCTTTGTTTACGTGCGGTGGGTAATTTGTAAAAAAGTAGGTCAATGCAAGTGGATGTTGTCTTGGTTACTCGTGTTGGTTCGCAGATTATTTGTTTCAGGTTATATGTTTTCATAAAGTTTAATAACTCCAGAGTCTGTTGTTTTTTTGTACACGTTTATGTTAAAATCTCCTCCTAATATTGTTTATGTGATTTTTTTATATTTAATTTGTGTAAAACTATTCCCAATTGTTGAAGAAGTATATCAATTTGACGATCTGCTCCATAAAATACTATAAAAGTACAGTTTAGTTTGGGAACATCAATAGCACTAAATTCTGTAAAATACTCCTTTGAATGATTAACAATGTCTATTCGTTCAAAAAATTTAATCAAAATCAAATCATTTATTGTTGCAAATATGTGTAATTCGTACATAGATGTTTTCTTAAAGTAAAGTCCTCCATATTCTACCGTCTCATGGGCATGCAAATAATATTCAATTCCAAAGTTAAACAGTGATTCTATTGATGTCGAATAAAATAACATGAATGTCAAATCATTAAAATTTAAAAAAAATAAGACTACAATAGCAACATTTTTACAGTAATGTCAAAAAATAATGAAGAATGTCAAAGTCTCAAACAGAATAAAAAGTGTCAGAATAGGAACATGTATGTACCAACATAGTTTTTCAATTTTCAATCAGTGCAGAGATTTATCATTGAGGAAGTCGTCAATTGTGTAATAGCTTTTCTCAATTAATATTTGGTTTAGTGTCCTTTTAAATTTTATTACAGTCATATTCGTGGGGCAATGCCAAAAAAACTTTTCTGCAGTGCGGTTTTACATTTCACCTGGCATAGTTTGTTCACATGTAAAAAAAAAAATTTTTTTTGACAATAATGCAAACTCCTCCGCCTTCGCGGGTTTTGCGACAAAAAATTGACGCTATTTTATATCCCTGGGGCAAGATTGATTGGCAATAATTCTCATTTTTCCACAATTCGGATAGTGAGATTATATCAATTTCACAATCTAAAAGTAATTGTTCCATTAATTCAACTTTGTTTCCGATGTTTTGTATGTTTTGGAAAATTACTGTAAACTTAGTCAGTGGTATTTTGTTTCTTTCTACTCTGTTTTGTTGATGGAATTCGATGTTAGAGAAAACAATGAGAGCCGTCACGTAGTTTTCCTTTTGTCTTTGATTGGTCCTCATTTTCGAGATCGCACTTCTCGGTTGTCCTAAGATTTACAGCAATTATATCTTCCATTTGCCGTTTTATATCGTCAAATATGGTCTGCATTCCATTGTTATTCAGTCTTCCTGTTAAATTGCTAAACATTCTACTGTCATAAGTAAGATGTAGGTTCGAGTCCAATAGGTATGCATGTGTAGTGGTATGTAACCCACACAGAACCGACTTATATATATTAAATACAGACCTTAGACATTCTTCAGTGTAGTTACTGTGTACTATTTTACGAACCTTAGAGATGGCCAACCCTAACACAGCCACCGACCATAAAGTTACCAGGGATCCTACGCACACGGCCGCGATGCCTGGCGCCGCATCTAAAAGCGTCTACGCACCACAGCAAGCTGGTCCGAGTTACGCCATCTACCAGCAACAGCCGCCAGAGAGTGGGACGATCACCATCAACTCCCGCATCGCCGACTTCTGGTCAGCGCGTCCGCGACTATTGTTCCACCAGTTCGTGGCCATATTTGGTTCACAAAAAGCAGGTGACTCATACAAATATCAACTAGTTATAGCTAAGTTAGATCGAGACGAATTGAGTAAAATTAGCGACTAATTTTGGCTTAAGAATAGTCCGAGTCCAAGCAACTGCATACGTTGCTTACGAAAGTCGAGCTAGGGGATCAACGACCCACTCAACTACTTCCTAAAATGCAGGAACTCGGATGGAACAAAATCCCCGAGGACACTATTAAAATAGTGTGGTTAGAACGCCTGTCTGAAACAGTCCGAACAGTAGTCACTGCTTGCGACGTTACATTGGACAATGTTGCAGCAATTGCTGATAAGATATTGGAAACTACACGGCCATCCGAACTCTGTTCGCTTAATCCTATTGCTATCTCTAGACAACCTAATAATCAACAATTTGATTTAATACTAAAAAAATACCGAGTTAAACACTAAACTTAGTAGTTTGGAAAACACACGTCACAGTAGCATTAGGAGTCGTGGCAATAGGGATGATGACTGATATTTAGATATGTTCATAAAAATAATGTAATTTCAAAGTAGGCATAGTACAAATGAGATAATCAAAAAAATCTATTCAATCGGTGTAAATTTGAAGAAGATACACGCTTTTAAAGTTTTTAGAGGGGTTTATTCCCGTCCTTGTCGCACGGTACGGACATTATACGGCGCTAGTACAATGCAGGCATGCATTGTATGCCGTTACATACACTGCATTCCGAGTTAGACAATAATCGCTGACAGCGCTCACATCGATAATTTGCGTTCCGATTTAGATTTCACGAGTATGACAGCTGAGAGCTGTCAACAGTTCGCTCACAGTGATATTATTTTAGGGCATGGTCGGCGTTATCGCAAGATGGCGCATGTCATGACGTCATCTATGACGATTCATGGGATATCGTTATCGCGCTCACGCTAACTCGGAACGGGTGTAAGCGCGCTCAAATCGATTACGGCGCAATTTGGAATGCGACCTTAGGTTAGGCTGCATGGTCAGTTCTGCAGATAGTCAGCTGCGTCCACACGACAGTTTTCAGTGTTCGCTCGTTCGAGAATCGTCAACCCGCTGATTTTACGTTATTTGCTGCCAAAGGTACAACAATAAAAACGTATGGGTCGCAGAAAATGACTTTGGACCTTGGCCTACGTCGAGCTTTTACCAAGGATTTTGTAATGTTTAATTATAGCTTCTGAATCAGAAGAACATCACATTAATGATCTCAAAGAGGTGTACAAGCGACTTAGCAAATTTGGCGTCACAATCAACACGTCTAAATGCGAATTTGGAAAACCCGAACTAACATTTCTCGTGTTAATTGTTATGGCCATACGGCCGGACTAAGAAAAGGTCAAAGCCATCATAAATTATTCGCAACTCGAAACCATCGAAGAACTGAGGCGCTTCCTCGGTCTTATAAATTTCTACACTCAAACTATTTTAGACAATTACTTTCACAATGCTAAGAAATAAGACAAAACGAAAATCGCTTGGACCGAAGAAGCAGTAAACGCATTTAACCAATCAAACATCACATCGGTGAAACGGTCACTCTCGCGCATCCAGACTCGTCATCTAAACTTATTTTAATGACCGACGCAGCGAATACCTGCGTCGGCGCAGCACTCCATCAACTAGTCAGTAAACGGTTAGAGCCACTAGGTTTTTTACACATTTGTTGCCTGATTTATCCTATTTTGGGCTTTACAGGCTAACACATTAAGCCAGGCCTCTTTCTTCTTCCTCAAAAACTCTTTTACTTCACCATCTACCCAAGAATCATTCGTTCTTCTACCACACTTCCTCTGCGCCAGACCACATACTTTTGTGGCTACTTGCACCATACTATCTTTTGCTATAACCCATACTTTTTCTAGATTGTAATCATTCGTATCCTTAAATATGTTATCCGTCTTCACTTTTAATTCCTCTTTTACTTTGAATTCTTGCAGTGTTTCTACTTTTATTCTGTCTAGAGCAGTCACAGGAACTCGAACTCGGTGACGACAATGCCTGAACAGACCATCCACCCGACACATAACCAGATAATGATCAGTCCCTACATTAACACCCCGATATGCTCTAGTATCTGACTTTACTCTTTAATCTTTCATCCACAATCACGAAGTCGATCATGCTTCTACTGTCTTGCCTTTCCATGAACACTCAAAATAAAGAAAGTGTTTAGGCCCACCTTTGTCCTTACCCATAGGATCCTGGGTGTCACGCAAACATAATCTTTCACACATTTCATCATCCACTCGGTGGGGACAACCCTCGCACCCTGACAGGCCCTATGTGTCTCTTGTACACCGGACCAGATAACGGTCAGAGAACCGTGTTTAGATATGTTCACTCCCTTTCTTTTCGTCTCATTCACACATAGCACATCCATCCTTTTATACTTGACCATCTCACATACCTCATCCAACTTATCTTTTATACCTCCCACGAGCTTCTGGCAACAGAGCATTTGCGTAACAGCGTCACCAACCCCGATTATGACACAGACAGACACAGACAGAGGGCGACAGGGAAGGATGACGGGCCTGGCAGCTCTAACCACCCTCCCGGTTGATGAAGTATGACTTGCGGGCCTTTTTTTTTTCCTTTTTTGGGTGGAAAATCATCAAATGACTTGACAAAGGAGGGCGTGTCAGACTTTTACTGACTAAACCCACCCGTGTTCCTTCAGTTGCCTGTGCCAGGGCCACGGTTATCTCTATCGAATTACCCGCGACCCTGAGGCGTCGGCCCTAACGGACCCCGCCATTTTGTGCTGACATCTCTTTGAGGCGCGCGTGGAACACGACGCGCCTTCGACCCGGGCCTGGACCCAACCGGACGGCGAGCTACCTATTGCTCGCCGTCCGCAAGCCCGCGCCTACGGCGGCCGGGAACTGCAGGCGACTCCCGTCTCCTGCGGCGACTAGGGGCGTGAAGGCGCAAGGCTCTCTCCCCCACGCGCTCCGCCTCCTCCTTCGCGAGCATTACTGCTTCGCAGAAGGAGGTGACGGCTTTCCATTCCCTCTCGCTCCGTACCATGGCCTGGACCAGGGCCGGACGCGAGAAATCGCCGCCGCCGATCGCCTCCGCGAGGACACTGCGGTGCTCCGCCCAAGCTGGGCAGACCTCCACCGTATGCTCCACCGTGTGCTCCGGGCGATCCACACAATGGTGACACCCGGACGTTTCCTCCCGTCTTATGCGAAACAGGAACCTCCCGAAACAACCGAGTCCAGTGAGGACCTGTGTCAGGCGGAAGGTGAGGACACCGTGGCGCCTCTCCAACCACTCCTCAAAGAGGGGACTTACCGCCGCAATTGTGGCCTGCCCAGCACTGGGTTGCGACAATCGCACCCTCCACGTCGCCATGAGATCCCGCCGGAGCTCTGTCCGCTGTACCGTGATTTCTCGCGGCAGCGGAGATGCACCCCGTCGTTTTGCCTCCTCGCGCCATTCCCATACGTGCGCGAGGGCTTTTGCCTCCAGATCCCATGGCGGCAATCCGGCAAGGAGGCTCGCCGCCTCGCAGGAGACCGTGCGGTATCCCCGGACCAGCCGGACGGCCATGACCCTTTGGGACGCGTTCAACCGGCGGGCTGGTCGGCGCCTCAAAGAAGGCGCCCACACAGGTGCCTCGTAAAGGGCCATGGACCGCACGACCCCCGCGTAGAGCCTCCGGCAGGAGGCGTTTGGACCCCCTAGATTGGGCAGAAGCCGCTTCAAAGCAGCCCCAGCCCGCTCCAGTCTGGGAGCCAAACGTCGGAAATGCTCCACGAAGTTCCACCGGCTGTCGAGGACGAGTCCCAGGTACTTCATCGTCGACTCGACGCCGATGTGAACCCCTCCTGCCGTTAACTGGGAACCCGAATGTGGCGCGTTCCGAGGACCATGAAAACACATCCTCGGACTTGTGCAGGGCCACTTCGAGTCCCAACTGCCGGATCCTCTCGACGATTGTCGCAACCCCGAGTGTCGCTAGTTCGGCCGCCGCCTGGTGCGACCTCCCTTGTGCCAGGACCAGCGTCTAGGGAGATCGGCGCGCAGCACCCAGTCGTAACCGATATCCCACAGAAGCGGCCCCAGGACCGATCGCTGTGTGACACCGCACGACATCTCTCGCCGGTTCCACTCTCCCCGGTGACCGGGAGAGATGACGGCCCTGTCCGTCAAATAGGCCTCGACCACGCGACAGAGGTAGGTCGGCATCCGGTGATACCGGAATGCCTCCCTGATGCAACTCTAGGGCAGGGTATTGAAGACATTGGCGATGTCTAGAGACACCGCCAAGACGACCCCACCCCGGGCCACAGCATCCCCCGTCGTGAGGGCTCACACGCGCTTGATGGCGTCCACCGTCGAGCGCCCCCTGCGGAAGCCAAACTGGCTCTCCGCCAAGTCCGGACCCACCCGCACCAGCCGCCCGACAAGGCGGTTTGCAATTACTCTTTCAAAGAGTTTGCCCACCTCGTAGAGCAGCACGATGGGCTGGTAAGCGGACGGAGAGTCCGCAGGGCGCCCCGGCTTCTTAATGAGGACCAGTTTCCCCGTCTTCCAGCGAAGTGGGAACTGGCCCCCTCCAAGCATGCGCTTAGGAGCCCCCTTAGTCGAGGCCCGAGAGCCTCCATGGCCAGAACCCAGGCTTTTCCAGGTAAGCCGTCGGGTCCTGGGGCGGTATTTTTGGCATTAAGCCTATGTACCGCCACTCTCATCTCTACCTCAGTCACCTCCGAAGCATCGTCGTCGGCGGTGTAGTCCGCATGCGGCACCGCAGTAGGTGGAGTCATGGGCGGGGGAGTATGCTCCCCCTGCGAAGCGAACAAAGTGCTCACCACGTCCTCCACGAGCTGGGGCCGGAGACTCTGCGTCAGTGGGGGCGCCCATGGGCGGAGTTTATCCCGCACCAATTTGTAGGGGCGTCCCCACGGGTCCCTGTTCAGAGTCTCCAGCGACTCCTCGCGGGCCTGAGCCCTGGCCCGTAGGATCTCCGCTTGGAGGGCGAACTTCGCTGCTCTGTACCCCTCGTACAGCTCCACCTGAATTGCTCACATATTCCGGACATGGCCTCCCGGAACCACTCCGCCTCGTCGTTGATGTCAGCAGGCCTGTCCGGTGGTGACACCCAGGCCTGCACGATCGAGGCTTCCAGGAGGAGCTCCCGGTCCAGCTGCTTCAGCGCCCACCGCGGACCACTCGGGGCCTGTCGGACCGGCGTGCTCGAGGTCTGGGCGGAGACGTCGAACCGCATGTACCGATGGTCGGAATAGGTCTCCACCCCCTCCATGACGCGCCAGTCAATGACGTGCGGCGACAGAGCGGGGCTGGCGAACGAAATGTCCACCACTGATTCACCCCGCATACGCACACACGTTGGAATGACTTGCGGGCCTGAACTCATCATATCCATCCCCTTCAACCAGATACGCAGGTGGCTGCAGGAGTCCACCCACACACAAGCCGAGAGGTGTTGGACCTCGACACCAGGCTGCAGGCAGTTCAAGGAAGCTTTGCCATCCTTAAAAGCAGGCTGACCAGACGTTTATTACGCCTGGACTGGAATGGCCTGCGCCTGGTGACGGGGACCGTCACAGGACACTGCTCGCTAAACAAACACTTTCACACAATAGGCATAACGGACAGTCCCCTATACAGAGCTTGCATGGAGTCGGACGAAACCGTCGCGCATGTGCTCTTTGAGTGCACGGGCGTTACCCAGATTAGGACAAAAACCCTCGGGACACCCGGATGTTACACAGATGTTCTCAACAGACCAGAAGCTTTGATCGGCTTCTGAAGGGAGGTGAGCTGGTTGGAATATCAACCACCGACGGCCGCCATGGCCCACGCAAAATGGTCAACATGAAGGACTCAGTGCGAAAACCAAACCCTCTAACATACATACCTCCCTGCACATTCAGCGTAGCCAAGCGACATTCCGCCGCTCGCATTTAGCCCCGTGGAAACAACTGACGTAGTGTGTGGCGAGCATCACCGCCGCTTCCGAGTTTATTATTAGCATTTGACTAACACATTTAGTTCCCACGAAAAGCAAAGCACGAAAGCAATTACTCGGGAGTATTAGGTATTGTTTTGAGAAAGGGTAATCGTACGGAAGATGAAACACAGTAGTTGTTTAAGTACTTACCTAAAAGTGGTCAACTGACCATGGACTGCGAAGAAACTACCGTCACGGAACTCCTCAGTGACGAACAGTATAGGTACCTACTTATTCTGACTGGGTTATTAAGTACGGTATGTGAAAACAAAATGGCTAAGTATCAAAATGCAATAGAACACAAAACAAACTTTTGTTTGGTAGGTTCCATAATTTTATTAAAAACTTTTTACCGACTTCCAAATATATTTATTTCCTTGCTTACGAGTCTTACGACTTTGCAAATAAAGGTTATTTTCAGTTTGTAGTGTTATATAGAAGTCGGTTGTATTTTTTATTTAACAGTGGACACATTATTTTATTAATACGGGTGTGATCTTTATCGTTTTTGAGCGCCGGTGCCGTATCCGAAATCTAAATAAAAAAAGGCAGCCACAACCAGAGGTGGATCTTAGTACAGTCCGCGAGGCCTAAGCTGAACTTTGCACTTGTGCAAGTGCACATGTCATACAGATAGTGTAGGTGTGACGTCGGCCTAGAGCGCGACGCGATTGGTTTAAACCGGTTTATACAATCGGCCTGAGGCGCTGTGCGTCCCTCCATTGGTGCGATTGGTAATCACTCACACAAATGGAAAGCTCAGCTTAGGCCTCGCAGACTGTTCACACAAGCAACTGTATGTAGGTCTTTCGAGGGGTAAGCAGATGTTAGAAAGGTTCTAACATCGTTTACAGAGAAGCATTTTCTTAATTGAAACAAGTTTTTAAGATATTTATTCATTTGGGATCTCCAACAAAGGATACCTACACAGACAATAGAAATCACAAACTAAGTTGATAATGTCATGTCTTTTTATTTTTGCCTGTTTTTGATTAACATTTTTCAACAGCGCTCTTATGGCGTGATCCTTCTTCACCGTGATAACGCTTCAGTACACTTCTCTAGAAATTAAAGCGACACTTCGTCGCATTGACACTATAAACCCTGAAGACGCGGTGACTGCATTATTGACTGTGGTAGAGAACCCCCACGTAGCGCTTCCCACCAGGCAAAATCGGAAGACTCTTCCTTTTCAATGGAGAAGTGGTACATACACCTTGACGAAGAAGTTAAAGTTGAACAGTGAAAAGATGGGAGCAGTGGTGGCCGGTAAGATAAAAGATATGAGAGCAGTCGTGGCTCAGTGGTAACGGCCGCGACTTGCGATTTACAGGTATAGGCCGGGTTCGAAACCCTGACAGGCGCTATATTCATTAACGGCGACGGTTAATGTCATGTCCAAGAACCAAAATTTCGAAGACATGTGACATCTACCAACCCGCACTGGGCCCGCGTGGTAGATAACAGCCCACTCCCTCTCACAGAGCAAAGGCCTGTGTTCCAGCAGTGGGAATAATATAGACAGATAATGTTATGCTAAATTAAAGATGGAAATGGATGTGTTTTTTTTTATTAGTTTAGCACTAAGTTTACGATGAGGCTACAGCTTTCTTGGGTGTGGGTTTGCCCTCCTTGAAGCCATTGCGGAAACGCCTCCTCACAATCTTCAGGTGACGCATGCGGCCAGTTCCTGTGGTCTTCCTGCGCTTAGCCTTCACCGACCAGTGGTCTGTAAAAAACACAATTTTCTTATAAGTAAGTATTAATTTTAGAACTTTCCTTGGGCACTTTTGCCAAATCTATGACAACAGATTCATTGAATTGGCTCCAGTGTAAGGCTGCTTGTCCATTAGAGTGTAGTGAGTATGTAGCGAAGAATTAGGGAGCAGTGCACATTAATGTACCATGGCCTGTAGACCCAGCAAAAATTATTAAAACAAAATGTTCTGTAGCTATTACTTTACACTAGTGCAGAAATTAAATTGGTGTATGTTTTCAAAGCTCTACATTATTCCTTGCTAATAATCTAGGACAATAAACAAAATTTGGAATAAAATTTAAGAATTCACATGATGCGACATTTACCAAAATCAAATTTCAAATAAGTGTACCTATATTATACAAAGAAACATTCTGAAGAATGATATTTTTCAATCAGCGTAGTATTCTCAGCCCAAATATAAATGTAAGAAGAGAATTTGTGGCAGACCTGTTCTTATGAAGAAAAAATTACTATACCAAATAATTGAAACTTGACCACAAACAAAACAATTTAAATATTGTGCATATTTAAATTATGTTTTGTTTGTGGTCAAGTTCAATTATTTGGTATAGTAATTTTTTAAGTTAATGGTGTCACAAGAACATGAGATTCTATTGCATGTGTGCGTACAGTTATATTTTCGTTTTTTTTAACAGACTTACACCCAAATTCTAATTCGTAAGCGTAACCTCGAAAGCTACTCTACTCACAACTCTGTTGAGGAAACCTTTGAGACACAAGGTGTGCCCCAGAAGACTCAAAATTGGTTGTCAGATACTGAGGTCGCTCAAATGAGTGTGAGTCAAGGTAATACATCACAAATATATCAATATTCATAAACTCTTCAAAATATATTATGAAACTCAGATAAAATACACATGTTTTAGTAAAAATGTCCTTGTTGAATACCTCAAAGAAGCCTCAAGGTAGATGCCGACATACCTTATAATTGAAAGTTGGTTCCTCAACACACCTCAACTGTTTGAAATGAGGAGTAAAATTTAACTATGAATGCCAACCACTTATGTGAGGTTGAGTTAAGTCAAGGAAATCATAAGATTTTGACTTAGAATTTGGGTGGAAATTCTGACATAAATTTACAGAATGAATTGAGTGTTCAGTTTAATTATATTAAAACTTTTAATTAGGACTTTAGAAAAGCTGCAATGTTTTAAGAGAAAAGTTCCATGCAGGCCGAAGTGACAAAGGGTTTCAACAAGGAGACCAGACAAAGGGGTTCAAAGAGACCCTTGCTCTACAAAATATAGGTATGAATAAACTAAATTACTATAGAGAAATCATACTCTTTGGATGCAGTTGTAATTCTACTAAACTATGAGCCACAGAGGAAGTAGGCATCCAACATGTGGGTACAATAACAATGTTCACAATGTTTAAAATCAATTAAAACAGAATCTGAGGTGACTACCACGAGTCTATGTTACAGAATCTATTTCAAATATGTACTAACCTATAACCAAAAACACAACACTAGAACTGAGTAAGGCCGGTATTATACTTACAGGAACGCAGCTTAGCTGCGGGGTATCCGCACTGTGCACATTTGGATTTTTGGATGTGGTACGATGATCTGCCACACCTTCTGCACAAGGTGTGTGTCTTGTTACGACGCTTACCAAAGCTCGAAGTACCCTTCGTCTGAAATCAACATTTACAGGTTATGATTGGAAACCCATCAGAAAATCACTAATATGGGTAATTTTACTTCTACATCGTTAATACACAAGTTATTATTTCAAATGTATACTGAAATGTATTCTAATTTGCAAGATTAATTTAGATAGAAAATACAAAAATTACACAGTACCATCTTGTCACAATTTGACAAGCCAAGAGAAAACAAAACTGTCAGACAGCCTTGATAATGTTACCAGATTATAAGAGAATTCAAATGGCCACAGTAATATTCAGGGCTGCCAGTATGTATCGAATTCATGGAATTAGTCAGAATGTTATATGTTTACAAAAGAAAAGGACTAATTAAATGACTAACTAACTATTTAAATAAATATAAAAACAAAAGGGATACATAAGCGTCGAAGTATTCATCCGATTAGTATAGTAAATACTCTAAACTTATCTGATTATTTAAAAGGCACGTACAGTACGTTCAATCGCACGCCAAAGGAAGACTTTATTCAGCGCCCTTAATTCGTAGAAATAAAATAGTTCAAGTGACTTTAAATACAATACTATATGATCTTGTCTATTTGTATGTAAATATAAAATCCAAAAGCTGTGTCTGACAGTGCGCGTTTAATGTTGGATTTAGTAAGAAGGCACAAGGCTATCCTCCCCAATTTGAGCATCTCCTTTCTCTCGACGGACGAACCTCCGTGGGACGGACTGTAGTTGACACAATCGGTGTGAGTGAATTTCGTTATTAATAATATTTATAACCAAATTCACGCGCAGGATTCCTTTCAGTTTGTTCAGAGCCTAAAAATATTATTTAAAAAAAAATGTCTTGTTAAAAATTCTGTTCCTCATAGTAACACTGGTTTTGTCTCTGAGCGTCGTTCGTTTTCGTTCTTTCGAGACACATCCCCGATAGTCTGTGCTTCCCCTCTGTAAAAGTACTAAATGATCTAGTACTTTCGCCCGCTGGCCTAGCTAGCTGGCATAGTGCAGGCGAGCGCCAACTTGTAGAGTGGTGGCGAGGCACGCCAAATTAACTACAAGTTGTAGTTAGTTTGGCGTGCCTCGCCACCACTCGGGATCACTCGCTATGACCCGTCTCACTTCGGATTAGTGTCGGGTTTTCTGCAAAAATCAAAGGCACTCGCCTTGTCTAAATTTGCCTACGCTCGCGTTGGCTGAGGCTTGGCCAACATGTAGACAGTAGCACTAGCCTTGTATCAATTTGCCTACGCTCGCATTGGCTGAGGCTTGGCCAACATGTATTGCCTGCTTAAAAGTTCTAACGCCAACGTACTTCGTAAATTGTTTTTGAAGCTTTGGAAAACGCCTGGCTGTGTTGTTAGCTTTGATTACTTTATTATTAGCCAGCTGGCTGGTAGATCCTTTAATTAAAAAGCGTTAAAATACGTCAAACTTAAAAGACGAAAAACCTTCCACTAAGTTTTTTTTTAATCATATTTGAGTCTGTTTTTAAATAAAAAATCAACCTCACAATCCTCTTAGATTGTTCATGCGATTCAGCCATGATTCAACATAAAACACAGCATATTGGCATAAATCTAGCATTTTTGACGCATTACATAAATTTTCTATAATACATACATAGTCCACTAGTGGTCTTGTGCTAGGTTATCCTGCCTGTCTGTTACAACAGCCAGAGCTCTCTCCTCTCCCCTCCCGGGAGGAAACACTGTTAAAAACTTATGCAATAAGATAACAAAAGAAAAGAGGAATGCCCAATTTTTCATCTGACTATGAATAGAAATGAAATAAATCTTAAAATACAGCTAATTAAATTGTATATTAAATTACGCTTATCACAATGTTAAACGAAACGCAGGATTTTTTAAAATTTTAATTTTTCTTCATGCTCTACTTCGACGATAAACATATTCGCATGTTTTAAACGCATCTCAACTACCCTTTTTACAACGTTCCATTTTACACACTGCTACTTGACTTCATTCGACTCTGTTTCTGAGTTTCATACATTATTTTACATTTTATTTACTCAGTAAGTATTTCTTTTTTAGACAATGTATAATACAGATAAATAAAAAATAAATGAATAATTTAATTAATGAATCATGCAATATGTAATTGAGTTAGGACGATTGAAACGTATTTTTTGACGTTTGACATTTAATGCTCGACACTCAATTTATAGTGAATAATGACAATCACAGAACACAAATACCCTGACGGGATGACAATCATCGAGAGTCTAGGCAATGACGTAAGGGCAGCTGGTTTTAAGGAATTCACAAAGTAAAAAAGACGTTTTAGAACATAGATATCTATTATATCTAATATTAGGTAAGTATTACTATTTTAGACTAAACTTCGAGTGATAAATAATTCGTTCTAGCACATTTATTTCTTTATTAATGTATATAATCCTAACCTAAAAAACAACATTAATATTTTTTGGACTTCGTAGCGTTTTAAATGTGAAAATGACCTTATGACATTATTTTCTAAACTTACAGGTAGTGTTTCTACTATACCTTATAACTATACATGAACTTTCATTATCAGGTTTTGAAATGTAAGGGAAGTGGGCATTGTTCTTTGTACTTCTCCTTTTTAATATAACAAGCTTAGATATAGAATAAAAGTACTCTGTGGACTAGATACCACGCTCTATACAAACTAGTTCCGTGAATGCGGCAACTCATTATTCTATTGTGTCTAAGAAATCGTCACTTGACATTTGCCGTTTGACATTTTGACATTGAGAACTAGTGTGCGTGAAGAATTGTGTTACCAGCTGCTCAACTGTTACCCTATTTAATGGAAAAATGTTTTATGCTGTGGTCTAATAGTTAAGTTATAAATTTAGCTCAGAAAATACTTAAAAATTAACAACAAATTAAAAGCGAATGTATTCATATATTTGTGTATAGGATAGGCGTAGGTTTCTTCTTTAGCAAAAAAGGAAGGTATGATGAGGCCTCATTTTTAATACTTTTATAATTACATAACGTACGACGATATATTTTTTGTCATATTAAATCGATCAGGTTCCTTGGGGAAAGTTGTTCAATTTCATTTGAAATTGTGTCAGCTATTATTTTTACACCATAAGTGTATAGATTACAAAGATAAACATTAAATTATTTATAGAACTAGGTTAGATAAATGAAATAGGATATACAATAAAATACAAAAACAATAAATTCGCATTTTATAAAAATCTCAACCACGGGGAACTTGACTCTTGGATACGCGGCAACACTGAACGGCGTTTAGGGTTCATGTTATTTTATGTAGAAATTTCGAAATTACACGATACTTACTGATAGTGTGTTATCAGTGTCCTACTTATTCCTTGTAGTATTTTTTAACACAGTTTTACTACGCAAACTGACATATAAATTCGGATTATGCCCAAAATTTATTAAAAAATTCGGCACGTGCATGTGACAGACAGCTTGCATTGCAGTTTGAATGGCTCGGATACGCCAACTTGGGCGTGGTATTTGTTGCCGCATTTGACTGAATTTGACAAGTACGCCGACGGTATCTAGGCGATCGCTGCGAGACCTATGATTTATCTAAGATAACAAGCTTTTTTTAGCTTCACTTGTAACAACTAACAGACAATTACTAATTCCAATTGATGGAGCCAAGAGGTGATATTGCAAGTTATAACTTCGTTGACTTTAGACTTAATGTCACAAATGCCTCTTAACTAGACTAAAAATCACTAAAATTTGTTTTAATCCTGTCAAACGAATAATTCCCATTCTGTAATTGACTAAAGTGTTACAGAATTTATACTCCATTTATTATAACATTAGAAAAAAGAGGCTCGCAGAAGCAGGAGTACGAAACCATATATTTTCGAGTTAAGTTCAAACACTTTCAAAAATGTATATGATTTTTTGTAAGTAAATACAACAAAGCTTATTCTTACTCTCTACTCGCCACGATGCTTGGATAGGTACATGAAATGAAACAATTTTTACTAAAAATCACTTGATTAAAACAACTTTATCACAATGGCATGTCCATATTCTGTTTTCAACAAACCAAATAAATATTTAGGGATATGAGGAACAGGGTATAAAGTTCACTCATACTCTCAGAAAAGGGAGGATCCTCCGACCAGATGGATGTCGTACCTGGTGTGCAACTGCCCGATGATTTTTCGGAGCTATATCGCGGCGCCCCCGTAAGGGGGCGTTGCGTGCGGTGCCGGGGCTTCACCCCCGGACCGCAGAAGCCATACGGCGACCCGTAAATACGGGCCTCTCCTTTTGTCTGCTTCAGTGGCAGTGGATTTTTCGGGCGCGCGCGGGCAACGCGCGCCCGTGTGAGTGATTGCTATTTTGTTTCTGTAGGAGCGCTGCGACGCTTATAGTGAAGCGCCGCTTTCTTCACGACATCTCGGCGGTCTGTCGCCGCCAGGTGAGACCCCTAGTTACCTAGGGGAGGCCCGGCGACAACGACCAGCGACGAAGATGCCGACTCGACGCGCCTACAGAGTGGGTGAGTGGTCCCCGCCCGTCCAGGTCACAGAGCTAGCCGTTACTGTCCGGGCTAAGGGGCCGACATGTGGGTGTGAACGGTATTGTAATTGTGTAACACCGTTCAATGTTTGCGTGACTCGCGGCCTGCGCCGCGCGTACACGCGTGAGTTTGGGTGCCTGTATAGACATGTATGTCTGTCTGCATTTACGTAACGTGCCTATATTAACCTAGACCACGTTACGCAATGGGTGTGTGTGTTGTGAGTGTGGAGTCTTTTTGTCACAGATAAGTCGCGTGTAACTTGGCTGCGGCTTATCTGGAAGTCAGTCCGGGTTTCAAGTGACGTCTTCATGTCCCGAGGGAGGTGGCGGAGGGGGGGGGGGGGGGGGGGCCTTGTGCCAGAAGGTCGCCGGCGTCCAATTTTGGGCCGCCCTGGGTGACCTAGCCGTGGTACATAGTCAGTAGTGCGGCCAGGCCATCCAGGATGACCAACTCGACATCCTGTCCCTGCCTGATGGCCTTTATCAGGTCCATCAGTAGTTTGATGGCACAGGTTGTGAAATCCGACTTGTTTGTGGCTGCTTTGGCATCGGTAGCGCCGCCACTGGTTTCTTTTAGGAACTTTTCCCTTGGTAGTTCCTTGTTTGTCCGCGGCGCCGTGGCGGCGCTAGCGGTAGGTTGCTTCTTGTTCACAACCTGTGCCTCGCTGAAGGCAGGGGTGGCAATTGGGTTTTCTTGGGTCGCCTGGGGAGGGTCGGGTTTCTTCCCCTTGCCCTTTCCCCCGCGTCTCTTGTTTTTCCTCCGCCCAGAGGAGGTATCTTGTCTTGCTGTGGGCCCGTTGGCCGCCGCCATAAGCGTCGTGCCTTGGGCCTCTTCTGGCATCTCTTGTGGCCTCTCGAAGGCCACTTTGGGCCGGCGTGATGTGGCCGTTATGGCGGCGGTGCCCGCCCGCTTGTTCCGGATCTCTCTCTGAAACACCGGGCACTTGATATTGCACGCCGGGTGCGGGCCACCGCAGTTCACGCAGGTGGCCGGCTCTTCCCGCGGGCGCGGGCAGTCTTTCGCCGCGTGCTCCCCTCCACAGCGCACGCAGGCGAGCGGGCGGTGACACTGATGCGAGCTGTGTCTGAACAGTTGGCATCGGTGGCACTGGGCGGGTCCTCGTTTTCCGCGCCAGGCCTCTATCTTGACACCACGCATCAACATGAACGTCGTAGTGTCATAAATGACCCGGACGTCCGGAGTCTTTTTTAAGATCGCGTGGAATACGCAACCGGGTCGTCCTTGTGCGGCCTTGATATGGCGCACATACTCCGGCTGGTATCCCAGCGTTTGGAGCTCCTCCTCTATCTCCTTCGGGTCCGTATCCGCCGGTAGTCCCCGTATGGCGATCTTCAGGCTCTTCTCTGCTGGCAGTGAGTAAGCGAACCAGCTGACGCCGCTATCCTTCTCTAGGCCAGTCAGGTATCGCTGGACCAGCCTATACTCCTCCTCGCTGTCTGGGGTGAAGCGAACTCCACCTCCGTATGGACGAGCGTTAGGTGGCCGGCCCAGTTTCTCCCTGATGGCCCGGAAATGGGCGGCCCAGTTTGGCAGCTTCTCAACTACCAGCGGCGGGTACCTGGGCTTCTTTTGCCCCGGCTTTTGTTGCCACGTTTGTAGTCGCGCGGCGTGGCGGGGCGCGCGGCGTAAGCGGCGGCGTACGCGGCGGCATACGCAGCGCAGCGCACGCTGCCCGATGATTGTTGTCGGGAAGTTGTATATATGCTAGCTGCGCGGTAAACTCTGATTGCGCGATGCAGGATTTGCGTTTGTTCGCATGTGGCGGTGTAGATGCCGCCACAAATACGACACAAAACACCACTTAACAATTTAGTCACTGCTACCATCAGCCATCACAAAGATTATAATTAATTGACATTGGTGGTAAGGTCAACCGGGGCAATTGCGTCATAAAAATGTATTACACTCTTTAAAAAAGTCATGTGACAATAATAATACAATTTATACAAAAATCTTTAAAACCAATGTGTATAGAAATTATCAGTGTGCAACCTTCATTAATTGTTTCTTGCATTAGTTACAGTAAATACGAGTAACCATACTTTTTTTTTAAAGAGGAATTTTAGACGCATTTTCCCGTATTGGGGCAAACGCGTCTTCATTAAATAAGTTTTAAACCTGTGACGTTTGAAGGCTGAAATAAATACGTTTTCCTTCAATTATAATTTTGTACACGAATATTTCAGTAAATTACAAAATATTAAATAATCATTACATTAGAAGCGATGTAATAAATACTGGGAAAATGCGACTATTTTTTCATAGACGCATTTACCTTGACAGGGGGACGCATCATCCTCCATCACGACAATGTGAGTTCTCACACCGCACACAGAACAAAAGAGTTTTTAGCGCAAGAAAACATAGAATTATTAGACCATCCGCCGTACAGCCCCGACCTACGCCCTAATGATTTCTATACTTTCCCTAAAATAAAGAATTAATTGCGTGGACAGAGATTTTCATCACCTGAAGAAGCTGTGGACGCCTACAAAACGGCCATTTTGGAGACCCCAACTTCCGAACGGAATGGTTGCTTCAATGATTGGTTCCATCGTATGGAAAGATGTGTCAAATTTCGCGGAGAATACTTCGTTATGCAATAAAAAAAAATTTAAATATTAATGTTTTGTCACTTCCTTGATTCCCGAAATTTTCAGTGCCGCCCTCGTATAACAAAGTTTATATTGTCAATAAAAATCTTTTTAACCTCTATAATACGTCGAATAAGGTAATTTACTCAAACAAATAGTCTATACGTAATATTGAAAGTAATTTCTGTCTAAATATTCATTGATTTCACGTGTCTCAGCATAACCATTGTGATCGTATTCTAATTTACCTGCTGACAAATTGATAACTTCACAATAACCAAAAAATATAGCTAAATTTCTCATAAAAAGTAAAAAAATGAAGAAACAGTTACGATATACTATTGTGTAGATAGGCTATAATATCATATTTATGTGCGTTTCATAATAAAAACGGAAAACTTAGAAAAAATATAGATTAATAAGGATTTTGATCACCATCTCACACAGCACCACTTGACAAAAAACATGTTATTTTCAATATGGCCGATATTTTGGGTTTGTGCGGTACAACGCCATCTATTGAAAATATACCTTATGATTTTATTCAAAATAAACAAAACCAGATGGCAGGAAAGGTTGGTTTTCAAACAGATTTTAAATGATTTCAATTAAACACAATTGCCCCAAAGACGCAAATGCCCCGGTTGACCTTAGCACAAGTCATAATTTTAACTACAGCATGTAACGAAAACCCTGTCCGATCCTGAAGGGTATTATTTGGTATCGTAGTGCGTACACAAATACGTAATCATTTAATGGATACAAGATAATTATTTTTCCCCAATGAAAACAATTAATTTAAAAAATTAAAAATAATCATACCAAATGCAACACTGATCGCTCGACAGGGTTCACCAGAGTTCACCTACAGTTTCGTGTCAAAGAAGCCGCCTGAGCGCGGCGGTCCTTTGTCGTAAGCCGCCAAAGAAACGTAGGACTAAAGAAATCTACGTGTTGCCTACGTGTAGGTATCAGCTGATATTTTATTGTAGGCTTACGCACAATGACCCCGATTTCTGACCTTCTGTTTATCAAGAAACAATTATTATTGAGTTAATGTGATGGGCTTTTGGCAATGTACCCACTGTAGGTATCAGTTTATTAAAACATTTACTTGTTACATACCTCTATCTATCTAGAACATTAGTACACATTCGATACCTTTTTATAAAATTTTCAGGTACTCTTCGCAGCGCACATGTGTACGATTTGAGTGACTCGAAAGCTTCCACAATCTGAGCTGTTACTTCGATTTCCGAATCACACATTCACTCACAAATAATAATTAACATATTCAAATATTCCTGATTGGTATACGACATTGTTCGCGATACGATAGCGGCACGTGAAACGTACGGACATCCGATCGCAAGCTATCTCCACGTGAGACTGGCGAAGTGTCCAAACAAGTAGCGACCAGTCGGCTACATCAAAGGATCGAGGACTCGTTATGAGTACCTACAGCGCGGCTAGTGCAGGGCGGTGTCCTTTGAAATAAAATAGGCAAAAAATAAAAGATTTCGCCGGCCGGTGGAGTGTTGTCAACTTATGAAAATTTACCATATTTAGTGTTACATTTCGCATGGTAACTAAAAATAAAAAATCAATAGCTTTTGGTTTTTATGAGATTTTTTTTACTATTTTTTCTAGTACGTATGTTAAACCAGGAATACGCCTTTTTTGGATCGGACAGGGTTTTTGTTACATATTGTATAATAATTTAGAATGCCGAAGGATTATCAAAAATTCACTTTCGGTAGCTAAATACCAACAACAATGAAAACATTTTCCAGAGACATAGAAGTGTGAGATGAGATTGATTGCTATTAAAGAAGAGAAAAGGTTTTGCCACCTCAATGATATAATGGAGATGAGTTTCAATTCTAATTATTCATCATCCTCTGATGATGAAGAAGTTTCACCAGCGTTAATAATAAATCGTTCTACAACATCATCCATTATACCATCAAGTTGGCAAAACCTTTCCTCATCTTTAATTGTATGAGCAATGCAAGATTGCCATTTCTCTGCAGTTATGTTTGTGAGTGCTTGAGGGAGCAACCGCTTCAGTTCTTGTAATTTAAAACTTTTATTGCTTTGGGCTACATAATCCCTTAATTTGAGCCCATACTAATTCTATTGGGTTGAGCTCGCATTGGTAAGCTGGGAGGCGCAATACTATTTTTTTTTTCTTTGGTTATCTCATGTACTTACAGCAAACTTTTGGTACAAATTTTTTATTTGTTTCACTTTTTGTAATAAAGTGTCCTAAGGTCTTTTTCATCAGATGTTTTTAGCCACTCCTGAATCTCCCTTTCGTGTGGCTGTAGTTGGCAGCTTCTCCACTTTCCTCGAATGATATGGCGCATTATCCATAACAATAACAGCACCATTATTCATGATTTGGTAATGTGACAACTGAAAAGTAATTTCAAATTAAATACATTTAAATCAAGGTTTACCAATATGGCCAATGATAAGCCGTCTTCCTGTTCCGGTTGGGTTCTTTAAACCAGTTGATAAACATGCCCGGTGTGCTACCTGTGAAGACTTAATATTTGTCTTGCCGTACCTTGCTTTTCGTGAGTCCTGTATGTATAATAAAAGTTATAGATGTAAATACAATATTGTATCGACTTATGTTGAACTAATAATACTTCAATGTATTGATTTGCTTATAGGAGATTTTACGTAGCTTACCAAGTTATGTAAAACCTCTTGTTTGTCAATTAGGGCACTTTTGGGCAAATGCTATAGTAAATGGAGTATAGATGGCACTGAGTTGTTACACAAAAAAAAAACCGGGGTTAAGTTGTGTGGAATAAATCAGATCTTGTCAACTAAAATTCAGACAAACACCTCCACTTCAAGTGCAAAAACAGTACCTACTGTGTCTTTTTTATTTTCTTTTACTGATATCTTATATTATCTCGTCTAAGGACAAATACTGACAGTATGTCACTTAAATAAAACAGTTAACACGCAATACATTGATAATAACCAAAATATTTTAGAAAAACTTAAACTTACGTATGAAAAAACAATACTGGTATTTGCCGCTCACGATCGCTTTTAAAAGGTTTATCTTGTTTATTAAACAAAACAAACTCATTATTATATGTATTATTATATTATGTAAACAATTCCAAAAAGACCATGAAAGTCAAGTTTGTTTAGCTACTTATGTTGCTGACCTTGAAAAAACTGGCACGCACTTAGACACAGAAATAGTGTAGCTTTGTCTTTTTCCGTTACGGAAATTAACTCAACATTATATCCCTTTCTTGTGGTAAAGAAATGGAGCTACCCGCAGTCTATACTTTTCTTTGTCTGAGGCTTACGGTACTTTTACCTCTAACAGCACGAACTGTCCATCAAGTTTGTACTCCATCGCTCAAGCTTATGCTGAGTCAAGTGTCGTTGTCGCGTCACAGGCACAGAATACATTGAGACAATGCTGCGAACTTAGGATAATTTACCGTAGATTTAGAGTAAAGTAAAATCAACAGGGTAATTTTTAGGGTACAAACTCGGTAAGGGTAATTTTTGCGTAATTATTTTGTCAAGGGTTAAATAAATATTCATTCAAACATTTTTGTAGCTCAAGTCATGATTGAATGAGCTATTTATTTTAAGTTTCTGTGAACGCACCTAATTATCATCGATTCGAGATTTCATTAACGCACTCATTTAATTTGTTACGACTCCCTCTCCGCCTGTCTTGCTCCTTCCTACTACGTATATACCCGTGATAACCTGTGCCCGCTGACCGCTAGCAAACGCAAAGTTCGGCGCGTACCTTACTAAAACTTCTTTCTCGTTACGCCTATCATAAACTCAATGAAGAAGTCAAGTACTTGGTACAAATAGGATCTTTGGAAAACACCAGATTTATTCATGGTTTCAAATATCCATACTATATTAAAGATAGTACCGTACAGAAAAGCAATTTAAAAAAATTGGGTAATGTTTTCATATTACATTTAAATGTAAATCGAGATCCGACTTGGGGTAAAACAAAAACAAGACCTGGCAACACTGCATAGAGATGTCACTGTCAACAAGTCAACAAAAGCCAAGCAAGAAGCAAGATCCTGCAAAACCTCTTTACTTTATCACATTCTTTAAACAATTTGCAAGCGTAATTTATCAATGAAATTTGGTCGTTGCCAGCAAGTTATTTAGACGATCAGAAGAATACATCAGAAACTAAATTCCACTTAGAAGAAGTACTTTAAAGGTACGTAAATGTGCAAACAATCATGCGTATCTACTCCAAAACCGTACGAAATAAAAGTTAACTTTCATGTTTTCTTATTTATTTATAGACAATTGTTTTTGTGAAGTGGCATAATGTGATATACAGGTATTCAAATTACTTCAGTTGTCTGGGTAAATAACCTGTTTTTTAATTAATTCAGCGCTTTTGAGTCTTACCTACCTAATTGACCATTGGGTAACCATTCCAAAAAACCAACACTGCAAGTAGGTATTTTTACTGTTCGAGATATCATAATAACGGTTCTACTAGATAAGAATGGGAAAACGTTTGCTTGTTCACTTCATTATTTGGTAAATGTGATGAATCATGTGTTACCTACTATTAACCCTTTGAAGGACACTGAATGAGACACAAGGGAAGTTTTATTGTTATCACTTCTGGGGTGTTTAGTGTCCCACAAAGTATAAAGTGAACCTTGCAGACTAATGTTTTTCAAAGTATCATTGTTTATAGAGCTATTAGGTTAGGAATCCAGAATGTTCAGAACTGCATACTATTTTGTATACATGTCACACACTTGGCCAGTTTTTTTGTGACTTGCAATTTATAATAGAAAGTTGTAATTAGTGATACATGCCATCAGTGTGTTCAATAAATATTTAGTTAACTCAATTTTACAAGATTACAAAAAAAAATGTTTCGATTTTTTTAGTATTTTTAAACAATAGCATCCTTGAACTTTTCAAGAATTTTGAAACTAATCACTTATTTGCATTGTACATATAGTACAGAAAATAACAGATACAATTTACTTTTCTATTTTAGATATCTGTGAATATGGAACTTCTAGATATTATGAAAAGCTTAACTATTAAACATATACCAAATGAAAGTGATCAACAGCTGTTCAAATCCATAGCTGCAGAAATTGATGATGTTCCTACAGAAATAGTCTATGCAGAGTATTCTGATAAAATAATGCTTATTGTATCTCAGTATCAGAAGATTGGAAGCATGCTAATGATACACAAAGATCAAGTTCATAGTCCTTTAGGTACTAATGACATTTATACAACAAAAGTTATTTTTGGTGCTACAGGAGAAGAGCAGCAAGTTGCAGCGAGATACTTGGCAGAAGCAATTAAAATTACAAAGCCACTTTGTATTTTTATAAATCTTAAATCGTATGACATTGAAACTGTCAAAGCCTGTAAGGACATAATATTAGATATAAGAAGCAAAACAGCAGAATCTTAAAATGGCTGCAATAAGTGGAAAAAGATTTAAGTCAATTCAAAAATATTATGGTCAACTGGTCCTGGGACCTCCAGGTGCAGGAAAAACAACATACTGTCGCAAAATGTCAGAACTGTTGCGGAAATTGGGAAGAAATGTTGTAGTAATTAATTTAGATCCAGCAAATGATCTAACATCTTACAAACCAGATATTGACATCAGACAATTAATTGCTCTTGAGGAAGTAATGGATCAACACAATCTTGGTCCTAATGGAGCCCTGTTGTACTGTATGGAGTTTTTAGAAAAAAACATTGATTGGCTGCTGAGTCAAATCCAAGGTGATAACTACACAAACTTTATATTTGATTTGCCGGGACAGGTAGAACTGTATTGTCATCATAAAAGTTTGAGCAATATATTTTCTGTACTTGCCAATAATGGGAACATACAACTATGCGTTGTGCATTTGGTGGATTCACACCATTGTTCTGATGCTGGAAAATTTATTGCAGCTCTAATGTTATCACTAAATGCTATGCTAAAAATTGGACTGCCCCATATCAATTTATTAACGAAAGCTGATTTATTAAAAAAACATATGGATAAATTGCAGTTTGGAATAGATTTCTACACTGAAGTGCTTGATTTGAATTATTTGCTGGACAGTCTAGACACTGATGCATTTACCAGTAAATATAAGAAATTAAACAGTGCCTTTGTCTCTATTATTGAAGATTATAGTTTAGTTACTTTTCAAATGGTTAATTTATGTAAAGCAGAGAGTTTACTAAATGTTAGAAAATTAGTTGATAAATCAAGTGGATATGTGTTTAAAGCTGAAGAAGGCAGACATATAAATAGTATGCTAGCTTGTGCTATGGGTGTCAGTGAACCAGTTGACCTTGATGATCTTGAATAAAATGTATTTCCTTAGGTACATACTTTTTTTATCTACAGCCCTTTCCAAAACCTTTTTATTTTTCTAAACAAAAACTACTTTCATTAGAACACAAAGAAACTGCGAGTAGAGATGGGTAGTACACTCTAAGTGTGCTACCACATTGAGGCGAGGCTGCGGTGGCCTGGGAGCAAAGAGTACTATAAACGCCTGGGAGCATGTACGTGCTGTGAGTGTGTCAGTGATAGGCAACTGAGCACATGTGTTAGCACAGTTGTAGCTACTCACTTGGTTAAAAAGTCACTCACTCATTTCATTTTGATGTGCTAGCACACACCACAGATTAGCTACACAGAACATTTTGTATCGTATTGTGAGTTTTGAACGAATCGTTATCATTCTCCCTTTCTCTTTCCCTCATCATCACTCGTGCGAGCTGTGTGACGCGCTTAGCCGATTAGTCACCGCCTCACCGGCTCATCGCGTGTACCAGCCAGCCAAGCCAACTCTATTGAGTATGTGTGCCGTGTCGTGTTGTCTTCACTATACACCACACATCAACTCGCGGTCAGTCGCGCGGCGACTCGGAGAGTCACGCGACTCACTGACACACCCACAGCACGTACGCGCTCCCAGGCCACCGCAGCCTCGCCTCATTCGTGGTAGCAAAGTCTGCTAGCACACTTTGTAAAAAGAGTGCCTCGCACGATCCTCATTTTAAATGAGTGTGCTGTGCTACCCATTAGTCTTGTGTAGTTCATGAACGATGAACGAATAGGAAACGTATCTTCGCACTGTACTAAAAGAAACGTTTCCGAACGCTGACTCGTAATCGGTCTATTAGGTCTTTTCGATCTCGGACATAGTAAATCGCGCGATCGTTTGTGCGAACGAGAACGAGAAATGATAAACAGTCACTGATTGTTTGACAGATACGTTCGATGTCTGTGAATGAGAACGAGAGAGAATAGCCGACGAATGACGGTGCTAACCGAACCCGACCAACCGAATCTGCAAGAATGAGATCAGATTCATCAGATGCTGACCACCGAGAGCAAAGACCGAATAGAGCTATTAGAACTAATAGAATGAACTAGTTCACTGTCCGAAATGAACTAGAACGGAGCGATCTTAAAAATGACCGAGCAGGCACAAGACTACTACCCATTTCTAGTCAGTGAGTCGCGTAACTCCCGACTCACTGACACGTTCGCGTTTCGTTTCGCCGTCCGTTTATCTAATTTGAGATTAGAAACATTTTTTATTAATTTCTCGAAAAATATGCATTACCTTGTAATATGAGTGGTAGCGTTATAATCAGGGAACTCACGCCTACCATCTTCAACCCTTTTTACCCCAAAACTCCTGCCAAACGATACTAGACCTAAACCGATGAGGGAAAGAAAAAGGGAGAATGATTACGTTGTCAAACAAGTGACGTCGTCAAACAAAAGCAAAAGACTGCAATCGTAAATAGCAAACTCACAATACGTACAAAATGTTCTGTGTAGCTAATCTGTGGTGTGTGCTAGCACATCAAAATGAAATGAGTGAGTCTTTTTAACCTAGTGAGTAGCTACAACTGTGCTAGCGCACGTGCTGAGTTACCCAACACTAACTGCGAGAAAAATTATTCAGCTCTCTGGCGGTAAAAAGAGCAAATATTTCCATAATTACATTAATTTAGGTAGACCTAACGTTTTTGTCGTCGTAATGCACCGAGCACTATAACAATGCGCAGCTTTATACAGGCCGAAGACTAATAAAATTCGTGGTGCAGAATGTGACTTCTGTCACGCTTACGGACCATCCATCGGTCGGTCACCCTTTAGGGTATATATGTTCTGTGCGGTCATCATATCATATGTCGAGTGCGAGTAAACGGTGACACATTTTGCTTGCGTGGAAAATGTTGACAATGCCGCCTCTAGAAGCGGCCGTTTTTCCTTGCTTTGTGGTGGCGAGATAGACACACGGCTTGTTTTAGGTTTCAAGGCATTGTCCGCGTACATGGAATAAAAACCAAATGTTTTTTTTTTGTTGTTGTATAGTTTAAATAAATAAAACCACTGTCTAATAATGTAATTTTTCAACACATACGCAATAAAGACTATTCGTACAACAGTTTCCATAAAAAACAGTAGCGTTTATCTTTCCTGAGTAGTTCATTCCTACATGTTCTTTGTGGCTCTGCTACAGAGTATGCTCTTCAGCAGAGCCACAAACATTCAGTCTATTTTGTTATTACCTGATGCACGTACAGCGATAACGTATACGTACATTATGTGAGTTTGACGTGCATCATTTTAAGATATAGTTGATCGGTATCTAAAATGGTGGCTCAGCGGCAGAGCATGACACGAAATTCCAACTGCCTACTTAATAAGGTTTATGAGATACAGCCCGCTGACAGAGGCGTAGCAATAGGGTCCCGTTGGCACCCTTGGGTACGGAACCCTAAAAAGAATGGTGCACAAATGTTTCAGAAACAAGTTTTTGTATTGCAGACTTGCGGGGAAACTTGTTGCAACATTGCATATGTTCAGTACGAGTGTCAAACATGTTTCCAGCAACATACGATCATTTTTCTGCATACTATTGTATTTTTGTTGCGCTACTTTTGGTTTCAGCAACGTATTTATGTTTTTCGGGCAACATGGAAACATTCCATGCAGTGTTGCTAGCACAAAATCATTCATGATAATCAAAAGAAAGCAAATTTTGATGTTGAGGGCAAATTTTTCCAATGCATATCTACGCAGCTTTATTTAGGACTAGGAATACCTACGGGCCTAGCCTTAGTGTCACTTATTTATTTATTCACAAAATCCACAGCCCTTAAATAATTTAACTTAAAATGTTTATACTAATCTTACAGCCAATTACGGATTTACAATTTATTACCTACACTTATCAAATGCACAGAAACAAACAGGATGACAGGTTATCCACCCCCCAAACATGTGCAGGTGTGCAGTGTGGGTGAATGTGTAGGAGTTTGTGTGTGTGTGTGTGGTATTGAGTTGTAATGGTGTATGGATTATTCAATACTATTTATAACTGTTAGTCAATTCGTCGCACACAGAAGTTACTAAGAGTTTTCTGAACATACCTTTCTTGGTGCGAAATCAGAATCTCAGATTATTTGGAAGATCAAACTCAGAAATTTATTTTTATTACAAATGGTCATACAAGTCACCTTAGATAAATTATCTAAGATTCAGATAAAGAAAAATCCCAGTAGTATCGGCCCTTGACTTGCGAGTTGTAGGTCGTGCTATTTTACCGTATCAGGTATTTGCAACGCTATGATATTTATAAGAATTAAGATTATATTATATTATATTAACAATTATACCTATTGATCTTCCAAACACTACTATTGAAACTCCTTTAAAATATAATAACTCCTCTTGTAACACAATACAAACTAAATTATTTTTATTTGACAAGAACAATAATTATTATTCAACAGGAAAAATTACTTGAGCAATGTCCAGAAGCTTGAAAGAAAATTACATCAAACTGATTGAAGCAGAAACAGCGCTTGATCAAATGCTTAGTGAGAAAAAATATGTCCAGGTGAAGCTGCTTCATCAATACAACAATATTAAAGATGCTGCTCAGGTAGTAATTAATCACATAGCTAATTTAGAAGAAACCACTGTCACCGAGGTACATAAAAGGTTACAATTAAAGGAATAAAATAAAATATCTTTTTACATTAATGGAACGTTTTATTTGAAGACAAATACAACTCTTTACAATTTACATTTCATCCAATTTTTTTTTTGTGTTCATGAACGTAAAGTAAGGAACAATTTTAAAATTTCACATTGCGGGTTTACGTACGTAGGTTCTTAAGTTATAAGTGTTTTCAAAAAGCCACGGTTCCACGTTTGCTACTTCAATTACGAAAAATGTATGTTTAACATGACAAGTATTCTATATATTTTGATTATTATATGTTGATAATCATGACCATTATCAGCAAACAAAATTTATAAATGTAGATAGTAAAAGTTATCATATTGTTGAGAAAATCTAAAACTATAGTGAATAATGGATTTAAAAGAGATAAATAAAATCTACTTCCTCTTTTCCACTAGTTTTTTTAAGTATGTGATAATGTATAGCATGAAAATGGAGAATAACGAAGGCATCCTAACAATCCAATTTATTAGGTTTCGGTAACATTTAAATAATTAATTAACCTTTCAGTGGTGACATTTAACATTAAGACCTGAAAACATTATCCCCGTATTATAAGATTAATATTTTTCACATGCTTTTACCATTGTTATATATAATTCTTAAACAAATCAAAATACATTGAAGTTAAAATTCTAAACGCTAACATGGTGTCTATTTAATAAGCAAGCAATAATTATAGAAATGTTTAAATGTATAATATAAAGTGCATATCGCTCTGGGCGACAGCTTGCGAATACTTTGCATTGTGAGCGTCCTCATGCAAGTGGAACGCTCGAGCTGCAGAGCGGAGGACGGCGGTCCCCCACCCCTGCCACTTTGTGGCGACGTTACGAAGTCAGAGGCATATACAGTGAACCCTGGTTGAGTGGGCCCTGTATATGTGAGAAACCTCTACTACTGATAATTACTATGAGGTTCCGACACTTTTACATTGAAATACCTGTTACTGGGAATAATTAAACCTTTATAACAGAGAATGCATTTTTCGATTTTTACCTTTACAATTGGAACTTTGTAGTTTAATAGCCTGTTTAAGTAAGACAACAAATAATAATTTATAACTTTGAATATTAG
This sequence comes from Dasypolia templi, assembly GCA_963555695.1. Lineage (NCBI taxonomy): Eukaryota > Metazoa > Arthropoda > Insecta > Lepidoptera > Noctuidae > Dasypolia > Dasypolia templi. The sequence continues at coordinate 17,939,440 of OY743146.1, read as the reverse complement.
TCTGGACAGATCGCGTACACCTCTATAAATTAAAAATGTTACATTTCACCTGTCTCAGTGGGAACCTCTGTATATAAGACAACTGTTATTTTAAACCTGTCTGTGTGGGGAAACTGGGTAAGTGGAAAAGCCTCTTTTAAGTGACAAATAACCCTAGGTCCCTTAAAACTTACCCAGGTTACACTGTACTTTGATTTGCATTTAGTGTCTTGGAACAGCGTAGCGGCTGCTGCATGTGTGCACTGCACTCAAGTTTTGATGATGAGTTGATTGTTTCATTCAATCAATTATAATTATTTATGTTTTCGTGGCAACATATTATTTTGTGTTATGTTCTAGCCAGGGTTTAAAGCGTTCAAAATTGTAAAGTCTTCATTTAGTTCCATTCCCGACTGGCGCGTGGACTGTGCAATTACCGTTGGAAGGATCTGAATGGAATGTAAATTTACGTAACCAATTGCGACAGTTATTCCACCACTCGATTTATTTAGTAAGACTGTCCTTTTATCCATGTTTCACATTCCAGCTAAATTTAAGTATAACAATATAACAAATTTACAAAAATACATATAAATTGAAGAACATTCGCAATGTTGAAATTCCCAAAAATGCATATAAATATATCACTAATAACAAATCTACGATTCCCTATCGAAATAATACCCTATATTATGTGGAAGTATCAAAATGCGAATGCTCATTCAGTTTTAATAAACGTTTATCGTTAGACTTAAATCTATGAGTTTCAGACTCGTTTCAGGCAGTCCCACAGATTTCAAAGCACCAAAAATCATTAAATAAATGCACTTTTATACTAAACTTACTGTTCCATTTATCAGTTTTGCCCTTGACTGGAACATTTAACAATTAACATTTTGTAATCACAGTTCCTTTTTACCTTTACATTACCTGTTGTACCTTTACATTTTCATTTCAGAGATCGTCTTATAAAGGTTATTCAGACATGTTTTATTTTTAACACAACAACACTTGCACACATCATTAACGCCTAAACAATGACTCAAGAAATCCCAAAAACAAGCCTGAAAACATGTGGTTTAGTCTATGTAATCAACTACAAGTTTTTTCAAATTTATTTCTTATAAAGTAAAGCATGTAATGTAATGTGTGTGAACAACTATAGCTTATTTATTGACATTTGATTTTAATTTTCCTTCAGAATTTTTAGACAATTATTTTAAAGAGATTTCATAGACCAAACCAGCTTTAAAAGTAAAGAATTATGATTTGGTAAATTGTAAATATACTATGTGTAAATAAATAATATTGACTTAATACTTCATATGCCTTAAAATAAAACATATCGAGTACTAAGTCATCTCACTTTTCAATAAAACATGACTTAACAATCAACAGGTCAATTTAGTAATATATAATTATATTTTAAATATCACTTGTCAAATAATGGGTGCTTCTCGGTCCTTATTATTACTCTAAGAGACATTTGCTACCTCAATTAATAGAACCTAATTCCCTTTGGTCACATTATTTTTCTAGAAATATAGATCTTACTTTTCAGATTACATCAGTATTTATTGGTCTCATTATAGTACAATATAAAATAATCGAGCCATATTCGTCTTATTAGGGTTTATTGGGGCATAAAATAAGCCTCAATATTATGTCACTTGTCTTTAATAATATTATTAATTGAACACTTATTGTGTCAATTAAAGTAATACAAAATCAGTCTCAAAATAGGGAAGTCTTTAAGATCTTCAGGCACGTATACTTTTAACAGGTGGATACTCACCATCCAAGCTTTAACAAAATCTCTAAAATAGATTTGGTTATTATTCCACTTAGGAATATATTATTATTATGCAACCTCACAAATACGTGCTTAACAATCGCATTCCGACGTATTTTCCCAAGAAGTGTTTAAACACATTTTGTGTATTTTGATTGTGTACTATGTTATTTACCGATACGATTTGAAACCGTTATGTATTGCAAAAATGTTATTAGCATTTTGTCTTGTATGAGTCAAGCTTTCCTCAAATATTAAATTAAATTTTACTGAACTATTTAAAACAAGCCACGAAAAAATTGAACTAAGTTAATTTCAAATCAATCAATACTAAATAAAATAAAACAATAACAAAGTTACCTTTAAAAATGAATACTTTAGTTTGAAACTGGTGCGTCACCTTGACCAATGTGTTCCTTTTCAGAACTGTGGCATTGCTCCGCCACCTAAAATATATCATCAGATTAAATAAGTCTTCAAGTCATCTTAAATTGTCAACAGATTAAAAATAAATTAGGTAGGAAAGCTTGGTTGTAAGTTATTCGTAAGTTTAGGTCGTAATTTAGCGGTCGTCATTTTGCGGTTGTTGTAATTTACTCAGCAGTCACCTTAGTTTTATCGATTGGGCCGTTAGCTTCCAGCGTTTGAGTGGGATCAGACTTCTGGCTGGAGCTTTTTTTCTTTCCTTTTCCCATATTCTTCTTGGCATTTTTGACAGTCTTAATTTTCTGAGGCTGTGCACCTGTAAAAGAATATTTTCCGTATAGTATGCGGTGAATCTATAGTTAAATTTGTTTTGGTTAAAGCGAAATTTCAATTGAATTTTACTGCCTCTTTGGTCTAGTGGTCGCAAGAGCTACTGCTGAGCATGAGGTCCTGGGTTCGATTCCCAGATTTTTCTATCTCGAATTTCTCAGTAGCAGCCCGGAGTCTGTGCCATCGGCCACCAAAATGATCGAATCACTGTTTTTTGTTTGTCATATTTAGATATCGAAACCCATCACGTCTGCAGACTTTCGCTAAATAATTTAATTTGACCTCGTAGAAGCAAAGTGAATACATAAGATAATCAGCTAAAATAACTACAAAGGTCGCTCCGCTCGAAATGATAATCATTTGCGTACTTGCTTGACTCAAAAGAAAATTTGCTGGCCCTGTGCAGCATATCCTGCGGAATTGAAACATAAAAAAAGTCATTCAACTCACCATCAGCATCGGTGTCGAGAGCTGAGGTGTCCTCGTGTGGGCTGCCTTCTTCTTGCTGGTTCATTTCGTCAGGTCTTACAGTCTTTCTGTAAAACCAATGGAGAATCATCATTGTATAATTTGTTCATACGCATGTTTCAGCTGGCGAATGAAAAACGGATGTATTACATGTTAAAGCCGTAAGCACAGTTGGTTACGGGAACCATGTTTCACACTTCACTTTACTGAACACAATGTTGCTGCAACATTTGTTTATGCACTGAGCCCAGAAAGCGTGACGACTACGTTCTTGGATTAATGTCTTACCCGTTAACAGTGAGTGTGGCGGGCTTAGCGGGCTCGTCCTGGTCGCGTCGGGAGCGTCGCGCGGCGCGGCCGGCCGAGGGCGCGGCGCCGGCCCCGCGCCCGCGTCCACGCCCCCCGCGCCCACCGCGTGCGCCCCTCCAACCGCGCCCGCCGTACGCGTTGCGCGGAGGAGGCGTGTAGCCCACGTAGCTCACCTGCAACGAGTTATAGGCGACACTAATATCAAGTAATGAATCGAGTAATGATCAGAAGGCTCGAGTGATGGATTATTCTAAGTTATGCAGTGAGACGCGTAGGTATGTCTGTCTCACCTGCGGGTAGCGGGGGGCGCGCGCGGGGTAGCTGCCGCCGCCCCACTGCCCCACCACGACGCCGGCGATCTCAAGTCGCGCGCCGCGCCCGCGCCCGCGCGCCCAGCCGCCCAGCGCACCGCCCACCACGCCCGCCACCAGCGGCAGCGGCGGCATTGCGAACTCCACCTCCAAGCCCTCTAGGATCGCTTTGCGCATACGCTCCACCTATACACACATCAAAGAATTAAATTATTAAAATGCATAAATTACTAGTTTACGCCAGCGGCTTCGTTCCCGTGCATTTTTCCGTAATCAAAAGTAGCTTATTCCGTCTATAAACTATCCCTATACAAAAAACCGGCCTTATGAAGGACTTTTGACCTATTTAGCATTCATCATTATCATTTCAGCCGAAAGACGTCCACTGCTGGACATAGGCCTCCCCCAAGCACCGCCACTTCAACCGGTTCTGTGCTTCCCGCATCTAGAGGATTCCTGCGGCCTTCACAAGGTTGTCGGCCCATCTTGTGTGAGGTGTGTTTAGAGCATTAATCCAAGTAAAAATGGTTAATTAGCCGAGTCATATAATGCAGATATTTTTGGAACGCGGCTTGCGGTTGTACGAGTTGACTGGTAGAAACCGTCACGTAAGAAAATAGCGTTATGCCGCCTTCATGCGACTTCCTGTTTCTTCTATTTTACATGAGTGTGTGTGTGCGTGCGACTATCGCGTCATGTACGAGACGGGGGTTCCCTCGGGCCACACACGTGTTTTTTCTTTGACTTCCTTGCGTTGAATAAATGTTCGTTACGTAAGAGAGGGAGGGAAAGCTTTATCGAATATTTTATTTACAGAGCAATATTATGTATTTTACGTAACATGTTTGAAGCACTTTTCGTTTTTATAACTTACCCAAGTATTTTTATCACTTTCAAAACTTTTTATTTTCGTGCGTCAGCGCGGAATTTGACGTTTGCTGACGAAAGACCAAAGACAAAATGTAATTTATATCGAACAGACCAATCGACGATAGCGAAACGTAGTATACTTTAGTCTGCCAATCTAACTTCGATAGCTGTGAAGCGACAGCAATTCTAGAAATAGAATCGCTCAGATCGAATGTTACTTTGTCTAGGCCAGGGATCCCCAAGCTATTTTGGACAAGTGACCCCTTTTCCAAAATGAACTGATACCTCAGACCCCCATCGCCAAATTACCTGCTTTTAAGATCAACCCCCTTATTCATAATGGTCCGCCAACTTAAAACAGCTGCTACAGTGTTATTTTTCATTGTGACTTAGGACAATAGAAGAAGACAGAGTGAGAATTAGCAATGCTTTAAGTTAGCAGACTATTATGAATAAGGGGGCCTATCTTTAGTTTTTTTCCTATTGATACAAAATACCTAGGTACTAAGGTACCAATTGGAAAACTTTGCACTTGGTTAAGTGAGTAAAGTTGACTTCATTTTCTCATCAAAATTTAACAAAATAAAAAGACATACAATTCAGCAATTATCAAGTTTAATTTATAATGATTATTACAAATTAAGTACTTAAAGAATCTTAAGTAGATAGGAAATTATATTTAAAAAAGTACTAATTCGCAGAGAGAAAATAAAACATTCAGTGTGATGGAAGAACCTGGTAAATCTACCAATCTAGCTACATCCGGTTAAATATTGGTCGAGTTGCGGCCTTAAATCTCCACGTTCGTTGATTTTCAAACGATTTCTTTGTTTCGTCAAAATGTTTGTTACCACACTGAAGCTTTTTTCAACTAGGTGATGATGGAAAAGCGATCAGGTATTTTTCAGCAATGTTACACAATGTAGGGTACTGTGTTTCAATGTTGCGTTGCAACCAGAACTTCTGATAGCCTTGGTTGAACTTCTGCTTAAGCTCTTCGTCTGTACTGATGGTAATCAACTCTTCATGCATTATCACATTGGCTTCTTCTATGGCTGTGGTACGGATTTATTATCCATTGAGGAATTTGTAAATTTAAAAGATCCTCAAACCTCTCCGTAAAATCCTTGTGTAAAATGCGTCCAAGTGAGTGACATATAATAAAATGTCATAATCTTGAAGCATTTATGGTAATTTTGACAAATGCAGAAACTGCGACTATTCTTTTCTGCCAAAATTTTGTTTATAAAGGATTAGTTTACCCACGAAGACCGATATTGTTGATTTGGTTTTAATCAAGTTAAGATCGTCACCCTGCAGCTGCAAATTAACTTTGTTGAACATTCCAAAGATATCAGTCAAGTAATAAATATCTGTTTTACAATTGTTCAGATTTTCTTTCAAATTCGGATCTTTTTTTTGTAAAAACTCCAACACAGATTCAAAAATGGCTGAAAATCTTTCTAAGCAAGAGCCTCTTGATAGCCAGCGAACTTTTTTGTGCAGAAGTAATCGAGTAAAGACTTCGTCGTTTTCCTCACATAGTTGAGCAAATAACCGAGAGTTCAAAGAATTGCTTCGAATTTTGTTGATAGAATTACATAGTGTAAAGACTCATGCAATCTAGGACTCAGCTTTTTTTCTACTAAATGCTGCCTGTGAATCACGCAGTGAATGCCAGTACATCAGGCAGTTGTCGCTTTAAGTGAGCTATAAAACCACGATGACGACCAACCATAGACGGTGCACCATCAGTCGCAACAGAAACAATGTTCTTCCATGGAATAGCTTTGTCAGTAAAAAAATGTTCCACGGCCTGAAAAATCGATTCTCCTCTGGTATGTCTCTAAATATGTAGCAAAAAGCAGTTCTCGGCACATATTTTCATCTTTGATATATCGAACATATCCTACAACAGAGCTTCATTGCCGGGTAATGTAGACTCGTCCAACTGGAGAGAGAATATGTTGGTCTAAGAACTTGCATAAAATGTGTCCCACATCGCGTCCCATCTCGTCTATGCGTCTCTGAACGGTGTTATTGCTCAAAGGTATTCTCTTTAAAATATCATGTGCGGGTTTGTGCAATACATTGTTAAGGACCTCCGCAATGGCTGGTAAGATAAGCTGCACTCCAATTGTGTGGGGTTTCCCCGACTTCGCTATTAGTTAAGATATATTTTAAGAAGCTCGTAAACCATCATCGTCTTTAATAGATGATGACCCAAACATCGATCTTATGGATGGCCTTTTGTCTAGTTTTTCTTTAAGTACTTGCAAACATGACAAGGGCTTACTTTTTTTGTCAGCATGTACTCTTGATAAGTGGTCATCCATTTTTGAAGGCTTCATGGCATCGTTACTGAATATTTTTTACTTATGAGACATATCGGCAAGTGTTGATTTGATGGAGATGCAATAAATCCGAACTTCAAGTAGTCCAAACTGTATTGTCTGCATTTTTTTTTTCGTGAAAGAAATAATGTTCTAGCTAAAAAAAAACAATAATAAACTGTTAAATTTACTGGTATTTTTTACAATTGAAACAACTGAGGCAACTGCAAACTGTTGCAAACAATCTACAGATAGCTCAACTGATCACTATCACACAGTGGAGCAATGCAGCCAGCGTCCCCTAGACGCTGGCTGCATTGCCCCACTGTATGGCAATACTGATGCGCTGTGCCGGATAAAAACTGTTTGGTACTTACCCTGTTAATTTTTCATATACTGCAGATATTGTATGGTTACGCTATTAACTCGCGTAGGGAGCTAAGCATTTTGTAAATTCTTTTGCATTCACTTTACTTCACTTAATTTAGCTTTGTAATAACTTTGTAATCTCTTGAAATAAATGAGTAAGTACTTATATGAGTTGTTATCGTTCAAGATCCATCGAATTTCAAAACGCAAATGAACTTTCAACCTAAGTAAGTGCAAGCTCGTTAAATAGTAAAATATCAGGAACATGTTTGGACTTGCAACTTGATCATGAATTCGTTCGTGTTAAATCGCGTAAGCGTCAAATAGAGAGCCTGAAAGACGTGCGCTCGAACTCATTATCTTGCACAAACTTGTCCACACTGACTTGCCGAGTTTTTCATCTTGTACGAACTTGAGGCTTTACATTACTACAACAATGCTATTTCCTACAAAAATATTAATTATTCTTAGTACACGTAACAACATAAACAATACAGCACCTACCTACCTATCTTGAAAGTTTTAAATAAGAACTTGTGTTAATTTAATAGGGGTCGATATCGACCACTGGGAATCCCTGGTGTAGGCCCTCAGCAAACTGTGCGAGCCATAGCGCACACATACACAATAATTATCGACATTACAAAGATTATTTAATACTGAAAAAATAATAATGTCTAAGTCTAAGGTGTATTCCGCATGACTATCTTCCGTCTCGAAAAAGTGGGGTAAAATGGAAGAGTGGAGAAGCCTTTGGCATAGAAATCATAAACATATTTTTATGAAGTGATCTGACAATAAAACTGCCCATTTCATGTATTTTTTTTTTATTAAGAGATTTTCACTTTTTTTTTTGTTATGCTTCATACAAAAATTACTTTGGATATTAATAACTCCGAAAATACTAAGTTATCTGAACGACCCTCGTAGAAATAATTACTTATAATCGATAAATAAATCCAACACAATATTTAACATTTCAGAAAAATAAACTTTTTCTTTTAAATGCTAAGTCCTTTACCGGCCCGTTTCATCTATTGAAACTATTACAATCGGTTCATTCATCAAGGACAGTTTACCACTCAGTTTAGCTTCGTTAAAATCTGTCACTAGTGATATATCGGTATATTTTTTATTTAACCGGACCGCCACATTTACAGTGACGTTAGATTAAGACAAGTGTACTATCTAACTTCACATGTTTTTCTTTCTTGGTTCTTTATTTTTATCCCAGAGACAAGGCCGGCCCTCCACTAACTCTAAAAGAGTTACCTCATCATCTAATGCCGTTACGAATGCACGTGCGCATTTGCAGCTAACCACAAGGCAAATTCAAGTCATATCGCGTCCCTTTTCTCCTACCCGCCCCTCGCACACGCACACGCACCCGGCTACAATACTTACACAATACACATGCAGTTTTACCGGCCGGCACCAAGCGGGAAGTTTGCTTTTTCTGCGCCGGCGACGGCACCGGTGGGTGTCAACGCCGTGCCGATGCCGGCGCCGGTAAGTCGAAAAACATGCTATATATTTCATACATTTATGCGTCCCCGGCTGCCGAGCATGTGCAGTGGATTGTGAAGTTCAAAAGCGCTGCAAACATTTAGTGATCGAATAAAAGACGAGCGTTTTTTTTGCGAGTGCCCATTCTATATTTTTTGTATATTTCAAACAACAACTTTTGAGATTCGAACGATAGCTCAGGACTTCAAATACTTCGCCAAGGGATTCAATTTTAAGATGCAACACGGTGGAAGATCAAGAACGCTGCTAATGAGATTTACAAAAAACGGAAACGGTTGGTAGCGAAACCTCAGACGTAAATATTGAAAAGTGAAAACAGCAACATTTATGACAGCAGTTGAACCCCGCAAAAAGATTCACCGGTGAATCAACCCGGCTGCGACGTCGTTAAAAGACTCATAATTCTTCCTATCCTAAGGGCACGCCTGCCCTACCATTGCAGTCCCCCGGTCTACGTCTTGTCTTTGTAGCACCATGAAGCATGAGGCTTCAGGGGCTAGTGCAAATCTTGGGGTTAATTCGATTAATTGAGTCTAGTCGAACCACGCTGGGTTCGGTGCATTTCAGAACTTAAAATTCAAACTACCATTTCGAGCGACTATTGTTGCGCACAAGTTTGGCAAATTTGAGAAACTAAGGAGTAGGAAGTCTTCCTTTGTAGTTAACAATCAAAATTAAACTTTAACCTAGTTTTGGAACCACCCAAACTTCACCAAAAGCAATAATGATTGGCTAGAGCAACTAGTCGGTCAATTTGCAACCGACTCTGGAGTCGGCCAAAGTCATAGTCATCTCTTATTTATAATATTAGTATAGATAGTAGGATTTATTCAAAATCTATACACTGACCTTGACCACAGTATCCAGGTGGTTGTCGCAGAGCTGAGCGAGGTGCTTGCAGTGGTTGGCGCGGTGCAGGTTGCGCTGCAGCAGCTTGCCGTCGAAGTACAGCCACGGCGCCGCCACCAGCCACGGCACGGGCGCGCCGCACGAGTCGTTGGCCAGCAGAGCTGCTTCAGCTCCCGCCATCACTAGTGCACCCAGTTGCACGCCACGAGAGTTTATACTGTTAACCTAAAATATTAAATACATTATTCGCTTCACATTACAGCGGTGATCAATAAGTGCCGACGCATATAAAAGCGGTGCGATGTCGCAACCCAAAAGCTTCGAGCATTTTCAACTATCTCTTCGGTGACCCTGACGTCGCCGATGTTTGAGACGCGACGTCGCAACGCTTTTATGTTTGCCGGACCTAAAGGTATAAAATTATAGAACGTTACTGACACTTTTCACACTTACGGTCATTTCTTGCAAATGAAGTGCATTCATGAGATCATTGGAGAAAGCTGTAGCCAAAAAAGCATCCAACTCCTGTCGCCTCAAAATTTGAATCTGAGACGTCATTATAAATCTGTAAATTGCAGATTAAATTTAAAACCTTTTTTTCTATGCTTTTATTACAAGAGAACGTCTATTTTATTGTATACAAAATTATAGAAATGAAATTGATGCAGGTCCTAGTGGGCGAAACTAACCGGGCTACGCTCCTTGCTGGGACGGACGCGTTGTTAGCCCGGCCACTGAAAACGCTTTAAAGCTCGAGAAATAATGTTGTTCTATTTGTTTTCTTTCTAGTACCCAAAGGTACATATTATCCGTACATTCTACTGCCATAACCATCACCTTTTCTGGCTTCGTGGTCGGGCCGCAACGAAGTACACGTAAACGAACAAAAGTACACGTAAACGAACAAAAGTACACGTAAACGAACAACGGTGTCCCGAATTGCGCCATTTCACGGAAAACAGACACGCTTGTTGAACAAGCGAATTTCCAAACGCGATATTACACCGCATCAACACGGTCATCTCCGCTTTTGAACATTACGAAGTTAGCAATCCGGTGCGTGAAAATGTGTAGGCTCATTCGTAAAATCACCGAGATTCAATGTTACGTATGAAAGCGAGTGCTGCTACCTGTAATACCATTCATTCGTTCATGTATTATAAAAATCGATTACTTTTCAAGTTATAGAAAAAGTGCAAGATCTTACCTTAACACAGTGGCTAAAATAAGTAAATGTTGTGGTACGTAAGACGTATTTAACATCAATGGAGTATCGGAGCGCATGCAAGAGAGGAATGCTCTCATACGGCGACATTTATCATCCTGGGCAGTTCTGTAACAAGTCAAATAAAACAACGTTTATATCCATTCAATGGTAATGAGTTGTTTTAATGCAGAAAAATATTTTAACTATATTTTTTATAAGTGACAAGAAATGTATTACATTATCTCTACAGGTTCGTCCATTACGAAGGTAGACTAATGATGAGCAAAATACCTAAAGATATAAGCTCACCCGAACCAAAGCCTTTGCACTGTCGGTACAGGCCAATCTAGAACTATTCCCGGCACAGTTTCAGGAGTCTTCCCAGGGTTCACGCGGGAATATATCCATTCCGATATTTGAACAGTACAAGGGCGATCGATATTCACAGAACTCGTAGAGCCGTCCTCTAAAAAAAAACACAAATACCGTCAACCATCAATGTTTAACAAAATTATTCATTTTACTTGTTCAAATTAGTTACCTTTGGCTTTTTGTGCCATAAAGCGGTGATGATGCATGTTATACAAAATTGCATACACATTTTGTCTTACAGGTCTAAAGAAATGATGTATAGAAGGTATTTCGCGATGATTGTCGTCCTCCATTAGAACAGGCAGAGTAAGTTGTCGATGTGTGAGTGTCGACAGCAGCGCGGGGTGCATGAGGCCGCGTGCGTGGCGCTCGGCACATGTGCGGAGTACTTCAGCTGGAGCCGGGGGGCAATTATCTTCGTTTGGTACCTGCTTCAAATTCGGGCGCCCCTATAAACATACAACAAATATTTTTGTGCGATGTTCCAATTATTTTATTCAATTAAGGGCGACGTTATAAATCTAGTTTCAAGTCTTATTCTGCGAATAACTTTACTTTTTTTTTCACCCAAAAGCTGTCAGTCATCAGTAATTATTAACAGAATAAAACTATAATAAAATATACTAGGTATAAAAGTTTGGTAGAATTAGCCGAAGTAATTAAGTGTCGAGCAGCATACATCTTATGTATGAATGAATCCATACACACACACACTCACACTAAAATAATTTTTCAAGAGCAAAAGGTTAATTCAAGGTTGATATTGCAATTTTTAAATGTTCACTAGACATGCTTAGGAAAACTTGATAAAGTGACTCGCCTGACGCAAATAAAAGCCTAAATTATTAACTGTACCACATTAGTTGTATTTACATTTATCAAACCTATGAGAGTTCGTCAAGAACACACATAAACATATTTCAGACCTCTTTAGGAGCAGTTTGTGGTTTTTCGTTTTTATCAGCCGGATTGACAGTTTGCTGCTTGGCTGCGCCCGCGTCACCGGAGTCCAGCGATACCGCCGCTAGTCCTTGCTGTATCTCAGTGGGCCTTTCTTCCATGCTAAAGTCGGCATTAATTGATGCATTTGCTGTTGCCAATTTGTAGTCGTCAAAGCCTTTTTGCTGCAATTTATTGAGTTTGCAGTTTTTCTAACTATTTGAAGTGCTTAGTGTAAATAACAAAGGGGATGTAATAAATCACAAAAAAGGTGTAGGGAGATTAAAATAAATAAAAAATGGTCACTTGCACTTAGACAATAGTTATTTAAATTTAGAACTAGTGATCATGCAAAAATATCTGACTATTTGCCAATGGATGCCAATGGTGACGATGTAAAAGGCGTGGATGACTATAGCAATTTCATACTTCTTATAATTAAATATAAACCTCATGCTCAGACGATTCAGCAGCCAGTTTAGATGTGTCTAAGTCTGAAGAAGTTGCCAGTAGGCTTATATCAGCTTTTTGATTCTTTTTGTTATTCTTTGGCCGACGACCTGAAAATAAAAGGCAGTGTTTTAAAATAAGTTTAGTTTAAGGAAATGCGAAAGGAAATTAGTATTCTAAGGAATATTGTCTTACCAGATGCAGTTCTGTACTTCAAAAATCCATCTTTTGTACCATTCAAATAATATTGTACAGCTTGTTTCAGTTTGGCAGCTCGGAGATCATTAAGGTCACCAAATACATCAATACATGCAGCATCTACATCAGATGAAGGCAACTCTCGAACATACTGACAAATGGCTTTTACTAAAGCTTCTGGGGGAACCTGCTGCTGAAAATATTTTACACTCGTCATACACTTCATTTTCGATAACAGTAATAACTACCTAAAAAAAAGTATTGCGTAATCCAGTTTTATTTTTTGGTTTTCAATATCATTATTCAGTGTCAGTAGGAAGAAACCCTACTACAAAAGCTAGGAGAGAATTCTATTCCAAGGAACCGTGAATGGTATTGTTATGGCCTCATGTTTGTCTTACAAATTTACACTTTGTTCCCTTAAACGAGACTTTCTGACGAAAAAACTACTACTTACTTTTCTTGGCTAAAATACTGAATTTTTTAACTATTTTAAATTAGTTTGTTTTGAAAAATAAGCAAAATCATAATAATATATAATCAAGAAAATAAAATAAATTAAACTTAAAACTTATAATGTATACTGCACACAAGTTATGAAAACAGTCACACACCTTTTTTTGTGTAATTCCTAAACGTTTATAGAAATCAACCAGGCTTAGCTCCGAGAGGATGGTCCCACCAAGTAGTGCTGCCATAAGGCATAGCCGGTCCTGCGGCACTTCTAACACTTGTGGTAGCTCATGCACCATGTACTCTTTTGTTTCCAATGATGACTGCAATGGACACATACATAAATCCAAACATTTTATTTTTAATTAAGTTTTGGCAGGGAAAAAAGCCCGAGCAAAGTTGGCTTATTTTTTCGCAGGGGCCATTATAAATATTTAAAAATAGGTAAAATATAACATTACTAACATTAATTAAACCATTATTTACTTGTCTTTGCAATTTAATTGGATAAAGTAAAGTGCAAGTAATCGTGTATGGCACGACCGAAATATCTAGATCGAAGTGTGAAATATGTTTTTTTTTAATCCGTGGTATCTACGAATAAAACAATACAAAACGACTTAAGATTACTGTGTAATAATTACTACGTGTTCGCTTTAAGTTTGCCGGTCCATGGAATGCGCGACCCCAAAACCGCCTACCGCACCGATGAATCCCCCCCTCTCTGTGTCGTAAGCAACGTTATCACGAGCGCGTGATTTTTGTTTATTCGGCACTATTCTTTAGTTTTCTCGATATTTGTCAGTTTTGCTGACCGTCAGCGGCAAACTTAGAGCGAACGGGATATAAAATACTTATGTATCCTTTAAATTATATTATTAAATACAATCACTTTAAAATTATTGAGTAATGAAAAATATTAAAACAAACTTTATTAGACGACGTTGCACATATTATCTAAAATTCCTACGAAAACTTATACTGCGGCGGATCAAGATCGTTTAGTAGCCACGATCGCAATATCACGGTACGAGAGAATGAAAATTTGAAAGAAGGTATCGCTCACGTAACTCGCCGCGCACACGGTGCGTAAAAAATACCCAAGTTAGCGCGGCGCCGAAACGTAAGACGGCTCTTAACTACAACTACAATCAAATTACAGGGAAACTTAAATTGTTTTGCTACAGAAAACCCAAATAAACTAATCAATCTTACCCTGTATGTAAGCTTCAGTTGTGAAGAGCTAAAGTATCTCGGAGGTTGAAATACTAAGTATTCTCCTGAGCAGCCAACAAGTCCAGCATATGTTTTCTCCCGGCAAAGCCCAACTACTTCTTGATAATGATCATCAGAAGATACCATCTATTGAAAAGCCATTTTAAAATTATTTGTATGAATTGAACATTTTAGTTTAACATTAGAGTTAAATTGCTTAATGTTTAATAACCATCTTGTTCATAATAAAGCCATTCGCTTCATAAACCTATTTTAGTATTCAAACTGTATTGTCCCTTTCCGTCAAGTTAAAGTGAAATTGTAGAGGGACAAACCAGTTCGATAGCAGTTTAAGTTTAATGTATCAAAACAAATTCTTAAGTTTTCTACTTACTATAGGGATATTTAGATATCTTAGTGCTGTTCTGAGGCAGGAATGTAGTCCCATTGGGGGTACCCACCATACTTTAGGTGGAGGAGTGCCTTTTGTTGCAATGTGGCGCAGCACCTTAATAAAAATTTAAGAACACTGCTTAGAATTCATAAAATCAGGAACAGTGAGATCGGGGGGCACGGCAGTGCCCCTGCCAAGTCGAGCGCGAAGCAAACACTGCCGTACCATCCTTTACTGGAAGCATTTCACCGCATTTTCAGGCCCCTATTTAAGAACCTCTAGATAAGACCAGAACGCAGAAATTTTCGTCATCCAGTAAGCTATAATCACATACTTAAAATCCAAAATTTCAAGTCTGTAGGTCATTTAGGTCCGAAGTTAAGCGAAAGCAAAGTTTCGCATTTATGACTTGGCCGTTGATAAATGATTTTATTTGTGTAAGTAGGTTTTTACAAACACTTTTACACGTTGAACATTCTTTATACGTTAGTGGGTACAAGTCCATTTTGTTTACACGTAATGTTACATCTGTTGTAATTACCTATGTTTGTTAAGCGAGTTAAGGCCAAGTCACACTACATTAACTATAATAATAAAGAAATCGCAGTAAGGAACCTTATACTTGGCACGAATTTGTCTAGATTTCATTACTTTTAGAGATAAACAAGCAGCTCCATCGAGACTTGGCTAGTTTTTTACAGAATGTTTTTGGTGGGATTAGGTATTACGCCTAATAGGATAATAATAGGTTTAATCTCATAACGATTAAATTGGCAATACATTTTTTCAACTTGGTTGGCAACTGAATTTAATATTGTGGTGGGCAGTTAACTGTTTGATGCATAAATTAAGTGGAAAAAGATTTTTCAAATTAATTACAACATGAAAACATTTATTTCATGATTTGTGATGTGAATGTTAAACTTAGAAAATAAAAATGCGACACAGAGGAAATGTATGTAAACCTAGTAAACAGAAAACTTTTTTATCCCCTAATATCCATTAAAAATTGTCCTAACATGAGTTTTCAAAATCGTCAGAGCCAGGGAAAGCATACAATTTCTTCATCAGATTTGCTTAAAACATTATGAAATCTATTACGCAATATTTACAAAAAATAGTACAGCCGTAATAAAACTTGAAACCACGGGTCCTAACTAAATTTAAAAAAAGGAGTCAAACAGGGCGACCCACCTATCCCATAAACTGTTCACCAGTTAGACACCCTCGAAGAAATTTTCAGGAATTAGGCAGCTTGGAAGGACGGAGCCTCAACTCGAACAAATTATAATTAGTCTTGAAAATAAATCATAGATGGCAGCATAGGAAATTAACAATCATTAGAGAGCGATAAACGGCACGATTTTGACTGAAGTATGATTAGTAAAAATCAAAACTTCCTTGTTTAACGCTGATTTATTTATTTACATTCCTAATACACCTATTTTCAACAACAAAAAAATTACAAACCATTCTTTTGTACTAGGTTGAAATAGTATTTAAATTTTGTGTCATACTAAAAGGGGAGAATTGTTGTATGTTTAATAAATTAGTATGAGTGAAAGCAGCCATAACTGCGATTGGTTATTATGTGTGACAACTGTCAGGATGACATAGCCCGCCCTTTTTGTCTTTTGTTAGTTTTGAAATAAAGCGTCAGTGCGTAAACCACTTCCCTGTGTATTATTTGCCTCCTTCATCTACAAACATAACAGATACCGTAAAACGGGGTGAATAGGGATGCAGGGGTGAATCGAAACGAAACTTTAAAAGGGATTTTAGTATTATAATGATAATGGTTGTTGCCAAAAATGGCTCGTATCTGTTGACTGTATTATAATTAAAGATTAAGTGCCCCTGTTGGCAACAAACTATATTATTTCAATGTTAAAATCCTTTTTAAAGTTTCGTTTCGATTCACCCCTGCATCCCTATTCACCCCGTTTTACCGTTATATTCTCTTGGTAGCAGTGCTAATAGAGCTAATAGCGCTACATGTTTGCGAAATCGTTTGTTTTTAGTCAAATTCAACCATTTTGCTTTCTCCCTTACATTATGAGTAAAATTAAAGTGACATCCTTTTACTTCAACTGAGGGGAAAATTGTTGTTATGTCATTTATTTCAGTGGCTTCCATTCTGGGATATATTCCTTTAATAACTGGAATTGTGTTTGGTAGATTTCTTAATTTTTTCTATTCAGTAAAGCATAAAGGAACTATTTTAGTGTGATAGTTTAAAGTTGAACATATGGTTTTGGGCAACAATCAAAATTTCCATCACTTAAATGAAATTGAATGAGTTTTATACATTTAAATTACAAATTATGTATTACAATAAATGCTGTACATAAATTTTGTTGCCGACTGTCCCAAAAATCTGTTAATAAATAACTAGGGTATCCCACCAAAATAAATAAAAAGAGAAAGGGGGATCAGACTGTAATGACAAAGGTTATAGTGGATCAGACAGAAATTAAAACATAATAAATACCAGCAGGGGATCGGGTTAGGGTATCCGAAGGGAATAACTTGTAAAATTTGTACTATATGCGTAATTTTTATGGTGTACATAACTAAGAATATCACAGAGAGTGAGTGAGTAGTAGAGTTATATTCTAATCGGAAGTGCAGAATCAAAAGGTGAAGTATAATCAAGGAACAGTAAAAATTCATTTTCAATTTAAAAGCAGATTTTGTTTTACTATAAAATATTAGTATTGATGAGATATGAAAGTTCTAAAGGGCGAAAAACACTGAGAAATGCTGTAAATTCTTTCAATTTAGGCCATTTATTCACAAATAACCTACCATAAAAAAACTTATTTGCTTTGATTGCAACATAACTTTCCTTTTAAATTGGATTTGTAGCTTATCAGCAATCCTTTCACTTGCTGCAAAATTACTGAGTGAATAGTTATAGGTAGTAAAATTAAAAATTAATCAGCCTACATACATAACATCATGCCTGTTATCCCAGAAGGGTAAGGCAGAGGTGTACCTAAAGTACACCCGCATTTCACCGGTTATGCTTAAGTCCCATGTAATAGGGGGCGAGCCTATTGCAACCGGGCACAAATTTAGACTCCATGCTGCTACTGAGCAACTACTGATTAGTCAGCTGGCTGCTTATTGTCTTTATAAAAGATTTTGTTTAACAAACACTTTATTTGACTTCATCAGTGTAAGTTCATCTATCTTCTCTCTTTCTTACTTTGGTGTGTATCTAAGTCAGATAGTGCCACTGCACAACAAAGCCAATGGCAGGAAATCTTATAATAAAAAGATTACAATTGACCAGATTGAACACTTACGGAATTGACCCTCTGGCGATATGTGGCTTGAGTTTGTATCCAATGTTGTGGTGAGGCAGGTGGAGTAGGATGTGCACCATTAAAACACACACAAAGAGCAACTTGATGTTCAGCAAGCGCCTGCGCAAGTGTGGTTAAAAATTGGACACAGCGTGCCCACTGGCCTCCACATGCCCAATCTGTAAAGACAGTTGAGTGTTAACATTTATTTTTGATTTGAAACATAAGTACCTACTGTCTTAGCCAATATAGAATGCAATCTAAAAGGCTAGTAAATATTTATTTTGGTAGCTATTTCTGTCAGTAGCTGTGTACAATTTATCATAAATATTAATGCAATTTTTTTCGAATTTAAGACAATGGGATGGAAAACCATATATTCTTAGCGTATATTGACATTTACCTGAGAAGTATCCTCCGTATAAGCGATCTAAACATCCTTCTGCGTCGAGAACCAACCGGAACCCACCGGCATGGTTTCTAGCTATTCGAAATAAATCAACTCCGACACCCTCGTTTCCTAAAAACGTTTGAAGATCTTGTATACCCATTGCTTGAAATAAACGAAGTAATTATTCGATCGAACACGTTCGTCAGGATGAATGTATTAGCCTGGAAAAGAAAAAATATTTATGACGGTAAGCAGTAGGTCGATAGTTTTCACAAATCAGGTAACATATCACACTATAAAATTAAGATACAATCTGACTTAACGTTCATTAGATAAGCACAATTCGACAAAATTTACTTCTATTTATGTTTAAAATGAAGATTGGTATTGAGATACAAAGTTACCGGCACGTAGTTGGAAGGTCTAATTTGTTAAGATCAATAATTATTATAGTAATACATGAAAACATTTTACAATAATGGAAACTAGAGAAACAATGGAAATACGAAAATACTATCCCACCTTATTAAAAAACCATACCAACAGAGGATTACGATAGGCGTAAGTTAAAAAACGGAAGCCATTTGTAATTTTTTTTACGATACGAATGAATGTCACTTCGGTTCGGTATTCGCATCGCACTCTATTCGCTACGAGCCAGAAAAGTTTAGTCAAAAAAGAAAAGTGATTATATTCGATTCAGTTAATCGATTGTTTAGTAAGATTTTAGTCGTTCGTATCACTGATCTTTTTCTCTCACTCGTCCGTTTATTTAATTCGTCATTGTTAGTCAGTTTCACAAATTAGTCAGTTTGCTTCAACTGGTGAAATATGGATGTACTAGTCTAAGTACCTCTATACCTCCGCCTAACCCTTTGAAGAAACAGGCGTGATATTAGTATAACGTAATTTAAAATTAATTTACCAAATGTTCATGGAGCATCCTACCGACTGTATCAATGACACTCGCAACCGACCGCCACCGTCTTTCCGTCCGGACATGGAATAGGGCGTCGCGGCGCGCCTCGACGCGCGCCGCGACGCCCTATTCCATGTCCACCCCTACCCTTGCTCGAGCCAGCCTGAGCCGCTGAGCCTGTAGCTTTAAATACGTCCCAAAATAATTCATTCAACTTCTCCCTTCCTGTCCTCCTCCAACGACGCCATAAGCCGAGGTCTATACCCGACGATCCATTCCCCACAGAGGTGCTCTTAGCGTCGTTTAGTTTTTATGCCCTGGCTGGAAACCAAAATTTATTGGTGCTCCTACAGGCAAGCCCGGTTAAGCAGCCGACAACTTCCTTTTTTTTTTTCCCGGGGTGGAAAATCCTCATGGATGTCCTCCGCCCTGGGGCGGGCGGAGGGGTCTGTCAGACTCTTACTGACTAAAAACCACCCCGGTGTTCCATCTCACACCTACGCCGGGGTCGCGGGAACACATTATTCTTCCATAACCCCGGCTGGTGCCGGCCCGCTTGCGCGGGCCCCGTTTCGGGCGGGGTACTCCCCCCGCAACGTCTGTGAGCGGCGCACGCGGAACACTACGCGCGCCGCCTTCTCGGGTCCTGATGTTGGGGGGCGACGGATGTCCCCGAATCCGTCGCCCCTGGACCCATTTAGGGGGGCCGGAAGAGGGCGTTGTCCGCCCTCCTCCGACGCCCAGTGCGGCCGTGTCAAGAGTCGAGATCTCTCTCTCCCTTTCCGCAGCCTCCGAGGACGCGGTGGTTTCCTTAAGGAAACCACCGCGTCCCAGGACTCGACGCCGCCGACCATCGAATTCACTACGGTCGGCAGCGACAGGTCACTGCCTACTTCTGAGATGAGGGCACGGCGCGGCTCCTCCCAAGCGGCACACTCTGCCAGCGTGTGCCACGCCATGTCCTCCCGGCAGTCGACGCAGTGGTGACACCGGGCGTCCGGCTCCCTGTTTATGCGACACAGGTACTTCCCGAAGCAACCATGCCCCGAGAGCACCTGCGTCGCCCGAAACGTCAGGGAGCCGTGCCTTCTAGCCGACAACTTTCTAAGTTGACTTGTAAGATGCCAATCTCAAAAATAAAACGAAAGGAGCGAACACTGAAAACTGTCGTGTGGACGCAACTTTCATTTTAGTTACTATACTCTATGGACGCAACTGACTATCTGCAGCATCTGCAGAACTGACCATGCAGCCGATTTGAGCGCGCTTACACCCGTTCCGAGTTAGCGTGAGCGCGATAACGATGTCACGTGAATCGTCATTTATGAAGTCATGACATGCGCCATCTTGCGATAACGCCGGCCATGCCCTAAAATATCACTGTGAGCGAATGGGGAAGGCAACTGTCAAAATGGCGCTGTCGTAGCTAGGCGTGATGTGGTTTTATTTTATTTTAGCGAAAATTGACGCGTTATTGTGTTCCTAGATACTCTGAAATTGGAGTGCACCATTTCCCGAAAGACCCTAAAATTAGAAGATTGTGGTATAAAGCTATTCGTAGAGATTTTTTTGAGTTCGAGTTTGTGTCAGAAACATTTTGAAGAAAGTGATTACGAGGAAATATTCAAGGTTTAAAATTCTGTCACTTTCCATGTCAAGTACTTGATATAAAATATTGAAATAACCGAATATAACGAAATAGTGAAATAACATCAAACTCATGAATGAACACAAAATGGAATGAATGAACGAAATGTCAAATTTATTAAAGGCCGTAGGGACCTAGCTATGGTCGCGCCATCTACAATTAGCTTTGCCCGACCTTCCCCATTGTTGACAGCTCTCATAATCGTGATAACTAAATCGGAACGCAAATTATCGATGTGAGCGCTGTCAGCGATTATTGTTTAGCTCGGAATGTATGTAGGGCATGTAGTCTGTGGTGGTGGTGGTTAGCGGTGGGTAATCTTTATTCCGGCAAAAGAATTGATTCACTTATTCCGACTCCGGGTCCAGTACCGGTTCACCTTATTTATTCCTTTGGCACCATTTGGCACCGGCACTCACTCGCTCATTTTGGTTCCCCGGTTTCGCAGAACATTTTATTCATTTGCTTCACTGGATCATTTGGCACATTTTGAATAATCGAACAGTTGGTTATTTTATTGATATTATGATTTAAATTTCGTACAGCTTATTATTTTTATTTTACTTCCTTCCCCGAAGTATTTTAATTAAATAAATAACAGTTTTAGTTAAAAACTGTTATTAATTTATTTATTAAAATCTTCCTTACAACTATAATTACAAGTGCATACTTAATGTGATAGTATGGTCTGTAAAACTTTGCAGAAGAATACAAATATTCTCTAAAAATAAATAAAATACTTACATAATTTTGTTAATAAGCGTGGTCTGTCTTTTGAGCGACTCTGCAATGACACAACAATCACGTTTTATGCGTGCCAGTCAATCCATATTGAACGCTAAGTAAATTGAAATAAGAGCGCACCGTACTGTTATTGTGTCCCTACTAATGTCATAGTGCCAAGGTACTATAGCGATACGACGGCGACGTGTTCCGAGTACTTCCGAGTGACTTGAGCGAGTGAACAGTGAACGCGCGCTCCGGAATCATTTGGTACCGCGGTGCCGGTAAGGATTGTGAGGAATAAATAAGGTTTACGTATCCGCGTTCGGAACCGGCTCCTTTGGATCAGTACCTCCGGAGTTACCCACCTCTAGTGGTGTTAGTCCGTGCCACAGAGTACAATAATATAGGTCCGTGCTATGGAATAAATTTGTATTGGTTGCTTTGCTTTTTGCACTGGGGCGTTGTAAATCAAAACCATAAAAAAGATTGTAATTCTACGAAAAGATGGGAAATTAGAATGGGATGTTATTGCTACATGCTGGAGCGAATAAACTTAAACCAGAAAACTATTGTTGTATCCAAGATGTATTAGAGTTGTTGTTAAAGTAACATAATCAGTATTTGGCATTTTGAATTGTTTTCAAAGGATATTTTATTGCTAAAACTAAGTAATGCCGGAGCAAAGTAATGATTATCGTGTTGTAGTTTTTGGTGCGGGTGGTGTTGGCAAAAGTTCTCTAGTGCTTCGATTTGTAAAGGGAACATTCAGAGAATCTTACATTCCTACCATCGAGGATACCTATAGACAGGTAACATTATTATTATGTTTGTTACTTTGTATAAACGGTTATCACGACTATTGAATACGAAACAAGCATGTTGCTTTATGCCCTTGCATCTGTGAATGAACCTCAGGAAGTCCCACAGTGCTGTTGTCATTATATCATGAAAATAGAAATTTGCTTGCAGCATATGTTTTGATAAGAATTGTTTGCTTAAAACAAACTGACCGTACTAGTTTCTTTGTAATAAGGTAACTGCATTTCTTTTTTCTCATGGTGTTTGACTATATTTTTTTAACCATATCTGAAGAAGGTACACATCAAAATTTGACAGTGTGCCCTTATCCTGTCTAAATAATTGGGGAATTTGTCAATGATTGCTCCGTTACTTAAACTTATTATAATAATCTGCTTTGCCAGCAAATAAATGCCATACATCGTAATTTTATTGAACAAAATGACCACTAAGAAACATTAAAAGTGATTGGTTTTAATTAAACTTCATATGATACACTTGAAAAGTAAACAAAATTTGTTACTAATTGTACCAAAAGTCTAATCCTTGCTCAATCATATTTTTATCAAATAACAAGTTTCTTTGAAGTATTCTTTAAAAGAAATGATTAAATGAATCATAATTTTTTCATAAAAGTATGTTAAAATGGTTTGTCCTACAGCAAATGCATCATTTCAGTGAACACAGTTTTAATCAGCATATTATATAAAATGTCAACTAGGTTCACTTTTTATGTATATATATATTTTTAGATGCTGAGGCTTGGTATAGATAGTTTGTGTACATTTCAATAATTTTTTTACACAGCATACGTCAATAGTTCAACATTCCGGAATTGCTTTTCTTAGCTTAGTAAAGTTTCATTTTTTTTTTTCAAATCCTTCTCAAAATGACCAAAAGCTATGTTCAAAAGCAAAAAAAAAAGCCTACTACTAAAGCTTTGTTGCAACCAAGTTTAGTGACAATTATAAAATATTTGTCATAATAATAATATCTTGTAAAAAAAATTGTCATCAAACCTGTCTTCAAATTTCCCACCCTAGTGATTATGATCTGTAAATGGCCTTGGAAACAATGGTCCAGGGGATATAAAATACATGCCCAAAAAAATTGTGGTTTGAAAACATTTGGGATTTTAAAATTAACCCAATGAATTCATTAATATTAAATAATCTTTAAATCCTCTAAAATATATGAGTCTCATTCTATAATTTAAATCAGAAAGCAAATACTTCAGGAGTTAAAAACACCCAGCTAACTGAAGGAGTAGGATATTGTTGACAACTGCAAAAATAATAAAATGATATTTTTCAGGTAATAAGCAGCAACAAGACAATATGTACATTACAAATAACTGACACAACTGGATCACATCAATTCCCGGCTATGCAAAGACTGTCAATTAGCAAGGTAAATCTATTGACTGACGAAAATGAAAAGTGCGCACTTAGCTACAATTTCCCTACAACTTTTGGTACATGGATTTTAGATATAAACTAACAGTTGGTATTCCTATAATTACCACTGCAGCCCATAATATTCAAAAAATTTATATAGAATTAGTACTGTAGCAGGTGGCAATCTGAAGTTTCTGCCTACCCCCATGGGTAGAAGGCGTGAGTTTATGTATATATGTATGAGATAGAGTACTTAATTTTTATATTTACAGGGACATGCTTTTATACTGGTGTACTCAGTGAGCAGTCGACAATCATTAGAAGAACTGAAACCAATATGGCAAACAATAAAGGAAATAAAAGGCACAGAGCTTCCAACTATACCAGTGATGCTAGCAGGTAACAAATGTGATGAAAGTCCAGAGATACGGGAAGTATCCGCATCAGAAGGACAAGCCCAAGCTCAAGAATGGGGTATCTCATTTATGGAGACTTCGGCTAAAACAAACCACAATGTCACTCAACTTTTCCAGGTATATATTTTTATTTCTTTCTTGTGTAGACTGTTACTGAACTACATTTTGTTTCCATTTATATTTATAAAAAATACTAATTACCTCATAATATCCTAATAAACAACACAGGCTTTACAAATTGTTATATTAATTTTAAACTTTAATTACAGGAACTGTTGAATATGGAGAAGAACAGAAATGTGTCACTTCAAGTGGACGGAAAAGGGAAAAAAAAGAAAGATAAAGCAGCAAAAGACGGTGGAGAAGCATCTGCCAGTGGAAGAGAGAAATGTCGGATTATGTAAATATATTAATAACTCCAATAATATCCCACCAATTGTATAACAATAATTTCTAGTCATTTTGATCCTAGTCATTAATTCCATGTCCCCGCCAAGTTATTTACCGGATTTAGAATCTAAGTATTGGCCATATCACATTTAAAAGCAAGAAGTAGCATAGTAATTGCAATGCCTTTTAAACAAATATAAGTTCCCATTGTGATGGAGCTTAGATGTCATTGAAAACCTACCTATATGTTTTGCTAATTGATAGTAACTAATAATTTAATAATGACTGACATGAAAAAGAGATGAGAAATATTCCATATAATGTTAGTGTGAAGATACAACGAAATTAAGTCTTTTAGGACTTACTGTTAATGAATTGTACATACTGAGCTGTTATATGAAACAATATTGCCTACAAAACACATTCATGTTGTGACAAGCATTACATTGCATAACATTTATGTATATTAGGAATTGTTTTTTTATTTTTATAATTTAAAGCACACATTTGTTTCTTATCCAAAAGATCTAATATTATACTTATTTGCATCTGTTCCAACCAATTTTTCGGGTAATATTGTATGTGATGGTATACATCTAGAATTGTGTATTTGTATTCGTATTTGGTATTATAAAAGATGGGTAATGTCATTTAGGGAAGTTGTTTCAGTGCCAAATAGTAGCAGCTACATAAGAATCATGATTTAGTCAAATTCCACTAAACAGTGTTTGTGGTTTTAGAAGCAGGTTATGATTGTATTGTTTAAAATATTGATAGGGCACGTACACACGAGCGCGGTTTTGTACGCGGCGCGAGCGGGAAGTGCGCTCGGTGTCTAGCTAAATAGAATCACGATCAAGTGCACGAGCCCTTAAGTTGCCCATTGTAACTGGGTTGTCCAAATAGTCGATAACTTATGGCTAAACCAGCAGTCTAATCGCGTAACACATTTTCGTAAACGATAACGACTTGACTCTTTGATTTTGATAGATCAACAACATTCATTGCGTTATTTACATTGTTGAACAGATTTTTTTATCGAACTTATGAAGCAATGGATTAGCAATCTGTTTCAAAACGATTCAGATTCCGATTGATTGTGGAATACGCAATAAGGTTACAGTCCTAGTTATCGGAACTTAAAAATTGCTAGCATAATCTTATGTCTAATGTAAAATAAGCATATTTTAATCAAATAATTAACATGTTTGTTTTTTAGAAAGGTTTGCTAGATCACAGGAGTATTTATGTGTGAGGCATTCACAGCTAAAATATGAAGTTCTACACATAACATAATAGTTATTAAATAAATATAATAAGCACTATATTAAAAATATACGACAATATATACTTAGATAGGTACTGTAGTATCCACAAATAATGATCTCGCAATGACATTATCGATTTGAACCACATATTTTAGATTTTATAAGTTAAATATTATTTGTTAGATGGACAATGTTCTCGGTTAAATACCTATGTCTAGACATAATATTTAAAAGTAGCTGTCGCTAGTTATAAAATGCACTTTATTTAATATCACTCACATATCCAGTTATATAGATTTGTCCATGATATATAAGTATCTAGTCGATTATTACTGTACAAATAATATATTTTGAAATATCTGTATGCAATGCAAATGTTAAGCGGCTAAAATGTTAGTGAAATACGGCTAAAGCCTATAGCGAAGCTACATCTGGGTCCAATCATCGTTTTTTTTTCTCATGTAGTGCTACCAATCAGGGAGAACTACACCAGAGACACTCGTCATATAATAATGCTTGGTTACTCCAGCCAATTTAAAGAATATGTAGCCGCTTCGGCTTGTAGCCGTATCGTTTGCAAACTGATCTTAGGACATTAAGTTCATTTATAGCCTGTGATGTAAACAACTGCTTTATTTTTTTATTCAATACTTAATAATTAAGTAAGTACTAAAAGCATAATTAATTTACAATTTAATCAATTGTACTGTAAGTTCACAAAATAAAGAAATAAATAACGCGAAATCTGCGGATGTGATTATTTGAATATCATTACTATATATGATTATTACTAAAAAAAATCTGTTTGAATGTTATGAGACATTTCAATATTATGCACATAAGTTGATAATGTATTTGCACGTTTTAATTACGAATATTTGCTTATTGGCAGAATCTATAAAATATTGTATTTATAGATATAAATTGTTAAACACTGAATTGTTATAGCTGGACCAAAGTTGTTTCGTGTTGATTGACGTAAGTTAACAGTGTAGTACGTGTATCTATTTTTTGTACTCTTGGTATTTTCGTCTTTCCTAATTTCCATAACACTTTATTACCTAAAATGAGGTGTTATGTTGTTAAAAGAAACTTTATCTTATAACTTCGCCACTAAGACACTTATGTTGCATATATGGCACTTCTTAAAATACGGTGTTATTTGAGATTTTCTTTTATTTTGGTTTTGCTAATATTTTTGATGAATAATAATTTATTCGTCTATGGCTAATACGCGTTCTTACTTCTGAGACTGTTTTTGTTTAAAATACAGTCCTATCCTACAGGGTGATGGGTATATTATGTCTTGCAACACATTGTTTTGTGTAACTCGGACTAGTGTCCACCTCTTACGAAGCTATTAGTCATGAGTTCATCACTCGGCGAAGTCGCGAGTCACGAAATCTGCTAGCCAGTTGAGTGCGAAACTAGTCGGGCAAACCCGAAACTAATGGTTGGTGCATGACTAAAACCGTAAATACGAATATGTCCCACAAAGTGTTGGTAGTTAAATTGGACAATTCCAAACTCATTGTCCTTGCTACTTATGATCTTCTGTTACTCATGTGCCATTGACTCTTTTATTATCCTTTTTATATGAATAGACAAGAAACTAATACAATTGTAATGCATAAAGCGCTAGCTTAGTTTCTATGCAAATTCTTAAAGATGGATTCTTCTTTAAATGCAATATTTTATTTTGACAGCTTGCTGTTTGCAATCTCACATTGGACTAGATTAGAATGAGTAGTTAGTGGAGTTAAGCCGAAATCCGTAAATTGAATCATAAGCTTGTTTGAGAGACCTCTCAAAATAGTTGTACCACTTGGCCTCGGGGCCTTTGCCAATCACCATCGCTTGCTCGTGTAAAGGATGGTACTCACCGTGAGCATTCGCTTCACGAATTTGTTTTTCAAATATTTGTTACTCGAGCTTTTGTTATGTGACGAACATTCATTTGGTGAAACGAACAGTTTGGCAAATGAGTTATTTATACTACACCAAACAAAATGTTTTTTTTTTTTTCTCGTATACGAATATTCGTTTCGCTAATTGAATGTGCTGCAGTTACCTGCAATGCTGCAGAAAATCATGGCGCCATAGTCGTAATATTCTGTATATCTACTGGCTGCCCAATCCATAATTTAAATTCCCCTGTCCTCTGGTTTCATTAAATCGTACCCACCTATCACTACTTTTAACTAGTACGGATTTAGTCATCGTAGTTCTGGTAGCTAGATTTTAGTGAAATTCTGTAATCAACGAAGGATCAACGTAGCATATACCTATTAATAAAAATTGTGATTTATGTTGTAAAAGTACTACATGTGAGTGAATGATCGAACTTGATAGGTAATCAATTCAACCATTTTTTTTGAAGACTCGGTGGTACCTACATTAATTAAAGCTCAGAGTTGCATTATAATTTAAGTAGCAACATGCTTTTAATTAAAATGACGTATTATAGATTTTTTTATAAAAAATTCTACCTTATATTGACTGCATTTAAACATTATCGTTTATTTTCATAAGACATTGCTATCTTTCTCTGCTCTTCTCCTTATGATCTTCGAAAATGGTGCCCAATGTATGACACGGCAATAATAATATAGGAAGTAGGTAATAGGATATTATCAGCATCCCTTTTGCAATCTAACCGATTATATGTAGAAAGCATAGTAATCCAAAAATAATAAAAAAATTGAAATATTAATGACTGTACCTAGTTAAAGTAGCAATACTTTACGTACGTTTTCTGATATTTATTTTACTTTCAAATCTCAAACAACTAACAATTGACGATTTCCAAGCAAACGTTGTGCGTTTTTTTCTATTCGTCCATCTATCGATACTTACTTTGAGTACATTGAGTATTAGGGTAGTCGGATAGGAGCGCCTCGTTGGAACACGATTTCAGTTTGCTCAGGGTAGCTCAGAGTGTATTGATAAAATAGTCGGTGCATTGTCTGATCATCTTGTTGTGAGTCGTATGTTCTAGTTGCATTGTACATAATTATATTGTTTCTTTTCTAAAGGGATTACTACTGAGGTTGCGAATATTAGTTGTTCAATAGCAGTATATGTGTAAGTCTATTTAAAATCAAGACTAGAATTTGCTTAATATCTTCTTAATACTGTAAAGAATTATTTATGCTTATACGTTTCCAATTATATTATTAACATATTTTTAATTGATCTTGTTTGTGACACTTCTCACTAAGGCATCACGAAAATAAAATACATACTAATAAAAATATAATTTACTGGTTTTATTTCTTAAAGCAACACAGGTCCATATTATTTATAAAAGTGGATTACTTGTATGTACAAAAATATTAAAACCGCATCATAGTCCTATTGAAAACTCCTTTTAGTTTTAAACTCCAGTAACATTTTAATAATTGTGTTTTTATAATTTCATTATTTAAAACTAAACATTTCGGCTGGACTTAACCACATTCATTAATATCTTAATATTAAGCTTAACATTACTCATAATTATCACAGTATAGTATTACTTAATTACATTATAAACCCTATCCTAGTATCATGACAATGGCGTAGGTAATATGAGTTACCTGCTCTGACCGTGTTGTCGCTTAGTGAACTCACCATTCAGAAGTCGGCATGTCATCAATTGTTAGAACTGCTACCAACACCTTTGTATCAAAACAACGCTTTGCTCGCGAGTCAACTACTTCAGATTACTTCGAATTTGGGACACATTCAACTTGTTAGACCAATTAACATACACTTCACTTTTTGACAGTTTTTGCTTTTCATTCGGCACCTTTGCTTAGATGCGCTTTGGCTAATGGCCCAGTGGTGAAGGGGGAAGCGCCAAGTTACCCTCTAAATTATAATTGATAAAAGCGTGTTTAATTTTCATCCATCATCAAACCCTCGAAACCAAGTGCAATATACTGGGCTCATAAAAACGAATCATATAACCCGAAACTCGAGGGGTTTACTAGTTGTCTACTATCTACTCCTGGTTCAATCATCAGACCCTCGTATCCAGAACTATAATCATTAAAATCATCAATACAACCCTCTTAGTTCATATTATAATAGTATTGGTTCATATTTTATGAAATTCAATAGGATGATATGAACTTACGAGGTTTTTTTTTTATATATTTCCAGAACTATAGTTCTGCACAACCTGACCCTAGCCTGCAAATTGCAAAAAAGGTAAGAAAATTTAAATGTCGCGGGCAACCTAGCGTCCCATAAGGCCTCGCCTCTCATGCATGAGGTTGTGGGTTCAAATCTAGGAAGTACCAATTTGACTTTTTCAATTCATATCTACCTTCTGAGTTTATCTTGGACATTCCTGACATCGGTGTAGGAAAACTTCGTGCGTCTAAAGCAAGCGTGGTGATCAATACACGTCCTTCCCTCGAAGTGAAACGTCTGATCACAAAATTAATTCATTAGTAAACCGATCCAACGTTGTTGGTTTTCGGCACTCTGCATCTTTTACTCGCCTACAGAAGTAGATACCGAAAACTGAAATGAAAAGAGTAGATGAACGTTCAATTCTATATAATTACTAGCTGACCCCGCAAAAGTAGTTTTTTTTTATAGATGTTGGCCGAATCTCAGACCTACCCGATATGCACACAAAATTTCATACGAATCGGTCCACCCTTTTCGGAGGAGTTTGGTAAAAAACATTGCGACAATGTATTCTGTTTTATTATTACTTGTTACACATACCTACCTATATTTTTTTAAATATTAACACACACGTTAAAAATTATCAAAGCTTTACATCCGTAAGACGTCCTCGTTGGGTCTAGTTGAAAACCTGGTATTTATGCTGAACTGGGCCTATTTGGCGCAGCCGTGAGGCACACAATACTATTTTCTTCTGTTTTGTTTTGTATGAATATTGTGTGCCTTAACCTGGGTCAAATAAATTTATTTTCTTTCTTTCTTTTATTTATTCGATGTAGGTGTCGTGTGAACACGAAATGAACAAAAAACAGCTAAATGCGAGTCGGACCACGCACAATGAAGGATTCCGTCGTTGGGATGAATATTTACGCAGGCACACTGTTGATTTTATCGATCGCAAAGATAAGTTTGTTTTCTCGTAAATTCACTACACCAATGTACCAGAATACACCTTTTAATTTTTCATCGATATAGTGCAAAGAATCTCCGAGTAAAAGGGCTGTGTAATACATCCGAACGGACGGAAGGATATGGACATAACGAAACGATAAGGGTGTGGCGGCATCTACACCGCTACATGCGAACAAAGCATCACACTGACGTCACACAAATCCTGCATCGCGCAATCATAGTTTACCGCGCAGCTAGCATATAATTAAACAACTTCCCGACATCAATCGTTGCTCAGTTGCCCACCAGATACGACATCCATCTGGTCGGAGGATCCTCCCTTATCCAAAGACATTGAGTGAACTATACACCATGTTCCTCATATCTCTTCAAGGGTTCTGTTTTTGTGATTTGGCTACGGAACCTAGGAACATTAGCCCTGCGCCGACGATTCGTTTAACTAAGTTCTTGAAAATTCAAGTGTTCGTATGTGAAATGAAATAAAGCTCATAATATTTACAAGACATAACGACTGAATCTATAACTTTATTTGATATAATGATCTGATCAGTTAATATAATTTTAAAATAACTATTTTTTATATGCATGAATAATTGTTAGACAAAAGACATAAAACCTGTTTATTCTACTATGATAAAAACGCCTAGTTAAAACCTGCCA
The DNA here is from genome assembly GCA_963555695.1 of Dasypolia templi. Taxonomy (NCBI): domain Eukaryota; kingdom Metazoa; phylum Arthropoda; class Insecta; order Lepidoptera; family Noctuidae; genus Dasypolia; species Dasypolia templi. The sequence continues at coordinate 17,907,631 of OY743146.1, read as the reverse complement.
AGATAGCACTAACAATAGAGGGGATCTGGCTTCGAACTAACCTATCCGAGTCGGATTGGTTTGAATTGGGGTGTTAACCATAATGTCTGTGTTCAAAAAAATGTTTCAATATATTTATATTTTAAACGATAGACCTAATGATTTTCGATTAAATAAACAATATATCCAGTAAAGTTTTACTAAATAAGTTTTAGAATAAGTATATAAATGTCATAAGTAAAGAAATTACCTATATCAACAGATGGTTTATCTCACGTTTATTACATCTTGTGAACGTTATTGTTATGAAAATTTAGCAAATAACTATGTGATATGAGACGCACTCGATTAACTTTATACCTATAAAATACGAATAAACTTTTCCGTCGACCTATTATAAGCTTACAGTTAATTAACACTTTTTCATTCTCAATGATCGCCACTTGCAAGGTTTTGCCTTCTTCTAATGTTGCTCTTAACAACCAGCTGATCATTGTTATAGTCTAACAAACAGTTAGGTAACCGCCCAGCACTTGCTGATCTTTGTAACTTTGGACGACTGTCATTATTTGTCAATTGCAGATTAGTTCTATTTTGAACACTAGTAACATTTGATAAAGCCAGTGAACAAACATTCAAAAGCCTATCCAATCTGTCACCACTTATTCTATCTGTATCAGCTCTTAATTGTGCTGGTTGCTCATTTGTGTTTGCAGAAAACATTGATCTTCTACTTTGACGAACTCCAATACTTACGACACCAAGGAAACTTAAGTTGAATGGAATATTAAATATAAAATTGAATACAACCATAACCAGGAGATATATCAATGAAATATTTACAACTATGATTGAAAACCCATAGACAATCTTATCAAACGGGAACCATAATCCATCTGGAAAAGACAATTAAATGAATTAGCGATAAGCAGAGGGAGACAATGTTTTGGTTAAAAATTTGAATATAGAGGACAGAAGATTTACTGATATTCACCCTTTGACTACAATTAATAAACAAATAAGGCCATAGAGCATTGTATATATATATATATGTATATATGTTCTACATAAATTCATAACATCACGCCTTGTTTCCCCTAAGGGTTTGGAGAGGTGTACCTAAAGTACATAAAATAAAAACCTAGGTATTTAATGGTAAACTTTCATGGCAGTTTAGTATTAGTAGCATGATTTAAAAAACTTACCAGTGACACCATGAAGAATTATCTTTATAGTAGAGTTGATAGCAATAACTGGTTCAGATATTAAAGATGTAAACATCCTGATGGCAATTTTTAATGGATTCATATGCTTCATAAACAAAAGTGGATCTGGTGGTGGTACTGTGCAATCTGATGTCCAGAAATACCATTTGCAAGTATTAATGGCTGAAACAAATTTGTCATACTCCTGTTGTTCAGCTTCCTGAAACACATAGGTATGATAAAGAAAAAGTAAATGGATTCATATTATACAGGGTGTCCCGTAAGTCGACGTCAAGCCGGAATCGGGTGATAGTCCTAAACATAATAGTTACTAGAAAAAAAAAACGAAGTCTTGAATTTTTTAAATTATAGGCATTTCTTTTTTTTTTTCAAGAAAATGTACACCCTGTGATGGTTTTTTAGCTCTTGTTGCTACAATTTTATTTTTCTTATGTAATCCCGAATAGTGCTAATCTAACCTATTACTTAGAATTCTAAGTCAACTGCTCCAGCTTGGAAGAAAGTGTCACATTATGCCGTACAATGAATAGACAATTAATATTTCGTCCAACTTTAACGGAACAAATTGAAAAAAAAAAGTATGATTTAGATTTAGTTAAGGTTAGGTTACAGTTAAGATTTGGGACTATCACCCGATTCCGGCTTGACGTCGACTTACGGGACACCCTGTATATGTATTATCCATACAGTTATGGATTTATTTTAAAAACAGTATGCTGTGAAAAGAATTGGAAAAAAGATGTGAGAAAACCTACTTTCTTCCTTTTTTTTACTCTATAAAAAAATTTGAAAAACTGTTTGTTGGATTTTTGTAAATCAATCAGGTCCAAAATATGGCACATGGCACCATGATATAGATATAGACCATGTCTTGGAATAGGACATGTGATACTTTTTATTCAAGTACATAGTATGTTTTTTACAATTAATTGATTAAAAGTAATTTTCTTTCACATAAAATAAACTGCTAGCAAAAACTAGTGTATGATATTATTGCGGACCCATGGCCTTAATGGCCCTCCTTTAGCCAATTATTGTCTAGGACAGTTACTTGCCGGACTAATCCCTGTTCAAAATCATCACAATCAGGCGGCGTAATAAAACAGGGTGATATTGTATACATTACTACTAGTGTTTTTTTGATATTGCAGAGATACTTACTTTGTAAGATATAAAACCTTCATAAATATATAACAAGGCAAATATAATCATGATGACATGCTTGTGAGACATGCGCCTCCATAGCCAAATTACTACTCCAACTGCACCAAATAAACCAAGAAGTAAAGTGATGTATGTCTGGAAAAAGTATGATATACATAGTGTTAATCATAACTATTGTGGCTCAACCAAAGATATAGTTGAGTCTCATTAATGTCATGTCATGTTTGGAATGTCCTGATTACTGGATTGATAAAGCATTTTAGCAGCAGAAGGTTTTCAACTGGAATGATATGTGCTATTTGATAAGTTCACATAGAGCGCAAGTGTGCCCGCAGCAGGAGTGTTGAGATAGAGGGTGTTGATTATTGGACATGCCAAACTATTGATGTGCCAGATTAGTGAGACTACTGTACTTATACTCAACAGAGGTACACAAAGTTCAGTAATAACGGTTTAATTAAATTAAAATAAATTTTTGTACCATATGTAAATTTTACTGTAGTCTTTAAATCTTTAGATAAAAGACAATTAGAAGATTATTATGCAAGCAAATTTTTTATTTTATTATAACAGGTATTTTGTTACCTTATATTCCATGAGATAAACGTGAATGTAATCACTCCATGCTATTGCAATTTGGTCAGTAATAGTTGGTTTGTAAATGGCATCTTCAACATATCCCACAGTGCGTCTGAACTTATCATCAGTCAGTGTAGACTCGGACTTCAAACAATTGTCTACAACATCCCATCTCTCCGCATCAAACCTCATTTGTAGATATATATCAACACTACCATCTTCACTTTTCTGTAATTTTAAATAAGTACAAGTAAGTATAAGACTATAACACAAGGATATTTGATTTAAATCTTTGATTAATCTAGCAAATGTTTCCAATGTTATGTAGGTAATAATAATAATAATGGTTGGTAATAAAATCTGCTTGTACAAATGAATAATTTAGAGCAACGTGTATTTTTTAAATTATTTGTAATAACCTTCAACTGTCCGCTTTTTAGCATTATGGCAAGTAATCTTTTGAACCACCATTCTCCAAAACCGAATTTATTTTCTGTTTGTCTTTCTTTCTTAATAGGTGTTCTAAGATCAGGTGGTAAATCTATTTCATGTGATTTATCTGGTACTTGCACACTTTCGTAGTTCCAAGGGTCTGGTCCAGCTTGTATTTCGCCTTTACATATGTTGCTAAGCCCTAACAAAATGAAGACTATTGATTGGTAATTCATTTCCACGAACCGATAGAAATTTTGTCAATATATTACTCCAAACAAAGATTTTAATTTGTAGTTTTCGTCTTCAAACACGATTTGAAAATGTTGGTTGACACAAATTTGACATTGACATGCCTACAATAAAATTTTAAGCAACACAATAAAAAGTGAAACAGTAGTGATGTGGTTTTGAGATGAAACTTTTTTTTTTAAATTTATTTATTCAAAATCTGTACAAACTTATCGTCACATATCGTCTGCCAAACTGCATAACAGTTTGTCGGCAGTTGTTCTCGTCTAACAATAAATTACAAATTTTGAAGTTAATGTGCTTGTGTAAATAACTAAATTACGCTAAGTAAATAAACTATAGCTAATAAATATACAATCACATAAAAAATTATAAAAAAACTCACATTTTACAAATAGGCAGTTTCGCCAATCTATAGTTTGTTACACATTATCATGGACACATTGAGAGATAATGTTTATGTAGAACCTTTTTGAGTTGGGCCTTAGATTTAACATGCAAGATCAGTTTTGGGGGTAGCTCATTGAATAACGTTGGTACGACGTACCTTCTTGTGCGCTTACCAAAATAGTTTGATATTTTTGGGACAGCAAGTGTATTCTTCTTAGATAAACGAGTTGGGTACATATGCTTACGTTCTACTTTGTGTTTTTTTTTATTAAATTGTTCAGTCAATATATTTAGTTTACTTTTAAGATGGATCGGCAGTACTTTACAAATTTTGAACAGTTCTTCGTAATTTTTATTTAAGTTCTTCTTAGTTTTTTTATCTACAAGAAGTTTTAGTAACCTTACCTGCAAGATCTTAATCTTATTTAAGTGTGTAGGGAACGCAAGACCATATCCACCCAAGCCTTATCCAATAATTGAGTCAGCCAGTGCGTAATATAAGGTATGCAGTACTTTCCTGCTAACAACATATCTCAGATTTTTCAGTTTACCCAAAATAGAACGTAGCCTATTACAGACGTTGTTAACATACAGATTCCATGTGAATGTGTTATCTATCACTAGTCTTAGGTATTTATAAGAGGCAACTGTTTCTAAACATAAACACTGACAAAGTTGCTTGTTGCTATGCAGACATTCATACGAATGACCCTTTATTTGCACTAACAAACTATTTTTATGATAAGGCGAGTGAATAAGCATGCACTTAGTTTTACTTATATTTATTATAATGCCGTTATCATGTGCCCACTCAACCACCTTGTCAAAATCGTTTTGCATAGCTTGCTGTATAAGATTGATATTAGTATAAACCAGGCAAGTATCATCAGCGTACATAAATGCCCTACATTCTTTTAATACATTAGACATGCTATTGACGTGCATTATGTACCCTAATGGTGGTACCCTAGTCTCGCACTACTCACTCAGTAGTTCCCGCAGTGATCGCGCACACAGCTATTTCAGCTATCGGCTACTGGCTACTCTGGCTAGTCCTACTAGCCGCGCAACCGGCTACCGGGACGGCTAGCGGCTGCAAAACGTTGTGGTTATATTATACTCTGTGGAGGCTACCCGCTGTGCCATAAACTTGTCAGATATTCTAGCTAGCCAGTAGCCAATAGCCAGCTATCGTGTTGACGGATATCGTAGCCGTGGCTATTTTGTGAATAGCCGCTAGTTGGCTAGTTATTAGAATAGCTACCCATCGCTACCTTGAGCTAGCTTGAAACAATCGAGCAATGCAATGTCGTCTATAGATTTTGACCCTTCAATAAAGCTGTGCCTGAAATTTTTACATTCAAGCGCTTCTGATTCTACTGAACAACTACGAATTACTTTAGACGACCACATTCGTCAAAATGGTTTTGGAAATGCTAAAACCCTTGGCAACGTTTTGCCGAAGAAATACTTGGCTGAGGAAAAGTTGGAATCTCCTAGATCTAAGCACAAGACAGACAAGTCATCGAATAAAACCACCACTGTAGCGTTGCCTCAACAAAGTCCGCAGCAACTACAAATACCAGAGCGTGAAAATGATGATGGCTCTGTTATGGATGGGGACTTATCTCTTGATTTGTTGGAAGAAGATTTGACTTGTGCTGTGTGCAGACAGATTTCAGTTCAAGCTGGCAACCGTTTAGTGGAATGTGATGCCTGCCGTGCACTGTATCATCAGGTAAAATATGTTTTCTTTTAATCTTGCCATTTTTATATAAATGTTATTCAGTCTTCTTGTAATCTTCATGTTTGAACTGGAATTTTACAGCATGGAAATATTAGCACTCTAGGACATATCACAATAGTTTCCCAAAACGCTAACTCTTTCCTAATTGCAGTTTTTTTTAATTTTTGTTTGTGTCAGCTCTGGACCTCGATCTTGATCTAGATTCTAGATAATTAATATGATTTATTGCATACTGAAAGAATGAACAACAGGAACCTACAACATAAACCATTTATTTTCTTCATGTGTAACATGACACATCCAGCAAATGTGCCTTTGTACTCATACTGTGTTATCCTCAAGGATATCTTATTATAAACTGCTTTAAAATATTTTTCAGGAATGCCACAAACCTGTTATCAGTGACAATGACATAACACCTGGATGGCAGTGTGCCTCCTGTTTGGTTTCTCAAGGGATTACTGGTAATTACATCAAGACTTCAGCTGCTCCTAAGTCACCATCTAATATATCTGGTTCCACAACACCAGTGAAAATATCCTCAAGCAGTTCATCATCATCATCACCCTCAAAAGTGGTGACACCAAGCATCAATATTATTTCTGCTGATAAGAGGCTTCAAATAATGAAGAAGAAAGCAGCTAAACAGCATGAAAAAAAGAAAAGTTCAAAATGATAGTGGCTCTTTGTTTCATTAACATTGTGAAACAGAGAACCTAATATAAATACAATAATCAAAATATTTTTAATTTTTTTTCAATTCATACTAAGTTTTGAAAACTTTTATGGTTTTTAATACTTCTGCAACATGTTTAGAAAACAACTCATAAACGTAAAAGAGTGTTTGGTTATTCATAGATCTCCGTTGTAGGTACTATGCTAGCAGGTATTTTCCACAGGATGCATTTCATAGTTGATAAGGGTAAATGTTTAAGATATTATAATATACTATATACCAATCTCATATTGTTTTATTAAATACAGCCCTGGAATAACACAAGTAACGCAGCTCTCCTCATGTTCCAGAGCCGCCATAAAGTTTGCATTGGGCTGTACACAACCGTAAATAAAGAAACAACTTCAAAACTAAGTCTTACAAACGAACAAAAAACACCCGACTTTTTGCCACCAACTTCCGAAATTAATGTTATTTTTGAAAGTCCATTGTTTTTTATCTTTTGTAAAAAGTTTTCATTTCCACTTTTTAGTTGTGGTACCTACCCAATTAGCTACTGATAAGAGTACAGTACATGTACAATACTATGTGCCCCTGTTAAACAAATAGCTGTCAACACGTTTTAATTGTAATTTGTGTGATCTAAGTGATAATAGTGTCTCTTATAGTATCTCCTAAGCACCTGCGTTTCTCTTACATCCCTTCCCCGGCTATAGTGGCATAAGGTCACTTATTTTGGCAATATTGGGAGGTCAAAACAGAGATTGATAGGTTTTTTTTACCTAAAGTACACCAACATTGGAGACAGATAGGTACGTTATTGGGTTCGGCCGTTACTAAATAACAGTGACAGGAAGTTATTCTGTCATCATCAACATGCATAAAGTTAAAAAATCATCTAGTACTGAAGCTAACTCAAAAACAACTCAACAGAGCTTGACATAACCTATATCCTATATCCTTTCAAGCAAAAGAGTTTTTCAAATCGGTTTTTACATGTTGGAGTTCTGAGGTAAAAAAAAAAGAGAAGTTCCTATTTTTTTGAAGTCGGTTAAAAACCGTCAAAGTGCGTCTTTTTACACTATGGTTTCTTTTTGGGATGAATATTAGTCGTGCACATAATTAATCTATACATCTATATTCTTCTATCTTCTATTCTTTCTTTCTTCTATGTAATAAATCTGTAGACAAGGCGTTTCTTTACTGTACTATCCTGCATGGAGTATTGCAGCCACCTGTGGGATGGCTCAGCAAAATACCAATTTGCCGCGCTAGACTCAGTGGAAAGCAGAGCTAAGAGGCTCATAGGCGACGTAAAACTGGTGGATGCCAAGCTTCACAGCTTAGCTCATCGCCGCAATGTTGCCTGCTTGTCGGTCTTCTATAGACTGTACCTACTTCGGTGAGTGTACGCAAGAACTCCACGACCTATCCCACCTGCCCCCTTCTACCATTGGACATCTAGACGTACTGCTAATTACCATATATACTTAGTTGCCATTCCACCAATTCGCAATAAGCGGTTCCAAACATCCTTCATAATGCGCACGGCAAAAGAGTGGAACTCACTACCTGCGTCTGTATTCCCGAACGCATTCAACCCGAATCTCTTCAAAGTTAGAGTGAACAGGCTTCTTCTGGGTAAGCTCACTCCATCGTAGACTTTGTCTCTGTCACTTCTGACCTAGACTAGAGTCAAGAGCAAAACCATCTAAAAAAAAAAAAAAATGTTATAAAATCGCTCCATGGTGGTTTACTAGTCGCGCTAAAAGAATTTAAGATGTTGTGGTTTGAACTTCTTAGTCACATCACAGAATGCAATGTTAGATATTTATTTATTAGTATAAATCATCACAACTTTTTTTTAAACAAGTTTGGTTTAGTTTGATCTAAAAAGTTAATTGTATACAGAGCTAGTGTTACATGTATGTATGTCAGATGGCGTAAAGTTCACACGCGTTCATCAGGAAAGGGGTAGTAAGTTTAAAATTATTAAAATTATTTTTAAATGATGTAACAAAAAATTTAAGGTTTTCGCAATTTTTCCTTTATCTGTGCTATAAGACGTTGCTTCGTACCAAATTTCCAGATTCTGAGTTCACCGGAAGTACCCTGTAGGTTTAGATTCCCTTGCGAGTGTCGTATATTTGGGGAAATTTGCGGCATAAACGGCTGTATCTTTTGATTGCGTTGGCTTAGAAGTGAGATTCACAGCTCCAAAGGACGGTAGACCTGAGTTTTTGATATAAAAATACCAGCTTGATACCTCCTCGCGTTCCTGAGAAAAAGGGTCTTTATAGACAGACAGACGGAAGGACGGACAACAAAGTGATCCTATAAGGGTTTCGTTTTTTCCTTTCGAGTTTCGGAACCCTAAAATAAACCGACTTTAAAAAAAAAAACCCTACTAAGTGAAAAATAACTTTAATTTCGGAAGTTGGTGTCTTTGGTTTTGTGTTTCTTGAAGTTTGTGTAAATAACAGCGATAGGAAAACCACCCAAGCAAAGTTTATAAAATTATATGAGACCACCCTTGAAGCATACCCTAGCCATTGACAAAACAGTTTTCGGAATCGATTCAAATTTCTGGAGATATCGCGTTACAAAAAGGAAAAAAAAAACACAGACGAATTGAAAACCTTCTCCTTTTTGAAGTCGGTTAATAAGACGTAACATTATTAATAAGGTAGGTACCTAGTTAGAGTAGGTGTGAAGAGGGATGTGGAGGCAGGTATCTACCTTATCACAGCTCTAACGCTAGTCTCAAAAGGTTGCCGTTAGCCTACAATTTTATATTTATATAGATTACCCGCATTATAAAGTAGGTAGTAATATCCTCATGTATACTGGTGGTGGATAGTAGTGTAGTAAAATATAGTATAATTATAGGTGTATACCTAGTTGTGTGTAAATAAAGTATAAGGTACAATGGGGTTGACGTATCCGTGTGGATTAAAACCCCTTATTAATAAAGAATAAAAAAATAAAAATTGTATCCACCTACATAGCCATGACTTGTAGCACAGCACTTGTATTTTTCTTGTTACGCCATTAGGTACGGTAGGTTATCACTGAACAAAAACTGAAAGTTCGCACACTATAACATCTATACTGTTGCTTGTTTAAATGAAACACAATCATAAAGGATCAGCTTCCGATGTTTTTCTAAGTTTGTAACCAATCCTAACGGGAGCACGTTCCCATTGGTCGGTCTGTGGAGTAGGGCGGTTCGGGAAGAGCGGGATCTTGCCACGTCGATACACAGGGAACCACCAACTTGACATTTGTTCCTAAGATGATGGAGTTTATGTTCCCGTGTGCCTCATCTCAGATACAGACAGTTGCTACTCCTCCCAATTTTACATTCATCTATCATCGCGAACGTCTAGTTTTCATATCGTTATTAAGTAGTTTCAGGGCGGAGTGTATTATGGGCGGGCGGGTTTACTCTGCGGATTGTGTTCAGTTAATTTTGTTAAACAGTGCTTAATGATACCTTTTGGAGGACCCAAGGTAATAATACACTTGGATACGTGAAGATTGCCTTTGCACGATATTGTTGCAATTAGATATTTTTGTTTCCATCGTGAAGTAAGCAGTGACTATCAATTGAATAAATTGTGTGCTTTAAACTGCTGAATTTAAGTATCTTTAAAAAGCATTGTTACTTACTCATTTTAGTTACGTTTCGACGTCACACGAAAGTTTATTTTGATAGACACAAATATTGAGTGATTCTGATGATGAACAACGGGCGTGCCCGGATCCCAAAGTGTGCACGGTGTCGAAACCATGGCCTGATTTCAAGTCTACGAGGACACAAGAAAGCTTGTGCCTACCGACTCTGCCAGTGCCCAAAGTGTGGCCTGATCAAGGAAAGGCAACGGATTATGGCCGCTCAGGTATGTATAAAGGTATACACAGATTATAAACTTATTAAACCTATATTCCTTACTGTGGTACCTACAAATTTACGCATTTTTCATAACTCTCAGACTCTGTGAAAACGAATCGGCGTGCTTCTGCAGTAAGTACGTAGGTTTCTAATTCAGTAAATCCCTACTAACTACTGTGGAATAAATGTAAAGTAGGTTGATAATCGTATCCACTGCTCCAAGAATCTGCACCTTTAATTCACCCACATTTCGCCAGTTATGTTTAAGTCCCATGTAATAGGGGGCGGGCCTATTACCAACAACCGGGCACAAAACAAACCAGGCAATAGGATTGTATAATAGTGCATGTTATAATTTTCATTAGAGATTTCAATGTCCCTAAGTATACCTATCTTAGAAAGAGCTTTAATAAGTAGATGTGGTACGACTTTTTTAAATTAAACAGTGAAACAACAATATTTTATAATAGTTTGTAACAGTTGAGTTTCATGTTGCGAATGCAGTGTTTGCTTTCCAGGATACAAACAAATGTGATTTTACAGTAAAACACGTCACACACACCGACCTTTTAAACCCCCGACGGAAAAAAGAGGGGTGTTATAACATTAACGCGTGTATCTGTGTGTATGTATGCGGCATCGTAGCTCCCAAACGGCTGAACCGATTTTGTTTAGTTTGAAAGGTGACTTGATCGAGAGTAGTCTTAGCTAGAAAAAAGGAAGAATAAAATCTGTTCAGCCTTTTTTAGAGGTTTTGTTTGTGCATTTTTTTTTCAATTTTAAATCTAACTTGTTATAGAGAATAGTATGTTTTTATTTGATGAATTATCTGAAGAAGGTAAGTACTTATTGATATTCGAATGAACTCTGCATTTACATGGGAAATAACACAAAAGTTATGTCCTGGGTAACAGAGTACGGAACGCTCTAGATTCAGTAGGAACTTGACTGGACCTGGTGCACCTTAGTGCGTTCTGTAATGTTCTGTTAAGCAGCAATAGTATAGCCCAGCATAGTATAGTCTGGTCTTTTGAATTTCTTTTTCGACTACCTGCAGGATCGTAAGCAGTCTGTCAGACGTGGCTGCTAAGAGTCCAAGCCTTATAAGACACGCTCGTGTGTGAGGCAGGGATCCGTATTAGGTCCACCTCTGCTCCTGATCATGATCGATGATCTCATAACAAATGTTCAGTTTGCTAAATATCTACTTTATGTCGATGACCTTAAGCTGTTCACACAAATCAGAACGGATGCGGATTGCAAACTCCTAAATGGGAATATTGACGCCATTACACGCCATTTTTAAGTGGAGCATTGTGAGCTGTTTCTTAACACAAGCAAGTGCTACGTCATCACGTAGGGTACAGAGTTGCGACCGATCCATTACGACTATAGCTTGGGTGGTGCAGTAATTACTGGTGTCACCAACATACAGGACTTGGGAGTGACTTTCGACCGCTGTCTGACTTTTAGAGATCTGTTTTCTACCCTTTTTGTTTTTTTTGGGTGGGAAATCATCAAATGACTTCTCCCGCTCTGTGAAGCGGGAGGGCGTGTCAGACTTTTACTGACTAAAACTCACCCGTGTTCCTTCAGTTGCCTGTACCAGGGCCACGGTTTTCTCTTTAGAATTACCCGCGACCCTGAGGCGTCGGCCCTACCGGACCCCGTCACTTTGTGCTGACATCTCTTTGAGGCGCGCGTGGAATACGACGCGCCGTCGACCCGGGCCTGGTCCTTACCGGACGGCGAGCTACCCGTTGCTCGCCGTCCGCATGTCCGCGCCTACGGTGACCGGGAATCTGCAGGCGACTCCCGACGCCCAGGGCGTCTCCTGCGGCGGCTAGTGGCGGCGTGAGGGCGCAAGGCTTTCTACCTCACGCGCTCCGCCTCCTCCATCGCGAGCATTACTGCTTCGCAGAAGGAGGTGACGGCTTTCCATTCCCTCTCGCTCCGTACCATGGCCTGGACTAGGGCCGGACGCGAGAGATCGCCGCCGCAAATCGCCTCCGCGAGGACACTGCGGTGCTACGCCCAAGCTGGGCATACCTCCACCGTATGCTCCACCGTGTCCTCCGGGCGATCCACACAATGGTGACACCCGGGCGTTTCCTCCCGCCTTATGCGAAACAGGAACCTCCCGAAACAACCGTGTCCGGTGAGAACCTGTGTCAGGCGGAAGGTGAGGACGCCGTGGCGCCTCTCCAACCACTCCTCAAAGAGGGGACTTACCGCCGCTATTGTGGCGTGCCCAATCACTTTTATACCCTTGCCAAGGAATCTTTCAGGCGCCTGGGATTTGTTTTGGTAATGCTCGTGACTTTTACAATCCAAATGTTATTAGGCTACATTGTATACCACTCTGGTTCCCGCGACATAAACATTGACTTTTGAAAAGGTACAGAAAATCTTCCTAAGGTTTTCATTTCTTTCCCTACATGTACCAACTCCATGGAAAGGGCTATATTTGAAGTTGGGCAGTGGGTACCAACTATCTTTTAGACTTTAACTCGTAAGGGGTGAGAAGATGCCTTGATCAGCTCACAGTAGCATGTAACACCATACGCGGACGTAGCTATCGACCGCCCAGAGAGCCATGGCCCTTTCTCTCGAGTGTTTGTTTCCGACAAATATGTTCTTGCATCGGACACCGTAAGAGTCTCGGACACAATCTGTTAGCGCAAGCGTCATCGAAACTGTGTCGAACTTTGAAGATGCTCAACAACCATCTGACTGCCAACCGTGAATGTAATGTCTTTGCGGATGAATGGAGTAAAATTTTGCGGAGGTATATGTCTGGTGTTCTCAAACTCAAACTCAAACTCAAATCATTTATTTCAAATAAACCCATTACAGGCACTTTTGAATTGTCAAGGGGTCGGTCAGTCAGAAATATGAAGCTAGTTGCCCATTCCAAAGCGAAGTAGGTACCTATGGAGAAGAACGGGCAAGAAACTCCAAACTCAAACTCAAACTCAAAGCATTTATTTCAAATAAACCAATTACAGGCACTTTTGAATTGTCAAGGTCGGTCGGTCAGAAAAATGAAGCTAGTTGCCCATTCCAAAGCGTAGTAGGTACCTATGGAGAAGAACGGGCAAGAAACTCCACGGACACTCTTTTAAATCAAATTATGTTTACAATAGATTGGTTACATCATTCATGTTGAAATTATGGATGTGAGAACGATGCAGAACGTTAAAAGCGTCCGTTATTTATATGAAAACAATTCGAAAATAAAATTTAATTAAAATACGCCGTGGCAGCTAAGAGATGACCAGTCTCAACTGACGGCGCCCGTTCACGAACATGACGCTTGGATTAGCACCATTCAACTCAACCATTTTGAAGGGAGCTAAATGATCCAACACACGCGCCACCATCAGCGAAACATTAAAGTGAGCATGACATACTCTCAGCCGCCAGGACACATTCAAGTCAATGAAAGACGTACCCTGTAAATGGTAGCTTTAAAGCATGTACATAGTACTCACATATGGCATATAGCAATTATACAGTACTAAAAAAGTTGAGTTTATACAATGCAAAGATTCTTGTTTTTAATCTTCAGCAGCTCCAACAGTATTTTTAAATGCTAATCAATTAGTTGATGCGTCCTTGAGGAGCAGGACCAGCGATTAGCCAAGCATTTTTATCAGCAATGTAATCCCCTAACTTATAATATGCTCGGCTGCATAGTGTGCGTTTTATACAAGATTTAAATTTGGTTTCATTCAGTTGATGTATGTGGGGAGGTATTTTATTGTAACATCTTAAACAGTACCCCATGAAAGATGAGTCTACTTTAGCCAGCCTGAAACCTGGTTGAACTAATTGGTCCCTATTTCTAGTGATATAATTGTGTCTTTCACCTCTTTTACTAAAAAGATGTAGATTTTTCCTTACGTACATGATGTTTTCATAGATATATTGACAAGGTACCGTCATGATGTTAATATCTTTGAACAATTCCCTTAGAGAGTCGCGCCTGCGGAGGCCATATATGGCTCTGATGGCTCTTTTCTGCAGAATGAAAATGGACTCGATGTCTGCAGCCCGTCCCCATAGTAAAATACCGTACGACATAATACTATGAAAGTAACTAAAATAGACTAGTCTCGCGGTATCTACATCAGTAAATTGACGGATTTTTCTCACAGCATATGCTGCTGAACTTAGCCGTCCTGCAAGGGATGTTAAATGAGGACCCCATTGAAGCTTTAAATCGAGCGTGATCCCCAGGAAAACAGTTTTATCGACGAATTCTAGTTTCTCTTGATTCAATACTATCTCCCAATTAGTACTTTTGACATTTGGTAAAGAAAATCTTATGCACTTAGTTTTTTTCCCATTTAATACCAAATTATTAGCAGTGAACCAATTTTGGATCTGCAGTAAGGCGTTATTCACGTCGTCAAGATTTAATTATTTGTAGAAAGACCCGTAAAAAAACATAAAAATCGGAAAAGAAAAATTAAAAAAAGCCGTGGCAGCCAAGAGATGACCAGTCCCCACTGACGGCGCCCGGCGCCGTTCTGTTTGAGAAAGTATGCAAGGGAGTCCACTGTTCCATGTTACTTTTAAATTAAGTATGTTACATTTTTCTGTAATATGTAATTTTACCGATTTAATTAAATACATATAAATAAATAGTAGGTATTATAGCCAATACCTAGTACATCGAACACTATTCTATGTGCCTATTATACGTCGCATGGTTTTCAATCTCGCTCATTTTAATATTTTGTTCGCAAACGTCTTAGACTAGGCCACTCAGAAAGTATTGCGAAAAAAAGTTTGTATGGATGAGAGACTGGCCAGTTAGTCTATTTTGAAAATATGATTAGGTATTTGTAAGTTAAAATAGGTACGTTCCAATTTCAAAATGTCCCTCCACACTATTTGCTAGCAAATTTAAATTATCGTAACTCATAAACAATGTCTCATAATCAAATCGGATCTGCGCCGGAATAATTTCCGGCGCAGATCCGATTTCAAGTATCGCCTGAAACCGTACGAATCGTACTAATCGTAGACTTCAAATGGCATTCATGGATGAAGGCCCTTCTAAGGCAACTGTATATTGTTGGTATAATGAATTCAAGCTCGGTCAACTAACTTTGGGAGATGAAGAAAGAAGTGGTCGCCCTTTGACGGCTGTTACGGAAGAAAATTAGCTAGCAGTGAAAAATGTAATCCGAGACAATAGGCGAGTTACGTATCAAGAGATTCAGCATATACTGCAGGTTGGATCTGGAACCATTCACGAAATTCTACACGTGCATCCTCGCTTGAGGAGGATAGTTTCGTGCTGTGTGCCGCACAACCTCACTGATGAGAAGCAGGCCCGGGTGAAATGGTGCCGTGATATGATAAACAAATTTGAAGCAGGCTCGTATCGGCGTGTTTACGACATCATTACATGAGTCTTGTACGATCCAGAAACGAAGCGCCAGTCGACGGTTTGGGTGTTTCAAAACGAATCAACGCCTACCAAAGTGAGCGATCTAGAAGGGAAGAGTTTGATCGCGAGCTTTTCAATTTGACTGGCTACTTGGTGTCAATTCCTTTATGTAGCCAAAGTTGCATCAACGCTGAATTTTATACTACCAAATGCTTGGCGGAAGTTTTTTCTGTTGTCAAAACAAGTGACCAAACACAGGGCTCCGCGGGCTACTGCTCCACCACGACAACGCGCCTTCGCATACCGCGCTCTAAACAAGGGATTTCCTGGACAGACGCCGGCTATACTACTGGGTCACCCTCCTTATAGCCCTGACCTAGCACCGTGTGACTTCTTTTTATTCCCGAAAATAAAAATCTGCTCAAAGAGATACAATTTTCGTCCCCGGAAGATGCGTTGTCAGCGTTCGAGCAGGCTGTAAACGAGGTGTCTACGAAAAAGTGTTTCGTAAACTGGTTCAAACGCATGAGACTTTGCATAGAGGCTTGTGAAGAGTCCTTTGAAAAGATTTAAAAACATTTATTTTCTCAAAATTTCTGAGTGTCCCACTTAAACTACTTTTGCACCACTCAATTCACCATAGTGGTGTAAAAGTAGTACGAAGTTTCTTTATAGAGATTATTAGTTGTTGCAATAGTAACGCTTCGAAGTTCGAAGTCAAGCTCTTACTACTAGGTACTTTTGAAGAAACGGTCGGAAAAGTCACTTGAACTGCATCCGATAATCTAAAAATCAAAGCATTTGGAATATAAAACCCATTTCTTTTGTACAGATTCCGCATAACTACTAGGTACTAAATCGTACCAAAGGACCATGGGGGATTTTGAATGAACCCCGTCCCCGCCCTACAACAGTCAAGGGATACGTGACAATTTGTTCATTGGGACCCAAAAAAGCCTTACGTACCTGTATTAGTTGCAAAAACTATTGGGTTTATTTATTATATTAAAATACTTTTTCGCAAAAATGAATTAATTTTTAAACAATTTTGTTTTTCCACAAACAAAAAGGCATACTTCATGTAAACAAATGACCGAATTATTTAAAAAATACTTGATTCTCAAACTGAAAATCATTGAGTATAATAACAGTGTTTAAGTTAATTAAATTATCTATTAACTCATTAGTATAGCCAAAAGCATGTCAAACGACACACTACTAGCTAGTCCAAAGAGTCAAGCTTGCGTGCTTTTGCTTAAATGACAGTTACATTTAGTCGTCTATGAAAATATTATCAAGCATTTGAGCTGGTGCATTTAAGGTCAATATGACGCCCTAACCCCATAAACCATCAATGGATATTATGTGCGCACAACTTCCCACAGTGCGATTGCCGGTAAGGCAAGTGCAGTACCAATAAGCAATATCATGTCTGCCAGCCAAATCCCGGTCTATGAAAATATAACTATAACATACGTGAACGGAAATGGAGGAACTGAAACAAATAAAAAAAACAATCGGTATCTTTAAAACCCGTTACCCTACATGAAAACGTTATTAAGATCGCCATATTCTAATCCTTTTTATTGCACAATAAGTAAATGTGGTAGTAAAAAGGAAAAAATATGTTAAAAAACAATATATTATAAAACCTAAACCCCCACGTATTTGAAGGACGTCGCGAAAAAATATCTATCTTATTAGACGCTTAAATGACACTTATTGTAAATCTGTTGGATGGTGAGGACGTTTCTTCCCATCATCCTTTGTCAAAAAAATCCATCCGCTAGGTTCGAGTTCTAAGGTGGCCAATCAGTTCAGACGTCTGAATTGAGGAACCTTAAACCTTCTGTAACTTTTTATGGGTTTCACTGCAAATTTCAGTATCGGGACTACAAAATCGGATTATTTCCTGCTAAATACTGGTAGTTCCCGCGTTAAATATGAGACATGGCTCTTCAATCCATACGGACACCCAACTTTTCCATTTATGATTGTTTTGTTTTTGGCCAAACGTTTTTATTTGATCCAACATTTTGAATTCTCATCATTATTGGCAGCAGTCAGTCACTATGAATGTCGGATGCCGGAGGAATACAACACCTATGTTTTAGTACTTAGGGTACTATTGAAACAATCGTCATCATTAAGGAAACGTAAATGTCAATTTCCTTTGGGGATTCGAGCTTTGAAAACTCGAGAGTCGGTCGCGGTTGAGAGTAGGTACTATGATGATAAGTAATAGCTATTGGCCAGTATAGTGTTATCAGCATCGCCTAAAATGCTGATAACACCTTACACTGGTAGTAGTACCAGTAAAGTCCCAATAGCAATGCTAAGAACAAAGCCCACAGTACCAGACAGAAAATGAAAAAAAAAACCGGGTGTGTAAAAATCCACCACATAACCCTTATCAAAAGTTATTGCTGTGAAAGGACTTTTATTTTTGCTGGGAAAAATCGCTGTCTACGACAACGCGCAATGTAACGTACCCATAACATTTGCTTATGGCCCATAACCTCCTGTTCATGCTCCTATAAGTTATGGGAGTATGCAGCCGTACAGGAGTCGTGGGGGTTCAGTTTTACCATTCACAACTTGGTTTCGTTGGGGAAACAAAAGTTGGTTCTTCAACCCTTAAATATCTTTGCCCACCCAGAAGCTTACCTGGTACGGCCCAGACCAAAAAAATATCACAAATATGACCTGGAGCGGTGGAGCACATAGTGACTATCGGTTTGAAGCGAATTTTTACAACCGTTATTTTATTGAATATTTTGGTATTCCCTACTAACAAACAAAATATGAATCGATCCAAAGCAACAAGGAAATTCCCCACCAATACCTTATTTAGTACAGAAATAACACGCAATTTAGAGGAGTTAATGTGTTTTAATGTAGTGAAATCGAGACCAGCTAATGCAGCGTCTCGGTTTATTTAAACAAGTGGCACGTGTTTACTGTAGACGCCGGATGAACCATCGATCGGTTTACACAGTAATGCATCGCTGTCGATGTCCCACCACTTGCATCCCAAATCTGGGATAAACGCGTTTCGATTAATCATACTTGGCATGCTGCAGCTGCAATGGTGTCTTAGATTGGCATTAATGAACTTTCTATTATAATGCTAATTTTATAGTCTGGATAGCCACTATACCCAATTCAACAGATAAATTGTAAAAGTGGAATGGAATTTGAATAGCATTTTCTGGCACAAATTCGATGGGAACTTATTTGGATGTGGTGAATCAGGTTCGAGTATGTATTATGTTCGTGATTTTGTTTTGTTAATATTTTTTTGTTTCCCTTGTTCGCATCTTACCTTATTTTTTTCTCACTACTGAGGTTTAACCAAAAGCGATAGGGCTCATATAAATTCAAGTCAGCGTTTTATTTGATTTGCTAGAGATTGAGTTTTGTTTACGTTAGCAATGAAGCCGAGATCGGCCCCGGGCTGCCGGCGTCTGCTCACCGATCGTCCGGCGCGGTCCCTAGGGTGGTCGCAACAGCAAATATAAACACCAAGTGTTTGTCATTGATTTTCCGCTAAATTAATTTGACGGTATTACATTTCCTGGCGAGTTTACTGTGATATAATAATGTTAACCTATTAATCATTTCTCCTTTCAACTTTTTTTATCCACGTTTATTCTATCAGTTACGTATACTAACAGGTACATAGGTGTGTAATTAAACATAATAATACACATACATCGGTGTACATAATACTCATTAATTAGGTTAAAAGGAAAACAACTAGATAAGAAGCTGACGAAGTGTCCGAAACCAATGCTTTGTCTTCATTCCTTTATTTTGTTACCAGGTGGCATTAAAACGCCAACAAGCCGCAGAAGATAAGATAGCCTTACACCTGGCTTCCGTAGAAAGTGGAACGGCACTAGACACTCTTCCTCCGGGCAGGATATATGGGATGCGAGTCACCGGCCCTTGCCCAAGTCCTGGACCGGAGCCGGACTCTGCCGCTGATGATCATACCGTAAGAAATAGACCACCAAATTATACCAATTTGCTAGTTGTGTATGAAGTTAGTTCACATATCAGGATTTCGTCCGTTAAATTTTCCGGACAGTACAATAATATATGCCGCGGTGGCAAGGACATCGACGCGCGGTTGCGCGTGCACCACGCGTTACCATGGCGTCTATGTCCCTGCCACCCTGTATGTTGCACTTTAAGGCACACCATCACCACAAATCATTAGTATAGTAGATTATGCACTAAGGGGATAAAGCAGTGTCTTAAATTATGTCACGGGCGCCGTATTGAATCCCGACCGTGACGAAGGATTACTAGTGTTAACACTAGAATTCTGAGACCAGCAAGGGATTCAAGCTCGCCCAAGACGAAGGCGAGTTTATCCGGGGAGGGTACTCTACTTTCGCACCTACTGCGAGGTAATAAAAACCGATACGATAATCGAATTAGTAGCTTATGAAACTGTTAAATAACCCAGGAATGCCTAGTTACGTGCAGTTTCATACACTATTTACCCGTCTACGCGATTGCAACAGGGTTATGTTTTTCATGCGTACGTATCTATTGTTTCTTTGTATGTGGGATTCTTTATACCCTCGGAGCACCCTAAAGGCCGGATGGATTTGAATATATAAGGTATTTATCGAATCGTCTGAGTCGCGAAATGTTATAGGCTTTTGTTGTTCTAAAATAAAAAAGGCGGATTTTTAGACGTCACTATGAAAGGTCTTAAAATATATTGCGCCATGACTCTGTGGGGTATCAAAATTAAGGGCTTAGAGACGGTTCCAAAAATATAACTAAGAATAAAAATAAAACAAATGACCGGACTGCTACTAAGATTCAAAAACAGAACTCACTTTTCAAGTAGTCTGATGATTGGTGGCATCAAATCTGAGATTAAACAAAATAACTTACTGCCCGTCGGGTTTTTGATAAAAAAATCTAAAGTCATTTAATTTCATCAAAAACACAATAAATATTATTATCGTCATTAGGGCGTCAGCCCAAAAACAACATTCGAACGCAGGGGTATACGCGTCACAGCAACCGATCATTTTGTTCGTCAATGGCAACTAAAACCTATGAAGTGAGAACTCTTTGCTAGCTGAACATTAATAGTTAATTTTTATTTTGTAATATCTACTTTCCATGCGATTTTCTCAGTTGAGGTTCCAAATTCAAATCACATTTATGACCGGCGGGTCATATTGAAATTCAGTACAATACTCGTATTATGCCCGACTAGAGCCTAGGGCTTGTAAAGGTTTGCATACAATTTGACGTTAGCGAGCAGGTACTTAAGTGGTGTGAAATAGTAGATTGATAAACTACGCTCATGCGCATAATCATCTCGTGCCTTCATTTCGAATATGAGGACATAAATAAAACCAAACAATATTTTATTAAAAATAAAAAACAAAATTAGTAATATAATATGTATCTATTTAAAATAAAATTTAAAATTTGAGTAATTATTAAACGTAAGGGAAGGGTTCTTTCCTGGTATATTGCTTATCCTGCATTTTGTTTTGTTTTTTTTTTTACTTCGCTTCGGATAGCCGTGGAAGTACAACGTTCTGGAAAGAATTCAGAGAATGTAGATTTATCGATTTGGTTACTTTACTTGATATTTTAGTCTTAATTTCCGATTTTTCTTCGGCTACTCGATTGATATCCTCCGTGTCTTTTAATTGTAGCTAAATCTGAGGTCGAGTTAGCTAACAAAATTTAAGTTTGGATTTGGTAAAATTAAGTTACGTGGCTATCTGTTTTGGGCCTTCAACATTTCCCTTTTCGGTAATTCAGGAAAAAAATATTAGTTTCCATATCACTAGGTCGAAGGCCTTGGTATTTTTCTATTATTTGTACAAATTCTTTCTTTACTACCTACGAAGGTTCGGTAAACTTTTGTGTTAGTACCTTTTAACTGTACTTGTATTATTTCACCTTGTTTCTCTATGTCATGTTACTTCATATTCACCAGTTCAATACCACATAAGGCCAATATCAACACTACCTCAAAAGTTAATGTAAATCTTTAAAGGGTAGTTCTATTGTATAGTATCTATACAAACCTAATAACAGTTTAAAACAAATTTCTTAGATGCGATGATGCTATAAATATTTCCTTACCTTTATTATTAATTATATTTCGTCTGGCGCTTGATTTAAGAAGAAGGTTTGGACCTCTAGTGCGAAAAAACGTTGGCTTTGAATCCAACCGTCTGTCTTTTTAGAAAAGATGATAGTTTGGCGAAATCTTTCAAATGTATACAGTGTTTTGTATATTATTTAAAGTCGTCTTAAACATTGAATACACGCTCCATAGAGTTAAAGAGTTATGATTCTTAGATAATTTATTGATTATGTTAGGAACACGTTTTTCGGAAAAGACTTGACTCTTATTTTTTTGCGCGCCATTTCATAAAAAAACATCGTAAGATTTTACGTATCTTTCTTTTGATTTTGGCGGTGAGAGGTTTACCACTACTATTTTAGCCTCTTCCCTAGTGAAATCAGGCGTTAAATCTATATCTGAATCTGATGAACTTATTTTATATAAATATCTGTGTACGTAAGTAAATAATTAGCACTCGACAAAACAAATAAATATCGAATTGCGCTCTCTTGCCTTTTTAATGTTTATTTTTCTGTAACACTAATATTTAGCTCAAATCTATGTAAATTAAGTAATAATTAAGTAAAAAGTAAATTATAAGTTAAAAATTTGTAGACAATATTTTTTTATTACAATTTTGCTACAATTTATTGATTTAACAGAGTTGCTTTAAATAAAGTTGGGACAAGGCTTGAATAGTTTGAATTTTTTTGACAGCAGGGAAAATAGTTTTCTAGGGACGAAAGTACTGTTTTCATCCCTCTGATCGGTTACTAGTAGCAAGCGTACTTTCCAAGTAGAACGAGAAATGAAAAAAACCTTAGATAAATGATTGCGCAGCGAGACCTATAATTTATCCAAGGAAAACACATAGTATATCATCGTACTGTTCTGTAATCTTTAAACGATTGTCAGAAACGCTAGGCTAGACGTTTTATTCAGTGATTTTTGGTGCATGCGTGCCTTAAAATCCATCTTCCGTTTTTTTTTTTGGTTTTTGATGATTTTTATGTAGGCCAAGGTATTCAACATTTCAATCAAGTCAGGTCAGAGTCAGTAACCTTCTGAGTCTCCTATATAACATTGTATCTCTGTCCGACAGCCAATCCACATTGACAGCGAGACGAGTGATTCTATGCCCGACTGTTGCACCGTTTCACCCGATTCTGCTGGTAACTCTTCAGCATCTGCTTCAATACGGTGAGTTTCACTTCAACCAGGTAAACGTTTTTTTTTTCTTTAAAATCACTGTCGCTGATACTTTTATTCACATTACAATCTAGCCAATTAACTAATCAGTAATTTAAATATAACTTAAACTGCTAAGTAACTATAAGATGATCGTTAATCATAGTACTTTCAACTTCCTTTAATAATATTTAACTGTACTATAAACAAAAGTTTTCATATGTTTGGTAAAGTCCGGATTGTTTTAGCATTTTGCCTGCTTTATCTAAGGGCAAAGCCAGTTGCGAAAGAGAGAATAACTATAAGTAGATTATACATACTTTGCAATAAAGCAGTCTTCAAAAATTAACCCAAATATAATATTTCAGGGTGGGCGAAGAAGGTTCCGAAAGCGAAAATGCGGTGAGCACGGCTGGCCTGGAGATGCTGCGCAAGCTGTTCCCCGGCAAGAAGCGCTCCGTGCTCGAGCTGGTGCTGAGGCGCTGCAACCACGACCTGCTGCGAGCTGTTGAACACTTCAATGTCACACGTGTACGTAGATTATTTTTACTGACGCATTATCGTCACTATGGTATTCTATTATAAATGTAGATAGTTGATATCGTCTTTCGAATCAATATTTTACTCCCATATTTTCAGGCGATTGCGTTTGTAGGAATTTTTACAATAGACGAACGTTTACAGGATCAACGAGACAAAATACCAGGAGTCAGCTCGAGCAGTGGCTACGAGGCCTCCGTGTCGAGTTCTGAAGAAATAGAGTCGAGATGGTCAGCATTCCGTCCGGTAGGACCCCGAGCTCCAATGCTGCCGGCGCTGGTAATGGGAAGGGTGTGTGGCTCTGATTGGCTCATACCGATGCCAGCACTGCCCACGCTATCAGGCCCACTACTTCTACCACTGCAGCATCCACACGCACCACCCCCGTCGTGCAACCCTTGCTCCCCCGACTGTAGGCAGTGCAATCATCATTAAAATATTATATCATCAATGTTTGTATCTTTAGCGTAGCTTAATATTTATTATTTTATCGAATGTGCTACAAAAACAATATTTAACGCCAAAGAATTTATTTGTATTTAAGCTTTATATTAACGACTTTTGTTTAGAGGGCTGTTTTTATTATTAAATTGTATGGTTAAAATATTTTAGTTTTTCTATTTTCCCCTTTCTTTGATATAGGTACAATGGGAGGAACCGTTAGTTGTACTAAATAAATCAAAATGACAATATCCCGGTATGCTAGACGAGTGGTTGAAACTTCGTAAGTAAATCAAACAACGCGGTGGCATTGGGATCCCTCTAGCCGGCGGCAATTTTTGTTGTCAGTAACAAATGCGTGACAATCTTCTAAATAAAGATTGAGGAGACCACAAAATAATTGGTATACATTGTAGTGCAACACTATTTATAAATGAGTGGGATGGGTGATTGTAATATTAGATGTAATAGTATGTATGTACGTGGGATGGGAAATAAAATAAATCGTGTCTGAAAACTATTATAACGTTGAAAACACGTTTCTGTAATACGTTGTACATACCATAAGCATTTCTATTTACTTTAATTACTTCTGAAAATCTATCTAAACATCTATTAAAATCGTAGCGAAGTCAAAACAGTAGAGGCGGAGCCTATCCAATACAAACAAACAATCAAATCTTTCCTCTTTATAATATTATATATTATCACGCCAATTGCTATGGGACGAGCAATTTACAATTTATTCGTAATCGTCTATGTATACTGTAGAACTCGAAAGTTGGAATAGTGCAGATATGTAGTTGCAGATTTAAGCTTTTAAATGATTATCTAACCTTTAAGGAGCTTAACAGTCAATCATGACTTATTACAGGGTGCCAGGGTGTGGTGGTGGCGGTGTCCTTGGACATCTCCAACGCCTTCAACACCTTGCCCTGGAGCTGCATACGGGAGGCACTGCGTTATCATCGGGTGCCTCTCTACCTCCGCCGCATCGTTGGGGCTTATCTGGCGGGGAGGTGTGTCACCTACATGGGACGTGATGGCGGAAACCAGCGCCAAGTGTCTTGCGGTGTTCCGCAGGGATCGGTCGTGGGACCGCTCCTGTGGAACATCGGGTACGACTGGGTGCTGAGGGGCGAGCTCCCGCCGGGCGCGGGCCTGACGTGTTACGCGGACGACACGCTGGTCACGGCCCGGGGGAATTCGCACAGGGAGGCAGCGTTGCTCGCGACGGCGGTGGTCTCACTCACGGTGAGCCGCATACGGCGCCTCGGCCTGGAGGTGGCCCTCAGCAAGTCGGAGGCCATGGTGTTTCATGGCCCCCGGCGGGCGCCGCCGGCCGGATCACACATTGTGGTCGGGGGGGTCCGGATCGCTGTCGAGCCCACCGTGAAATATCTGGGATTGGTGCTCGACAGCCGGTGGGACTTCGGACCCCACTTCCGGCGGCTGGCGCCCAAGTTGGGCGCGGCCGGGGCGCTGGCAACGCTGCTTCCCAATCTGGGGGGCCCGAGCGCCGCTTGTAGGCGGCTCTACGTGGGGATCGTGCGATCGATGGCCCTTTACGGGGCCCCGATCTGGGCGGCTGACCTGACGGCCGCCAGCATCTCTGTGCTGCGAAAGCCGCAGAGAGCAATGGCCATCAGAGTCATAAGGGGGTATCGCACGATCTCCTACGAGGCGGCTTGTGCACTGGCCGGATCCCCGCCATGGGACCTAGACGCGAAGGTGCTCGCGTCACTTTATCGGTGGCGCGAGAAAGCGAGGGCGCGGGGCGAGCGGCCGATGCAGCGCCATATGGAGCAGCGTCGGTCGCAGCTTCGCGAGGTCCTGGTGGCGGAATGGCGGGACAGGCTTTCACGCCCTACCGCCGGCCTCGTCACCATCGAGGCGGTCCGGCCAGTGCTCGACCTCTGGCTCGGGAGGAGGCACGGCTCCCTGTCGTTTCGGGCGACGCAGGTGCTCTCGGGGCATGGCTGCTTCGGGAAGTACCTGTGTCGAATAAACAGGGAGCCGGACGCTCGGTGTCACCACTGCGTCAACTGCCGGGAGGACACGGCGTGGCATACGCTGGCAGAGTGTGCCGCTTGGGAGGAGCCGTGCCGTGCCCTCATCTCAGAAGTAGGCAGTGACTTGTCGCTGCCGACCGTAATGAGTTCGATGGTCGGCAGCGCCGAGTCCTGGGACGCGGTGGTTTCCTTCTGCGAAACAGTCATCTCGCAGAAGGAGGCTGCGGAAAGGGAGAGAGAGATCTCGTCCACTCTCCCGATCCGCAGCAGGCGCACCGGGCGCAGGCGGAGGGCGGACAACGCCCTCTTCCAGCCCCCCTAAATGGGTCCAGGGGCGACGGATTCGGGGACATCCGTCGCCCCCCAACATCAGGACCCGAGAAGGCGGCGCGCGTAGTGTTCCTCGCGCGCCGACCACAGACGTTGCGGGGGGAGTACACCTCACTCCCCCCGCCCGAGACGGGGCCCGCGCAAGCGGGCCGGCACCAGCCGGGGTTGTGGAAGAATAATGTGTTCCCGCGACCCCGGCGTAGGTGAGAGATGGAACACCGGGGTGGTCTTTAGTCAGTAAGAGTCTGACAGACCCCTCCGCCCGCCCCAGGGCGGAGGACATCCATGAGGATTTTCCACCCCGGGAACAAAAAAAAAAAAAAAAAAAAGAGTGCCAGGGTGCCATGATTCTTAACCTTCTGAAAAATTGTAATTAACGACTCGTGCTGCACGACAATCAGTTCGGGTTTCGCCCAGGACCTTCTACAGAAAGTGCGGTTCTGTGTATCAAACAGGCCGTACTACACAAAAATAAGAACACCTGTATTTGCTTGCTTCTTCGATCGGTCTAGGGCTTTTGATCTGAGGGGCAATTCTCGTATTTTTAAGAGTGTTCGCATTCTTATCTTAGTCGGAGTCGAAAAATCTTCAAATTTACCTTCATGCCTTTTTGTTTCCTACTGAGCTTATATGCATCTTCAAGCATTGGTATGTATAAAACCAGTTCAACGATGTTTGGTGGGCAGGTATGCTGTCTGAGCCATATCAATTGGAGTGCGGATTGAGACAAAGGGGGTTCACCTCCCAAGCACTCTTCAATTTGTATACGAATGCCTTGATTGAGACGCTTACCAGGCATCATAATGACTGCTTAGCGGTGGAGAGTAGTTATATTTCTTTGCTGCTAAGCGTCAATATGACTACCAACATTTCATAATGTTGGTTGTCATATTGACGGCGTGTGTGTCAATAATTTAAGTAACGCGGACGACATGGTGCTTCTGAGCGCGGAGTGTTAGGACCCCATTGGTCACATGTATGATTATTATAAAATGAGAAGAACTTGAGACACGGAAATTCGTAGCTTGTATGGTTAGCAAGCTAAAGTAGACCGCCACTTTAGCTTAAACCTACTGGGGTTGGGCATTGCTGTTGAAGGACCAATGATTTTTGAAGTAGCTTTCCTTAACTCGAGACCACGATGGCAGCTAGGAAAGATTGGATGTGGATGGCAGACAGCCGGGTCTTGTGGTGCCACTTGGTAGAATCCTATCCTATGTGCAGCAATGGAATTCATTAGGCTGAGTTGAATGATTGATGGAAGACATTATTTCGTTTCATACAACTTTCACTTCCTTTGTGATTTAAAAGATACGAAGTGGCATCAAAGTAAACTTATTTCTGTACAAAACAGCAAATTCTTACTGATTGTATTCCAAAGGTCAAGAGACGAGTTAAACATCAGCTATTAACATACAATGACTTCATTGCTTCACACTGCACACCTAAACAAAGCGACCAAGCGGTTACAAATAAAAATTAAAGGTGTATTCTGTTACCAAAATGTTTATGTACGTTGTATTACTCTTCATATTTTTAAACGTAGTCTGTGATATAAATTACCTGACGAGGACGCTCATCTCTGTTCTCACTGGTCGCTTGTATCAACGGAAATATTCTTTGGATGAAACTACTACGATATACGGTGAGTTGAAAATCGCTACTTATGATAATGTATGATGTCTGTAATATACAGGGTGGAAGGGACATCGACGCACAAGTTGATACCATGGAATTTCAACCCCAGGGGGTCCAGAATCATGTATCAGTACATAATTCTGGACCCCCTGGGGTTGAAATTTTTAATGGGTTTAAAAAAAAAGAAAAAACTGCTGTTTCATAGAAAAGTGCAATACCTACGCGGTAAAATGTATGGCAGAGCAATTTCAAAAGAATTTTTTTTTTTTTAAATAACCGACAAAAAAATTCAACGCAGGGGCTTCAAAATCATGTACTGAGTTCATGGTAACCGGTTGTGCGTCGATGTCCCTTCCACCCTGTATTTGTTTATGAATTTTAACTTAATATGTACTACGCTACTGCTAAGATGTTTGCTGGTATCTACAATGATAAGCCAGATCGCCATCAACACACCAAGGTCATAATTTTGGATTTTGGAAATTATGATATTTATGATGAGCAAAGCATATTTTGTATCAAATAAAATTACAACATTTTATTTGATACGAATATGCTTTGTACTTAGAGGACAACAGATTTATTTACAATATATAGTTAAACTCGATAATAATAATTCCTCAGGTATTTGTACGTTTCAAGACTGCGACATAAGTTTTAGACATATTAGAATAGCCAGGCTACTTCGGGATCTAGATTTCGCGAGATATCATTTTTATGAGAGAACCGGAATCTACCGCAGAAGTGGAGAGCTTGGCATTAAATCTTTACAAGGGTGCACTCTCACAATAACGGACGATCCGGTGCCATTGTTTGGACTGTATAAAATTAACACTAAGGTAAAGGTCTATGTAGGTATACCTAAAGTAACTATTAACACACATTTCATGTTCCTCTCCACTGAATACTGTGACGTATAAGTCGTTGAAATATATTTTATTGAAATCAAAAGCATGTTTCAAATATAAATTAAATGAAAGTGACGCAAAAATACTCTGTAGATGTGGTTAATAGAGTTTTAGATAATAAACTTGACTCAAAACACTATAAAACTTTATTTGCAGCTTGTTTACTGGGATGATCGTTCCTTATTTTTGGAACATGAAGTGATTACTCTACATGACGGTAAAGTTCGTTCTATACTATTATCCCGCCAGCACGCCATAGGCCGAAATGGAGAATCCACAGAAGCTCTACTCTCAGGCCTGTCTGGATCGCAAGTTCAGCCTAATTGCCCCGAGTACATCGAACACTGGCTACGAAGCATGGAAATAAGCAGTTTGAAGTTAAAGAAGGATGTAAAATCTAGCAAATAAAGACCGTGTGTCCATTGATGCATTTGCTTTTGATTTAGATAAGACCATATTTTACTGAAGTTGTAGTAATTTATAGTCAATGTACGTTATCGTTAATGTCGTTAGAAACCTATTTACTAAAGCATCATTAGACCGGTTACACTGCTATAATTAGATTTTATGGTAAGTATTAAAGCTGGTTGACAGAATACCTACTTAACATTTTCTGAGACAACAGTTTTAGCTTAACATCTGTTAAGACGTAAAGATTCACTACGCGGCTTATTTAAATTGTTATCAGACATACCTTTTCTTTGCGAAACGAAGTTTTTTACTTCCATCTTATAGAATGGTAGATACCTAATACTTACAAACTTGTTGTCACATTTTCCATTGCTTATAAATTTAAGTTGTTTCCTGCGACACAAACAGAATAGTAGGTACGTCCACCGAATGCAGCCAGCTTCACTCCGCTGTTGCATGCAATGGTCAGTGACTCGGAATAACCATTCGTTCTTGAACTTGTATAGTCATCACTCTACACACGCTGTTCAAGTTGCTCAACGACCATTCAGCATAAATTGAAGTGCTGTGCTATCTCTCTTTGACATAACAACGAGCAATATGTAAAACAAGGCAAGCGTTATTTTATTAAACAGGTACTTATATTGCTGTCTTTGTCATACAAACGTTAGGTATGTTTGGCCAAGAATGTTTCTTTATGAATACATAATACTTTAAAAATTAAATGGAAGTTAGTTTAGGTCGAGCGTTAGACTGACCGTACGGTCATTTTGCATATAAATAATTTAAGTAGTTAGTTTTAATTCCCAATTACAAACGATGTATTGTATTATTGTGTCATTGATAGCTCTTGCTTACGTATTCTGGGATGTGAATTACTTCCTAAGGATAGCTTTCACTATAGGAGTTGGCAGACTGTTCCAAAAGAAATGCGGTATTAATGATACGACCACCATTTACGGTAAGTTTGTGATTTTATTATGCGCTTAATAATGAGTGCAATACTACCTACGCGACATTTTTTTTGATAATTATTTCATGTAATTTAAAGGATTTAGGTAGACGTTGACGTGGGTCTACGTCTAAGTCTATTAACTAAAGTGAACATAACATAGTGATAAGACATTTATAGTTTTATATTAATTAATAAATAAAATAAATTATAATTATGATAAAGTTAATAATTATGATTTTAATTTTATAAATGAGAACTCTGAATCTGGTAATTAAATAATGAGTTACTGTAGTATTTAAGTACTTAAATCCTAAGCCATGGAAACATACAGAAAACATTCCACGTAAAACGTTCTCGATTTTAACAAAACTCAATGCGAAAGTTCTTCTCTTAGTAGAAATATATGGAGGGACTCAATGCTACGGGGATTTCCAAATGAGCAAAACACGATTTTCATATTTCTATGTGTGCCTACATCATAATATTACCGCGCTGAAGTAATTCTGTTGTTTTCTATGAACTTCAAGAAAGAGTTTAGAAGAGTCAGTTTAGGTGCATATGATAACTTTTTTTTCGAATTTGTCAAAGTCAAAGCATTTATTTCAAATAGGCCCGTAGAAAGGCACTTTTGAACGTCAAAATTTACATTAAAAATAGAACTGATTCTAGGCGCCACTTCCAAAAAGTAGTTTCATAAGGAGAAGAAGTGGCAAGAAACTCCACCGTTACTCTTTTAAAATGTTTTACAATATTTTGCATACATTACCTAATTATATTTCTATATGTGAAGACGATGCACCAAGAATAAAAATACTATACCACAATTGGTAAAACGAATTAAAAATTAAGCAAAGGCAGATAAATTAATCACGTGATAGGTACATTGTGCTCACATATTAACAAACATTGTAAAAATATATGATTTTCCTAAAATATTAACTAGGAATAAGTCAGTGTGTGAGTAAAGTAAAAATAACAAATTATACAATACAAAAAGCAACTAGTATGATTTTGTCTAGCCTCTAGATTGTCCTATGGAGCAGGACCAGCATGTTTCCAAGCATTCTTATCTAGGATATAATCCTCTAATTTGTAATATGCTTGTTTACAAAGTGTTTTTTTAACATGAGTTTTAAACTTTCTTTCATTTAATTGCAATATTTCACAAGGTATTTTGTTGTAACATTTAACACAGTACCCCATAAAAGATGTATGTACTTTAGATAGTCTGAAAAATAGTTAGGATATATTTTATTTTTATTTCTAGTGTTAATATTATGTCTATCACTTATTTTATTATATAAATGAAGATTTTTTCTAACTGATTTTGTCGAAATATGTGGTTGTCTTCGACGCCTATCTAAGTAATCCAAACCCTAAGTTACCAATAGGTATTGTTACGCTGCGCACGAGATGCGGCTTGCACTGCCTCTCACAGACCACAGTCTGCCGCCCCGGGCCATGACCCTTTTGGCCTTGGGTAACTTAGGTAGCTACAGTGGAGTTAGGTAAGTACATCAATATTAGAAAGTTCTACATATTTTACTGTTTTCTATTTCAGGATTCTGCACGACACAAGATGTGGACATTTTCCTAAGGCATATGAATAATGCTCGTTATGTTCGTGAGTTGGATTTCGCTAGATTCCATTTCTACGACCGCACCGGTATCTACGAGAATATCAAGGCAGTCGACGGCCACGCTCTGCAGGGCGCTTCCAGCATTCGTTACAGGAGAACTATCCCTATATTTTCTGCCTATAAGGTGGAAACTAAGGTGAGTTTCTTTGCAATTATGGTTGCGATGGTGGTATAGATATTAATTTGGTAAATAAAAATTTAATTATATGAGGAATGACGCAAGCAATGTGAACACAAGAACATTTTCTGGGAAGGGCATTGTGACGCATTATGTAATGACCAGTCGCATTATTGGAATTTCCTAGTACATCTTCTTTGCTACCTAAGCCAACCCTCAGTTTGAAGACAACCTAAATGTTCTTACTTTCAAATGCCAAAACAAAACGTACTGCAACGCTCATTTATATAATTATTTATTTATTGAAACTTTTCGAGCACTAAAAGGAGGACTTATTGCCTTAGGCATTATCTACCAGTCAACCAAGGGTGGTGAAGAGATTAAATGGCAGGTGCTTTAATTGACAGGAACAATTATAAAAAAACAATGAAAAATATAAATCATGATGAAAAGATGATAATTTTTTGAAATTGATATTGTGTACAAAATAGGTCATAAACTTATAAATCTTATAATACATATTAACTATAATAATATACTCCTAATATATATATAAAGATATACAAATTCAAGGGTGAGAGGTGTGTATAGTAGGTAGTAGTAGTAGTTGTAGTCATACAAACAGACAAATTAGGAAACCTCCTTTGTCGGGAATCTTTGAAATGCGCTTTCTCGAGAAAGCGCATTTGAAAGAAGAATGATGATGATGGATACTGGTCTGATTGGTTTCCTAATTTGTCTGTTTAGAGTCAGAGTTTAGCATAGAAGTTTGCTTAGCTGCATATAAGCAACGTAATATGTAATGCAAGTAAGTAATAGATACGGTCCTAAACCTATGTTCGTATTGTTACAGCTGGCGTACTGGGAAGACAAAACACTTTTCATTGAACAGAAGTTCATCACATTAAACGATGGCTTCGTGCGTGCCGTAGTCTTGTCGCGACAGAACCTCATCAATGTGGAGGCGGACCGGCTGTTCCAAGGTATCCCCGGAGCTGATCAGAGGCCCGAGTGCCCTGAAGAAATCAAACATTGGCTGCAGGCCATCGAGATCTCTAGCGCTAAGCTTAGGAAGAAGGAATAATTCATACTCGTAATCTGTTACTATATAGTTTTTTTTTCTACATGGATGTGTTTAAGCAAAAATAAAGGTTGCGGTTACTGACTCTTTTTACAAGCTTTTTTATTTTCACTTAAAACTTTTCGATAAAACAGATGTTGAAAAAGCTCAAGAAAAATAACACACAGATGTATCGTATTACGCATCAGTTCAGCACTCTGGCGCTTGTCACCGCACCGGCTAATGTTACTGTTTATACAACCTGCACACTATGGACACGAATTTACGGATTTGTGATATACATCAAATTTTTATACACTGCATTTGAGATCTTCCACCCCTGAAATTAAGCTTCAAAATATTTTAGTCAGCATTGATACGTCCACCCCGGTCGAGAGCTCATATTGAATTAGTTATTTTGTGGAAAAAGGTACAAACATCAGAGTGTGTTCAAGCTAATTTAGGCATTGCCCTGTCATAATAAGAGTGAATTTAAATATAATTGTTTCAAAAGCACTCGCACTTTTATAATCAATTGAGAAAGTTGTTTTTAAATATAATTTATTGATAGCTAGCTGTATTCTTTTTCATTCGAAAAAATGGCTCCGCTTTATTTTAATTAGACTTCCTTGATGCACAATAATAAAAATCTTGTTATGATACATCATGAATGGACAATCTAACATTATTCAAACAGCATGAGAAGAATGCCACCTATATAATCAGGATCCCCCAGATTCAAGCGCACAATTTCGAATCGTTGTTTACTGAATGACTGGCCAGAATCACTTCTGAAACTAGAGAAAGAACAGAGAGAGATAATAAGTATACAAATAGAAATTCTTGTTAGACATAATTCAGAAATTCGGGCATACAATAATTCTGAATAGAAGTGGTGCTACGCCGTAGTAGATCCCGTAGCACCGTAGCACTATTTATTAAAATGAATGCGATGCATCCAGATTATTCTTACGCGAGTATAATAGGTAGGTAGGTCCTACTAACCACATATTTTATTTTGTTACAAAATTAAAATCTACTTATGCATTATGTAATTACTTAGGCATTACTTACTTATAGCTACTTGCTGATTACAAATTACAAACGCCATCACATTAATCCATAATTTAGAAAATATTCAGATAGGATGTTGCGGTGTGACTGTGTGATTCATATTGCTATGAGTAACCGCAGTCGGTGCGTGTGAAGTAGTCAGTTTTTTCGGGAGTTCCTTAATTAGCCGCCGGCGGCAAGGAAGCTCCCGACCACACACACTTTGAACAGCGACCGAACAGTCTTCATCCTGAATTATTTTTTATTAGGTCATTTATTAGGTCATAAAGGATTAAGCAGACTTTTTAAGAACAATCTACATTGAGGTAAAAAAAAACAAGCCATGAAGCCTCGTCTTCTATTAAACCCTTATGCAAAAAGGGGGGTGTTATAAGTTTGACTTGTTTGTTTGTGTATCTGAGTGTCTGTGTGTCTGTCTGTGGCATCGTAGCTCCCAAACGGCTGAACCGATTTTGTATTTTTTTTATTTTGTTCGAAAGGTGACTTAATCGAGAGTGTTCTTAGCTACGATTCAACAAAATCTGTTCAGCCGTTTGAAGATTATCAGCTCTTTTCTACTTGATGAAGGGATGTGAGCATCTTCCACAGGGCTGATCAAGTCGAAACTTGGTAATTATACTTATACTTACGTATTGAAGTAATAGATACTTCAATGATATAAGAAGCACATAGTTACCTTGATCTGATGCTGGACCTTCATCACCTGGAATATGCAGGATACCTAACTTCCGTAAGTATGTTTCGGCTTATAGGAATGGTCTCAATAAATAGGACAAAGATAGATGGTGATCAGGCTCTAATGATGGAGTAGCAAAGAAAAATTAGGATAAATTAGTAATTAGCTTCACTGTGAGAAACATACGTACAGCTGCGCAGATTTAAGCGAGGCTGCACGTTTCGATCGTAGCGTATATTAAGTTTAAAAAGCATGTAATAAAAGTTAAATTTATAATTAAAAAACCCCGGCTGTTGTATTTTCATTAGCCATCCTACGACTCGACGTTGCTTTGATCGAATATTACCTACAACTTTTATGGGCCAATAAATATTATTTTTTTACTTTTTGAAGGTTTTTGTATGTGTCGGATCATAGGAATGAAAATGTACTTGAAATCAAGTACATTTTCATTCCAGTATAAATATCAGTCTTAATCAAACGAATCAAATTAAGACTGATATTTATCAGTCTTAATTTGATTCGTTCGTCATTGCCGACGATTAAATAACACTTACAACTTTGAGTATTAGTAAACAAAACTGCAGTTCCGTTATTTGCTACTGTTCTTTAATGTAGTTTGCTATACCCCTGGTAGTACTTGCACATGTTAAGTCTTACTTTACCTTAGACTTTTAATTTACAAGCTAATGCCCGGCATTCGTTGCAATGCCTCTTTTTTTTGTAAACCAACCCTTTATTAGAGCGACTTGTCCAGTTAAGTTGGTAACGCCGTTTTTGAGGTTTTGCAAGACTAACGAACAGCAATTGATTTTTATATGTAACCGTTTTGACTCTCGACCTACCTAGTCTGTTGCAAGTTTAAGTCAAATCTGTTCGGCGATTAGGCTGTTGTTCAAGACCATAAGCATCCATTAAAACTTTGTTCTAAACTCTTACATTTAAAGTAAGATGCAAGTATCAAGACCGCTCACATGTTTAAAATTAAAGGTGGCGCTAACCGCGTGTGTCTTGTCGCACAACAATAACAAAATATCCATTAGCTCTAGTGGGTTCTGTTCAGTGCAGGCGACATAACACAAAGTCATTTATAAATATTATTTTGTTCAATCTTCAGGCCATTTATCAACCTACGTTGTGCTCTACCTATGTTGACACTCCTAGGAGCTTTAAGTATAGGTATCATAATGAAACCTCTTTGTTACGACTCCTATTACCATACATTTTCCTTGAAACCGTTTATCATGGTATATGAATGATAGTAAATAAAACTGATGGCTTGTAAATAGCTGTTGTATAACGAAATGCTCTTTCAGAATATTAAAGTGACCGGTATTAAATATAAACAGCTTTACAGTGTTTGTTTAATGTTTGCGACTTTTTAAAATAATAACTATGGGTTCTGCGTAAAATTTAATTTTGTAAATAATTTTATTAAAGTTTTTATCAGTCTTTGCGGTTTGAATTGCCATAGAGGGGTAACGGTAACCTAATGCAAATTAATAATAATAGATTGAGCAAAAAAATGGTCTAGCTCTCTCTCGCTCTAGCAACTATAATATGTTAAAAAAACACACACCAAAATAATAAAAATGAAATGAAGTTTTAATGAAATTCGGATGTCTTCTGCTAAAATAACATTTAAATATTTTCTTATTTTTTGGATATGGGTAGGGTAACGTTTATATTATAACCGTCGCGTCGTGAGCGTATCAATGCAATTTAATTATAATATTTTTAAATTGGGCATTTCATTTTCTATTTCCACACTACATTTGTTATAGGTAACTACAATTTCACGGAATCAATTTCGAATTCATGGAATCCTAAAATATTTAAGTGAGCTAAAATTATAGGCTCGAGCCCGATTAGTACGTAATCCATTTCAGCTTTATTCCTTACCTGGTCTGGGTCAAAGATGTTATTCCCTACATCGTCGGCTTTATTGCCTTTAGAATTACTTCTAAATACAATAATAAAACACTACTTAGAGTCAGCATACTGCGTGACATTTATTTCGGATGCACCATTAACATTCTCTTTGCCAACAAGTTTCATTTCTTTAATCCCGAATGAAGAAAATCTGGTGAGACAGATATTAAATGTGTCTGAAATGGGGTGTTCCGATTACATAGTGCGTATGCAAGAACCGAAAAAATTTATGACGGCTTTTGAATCAGCTGTTCATGCAGGAAACGTAAGAAGAAGTGATAGGAAGATTATACTATTGCCATTCAATGACGAATACAACGAAGATTTTGTTATAGACCTACCTTCATTGGTGTTTTCGATGAAAGAAAGCGCTTTTGTTCCAAACATGTTGATGATTGAAAATGTTGCAAGCAATAACTCACACTGCAAAACATTCGATTTGATAACTCATCAGTTTGTTGGTCCAGATGAAGAATCTCATTTGCTTAAATACTTGGATCGTTGGAATTCTTGTTCAAAATCGTTTAAAAACCGAGCAAATCTATTTCCTCATGATATGACTAATTTATACGGGAAAACTATAAAGGTGTCTTGTTTTACTTACAAACCTTACGTGTTGTTGGATTTAGACCCTGCTATTGTACCTTCAGGCAGAGATGGTGTGGAGATAAGGATAGTCGATGAACTTTGCAGGTATGATATGAAGCTAAAGAAAGTGGATCGGTCAACCTTTAGGTTAATAAAAGTTTTTACATTTTAAATACAGATGGATAAACTGCACAGTTGAAATTGTTAGAGAAGATGTTGACCAGTGGGGAGAAATCTATCCAAACGAAACCGGTGGCAATGGAGTTCTCGGAAGTGTCGTGGAAGATCGGTCAGACCTGGGAATAAGTGAGTAGAGTAACACGATAATTTTTGAGCAAAACTACTTAATCACATGTCTCTTAAAACAAATTAATTTTCAGCTGCCCTCTATTCTTGGTATCAAGAATGGCGTGTGATGGATTTTTCGGTAGCTGGTGTAAGGACCGCTATTACTTGCCTAGCTCCAGCACCTAGGTGAGATGGACATCAAGTTGGTTCAATTCAACACTAGGAGTGAACTAGTTCTGATGCTTTTTTCCCCGATTGGTTTCCAGATTATTATCTAGTTTGGAGATGCCTTTGATGCCCTTCACATGGTATATGTGGCTTGCGGTAGCCTTCACTTATTTTTATGCATCAACTGGAATGATAACTGTACTAGGATGTGCCACCACCTCATACCCTTTTCTTAACGCCTTTGGAATGATGCTCGGACAAGTAGGTAACATGTTGGGTACCGACTATTTAAGTCACTACAAGCATAAATAGCCACTAAGCAGAGAGATCCAGTGTGATGAAATCCAAAAATGAATATCAATTTGCGAAAAAGTCCTACCCTACCCAGGCCTACTTACGAGTTATTTGAATTTGAAATATTTATGGTTGGCATGAGGAGTTTTTCGACTTGGAAATAGCGAAACATAACAATCCTTATACACCTACTACATGACGCGTCCACACATATATTCTGTTATGTGTAGTTGTAAGTTGATGACCACGCATTTGTTTGCGAAGCAAATGTTTAGCGTAGTGTTTATCAATCAACATTTCAAACTTAAGTACCTACACAAGCTTTATGAATATCGTCGAACACAATCAAATCGATTTTACATGCAAGGGATATAAAGTTTTAGAAAATACCTATACGTATGCCATTGTTTTGGAGGATATTATGTACGTATAAATTAATTCGAGATTGGAAATCTTTCAGTCCCAATACGAAAACACTTCAAGTTTTTCATGGAAAATGAGAAGTATAACTGGTTGGTTGCTGATAGCAGGGCTAATTCTGAGCAGTGCTTATGGAGCTGGTCTTGCTTCCACGTTCACTGTGCCCAAATACGAGCCATCTATAGATACGGTACAAGACATTGTGGATAGAGAACTGAAATGGGGCGCTACACATGATGCATGGATATTTTCTCTGACTTTGTCAACTGAAGTAAGGATAATGCAAAATAAAGCCATTGATTGAAAAACGTTTGTAAGTAGATATCTACTGCGTATATTTGATTTCAGCCTGTAATACAACAGCTCGTGGGCCAATTTCGCATTTATTCATTCGATGAATTGAAAGAAAAAAGTTTTACACGAAGTATGGCATACAGTATTGAAAAGTTACCTGCAGGTAAATATTTATTCAAGTTCACTACGTCGATATTTTTTGTGATGACTTTCTTATACGTATATCTACAGAGGACCCTTCTAGTTTAACAACTGGCAATAATGAGTGCAAGAACGTACCGATCAATGCTTGCTTGGTCTATAACCACAGATTTTCCATAGCTTTTGTTTATAGTATGACCGAGGCATAAACGTGAAAAACAAGAAATCACTCCCTCCTGTTTTGCTAGCTACGTGCGTTCTTGGACGCTTAGAGCGTTTGTCAACCGCAGCCGCCACCAGCACGCCATCGTCACCGAGAAAAGTGATTATTCGAACCGAAAGTGAGGCACTCGGGTGATAGACGTGCGGTGAACACTTGGCCATAGTAAATGTATGTATCGCTACTTCGGCTCCGACATCTCGTTCTCGGTGAGGCGACGCGACGTCCTGGTGATGCCTGCGGTGGACAAACGCACTAAGAGTACATGCTGGTAATAGATGTTTTCTAATTTGAAATTGAACTTTAATCTGCCTATGACTAAAATACACTTAAAGTTTAGGTAAATATAATATACTAGCTGCAGGCCGCAGTTTCACCCGCATAAGTCTCGGGATAAAAAGTATCCTATGTCCTGTGCCACGTCACGGTCATCCCATGAGCCATGTTTCATCGAAATCCGTTCAGCCATTTTAGCGTGAAAGTGTAACAAACAAAAAACAAATATTTTCTCCTCATTAGGAGTTATATATACCAGCTCTTGACCGCGACTTCGTTTGCGATCCAGAATAAAAAGTAGCCTTTGTCCTTAACCAGTACCCTAATTGCGTAATACAAAACCAATCGGAATCTGAATCGTTTTGAAACAGATTGCTAATCCATTGCTTCATAAGTTCGATAAAAATTCTGCTCAACAATGCAAAAAACGCAATGAATGTTGTTGAACTGTCAAAATCAAACGGATTAATCGTAATCGTTTACGAAAATGTGTTTCGCAATTAGGGTGCAGGCCACGGTCTATCTGTGTGCCAAATTCATCCAAATCCGTTGTGCCTTTCTGGCGTGAAGGAGTAACAAACAAAGCAACAAACTAACTTTCGCATTTATAACTAGCCCAGATTAGCTGATCTTCGCACCGCCTCAGAATGTTATCGTAATTGTTTTTTCCGCGTTTTTTCTATTTTTAATAGTTATTCTGCTATTATGCTATCATAAAAATCTTATTGAGTTACTAGCTGACCCCACAAACGTCGTTTTGTTTTTTTTTTTTCACGGGTAAAGTGGGCGTCATTAGGGTAGAAGGCGGGCACAAAACAAAGTATTCACTGCATAGAATAGAACGAGCACCAAAAGTGAAAGCAACTCAAACTATACCCAATACGACTTAGGTAGCGCAGCAAGCCGTCAGTGCTCAAGGTCACGCTCTGATGTACACAGCTCGCAAGAAATATTGTAAAATGACAGTATACCTATATAATAATATAATAGTTACTTTCTGTTTAGGGTACCAACTTACCTATATACCATAAATAATGTTATAGGTAACTTCGCTATAGGCGAGTACGTAACGCAAGAAGCCATCTTGGACATGATGCTGATGGTTGAAGACTTCTACTACGAGCAGTGTGTGGTGATGATGAGGAAGAGCTCTCCGTACACGGAGAGAGTAAGCCAACTGTTGGGACGTCTCCACCAGTCCGGACTATTGTTAGCTTGGGAAACACAGGTTCAGTTTTTTTTTTGCTGTGCTGCTCTGGACGGCGGAACAAATTGGACAGATTTCGCCAGAACTGGAAGGAAGACGAGTGGGCTCGCGAAAGATGAAAGGAGTGGAGGGAGGCCTAGGAAAGTTATTTATTATATTTGTGGAGGCGGTTGTTATCTATGACAGAGTTACCTACTAAGATGCCATCGGTGACATATTTTTACCCGTCCTTTAGTGAGACAGTTAACTAAGACGTAACAATATGGTCCTTTTACATCATATTACGATTGCACTGTGGTTGTATTTCCCACATAAGTATTATAATTCTTACCAAATTGCAGCATTTAATTGCAGGTAGCGCTAAAGCACTTGAATTACAAAGTTCAGGTAGAAGTAAGACTGTCGAGATCGAAGAATGATGTCGGTACATTGAAGCCTTTAAATCTTGACAATGTTGTGGTACGTATTATCTATCTGCAAGGTTAAAACAAATTAGCTAGCGAAACTCCACAGACGTGATGGGTTTCACGTCGACGGTCGTGGATCGATATTTAAACACAACAAGTCTGTGATTTTGACCCTGTATACTAACCTACTCATTTGCGACAAAATTAAGTATGTTGGTATTTTCAATGTAGACCTCTTAATTATTATCTATACTATAACAAAAGGAGCTATCTAGGCGGACAGTAGAAAACCGGTCGTTGTAAACTTACAACGCAATGTGGTGTGTTTGGTGAGGCCTAATGTCCAAGTTACGAGTTTCACTAACTAACTTAACTGAAGAACTGCCTAACTTTTTTGTTTTGTTTCAGGGCGTTTTCATCGTGTACGCCATTGGGCTAGTGATCTCCACTGCGGTTTTTGTGGGAGAATTGTATGTGCAGCATCGTAGAACGAAGAATGAGCTTGCGCATTTTTAATAAGTCATTGAAATTCTAGTGTAGTGAAACAAGTTAGCTTTTTTTATAGCTTTTTATTACAAACTATGGGGAAGGGTATGCATTTACAGAAATGTAATAATTGAAATCATCAATACAACCCTCTTAGTTCATATAATCCTAAAGAATGACAATTTCATAAAATATAAATAAATAGGAATATAAGAACTT
The DNA here is from genome assembly GCA_963555695.1 of Dasypolia templi. Lineage (NCBI taxonomy): Eukaryota > Metazoa > Arthropoda > Insecta > Lepidoptera > Noctuidae > Dasypolia > Dasypolia templi. The sequence goes on along the minus strand of OY743146.1, from coordinate 17,865,835 downwards.
AGAGGGTTGTATGATTTCAATGATTATACTTCTGTAAATACATACTTGCAACGTACGCGAATCTTATTTTGTTCAACTTAATCTGACACTGACCTGCAAATTGCAAAAAACGTAAGAAAAATTGAATTTCGCGGGCAACCTGGCGATTTCCCCTTAACTTGCCGTTATACAAGCTTTTATTTAACTTGCTCTGTTAGTTAGTTAGTTATGGTATGTATTGGTCAAATCTTGCAAACTAAACTAAAACCACTTCCTCTTATCATATGGAGTTGTTGATTCTGTTTAAAAGACAATTCATTGTTGCTGTACCTACAGCCCACTACGCGGCGATCGCGTATAAGCGCGACGATCATTTATATAAGACGCGGCCATAAAAAATCGTTTCTTTTTTCTAATCGCTTTGAGAGAGTCTAGGGGTCTCTTTAACTTCGAAGAGCGTACCAATTCAAATATTAATCGTGAAAACTGAGAACAACGTCCGTATTTACTAAATAAAAATCATTGAATCGATAAATACATAACTACAGCAAAAAACGTAATTTTGAATTTCGCGGATTACACTTTCCGAGTCTATAATCCAAATTCTGTAATACCATAAACTAGAAACACTCACTACAGAGTTATAGAGTTTTTATAGTGTGCCCTGTATATTTTCATGCGCGGCGAGGCCACAAGGCCACCCACACAACAAAAAAAAGGAGCATAATTTTACTACATTTTATGATTATGTTACGATTACTAGTAACGATTAATTTAATTTACAAGTTATCTAATGCTGTTTTAATCTCATTTACCAATTATTAAAAGAATGTCTATTTTTTTTTGTAATCATTTTCACAATTTAGTCGATTTGTATTGGACATCTCTAAAGAGTGTGGTGCATTTGCGTCATGAATTTGATGTATGTGTGCGTGCTGGCGGGAAAATCGATCGATACTTGTTTAAGTTGAATTAGTTGTTTGGCGGCTGGACGTACTGTCGCGTGTCGTGTGTATCATACATTTACGTTTTCTAAAAGAATGTTGAGATAATCTTGTGTAAAATTACTATTTACCAAGGAAATATGGCTTCTTATTTATTTTTGTCCCTCGCTTTCTTATTTACGACGTCAGCTGAGTTTGTTTGGAGACACCATAATAATGAACAACTACCAGTGCTACTAGAAGAAGTTCACGCAAGATGTCCTAATATTACGAGAGTTTATGCTTTGTCTGAACCATCAGTTTGTGGTGTTCCATTGTATGTTATAGAATTTTCAGACACACCCGGATTTCATCAGCCTTGTAAGTAAAAATTATAATTTGGCGATTATTTACTTTTATGTATAAATTTTTGTTTAATAAATACCTTCATTTATATAATAATACAGATAAACCCGAAGTAAAATATGTTGGTAACATACATGGAAATGAGGTTTTGGGACGGGAGTTACTATTGGGCCTAGCCTATTACCTTTGTGACCAGTATAACAGTCATGACCGTCGAATCCGAGCTCTTATTCATTCTACACGGATACATTTACTTCCATCTATGAATCCAGATGGATGGGAACTATCCACAGACACAGTAAGTGGCCAGAACATCCTGTTCAAACCTTAATAGAATATTAAAAATGGTGCTATCAGAAAATTATGTAGGTACACCTGTCACAACAATAAATAATATTCTAGTCTTACATATTATTATTTACAGGGTTCCCTAGATTACCTCCTTGGCCGCACAAACAACCATTCAGTGGATTTAAACAGAAACTTCCCAGATTTGGATGCCATAACATTTGAATATGAACGCCAGGGCATCAACCACAACAACCATTTGTTGAAAGATTTAACCCGACTTGGTGCACCTGTGAGATTTTCATTTTTATTAATATTTTATTATTGTACAAAGAAACAGCTTGTTAAGACTAAATGGTGACTGCTGTGTTTTATTATGTAAAGGCGAAGACTTATTTAAATTATAAAACAAGTTATGTTGCAGTCCCAATTTATCAGAGTGTAGATGTTATCAATTTATTTTAGTTGGAGCCTGAAACTAGGGCTGTTATGCGCTGGGTCATGTCAGTACCATTTGTATTGAGCGCTGCCATGCATGGAGGTGACCTTGTGGCTAACTATCCATATGATGAGAGCCGGAGCGGTGCACCAGTTTCTGAATATTCTGCTAGCCCTGATGATGATACATTCAGGTAACAAGCTATGAACTGTACAAAGAATGTTTTCAATATCTGCTATCTTAGAAAGTAATACTTTTTATTTAAAAAAATCGTCTTTTTAAATTATGGGTTTCATATTTTATTACGATAGATGTTAGTTAAGTGATGATTATGAAACCACATACATACAGATAACAAATCATGCACTGAATTAAAAGAGAAAGTAAATATCCTTTTTCTCACACAATCATGATTACAAACAGGAAAGTCTATTTAAAGCCTTGTTACGTATTTGTAGGGACTTAGCTATGACGTACGCGTCGGCCCACGCAGACATGGCTTCTGCGACCCGTCGCGGTTGCCATACGACCAGCTCTGATGACTCAGCTACATACAACTTTGGCAAGCAAGGTGGAGTCACTAATGGAGCTGCTTGGTACAGTCTGAAAGGAGGTGAGTAGAAAAAAGTTATTGCTAGTAATTTACTTGACCTGCTCCAACTTATTCCATGTTCTTATATTATCCAATAAATAATTAAAATTATAGTAATTTTTTTACATAAAACTAAACGTCGAGATTAGTAAGTAGGTACCTACTTAATTAGAAAAATAACACTTGAAAAAAAAGGGGTGTGGCTGTGTCGTGGACACGGCCGTGTATTTTATGTGAACGTTACAAGTAATATTTTCTGAGATGGGTAGAGGTCGTGCCGTCGCAGTCCTGACTCGACGTAACAAATCCTTTGACTATCGAGTGGTGTAATTATACTTTGGATGTAGATGACAGATATGTTGTTGCAACACCAAACTTTTCGATTTTGTTATCATCCGTTATTTTGAATGGCCTCCCACTATGCGTATTCACGTCAAAACTTCATTTTTTCGTCCGTTATAAAACCAACCTTCACTATAGTTTGTTGGTAATGATTTAAAAAATGGAATAAAACCGAATGCAACGGAGGCTTAATAAAAGTTGAAATTCGTAGTTACTGGCAGCTTTGATGAGAACTATGTAATCGATGCCTAATTCAAAATAAAAGTTATTCCCTTTTGAATCATACGGCATTCCACTTATTTTTCTGAGGATACTGTCCGGCAATTTGCTATTAAAAAGGTGCAATATTGCTATTTGCGGGTCCCATTATTTTTGAATTAACCTACTCTGTCCCACTGCTGGACAAAAGCTTTCCCCATACCTTTCCTTTAATAATTTTCTGCTGATTTTTCCATCTGATCAGAATAAAAACCACATTAAATTAACGTCAAGTGTTTTTGATAGCCGGTAGCACCGTAGCCGGCCTTCATGTAACTGGATAGAAAACATTTTACTTCAGAAAAAAAAAAACTGGTGCAAGCTACCAATTTAAAATTCTGTTAAATATTCACAGCACAGCAATAACATATAAATGTCGCAAAAGATGAACAAAGACCAACCACACACCCGCTAATAAAGTAATAACCATGACTAGGCAAACTAAGTAACAGAAAAAAAGCGTATGTTAACTTTTGTCCTTTAAAAATTACACCTTTAATAATGTAGGAAGTCCGAGAAGCAGGAAGCGTAAGCAATGGATAACTTGACTTTATAGCTACCTACTTTATGTCCTGGCATTTACATTCAACTGGAGTTGACCATGAAACACGGATGGCTTAGCAATGCTAATTTTAGCAGCATTGTTTAATGATTTTTAATCATAACAATTGTAACGCGCACGCGAGCATCGTTGAGTAATTGTTTTTGTATGGCAACATGTTAAAAGTTATTAGCAATGCATGTCAGTTTATCTCGATAGGAGAGCAGAAAAGAGTGCTGACGTAAGCACTTATTTTGAATGCTGCTCGACAGCGTTCAGCGTTGCCAATTTCTCTTCCTGTCGTTTCTGCGTCTGCTTCCGTCAGGTCTTCACTAACTATATGGCCTTGTAAATGCTGCCAGGCGCCACCCCTTCTGATAAATATAATACCTTCTGTGAAAAGCCAATTTCAGTCTAATAGAGTATCTAGCAGCTACGTATTGGACAGACCTGTCAATTTAGTTTTCATAATAAACGTAAGGATTTTCCAGGTATGCAAGATTTCAACTATCTTGCCACAAACGCGTTCGAAATCACTCTGGAACTAGGCTGTGACAAATATCCTCCTGCGAGTGCCCTGGCGAATGAATGGGAGAGGAACCGTGAAGCTTTGCTGGCTTACATATGGAAGGCACATACTGGTGTTAAAGGAATAGTTTCTGACGACTCTGGCTTCATACAGAATGCTATAATATCCGTCGTTAATATCACGGGACCTGTGCCAAGACCAATTCGTCATGATATCACCACAGGTAAGATTAGATTTTATAAATTCCGTTAGGTTATTAGCTCACTAATTATTTTTCAGCAGAACGATTAGTTTTTCTTAATGGGTACACTGTGTCTAATTTGGGTGATTACTATGTGTGATATTAATGCGTAGAAAATATTACGTCGCTTAATATTATTGTATTTAAAGTTTTTACTCCGACATTAATTAATTTTAAGTTTCAATTGTATTTATTTTAACCTAAAACTAATTCAAGCAAATAAACGAAGTGCGGTTCATTAAATGGACACCTACTAGTCGAGACGTACAAATTTAATGAGGAATGTCTCATTATATTTCCCGGATGCTGGTGAACGTCAATATCAGCATTGTTTCTACATTAAAATACGGGTAGATAAGAGGTTGATGCTTAGGTACAAAGGCGCCTACTTCTAAAGAACTGTACCCTAATTGCGTAATACACAATCAATCGGAACCTGAATCGTATTGAAACAGATTGCTAATCCATTGCTTCATAAAATCATAAGTTCGATAAACCATTCTGCTCAACAATGTAAATAACGCAATGAATGTTGTTGAACTGTCAAAATAAAACAGATTAGTCGTAATCGTTTACGAAAACGTGTTACGCAATTAGGCTGCTGGTCAGCATTATGGCGTTCAACTTCAATATTACATAGATTTTTATTTGATCTACTGTTGCTCGTATCAAAACATCCCTACCGACCACCGTTATACAACCCATTTAAAAAACAACAATATTAGGCACCTACCTACTTTTGTTACTGTCATTCCAATTGTTGCAATTTTTATTATCACGTGAAGAGCATTGCGGCACAATTACAGCTAGAATATAAACGAACTCTTGGTCCGGTGCAATGAAATTAATGGTTGTTTGCATTCAGTTCGGTAATTGATACTGATTGGTGTAACTAAGCGTTTCCTTGCTGCGACATCTTGACGTCTTGACTCATTTCAGACCATTTGTTCTCCCGCTAGTTCGTCGCAGGGTTGTGTTTCTCTAACTATATTTATTTGTTTTTGTTGTTCTTGCTCCATATATATTTTTTTTTTTTTGTGCGGTAGGAGTTAATTTATACAGTTTATTGTATTGAATGGCCATCACACGTTTCAATGAGATTTGTACCTAGGAATCTAAGAAAAAAAAAATGCACAAAAACAAGAAGCACATCACACACAAGATAACATCGCCATCGCATAAGATCTTTGAAGATGATCTGATTGATGATGAATCATTGTTTCCATTGCGGATGGTGTTATAATTGTCCACAGTTCTCTGTGGACAATTACTGAGGCAGGTACCTGTGTTTCCGTTTGGCCACAATAGGTACTGCTAGATGGACGACGATCTTTTACTAAATAATTTGTACTTTGTAAGTACTATTAATATCGTAATGCAGTCCATATTCATTTAGGTTATCAAACAATACTCGTACATACATCTAAAATATATAATGCGCCATGTACCTACCTAGGATTTGGCCCTTTTATGTGGTGCTAAAAGTACATTCATTTATTTACCAACGCGAGTAGGTACAATTTAGAAGTATATCTAGACAAAGCATGCGGATTACATACAACAAAGCATTAAGTTTATTTCGTAACCATGTGAAAATAGGTTGACGGTCTGATTGAATACAAAAGAGCATCATTACTCTTCTTGAATAGAAATGCGTGTAAAGTTGGCAAAGAATTTCTTAATACATACTTAAAAACACGGGCATTTGAAGGTCGGAAGTAATTTTTGAATCGGTTTGTATGTTTGTGTTCCCTGCAAGATGGACGTGGGCCAGTGTTTGTTTTGTTATAACGAATAATTGTCCATCGGGTTTATCGCTTCGTTAGTTCGGCAACATTCGCATCTCGTATTTGTCAAACGTATATGCCGTCAGCCTAACGCTGCATCAACGCGACGATGCTGTTAAGTTCACGTTCGCACTGGGTCTTCAATGCACTGCTTAGCGCCGAGAGTTTTAAATCCAACAGTGTGTCTTTTTGACACGCTGGGATGCACTCTATTGGATTCTCAATGCTCGGTTGAGTTGAAAATATAATGCGCATAAAAATCTCGCCGCGATATTTTTACGTCCGTGCGAACGTGGTCTTAGTGACAATATCTACTAGACGCTACCACAGTGTCATTGTAGCGTCAACGCGACAACAATCAACAAACGCCAGATACGAATGTAGGTACCCGCACCAATATGTCAATATTATTAAATCATTGTTATCCCTTCTTAACCAATCACTAACGCTTCAATAAGATCAAACTGGGAAGTAATGTAATGAAAACATGAATCCGCTGCAGTTTATTAACAAACTGTTAACGTTCTAATCTTTGGTATGTATCAAAACATTAATGTATTATCTCATTGATTCGCTGTGACATGTCACAGCGAATGGTTAATGCTTGTTTAATATATGTGCACGCATTCTATTGCTCTGTTACGAGTGGAGTGTTAGGTCGAAAGGCTAATAAAGAGTTGTAAACATAGATAACTATTTCTACATCGATAGCCTTTATCAGGTATCGATTGCTGATTATGGTGCACTGAAATAAAAATGGATCGTGCCAATAGCAAATACACACACACACATAACATAAACTCATGCCTGTTTTGCCATGGGGGCAAAACCATAGAAAAAACAAACAACAAATAAACTTACCTAGCTTCTTTAAATATTAGAACAGCGCACTTGGAACTTATTTGTGCGTTAAATTTTTGTTATCATTTTGAGCTTAGACCTAGACTTTTATAGAAATAATAAGAAATAACTGATATAATAATACAACATCACGTCTGTATGCGGTACAACCACACGACTATAACCTAGGTTTTTGAAATATTAGATGTTGACGTGTAAAAATGATTGTACAACCCAAATCAAACAAATAAAATTATTAAGAACATTTGCCTATTAAATTATGAGTCCCATAAAATAAGCGAGCATTTTGCAGTAGTTAATACACATGCCATTATTAAATTATAGGAGCATACGGTGACTACTACCGCCTTCTAACTCCGGGTCATTACGAGGTGACCGCGAGCCACCCCGGCTACTTCCCGGTGTCACGCGTGGCTACCGTGCCCCGATACCAGACTGCTGCACATATCCTTAACTTTAAACTTGAGGTGAGTTGTTATATGAGTGTATTTATTTAGGAAACTTTATGTACCTTTCAGTGTCGACGTATGAAATATTTTTTAAGGGAAGCCGGTTTAATGATTTGTCTGCAAGGATTACTCGACTGCTATCTTTATTATTTAGATACCTGCCATCAACACAAAGAAGATTCGGTGTTTACTTTAGGTGTTCGGGTGACGGCGAGCCACGAGTGTTTTAATATCGATGTTTTTTTTGCCATATAATTTAGATATTTCATTGTATCCATTATTTGAACAAATTGGGTGGATTTTTAGGTGTATGGGATAAGGTCCAGAAGAGTCTTTGATTCATATCGTCTTGGCATCATACAAATAAAACGGTAGAATTGACGTTTTTCTAGCTCACTGTATCTTTTTTATTTTTTTAAACATTCAGTTTTACTCAAACATTTAAAAGGACACTTTCATAAGAACATTTTCCTGTAGCTACAACGGTTAAGGTAAGGTACCTACCCTTTTCTGATCCGTCTCATAAATCTAGGTATTTTTATTTTTAATACAGTAAACAATTCGCAAAGCACATTATAATTCACGTCTATTTTATTATCAAGTAAGGAGGAACCCCTGTCAACCCTGTTTGGTTAATGAACCTGATTGCTTGCTACATGTATGCCCTATGACGACACACTTGCGTCACACGAAAGCTTCCACTGAAGCTTTGACGCAAACCTTTCGTCCCACGCGATATAAAATGGAGCTGTTTTTCATTAACTCAAAACAGTTATTATGTTATGAAATCACATATTATTTGTTGAAGATGCGTTCTAAATAGTTTTTCAACGTACCTTGAATTTGCCATTCGTAGTACCTGTAATCTTTCCCTCACAAGCAGGGAAGAAGCTCGCTATCTGTGGTTCCAGCAAGTTGAATCTCTCACTTGTCAAGTGTCATTCATAGAAGTCTTCAAAACTCAACAGCAAGCGCATTGCTCCAATGCATATATTTTTCATAATAACTGTTTTGTTTTAAATTTTTCGATATTAAAATGGTGATAAAGAGAACCCAATCGCTGTGATTGCATTACACAAAGTTGGTATGGAGCCAAATGCAATTTTTAAAACTCCATACGCTTGGTATTAGTCAAATGTTTGTGTACCGGGCTATTAATAGGTACAATGAGACCTCCTCTGTTTGTGACAGAATAAGATCTGGCCGCCCACGTAGTGTTCGTACGAAAAAGGTGGGCAAAGCAGTAAGGGAAAGAATTCGAAGAAATCCTGTCCGAAAGCAAAATGAGAAGGTAGTTAAGCCCCCCAAGTATGGTCCTTCCAACAAGACTCGGCGCCGGGTCATAAAGCTCGGTCCACGCAGTCTTGGTTGGAAGTGAACGTTTCGGACTTCATCAGAGCTGAAGACTGGCCGTCGTCTAGTCCCGTTCTTAATCCGCTGGATTATGATTTATGGTCAGTTATAGAGAGTATGGCTTGCTCAAAACGCCATGATAATTTGGAGTCCCTAAAATAATCCATACGATTGGCAGTGAAGAATTTTCCCATGCAGAGAGTGCGTGCTTCTATTGATAACCACCACACTACTTCGAATAAGCTTTTTATATTTTAAATTATTTTATATTTATGTATTAAACTAACACACTGTAAACGTAATAAATATTATTTGCAAAAAAAAAACTTCGTGACAATATTTATGGCAAGACTAGGTATATTATCGTGTCTCATTAAAAATGGAACATTTTTGCGCTATGATTTTTTACAATTTCAAGTGTCGCCTGGAACCGGACGAATCGTACGATAGACTTTAAATGGCATTCATAGTTGAAGGCGCTTCTAAGGCAACCGTGTATCGTTGGTGTAACGAATGCAAGCGCGGTCACTTACTTAAGGGGATGAAGAAGGAAGTGGTCGCCCTTTCAAGGCTGTTACGGAAGAAAACGTGCTAGCAGTGAAAATTGTAATCCAAGAAAATAGTCGAGTTTCGAATCAAGAGAGTCAGCACATACTGCAGGTTGGATTGGGAAGCCTTCACGAAATTCTACACGTGCATCTACGCGTTAGGAGGATAGTTTCACGCTGGGTGCCGCACAACTTCACTGATGCTCAGAAGCAGGACCGGGTGGAATGGTGCCGTGATATGATAAACAAATTTGAAGCAGGCTCGTCACGGCGTGTTTACGACATCTTTACAGGTGATGTCTTGGATTTATCAATACGATCCAGAAACGAAGCGCTAGTCAACGGTTTGGGTGTTTCAAAACGAATCAACGCCTACCAAAGTGAGCGATCTAGAAGCGGAGGGAAGAGTTTGATCGCGAGCTTTTTCAATTTGACTGGCTACTTGGTGTCATCCTTTACGGAAACAAAGAAGCATCAACGCTGAATGGTATATTACCAAAAGCTTGGCAGACGTTTACTCTGTTGAGTGCAACAAGCGGCCAAACAGGGCGCCGCGGTCTACTGCTTCACCACGACAACGCGCCTTCGCACACCGCGCTCAAAACGAGGGACTTTCATCCTCCTTACAGCTCTGACCTTGGACCGTGTGACTTTTTTTTTATTCTCGAAAATAAAAAATCCGCTCAAAGGGGTACAATTTTCGTCGCTGGAAGATGCGCTGTCAGCGTTCGAACAGGCTGTAAACGAGGTGTCTACGGCGAACGGCTAGAGGCTAGTGGAGAGTACTCTGAAGAGATTTAATAAAAAAATATTTACATATAGAACATTTATATTTATTTTCGCAAAACTTTGAGTGACCCACGTAATTATGGCTAATCTATTTGCCTTATTTAAGGTAAACGTGGAATAAAAAGCTATAATGACTATTTCAAAGCACTGAGATCTAAAATGAATTAAAATACCAATCTCATTACTAAAGGATAACTGGATCACTCATATCCTTAATGAATACAAGGCAATCTTATTGGAAGATAAGAGATCAATCAAAAGTACAATCTAATAAATAATTTTATGAAACAGTGGGAAAACCAAATCAATATTTAATTAAAACAACTATCTACCGATCTAAAATGAATATGTGACATTGCAGAATTTGACATCTAATAATAATTCATTCCATTTAATTGACACTAACAATTATGTTGGTGATCATTTATAATGATTTAGCAAATAACAAATAAAAAATATTTAACAAATAATTCAGCCAATAATTTGGTATCAAATGTTGACATTTATAATAATTTAAATGAGAAAACAAGATCAGTGCGGACAAAGGATTACTATTAAAAACCAAAACAACGAAATGGCTAAAAAGGATATCACTGTTAAGCCCAAAAGTACAAGCCGCTTAGAGGCTTTTAAATTTAAACTAATTAATAAATTACCAGTTTTGTTTTCTCCTGTTCATGATGATCTTTATTCCCAAGACTATCTCGATTAATAGTAACGCATCTTTCAGTGATTGGGCTGTCATTGGCATTCATAAAAGTAGAACACAGCTTTATGAGCTGTACAATGAAAGGACTTATGTTAACACTGCTGAATTTAATTTATATGTTAGAAATTATTCAAAACTGTTTAAAAAAGTTTGTTTTATGGCCAAGTCGCGTTATTTGGGTTCCAAGATTAAAAGCAGTAGTAACGTAATTAAAACGACTTACGCAAAAATTAGTAATAGTGAAACCGGTAGGTCTAATAACCGAAGTGCTATCTATTAATGACAATATGATAAAATCAGACTCACAAGTCGCCGCGGCCTTTGAAAACTTATTTTCAGATATTCCCCTTTCAACTACTAAATCCCTTAACTCATCACCTTCTGTTCCTGAGTCTTTGCTAAAGGAAAATGTATTTTTTTGCGATTCGGAATTTTATTTTGAACATATTACCTGTAGGGATATAATTAAAGCCTTTCACACTTTAAATTTAAAAAAGACTGCAGATCTTTGGGGTAATTCTGTAGAAGTTGCTAAGTCTATTATTGACATTGTAGAACCTACTCCAGCTCTTATATTTAATAATTGTATCGACTGTGGGGACATACCTGACCTTATGAAAATGTAAAATAATACCTTATGAAATAGTAAAATAATACCTTTGTTTAAATCAGGTAGTTCATCAGACCCTACAAATTATAGACATATTTCAGTCCTCCCTACATTTAGTAATTTTTTTGAGAAATTAATTTTAGACCAACTGCAAAGATTTTTTAACAGACATAAATTATTTCATAGCAAACAGTTCGGTTTTACAAGGGGTCGTTCAACTACTGATGTTGAATGAAGGTGTTGAACTTTTAGGACATATTTATAAAGCTTGGGAAGACAAATGCGATGCCTTGGGCATCTTTTGTGATTTGTCCAAGATATTCGATTGCGTTCTTCAAGAAACTTTAAGGAAACTCCGCCACTACGGGATCCGAAACACCGGTCTGGATCTTCTTACTTCATACTTAAGTAATAGGATTCAGAGCGTTGACGTTAATGGAGAGAGATCTCCCGGATCTATCTTAACAATGGGAGTTCCACAGGGCACAATTCTTGGTCCTTTCTTGTTTCTTATTTATATTAATGACTTGCCTTACCTCATAAAGGATAATCATGATATAGTGTTGTTTGCGGATGATACTTCATTTTTGTTTAAACTTAAACGTGTCGAAAAAGGACGAAGAATTGAAACCTGAAGACAGCACAGTATTCTTGGGCATAAATTGTCAAAAAAGCTAAGCTCCGCATCATACGCTGTTAGAAAAATTCGTAATATAATTGACATAGACACAGCCCGTTTAATGTACTTTAGCTATTTTCATAGTGCGTTCGGTATTCTGTTGTGGAGAAATGCCGCCGACATTCAGACTATATTTGTTTTGCAGAAAAGAGCTGATAGATCAATTTACCAATTAAATCCGAGACACTCAGAGAGAAATTTAAGGGAATTAATGTAATGACTGTGCCTTCTCCGTATATTTTTGAAAATCTGATATATGCCCATGAAACATAAAATTGTTTGTTTTATTGTACCTACAACAAGGCTCAAGAATATAGGTGGCTCGTTCCGATGTCAATGAATACGCTTTTATAAAAAACTTCCAAGCCACGTTCAAGATCTAAGCCTTAATAAATTCAAATCATTTATTAAACGTAAGTTGTGCCAGAAAGCTTTTTATACCTATAATGATTATATTTTGAGGACAAAAAGGCTTGGGACTGACCTGCTCTAATTTTTGCATACTGAATGTGGATTTTTGTTTGGTAACTTTTATTTTATTTTATATACACTTAGACATTTCATGATTACTCTATACACGATGACATGAATATTTACTTTGTGAAGCATAATATTATTATTATTTTAATTATTGTGTGAGGACTTGGTGGGTCGTGTTTTTATATATTTTGTCTATATTACTTTTTTTTATATCTGGCAGTTTGAGTACTTAATGCGGCCTACCCAAATGTCCTTTCTTTGGTATTGTTCGTCGAATCGTTGAGCTCCTTATGTTTTGAGTTGAGCTATTAATGACAAATGCGTGCACTGACTGGACAGGTCCACTCAAATCTGAATGGTTCTTTCCTCAAAAGACCATTTCAGATACCGACCTACATGGTCCTCATATGATCTGTAAAATAAACAATGACATGAATATTTACTTAGTTATGTATTATTTTATTGTGAATGTTAAGACTGGGTATTTTTTTTACTTTCGTGCTTTTTATTATCTCAGTTAGTTTTACTCTTAATCTTGGTCTGGCAGTTTGAGTAATTATGCGGCCTACCAAATGTCCATTCTTTGGTATTGTTCGTCGAATCGTTGAGCTCCTTATGTTTTGAGTTGAGCTGCACGATTACTGACAAATACGTGCACTGACTGGACAGGTCCATTCAATCTGTGTGGTTCTTTTCTCGAAAGACCATTTCAGACATTAATCCACATGGTCTTCACATGATCTGACCAAGATTAAGTCTGGACTTTAAAAGAGACTGTGACCTCTGAGTTTGTTTCGGCCTTTCTTCTCAGAGTAGTCGGATAGGAAACGCCACCTCATCTAGTTTAAAAAAATTGTTTGACTTGTAAAAGTGTTTGTACAAACCTACTTACAGAAATAAAATCATTAATCATTTATCATACATGACATTGTAACTGACATTTATGACCTTTTTTATTATAATGGTCAATAGATTAATCCTCACATGTCCATTTGATTCATTTTAGTATTTATCTTTATTTGTCAATTAAATTGACTTAGAATATTTTCATAGGGAATTAAAAAAATCTCATATGATAAATCCTCTTGCCCTCTCACACAGAGGAGACACTCGTCCTATCAGTAGAAACATTACAGGCTGATAACTCCAAATTCCCTTGAGAGGTAATCGTTTCCATTACCACTCTACAAAATCAACCATTCTGTAAGTCTAGTGGCTCTTCCAGTTTAATTTCATCCGATTAACTAATCACCAGTCAGCCTCCCGAAGGCTACCACAGATATCATACCTCCTGGAGGCTCCTTTATCTTAGTCTGTTGAAAAATCTTTCAAACAAGCTTAGCCACACCTGTTATTGTAAACCAAAATCAACAATGATTATGGTAGGTTCTAGGTAAACACCTTGATTGTCTGTGTCTTTGAGCCACGCTTTAGTTGCACTATCATTCAACATTTAAAATTAGTAAGATACTTTAAAATATTTAGGTTTGTAAATCTCTGCCAATAAAGGGGTAATTTTCTATCCTATATGGGTGACTTTCTTGGCAGTGGTTTAGCTAAGGATAATGCCAAGAGCAAACTTACGACATGGACAGAAACTATTTAGATGTAATCTAACATCTGTTGAGACAGGGTGTGCTGAAAAAAAAGATGGATAAGGTTATGTAGGACTGCCATGTAATCTACACTAAGACATTCGCCCGTGAACAGCTAAGTAATTAGTGTGGATTATCTCTTAATACATTTTAGCAAGTCCCCTTTTCTTCTACCAACCGCTGACTCTTGCAACCTGAGTGCACCCAACTTTCTAAGCTAAGACTTGCAGCTTGTCAGGTCTAAGAGGTTCTTACATACATCTTGTATAGGTACTGGCTCTCCGTGACCTCTCGTCTCCAAGTAAGGGAGCCTGGGTCCAGTATGGGGCGACTCATACATAGGACATCCCCGTCCCATTTCCGAGTTCAGATGACTGAGCGCTCAGTCTTAAATCAGGGCAAAGAGAACTCCCATGCTAGTTGATGCTGTCACTTCTGACTGAAAGCATCGCGAAAGCATGCCAAGCCATCATTTGAGTCCCATGTGACGTACTGTCATGTCATGCAGAAAACAAGCTCGCAAATGCTCTGCCACTCAGTTGGCTGATTATCATAATCTGAGTAAAACTGTATCCATTTGTGCAGATTTTTTATTTTCGGGAATAAAAGAAGTCGTACATAGTCGTGGTGGAGCATAAGCCCTCGGAGCCCTGTGTTTGGTCGCTTGTTGCTCACAACAGAGAAAACTTCTGCCAAGCATTTGGTAATATACCATTCAGCGTTGATGCTTCTTTGTTTCCGTAAAGGATGACACCAAGTAGCCAGTCAAATTGAAAAAGCTCGCGATCAAACTCTTCCCTCCGCTTCTAGATCGCTCACTTTGGTAGGCGTTGATTCGTTTTGAAACACCCAAACCGTTGACTAGCGCTTCGTTTCTGGATCGTATTGATAAATCCAAGACATCACCTGTAAAGATGTCGTAAACACGCCGTGACGAGCCTGCTTCAAATTTGTTTATCATATCACGGCACCATTCCACCCGGTCCTGCTTCTGAGCATCGGTGAGGTTGTGCGGCACCCAGTGTGAAACTATCCTCCTCACACGAAGATGCACGTGTAGAATTTCGTGAAGGCTTCCCGATCCAACCTGCAGTATGTGCTGAATCTCTTGATACGTAACTCGCCTATTGTCTTGGATTAAATTTTTCACTGCTAGCCTTAGAGCACTTAACCTAACGCTAGCACGTTTTCTTCCGTAACAGCCCTCAAAGCGGGACCACTTCTTTCTTCATTCCCGAAATTAGTCGACCTCGCTTGATTACCAATGATACACGGTTACATTAGAAGGGCCTTCATCCATGAATGCCATTTGAAGTCTATCGTACGATTCGTCTAGTTTAAGGCGACACTTGAAATCGTAAAAAACCATAGAGCGAAAATGTTCCCAATGTAGCGGGAATTTTTGTTATTGGAATGTACCTATTTTACTTACAAATATGCATATTTTGAAAATGTCTATATAACGGCCCGTCTCTGATACATATAAACTTTTTTCGCAATATTTTCTGAGTGGCCTGGTATATTTTATGAACCGCTATCCTTCATTATCATATAATTACTTCCGTTTTACTTTTTTAGTAATATTAGAATGTACACAATAGGCTATTTGATCATTTTATCATAATCTTAGTTAACCACCAAGGTTAACATTATGGGTTTAATAGAAGTTTGCCTTAATAATTTTAACTAAAATAAGTATATTTAAAATAAAATAAAAACATAATTGTTCTGGATTGAAATAGTATCAGTATTAGAATTCCTATTATGATCTTCTGTATGAAACAGCAACAGTTTAAATTAGAAGCAATCTTTAGGCAGCCTTGATTTAGTCAAAACTATGAATCTTGGCCTAGTTCATTTTGCTATGATTTTCATACATGTTTAAAAAAATAAAATAACTATTTCTTATATAATCGGCTTTGAATAATATATTGTCAGTTTTAAATTGTGTAGTATTTTTTTCTTTCAAATGTTCATAGAGAAAAAAATAAGTAAATATAGAGTAGGTACAGCCCCAGATAATAAAAATTTAATACTACGTACAGATACACAATCCCATACAAAGAAATGAAACCTCCGTAAGCCTGGCTATTGAGCTGGCAATTTTTCTTCGTCCAATTTTTCAATAGATGGCAGCGTTAGCGACTCACTAATTGCCAGAGACTGTAGTTTTACAACGCCATCTAGGAGTCGACCTACTTTTAAAACATTTAGTGCAATCCTGTTTATATAAAGTTTTACAGTTCCGGGTTCAGAAAAACATGTTATTAGATTTATTTTATATTTCTATGTAAAAATTAATAAAAAATAAAGTTTTTTGAAATAAATAAATAACAATATTGGAAACTGACATTACAGGACCAATTGAGTAAGACGCCATCTTTTGCAAAAAGCTCTAAACAAAATGATTAACAAATGACAACTTTTATCATTAAAAGGGTTCGAATTGAAGTTAAAAGGCTACATTTTTAAATTATTATAAAAAAAACGTGCATTGTGAGTGGAAATAGATAAATCAGCACTAAACAAGGAAGTTTTGACTTTATTCAATCATAATTCAGCCAAAATTCTGCCGTAAATCGCTTTTTAATGTTTGTTATTTCTTAATGGTTACCTATGCTGCCATCTAAGATTTTTTTTCAAGACAAGTTATAATTTGTTCTAGTTGAGACCCCATGGGACAGCGTAATAAATTATAATATTGTTTAAACATTTAGTATTTCAAATTGCAGCGTAGAGTTCATAAGATGTGCTGAGCCTCTTTAATGTAACAACTGCATACCACATTAGAGCAATAAACTATTATAATTTAAATACACTTCTGGATGGGAGTGTTCCAACTACTCCCAAAAAAGACAGTAGGATATAATCCTAGTGAGTAGGTTACTGCTCAGCAGATAGCTGCACTTTAGCAGACCAGCTTTAGCAGATAGCTGCTACTTCTTTAAACCCACATTTGAGAACACACATTTTCGTAGGCATCGGGCGATATACACACTATATATCCTTACCAAAAGCACTATTATTCACTTTCTATTAAGTTTTAACTGAAAGTTTACTAATTTTCTAAGACAATTAACGAGAGAAAAAAAAACGGCGGCAAATATTTTAGACGTTATGAATGACACTTGACAAGTGACATATTCAACTTGCTGAAACCACAGATAGCAAGCTTCCTGCTTGTGAGGGTAGGTTGAATTAAAAAAAAAAATTAAAATTATTTAGAACGCATCTTCAATCAATGCTATGTGTTTTGAAGGAAATTAAATGAATGTCAAATTAATGTGACTTAGTTTGCACGGGATAACACGCGCGAAGTTTGAAGGACAGGAAAACGGTACCTACTAAAGAAAGTATTGAGGTCTTTAATACCATTATCCCAAATCAAGATTTGAGGAAGGTTATTTTAATAATATTCAAACAGCGCTTTTACAACTGGAGTTTGTTATAAAACAGAACTTTGCTGCACGTTGTCGCAAACAAATCGAATTCGCAGTATTGACGCATATTGATGTATATTAGATATCAATATATTTATTTAACAGTCATTGAGCGCTGATAGCACTATCACAGCATGTGCCATCCGTTGACCTTTAAAAACTTTACCTATTATCCATATTATGTTCGATCAAAGATTAGCTTGTGACAGATGTTCATAGATTGATATACTGGTTTCATTGTTATTTTCCTACGATATTAAGTTATAAATACATATATCAGTCAAAAATATACTTTTTAAAATAATAGTCGTACTTATCTACTATCCGTCTTATTCGAAGTCATTCGTTTTTATACCTATTTTAGCTATCGAACTGTTTCATCTCTTTCTCTCAAACTTCATTTTAACTTGAGAGAAAGCGACAAAACAGTTCGATAGTTAAAATGTCTGCGAATGTCTTTATTATGAATAAGATGGTTAGTGTATAGCACAGCACATGCAGCTAATCTGTTCGAAGGGCAGTGTCAAATTCTTAATCTATGGATGTAAATCCAATTAGGACCGATAATCTTGTTTAATTAATTTCATTTAATGGATACTTAAATAATGCTGTTTCTAAACTTACAACACAAAATATAGGTAGGCAGAGCCAAGTTACTTATGTAACTACAATGTACCGTTCGTTAGTTTGCCATAACTATTGTCACTTTATTGGTAACGATCATTATAACTGCAAATGGCTACGGCCCAGAATTCACTTATAATCACGCTAGTAGATACCTATCTATTTTCCGAAAGGAACACAGGGGCGTGTAGTATTGCACACCACATTGCAACAGTTATGTTGAGGGATTCCCAAAGAAAATATTTGGACCTAGGAATTCATCCCGGAGGCCACGTTCAACACTCGCGCTTGCGATCACTGGCCCAACGACGCATTCTACAGTGAAACTTATTTACATCTTATATTGTCTTTATTTTCAGCCCACAACGACCTGGTTCGACGATGATTCCTCTTTTGGATTGTACCCCCATGGTCTGCGCGATGGTCAGCCACGGATATACAAACGATCCCTATATGAGCAAGTGGCGAAAACCATGCTAGAGAAAAGAGAACCAGAGAAAGAGAAACAATGAGTATATCATACTTGAGAAAATATAATCATATAAATGGCGACAGGCAGTTAATTATTATATTTACTTGATATATGTATGTATATAGCTTTTAATTAGAATGAAAGGAGGAATTTAGACAATGTAAATGTATAATTAAGTATCTACTTTTTTCGACACCGAGATCACAACACAAATTTTATGCCCAGGTGGCAATATATCATTTTTTTAAGATCAAGTATGCAATAAAAGTGTAATGATGTGCCATAGAAAGAAGGATACTTAATTCTTTACTGGTAATAAAAGATTTTATCTGTGTTAGGACTCAGGACTGTTAGTTCAACGGACGTTATGTTTCTGGAGTGATTTTGTTATATACAATAATTATTTATAAGAATAATTCAATCATTTGTAGTCAATTTTTTTTTTTTGATTTTTCTATTGAGCGTCCTATGATGCAAACAACTTGTCGCCCATGTGTTAGTTACCAATAAATGAAATATTTTTTAGATCTTTGTAATCGTAATGTTTAGTAGTTATTGTTGCACATGACCAGGAACTTTCTAGTCCGATTTTGTAGTCCTTTTCAAGTGTGCGTAACAAAGAAACATTTTTGTATTAATATTATATTCTAATATTATATAAGTGGACATTATTGTGGAGTAGGCACGTAAGTTATATCAAAGTAAATTAAAGATCTTTTTATTATAGTTAATGAGAAGAAAGTTTGGCAACCAACCGATTTAAATTATGTACCTATTAAAATATTCTATAGTAAATGTTGTAATAATCATAGGATATAATATGTATTATTGATAATTAATCTCTATCTATTTGGTTTCACGGAAGTATATTAGACACATCAATAAAATGATCTGTGTGCAAAATTCATCTGGTTTTTCTTATTTACATAACTACTACATATTTATGATACCGACGATGACTATGTTTTACTAACGATAACGTCCTTTAAATGCGGTATGTTGTATGGTATGCCTGAAACACGGCAAATTGGCGTAGGGTGTTAATTTGATTAACAGTTAATGTGCCTGATTACAAATAAAAAGCAACGTTGTTTTTTTATTTTTGGCTTTGGAAAACCAAACTGGTTGGTCAGGCATAAATTAGAAAAGAATGTGAAAGAAAACATACAGTAGGTAAAGTTAAAAGAATTTATTGGTTTCACACCCAAATTGGTACACACTTATTACGTAAGTTTGGAACTTATAGTATATTCACACAGACACGTTACCATTTCTTTTTAATACAATTTATTTCATAAAACTAAAAACTCGCTTTATAATTATATATCCATTTCTGTGTACATACTAAGTACGCAAAACGGACGCATTCGCTCACATAAAAAGTAAAATTCACTTTAAATCCTAATTACGTTTCGATAATATACACACTATTATTTTTAATATTATTTCACAGTGACGATGTGGTATTTGTTTAAAACTTTAAATTATTATCTACATCTATGGTCAATATGGATTGGAACCGATTTGATTGAATCGAGTCAATTAACCTCTATATGTAATAGTTTTATCAGTAGGTAATTAGTTGTATATACATACGTAGATATCAATCTTGCTACTTATATTTCTTGTTCTAAGTGTCTATAGCAAGAATTTAAGTATATCATGTCTTTTTATACGCAGCTCGTTTATATGTCATTCGAGTAGGTTTTTTATTAAAGGGTAAATAGGTTTCTTCATCTCCATTTAATTCTTTTTTACTCGATCTCACAATAGTTTTCAAAGTGAGAAAGTTGTGCGTAGCAAAAACACAGTAGAAGCCTAAAAATACTTTTACAAATAAATGTACAAACACATCCTTAACTGTAGATTAAAGTTTTACTTATAGTTAGGACCTTAAATATTTCTTCTATTACTATAAATCACTAATTAATGAATTAAAATAATTGACACATGAATTTGGACGGATTCGTTGTATCGATTCAGGTATACAAATTTATATCATTAAAAATAATCATAAAATATTGCCTACAATCTTAAAAACCACATAAGGTACATGCATATAAAAATGGCACATGTTAAATTCTTCATGAACAGTTGAACGCATTTCTTATACAAAGGTAACATCGCTTGCCTAGTGTATTGTTTTCTTTTTGAGATTCAAAGCACCATTATTTAATTCAAATAATATCGTTAGGGATATTGTAGTAATTATGTTTTTTTATTTATAGTTAGAATGTGTAGTTCCTTAAGATACCTATTGATCGTATTCGTACAAAACGTCTCTTAATAAATCGTCTATGATGAATGTATCAACGCTTGTAGAAATCGTTAGTGCCTCCGCTTGCATCACAGGATCTAGTTACTTCAGCATCTATCTGCAATAAAATTAAATAAATATTTTAGTATAATATCTTCGCATAGTTACTACACTACACCACTTATTTTCACCAACATCGTATTCCGCCGTCCCTTGTTAAACGTGAACGTAGTGTAGTCTGCAGGATCAAGCAGACGAGAGTCGAGAAGAAATCATCTTGCATATTGTGTGTTGATCACAATGGGGTCAGTGAGTGAGTGGCGCATGAGAACCATGATGCCTATCCCTTCATTGACATAATTCTTAGCTACCTATTTACCTACCTTGTACTTACCCTTTCATCTTTGGTGGAGAGTTGGGGTTGTATTCACGCCACCCAATTAAAAAAAAAACCTCCACATTTTCGCTCTATGGTTTTTTACGATTGTAAGTGTCGCCTGAAACCGGACAAATCGTCCAATAGACGTCAAATGGCATTCATGGATGAAGGCCTTTCTAAGGCAACCGTGTATCGTTGGTATAAGAATTCAAGCGCGGTCGACTAACTTCGGGGGATGAAGAAAGAAGTGGTCGCCCTTTGACGGCTGTTACGGAAGAAAACATGCTAGCAGTGAAAAATTTATAATCCAAGACAATATGCGAGTTACGTATCAAGACAATCAGCACATACTGCAGGTTGGATTGGGAACCCTTAACGGAATTCTACTAGTGCATCTACGCGTGAGGAGGATAGTTTCACGCTGGGTGCGGGGTGCCGCACAACCTCCCGGCCCGGGTGGAATGGTGCCGTGAAATGATAAACAAATTTGAAGCAGGCTCGTCTCCAAAGTGAAGCGATCTAGAAGCGGGTGGAAGATTTTTATCGCAAGGTTTTTCAATTTGACTAGCTACTTTGTGTCAATTCCTTTACGGAACCAAAGAAGCATCCACGCTGAATGTTGTACTGCCAAATGCTTGGCAGAAGTTTTTTCTGTTGTGAGCAACAAGCGACCAAACACTGTGCTCCGCGAGCTATTGCTCCACCATGACAACGTGCCTTCGCACACTGCGTTCAAAACGAGGAACTTTCTGGACAACCCGCCGGTCAAACTCCTGGGTCAGGACTTCCTGGACAGCACGCCGGCCAAACTGGGTCACCCTCCTTACATCCCTGACCTAGCGCCGTGTGACTTCTTTTAATTCCCGAAAATAAAAAATCTGCTCAAAGGGATACAATTTTCGTCGCCGTAAGATGCGCTGTCAGCGTTCGAGGCTATAAACGAGGTGTATACGGCGGACTGGAAAAAGTGTTTCGAAAAGTGGTTCAGACGCATAAAACTTTTTATAGAGGCTAGTGGAGAGTACTTTGAAAATATTTAATAAAAAATATTTACCTATAGAACATTTCTTTTTATTTTCGCAAAACTTTCTGAGTGTCCCACGTATAATAATGTCATGCATTTCATGAGTAGTTTTGTGCTTTGTGAATATGAGGTTTTAGACTATAATTAAACTTACTTCAACTAAGGAATTTGATTAGGTGAATGT
Organism: Dasypolia templi; assembly: GCA_963555695.1. Lineage (NCBI taxonomy): Eukaryota > Metazoa > Arthropoda > Insecta > Lepidoptera > Noctuidae > Dasypolia > Dasypolia templi. The sequence continues at coordinate 17,843,097 of OY743146.1, read as the reverse complement.
ACGGTATACCTGATTAATGTCTATTATTTCGGTGCGCGCCGGAATGTCGACTGCCCGGCCTTGATTGCACTATCGCGTAGTGGTCACTGTTGTCCGAAACTGACCTATAAAACAGATATAGTACATAGTTGATCTGGTGGGTTATTCACAATATTAGTAGTATTAATAAAGTAGTGCTCAAAATGAATGGCCGTTAGGTGCACATTCTGTAGTTAAGTTTATTAATATAATTTAAAATTAGGTAGGTGTTGGTGCGAGAATAAAGCCTGCTACCGATAGTGCATATGAATTGCCAAGCCTCCACGTCATGTGGATACCAAATCACGTGACCAACCAACAACCTATTTTGTTACAGCATAGTTTTGCAGGTCGAGTGTACATACCTCGCCGAGTGAATAGTCGAGGACGGGTACCTGCTTCCGTATTGGCTGCCGTGCCAGCTGCGGTACGGGTCGTAGTCCTCCACCACGGATGGGTCCTTCTCAATCACCTGTGAATTATATGACATACATACTTAAGTAACATAATTATTGTGAACAGTCTTAGGTTTGTCATCCTTTGGTATTTAATTGTTCAAGAAACATAGGCTAGGTAGGTATATACATTGACGACAGACCTGCCCGGCGCCAGAATGCTCTTACACGTGGCAGGTCGTTCAACAACTATTTACACTTTTAAATTTTAGTTGAATTCAAATACAAATTCTTTATTGCGAACTAAGTGTAAATAGACCTAAGACCTTTTTAGTTTTTTTCTTTTCTGATATTTTAAATACTAACCGTCTTATTTAATAATAAAGCCAATCGCTATAGACACCTGTTTTAGCTAACGAACTGTTTTGTCCCTTTCTGTCAAGTTAAATGAAATTTGAGAGAAAGATATGAAACAGTTCGATAGCTAAAGTAGGTATAAAAACGAATGACTTCATAATGAATAAGACTGTTAGGTTTTTATCTAGAAAGAACATGAGGTATAGTGATGATGAGCAAGCAATTTTGTTAACGATTGTATAAAAACAAAAATATAGTAATGTGCGTTTGCTACGCGAGTTTTAACGCGCTAAGCATCGACGCTACGGGCCGACAAGAGTGCTACGCGCCTTCTACGCAGCTTCTGAGCAGTGCCTACGTCAGATCAGACCACCGTCTTCGCTAGATAAACGCCACGCGTTCAGCACGCGTAGAATGATCACAAAATACTGTGTTTAATATTCACTGCACTCACATCGGTCCTCGCACACGAGCACGTCATGGCGGTGCAGAGGAAACAGTTGACGAGCAGCATCACGATGAACATGACGCCGAGCGCGATGGCCAGGTACAGCAGCCACAGCGGACGCACGCTGCCGTCCGAACACGCTAATGCTGCAACTAGAAAAATAATTGAAGGTTTTTTTTTTTTTACAAGACAATTAATTGTCTATGCGCAGTGTAATCCATCATATGGATTACACTGCGCATAGACAATTAATTCTGATCCCTATAACTTTCGATCTTGAATAGTAGTGATTTGTTTTCATGTCGTCTAAATCATTAGACATTATTTTTCAAGATGAAAGCTGCTTTGTTTATTTATTCATTTAACAACAAAAACAACATAACATACGTAGCTAGGTTGTTAAACTGTACATACAAGGTCATCAAAATGTTTGTGGCCTGATTCCTATCTGAGCTTTTTTCTCCTACTTAGTTGTGTAAGATTACGTGGCATTGACTTACTAGCAAATTGCTTGGCATCAGGCGGTACCAAAGTACCTACTGTAGGCTATTCATATTTATTCTATTAGGTAGTACCTAATGAAGTATTACTGTGTTGTTGTAACTTTGTTAGTTTTTTTTATTCTCCATAATATAATTATAATATTATTTTAGTATAGATGAATATTGGTTGATTGCATTTATAAACTTTAATTAATCAAAGCATGCATGATTGTCCGCTTTGGGGGTTCAAAAAATTATCAAGGTATCGTCATGGACTCTTGACATTTTTATTTTCTTCGGAGTTCCGTGTGTTTTTCAATATTTAAACATACACATGTTCAAAATCCTGTATCTCTTGTTTTAAATCATAGCATCTAAACAGTTCCCCAAAAGTTTCATCTTCAAAAAACAAACATTTGACATTTTTTGGATTGTTATGTCATTTTTACTTTGAAACTGTTTGACATTACTTTGTTTTATTTTTTGTGTTTTGTATAATTTCTTAATTGTTTTTTAAAATAACAATGTCTTTTAAAGTGTACATTAAACACGATTTACATGCCCATGACGGTAGAACATGGAGCACTATTAAAAATTTAAACATCTATGTATTAATTACCCATGTTTGCAAACGAATAAATGATTTGATTTGATTTCAACTGCTCATTCATGAGGTTCGGTACGTCATAAATGGGGCTTGTTATTTACGTAAGTAGGTAATCCATTACTAGGACTTGGATTATGTCACCCTTAAAATATTAGGGTTACATAATACATACAAACACTCACGCCTTCTTCCCATGGGGGTAGGCAGAAACCACAGAACGCCACCTGCTACGATCCTTACATACTCCTTTTACCTCGTTTACGTTCATACATCTGGTCATACACTCACGCCGGTTATGAGTGCTACGCACCTGAACTTTCTGAAGAACATCACCAATAAGGTCACTATAATGTCCTCCTAGGGCGTCGCCTCCCGGCGTTATCGACCCAACCGACCAAACCATCTAAGCATACTCTTTTCATTTTTTGTCACTACATCTTTTAAGCCGCGCCGCTGCCTTGTTACATAATAATGTCCATTTTTTTATTTACAAAAGAACAAGCATTTTTTTATTTACAAAAGAACAAGCATAAGCATATTGAGCCTATAATAGTCTCACTGCTAGGATACAGGCCTCCTAGAGAGGAGGCCTCTCTCAGAGGTGAGAGGGACAAAGTAACAAACAAAAGTTCAAATTTCGTTCATTAGATCGTTATTCGAAATCCTCTTCTCATATTGTTGGTTAGTCTCATGTTATTTGTTTACCTCCATTGTCGTTGGGGTCGAGCACGAAGATTCCCGTGGAGGCAGTGACGGTGCTCTCCTCGTCGCCTTTCTCGTAGCGAGCCTCCGTACTGCAGTCTATGACTGAACACGGGCCTGAAATTATACAGTTCCATGATTAACTATGAGGAAATCTACATCAATGAACCACTAGGCTAATTGAAGACAACTGCTGCAAAGCTGATGTCATTCCTTCACCACGCATTTAAATCCAGGTATTCATTCCAGTAAATAAAATCTATGGTAGTTTTCCGAAGCTTTGAGCTTTCTTAGTAAATGTTTACCTTTACAAATAGCGATATCGCACTGATAGTTGACTTGAGAGGAGTCCGGAAACCGGAACATGGACGCTATCGCGAGCTCGGCCGCGCCTGTCTCAGACCTCACCACAAGCGACTGTTGTTTCATAGGGCATCTGTAAACAACACCCATGTTCAATGTCATTGTATTACACAACATTTCCCCCAAAAATATAGTTCTTATTGTTATATATTTACCCCCTATTGTCCAGAAGATCGGCTGTATTATTTCGCATGTTAAAAGCAAAACAATTCTTCAATCGAATTCCGTGAGTTCCTGTAAACATAAATATTATGCATTACGTGCCTGTTGTAATACTTAATTTTTTAATGTAAATAAAAATTTACAAAATAATGATAAATATCTAACCATCAGGCTTGCTGATTTCGGCTCTAAGCGTGTAAGGTAGACCAAACGCTGCATTCATCACTTTTCGACCTTGTGAGTCTAACATTCGCAGCGATACAAGCGAAGTTTCGTTTCTGTAAACATATGTATAACAATAATAGAAGTGAGTAACTTATTATGTACCTATTAAACCAGTTACCAGTTATGAATAAACTTCGGCCAAGTTATGTAAATTCATTACATTTAGTGTATTTGTGACAATTCAAAGCAGGCAGGTATAGTCGCATATCTACATTTAAACTTGAACATTATTATCTTTAAAGTCCAAATATGAAGAGAGGTTTGATCCAATTTATAAAAGCAGTTCAATAACTCAACCCAAGAAAGATAGCGTAGACAGTTTTCCTTATAAGAGGCCTAGGCACAAAATGTACAAAAAGTTTAAGTACCGAGCATTTCTGAAGCCTGCCTTGCCGCAAGTGATGACGTAGAACTTGTCATCGGCCAGCTCCAAGGTTCGGTGCACACGAACCGCCAGCGGCAACGACCGCTCGTCTGTGCGCTGAAATGTGCATGTATAACGTAAGGTAAGTAAGTCCTAGGTATAGGTGTAGAGCTGTCATGCTTCCATAAGAATGTCGGGGGTTGACTAGCTTGATGCAGCAAATCATATTAGTAGCTCTAACAATTTAATATGGCAATTGTAAAATCTAGTTTAGTTCTTTATATAGTAAAGTGAGTTTGGACTTTTAATGATCAAAATATTCCTGTATTCCATTAGAGGATGGCATGATGATACTCCTGGGGTAAATGAGATGGATACCTATACTTAAATATAGTTAAGTTAAAAAAGTTTTACAATGAGGCAGAGGTAGGTACTAACGTTGTTCCAGAATACGCCGCAGTAGTCGGGTGCCCCCTGTGCTGCCATCAGGTTGATGTCGAAGTTCAGCGTCTCACTGCCGTTACCCAGAGCCATGCAAGCTGGCGTTCTGAAATGTGCACAAAAGTGGTCAGTTACAAGGAATCCGAATATTGATAGCCTTTAGTTTGATAATGGTAAGTAATAGCGTGGTTTCAAAACAACGTTCGGGAGTAGTATGGCAATGAAATTTAACCAAATCTTCATTATACTGGACCAATAAGTATTATGTCTTTTAAAGTAATAAAAAAACATCGAAATTTATCCATTTAATCCTTTCATGTTTTACAGAAGATCAAGCAGAAAGACAGTTTCTATGATACTGTAAAAAATTCAACCTGTTTATAATTCATAGTTTACAGCCAAACCATTTACATTTATGGAGCGCGATAAATCGTTAACGTTAAAGCAATAAATAATAATATAGATAAGTGTCTGCAACAAAGTATCGATTTCAATAACAGAATGCAATTCCATTTTCAATAACGGAAGTAGTTTGGTCAAAGTCTGAAATATTGCTGAACTTAGATATAATAAGGCATGAGCGTAGTTCGAGGGTAGACGCTAATCCAAAATCGTTTGACGTTGGTTTGCTTTAGCGTTTGGTTCTCTAAAATGGGCATTTCAAACAGCAACAAACTACTACTACTACTGGTACTAACTTTTCATAATTGAATAATTATTTTTTATATCTGCAGACATACGAAGGTTTTTGATATCGGAAAACGAGTTATGGAAGAAAAATGGAGTCTGGCAGGATATCTGACAAGGCGCAGTTATGACAGGTGGAGTATGGCAGTGACCGAGTCGCGTCCAAGGACTGGGAGACAAAGTGTCAATCGTCCGGCGGTGAATAGAACTGGATGAGGCTGGCACAGGGGTGTGGCAAACAAGAAAAGAGAGATAGTGATAGAGTGGATGCTTATTATGAGCCTTTTGTGTCCCACAGTCCCACTGCAGGGCAAAGGCCCTGCTGGTAAAAGACAGAAAACAATGGAAAGAGCGAAGGTATCGCTCTTTCCAGTGTTTTCTGTCTTTTACCATTTGAGCCACATCCTTTAGGTAGGTAATTGCATTCCATTGAAAAATATATCTTCCAATTTATAAACTTCTCTTGTCGCAAAGTTTGTAACCAAACTCCTCCGAAACGGCTGTACCGATTTGTATGAAATTTTGTGTGCATATCGGGTAGGTCTGAGAATTGGCCAACATCTATCTTTCAAAAAAAATATAAAAGTAGCAAAACATCGTTTGCCGGGTCAGCTAGTTATCATATAATAACTAGATAGTAGTATAGTAGATAGTACCTATTAATGTATTTTTTTAAGTATGTAGGTAAATGCAAAAATTCGTAATGTCCTGGAATAACCACGCCAGGTGCGTTACGCACCTGGCGTGGTTATTCTACTTATTTATTTTAAATTTAGTGTGGTATTTATTTATTTTAAAAGAGCACAGCTACATCACATACATTAAACGTATGCTAGAAATAATCTTAATAACTAAAGGACTAATGTACATGCCAACTACGGCGTACATACCATTGATATACAATACCTTGCAGCATTGCAATTTGATATACTAAATTAAAACTAAGACAAACTAATACTAAAACAGATATACGTGATTAAGACTACAACAAACAAAAGTAAAAAAACAAGAAACATGAAGAACAAGAAAAGTTAAGTTAAAAAAACAACTCCAGCATTGCAGAAGTTCACAATCAGGCTTGTTCGCTTGCTTGTTTGCAACTCAATAACATAAAAAAGATCTATTTATATTAACATGGACTCACCGGAATTCTCTGGCGTGAGTAACACCGTTGAAGGGCTGGTTGAATTGTATGCTGATCGCCATGACGCCAGTCTTGCATGTCGCCGTGACCACCGGCGAGAACTCTCCCGTGCTTTCTGCATTCTGTTTACAAATTAAATAAAAAAATTACAACTATGCTAAAGTAGAATTGAGTAGAGATTTCAATTAAAGCAGTAAATGGGGAAACCCTCGCAACAAAGCTAAACATTTAATAAGAATTAGAATGCTATGCAATTCAAACTCATTCCATAACGTGAATTATGGAAACATGAATCAAAATATTACACAACTTCTCATAGACGTGACTTAAAGAACGTTTAAGGCTTTGAGTGTATTTAATTTATCACTGATAACTTGTTCGGTTCACTCATAAGGAACGATATACAAGGACTTCCTGAAGTCATCGTTACCGTCGGACTCTCCTTGTATGGCGCTGCACGCGACCGATCGGCATGTAGGACTCGCATTGTTTCTGTGATTTATATGTTCACAATGGCTACATGGTCCTTAGGATAGGTGGCATCATTAGTTTGACTTATTGGCAGAAAAAAGGGAAAATTATGTTCTACAGCCACACCGTTAAGCTTCATACATTACAGTCAGTTGAAATTACTCTAGGAAACGATTCTCATGTTGCGTAGACCCATTTGAAAACCTGCTTTTCCTTCACGTAATCTCAAATATCAGTTATTTTAACAAAGGTGCAGTAAGAGTTGGTGTTAGAGTAGAGTTAATTTCGTATTGTGACCTCAAATATCGCTACGTGGCTACGTTATAGTCGACAAATAAACCAACAAACCGTTACGACACGGGCACCACAATGTAAAATCTCCGACAACAAATCACTGCTCTTTGTATCGTGGACGGTTCGCGGCCTCACCAGCTGTAGGGCTGCCGAGCTCCAAGCACCCACCTGATGGAACGATAGGGGGAATGCCTTTCTGTTGTGGTCTTATGTTTAATGATGATAACCATTCTAAACGTCGCGTCGCCAGGTTTTATAATTGTTTCATTTTTGTAAGTATCCGATTCTGATTTTGTGGAACGAAATGAAATCACAATAAAATATTGGACAGGGATACACAGAAAATTGAGCCTGTGGTAATAATATAATAAATGCTAATATGGAAGTCACATAAATCATGTAACGCCAGAGGAGCTTTTTGAATAATATCGATAACGGTTGTTCTGATTCAACTTCAATTTAATGAAAAAAAATATTGTTCATATTTCAAACTATAAAACTGACTTTTTATACTAGCAGACAAGAGATATGGCACAGATTGTACGTGCAGTTTTATTATTATTCCCATATTTCTGTACACGTAATGGAGAGATATGAAAATAGCACGAGCGTGAAAAATATATATAGATGGTTATCCTTTGACATTCGGTCTTGTTTGAATGCCTTATAAAACTTTAGCGATAAGTTACATAATAGTTGTGCTCTTTTGGGCCAGTGTGTAACTGGTAATTTATGGAGAATGTTCATGATGAACAATTAGCCCGCAAGGCAAGGCTTTTCGGACATCTCCCTTCGGGGAGATGTATTACAAAAGCTTATTTGCAAACAGGAGATAATAATTATCTTATCTTAGGGAAAGAAGGAAGTCGCTAGCAAAGTCGCATGACGGCTCGACCATACAAACCGACAGGCCATAAAGGGTCGTGCCCTCAGGGCGACGGGCGCGCACGATCGCATCCACACGACCCGACTTGATAGCTTCCTAGAATTATCTGTGCTAGTGCAGATTACTAGATTTACAATCGTAGTAAATCATACATTATTTAACAATCGTCTGTTTGAGTGCAGACCTTGAAGATGGTCACAGTTTTTGCAATTGTCACATGTCTTGTTACAAGATTGTTAGTCTCAAGAAGCATTCATTTTTGCGTGTGACCGACCAGTTTGATTTTCCAGATAGTAGTGTAGACAAGGAAAATCAAACTGTTCGAGTTTGATTTTCCTTGTGCACACTACTGTTTTCAATCACACTACTAGGTAGTTATTTTTTTCTTTACAAGTTCAAGTGCGATTTCTAAATTGTTTTTAATGTCTTCAACAGCTATGTCTTCAATATCTTGCTTACAAAATAATCGTCTGTAAAATTACCAAGAATACATGCTCATTTTCTTATGCATTTCGAGAGATGCTTAGCCATTTATCATTCGCAAGAAACATAAGGAACTTCGAGGACCCAAGGGCTTTCTTTGGAGATTTAAGAGGATGATTGCTGTTGTTTGCAGAGCTCACGATCCGCCTCAAGATCTATGCTATTCATAGGTTTGGAGATGAATAGTTCGTAGATTACCAAAAAACGAACATGTAGTGTACCCAGTCATCGCGATCAAGGTAAAAACTTGGTTGACATTGTTGCTTGACAAGTTTGACGTTCCAATACATTGGACGTAATAACGAAATGCCATGAAATTGCGTTGTTAATTCGATTTTTTGTTAGTTATTTTTGAGTTCTACCTATAGACAAGAAGAAAATGAGCTTATTAAAAGCGATTTAATTTAGCACTTGACAACAATCAATTTAAGAACATGACTGTTTTTGAAGTAAACATCGTAAAACAGGTTTTCTACAATAAAATGCATGAGATTAATAGATTTTATTTTTGTTATCCTTCCTACGTCGCACAGTGGGTCGAAACTATGATTTTAGTGACTTAGGGCTCAACTTTGCTTTTTTACTTTTTTCCTCATGTGGATGGATAGAGCTCATTAACCTCAACAATAATTGTTCTGATGTATTTTTTCCTAAACTTTATACTTTGGGTAGAAAAATGTGTTTTGTTATTTTTTTGTATGGAGCGGATCAAATAACCTTAAATTCCTGCTAAGTAGCGTGTGATCCCGCGTTGAAACTTTATTTTTCTTAAACCTTGTCTAGTCTATTATCATTTGATGCTATTAACGTGTGCATAAAGTTGCAACTCTGCCAAATAAATGGATCGAAAAAAATGAAAAAATATATAGAATAAAAAGCTACATTTTTTACTTTCGTAAGTTCTTTTAAGTTAAATTTGATATGGAATAGTAAGTAAAAGCACGTAATAATACACATAGTTACTTAACAACTAACAACAATACATTTAAAAGGTCCCTAATTAGCTTAAATTTACTAATATATGTAGTATTAGTAAATTTAAAGCTAATCACACTAATCATAATACATTTAAAAGGTCCCTAATTAGCTTAAATTTACTAATATATGTAGTAGTAGTAAATTTAAGCTAATTAGGGATCTATGAATTTCAATTTCTTTGTTTTAATGACTTTAACATGTTTATGAAATGTTATTTTAAGTTAGATTTAATACTGAATAGTGAGTAAAGATAGGTACATAATAATACAAATTAGTAAAGGTAAACTAACATTACTACAACTAACACAAGCAAACTAAAAACTAACTATAAACAACATCAAACATTACTATTTCCTTTCAATTATGAGTTTGACATTTATAAACTAATAAAAAAAACAAGAAACTTACAAACTACCAAAAAATCTTATTCACTATCGCTATGACTATCTTGTAAATTATCTACATCAATAAAATCTATATCGGATTCTGTGGGAAAAATCAGCAGAAGCTCTTTGACTTTTGGAGAGAGAACCATTATATTTTGTTTCACCATTCGAGGTCTTAGACTTGTGATCTTTGGATCAGAAGACAAAAGAAGATTGTGTATAATATCCTCATTTGTCGCCGTTCTACTTACCTTTCTAGAATGACTCTCTCTATATTTCCGGAAATCTTTATTACGAGCTTCCGCTGCCTCTTCCGACAGTTTACCTATAGGTATGGCACCAAAGTGCTTAATTATATCACTCCCATGTACTAACAATTTATGTATACTGGAAGGCATATAATACCAGGGATATAAGTGAACGTACAATTGTGCAGTATCTCTACAAAATTCGGAAAACTTAGAAAGATCCACGCTCTCTCCAGATGCAACCGTCTGAAGAATCACATGAAACCTTTCTATTAAATCTTTATCTATTCCTGTTATGCGAGCTGTTGTTTCTGCATCCCTAAAAAATCTTCTGGCAGTATTGCCATCATTGGTTGTGCCTACTCCTTGCTTGACTACGTCAATAAGTAAACCGCATTCTTTCTTAAACGCTTGCTGTATAGCGCTCTTTCTGAGTGACATTTTTTCTTTGTCATCGCCCCTGCAACTCCATTTTTTGAAGTCCAAACGATAAGCTGCAAACAAAAAGAAATATCACTTAAATAAAAATCTCACAAGTAACTATATAACGTGAAAAAAATTATGAACTAATAAAATTATATTTACCGATATGAAGTAAGCACTCCATGCTTCTTATCCAGGCATGTAAAGATGACATTCCATACTGGAACACTTCTTCGTTGTTCTCTTTTTGAGCAAGTGACTCTAAATTGTTCATCTCTGACGGTTTTGCTTTGCAGATATCACAGACAGCTGAAGATGTGTCTGACAAATATGACGATATTTTGCCGTCTATCATCGTCAAGTGCAATTGATGCTTAACTTCAACTTGATTGAACTTGATTGGCTGAAGTGTTTCTATTTCTTCGGTTATGCTAGCTTTTATAGTTACCACTGTTGACTGCGTTTCTTTGGTAAATTTGAACATTATCGGACGGCAATAGAAAGTTGATGAGGGTCGATCGTTTTCCCAAACAATTGTTCCATCACATTGTTGAAGCCTTATAGGAACTAGACTGGCCATGAAGATAGTTGAGTCATCAAACTCTGCTTCAGTCTTTTGTTTATAATTACTTTGACCTGAGGCTCCATCAAAACCCCATTTGCTTATTAGCAGTAACTCAGTTGGCGAATCCAAATCTAAAGTAATCACTTCTAAAAGCCTAGATACCGTCAAGTTGAGTAAAGCTTGCAGTTTAATAGCAGCTCCTTCTTCAGTTATAATTATGTCTTCTTTCCCTGGATAACATTTTGCCTTCGCTTGTTTTATTTTATAATAAGAAGGGTATAAATCAGACCTATTTTCACTTGCTGCTTCTCTTAGGCTTATATACTGCCACTTACTTAATTTAAGTGAAACTAATAAAGACAGTGCCTTATCGGGTGAATATGTACTACTTTTCGGTTTACTTGTACTTAAACACTCTTTAACTTTTTCTAGATCTTCGGGGTGATTTAGTAAATGGTTCATAATTTTTCCTACATCCTCATTTCCGGTGTTTCTTAAACTAGCAATTGTAGTAGCTTTAAGTTCATCCGGGGATAACGAAAGCGATTGGTTAATTTGATCAACGCGTCGTCGTTTTTGCCTGGAGCCCAATTCCTCGAAAGGTTTTCGAGGTGTAAATGTAGATGTCGAAGCTTCTGTAGTAGATGGTGGTAGATTTTCGACATCTTCAGTATTACAAATCTCGAGCCTTTCCTGTTCAGTGTTCACAGCTTCAGGTATCATTCCTTCGGGCCAGTTTATTGCACGTTCCAACCAATCACCATTTTTTCTTACAAACTGTGCTAACGTGCGACTACTTCGTTCCCATCTTGCACTTATATTTGAACAAAAGCGCGTACAGAATTTTTGGAGCTCAACACTTTTCTCTTCGGTCACGTTTATTTTATGTTGTAGGAATTGAAAGAATTTTTGACTATCCGACAGTGACTTGACCTGCTCTCTTAAAATCATAAATAAATCTAAATTGTTAACTAAATTATCCATTATAACGAAAAAGGGACGATCAGAATCACGAGATGTTAGTAGTAGTACGAATAAACGAACACTAGTTAGTATATAATAAATTATGGTCATTTTATACTTCCAGAATCCAGTGACAAACAATGTTTACTAATTTTTCTACTACCCTCATTAACTAATTATCCTAATTAATATTACAGTAATGACTAAAAGTGAAAAACATTGTTATTTTATAAGGTAAAAGGTTAAGCTAATTACAGTAATTAAACACACAAATAGAAATTAATTGATTTCATATCCACATTTTTAAATAAAGGTCCCTAATTAGCTTAAATTTACTAATATATGTAGTATTAGTAAATTTAAGCTAATTAGGGACCTTTTAAATGTATTGTTGTTAGTTGCTAAGTAATTATGTGTATTATTACGTGCTTTTACTTACTATTCCATATCAAATTTAACTTAAAATAACTTACGAAAGTAAAAAATGAAGCTTTTTATTCTATGTATTTTTTCATTTTTTTCGATCCATTTATTTGGCAGAGTTGCAACTTTATGCATTTGTTTATAGCATCAAATGATAATAGACCAGACAAGGTATATGAAAAATAAAGTTTCAACGCGGGATCACACGCTACTTAGCAGGAATTTAAGTTTATTTGAGCCGCTCCATACAAAAAAATAACAAAACACATTTTTCTACCCAAAGTATAAAGTTTAGGAAATAATACATCAGAACAATTATTATTGAGGTTAATGAGCTCTACCCATCCGCATAAAAAAAAAAGTGAAAAAGCAAAGTTGAGCCCTAAGTCACTAAAATCATAGTTTCGACCCACTGTGCGTCGCCGTCGTGCCTGCGACTTTTTTTGCATTTATGTCTGTATGAGCCTCGGTAAAAGAATGTATGCAGATTTAATTGGAATTATGGCAGTCGGTACACACTTCAAGACGCCGGTGGTACTCGTAAAATAACGTTGGCAGTTGTCAATGTGGATGTTGTCGGGCTGGCGAGGTCAACGGACGAGTGACCGCCGGGACTCGGGTCACTTTGCAACATTGGTTTCTTAAAAACACCGTGGAACAATACTCACCGCCTAATATTACCTAGAAATTCACCTTGATGCAATCTTTTGTGTTCGCATTATAAATTCCGTCAGCTTTTCTACATGGGGAGCCGGTCAAACGGGTATTCCTTAAAAGGAATTTTCGACGAATAATATTACGTCATTTTCGTATTTTCTTTTTCATGATGGAGAATTGTGCTCATGCTTACCTGTTTAAAGAATTTCGAGAGCAATGCCTCTCTGCCTGGTTTTGTAGAATTTGTATAGTTGTTGATATAAGTATTGATGCAAAAATACGACACAATTTCAATTTATTTCTTTGATTGTTCAGAGAAAAAAGAGTTGCAAAGTAAAACTCCTTTTCTTTCAGCGAATGTCGTCACAGACGGTGGAGTTGACCACAAACAGAACCTTCTATGAACCTATGAGCGCCTTAATAAAACTTACATAAAAGTGCGTATTATGAAACCAGTGTAACCACCCACTTATGTTATCTACAACAAAAAACTGCGCGCTACGCATTGTAATTAATATTACGCGTTTATTATGCAATTTGTATATAAATGAATTGACCACAAGCAGATTCAATTACCTTACGAGTGGAGCAGTAGGCAAACTCCGCATTCCGGTAGACCAGACCCTTTACACTGAAGGTGTTCCGTTAGAAATGTAATATTTTAGCATCACCCATGCAGAACAAACCTTTGTTATTAGTATTTAAGGAATGTCATGTTATCTTCCTATAGCGATGAATTTCCTTATATGAATTTGCTAAATTTATCGGATTTAAACTTTGCCATGGTGAGTATTTATTGGACAGGCAACCAGCTTATGGCTCTTATACCGAAGATGGTTTTCTTAAATAAGCGGTAGCACCAGTTACTTGTTCTCTTCGTGTTGAATATGGTCGTGGGTTATGATTTGAGTGCTGAAACATGGACTTACTTTTCAAGCAATGACGTAATTATCATACCCAACATGATTCAAATGAGTATCCATATCAAGGTATCTTTTTGTAGGATCCGCTACGCTGTTAAATTTATAGCCCAAAGCTCAATGGGCACTACCTTAGGCCCTTTGTACACACACGTTTTTCTTGCCGTGAAAAACTACGGGTTATTTGCTGGGTGTAGGTCCGGTCAGTGTTTTATAGATCACACGTTTTTTCCTTCGGCGCGATTATTACGCCTTACCGTAAAGAAACCGTGCTGTGTACAAAGAACCCTATACTTGCTTTCAAAGTCTAACAATCGCCTCCCGCATCGCATTACTCACTAAGATTATAAAGGTCGTCTCTAGCGATTGTACCTACTTCCATTCATCTGGTCATCGGGTCAGTGTTTTATGTTCTACGTTGAGACATTCGCATAATGCATATCTGACCGGGTCTGGGCGTAAGTTGTTACTTATATATTCATTTGTTATAATTTTAAGTTGAGCAACAACTCTAAAGACTCAGACTCAGTTTTCAGGTCCATTAATCTTTTGTTCTCGGGCAAAGTACTGTTATTGTATCTACGTATTTTATGTGTCTTTATAAAATCATCTTAATATTTTATGACATTTGGGAACGCTCGTGAACTTCTCAGCAAATAGTAAGTTACTGCTCGAACAACCGTATATCTAATAGTGGTTATAGTAAGTCCATTACTAGTGCATCCGACATTCGTAAGATCCAACCGAGTGTAGTAACAAACAATTTGGAGCGTAGCCGTAGGTGGCACACGTTGCGAGAATTACATTTCGGGGGGCTGCTCAGTTGTTTCCAAATTGCATTTCGATGAATTTCGGTAGAGGAAGGGAGAGGGGTCCCAACGTAACTAATCCGGGGGGGGGGGGGATCTCTCATACGCAGAGCAAATAAAGCTCATGAAATATGCTTTAGCGCAAGTGAAATTTACCCCTTACAATGTTACAGTATAGGTACCTATTTAATTCAATGGGGAAGGCAACTGTCAAAATGGCGCTGTCGTAGCAAGTTCCCAACACAAGCAAACAATACAAGGCGTGATGTGGTTTTATATTATTTTAGCGAAAATTGACGCGTTATTTTGTTCCTAGATACTCCGAAATTGGAGTGCACCATTTTCCAAAAGACCCTAAAATTAGAAGATTGTGGTATAAAGCTATTCGTAGATATTTTTTTGAGTTCAAATTTGTGTCAGAAACATTTTGAAGAAAGTGATTACGAGGAAATATTCAAGGTTTAAAATTCTGTCACTTTCCATGTCAATTACTTGATATAGAATAATGAAATAAACGATAATAACGAAATAGTGAAATAAAATCAAACTCATGAATGAACACAAAATGGAATGAATGAACGAAATGTCAAATTTATTAAAGGCCGTAGGGACCTAGCTATGGTCGTGCCATCTACAATTAGCTTTGTCCGACCTTCCCCATTGTCAGTATTGTTCGCTACTGATTAAGTAACTTTGCAATGATTTATTAAAACTGTTCACCGTCTAATTTATTATCATTCATGGGCATATCGACGTGGGTAATTTGTAATACACAAATGAACGAGTTCCGAATATATGGGCCGGAAATAATGTGAGGTAATTAGTGGCAATTGAGTATTGTGTCTTGTATCTAATGATACAAGAATGGACGTTGATAATAATAGCGTGTGTTGCAGAAGAAGCCGTTTATGGAGATTCACCGCTATTTGCTTAACGGTCAGCACACTCGGTATTCAAAATTATCATTACAATAACTTGAAAATGTTACCTTCTATTTCTAATAGCGTGGAAGTATGTACAAAAAGTCCCGCACATCCGGAGTACTTACAGATTAGTTGTAAATCTGTGATACAGAACCGTTTGTTTCAAATTGATGGGTTTCGCTGATGGGTGTTATGATATCGCATGACTAGACCATTTGTTCGTGAAGACCATCAAAAACATCACTATATTTACGTTTGCGCTTGTCGTATCGAAGAGTTCTCTCTATTAAGATAATTATATAATTATGAACAAAGTTATATTCATTTTCACAACTATCGTAATTGGAAAGCCAAAACTGTTCCTGGAGCGTCATTAGATACGCGTAGTCTAAACTTGGAACTTCGAGGAACAAGTTGTATGCAAAATAAGGTAGCCTTAGTTTACCGACAGCCTAACCACTAATATCTCGACCCGATCCTGCTGAATATTAGAGTAGATACGGAATATGTTTAATGTATTTTTATTTGATAACATTTATTTCGTCCATAAATTGGTAGTGGCTAGTAAAAATTTTCTTTTTCTATGAATCGTCAATTGTTTTTTTATTTCGATGAAACAATCTAAGGTGTTTCTTGATCGAAGCAAACTGTGTGAAGTCATTATCTCCCGAAACTCTCGACATTTATAACCTCCGTTTGCAAAAGGCTCAACGCTCAAAGGTCAAAACCGAAACATTTAAGAAAAAAGTAGCGCACATTAATTGGCACGCAGAGTTGTATAATACCTATTGGCTGCGAAGTTTTCATTCCCATATAGATAGTATTTGATGCAACAGAACACAGTGGGCGACCGGTTCCGCCGGCCCCAATATATCTTTTGAGACTACGTCACCACAGCCTCAGTGCACACTGGGCGTGCTTTACTGCTTAGGTAACTCACACACTATTTTTACGTTTGTGTTTTGTTTTTCAAGTTCTGCCTAAGTAATGTTTGTTTTGAGTACAGAGGAGTACGATGTGCTAATGACTTATTCTGGTTTGTATTTACCTTAACATTACTTCTAAGGGGCGGGCATCTTTGTAAATCCGGATTTTATAAAATGAAACTGATCCTCTTGGAAGCAGGATTAATTTGCTTTTATGCAAATGCCTTCTCAAACCTCAGACGGAACCTTATATATCCTTATATTTCACCGAGTTTTCAATCCTCTTTCCAGTATTCCGTATTTTTATTTTCAATGGACAATGGAGGAAAGTTGGGATTATGGAAGAATTAAGTACTCAAGCTCCTTTTGATCCTATTTTTGAAACGAAATGGCTGGCCTCAGGGTGTTGCGTAACTAGTGGGTCCAACTTTAGGGGGTCAGTCAATGCACCATATATTCAGCTTTGACATACAATGAACCAGTTCTTTTTTCATAGGTCTCAGAATAAAATATAATTTTATTCTTTTTTTGAAAAATGGGCATGTTGCTTTACTAATTTGGCTGTAATTTCTATAGATGACATTACTTTTTAATTTTATTTTTGTTTATACTATGGAATACATGTTCTATCGCGTGCAAATAACTTTGTAAGTGTAATTTTAAAGATGCTGAAGAAAAACTGAATTTATTTCAAAATTCATCTCGTTTCTCTATAAAGTTGACATCAGGTGCGAATGGTGTAAAAAAAGTACTACACTGTCGTGCCCATTACCTTTGAATGAATACAGACAAGTTGTGGTATGTGATAGCTAAATGAATATACAGTAAACGGTGTATCGATCCCTTCACGTTGGACCACTATTTACGCCCCATCCTGTATATTAGTCCAGACGTAGGTACGTGATAAAGGTAAATGTTGCCGGATTAAGGAGAGCCTAAAGCCTAGCCAGGGACAAAACGGCACACACTGATTTCATTTAAGTAAAGCCTCACTCTTTTACCTGCACCTACATATATACTCTAGTGTGGCTTTATTTCAACGGATTATAAGTCACTGTTACAAAATGGTTACCAAATACGAGTATGAATGCTTAATTTATTTAGCAATGGTATCTATTGGGCGGATTAATTACCTACATTTTGTCCACTTATTACGAAATCCCAAAATACATTGAAACATAGTAACTTGTCCCGATGAAATTCACTATCCGCATCGCATCTCATCAAGTTAACTAGAATACAAAACCAATTTACGAGGAAAAGTTTGATGATGATCTGCATGTCGATTCTGTAAAAATCTCACCGTGAAGATTGGCGTGGAGTGAGCTGTCAGTGTCATCCCGTCTTGGTCAATCCCTAGCATCAGTGACACTGACAGCTCACTCCACGCTCACTTCACCTAAGTTTTCACGGTGAGACGGTTACAGAATAGCACTACAGATCTCTATCTAAAATTTCTAAAAGCAGGCAAGTAAACGGCCAGCCCATATAATAATCATTAACGGAATGAGATCTTAAAATAACTAAGAGTAGACAGAACAACTTTAACAATTTGCTACTTCTCACGGTAACTATATTGTTTGTGCCTACAACACTTGATGAGTAGGAAGTTGTCAATGATGATTGCTGGTGTGAGAGGTAGCTGTCGATCGGCGTAAATAATGACACGTCATTTGACAAACGACGGTGTCGTAAGCCAGTTGTCAGTGCGTCGTCGGTATCCTCCTAACTTCCGAAGGTAGCTAACAACTTTACGACAAATTGCATAAAAACTGTATGTAAATAGGTACCACTGCATTGCCAAACTGTCGCAGTGATTGTTTCAGGATCTTTCGACACTAACACACGGGTATGATGGATGGTAACGACTAGTTACGATTCATGATGTTGTCATTTTATAGGTCAGCGTATGAAATATATGCATTGTGCCGAGTAATGAAGCTTTGGATTGCAATATAATTCTATTGAACAAGTCTGAATATTAGCGTTATTAATGATAACTTGGGTTCTGCAATCATACAAAGACACCATCATTTTTTAAATGTGAAATACATTTTCTAAGGCAAGACGGCCATGCAAAAGAGCTGATTTCCCGATAAACAAAATGAAAGAAAAACAACTTCAAAGACCTTCATTTGTTTTTGTCCTAACCTTCGTGCGAAAGGCCTTATGTAAATATTAAATGATCAAATAATACTCCTGCGTCTAGATCACAATACTTGTGCCTACCTCTGTGCGTTGTCCCAGAATTCGACAGGGCTTTTGTAACACCTCGCTTTTAAAATATTTCGGACGAAGACAATGTGTCACAGACACGCCCGCAAATCAGACATGTTCGCTTGTCCGACAAAACAAGTTGGACAAGCCGTGACGTAAGATACCATTCGTGACCCATCTCGTGGATATTTCATGTTATTTACACATAAGCACAGTGTTGTCATGTTTCCTGTCAAATATTGATAATAATAACAACTTTGAGAGACGAAGGTTTTGTTTGAAAATATATTACTCCATTGTAGAGTATCCTCTTGCAGTTTTCCAGCAGAATAAATAATTTAATAATCATTAAATTATTATTATTATTATTTAATAGCTTTCCTGGAAATTGCGAAACATTATGAATTTGATAGATAGAAAGGATGATGTTATGCTTAAATATACCGACCGCGGTGCGGTTGGGGCATTGGATACTTCCTCGAGCGTTGTTATCAAGCCTCGATCAGCCCACGGGGCAATCAGAGCGTTGCCTGCACCGCGCATGCGTGGCGAATGTCTTAGCACCCACTATAGCATATTCACCGAAAATAGTCTACGAGATCTATCTGATAACTAACCGAGAACACGTAAGCTCATGGGATCCAGCCTTGTTATTATGTCTGCACTAAAATGATGGATATGAAAATAAATATGTTTATGTAATAGTTACTTAAATGCTCTGATAATTTTGAGCATTATATTAAACCGTTTCATTACCTAGTTAAGTTAAGCATTAATAAAGAAGACAAGCATAAATTAAACAAGGTAATGCAAAGGAAGATGCGACCTCGGCTCGTGTCGTGGAGGCCGCGTGCTACCGCCTATCGGCATCACTTGGCTCAATCACTCAAACTTGATGTATTTTAAAGTACAAACGGTCAAACTCATTAGGTGCGTTCCCTTTCATGAATGGGCTCCAAGTTTTCGGGACACTTCTTGCGACTACTCGGTGTATGCAGTCATGCAACGCGCTACTGTTGCAAAGCATAAGCAATGCATTGTGTAATATTTGTAATAGTATTCGTAATATTCGTGGTAGTTCGTGGTCGCAAGAGCTACTGCTGAGCATGAGGTCTTGGGTTCGATTCCCAGGTCGGGCAAAGTGTTATTGGGTTTTTCTATACAGAATTTCTCAGTAGCAACCCGGAGTCTGGATTTGTGCCCGGTTGATGGCAATAGGCTCGCCTCCTATTACATGGGACCTAAGCATAACTGGCGAAATGTGGGTGTACTGACACCAATGAAAACTTATTTTTAAGTTTCTATCCAAAATAACAACATCGATACAGTTATGACGACATCAAATGTAACAATACTAAAACAAAACCCATATTAAAAACCTACATAAAACCAGTAACGTATGTGTAAAAATGCGCAGTTAATTGTCAAATCGCCTTGGCTGCCACATAGATATGCGATGCGCGTTGCACTAGCTCGACGCGGGCGCAGTCATGTCCCATTGGTTCACACTTTAGTGATGTCATGTATTACTGAACATATCCGATGTAAACATTCCTCCGACGTTGTTTCATTGCTCTACAACATTAACTTACAGTCGTAGGTTTTGAAAACATAATATATGTTACCATATATAATAGGTAGATTCTGAGAGCAGCAATAGACAAAAACCACCACTCAGTGAATCCCTAATTGCGGGAATGGTAGATTTATGGTAGGTACTGAATTCATGCTAAGAACATAAAACGATCCATACGCGTAACTGGAAATTAGCATACAATTGAAATGGGATTGGATTAATAAAAGGTAAATGTGACCATAAACAGGTCTTAAGGATGTGAAAATCTTAATAGAATTTTCTTTTGTTGAGATACCGTATAAATACACTGGCTTAGTACCGAACCGTCCCGTTCCTTTGTTTTTAATTCATGAGCAATCGTACGTATTCTTTACCAGAAAGATAAGTCATAGACTTCCATCGCCGATTTCTGCTGCAGTCAGAAGTAAATACCAATTATTCAACAACGGAACATAATACTATCATGTAAATTAACTAAATCAGATAATAAGTATTATGCTGCTTATTTTCGTTGAAAGCTGCGCGTGGTGCAAAAGCCTTGTACGAAAAATATGAACCGATTAATTCTTAGTATCATAAAAAAGATGACTTTGAAGATAATTCGTGATAATACAAGGATGCACGTAAGTAATTAGGTTAGTGCTAAGACACTAACAAGTTTAAACTATGAAGCTGCATTTGTGACGGTCTAACAAAATTACGCAATTGGCACGCTATTTACTTGTGATTTTAAAATAGTGACTGCCTCGTTGGTCTAGTGGTCGCAGCAGCTACTGACCTACAGGTCCTGGGTTCGATTCTCAGGTCGGGCAAAGTGTTATTGGGTACTTCTGTCTAGAATATCTCAGTAGCAGCCCGAAGTCTGGATTTGTGTCCGGTTGATGGCAACAGGCTCGTCCCCTATTACATGGGACTAAAGCATAACTGGCGAAATGTGGGTTTACTACCTATAGGTACACCTCTGACCAACCCTTCGGGGATTACAGGCGTGATGTTATGTTATGTTTAAAATAGTAACTAGTAATAAACTATGAAAATATGACTGCTTCATTACAATAAAGGAGATAACTCTTGAAATCGTATTCAAAACAATGCTCATTGTCAATGTCAATAAAATTATCATACTTCTTTAAATTGTAAAGTTAACTTTTTCAACATCAATCACTTTTCATCAGCCCAGCCTTTTCCGAACTTTGTTGGCGTCGGCTTTAGGTCTAACCGGAAGCAGCTGAATTCCAGTATTTTACATGGAGCGACGGCACATCTGACCTCCATAACCCAGTTACTGAGTAACACGATATCCCGTGGGAACTGGTGGTTAGACTTTCGGACTGCTGACTACCCGTAATTACTGTCAAAGATGTACAATTCCGGTCGATCTCGGTATCCATCCTCTGACCGACCTTGTTAAGCATTGCTTAACCTTGAAGATCGACCCGTGTGGCTGTTATTATTAGGTAGAACATCAGACAGTGATCACATCATTATTTGATCATGAGCCGGAAACTTGCTTATAATAATTATTAGTTCTTTGTCTGATGATTATTACAAATCCCATGAACTACTTTGAAATAATTTCGACTTTTGTTTGTATGAGAAAACCGCAAGTTCGAATGTAAGCTATAGTAAACACACCCATTCGGTTGATTTGACCTATTGTTGTGGTTGATAGCAAGTAATTGACATAGAAACTTGGACAAAAGAAAGTCTACGTATCACAAATTCAAGTTGTACGAACACGATCCGCCAAAAATACGAAGTATGATTTCCAGCTTTGAAGTTGTTTAACAATATTTATGTTTAAGATATTTTCTTGCTTTAATTTCTGACTTTCAGTTGTTTCTGTGAGTATAAAAATTTGAAATCAGTCGATATACAAAATTTTACAAATCGATATCTTACCACATAAATCACGCCTGTAGTTCCAGAAGGCTTAGGCAGAGGTGTACCTATAGTAAGTACACTAACATTTCGCCAGTTATGCTTAAATCCCATATATCCTAATATGGGCGAGCCTATTGCAATCAACCGGGCATAAATCCAGACTTCGGGTTGCTTGTGAGAAATTCTAAATAGAAAAACCTAATAACTCTTTGCCCGACCTGGTAAAATTTATAAAACCCTAGAACCAGTCTGTTCAGTTCAAACTTGTATTTTTAAAGTCAATACTGTTTATAGTGATTCAGTACTAAATTAATTTATGTAATTTATGTAAGCATGTATTATGTACGCCGTATGAGTCAATATTGCGATTTGACTCACCGTTGGTTTCCTTGAATGAATGAACAATCGTAGTTTTGGTATGCATCGCCTACGACAGTGTATTTGCACCTTGAGGCTTGTAACTTTAGCTTTATGGATCAATGTATGGAATAATCCTAGATTCATAAATAAAAACCCACCATGTGAATTAACTTTGATTTACAAGTAAGAAAGTTAAGTACTAATATGGGTAAAGCAAACTGCTATGGTAAATAAATATCGTCTCGATTAAAATATTTAGAACACACTATTATTAAAAAAGCTTCAATGTTTGCTTGGTCCAGTTAATTGCCACATAAAAGGGCAGTAACTCTTAGCATTTAAAATTCAAAAGCCTTTAATTGTTATTAAGTCGACTATTGGTCGAGGCGTGGGATGCGTAGGCCGATGTGACCTTGCGCCCGCGCCGCCAGACGCCTGGCATTGGCGTGCCATGCAGAACCTAATATGGCCTAAATTGGAGGTAGGGTTCGTTTTACTTGTGTAGATAACATGTTTTCTTTATGCGTTCATGTGTGTCCTAGAATATGGGTAAAGACAATTTAATTCAATTTATTTCTCCGATATAACATATGGTGTCTGGTTCCAATAATATAAACATGAGGCAAGAGTATTCTTACGTGCAACAAAGTCTTTGACCTCATCAGGTTTTTTTTTACATACTGCGGTGTACCACACGAATCAGTATGAAAGGATAGAGTCCGTTATCTCTTTGGTATAGATTTTCTAATGTTTCTTGAGATAACTAGAGCAGGCTTGAGTAGTGTGAGTTAACAATTATTAGCACTTTGTTCACGTTACTTATCATGCAACTGACATGTCGTGAAAAATGTTATGTAAAAATATAGTCATGGTATATGTTCGAGTAAAATACCGAGTAACAATTGGTGATATTTTGAATGTGGAACATTAAGTTGATGTTACCGAGGGTATTGTGCTCGGAAAACTATTAGTAACTGGGTTATGACCAGTTACTAATGCAAAACTTGTGTGTTTACGTTTGCGTAACTTGGTGTCCAGTTTACTACAATGATCTATTATTAAGAAAACCGATTGTTTGAGGTTGATAATTGAGTAGAGCTCTGTAACTATAAGGACTTGAGAGAATGGGTAATTGGATACAGCAGTCAATATAGCTAATGTCGAAATTTAATTGACTGGTGGTGGCTGGCTATTCGCGACTTTGTTGGCATGCATAATTCGATCCCCAGTTAAACGCACTCAGGAGTTGAGTTTCAAAAAGCTTTTCTTAGTGCACCGCTACATCATATCATTATGTATCTAGGTACTTTAGAAGAAAATAAAGAAAATAAAATGCAGTTATTGGAACTCCCACAGGAGTACGCAGTACACAGTTAAACTTAATTATAGACACAAATAATTAAAAAAGAACAAGTGCTGTACGAGGCCAAAAGGTCCCCATCTCAGCATAATGCTGCGACAGTTAAAAAATAAGTGTCACAGCGCTAGTATTATGATTGGGCCCGCTGTGAAGTCACGGACAGCTACAGAAATAGATAAAAATAAATTAATAATAACATGTTGTTGTTGTTTAGTGGTTTAGGGTCTGCGATTTTTAATTCTTCTTTGTATAAGTACACATACATGTAGATTACATACAAGATAAGTGGTACATGAATATTTCGCGATAATGTAGGCCTTCATTTCCGCTAATTTCATATACCGCTTGACATTTTGGACACAGGATGCTAATTACTAATTAGCTATATGCGAAGCGTATACTATTCGGTGACCCATGAATTAAAGAATCAAGTGTTGGAAGGCATACAACGGTCAATTTAGGCGATAGGCAGGAATGGTTACCGGAGTGATAAGGTATACAGGGTGATATTTTTGAGATAGGTATAGGTGAGGCTCCACGTGTAATAAGCCTAAAGCATCATTTTAATTACTTATTAATTGATAACTAAGCTTGAAGAACTACAGATGGACGATAATAATAATCCCATAATTATCGTCATAGATCGACATAATTCTATTCCAAAGTTTCAAAGGACGATATGAAAACAATGTTAAAGCAGAGGCGTATTAAACTGAGCTGCTATTTATACAGCCGGCAGCTGATCAACCTTCCTCTAACTCATTTACATAGTACCTCATGACATACCTACATAAGTAAACTATACATAAGTACATTGTGCCCCATATTTGCTTACAGCATTTGATTAAACACGTAGTGCCATGGTGTGAACTCTTTGATGCGAGATGTGGGTTACGACGAGTTACGTTCACGTACATAACATCGTATTACAACAGTTATCAACGTAATGCAATAAGAACGAACTCAATTATACTGCACAAATGAATCTTTTTGATTTCTATTGCTTCTGCGAATGAATCATCTTGTAACTAGTTCTTGGAATGAAGTTACAGAAAACTAAGTAACTTAACTAAGTAACTCTTTGATGTAATCTTATTAAAATTTTATGCGTATTGACTATTGGTAGAACTAGTTAACTAGTGTTACAAACTCACATAAACAATACAGTTAATAATTTAAAAAACTATGGCTATTAATTTTGTCAAGGCTATGGTGGCTATAATAATACTTTCGATAGTCAGTTAACACCAATTAGGTAACATTTATGTAGGTACAGTTCTGGTTATGTGCCAATGATATAACTTGAGACAACACCAAGTTTAGTAAGGACTTTGTAGGATTGTGGGCGTACGACAAAAACCGTCCAGCTGCAACTACTTTGAGGACATACATCGAAGTGACTTTGAGCCTGACTCAAAGGTAAGTTTTTTTTTTTGCTTATTCCATTGTGTTGATGACGACATTCGGTTATTAACGCAACAAAAACTCGTAGATGTGTTAAGTTGGAGTACACAGAATAGTTATAGGTTTGTGGAGGTGCAGACATCGTTGATAATAATGTGCATGATGCATGATTATGCGTTGTGTTAATGTGCACTTTGTTACCTGTGCGTTCGCGGCCGCCAGTAGGGCGCCGGCGAGGAGGCTGAGCACTGGCCACATTGTTCACTTGTCAGTCGGAGGTTGTCAGTGAGTAGTTGTCAGTTTGACAGGAGGTGCGCGGGCTGTCAGCGCGACATGGCGGACCGGTCTGTGCGCCGTACGGAGCAACACTGCGCCGCCACTGCCTCAACAACTTTACTTTCTGTGAGCGGGCGTGTTCACACCGGACGCTGCACCATTGTGCCTTAATCATTTCGAAAATACATGGATATCCCCAAAGATGCCATGTCAATTGGTAGGTAATTGCTGGTGGTGGAAATTTACAAATAATTTGTTTTTGATTGTTTTTTTTTTGTAGACTATACAACAAACTTGACCTGGAATTGAGATCAACAATGCAACACGGCTCTATTATTATATGGGTTGATAACCTTCCCACATATACCTACTTTATAAACTTGAGGATGATGGGTACAAGTAAACTGCATATTTATTGCATTTTGAGGCGTCGCGTAGCGGCACCGTTGAAGCCAGTGTTTTTATTGGCAGTTAGCTTCATTATATTAAACGACAGCAGCAAATAGAGGCGATGTTTTAAAATAAAAATTAACAGACCATAAAACACTTCCACAAATAGTAGTAAAGTGGCTCCAGTGTGAACGCACAGCTGCTACGCAACGTTGCGTCGCGCGTCGGCCGCGGCCGGCGTTACGACACACGCCCACACCTGCAGCACTCGTAACACACTCACACAACGCACAGGTATACCGCACAGATCCCGCCGATAATACTCCAGCCTACCATTTTATTTCTCCGTTTCGCAAAAAAACTTGGGGTTAGCAGAAAATCCTTGGCTGATCAGAACCACGTTTTATGTATCTCGTAAAAACTTAAACTGGCACGTTTCTGTGCGCTAAAAGAAAGAAATGTAGCATTGTTTTCGAGAATTATTGTTATACCGATATTATTGCTACGAACCTACGCCGCTGCTAAGCGGCGTAGCACACATATTAGAATTCAACGCGCTCGCCGACACTTTCGTAGATTTATTTATTCGTTGGTGTTTTCTTTTCTCTATCTATTTATAATATTCCACTAGTTCTGCTGTTCATAGAATGATCAAAATAAACGGAGTGATTCTTTGAAGACTACTTAGTTTTATGAATGATACCTAAAGGTAGCTTGTGCTTGTTAAAAAAAATAAGCGTTGAAAGTGTAACGATATTGCTATTGGCAATATCCCCTTATAACCGTTAAGTACGGCTTAGAAATACTTTATTTATAAGGAGGCATTTAAGGGCCTATTTTAAGTGGAAGAGAAATATCGCATACATTTTTGATAGAACTTTTATGCAGTGTTTATAATTAAAATAGCTTAGTGGTTCCACAATTATGCAATGAATACACAGATTTAACTCGAAATAACTACCCATGGGCCCAAAAAGGTATGGTCTACGGTGGGTCTACGACTTTTGTAATTTTTTACTCTCTCTCACGACAAAAAAAAGAAGTTTCCTGAAGATACGGAGCTCTTTAACTATTAAGTAATTTAGTAATCATATAGACTTAATCTTATTAAAACTGAATAATTCTGGTAGTATTACGTTAGTCAGCAGCCCTAAGTTAGGTTGCATTAACTAGGAACATTTAATGGCTTAAAGTAAATTTAAGGTTATCGCTCCACTTTATCAGTGAACTGGTAAAGCACTATTGTTATTTAAATCAAGCATAATAGCGGACAGGATATAAACAATAACAGAGTGCTACACAATACGGTCAAGGCTGTCGCGCCATCTATCGGCAAGTAAAGGTAGCTTCAGAAGGTTCGTGAACAATGACTGTGTCAGGTTAAGATGTCGCTAGTGTGGCGGGGGCACGTTGCCGCCCAAAATCAATATCTCGTGTGGCTTGCGCCGTCCCGCCGATTTTCATCAGTGTTTCAGGAGGCACCCCTACTGCCCACATTTCATACAGTTACACGCGCAACCAGTGCTCTTTAAGCGGATTCCTCACATCATCGGACTTATCCCTATAATCTGTAAGTAATCATTCATAACTTATTAGATCTACTATATAGTAAAAACAAATTAATTAAAAACGCATCCAGACACATAAATTCATTCATTAATCCCCAGATATATGTGGCTACTAGATTGAAAGTATTACGACACAGTCAACTTAGAGTCGGTATATAGGACGGGTTGTGACCTCGAAGGGCGGAACTGTTGCCTAAACGAATTAAAACTATAATTGGCGATTCATTTTATAATAATCGAAAATGATTTAAACAATTATAATGATGTTAACAGTGTCGGAAACATTGAACTAATAGCAAAATCGAAAATCGCACATAAAATGTAAGGGTGATTTTAAATCATTCAATCTTATGTGTTTTCAGCACATATTTACCTATAGATAATCAGTCAAAACTCCTTGGGAATTAATATACATTCAATGTTCCCTGTTAATTGTGTAACAATTTAACCTACCAAGACAAATTATAGGTCTACATTTAATAACGTTGATTTTGATAGTCGTTATGTAGATAACAATAAGGCCAATTGTACGTTAACAATACATTGGAATTCATATTACGCAACATAAAATCGAGAAGAAACTTTCTTAGAGAATTTTTATTTTGAAAGTAAATCATTGTCTGTATAGAATGTCTATACAAAATAATCCCCAAGAGACGAGAAAATGT
Organism: Dasypolia templi; assembly: GCA_963555695.1. Lineage (NCBI taxonomy): Eukaryota > Metazoa > Arthropoda > Insecta > Lepidoptera > Noctuidae > Dasypolia > Dasypolia templi. The sequence continues at coordinate 17,814,644 of OY743146.1, read as the reverse complement.
TGAATGAACATTTCAATTTCCGGTAAGCTTCGAAAGGAGGTTTTTTGTAAGCTTTCCCTATCAATGAATATTTTCGGTTTTAACAAAACAACGAAGTTGTAGTGTTGTGTCGTCTCCTATTTATAGAAATAAAATGGGGATGTTAAAAACAATGGCTAGCGTTTTTCGGGGTGGATAACAATTTAATTTCCTGTACCTAATTTGCAAAAAGGGGATTCGGCTAAATAAATATGTTATTATGCATATAATCTAGTTATAACCGATGGACTGGCGATTTCCCTGGAGGATAGATAGAGCGAGGGAAAGTTATTTTACGAAACCTCCAGAGAGGAAAGAAAAAGTAATTTTTATGCATTGCTTTATTCTGATAAAAGAGAATTCCGACGTGCCGTTTTTTTTTTTATTCCATGTTAGGAAAATAAAAGACGATAGATAACTTTATCTGCAGTAAAGTCGTCTAACGAAGGCTTCTTCCATTTAGTTTAGAAAGATATCTGTCGGCGATCAACAGCGTTTAGTGCGCAATTACCCAGTGTTCTGAACTAGCTGTTACGTTGCATTCGTTGGAACCTATCCCACAGCTGCCACATGAGACATCGCTTGCTACATGATTAATGACAGCATTACGAGCACAGTTAACTATCGAACTTTATCTCTTTATTACCTTATCAAATACTTTCGTACGTTCTTTAATTATTTCCTATTATGTTCAGATTTGTCCCGACACAGATTCTCGCAACTCCTGCTACATAATGAATAGCAAAGAGTGGTACACGCGAATGTAATATTACTTACAGCACTGTTGTACACCGTTGTCAGCATGAATTATGGCTACTGGATAGAGTAACTTCATGTTTTCACGAAGCCCTCGTGTTTTTATGGACTCGAAATGTAGTAGAATAGAGGTACGTATTATGGTGTAGTAGCTGTTGTTTGCGTGCCAATTTAATGCTGAATCACGTAGCCGGTTGTTGGTGAATGTGCCAGTATTAGACAATCGGTCCTAGGATCGATCCTTGCGTAACGCTAGCACGTCACGGGTTGGCTGCCCGGCAGCCCCTACCTAGCACCCACTGTTTATCCATGCGATAATTTGATAGTGGACGGACAATGTTATTTTTCCCTTTTTTATCTTTGAATGACAATTAAATTAGTATCGAATATTTTATTTAAATGTAAAATAGCAAGCAGTACAAACACACTTATGAGATTATGCAAATGAGCCTAATAATCATAATAAATGAGAGTGTATTTAGCGAGCTTAGGTAGACCTTCACGTATTTTTAGATACCTTTTTCAGGAGAACCTTTTTAACATTTCTGACCCTTTTATGCTGGAGTGCCTTTATTTAAAAATCATTATTAATGGTGCGTGAAATGTGTGAAAGCTGTCATTTTTTGTTACTTATAAATGTTTTTTTTTTATTTGTTTTGTTTATTTCCTGTTGTGGAGGTCAACCGTCGTTTTTAAGGAAAATATCTGGATTTAATCCTCCAAGTAAGAATAACTTTTTGTTCCCGGAACTTCTTTAACTTTTCTTTTCATTCCGTATTAAGTGTAGTACGCACTGCAGGCGTTTAAGAATAGTTTGTAGATAAACATTTCTCATTTTCATGAATTCACTATCTACTTAGATGAGAAGTTTCCCCGAGCTTTGAATACGTTGAATATCTAGTCAAGACTCAGGCATCCAGACTATGCTAGTGCCCACTGTTTGCAGTGATATTGGGGTAAATAATAATGGTTGTTTTCAGCATTAATATTTTATGATTTTTATGCAGTCAGCTGGCTATATTGTATTTACCTTTACTATTTTATTAATAGAAACCTGAGTTGTGGAGCTACGAAGGGTAGTAACAGGAAGGTAATAACACGACCCCTGAGGTCACGGTTGTAGCGCCTCTAAAACATTTCCTTAACATTAGCAGCTGCAAACCCCGCTTTTTGTTCCTTTGAGACCTCTATCCCTTACATTTACCGTTTATATATCAGAAAACCCTGCGCTCCTTACAAATGAAGAAAATGTCGAGGTTTAAATTATAGGCCTACGCCGCTACGCCGTAGCAAAACCGTGCAAATGAGACTTTGTTTCCAAATTCAATTTTGGAGAAAGTAGAATCGTCCGAATGTAGGTAAGTGAACGGCCCAATAATAGGTTACGGGGTGGGTTGGTTGCGTAACGGGCGACGCGCTGGTTGCCGGAGGGATGAACGTTGGCCGCCCGCCCGCGCCAGTGCCCGCCGACGTAACTGCGCTATGGCACAAAGCTGTCAAGTGAGAGTACGAATAATGTGCCAAAAACTTGTGCAACGTTTACTCAAACCACCCAATTAGTAGTTTCACTCAGCGCGTGTAATTTAAAACAATGAAATTGTAGTCTAGTGAGGTAAATACAAGTCTGTAATTGCATAAACATTAACTTCTATTTTGAGTTATAAATTAATCATTAATAAAACTTTATTTATTTATTTATTCACAAAATTCACATATCTTAAACAATCACACAATTTGGTGTTACTTACAAGTGAAACTATTTTACCTAAGCTTATAATACTTAGCTAATAAATAATAGCTAATAGCTAAGTATTATAAGCTTATATATTATTGACTAAAATACCATCAAGCTGCCACACTATTTTAGTCGTGGCTATTGTCCGCGTTATGGATCGTATATCGTGTCGAATGTGACTCGACGAGCGTAGGTGTAATAAACAAAGAAATCTAACGATTCGTATTCTCTAGTAAAAACATTATGGCTACTATACAATATGGAAACGTCAATACGACAGTAAACTAAGTTTCGTACTTCTAATGACGTTCCTTGTTTACGTACAATTCAATCAAATGTATGCAATAGTTTAGTCATGCTAGTCGGCTGATCGACAAAACGCATAGTCGGACCTTTTATCCTCGGTACCTATAAACATAAAAAAAAATTGCCAAACTAAGCATTTAAAGAAATTGGTAAGATTATTTTACCTGTGATAGCTACTCCTTATGGGGTCTACTACGAGTATGCGAAACTATGAGTTCTTCTCTTCATTATTGGTAAAGATAAAATAAGAGTTAATTTTAACCAATAACGTTCCGTAAATTATAGGAATCGGCCATTAGTTTGTTTAAAATTTGTTTTTTTATTTCATGGAAGGATCACTTTGTCGTTTCAAATTACTCCAGTGCATTAGTAGTGTCAGTGTTTTCCGTGTTGTCGTCTCCAAATTGTATACAAAGATACCCTTTACCTGCAATAAGTTTTCAATGTTTTGATTCGGTATATTGGCGTGTGCTAGCTGACATACTGCAAATAATTTTAATTTAATGTTTTGTGTTTCGTAATGTTAATTACCTACTGACTATTGTATAGAATCAAATCAATTCTTCTAGCTGAACTGTGTTGCTGGGAAGTTTTTTGTGTTACTTCTTCTTCATGTATCATCTATCATATTCTTCTTCATGTGTAATTTTGACGTTCAAAAAGTGCTGATATTCAGCCTAGTTTGAATAAAAGACATTTGATTTTAATTTGGACCCCGTCTATTTTTCCTTTGAGCTACTATGTAGTGCTTGTAACACTGTTAACTTTGCTCATTTGTACTTACGATTTCGCACCAGCAAGCATATCGTAACATTAATATCAATCCAATCTTGGTATTTAGATGAAGTTATTCGAAGACGTGATACAGCATTATTCGGGTATTTAAATGTGTATGGAGACATTTCACATTCACGCTTATCCCGAACTTTTACAATTTAAACTGGATAGTACTTATGGATTTTACACAGAGCCTACAGCTCTGTGTAAAATCCGCGGTCGCACGCAGTGTTGAGTGTTGATAACAACATAAACTTTAATTACTTTTTTCGCGTAACAAACTCGCACGCCGCAAAGGGATATTTAAATCCGCCACAGAATACGCAAAACAGTAGATATACCTAACTTGGAGATAACGGTTGACATTTCAGTCCTCAGCGGTGCCCAACGAATAAATTATTCCACCAGTAACGTTATCCAAGTTCATGAGAGAAATACAAATTGGAGGGCATGCTATAATATCTTGTACAATAATAATAGGACATTTTTTGTATAACTTATGTTAATTCTAATGTTCTACCTTTAGGTCACCAATGTTTAGGTAATTACTTATGAGAGGTGATCACATTAACTTATTCAGTCCTAAATATTTTCAGTTTTTATACGGAGAATATCACGTAGGATAATTAGAAATTGTTTCCAATTTCAGCAATTCAGAACCTGAGTTAGCAATGTACAATTGTGGAAAATATCTCAATGCTTTATCTGCTCGATGCTCTAGTATTAACCTGACTGTACAAACGAATCCATGAATCGTTTTTTAAGGTTTTTGTTTTTCCTGTTGAGATACGAGAACATGTAAGAATATCAACGATAGGAAAATAAAAAATATAACTTGTCTTTGTAGAGAAAGTAAAAATTTAAGTTTTTTTTTTTCATTCGTGATTGTTTCGGTTACGGTTTGATAAGAAAATTTACCTCTGTTCATATTTATAAATGATATTTTATCAAGTTTCCTTTGAGGTGCCATCCATGCTACACATTTATGTACCCGGCCGTAACACAACTAGTGATTGTGGACATACCTTACAGTCCTCTAGCCATTGCTAGCTATGATCCCTGATCTTATGGTTAAGATGTTTACGGAGTGGGAACCTCTAAAGAAGGATATCGTTGCGTATTTTGTCGCATTTGACTACACTCTTGGGAAGAAAGGCAACCCTTAATCCTAACCCTTTGTCAGAGCTCGGGACCGGATAAACGGTTCCAGCGCGGTTCGAACGCTGGTTTAAAATGTGTTGTCAATGCTACCTGAGAAATATTCATCCCTAAAAAGAATCAAAAATTGCATTTTAAAATGTGATCCATTTCAAATGATTCCAAATGTTTTGTCTGCAGGTAGTTCCTCCCCCACCTCACAAGCTGTTCACCTAGCCGCAATTATTCCATTAACACTGTTGACATTGACGACACTTGCTTGTAGATATCCCGAGGTAAGTTTTTATGTACATATTTACCTTGTATTGGACCTCCGAACGAAATCATTGTTATATAAAAGAAAACGTCGCGTAAACACTATATCCATATATGATGTTAACGTGTTACGCAAAATACGCGCATTGTCGTGGAGTTGCGGACACCAGCCCGTATTACCTATCACCTATATGATGTTTACGCGACGTATACTTTTGTATGACGATTATTTGGAGGTAAGGTTTAGGTTTTTAGGTATGGTCTAAATTGATCTTATTTCGAAGGAGGGTAAGGTCGTATTTGCTGTTCCACCGGTAAAGGAAATCGGCTTTACGCTTCAGTTTACATTTACCCAAAGCTTGTTCCTACCGCTGTTCCGGAACTATGAAAATCGTGTTTTCGTAGATCAACTATTCTGGGTTTATAGTAAATCTGGTAACGGTATTTACTTAGAAACGTTTGTTATAAATGATTAAATCGTGAAACAGACCACCTACTCTTGTTCTATAGTGCGTTTGCGGTTTGTTCTAATAACGGTGAGTTTTTATGAAAAGAAATCTTGTTGTAAAAATGTAAAACCAGGAATTTGTAATATAAACTTTATGACTTTCACGAACGTTGCCTTTATTATAAATTAAACTTGTGCCTATTAATCTGAAACATAAAATAAAACGAGCGGTCATTTCATTCAGCATAACAACCTGCAAACCCCTCGTTGTCGGCTGCATGCAAGGGGCGGGTGAGTAAAAAGGGGTAGCACCTACTTAAGTCCCACTCGTCTCCTTTGTACCACTTGTGTGTTTTTGTCATGCTAAAGAGTAAAGACTCTTAGAGCATTCACATGATACTTAGCTACTTTTGAAACAAACAGACTCGGGCTTAGAACGAACAGTGTGGAGAAACGTTTGAAGGAAGCTTGACAATTTCTCAGAATTTGTAGTAGTTGCACTTTGTTATAGTTTACTATGGGGAGTACTTACAATAAATTCAAACATAATGAAATAAATCAGTTACGGAATATCTTCCTCAGTTTCACGATAGATCAAGCATAAAAGCGCGTGTTTAAATATGCAACAGGCTGTTTACGAATAATTCTGGAAATATCAAAATATTTTTATGACATTTACCCCCTTTTACCCTGAAGGATATATTTTAAATGTCTTTTTTAGACGCTTTCCCGCACTAAAAGGTGATTGGGTTTGTTTGATGGAACTCGGAATTGTAATTGTCACGGTAAGCACCATAATGTACTTTGTGTGATAAATTATAAATTACGGTTTATACGATGTTCCCAACACATCCCAAATTTATTTATCATTCTCTAATGAGAAAGCACAGTGGGAGAATTTCTCTAATTTATTTTTCCAGGGTTGCCTTTTATAACCTACTTTAACCTACTTTTTTGCAGTATTATAAACCTTGGTGTTTTTATAAGGAGGCGGCAAAATAGACCGTTCGGGGTGCCCTGGGATCTGTGGCCCGCAGGCCGCGACCACATCAACCCTGTCTTTCTCAAGCTTCCGAACCTCCTTCACCAGCAATGTCAATTACCTGAAACGAAGGTATGTTCTTAGTTCGCATGGTATCCGTCCCCTACCTTAACTCTGTCTTGATGTATTTGCATGGTTAATATTTATTCTTTAAAGCTTTACAGTTTTCTCAGTTACATTAATGATTTAAATGTACCTTGTTTTTTGTGAAACGGGTGTCAGATTTGTATAAATATCCAACATTAGTATAGGCAATTTCAATCCTGCCACAATCAGAATGGCGTTGGTAACTTGAATTTGATTTTTAAGTTAAATACTTACTGTCTACTTCCCCTATCTTCTTTAGCGTAGATAGATAGTTTACTTTTTAAACACAAATCGCGTAAAAATCACATTTTTATATGAAGCTCAGTTTTATAATTTAAGGATAAAACAAAATTTATGACACCGTAAAAAGCCCGAACCGCTTCACCGCGCTGCTTCCACCCCCGTCGGCACTCGACCCGCTACCTCCCTCCCTCCCTCCCCCGCCGCTCGCTCCCTACCTCTCCTCGGCTCCGCTCCACTCTACATACCGTGTAGCACCACTCATTAGCCTCGAATGTGATTGTACCATATCACTGCTGCTACTTGTTGCGACCCTTGTCCAACAACAAATAACAGTTCTGAACTACCTGCATTGAGTGCATTCAGTGCATGGCGCTTTCTTCTCGATGTCATTGTCGTGATTCGATGTTGCTGCTTAACAAGTGGGATTGTTACAGCTGGGATAGCGTTTATTTCTTTTAACAGTTACCTACGTAATGTTGGTTCCGATAGTCTCAGATAATTAATAACATATAATGCTTCTCAGTTCGCACTGTAGGAGCTAATTCTGATTATGATAGCTTTAATGGCAGTGTTCACGTTGGTTGGCAAGTTGTTAAGGTGAGGTGACCATGAGTGGCTACATTGTGTGTGTCGATTTTGTCCCTCCTCTGCGTGTCCCTGTGTGTTGGCGCGGCGTGGCGGTGGCGTGCGGCGAGTAGTTCAGTGGAGGCGTTGCGCAGATTCAGCTCGGGAGACCTGCAGTCCGAGTGCGATGAGGGTGAGGTGGACCCCTACACCGGCCATCCGGCCACCACCAGCCAGCCGAAACCGCAGAATCAAAGGCCGACCTCCCAGGGTAAGACCAAAGTCGACATTCTATAGGCCAATAACTTACACAGAGTTTATTAACAAGAAACAATTGTTTTAACTAGGACTAGCGTGTTTCACGTAACTTTGAATCCGAATTATGCAACAGTAGTGCTATTCTATAACCATGTCAAAGTGAAAACAAAGGTGAAGTGAGGTGAGCTGTCAGTGCCATTGATAGTATGGATTGACCAAGACGGGATGACACTGACAGGTCACTCCGCGCAAGTATTTTACAGAATCGACATGCTATGTACTATGCAGATTGGCTTTTGGGATAAACATTGTAAACTCTGAGTAATCTTGTTATTGTTAGTACTTCTATGTTATTTGACGTGTTCCAAGTAGTGTTTGATTTGACGTAGCCACCGGGGGCAGCATCACCAGCGCGTCGGGTCCTCCCCCGGCTCCGTCCGCATCCGTAGCAGCCGCAGCGAACAGCGGAGGAGACCTGTCACTGAACCTGCGGGGAGGATCCCGCGGTACGTCCGCGCCTTCCTCCCCGGCCAAGTCCCGCGAGTCACTCCTCCAACGAGTACAATCTCTCACTGGCGCGGCAAGAGATCAAGGCGCCAATTTACTAGGTAACGTATGTTTACAGGCATCCCTAGGGAGCCGCTTTTATAGGAGACTGGCTCGAAATTCGGGGTTTTTCTTTATACGAGTAACACATGCCTTCGTAATTTAATGGCTGAATTAAGGTTATTTTGGAACGAAACTGCCTACAGAATGGCTTTTATTGTTTTTTATAGCCGATCATCGCATATTATTTCAGCCTATTGCGTACGTACCTACATCGTACATCGTATTACTGGATATATGAAATGAGAAAAAATGTAAGCTTTTCAAAAGAGCTTCAACTGTACTCTTTTGTTTGGTGACGGGGTTGGCCGTTGAATGTTTGTCGGTTGGAAGAGCTTCGTTGGTCAGCGGCACAAAAAATAAGTAATTTCTTAGGGAGCGTGACGTCAGTGGCATCTGTGGGTCGTGGGTACAACCGGGACCGATGCGTGACGCTGCTGGTGGTGGATGACCAGAACACCGACTGGTCCAAGTACTTCCGAGGACGCCGCCTGCCCGGTGAATGGGACATCCGTGTCGAACAAGCTGAGTTTAGGGTGAGTAGACACAATGTACGTATTATACAAGGCGTAATTGAAATAACTCAAAACCTGACACACGATTGCTTGGAATCGAGACTATAATTAATCACACAAATTTTTGTTAGAATTATTTTACGAGTACATCGATTAGATTGATTAGAACATGATGGATACCTACGAAAAAAACAAAATGCTTTTCTTTTACAACAATATATGAAAATAAATAATTACTTACAGCATCAATTTGATATGTTATGTGATTAACAAACAATAAAAAGATGGGGTTTTGAGTTATTTCAATTAAACCTTTTAGATACCCTACATCTCGGCGAAAATGTCTGATACCCTCGTTTTATTTCTCCGCATTTACTTTTGTCACCCGCAGCCTCCAAACAGAACTATTGATTGGCTGACGGCGCCAGATGGTTGCCTCAGACGTTTTCGGAGGGTTATCGTGCTTTCAAAAGGCTCTTTTGGGATGCTTTAATTAATTGGTTTATAATTACGACATTCTTTTGATGGCCAATTAATAATTTGAGCGGCGCAACATTGTTTATTAACAGACCGTAAACTAGTGCTCGAAAAATGTTGCCAGACGTATTTATTATAAAATCTAACCAGTAATACAAATCGTGATAGCAGCGGCGTGCTCACAACATTCCAATCAATTATGTACCCTAGCCACAAAATAGGTGTTGTAGAACAAACTATTGTAATATTCAGAGCAAACTGCCCACGTCAATGTCAATGTGTGCCGAGCTACCCTCGCCTTATTAATTATGACGAACTTTAACCTAACCCTCTTAACCTCCTAAAATCTTTCTTAATACGGTCTTTATTAGACGCTTATGATATCGGTCCTCGTTCTACATTCTATGATCAGTAAAAAAGTGCACCTTTTGAAGAATTTGAAAGACAGTTGGCTAATTTGCTAAAGTCGTTTAGGGCTTCTAAAACATATCATGTTCCTGTTCATCGTTTGAAGGCTATAAGGCCAGTTGCTATTCCGGAAAATTCAACACCGAAAATGATACTGTAGAGGCTTATCTACTTAGATTATAAGTTCAAAGCGTCTTCCAAATTAGATCCACGAGACTACTTACATATGTATTCAGAAAAGCTCTTATTTCAGAGACTACTTGGTACTTTACAAAGTAATTCTTGGGACATTACAGGGTCAACAGATTTAGGGATGAAGGTTGGATCCTAAAGTTAAAAGGGATAATCAAATCAACCCGTTCCTTTATTACACAAGTCACTAGTCATTCGTTTTATACCTTGTACCATTTGCTTCGCACAGGAATTGACTGTGACGGCCACTTCTGACGGAGCCAACGTATCTATGGCTGTTTATCGCAGCGGCACCAAAGTCACTCGATGCTTCAAGTAAGTATACTTAGGTACCCACATTTTCAAGTAATTTCTCGCCACATTCTATCTAGAAACGAGTCTCAGGAAAGTTACCTACCTGATTGAAAATGAGCTACGAGCTTTCTAAGCTCATTTTAAATTCTAAGAGAAATAAGGATTCTAGAGGGAATTTGTAGGAGAAACATTATGACTGTTGACAAAGTTCTAATGGTGAGATTTATTATCTCGCTAAATAATATAATTAGTCTCGGTAGAGTGTTAAAGGTTTTATACGTTGGTGGATGAGATAATCCGCGGAAAACAAACACATTAACGAAATCCTATTTGTAGACAACACTGCGGTGACTCAAACTGTGTATACCATAAAACCATTTAAATATAAATGGAAGTTGGTATCAACATTTGTTTGCGTTGTCTTACTGTGATTGAAGTGTGGGCGCGTAATGATTTACATAATAATAAACACAACCTTTATGATATTTTGTTCAAACTTGTGTAAACTATTTTCTCCAATGGTTGGCTTAGAAAAATATTTGAACTTACAATATTATTTCCATTGTATGTCGGTGCTACAAACATGGACATTATTATAAATTCCAATTCTCGGAGACGATAGAAGTTTTCAAAACTAAATTCGTTTTGTTTTTAATTTACTTCCTTTTGTCCCAAGAATTATTGCTCCTCGGTTGCTTAACATAACATTGTCTTTTTCATTCCTTCAAAATTTATAAAGGATTTACGAAACTATCCTTTTGCTAGGCCGGACTTCGTGTTGGTGAGACAGAACGTCCGCGACGCGGGGTCCGACCACCGAGCACTACTCCTAGGCTTCAAGTTCGGAGGGGTTCCCTCCATCAACAGCCTCAATTCAATCTACCACTTCCAGGTAATTTAACAAAGTCCTTCGTAATATTCACACATTTTGCTTTTGTGTGAGATGAAATTCGTCCGTCTTTGTTATAAATTGTGTTTGTTTAGGACCGGCCCTGGGTGTTCGGTCATCTGCTCCAATTACAGCGACGTCTCGGGAGGGAGAACTTCCCTCTCATCGAGCAGACCTACTATCATAATCACACCGATATGGTAAGTACTTAGTTTGAATTATGAAATATTATAAATAATTTATATTTACCTGATGTCGTAGTTACAGGTACGAGTAGGTATACCTGCCTTTTTTGTACCTTCTGCCGTACTTACCGTCTCTACGTTATTAATTGTTGACTAAATTATATAAATTGTAGTTTTTTATTTGTTCTAACTTTTCATACCTCTGTAGTTTGTGATCTAGAATAATAGGAGATAGCATGTCACAGCGGAGCAAGTTTGCCATTCAATTTATTTAGGCTTCGGACGTGTTTCAGACGAAGCCTAGACGAATCGTATAATCTAAAATATTCAAACTCCACATGATCCGTTTAAATTTCTTTATTTTAACCTAAATATAACTATAATTAGTTAATTTACAATCATTAACTTAAAAATAAATAATACAAAAATAACGTTACAACTATTTCTGTCTAGGAAGACAAAACAACAATTTAGAAGCGTCCAAAAGAAAAAATCACAACAGTAACAATTTTCGAAAACTTGCAACCAATAAATTCGTTGCATTGCCAATAGAGCGTATTTAACTTTTCATACACACAACATTCAAAACTAAATAGCTTAAGGTCGAAAATGAATCAAGTGTTATCATTAATGTTTGTTTTAGTATCAGCTGCTGTGATTGTGTACGATTAGTAATGAGTTCGAATGAATTTGTAATTTTTCACGAGGACGTCGTAATGAGATGTTCAAAAGGTACATTTTAGAGTGAACTTGTGCACCGCAGTGGTGAATCAAGTCATAGTGCTATTGAAGCGCGTCGCTTGCAGGCACCTCGTGAGAGCCGGAGCCCTGCAACATAAACACAAGTGTTGAGTGACAATTAGCAGCACCCGGCACTGCCCGGCAGCGGCAGCAGAACATCAAACGCTCGTTTGTTTACGACTGTAACTCGTACCCCATATTATAAACGAACAGTGACAACCTTGGGTGTTTATTCGATTTTAATAATGTTTGAAACGAGAAACCTAACCGTTTAACGTAACGGAATTTCTAGTGTTTATAAAATAGCTTTGAATGGGAGCATAAAATCGTTTGTTGTATGAGTAATCTGGCTTGGCACACGGAGTGCGAATTAGTAATGTGCTTCAAGGTTGCCTATGAAATTTATTGTTTATGATTCGTTTACGTAATTAGAGAGGTATATTTTTTATGTTGGTTTGTTATTGTTACAAGCGTTGTAGAAGAAACATGTGTGTTTGGTCTATTTCTGTATTATACTTATAAGACTCGCCGGAGTTTTCCATCGTTTTCTATTGTTGGCGGTTTTTCATCATTATATTTCTTGCATCGATATAAGATCTGTTTTGAATAAAAGTTATTGGAAAGTGTTATAATCACCTAGTCCAGCGGCAGCGGTGTTCGCGGTCGTGTAGACAGATCCCGTGTCGCTCGTAGCATTCGTCGTAGGCCGTCACGCAAGTGTTCGGCGACTTGGTCCGCCGTTGGTTCATGTGGACCTGAAATTAACATAACGTTAATCAACCGATAAAACACCGCACATTTTCATCATCATCGTATCTTTATGTTGACTGTTACGGAAACAAAAGAATCTCTAATTGGGATGATTACACTATTCATTAATTCATTATTAATATTAGTCATATTAAAAATGTTCATAAAAATAATGTAATTTCAAAGAAAGCTTAGTAAAAATGAGATAATCGGAAAAATATGTTAAATCGGTGTAAATTTGAAGATGATACACGCATTCAAAGTTTTTGGCGGGGATTATTGCCGACCTTCTCGCGCGGCACTTACAATGTACGTCGCTAGTATGAAGCTGCATAGTCGTGACGTCACTTCTACGATAGTGCTGTCCTTGTCTAATAACTATCTTAAACCGTTTATAACTTGGCAATTTTTTAAGCTTTTACACTTTTTGTAATATAGTTTGCGCTATTTGGAAACAAATAGTCTTTTGAGACAAAAAAAAATGTCATAATCCCAATTGCTACGCATGAAACTCGTAGCAATGTCGTAGCCCGATAACCTCAATCAAGTAGATACAACATAACTAGGTACATATCAATATTTTGCGCAGATCGATCGCTGTCTGCCCTTCACAATCCGTAGAAGGGAATAATCCATTTTATTTTATTACACAGATTTATGTAACCGACATTAACAAGTTATGCTGCTTGACCTAAGTGACCGTCAAATATCAATATTCAGTAGACAGAGTAATAATACACGCCTTGCTAAGAAAAATATTCATCCGTTCCACTCATGAATAAATTGTTTCGGAAAACGAACTGAGAAGAAGAAAACTAATACTTTTGCATATATTTTGGTGTTATTATTGATGGCAACAAACTGAATTTTCTTGGCGTTGCTTCCGGCTTTAAACTTAAAATAACTTTTAATAGTTCGGTTAGCAAGCAGTTATGCAAACTGAAACTTTGTAAAGCTTTCATGTTTTCCTCTTTGCCGGGCATCTTTTAAATGCAAAACGATTTATAGTTTATGTAATGGTTTATTTAAGTTCTGCAGCTATTTACAAATCGGGCGGATTAACATGGCACCTGTCTCGGAACTATTATAGATATTTTAAAAGGTTTTTAAATATTAATATTATGAATTGCCAATGTTTAGGAACTTGTTGTGTCAAAGACTGGTATTACACCATAATTTGACAAAACAAGTTCCTTAACTTTGATTTTAAACAAAATATAAAGTTGTAACTATAACAATAAATGTTTTTTTTTTTATAATTTTTATTTAACAAACGTCATTCGAGCCAGGAGCCATGTTAATTCGCCCGAGTTGTAGTAATCCAATTAAAACATCCCTCAAAAATTCCTTCTGCAACTGTGTCAAAGTATGTGTTAGTTACGAGAATGACAACTTACTTTGCAAGTACAACCCTGTTTGTAGAGGAGACGGAATCCTTTCCTCTGGCGAGGAGTGACGTCACGCCATTTGCTGACGAAACCGCACAAATGCACGTGAGCTTCTAAATGGACTACTCGACCTGAAACATGAAAAGGGGGAATTATGATACATTTGTAGTTTGTTCCTCTTTGTGTAGGTGCGGTAATAACCCCACAACGTCGCTTCCTCATAAATCTAAAGCGTAGACAGTAGACGACTCGTAACGAAATAATAAATGAACTTTCTTTATCTAGGTCATCGTACCTCAAAGTTTACACGAACATCCTTCTTTATCATTTAATTTATTCTGAATATTTTTTTCCTACTGAGTAGGCTCATTTCTAATCAGATTTTTTTTTTCAATACATAAATTACCCAGACAAATAAGACAACATCACAGAGAAAGTGAGACATTTACAGAAAATAAATTAAAACTTTTGAAAGCAATTCAAAGAATACAATTTTTTTTATTTTATTCAGTTAGATACACTTACATTCAATTACATTAAGTTGGTGCCAACATAAACTCATTAGAGTTTTACCGTGCACCAAAATCATCGACGACATCATTTAAAGAATAACAACCACTCAAGAAGGTACGCAGTCAAAAAAAAATATAAATAAAAACGGGTATAAGCTAAAACATTATCTTTTATTAACGAGCGAACATCGGTGACCATTCTAATTTAGTATTGTTCCGTCGCAATAATAAATATTAAATAATAAATGTTTGTTTGCTAATGCGATTGCTTAATGTGCTTAAAGTCTAGAATGTCTATATTAAGCGATACTGGCAATATACCTGCTTATCTCTATACAAAGTCAAATACTAATGAAGCAGTCAAGTGTTAGGTACAATACCAAATATTTCATTTTGCCTTGCCTGGATTTCTGAATTCCCTACAGTTTTTACGCAACATACGTTGGGAATTCTGTTTGTTTGAATTGAACAAGAATATCGTTACGCAGTAGAGCAATAAATAATCTGAATGTTTCCTGGCGAGCTGGGGCTTCGTCCTCGCGCACTGTCAGCATTTTACGTTAGAGCAATATCGATCCTTCGCAGCTTAGTTGAGGTAAAGTGGGTGAACGGAATTTATCCTATGAATTGACTCGAACATTCGTAATCCCGTAGCAACATCAAAATCGTATTAGAAAGATGTCGTGGAGTGGATAATCACCTGTAATAACATAGGTCTCCCTCGGCTGCAAGCTCACCCCACACAAAGATTCCTGGGACGGTGTTAATAATCGGCCGGATTGTAGCGCCACCTTCGCTTTCGGCGTCGCCTGCAAACACAATAATATTATCTTTAGCTTACCAAACAAATAGAGCAAGTTTTCTAAACTTTCATTTAGATCCAAACACGTTTGTTCACAATCAAGCTATTGTATTCAAATAAGTTTTGTAATTCAGATATGTATAAAAGTATCTCGTTGTTCTATCAGTCAGTTCGAATTTGGTTTCCGTACTTACTTTGTAGGTGTTTCGAATCTTCAGTTTGTATGCGTCGTAAAAATCTTTGCCTCGAAATGTTTTTTGTACTCTTCCAACGATCACTGAAAATAGAAAATTCTAATTATTTCTCAAGTTACGTAACAGAGACTATTAATTAACCGCGATCCAGTCGACACAGTTAATTGAATTCTTCTAATTAAGCCTTCCAGGATTCCGTTACATTTTGAAGTACGTCCTTTTGTCCTACTTGTGTCCATTGTAGTTTGAGTAATTTAAATGAAATTATGTCATAGAGGGATCAATCTGAACAGACTTTTCTGCTTCAGATCGATCTGACCGGGTGCGTAAATTTGTAGCACGAAACTTCGTGGCCGATCGATCGTTACAGTTTTTTTTCAGATTAGACGGATCTGAAGGTAGAAATAGGTTGAACTGAAAATAAAAGCAGCCTTATCAACACGTCAATAAAAAGTTACTTACCGAAATCGCTGTTACAAAAATGTGTCTGTGGATGCGCAGGCGCGCACGTGCAGGCGTCGGCGACGCGATAGCTCGCGGCCACCAGCGCCAGCGCCAACCACCTCGTCAGCATGCTATATCTGATGATCTGGAACAAACGACAACTGTTGTAGGCGTGACCTTCATAATACACCAGTAGGTATACAGAGATGAGAGAATTCCGTTGTTTTGTACAACCATTGATCACACAAATTAAATGAAAAATACATCAGATCGACAGTAATAACACAATACGTCAATACAACGTTTGTGCTTCCTATCGTTGATAAACATTTGTTATGCCGTCATAACTAACGATCCGTCTGGAATTCCACATACCTGTGCAGTAAGCAATGTGCCCCACTCATAAAACAATATATAAAAGACACTTACAACCTCTAAATAAGTATTATATAATTGAACCTTAATTTGATAAGTGACCCTTAATTTTGTTTCAAACTTGCGGTGTTTGTTTTATCTTGAAATATTTTGCAGACGACACTGTTTGACCCTCGCTGTCCTTTGGCAAGCGTTCGATATTGCCGACGTTAATGTTTGTTTATTTTTCTTTTATTTATTTTATTTTCTTTCGTACTTTCAAGCTGTCTAAAGTCTCGTGGACATTGGCGCGACGCCACAGCGCGACACAAAGGTACCGCGTGTCGCGCGACGAGCGGTGACTTTGTGTTGCGGGAGCCCTAATACCTTTACATGAAACACGATGCTGTAAACCATTTGTTATTCGTTGTAGTTTGATGTCATTCACATAGGTCTTCCATATATAATGACTTGATGAGTATTAATGTACATAGTGATCGTTAACGTAGCCTTGATATTACCATCAGGAATGTTTCAATACATTACCTACCTCTAATGAAACCTGAAACTACCAGTTCATTACACAGAAGGTTCGAAGTCCGAGCAATAGATTCTCAATAAAGCAAACATGTGACATCTTATTACATTATATTGATCGATATTCCAATAAATTAAATAGAAAGCTGTTTATGAAAGCATCTAATATAATCTTATAAGTGATATAAGACTTCACACTTTAAATTAATTACGTTTGCGAAGGAGCCCATCAATTTGTATCGCGGGCGTAGCGAAGCGAGAGCATGTTACGGATAATTTATTAGCTTAACCACCTCTGGGCTACTGCAATGATGCTTGTGAGTCTTGTGACCTACATCCCGAGCGAGTCTTGTTTTTGTTCCATTGATACTTTGTTGTTCTATACCGAGGCGATAAACTTTTATTGCCGTACCTCTATTTTTTGCATCCACGAGAATAAAACGTCGCATCGTCGCCGCGTCGCCGCTATGTCATAACCTCGTGTTTATTGTTACTATGTACGAGGATTGTTAAAGCTTATCCGACGCCGACTGAGTAGAGCGATGTCAGCGATGTGTCTGCCTGCCGCCACGGATATTGTTACACGAGAAGTTTCTTTTATAATTGTTGACGTTAATCCGTTTTGGTCACATTAACGCACGCCCTGATTCTTTTGTAAGAGGATTACTACACGCATTTTAAACAAAATATTGTCTCACGCAAGATATGTGTACATGTTATTCAACCATTTGGAAGTTGAAATAAGTACAAGGATTGGTTGGATATTGAGGCACACAAAATGCCCGTTCAAGATTATGATAATAATTCTTAAATATGCCTATGCGTTATTAGGCTTAGTCTGGAACAATGAGCCTGCTATTACGAGCCCTGCGTGGGAGGCTGACTCGTCGGTAGAGTACGGAAATGCGCTAGAGTTGATTGCCAATAGGCAAACACGCGATCTAACCTTTAAATCCACATTGACAAAAAAATAATAATTCTCGGCCATAAAACGACAAAATTAAAACACCAATTAAACTATTCGTACCCATGTTTTAACGTTAAATGGTCAATAAAAATGATAACTGTTATTTATATGCTAAAGGCAATTCGATAAATAAACTAACTACATGGCAATAAAAGTAATACAAGTTTAATAAAATACAAGCTTGACGATTATGTAGTGAATTTATTGTTTTGGGACAACATAGTTCAGCAATTCAACCCGAATTGCTGAACTATGTGTGTTACATTGGGGTACGATATCAATATGATTATGTATGTAGTTCTTTGTCTTAAAAAAATCTTCAAATACTGCGAAATTTTAATTGATACTTCGCGATCAACGCTGCTTGTATGACGTAACCATATCAAGTTGATGCCTTCGTAGAAATGATATATGTAATTCTAATCATCATAACAACTAACATTCAATTAATCATTTATCAATGTGACAGGCAAGTCTACGATACATGTCTGGATTTTCACAAGATATTTTCCTGCACCTGTCACTCGATTCGTCAATTAAAATTATATGCAAATTCAGTAAAGCTCAAATTACTTTTTGCTATGCAGGTATTGCGATTAACCACTAACGATAGCGAACGAATCAGGACAGAACTTTATTAGAATATTACATTGATTTAGTTACAAAAAATAATTAGTCCACTTACATAGACGCGAGATAAAATTCACAAAACCCAGTGCACTCCGGTCTGCAGTATCGTTGCGATTGCGTTTTTATGCGGCGCTCATACCTTTTGTACCCCTACGATGAGTGCGGTATAATCCCGCGTTGTATACAGATTTCGGATAAAAATCACAATGCGGAAATTTTATGGGTGCATACCCATAGTCGCACCCGTGGTTTCGACCGCGTACCGCTGCAACAATACCTCGTTTGTCAGGGTTCGTCGAGAAACCTGAGGTGAATGTTGACATTATGTGTTTATACTTGTTTACCGGCATCTAACACAAAGCGCGCTGTGGGCACGTTTGTTAAAGCATTCAAATCAAATTATATTGGTTCCCATGTTCCAGAAGCTTCAATTGTATGGGCCGACAATAGGACACCCTATTTCGGGATTAAAATACTCTTTCAAGTATTTTTTTATCTTGCTACACTGCGCTTCTAAAACTTACATTTTATTATGATTTATAATCTTAGATCGATGTTGCAACAAGGATCAATAACTAGTATTCTAGTCTAAAATATGTATAGAAATATTTCAACCTAGTCATTATGAAAACGTTTCCCTATACGCATATCTTGCGGGAAACCTTTAAGTACCGGTGTTTATCACATATCATAGCTGTTTATTGCATAGTAAAACGTCTGTTTTCTTATGTTGGTACGCCAATAATGTTCATGTCCGTTGCTTTGTTAGGCCTTGGGCAACCAACGATTGACCCTATCCATTCTTTGTGGGGATATAAACACTCGAACAATGGACACCTTGTGCAATACTCTTCTCCGTGTCAAAAGATTTTCTAAGAAGCTTATAACATTATTACGACCTTCGTTTATTGCAAACTTGCATTGCTGCCTATTAACTATATTAGTACATATCATAAATCGTTATTAACAGTAACAATATCGTTAGTGGAACCATCAACACGTTTTTACACCGTTTTTTACTCGACCACCAACTAGTAGCGAGTGTAAAAACGAGAACACGACTGACAGGTGTTTTTATTGATAGGTAGCTAATGTTACGGTAACTCTGTTCTGTCTATCTGTTGAAATAAATTTGAACACGTCCCTTCACGGAACCTGAGGCTGACTAATTGACCTGATACAATGCACAAATTGTACTTAGCTCCAGTTCCTGTACATTTTGTTGTTTTCTTACACAGCTTTAACGATTGTTCTGTTGGAGCTTTTTCTAAGTAATTGTTATAGAAAAACTTAAATGGTTTTTTCTATTGTATCATTTAACAAAAGTAGTTGTGTCGATTTTTTTACTTACGGCTGTTAGGTACGATAGGAATGCTTAACTATTGTTCCAATAAACACATGGCAACAGGAAACGTTGAATAAGATACTCGTAACCTAAGTATTGTCATGACCTGAAAAATGAAAATATAAGGTAAATTCTATTCCGAGAGTCATTCAACAGTACCTAATACATTCATGTATTTACCTGCTTGTTATGTTTATATGTAGGTATGTCTTGTGAGTTACTAACATTCTGCGGTTTTCGGTCAAGGCGTGATCTGAATTGTGGTTTGCCCTAAGTTAAATAGAGTATTAAATGTATATTTTTCTTCGGAGGTAGAGTACGTGGAATACTTATTAGCTTGAAGTTTCATGTCCACGTGCAACGTTAATACTTTAATAATGTTGTTTAGGTATTAGTGTTAGCACTATCAGTGGACCTATATCATTATAACTTGGAATGGATTATAGGTAATAGTAGTTCATTATGTTATGTCCTATTGAGTTTCTTAACCTAAAATGCGTTTTCAACAATTCACCCTAAAACTGGGACCCTAACAAAATACGTTGTAGCTTTTTGCATTTTTTTTACCTCCCCAAAAGAAGCTAATATGAAATTAAATATTGTTTCTGCAAAATGCTATTACAATATTACACGCGTTTGCTGCGAACGCTCAATACTTGCGAGTTACGCAACTCGGCGCCGATAGACAATCGCTCCGTAGAACGTGCGATTCATTATCAACCGAATAACGACCATCCTTGACGTCGTCAGCAGTCACAAGAACACACAAACCACATAAATCCATCGGCCAATCCTTAGGCTGACTCGTGACACTTCAATTATACCGGTAAACATGTCAATCAATCTTCACACTGTGATCTATTCATCTCTACGGATTGATTATGACTGAGATTTTCTTTATTAAAGAGAATCTCATATTTATATGTGTCACAGTAATGAAATCGCGATTTGCTTTATTTTCAAGTTAGAAATGTTAATATTTTTTTCACGAGGTGTCTAAAACATTGCGAAAATACTTCCCTGTATTTTTTTAATTGACTTCCGGAACTGTTATATTTCCAATTAGGAAAAAGAAAAACCTTTTCGTTATTCTCAAATTGTTTTTTCTTTGATTTTTGTTATCAGAAAGGTTACTCTTCTGAAAAGTACACAAAAATAGCTAGATATTATAAATCGAATTTACGTAACTTCCCATTTGTAGGTTAGGATAAATTAATTACGACATTTGGGATTACCTAGGCTGCTACCTACCTAATCATTTATTGAATAAAATACTAATAATATGAAACTCTATTCTCCTATAAATGGCAATAAGCAAATAATATTAAATCAGTACCCATCCATGGCTTTTAGTCATCATGCTCACCTCTTATCGTAAGTAGGTTTATCGCATGAATATAATTAGGACAAGAAATCTCAACATAATAATTAGTCTGAACACATTCTATACAGTCGGCGCACTTGACAGCGAAATTGATGGAAAAAGCTAGCTAGACGTTTCTATGTCCGCCCATTAGTTACAGTGGAGTAATGTTAGGCTTTTTCTCTACAACCTGTATGTCAGTGGCGACGAGACTTTGACAGCTTCATGCGTTTTCTTCTTGCCCGTAAAGTTTCTAGCATTCATTCATATTAACGAGAGATCTGAATACTCATTCAGTAATAAACGAATCGTTTCTAAAGTTAGATCATAATTTTTGATAAACAGTTGCAATAAAAATGTAAACAGCATTACCATATAAATCATTATTTTACATGCATTGTCATGCCAAAGTTATAAGATCAAAGAATGAAAGTGTCTGTCCAAATCAAATTCCCATGATGAAAATAAAATGTGACATACTATTCATTACTGTAGATAAATCACAGATGGGAAACGTGATATTATTCTTATTGTTATTAAAGGGGCAAACTGAATGAATGATAGCAGATCGTGTCCGTGATATATTTAAAGGTTAACTAGCAGCTAAGATTAAGGATTCGTTTGAATAGATCGGCGTTTGATAACACCGAGATGGGTTACATTTCGGTTTCAAGTACATATGCATAAAGTTATAGCTACAAAATGGAGGGTTGAGCAATCTTTTGTAATTGGCTATATCAAAGGCATCATATGCCTAATATAAGCCCCATATCAAAGGTTGATCTGCAATTGAATTAAGTTTTAGTTCTGTTTCAATGTAAACTTGACCAAAGCTTGCAGTAGGGCTGTATCATTCATGATCTTGTAAAGTTACAAGAATCCTCAAGTCATCGCTTATTGCGGTGACCATGTTAGTAAATCTGTGAGTGTGAGTGGGTGATGGTATCAGCAGACCTACACATTCTGCAATGAACTTGACTCCTATAACATTATATTTTTCTTTGGATTTGTGCCACACAAAGATAAACCAATTTCTTTCTATTCAAAAGGAGAACAGATAAATCCTTTAAGTAATTACAAAAACGAACATCCTTGTTGTTCGTGAGCAGATTGAAGGGAAAAGAGCAGGAAATCTTTCGAGTTGATGTACTACTAAATCTATTCTTCACAATGTGATGAGTTTAACTAACCATACAACAAGCAGCAAATGTAAATTCTACGACGAGACAAAAAGCAGTTTTATATAAGATTCTATCTATGAATATTTAGTTGGAACAGCTCGTTTCATGTTCAAAACCTTGAAAGTTTTGCGAACGATCATAATTATTTCTCTGAAATGTACGCGAAAGGTGTTGAAGCTGGCAGTACCTAATGAAATATGCATATTTATTTCCACAAATGAAGCACGATACAAAGATTCTTAAAAAAAGTTCATAAAAAGAAGTGTTAAATGTGAATGTTAAGTGTTGAAAATAAAGGTAAATATTTTTTTGCTCGATTGACGTTAACATGCCTCTCGACGTGTTGTAGGAAGATAATTATGCATACATTCTGTGAGAAAATATTTACATAATTTGTTTAAAAAAAACGTGTTGTGTGTATTTTTTGGCTGATTATCGTAAACTTAGCCTTTTATACATACCTACCTCAACAAGCCTCACGCTGAAGTTTATTGCAAATTCTAACTCAAAGACATATCTAAGCATTGCTGGTCACATTAACCCTGTCGATATAAAGAACTCCAAACCTCAAAAGATGAGCCCGCATGGATTATATTATATGTATTGTATACAAGTTTGAAATAAATGTGCGCATCGTATGAAGAAAAAAACGGCATCAACGTTTACATGATTGAGTCAAAATAAGAGGTCTGGATTCTGTTCCAAATCATTTTGAATTTGAACTATCATCAACCGGAAAACGTATTCTAGTCTATTCAAAATTACGTTCACATTTCACAGTTAATAAAGATACATCAGAAACACTAATTAACTGCGAACCCAGGTGTCCAGGTGTCCGTTTGCATTGTTATAAATAATGTATGAGTGGAAAGCGTCATTATTTGCAAGTGTCCATTGGTTTTACGGTTACACTTTGTAATCGCTACGAGAACAATTGAAACTGTCTTATCTATATTAGTATCGATACTCCAACGCTTTAACTTTAGTGTTAAAACTGACAGATATCACAATAGATACTTACTTATTTATAAGTGGAATAAACCACCACTGGATTTCATTACATTCTTCAATTTCGTGGCGTACATTAAACTCGATTTAACACAAATGAAAAAAAAGTAAGAATAAGACGTTCGCACAGTAAAAGGGAGCCGAAAGCGTGCGGGAACATATAGGCTATAAAACCGGACGACCGTCAGAAAAGGAGATAATAAAGTCATGAGACGCTGAATTCGTACATTTTACGCGAATTTAAAGCTTTCACATTTGTTCGGAACCGACTTAATTATAAAAAGCCATCTGAATTGTGCATGGGGCCGCCTGCTGAAAGGAATTCAACGTTAAAGTTTTGATTAGCACCTATTATGAATTTACAGGCATGCGATCTAGGTTACATGTTCAGGCGGTGACTATTGTCTGTATTATGCGAGACCCGACCATGTCAGGACACAGCCACACAAACATGTTTGACATCATTTGACACAAATCACCATGACCGCGTTGCGCTGCACTTTTGTGTTTTTATTTGTTGGTCTTTTGACGGCGCCGCCTTTCAAAAGGGCATCTCATATAGGAAATGTGAGTGATCACATACGCGTCCTTTGATACAACTTGCTCCTCGCCTCACTTTTATATGCCAAGTTGTCGCGCGCCTTAAATGTAAAAACAGTTTTAGTTCACGTCATAAAAGATGTATTCTCATCAAAATGTTGAAAGCGATCCTGTATCAGCCCACACGAGCCCACATAAACTGGAATTACTTGACGAACAACTTCCCTTATTCATTCTTAAACAAATGAAAGTATTGTGATGATCTGTGTGAGGTATTCGGATGTTGCAATGGAGCAGTGAAGGTAGATAATAATTGGTTTTAACGCTGTACATGCTGTAACATAGAAACAAGATCAAGTTTTCTCTGTGTCTGTGTTTAACTCATTAATAATTGCTCAGTGAAAACCGTTTCGATATATTTCTACAGTGTTCTTATTTTCACGGTCATTGCTATTGTAGACCGGGCAGATTACCAAGTGTCAGTGACACTTCAAACTGCAAACTTGCAACAATATAACATGTAGGTATAGGTAAGTTTATAGACGAATAATTATAATCCATTCACAATGATCGACAACTGCTACTATAAATTTCAGGACAGCCAAATTGTGTTGAGTCGTTGTGTACTATTTCATTACACGCGAAACTTTCATAAATGTTTAGGTGTTGCGATTGTAACTTATTTCCATGTAGCAGACTATACACAAGGAACAAATTACCAATTAATTATAAAAATTGAAATGCTGACACTATAAAGTCTCATTAAAAATTCTAAATACCTACGCGTTTAATTACTCCCACATCAAACGAGCACAAGATTGAAAATACCTATGTCATAAAACGCGAAATGTGTTTTCATTTAGAAAGCGCCTGACATTGTTAAGAGAACATTATATCCCAAAAGGGTGGATGTTATCACTTTGATAGCTATTATCACCAATTCTACATTCTGATGTGGAAGGTAAACTCATTTGGTTCAAGCCTTCGTACCGCTAACATGGCCTAAAGCTCGTTTTCTTTGAAACGAACTGTTCGTATGTCCGTAAGTGGCTAGTAATTGTTGCGTAGGTGTATTTGGATGCTAAATTGTTACCTTTTATTCTTTTTTTAATGAGATACCTGAGATGAGATAATGAAATACCTATTTATGTTAAGTGGTTAAGTCAAATCTGCTGCATCGTTATGGCCTCTAGAGGCACTGATTAAAACTCTTTATCAACAAGTAAAATAAAATAGAATGCGTGCGTAATACGCGTGGCAAATACGCTGTTGTTTATTTAAAATACGTACAGACGCAACATGCCCGAAATTATATAATTTAAAACAGCCTAATTGTGTTCACTGTTAAAATTAGACATCTTTAAAATCGTAAATCTAATTTTAAATATCTAATTTTAAGCATAAGAAAGCTGCTGTTTGAAGTGTTGAAACAGCAAACAGTGGTCGTTTAACGGAAGAGAGACGTGCACCGCGGCGCCTCGGATCTTGAGACAGGTCAAAACCAACACTTGCCACTTAATTAGTGCTCCAGGTGAAATAATAATAAAAAATCAGCAGAACACGTTTCATGACTTCAGCATTTTAAAACGAAAACCTAAATTAAAACAATATTTTTACCAAAAGCTTTGGGACGAAGCCATAATGTCGGAGGAAAACAGCTTTTTAAGTTTTATTAAAGTAACTGTACATGGAAGTTTTTTTTTATAGTAGTGCAGTTATAGATATTGGGTTATATGGGTTTAGTACAGTGGCAATAAAGTGCAATTGGTTCGGTAGTTTCTGACCTAATTTTTATATTAACACGATGCATGATACACGCGTCGTCGTTGGGAACGTATCGTGTTTGTTTATTAATTGAATTTCTCTGTAACTAGTGTATTTATTTCTGGTTCAATCGTAAATACAAATCACACCTGTAAACGACTACAAATAATATATTTTTTGTATTTTTATTGTTTATCAACGTAAACAGTATGAATTTAGAATTTAAAATAGGTTTTGAGTGTTAAAACATTGTAATTTCACAAAGTTTCACAGTGAGGCAATGTCACGTATAAGGGATACGAGTGTTTTTGGTGTGTGGCCAACTCACGTATAGCAGTGATGTGGACTTTCTGTGGCCGGCGCCGGCTGGGCACGCGCATGCACCCGATTCACACATTACACTGATTTTCTATGTGCTATTGCCGATAATACTAATATTTGCAAATTCTGCACGTTAATCGAACTGTGACGGCAAGTCTTTAATGAATTAAAAACATGAAACTCTGTGTTTATCACAATTATTTATGTTCTATTGATGTTCACTTTTACGTCACTTCACTGTTTAAAAAATCGTCTTACGTTATTTTGCAACGCTATTTAAATTGCCACAAGCCGTCCTGACTCTCTTACAGTTCACACTAGTTTGAAGACGATTACTTTGACCACATAATTTATACAACATTCACTAATTGTGTATCGGCACTTTAACCGCATACATTAACCAATACGGGCAATTACTGCGAAATGTGAGCAAACAACCTGTAGTTACAATAACAAAATTGGTTTCCGCGTGAGTCAGTTGGGCGGCTCGTCTATTCTCTACGAGGCGGTGAGCGCTGAGCGCTGACCCCGCGACCATCTAACAACGTATTACAACAGAACAAGCGAACTTGACCGCCCACGTGCGCACATCATACAACAACACTTAGCCCTAGATCCAGAGCACAGCGGCACCGCACGTACCACCACACATCGCACGCTGCACGCATCTGCTACGCGCATCAATACAATCTACAGCACCATATGTTTTACTTCGCTTGCGATTAACGTTTCTATCAGTCATAATCAATCATTGTCACTCTTTTCACCGCACCACAGTTGATTTGGGGCTCGTCGCTGCCCGCGACACACCTTCCTAGCTTTCACAGCCATTATCCGATAAAGTACGTCGATAGCGGTTCTCGATAACACCCTATCGGCTTCAATCGAGCCATTACATCGATTTATGAGACGCGATCTCCAGTTGGCGACACGTAATAAATCTATTCGCCAATTTTGTCGGATCACAATACTGCCACGTTAAAACGGTGTAAATATTTTTCCTTTTGTTCCGATACTGTTATCTCGAAATCGATATGTGAGGTGTATCGGATATCCATGCTACTTTGATCGCAATCTATCAATCTGGCCACACTGCTGTATACGGGGCGTATTCAATTTTATTTTATTTTTAATTAGATTTCAACAGAACTTGTTTGCGGTTTGGTTTATAGGTTAAGGTAGTTAGTATGAATAAAAAGGATCTAAATTAAAATGGTTGTTAGTTACCTACATTGTCAAGAGCTTACAAACATTCTAAAAATATTGATGACAATGTTGTGAGTCATTATAATACTGCGATGTTCACGTTAACATTATGTTGGGTGCTTGTGGGACGAAGCGCTATGAGCATGTACTCTTATAATAAACGCTATTTGCCGGCGAAAGCAGCCGCGCAGGCTCACCGTTAATCTCATGCTGCACTAAAGCTTCAAGGTTAACTTTCGCGGCCAGCCCCCGTCCACATTATTGCGTGTAATCTTAATATTATGTACTTAAATTTGTAACTATTAACTGAAACCACTTGATATTTATAACAATATAATTAAATTAAAGTTCAAACAGTATAATAACGGCACAGGATATATTTTAGTCATGAAACGAATGCCTCTCACAAAGGTCTCCGAAAAAGTTCTCTCATATCGTCCAAATATAACAATGGTCGCAACGTAACGCTGCTCTTGATTATGTTCCCACGCTGAATCTTGATATCTTATTCGATGTTTACATCCGCCTCGGGATGCAGCCGCGCAAGCACATCGTCTTGCCGTGGGTCACCATGCCGCTCCAGTGATGTCACTCTTAAATTTGTAAAGAGAGCGCGGCATCGACGCAACACGTGCATTAAACACCTATCCGGGAAAACAACATCATATTTGCATAGTAGAATGGTTGCTTCATATTTTTTTCATTGAGAAATGTCTAAGTGGGCACCTCATATTTTAGAAGGGTCTCCGAAAAACCCAGGGTATAAATATTTACTTAGCATTTATTTTTCCAGTGACTAATAAAATACAACAACCATATTTGTCCTCCAACTTTCTTTGATATTTGCTACTACAAGTACCTAATTTAGGTAGACTTGTTTGAAATGGGGCTATAGGTATAATTATTGACTAGTGCTTTTGTTTTATTGTACAGTAAAGAATGTATAAAACAATAATTAAAGTACTTGAAATTGTAACTAATCAAATCTTTATAGCAGTTTTATATCAGCGACTGCATACGAAGATTAATAGAATGAACTTATAAACAAACGACAGTGTAAGAACGTAGACTATGCCATAGCCTTATAACTTTGTAGTATGTCAGGCTGACTCATCAGCTGCACGCTGCACCCAACACAAGCCCTCAGACCTATGTACCTCAGCACGAAACTTTTACATCTTTGGAAAAGATTTTCCTCAGCGTCACGTAACTTTTTAATTTCGCTCGCACCATGGGCACTGGCTCCTGGGCCTGGGCGGATAGTTAAATTTTATTACGAAAATAATAAAATGATATTCTTCAATGACAAGCAGCCGCTCCGGGGCATATCGATACCGTCATGCTAATTTTATATTATTCGGGTTCCCGCCGAATATTACCTACTACCCAAATGGTAATGCCTCATTGCTAATGTATCGACCGAATCTAATAATGTTTTTATCACATACTTTGTTCGCTTTTAGTACGACACGATTCGATATTTTGTTACCTGTTACTGTTCGATTTGATGTCGTCAATATTGTAGAAGCGATGTAAACATTGCCACAATATTAATGCATATGTACAAAATGTAAACATTGTAAAATTAATAACATTACAGAATTTTGTACGTCAGTTAAAATTATTTCGTATAAATTGAGTTTATCGTGACGATAAGCGTTATAAAGCTGCGTCACTCCGCATAGCCACTGAATGGACCATGATTCACGCTACATTATTTTTAGCACATTGCTGTGTTATTTACTACGAACTACAATGATTCTCACGCCCACTGATATTTTTAATTGGACACACTGTGACAACTTCATTGATACATTTGAGTATGGCGAAAATGTGTAACCACAATATGTGTGTTGCTCAAACAATACCTATAAACGAGTACCTACACTTAATTAGGGAGAGCACTTTAATTATGGTTCATAAAAACAGATGATGAATGTACAAAAAAGCTCCTCACTGGTTTTACGATGCTGCTCAGTATAATTATTTGTAGATGAAAACCGTAATTTAACACAACATTTCGCTCATATTTTTTGCTAGCTCTACAATTATACTTGCAGACACATCGATCAATATCGATCTGAGACCGATAAATCAGCATCAGTCAACTCAACAAGTGGACAACCTCGGTAATTCCAGCCACCGGTGACTCACACTCTACATTAATACAGGGATATGCCTAAAGGCTTTACGCATACATTTCGTAATTGCAGACGCGTAGACAATGCAGGAACAAGTGAGGCAGGACTCCATGAATAAAACATGGTGCTGGTACAAAAAGCGAGCGATACTACTAGCGGACGAAGGGCACAGCGGCGATACGGCACCATTTTATTTTTATTTAATCGAAGTATTTCAGGGTGAGCTTCGGTTCCCAGAAGCTATGAAATAAGTAAAAATATATTTTCTTTGTTCGCAGCACCTGTTTATGGTAATGTTATCTATTTATGCAGATTTCTCTGGCTCAATGAATTATTATGAGTTGCAAAATTCCCATGTATCGAAAAATTGTATATGAATTATTTATTCTGAAATGTGTCATCCCATATGTACTCGCAATTGCATGTTATTTAGTTAAAATATGTATTTATTTGTACTACATGTTTGCAAAGTGGTGGATAGGTATATTTAACATGATGGTATAATCATGGCATAAGTTAGATAGGTTCAGTAGCCGTCACGTACTTGGCAAGGTTTTGGCGTAGTTGGAGGATGTTCACGCATGTGCACTTAACGCAACTTTTTTTTTAAACATTTGTTTAGAAGAGAGTTAAAGAAAGGAAAAAAACATCTAACGATTCTTGCCAAGTTACGTGCCGGCGACTATACCTAATGTTTAAATGAGTTGAGACTTTGTGAGAACATTAAGGATAAAAATTTGGGAAAGTAGATACTGTCGGAGCCTTTTGGCTCTCTGTGACCGGGATAAGTAAATCAAACAAAGTTACGGCGTGCAAGCACACTAATTATTCATAGAAAGGATACGTTAGTAAATCTTTATATATTTTCCCCTGTCTGATGGCTTTTCAGCCAAGTACTGACATATACGTTAATTTTCTATTTAATGGTCTAGTGGTCGCAATCGCTACTGCTGTGCATGAGGTCCTGGGTTCGATTCCTAGGTCGGGCATTTTTTTTTTTTTTTTTTTTTTTTTTTTTTTGTGTATGGGCATCTCGTAGTTGACCTTGAGAGGTCGTGACTACTTAACCGGACTATCCTGTGGCTGCCTTAAGCGGACTCAAAGCCTCCAGCCAGGGGCGTAAAACTACTTATATTATTAAGCGAACGCTCGCTAAGGGCACCCCCTGTGGGGTACGGACCTCGGCTTAGGGCGTCGCTGACGGGAGGACAGCAAGATGGGACAGGCTGGATCAAGTTTGGTTGATTATTATTAATCGGGGAATTTAAAGCTACAGGCTCAGCTACGGCGCGGGCTGGCACTTCGTCGAGCAAGGGTCGGGGGGGACAATTACGTCGGGATCTTCGCGAGGAACCTCGGCGGCGAGGTCGGAATGTCGGTCTGTGTTTGTGCACTGTACTGGTGGCCCTACTGCTCTCCTGAATGAGAGTTATGTGGTCATCGGGATCGGTGAGGACATGCTTGGGACGGCGGACCTGACTAATGGAGGAGGGTATATAACTAGCGGCTTTCACAACCAGAGGGTTGCGGTGATTCGCGGCGGTCTCGAAGAAACGCTTTGAAATACGTTTCATGAACTGGCGGATAGTGGGAATCTTTAGGTCAACGTGAAGGATCTCGTTGCGGACGTACCAGGGGGAGCCTGTTATCCTACGGAGGAACTTGTTCTGGAGGGTCTGCATTCTATTGAAGCGAACGGGCTTGGCGTGTGCAAAGACTGCACTGGCATATGTCATGATCGGGCGGATGCACGCTGTGTAGATACGCATTTTGCACTTAAGTGACAATTTGCTACGTGCGTTGAGGACGAAGTGGAGTCTACCTAGAGCGAAGGCGGCGCGCGAACGAGCCGCCTTAATGTGCTCTGAAAACGAAAGGTGTTCGTCGAGAACTACACCAAGATATTTGGCTCGCTTCTCCCAAGGGATCGGCTTGCCGAACATGGTGATCGGTCGAGGGGGGCAGGGGGTATGACGCGGCTTCGAGAATAGAACCGCTTGACTTTTGTCGGGATTTACTTCGATTCTCCATTTCCTAAACCAGGCGCCAAGCTTGTTGACTTGGGTTTGGAGAATGCGAGATATCGAGTCTGGATCACGGCCGGTGTAGTAAATGGCCGTGTCGTCTGCGAACAGAGCCAGCTGTGCCTTGCTGCACTTGGGCATATCGCTGGTGAAAAGCGTGAATGCTAGGGGAGAGATCACGGAGCCCTGAGGGACTCCTGCGCGAATAGGGTGGGGGGAGGATAGCGCTCCTTCGATGCGATAACGGAAGGTGCGATTCGACAAAAAGTCCCGTAAGATGAGCACGAGACGATCTGGCACACCGAGTTGGTACAGCTTATATAATAAGCCGTTGTGCCAGACTTTGTCGAACGCTTTCGCTATGTCGAAGAAAACAGCACCGGTCATCAAACCTCGTTGGAAACCGAAGTTGATGTGTTCGACTATACGGTGGACCTGTTGTACGCACGAGTGTTGGGTTCTAAAACCAAACTGTTCGTTGGGGATGAGGCCCTTTGTCTCGGCGTAGTCTCTGAGGCGCTTATAAATAAGCCTCTCATAGATTTTGCCGAGGACATTGAGCAGACTGATGGGGCGGTAACTACTAGGCTCTGACTTTGGCTTGCCGAGCTTCGGGATACCGATGACGGTGGCTTCTTTGAATGCCTGTGGGAAGATGTTGTTGCTCAGAGCACCATTGAAGATGGTGGTCAGTAGCATTATCAGGTGGGCAGGGAAAAGTTGGAATACCCTATTGGTGATTCCATCTGAACCGGGGGCTTTACGAGCCTTAAGACCTTTGATGAGGTCGTGCACTTCGTCGGGCGTGACTGGGGGCAGTGGATACTCTGGGTCTTCGACGGGAGGGAGGGAGGCTCTATGTTCGACTTCAGCGTCGACCTCAGTGAGGTGAGCTTGGTCTACTGGTTGAGAGCTAGGCGAGCATTGGACTTCTAGAGTGTCGGCTAGAAGCTCAGCCTTGTCGACATCATCGAAGGCGATGGTCTTGTCGGGACGGATCAGGGGGGGCATGGAGACTATTTCTCCGGATCTGAGCTTCCTCTGGAGTTGCCAGAAGGCTAGGTGGGTGGGCTCTAGTTCGCTCAACATCTTGTCCCAGCCGGCGGTACGCAGCTCCTCTATGCGTGTTCTTACAGTACGCTGTAAGTAACGCATATGGGCTTTGTTCGCGTCGCAGGGGAAGTTGCTGTAGGCACGGACAGCCGCGTTCTTCTCATTCAACAGTTCGCGTACATCGTCCGGCAACTTCCAGCGACGGTCGTCCGTCGCTGGAATTTCCCTTGAACAATCGTTCAGGACTGATTGTACGTAAGCTGTGAATGAGTCGATCGCGGCCGTCGTGTCAGCGATAGACTCAAAATGATCAGGGATTGGGTCCAAGTGGGGGGACGTGGTGGATTTTAAGCGATCGCTTACTCTCCTCCAGTCCGTTACCACTTTGTTGGGAAGGGGTTGGGTGGAATCGGGCAGACCTATGCGGGGGACCAGTTTCATGACTACTGGACGGTGATCGGAAGCGAGCTCTTGTACCACTTCTATAGAGTCCAACCGTAGGTTGACGTTCTGTAGGAGCGCCACGTCGAGTACATCGGCGGTGTGATTGGGATCGGGGGGAAAATGAGTGGGAGTCATCGGCGCGATGACATCGAAATTCTGAGAGGAGGAGAGGTTGAACAAGTGTCTCCCTCTGGAAGAGGTCCTGGTGCTATTCCAGGAGGGATGTTTGGCGTTGAGATCACCCGCTATGATAACGGAGTCACTCAGGCTAAAAAGGACAGAAAGATCTTCAGTAAGGAGTTGGAAGTTCTCCGAAGTATTAATGGGGGGGAGGTAGGCCGAAACTATGGTGATCGGTTGATGACCTGTCATGCCAAGCCGGCAGCAAGACACTTCTAATCGTGAGAGTGTGGGAGGGTCTATGGGAATGCAGTATAGCTCCTTTTTGTAATAGATAAGGGTACCGCCCTTATGGCAACGCGTCCTGTCATTGCGAACTGTACGATAGTTTGCAATTGACGGATTTCGGTAACTCGGTTTAAGGAACGTTTCCTGAACAAGGAGGATGTCGATGTGATGGTCGCGGAGGAACTCGCTGATTTCAGCGCGTTGTCGCAGGATGCCATTGGCATTGAAATAACCTAACTTTAGGGATCGGGGTTTGGTTCGCGCGAGGATTCCTTTATCCATGATTGGGGTTGGGTTGGTTGTTGAAGGACATCAGGGCTTGCGTAATGTCCGGGTACGCATTGTATATATTTTGGATCATATAAATGTTGCCGGCATTTCTGGCGGCAACAATTTCACTTGCCATTTTCCTGGCGCGAGGGGTAAGGAAGGCCGTGAACGTGCTCGAGATCACGTTGAAGGCGTCCATTGGATTCTGGCCGACCATACGGGTGGCTGCGGGTGGAGCTGAAGCGGCGGGAGCGGCTTTATTTAGAGGCACAGGAATGCCTGGGGGCGCGTTGACGCGGATGCGGGGGTCCATAAGTGGAGGGATGGCCGCAGGAACGGGTCTAGGTGCTAAGGCTGGAAAAGCCTGCTGATGGTGGAGGTAGTTCTAGGGCGAGGGCCTCTGAGGACTGAGTCGCTCCTGATGTTGAGTGGTAGGCCACGCGTGGGCGTAGCGGGGGCTTTCCCTTTGCTGACGGGCGTCTGCACGCTTCGTCAGCTTGGGAGATGATGTCTTAGGGGCCTTGGGGCACCCACGATAATTGGCCGGGTGGCCAGAGTCGCCGCATAGCACACAGCTAGGCGGCTCTGTGCATAAGGTGCGGTCCTTTGGACGACTGCAGTCAGCAGTGCCGTGATCGCCCAGGCACTTGACGCACCTGGGTTTCGCGTGGCAGTGCATCTGCGAATGCCCGTAGAGTTGGCAGCGGTGACACTGCCCTATGACACCGGTCTTAAAAGGCTTTTCGATCTGCAAGCCGGTGAGGTTGCAGACGGAACGGACGTTAAAGATAGGGTGGTGACCCTCAGTAGGAGGGCAGACGACGAGGACCATATCCCAATGGTGCCCTGCCTCGGGCGCGGTGCATGCGGTGGACTTCCGCAACGGGGACGTTTTGCGACAGAAGGTCGGCTTTTATCTCTTCCGCGGGTATCTCCTTCGGGATCCTACGGATCACGACGCGGACTTGACGGTCTTCGGGGAGGGCGTAGGTGTGGAAGGACACACCTCTAAGGCGGAGAGTCTTTGTGAGCTCTCTATAATCGTTAGATGTCGGGACTGTTACCTTAATACCCTGTTGGGTAGATTTCGCGCTGGTGTAGCCAATACGCAGGTCGGTGCACCATTTGGACACGTCTGTCCACTTCCCCTTGTCCTGGATGTACACAGGGGGAGGGGGGGCGATTTTCTTTGCCGCAGAAGGCTGGGCAGCGGGCTTGGCAGCACTGCGGCTGAGTGAAGAGGTTGAGGCCGAGGCGGCCTGAGAGGGGGCGGTGGCGGATGGAGCCACGGGAGCGGAGGAGGCTTCGATATTCGGTTTCTTCCTTGTGTCAGGACTCGGTTTTAGGCTCCTCTTCTTTGAGCCGACCGTCTTAAAGACGCCTTCGTCGGAAGAGGGGGAGGAGCTCTGGTCGTCGCTCGATATTACGTACGGCGAGGTCGGGCGAGGGGAAGGCTCGCTGGTGTCCATGTGGACAGCCGGCGGCGAGCAACTTAGAAGTTGCGACTGAGAGGGCTCGAGGGCATCGCTAAACGTAGCGATATCAGAGCTGTCGTCGGTGCCTACTAGGTCAGAGGGACCGGGGACGGACTGCTGCAGTGCAGCGAATTTAGCGCCATACTTGGCGAGGAAGTCGGGGTCCTTAAATAGGACCTCCTTGAAGAACGCCACTATAAGGGCGTCCTCCATGGTCGGAGTGGGGGGAAGGCCTAAGGGAGGGAATGGTGGAAATTAAGTTTCCACTTAGAGCCTATTAACCCTATACCTAACTCCCCGGGTGGATTGGCCCGGGGATGAGTTCCCTCCCTGTCGGGTGCAGACAGGGAGGTGTGTACCTAATGGTGAGCCCTAAGCTTGTATACCCGTCGCCAGTCTTATTGTGCGAACGGGGCCCTGACCAGTCTAGCGCGAAGGGTGTAGACACACCCTAGAGACACTAGGTGAGTAGCTGAAAAGCAAAACTGTCACCAGAGCCGACTAGGAGATCCCCCAAGGCCGGTTATCTGGGACCCGTCCAACTAACTGCCTCGCCCTGAAGGGGTTCGGCGGGTGCGAATTGGGTCAACACCCCACTCGGCTTCGTTGACACCGTAAGGTTTCAACCGAGGACCACGAAACTGTGGTTTTACCCAGAAGGGGCCTAGTGAAGCTACACACGAAAATCTGATGAAGAAATAAGATTTGCCTTGAAAAAGGCACTTTTTAATTGATTAAAAATAAAATCAATTGCTTGATTTTATTTTAATCGGAGTAGTCGGGGCGACTACGATGACGTCACGTGGTAGCGACGAGTAGAAATTCGAAACACAACACTGGAGCGGGAGAGCGCACAAACACGTCCGTCCGCGGCGAGAGTCGAGCGTCGAGTCCTCGTAGGTCGGGCAACGTGTTATTGGGTTTTTCTATCTGGAATTTCTCAGTAGCAGCCCGAAGTTTCGGTTTGTGCCCGGTAGATGGCAATAGGCTCGCCCTCTATTACATGGGACTTAAACATAACTGGCGAAATGTGGGTGTACTATACACCTCTGCCCAACCCTTCGGGGAAACAAGGCGTGATGTTATGTTATGTTCTATTAACCATTAACTATATTAATTATTGTCTCGTTATTCGGCCATCTACTTATCAACGTAGTGGTTATAAGGTTGCATTCAAAAACCAAATAGGCTATAATCTCTGCAGTACCTACCTACTGTACCTACCTAGTCCCCACCAAAAATGTTCAAGATGGAAGGTCATACTTAACTTACCGCGAAAGAATAAGGGAAAAGAGCGAATTAGATTTTATATGAATAATGTATCAAAGATTCTTATTTATACAAGGAACAAGTGGATACTTTACTTCGAGGAACGTACGTACGTAGTGAAACATACTGACCCTTAACTTTCTCGCTTTTTCGAAAGATGAAATTGTTTCACTCTCGAAAGGGACTATACTTCTTGCTGTTTTATTTTCATTAAACATTAAGTTGGTATTATTGTTAAATATTCATGGGTTTTCATTACAGTCAGAAGACTAAGAAATTTATAATTACTTAATTAAAACATTTAATGGTAAACAGTCAACACGCACCTTCGTGGTATTTCGGTAGGAATAGATAACTTAGTTTTCAGAAATAAATCCGTTTATAGCTTTATGTAAGCAAACAATGGTCTTGTTTATAGCATTCCGAACTTGGAATTTATTGTGTTCATTTATTTGTACAAACACAAAGTTTGGGCTAACCTTATCGACCTCAGACGTTAGACACCACGGGCGCCGTAATAAGTTCCCGACAATTTACAGTTCTTCACTGTGGAAATACCGATATCATATTCTCAATTTGAATATATTTATGAAACAAACAGTTCATTAAATTATTTTTTAGAATTAAAATTTCGATTCGATTCATAAGTCGGACGTTTTATTGCGGATTTGTCGACAATTTCCCTCAGTATTGGAAAATGACTTCGTTGTTAGTGTTAAATGAATTACCTAGAATATTTCAAGAAAATATGGTTTATTATTACAAAGCCCATATACTTACGAGCATTAAGATTGTATCAATAATTCTTGGCCCCATGTTAATCATGAAATAAAGTAGGTAACCATGAATCATATTTTTTAGATTTCATCCGTCGATAGAAATAATGATATAGGATTAAGTGCGTACATGAGCCCCGAAGTGTCATCAATAATGTGTTGCAAGGATAAGGAATGCTGAATATCAGCAAAATCGGTGATCAATCACGCAGAGATTTAACGACTATCTGGTATGTTACCTTTGCCATTATCCCAAAAATATATCAGAAAGTTAAACTTTGCATGACTTTGAAGTGTTGTTACTTGGCGCTATGGAATATTCCTGAGCAACATAATTTGAGATACATTTTGTTATCTGATTTCAATTCCAGTGCACTTTAAAATAAGTGGATTATCGTGGCAAGGTTATAACTTTTGCTTTTGTCATAAAACCCTAACTTAATCCCTGGTAAAGTCCTTTTATTTCCTTCTAGCGTTTTAGCTTTTGTCTCATTTTCGTTTTCGTTTTCTCTATGTTAAAAGCAGTAATTAGATCTTCTTTTGAATTTCTCTTTAAAGCTTGTGTACCTATTTGAATTGATTTGTTTTTTTTTTATTGTAGTGGCACAATACACACAAGTATCACAAACATTTAATTCGATAACCTCTATATTAAACCAATGTGTGAACTTAAGGCTTTGTGAAACTCAATACACAAATACTCGAGTGTCACTGAAACAGCCGTAAAGATACCTACATACCTATATATTATGTGTTGTGTCGTTTGTCTTCGGCCGTAAATCAAACATTTAACAAACCGGTCGCTGTCAAACCAATAACATGTTAAGCTCAGTGTGCGGGGACAAGTGTTACAAATTATTACGCCTTTGTAGGTTACCCGGGAAGTACGCGTGTGTAGTTAGTGCCAAGGAGAGCAATATCATTTTATATTTATAGTTCAATAAATAACGTGCTTTAGGTATTCATATCTCATGTTTGCTGTTTTGTAATGAAGCGTCAACAAATATTTATACTATCAATCGGTACGTGATGTATTTCAGTTTGGAGAAATGTTGATTTTGACGAGATAGTATTTTTTTTAAATTATTATGATGTTAAGATGCAAGCATGTCTGTCAGTAGACAATAAAGTCTCAGATTGCCGTTGCATACACAGAGTGATTGCCATGTCTGAATTCAATATGAAAACTGTTTTTAAAAGTTATCTTTAAAAATTGCTTTATGCTTTATATATACAATGCCTGATGAACATTAAGAGACAATGGCAAGATGGCTCAAGGCAATTATCTTCTTTTTTTTCATTTACATTTTCGTAACCATATCTACAACAGGTAGGTAGTGCAAGATAAGAAAAAGAATTCATGAGTATTCAATTTATTGATCAAAATGAGAAAGGCGTGTCTTGATTGACAAGGCGCGGATCGTTAACGAGCGCCGGTATAAAAAGCTGTTGTTGGACGAGAGACATCGACAATTATCGCGGGGCCGACAAATTGAGTTAGAGGTGACGAAGTGTGCCTCTGTAGTGTAGACACGACTGATCTCCGACGAGTTTCCTAATTCGGCTATGAGAACAATAATTAGTTACACCTCAATGTTTTGAAAAACATTTTGCTCCCAACCTTTTAAAATGGGGTCAAGAAGGCATGCAGTAACTATATTGGAGGGTCAGGAGAGCGTAAAGCACATTTTTGCCGTAAATCACCTCTTTTAACAGAAAAGTATTGATACATAAAGTATCATTTACTACACAAAATAAAATATGGCATATAAAACATGATAATCCAGAACATGAGCACATGACATTTATTCAGAGTATAATGGATATTGATACTTTTAGGGTCGTACTTGTGACAGAATGATAAAATTTTATGATCATCTACGATAATTGTCATGACACTTTATAAATCGTACACCCTCGTAAATGTCAACCTTGTC
The DNA here is from genome assembly GCA_963555695.1 of Dasypolia templi. NCBI lineage: Eukaryota > Metazoa > Arthropoda > Insecta > Lepidoptera > Noctuidae > Dasypolia > Dasypolia templi. The sequence continues at coordinate 17,775,587 of OY743146.1, read as the reverse complement.
ATTAGCCACTGTTTTGTTTTATTTATTCCTTGTGATAATGTAGGTACCCTGGTGAGCATTACACTTATCCGTATCGCATTCAATTTAATGCAACTTGTATTTTAAGTGCGCATGCACATTACGTACAATATAAGTATACTCATTTGCAAATAAAAGAATCACTTTTGTAGATACTTACTATAAATCTTTCTTAAAATAAACACGGTCTACCTCACTCAAATAAAATGTTTCCGCTCTCATTCAGCTTGTATGAATAGATCTTATATTGATTTTCAGAAATTGGTTGCATAATTTCTAATATTAAAACCAAACAGTTCCCAAATGTGCTGACATAAACTGGGATTTACGATCGCTCACGTCTTTAAAATGAAGTTTAGATTATGAAAGAATGTTCAAAACAATCGGAAAATACATTCTCACATAAAACCAGGTGGGCTTCGGATATAAAAACAGTGTTCGGCCTTCGTCATTTATTTATGCTTGTGGCTGTTGCAGAGGAAAGTGAATGCTTTCGGCCTGGGATTGACGCGACCTCACCTGTTCTCAAAAAGTCAATTTCAAGACTTATTACCCTTTGTTCCCGAGACCCGCCTGCGAGTACTTACGTCGCCTTTTATTGCTATTCTGCCTTAATGTGATGGCTGCAAATGCGGTGGCAATTCGATTTCGTTTTGTTTGTGTTTTAAATTCCCACCAGCAGATAAAATTTAATTCTGTTTTTATTATGTTCTAAAGTAGCACATAACTATTTAAATGAGTTCAGGTGCAACGGTAAGTAAATATGGTAGTTTCCCTTCTGCATGTTTCCTTTTGTTGTCCTACTCAACACGGTTTCACCAATTTGCGACGGTTTAGGTACACATTGGAATGTTACAACATGTTCGTTTAGTTGCGTGCTAAACAAACGAAGCTCAACTTTCGACACGGGTGCAGTTAGCGGCCCTTCATATGGAGATGTCAGGCGCCCGCGCCGCCACCACCGCGCCGCCTAACACTAACGACACACTTCGCACGATTTCCACGACATTCTCGACTGAACAAGACGACAAGAGTCTTCACTTACACGGAATCATCGAAAGTACATGCGCGGAACAACACTCAGAACGTAAACTCATTACCTATGTGTTTACCGCAGAAACCTTTAACTCTCGCGGTAAATCAGATGCTTTAGGGCTTTGTGGCAGAATCTAAAAACAGATAACATTGATCGTAAAATTGCTTACAATTACCAGGACTATAAATAAAGTGTATCCAAGACGTAAACAATGAGTCAGTCTAGTCTAGTCTAACGGTATCACTAGTAAAATCGATTCCGTACTTTCTCCTAGACTAAAACAGGGTATGGTATGGAGTGAGAATGTTAGACCAGTCTGTTATAGTTCGTGTGTAATGTAATACTAACTGCTTATGTGATCAACAGGAAACTTAAGGTTTTGACAAACTGCAGTATAAGGAACTTTAATATTTTTTTGGGACGCGCTGACCGATTTAATACATTTTACACTTTTCAGCAGAGACGGCCCAGTAGTAACGGCCCCGATTTACGAGTTTTAGGTAGTGGGTTCGAACCCAGTCAGGCGCTTTACTTTGTGTAAATAATTTCATCACCACTGTTCTCAAAACTGTGAAAGAAAACATCGTGAGGAAACCGACATGTACTAGAACCAAAAATTCGAAGACATGAAACATCTCTACCAACCCACACTGGGCTCGCTTGGTGGATTACAGCCCCCTCTCTGTCGAGGAGAGGGGGCTGTGTCCCAGCCGTAGGAATATAGGCTGATTATGCTACACTTTCAGCTGTTTTCCCGTTGGTTTATAATTAATTAAAATTCGAAGGGTGCTTAGCAAGCAAATGTTCTTACGAAAAACAAAATAAACAGACAACTGGAAGAACATGATGCCAACATTATAATCATATACCTACTTAATAACATTTATTCATCCAATAGTAAGAATACAATATGTAACATGTTCTGTGAGCCACAAACTAAGCGTCGCTTGTATCTTGTGGCTCGGGAGTGAGAATTTAACAAAATTATAATAGTTACCTTACAGTTTGAGGATGTGAGATTATCATAAACAAGAGTTCAAACAAAGTAAAAGATTCTTGAGATTCTGAACACAAAATAAATTTAAAAACAGTGGTTTACGTTGGGCTTGTGTTATCGTGTGTGTGATGGTGTGAAGTTGTGTGTGTGAGTGGGTGTGTTGGTGTGTGTGTAAATAGTTGTCAAGGTGTGTGTGTGTAATATAGGTGGCTAAGGCTTCGGTGTCGTCTCACGATAGATTTCTAAGAGCTGAAGTTAGGGATTTCTTACCGGTGGTGGTTGAGCAGTCCCTTAGGTCACAGATTTTGCTAACTTTACTGTAAGTGAAAATAGGTACAGCGTTTTGCTAGTTCACATTTGGCGTTTGGTATGGGTACTATGAAGACACGCTTGATCACTCATTAATCTAGAAAATAATAATAAAAGGCTTTGTGAGTAGTTAATATTGTAGAAAATCAGCGTACCTATATACAGAACTTATAAAGTTCGAAAAAAGGAAAGGAAGGCTTAGAAAGTTTATTCAATTCCTAAAATGCTACGCAATCCGTGTCAGAGCAACATAATGTCGAATTTCCAGAATTTCCCAATGCTAGATCTTTCAGTGCTCGTAATTATAGTTCCAGGAATAACTCCACTCCCTACTCCTAACTCCTAATATTCAGCAATATGCGTTTCTATATCGAGTGCTGTAATTTGCATAGACGCTGCTACGTCTAGGTCACTCAATAGACTCGGCCTCGACCTATTTAGTAGTCGCATGACACCTAATTTAGTTATTGAGGACACTTATTCGAACAATCATTGAGGAAATCGGGATTGAAACATAAATTTTAATAGGACCATCTCAACTTTATTTCAATTTCATTCCCTTTGAAATAAACAATTCATTTTTAGAGGGAACATAACTGTCGTTCATCAAAATCACATTTTTTTTATATTAAATCAGACGCAACTGATTTATGTTAAATTATGAATTGTTAAGATGTGCGCTGCTTGTAAATTGGATTTATTACGATGCTTTTAACGATGAACAAGAATATTATAATAACGATAACTTGTTAACAAAGTTTCTTTATTTGAATAATAATATATTAATATTATTATTCAAATACGTTTTCGTGCAACGTATTCGTGCAACGAAAGCTTTGCTGACAGCTGGAACAAACTTTGATATCAAAACAGTACATAAATCGAAAAGACTTTTTGCGAAGAAAGTAATGTCTATCTCTGAATTATTAAGTAAAATACTTTGCTGGTTACATCAAGTAAATCGAGTACTCTATATTCACTAGATCCGGACAGTCGTTCAGACTTGACAACGTAAAAATAAGTAACAAAGTTTTGAGAGATCTGAAGACATCTTGACAGACGAGCACGTCTCGAGAGCCGGCCCCAATTTTTTTTTATCTCGTTGACGCTTTCACAGAATGTATAGGATGTTTTTCGTAATTTAGGAATTTTAAGTACAATAAATTCAGGACATTAATTTTGATAGACGGTGCTTGATAGTATTAATTATTCACTTAACGAATTTCCTGAAAGTTGGCTTAACGGTTAAAATATTTGTTTTGATGTTTTTTACATATTTCCTTCTCCAATTTGACGGTTTTTATTTATCACTATAACAAAATATAATATTAATAAAATCGGTTTAACTGTGATTCATAACAGCATTACTAGCTTTACTAGGAGTTCTCGACATCTACCTACATATGCAATCTGCGGGACAAGTTTCGTTCATACGATATTACAATATTACAGTTCCTAGAAAACTAAAGTAACTGATTGCAATGTGAATCACGGAATTCTAACAATGGCTAGAGTAAAGAGTACCTACACTCGTTTAACACTGAATAAATATAATCGCATGCCTACATACGAAGGGAAATAACAACAATAGCAAAGGTGGAAAACTGATCTAGAAATGACAATCGTAATTGTTTTTTTTATTTATTAAGTTCCTATACTTAATTAAAATAAATAACCAACGATGATCGCCATTGAATTTAATTAACATTTCGTCTACTGAGTGATTGCTGTTTTTATTCACCTGACGTATAAATTCCTGTCCACTTTATTCCACGATCCATTATCTTGTTTATAATAAAACCAAACATCGTGTCTGTTCCAATTTTAGTTTTATTAATCTTCTGTTTTTGTGAGTAATTGGTGCAGGTTTTAAAAGTTGTACATCGAAGGACGTCGTCTTTACATCTGGAAGACTGTTTGTTACTTATGTATTTATGTATTTACGAACGAGATGTGAGACGTAGAACATTATTGTGACAGCTCATTGACTGGTGGTATCAGATACCATGTCATGTCTCTGAGGAATTGTGCCAACACATCTGGAAATAACTTTGTTGTACGATATTTGCATAGAACACTATTTAGTTTTAAATCTGGTCATTACTTGTACGAATAATATACGATTTACATATCAAGCGTTTAAAGCTTGAAAGGCAAAAATATGAAATATCCTTTATTGACAAAAGGTTCATTTATCACATAAATAGTTCTGGCAATGAGGCGATTGATCGACTGGCCGGCGTAATAGAACTCATAGGCATCGTGTGCATGACTCCCGAACACAATAAAGCCGTTTGTTATTTGTCGATTAGCGATTTGATAAAGCATTTCAATTTATAGCATCATTGAGTCCGGCGTGCTCGAACGCTGGCCAATTACCCCAGTTTCTGTTGATCCTTATATAGTATTGTTTCGTTTACTTAAGGGAAACTGCACTGATATCGACTTATATGTAGTTATTCCGTAGTACATATATTTTGAAAAGCTGTTTCTTTTTCGATGTATCAGAATCATACTCTGGCCTCGATAACGTAATTGAATCATCTAAGATATGAATTAATGGCAGGTTATTACAACATGTTTAATCGGTAATATTAAAGAGTTAATAAGTACAGGTCAGTGAAACAAAGTTGTGGAGATGCAACTATCAAACTTCTACACTTTAGTAAGGTATTTACGAAACCAGATTACTAAGCGATAGCATCTCTGTGTCATTATGAATATAATTAACACTGATTAGCGTGTCACGGAGGGCTCGTTATCATGTTAATCTAATGCACCGGTGACTCGGTGACACAAGCACAGTCTGCATGCCTCTCTTATCGCAGCCGCAAGTGTCTGGCCAAGGTCGAGTCTAAGAACAAAACCTAGTAGTTCACTCTAGGTAACCATAAAACTTCTGTTTGTTTTACATGAGTGTCGAATTAATCATCGCATGTAATTCCCACGTTGTATGTACATAACACATTCAGTGTAAGTACATCCTTGTCGGCTTGTTTGAACTGTTATAGTGTGTACCTAATTCTTTCATAATATTTTGTCGTTACTACGAACTTTTATTTCCCAGAATATTTCATATAGAAATGTTGTTAGATAACATATATCAGATAATATTCAATGTAAGAAGGAAAAAAGTATAATTTTGACATAAAAAAAATTAAGCTTTTTTCCTTTTAAATTTTTGAAAGGGGGTTTTTAATTGTAAGTTAGAAGGAGAGAGCAATCACTGTCGGCGGGCGGGCTAGCGGCTGTTATATAGTCTTTGATGGCCGGCATCGCCGTCGGTGGCCCACATTGTAATCACGGTGATTAGCTCCGAACACCACCATTACAGCCCACCTTGCAGTTGGAACCAGAAACCGACCAACGTTAGGGTACGTTATTGCTTGGCACGCTCCCTTCATTTCGTTTTTGTTCAATCGATTACGCTGGTTAAAAATTCTAATGTAACCGAGTTGGGACCTGCCCTGCGGCTTTGCACGAATACTTTATCGTTTCGGCTCTGCTTTACAAAGCAGGTTAAATTCTCCTTTAAAAGTTCCCAAAAAACCATTTTGCAATGCACTTAAAACTGCGGCCAGATGAATTGATGCAGACAAGCTCTTTACTTCTACTTGGTGATTATGGTCCATTGCATTTGCCAAACAAATTGTTATTGAATAAAGTTTCTCACTTCTTACTAGGAACTACCAATTGAATAAGTCATAAAACTGTGCCGTCAAATGTACATTTTCAATCGTTTTGTGTCGGCGCTTGGGTGGGATCGACCGACCGACGCGACGCCGACGCTTGCAACGTGTTCTTTATCTTCATACCCACCTAGTTCATGTGGGTGTTCGAAAAATGCCATTTATCTTCCATTGGATAATAAAATCTGAATTTTACGTCTATCACAAGCATTTCAAAAACCTTTTGGGCAGGTGTCTTCGCACAACTACTGGCGTTCCGCGTCACTCAAGTTTATTTCGCCCACCTGATATTCTTGATGCGCTGTCAATTTTGGAGCAATCAACTGACAACAACACATAAACAAACTGATATTAGAGTTCGCAGAAATAATTCAACATAAGTAACTATTACTACCACATTTAACGTCACTTATGTTATTGTAACTATGTATTAGTACTTAATTTCGTAAAATTATCTTTATTTTTCCATTTATAAATAAACATAGTGACGTTAATGCTCCTGCATTAACGTCACTATGCTTGTCCCTTCCTAGGGACGTCAAGACAATATTAATACATATAATGAAAAGAGGTCTTTGTTTAATGCCATCGGTATGTTGGTGACGTGCATAAAATAATTATGATGTGTGTTCCACTTGTTCTACAAACCGGGCATAATAACCACGTGTGTTGGTTAGATTAAATGGGCCAAGAATTTGCATCGTCGATGCGCATATAAGCAATCTGAGTCGCGGTCTAATTATAGCGCTCTTCGGCTTGTCGCGATACCTGACGCGGGATGTAAAATGTACTCAACATTTACAACAACTATACATGAATAAATCAAGCACACATTAACATGTGTTCTAATAAGTTATCTATTAATTTATTGTGTGGGAAACACTGTTGTGCATCTTTGCTTCCCTTTACTAGTTGTTTACCAGTACATTAAAATGACCATCCATTAATGACCGTGTATATTTGAAAGGAGCATAATAGAGATATTTTTAGTGTCTGCCCTTTGCAGCAAGTCATTAAGGCTTGATTACTATGTATTGTGTTTATTGTATACCTACATAACTCCCAGAATAATTCAAGTATTGATTAAATGACGAAAGTCGTAATGTCTTTTGAAAAGTGACGTATGAATTTGTGGTAAGTTCCTTAAGTTCATACAAGGCTTAGGATAATTGGGTACCTATTCTTTCACGTCGTGTGAATTTATATAATATAGCAAACGATCCAGCGTACGTAAACAAAAATCATGTACCTAATCATGTACAAAGTCCATATCACATAACAAACGTATCAAATTCCAAGATTATTTCGCACAAAAAGGTTGTTTTGAGGAAAAATATGTGTTCACGCTTTTGGACAGACAACGTTTTCGCTGACAAGCTGAGCCAGCACGTGATGAACAGGTCATTAAAATGAGATGCGCGTTTAAAAATATTTGGAGCAATGTTCGCATAAATATTACGTTAGGCATACAACATGGCTATAACAGAGTAAAATAATTTCACAGGACAAAGATGTGTCAACAATAAATATCTCTATGGATATCGCTACGCTTTTCGTAGGTCTACGCACGCGAGGCTACGCTAAGCCACGCGTGTTGAGGAACCGCAGTTAAATGTTTCATAACCTTTTCACATCAATTAGTTGTAGAGTTAGTTCTATGTTATATTGGCTTAAGAGATACCGTAATATTGTAAACAGTGACATCGTTTTCATAATTTAACCATATTATGAGTAAAATGGCGAAATTGCAATGAGTTACACACCGCAGCTCAATATATTCAAAACGAAAGGTATGAATATATTGAGCTGCGGTGTATTCAATATCGCCCGGGTTTTAATCTCTTAAAAATGAACAGTAAGGCTCGTGCAGTTGAAAGTGAGCCAAAAATAAATTGCACGTAACGTAACACCAAAAGTAATACTCGTTAATTGCACATGATGCTTAACGATAACACATGTGTAACGATCTTTTAAAATCGTTTACTTCAAGTTTTCACCTCGGCATTTGAACTTAATTGAAACATTGCAGCTAAACCGTTTTAGAAAGTTTTGGCTGGATGCCAACAGCTGTTCTGCATCAACTTTTTGTACCTACCCGGATTTTTTGTTCTCCTTAAAGGTTAAGGTTACAAATATAGGTGAAAATTGACTACGCACGTATACGTAGATTATAATATTTTCTTTAACATCTTGTTACTAGAACATCGTACCTTTAAAGGAGTGTATTCATTATTATTTTGTATAATGTTATGTATTATAAAATTATCGCTCACTCCTTTGAATAAACTTAATGGTTATTATAATTTATTTCCATTAAATGAATGCATCACCGTGACGGTAAATAATTTATACTAATAAAATTAATTTCGTATTATAATCTTAGATCGCGTAGGTATAAAGATAATGATTACAGTTCATTGAATAACAATAGACACTTAGACAAGCAGTTCCAAGACAAGCACTCAAAGGCTAGATAATAATTATCTTTGGTAACGCTTCCCTGTATTAAACACTATTTAAATGTAATTGTAATTGCCACACCACATAAAATAACATAATGACATTGATTTAATTATAATTATATATTTCTTATCTATATGTCAGTCATTCAAAAATAAAATGCGTATAAAGCTCAAGTGCACCTTACACAAGTCATTCTACGGACAAAGACTTTCGGAATGCCGTGTAGTGTAAAAAGATTTCATTACGGCAGTTTGTATACTCGTTAAATGCGGAATATGTTCGTATAAATTGGAAGTTGTACGCGTTTACCAGTGTAACGTTGGATAGTAAAGCTACTAACTCTGGCTATAATCCAACGGGTTTATATTAATGGATGATTAATAGCGCGACGTGTCGGAACGATACGTCAAGCCGCTATGTTCCTGCCGAACCACCGATGTTCCCCTATACATGTTTCGTAATACGCTACGATTTACGAAGTTACGATTCCAATTGTGATTCAATCTCAACTTGACAGAGCAATGACCATCGCATGACGACATCTATAAAATTTTATAAGACAACGATGCGAATGCTTACTTTGTACCGAGCGGTATGCGTTTGCGCAGCCGTAGAGTAAATATTTTGTTCGCGTATGGACTAAGAATTTTGCATACCAAAGATGTAATACGAGTGAGCTGGATGTTTACTCTTCTTATCTGATTAATACCTTAGTTTCGGTAGGGGTTAGGCGAAAGTAAACAGACAGACAGTGAGTGTTTCTAAAACAGCGCTCAACCTTGACCGACTACACTACCTGGATCATGTTATTCACAGTCCGTGAATTCGCAGGATGTTTACATTAAATATAATTTTACAAGAGAACGAAAAGTAATGGTTCCGTTTTGATGATCATTTTATTTTTGTGCTGAAAATATTACAACGGAACGTAGACTCGACTTTTTTTTTGATGCCGAAGAAAAAGATTGCGTGAAACAAAATACCCCTTCGTGTGGGCGAGGTGATTGAATAAATAATGGTAATGTAAGCCATCCATCACAATGTGACTTCTTGTAGCTTAAAAACCGTCGTCAAAGTCCTGACTGCAAAGTGCGAAGAACTGTACACTCAATGTTAATGTAAATAATGGTTAATGGCCAGTTGGCCTTGACGATTACATAAAACAAATGTCTCGTGGTATACAAACACTTAAAATAACGTAAAGAATCGCCACTCTTGAGATTATCGTCAATCTGCTAATAGTGATGACGTCGCAGTGCATCACTGCAAGAACTCGCTCTGCCTCCGGTCACTATCCACGCCATCGGCTTCGTCTGTTATACGTCTAGACTTAAACATTTTCAAACCGGAATTCCAAAAATGTCGTGATTCAATGTCGACATTAAAGAGAACATCGTTTTTATACGCTTTTACATTATCGCTGTATCTTTAATCAAAATATGTATGTATTTTATTTGTTTTCGTTCTCTAATACGCCTTATTGATGCGGTGAGCCTTATTGATACAATTGCTCACCGCTCATGTTATGGTAGCGAAATGTAAATAAGCATTAGTGGTTTTTAAGAGGCGCTTGAGACGGAATTATTCATTATAAATATTATATACTGTTTAGCAAATCCTTGAATCATGAGTACGGGCAAAACGTATCTGTTACGTGTGCATTCGAAAAATTACACGTGAGTCACGCGTTACGCACAGAATCGGCTTAAGTTCAATTCATTCAATTAATGAACCGTAGTAATCGTGCTCAACTGTGAAAAATTTCTGTCATTAATACGGCTACTGTTTATTTATGTGGCTGCACTCACATTATCGGCTGGTATGACTCCTTTCCCGAAATCGTCATCGGTCACGTTTATTTTGGGAGCCACAAACATTGCCCGAGTCGTAGATTGTAAGGTACGGATACAAACTACACGCATCCGCGGCCAAGCGTGACCGATGCAACTCGCCGTAATCGAAACTATGATTGCCGAGCGCAGTTCTTACAACTCGCACTATTACAATTAAACACTTGATTGAACATCTCTGAGATCTCACACACAGTACGTGGAAATGTTCCATGTTACGTAATCATGTGCATTTAATTTAATATCCGGATTTGACATCGAAAATTATGAGTTTATGGCTTTTGAGAAGATGATTTCATTTTCTCTAGAGATGAGTTCATATGATAGCTATATAAGAGTAGATTTAGTAACAGTCTTATGACTGTACTTAGTACGTCGTCACAATGATACGGGTCACGACGATAAAACTGAAACAATTTATTTGTTTGCGCGATTATTAATGATTGGTGTTAAAATAATTTTCTTGTAAACTAAATACTAATGAAGCTTCATTTGTATTTAGTTTTGCAGAAAAAATCTTTACTGAGTTTCCAAAATCAACCTTTGAACTGATACCTTTCGATCCTGTCTTAATTAATAGAAGCGTAAAACATTTTTTCATATAATTTACATTTCAAATTACTATTTTCAAGAGTCTTGGTTCACTGATTACTGAAAGTAATTAAACATATTTTAAGGCATTAAAATAAATTAAAATTCAGAATCGTGTTCGTGACTTTATCAGCGATGTCGAAAGAGCACGCTAGGGTTTACTTCGGCGGAGAAGTACCGGCCAGCCTTATATGAGGGTTACTGAGCTGAACCGGGCCACATAATAATGTCCCTTAGTTTTATGTATCAGTATATATAAGTTATAAATCAGTCAGAAGCCGCGTTATAATAACAAATAACAGAGAAAACATAATATCACGCCTGTAATCCCACAGAGGTGTACCTACACCTCTGCCTAACCCTTCACACACCTTTTGCCTGTTATGTTTAAGTCCCATGTAATAGGGGGCGAGCCTATTGCCATCAACCGGGCACAAATCGAGACTCCCGGCTGCTACTGAGAAATTCTAGAATAACACTTTGCCCGATTTGATAGAGACATTATTAACTATATAGTTCGTTTACGTCGTCACGCGTCAGTAAAATGAAAATGTTAAATGTAAACACTTTAAACCTCTAGACGGCGACAAATTGCGACGTTACTAGACATATATGTGCATGCAGATATGAACACTCATGTTATATCAAATAATCTTGACGAGCATACTCATATTCTAACGAAGGCACACATGCGACATCATGTTTATAATTTTGTAAGAGGAGTTAAGACAGCTTTTCATGTAATATAATGTATTTGAGTTTAGTTTCTAATGCGCACTATTCATACTCATTTGCTAGTCAAGTATTTGCGTATTCATTATTTGCTGCTAAAACTTTCGAGTTCTCGTAAATACTTATTACGTTTTTAGTGTTCCCTGTACAAGAAGTTGTAGTTACAAACACAAACTCAAATCATTTATTTCAGTTAAACTATTTACAGGCACTTTTGAATTGTCAAGGAGTCGGTCAGTCAGAAATATGAAACTTGTTGCCCATTCCAAAGCGTACCTATGGGGGAGGACGGGCAAGAAACACCATGGACGCAACAACGCTTTTGATAAAATTGTCTCCTCTATTTCATTTTTTATTAGTAGAACTTCAGATATGGGATCGTAAAACTAATAGTTTTATTTACTTCGGTGTTCTGCTAGATGTTGATAAAAGTAATATTCGTTGTAATAACTTGTGTTTCCTGCCGCCAGTTCCATTGCCCTAAATTTGCTATTATTATGGCACCGAAACAGGCTGACGTTTTATTACCAAACTGATTCCCCTGACGGTTTCATTAAATTCTTTGTAAGCTTTTATAAATTCTCAGCGTAGATTGTCCGTTATCATAATGTTAAATGAAACGTTGTTTATATTAAGTAGAATAATTTATTTATTATTTTGTTTATTTATTTATTGTCCAACTTACATCTATCATGACAGGTTACACCTATTGCGATAGTGTACATATCGTAACTTATGAAAATAATTACTTTATGTAAGTTATAACATACAATGCATTCTTTGTGAACTCACTCAGAGAACAATAGAAAAGGTCCGTGTCACTAGCTATGAGGTTGAGAGTGCGGAGTGCACGCGTCAGGGGCGCCTCACTTAAAAGATTGGTCCGAGCGCGCGTCTCTTCCAGCAGTCGTGGCTTTCGTCGTCGCCACACGTACCTGTCCGGAACACACAAAACTATGTGCCCTAATATGTCCGCATTATGTACCTTCCCTCTAAGTACTTTGAATATGTACGAACTGAGTGCGAGATCCCTCCTGACCCTGATAATGCTTTTATTGCTATCCTAACCTTCATGCTCATAAATTACGTTTCAAAATGAACGGAACGGAACTCGCGGTTCATCAGCTATTATAAAGGCCATCGACTAGTTCCTATTTTATACTTAGGCATGCTTTTATTATCTTTTCCCTCAGGAGATTTATAAAATCTGATGTTAATAATTATCGCCCAATAACATTAGTACCTGTTTTGTCATAGATATTTGAAAAGTGCATTTACTAACTATTGATCGAACTCTATAATAAATTAAACATAATTTAGAAAAATTAGTTCTGCTTCCAAAAAAACAAATTCACAACACTAGCTATCTTCAGTTTTATAAAATATATTGACGAATTTTAATTTAAATCGTCTTACTACAGTTTCGTTCTTCGACTTATCTAAAGCCTTTTACATAGTGTCTCATGACCTGATACTTCTATCTCTACTTCTATCTTCTATATCTACTGATACTTCTATCTTCTATATCTACTGAAACTGGAGGCAATTGGAATTAGAGGCATAGTGCTTCAGTGGATATCGACATACCTAAATAACAGACGACAGCGGGTGACAAAAGTGGATAGAAATAACGACATGATATCACACTCATCCGAACTCAAGGTCAACAGATTTGGTGTACCACAAGGAAGTGTGTTAGGCCCAATATTATTACTTTTATACATAAATTCTATGATTAATAAAACCAACAATAAATTTAAATTATTTGCTCATGACATTTCTATTATTGTAACAACTGATATGAAAAATAATACGTTTGACGATCATGAGAGTGATATTAATAACACTATTGAAGTACTAATTGAATATCTAAATAGAAAAAAAACCTAATTCTTAAAAAGTCAGTTTATATTCAATTTAATAAATCTAATAATCCTAAATACAATGTTAAAATGAATTTACATAAAATTGATGAAGTGACGCAAACTAAATTTCTAGCCATAACTTTGGATCAAGACATAAACTAGAGAGCACATATTGATACCGTCTCCAAATGAATTAATAAGTAATAAGAACTTTAAAAAGTCAGATATATAACAAACGTTAAAACGGCACTAACGTCGCTCCACTATGGCTTGATAATGTGGGGTAATAGCACAAATCAAAATAGAGCATTTATTAAACAAGAAAAATGCCTGACCTGACAAATCCTTTAGGCCGATATTTAAAAAGCTTGGCTTGTTGCCGCTACTGTCTCTTTACTTATGAAACATGTATGTTTGTAAGGAAGCATAAGGAATTGTTTTTTTTTTTATAAATGGCATCTCGCAGGTCAACCTATGAGGTTGTCGTCTGCTTAGACGGACTTGCCTGTGGTTGCCCTAATCAATTAAGGCCTCCAGCCAGGACTTAAACTTAAAAACTAAGCGACTACACGCTAAGGGCACCCCCTGTGGGGTACGAACCTCGGCTTAGGGCGTCGCTGGAAGAGGGCAGCAAGGGACAAGCTGGATCAGGCGTTGAGTGATTTAGGGACGAATTTAATGCTACAGGCTCAGCGTCGCGGGCTGGCTCGAGCAAGGGTCGGGAGGGCCGTGGATTTGGGCGTCGCGGCGGGCCTCGGCGGCGAGGACGGTAGGATGGCGATCGGGTTTTGCGCTTGTGTAAAGTGCTGGTGGCCTTACTGCTCTCCTGGAGGAGGGTAGTGGCGTCGTCGGGGGCTATTAGGGTATGCCTTGGTCGGCGAATACTGCTTATGCGGGAGGGAGTATAGCGGGCGGCCGCTGAAATCAGGGGGTTTGGGTGTTTAATGCCACAGTCAAAGAAACGCTTCGATAAGCGTTTCATGAACTGGTTTATGGTAGGCATTTTAAGGTCGAGGTGGAGATTTATATTACGGACATAGAAGGGGGCACCCGTGACCTTTCTGAGGAAACGGTTCTGGAGGGTCTGCATCTTATGGAGATGACGTGGGTGAGCGTGCGCAAATACAACGCAGGCATAGGTTATGATGGGACGAATGACTGCGGTATAGATGCGCAGCTTGCATTTAAGTGACAGTTTACTACGGGCTGTCAGTACAAAGTGGAGTCTGCTAAGAGCGAAGGAGGCGCGCGCGCGAACCGCATTAATATGGGCCTTAACCGCCTTAATGGGTCGAGGATCACGCCTAGGTATTTGGCTTGCTTCTCCCAAGGGATCGGCTTGCCGTACATAGTGATCGGGCTGGGAGGAATTGTTTACTAATGCAGAGGATTTATATACTTGTAACCGACGAGACCCCCACAGGCTCATACTGGATATCCTTCTGAGACTAGCTAAATATAATAAAAGTTGTATACCTATGTGTGTACGTATATATTATAAGATACCAAATATTCTCAAGACATTAAATATGAGATTATTCTGAAATAAATTGCGTGAATGGTTGTGTAGTCATAGTTTTTATATTGTCAAAGACTTCTTTGACAATAAATGTCAAATATGCTTGTGAAAAGAATCATAACGAGATCCTTACATTAATTTGTAATGTTAATTTCTTTGTTTCCAATGTTGGGAACACATTACCAGGAGTAGATTGATATATGTACTTTTCATATTTTTTTAACCCTGCATAATTAAAAAGTATTGAAATTGAAATATCGGTTTTTCGTTTTATCTCGTATTTACTTTTTTTGTATTTATAAAAAAAGAGTGACAACGGATCTATCAAACTGACAGACAGACAGAGATAAAAGAGTGATGACTGATGTGAATCGTTGTTTAGGTACAGATGCGCTAAGAGTTGAAAAAGTATATTGATTAATCTTTACTTGTGACATTTTCCATAAAACGATGTGTGGATTGCGTGAAAGACGATAGGGCCTATAAATAAATTCAAACTCAAACTCAAAGCATTTATTTCAATTAAACCATTTACAGGCACTTTTGAATTGTCAAGGAGTCGGTCAGTCAGAAATATGAGGTTAGTTGCCCATTCCAAAGCGTAGTGGGTATATATGGAGAGGAACGGGCAAGAAACTCCATGGACACTCTTTTAAACAATATTGTTATTACAAATATATTAGTTACATCATTAATGTTGACACTTTAGGTGAGAACGATGTACACAAACCGTACACATTAAAAGCGTCTAGAGTGCAGCAAATTATAATTAAAAATAGTCCAAAAATAAATGATTAAAATAAGCCGTGGCAGCTAAGAGATGACCAGTCCCAACTGACGCCGCCCGTTCACGAACATGACGCATGGATCAGCACCATTCAGCTCAACCATTTTGAAGGGAGCTAAATGATCCAACACACGCGCCACCGTCAGCGAGACATTTGAGTGAACATGACATACTATCAGCCGCCAGGGCACATTCAAGTCAATCTATGACATTACCCGGTATTTTTGTACCTCTATAGTACAAATACTCATCTATGCAATGCATCTATATAATAAAAAGGAGATTGAGTTTATATAATGAAAATATATTCTTACAATCTTCAGCAGTTCCAACAGTATTTCAATTGTCAATTATTTAGTTGTGGACCAGTTGCAGGACCAGCATTAAAAGCCAGGCATTTTTATCAGTGATGTAATCCCCTAACTTATAATATGCCTGCCTGCATAGTGTGCGTTTTAAAAAGGATTTGAATTTCGTCTCATTCAGTTGAAGTATGTGGGGAGGTATTAACATTTTAAACAGTACCCCATAAAAGATGAGTCTACTTTAGCTAGTCTGAAACCTGGTTGAACTAATAGCTCCCGATTTCTAGTACTATAAATCTATAATTATGTCTATCACCTCTTTTACTGTAAAGATGTACTTTTTTCTCTCATTAAATAAATACCCTTATATAGCGGGTCTTAGACTGACAGCCGCCGTTTCGTCCTAAAATAATAAGCCCCTCGTTAAACTTTTAACATTATATTTTTATTGCGGGGTTATAAAAATATATTAAATGCCTGAAGACACTTTTAAAGCATCTAAGAGTATAAGAATTAGAAACTCCAACTTCTCAATTTATTGATTTTTTTGTGCAAATCCTGCCATGATTCCTTGTACGCTTAGAACTGATAAACAAACACATGTATGCTCTTGTTATTTTGTATTTTACCATCATTTTATACCATGTTTGCAAGCAAATAAATATTATTCTATATTTGAACTCTTCAAAAAGAAACATGTGTTATGAATGTAGGTGAATTAGAGAATTTGTCAATGCCAGAAGAATTAGAGAATTTGTCAACATAACTAGAAACGAAACACGTAATTAAAATTTAAAAAATCACTTTGTGAAAGCAACGGTGAGACTGTTGTGCTTTGTGTGAAGGAAGCTCGTTAAAAACATATTTTATGAAAAGTGGATTCGCTAATATAAAATTTCATTTCAGACATTAAATAAAGCAAGTCGAAGCAATTATAAACTGTAATAGAAATTATATTTTACGCCGTATACGAAAACGGATATTCATAAATCGGTATTTCTCACGTATCTAAGTGTCATTTGAATATGATCTATCTCGTCGACTTAATCATCTATAATTCCTTATGTCCTGCATTTAAATGGGATTTGATCTGTCAGGTAAGGACCACCCGGTAAATATCAGTTGTATCGTTACTATCAGATGATCCGAATATAAGGGAAGTGTCAGAGACGGTCTGGAGTGAGCATAAGCTAGGCATCTTGTATTACCGTTACAGCGACGAGGCGCCAACCACTGGCCGCGGCCGTGCACTTCGTACGCCATATCACAATATTATAAATTGAATAGTTATCACGATCTGAACAGCATATATGCTGCTTACCTGTATTTATGAGCAATAATCTAGCTGGTTTGCTAACATTGTTTCTTCCTACTGGGCTTTATAAGTTTATAGAATCTCATTTGATGCAACTCAGCTCGAATAAATTACTGACACAGTCGAATGCTTCGCTCAAATCGAAAACGAATGGAACCCAAAGAACTTGAATCTCGATAGATAAATAAATAAAAATCAAGCTCAATGTATAACCGGGTGTTAATAAAAGAATGAGAAATCGTAAAAATGAAGGTCTGGCGTGCATTTGCTGGCGCCTCACGTCTAGGATTACATATAAATCGTCGGCTTACGTGGGCGGGGACAATTGTCGGTCTTTACTGATAAACGCTAGAGATGACCCGCGCCCCCGAGGGAAACGTTATCGTGAGAAAGTGCCTCACATAAAAGAAATACGAATGCAATGAATATAGACTTCATCTTTCTACGAAAATGACACATGTTACGTGCAGTTAAACCGATGTTGGTGAAATGTGAACGACATTTACTAGCATTCGCAATTATAATTTGATGAAATGGCGCATGACCCAGTTAGCAACACGTAATAGACTAATGGTCACTCTTTAGTCGGTGCCTGTAAATTGCGAATTCTGACGCGATCACTTAACTTTTAATCATTTTGCGTGATTGTTATGGATAACCGATGTTTCAGATGAGAGTATTAGGTACCAAATTGTCTATTTGTAAAATTCTTACAGATAGATCGAGATTTTCTCGGTCTGTAAATAAACCTTCAATCATTTTCACATTCGCCTAGGCTTTCACTCACTCGCAATCACAACATTACGTAACTTTTCCTGAGTTTCTTCAGTCATTAATCTTTTACTGTCCTTGCTGTGGGTTGTGCTGCGCATACTTATTATTAGGTATTTGTGTAGCTGGTTCTATGTTGGAAAGCTAGCTACAAAACCGCTTTTGTCACCTGCATTCAATAGATGGGCTCATTGTTTTCATTCCTTCGCAATGTAACGTGAGCATACAGCTACAGCTCACTTGCGGTCGCGGCGACCTCCGCGAGCTCACACTCCACATAATTCACATTTCCTCCACTATCTCGAAGATTCCTAAAACAGGTCCCGTAAAATATTTACATTACAAGCATACTCATTTGGCGTTTTCTGTTTAATTTATATCAATTATTCTAGTGGGTTTATGTTAGTGAACTCGATCAATAAAGAGGAACGGCTCGCGGCATTTTGAATTAAGATAACAGTTTTATTGGCTTCTAATTCAATTTGTGGCGCATTTTTCTTATCGTTTCCACTTAAAGCTCTTACTAGCTTTCACGTTGCAACATTGCATAGACAAGAATCGTCGGCTGGTTCTCAATCACGAGTCGTGTTTGAACTAGGCCCGTGAGCTGCGACACTGGGTCAACGAGGCAGGGCTGGATTTTGCGCGGCGCATTTCAATAAGTACGTTCGATCCAGCGCGACAATTAATATAGTGCACTGTGCAATAAGCGCAGGCAACATGTGGGTGCTAGGCACATCATTATACGCGATTGACCTTGCTTCATTGTCAACTACGAGATTATTTATAGTCAAGAATTTAGCTTCAACTGTTACAGCCGCTTTTGATTGAAACTATTAGCTGCAATTGAAGAAAACCATATACCTAGTTTATAGTTGCTTCTGTTTACTTACATGCTGCTATGATTGAACTTGATCTAACTAACTACTTCAGAATTAATCATGGCCTTTGAACCTAGTTAGAAACTTTCACTGATGTTGTTTATTTTCGTAATATTGCGCTGAAAATATGTAATACTCACCTAACCGCAAAAATAATAAACGAATTTGCTGAACGAAACAATAATAAAACATATTAAAATTAATGGTTTGATTAATTAACCACTCGTCGCTATGATTTAATGCCATTTAATTGCGCGACATGTGACCGTGAATGAATAATGTTGAACAAATGCTCAAAGAATTACAGGTTTTAATGACTAATTATGCATAGACCCATCCTTAATTTTGTTATGGGAATAAAATATTATAGGTGCCATCATAGTAATAGTCGTAGAGAGTTATATTACGTTACATCCTGAAGCGGGGCTCATGATTAACATCTTCCGTGAGCAGGGTCAACGTGCAGAGGTTACGGCCTGACCGGCCCTGTGACTAGACCTTCTGGAAATTTCTAATAAAAGATGATTTGCGGCAATGGATTATACGCGCTGCTATGTTACGGTACTCATAAAATGCGATATGAATTAATCGAAACATATGTAACAGAAACGTTAGTGTGTTGTTTGTAGAGCCGGTTTTTGTAGTACCTTTCAAATAAGGGCCACGAGACGGATACAAACAAAACGTTGTAAAAACAACGGACCAAAGCAGAGTACGATGATCTAAACGCCTAGTCAACCAATTCGCTCCAAATGGCCATTATGCAATAAAATCATTTGAATTAATCAATAGAGCAGAGTGGGTCCTGGCACTACTCGACTAACGACACACTTCCTCCTGTGCCACTACATCGCCCAGCTCCCTGGGTTCTGCACCCGACCCGCTTATTGTTGCAATTGAGCATTAATAGGTACTCCAGGATCGCGGACGAAGTCGCTGGCAACAGCAAGTAGTGCTATAAATAGAACCCCGGCTTCTCACAATGCTTATAAATTATGGGAACACAGAAATCAATGTCAATTTTACGTTTTACTATTGACAGTATCTATATGGAAGTTAACGATATCCTACCATAATACATATAATGATGCTATTTCAAAGTTTTGGAACTCTATAAACTAAGGACGCTTTGCTTCCCTTGGATTATGTCATGTAGTAAAATAAGGCGAAACAATATGTTTTTGAATGAATTTTATTGGTTTTGTGAAGCTACGAATGGCTAATAAATATTTTTGAAATATATGAATAAATATTTTGACTCATATTGTTTTAGCTGCGCAGATCGTAAACAATTTTATGTATTACCATAAAAACCAGCTTTCGGAAATACATTATTCTGAACAATAAAACTAGCAAGATAAATAGATCTTTGAGGCTGTGTACCTATTGATAAGGCGCAGTATGGCATTCAGATCGAGTGTGCATAATAGCATGTACCACAGCTTCCAAGAATATCACCTGTTTGTATATAATAAAGTTTCTAAACATGTGTCGAGTAGTTAACCTGCACTCTACAGTACTCAGTACTTCTGTATGTAGCCGAAGACGCTAACCAAACGCTAAAGCCCGTCACAGACGTAGCTATAATATATATTAATATGAATCATAGCAAGGCATATTACGATATATTTTCTATACACAATTTCGATTGACCGCACACGCAGCTATAATATATATTTCTATGACGTCACCAAAATATGTCGAAATATATATCTCGGTATATTTTGGCCTTTATAACCGTGCGCTTGCAAAGGCGAGGCAAGGGCAAAATATATATTATAGTATAGTTCTCGTGTGTGGTAGTTTGCTATACTATAATATATATCTCGATATATTAATATATATTATAGCTACGTCTGTGACGGGCTTAACGATGTTTACAAAATGGATCACGTACTTCACAAGTAACATATTATACTAACTACAACTGAGCAAACAATTTAGAACGTTGATAAAGTTATCGTTTTTAATTAGATTAGTATCGTTTATTTGAAATTTAAAGGGGATTTAAATACCTACGTCGCATTTTTTCGTAGTCTTAAAACTGCGGATGTAAACAAACCTTGAAAAATTTGAACAAGCAGCTGATCAATATTGTAGCTCGCGACATAAACCTACGCTCTAACATTTTGTCTCGTATATCTAATATAAATATGTAATATGTACGATGTTATGATTTTATGTCAGGTTGCAGACTCGAAACGGTGCCAACTCTCGAATGCACATACATTCAATTGTGTAATTAGGAACATATTGTGGTAGTACCGCATATTTAAAAATTAAGCATTTCTTACTGTTGTGCAACGACTGTCAAGTGAAATATGACACATTATATAATATAACTACGGTAATTATTCGTGTCAAAGTTGTAATTATTGTCAATGTTCATTTCGAAACCTGTAGGGATTGTTGTCATGAACGATATCCATAGGTATTATATAGGACTTGTTATTTTTATGCACAATGAGCGTCGTGCATTCTGCATAGTTAAACACCACTAAATATAAAATTCATCATTGCATCACAATACACAGCGATTATCTGAAGGTAATAATTAGGTGCTCATAGCGCATTTCATTTAAATAAGATTGCATATGTTATTGCAATAACGAAACATCGAATGCAACAAGACACGTCTGACCTAGTATTCTTGCATCTTGTACCTTGAGATAAACGTATGTTTTAGAATAATACAGCACATTTTCCTTGCAGAAAGCAAAAACAAATCAACAAAATTAAATATGTAAACAAATGCACCTGCACTCGTAGGGTTTTCGATTCAGCTAATCAGGTCAACTCATCCAATGAGGAAGCACATACACTGCCAAAGACACACTGGTCCCTGTCAAATCGATGTTCAAACAAATTGGTAAGTGTCAATAAATATGGATGTGTCGTGTATGCTCTCGCGCACCGGTTCGGAATCGCAGGCGACACGCGCTCCCCGTAGCGGACAATCAGTAACTGAACGTTCGGTTGACTCGGACCAGTTATTATGCGCCCACTGATGCCATCAATAACTTCACCAACACGTGGCCCGCGACGTCGGCCGACGCGACGTGATATCACACATACACGGTAACGCGCTTATCGGTGCATCGCCTGTAAAAAGCTCATGATTCATCAGAATTAGGTTTCGCTCGTGACATCACCACGCTATGCGAGTCATGTAAACAATACGGGCTCGAGTGGCGATCTGCTTCAGCAGGTTCATGTTATGTGCTCACCGAGCTATCGTGTCTTATAGAACTATATGCGCTGTAGTCACCGTTGTTTCTTGTAAATATTTGTCTCTACCGAGCCATGTGTGAAAATCATTACTTGGAAACGCAGAATTCCTGACATACTTCTGAGTATTAATATCGTTAGGATTTAAACCCGCACCGGAATTCCGGGAAGAGATAGCATTGCATAAGTTTCCCTAGATATCTTTATGTCGAGAGAAACTACCAACCAGCACCACCACGAGAGAACCAGTAAATTTTAAGTCTTTACTTAAAATTTATTGGTTATGGAGAGTAAATTTTCTCGAATGTACATAAGCACGAGTAAATGATCGTACTAATAAGTTTGGGCGGACTATGAAGTAAACAAGCTTAATTAAAAAGTTGCTCATAGAAAGTTGTTCTATTACTCAGTCCATATTTTCCTTATATAGTTGGTGAACCTCCCTTATACGATAGGCCTCTATTTGAGTAGATGATAAGCGCAATATTCTAACAAGAAACATAATTTCTGCTATTAACGCAGAAATTAAGTTATACAGTAAAGTCAAAGTATGGGGTCATAAATTTTGTAATGATTATGTCATTTTATTGAAATTATATGTATAATTGTAGTACACAGAATCAATAAATAAATGATTAAGATAGCCATTATTTTAACAGCTGTGTTAATGCGTATGCCCGTTAAAGGAGGCACAGGTAGCTTTAGTACGGGTTGAGTCGGCTCTAATAAAGATTTATTCATCTCTGACAACACTTAATAAAATAATGTAAGACTATTAAGGCCCTTATCTCACGAACGTGCGAAGTGTGGGCGTTTTTTAAAGTATGAAGGGGTTATAGATGTTGCGCGAACGTGTGAAAGCTTTGATCTTCATTTAGTTTCTATCGCCAGTAATAATAATTATAAGTTAAATAGTGAAAATATTACGAGTTCATTAATAATTATTTTCAAATAAAATAAAACAAATGTAAGGTACGAATGAACAAACAGTTCTATGCTACATCTAAAATAATTTTATACGTAGAAGCCTCTTGCGAAATCTCGCGTAAACTTGATCTCGAATTAAATTAAAATTTAGTAACAGCGCTTGCAACTTGTAGGAAGGCGAGCAAACAAATTCAGTTGTCAGCTCTGCAAACTTTGCAGTTTACTTTGATCTCACAGACGTCTATAAAATAAGTAGATTTACATAGCGTTCCGCTGAATCCTAAGATAGCAATGCACATAACTTAAATATGTATCTACATCTTCAACAGCGGTACTTACGTCCCCGTAAAAAGGCAACACTGAGGTACAATGTTTACGGCACACGCGATCTCGCTATTCATATCTTTGGAAAAATAGTGTTTATATCTGTTTGTGTACCACAGTCTTGCCGGACTGAAGTTTTTGGTTCTAAATTGAGCAAAAGATTGACACTTTCATGTGTTTCTGCGTTATCTAGATACGTCGTATAAACATCTGGAGATAACAGAGCAACAGAACGTAGCGATTGTTCGCCTTCCCGTGAAAGCAATAGGAAGTACGTAATTGTGATCGAATACCGATCTGGCGTGATCTTAGAAGACAATGCTTTGATACAACTTCTGTTACAACATCGTATTAATTTAGTAGTGTAAATGTTGATGCTGCAAACACTTATAACGATAGATTAGGTAAGGTCAGTCCTTAGAATATAGATAATACGACCCATGATTGTCATAGGTCGGGCGTTTATAAGATGAACGTGCACAAGACAATGGAACAAACAGGATCATTGTTTAGGGGTTTAGCATTTTACGACATGTCTAAATAATATACCTACGAGCTAAATCCAATTTTAGAACATGAAACCGGTGGTTGGTTTGAAACATTACATTACCGTGAAAATTGAACCATTCATTCGGTGAAAGTACCAACAGGTAACCAAAAGCTACACTGTGAACATTTCTGACTGAATAATTAATACCATCGAATAGATATAATAAACTTACTTTTGACCATCGCAAAGACATTTCTCGAAAATTTAAATTCAAATCAGCACCCTAATTGCGTAACACATTTTCGTAAACGTATTACGACTAATCTGTTTGATTTTGACGGTTCAAGAATATTCATTGCGTTCTATATATTGTTGAGCAGAATTTTTATCGAACTTAAGAAGCAATGGATTAGCAATCTGTTTCAAAACGATTCAGATTCCGATTGATTGTGTATTACGCAATTAGGGTGCAGGTGGAAATGTTTTGTTAGATAAGGTCAGGTGCACTCAAATCATCGGCATCGTGTCCGTCTTGAATGTCTAAACATGTACAACATCCCTGTACACATTTACGTATGACGTTCATTAGGGATTAAGTGATTCGGGTTAGCGTTATTTCGGGCTGGAATTATTTGGGATAGCGTCCTTTAGCGTCCTTAGGGAAGGCATTCGTTTTTGGCAATGGAATATTAGGTATCATCAGCTCCGTCATCAAGCACATCCGCACATCAAGATGACACTACTTACCCATCCCAATGATAAAAAAACCCTTTTCTATTTTTAACTATCTGCACAGGAAAGAAGATTTAAAGAGGCCACCTGAATTCTTACTAAGTTCTACTTAACGCCTTGCATCACTTAACTAGTTAATTACGTGCAATTTATCAAATGGCTCAATAATTCTCGATGCGTGTACTACGCTTGTTTGTATACACGAGCTATCTCTTATCAATGTGGGTCGAGACAACTTGCCGCAATGTTTCCTTCTTCTTGTGTACCTTCATGGATCCTTGTGTGGCGGTTGCAAAAGGACTCAAGTAGGACAGTTCAAGATCTCTGGATCTCTCGAATTGAAGACAATCTTTTCAGAACGTCTGGAGTATTAAGCGATGAGCGTATGACTGCTGTGTAAAGATGTAATTATGTGGGTTATAATTCGTGTTTTTTATTAATGTGCGTACCTAATTGGCCAATTGACGTTGTTATTTGGAAAGGAACACACGATATCGGGTTCCTACTCTTATGTAAGTGGAAAGAGTTAAATGTACTTACATAAGTTTCGATCCAATTTAATAGTTGCCCTTCATAGTAACGTTCCTTACCTTGTTTTTGTTAAGATGAGTAGAATAAAACCTGTTTATTAGTAGGTACCTCTTTATTTTATAAAAACCTTTAATTTGTCATATCTAAATGCAACCGTTGTTTACATGACATGTATTATGTTTTTCTTGTCACTGCTAAACTAATTAGTTTTAACGACATTACCAGATTGTATCCAACAGAACAGGTAATGGTAAACTTACATAAAGCCTTTTAGTTTTGAAGTAAAAACGTTACCTATTAGCTATTATTAGTTCGCGTTTATTGTTTGCGTTTTATTTCAGCAACGTTAAGGCACTTTTATAGGATCAGTGACGCATCAGGCAGGTGACGGGCGCCTATTAATCTGGGATATAAGTCGATTACCCTCACCATCGCTACTTCAATCGTTCCCATTCGACTCGTTTCCGTTCCAATAGCTTTCGCGTCAATATCAGAGAACGTTGAGTTATGACTCATCAATGTTTTACGATTGACTGTTATGACAATTTTAGATTTTTCCTACCTACATATTTTGTTGGAATACCGGGACAAGGCCGTATTGCATTCTATAATATTGTTAAGTTACGCAAAACTGATGTATTAAAAATATTAAAATATAAACTGTTATCTTAGTTTTCCAGTTAATAAAATGCGCAATGCATAAATAATTTAAGTACTAGGCAGGTCAGGAAAATAGTACTTAGTATAATTGAACTATGTCTTATTAATTATTGCTATTAGAATTTACTATTGACTTAATAGCGCAATTTCCATCCGATTCTTTATAAGGAATACGAAGTTACAAAATTGGTTTCGACAGCTGTTAAGATCAAATAAAAACGACATTTCATAAACAGTGTACCTGCATTGTTAACCCTTTGTAAAAATATTTACATAGGCACAAAACCTAATTTAACAATAGGTACTTAGTCAAATTTTAAACAATGGTCATTATCGATTAACAATCAAGTGCGTATGATTAGAAAATATATAATGTTTATAACATACATACCTACTCACATACATTGGCATTTAGTTGCTGTTAAAACGATTTAAGGGTCAAGCGCCAGGGTGCCCGCGAAATTCAAATGTTCTCACGTCTTTTGTTATTTGCCGTTCAATGCAGCGACGGACACATTACTGTGACGTGTTGTGTCGTGACGCGGAATACACCAATCAAACTAATCTGTTCAGGACTACGTTAAATCACGAGTTTTGATTGGCTAACACTGCGTCAGAAGGCGTCACAACACGTCACAACACAGTAATGTGTGAATCCAGCTTTAGGTTGTATGTTCAACAAAATATGATCCTTGACCGTAATAAGTATGTATTTATTATTTGCTTTAAACATAGTGATTTTTAATAATTGTTATCTTAGTACTTTATAATTTTGTTCGCGGTCATTTTATTTTATTCTTTGTTAATTTGTGTACCTACTTAGATTCTGATTTCGCCAATGAAGCTGAGCGCGGTCGACACAGCTCTTATAGGTACGTAGTTTATGTAATGATCGCATTCGGTTTCATTGGTGGAATTCGCCCTAAGACATCGTGACTTATAACATCGCCTTGGATAAGTCTGTGAAGGCGTTATAATTGCAATTTAAATAAATAACTATTAAAAAATAAATAATTTTAGACTAGCGCTTCCCCCATACATACTTCCTTATAAATTTTATCAGTTACTGTCATTAATTAAGCACCACCAAAGAATAAATAAAATTACTATTTAGTTTTCACATTTTGCTAGAAGTTAACAAAAAACAAAAAGCATGAGAATTCAGAGATTCTGAGCATTAATAAGAAAGTTGGAGACAATTTCAATCAATTAGTTTTAGTTACCTTCATTTATTATTGACATGATCCGCTCATTACAATGTTTTTCAATGAGTTGTATTGCAATAAGTGGTTAGCTAGCGACCTCGACAATTGATCTTAAATTATTCTTGCCTGAGCAACCGGCAGCGAGTTCGTCATGCTCCCGTAAATGTCACTGCTTGCGGTAGCGTCGGGGATCGGGTTGCCTCCTTCCCTCAAATATGGCGAGGGGGGCAATGGCTGATCTTTGCGTTATGCTCGTGAACGGGTGCTGCTTGTGGTGACTGGTCGTCTTGCTGTCTATGGTTTTGATTTTGTTAAAGTAATTGTTCTGTTAACTCATTTTACTTCGATGGTCCTGGTTTGTCATTTGTGTTTACTTAAAAAATAATCCAATAATGCATATGTAAGATGTCACGCCCCTTATGCCTGGAGGCTTTTATTTGTGTATTATGTTATGTTGTTTTTTTCATTGATTTTTTTATTGGTTTCTGTTTTGGGTATATTGGCGTGGCTAGCTTAAATATGGCAGATAATTTAATATGTAATTTTTTTTGTGTTTCGGTTTTTATTCTTTGATTACCTTATAATTATATAATTCAATGGTTTTCTAACTAAACAGACAGCTGTGCTGCTGGGGAGTTTGTTGCGCCACTTCTTCTTCCCAGCTAAAGCACTAGGAAGTGGTGAAGGGCGGGCGTTTTGGGGGACTGTCTTATGTAATTTTGACGTTCGAAAAGTGCTGACTCTCAGCCTAGTTTGAATAAATGACTTTTGATTTTGATTTTGATTTTGACAATGTTGCAAGGTAATAGGTTACAGTCATCTATCACCAATCAGTGATCGATAGATACAGGTAAATAAGCATGTAGAACTTCTCTATTACAAGTGCAGTTTTACTTTTACGGTCGGTAACAAATATCCCAGCTTAGGTAGGTACTTCTATTTGCCTGACGGACTTGCCACATCAACGTTATTGAAAACAAAGTAGTGATATGCAGCAACACTCTCTGCCACACAGCACATTTTTACCTGACTTTTATTATTTATTATCTGTGCTTATAGTAAAAGAAAAGATAATACAAAGGCCAAAAACAGCTTCATGATCTCATCTTCTCATCTTCTTCCCTATGAACTCGGATCCCGGATAAAAGTTCTTGAATTTAAAGCAGAGACTGGCGCCGTGTGTTTTTAGTGCAATAGCAACTATTACACACATGTTGGTACATTAGAAAATCAAAGCTGCACTTAAGTGATAATGATCGCCGACGTATTACAGTCGATGAACACATCACTCACCTTGAGTGAGGTCAACTACGGCAATACAGATCAAAATCATATAATTAGCGTGTAAATTGCCAAGTTTATGAACAAATTATGCAAAACGAAACACTATTTACCTCCGGGTTAAGCAAACGCAGACTTTGAGGTCTTACATTTATGATTTACAGGATCAAATAATCAATCAAATCTATTCAGAAACTGAAGGCGAGGTCGCAAACAATTTAAGATTGTCTTCGAGTCGGTTCAAATTCAAAAGTATGTCCTGCCTGATTGATTTTGATGATACCATTACCGGATTTATAACAGGTATACAGGTACAGATGACAAAGCCAGCCATTCAATTTCGTTGATGTAGCACCGATCACATAGAACTGATTTATGATCGCATTCATACAAGGCGGCAAGATAACATCAAACTTCAAAGGCGGCAATTACAGTGATAAATGACAATTATTATTGTCTTGTCCTCTGCAGGCAATAAATACACCATCGAGGACCGCGCGTGCGATATTATTTCTCGCCTGTTTATGATCATTAAGAACTATTGTCAGCGACTATATACCGATTTTTGAATTGAATGCTTCCACAGTCGCCACTCCACTATCAGCTAGATTGATCTGCAGATAGCTCACAGATAAAGTGATGCCGCTTAAATGAACATCATTCAACAGTAGCGCCTAGGAATTCAATTACTAAGATACAAAACAAGGTCTTTTGCAATGAAATATTGCTGAAAAGACGTCAAAGAACATTAATAAATATTTATTTTTGCTATCATCAAGCAAATATGTGTTTCAGAACAATCACTCATCTGTTATAAACAATGCTTGTTCTCTTTACCACAATAATCTTACTGAAACCCCTTACTAATATTCATCATCAATTCAGCCGAAAGAAGTCCACTGCTGGACATAGGCCTCCCCCAAGCAGCACCACTTCGACCGGTGTTTTGCTTTCTGCATCCAGCGGATTCCTGCGGCTTTCACAAGGTCATCGGTCCACCTTGTGGGAGGCCTCCCAACGCTACGTCTTCCGGTACGCGGTTGCCACTTCAAAACTTTTCGGCCCCATCAGTCATCTGTTCTGCGAGAGTCATGTGCTCTGACTACTGCCACTTAAGTTTGGCAATTCTTCGGGCTAGAACGGTTACCTTGGTTCTCCTGCGGATCTCTTCATTTCTGATTCGATCACGTAGGTAAACTACAAGCATAGCCCTCTCGACCACGTTTCAGTGCCATAGGTCATCACTGGCAACACGCACTGATCAAAGACTTTCGTCTTGAGACAATGCGGGATGTGGGACGAGAGGATATTGCGTAGCTTCCCAAACGCTGCCCAGCCGAGTCAGATTCGATGATTGACCTCTTTGTCGAAGTTGGACCTACCTAATCGGACAGTTAGGTAAATCCAATCTCCAATCTTCATGAGAGTGGGTGTTACATGGGCATTTGACATGACCATTGTTTTGTCCATGTTCATTTTACGACCCACTCCTTCAGAAGCTCTACTGAGGTCATCGGTCATTGCACTGAGGACTTCTATAGTCTCAGCCATGAGTCTATGACTACTATACCGTCGGCAAACCGCAGTTGAGTGATGTTCTCGCTATTGACATTGATGCCAACCCCTTTCCGGTCCAGAGCCTTACAGACATCCTCCAGTGCAGCAGTGAACAGTTTCGGAGAGATAGCGTCTCCCTGTCTCACACCTCGTTGCAGAAGGATAGGTTTCGAAGTTTGGTCCTGAAGTCGCACTGAGACAATGGCGTTTTCGTATAAACACCTTGATGTATCGATAGTCGATCTGGCACCGTTGAAAAGACTGCAGTCCAGCCCATTTCTCGATCGATTCGAAGGCTTTCTGGTAGTCTACAAACGCTAAGCAGAGAGGCAACTTTTTTTTTGTTCTGGGGTGGAAAATCCTCATGGATGTCCTCCGACCTGGGGTGGGCGGAGGGGTCTGTCAGACTCTTACTGAGTAAAAACCACCCCGGTGTTCCATCTCACACCTACATCGTGGTCGCGGGAACATACGATTCTTCCGCAACCCCGACTGGTGCCGGCCCGGCTCGGCTGGCCTCCTCGTGTTGCGAGGGGGAGTGAGGTGTTTGACTCCAACAAAATCTAAGAGGGGCGCGCGTGGAACACTACGCGCCGCCACCTTAGGTCCTGATGTATGGGGTGCGGTGGACGTCGCCGAGTCCGCCGTCCCTGGACCCATTTAGAGGGGCTGGAAGAGGGCGTTGTCCGCACTCCGCCTACGACCAACCCCTTGCCCCTTGCGACGTCGCCCAACGGCACCGCAAACTTGGCCGCTACGCCCAAGCCACGGTTACTGAGCTACGGTGTTAAAGCTATTACGGAATTCGGGAGGCTGGATGTCGCCAAACTAGCGCGCGAGACGGCGATATATAATCACGATGACTCTTGAAAACAGCTTGTAGACATGGCTCAGAAGTGAGATGGGCTTAAGAAAGGCATTGCCACCCTTCTTAAAGAAAAGGTGAACCTTTTCTCTTTGTTCCATGCCTGCGGCGTTTAGTATGACGGAATCAAACAGCTTCTGGAGGGCCTAAAGAACGGTTTTTCAAACGCCCATTAGGAGTTCGGTCGTAATTCCGTCATCACCGGGTGCCGTATTGTTCTTGAGCTGCTTCAGGGCCATCCTTATCTCGTACAAGCTGACGTCCGGGATGTCTTCGGTATAGTGTCGGGTCAATTTAACTTTTGGGTCGTTTGCCAGATTAGTA
Organism: Dasypolia templi; assembly: GCA_963555695.1. Classification (NCBI taxonomy): domain Eukaryota; kingdom Metazoa; phylum Arthropoda; class Insecta; order Lepidoptera; family Noctuidae; genus Dasypolia; species Dasypolia templi. The sequence continues at coordinate 17,744,335 of OY743146.1, read as the reverse complement.
ACGGGGTTACTTGTTGACGTGTATAACTTTCCATAGAACCTCTCGATCTCTCCCAACAGCTCAGGTTTGGCGGTTACGATCCTGCCATCATCGGTCTTCAGTTTCGTAAGCTGGCTCTGCGCAATAGACAGATCTCTAGGCAAAGACCTTGGAGCCTTTATTCCGCTCCTCCGCGTCCTTATTACGGTGTGTATTAAAGCGGCCAAGGTCGCTTTGCAAGGATTTAGAAATCCGTCTATTGAGCTGCCGATACTTGAGTGCATTGTCTGAAGAATGCAGGATCATCTCGCGCCTCTCCTCAATGAGCTGTAAAGTTAGATCAGAGAGCTTCTTGTTTCTATTTGTACGACGGGTCTTGAAAATCTTAGACCCGACCGTATGGACAGTTTTCACGAACCCATCGTTAAAATCGTCCACGGAGCTCCCTAAGCACTCGAAACGATTCTGAAGTTCGAGCTGAAAGCTCTCGGGGCCTGGATCGGTGCTGAGCGGAGCGTAGACTTCATCATTCGAGATCTTTCCAGCTTGATATTTATGTTCAAAATGCCTCTTACCATGCGGTGATCACTTCAAGTTTTCACAGAGATGATCACAGAGACATCATTGAACACTTGCTTTTTCGTCGACATGATGAAGTCAATATCATTTTTTGTTCTCCATCAGGGCTCTGCTAGGTTCACTTTCTGTGCTCACGTTTTCAAACAAGCAGTTAATCATAAAGAGGCCTTTCTTCTCCATAAGTCTAGCCAGGTCTAAACTAGGTCAGTGGGTGACCCCGGTTATTCCGACGTCCAACTCCAAATCGCCCACTCGTAGCTCATCATCATCTAGTTTTCCAGTTTCGAGTTGAAGTCCCCCATGTCAACGGTGAAGTGAGTTTTAGAGCTATGCATGGCTCCTCCTCATGGTCGGGGTGTGACGAGGTCGGGGCGTAAACCTCTACGGCCTACTACCTTCAACGAATATCTTGCGGATATTCTGAGTATAAGGTACGCCACCCTGGTCGACACACTCTTGATCTTCACTACATTGCTCACAAGCGACTTATGGACGATAAACCCGACACCACCTTGGGACTGCTGGTCGCCCTCCCGGAAATAGAACAAGTTTCCGGATTTGAGGATTATAGAGTCCTCCCCCCCTTTCTTCGGACTTCAGATAACCCCACTATACCCCATCGTAACAATTCTTCCACGAGTTGGATGATCTTTTCGTCGGCCCAGATTGTATACGTGTTGTATGTTTCCAGGTCCAGTTTTCGGTGATTGAGGTAACCGGATCTCTTCCGGTGGTTCTTCACACCCATTGCCTCACCGTGGCCTTGACCGTTACCGCAGCCAAGGATAGGCGGGTCACCGGGCACTAGAGGCTATTTTACTTCGTGCTTGTCATTTTTAGGGGGTTTACCATTTGCCATAATCACGCCACGCTTGGCAGGCGGGTTGTCGATCGCAGTATGGTTTTAAAACACTCTGACTACATAACATAACCTCACGCCTTGTTTCCCCGAAGGGTTGGGCAGAGGTGTACCTATAGTACACCCACATTTCGCCAGTTATGTTTAAGTCCCATGTAATAGGGGGCGAGCCTATTGCCATATACCGGGCACAAATCCAGACTTCGGGCTGCTACTGAGAAATTCGAGATAGAAAAACCCAATAACACGTTGCCCGACCTAGGAATCGAACCCAGGACCTCATGCTCAGCAGTAGCGATTGCGACCACTAGACCAACGAGGCAGTCCCATACTCATACTATGACTAATGGACGAAAATAAAGCCAACGGATATGGAATCAAAACGTGGAATCCCTAAACTGAATCACTATTAAGATACGGACTAATAATAATATGGGGCAATTCAACAGACAATGATAAGACATTTCTTTTAAAAAAGAAATGTAAAAGAGCTAAATGCGGTGTCGGTCCACTTGAATCTTGTTGGCCTTTATAAAAAAACTATTGACCATGACTTTGTTTGAGGTATCGGTTTTTGTGAGGAAACAATGAATTCTATGCAGTTAAACGTGAAAATTGCACCAAACAGAGACCAAGAGATGCAACAAAAATGTTAGTTCCTTTTTGTAATAAAACTCTAATCAAAAAGAATGTATAACATACAACGTGCGTTATAGCTTTTAACAAATTACCAAAGAGCATAACTTGAGAGCTCCCATTAAAATATTTTAAATTAAACTGCGTAGATGGTTGGTAGAAAATTGTTTTTTATAGTTTCATGAATTTCTGTAACATACGTTTCCTAGTTTTGTTACGTTTCCTAGTTTGGGGCGTGTGTTCCTTGAAAGTTAAACTAAATAAACTAGGTCGATTAACTTTAAAAAATGTGAATACGAAATATTATTGTAGTTTTAAGTTTTGTGAGGTGTGTACTATAACTATTACTATATTTAATGGAATATTTTTTTATTTTTATTTAAATATTATATTAGAACAGGTATTTTGACGTGTATTCTGTACCTTATCAAAATAAGTACCTATTAGGTTTTCATGTACAATTAATTTGTATGCCCTAAACAGGCATTGTCACATTATCACAACCACCAAGTTTAACAACTGGTAACACATATATTTTCTAAAAATAAAATGCGTAAATGTCGCGAGGCTTTGTTGGTGACTGTCCTTAAATAGTATTATACAAGAGAATTCTTCACGGAGACGTGCGTCATCGATACAGAGAAGGAAGTGCGTGTTAGTGGAGCGAACAGCAAACAGTCAAACACTTGATGCTGCCGCCCACGGCGACGCCGCAGCCAAATCAACCGCGCGCCATCCGCCTGCACTAACTGTGATTGACACCGCATTAATACTATCCTGAGATGAAATGCAGACCTTTCTTATGATTAGGATATACATAGAACACGAAATAATTACAGACTCCGTAATATTGAATAAGAATCGACGGCAAACAGTGGTTGGACGCAATAATAGTGCCTATTTACATTGACAACGCTGCCATAACAACGAAACACGTGTGAACTTTATCGACTCCTAGGCTCTACCCGATATCAAACATTTGCCATCCACTTTTAATGAGTGGTTCGCGTCATTGTTGTCTATCAATTAGTGGAAAACCGCAGTGGGTCATATCAGCATATGCTCTTATACCAAAGCAATGAAGTCATATTTGCTATGAATGTATTTTTTCTATAACTCTGCACGTAATTCTTGCTAATACTAAGTAAGAAACACCATTTATAGTTAAGTAACGATAACCACAAGTTGGTCTCTAGTTATTACCACTGTCCGCTACCGCCGAACCTATGTATTTGTGATCGAATTACCTACTTGTTCTTGTTATTCCAAATCTGTACTTAGTTATCCTGTAAAGCTTTCTACGTAGCGTTGACAACTAGCAAAATTAATGAAAAAATACGCAAAATGAATTGCCTATTATCCAAATTGCACGGAAATAAAAAACGATTATGCATTCAAGCAGTGCCAAGTGCCAATTTAATCCAATCTGCCAGTGTGAATTATACTGCTAGGGTGGGCAGAGTTATTATATTTAATATATTCAATCTGAATAATAACTGATCTTGGTGTTATTTCCTCATTTTAAAACAATTAATCCAATAATTTCATGAATATGACCTAAGAACCTTTAGATGATTGATTGTCAACAGCACAGTATGATCATAGTAATTATGAATCAACAAAATCGAATGTATCTCAAATTTGATCGGCAAAGTCAAGTGCTTGGAGCCACCATTAGGTACCTTCTCTGCACGATCAATAAGAGGGAAACAAATTAATGGTCTGCGAAGACTCCCGCGCCACCAACCTACTTAATACACAATTGCAATCCCATCCATCATTGTTAAATATGTCTGAAATGTAGCAATAATATCCAATATTCATTTACTTAAACTCTATTTATAAATCCCTTTAACAAAAATTGTGAAGTGGTAATAAAAGCTAATAATGCACCCTGACAAATATTTTTATATTTGTCAGGCAGCATAAAAACCAGAAATTACACTAGTGTTAGCAATAACGTAAAATTCAATTAAAATTAAATTCATTTACCTTCCAAGCACTTGTTCTAAGAAAAACGTTGTTTCAATTAGGTATTTAATATCGGCTGACGTAACATAATAATAGTTGAAAAGGAAAATAATTTTCCAGCGAGACCGTCTCTGGGGACACAATATTTTTGTTTCAATTTAGGTTGACTTCGTCCGTGGAGCTAGCTCTCACCGTAATGACGGCTGCGGATTAACAGACACGATTATGATCTAACCGGTGACAATACATAGATAATCGTCCCGTGCTTCGAAGCTATTAAGATTATTATCGGTTCCATAAAACTAACTGAAGGTTATGAAACGCTAACAGCACACGTTGCATATGATTTACTCATAACAAACCTATAATTATATTCATGACTTACACAATACGCCCTTATAAATAGAGTTTTGTTTTCACGAATGCGCTGCGCAGAATTTTCCTAAAATCAGTTTCCGTAATTCAGGAAATTCGCCAAATTCAACGTTAGTCAAGAAATGTGCTTCAAAGCAAACCAAATCGAACAATAATTCATGTCAACATAAAATAATCATGACATAAATCAAATTAACGATCCCTGAGAGACTTGCGCGTTAGTTGAGTAATCTAGCAACCACGGAATTGATATAAATAATACTTCGTAACTTATTGATTGTTTGAATATTTCCAAGATTTGTATCTTGCGCGGTAAAGGTATTGCTGCAAGAGAAAATTTTGTAGGCAAAGGTTTTATGCTTGAATTACTTTCTGAAACAATGGAATCATATAAAGGTCTTGTGAGATCAAGCCAACTGTCGACTGTGCTCAGTGATCACGATAATGACGTAACGGCCGCATATGATTGTCGCAGGTCACGGCGCCCAGGTTCCCGGTGGTGATCAAGATAGGGCACGCGCACAGCGGCGTCGCCAAGGTGAAAGTGGACGCGGTGGCCGACTTCCAGGTAACGATGCTCATCACTCTTTCAGTTAAATAATGGTGTAATGAATTGAAAAGCATCTCACGTCCTGTTTTACTAAGAAAAGTAATTTAAGGTAAAATATTAGGATGAGTCACAGAATTCAAGAGTAAAGTTACAGTGATTCATATAAGTAGTTAACCGGCTCATATTATGTGCTCTTCTAGGACATCGCCGGGGTCGTTGCCATGCTAGGGACCTACTGTACGGTGGAGCCTTACATCGATGCGAAATACGACATCCATATACAAAAAATCGGCACTAACTACAAAGCTTTCATGTAAGTATCATAATACTATTTTTAATCGGCAATACTATGGCGCCTACGAGAAAGATCAAAGTAGTCTGCAATTCTGATTACAAACAAAATGTTCCAGGCGTTCTCAGTGTTGGCAAACACACAATTACGTAAATCAGATATAAGAATGGTGAAGTGTGATATCACACTTGGTGTCCGTACAGCCATCCCTAAACGATCCTTGAATATTTTGCAGGCGCAAATCTATATCGGGAAATTGGAAAACCAATCAAGGATCCGCGATGCTCGAAGCTATCGGCATGAACGATAGATACAAGATGTGGATCGACGAGGTTGGTTTCTAGCTTATCCGTTTTTATATTGGATCCTTTGATGGAAACTTTAAAAGCATTAACGATCGAAATCTAGAATGTTGAATTTTATAGAGAAGCTTATAAAATATTTTATTCATCATTTAACTGAAAGAGCACCACGGGTACTAATTAATTTAAATATAAATCGTTTAAAACCAGTCTCGGGAATGCACATTCAGTTTATATTAATTCGCACGCGGAAACTACAAGTTTATTTTATTTATACCTTGATTAGCTATTAATTGATTAATGATTGGTATTTATTTAACATAAATCTCTGGGAAAGAAACACTGCATAATATTAGCACATGATTTCAATTTATTTAATACGGTCATTTTTATTTTGCGAATTCCCGGTTTGCATCATAGCGCGTAGATTTTTCAACTCTCAGCGCAGAGCAGAGCGTTGAAAAACCAGAGTGCCATAAAATCCACCCACGATATTTTTACGTATCCGTGCGCCTATTGAAGAGTGAGCCTAAGTGACGCTGGTTTCAGTAGGTACTTACATTCCAAAATTCAAATTCAAATTGCATTTCCGGAAATCTCAACTTACCCGCAGGTTCTAGGAACACCTAACCAGTACTTCTGCGCTTACTAGATTTTAATTAACTGTCCTCTCGGTTGTCGATTACAGGTGAGCGAGATATTCGGCGGTCTGGAAGTATGTGCGTTGGAGTTAGTAGTTGGCAAGGACGGTCGCGAGCACATCATCGAGCTTAACGACTCCGCCACGTCCTTCATGGGCGACTCGCAGGAGGAGGACCGACGCCATCTTGCTGAACTGGTATTGCAGCGTATGCAGGTAATTGTATTGGGTTTGGTATTTCAATATCGATTTAAGCACTTTCAATGACGACGGCTCTCACTTGAATGGAAGATTGGAAGTATCTGATGTGTTGCCATCCTTATAGACACAGCTGGAAATCATGTCTCATGTGTCTGTTATAATGCAGTTGCCCATCAAACTAACCGCGAAACACAGCCATTGCACACTGTTGGAAAGACTTTGGAAAAGTACTTCCCCGTAGTAAGCACTTTCCAATATCAGAGTAGTATGTTTTTATGATAGTTTTATTTCTAGATTAGCTGGTCACCCCTTGGGAGGCTTAACCAGTGTTGTAAGTTGTAATCGTATAAGCACCAAAAACTTTTTTTTCCAGGCGGTCTGCCGTCCCGGTATTACGAAGACGACATCCCGGAGCTCTGTATCGGGCAGCTCTGCGGCCGGGTCCCCGACAGAGGAGCGTGCGCCGCCGGTGGGGGCCCCGGGGCCGCCGAGCGTGCCCCCGCCGGCCCCGCTGGCGTCGGCCGCCAGCATCGACCGCCCGCTGCCGCCGATACCTGCAGAGCCGACCCAGCCACCGCCGCCACCACTCACCCGGCGTGATTCTCAGGGTCAGTTACCAAATTATTTATCATAATCCTTCGCAATTTCCCAGATTATAGCAATTACAGCCGTCCACAACCTGTAGGCCTACCCTGGACTAGACAGAAACTTCATTACTAAAAATATTCGTGCTCGCGCAAGTAGCACTGAACGCAAATTCGGCTGGCACAGGCATTTTCGGAAAAGGCACGGGTGGGCTGTCATTTCCAATGAGTAAAGTGGGTTTCTTATCCCAACTAATTTCTGTTGCTCATTTAGCACACATAGATAGATAACGTTGTTATCTCTCTAAATGTGCAACAACAACAACCGAGACGTCGACGGCGTGAAGTAATTGGACTTTCATTTAAAATTCTTATTCCATTAAGGGTCGTACACACTGGCGCGACGCCACAGCGCGACACAAAGGCACCGCGTGTCGCGCGACGAGCGGTGCCTTTGTGTCGCGCTGTGGCGTTGCGCCTGTTTGCGGTAGCCTTTATCCATTCCACCATCAATCATTCGTTGGATCATCATCGAGTGCATCATGATAACTAAGGTTGAAGGTTGGGAGCTCACACAAAACTTGTAGCATAATCTCAGGAAATTTGTCTCAGCTAATACAATTCTGTCAACAGTATCTCAGTCGTCAACGGTGTCGTCGGTGTCCGCGGCGCCGAGCACGGCGGGCGCGGCGCCCCCTCCCGCGGCGGGCGCGGCGCCAACCCGCGGGGGCTTCGCGCGGCAGGGCTCGCTCAGTGCGGCACTGACTGAAGACGCCGAGGACACCATGAAGAATCTACGCAAGACATTTGCCGGAATATTCGGTGACATGTAAAATGTTATTTTGACAACAGACGATGTATTGATAGGTATGGAAGACAACGTTTACATAAAACCTGATTGCATTTACAAAACTGAGGACAAAAGTCAAATCAAGGCATGCATATAATTGGCAAAGGAAACATAATGCATTGATGACACGTCTGTTGCCCGCTGCACTAATATGAAGATAAATAGCCATGAATTATATCTAATATCGAATGAAACAAACTTATATAAGCAAAAGATATACAAACTAAACAACCGGTCCAGAATTTGCATCTGAAGTTGCAACCCAAATGTGTTTATGCCGATTTAAAACGCCGGAAATCCCAGCCAGTTGCATCTATTAGAAGAAAACATCCCTCATGTGTTGAATGCATCCTTGTATGAAACAGAATATTAAGCATAGTTTAATGTATGGTAACTATAGGTTTTTACAATAAGTTTATTATAAATATGAAAATACGAATCAACTGAGCTGCATTGTGATCGAATCCGTTCGGTATCCGCGAGGCGCGTTGCCTCGCAACTATTAGTGTTTCTCTCTGTCTCCCGACTCCTTTCTACACTCGCTGCACCTTCGTACGTGACGCATTTTATATTAAACAATAATATTATATTATTATTTTATTTTTATAATAATAGATGTTATGGAAGACAAAAAAAAACAAAGCAATACTAGGATTGGGATGTAAAGACGACGTCTTAACGCTTCTTCGCAATTAATAAGAGTATCGACCATCGATGCCGGAAATCGAACAATAATTGAATACATTCGATGAAATGTTTTATACTGTTCTGGAAATTACGCATTTTGTGAACGTTGGAAAGGAAAAATCATTTTGCGCTGACGTCTTGTTTGATCTAAAATTGTTGGCAATTGGGATATGAGCAATGCTATTGAAGACAATATTGTTAAACGCAAGAATTGATCCACATTTTATACATATTATACCTTATTACTAGTATTAAGAACATATTGTTATAATTATGTACATCTTCGTATGTGTGAATCACGCTTCGTTTATCACGTAGGTTTCTACAAATCAATAGATATTATTTATGCTACTTCTTCATGAACATAATGCTGCTATGGGGACTTATATCTCTTTATAACTACATGTTAAGTCATTTTCATGGTTTTATGGAGCGATGATGGGAGTGATGTCAACGAAGTGTGATGATACGTCATATCAGAATGACTGGGTGCGCATCTTGGCTAGTGCATTGTGCATCAACTATTTAAAGTTTAAAACTTTATACTATTATATAGCATGTTATACAATTTTTCAGCTATTGCGAATCAAACGTAGCCATTTCAATGTGTAGTAAAAATTTCATTTCCTTAATCACACTCTCGTAGAACATTCATAAATTAAATACTAATAAATTTTAAGCGTTTTTATATAACAAACAGATATTATTATAACCAAGCCCACTTGTTATCGTAGATTTTACAACGAAAATAGTTATATACGTATACAAATGTAAGTTAAATAACTCATTACCTTAAGGCAGTGGTAACTGGAGCAAGCGTTAAGTTTGAGCAAAACAATAGGTACCTATGTTTAGTTGGTATATTTATAATATTAGTTTATAATGTTTTATAACTATTCTTCGTTGTTGGCGCCGCGGTACGGGCATGGCATACCTATATAGTACCTAGGTTACGTTTAGGTAAATATACTATAATTTACTCTCTAAGAATGCACCGGTAGTTAGATTTTGACACGAATCCTTAGTATCGATAACCACGATGTAGGTACATGTAACTAATTACGTGTCTATAAAATGCGCAATTAGATAATTATTACGACTTTCCCATACGTATGAATTAAAAATTTAATTGAATTAAATTTAGTGGGGATTATGTATTTCATTTAGAACGCAGTTGACTTGTAATTTAGATATAATTTATTTTATTTATATCTTTCTAAGACTTCGATATTTGTTAATTGTTAAGAGTATAATATTACACTCAAATTAATATAAATGCTGTTGTTGTTGTTGCTAACAAGTTATACAATGTGTACTCAATACGGAAGTGATGGATAATCATTATAAGATGGTCACGGTAGGGGAAGCCACCTCGGTCCCGGGATCACGACTCCCATCACCTGTTCACCGTTTTATCGTGACTATCTTTCATAGGTAGGTAATATAAAGGGGCATGGTGTGTCACAACATTAGTAGTTATTAATCTGCTTTGACGGATTTAAATTTAACCAACGGGTTTATGGGACTTTCATATGATCCTAATTATATGTAAAGTTAGTAAGCCCTGAGAAGTTTTTTGTAAAAGTTTGCAATAAAATGATATTTTTATCGAATGTGGCATCCATGTCCAAGTTCGGATGGAATATGTTAATGGAATTTGAATGCATGTTAATCTATGTAATATGAATAATAATAAATACCTCTTTTGGTAAGTCAATACCGATGGCTGGTGATTTCATTTAAATTATCCCATACTCATAACACGAAACCATAAAATTAAACAGGCATAAAAGGATAAATACATGTTTTATTAAATTATTTATAAGCATTTTTATGGTTCATATATTTAAAAATTACATTGCTACATATTGCAATTTTTCTCTTTTACACTAAATTTTATGGTGAGTTTCGGTTTGAAGTTATTTTAACATGTAAAAGTAAATGTGCCTCCCTTAAATTGTATTTAAATGTTATTTAAAGCTATAAAGCACAAATATGGCCAAGGCCCGCGTAGACACGGCGCAGATCCGCGTAGACCCCTCGTAGACGCCGAGAAATCGGGCTTACGTCACGCAGACGGCGATCCGTAGAAGTATGTAGACTGTTTGTGCACTTTTAGTGGCCACGTGTTTGTGCTCTCTTAGTGGCCACGTGTTTGTGCTCTTTTAGTGGCCACGGGTTTGTGCTCTCTTAGTGGCCACGTGTTTGTGCTGTCTTAGCAGCACTGGTTTGTGGTCTTTTAGTGGCACTAATTATTGCTTATTTTACTGCCACTACTTATTAAAAAGTCATTTGGTGACAAAATCCATAAAACATTTTACAAATATATTTTAAGAAATCTACAAATTGTTAAAGAGATATACAAACCGGGTGCTACAAAGATAAGTATAGAAAAATACATTAAGTAAAAAAAAAACGATTTTCACAATCGTATAGTTAGCAAAAATGTAATCGTCCGACGATTGCTGTTGGCGTTTGATTAAATACCACCTGTACCCTAATTGCGTAATACACAATCAATCGGAATCTGAATCGTTTTGAAACAGATTGCTAATCCATTGCTTCATAAGTTCGAAAAAAAAATCTGCTAACAATGTAAATAACGCATTGAATTTTGTTGAACTGTCAAAATAAAACAGATTATTCGTAATCATTTACGAAAATGTGTTACGCAATTAGGCTGCTGTCTAAGAGTATACCTAAGTCAAAACAGATACCTAAAAACTTGATAAATAAATTAATGAGAAGCCCAAGCGACCGAAGTCGTCTACCTATATTATGCGACATTTTACGTTTTAAGACAAATATTTGAAAGGTAGTTAGTCTATTTTGCTTTCTATTTTAATGTCTAATTACAATTGGAAATCGAACAAAATCAACGATTTTTCAGGTTACCTAATATGTCTAACATCATAAATGTAAGGGAAGATTTTTCAAAATACCTTAGAAAATCTATGTGAAAAGCCATATGCAACAAAAGGAGATAGATATAGATGTATGCTCTTCCCTCGCCCTAACCGACCGACGATACCTATTTAGCACAAGTAAACGTTTTGACATAAGTGCACGGAACATGATTAAACAAAATAATACTGATACATTGTCACCTTGCCCTAAAAGCTGTCATGCATAGTCAGTTCTATCTTCAGAGGTTCTAGTATGAGTTTCTTTTAACTATTGACTTTACGCATCGACCGCGTTCGGCGCTCCGATTTGTCCTTCACCATTCGATCGTTGCGCTCCGATTGCCAAGGGCCAATCAGAGCGCCGAACGCGTTCGATGCGTAAAGTCGAGACTGTTAAAATAAACTCACACTAGGCCCACTGAACATGTTTAGTGCCGACCGATCTTCAGACTGATCTGGCGCAGGGTTGTCAGTACAGATTGATCTCTACATGAGATACAAGGCTCTTTATTAGAATTTAATAACATATTGTACATTTAATTTTTTGAATTTTCATTTCTATTTTCATTAACAATTAGTTAATATTCTAAGTATGTAACTAAACTACCTGCACGCGTTGCATGAACGACTTCTGTCGGCGGAAGAATAAATAAAATAACAGATTTATTTTGTTCATTTGTCATTTTGTCTTCCGTCGAAAAAACTGGTTTCTATGGTGGTCATGCTAGTATAGTTTTGGAATGTGACTGTGACACATCACCCGAGTTGTATTACACACTTTCAATCACATTTAAGGACTTTGAAGGAAACTGCTAATCCAAATCTTTGTGTTTGAAAAATTCGTCTGCTCAACGTTATTAACGTTCGAGTTCATAGCGCAATCAACTTTGTCGAACTGTCAAAATGAAAGCATTGCCATTGTAAGTGTGTTACGCATTCCAGGTATGATTCACAGAGATGACGCTCTACAGGGTGACAGGGAAATATGACCTTTTCGTTGAAAGGGGTTACTAGAGGTCATTAGCAAGAAATTAAACTAGGGATCTAAACTAGGTAAAAAATATTTTTGTTTTTTTTGTGTTACCATAAACAATTTATTATGAAAAACCATTCCACTCTAAACATTTAATTGATACTTTTCTGAAAGCTGTTAAATGAGCGATCATTTAAAAAAATGCTTGCCCAAAACTTGTACAATCTCAAAAATAAAAGATCTTTAAATAAAGAACCGTCAAAGCTCAGTAACCATCCAGTTTTACCGCATTGTTAACTGGACTTAATTTGTCGCTAATGACCTCTAGTATAATCCCTTTCCAGTAAAAGTTCAAAAAGGTTTCACTGTCATCCTGTATATCTAGATATGCACATATTAACGGCTGTATACCAGGCAGTAGCTACTGATACCCTACTTGATCCATGCCGGTGTTGAGGCTGTAGTTCCGGTACATGCCGGCAGCAGACAGGGCATTCGTGAACCGTTGGCCGGCGGGGTAGAACACTGACGGAACTGAATAATATCCTGCAATTATGATTAAAAACAAATTATTAACCGCTATATTGTGAGTTACTAAGGCTGGTTTTCTCCAATAGAATCATTTAATTTTAATATAAAACAATTTTATTTGTTAGAATTATCCTTACATTTATTTAATCGGGCGGAAAACCAGACCAAAGAATAGGTTTCTTGTGCAAATAAACTGTAGAAACAGCTGCCTCTACCATCCAAATCGTATATGGTCGACATATGAAAATAGCCTTGCCCTAGTTGATAAGCAATAGCCAGCCGATGTCAACGTGCTTTTTTAACCACTAAAGCATTATGATTCAATATCTGTTCTGCTACCTACTACTTCTTCATACAACATATTGTAGTAAAAACTGCAATGTTACATAAAACACTGTGGATTGTAAGCTGCTTAAAAAAAAGAGATTGTTTGTCAACGTCAGGATCCGGACATCAGACCGGCCATCCGAATGTGAGGATGGCTGTTCCCCTCACTGTTTTTTTTTAAAATACAAACGTAGCAATTAATTAACGGGATGCATCAAATAGTAGCAATTACGTAGCAATTTTAAGAACTCTTTAGAAGTGTTTTATGAGTGGTGACTGTCCATCTTGACGTTGACGGGTGTTGGCACCTATGCAATACCTATTATGAAAACCATAAAATGAAAAAATCTAAGACATGCTGACATATACCAAGTCCTACCCGCACTGGGTCCGCGTGGTGAGTTACGGTCCACTCCTTCTTACAGAGAGGAGACCTGTGTCCCAGCAATGAAAACATTACCTACTGGCTGATTATGCTACGCTGTGTTATTTATTTTCCTCTTACAACCATCTTTACAGATCTAAGACCTTATAAAGCAAAAAAAATCGGTCTATCGACCTGAAAAATCTGCGGTGTAATTGCGCAACACACTATCAGTCGTTATCGTTTTCACTTTGACAGTTCAACATCGTTCATTGCGTTATTTACGTTGTTAGGCAGTTTTTTTTTCGAACGTATGAACGTGTTACGCAATTAGTGTGAAGCTCAACCTTCACAACAGGCAAAAGTGTGGGAGTGAGTGTGTGTGAGGGCTATGTGGAAGATGTCTGCTGTAATATAAAACTACTAGATCCTAACTACATAAAAGGATGAAAGTAGACTTGGTACAGATAGTTTAATGGGGTGGGACGTGATGGCGGAAACCAGCGCAAAGTGTCGTACGGTGTTCCACAGGGATCGGTCGTGGGACCGCTCCTGTGGAACATCGGGTACGACTGGGTGCTGAGGGGCGAGCTCCCGCCGGGCGCGGACGTGACGTGTTACGCGGACGACACGCTGGTCACGGCCCGGGGGAGTTCGCACAGGGAGGCAGCGTTGCTCGCGACGGCGGCGGTCTCACTGACGGTGAGCCGCATACGGCGCCTCGGCCTGGAGGTGGCCCTCAACAAGTCGGAGGCCATGGTGTTTCATGGCCCCCGGCGGGCGCCGCCGGCCGGATCACACATTGTGGTCGGGGGGGTCCGGATCGCTGTCGAGCCCACCATGAAATATCTGGGATTGGTGCTCGACAGCTGGTGGGACTTCGGACCCCACTTCCGGCGGCTTGCGCCCAAGTTGTTGGGCGCGGCTGGGGCGCTGTCAACGCTGCTTCCCAATCTGGGGGGCCCGAGCGCCGCTTGTAGGCGGCTCTACGTGGGGATCGTGCGATCGATAGCCCTTTACGGGGCCCCGATCTGGGCGGCTGACCTGACGGCCGCCAGCATCTCTGTGCTGCGAAAGCCGCAGAGAGCAATGGCCGTCAGAGTCATAAGGGGGTATCGCACGATCTCCTACGAGGCGGCTTGTGCACTGGCCGGATCCCCGCCATGGGACCTAGTTGCGAGGGTGCTCGCGTCACTATATCGGTGGCGCGAGGAAGCGAAGGCGCGGGGCGAGCGGCCGATGCAGCGCCATATGGAGCAGCGTCGGTCGCAGCTTCGCGAGGTCCTGGTGGCGGAATGGCGGGACAGGCTTTCACGCCCTACCGCCGGCCTCGTCACCATCGAGGCGGTCCGGCCAGTGCTCGACCTCTGGCTCGGGAGGAGGCACGGCTCCCTGTCGTTTCGGGTGACGCAGGTGCTCTCGGGGCATGGTTGCTTCGGGAAGTACCTGTGTCGCATAAACAGGGAGCCGGACGCTCGGTGTCACCACTGCGTCGACTGCCGGGAGGACACGGCGTGTCATACGCTGGCAGAGTGTGCCGCTTGGGAGGAGCCGCGCCGTGCCCTCATCTCAGAAGTAGGCAGTGACCTGTCGCTGCCGGCCGTTGTGAGTGCGATGGTCGGCAGCGTCGAGTCCTGGGACGCGGTGGTTTCCGTCTGCGAAACAGTGATCTCGCAGAAGGAGGCTGCGGAAAGGGAGAGAGAGATCTCGTCCACTCTCCCGATCCGCAGAGAAGGCGGCGCGCGTAGTGTTCCGCGCGCGCCACTCACAGACGTTGCGGGGGGAGTACACCTCACTCCCCGCGCCCGAGACGGGGCCCGTGCAAGCGGGCCGGCACCAGCCGGGGATGCGGAAGAATTATGTGTTCCCGCGACCCCGGCGTAGGTGTGAGATGGAACACCGGGGTGGTTTTTAGTCAGTAAGGGTCTGAGAGACCCCTCCGCCCGCCCCAGGGCGGAGGACATCCATGAGGATTTTCCACCCCGCGAACAAAAAAAAAAAAAAAAGATAGTTTAATGGGTGAGATAGAAAAATACAGGTAGTACTATAAAAACCGTAAACACGGTTCACACGACAATGAAGTTTATATAGAAGGCTTGAAGATTGAACAGCTGGAAAGATCGCCCGGAGGAGGAGGATGAACGATCTTCGTAGATCGGCTTCGTGGGCGTAATCGGCTCCGTGAAGGGAAGAAGAGGAGGAAGAGGGTCTTCAGGTGTCGAAGGGACACTTCAGAGTGCCAGTATCCTGCGACAAAGCTCGACGCAGAATCTCCAGGCAGATGGTTACTCAGCAGAGTGCAGACGTAGAATTCCCAGGCAGATGGTTTGTTGACAAAGCCCGGACGCCGAATCCCCTTCAGTTTATTTTTTTATTTTTTATTTATGTCATCTCGTAGTTGACCTTGAGAGGTCGTGACTACTTAACCGGACTATCCTGTGGCTGCCTTAAGCGGACTCAAAGCCTCCAGCCAGGGGCGTAAAACTACTTACATTACTAAGCGAACGCTCGGTAAGGGCACCCCCTGTTGGGTACGGACCTCGGCTTAGGGCGTCGCTGACGGGAGGACAGCGAGATGGGACAGGCTGGATCTGGATTATATTATTATTATCTGGGGAATTTAAAGCTACAGGCTCAGCTACGGCGCGGTCTGGCACTTCGTCGAGCAAGGGTCGGGGGTGGACAGTTATGTCGGGATCTTCGCGAGGAACCTCGGCGGCGAGGTCGGAATGTCGGTCTGTGTTTGTGCACTGTACTGGTGGCCCTACTGCTCTCCTGAGAGTTATGTGGTCATCGGGATCGGTGAGGACATGCTTGGGACGGCGGACATGACTAATGGAGGAGGGAATATAGCTAGCGGCCTTGACAACCAGAGGGTTGCGGTGATTCGCGGCGGTCTCGAAGAAACGCTTTTTAATGCGTTTCATGAACTGGCGGATAGTGGGAATCTTGAGGTCAACGTGAAGGATCTCGTTGCGAACGTACCAGGAGGGGGAGCCTGTAATCCTACGGAGGAACTTGTTCTGGAGGGTCTGCATTCTATTGAAGCGATGGGGCTTGGCGAGTGCAAAGACTGCAATGCCATATGTCATGATCGGGCGGACCCCTTCAGATGCTTCAGCCCTTTCTTATATAGGCAAAATATTCCTTTTCTAGAATTTATTGTAAACGATTTTTGAAGTTTCAAATTTATGTTGTTCTTCATTCTGACATCTCATCTGCCAGTCATAAAACCAGCCTCTGTGTTCAGCCAAGATGTATTAAAACCTCCACGGTCGAGTCTGAGCGAGTCCTTATTATTAATTTTAGAAGTCGAAATTCAGTTAACAATTGTAATTATATAAAAATTCAGTATTTTAGCTAAACCTATTGATAAGTTAATTCAAGTTATATAAACCAAAAAGTAATCTTCATAGACTAAAAGAGAAAAAGAAAAACAATGACAGTTTGATAATTTGACTTAGTTGTCACAACAATGGAAAATGTAGGAAAAACTATGAATGTTTTATTAGAGATATTATAAAAGAATTCTTTAGAACGATTCGTAAAATGATAACAAATAAAAGAATATGATACGGGACATGAATCCATGAATGAATTATGACTAATGGTGTAAGTATAGCATACAATAAACAGCTCAGCCACGGGACCAAAAAAACAAAAACAAAAATATATGTTCAAATCTTTATTTAGGTAATTCTTTTAAATTAGTGAGAGTACATAGTAGGGGCAAGTAACTTAAATAAAGTAGATAAAGTAATACAATCTTAATTATATCCACATGAGTAATGGTTCATGTAGAGTTAGTAAAGTCAAGTTAACATCGCCAATGAGTGAGAGTACATAGTAGACAAGTTACTTAAATAAAGTAATACAATCTTAATTCTCTCCACGTGAGTAATGGTTCATGTAGAGTTACACAAGTCAAGTTAACATCGCCAATGCGCTGCACTCTAGCTTCAGCAGGCAACGAATCTTCAGCAGCGCCCAATGCAGGCACGCATGAAGCGACTACGAAAGGCTTTTCTTCATATTTAAATCAATGCTTAAAAAGTATTGTACGTGCTCATGCCGTGCAACAGTGTAAGTAACACAAAACAAGCTTAAGTAATACGGTTCAATACATTTTACCCGTCGTTAGAAGGTCTTATGATCGCAGCCAGTGTTAAGAGAATAATTCCGATACATGCCAGCTCGAGCCAATTGAGAGGAAAACTTTTGACCTTTAGGGTAAAACTCACTGGCCACTGTGTACCAACCTAAAACATGAAAACAGAAATAAGAAAATATGTAAAAAGTTACCACTCTATCCAAGTGTCACTAAGTGTTATTTATTAGTTATTAGTTATGTATTTTATGTGCCACGAGGTTAGAGTTTTATTTGTGAACTAGGTCTGCCCGAGACTCCGTTCGCGTGGA
Organism: Dasypolia templi; assembly: GCA_963555695.1. Lineage (NCBI taxonomy): Eukaryota > Metazoa > Arthropoda > Insecta > Lepidoptera > Noctuidae > Dasypolia > Dasypolia templi. Next base: position 17,726,310 of record OY743146.1, on the reverse strand, counting down.
AGTCGTAAGACACTACAATATACTCATTTTAATAAAACTTTACTGCGTCTGTACTTTTGATCTCAGCTGCCAAAATATGAAGAAATATGAATGTTGGTGATGCGGAAGTAAGCGAAGTACATTCATCCGTGTGAGAAGCAGCTCGTCCTGAGATCGACACCCGCAGCCTTCAGCAGCAATTTATCATTGCAAGATTTTCGTTTTTGGTGAATTAATGAACGCTTGCGTTCCAATATGTACTGTACGTATCTTGTGTACTGTAAGTACTTACATATACTAAAATTGGAACGATACAGAGAAGATTAGCATGGCCCCTGCGTTTACTCGCTTATAAACAGATGTTAAAATAAAAAATATGGTAAGAAACATCTAATAATGATAATATAAGTGAAAAAAAAATATGCACTAAGTGCACATGCGTGAACTTACTCCGACTGCGCAAAAACTTTGCCAAGTTACGTGCCGGCTACTATACTACCTAATGACAAAGTACTGAGATACAGTGACTGATGCATTCTTACAGATTATTCCTGACGAACAATTATCAATAAAATAGAAACGGTAGACTGTAAACACTCCGAATTTCTCTTGAACAGTCACGTAACCATCGATATTTATTTTATTATAACCAAAGATTATAGAAGAGGCCTTAACTTTATGTTTCTCGGAGTTGGGTTGCACTCCGGGAGTGCCGGCAGAAGTGAAAACTTGAATATTAACGTTGTGCATTTTTGATATTTTGGAATGGTTAGGGAATAATTTTGCACGAATTGCATTAATTATCAGTACCTATAAAAGTTATAAAATTTCAATATTTATTTATTGCGAAATCGTACACAAACTTGAAAATTTATATTACATTAAAAAGTTTATCTCTCAGAAAAAACAATCAATAATAATCAAAAATCAACAATCATCCATCTTAGGAATTTTCGATCAGGTCACGTGTCCTGACGCGAGTTTTTTTTTTACCCAATACAAAAAAAGTGTACAACGCCGCTAAAGAAGTTTTCACTTCAAAAATTTTTTTGGGAATCGAGCATAGGTTTATACAGCAGTCGTCGAACCGCTAAGCTACTTGGTTTGTTGAAAGTTGTCAAAAATAGCTGTTCTTATATTATGTCATGATTGACTAGATAATCATTTAAAAGGTTAAATCTGGTACTATCTGCTATATTCGTTCCTCATATCAGCCCAGTGAAGTAAAGGAATAATTCGCCTGTTCTTATACACTGGTTTATTGTATGCTCCCTCATCTCAGTCTCATTTCCTACAAAATTTATGGGTCGTTTTTTTGCGTTTCTGACTTTTCTAGTCCTCAAACCACAATTGTTTCGTTGGAGTGTTTGATCCTTATACAGCATAGGGTGGCTGAGTGGCATAACATAAAAAAGTGGCAATTTTCTTGCAGACTTTTTTTTTCATTGCGTGTCAATGCAGATCAAAATGTTTCCAAAAGTTAAGAACAGTCTTCTTAGGCCATTTTTTTTTTGTAGCGACCCTAAAGGTACCTGCCCTGATTGCCCCATCTCCACCAGTGTATGTGTCATGATTGACTGTTTTGCTCCATATAGGTATAGCGTGATGATAATCATTTAAAACGTTAAATCTGTAACTATCTGCAATAGTGTGGCTCTGATATTTTACAATTTGCAGTACACTATAGAAGAATACGAATAAATTGCAATATTGCTCATCCCCCATAGCAAATAGCGTGAAAATTTATAGACTGACCAGACTTATAGGGAATATCTATGTAAAATTTTAACAAATCCTATCCGGTATTTTTTGTGTCATGCTGGAACATGATATATTCAGACAAACGGACAAAAAATCGAAAAATTATACATTTGGCATTAAAAACGACCTGTCAAAAACCTCTCCGTATCAAAAAGTCCTTAACGCAAATAATCTTTAGCAAAACGACCTAGGTTTCGGCCCAGATAGTTCCTATACAGAGTTCGGCCGATACAGTTCCGATACAGAATTAGGCCGAAATAGTTCCAACATAGAATTCGGCCGAAACACAGTTACGACTATTTAGCACAAGACACAGTTAGCACAGTGTGCTGGATTGTTGGAATTTCGTCGTTGGAACTGCAGTCAAGTCACTGTGAAGATCAGCGGTTGACCATGGTGGACGTAAAAGTACTTAAATAAAAATACTATATTCCACTGGCAAAGGTAGCGAGTACTGACGCCTACTCAGCCTACTGTTTTGCGCCAGATAGTCGTAACTGTTTGTGTCGGCCGAACTATGTATCGGAACTGTGTCCGTCGGAATCTGAGTAGGAACTATAAAGGCCGAACTCTGAATAGGAACTATGTTTCGGCCAAAATCTGTATCGGAACTATCTCGGCCAAAGAATCTCAATCAAAACGACACTTTAGCAAAATGTGCTAGTAACAAATCGTCCCAACAAGCAAATTTTTAAATTTTATTTATCTATTGCTCGAAACTAAAATAAAAACTGATTTTATAAATGGTTCTTCTTTTGCTATATAAAGCTCAAAAAATAGGTGTGATAGGTACTACACGACACGGTAATGTGTAATGCTATTGACAAGCGACTCCAGCAACAGTTTTTAATTAAGTGCCACACATGACACATTGTTCCATTCTCTATCTCCGATGATTATAAAGGAAGTTCAGGTTATTCTAAGCATTTCAAACGGTACCCACCCCCGCGAATTTAGTTCGACGCATCTGCACCCTTGACAACTTGATCTGAACAACGCCTCTGACGCCACAATGAACGCCACCGACTGGGCCAAACAATAAGCAACATAGATGTACATCGAAACGAAGTGAAGAAGAAGGGCGTGGCGACAAACTGTTCTCGAGAGTCGTTACGAATTGTCTCGCCAGGACACTTGACGAGTTCCAGCCACCAGAACAAGCCTGGTTTCGAAAAGGCTTCAGAACCGTAGACAATAATCATACTGTTCGGCAGAAGACCGAAGAGTACAATCAGCCGCCGTCTCCGACTTTGACTCCCATGGAAATTTGAACAGTTCTGACCGCAAACATAACTTGGAAAGACACGTCAAACATATTGGATTCGTGCGGAAGCAACAATATTTTTCTTTAACCTGTTTTTTGGCAATAAAGAATTTATATGACAGAATAAGGGAGTCCATTGTGTAGGGAAGTAGTCTCCAACCAGCCTCCGGCGAATTCTTTCGTTTATGGCAAATAGGTAGGTAGTAGGTTTTCAATCACACACAACACTTAACTCAAACTCAAAGCATTTATTTCGATAAAGCATTTGCAATTATCATTGGACAAGGACTGGTTAAGTTTGAGTTAGTAAGTGAAGCTATTTGCCCATTCCAAGAGGTAGGTTCCTTATGGAGAAGAACGGGCAAGAAACTCCATGAACACTATTTTAAATAAAAAGATTATTTTTATTCTTGTTCGACAGTTAGTTTCCTTTTAACACAAGCACAACTTTTAACGTTTATCGCGGTACGATCCGCCATCATAAAACGTGTCTCTCCTTCTCAAAGTTCTTAAAACATGGGCGGACGTACCGCCTACCGCGTATTCCAATACAGAATCATATTACTTAGTTCAATAAAACTTGTAAACAATGCTCAAATGCTTATCAGTTAATTCTTTTATAATTAAACAATACTAATATTCACAAATACAAAATTTGTTATATGCGTCATTACTTTCTACAACTTAATTGTTACTATTTTACAACACTTCCTGTAATTCAAGGAATTTAATCAAACAACAGGTATTCATTAGTAAATTGTTGTGTAAAAATAATCTTTTAAGTGTATGGTTGGTATTCTAGTATTGAAACTTATTTAGTTCGCGTATTAAATTATTACATTCAGTGATTGATTATAAAACTTGCGATCCGCGCCATTTTCGGCGCATTCGGTAGCGCTGTATCTACAAATTTACAGTGTCAAAAGACCAAACTGTTAATATGAATAAAAACCCAAAGACATAAAATAAATGTTCCCTCTTAATTTGAACTATAGTTTTAACTAAAACATCGTAATTAGTTTTATAATTGCTCTTCCTTAGTCTGCTAGTTCGATTTCACAAAGTAGACAATAGATGGCGTTGACGTCAAAGACATCCATACACATTATCAGATGCATGCAATTAGTTGTAAACTTTACTTTATGGTGAAATAACAATTACTTTAGTAAATAGTAACGCATTAGATTATGTTATAATCTTTACAGACGCTTCCGCGGCGACATATATAATAAAACAAGCTGTAAGCAAACGTTAGCTGTTGCAGGGTTAACTTAATGAAAAAGAGGTTAAAACAGTTAAAAGGGACAAACGATAACATAGATATTCTATTTAAAAAAAAACACAAACAAAAAAAAAAAAAAACTAATGAAATTTTATGTTCATGACTGTACATACAGGACCCTGGCCTATTAATAATGATACCTACATTGTGTTAAACCTATGTAGTCAACTGCCAATCCTTTAGATTTGTAATTATTTCTTTTTAAAATTTAAACCTACTCAGGAAAAATATGTCTATTGCACCAAAACGCGTATTGTATGTGTCGACTAAGCGGTATAGCGGTGAGCGTTCACCAGCATTGGATCTACAAAAGCGGGTAGCGAACAGTCGTCTGGTACAGTACTTGGACGGGAGGTGCGCACCTCCCGTCCAAGTACTGTTCGAGGAACCAGGTAACACAAACCAGTCACCAAGTCAGTAACACCCGTCAAAGTTTTCTTCCGTAACACCCGTCAAAGGGCGACCACTTCTTTCTTCATCCCCCAAAGTAAGTCGACCGCGCTTGAATTCGTTATACCAACGATACACGGTTGCCTTAGCCTTTATCCATGAATTTCATTTGAAGTCAATCGTACGATTCGTCTGGTTTCAGGCGACATTTGAAATCGTAAAAAATCATAGCGTGAAAATGTTCCCGGCGCATATCCATTTTTTTATGAGACAAGATAATTTAAATTAGCTCGCAAACAGTGTGGCGGGAAGTTTTGAAATTGGATCGATCCTATTTTAACTTACAAATAATCATATTTTGAAAATAGACTACGACTACTTATAAAATAAAAAACTTTTCTTTTGCAAAACTTTCTGAGTGTCCCACGTAAGTATTGTTGCTTCCGCACGAATCCAATATGTTTGACGTGTCTTTCCAAGTTATGTTTGCGGTCAGAACTATTAAAATTTCCATGGGAGTCAAAGTAGGAGACGGCGGCTGATTGTACTCTTCGGTCTTCTGCCGAACAGTATGATTATTGTCAGAACACATATTAAGAAGTAACTCTTTTTAAATTGTCTTTTTTTCATATTTCAGTCAGTTTTCGTATAAGTCATTTCAGTATAACTGTACTTTAGAACTGGGAAGTTTTGCTAATATGACATACTGCTCGTAGGACAATTTGCGTTTAGGACTTTCTGATACGGAGGGTCATCATGTTAACCTCTCAAAAATAAATTAACTGAGTTCGTCATTAATAGTAGACAATTGGATAAGATTTTTTATTAGATTAATATTACAAGCGCCTTTTAAAAAGATTTTGTAAAAAAAAACAATAGCTCTCTTTCTTATCGTCATAAAATGGAATCCGTAATAAGAATCCCACCAAAAACATTCTGTAAAAAACTAGCCAAGTCTCGATAGAGCTGCTTGTTTATCTCTAAAAAGTAATGAAATCTAGACAAAGTCGTGCCATAATGTTCCATTTGCACCTTTCAGTCCTAAATATTAATATTAATTAGCTTTCCTCTGCTTCACGACGAAAAGGTTCCTACAGCCGTTTTACTGAAACTTATTTTTGTCTCTATCTCGACTTAGATACGCTCTAAGGTTCATTCATACACGTGAGTCACGTCAACGTCAACTCGCTGATCATGCACATCAATTTCAGGGACTTTTGTGAACAAATAATCAGTCAGTCAGTCATAGCAACGCCTCAAGATTTTTTTCTATGTCACTAAAAGCGACTTTAATTTAAACCAGCTGACCCGGCGATTTTTTGTCGGGAATTTTTCCCATGAGTGAATAGTCATTCTGCTATTCGGGACGGAATGTTTCCTTCGTAGCAATACGAGTACCCGGTGACGCGACGTCGACTGTTGATAGACAGTACAATTTTATCTGTCCCTGTCAAACAAATAGCTGTCAACACGGTATAAGGTCGCATACTTTGGCTGCATTGGGACGTTAAAACCAGGGATTGATAGGTTTTTCTATCTCGAGTAAGTACGCCAAAATTGGAGATAGATACGTTATTGGGTTCGGCCGTTAGACGCGCCGGTAGTGACGTGACTGATGTGTGTAGCCAACTTCATACAACTTCTACGTAACTATATTGTTTGACGTGACTGATTGGCGACGGAACCGCTTGTACTCGTAGGCATGGATCCCGGCTCTAAATCGTTGTAGGTCGGACGTAGGTAGAAGTTAAACTAAATTATGTTAAATTGTAATCTGTGTTTACCTGGGGGGTACCACCCGTATTCGCTGGCAGATGTTCTGTAGAACGGGTGTTGTTTGCTCACCTGACACCCGTAGCCGTTGAACCAATCTGAAACGTCCATCATATTCAATGTTTCTATAAAAACTTACAAGGTGCAAATGAATGGCAGAAACAAACAGTAAAGAATTTATTTGTGAACAATATATAACAATGAACAACTGAAATGTTAAAATATTTTTTCGGAACCAAACTATTGGAAAGTAAAAACGAACTATTGAAACTGTTCTCTCATGTTTGAACATTTGGAATTCAAGTAGCATTTCCTTTCTATTAAATATGTACCTAATGTTTCTTCTCCCAGCGAGATTTGGTTAGATATACTTACATATTTGCATTGCGTAAAAATGACTGTCGAAAGTATTACTTTACTAAAAATATGTTACGCCCGTAATCCTAAATGATACGGAGAGCTACTGAAGCTACTTTTTCGTTTGTTCGTATATTGATTACAAGTAAAAGCCCGCATGCCTTTTTAACGAGTACGGGATCAACGACACTATTAAGTTTTTTTTGTCCTATTACAATGTTATCCAACCGTAAATAATCAAACAAAAGCTGTTTAAAAACATATTACTTAGATGTTTTTTTCCACACAGTTTTTGTAGAGATTTGCAATGTTCAATTTAGGGCAAAACTGAGACGATACAACCATAACGTAGTGCGTAATGTTCTGTACGACAGCGTGACCACAAATCACATCATCAATCGAACGCTGGCGCCTATCTGTCGGTATGGTCTGTATGAAAACATTTGTGGAACTGTAGTGATGGTAATTGTGCAGATAACAGAGATTCTAAATTTCTATAACTTATCTGCGGAATACGTATGACATTACATGTAAATGAAATCTAACCGTTCTAGGATTTTGGACCCTCACTCGCCGATATAAATGTTTATCGTATTTGAAACGACAGCATTTGTTCCTGGCCGAGTACCAGAAATGCGAACTCCAGGTTAGTCAAAGGCTGACTGGGTGAAGATTTTATATTCCCAAAGATGCCTTTAAGTAACGCAAAAAATGTGGGCAGGCTGAAAAATGACTGGGTCTCTCGTAAGGGTGGAGTTTTCTTAGATGTATCATACAGCATCGACAGCTTGCTTGGATGGGGTCAGAACGCAAAAGATTTTGGTGAACCTTTGTTAAAAACGCTAACAGAAAAACTAATGAAAGACGCCACTTTGAAAGCCTGAAAAAAGCAACTTAGTTTTTTATAGTAAAGTATAGTATAATATATAGTGTAGTATAAATAGTGTGTGCATGAGAGCAACGAATGCGAAAGATTTTGCAGTGGATTGAGGTTTTCCCATCATACTGTCTTAGGTTACTTACCAACAATTTTTTTTTCAACTCTGCAGTTCTGTGCAAAGAAAGACCAGAAGTAAATCCCTATATATTTTTTTTGTTCCACCCATTTCTATAAACCTTTACGAAGTTTTAAAAGTTCTATAGCTCATTATTTTTATTTACACCTGTCAGTAACCACGATATGTAAATTACTTGGTCAACTCGAATCGAGTGCTGAATAAAATTTGATTTGATAAACCCTGTTTTCTAAAACTTTTTGATGAATTAATAAAAAAAAATTCAAAGGAGAGGGCCGCCGTCGAAATTATTTTCGGTAGGTCATATTTATTTGAGGAAAGTTCTAAGACGCTTTTGGTATAACAATAAAACAAGGATTATTACTAATTACAATAGCTAGGTATGACACTAAAAACGGCAAAGTTTTTTGTATCTTCCTAAGAGATCCAGATGAATAAGCTTAAAATCAAAAAACGAGTAGGTGCAAATCTAAAGTGTATTTTTTAATTTAAAAAGAGTAATATTTAAATGTTACGGTAATATATCATTTAGTATCGCGTTCTACTTCTTAGCGTTTCGGTGATAACCTAATTCTAGACAGAACAGAACTTACAGCTGCGATTTTTGCAAATGCGTCCATTAGTTCCTGTAACGCTCGCAGTAGCTACACCGGACCTAATTCTAGCAAGAGCTTTAGCTTTTTTGGTGCTTTACATTCGAAGTGATGTCTGCCGCGTATGTCATAAATAGCACAGAACTGGTAACCTGAGACAGTGAGGCTGGGTCGCGGCAGGCCACGTAGTTTAGAGATGGGGGAACAAACTGGATGTGTTCCGACAAAACTGGAAGGGGCACCCGTGGGCTCGTGAACGATGGCAGGAGAAAGATGTTAAATAAGCCTCTTGAGGTCTAGACGTTGCAATGTGCTGAAAGTTTCGATAGGTGCATTCGATTAAACTGAAATATTTTCAACTCACGGGGATGCTCGAATCTCTTCGGGAGGTTGCAGGTAGCAAACATATCTGAAGTTTTCAGTTCGGGCTTTGCAAGTTCTGCTCTGCCAGTGTGCTTGTTGGTACACGTTGCCGAGCAAAAACCGGGCTCAGCACTGGCCGGTGGTGGACCTTGATCCTGAGCTTGTGCTCGGGGTTGTAGCTCACTCATAGTTTCTTCAAAATTTCAAATGAATCACAACTTGAATTCTATCGTTTTTATCAAATATAGCAGCAGAGGACACTTAAATCGCAAACAAAGTCGTTGCCGTTGTTTGTCGAGACAACTTGACAGATTTGTTTACCTTGGATACGGTATTTTGTTTTGGTTGTTATTTTCTATGGTTACTCTAAAGAAAGGTCGAATGATGAGAAAAAAATAACGTTCAAATAACAACGCCGTTTTTGTCATTGGGGTCATATCTCGTTTTTAATATTTTTGCAATGTAAAACCCATTGTATAGAATGGGCAAAAGAAGTGTCATAATAAATTGAAATTTAGGGATTGGTGTGCAATAATTAAGTTGGCATCACAAAACAAGTAGCTTTATCGGTACACCATACTTAAAATATAAAGCTTAACGTACACACGTCGAACGAGCTACTACTGCTAAATGGGAGGAGAAAATTACAATAGTATTAATTTATTGTTTGTTTTGTTAACAATAGTCATGATCACGCTTCAGATACACGGAACACCCTTGGGTGTACAAGGATGATGGACAGAAGAAAACCTGTTTCTAAACACAAAAAACCGGCGAAGAATGTGATAATAATTATCGGTGTGTGAAATCTAACTCGAACCTCACGAATTTCAGATTTATTGGTTGCTGCCATTTATCAAAACATTAAAAAGAAAATAAAGATACTTGCTTATCTCTCTATGATACAGTCTCGTAAGACGTAAACACACTTGCAGTTGGTACCTATAGGTAATGATGGAAACATTAGGGCTAGGTCTACAACAACCAGAACTCTACGGGTGGCAAAGACATTGAATCACCACCTGTTACAATGGATCAATCAATCAATCATTTTTTATTTGTAAACATAGGTATGCATAAAAGGTCTTAAATATACATATTAATGTAGTCAAGCTCTATGTTCTACCAATGAAATTGATGTACAAATTGTAGATATAATATCGTAAATTAAACAGTAATTAAAATGAAAAGTCTAAAAGAGTACAAGTTTTAAAACAAAATAATAATATACTCGTAAGTGTCAATTCAATCAAATTTCACGTCATAACTAATAAAACAAAAACAAATTACTTTTTTTGTAGACATTTCCTTCATTCCATTCATACATTTCGGTAATTTATTATATATCCTTGGAGCCATTACGATAACACTGTTTCATACCCTACTGTTTGTAACCGGTCACAACGGTGCTGGCTACTTTCTCTAGTTTTGACAAACATGGAAGTTTCAAATATGTACAACGAAGGGCCCCGCCCTGGAATTTTCCGTCGGTATTTAGAAAAACAAAATACTCGGCCATACACTTTGATACCAATATATTGTACTTTTTTATGAAACAGCTGTTTATTTTTATTTTTTGTAATCCGTCTAAAAAATTCTACGCTAAGAAGGGAATCTAGAATCATGTACATGAATTCATTCATGGTTTCAGTTTGAGCGTCGACATCCCTGCCACCCTGTATCTCATACAACCTGATCGTATTGATGTTTAACTATTGCATAACGATATTGTATGTATGTATTAATTTTTCCATGCTAAATAAATTTCAGGTATAAGATCATGGAAAACCTCCATTTTAATTATATAATTCAGTGCCCGCTGACCTTAAGCTCATCGGGCATGCATTCGAATGAATATATTAGGCGTTATCAGCGCTATCAGGAGCCAGCCGACACAAACGAGTGGGTGACTATCGCACCTCCTCCCACCCTGCTGTGTCACTCACTGCTCGACCGCTAATAACTGCTCACAGTTTAAACTTTAATTACCGAGTAGTTCAGTGTACTAAACTACTTGAGTGTCACCAAAAAGTGTTTTTAGTGCTGTTTGCAAAGTTTCAGAGGCATAAAAAATATATAAAAAATCCAAAGATTTGTTCACATTAAAAAGAATTTCTGTCATTTATCAAAGTCAAACCACTACAGAAAATCTGGTAAATAAATAAACAAATCATTCTTCAAACACAAAATGCAAACAATAAGTGTACAGCAACCAATTAATCTGAAAGTCGTGAGGTTCGAGTTAGATTTCACAGACCTGGTAGATGAAAAACCGAGGTCAGAGAAAAAAAACAAGAAAATTAGAATACCGAAGATCAACAAAAAAAAGCAATTTCCGATACCGCCCGCGCCATTCATCAAAAACACTTCACAGGTAGGCAATTGATATTCAAAGGTAAAGGAGAATAAATAAACATCGAAGGCATGGAAGGGATAGGGCAAATATTGTAAAATCTTCATTTACCCATTTATAACTTTTAGTAAAAGCAAATTAGATATTTGTATCTTCTTATTGTTTACCGTTTATCACGTTTGTTTAACGGATACGGGATACAATGTGGTCGTAGACCAAATCACCAGTATTACTGATACTAAACTAATATAGAAATACTGTTAGTAGTTGATGCAAAAATTCATCTTTGTTTCCGCACTCTGTACTTATAAACTAATACTTAATTAACTTACCAGCTTTATCACACTTATTTGATGTTACATTTCCGCAGAAACGAGATGTTAAAGATTTGGTAGAAGATTTACTCGACGAATTGTATTCAGACCAACGTGACTGGGGAGGACACAGTGGGATCGAAAGTAGTCATGTGTAAGTAAAACTTCGCACTTATGTATGGCACTATGCACACTTATGTCTGTATATCTATCAAAGTTTTCAATAAGTTTCGGGTATTATTTTATTATGCAACGTTGCACTATAACAAAAAAGTGTAAATAACTTAATATTTTTACTAAAAAAATCCCACACAGCAATTTTTTTTTGACGCCGAAACATCCATCGTCATTTATTTAAAAATGGTATCCTAAATATGTAAACACACTTAGTGCAAAAGCGTCTTTAACTCTATGAAGATTAAGCTAAAGTGCATTAGGGTGTATCAAAGAAAAAGCGATATATTCATGTAGTAGACGCGTCGATAAATCGGCGGTAATAATTATGATTTTCATATCTGTCTAGATCGACGTCGGCATCGTTCACTTCGTGTCAATCCAACTGTGGGGAGAAAACAGAAGCCATTGAACGAAGCTTTTTGGAATCTTTGGGTACGAAACCTTACACAGAATCGCTGAACTTTCAATTTACATTCTCATCATAATTAACTATCTCAATGGAAATTGTTGGACTCATTTTTCAGGTCGACTTTGATGAATGTCGGTCGTGTATGTTATTAACAAGCTTTTCATGATTCTTTATCAATTTTTCTAAAGGCATATAATATCCTAGTCCCTATGTGTGTCATATATCGTTTATATCCTCTAGAGTCCAGTGGACCTGACGCCTTTTTGATAAATGGGAGTTACTCAATAAAAATCATAGACGAACTAAAACGACGAAATAGACTGAAATGACTTTCATAGAAGTATCCAACTACACAACACACGACAATACACTGGCAGGCAATATTCATTAATTTAGCTCTAACAATCATTATTCCGTTAAACATAATGTAACATCTGATTCTGTACAAAAGCAAATAAACGATGTTAGATCGTGTAGCGATTACTTTCGGGAAGTTGTATAATACCAATTACTTACTTTACGTAGAATATAGTCAAATTCATTCATTATTGAAGAAAATGAAGAATGTTATTTTATTTCTTAGACACTACCGAACTTTGGGAACAAAAAATCGAGTGGGAAGAGAGACTTCAAATAGCGGGCGAGCGACTTGCGAAGAAAGTTCGTATCCGTGACCGACTGAGGCGGCAACAGAACAGACTTTGTGCAGCCATGACAGTGCTTCTAAAACATATCAGTAAGTTGCCATTCGACACCAAGGAATTCCCTACTATACACTACAACATTCTGATTTCTTCTAGACGGCAAACATGTATTTTGCTTATTTGAAATCAACCTTTTCGCTAATAAGAATTGTGAAAATATGACACTGATCTTTTTTGTAGTTAAAAATAATACCAGTTGCTGTGATTTTGATACTGTCACAATTGTATCGCATCGTTTACTGGTAGATATGATATGTATTTCAATAGAATAACGACCGAAACGATAAAAGTGTAAATTTTTGTCAACTTCTGTAAATTGATTTCCCCCTAATGTCCGTAACAGGCCTTCGGCTCCATAACCCACAGAATCTAATTTCTATATAACAGCTAATGGGTCGTGCATTTGTATGAGCAAATTGTATCATAACCACAGGCGGTGCGTTACCAAAAGCGTTATAAACTAAAACAACTTCAATGGATTAACAATTAATCGTTTCTGAATTACAAATTCCATGAACCTTCATGACTGTTTCATTCATGGGATTTAAAATAGATTTACGCATATCAAAGCCAACTGTACTGGGGATGGGGTGCTTTTCCCGTCTATCTGTTTCCGAAACTGACGTACACAGCGGTGCTCAATCGATACATAACGCACACAGACAACTGTCCAGGATCCGATTGCGCATGCTCCCTGGCGTGTACCACGAAACACTGTCACAAAACAAAATGACAAGAGTGTATTTTCCCCTGAGCATACAAGCAGTTTGTAGTACCGTAATCTGAAGACTGATTCAGTATTGTGGTAGGAGGTTGGAAGCCCCGCCGCTTCGTTTCACGACTTTCCCAGTAAACATCACATCAGCTGGTCGACTACGCAGTCTCAAATGCTCTCGAGATATGGCTCATAATTTTTCACAATTCTGTTATAAATCATCGGTGTCTAACCTTAAAGTAGATGGTACAGTTGGTTCTTAGCGCCAGGATGTCGTGTCCGTATCCGCCTGCAGTGCCACTGCATAGACTTAAGCCGTCAGGTCGTTAACTTAGTGCTTAGTGCAGTTGTCAAAATATGCGTTTATTGTCAAATGCGTGCCACTTACAAGACAGATGAGTGCACTCCTAAACTCCCTGAGGAGCTTGGCAGGTGCATCGAAGGCCGGCTCAGGTACGTCGATTCATTTACACAAGTCGATTCGACACAAATGTATGCGCTGATCACAAAAAAAATCCTTAGGAAACCTTTGAAGTTCTCCGTTAAACGATCGACGTGATCTTTGTTGTATATCCATGATTGACGATTCGTTCCTACGGTTAAGTGTTAAACTCTACGTCAATATTATTTAATTATTTTGTTACTTCGATATTATTTATCATGTTCCTAGCGCTAGACGCTCGTTTTTATTGTCTGAACTAAATTACTCTATTATGTAAATGTGAAGTTTAGTTCCGTCATCGACGACTCTTATGAATTGATCGCTGAGTGTCCATATGTAGTTTCCATGATAACAATAACGCGGTTAACAGTTTTCCGTAGATAGTTAAGTAATCTTATGCACAGTAGACACACAAAACTAACCTACATAAACGCAAGGAGTTATGACATCATTGTTAACCAAATACAAGTATTTACGAAGCGTGCTATCCGTGTAAAGCTGCGTAGCGTCGAAAATACAGACATAAAGTTATATTGTTATTTTAATTGCTATTCTATTGAATAGATGAAATCTATAACTTTGTATTTTTTTAATAAAGTTTACAGTTTTTTATTCATTCATTGATGTTAGTGTCGTATTTAATTCTTCAAGAAAATGGCAGTGCTTTTTAAATTAATATAGGTATTGTGCTACATACATACCCATTACCCACCCACCCTCGGGGACCCATTACCCTCGAGGGACCCCTATGTTCTGTGATAGGCCTGCTTGATAAAGACGGCTTTTGATGCATAGCAGGCGAGAGTGGTGCTGTGCCCTGCAATATTCCTGTTTGATAACGTGCTTGATTAAGACGGCTTTTGATGTGCAGCGGGGAAATGTGGAGCTGTGTCCTGCAATAGTCCTGCTTGATAATTGAGCTCATTAAAGTTGGCTTTTGATGTGTAGCGGGCGAAAGTGGTGCTCGTTTCGGCGTGACGCCGGGCGGAGGAGAAGGGCCCGGCGAGGGCGGCTACTCAGAGTGGCTGCATGCGATGCGCCTGGTCGCGCGCCTGCCCGCCGGTGTGCCGCAACACTTCCGCAGAAAGGTAAGTCATATAGCGCTGAGCAGACGATGGACAATTTGTCCACAATGATAGAAGGTATTGAAACCTATGCCATAACGCACACGGAGGACAAAACGACCGCTCCGCCGATGCTTGCCGGATGATGTTTCTGCGATCATGAGTCGCGAACAAAAAGACCGCGCCGTCTGCGGAGCGCCTATTGATTTATTTATTTTATTTAGGATCTCCAACAATAGATATACACAATACATAACACATAAAAAGAGAGCAACGTCAGGTATCAAGTTAGTGTACTCCTTCACTTATACGAGACCACAGCATGCACAATCAAGTTATCGACTAAGGTTACAAAGTTAGTATTTATTATTATTTATCAACAAACTACCCGAACACAAATATGATGGTTTAGTCTCAAGTGTGTTTTTTGTTGTTGCACTGAATTAATGTTGTACATATAGGTATATCTACTAACACTACTAAGATAGCGCGCCAAACACTGTTTGGAGCTCGGCATTGAATTACCTACGAAGTTGTTATATTGAACTCTACTGTTATGTCCTAGTTATTCGTCAAAATGGCAATTTAAATAGGTACGCTCCGTGTAATAAAAATACTGCTATTCAGCTGTATTCGATGAAGCAGATCCCAACACAGTTGGGGGAGGCAAGGCAGATGATGATGATAAGAGATCGGATATTCGGAAGCATATTCACCTAAAGTTGAGATGTTGACTAAAGGCTCCCGCAAACAGTGCGTCGCGCCAGTGTACAAGAGTTTATATGGAATGCACCTTTGTATAGAAAAAATGTAGAAGTTCCGGAATCAATAAATGTTGTGTTTTTTTCTGACTACAGAATCGGATGCATGTATGTGCTACCTACCTTATATTGTAAAGAATCCCATAGTTTTTTTTTTTTCAATTCGCTTCCATACTAAACACTCGACTAGTTATGCATTCCCGGTGTTCCTGGCATACCGGTTTTATTTTTATTTTTTATGTATGACCGACTAATATCGTATATGGCTGACTGCCTCTAGGTCTGGTCTAGTGGTGGCAATAGCTACTGCTGAGCATGAGGTCCTGGGTCTGACACCCAGGTCGGGCAACGTGTTTTTGGGTTTTTCTATCTGGAATTTCTCAGTAGCAGCCCGGAGTCTGGCTTTGTTCCCGGTTGATGACAATAGGCTCGCCCCCTATTACATGGGACTTAAAAATAACTGGCAAAATGTGGGTTTACTATAGGTAGGTACACCTCTGCTCAACCCTTCCGAGGAACAAGGCTTTAGGTATCCAGCACATAGAAATCAGTTACTTATTTATTTGTAAAATGGACTGTGATATAAAAGCTCGTTAGTATTATATCCTGTCTATTTTTGCGTCCATAATCTCGGTATCTTTCCCGCCGATTAGCCACCAGTTAAATAAAGTATCATCATTCTTAATGGTTTTGTACGGAGTATAGATTTTTATAGCTTCGGTCACCGTTTATCGATCTAACTGACCTTTCAGTAGGTTAGCACAACTTGATTGTGACTCCTAATCGTGAAATTAAAGACCTAAAGACACTTAAGATTTGTTAACTTGTGATAGAACTATAGATAGCCTACCTCGAGATTACTGAAAATACGAAAACGAGGTACCTACTACATAAGATCGTTTATAAACTTTGTTTTCTCGTACTGTTACGAAGTTATCGGGAACACATATATATCTAAATATCCTCGTCTATTTACTTCCACGAAATCGTAGTTGCGAAATTTCGAAGAGCTCACTTGCGTTCCTTACGTAAATAAGTTACTTTCACGTCATTCGTATTTACATCTTACCTTTCACGACCCTTGAGTTTCGGTAGGTAAAAAACATACGTAATTAATGAGTAGAAAGCAACAAATCAAAAGATTGCCTAGATGTTGTTGTTCAGACTTAGTTAAAAGATAGCAATCTATGCGCTCTTTGTAACAGTCGGTCCATAACAACTCGCAATGAAGTCCATTGTGGTTTTCATCCGTGACTCCACACAATTACGGTCAAACAAAGTGAGAATACTGCGGCCATTTCCACTTTAATGTATGGTACAATATAGTTCTCAGTAGAAGATTAAGGTTTTGCGGTTTGTGCCCTGTTCACCTAGATTTGCAATGGATGCCAAGCCAGTTTAAATGTCAAATGTCTTTATTTTCTAAAGATTTTACTCAAGTCTATTAGAAGGCGTACCACAGCAAACAATGCCGCCAATCATTCTGAAACATATTTTATTATTATATTTCAGTGCTAAAATTATAAAGATTCCAACGCCCACTTCTTTCCAATAACTAAATTCGCTTCTAGAGTTACAGTCAGTTGTCTATAAATAAGTTCTTGGCTGGTGTTGTTTACAGCTGGCATAATATCAGGTATCTTGTTTGTAGAAGCACCATTTTGTTTGTAATTAAAAATATTAAATAGTTGAGCCCGCCTAAATGTGGCCCGACAAACTCGTTAAGGTCGCGGGAATCCACTAGAGGCGGAAAACACATCTCCGGTCGTTTTGTGACGCTGATTGAAAGGGGGGCGCGGCAGGGCTATGCCCAGCAATGGCTGAATGACGATGATGATGTTATCGACACTGATTTCTTTGACAAAACTTAATTCTAATCGCAGCTATGGCTGACACTGGCGGACCGTCACTTGACGGCGAGAAACATCGACTGGCCGTCAGCGGAGCGCGGCTGTTTCCGCGGCACCGCACAACCCGATGACACCGAGCTTGGCGCGCAAATACTAAAAGTAAGCAGTCAATAAAATAAAGTATTTATGTTGTGTTGGGCTATTCACGACGTCAATCCCAAATGCAAATGTGGAGATCTGGAGAAAGAAATCAAACTCTTTGATCAAAGTATAAAACTGCAGACAACGCTCGCATAACCAACATTAGCACTGAATACATATTTTGTGTAAGTAGGTATATATATGCAAATACTAGAAATAATTTCTCATGATGAAACAAATTGGATGTCTGTCTAGTCTATGAAAGAAGTGTGAAGGTTTTGTGAAGGTTGTTGGAGGGCGAGTGACTTGTTAGAAAATAATACTACATTTAGAAACAAGATATTCTTCGCGAGATTAGAGGAAATTGCTGTTTTTTTTTTCTCACAGAATCTTAATATTTTTCAAGGATCTACACCGTACCGGGTGCTCTCTGTTCTGCGGGGTAGAAGGGCGGGAAAACCAGGCGATGCTTCGAAGAGTGCTGTTGGCTTACGCAAGGTATTAATATAAAACAGTATTTATCTTATAAATAATACAGTATGAGTCTTGATAATGTGCACATATTTTAGTTAGGGAAACTATGCTTAATTTTATCATGAAAATTTAAAAAAGTCTGTAAATAGAATTTGAAAAATTATAGTATTTTTTAAATCTTGTTCGTTGTTGTGACCCCCTTGTAAACAAAAAGTTATTATTTTTACAATCTATCACGTTGTAACAAACTCAGTAATGATTGGTAATAACAGGGCGTCATCAATTTAGAATTAAGGTGTTTTTCACAACAATTGGGTAGTTTTTCATCAGTTTTTTAAGTAATAATAATTTTAACATTTCTGAATAAAACGCCCACCTTTTTTTACTTTTTTTATTTATAAATAGTCTGCCTCGTTGGTCAAGTCCCAATCGCTACTGCTGAGCATGAGGTCCTGGGTTCGATTCCCAGGTCGGGCAACGTGTTATTTGGTTTTTCTATCTGGAATTTCTCAGTAGCAGACCGGAGTCTGGATTTGTGCCCGGTTGATGCCAATACGCTCCCCCCATTACATGGGACTTAAAAACTGGCGAAATGTGGGCGTACTATAGGTACGCCTCTGCCCAACCCTTCTGAGAAACAAGGCGTGACGTTATGTTATTTTTATTATTCTACATCGTATGAAGAACGGTGAAGGAAAACATCGTGAGCCAAAAATTCGAAGACATGTGACATCTAACCCGCACTGAGCCCGCGTGGTGGATTACGGCTCACTACCTCTCATAGAGAGGCGGCCTGTGTCCCAGCAGTGGGAACGTTATAGGCTGATTATGATGACATCGTATGAGCTTTCTAAAAGAAAAAATGCTTACCACTTTTATAACTCAATCACAACATTTCTAATCCACTACTAAAGAAAAGCTTTGCACATGGCTACGTACGAAACTTTAGCAGGTTGAGACACATTTTTATATATCGATAAAATTAAGCATAGTTTCCCTCATTTCAATATGTGAACATTATGAAGACTTCCATTGTACATGTTCACAGGCTGACTAGTGATTTGAAGTATTCCTTCGAAGTGATGTGTGACCCATTTGCAAATCTAAAGCACCCATAAAGCCTAAAAATACATAAAATTTGGGTTTTCTCGAATCCCATGAAATTTTTCCTAGGCTTTATGGGTTGCTAAGTTGTTGCAAATTGGTACTTTAAGGAATACGACAAATTACAAGTCAAGTATAAAGATAAAACATCCTTCAAACGTTAGTAAAAAGCAGATGATAAAGATGATCCAGTTTTGTAAACGAAACATGTAAAGCCAATCTTTAATTGGGGACAATATATTAGCGGGTTATGTCTATGGACTTGATAAGTAGAAATTGTATTCTTTTAGATGGAACAGAGACGTCGGTTACTGCCAAGGTTTTAATATGTTAGCTGCCATCATACTAGAAGTTATGGACAAATCTGAGTCGGATTCACTCAAGGTAAATATTATTGCAGTAATAAAGCGAACTAGAGCAAAGCCAAATATACCAAAGTCCCTAAAATCGATAACTACTCGTAAATATTATGACGTACTATGCGGAATAATAGAGAAAATCATTTTTAAGAAGTGCTCTTCTATTACCTAATAAATATTTAGTTAGGTTTTATTTTTGTTCTGATCTTCATAACGTCGATTTTTAGGTAATGATATACCTAGTGGAGGCAGTACTTCCTGAAGGCTACTTCTCAGACGACCTTCGCGGCTTATCAGCCGACATGGCAGCGTTTAGAGACCTCCTTCGACTACGCCTTCCTCGCCTAGCCCAGCACATGGATCACTTACAAAGGGTATCTGATGGTAACAACGTTTCCATTCATATATAATTATTTATATAAACTCATTCTGCAGACACACATAGCGTAAACAACTAATGAAATAAAAACAGAAAGAAGCTATTTCAATAAGGCTGAACGCCAGAAATATCAGCAGTAAAAATAATGTAAAAATTATATGATGCATTGTGAAACTTTAAGCATATTTCTCTTTATTATTGTAGGTGGAGGCGTGGAACCTCCTTTACCAGATGTGTTTACTATGCAATGGTTCCTTACATTGTACGCGACGTGGTTACCGAGGGAGTTTCTTTTGAGGATATGGGACCTTGTCCTTCTGGATGGCAATGAAGTTCTACTTCTAACTGCACTGGCTATATGGGATATGCTGCAAGAGTAAGTTTAAAAACAGCAGACTATTACAATCGTCTTTAACTGTTTCTAGTTGCTAATTTGGCTTCAAGTAACCCTTTAATATTTAAATACCTAAAATGTAAAAACCATACATTACTCATTTATGCCTTTAATTGAAGCCAGACAGACGGATAAGATTATTTGAAACTCACTGTAAAGCATGAGAAAACTCTACTAGGTATTTGAGTGTATGACATCAGCATCCCGGGAATCCCGAATTGATACGTTCCTCTTTTACATTTATATTGTATTTCAACACACACGAAGGTTATAACGCTCCGTTTCGAGAGCTATCAATCGCTATTCCACACCGTGAACACTGAGTAAACAATAACGCAATTTCTATCTTTAGTTCGCAACGTATAATTATTTGACAAGTACCACGAAATAAGACCCTCTGTATACACACGTTTTTCTGTCCGTGAAAAGCTACGGTTTATTCACCGTGTGTAGGCACGGTCGTCAGTATTGTATGGATCACTATGGAAGCTTGTTTACGGATACGTTTTTTCTACGGCATGGTTTATACGCCTTACCGTAAAAGCCGTATCGTGTACAAGGGGCCTTAGTTTCATGAAAAATATTAGTATATTTATAGATAATATGTATATATGCAACTCTTGACGACATGGGTGAAACTGATAAAAAAAACGCACAATTGCATGGGGGACCACCCCCGCTTTCCTGATATCAATGTTATCTATATCCGAATGTGACCGATAAGTGATTAATGTTTAATTGCCCACTCTTGTTTTACATAACATCACGTCTTGTTTCCCCGAAGGGTTGGGCAGAGGTGTACCTACAGGACACCCACATTTCGCGAGTTATGTTTAAGTCCCATGCAATAGGGGGCAAGCCTAACGCCATCAACCGGGCACAAATCCAGACTCCGGGCTGCTAAAACCCAATAACACGTCGCCCGACCTGGGTATCGATCCCAGGACCTCATGCTCAGCAGTAGCAATAGCTACCACTAGAAAAACGAGGCAGTCGGCCATATACCATATTAATCTGTCATACATTTTTTTTTCTCAACCGGTATGCCATAACCACCGGGAATTCTTGTTTTAGTCATTAGAAATTCGCGCACCAAAGGCAAGAATATTTTGGTTCTCTCTGGAAACATTTTTGGCCTGCCTCCAGTTCTATAATATATTTGAACTATGTA
Source organism: Dasypolia templi (assembly GCA_963555695.1). Taxonomy (NCBI): domain Eukaryota; kingdom Metazoa; phylum Arthropoda; class Insecta; order Lepidoptera; family Noctuidae; genus Dasypolia; species Dasypolia templi. Next base: position 17,704,721 of record OY743146.1, on the reverse strand, counting down.
TTTATTGCTTTTATTATTTAATTGTTTTGTTGTGTGTGTTTATTGTCTGCGCAGTACGTAGTGCATGCTGTGCTTTTATTTAACTTATTGGGCGCTTAGACTTTAGTTCACAATGCCCAAATTTTAAAGTAATAGTGTACCTACCATTGAAATATATCTTATATTTACGGTACGTACCTACTTAATGTAGGGGAGCTTAATAAATAAAATTGTGAAATGTCTTTGCTTTGCTTATTTTTGATGACATGGGGGGTGGGGTGATCTAGATGGTGATTACGTCAGCAATAATTATTTATTTTTATACACATATGGCAACCCACACATTGTCTATGCTCAAAACGAAATTCATTTTCGGGGATTCCTACAAATAATGAATACGTTTAGGTACTCGCATAGAACTGATTAGGGGAATTACCGCGCGCTATTCAATTGTAAAAAAAAACCGTCAAATTATTGTTTTGTTTCGATACGATTGACGATTTGACGTGTTGTAAGCAAAGCAAGTTAATGTTTGTGTTACCGTTGATCCATTTTCACCGAAGTTGAATTGTTCAAGATATTAAATAGACAAATCAAATAGACAAATCCAAGTTATACCATTTTTTTTTCAAAAGTTTGAATTATAACTCTAAAAAAATTCTAGGCTTGTACCAATGTTTACGTAAGCATGAGAGGGAGAGGTAAGAGCTTTACTTACTTTTGCTGACGAGGGGGAGGAGTGGGTTAATAATTGCAAAAAATCTGCTTACGTAATACTTGAACGGCCCCTCACGATTGGCTATTCCAAAAGTAGGTTGCATAAATACTAGATAGCATCATCGGAGCCATTGAATCGTGACACAGATTAAAGAAGATGGTCACAGGATAGAGCTGGCTAATTGAAACAGACTGAAGATGATTACGACTAACATTTTATTTTATTTCTTTTGGACTATATACAGTCATACGTTATTACGGCTGTGGGCATTTAGTGCCCCGCAAAGTGATGAACTTTCACCCTAAAGGATAAATGATAGAAAATTTTCCTCCATACAACAGCGTAGAGCATGTATTTCGGCAACCATCAAATATAAATTAAATAAAAAAAATCTTTTCAGTCGTATTCTATCGGCCCGTTCAGCAGACGAGTTCTACAGCTGCATGGGTGGGGGCTCCGGCGCCGTTTGGGAGGCAGGTGACTCTCTCGTGGTGAGAGTGGTAGCTTTCGGCTCTGCGCCCGAGTTGCCTCGACTGCGCAGCCTGCACAGATACCGCGTGGCACCACCAGCACCACCCACTTCAGCTCCCATTTATCACCCACCTCTACACTCTGCAGTACGGGCTTGTTTTTTTTAAAACTGTTGTATGATAATCAGGGAGGTTTGGGGATTTAACCTAGGATTGCTTATTTCAGATGCAGTCCATGACAAAACGCGGACTTCGACTATTTTATTCAGAAGATGAAGGAGATTCCAGTGATGATGGCAATAAGATGGCTTTAGCTACGGTAAGTTTATCAATATTTAAATAGGAACTATAATAATGTATGATGTTCCAACATAAAGATTTAAAATACGGTGAATTGTTTTAGTTCGTTTCTCGGCGTGAAGACCGCTTGGCGGCAGGTGACAGACTTTCTTTAGACATTGGGGCCTTGAAACGTCAATACGCTCGCCTTCGTGAAAGGCAGAGACAAGCTCATGTAATCTTAGCAGCGGCTTGTGCTCGCCATGCTGCAGGTAATAAAACACAAATACTTATTCTGGTCACTTGAGATAGACATTTTGTACTTTTTCTACATAGCATACCGTTTATTTTCAGTAGGCGTACCTACCTCTCCAACATCACTTACGGTAAACAATCTACTCTTGGGCAAAAGTGCATTGGTAAGTTCTAGAGGACGAAGACTTGGTCCACCTCCTGGAGCGGTGCCACCCTTACGTCAAACGTCAACACTTGATAAGCTAGAGAACCGTTCACGTAGACCATCCAGCGAAACCATCAGTTGGAATGAAGAAAAAAGTCGTAAAACACTAAGTAGGCGGAATTCAGTTAAATGGAAAGATATTAAGAAGGATAAACCCAAACAAAAGGAAAGAAAAGCGTCCATTGACTTAGATGAGACTGGCGACGGCACCATAGTTTCTGAAATTGAAGCCAATCGAATGATTGCTACAGTGAGATCACGCAGCTCAAGTGACACATCTTCTTATTCATCACACAGTGCTTCAAGTACAGATACAAGTCTTTGTGATGAAAATGAACGTGGTAGTGAATCTGAGTCAGAAATTCCAGAAGATGGAAAAGAAAAGCATCACTTGAATATTAAGAATAAGAAGATTTCCTCCTCCCCAACTCTTAAACAAACCAAAATTAGCCATTCACATACCAAAAAAGAAACTGCTAAAATACTTTCTCCTGAAAAAGAGGCAGAAATTAACTTGAGTGATAAACCCATCAAAAGTATTTCAGACTATTTAGATTCTGCAGCAGGAGAACCGTTGCGAACTTACATCGATGGCTTTGAGAGTAAATTGAAAGACAGTCTGAATCTTACTAATGAGATTGCTGTTTTTAATCCTACTGGTCTATCACCCTGCTCTCCACGCATGACTTCTGACAGAAATGAAGTATTGCAAAGACTCAACAGAACGAAATATGAAGAAAACTCTACAAGCAGAGAAATAATAAGACCTACAAGTTTTACAAAATCACCAAATATTTTTACTGAACTCAGCCCTATTGACTTATCGCCCTGTAATTGTGGCATAGGTCATAAATCCCCATACGAGTATGATTTCGAAACTAACTTTAAACGACCCTCTATAAATGAGTCTATATCTCGACCCCCAGACATCATCGATAGCTTCACGATGTATCCCAATTTTGTGCCTGACATAGATTTATCTGATAAAAATGCATCTGACTTTGAAAGTCCACCGGGAAGTCCTGGTGCTGAAAGTATTATAGTAAGTGAAGATGAGCCACCGATACCTTTAAAAATTGATAAGTACTTTGAACATAGTCCTGAGTTCTTTGGTGCACGTGTAACAGATCCCAATAGCGTCGATATTCCAAATCGGCGTTCCGCCAAACGACTCTCACGGCTGCCAAAAAAACCGGACTCATTGACATTGCAAAGTAACCACAATGATAAACTTATCAAAGAAGAAGTAGAAAGAGCATCATCATTGCCACAAAGTCATAGCTTTGCAAAGAAAATAATCGATGACTACAGAGAAAGCAATGATTTTTATTCGATTCAAAAACAGGAGACGCCGGAAAAAAGCAAAGAACAAAAAGATGTATTTTCTCCAAAAGATTACATTTTGCAAACCGGACGAAAAAATAGTGAAAGAGCTTTACAAATTATTCAAGAAAATTCAAAGATTTTGAGTAGAATCCTGACAAAACAGAATATGACTGAAAAAAAGAGTCCTAGTAAATACCAAGTCACGAAAAGTGACGAAAATGTGCTCGAAAAACAACGAAGTATTTACTCCAAAACCGCTCTTGAAAAAACTGTTGAGAGTAAATTAATTGAATCGCCTTTACTGAAAGAATCTACTTCAGATTCGTTAATAGGCTATAGGAAAAGAAATGTCAATGCAGGGGCAAATGAAAATAATGATTTCATGCGAATACGACCTATTTCTATTGATGACCCTTTTTCCTTGGAAGTTCGAAATTCAACCACCAGAGACGAGGAATTTTCTATTAAACATACAAAAAGTCCAAGTAGTGAATGTTTAGGTAATAAAACCGATATATATGGATGGGAAAATAAAGGGTTTTTAGCTAAATGTGATCACAAAAGTTTTTTAGAGAAAACTGATAACTTTGATTTCGATTACCAAAGAAAAACCAGTGATCTATCAAGTTACGGTGAGTTGTCAAACAAAGAACCCAAACCTGCAATCGCATCGGATTGGACTCGACATTCTTTTTCGGGCGAGTCCAAACAATCAGTAACTTTACCGTCTTCGGAACAGAAAGATACCTCGACATATGAAAAACGTTTCACATCCGATGACTATAATTACCCCTTTTCAAGCAAATATAACGACTTTGTGTTGTCTAAAGCTAGTGATATTTGTAGCAAAACGGTTAACCAAGGTCCGAAAGTTTGCGAAAATGTATCTAAGACTGATAACAGCCAAGTTAGTGACTTCGCTCATGTTGTGACTTCCTCTATTAGTTTTACGTACGAAGCATCAGTGGAGGACGACTCACCGACTGGAGCGAAGACCAACTCTAGCGATACTCTGTGTCAAATCACGTCGTTAGATCAAGTGTCTACGCCAATATCGCCGAAGATATTTCCCAACAGAGAAACTCCCACTATTCCTAAAGACTACACTGAAAAGAGTGATAGAACTAAAGTAGAGTCAGACGATACTTGCAGTGCTATCACTTCGCTCATCGAGACGGACACGTTGTCGTCACTGTCTTGCCCCCGCAGTCCGTCGACAGGCTCGTACCATCCGTTTCCTACGCGCCCCGCGCTCCGCATGCCTAAAGAGTTAGGAGTGAGATTGGGCATGTACCCAAAAGATGTGATCAATTCCCCACCAAAATAGGAATAATTAAATAAGATACCGATAGTTAAAGACACTATTTTTAAGGTTGTTTTTTTATTAGGTATAAATAATTTTTTTATAATGTTTTCTGCTTTAATAAAAATCTAGATATCTTCAACACAGATTTATAGAACTTTATTGTTTGAGTCTAATTTTATGTTTTCTTAATTATGTTATAGTCATTTTTTTATTTGAATCTTGTCTGCTACTAGTTAGCATACTTATTTAAATCTTTGTTTTTAGTTAAAGCTTTGAAGCTGAAAATGTTTTCTATTAATATTACAGTTTAGAAATATTATACGTATACATTTGAAATACAGAATGTTTCACTAAATACAGGATGGAAGGGACATGCGTTGATGTCCCTTCCACCCTGTATAAATGCACGCGGGAAGTTTACTAATTAATAATATTGTTATCTAATGTGAAGCCTTTGGTATTTCAGATAGTTATTTGACCTAGTAACAAAACAAACACGTTGCCTTGAATCCAATCTAAATGTTATGCGTAATAAATAAATAAATAATATTCCTTCGCAATATTAAAATATTTGTACAATATTACGGTAGTTAGATTACTGTTTGAAGTCAATATAATTTACGGCAATCACTTATTTGTACTGCTATAGATTAATATGCAAAATGAAGAAGATTATGTTGTTAGACATGACGTATTCTATTCTACAACAGTATTGAGAAAATACACTTAATGCGACAGATAGTCAACTTGTTTATTATTCATTGTCACAACCCTGCATTATACAATAATAATACAAAACAGAGGGAGATGAGGATTTTAATATAATATGTATCTTGATTTAATGCCATCCCATAAATCAAATAGATCTTGTAAATAAGTTAGAAATCGTCGAGCACCGGTGGACAAGTGCAAACAAGATGTTTATCTCCGTACATATCATCGATGCGACCGACTGTGGGCCAGATTTTCGTCTCTCCTTTTACGAAGGGCTGAAACAAAAGCATGTAAATATGTAAAACACATGCTGACAACTTAAAACTTTTTTTTTATTACTGGCCGTCTAAAATACTCACTGCAGGAAAAGCTGCTTGCTCTCGACTGTATGGGCGGCTCCAATCTTCAGAGATTACTTCCTCTTGCGTATGAGGTGCCATCTGAAAAAAATTCAACATGTAACCAAACCATATCTCATCTTTTGTATAAATTCCTGGCCTTCCTCAATAAAAACAAAAAACCATTGTTATAAAAACAGGGACTAGACCTTCAAAGGGTTGAGCCGCTTGTCCATGGTTCCATCTTCGATGTCTTTAATTTCCTTTCTGATCGCGATGAGAGCTTCACAGAAGCGGTCCATCTCCTGAAGATCTTCAGACTCGGTGGGTTCTATCATTAGAGTACCGGCTACTGGCCATGACATCGTGGGAGCATGGAAACCTTACATTTATAAATAAAAATAAAATGTTAAAACATATCTGATACATTTTGAGTATTATAAATAAGAGAATACTTTTCAATGTTGGTGCTGTCTTTTAGTATCTTGTTCTTGAATAGATAGTTTCAATTGGCGTATATTGTAAATAAAAGTCGAATTAAGTACTTGACTTTACGTAGCTTTACAATTAACAATTTAATATATAGGTCAAAGTACCTTATATTACAATTATTACACAGCTAACTATTTACTACGTACCTACGAAATGGTATTTTTTTCTTAATTGCATTATACAATGTAACTCTAAAATATATATAACCTACATATTATGTACAATTACATAAAGGAAAAAAAGAGAAAAGCTTATTGGGCATCAAAAAATTCGTCCGCATTGCTGTCAGTGGGAAAAGTCCACAAAAGGTTGGCAGTGTTGCCACTTGGATGGCAATGCTGATTCTTTGGCCCAAAAATTGGCCAGCTTCTGGTCACGTGAAGAGTCGACCAACCGCTTGACGATGTCCCGAACTACTCGATGAGCACTCGGACTCCACGGTCCTAGTGTCCAACATTGTTACAATTGTTTATCAACTTACCAAAGTCCATAAGTCTTTTAGCAATATCTCCAGGTTCTATGTTGGCAGTTTTCTTCAAATCCCTCACATCAATAATAAATTCGTGCGCAACAAGTCCTCTCTCGCCCTTGTACAAAGTTTTGTAATGACTTTCAAGTCTTTTAGACATGTAGTTAGCATTGAGAATGGCCACCTGGGTCGCACGTCTCAATCCTTTGGGACCCATCATCTAGAACATAATAAGAAAGTTTTCACATTTCGTCTTCTTTGTTTACGTAAGTAAAAGTATTCGCATCAAATCAATAAAAAAAATAAAAAAATCGTCCATGCTGAAAATATAATTTGCACCTACTTTGATGTAAGCCCAAGAAATGGGTAGGATAGCTGATGACCCAAACGGCGCAGCGCTCACTGAGCCGAAACTATGCGCTGCATCACCTAAATCTGCTAATGGATCGATTACTGGATGTGAGGGCAAGAACGGCGCCAAGTGAGCTTTCCTAAAGGGGAAAAAATCATCATCATCATCACGTTAAAAGATTCTGGCAATAATTTAAACGCACACGTATCGAAACAGTGGCGAGTCGGGAATAATTCATATTTACGAGTATATCCAAAGACCGCCGTCGTGCTAACCAAAAGCGATAGTCGCGCGAGTAAGCGATCGACGCGATCGTTTGTATGAATTAGGACGTACAAACGCGACTTGATAAATCGCGCCAGTATGTCATATTTATATAAAAGAACGCGTCGCTTTTGGCTAGGACGCAGCCTAAGAAGAAAAACAAATGTGGTTTCGAAGATGCTTACACTCCAATGGGTCCCATGCCCGGACCACCTCCACCGTGAGGGATGCAGAACGTTTTGTGTAAGTTCAAATGTGATACATCGCTGCCGTAGTCACCGGGACGGCAAAGTCCCACCTTAAATAACAAATATTTTAAACTAAGCATGGTTTTGTATTAAATATGTTTTAAATATATAGTATGTTACAACATCATAAATCATTTTGTTTTCTGATATCTGTAGTGCAATTCTGTAACCATCTCACCGTGATGCTAGGGAATGACCAAGGCGGGATGACACTGACATTCACTCCACGCAAGTCTTCACGGTGAGATTTTTACAGAATCGACATGCTGATTCCGGACCTAAGTTACAAGTTATAAGTTACCGCACGTAAGCTATTATCAATCTCGAATGTGCGCCAAAATATTATTTTAATCCCATCTTTTCGAAAAGGACGAGTTGGTTCGCCTTTAAGTGCACCCAAAGGTAGAGTTTTCTTTAAGAAATTTTAGCGGGCAGTGTAGAGTTTATAATCTTCTCTGTATGTGCCCCGCAATTATCTTTGCCGCGCACTTTTTGAATTTGGAACATCTATTAGTGTTCAGCGCCAAAGAAATCGAACGCAAATATTTTTTGAACAAAGACTGGCTGGTACGACAGAACATATTCGCGCCGCCGACAGAATAAAAAAAAAAGAAATCAAATTAAAAACACGCGAACTACAACCCGTGAACTCGCGTATTCGTGAATTTTCACGGATTGTTAGAAATTCATGGTTTTGTTTTGAAAAGTGAGTTCTTCAAGTGACAGTGAAAGTATTGAATTAACTCCTGAAAGTATTAGAACTGACGCAAGAAATGTGATGGATAATCTATTACCTGCAAAATCCCGGGAGAAATATATGAAAGCCTATGGTAATTTTATTGAATGGAGAACTGCAAGAGGCACCAAGAATTTTTCAGAATCTGTACTTTTGGCCTACTTCCAGTACTTAGCCAAAACTTAACAACCTTCTAGTCTTTGGAGTACCTACTCAATGCTAAAATCAACAGTCAGTTCTAATAACGACGTAAAACTGGACTCATATTCGAAATTAATAGCGTATCTAAAGAGGATGTCTGATGGATTTTAACCTAAGAAATCGAAAAGTGTTCTCAGTCAAAAACGTGGAGATTTTCCTTAATGAGGCACCCGACAATGTCTTTCTTGCCGTAAAAGTAAGTAACTATGTAAATGGGGGATAAGTAAAGTGTAACCATAGTGTTTTAAAACGAGCATTCTATTGTAACCTGTACTTCGATAGATAGGTACTTGTCTTATTCACATTCGATTTTGTTACAGGTGGCTTTAATTTTCGGAGACCATGGAGCTTGTCGTGGCAATAAACTTTTAAAAATAACTGTTGATGATGTCGAAAATCACTCGGATAATTTACTGTTAGTAAAGCTGACAAACACAAAAACCAAAATAGACCGTCGTAATCCGAGGAGAATACAAAAACACAACACTAACACTATTTCTATTGTACAGAAATACCTGGACCTGTGTCCTGCTGATATGAAGACCAATCGGTTTTTCATCCGTTATCAAAATGGCAAGTACTTGGGTACAAACAAGTTTTGGGGTAAAAACAAAATTTCTAACATGCCACAAGAAATCGCTACTTATTTGAAGTTACCAGACATCAAGCTGTATACAGGAAATTGTTTTCGTCGTACTTCTGCTACTCTTTTGGCAAATTCTGGAGCGTTCTCAAGCACAGGGGTATATAGAAGATTCTATTGAGAACAAGGCGAAAACATGAGAACGCATCGTGGAAAACATTAAATTGAACCTTCAGTTAATCCATCAATGCCACTGTCGCCGTGCCCGTCTACATCCAAACAACTAGATTAGCCAGATTCGGGCATTAAGTATTTCAAACAAGCAGAATATAAAATCTACAACAATCTCTATTTCTTAATACATAAAACTGTCTTTCTCATAGGGGGTGATGAAAAGTAGAGTGTATCACTCGGGCGCAAAATATATTTTTGGCTCGGGAGACGTACTTTGAATCCCTCGCTACGTTCAGGATTCTACCAAAGAATCTCTCACTTCGCTCTGGATTCAAAAAAGCGCTCTCGCCGCTAAAATATTATTTTGCTCCCTCATGATACAATCTACTATTTCAATTCAATACACAGAAACCTAACCTTTCCCTAAACATCCGATTAAGACGAAGATTGCTTAATCAGTAATTAATATAATTATTAAGCTGCAAGGCTTCGTTTTGTAGGATATAATTTACAACTGAATTTAGCTTAAAGTATTATTAAAATCCGACTAACCTGTGCGTTCATATTGGCGCCGTCCAAGTACACTTGTCCGCCATGTTTATGCACCAATGCGCATACGTCTGCTGCACGCTCCTCGAACACGCCGAACGTACTCGGGTACGTCAACATCAGACAGGATATTTTGTCGCTGTGCTCCTCCACCTGAATCGTTAATATTTTTTACTACATATAGATGGTGGAACTTGTGAAATTTATTAAAATGCTTAGCAAGATAAATAACGTTGGTTGAACATTCATTTAGACCCAGTTAGTGCTATGTGCATTTAACTTAAGCTACATTCATACGGCAGCTACGAAGAGACAGCTACAGAAATGTACAAGCGTATACGCGGCGTTGCAACGAGACGTCAATGTGGTTGCTACGAAGCGTCTACGTGGCGTAGCTAATAGACATTAATGCCTACGCTTGACTAATGACTTTGTCTCGACTTTCACTAAGGTTGTTATGTCACAAAAGATTATATTTATACATGTTACTGATAATTTGAGTGCTATTGAAGTTCTTGCAAAGAATGGCTTTCAAGAAATATAAACTTATTGAATGATTTTCTCTACAGTCTTACCTTTTCTTTTAGATGCACCATATCTATATCACCAGAGGGCGTAACTCGAATGGCACAGACGAGCATACCAGCCATATGCGCGGATGCTGGGTTGGTGCCGTGTGCGCTCACTGGGATCAGGCAGATGTTCCGCTTGGTGTCGCCGCGGAACTCGTGGTAGCGCTTTATAGTACGTAAACCAGCGTACTCACCTTGGGCACCACTGTAAAAACAATTCAGCTTAAATTAATACCGGCCTGTTATTAGTAATCTAATGGAAGGCAAAAGCATTTTCTTAGAAAGAACGAGCATAGATCCACACGCTTGCTTGGTGAACTATGATCTTAAGTTCTGGGCAATCACGACATTTAATGAATTAACTCTGGTCGGTATTTTAATATTAGTGTTATCTCCTTGTGTGTTTCCTAACTATCGACAGTTAACATTGACTTGCCTGTTAGGTTGGAAAGATACACGATCATATCCTGTAACTGCGCACAGATCGTTAGCTAACTCCTCAAACAGCTGGTGGTATCCCTTGCACTGGTCTAGTGGCGCAAATGGGTGGATGTCGGTGAAGTGTTTGAACGAACACGGCATCATCTCTGTCGTTGAGTTCAGCTTCATCGTACAAGAGCCCTGAAGTAAACACCAGTCATTTGTTATTAACAAGATAATCACGTTCAAATAACGTGGTGATAAAGACCCCCCGAACTGTCCACGTTTTCGTCTTATCTTAGTAGTAGGTAAATGATCCATGTTGTTGTAAAAGCAAAGGTCAGAGATAAAGATATTTTAATTTTAATGTATCCACATAGTAGTCATAGGAAATGATATTTAAATAAAACTAACCAAAGGTATCATAGAATGTACGAGAGAGACGTCTTTGTTCTCTAGACGCTTCATATACCGAACTATCCTCGTTTCGGAGTGGTGCATATTGAATACAGGATGGGTAAGGAATGGAGATGTCCTCCTAAATGGACCTTGCTGTACACTGCGGGCTCTCACGTCTCCAGTTTTTGTTACCTGAAAAATATCAAAACAGTATTTTGAAAGTATTCCAATTAAAACGATGGAAAAACCAACCAAACTGGCGATCATCTCGGGCCGAAAACGAGTACTAGCACTAGTAGCACATATAAAAGGCATGGTTTTTGAAGCCGATATGCCTGCTTTTATGCCTAAGCAGCATATCGTTGGTCCCTTTGAAATTAGTGTAGGTGTATGTATTCAGTAACCATGATCTGATGATGGCACAGGCAACTGGAGGAACGCGGGTTTTAGTCAGTAAAAGTCTTCCCACCCAGAAAAAAAAACCTGATATTAGTTTATAATTGAACCCATCTGATGGACACCGACGCGCAACCTATTACCACGGATTCAGTACATGATTCCTGAACCCCTTCTGAATTCATGGTATCAGTTTTCGCGTCGATGTACTGCCACTCTGTATAAGAAATAAACAAGAATATATTAAATTGTACCTCTTCAACAGGCTTGCAATCAAATATCCACAGTAGGTCATTAACATCCTCTATGGTAGTAGTCTCGTCCAAGGCCACTCCCACAGCCCCGTCATCGAAGTACCTCAGGTTAATCTTCTTTTGCTGAGCGCGAGCTTTGATCTCAGTAGCGTTATGTTCAGAAAGGGGAACTACGTGGAGTGTGTCGAAATATACATCGTTGGATTGTTTGTGTCCACGCTGTCTTATTCCTGAAATGTCACAATTAATATATTTAAAATTCCTCTTTTTGCATCACTCAGGTTTTTTTATAATTGGAAAAAAGCAAGATTGTGTAATACACACGGTATTACCGGCGAAAAACTTGAGCATTGATTGAAATTTCCTGCCACGGTTTGGCTAGGCATATGTGTTTTTTCCCTTACCATGATCAAGTACTAATGTGGCGTTATGAACTCTGTTTGCGATGTCCCTCAAACCTTGAGGGCCATGATAGACTGCGTACATAGCGGACATATTGGCCAGCAGCGCTTGTGCTGTACAAATGTTGGACGTCGCTTTGTCTCTTCGTATATGCTGCTCTCTGGTCTGAAGTGCTAACCTAAACAAGTCAATGTTCATCATATACTTATGTGGCATGTCTCTAAAATTAATGACGGTTGATCACAGAGCGTACAAAACAGCGTAACATTGCGAAACACTTGCGTAGCATATCTACTATCTGACTGCGATTGACTGTACCTGTAAGCATCTCTCCCCGTAGCATCTCTTGTAACACCAACCATACGCCCAGGCATAAGGCGCACAAGCTGATGCTCAGCTGCAAAGAAACCAGCATGGGGTCCTCCGTAGCCTAAAGGTACTCCCAAACGTTGTGAAGTTCCTACTGCAAGAGCAGCTCCACATTCTGCTGGTGGCCGCAGAAGAGCAAGGGCTAACAAGTCCGTTGCCACTACCACTAAGGTCTGTGAACAGATAGTTATAATTTACCAAAGTGGTAATTTTCGTTAATTTTTATTTTATTAACTTTTAATTTAATTTATTTCAGTTAGGCACATGAAAGACAGTTTTGAATGTAAACAAGAAAGTTGAATTTATTCCAGTTATCTGAAGTGGTACTCACATATTTACAAAATATTGTAACCGTAGACGATTTTCCCAAAAAAATGACAAACACAGAATGTGTTTTATCACCAACAAAAGGCGCAGCATATAACAAACTTATCGAAAACTCACGCCATGTTCATGCGCAGCAGCTGCTAGCCCAGAATAGTCATAAACCAAGCCCCTGGTGTCGGGACACTGTAGTAACACCGCAGATATGTCTCTCTGAGCGAAGTCCACTTGCCGAACATCTGGCACAACGTCGACCTCCAAGCCCAGAGCGTCTAGGCGTGTTTGGACTACTGCTAAAGTTTGAGGGTGCAGTCTCTCTGATACCACGAATTTCATTCTCTTATTGAGCCTGTGAAGTAAACTCAAACTCTAAGCATTTATTTCAATTAAACCATTTACAGGCACTTTTGAATTGTCAAGGTGTCGGTCAGTCAGAAATATGAAACTTGTTGCCCATTCCAAAGCGTAGTTAGTAGGTACCTATGGAGAAGAAAGTGCAAAAAACTCCATGGACACTCTTTTAAATAATATTGTTCTTCAAATGTATTTGTTACATCATTAGTGTTGCTCCGATATGTGGGACCGATATACAAAAACCGTACACGTTAAAAGCGTCCAGAGTGCAACAAAAATGATTAAAAACGAGCCAAAAAATTAATAGAAGGATAACATCGTGAGGAAACCGCGTAACCGTCTTAATAAAAAAGCTTTTATAGCTGTTGCCTAGTTCCTAAGTATAGGTAAAGCCTTTTTCATATCGTCGTCATAAAGGAACGTGAAAATTACGGTAACAAAATAAAATGTCACGTTTCGTGGAAGATTTTATTTCTGTAGGTGAAACAGCGCATAATTTCATGTTCTGTATTGTTAATTAATAAGAATTAGCTTGACTTTTTATCATACTTAGTTGATATTTTATCATTTGTATAGTAACTTAATAATGAACTATAACGTGAGTGCACGTACCTATGGCAAAGCGATAACCCTTCAGCAGCAGCAGTGCCCTCATCCAGTAACGATGCATTGGCTACATCCAGTCCAGTGAGATCACTAACCATGGTCTGATAGTTAAGAAGGCTCTCCAATCTTCCTTGCGCTATTTCTGGTTGATACGGTGTGTATTGTGTGGTCCTAAAAAGGAATCAAATCAACAGCTAAAAATCCTGTGTGTTTAGTCAGGCACCCTTAAAATGTCTAGCTTGTAGGTAAAAGAAATAAGAAAAATTATGTCAGACTGTCGCCAAGTCGTTAATGTATCTTAGACATGAAAGAAGAAACATAACTTAATGGTTTATGGGAGAAGTTCTAAACTTGGTATGTTTGAAAAATAAAGTTACCATCCTGGGTTCTCGAACAAATTGCGCATAATAGAATGTGGTACACAGCAGTTGTGATACCCCATACCTATGTAAGACCTCCATATTTGATTCTTCTCAGATATTTTCTGCACTGTCTCAATGAGATCATATTCACCTGAAACACGTTTTTTTCTCAATTAACAAACTTATTTGGAAGCAAGTATATGCACAATTTATTATGTAATGTTAAGGGTAGATACTTACTCACGGGGTCACTGATGTCCATGAGACCTTGAAGTTGAATTTTCTTTGGGACTGCATCGTCAGTTAATTGATCTAGGCTCTAGAATAGATTAAGGAATATAAAACATCAATAAAAAAGGAGCACGATGTTCCGATGGTGAGATTTACTTACCTTATAACCGAGCAAATCCAACATAGTCACTACATCTTGATCTCTAGGTCCAATATGTCTGCTAGGAAAGTCTACACGTTCCGGAAACAAACTATCTGATTTTGTGCTTTGAGTTATACAACGAACACCATTTCTCCATGACTTTCCATTAGGAAAGTTTTTTTGGAAACTGTAATATGCATTTTTAGGAACTAAACCACGTTTCATAAATCTGTACATTTTTAATTATTAGCATATGTGCAACATCAAAATGTATTAACCATTTTATTGTCCGACGTACGAAAGCAACAGTAATGTACTGATAGAGAGGTCAAAGCGACTCTCAAGTACAGATGATAACGAACAATAAGTAAATATTATAATAATTATTGTAGTACACAATTGTGGTCATAAAACGGGTCATTATCGTTACTGATATTAATGATGAAGATCAGTAAATGACGACATACAAATAGAGTTTTAGTAAATAATGTTTTCCACTAGATTATGCAAGTAAAACGTAAATAGGTACATATTTATAATACCTATAGATAACAAATAATAGAAGTACAAATCACTACTGAATATACAAAAATTCTTTCATTAAATTGCTGCAAGCTGCAACGCGTGTTTACAAATCCTTCTTCATGCCAACACTTGTGGGGTGTTGTGCTGAAGAAGCGTTCGGGCTGTCCAATTTAAATAAGAGCTCGTTTATCCCAACAAATTAGCTGTGTTGAGGTACAGAAGGGAATGCGTTCTAATTACGTAAACGTGTTTACAAACGCTTCCTTGACGGTGTTGTGCTAAAGAAGCCTTTGGACAGTAATTGCAATTTTGCAAATAGTTACCTACGAGCTACATATGGTTATTTAGCACAGAAGCAATCTTGAAGCAAAGAAGAACGCTTAATTAACAAATTATGTACGTAAGGAACCCAATGTAACCTAAACACTGCGGTAACTATAGGGAAGGTAATTGATTGATGATGGTTTTGTTCTTATTAATGAACAATTGTTTTATTGTAGGTGTTCAAGGGTGGATCCAGGAGGGGGGGCGGGGGGCAACCAAGACGGTACGAGTACAACAAGGAACGCCAAACTGAAAATCAACAGAAAAATCTACGGCTACGGCATTTTTTTTCCTATTTCCAAAATTTTCTACATACTGTGACAACGTAACTTCTGTTACAGTATGTATGATCAAAAGAATATCTAGCCAATCCGTTTGGCCCATGTCAGCCCAGAAATAAGTCCTGAATCCGCCCTTGGGTGTTGTCGTTGCGAAACACATTATTTAGGTGCCTACTTAGATCCCTAAAATAAAAAGTCTCGCCACTAAGGTAACCGTGCTCTCTCCGAATCGGTATGCTTGACTGCTTGTCTATTGTGCTTGAGCACCACACGTTCGCTGTATCGTAAAAGTAAAGAGAATATTTTCGTCTATGTTTTGCTGTAGGTACCCCTTGAATGAAAGATTCTGGTGATTTCAAATGCATAGACTTTGTAGTAGCTGTTAGTTTATTTTTGTCGACGCTTGACCTCGCTGCACCCTGTTTGTTTATTTCCGGGACTTTTTCAATGTATTTACTTTTCGCAGTAAATGCTCGATCAGCTTATCTATTAAGTTTAAGGGTTGTCACATCATCGTTTACTTTTCAATATCAGATTTAGATACTGCTGATGTATAGGTAGGTATTGATACCTACTAATTTTCCTACATCATGATTCAACCTCATAGCGGATAAAGGATGTAGGCTGGCGTGTCGGTAAGTATCTACAATATGAGTTGACAAGTTCAAGATCGAAATAGCTATAGGTAACCTACCTACCTGTCATAGATCTTAGATCCTCAGATATTTGAACGTCAGATGCCGTTTGTAGAGATAGCAGACTTAATTGAAGATATGCTGTAGCGATACCTACCTAAATCAAAACATCGAGATTTCAGAAGTTAATGTGGGTGTACTATTTATACCTAAATATCTCAACCTCTGCCGACCTCTTCGGGAAATACTGGCGTGATGTTATGTTATGTTATCCAAGTTAAATAAAATAAAATAAGTAGTCTTCCTGACTTCTGACTGAATTTCGGTACAATGGCGGTCAATCTCAGCGACTAGCGAGCAGACTAGCCATCAACGCAGATTTGATAGAGTTAGTGCAGAAATGTGTGCGCAGACACAGGTGACCTCGACTATCTTCCCTGACTCTCATAGTCCGATGGAACGGAAATCCGACTCGACCTGACGAAGTGACGACGAGAGAGAGACCTGGCGCAGAATGGATGCGCTACGGCTTAACGTGCTTTCCGAGGCACGGAGGTAGGTACCACAACGTCGCTTCCAAAATCCGCCACTTCCAAACTCCGGGCTTGATTCCTAATGCAAAAAACTGAAAAAAAAACAATAACACTATGCCTGACCTGGGAATCGAACTCTTTGAGTTTCCGGAATAAATTCTCTATCTAAATGACGGTGAATTAAATAACTATGTAAAGTCAATTTTAACTCATGATTCGCGGATTCTAGCGAGATACTTCGACATTAGATATTTTTTAAACAGTTTTAACAGAATCCGCCTCAAGACTTTAAAATACCTACTTTATTAAATTGAACATTATTAATTAAAAACCTGTAAAACAACCATATTTAAGAAAAAAAGATTAGAAGACCGTGACCATTCTTTCTCTTCACACATTTGGCAACCTTATACCCAACTTTGTTTGTGGGAATGCAAATTTTCATTTTGAAACCCAATATCATTGCCAACAGTACACTGTTTTTTAAGCTAAACGGTAAATTATGCCACTCTACACTATACCCTCTACGTAGAAATGGGAAACCCCCTTTCGTAAATAAAATGACGAAAACCGAAGTAGCTGTTCTTTTTACGATGACGACGGTGTAATATTCCTGACAGTTGTTTTCTTGTAAACCTTGACACAAACCGCGTTTTTGCTGACGCATCAATAAAATGTACCAAAAAAAAGTTTAATGAAGAACATATATTTCTTTCGAGTGCGTAATTCTCATAAAATATTATTAAATTACCAATGTTTGCTATGTTGGTAAGTAATATGTGATGTGAATTGGAACGACATTACTCTAAGTCATCGTCGTTTTTGACAGTGACGCGAAATCCAGTCCGTAAAAATAAACATGAATTAATTAATTAACGAGATTTGTTTAAAAGTTGCTGCATTCAATTTTAATTATTTCAGTGTTACATCTTACTTATTGACGTTCTGTCTATTAATAATACATTCATATCTACGTTGTTGTAACTTGAGTGCAGTGTATTCTTTCCGTTTTAAGTTCTGTGATACGACTCACACAGCTTATAATGACTTTGTCGGCCTATTATCAATTGAAACAGTACATAGTACTCTCAGTGGGAACAAACGAAAGACATAGTGAAATACTGAGTTCCATGAAAGAGTTTTTCAGAGACACCATCAATTCGGTGAGAAGGTTTGAACAAATAAACAGCATTGGACAGCTGTTGAAGGTTTTGGAAGTAAGAGACTTGTTATCTGAGGATAACGTAGAGTGCCTGAAGAATATTGCATTGAAACTTCCCGACTCCAAAGATGTGTTGAAGAAAATAATAGACTATGAAAGAAACCACATTCCAAGAGATTATGGCAACTATTACGGTAAGTATTTTTTTCATTTATAATACCATTGCTATCCAACAGTATTTCCCCATAAGTGCCTCATCATTAATAAAAAATATGGTTGCATTCTTGGAATCAGATCAGCAGTTGTGAAGATTACCCGCTACATACTTAGTCCTTAATTGGACGTAGTTATGCTAAAACGTTCCAACCCACAAGTCACTCAGGATTGACATAAAATGACTGGTATACCTTTTTTGACACCTTACATCATTCTAGCAAAAACATTCCATTCCTCATGTACTATTTATTTATTTATATTTCTTACTGTATGTTCCAACCCACAAGTTTTACCAATCAAAGGGTTTCATTGAGAATATAATGTATTTATCCATCTGAAACGTTTTTATTTATCACGATTCTTAATTCATATTTTAATGCAATGATTCAATAATCTTGAAACGTTTTAGCAAATTCATTTAATTTATGTTTTTCTTGGAAATAATGTTTCAATGTGTTTGGAACATTTTAGCTCAATAACAAAAGTGATGCATAAACAATTCAACAATCTTGGAAGGTTTTTTCAAACCCATGTAATGTTTGTTTTTCTTGGTAATAATGTTCCTGTGTTTAGAACGTTTTAGATAAATAACAAAAATGGTGCATAAACTATTCAAAATGTGTAAAATAATTTTATTATTAGATATTTTATAAAACGATAAATATTTCCAATTAGTTATATTATTTCGATCTATGCAAGTGAGTCAGAGCGCTTCTGTCAATGCTTGCCTATTTGTGCAAGCAAGACTGACTATGACTTTACGTCTTTCCTGCCATTGTGGAAATGTGGACTTAAATCATAACGTACTGTTACCTCGCCGCGACGTGTTTTGTTTCGAATTCGAGTCATACATTTTTACCAAATGATACAGATTTTTCGAAAATCGAAACCTCTCTTAAACATCATCAACGTGTATAAACAGCCGAAGAGTATATAGATATTGGTGGCGGTTCTCTTGTCACAAATGCCTCTAAACTAGACTAAAAATCACTATAATTTGGTTTAATCCTGTCAAATGACGATTTTCCTTTCTGAAATTGACTAAAGTGACACAACTTAACTATATGTTAGTTTGACAGCACTAAGATTGCACTGAGTTATTAGTTTAGTGAAAATGGCAATTTTGCTATTCTGAATTAACGTTTTTCACCTAAAAATTTGGTTATGTAACTAAATCTGAACATGAATCTGACTATTTTTAATCGCGAGAAAAAAGGTGTGGAATAAAATTAGTTGGCGTGAACTAAAATTCACACCAACACCTCGACTTCAGACGTGCGAAAACGGTAGGTACTTTAACATTTTTTTTTCTTTTTTTGTACCTATCTCGAAAACGGTGTCTCCTATCACAAAAATAATGAAAATTTCGATCCCCTTTGAAACTCTGGAACCTACAAAACTCTACATGTAGATATTTTTATTATATATTTTCCATACAAAAAGTAAAAACTTCCATAGAAAACACGTCGAGGCTGCCCCAGGCTGCCTCCGCTTCCGGCTCTAACAACAAAGACGTCGCGAAACCAAAAAAAAAACACGTGGACTCGCAATGGGGAAGGCAACTGTCAAAGTGGCGCTGTATACGATTGTTCCAAATTATCTGTCAAATTGTATAGCATCTTATAAAATATGTTCACAAATAACATAGAAATTACAAAGTGTTGTGTAATTGGGTGTTAAAACGTAGGCCAACACAAATTTCCAATAAATCGTATTAAAAGAAGAAAGTGTATAGCTGCCGTAAGGATTAAAAACTGAGCCTACTAGGACTACGAGGTTATGTCGAGATCATTTTCATGAAAATTATTACCAAACATTAAGTATGAGTACAGGTGGGTGTTATAAACGATAGTTCTTCTATTTAAGCTAGTATCTACATATATACCTAAATTTTTAACATTACATAATATCTTTAAATACTTATCATTGTTCATCTTGTTTTAAGGTTTGCCCTGTGTAAACTTTTAAAGAAAGAAGCAGTACCAAGTCTCTTTTCATGGAACCAGAAAAGGATATCAGCCAGTGCTAGTGTGAGAGACGAAAGACATGCTAAGAAAAACATTCAAAAGAATCTTTTCCAACATCTTTCAAGCAATCAAAACCCACATCCTTCTATTTCTCAGAATCTACATTATAATGGAATACGAAAGAGAGTTAGAAATTTCTTCTCTTGTTACACCTGTTGATTGTGGTGACAATGTTAACAATCAAAATAACAAAACATCAGTTTCTACTCAGACATCAGATGCTGTCTCTTTTTTCAGCAGACCTTTTATTAAGTCATGTTGAGTCTGCCAAGTTTTATACTGGATTAGAAAATTTTGATAAATATAAATTTGTTTTTCTCAACATTACTGCATATGGCAGATCATTTGAAATACAGGTGTGAGTGGGGTAAGCGGAGTTTCTACTGAAGAGCTTTACTAAGACCTATAGATACTAAATATTTATATATGTATAATGTTATGCAATTTCAGAGAGTGTATCACAAATAAAACACATAAATAACTTTTAGGTGTTTTTATTATATTATAATAATCTTTGTACAGATATTTATACATAATTTCAGCCTTTATATTGTTATTGTAAAATAATCTAACTTTATAATATGTTTTATATGAACAACTCATCTTTTTCAATTTAAATAAATTACAGAATTTTCTGCCACTGCAGTACATTTGTCCTTGTACTTGAAAATCATATAGGCAGGTTTTTTTGAATAGTAATTCCCCATTTTGACTCTGTATAAAAGGTACAGATTCAGGGCTAATAAGTCTGTTTCTGCTTACATGCCATGCCACCCTGGTCATCTATCTTGATGTCAACTTGATAGTTGAGTTTTTTCATTGTCTTCTTGACAAATCCTTTTATATAAGTGATCATTGATAAATGCGGATCTTATCAATATGAGGAATCTGTCTTCATATAATTTTTCTGATGCATCTGTTTTTTGTTGAATCTTCAAATTGAAAGAAATATTTCGTATTAGTAAAATAGGAACTACCTACCATCACATAAAATAAAACCGATAAGAAATATTGACCGTTCAAAATAATCTAATGCATTGTCTTTCAAGCGGAGGTAAAATAGAGTTAATATTTATGTCATGGTACATCTCCAATGGTAGAAGTATGATAGAGGGTTCTGTTGGATTTGGAGAGAGTTGTGGTGTACTAAAGTTAAAGTTTTTGTCATACAGCTCTTACCTGGAAAAATATAACCAATTATTCATCTCTCTTTAACTCCAAAAGTAAAAAGAACTATTACTTAGTAAAGTTATGCATAGTTAAGTTGTTGTAAATATAATCCTGAATTTTGATTCAATAATTTTAACTTAAACTAATACATGACAGTATTCACCAACAATATAAAATTTAAAAATTTAGAATAAATATGCATACTAACGACTAACAAGTTATTTAATTATAAAAATTATTCGTTCAAACATTGTAAGCGTATTGATTTCAAAGGTCTACGTTGAACTAGGTCTAGGCAATCAGCTCCTAAAAAGATTTTTTTCATGAGTCCTACCTTTCCACTTAATCAGCTTTTCAACGTTTAACAGACGCTCCTCTTCGCTTTGACTCGGCTTTAAGTTCAAGCAAGCTCCAAGTAGAATACATTTTCGCGTCCATGTTATCAAATAAACTACACTAACTGCCCACAATGTTCGTTTTTTTGGTTTGTTTACACGATTCAAGAAATGTCATACTGACGCCATTCAGAACAACCGTACGCAACGCCATCTGAGATTAGCTTTAACTTGCCATCCCCATTGTCAAATTCGAATACAGTTGTGTCAAAATTATTGTTAAATTTAGAGTTTTTTTTTCTCAGAATAGCTTCAAGATTCTCATAGTAAAAAGTTTAGTTAGTATACAGTGTCCACACCTTAGGGTATTTTACCCTAAATTTAGGGTATTTTTACGCGTTTAGGGTATTTTTTAGGGTAGAAAATTATTTAGGGTGTTTTTCAGGGTAAAATAAATACATAAGGATTTGTATAGAATGTTGAAAACTCCTTGCAAGCAAAATGGTGATTGATTGAATACGTGTTTCTGAACGTACATAACTTGTCGTGACGATGTACCATTCTCTTAAGTATTTCGCTAGCACAAGAATCTATTTTTGAGAAACAAATGATTTTGAATCGAAATGTATGATTTTAAATAAAAAAATGACTGCTGACATAGAAGCCCAGACTATTATGGATGCATTCCAAGAATGTTTGGAAACGGTTTAATAGTTTGGCTATTAGTTTATTACTAAATTGCATTTATACGTAAATTTATTTGTATACATTTTTAAAAAAAGTTAGGGTAAAAACAAGAAAAAGTGCCTAATTTAGGGTAATTTCGGCGAGCGTTAGGGTAAAAAACAAAAACGGAGGTGGCAGCACTGTTAGTATAGTTCGGTGTACAAGAGAATCGGCACCATTATTAAAAAAAGTAAAATAACAAAACCTTTTCAAGTTTTTAAAATGCAGAAGACTGACTGCGATATTGAAGAAGCTAATAAGGCTAAGTTCTTAGGCATAATAATTGATCGCCAACGATATTGAAGAAGCTAATAAGGCTAAGTTCTTAGGCATAATAATTGATCGCCAACTTACATGGAAACCTCATGTTGAAGAACTTAGCAAATCCGCATATGCTCTTTTTCAACTCTCAAAGAAAGTTAACAATCATGCTCTTTTAACTGCATACCATGGACTGGTTGCCTCTGTTTTACGGTATGGCATTATTTTCTGGGGGCAGTCTACTGATCGGGAGCTGGTATTTAGACTGCAGAAGAGATGCATCAGGTCAATGTGCGGTCTTAAGACATCTGATAGCTGTATTTCCTATTTTCAATTGTTAATTTTTTTAACTTTGTCTTGCTTAATATATAATGGAAACGGCATTGTTTGTAGAATGTTACCCACATCTATTTAAAAAAATATCAGAGGTCAAGTAAAATGTAAAACCGCACTAATGCAAAAAAGTTTTTTTGGTGTTGCCCCACTCATATATAATAGAGTACCTAATATTATAAATATTTGACTACATTTAAATTTAAAAGGGTGCTAAAAGAAATTTTAATTATGAAAGTTTATTACACGATTGACGATTTTCTTAATGATGATTCACTGGCTGATTGACATACTGTTTCTCTGAGTGACATAATTATTGCGATCCCGTTTCACTTATTTTTGATTTCCGTTTGATGTTATTGTTTTTTTTTCTGATAACACTCTGACATTGTTACTATTTTTATTTTTGTAATTCCAATGATCTAACACTTTTTTTATATTTGGAATTAAACCTTTGCATGCCCATGTGACGGTAAAATGTGGAGAACTATATTATAAAACACCTATGTACTATACCCATGTTTGCAAAGGAATAAATTATTTGATTTGATTGGTTACTTAGTAAAGAAATAAAAATTGAAAAAGATAAAATGTTTCATTCGAAGAAGATTATAAGGAGTTGAATATAGAAAAAAAAAACAACGGAGAAATACGTCAAATTAATCAAAATGATTTATGTCTGTTGTGGCCTGATGGCAAACCTATTATTGCACCGAGATTTGCAGTCAATGTATCAATATTCCTAATGATTGTCTCCAATTTTATAAAACTTTAACAAGTTCGGAAGCCATCATCGATGATGTGGATGGGTTTGGCGGAGACCCAGACTTCGACGTACTTACAAGTTGATAACGATGACTATATTGTGTTAACCGAACGATTTGATTGACTTTATTAATTAAACAAATTACATAAATTTTGTCTTATTGTGTTCGTATTTATTTTAAACTTATTTATAAATATATATATAAAATACTTTGTGGAACATTTTTGCAAAATTACCATGAACGAGGGTTCATACAAAAAATAGATAAGCGTAAATGTTCCAATCACAATTTACCTAAAATCCTACCGTTTTATCGTAAATATAATAAAAACTGGTACATGATTATGTAATGATTACATTTTACTACGATTATACCTAAGTATATTGTTCGCCTTTACTAGTTAAGGCAAAAAAGTGTACCACTGAAACACTAAATTGCGTTTTTCTCAAATTATAATCATTGTGGAATGGAACCTTTTCGCATAACTACGTCCAATTTTATGTCTTAATAATATTTTAATTTTTGGGCAATAAACATGAATTTTAATAATTAATCAATATGATATCACAAAGTTAAATTAAGGGGGTAACCAACTTATTTATAATGCTTTTAATTAAACGCTTTTGCGCCAGTGACACTTTCCCAACACAATTGTGTAAAGGTGGAACTAACTACAAAATTCTATTCCAATGCATACCTTTTAGAAAAGTTTTTATTTTATTTTATGTTACAGCTTCAACACCTCAAAGTCCTATGAAAGAGCCAGAGGACAGTTTTATTAGCAGCAGTCCATTTGGTACTCTAAGCAAGAGAAAGAGACAGAGGATTTTTGAAACTATAATTAAAGAGATTGGTAGTTTCTGGCGTGACCTTGCAAGGAATTTAAAAATTCGTGAACGTGACATTGATGATATTGATTTCCAAAATAAAACATTAGATGTAAAAGCTACAAAATTAATGGAGAAATATGATGCCATTGCAGACCCACAAAGGTGGTTTTTCGTGCTCTGTGATGCATTAGAAAGAACACGAAGGAAAGACCTAGTAAGATCCATACAAGATATTATGGCAATGAATATCTGACAGTTACTTTTATAATTTGGTTTCATGTAAAGAGATTCTACACTAATATTATAAAGAGGAAAGATTTGATTGTTTGTTTCTATTGAATAGGCTCCGAAACTACTGGACCGATTTGAAAAATTGTTTTACCATGTGTAATTTTATTTCTAGATAACTTCCTATATATATATACCTAAATTAAATTACTAAATAACTATCTACCTATACAAATGAATATAAAAACAAAATGTACACTCAGGCGTGGATGTACTCGTCGTCCGCATCGCTGTCATCCGGAAACACGCCCAGAAGACTGGCAGCATTGCCACGCTGAATGGCAATGCTAATTCTTTGGCCAAAGAACAATCCAGCCCTCTGGTCACGTGAAGTGTCGACTAGTCGGTGTGAAATTTGTTCAAAAAGGAGACGCGCACTCGGGCCCCATGACCCGAGCGTTTCAACCCCAAACGTCTCAAAACTGTAGTTACCCACAAGGTTACAGTATTTGCGCCGCTTGAGGGTCTCTGCCGCAGCAGCAGCGCCAGCACAGCCCGCCGTGCTAAGGACATGAGATGGAGCAAGAGTATCGACACAGGTTGTGTCCCACACCAGAGGCCTACCCACCTTCCAAGGCAACAACGTCATACCGTCTGGTCTCTTCCCATCGTCACGTACCAAGCCGTTTGGTTCTAAAACCGCAGGTACGCCGGCGGTGATAAGGGCTCGACGAATAATATCGTTGATGCTGGCGTGCCGTGCTATGCGATGCGACCTGCGCTCCTGTAGCAGGACAGGCACAATGCCCGAGACTGTCGACAGCTTCACCGCAATGACACCGATGCGGAGCAACACAAGGTGCGCCCAAGCGGAGACATGTAGCGAGCCGAAACGATGAGTCATCCATCATTGTGCCTATGGTGGATGACGGGAGCGCCTGAAGCCACAAGCCTGACTCCCATTCTCCCACAGCCAACAGACGGGCACGCTCAACAGTATTAGGTGTTTATCAGGGTATTCCGTATAATACTGCAGAGCAGCACGACCCACCGTATCTGGGAGGACGGGTTGTCGTGGTTGTAAATGTTGGTCCAAAACAACAGTACCGAATGAGTGTGAAGGCCGAATTAATGTTAATTTTGAAGTCTTTCCGAGACATTATTTTTTTATATTTTTTCTTCAATGAAAGTTGGAAAGGATTCGTCAAAAATTGGGGACCCTTGGAGGTGAAGAGAGTCTCTTTCCGTAATTTTGATATTTGGTGCTATGGTACAAAATTTTACTTTGTCTGTCTGTCAGTGGTTTCGGGAAGATAAATTTAACATATTGAAAGGTTAAGGTCTAGGCCAATAGAACGGAATTTTTCTTAAAAAAAAGTAGTCTTTTACGACTGTCTACATCACCTCCTAGGGTTCCGTCATCCAAATACCATACGTTGAATTTTGAATTTAGCTGTCGAATAATTGGATTTATTGCCAAACTAAAAATTACTGGCCCAAGAGGATCACCCTGTTGGCAATCAACAGCTGATATTGTGAAAGGTTGTCTTTATAAAGTAATTTAGAGGGGTACCTGTAACATTGATACAGAAAACTGTAAATTTTGGGTATTTCTTTTTGAACTTCTGCCAACAAGGTGTCTCTGTTTACAGAATTGAAAGCATTCTTAATGTCAACCTTAAGGATGACCTCACGCACTATTGAGGTAAGTTGATAATGCATGTACCGCAGCCTCACAGCCCCCTTTAGACCCAAAGCCCAGCTGTAGGGGCTGGAATTTGCTGGGCAGTGTTTCGCTGTTTGCTGAGCACAGCAAATTTTGGCTGCGATACGACGGTAAGTGGACCCTACGGCAATGGGACGAATGCCGCCATCCTTCTTGCGCAGGGCACATAGATTTGCCCCGTACAAAATACCAATGACGGCTTCGTTCATATTGCCGGAGAGCATGAGATTGATGAGGGCCGTCAGCTCTTTCAAAATTGTCTCACCAGCCTCCCCGGTGCGTGAACACATTAAGTCCTTGAGATGTTGAGGTGTCAGGCCGTCGCGGCGGCCGGCGGAGCCACTTCGAAAGGAGTACACAGCCGCGCATACTTGTTGAGCTGTAATTTTCAAGTGAGTTGGATTCCGAATGGGGTGGATCAGGGAAGGAGAGGTCATCTGCCGGGGGGGGGTGTTTGCTCTCCAGAGCTGTAAGTGTCTCTGGAGAGTACGGCGCAACTACATCGCTGCTAAAGATGATCCTAGCCGCACCTTTGATATCACCGTCGCCTAGTTTAGACTCCACGTGGTGCAATAAACCTCTTTAGGGGAATGGCGCTGTATTAGAAGCCGAAACTATGTCTGGCTATGTTTGTATTATGTCTAGTATTATGGCTTCATATAACATGTATCAGAGAAAGATAATAATATTGCTAAGTCGACGCAATGTTGCATGGGAGTCTTACAACATTATTTAGTTAAAAAGAATATTAACAAAATAAAGAGAAAAGGGTTTCATAAAACAAATTTTATATTCCGAAACAATACTTACATGTAGTAATTGTATAGGTGTACACATCATTGTAAAAAAAAAAAGAATTTGTTTGTACTTCACGGAAAATAAACTAAACTACTATTATAAAAGATAGCTTCTTTAATTTTTTTTATGTAGTAAAAAAATACATATTATGAAGTATATAATTTTATGTATAAAAATAGATTTCTTTATAAAAAAGGCAAAACACATTAATAATATGGAATGTAAGTTTGAAGGACAATGTGTAACCTTAAAAGCCTTATAATTATTTCTGAACATGACCTTATCAATTGTACTAATATACCGTTACTGGATACATAAATGTTTATCCTGGGTGCAGGGCTATGGTCTATTAAAACTTACAAAATTAATCACATAATTATGAGCACTGCTCATCAAACTTAACAATATTCGAGAAACATAGGAATGCCATTTCTAATTATAATATTCATCTCTAAAAAATACTCTTATTTTAAGAACATAATGCATCAATAACGGATGAAGTAAAGAACTTATAATAAATGGCTCTTTTGTATATCCACATGTAGTCAAAGTGGAATGCTGGACTACAATATTTCCTCAATCTAAATAAGGAGTCTATACAGGGTGTAAAAAAGACCCATCACATAGCCGTAATCTACGCATTCTGAAGATCAAATTGACATTGAGCAAAACCTTATTGCTGGAGAAACGACTTTTCAACATCTCCGTAACTAGGTTTCCAGATATGGTCCAGAACAAACAATTATCACAAAAAGTGACTGTCGGCTTAGTTAAGCGTCTTTTACACCGGTTATAGTATTGTTTCTCAATCTATTGTAGTGAAGCCCACGAGTATGCGTTCTGGAAGAGTCTCGTCCACGGCGCCGCTTGGCTGGCGCGGCCCGCAGCCCCGGCGGGCGGGGCGGGCGCGGCGGGCGCGGCCGCGCACTGCCAGCGCAGCACGCAGCGCTCCGGGTGCGGCATCATGGCCACGTGCCGCCCGTCGCGGGACCGCACCCCGGCGATACCCACTGTTGACAACATGGCATGGATTTACTTCATGTTTAAAAACCATAAATACGTACTAAACTCAAGCCTTTCCCATGGAGTAAGGCAGAACCAGCTACAATTAAAGCCAATTTTTTTTTCATAATATCTAAAATATATTAAAATTCAGATGAGAGATAATTTATGTGGGCTGATTAAAAACTCTGACGAACTCCAATATTGTTTAGAAATTATAGATGGCTTTTAATTAGAAATGAACGTAAATCTCGAAATTGAATTTTTTAAACATCATTTCGCACCGTTCTTGAATGCAATTTGGGAATGCGGCTGTGAAACCTACAATTCAGACGAATGTTTAGTGGGCTTTATTTTTTAACTACCTGGGCTTCCATTCGGATTCATAGGGTAGACCTCGGTAGGCGCGCCGTCATCGTCTACATATTGCATTGCAACTTGTCCGTTGTTCTGCAGTTGTTGAAGCAGACGCGGCTCGGACACCGTGAAGCGTCCCTCGCCGTGTGCCACCCACACGCCGAGCACACTGCCGCCCATGCCACGGAACCATACGTCCGATTTATCTTCGGTTATCTTCACTGCGCTCCAGCGACATTCGAATCTAGAGAGTAGAAGAAAAGATTTATAACATCTAGTGTATTAATTTCAGTCTTATATGCCTAGTATAATACCATACCAAAAATGTCAGACGTCAACTTTATTACACGGATACTGACTGGGTAAATCACCATTACGCACTTTTTAACTGCGAAGAAGTCTATCAGCGATAAACTGATACAACGTTGGCCGTTCCTAATCACACTAATATTAGCTGCCGTCATGATTCAAATTTTCTAACGTTTTTTGCAATTTGCAGGTCAGTGTCAGGTTGTATGTTGAACAAAATATGATACGAAATACGATATTCGAACAAGTAAGTATTTACAGAATTATTAACATTAAAATCATCCAATGTATAATGTAATACATACCTACTTGTTACGGTCGCGAATTATTTTTTGTTCAACATACAACCTCACACTGACCTAGCGATGGGCGATTCCGAGACGTTTTAACAATCAAAAGAATCGGAGTCGTTAAAATAAACCATCGACTCGCCGTTCGACTACAAAACAATCGACATTTTTTTTCGATTATTTCGAGTCGACCACTAGTTTTCAATTGTTCGAAGAATTAGTTTGGATTCCCAATCACAACTCGCGAATGATCGCGCCATGCTTCAGTCGCAGTAACACAGTAACAGACCGAGTCAGACTCGAGTCCAAGTCGAAACAATCGAGAACCATCGAGATGTTCGAACAATCGAACAAAACCTCTCACCATCGCGCATCGACACACTGACCTGCAAATTGCAAAAAATGTAACACAATTTGAATTTCGCGAGCAACCTGGCGCTTCCCGCCGATAAAATATGTGTACAAAACGTGAGGCGGTTGTTATATCGGCTCTGACTAATGACGCCTCAACAAACTAAACGTGTTAACACAGCGCGTCGGGCGAAATCGGGCCGCAATCGGTTCGTCAATTTTATTCCACGGATGAAAAATCTAACTTTGTATAAAACATCCCTTATACAATTAGACAACTTTGAACTGTCAAGAAATATATCAGTTATTGAGAAAGTTTAGTAGCTCGTTCCTAATCATACTCATAGGTGCTGTTATCGTCATGACATTAATTTTACGCCCATTTTACACTGACACGGCGGGTTAACTTTAACAATTACTTGTCTTAAATGGTTGCACTATTAAAGCGAATCTCGATACCTTTCTGATGCGTTGTGGTCGAGGAATACTTGAGTCTTGTTAGCGCTCTTTTCTGTGGTTTCTGGGTCTATCCAACCAAGAAGAGCCATAAGCTGGCATCCATTGCATACTCCCAAAGAGAATGTATCATTTCTATTCTTGAAGTGGGCAAACTGGGAGTTTAGAGAATCAGAGAATAGAATGCCTGCCGCCCATCCCTTTGCTGAACCTAACGTATCTGCAGGAGAAAAAAAAAATGTTACCAAATGATTGACACATTTTAAATGCATTATAAAGAAAATATTAAGTTTAATTTACCAGCATAACTAAAACCACCAGGGAACACCAAGCCTTGGAAGGCATCTAAAGTGATCTTCTTGTTTTGTAGGTCACTCATTGTTACGTCGAAAACATCGAAGTTCGCCATCATTAGTGACGCAATCATCTCCCTGTCGCCGTTTGTGCCTAGAACAAAATATAAATTTTAATTATACGTCGTCAAATCCAAATGCATTTATAAGAAACCTTGTCATGAAATATGGATCTGGTACAGTACACGTAGCTTGAAATTTTGGAACAGGCCTAGCGGCTTTTTTGCTGTCACTACATTTTTAATTACTTTATGATAATAATATTTATTTTCCTACCTTCTTCACGAAGTACGGCTACTCTTATCGGTTTCGTCTTCACAACAGCCGATGAAGGGTCGAAGGTTACATTGTATGTGACACCCTTGCGCTTTTCAAGTCCTGTATAGAAATATCATTTAATTAGCTACATTTACATTTTCATTTTATAAAATTTCGATTATTCAAGTACCCATTACTGGACGGAGTCAACTGTACGAACTATGAGAAAAATAAGTTTCGAAAACTATTTTCGAAATGCCGGATAAACTATTTTTAGCTTTGTATGTTGTTAAATTTTTTCAATAATATACTACCTCGCCATTCCTGACGAACGCAGTCTGTGTTTGCTTGTAAGCATTCTAGTTGATAACTTGTTTCTTCCCACATTCTGAACACTTCAATCAACTTTGTGTCAAGCACTTTTTTGCCATTGACTTTTATAATGACCTGCAAATACAGTTAAAATAGTTAATACAATGGTCAAAAATAATCCATGTAAGTATAACTAAACATATTTTTTAAGAAAAGTATGTACCTCAGAATTCATTCCATATTTCCCTGTGGTACCAATTTGTTTGGCATTTACTCCGCTCTTCTTGAACTCGTTGAGTACGTACGATACATTACTGCGTGGTACTTCGAGAATGATTCCAAGTTCCTCATTGAAAAGTGCTTGAATTTCCGATACTTTAGGTTCTACACTGATATCGATATTCATACCGCGAATACCAGCTATACCCATCTCTAGGGCTGTGGTTACAAAACCTCCTTCGCTGACATCGTGTCCTGCCAGAAGCTTGCCCTCTGAAATAGATACACAAGAAAAGTATGAGAATTCTAAGCGTTGCTATTTTTTATGGATGCTAAGGTTAAATACGCCGTTAATATAATAAAGCACATCGTTTTAGAAAAAAATTGGCGTTGTTGTGTCTTCTCTGTCACGCATGCCTCTCTTTCCAAAACTCGAAGCCTAACATTTAAGCGAGGGTACAGTATGTTCTAGGAATGTATGTTACTAACCCTTTAATAATTTTTGTGTAACCTTGAATAAAGATTTAAGAACAGTAGGGTCGTCAAGATCTGGTGGGTTGTCACCGAGTTGTTTGTAACATTGCGCAAGCGCCGATCCGCCAAGTCTGCAACAATTTTTTTTATTTAATAGGAATTATTTCAAAGCACTATTTTTTTGAAAGCAAATGAAATAACTACTAGTTTTAGGTTAAGTTTAATTTAATTTCTAAGGTGGGTTAGAATATACAAATTACTATGCACACGAACCTGTACTTTCCAGGGCTGACTGGCACATAAACGAGAGCTGATCCTTCTTCTAATAAAGCTGGTTCGATTTTGACCGTTATATCTGGGCAAGGAGCGTAGGTAGACACTACCAAAGTTCCAGGTGATTTCACTGTAATATATAATTAAAATATTATGGAACTCAAATTGATAGCGATAAGGAAAATCATGGGCCAAAACAAAAATCACCATGATCAACATTCAGTTGAAAAACCTACTCTGCCTGGACCTAAGCCCAAAAAATAATTCACATGGATATCTGTGCTGACATAATTATGCAATCAACTCAATAATAGAAGTAAACTACTCTTCAATGAATATTCCCAGATTATTTAAATTCCATCACCACTTTAGCAAAACATGCTGTAAAAAGATATAAAAAAGGATTTATTTCTAATCTAAAAACTAAACTTTGTCGTATGTGACATTGAGTTTGATCCAAAACTTGATCATTATTTCAGATTCTATATCCATATTACCTTTCTCCCCGGCGACTTGTGCGCACATAGACAGCGAGTCCTTCCCGCCGTCCACGGCCACGCCGAGGCTGCCCATCGCGTCGCACACGGCGCGACACGCCTGCAACAGCGTCCCGCCCTCCGCGCCTGTCTTGCCCGCCCACATCCAGTTGCCTGAACACTTCACGTCTTCTAGCTCACTTATGCCCGCAAACACCTGGATATGGTGCATGTTTAGTAAAGACAATTGATGTAAATGTGAGTTTTTAAGGCTTATCAACAACTTTTTAACACATACTACACTGGATAGAAAAAAGAAATCGCTGCCCCCAAATTACCATCTACTATTAACTCGCCGTGATTTCACTCACGTGCTAAGGGAACTTCATGAACTCATATAAAAAATTCTGTTAATCCTGTTAATCTGTTCAGCCTGTTATGAATGATTGAGGCACAAATCAATTTACAAATTTATATAGAATATCAGCGAAGATAGAGCGAAATGACCTTTGGTCTGAGTAAAAAAATATCATCAACATCATCATCATTCTCTTGCCTTGCAATTTAGATTTAATAAAAAAAACTTACCAAATTAGTAAGGGCTTCACCAAGTGACATGCGGGCACCAGCAGCAGGGTCCAGTAGACCCTTGATGTTCTGAGTACCGATGGACGTGGCAGACCCGACGAGGTCGTAATACGACAGCGCGATGATCGCACAGTCCGCAAGGGGAGTGTGAAGTGGACCCACGCACTGTTGTTGAGCTATCAGCCCTGTGACGCAGCGGTCCACCTGTGTAACATAAATAAGGTTATATTTGAAGCTCTTCCAACGTCAACTTAAAATGCAGCCCCATTCATCAGTATAATATGGTCACCCGATCACATTTTGGGGGTCATATTATCATTCGTACGGAAGAAGCTGACGCGGTCAGTAACGCGCTTCCCTGCGAGGTAACTTTACAATATTCTAGCACATCTTTTATTCGTGGCTTTACACAATTTCTCTCGAGCCAAGTCTAACATTTTCTAAGATACAGGTACATAAACCTAGTTTAGAAGTCAGGGTTTTTCACTCTGGAACACTATATTAAGTCAGTTTTAGATTTAAATTATGTAAATGCTTTTATGGAGAAATAAATACGGTCAGAATTCATTTATTTCTAAAGATTAAAAATCACTTGACAGAAATAAATACTAAACATTACTTAATTATAACATTGATGTCCAGGAGTAGCATGGGGTTCTAGTTTATTATTATTATTATTATTATTTGGGATCTGGATTTGGAATTGGCTCTCTAGGTCATAAAAATAAAGAGTGATCCAACTCGAGGTTCCCAACTTTTTTTTTTATACATGACGTAACCATATCTTAATGTTTTTTTCTTTAACCGAACGTTTAGTGTCATTAATTTATTATGGAAAATTATGTCAGGCTAATCGCCGCATCTGGACCTTCTGCAGCAGTCTTTCCACGTAATTTTTGTTCGCTAATTTCGTGGATTATCTCGGCAATAACTTGGCGGATGTTAGTTTTTAGATGTTCCAATGTTGCAGGTGTGTTGTTATAGAAGTGACTCTAAAGAAAACCCCCCAAAAAAACAACGGCGTTAAATCGCACGATCCTGGCGGCTAGTTGACGTCATCGTAACGTGAAATAATGCGCATACCTCTGAACGTTTCACGCAAAACATCTAACGGTTTCACTGTGTGTTGCGCTGTCTTTCAATGGTAAAGCGATTCATTTTGTAAATGTTTTGTTACAAAGTAACTGACGTTTGAAACACGTGCCATTACTAACAGTTGTCAAAATTGCAGTGCTGCCAATATGGGAACCTCGAATTAGATTACCCATTATATGTTCTGTGTGGGAATCGAACATGTAAAGGTTCAGTGAACCGTACAATCATTGCGCCAGCAGCGGACAATCGTCAATTACAGTAGCTAAGCTGACATGACTAACTAATGCCGCATAAAAAGCTCTTCTGTATCTCAAAAAAATCTCTTAATGAGGATGTAATCAACCTACCTTATTCGTCAAATATCTCTTGCTGGCAACATTAACGAGCCTCAAAACTCTATCGAGAGCATCATGAACTGTAATATCTTGTGGCAAAGACAGGGGCAGTTTTGTTCTCTTCTCAGTGATCAAATCGAATGTCTTCCTTGGCATATTACCTAGATAAAAAAAGGTAATTTTAGATAAATATAATACCACGGCTTTATTCCCCCTTGGAGTGGTAGGCAGAGGTGGACGCACATAATGCTAGTTGTGCTACAAGTCCCATGGCTTATGGAAAGCAGATTGCCATTAACTGAACCCAAATCCAGTGACACTGCCCAACAGTGAGATCGAACCAAGAACCCCACGCTCAGCAGTTCGCTTGCCACAACTAGACAAACGAACCCATGTTACTTACATGATTCCGTACGCGATCATTATTTCCGAGGTCCATACTATTACGTATAAGCATGATTATTGTCTCTCATTTGACGTAAATGCTTAATTTAAACGCTCTTATCTATAAATCGGTATTGATACAAGTAAACGGTGTGTATTTTGCTAATATAGCGAGTTTCAATAAGTATACATTTATGACGCAAAAGTGTAAGTGACCTCGTTTAAGATAATTATGTGGAATATTGTCATAAAAACAAATTAATACAACTGATGACATACCTATTTAGAACAGATAAAATGGTATGTACAGGAGTAATGAAATGACATCTTCTAACATAAAATACAGGATGGAACATACCTAGTACAGCTTCTAAATGAAGATCAAATGGCAACTTAGACTTGGTGTCAGGTTTGAGCCTCTCAGTTCTGGTCAAATACTTGTCGTTGTATGAGTCTTCCACAAGACTCATGTAACCATCCCCTGTGACTTCGCCTACAAATGATACAGGGCATCTTTCACGACGACAGAGATCTGTAAAGGAAAAGAAGACAGTCAAGTTAGGCAGCACTGTGTAGCCACTAACTGGAGACAAATGGTGAAAAAGAGTTAGAACTCTCGTGTTGTATGAAATGCAAAAGACACAATGGTGTATCCATACTAATATAATAATGCTAAAGACATTGTTTGTTTGTTTGAATCTCTCGAACTGCCAGTCGGCGTTCGATGCGCTGTACATGGTACGTCGGGAGCCGAAATTCTAGTCTGGCATAATTGGAAGTTTCTAAAAGTTTTAGAAGGCTTTCCCCTTGACTATAATTATGAAGTTTTCTCCTAATATATTATAAATACATTTCTATCCTCCTAAATTATTTCATAGGACATACCTTCAAGAACCTGTCTATTTTCTTTGGAACAAAGTAGAGCATCATTTTCTTGGTACTCAGCACCCCACAGTTCTAGGGTGGTGATGGTTGGGTCTCCTAACTGGAACTCTTTTGTGTAAACAACTGCCCCTTCTGGTTCCACCAATTCTTTGAGCACATTGCCGTTACCACCGGCACCTTGGTCATGGATAGCTGTGAAGATCATCAGAAAATTAAGAAATGAGCCTTTTTTGATAGATGTAAAGGTTAGTTTTCATTGCACTTACATTCAACAGGGTTGATTTCAGCTTCTAGACATCCTCGAACAACTCTGTTGAGACGATTTCCCATTTCCGCATCACCTGTAAGAAAGCTTCGGATTAGAAACAGAATTTGCTACACTTTTAGAAGCACTCTAATAAATTGGACCGACTATACTGTCTTTGAAGTGTAGGTTGTAGTTGGAATATCAGCCTCATCTTGGCATGCAACAGAGCATTTAATCTTAGTTTTTTAATTTGTATAAATGTGTTTCTTGTATACAGTGCTGTGCCAAATAAACGTTTTTCATTATTTCTTTTAATAGTGTAAAATATCTGCAAATGATGAGAATATTTCTTAAGATAAGCTGTTATCTCACCTCTTTGCACTGCCCCGAAGTCTAAAGCGTGATCTCTTGAGTCGCCTCCCTGCACAGCGACCGACGAAGCGGCGCCGCCACCCACTCCAATGCGGTAGACTGGACCACCGATCTTTACCAGCATCATACCTGAAAGGAATTTACTTATTATCGTAAACAGAGTAGTATTATTTGACGTCTTACTACAAGAAGCAAAGATATTTGTAAAAATTCGCTAAGAGATACTGAATGTACATAGTGATAGGGATAAAAGACTGTAGATTACAAACATCGTCAAAATTAAATAAGGAAAGACCTACTAAACATTGGGTTAATAAATGTACAGGTGCCTCAAACCTTTTTCTGGTTTATTCTTTTTAATCATGTTGTGAGGCATGTATCCAATTCCACCACTAAACATAATTGGTTTCACAAATTCCTCTCTGACATTATCACCATTCTTCAAGCCATACGATTGAACGAATCCTGCAATGCAAAATTATGAACAAACATAAGAAATTTGAAATATTATTTCTTATAAAAATGGGAGATAATAAAATAATTTCACCTGAAATCAATGGCTCTCCAAACTTGTTACCATAGTCTGATGCACCGTTACTGGCATCAATAATGATTTTCAGGGGACTTGCAAAGTTGTTAGGGTACTCCCAATTAGTCTCTTCCCAAGGCATTGCATAGCCTACAAAATAAGAACATAAAAGTATGAGTTCAATTAAGTGATGCGACAAATAAAAGTATGCAGTCTTTTATGAAAGAGTTAGTCTATTTATATATGTATTAAACAAATGCTAACCGGGTACATGCAGATTACCAACACTGTATCCCGCAGTGCCAGCAACAGTGTGTCCACCACGTCCCACACCCTGCACATCTCTTATACGTCCACCAGTACCAGTAGTGGCACCACTAAATGGTGCCACTGCGGTTGGCATGTTGTGAGTTTCAGCCGTAAATATAATGTCAGACTCCGTCACCTCCTTAACAACCTGAGATGCATCGCGGACATTTGTTGGCCGCAGTTTTGTATGTTTAAAACCTTTGATGGCACTAAAATGAAACAACGAAATTTAAAGATATTAAAAAAACATGTTTCAAATTCTATTGAATAATTTAATTTACCTGCTGTTGTCACCAAATTTAATAACATTATTGTCATTTGATGTTTTCTGAGTTGAAGCTACCATATCAATTAAAGACTCGTCTATCTCTTGACCATCTAATAATAATTTTCCCTGTGGAAAAAAACATAATCATAATTTGTAGTATTTGTTATAGGTTTTTATAAGTATAATGATAAGAAATTTCAATACAATGTACCTTGAAGAACCAATGACGCGAATGTTCACTATTACTCTGAGCAAGGTCAAATAACTCAACACTTGTTGGGTCACGCTTCAATTTGTTAACAAACATATCCATATAAAAGTCCATGTCCCAGGAGTCAAATGCAAGCCCTACAGAAAATAATAATAAGTTAGTTACTTTAATTTACTCACTTTAAAAATTTGTTAATATAAAAACCCATAACACTGACCCAATTTTTGGTTGACTTTCTCCATAGCTGGTCTACCTTCTTTCTGGAGAGGTACCACAAACCAAGGTTCTAAATCCTTTGGCAATCCTTCATTAAAACTATTCCTAGGAAGATTATCGTTTGAGTAAATACATTGGGTCATCCTGTCATGCAATGGTGCAGCCAAGGCCTCATGTAACTTTTCTGGGACATTTTTTGCCTTTGTAAATGTGATAAGGTATCTTGTTGAAACTTCCAACCGAATGACATCATGCAAGCCAACACTCTCGCAGATTTGAACAGAATTACTTGAGTCGGCTGTTGAGAAATTAAACCTGTAACATTTAATTTTAGATACAACTATTTTATGCAGTATTAACCTTATTTATATTTAAGAACAGATATATATATATTTTTGAGGGCAGTGTTGGCCCAGTGCTAACGGCCGCGACTTACAGAGTTGTAGGTCGTAGGTTCGAACCCAGACAGGCACTTAACTTTGTGTTTATTATTTCATCACCACTGCTCTCAAAACGGTGAAGGAAAACATTTTGAGGAAACCGGCATGTCTTAGAACCCGCACTGGGCATGTGTGATATATTACGGCCCACTCCGTCTCACAGAGAGAAGGCTTGTGACCCAGCAGTGGGAATGTTATAGGCTGATTATGCATATTTAAGAACATAATTGAGTAAAAATGGAAAACATACCTTGGTCCAATTTCAATCACAATTTGATTTCCTTGCACATACTTGTACACAGTTTCATTTCTCAATGCTTGAGGCCGTAGAGGAGAACTGAGCAACCACTTCAGGACTTTAATCTGATTAATGTTGAGATAGTCACAACCTTCACGTAGCTCCACATGGTAACAGAGTTCAGTTGACAACTGTGCTACATCAGTATCAACTAATTGCAACCTCTCAAGAATCTCCTTCGTCTTGTGCGCACTAAATGCTTCTGAACAGAAGAATCGTAATATACACATGTTGAACTCAATGTACAAACAGTACAATATCCGAATTCAGAATGATTGGAGAATGTTCATAGACGTCGCTAGTAAATATCTTACATCAATGTCAGAGTTCAATTGTTATCAATTTTTCAGTGCTATCTGAAACAAATAAAAGACAAACAACTTTAGCTTATGCAATTCTATTACTGAGCATTCAAATAAAATAACACAGTAGTTTGGGGGTCAGTTTCAGTGATTACGTCAAGTTATAAACCTTTTGTTGGAAAACAGTACGTAGGTAGTAGATGTAGATTTTATTACATTGTAATTGTAATTATAATGTTATAAAATCCAGGTCTCAAAATACTGATCCTGCAAATAACTAGATCTCACCAAGCATGAATTTGAGAAAGATGTAGGTAAATTCACTGATATAAAAAGTGCCTGTAGAAATGAAATCTGTTAGTAAACTTACAAAATTATGTACCAACTTTTGTTTAAAACCTTTTTGATTATTAGGTTGCAGCCTACCTTTTGTTTATTTATGGTATTGCGTGTAGTACTTTTTATCAAAATCTTCGTTTCGTTTCTTTTCTGTTCAAAATAAGAAATTAAATGACAGGGCAGACAAGGCAAGGCAAGGCCTACTTAGCTACTTACTAATAACGAGAGTAAAGTACATTTCGGCTACAAAAAAAAGTAAGCTACACGTGCTCTCAGGAGTCACGCACGCACTAGCGTCCAAACCAAAACAAAACTAAATTCTTCGATCAAATTAATCAAGCATGAAATTGAGTAGAATATAATAAGTAATAGTTCTTAACTTTTTATTTACCCCCATAAGTGAAGTATTCAACGAACATACAGAAATAATTGCAGCAACATACTTGCAGGTCTCTTGGCTATAATTCATTAATTTAGAATCAAACTCACAGACAGTTATTGTCTGATGCATTGACTAACTTTATTCAATTTAATACCTGCTTTTCAAGTCTAAGAATAAATAAACATGAAAATGGCACAAACCAAGTCTTATTAGAAGTCATTAAGTCAGAAGACTAGTCTTCAAGGAATATAACTACTCTCTACCGAGAGCTAGTCTTATATATTTTCGGCAATTCAAGTCAATATTTTGGGAAACAAAATCAAAATGCGCCGAAACGAAACAATTTTTTTTTTTTTTTTTTTTTATTCGCCCAAAGGGCAGGCTATAGTCTTTCGACCATACCGCCTCGTCTTCCGTGTAGAATTTCTTACGTGGTAAGTTTTATAAATAATGTCTTTCGTTTATTTTACCATTACATTATTTATTTCATAAATTATGTCTTTCGTAGTTTTAATCCATTTTAAAATTGAGTCATTTTATTTTAGTCTTTGTGTTAAATCCAGGTTTATACGTCATTTTACTATCAATGTCAAGCTAAACTTGAACACGTTTTTCATATTTTAATCACATTGTTTTTAATTTATTTCTTCCATTTCAAGTATTTTCAGGTATTTTTTTTTTTGAGCTATCTCATGTCCCAGTTATATTTTTTTTTTTTTTTCATGTATTTTATCTAAACTTAGTAGATATTATTAGTATAACGAATAATGTACATAGAAATAAGTGCAAGAAATCTTAATACGTAAGTAACTAAATATCATTTACAGTCTCTATTATAAATTTGTACAAGTATAAATAAGTTGAGACATTCTTAAGTAGCTCCTGAATGCATTGCGGGACCTCATCAGGCTTATTATAAATTTTAAGAAGCTCATACGACAACACAAGGCGCTGAATGTTGAAAGACGAGCACTCGAAGAAGATATGATGTAGTGACTGAACTTTTTGTGATTGACAATAATCACAGTTAGGAGAATTGACCATTCTAAGGCGATAAAGATGATAATTTAAACGACAATGACCAAAACGCATACGACTGATAATTGAATAAAATTTTCTATTTATGAATTTATTATTCTTGCAGAACCAAGGTGTGGAGTTTATTTGAACATCTAACGTAGCAAACCAAGTACCTTTATTTTCAACCTGAGTGTGCTGGTATGAATGTCTTCCCCACTCTTGGCACATGCGTTGTCTTAAAAGACTAACTGCATCCGTAGGTGGTATAGAAACATTCATATCAGGGTCAGGATTGGGAATCTAAATCAACAATTTTTTTGGCCAAATAGTCTACCTTTTCATTCCCTGCAACACCAATGTGCGAAGGCACCCACACAAAACTAACTACAATATTTGATTGATATAATTCCACCCATAACTGTTTTATTAAATAAATTATATAATTAGTGTTAGCATTTAATTTGTTGTTTGACAAGTTTTCCAGAACACTCATGCTATCACTTACCACAATCCATTTGTTATGTCCTGAATTATAGTTTACAATATGCTTCAAAGCGCTCAAAATAGCAACAGCTTCAGCTGTAAAAATACTTGAATTTTTGTAAATTTTTCGACCAATACCTATATTTGAGGAGGGCTCATATATAGCAAAAGACACAGCCCTATCATTCTTGGAACCATCTGTATAAACAAATTTATGATTTGACCACTCTGATAACATTGCCTTTACTTCGTCTTTTGTGGACAAGTCCTTTTTTTTCTTTATAATTACATTAATAGCTGGAAATTTACCTATAAAAGTTCCTTCATAGCAAGGCAAAATATGTTTGGATTGATAGATATTTAATTTTTGAATAAAATTTACGAGACTCTGAAGACCTTGTAGCATAAAAATTGGTTTAGAACCTGAAGGAGTTATTGAATGTAACAAATTGACCAAAAGACTGTTACCAGATATACTATAAAGTTTTAGTATAAAACTTTCTTTTAAGTAATTAAATCGAATGCCTAATGGTGGGACATTACAATCAATCTGCATTGCATTTATAGGAGTACTTCGGAATGCCCCAGTTATTACACGCAAACATTTATTTTGAAGAACATCTAAACTATTTACAATTTTAACATCTGCAGCAAAACAATGGAAACCGTATTCAAAATGACTACGAACTAATGATTTATACAACATTAACAAAATTTTTGGGTCTGCACCCCACTATGAGCCAGACAGAGACTTCAATACATTATAAGCTTTATTTGCTTTACTAATTATATGTTTTATATAACTATTCCAGGTTAAATTATATGAAAAAAGAACCCCCAGAAATTTAACCTCAAGTGCAATGGATAATGCACAATTATTATATTGTACATTGGGCATATTATGACACTGTTTACCAAACACAACAACTTTGGACTTGGACTGATTAATATTTAGATCAAGGTAAGAAAAATATTCATAAAGATTTACCAATGCATCATTGACTATTTGGACTGTTTGTGATAAATTGTTCCCAGATGTATAGACAACCAAATCATCTGCAAACTGTAGATTTTTGACCTGAGACCCTAAAATAAGATTTAATCTACGTATATATAATATAAATATTAAAGGTGATAGTATACCGCCTTGACAAACTCCTTTTGACGAGAGTCTAGGACCATAGAGATGTCTATTAAATTTAGTAAATACTTCTCTATTGCTCAGAAAACTTTTAATCCAATTTATAATTTTTACAGGAATCCCTATTTGTACTAATTCAAGACAAAGAATATCTACATTTACACTATTAAAAGCTCCTGCAACATCAAAGAAAACTCCAACTAAATATTTTTTTGCCAGTAAAGAGTTATTAATATCAAGCTGTAATTGACAAACACTTTCCCTAGCAGACCGATTCCTACGAAAACCAAATTGATTAGAAGGTAAGATATTGTTTTGTTCTACATAAAACTCTAAACGTTGCTTCAACAATTGTTCAAATAATTTTCCAACACAAGAAGTAAGTGCTATGGGACGATAAGAATCTGGACATAACTTGGGCTTATCTGATTTTAAAATTGGTACAAGACAATCCACTTTCCAATCTTGAGGTATAATATTATTTTCCCAAAGTAAATTAAGTATTTTTAGAAATGTTTCTAAACCTGCAATGCTTAGTTTTTTAAATAAGATATATGGTATTCCATCAAGGCCATAAGAAGTATCTCTTCGAGAGGAGATAGCAGATATTAATTCATTAATTGTGAAAGGATTAAGTAGAAAACAGTTTTTGGAAGTAGTACTATCAGTAAGAGTTTTTGGTAATATTAAAATTATATGTGTTATTGTATTTACGCATAAATTTCCATACAACAGATAATGGTGTGCATCTATTAAAAGTTTCGCAAAGAGAAAACCAACTTTTTTGTCTTTCTACTTTTAAAATCAGTTTTTTAACAGCTCGGAGCCTTTTAAATTGTAGATAGGTTTCTTCTGTTGGATTATCTTTAAAATTAATATATGCTGTTTTGAAATTCAATACAGCCTCTGTACACTTTTGATTCCACCAAGGAAGGGAAGGTCCTTTAGTCTTATTTCTATGGCATATGTGATTATGTGTGGTGATATTGGTGTTGACATAACAATTCAAATTATTGGAATTTATTTTGGAATTTGCAGCTGCTGTGCGCAAAATAGTACAAAATTGTAAATATGAATCAAGAAGACTTTTATTATCTATATGAAAATCAACTAACAATTCTTCCACACAATTGCTATATGTTTGCCAATCCACGAGTTTATAATTTGGGTATCTGGGAAGATGTTTAACATTCAAACAATTCTCATATAAATCATTAGTTTTGTTTCTGCTAACCATTACTTTTATGATTACAGGGATGTGATAACTACTACCGAGAGCTATCATGTACAGACCATTCACAATTTAGTGCCAACGATGATGAAACAAAGGATAAATCCAGTGCATTGGGACGCCATGTTAAAGAACCAACTGTTGTTGCTTGACCATTGTTAAGCAGAACCAAATTATTTTCATCAATAACTTCTAAGATTTCTCTACCTCGTGGAGAGTCAGAAACACATCCCCAGGAAGTGTGATGGGCATTAAAGTCCCCAGCAAATATAAAAGGACCAGGAATAGACTTCACCAACGAGTCAAAATCACCTTTATTAAAAGCTGGATTAGAGTTTAGAGGACTATAAAAACTGACTATGCTTATTTCTTTATTATCAACTGTAATTTGTACACAAATGTTTTGTAAAGAATTATCAAAATAGGTGTTAATTTTAGTATAAGTAATGCTTTCATGAATGATAATTGCAACTCCATTGTGTTTGTTACCACAATCATTCCTATCAATAATGTAATTTTTTATTTTAAAAG
This sequence comes from Dasypolia templi, assembly GCA_963555695.1. Taxonomy (NCBI): domain Eukaryota; kingdom Metazoa; phylum Arthropoda; class Insecta; order Lepidoptera; family Noctuidae; genus Dasypolia; species Dasypolia templi. The sequence continues at coordinate 17,660,619 of OY743146.1, read as the reverse complement.
ATTGATCAGGTCTGAACCATGTTTCAGAAATTATTGCAATATGTATATTTTGTGTATAGAGGAAATTAATAAATATATGTTTATTGCTATTAAGACTTTGTGCGTTCCATTGAACTATATTTAAGTTTGACAAATCCATTAGGAGGATGCAGGAAATTTATTACTTAGAGTTGTTTTTAAAGCCTCTTTAATTGATGATGAGTTAATAGCAACATCTTTATTAGTAACTATTTTTGTTATCGTTTCTACTAAAGTACTTATAAATTATCGGATTCCATTAAATTATTAATTTGTACATCTAAAGTTCGAGCAGCTAGAGCTGGAAATGCGTTAACGTCAAAAAGATCAGAGTATGTGACACTTCGTGACTTAATTTTATTTTCTTCAACTTTTTGTTTTTTAATTGGGCATGATGAGGAGATAGCTATGTGATTACCTTTGCAGTTTGCGCATTTAGCATCCTTGGGGTCAACCTGACAATTCTTGAAATGATGGTTTAATGTACAAATTGAACATACCTCAGTATTGCGACAGAATTTAGCAATATGTCCATACCGCAGGCACTTAAGGCATTGTTTAACTGGTGGTATGTATTTACTCACTTCGTGACGCCATGAGTCCAAGTAAATGTACTGAGGAAGAATAGTGGAGGCGAAGGTTACCGCAACAGCCTGTGTAGGGACGAAAGCTACGCCAGCGTCATTTCTGACCCTGCGCATGAAGCGCCTAACTTGGATTACATTTTTGGAACTACCAATCAAAGAGAAAATCTGTTTATTGGACATTTCTACAGGAACCGAAGTAAGGACTCCCGTTACTTCGGTATCTCCAGCCGGTATAGTTGCCTTGAGAGACAAATGATCTAACAACTTTTTGTTCTTTAAAAACATGTTAGCATTGTTTGGTAGGTCAAATGTTATGCCAACTTTATATTTATTTATTGAACGTAGATGCATGACGCCTGAAACGCCATGCTCCCGTAAACCTTTTGATAGGGCCATACGGTCCCTGTCGCTAAATGTCACATTGTCTTCATAGTGAGTCAAAAATACAATGAGGTCCGTTTGCTTTGTTTCCTCGGGATATTTCCGTGTGTACCCTTTTACCTTGTAGATGGCGTACTTATCCTTTGCGTCCTTGTCATTATTTTTGGAGCTCACTATTGTCCGTTCAGACTCCGCTGAATCAGAGTCCGAAGACTCAACCGACCGCTGCTGCTGCAGGTCAGGGTAGGACATTTCGTCCTTCTTCCGCTTTTTTTTCACCATTTCGGGGTGCTAATGTATTATTTACACTATGAACTATCTATTTATAAAATATTTACAAGGAAAATGTTTATAATACAAATAATTAATTATTAAAAATAAATTTGTTCGAAAAAACGCGCCTTTCCACTTATACAGTTTCTCGCCTTTTTCCGAAACGAAACAAAACAAAAACAATTCCACACTAGGGATGGGTAGCTCGTGAGCTAGTGATAGAAAAGAAGAGCTAGCTCATTTCGATTGACGTCGCTCTCGATCACTCACTCGCTCGCTAACTAGCTCACTAGCTCAGTACTTCAGTAGGTTCGTTCCGAGCACAGAACATAAATACCCTGCACCCTAATTGCGTAATACACAATCAATCGGAATCTGAATCGTTTTGAAACAGATTGCTAAACCATTGCTTCTTAAGTTCGATAAAAATTCTGCTCAACAATATATAGAACGCAATGAATGTTCTTGAACCGTCAAAATCAAACAGATTAGTCGTAATCGTTTACGAAAATGTGTTACGCAATTAGGGTGCTGGTTCCGAGCGAGACACCGATGACCACAGAGTACTTTATAACACCGATGACCGAAGTCACCGACTGAACGGCTCATCGGCTCGCTTCGGATGTATTCGGATCGCATTTGTTCGCTCTTTCAACAATGCTCTCTGCTTGTCCGGCGCAATACGTCATTGCAATCTACTCATATGATATACGTCACTGTAAATCTATCTTTATTTTCATTGTGTTAAAGTAGAACATACTTTGGCACATTATTAAAAGGAACCGCGGCATTTTAATTTGCCGGTTGTTTACGTAAAATCATAATAAAAACAAACAGATATAACTTATTACAGTTTAGTTAGTACTTTTTCGGTTGTTTCGACGAAATGACATGCATGCCGCTGCATGCAAAGTACCTATTACCTAGTACCTAGTGTATTTTTATAAATAAATGAGACTGAGTGATTAGTAGTTGATTAGTGGTGCTCTAAAAAATGAATTACCTATTACTTTAGCTTTAATCAGGAACAAATGTGAACTTTTTAAATATTTCTGTGAACTAAGTTGTAACTAAGTGTAAAATTATTTCACAAAAATCAATCATGAGATAAGATGCAGACACATACGTCGACCGTTACTATAACAGCCACAAAAAAACAAGATATTCTCAATATCCGTAGTAATTGGCGTAGCATGTTTATGAGCTAAAGAACCGTAACAAAGAGTCCAAACTTCCAAAGACCTATTGATATTGAGCGAGCCGAGCCTTCTCATTCGACGAATCTACGCGCGTGCGGCGTGAGTCGAATGAGCTAACAGTCGGTGTCTGAGCGACTGAGTTACTGAGCTATAGAAGAGCTAGTGAGCTAGAAGAGTTATATAGCTCTTTGAGTGAAACGTGCGGTGTGAGTCAAATGAGCTAACAGTCGGTGTCTGAGCGACTGAGTTACTGAGCTATAGAAGAGCTAGTGAGCTAGAAGAGTGATATAGCTCTTTAGAGTGAAAGAGCTAATCGCTCTTTTTCTTTTCAGTGAGCTGTTACGCCCATGTCTATTCCACACAAAGAGTATAACTACCTTCTACCGAGAGATTCCACACTTCCACAGAACCACACAGAACAATTCTGTACACAGTCACAGACACAGATCATAGTAGCAAGCTATATTATAAAAGTACTCTGTGGTAGCAAGCTAGACACAGTTAGTTGAGGCAGTCACCGTCTGTCACAGTGATTCTGATTCTGAGTTCAGTGGTCGTAAAAGTTAGAAAATGTGTCTGGGCAAAGGTATACAGTAGCCATACAGCCGTTACCTATTCTACATACTCTACCATTCGATTTAAAAATTAAGTCCATCTTTTCAAGGCTTCAGGCCTTGTCACATCAACCGGTCCCGTGCTGCCGTGCTTCTAGCATCCAGTTTATTCCCATGAGTTTTTTCCATGGACACACAGCACCGAGGCAATAAAGCAGGCATACTGTCAGGTACAAACCAACAGAGATAAGCCTGTGTATGCTGCCTTCCTTGACCTCGCCATGGCCTTTGACCCAGATCAATATGATATATTGTGGGCAAATCTATTTAGAACTGTGTTATCAAGTCAGTAATTGGTTTGTTTAAATTTTGGCACAGCAACCAAACCAATCAGTCAGATGGTCGGATGCTCACTCGGATGTGTGAAGAAAATTGAAAAAGGATCGCAGTGAAGAAAATCGGAGCTTTTTTAAAGCTGCTAGAAATCGGTGTAATCAGATGATACGCAATGCTAAACGCCGCCATATTCTCGAGAACATATCTTCTTCTTCACCTGCTGATAGTTGGAAGTTTCTTGGTACTCTTGGTATCGGCAGATCACGTCATGTGGATTTTCCTAATACAATTGGCCTTGATGATATCAACCGTAATTTGTTTGGATTCCCAAATGTTGTCCAAGACGGTCGATTTCATTTCTGGCCTAGCTAGTCCCATCATAGAACCATTTCACTTTTCTCCGGTCACCATGGACGAAATTAAAAAGTTCATCCTGTCCATTATATCCAAGGCTGTGGGCTGTGACGGCATCAGTCGCAATATGGTTGTTTGGATCCTGGATAGCCTTCTCTCTCCGATTACCCATATTATCAACTTTTCTCTTGATTCCGGACAATTCCCTTCCCTGTGGCGTATGGCCTATGTCCGCCCTCTCCCAAAAATTTCAAATCCCTGCCTTCCCAGTAATTTTGACCCATTTCCATTCTCCCATTCCTGTCTAAAGTGCTTGAGGCCTGCGTACACAAGCAGTTTACGGGGTTTATTCACCGGAATAATCTTGTTAGCTCTTTTCAGTCTGGATTCAGACCCAGGGCACAGTACAGCCTCCGCTCTCCTTAAAGTGATTGGTGACATTAGAGAAGCTATGGAGGATACCAAGGTTATCGTTTTGGTGTTAATTGATTTCTCCAATGCCTTTAATGCCGTCAGCCACGATATCCTCCTTTCTATCCTCTCTCATCTTATGGTTTCGTCTGAGGCTTTGGAATGGTTATCTTCTTATCTTCGGGGACGTCAGCAGTCGGTTCGCGTTGATGAGAGCTCGTCGAGTTAGCGTGACCTGAATGCTGGTGTTCCACAAGGCGGTATTATTTCTCCTTTGCTATTTTCCATCTTCATTAATTTTATAACTCACTGTCTTCGGTGTTCGTGTCATCTCTATGCTGATGACCTTCAATTGTATACAGCTGAGCGGGTGGAAAGTTTGTCGGACGCTAAAGTAGATGTAGGACTTTCGTGGGTAGTGGTGAAGGCTTAGTACGTGCTTTTGTCTGTGTTACGAATTTTTTCGATTTAAGTTTATTTTACAAGTGTGAACTTCAGTCGAGACTGTTCTTTGTGTTTGTATTTTAGTGTAAGGTTTGTATTAACACTTAGTTTATTTTTTAAGATTTTACCCGGCATCCACTATGGATGCCGAAAAACCTCCTGACCCTCCTGATCCTTTTGATTTCACTCCGGTGTTAACTGTTACTCTCCCCGACGACAATGTACAACCAGATGCTATGGACTCCGAATCTGCAAGCAGGAAACGATCTATCGACTACCCTCCGGCTACTTTAATCAACCCTCCTAAGCATGCAAAAAATACAATTGGAAGACAAATTTATACAAATAGAGACTACCCCCCGTTTATTGTACATGCATCCTTAAAAGAAGGTCAGACCCCAGGTACCGTTCTGCACCCTGTCAAATTTGGTATGTTCTTGACACAAAATAATTTCAGCAACATACTCCTGGGCAGTGTCAAACGCTTAGGAAGAAACCGGGTTTCAGTTGAATTCAAGTCTCACCAGGATGCTAACAGTTTTTTAATAAGTCCCACTTTAGTCAAAAATAATTTTGTTGCCTCAATCCCCCAATTTAACATCACTCGCCTAGGTCTTGTCAGAGATGTCCCCACTGAGTGGACTGAGGAAGAAGTCATAGAAAACATCAAGGTTCCCACTGGATGCGGCCCTGTTATTAAGGCTAGGAGAATGAACCGTAAGGTGACTTCTCTGGGTGTTACCGAATGGAAACCCACTCAAACGGTTGTTCTAACCTTTGACGGCCAAACTTTACCAAAGCGTGTTTTTTGTTTTTACTCCGCTCTTTCGGTTGAGAAATACATGTACCCAACTATCCAGTGCTTCAATTGTTGTCGGTATGGTCACACACGCACAGTGTGTCGCTCGAAACCCCGCTGTTTTAAATGTGGTCAAGACCACCCAGGAGATGGCTGCCAGGTTTCCTCTGATTGTGCTATTTGTATTTCGTGTTCTGGTAACCACTATGCAAATGATAAGGCTTGTCCTGAATTGGGTCGACAGAAGGGCATAAAAGCTCTTATGGCAGAGAAGTCGGTCTCATATATGGAGGCAAGTCAGGTCTTTCCTCCAGTTTCAAGATCATATGCTGAAGTGTCAAGATTATCTCAAAATACTAAATCAGAACCCAGTCCATCTCGTTCCCCCAGTTCCCTTTCACAAAACCCAAACTCTTACCGTAAATCGGTTTTGCTTAAACCAAAATCCCATGCCCCACTTTCACCTAGCTATGATAAGCAGGCTCATCAAGCCATCACTAAGAACTACTCCTTCACTCCTTCCCAAAACGGTTGTGCTTTCCCTAAGGAAGGTACAACTACTCCTGACAACTCAGAAAATATTCTGAATATTATAACCAGTATGCTAATGACTGTATTAGCAAATCCGAAGCAATCCCTACCTGACCACGTTGCTGACAAACTGACATACATTGTTAATTACATTCACAATGCTCCACTACCTGACATTCCTTCAATGGAACGTGAGGAGTATTACTCCCAGGAAATCTGACCTACTCTTCCTAATTAACAAATACAAACCATTGATCTGTGGCATCGCTGAGACGTGGCTATGTTCTGAAAGTAATTTCAGGATTCCATGTTTCACTGATGTTCGCCATGACAGATCAGATGGATATGGGGGGTGTGCTTTGTTCATTAATAACAAAGTACCATTCTCCCCGATTCCTCTACCCTTTGTTGGTGACAACATCAATGTTGTTGCTGTTAAGGCTGAGGATATAAATATATTTAGTTTTTATATTGCACACCCACAAATTGAAGATCTTATTTCGATAAAAAGTTTGTTGAGTAATGTACAAGGTCCATTGCTAATTATGGGTGATTTTAATGGCCATCACTTTAGATGGGGGTCTGAAACCTGTGACAACTTTGGTATTGGCCTAGTGGATATATTAGATGAACTGAACCTATGTGTAATTAATGATGGCAGTTCCACACGTAGGTCTGCGCCAGGGCAGAACAGCAGCTGTGTTGACTTAACGTTCTGTTCATCTAGTATAGCCAGCCTTTTTAATTGGAGTCGCTTGAATATGACTTATGGTAGTGATCACTATCCCATCATGGTTGAAATCCCTTCTAAGACTATTCCTGACAAAACTTCCCCTCCTTTGTTAAAATACCAGCTGAACTCAGTGGATTGGGACCTTTACTCAAAAATCTTAGACTTGCGTGTCTCTTCCCTCCCATCCATTAATCCTGAGTCTGCTCAGGAATGCTTTTCCACATTTTCCAACACAATATCCTCCACAGCAGATGATTGCTTCCCACCAAAAAAACCGCCAACAGGCAAAATTCCATCCCCGCCGTGGTGGGATAGGGACTGCTCTGCCGTGATCAGGGCCAGGAATGAGGCAGAAATGAATTTCAACTCTGACATGAACCTGGAAAACATCATTGCTTTTCAACATATCTTGGCTAAGTCCAAGAAATTACTCAAAAATAAGAAGAGAGAAGGTTGGCGGAAATATTGTGGCTCACTGAATCCTTCCACTCCAGCGGCAGCTGTATGGCGTAAATTGAAGTCTTTTAGAAGTAGTTCGAAACCTCCCTCCGGGAGCTCACTATCTGCGGAACTGGGTAACCAGTTTTTTTCTAAACTCGCTCCAGCCTATGTTCCCGGTACGGATGAGTGTGTTGCTTCGAACTCTCAGCTGATTTCAAATGATCCTCTAGATGGTCCATTTAATCTTGCTGAACTTAAATCGGTCCTAGCTTATGTTAAGGATTCTGCTCCTGGAGTGGATGGATTTCCTCACTCCTTCATTACTAAAGCTGGTGATAAGACCCACCAATATTATCTGGACTTAGTCAATTATTGTTTTATTTCGAGTTATATTCCTCCTGATTGGAAGGTTCAAATCGTAATCCCCATACTAAAACCCGGTAAAGATCCTAGTGATCATTGTTCTTACAGACCAATTGCTCTATCGTCCATTCTTATAAAACTTTTAGAACATTTGATTAAAAACCGCCTAGAATGGTTTGTAGAAAACAGAAAACTGCTCTCAACGACTCAATTCGGCTTTAGGAAAGGTCTGGGTACAGCTGATAGTGTGGGTACCCTTACATCAGAGATCCGGCTGGCCCTTAGTAGAAATGAGTCTGTGGTAGCCGTTTTCTTAGACATTTCAGCTGCCTATGATTCTGTCCTCCTCCCACTTCTCAGGCAGAAAATGCAAAAGCTGAGAATCCCGGCTAGGATTAGTCAAATCATTTGCAGTATTTTTTCAGATCGTAGTGTTCAACTCAGGATTCCCGGGGAAAGCCCTGAACCGAGGTCGGTTTGGAGAGGTCTACCTCAGGGATCCGTGCTTAGTCCTCCCTTATATAATATTTATACCTCTGATCTTCCTTCTTGCTTAAATTTTAACTGTAAAGTACTTCAGTATGCTGACGACATTGCATTATTGGTCTGTGGCAGTTCAATCGAAGACGCCGCTCATTCCATTAATATCTCGTTGTCCTCTTTAAACCAGTGGCTCTTGGATCACGGGTTATCTTTAAGTGCTCCAAAAAGTACCGCAGTTGTCTTTACTCGTAGGCGCCTTATCCCCCAGGTTAACATTAATATTGACGGTCAAGCTATCCCAGTTGAGGAGAAGGCCAGGTTTCTGGGGGTTACCCTGGATTACAAATTGTCGGGAGTCGAACACATTAATAACACAGTCAAAAAATGTGAGCGCTCGGTTTCGGTCCTCAAGGCTTTGGCAGGTGTATGGTGGGGAGCTCACCCATACACCTTAAAGTTAGTTTACAATGCGCTGGTCAGAAGCGTGTTGGATTATTGCAGCTACCTAATTGAACCATGCAACAAGGAAGCCTTGCGCAGATTAGATTCTGTCCAGTCCAAATGTCTGAGGATCATAATAGGTGCCATGAAATCCTCCCCCATAAATGCTCTCCAGGTTGAATGTGCAGAACCTCCTCTTAACCTTCGAAGACAATACCTAGCAGATCGTTTCTTGTCAAAAGTTTTCTCCCTTTCGTCCCACCCTTTACTTCCCATTTTGGAACAAACCTACCTCTCTCTTAACGCGTCTTCCTACTGGAATAATAAATCTATCCCATTGATGAATAGGTACAGAGAGCTTATACAACTCTCCTCTCCTGTTTGTCAATACCCCTCTCTTCCTGTTTTTTCTTCCTCCTATGAGGTGGTCCATTTCAGGCCAAAGGTGGTTTTAGGACTTGGTATCTCCAAAAATTCCCAGGACGTAAAAGGCGACTTTGATCAGGCCATTAAGAGATACTGGGAAGGTTGGAGTTTATTTTATACGGACGCATCCAAATTATCGCCAACAGGATGCACAGGTGTTTCAACATATTTCCAGAACTCTAAAATTGCCCTTCTATTCCAATGTCCACCAGAGACTTCAGTATTTACAGGCGAATGCATTGGTATTCTAGAGGCCATCAATTTCATTTTAACCCACAATATTAAAAACTCGGTAATTTTTACAGATTCCCGCAGTAGCATTCAAGCTTTAAGTCAATGTCAACTAAAATCTAAAATTCACAGTAAAATCATTTTTGACATACTAAATATATTATACACTTGCTCGAACAATGGTTTAAGCATTGAAATAGCTTGGGTTCCCAGTCACTCGGGTATAGGTGGCAACGAGTGTGCCGACTCACTGGCTAAATTTGCTTCATCTAATCCGGTGGATCGAAAGCACTACATTATACAAAGTTACGACTTACGAACTGACACCAAACACAAGCTGTACAACTCGTGGTCAGCAATGTGGCAGGTAAGTTCGAAACTCAAGGGGGCGTACTACGCTGGTATTCAACCTAACGTCCAGCGGAAACCTTGGTTTTTTAAATGTCCCAAATTATCAAAAATAACTGTTACATCCTTGTGTAGACTAAGACTTGGTCACTGCTGCAGTCCAGTATTCCTGAAGAAGATCCGTGTTCGTGACAGCTCCTTGTGCGAATGCGGTCTTGATGATGGTACTTTGGAACACATATTTTTTTCTTGTCCTTTAAATTCCCCATCCTTTGACTTGTATCATAAGCTCTCCAAAATGAAAATCCCTCTTCCTACTAACTTCCATTCCCTGTTGACTAACTTTTCTCCTAAACTTATCCAAATCTTATCAAAATTTTTAAATGTAAATGAAATCAAAATGTAGTTTGGTGTGTAGTAATAATAACTTTGTAAGTATATTAGTAGAGTTGTGGTGGTATTTATGTATATATTCTATGTTTACTAACAAAAATTGTCTTGTCCTTTCAGCTACTAACATAATTTTACTAGAACTCCCACGAAGTACAAAGTTCGACGGCTCATCTTGTTGCTCTGCCGTCACTACATGACGCTGGCAGTATAGTCGACATCGGCTCAGTTGCCAAATAAGAAAAAAAAAAAAAAAAAAAGTACATGTAAATCGAGACTTAGATGCTATCATAGAGTGGTCTGGAATCGTTTTGAAACAGATTTCTAATCCATTGCTTCATAAGTTCGATAAAAATTCTACACAACAATGTCAAAAACGCAATCAAATATTAACAAAAAAACTAAAAAAAAAGATATCACTGTTAATCCAAAAACTAATAATCGTTTGGAAACATTTAAAACTAAACTTCTAAGTAATTTACCACTTTTTTCAACTAATGATGACTCTAATCAACAATATAATGCTTTTTTCAAAATGTATTGTACACAATTTGATAATACTTTCATTCCGAAGACATTTTCGGTTAATAGTAATGCTTCCTTCAGTGACTGGGCTACCATTGGTATACATAAAAGTAGAAAACGACTTTATGAGTTGTATGATGAACGGACTTGTATAAACACTTCTGAATTTAATTTATATGTTAGGAATTATTCAAAATTATTTAAAAAAGTTTGTTGTATGGCCAAGTCACGTTACTTGAGTTCAAAAATTAAAAATAGTAGTAATGTAATTAAAACGACATGGAATATCATTAATAGCGAAACGGGAAGGTCATGCAACCGAAGTAGTGACTTCAGCCTTGATATTGATGGCAACATAATTAAATCAGATTCGCAAGTCGCCGCGGCCTTTGAAAATTTCTTTGCAGAGATTCCCGTATCGACTACTAAATCTCTGAACTCATCGCCCACTACTGCAGAGTCTTTGCTTAAAGAAAACGTTCCAGTTTGTGATTCTGAGTTTAATTTCCAATATGTCACCTGTAGAGATATAATTAAAACCTTTCACACATTAAATGTTAAAAAGACCACAGATCTATGGGGTAATTCTGTGGACGTTGCTAAGTCAATTATAGATATTATAGCACCTACTTTAGCTGTTATTTTTAATAATTGTATTGACCGTGGTGAGTTTCCTGATCTTATGAAAAACAGTAAAATAATACCATTGTTTAAATCGGGTAGCACATCTGACCCTACTAATTATAGACCTATTTCAGTGCTACCTACCTTTAGTAAAATTTTTGAAAAACTTATTTTAGATCAAATGCAAAGATTTTTTAATAAACACAAATTACTGCATAACAAACAGTTTGGTTTTACAAAGGGTCGTTCGACTACTGATGCCGGAGTTGAACTTTTAGGACATGTTTATAATGCATGGGAGGACAAGTGCGATGCTTTGGGCATCTTTTGCGATCTGTCCAAGGCATTTGATTGTGTTCTTCATGAAACATTAATCAGGAAACTGCACCACTACGGAATACGGAACGCCTCTCTGGATCTTCTTACTTCTTACTTAAGTGATAGGATTCAAAGAGTAGATGTTAACGGAAAAAGATCACCTGGATCTGTAGTTAGAATGGGGGTCCCCCAGGGCTCAATTCTTGGCCCATTTTTGTTTCTTATTTATATTAATGACTTGCCATACCTCATAAAGGATAATCATGATATAGTATTGTTTGCAGACGACACTTCACTTTTATTTAAACTGAAACGTCAGCAGCTGGTTACTGACATTGTAAATAGCGCCCTCGCTAAGGTAGTTAACTGGTTTAATGTGAATAACCTACTTCTTAACGAGAAAAAAACTAAATGTATTAAGTTTACGATACCTCATGTTAGACAAGTAGAAACTAGTGTTCTTTTAAAGGGTGAAGAGTTGAAACCCGAAAACTCCACAGTGTTCTTAGGCATAACTTTGGATGCCAAGCTTCAATGGGGCCCCCATATAGATAAATTGTCAAAAAAACTAAGCTCTGCAGCATACGCCGTTAGAAAAATTCGTAATTTAACTGATTTAGAGACAGCGCGTTTAGTTTACTTTAGTTATTTTCATAGTGTGATGTCGTACGGTATTCTTTTGTGGGGAAATGCCGCCGACATTAAAACAGTTTTTGTTTTACAAAAAAGGGCAATTCGTTCAATTTATAAATTAAGTCCCAGACACTCCCTCAGAGACAAATTTAAAGAGATTAATATAATGACTGTGCCTTCTCAGTACATTTATGAAAATCTTTTATATGCACATAAAAATATTAATCTGTTTAAAAAATACAGTGATATCCATGACAAAAATACTAGGAATAAACACAAATTTGTTGTTCCCACTACCAGGCTCAAGAAAATAAGTGGCTCGTTTAAATGTCAATGTATACGTTTTTATAATAAACTTCCTAGCCACATTCAAGAACTAAGCCTTAATAAATTTAAAACTTTTATAAAGCGGAAATTATGCCAGAAAGCCTATTATACTGTCAAGGAGTATATTGAGGACAAGAAGGCTTGGGATTGAGCTGCTCCAATAAGTTTACACAGACATAATTGATGTGTAATTTGCTATTTTTACTTTTTTTTTTCTTTTTCTTTTACCTTTTATCTAAACAATGACATGTATATATTTACTGTATAAAGTATAATATTGTTTTGATTTTTGTGAATGTGCGGACTGTGTGGGTCTTTGCGTTTTTTTTTTCTCTTCTTTTAGTGATGATGGTCTGGCTGTTTGAGTACTTTACGCGGCCTCCCCAAGTGTCCTTTCTTTTGTATTGTTCGTCGAATCGTTGAGCTCCTTAGTTCTGAGTTGAGCTGCACGATGATTGACAAATGCGTGCACTGACTGGACAGGTCCACTCAAATCCGTGTGGTTCTTTCCTCAAAAGACCATTTCAGACACCAGTCTACATAGTCCTCATATGATACGACCAAGATTATTTTCATATTTTATTTACACTTTGACATTGATGCACTTTATATATGCAATGCCATTTACTTTGTAAAGGATTATACTATTTTAATTATTGTGAATGTGAAGACATTGTGGATTTGTTGTTTTTTTTAATGGTTTTTTTTTTTTTTTTTTTTTTTTTTTTTTTTTATTTATTAGTTTTAATCATGGTCTGGCAGTTTGAGTAATTTATGCGGCCTACCCAAATGTCCTTTCTTTGGTAATGTTCGTCGAATCGTTTAGCTCCTTTAGTTCTGTGTTGAGCTGCATGACAACTGACAAATGCGTACACTGACTGGACAGGTCCACTCATTCTGTGTGGTTCTTTCCTCGAAAGATCATTTCAGATATCAATCCACATGGTCTTCACATGACCTGACCAAGATTATGTCTGGACTTTAAAAGAGACTGTGACCTCTGAGTTTGTTTCGGCGTTTCTTCTCAGAGTAGTCAGATAGGAAATGCCGATCTCACCTAGTTTTTAAAATATGATTGACGTGTAAAAGTGTTTGTACAAACCTATTTACAGAAATAAAATCATTTATCATTTATCATTTATCAATGAATGTTATTGAACTGTCAAAATGAAACAGATTAGTCGTAAACGTTTACGAAAATTTGTTACGCAATAGGGATGATGACATTTTTTTTATTTTTATCTCAATAAATGGTTTGTTTCCAAATAGTGCAAACAAAATTACAAAAAGTGAAAAAGCTTAAAAAATTGCCAAGTTATAAACGTTTTAAGATAGGTGTTAGACAAGGACAGTACTATCGTAGAAGTGACGTCACGACTACGTAACTTCATACTAGCGCCGTACATTGTCCTTACCGTGCGACAAGGACGGGAATAATCCCCTCCAAAAACATTAAAAGCGTGTATCTTCTTCATATTTACACCAATTTAACAGATTTTTTCGATTATCTCATTTTTACTATGCCTACTTTGAAATTACAGATTTATACATTTCTATTATCAGTCATCATCCCTATTAGGCTGACTGCAGCCTAATTGCGTAACAAATTTTCGTGACCATTATAAAAAATATTTTTTTTATTTTCAATTTTCTATATGGCAATTTGTGATGCAACCAAAAAATTGTGATCGTATTCGAATTCCTATTAAATGTTCTAGGTATTTACGATGTTTTGATGTTTCATCAATTATATTTTATTATGAGTAATTTTCTTGGTTTGTTTGATATTGATGACATAAAAAAATATTTTCAAAACTAATATATTGTTCGTCTAAGGATACCTTTTATCTATATTACCGTAAAACGGGGTGAATAGGGATGCAGGGGTGAATCGAAACGAAACTTTAAAAGGGATTTTATTATTATAATAACAATGGTTGTTGCCAAAAATGTATCTTATGTATTGACTGTATTATAATTAACGATTGAGTGCCCCTGTTGGCAAAAAACTATATTATTTCAATGTTAAAATCCCTTATAAAGTTTCGCTTCGATTCAACCCTGCATCCCGATTCACCCCGTTTTACCCGGTATCTTTGGTTTGACGGTATTGGTCGCAAAATTTCCCAAGCAGGTACGACTTTATACCTGTATTAATAAAGATGATATTCAATTGAAAGTAATTTGGCTGGTTTATTTGTTGACATTTTGCATTTTTGAAATTAGATTTCTTTCACCGCTACCCAAAGAATATAACTACTCTCTACCGAGAGTTCCTTTCTTATGAAATGTGAACTGGTAAATAAAAAAAAATTTTTTTTTTTTCGAAATCCTCTCAGTGTTTACGGCGTATTAGTGTTTAGTGTTCATATTCAATATATGTATAGGTATAGTTATTTAGTTTAGGTTATTCGTTAAAGAATTTAGTGTAGGTTTTGTAGCAGTTATATTTTTTTAAATTAGTTATGTGATTAGATTGTGAATAGTAATACAATAAGAAAAACAATGGCTAATGTACATAGAAGAGTTAGTGTTGTGTGGGATCATTTTGTGGATATAGGTGGTTACTACGCGACCTTCAATATATGTAAAACGAAATTGTATTTTAGTTCCTCCGTGACTAATCTCAAGAAGCACATTGATAGGAAGCATCCCACGGTTCGCTTGCTTGACAGAATAGGTAGTTCCAGTGCCAGTGGCCAATTAGTACTGCCACCATCCCAGTCCCAAGCAGAATCATCAACCGAGCCGTCTCCCCAGTCATCATCTGCTCTGCCACCCCAGTCATTGAACGCGCCGCCATCCCAAGTATTCTCACAGCCACCACCAAGGAGAACGTATGGCCATCAGCCTATTACAAATTTTGTACCCAGGCGAGGCAATAATGTGTAAGGGGAAATTGACAAAAAAATTATGAATATTTTTATAAAACATTTTCAGCCCTTTAGAATAGTTGAGGATCTTGGGTTTCGGGAGCTGATGGAGTACGTTTCCAAGCTATACCCTCCCTACCAGGAAATATTTTGCAAACACCATGTTGCCGGCAGTGTATGAGAAGGTTAAGGCAGACTTGAAAGAAACCGTTTGCAGCAAAGTAAAGTCGCTGTGTATCACAGTAGACATTTGGACATCCTGCGCAAACGACGCGGTGCTAGCCATGACTGGGCATTACATCGATGAGGAAGAGTTTGGACTCAAATCTTTCCTATTAGACTGTATTCCTCTGCTGATTACCCATACGGCAAAAAATTTGGCTGACCTAGTAAAGGCTATATGTCAGGAATGGAATGTGGCGGATAAAATACTTTTGGCCGTATCAGATAATGGCGCCAACATTAAAAGCGCTATTGAAAGGGAATTGGGATGGAAATATTTCCCATGTTACACCCATACCTTAAATTTGGCAGTGAATGACGTCTTGAAAAACCAAGAAATTGCAAGAGTTGCTGACGAAAATTTAAGGGAATCAGGCACTTTAAGCAAAGTAATGTTGCATGGGAAAAATTGAAACGGTACCAGGAACAATCCGGCGCCACGGCTAAACGGCCCTTACAAGAAGTCCAAACGAGGTGTAATTCTACCTATTATATGCTTCAAAGGTGTGTGGAAATCAGGGAACCCCTAAATAGTGCAATGGTGAATCTGGGGATGAGCCCTATTTCCAGTTACCGAGTGGGAAATCTGTCGCGAGTTATGTCAGATACTCCATCCTTGCGAAGAAGTCACACGGGAGTTAAGTGGGCAAAGGTATATAACTGGCAGCCTATTGATTTCTATAACAGTAGGGCTTGTAAAAGCATTGGAACATTTGGGGGATCAAAATGTTTTCATGCCAGTTGTAGATGGGTTACGTCAGGACCTCAAAGGTAATATTAAACGCAGGTTTTTAAATTTAAACTACAGCAAGACGTTCGGAAATTGCATGTTTCTCGATCCTCGATTTAAATTTTATACGACGATCAACACGTCGCAGAGGAAACGAAACGGAGAATAGTTTCATTAGTTGCAGCTCAACATTCACGTGATGCGGCGGCTCAAAGCGACGCACCTGTACAAGCAGTTGAACCCACAACGTCTTCTTCCACCAACCAAACCAAATCAATTTGGCAAGATTTTGAAAGAAGAATGCAAGGCATTCAACCGGAGGGCACAGCTCAATCCCGTGCCATCGTAGACGTGCAACGGTATCAGGACGACAAAATAATTTCAAGGACTGACTGCCCCTTGAAATGGTGGAGAGAGCACAAATCGGTTTACCCCACCTTATATAAGATAGCAGCCACAAAGCTCAACGCAATGGCTTCGTCGGTTCCTTGCGAAAGGGTATTCTCTGCTGCAGGGAATATCCTTATTGAAAGGAGCACCCGGTTAGGAGTTAGGAAATTGCAGCAACTATCATTTCTTAATCAAAATATGTAAATATTAAGTATGAAGGGAATTGTTCAGTTAGGAATTTACAAAAAAAAAAACAATCAATGGGGAAGGCAACTGTCAAAATGGCGCTGTCGTAGCTAGTTCCCAACACAAGCTAAAAATACAAGGCGTGATGTGGTTTTATTTTATTTTGGCGAAAATTGACGCGTTGTTGTGTTCCTAGATACTCCGAAATTGGAGTCCGAATTTCTCGTAAGCCCCTAAATTAGAAGATTGTGGTTTAAAGCTATTAGTACAGATTTTTTTCGAGTTCGAGTTTATGTGGTGAACATTTTTAAGAAAGTGATTACGAGGAAATAATCAAGGTTTAAAATTCTGACACTTTCCATGTCAAGTACTTGATTTAAAATACTGAAATCACCGAAAATGACGAAATAGTGAAATAAAATCAAACTCATGAATGAACATAAAATGAAATGAATGAACGAAATGTCAAATTTATTATAGGCCGTAGGGACCTAGCTATGGTCACGCCATCTACAATTAGCTTTGCCCGACCTTCCCCATTTGCCTAGCCTTTTACAACTGGCATACGGCCGACTTACGTAATTCTATAATTTCACATTACCCATGTCTTTCTTCGGATACGATTTTCGACTCAAAACGCAAAGACAAACATGATGTTCAATTGAGATTCAAATATGTATTTATCATCCGTAGAAAAATAACAGGCTGTTATTTAATAACAGATATTTGGATCTGTTATTTTTGTGTAACAGTACCAGTGATAACAGATATAGTGTTTTGCCTGTTACAACCCATCTCTGGTATGATTATGGTCTTCGGTAAAGAAGGCTTTTCCAAAAACTACTTGTTGTGTTGGCCGGAACTCGACGAGTCTTCTAGCGAGAACCTGACCCTTGCTTCCCTAATCAACACAAAAAGTTTTTACAAATGTGTTTAAATAACTTATTTCATAAAATTGAAATAAAAATTGTGAGAATTAGAATTTATCCTGGAATTTACCGGGTAGAATCACATCTCTACTTAGGACACACCCGGTAAAAGTACCCTAAGTGCACACCACTATAAAAGTCTCTACTTCTCTATTCCTTCGTTTGTTTTATATACTCTATGGGTTTATCTTTATTCTACAAATTTCTTTAACCTATTCCTTGATTTCAAAATGGCGGTTAGTCACATTTTCTCGTTTTACATATTTTTGTAAATTTGTGTGGATTGTGCTGCGATCTATGTTTAATTAATGCGGTCTGCTATTTTCAGAAAGCAGCAATTGGTTATTACGGGCAATTGTAGTTTCGTGTTTTAAGAGATTCGAGTGTGGACGACTTCGGCGTCCTCGCGCCTTGGGGATCTTCACCCTGGGCTACATCGTGTGAAATATTGATTTTATTATTTCATCCTAAAAATGATGATGTATACGGTAAGACAAACGAAATTTATTACCTCTGTACGTCCGATGTGTTTATAAAATGCATGTTTATGTTTAAGTTGACTGCTATCTTCATAAATGCGTACATTTTGGCAATAGGACTGAACTACAAAGCAGTTTACCAACCAAAGTTCAACCTAAATACGAACGCCGCCCAGCATGATTGTAATAAAATCGTACCTTCTTGTAAGCTTACCTTCAGTAATGTGATCACGGACGAGAGTTATATTTAATTTTCAAAATTGTATACGAATTTAAAGATGAAATTGATATGTTGACAATTTATTGATTTCATAGTTTCCTGCTATAAAAAATGTGCCACAGTTATATTATTGCGTGATGGATCATTCCAACGAATTCTAATGTACATTATGGTTAAAATCCAGTATAATTAGTGTAACTGTTGTATTTCTCAAATATTGTTAAAATTGTAACCTCAAATGTTGCTTTAGGGCACAAGTACGGAGCAGGACACCCGCTTCAGCGACAAGGAGAAGAAGCTGATGAAGCAGATGAAGTTTGGTGACTGTTTAACTCAGCAGGTAAATAAGAAACTCAGACATACATAAAACTCTTAAAAAAAGAACAAATAAACAACTAAACCTTTAACTCTGAGCATCAAGCATTTACTAAATGCAGGTGTGCCCAGAGTGCTGGCTTTGTTTTTTAATTTCTGCTTCTCACACACGTACCTACTGCATGATCTAGTGAAGACCTTGGTTGTGCCCATCATAAAAAATCGGACAGGAGACGCTTCGGACGTAAATAACTAGGCCCATATTGTTGGCTATGGTAGTTGCAAAAGTGTTGGACAGTGTGCTGGACAAACAGTTAAATTAACATCTGTCGCTACACAACACACAGTTTGGCTTCAGAACAGGTCTGTCAAATGAACATGCTGTTCTTTGTCTCAAGCACACTGTTCAATACTATATGGACAGGAAAACCCCCGTGTATGCATGTTTTCTTGACCTATCAAAGGCCTTTGATCTGGTGTCCTATGGTGTTTTATGGAAGAAGTTACATGATGAGACAATGCTTCCAGGTGAATTGGTTGAGTTGTTTAAATATTGGTACGGCCATCAAACCATTATGGTGAAGTGGGCAGGCTCGCTATCCATTCCGTACAGGCTGGAGTGTGAGGTCAGGCAGGGAGGGTTAACTTCACCGAAACTCTTCTGTCTGTATGTGGTTCGGCTGGTTTCTGAGCTCTGTAGCATTATGGTAGGTTGTTCAATTGACTGAACACTTGTCAATAACTTAAAATACGCCGACGACATGGTGCTGCTGGCCCCATCAATCAATGCCCTCAGGACACTGCTAGTGGTATGTGAGCGATATGCGGAGGCCCAGAGTCTTAGATATAATTAAAAAAAGAGTGAGTGTCTGCTGTTCAAGGCAGGCACTAAGACCTATGCTGTACTACCTATCACACTTGCGGGGACCGCTCTAGAGTGGGTCACATCCTTCAAATATCTAGGGCACTGCTACACAAGCCGATAACATTGACATGGAGAGGGAACGTAGGGCGCTGTCAGTCAGGAGCAATATGTTGATATGTAGGTTTGTGGGGTGTTCAAGTGATGTAAAGTGTATTCTGTTTAGGGCGTACTGCCAATCTTTTATACTTGCAGTCTGTAGGTCGACTACACGCAGAGGGCTTACGGCGCCTTGCGAGTCCAATACAATAACGCATACAGGGCACTGTTGAGGCTGCCGCGACACTGCAGCGCATCAGGAATGTTCGCTCGTAAAGATGACTTTTATGCTATTATATGAAAGCATTTCGCATCCCTGGTGTGGCGGGTGCGTGACAGCGCCAGCAGTCTCTGATGACCGTATCGGATAGGACTGATGGGCCTTATTTGGAAGCACTGGACGAGGACTCTAGTCTTGCCTTGAAACCGTGCCTTTGAATGTTTTCACTATTATGTACTAACACTCTGTCCTTACTATCAATATTGGATTGTTCTGATCTGACAATTTGTTGTCCTTTGCGTCGCGCAGTCGGGTAAAAAGAAATCTATTAAATGATGATTAAAAACCAAAAATTTAAAATCCAAGTAGTGTTTATGGTAAATAAAACATGTAACTTGTAATTTAATCAGTTTCAATAAGCAAATCAACAATAAAGGTATTATAATAGTAGCACTTCGCCCGCGACTTCTTTCGCGCCGATGACTTTCTTCCCCTGCATAATTGAATACTCCCTTTAAAAAGTAGATAGGTACATTTGAAAATGAATTAATCCCAAGTTTCAAGTTTTTATCTTTGAAAAATCGTGGTACTTTAACAACCTAAACCCCCGTGAGAAAGTAGTTTTGAAAATATAGGAACTCTAATATAGGATATGTCAAACCTTTATTATTCTAATACCTGCTCCCCGCGGTTTCACCCGCATAAATCTTGATCCCGTGGGAGTATCGGGATAAAAAGTACCCTATGTGTTAATCCAGGTTATAAACTATCTTTGCGCCAAATTTCATCCAAATCCGCTGAGAAGTTTTTGCGTGAAAGAGTAACAAGCATCCATCCATACTCAAACTTTCGTGTTTATAATATTATACTAGCACTTCGCCCGCGACTTCGTCCGCGAGGATTTCGAAAAAAAAAAAGTATCAGGTAGAACAATTTTTTAAATCGGTCCAGTAGTTTCGGAGCCTATTCAATACAAACAAACAATCAAATCTTTCCTCTTTATAATATTAGTTTAGAGTAGGATAGTTACATGTTTGTGCCCACTTTTAAATTTATAAACCCAAGTAAAAAGATTTTTTAGTAAACATAACATGACATCACGCCTGTAATCCCAGAAGGGTTAGGCATAGGTGTACCTACCTACCTTGTGTATTTTTGTATAAGTTGTATAAGCAAATTCCCTCGTTTTGCCCTCAAGGGTCTTATTTATACTTTACTTCATGGTAACTTCCAATTATTATGAATAAGCTATTGTATGTAGGTGGACATGTCCAAGGTGAAACTGGATGTGCTGAAACCTTGGATCACCCAGAAGATCACAGAAATTCTCAAGATGGAAGATGATGTAGTCATTGACTATGTCAACAACCAGCTCGAGGAGAAGGTGAGTGACTATCCTTTATTTTCTATGTTTGTGTATTTCTATTCATAACAAAATGTAATCATTGCAGTTTCTTTATAGTTAAGACTTTAGATTATATTACTTAATTACGAAAATTTGCGAATAATAGTTATGCAGGAAGTTTATATAATCTATTACTGTTCAAAAGAAACTGCAATTGAAGTATAATGTCAAATGTATATTGATTGCGTATGGATATTTTTATGGTCCACACCGGTTAGTGCGCCGTCGACGCCGCCTCAGCCCGCTGCCGCCAGCTCCCGCCGCCGCCCGCCGGCTCCGCTCTTACGGAGGCCCTTAGCATTCTCAATCGGTATTTACGGGGAAATTAAATACTATAACATGCTAACTGTAAAGCATCAAACGCAGTGGAAGTTCCCTTGTTTGCGACATTTAAATGGTCAATGTATTGATAACAGATTTGTTAAAGTCGTTAAGAGATTTATTGATTTGACTCGAGGTATGGAAGTCCCATGTTTAGGCCTTGCGTTCAGCATAATGTGGTTGTGTTCGCAAAACCCTTACAGGTGCAAGTGGTTGAAGAGAGAAGAAAGAAGACCGCGCTGCATCGTCGTCCGGCGGCGCCGCGTAAGCTGAGCTTCGTAGCAGCCAGCGCGCGACGCCGCGTCTTCTCGCTGCCGGGGCGTCGTCGTCGCTGATCCGGCTGCAGCACTAATGAAAATTAATATTACACAACATGTACATACGACTTGCTTCCTTACCCGAGTCATTTCTATGCTGATTATCGAATGCCAATTACCTAAACGCGGCGCTCTTAACGGCTTTTAAATTATTTTTATTTTCCTTAAAACTTGTTTTATTTTTTATGCAACTGAGAAAACATTAGTGGAACAAATAGAGTTAAAATATGGGCAAAAAGGTAGGGTGTAAAATAACGAATTTGATGAAGATTAATAATGCAAGCTCTTTTCTTTCCCGATCCTGTTTCCTCGGCTCCTAGTTCCCTTGTCCCAAGAAAATGCAGATCAACTTAACTGGTTTCTTGAACGGGAAGAATGCGCGTCTCTTCATGGGCGAACTTTGGGAGCTGCTGCTGAGTGCTCAGGCCAGCGAGAATGGTATACCAGAGTCATTCACACAGCAGAAGAAAGAAGAGATTAAGAAAAGAATGGTAAATAATTGACTTTATATTGTTATCAGCATGTAAAACAGTAACTTCTGTTTTAAATACTATCCATTAGCCAACATCCTTAGGTATGTGCAAACTAATTAAAATATAAAATAACTAGGAGGAACAGCAGAAGGACAAGGATAAAGAAAAGGATCGTCGCAGATCGCGAACTCGGTCGCGGTCCCGGCGTCGTTCCCGGGAGCGGCGGCGCTCGCGATCAAGGACACGAGACCGTTCCGCTGATAGGAAGTGAGTCGCATTTTCATAATTTAAATGGTTAAATAATAACCAATTTTTTAATATTTAGATTTCATGAAAGTTCATGATGCCAAACCGAGCTAAGTTTTTAGGTCAAAACCTGTCTTATTCACTTATGTATATGCTGGTGCATGGGGTCTCAACTAGAACATTTTATAATTAGTCTTCAAAAAAAGTCAAAGATGGCAGCATAGGTAACCATTATATAATTAATTAACAATCATTAGAAAGCGATAAACAGCAGAATTTTGGCTAAAGTAATATTAGTAAAAATCAAGACTTCCTTGTTAAATGTTGATTTATCTATTCACACTCGTTTTTCAAGAAACAAACATAAAATAAGCTTTTACCTTCAATTCGAACCCATACAATGATAAAAGTAGCCATCTGTTAATCTTTTTGTTTAGAGCTCTTTGCAATAGATGGTGTTTTAACTCAATTTGTCCTGCCTTCAAAATAACCTTTATAGTCACAAATTTAAATCAAACAACTTATTTAAAATCTATTTCCTTACATAGAAACATTAAATAAATATATTAACATGTTTTTCTGAAACCGGAAGTATAAAACTTTATTTTAAAAGGATTGCACGAAAAGATTTAAAAGTAGGTCGACTCCTAGATGGCGTTGTAAAACTACTGTCTCTGACAATTAGTGAATCGCTGATGCTGCCATCTGTTGAACATTTTGATGACAAAAAATTGCCAGCTCAATGGGGAAGGCAACTGTCAAAGTGGCGCTGTGTACGATTGTTCCAAATTATCTGTCAAATTGTATAGCATCTTCTAAAAGATGTTCACAAATAACATATAAATTACAAAGTGTTGTGTAATTGGGTGTTAAAACGTAGGCCAACACAAATTTCCAATAAATCGTATTAAAAGAAGAAAGTGGATAGCTGCCGTAAGGATTAAAAACTTAGCCTACTAGGATGACGAGGTTATGTCGAGATCATTTTCATGAAAATTAAGTGTGAGTACAGGTGGTTGTTATAAACGACAGTTCTTCTATTTAAGCTAGTATCTATATATCTAAATTGTTAACATTACATAATATCTTTAAATATTTATCATTGTTCATCTTGTTTTAAGGTTTGCCCTGTGCACACATTTTTTTAAAGAAAGAAGCAGTACCAAGTCTCTTTTCAAGATTGTGGTGACAATGTTAACAATCAAAATAACAAAACATCAGTTTCTACTCAGACTGCCACAATGCTGTCTCTTTTTTCAGCAAACCTTTTAAGTCATATTCAGATGAACAACTCATCTTTTTCAATTTAAATAAATTACAGAATTTTCTGCCACTGCAGTACATTTGTCCTTGTACTCGTACTTGAAAATCATATTGGCAGGTTTTTTAAATAGTTGTTCCCCATTTTGACTCTGTTTATAAGGTTAAGGTAAGATTCAGGGCTAATAAGTCTGTTTCTGCTTACATGCCATGCCATGCCATGCTACGCCATGCCATGCCATGCCACCCTGGTCATCTATCTTGATGTCAACTTGATAGTTGAGTTTTTTCGTTGTCTTCTTGACAAATCCTTTTATATAAAAGTGATCATTGATAAATGCGATTCTTATCAATATGAGGAATCTGTCTTCATATATTTTTTCTGATGCATCTGTTTTTTGTTGAATCTTCAAAATGACAGAAATATTTCGCATTAGTAAAATAGGAACTACCTACCATCACATAAAATAAAACCGATAAGAAATATTGACCTTTCAAAAGAATCTAATACATTGTCTTTCAAGCGGAGGTAAAATCGAGTTAATATTTATGTCATGGTACATCTCCAATGGTGGAAGTATGATAGAGGGTTCTGTTGGATTTGGAGAGAGTTGTGGTGTACTAAAGTTAAAGTTTTTGTCATACAGCTCTTACCTGGAAAAATATAACCAATTATTCATCTCTCTTTAACTCCAAAAGTAAAAAGAACTATTACTTAAGTAAAGTTATGCATCAGTTAAGCTGTTGTAAATATAATCCTGAATTTGTTTGATTCAATAATTTTAACTTAAATATATACATCATAGTATTCACCAACAATATAAAATTTAAAAATATATAATAAATATACATACTAACAACTAACAAGTTATATAATTATAAAATTATTCGTTCAAACATTGTAAGCGTATTGATTACAAAGGTGTACGTTGACCTAGGCCTAGACAAATAGCTCCTAAAAAGTTTTTTTTCAAGAGTCCTACCTTTCCACTTAATCAGCTTTTCTTCCTTTAACAGACGCCCCTCTTCTCTTTAACTTGGCTTTAAGTTCAAGCAAGCTTCAAGTAGAATACATTTTCGCGTCCATGTTAGCAAATAAACTACACTAATCGCCCACAATGTTCGTTTTTTTGGTTTGTTTACACGATTCAAGAAATGTCATACTGACGCCATTGGGAACAACTGTACGCAGCGCCATCTGAGATTAGCTTTAACTTTCCATCCCCATTGCCAGACTTAGGGAGGTGTCATTTCTTTGTATGGGATTGGGTATCTGTACGTAGTATTATGATATATGTGGCTGGTGTCAGTATCTTTATAAATAAAACAAAGTCTGGTTAGTTACACTATTTAACTCATGTGAACCGCTGGACCGATTTTAATGATCTTTGATTTGTTGAATTTGTCTGTGCCCCAAATAGCAGAAATAACTATTAAAACATCGGAAAAAATCTCAAAATAATAATAATGATGATAATTTATCAGGCGGAAACAAGGTGCGCGCCTTCAACGGTTAGGTCATGCCAGTTTTGATGTACTCTTTCAGCATACTCAAATGGACTCAGGTCGAACTTGACGCCCTGGATAGGAGGGTCCGTACACTGCTGACTGCAAACCGAATGCACCCATGGTCATCGGTAATGAGACTGTATACGAGGGAGGGTGACACTGAAAGTTCTTAGAAAATCGTAAACTGAACAATAGTTTGTTCAGTTTACGATTTTCTAAGAACTTTTTAGTTTTTTAGTATAGTTTTCAAAATAGTGTCCATTTACATCAATACATAGCTGCATCCGATGTAACCACTAAGAAAAGCACTTAGCCCACTCGTCCTTAGGGGTCTCTTCGACGGCATTTTGAAACGCAGCCACTGCTTCCTCGGCGTCCATAAAACGTTATGCTCGAAGTTTTTCTTTTATTTTCGGAAATAAATAAAAATCGCAAGGTGCGAGGTCGGGGCTGCAGGACGGGTGACCCAGTAATTCCAGGTCTGACGTCGCCAAGTAGTCGTTTATTTGCTTGGCGGTGTGCGACGAGGCGTTGTCGTGGTGAAGGAGGATCCTACTGCGAGGTCGTTTCTCCCGAACGTTCTCCAAGACAAGTAACAATTGTTAGTGTACCACTCCGCAGTAAATGTTTTTCGTTCCTCTAAACAATTGTTGCGTAATGACCTGTCCTTCCGAAAAACGACGCCTCTATCTCTTTTCCCACGCTTCGACCTCTCTTTACTTTAGTTGGCAAGTCCTCGGAAGGAAACATCTACACAGCAGACTGTCTCTTAGTTTCAGGATCTTATCAATAAATCCAGCTTTCGTCACCCGTAAGTATGTCGAACACAGCATTTGAGTTACCTCAGTTAAATCTTTGAACCATTTCACGACACCAATCAACACGACGGAGTTTTTGGGTCTCTGTCAAATTATGAGGTATCCATCGAGCACAAAGCTTCCTGACCGCTGAATGTTCATGGAGGATTTTGTGCACTTAACTCATACCGACGCCTAAGCTTGTCCGAATCTGCTGATAAGTCACTCTTTTGTCAGTATCTATCATACGCCGCACAACACTGATGTTATCTTGACTCGTCGCCGTAGAAGGCCGTCCCTCAAGCAGATCATCGGTGAGAATAGTGCGACCACGTTTAAGCTCATTAAATTGTAAACAGTGGCACGAGACGTAGCTTCATCGTGAAAGACCAATCGAAGTCTATCATAACTTACTTGTTGACTAATATGACATCGAAAGTCATAAAAAATCATTGTACAAAAAATTTCTCACGTTAAATTCATGCTGACGTGACACAGTCAATTTTCAATTTGCCGCCAAATCGTAAACAAATGACAAATTAATACAATGGGGAAGGTCGGGCAAAGCAAATTGTAGATGGCGTGACCATAGCTAGGTCCCTACTGCCTTCAATAAATTTTACATTTCGTTCATTCATTCCATTTTGTGTTCATTCATGAGTTTGATTTTATTTCATTATTTCGTTATTTTCGGTCAGTTCAGTATTATAAATCAAGTGTCAGAATTTTAAACCTTGAATATTTCTTCGTAATCACTTTCTTCAAAATGTTTTCGACTCAAACTTGAAATAAAAGAAATCTCTACGAATAGCTTAACTAATTTTAGGGTCTTTCGGGAAATGGTGCACTCCAATTACGGAGTATCTAGGAACACAACAACGCGTCAATTTTCGCTAAAATAAAATAAAACCATATCACGCCTTGTACTATTAGCTTGTGTTGGGAACTAGCTACGACAGCGCCATTTTGACAGTTACCTTCCCCAAAAATACACAATAATATTGGCTTATTTTTATAATATCGTTTACAAGTGGCTAGTTCTAAAAACTTTCTGTGTCGCCCTCGTACCCCGCGAAAGTGTGGAGGTCGAGGCTTTTTAAACGCTAAGACCCTCCACAATCGCGAGATATGCAATCTCAGGCAATGTTTACCTAGAAGTCGACGTTGGGATGCATCGATAGATAGATAAATAAAACATTTATTCAGTGCAGACAAAAGGCGCAGCAAAACACACAAGAGCAAAATAAAATGATAAAAAGTTACAATAATAAATATAAACAAGGTGCCAATGTACAGAAAAAAAAAATAAAAGAAAAACAAACCCATAGAAAAAAAGTGACACAATGACATCCTTCAAATCAGATCAGCACAGTGCGTTGTGCGTCGCAAGGTTGCACCAAATGGGAGTCAATCTCAGCATGTGTCAGGCAAATATACCTGACGCTGATATTCTGCATGATATCATCGATATCGATGGATGGATCGAGATGTGGTCGCAGTGGACAAGGGTCTCTCCTTGGCGAAAGAGAACTGTCGCAAACCTGCAGTACTAGATACTAACGATCGTAAGGAAGTATGGCAAGGCAAAGAGCTGCACGGACGGTTTTTCCGGGTCCTCCATGGACCTGATGTAGACTTTTTGGCGTCTGTATCCTGGTTACGTTTCGGCGACCTCTGTGGGGAAACCGAAGGTTTTGTCTGTGCGATTATTGATGAAGTTATCATGACGAATAATTATGGGTAATACATTGTACCGTCCATTGGTTGACATTTGTTGGGCATGCCACCGTCCTGGTGAATCTATCCGACATATTGTTTCCGTTTGTTCTCGTCTTGCTAACGGCAAGTACTTGCACAGACACAATCTAGTGGCCAGGATAATCCACCAGCAACTCGCCTTGCATTACAGGCTTGTGGAACCGGAAGTGCCATACTACACGTATGTGCCCGACCCAGTTCTCGTGAATGATCATGCCACATTGTACTGGGATTGATCTATCATCACTGACAGGACTATTGTAGCCAATAAGCCTGATATTGTGGTGATAGATCTACGAGAGCGCCGTGCAATGATTGTTGATATCACTGTCCCTCATGACAAGAATCTCGTGAAAGCTGAAAAGGATAAAAAAACAAGTATCTTGACTTATCACACGAGGTTGTCGACATGTGGAGCGTGGACTCTGCAATCATTGTACCGATAGTCGTGACAGCCAATAGTTTAATAGCCAAGTGCCTCGACCAACACCTGAGGAGGCTCTCCGTTGGGCAGCTGGATCAAGGGTTTGATTCAGAAAGCGGTACTTCTGGACACGGCTCGCATTGTCAGGAGGTTCCTCTCTCTGGAACCCTGACCGCTTGAACCTTGTTCCCGATACCGGTGGGCTACTATTTTTTATATTTTTAAATGTTTTTGTATTTTTTATAATAATATTTAAAAATATATTTAATATGTAAAAAAATAAATGAACAAAAATTATGATGGAGATAATATTCTGAGGCGGTACGAAGTTCTCCGGGACAGCTAGTTCTTTAATAAGTGTTTTCTTACAAGTCTGTGTATTAGCATTCTTATATCTAAATTGTTTAATGTATTATTTAGACACCGCAATGGAGGCAGCCCGCGACGCTCGAGGAGGCGCAGTCGCGAAAGGAGCAGCCAGTCGAAGTCTTCACATGTAGAGGAGATTAAAGCAGCTGAACCTAAAGGTATGCGGTTATTCAGCATTTTTAATTTAATTATTTTCAAAAATAAGCGTTATTGGTATTGTCACTCATCTCTGAACAATAAAAGCACCATAACTTCTGACATATTCAAGTGAATTTTAAAAAGTAGAGTTTATTTTGTGGATTATAAAAGTGCTTTAAATGTGTTTTGGTAGAAAATGGAAAATCTCCAGAGAAGGAGAAGAAAGAAGAGCCGGAGGTAAAGGAGGAGGTGAACCACAACACATCAAATGACACCAACAGGGAAGAGAGCAAAGAAAATGTGCCCAAGGAAGATAAAACTGAAGATGAAGGCCACAAATCTCGATCAGCTTCACCTGCAAAGTGAGTGCTGAAGATGTTTTTTTTTTAAATGTAATAATCGCATCATAATTATGTACACAGTACATCTAGTTTTAAAGAATCTAGAACTATTCAAAATGCTCATGATGTTTACCAAAACGCATTATACAGGTCCATTGGAGATAAAGGCGACGAAGAAAAACCAGCTGAAAAAGCCAGGCGCTCGTCCAGTGAAAGACGATCCACGTCTGCATCATCACGTTAGTATAATTAAAATCTCCTGTTGTAGGTAGTTTAGTAAGTTGATATTCTCATCTTTACTCCTCCCACCTCTAGTATAAACTAGAAGACCTCTAATGCGACAATTATTTTTTTCCAATAATTCTTGTGTTTTATCAATAAGCTCTTAATTGATTATGATTATAATTGTTATAGGTGGTAGTGCTAAGAAAAGGTCGTCTCACAAGAAACGCCAGTATCGCTCAAACCGCGATTCATCGACTAGCGTCAGCCCCCGACGCAGTTCCCGCAGAGAAAGGTAAATAAGCGACACAACTTTATTTGCTTTATATTTTTCGGGGTTACCCGATTCATTTATAAAATCAGAGTCTTTACTCATGCTCTTACGCGGCTAGGTCGCGACCGCGCGAGAGTTCGGCTCGTCCGGCGAGTCCGAAACTGTGAGTATTGCCGCACAAGGTGCACAATGCTGAGAAATTGCACTTTTGCAATTTATCTACTAATACGTTCTTATAAATGATACAGGAGTAAATCTCGTCGTCGCAGCAGCCGTCGCCGGTCGTTGGAGCGCCGCGACAGGGAGCGAGAACGGGAACGCGAGAGGGAGCGAGAAAGAGAACGTAGGCGACGTGAAAGGGAGAGGAGAGAAAGGTGAACTTGCCAAACATTTCTTTGTACAAAAAAAAAGGGAGATACTTATTTGTTAAATGTTCTCATTAACTAGTTATGTATAATAATATGATGACGTTACACAATTTGTTTGTTTAATGTTAAATGCACCTGTTTAATTGCATAAATGAATAGTCGGTATGACACATTATAAATTAAACTGAACACTAATAAACTCTTAATAAATTATATCTGTCCTTGTCATTTCAATATAAATCAACGCCTTTTTAATTAATTTTGATAATAGTGATGAAATTGATAAATTAATATTGATAAAAAAATACCATTGAATTGACCACGGCGCATACAAATATCATCCCGCCGCTCAAAATAGAATTTATACACTTTCTTAAAACTTTTTAATTAATTAAGACATCGTAGTAGCACCCATACATCTTAGACTACAGAATGGTTGACTAGACTAATCAGATTGTTTTTAAATAATCAAATTTTTATTAGGTCCCGAGAGCGTCGCCGCTCACTGGAGCGACGCAGGCGGTCGCGGTCACGTTCGCGAAGACGCGTTACTAGAGACAGGTAACATATTTCTTTATTTTGTGTTCAACTCAGTTGAGATAGCTTGTATGCTGATTAGCTTAGTATTCACTTGAAGGAGTTGAATGTATGTATTGTTCGATCATTTGTGTGATGAGGTCTCGTGATCGTCGACGTTCCCGGTCTCGCAGGCGGAGCGCATCTCGTTCTCGACGCCGCTCGGGCCGTGGCTCGCGCGAGCGACGCTCGAGGGACCGACGATCCAGGGATAGGCGCTCGAGAGATAGGTCTAGGTAATCACAAATTGGCAATTCTTTTTCATGTTTCCTGTCAGTTTCGTGTAAACTGCGTTCACAATTAAGTTTCCAATTTATGAGATTTCAGAAAAAAATTGCTCTAATAATACGTGACATTTTCAATAGAATTAGTCATTCTGAAATTAAATTAACGAAAATGTTGTAAAATTTATATTTGTTTAACTGGACATAACGTACAGTGGAAAGGATAAACACAATTGAAACATCTGATATATAATTCTTACCACAGGGAGAGGAAATCCAAGGACCGCACCAAGGAAAGAAGATCAAGAGACAGGAAGTCACGTGACAGAAGATCAAGCGACCTGATCAAAGAACGATTGGAAAAATCCGTCTCTATTCCCCGTAAAGGTTAGTTATTCTGAAATTAATATCCCACTTATGTAACCAGTAACATACATAGATTCTTTACCTTTCTCAGAAAGTAAGTGTGTATCTACCCACTCATACCCAAAAAACGTGATCAGACTGTAGAGTTGCAGACAAAATCCGTTATTCCAATACCAATCCCATTTATGAACCAGTAAAAAAAAAATGACGCTTTATTTTTATTAAATTTCATAGAAAACTTGGAGAAGCTGCGTAAGAAGTCGTCCGAGCGAAAGTCATTGCCCCGCGAGCAGTCTAAAGAACGAGCTGTATCTAGTTCAAGTAGGGAATCATCTGTGGCAAATGAAAAGCCTGCGCCGCAAAATAATGATCAGGCTAAGCCAGCACAATCATCTGATGACGAAGAAAGAGAAGATATCATCGCGATTCCGACGTTGCGTGAATTTTCAAAGAGTTTGTCTCGTACTCCTTCACCTTTCCTACGAAAACACGAAATTGAACACAAGAAGTCTGATAGATCTGGAGATGAAGTGTCAGTGAAAGAACAACACGAAGAGGAAACAGCTAAGCCTAGAGAAGCAAAGAAGGGCAAACGCAAAACGCAACAATCAGAATCAGAGAGTGAGAGTAGTGAAGGAGCCAAGGCGAAGGCCAAGCCTAAAGTAAAACGCAAAGATAAAGCTACTTCTAAAAAAACCAAGAAACCCAAGAAAGAAAGCTCGTCAAGTGAAAGTGATTCAGAAGATAGTTCGTCCAGCGATTCAGAAGATGATAGGAAGAAGAAGAGCAAAAAGAGTGCTAAAAAGAAATTGGCAAAAAAATCGCGTAAAAAAAGAGCGCGTTCATCTAGTTCGGAATCAAGCTCGGAAGAAGAAGTTAAACACAAGAGCTCGAAATCTAAGCAAAAGAACATTCCAGAAGAATCTGATGTAGACAAAAAGTCGAAAAAGCGTAACAAAGATACGACTGTTGAACACTCGAGATCAGAAAAGATTGAAGGAAAGCTAAGTAAGTCAAAGAAAATAGAAAACACAGATGATTCACGTGATGACAGTTCTGACAGTGATGAAAAGTCTAGCAAGAAGAAAATTGTTAAACGAGACACAAGTTCTGAAAAAGAAACTAGACGGTCGAAGAAGGTAGATCCTGCAAAAGAACGTGCAACTTCACCAGATGGTGGTGGTAAAAGTAGAAAGACAGAAGAGAAAGTTGTAAAAGCAAAGCATTCAGAGGAAGTTAAATCCAAATCACGAGATGATACGGAAAAGAAAGGTAAGAAACGTGAGAAAGAAGAATCTTCTTCAGACAGTGATCAGGTATCGAAGAAGAAGGCCAGGAAGAAGGTCTCTGACTCTGATTCAGAATCTGACAGTGATGAACCTAAGAAGTCTAAAAAGGCTAAGAAACATAAGAAGCATTCTAAGAAGCACAAAAAACACAAAAAGCATAAGAAAGCTTCAAAGAAGAAGGACGACTCTTCCGACAGCGAAGAGGCCGAGGAGGAGGAAGAGGAAGGAAAGGTGAATAACGAAGATTTGGAAAAAAAACTTCGTGAAAGAGCATTGAAATCGATGAAAAAGCAAACAAGTGTTTCAGGGTCTGACTAGACCACACTTGTTTTATCCACCGCGCTTACAAAACTGACTTTGAATTGAGGTTCAGTGGCTTAGAATAATTGTCTTTATTTTACGGTATGTTACGTCTCTAACATGAAATAACATGTATGATTTTAAGATTACGTGTATGTCACATTGTTAGTAATAAAGTTTTAAATTGTGCATTTCTTGTTTCATTTATACATTCATCCAACCGTAGTGTGAAAAAGTATAAATGAAATGTTTAACATTCAAAAGCTAATGTACAAAATTACAAAAATTAATGGTCGTCAAGGTCAAGGTCTCGTTAAGAAAACGATAATTATTATTTAAAGTACATAATTTATTATGGATGTGGGCTATGGGTACAGTTGGTAACGAGACTACGATAATATACTTATAACATAAACTTTGGATGTACTTTGGTAACTTACACTGAAAATAAATAGCATGTTCCTACAACATAACTCACTTCTTCGAGTAACCCCTATAGCCAGTAACTAAGCTTGGAGTAATACCGCTATTGTAAATATTGCCGTATCCGGGTCTTCTATAATATCCGTATCCTAAGTGGTTTGCTCCCTGGTAAGATGGATTGTTGTAGCCATAGTAGGAGTTGAGACCACCACTGCCGGAGTAACCACCGTAGCCTCCATAGCCTCCGCTGTAACCGCCTCTGCTATAGCCGCTGTAACCAGGGCTCGCGGCGTAACTTCCGTAACCAGAGTTGCCGCCGTAACTTCCGTAACCAGAGTTGCCGCCGTAACTTCCGTAACCAGAGTTACCAGAGTAGCCTGCACCGTATCTCGGGTCGCTGTCATAGCCATTGTAGCCGTAAGGGCTATCGTAACCCCCGAATCCTCCATAATTGTATCTGCTGTCTACAGAACCGTAACCTGATACTCCTTGAGCACTTGGGTACCGACCAAAGTCGGAATACCGATCAGCAGCGACTGAAAAAAAAAAAAAACGATCGTTAATGGTTTCAGCAGAGGCAGCGGTAACTGAATGAACAGATATCTTCATAATTTTCAAACATCATTTTGCGTTAGGACAAGGGCTTAAAAATATCCGAATTTATTGGGTTTAAGGAGGTTAGGCTAGATAATTGCCACTTACATCCACTGCTCGCAGCAGTTTTCAAGTCATCTTTGTCATCATTCAGACTGTGGGAGTCTGAAACTGATTTAATTGATCCTGAGGCTTCGCTAGCCGGTGCTGCACACGAGTGTTCAAATAACACTACAGCAGCCAGAAGAAGAATGATCCACGAAGTCATCTGGCGGTCAAAAGTATTCATATTATTAGCAAATTATTCTTACGAAAGCTTGAGTCCGTCTAAATCTTGAATCACCTACTAACATACTCACAGTCTACCCGCAAATGCTTGGTACTATAGGTATCAGTGTAGAGCTTTGCATTGACTAGGTAAACAAAAAGTAAACACGAGCATCCATCAACCAAAACTTCTCAACTTCTCGTTCTAGTTCCTTACGCAATTTCTAATTGAATATCAAAGTGCTACGCATGGCTAATGAATGAGCCACCGTATAATGTGTATAGGTAGGTAGGTCACCTATCAATGAACGACCATTTGGTGATTTGTCATTATAATGAATGACCCACGCTTGGATAGTAGTCGCCATGCACCGTTGCCTCTTGAAATAAAATGAATGTGCGCAATAGTTTGTTATTTTTAACATAAAGACTGTGAAGGCGTTAAAAATAATAATAACGATATGAAACTATTCCTATTCCATTGACAACGCTTCTTGTGTAAAGAAGGAAAGAGCATTGAGTAAAACGCTTGTAATAAAGTCTCATTGTAACTTGTCAGCCTATTATTCGAACACGCAACCTCGTGCTCGAGCAGTAGGGATGGACATTTAAAATATACATCGATGTTTTATTTGATGTAATGCATCGATCAGTTGCATCGATGTTAATACGATGTATTGAGAAATACATCGATGTTTCTAAAACATCGATTGTTTTCGCAATTTCATGTTTAGGCATTAAAGAAAACTAGGTAAGTAAAAGGAAAAATATGTATGTGTGATTCACAATCACACAGCCAATACAGCTTTATGTCTTTACATATTCCATTTTTTTTCAATGCTATGTAAAAACAAAAGTTTATTAATTCTTTTCCCCTTCAATCGGTTTCGTTGCTCAGTAAAAACTAGTCCTGCCTGTGAAAAGAGTCTTTCTGAAGGAACAGATGTGCTAACAATAGTTAAATACTTAAAAGCTATTTTGTACAGCTTCGGGAATTGTATTTACTAATCCCTCCAGATTTCTTAATAATTTTCGTTCAGTCTTCCCATACGAGTTCTGAGATAAACTGAAAGTTCGTCAGACAAAACATTTTCAGATTTGTTACTTACGGTGATCACTCCATAATGAAAAGGTCTCTTCATTTTATCGGACTTGTTAGAATCGGATTCAGTTTGACTGATTATAACGTTCCGTTTCAAGAAACTTCGTGAAAGTCACTGCAGTCGTCAGTCAGTGTTGGTCATACTCATAGTACATTCATCTATAATTTGCGTATTCGATGCATCGAATGAAAAACATCGATTTATATTCGATGCTGAAGTATTAACAATATATCGGTTCAATACGATGCATCGTTACTAAACATCGATTGTTTAAAATACATCGATGTATATCGTCCATCCCTATCGAGCAGCAAACACTTCCGGGCCACCACGACATTTAAATTTATCTAAGTTTAATATAACGTGAACTAACGACTCTATCACAACATCTTAAATAATTAGGAACCTACATTTATATTGTGCCGTATCGCTCACATGGGCCTTAGCACACCTCCGCAGCAAAAATAATGACTAAGAAACATTACTACACGCGATTCGAGTAGCGACATGAGAGTCAGTTGAATTGTAGCATTTAGAAAATTAAAAGTGTTACTACACTTTGAATTGATAACAGAATCAAATAAGTAATACTCATAAATGTGTTAAACCAAAACACTTACAAAAGTGTATCAGTAAAATGTAAGAGTGTTAAACCCTGCGAAATAAACAGACGAGGCGTTGCCAAAATAGCCTTAATCTAGTCGGGATTGAGGCTATTTTGGCAACGCCTCGTCTGTCTGTCCGCCGCGCGTTATTGCGGTAAAGTGCAATTATACCTAAACTGCATATTGCTGTTACAATTATTAACACATAGAAAAGGTTACAAGTTGATACTGCAACATTGTTGTATCTGTTACATTTATGAAGGTTATTCTTTTAAAACAGTATTAAAAACACTTATTAGATACGGTTACAGTTTGAAATCGAACTGCCTTCCGCGCTGATCGGCGAAATTACGCGGGAAAGATATAGAATCATAATCAAATATGTTCTTTAGAATGCTGGTTAAATGGCAGTTTAGCTTCTTTTTCGCTTGTCGGTCGTGCAACGGACAATTCATGCCAGAACTACTGCGGTTTTGCGGCGGATATGTGAAACCCGCCTTAGTTCCGTTCTCTCAAGTTCCGCTGTATTTTAATTAGCTATATGCGAAGTTATAAATATGCCAACACCTTTGACCCTCGAAACAATAATGAACACGTTGTTATACCTGTTATTCTCACGCAACGATTATGGGAAGTTTCAACAGCAGTTAGTTATCCTACTCAATTATTCATTGTGAGGTTCAAGTTCGAATACGGACTCGCTGTGTTATGTGAGTAGGTATATCTGAAATGTTCTTAATCTCAACCATCACATTTAATATTCTTGACAGGGTTAAGGTGGGTACGTATGACGGTTTAAAATAGGTGCTAGGTTAAGTACAGTCGAGTTCTTAAATATCTGAACATGTTCTTGAATCAAAAATTTATAAGCAATGGTAAGTTTAATAGAACTCTAAACAGCTTTGCCTTAGAATAAATTGTAAACAATCTGTGACATCATAAATATGTGACTACATTATATCAGTAATATTGCTACATACAAAGACTCAAAAAGTTGTGCGCAATCCCTTGTTCATATTATTTAGCACAAAGTTAGGTTCACAAATATATATGCAATGTTTCTATGAAAAGTATCTTATACAAATTAGTAGGTACTTATAGTCTTCGGGTACTGTATTTTTTTTGGGTGGGAAATAATCAAATGACTTCTCCCGCTCTTCGTGTCAGACTTTTACTGACTAAAACCCACCCGTGTATCTTCAGTTGCTTGTGCCAGAGCTACGGTATCTCTTTCGAACAACCCGCGACCCTGGCAGGCATCGGCCCTATCGGACCCATTCATTTAGTGCTGACATCTCTTTAAGGCGCGCGTGGAACACGACGCACCGTCGACCCGGGCCTGGGTCTTTACCGGACGGCGAGCTACCCGTTGCTCGCCGTCCGCAAGCACGCGCCTACGGTGGACGGGAATCTGCTGGCGATTCCCGACGCCCAGGGCATCTCCTGCGGAGACTAGGGGCGTGAGGGCGCAAGGTTCTCTCCCTCACGCACTTCGCCTCATCCTTTGCAAGCATTACTACTACGCAGAAGAAGGTGACGGCTTCCTATTCGCTCTCGCTCCGAACCATGACCTGGACCAGGACCGGACGCGAAAGTTCGCAGCGGCCGATCGATAAGTTGAATATGCAAAGCTGTGTAGATATTTACGAATCCTAGCTTGCATTAAGTATTTTGAAGCATTTAGATATTTATATTCCGAAGAGTAGTCAGATTATTTTGACTGCACTACCGTAACATACCTGTTGGGAACAGTATATATGATAACATTTTATTGATGTCTAAGTTTGCATAGAAATCTATGATCGTTTTAACGCCTACAATATTTTGAAACATTGTCACTGCCAATATATTAGTGAAATCGACTGTTTCTTCATTCTGCTTATTTAAGTAGGTACTATTGGACTCCATTTGTCAGTGAAGATACTTGTAACTTCTTAGGTCCTTCTTACAGGGACCGGGACTATATCGTGACTGGACCCGGCACCAGGAACCGGTGAACCCAGAGCTCTTTACTCAGGTACATCATTGGTAACACTTGCACTACGAAAATCGCCCTTAATTAATTCTACAAAATATTTTTATGTATGTTACTGAAATTTATAAGTATGTTACTGAAGTGCGGTTGACTATACCTATTTCTTACGTTCCAATTCGGTTCGTACTCAGATTAGATTAAATGTACACAAACGTTAATTCATCCTTTTCGGATAGCATTTTCTCGAATTTAAAACAGATACCTATTAGATAATAGTTGGGTACTTACTACGTATTTTAATAATAGTCAAACATGGGTCTTAGATGCAGTCCAGAACAAGACCATAGGTTGGTACCACTGTAGATCGTACCTAAAAACCGGTAGGTATTACCTTCTGTTTTTTACGTATCTACGAGTAGTACTTATAATGTTTCAGCCATGTTCAACGGAATGTTGATTTCATTAAGTACATTAATAAAAAAACCGGCCAAGTGCGTGTCGGAACTCGGACCACGCACAATGAAGTAATGAATTAATCCTAAGAACAAACTTAACATTGTAGTTTAAAAACATGTTCTTTGATACATCGATTTACAACTGCAAATGTAAATTTGAAATCGAAATTAAAGTTTTTTTTAATGCGATAAATCCGTAATTTGTAATTGTACTTGTGCTGTGAGACCTTGCTTCTTGCAAAGTTTCATGATTCTAGGTCAACGGTAAGTACCTTTTAGGTTTTGATTAATTTTCGAGTATCATAATAATGTCGCTTTGATAGCCGTACTTTTTATTGCTTTGACATGCAAAAGCTTGATTTTTTGAGAGCTCCAAGGAACCGTAGACTTTAATTTCAACTTGAAACGTCCAAGCGTTTCTGAGAAAAAGGTTCAAGGGTTCAAAGGAAAAGGGTTTCAGACAGACAGACGGAGAGCGAAGTGTTCCTATAGGGGTTCCGATTTTTCTTTTGTGGTACTGAACCCTAAAAAAGTCTTCAATTAAAAGACATCCTAACTTCCTAACTATTAATTCCTAATATTATAAATGCGAAAGTATGTTTGTTTGTTACCTACGCTTTCACGCTAAAACGGTTAAACGGATTTGGATGGAATGTAGCACAAGGGTAGGTCATGACAGGACATAGGATACTTTTATCCCGATATTCCCACGGGATCAAGACGTATGCGGGTGAAACCGCGGTGCAGCTAAATCGTACCTACAAGCTAAATCGTAGCAAGTACAAAGAGTAACACTAACCCATTAAGCCTAACAAAAGCATTTAAATCATGTGTTCTTGTAGGAGTTGGTTGTTATAGGTATCTACTTATCGTCGTCATTCAAATTGCTCGAATGAGCTTGCAAAATTGTGTATTATTTTGCTTAAGTCACTTTACAAAAACAACATAATGTAACATCACGCTTGTAATCGCCGAAGGATTAGGCAGAGGTGTACCTGTGGTACCTACACCCACATTTTCCCATTTATCTTTAGGTCCCATGTAATAAGGGGAGGGCCTTTTGCCGTCAAACGGATCCAAAACCAATAAAACTTTTCTCTACCTGGGAATCGAATCCAAGGCCTCATGCTCAGCAGTAGCGAAACAATGATCATTTCGTCTAGCATTAAGTAATATTTTATAGTCGTGTTAGAAATGTAATAGGTATAAATTGCATAATAGATTCAAATTAAAGTAAACGGGACACTGCAAAAAAAAACTTACGTTTGAACTCTTTTTTAACAGCAAACTTTCACTGAATTGTATATGAAGTTCTAATTTGGGGATTAGATAGTAAGCTACATACAACACGTAATTTGACTGTCCTTTTGTTAATTATAGTGACTTTATTTTGGGTTCGAATCCGGATTAAATAATACCGATTTCGGTGTTGTAGTGTGAGAGTATTTCACCCTTGCTGACCACTCCTGCAAAATTATTTAAAATTCTATTTTGAAAATGAGTAATTTTCAGTATATTGTTAAAGTTGTATTTTTAAATATGTATTATTTTATATTAGAATTGGGCTGTTAAGAATTAAATATTATTTATTTAGCTAAGATAATGGTATTGGTTCGGATATTAGGTAAATATCCACACTCTAAAATAATCCCAAATTATATCTTAAAAATATTAAAATAACTACTTACGGTGGCAATTTTTTAAAGGATCAAACTTGATGTATTTTGAATTTCACGAACAGTTAGGAGTAAATCACAGACACAGGTAGTACGTAACAGGTGGAGATGCGCTCTGTGTACGTGTGCGTACGTTCCAACCTTTATAAACCGTGGGAGTTTTTGTCTTGTAATTGACAATGGTCACTGGGGAGGTAATGAGTCCGTTTGTAGGCAGCCCGTCCTTCTGTCAAGAAGACTCTATGACGCATACGTACGTAAACGTAATACAATCATAATCGCTATACATATAATGATACCTCTATGCTCCCAGGAGGTAGTGGTGTGGACCCAAACTGCATGCATGACAATATACGGAAGCTGTGCGACTAACCCTGAAGCTAACTATTCGCATCGGTACTTCGATACCACGAAATGGACAATGGCGGTAAGTATTAATACTTACGTTGTCAAGTTCGTGTGTCTCATAAAATTATAGTCGGGATTTTTTAATAAGTACTGTGTTTTAATTAATTTATAATAAAATGTACATTAGTTTGATGAAATGTACACGTTTCCTTTTAGCAATGAGTAAATTATAATATGATCCTAGGTCAAGGGAATCCTTATTCTATCAAAGAGTATCATTGCTCTGGCGTTCGCTGGCTTAGCTGCTGTTAATCGTGGGGGGGTTCTGAGATCGAATCTTTTCACACAGAAGAAATGACAGAATTCCCAATCCAAACCACACAGAGTCCAATTAACAAGCTTGCTTTTTGCTTTGCTTAAGTTCTAAAAAAAAAACTGAAAAATTGCTGATAGTTTTTCCACACTAGCAGTTTTTCCACAGCAGCAGTTTTTCCACAATAGCAGTTTGGCAGTAGTTACGCTATTTTACAATAGTAATTATGTAATCAAAAAGACATAAATAATAAAAAAATAACTTCATCGTGACACCGGTCTTTTCCGATCACATGCCGTTCAAAGTCAAATTACTCCGTTTTCGCTGTCCCATCCAGATTACTATAGAACTTATGGAAACGGTGAAGGACTTATTAAACATAAGTACCTACTAGTATCATACAAAAGGAAAACGTTCAAGACACATGGAGGTACCTATGCTAATAAAGTAAACTTATAATACGTACTATGATTAACACTAATAATTGGTGAAATGTGTATGGGACGTGATGTACTCTCACGCTTGACTGGCTGGTTGGAGGTCGTCTTGCCAAGGTTGCACTCATCCCTTCGTTGGTCACACAACTTTTTCTAACTATTCGTCATCATTTACCTACAGGGGAAATTAATTGATAGGCAAATTGACTACCAACTTAAATTCATTGTTTATTCTTATAACTGCCCTTCTAGACCTTAATAAATAAAGATTGAAAAAAAAAAAAACATTCATTGACAGTTATTTGAAATGGCTCACGGCAGATAGACGTAGGGTGTCAATTTGCTGTATAATTAATTTCCCTAGCTGTACAATCGCCAGTAAAGTGACTAAAGATCTTAACCTCTGCCTAAACAAGCGAGCTTGTTTTAATTTCCACTGCTAAAAGAACGAGTACGGGCGTAACCGTAACCATCGCTTCCCCATTTGGATTGCCCAATGATGAGTACTTAAGGCAGTGTTGTTAGTAGGGAAAACCGTTTTCTTGTGCTACATAAAGTTCACGACACAATTCTGTGTCGAAATGGTGGATTAGTCATCAATGTTTAGTTTTAGTCAGTTTGGGTACAATTACAGTCATAATTTTAAATGATAAGCAAAAGCAATGCTCTTGGAACAACTAAGTATAATTAGACATTTATCAAGCTCTACTATCATTATCTACGTGAGTCATTATATCATTTGTCAGCGTACTGACTGACGATCGGTATTATAAGGTTAATATCCTGGTTGTACTAAAACAGACAATGTGTGATTTCTATATTTATACTAGCTGACTTACTACTTTTTGTTTTTTGAAAAATAGGTGTCGGCCGATTCTCAGACCTACCCGATATGCGCACACAGTTACATACAAATCGGTCCAGCCGTTTCGGAGGAGTTTGGTAAAAAACATTGCGACACGAGAATTTTATAAATTAGTAGATAGATATTTTTACATTATACTATTTATTTTATTTTATTTCTGAGTTCATTTGTCCTTTATGTCCGCGAATTCTCCTTTATTGCTTCTACCGAATGAAAACTTGTACCACGAAGTGGTAATTTGAGTTTAGGAAAAAGAAAGAAGTCGGCTTTAGACATATCTTGTGACCAAAATCTCAACAAATGCCTACCATAGAGGGTAGGCATTTGTTGAGATTTTGGTCAAAAATTCGTTCACAATGATGGCCCTGTCCAAAGGCGCATTATATGATGAAAAATACAAGAATTTTCTTTCCAATAATCTGGCCTTTGCATCGAATTTCCTCTCTTAAACGCCGCATAACTCTTAGATAATTTTCTTTATTTACCGAATTTGGAACCATAAACAAATCATCTATTCTCGATGCTTTTTTGACAGAATGTTTAAAATATCATTTTCTGTTAACTATTATGACGGTCAAGACATTTATATC
The DNA here is from genome assembly GCA_963555695.1 of Dasypolia templi. Classification (NCBI taxonomy): domain Eukaryota; kingdom Metazoa; phylum Arthropoda; class Insecta; order Lepidoptera; family Noctuidae; genus Dasypolia; species Dasypolia templi. Next base: position 17,618,296 of record OY743146.1, on the reverse strand, counting down.
ACCCGATTCCGTTTTGGCGTCGACTTACGCGACGCCCTTTATTGACATAATTTAAGGTTGATGACAATGTTTTTATTTTTAACTCATTAAAAACTACGCCTTTTTTGTTTTTTTTTTTATTATGACCAAACAGTTACCAACTGTAAATTGAGGCTCGCGAATTGTGAAATTAAGTTGATCACTGAAGTAGACAACCACTAAAACATTTTGCCTAAGATTGCTTTTGGTGGCAGAGGAACGATATCCTGATACTTTGGGAATTATGGATGAGGCTCATATCCAACATTCAGTCAGGACCAACACATCACGTACAACTAAGTCGCCTTAGCATTTCGAAGCCATGCATGTTAAAAAAAATCGTATGTACGTTCTGGGTAATGATAACTAAACGACTGGAATGCGAATGTGGTAAATAATCAAAAATATATAGATTTAAAGGACAATGGGCGTTTGAGTACCACCAACAACAATAATGTTTGTATCGTTGAAAAGGTGGCCACTTTCTCGAATTCATAGTCCATTCGGAGATATCGTGTTAATTACATGTATTTTTTTTACTTGACAACAACAACAACATAACATCACGCCTTGTTTCCCCGAAGGATTGGACAGAGGTCCTACAGTACACCCACATTTCGCTAGTTATGTTTTTACTTTAGTCAATTTTAATTGAACTTATGTACTTAGAATTAGCTACAATTGCAAGAAAACCCCCGCCCCTCCCTCTTCGATAACACATAAAAGCTTAATTACTCGAAGTGGGGTAAAAACACTATCCCAAAAATCACCAAGATTTAATGCAGTAGGCAAAACCCACCGTAAGAAAACGGTACGTAACACACGGACTTGTATACGGTTTCGCATTTCGTTTTATAAACATATTTTAACTTCATTAAACTTTTTTTTTTTTACAATTTCTTACAATAGCGTCTTGAAGCAGTCTGTACTTAGATACATATAGCGCAAAGGTCACTTGCCGGGGTCACGGATCACAACATCGCTTCAATGAAATTAAAACGAATAACGTGCAAACAGTAGGCTAATTGAAGGAAAGAGAGAGCCCTATGTCTGCGAACAGCGCAGACGGTAGTTTTCAATTTACAAATTATTTTATCTTGTTACAATTTTTATGATTACTGGCCTGTTTCCCTACCCGTGTGTTAAATTATTGTCGCCATTGTAGCGGCCTGTTGTATACCTTGTGAAGTTTGCCTGACATACTTATCTTCTTTTGTTTCTGGTGTATTTGCTTGTATAAATCAAAAACTGTCTGTATGCCAAACAAATGGTCACAGAACGACCACATTTTACAAAGTTTGATCTCATGGAGTAACAAATCATTCATGTCGGTACCTTAAAGTGTTCTTAAGTGGATAAGCTGTTATTAGTTGACCATACTTTACTCTATCTCCAATTTTGGCGTACTGGAGATAGAAAAACCTATCAAACTCTGGTTTTAACGTCCCAATAAAGCCGAAGTATGCGACCCTTTAACGTGCTTACAGCTATATGTTAACAGGGACAGATAGAACTGTACTGTCTATTATCAGTAGCGATCTATCTTAGGTTATATTGAGTTTGGCCGTTAGTACGTTCAAAACCTTTTGTAGATTGCCTGACAAACTTACCTCCTTTTTTTCTTAAACCTGCACCCTAATTGCGTAACACATTTTCGTAAACGATTACGACTAATCTGTTTGATTTTGACGGTTCAAGAACATTCATTGCGTTCTATATATTGTTGAGCAGAATTTTTATCGAACTCAAGAATGGACTTAGCAATGGATTAGCAATCTGTTTCAAAACGATTCAGATTCCGATTGATTGTTTATTACGCAATTAGGGTGCTGGTGTATTTCGTTAAATAAAACAAAAACTGTCTGTAGGCCAAACAAATGGTCAGAGATCGACTACATCTTCGGAAGTTTGATCTCATGCAGTAACAATTTGTTTAGGTATACCTTAAAAGTCTTAAATGGATAAATTGGTATTAGTGAAGCATACTTTACTTAGTATTAATTAAAACTTTCTAGTGTCTGGAAGTGCAGGGTACTAATCCCTAAAGTGAAAATTAGCGCTATCAAACACGGGTAGCGATATCTCTACGACTTACCTATAACAGCGAGAATGCATTGAGATTTACAAAGGAAATATTATATAAGTTATATTTACAAAATAACCTCTTTCTTATATTAACATTTCATACACATTTGCCATTTTTTGCAGGTCTCCTCTCAGTGAAAAAATTGTTTTGGGGTCCTTAGGAAGGGTAAAGATTTCTCACAAAAAAAAAAAAATGTTTGCATAAAATTAAAAGAAATACTTATTCATCATAATTATCAATCGGTCACATTTTCCAAAAAATTTTTTTTTTTTTTTTTCGGCAAACTGATTTTTTAAATCATTTATGGCTGATGATGAATTCTAAAGTTTCTGCCTCTATGGACAATAGTGACACGTCTGACAGGCGTTCATGTCGGAGGCACCCGTGGCCTGGGGGCCACGTATAATTGATACGGCAGATACGGCGGTAGCTACTCCCCTGGCTCTCCCTAGGTTGGTTGATTAGGATTTGTGAGTCGTGTTTTTCATTTTTTGCTGGGTTATTGCCTATTAACAAAATAGCTACCATTACTTTGATAAAACTTCCGCATAATAGGTATACATATTTATTCGAGAAACTTATAATGATTAATATTCAGCTACCTATAAAAACCATTATAATCTTGTCACGGATTCCTCAAAACTGTCGTTTTTGTACAATTTGTGTGACAATTACGGCAGCTATGTAAGTATAAAGTTGAACACAGTATGGCTGATGATTTAGTATAGTGGTCTCGGACAAGGACATGACTCACATATTAAATTGTAATGGCCATGCCTTAAAAAATATAAGATTGCCGTATTTACGATGGCAATTTTTTTTAATGTATGAAAATCTTGTGATTTTGTCATGGCAAGTAGTGAGAACGTAGATAAATCTTATTGTCCAGTAAAAATGTCTCAGCTGTCTGGTGTGGCGACTAACATTGAAGTGAGATATTCCTAGTTTAAGTCAGTGTCAGATTTTTGCAGATTGCATTAAATTTTGACATTCTTTGTTCATTCCTTTTCATACAGTGTTGATGTATGTAGGGAAAAATACTGTTTGTGGAAATACTACCAGGTTTCCGGTACGGCTATACATAATATATATACACATTCATATATTAAATAATAATAATAATAAAATTAAATAAGCATAAAAATATCGTTTATTTATTTTTATGCTTAATTAATTATTATAAATAAAATTTATTTCAAAAACATACATTACATAAAATATAATATACATATAAAATGTACGTACATAATGTATGCATGTGAAATACTAAATCCATGTAAGTATCTATTACAATATCTATTTTGAATCGTTAGGTAATTATCATGATTAAACAAATAGTCACCATCAAGACATTGATATCAACCATCATCTCATTAGCATTTGCTTGAGGTTGATGACACCCATTTATTAGCTTAAGCGGCTCGATGTAACCATAAAATGAAAAAGACGCTGCCTGATTTGCATTTAGCTGATTTAGATTTTGAGAACAAGGTCGGCAGCAAACGGCATGGTCTAGCAATGTAAAGCTTGATATTCACTAGGCGACAAATGTCTCGCGGTGCAACCCTGTGGCATTCCCGACTCCCAGACATTTGTCTTTGTCTGGTGAATAGTTAAAGCAGTGGTGACCCAGTGGTAATGGCCCCGACTTACGAGTTTGTAGGTCGTGGGTTTGAACCCAGGCAGGCTCTTTACATTCTGTAAATAATTTATCACCACTTCTGTCAAAACGGCGAAGGAAAACCACTTGAGGAAACGGCATGTCCCAGAACCAAAACAAAAATTATAGCCTACTGGATCTCAAAAGAGGAGACCTATGTACCAGCAGTGGGAACTTATAGGCTGATTATGCTAATGTGAAAAATTCAGCCACAAATAAAACAATGCTACGTTTACTTGAAGTCAGAGTATTTATTATTATTTATTATATACTCATTCATCCCCTGCTAATGAGCGGAATATTTTTTTTGAGATTACATACACTGTACCTAAAAAGGCCGATGTTGTAAAGAGAAAACATGTTTGTATAAGTATTGGTAGATTCCATAACTTAACTTTGGTAGAAAGTTATCGCAAACGAGATATTTTACAAAAAGTATTTAAAAGTTTTTCTGTATGAAAGTATATTCTTTATATGCTATATTCGTAAATTTACTTGTTGGATTATGTATTATGAGTTGTATTGAAGCCCTGTGAGCTGTAGGATAATGTCTAGAGCCTCGCGGTGACCCGTGACGACGCATCGGAGTCACGGCTGTTGTGGTACACAATGCATAAAACGTAATTCACAACTTACCTACGTTCTTATATGCGAAACGTGCGATAGGGGGATTTTGTATACAAATGGTTGTATTCGGCAAAAGCGATTATATTCCCAAATTTGTTTTTAGAGATATGAGGAACAGGGTGTAAAGTTCACTCATATTCTTGGAAAAGGGAGGATCCTCCGACCAGATGGATGTCGTATCTGGTGGGCAACTGCCCATGCGTTTGTTCGCATGTGGCGGTGTAGATGCCGCCACATCACTCCCCTCCGAAGACCGGATGGATGTCGTATCTGGTGGGCAACTGCCCGATGATTGTTGTCGGGAATTTGTATATATGCTATCTGCGCGGTAAACTCTGCTTGCTTGCGCGATGCAGGATTGATGGCGGTGTAGATGCCGCCACATCACTCCCCTCCGAAAACCGGAGGTCGATAGTGGACTAAGTCTTGTATCTTGCGATGCTTGCCAATGCCAGTTAGGTTCCAGTGGGTTGGAACCGGGTGACGCATAGTTCGCGGTGAGTCGGAACTGTCTGCGAAGATGCCCCAGTGAGTCGGGGTGGCTGACTGCTGATGTCGACCAGGAGAGGGATTAAGCACTCTGCTTGTGGACCGGCCGAATGTGCAGTGTGCTGTGCCAAGGTTGCTGATGAGGCTGAAGGTGATGACCAGGTATGCGCTTGCGCTGCATGCTGATGGTCAGGACAACTGTTCAAGCCGTGGTTGCTGGCTGGCTGTGTGACTTGCGGGAGTGATGATGATGACGTCACGCTGAAGTAGTTGCACGAAGGCTGCGCTGACGTTCATACTCGGGGTCACCAGTGAATAGGTGATGTTCATCACGTCGGGGTCACCAGTGAAGAGATATGAGGAACAGGGTGTAAAGTTCACTCATACTCTTGGAAAAGGGAGGATCCTCCGACCAGATGGATGTTTTATCTGGTGGGCAACTGCCCATGCGTTTGTTCGCATGTGGCGGTGTAGATGCCGCCACATGTTCATTGAACCGGGTAACCGGGTACATGTTTAGTAGCGAACGTTGACGCTCATTATGAAAGTATTGTGATTTTTAACTCCCTTTTCCTAATCGAATATTCGTAAAGTGGTCGAATGGCAAATTGTTCTCTGTTTGCTTATTCTTCATTATAAGTTGACTGAAGAGCAATGCGATATAATAAAAAATAATATAATACTACGCTTTGGAATGGGTTACCAGCTTTATCTTTCTGACCGACCGACCCTGACAATTCAAAAGTGCCTGTAATAGGTTTATTTGATATAAATGCTTTGAGTTAGAGTTTATGCTTCCGTTTCTACTAGTTTTTTTTTTAAATTATTTTAAAGTTTTATTTGGTGTTTAATATTACAGACTGGAGTGGGGCTGGGAACGATTATTTTCCAAGACACTGAAAATATACGTACTGTTGATGTGTGTGTGTGTGCTGTTGTTGTTGGTGTATGCCTCAACTAGGCTACTGCAGAATGTGTGTTTGCTTTGCTTGTGTGATGGGGAAAATAGCACGATTGATTAAAACAACAAGATTTTTATTTTAAAATATAATTTATTATTTCTTCACAGTTCGCATAAATGATGGCGCTAATGATGAAATTCAATTAACAACATAAATGGCAACATTGAATTAAAAAAATAATTTGTAAATATTACATAAAGAAGCGTATCATGAAATAATAAAATACTAGAATACTTAAATTTCATACAATTTACTATTATCTTATAAATAATAATGACGTATATACTTGAGGGTTATAAATATTGTGATCTACGTCATCTTCCAAATATTGAGATCGTCCAAGAATTTATACAATCGGACAGTCTCAAAATTATCTAGGTCGCATGTAAAAAGCTTTACAAAAAATACAACCAATGCCAACCAACCTATAAGTTACTTAGTTTTTCTTGACCTTAGGACTGGTTTTGTTTTCATTCTTAGTTTCATTCTTATTTTCTGTCTTAGTTTCATTCTTATTTTCTGTCTTAGTTTCATTCTTATTTACATCCTTCTTTTCTTCTTTCTTTTCGTTCGTTTCGTCGAGTATTCGCGGATGAGCAGCAATAGTGCGTATGCTTTTCTGTAAAGGTTTGATTTGATTTCTGAGGAGGTCGTCTAATTCATTAAGAGATTTAATTTCTTTGAGATCTTTTAAGTAATCTTTTCCTGTGCTGCGTCCTCTATTCAGTCTACCAAGGTACTGATAAATGTCTTTGTTGGCCTGGCATTGTGCGCAGTTGTATTGCACAGGTACTGCGTTCGGGAAGTTTTGTTGAGCGCTGTTCATGCCGGAACCGTTTCCTGGGCAGTATGGTACGAATACCACGGGAACAAATCCAATTATACCGTAAGGTGCGTACTGCGGCTGGTTCTGATGTTGGTACTGTGGCGGGGCGGTTGCTTGGGGCGCTTGCCCTGGCTGTCCTTGCGTTGTATCGTTCTGTCCAGGTTTCAGGAGATAGCACGGGCAAGATGCTGGACTAGGTACGATAGGCAGTGGGTACGGAATGACGTAAATGGGGAATGGTGGCATTTGACCTGATGGTACAGTAGCAGGTGGCTGAACTCCAGTGCCCGATGGTGATCCTTCGGAATCTGTAAAAATCAGAAGACATTTTAATGGTATAAATGTTAAGGTTAGAATAAAATGCTATTTTGAAAACTGGAAGGCACCACTCCGAAGCTTGTTGACTAGTTTGCATGTCAAACTCGTAAACCCACGTCTCGTCACCAGTAACAATGCGTTGCATGAATCAATTGGGTCGGAATAAAAAAGAAACAATGATTATTAACATTTAAGAAATCTAATGAAACATACCTGGGTATTGTCCTGGGTATCCTGGCTGTTCGGGTTGTCCTGGTTGCCCTGGGTATCCAGGCTGGCCAGGCTGACCTGGTTTGCCAGGTTGTCCCGGGTACCCTGGTTGCCCCGGTTGTCCTGGGTATCCTGGTTGCCCGGGTTGTCCTGGGTATCCAGTTTGTCCTGGTCCACCGGGTTGTCCTGGCTGGCCTGGGTATCCGGTTTGGCCTGGTTGGCCTGGTTGACCCGGTTTACCAGGTTGTCCTGGGTATCCTGGTTGTCCAGGCTGTCCTGGCCCACCGGGCTGTCCTGGCTGGCCTGGGTAACCGGGATCACCTGGTTTTCCTGGTTGTCCAGGTTGTCCTGGGTATCCTGGTTCTCCGGTTTGTCCTGGTGCACCGGGTTGTCCTGGCTGGCCTGGGTAACCGGGTTCACCTGGTTGTCCTGGGTATCCTGGTTGTCCAGGTTGTCCTTGCTGTCCAGGTCCACCTTGCTGGCCAGGTTGCCCTGGTTGTCCTGGGTATCCTGGCTGTCCGGGTACACCTGGTTGACCAGGTTGTCCTACTTGTCCTGGGTATCCTGGTTGCCCTGGCTGTCCTGGGTATCCCGGTTGGCCGGGTTGTCCTGGGTATCCTGGTTGTCCTGGTTGTCCAGGCTGTCCTGTTCCACCGGGATGTCCTGGCTGGCCTGGGTATCCGGGTTCACCTGGTTTTCCTGGTTGTCCTGGGTATCCCGGTTGTCCAGGTTGTCCTGGGTATCCCGGTTGTCCAGGTTGTCCTGGGTATCCTGGTTTTCCGGGTTGTCCTGGAGCACCGGGTTGTCCAGGTTGTCCTGGGTATCCTGGTTGTCCGGGCTGTCCTGGTTTACCTTAAAAAACATAAAAAGGTATTTAAAAACCACAAGAATATTTTTATTTATGTAGAAGTTACCTACTTTAGTCAAACTATTATGAAGAAAAACAAAAAAGGAATACTACAGTTTTGACTGTTACTACTGCTCGACGTGGGGGCTGTCAAATGCTGTTAAACTGTTAAATGGAAGCAGTAGCTGAATACGAGGCCTTTGGCTACTTTGCATTTAAGTAATTTATGTCAACTTTTTATAATGTGCGTTTTGTTTGTGCAGAATAAACAATTTTTCTTTCTTTTCTTTCTTTCTTCTTTTTACATCTCATTAACGTACATACTACTAGAATGATGGACGCAGTAGGATTTTTTCGTAAAAACAATTTCAAGTGGTCGCAAAAGGTTTTTATTACCTGGCTGTCCTTGTTGTCCTGGGGATCCAGGCTGTCCTGTACCACCTGGTTGTCCAGGCTGTCCTGGAAAGCCTGGTTTTCCAGGTTGCCCTGGGTATCCTGGTTGACCTGGCTCGCCTTAAATAGATAAAAAGGATTATAAGCAAAATAAACATAACGAAAACATAAAACTTGCTACGTGCTGTTTAAAGTTAAGTTTTACCTGGCTGTCCTGGATATCCAGGTTGTCCGGGTTTTACTGGTCCTCCGGTCTGTCCTGGGTAACCTTGAAGGAAACGAAGAGAGCAAAAACATTAGTTTTTGTTTACCCTAAATACAAAAAGGGGTCATTGTTCTCATGATTGTGAACAACTATTAGGGGAACTTAAAATTGTGAAGAAAGCAGCTATACATTTAGTTAGTTTTGTGAACACAAGTGCATGGGACAGCTGCTTTTATACCATTTTGTCGTCCTATCATAGCATGCTCGCTTCTGTAAGCAAGATGAGTGTTTTGCCGGACCTTTAAAAGAGTTATTTTTCAACAAATATTTAATACATATATTCATTTTAGAATCCCATTTATTATGATATGTCTTATATGGGTAAAAAGCTATCCATTACCCTCTGTTAATTAAAAACATAAGTGAAGAGAACTTAACTTTTTAAAGGTACTGTTCAAGCCAACATGCTACTGTGAGGAATAATGTCATATTATGATTCCGTAAAATTATAACATGATATGTCACTTGAAATCAAAACCTTAGATTATTATCAAGTTTTGGAAACGCAAACCAGGTGACAACGCATTCACATTTGGGACCTTTTCATTACACGTGGTCACTCCAAAGTCAATGAATGTAAATTATCTGAGATTCTGGATTCTAGCATTCTGGATTCCTATCATCATTTTCCAACATTCTATTTTGTGGACCGCTTTGAGTGACAGAGCTGCTGAGTACCAGTTTTATTTACGAGGAGCGACTGCCTATCCTCCACACCCCAATTACTGTGTAAGACGGTTCCCCTTCTTTTTTTTATTTTCTTTCTATAAAGGGATGGTCACACATCCACCGACTAACAACTCCTAGCGGAGCTTGACCTTGATCTATATACCCACTAAGAAGAGCTACGTGGAGATATCAATCAAGGTCTATTTAGCCAAAAGTCCAAGGATTATGAATCCATGTACATATAGGTAAATGTTTGTATGGGCTGCTGTATTTGTTGTGTAAGTTTTAGTTCTTACCTGGTTGACCAGGGTATCCTGGCTGTCCAGGCTTTCCTGGATATCCTGGTTGTCCTGGTTGTCCTGGTTTACCCGGTTCTCCGGGTTGGCCTGGGTATCCTGGTTGGCCAGGCTGTCCCGGGTATCCTGTTTGTCCTGGTGTACCCGGTTCTCCGGGTTGGCCTGGGTATCCTGGTTGTCCTGGTTTACCCGGTTGTCCTGGGTATCCTGGTTGGCCGGGCTGACCTGGGTATCCTGGTTGTCCTGGTTGTCCTGGTTTACCCGGTTCTCCGGGTTGTCCTGGGTATCCTGGTTGGCCGGGCTGACCTGGGTATCCTGGTTGTCCTGGTTTACCCGGGCCTCCGGGTTGACTTGGATATCCTGGCTGTCCAGGTCCGCCTTGCTGGCCAGGTTGCCCTGGTTGTCCTGGGTATCCGGGTTGTCCCGGTTTACCCGGTTCTCCAGGTTGACCTGGGTATCCTGGTTGTCCTGGTCCACCTTGTTGCCCAGGTTGCCCAGGCTGTCCTGGGTATCCGGGTTGTCCTGGTTTGCCCGCTTGTTCTGGCTGTCCTGGTCCACCTTGTTGGTCAGGCTGTCCTGGTTTACCTGGTTGTCCTGGGTATCCAGGTTGTCCTGGGTATCCAGGTTGTCCGGGCTGTCCAGGTTCACCTAAAAGAGAAGGAACAGAGTCAATTAAGGTGTTAAACAACTGATCTGACTAGTCTGATTGATAAACGAAGAAAAACTACTAATTGTTGCTGTAAAAAGAGACATCAGGTTGAAGTGATCAGTTGTAAATTATGTTGGCATAGTCTGTTCATTGCAAACATGTTTAAAAACAATATGGTTGTACAGAAATTGGAATTACAAGTACAATATAAGTTTTAAATATGCAACCTGCATCGGCAACCTGAGCACTGCAAAACCTAACACAATAACATGATGAAGTTTGTCAAAAACAAAAATCAATTTTAGTTTTTTTAACATCGACTAAATGTGGAGTCGATGTTAAAAAAACTAATTTTAACCAAGCGGAACCAACCCAGTTGCGATTAAATGTTTTAAGTGCAATGTTGTTGCTAAATGATGAAGCAGGGTTTACCTGGTTGGCCTGGGTGTCCTGGTTGCCCTGGCTGTCCTGGGTATCCGGGTTGGCTGGGCTGTCCTGGGTATCCAGGTTGCCCTGGTTTACCCGGTTGTCCAGGTTGTCCTGGGTATCCTGGTTGGCCGGGCTGTCCTGGGAATCCTGGTTGTCCCGGTTTACCTGGTTCTCCGGGTTGTCCTTGCTGGCCAGGTTGCCCTGGTTGTCCTGGGTATCCTGGCTGTCCGGGTACACCTGGTTGACCGGGTTGTCCTGGCTGTCCAGGGTATCCCGGTTGTCCGGGTTGTCCAGGGTAACCTGGTTGTCCTGGTTTGCCTGGTTCACCGGGTTGTCCTGGGTATCCTGGTTGTCCGGGCTGTCCTGGCTGTCCTGGGTATCCCGGTTGTCCGGGTTGTCCAGGGTAACCTGGTTGTCCTGGTTTGCCTGGTTCGCCGGGTTGCCCAGGGTATCCTGGTTGTCCTGGTTTGCCTGGTTCACCGGGTTGTCCTGGGTATCCTGGTTGTCCGGGCTGTCCTGGCTGTCCTGGGTATCCCGGTTGGCTGGGTTGTCCTGGGTATCCTGGTTGTCCTGGTTTGCCTGTTTCGCCGGGCTGTCCTGGGTATCCTGGTTGTCCGGGCTGTCCTGGTTTTCCTGGTCCACCTTGTTGGCCAGGCTGTCCTGGCTGTCCAGGGTATCCGGGTTGTCCTGGTTTGCCTGGTTGCCCAGGCTGTCCTGGGTACCCTGGTTGTCCGGGTTGTCCTGGGAATCCTGGTTGTCCTGGTTTGCCTGGTTCGCCGGGTTGTCCTGGTTGTCCGGGTTGTCCTGGGAATCCTGGTTGTCCTGGTTTGCCTGGTTGTCCGGGCTGTCCTGGCTGTCCCGGGTATCCCGGTTGTCCTGGTTTGCCTGGTTCGCCGGGTTGTCCTGGGTATCCTGGTTGTCCGGGCTGTCCTGGCTGTCCTGGGTATCCCGGTTGTCCGGGTTGTCCAGGGTAACCTGGTTGTCCTGGTTTGCCTGGTTCGCCGGGTTGTCCTGGGTATCCTGGTTGTCCTGGTTTGCCTGGTTCGCCGGGTTGTCCTGGGTAACCTGGTTGTCCTGGTTTGCCTGGTTCACCGGGTTGTCCTGGGTATCCTGGTTGTCCGGGCTGTCCTGGCTGTCCTGGGTATCCCGGTTGGCCGGGTTGTCCTGGGTATCCTGGTTGTCCTGGTTTGCCTGTTTCGCCGGGCTGTCCTGGGTATCCTGGTTGTCCGGGCTGTCCTGGTTTTCCTGGTCCACCTTGTTGGCCAGGCTGTCCTGGCTGTCCAGGGTATCCGGGTTGTCCTGGTTTGCCTGGTTGCCCAGGCTGTCCTGGGTACCCTGGTTGTCCGGGTTGTCCTGGGAATCCTGGTTGTCCTGGTTTGCCTGGTTCGCCGGGCTGTCCTGGTTGTCCGGGTTGTCCTGGGAATCCTGGTTGTCCTGGTTTGCCTGGTTGTCCGGGCTGTCCTGGCTGTCCTGGGTATCCCGGTTGTCCTGGTTTGCCTGGTTCGCCGGGGTATCCTGATTGTCCGGGCTGTCCTGGTTGTGCTGGTCCACCTTGTTGGCCAGGCTGTCCTGTGTGGCCTGGGTATCCGGGTTGTCCTGGTTTGCCTGGTTGGCCAGGCTGTCCTGGGTGTCCTGGTTGTCCGGGCTGTCCCGGTTTTCCTGGTCCACCTTGTTGCCCAGGCTGTCCTGGCTGTCCTGGGTATCCCGGTTGTCCGGGTTGTCCAGGGTATCCTGGTTGTCCTGGTTTGCCTGGTTCGCCGGGTTGTCCTGGGTATCCTGGTTGTCCGGGCTGTTCTGGCTGTTCTGGGTATCCCGGTTGTCCGGGTTGTCCAGGGTAACCTGGTTGTCCTGGTTTGCCTGGTTCACCGGGTTGTCCTGGGTATCCTGGTTGTCCGGGCTGTCCTGGCTGTCCTGGGTATCCCGGTTGTCCGGGTTGTCCAGGGTATCCTGGTTGTCCTGGTTTGCCTGGTTCGCCGGGTTGTCCTGGGTATCCTGGTTGTCCGGGCTGTCCAGGCTGTTCTGGGTATCCCGGTTGTCCGGGTTGTCCAGGGTAACCTGGTTGTCCTGGTTTGCCTGGTTCACCGGGTTGTCCTGGGTATCCTGGTTGTCCGGGCTGTCCTGGCTGTCCTGGGTATCCCGGTTGTCCGGGTTGTCCAGGGTAACCTGGTTGTCCTGGTTTGCCTGGTTCGCCGGGTTGTCCTGGGTATCCTGGTTTTCCAGGTTTGCCTGGTTCGCCGGGTTGTCCAGGGTATCCTGGTTGTCCTGGTTTGCCTGGTTCGCCGGGTTGTCCTGGGTATCCTGGTTGTCCGGGCTGTCCTGGCTGTTCTGGGTATCCCGGTTGTCCGGGTTGTCCAGGGTAACCTGGTTGTCCAGGTTTGCCTGGTTCACCGGGTTTTCCTGGGTATCCTGGTTGTCCGGGCTGTCCTGGCTGTCCTGGGTATCCCGGTTGTCCGGGTTGTCCAGGGTAACCTGGTTGTCCTGGTTTGCCTGGTTCGCCGGGTTGTCCTGGGTATCCTGGTTGTCCGGGCTGTCCTGGTTGTCCTGGTCCACCTTGTTGGCCAGGCTGTCCTGTATGGCCTGGGTATCCGGGTTGTCCTGGTTTGCCTGGTTGTCCTGGGTATCCAGGTTGGCCGGGCTGTCCTGGGTATCCTGGTTGTCCGGGCTGTCCCGGTTGTCCTGGTCCACCTTGTTGGCCAGGCTGTCCTGGCTGGCCTGGGTATCCGGGTTGTCCTGGTTGACCAGGTTGTCCTGGGTATCCAGGTTGTCCGGGCTGTCCTGGTTTACCTTTAAAAGAAGGCACATAGTTCATTTAGTAAAAAAAAAAGTCAATGCGACATTTTTATTTATTGAAATAAAAACTTCAATTGATCTAGCTGCAATAAGAAACACATAGATACATGTATGTAATTTCGGGCGCACTTATTGATGTTCTGTAGGAACTGTATACATGACAATGCTAATGTAAACGTGAGTACATTTTAAATTGAAATGCTCGTTTCGTTCATAAAGTTTAATGAACTGAACTATTTATTTATTAAAAAAAATGTGCTTACTGCGTATAACCAAAATGGAAAGTTTATTTTCGATTAAAAAAACCCTTACATTAACGAATACCGTTCCTAAGTAACGTAAGTTTGGTTAAATACTATGAACGAGAATAAACTATCTGTTTACATTACTTCACGCCTTCAAAACATTCGTAAACCAAGTATTATTTACAAGTTTTCTCGAGATATACTTCATTTATTACCTAGCGAAGGAGCGATAGAATAAAAACGACGTAATCGGAGTGGTGAAACAAAGATTTAATTAATTAATTAGATTCTAGCCGGGGTGAACCCACACAATGTTTTAAATAATTAAGTTCGTTTTACCTGGTTGGCTTGGCTGTCCTGGATATCCGGGTTGTCCCGGTTTGCCTGGCTGTCCTGTGTTTCCTGGTTGTCCAGGTTGTCCTGGTCCACCTTCTTGGCCAGGCTGTCCTGGTTGTCCAGGTACACCGGGTTGACCGGGTTGTCCTTCTAGTCCAGGGTATCCTGGCTGGCCTGGCTGTCCTGGGTATCCAGGCTGTCCTGGTTTGCCAGGTTGTCCTGGGTATCCCGGTTGTCCAGGCTGTCCTGGGTATCCAGGCTGTCCTGGTTGTCCTGGTTTGCCTGATTGTCCTGGGTATCCAGGTTGTTCTGGTTGTCCTGGGTATCCTGGTTGACCTGGTTGTCCAGGTCCACCGGTTTGACCGGGGTGTCCATCTTGTCCAGCGTGTCCTGGCTGTCCGGGCTTACCAGGTTGTCCTGGGTATCCTGGCTGTCCGGGCTTACCAGGTTGACCTGGCTGGCCTGGGTATCCCGGTTGTCCTGGTTGGCCAGGATAACCAGGTTGCCCCGGTTGAATTGGCTGTCCTGGCTGCAAATCTGGTAGGAAACAACAAAAATATTATGTAAAACTCCCAAAATGAAAGATTCGAGGTGTCATCTACCTTATCTATGTATATATTTAGCAGTTTTAATTTTTATTGTTATATATAATGCATAGTCAATGCATAGGCATTGTGTAAAGCAGTTTGGTCTAGACTAGAAACATTTTGAAAGTAATGTTCAGTGTCAGCCACACTGAAGATTACTTTATATATGTATATAATTTTGTATTATTATTTATAATGCATTGTGTAAAGCTGTTTGGTCTAGACTAGACATATTTTAAAAGTAATGTTTAGTGTCAGCCACACTTCAATTACTTTTTGAGGAACCGCACCATACGAAAACGGAACGACGCCTCAGATTAATAAAGAGAAGCAAGCACATTTTAATTAATTACCTGGTCCTCCCGGTCCTCCTGGTCCGCCTGGTCCTCCGGGTCCGCCTGGTCCGCCAGGAGTACCCGGTGACCCGGGTGAGCCTGGCAATCCAGGCTTGCTGGGTTGTCCTGGGTAGTAACCACCAGTGGAAGGTCCACCGGGGCCATTGGGTCCTCCTGGGCCTCCAGGTCCCCCGGGACCGCCTGGTCCTCCTGGGGTGCCGGGTGAGCCGGGTGACCCGGGAGAGCCTGGAGATCCGGGGTTTCCGGGTTGTCCGGGATAAGTTACGCCTCCAGAGGGGCCGTTAGGTCCTCCGGGTCCACCTGGGCCGCCGGGACCACCTAAATGAAATTAAGCCTAGTATACATTTTCATACAATCATCATTCTGTATCTGTGATCTTCAAACGATTGACAGAAACCAAACATAATTATGCTAAAATTAAATACGTAGGGTATATTTAGATGTGTGTTTAACGTTACGTACGAACAAACATACTAGTACCCGGCCATTCATTGGTACCGCCAGAAACTGTCATTCTTTGTCAGTCGTAAGAAATCATTGGCTGTTGACTACGAGTAAATGTATAACACGGCAAATTGACGTTATGTATCGGTCTGTCTCACTAGTTCTTTGACATAAATAAAATATTCATAATCCCAGCTTTTTGTCCCATTGCAGGGCAAAGGCCTCTTCTCATCCAGAAAAGCCATAAAGTAAAAATATGTATTTATTTATAAATTTTTGTGCACAATATAAGGTACTAAGGCGGACGTTAATGTGTTGGGCATTCTTTACCAGTCAACCAAGGGTGGTGGAGAGATAATATGACAGTTGCATTGTTTAAAGTGAAAAAAAATATGATATTAAAAAGGTACTATCTACCTAAATGTATAAACAAAAATCAAATGTCGTTTATTGGTAAGCGCATCACTTTATTACGGCTGAATCGATTTGTTTTTACTTTTTAATGTTCGTTATTAAAGTCCGATTACGGTTTTTAGGGAAAGAAAAATTGGAAAAGTTGCCCGGGTTTTTGGAAAATTCGGGAAAACAGAAAGTGTTATTTTCTATGGAAATAATGTATAAACTCAAGACCATAGCTCACGATTCGAACGTGGACAGGACGGCGGTCAGAACAGCTTGTTATAAATAAAATAGCTACACAAGTACATATTGGTTTACCTGGGCCTCCTGGTGTTCCTGGTGAGCCTGGTGCTCCAGGAGAGCCGGGTTGACCTGGGTAGTAAACGCCAGTAGAAGGACCGCTGGGGCCATTTGGACCTCCGGTGCCTCCTATAAAAGTAAAAAATATTAAAATTTGTTAGTGCGTCATTATATTGAAACATGACGTCGGTTAAAGCGAACAAACATACAACGAACAAAGCATGAAACGGTCTCTAGTATCTGATATTCTGTCCTCCATAAAAACAAAGGCAAACATAAAGGCGTGAATTTATGTGCTTTTCTTGGTTTATTTTTAACAATATTTTAGAATTTATTTTTATTTTTTATTAGGTACAAGCCCATGGGATTTCACCTCGGCTAAAATACACACAAACTTCCATACAAACTTTCATCACCTATTTACATTTTCAAAAATTCTTTCACTTTCGTTAAATAAGAAATTCTTGTGCAAAATATTCTGCTCCTAAATCCTGCGGTACAGGCATTGTTTATTTTTAATTTGAAATGACGAACCTGGGCCTCCTGGTCCTCCTGGGCCTCCAGGTCCTCCTGGAGTGCCAGGTGATCCTGGGCTGCCTGGTGTTCCGGGTTGTCCAGGTTGCCCTGGGTACCCAGTCGAGGGACCACCGGGACCATTGGGTCCACCTGGGCCTCCTGGTCCTCCGGGTCCTCCTGGGCCTCCTGGGGTGCCAGGTGATCCTGGGCTGCCTGGTGTTCCGGGTTGTCCAGGTGGTACTGGGTAGTAACCAGTCGAGGGACCACCAGGACCATTAGGTCCACCAGGGCCTCCGGGTCCGCCTGGACCACCAGGTCCTCCTGGAGTGCCAGGTGATCCTGGGCTACCTGGTGTTCCGGGTTGTCCAGGTTGTCCTGGGTACCCAGTCGAGGGACCACCGGGACCATTGGGTCCACCTGGGCCTCCTGGTCCTCCGGGTCCTCCTGGGCCTCCTGGGGTGCCAGGTGATCCTGGGCTGCCTGGTGTTCCGGGTTGTCCAGGTGGTCCTGGGTAGTAACCAGTCGAGGGACCACCAGGACCATTAGGTCCACCAGGGCCTCCGGGTCCGCCTGGACCACCAGGTCCTCCGGGAGTGCCGGGTGCTCCTGGGCTGCCTGGTGTGCCAGGTTTACCGGGTGTTCCTGGGTAGTAACCGCCAGTAGTGGGACCACCGGGGCCGTTAGGACCACCGGGTCCTCCTGGGCCTCCTGGACCTCCTGAAAATAATAAAACACTCGGTTGTTATCTGTGAGTGTGATTGACCCTTTATTAGAAACTTACCAGTCAGCAGTGCTCTCATCTGCAGACCAACGAAGATCTAATGAGTGACAGTGCGACTGTTGAGAATTATACAGAGTGTAAAAAGACCCACCACGAAACTGTCATTTATCTTTGGTGTGAAAATTCGCTGTTTACGGAATGTACCGTACGCAAAACATTGTGCTTCTGGGTGCATTTTTTAACATCATGGAAATAACAAGGGACTCGGCTTCGTTAAGGGTAGTTTTACAACCGTTATTTCAATTTACCTGGTCCGCCGGGGCCGCCGGGGCCTCCGGGTCCACCTGGTGCGCCTGGAGTGCCGGGACTACCGGGTGTGCCTGGAGTGCCCGGATAGTAACCACCAGGACCAAATGGTCCTCCTAACGCCAAACACAGTGATTGGTTAGACACAAACGGTTAATAAGCTGCTTTATGTTACGTCACATTTGTTAGCACACATAAGCTACCGGAAGGCCCACTCCCGCATTTAAAAACTTTTGAAATCTAGCTGCAATCTCATGTTAGTGACAATAAGTGTCAAAACTACTCAAAAATGTGGTTAAAATCGAGGTATTTTACAGACTTAGACTACAGAATGCGAATCTTCTTAAAAATATGGGAGTTGACCTTCAGATTAGAATGCACTAAGTAGGTATAATTATTTAAAAAGATACTCGTTAAATCACATTTATAAAAATTTAATCATCAACAAAATTGTATTTGATTTTATTTAAAAAAGAGATACAATTTCCTTTTACGGAGGCTTTGCAAGTAGTAGGAATTCTAGAATGTGATATTTCCAATATCAATTAGGCGTTTGTTCGTAGTGCGTTCTAACCTAAGCATTTTATGAAAAACGAACTGATTGATGGACGTAGCGCGATATATGATACTAACTCATAAGGTTTGGTCGCATCATGCCAAGTCAATGTATGACGGAGTGACATAAAATACATAAATTCCACTTTTCAATTGAGAACCAAAAAATGTGTTTGATTTTATTCATTTTCACAACTATACAATTTATATTTTTTTAATTCTTTATTATTTTACCATTTCAGAAAAGAGTTATATTATGAAAATTGTTAAGTAGTTAATTTCGTACCTGGTCCTGTAGGTTGTCCTGGGTAATATCCTCCTGTGCCTGAAAGAGTTAGCACAAATGGATGGGTTATCGACAAAGCTGCGGTATGTTAGATTGCATTAAACATGTTTCAGGCGCTTTTTAAACGATTAATGAATGTAATTTGAATGAAAACGACTATAAAATTAGGCTACTAATGGCACTGAACAGATCCCAAAGTTAAACTGTAAAATAAAAACTTCGAATTTAACGAATCACGGAATTTTGTGAGTTTCGTTTCCCTACATCAAACGAAACTTGTAAGCATTTCCCGTGTTTCGAATGATCGACCAAATAGAATGAACCCAACATTCAACTGATTGAAGTTTAGTAGTTGTTAGGTCTGCGAATCCGACAAGGTGAAATTAAATAAGCCAGAGAAACTCCGCTGGCGTAATGTTATCTAAACACAATAAAACCGAAACAAAAAGATTTCGTGACATTTTTTTTGGTATCACGGACCGATGTATTCTTTGAAGACTTGATTAGGAGTTGAGAAAATCAGTTTTTTTTGTTTCTCATATTAAGACATTGATATCTCCCCAACACATCTGCTAAATTTCGCTAAGTCATTTAATTTCACCGTGTATACTTTTAAATAATTTAGGCGTTAACGAGCGTTAGTCACGTCTTACCTGGGTAGTAGCCTGGGGTGCCAGCCGTGCCTGGGAATCCTGGGGTACCTGGGGTTCCTGGGCTACCGGGAGTACCTGGGGTGCCTGGAGATCCTGCGGTGCCTGGGGTCCCGCCGCTGGGGTAGTAGCCGCCTGGAGGGCCGCCAGGGCCGCCTGGGCCGCCTGGACCACCTGTTACCAAGGGAGAGTATTAAAATCCGCCTCTGTCCATTAAATTTGTGCGCTTGAAGTATGAAATGAATAAATAAAATCATTTTCATACATAGTCGTTAAAAAATCATTCTGGATTTGACTTTTTGGCATATTTGATACAAGCAAAATTATAGTTCTGCTCCAAGTCTAGCTAAAAGTCCCATGACAGAAATCAGGGATGATGATTGTCATGTGCCAGTTTTTAATAATTTCACTTCCATTAATGCACATTAAGATGTGCTTTTGTCAGTTTTCCCATGCGGACTTACCGACTTTTGTCGGGAAAAATAACTACAATTACAACCTCGCACTCGAATGGAGTCTTTTCAGGGCATCGAAATAACCCTCAGAGGCATTTGGAAAGGCGACTTGCGATTGCCATTAATCTATTAAATATGTGATGTGTAACTAGTGACCCGTTCCTGCTTCGCACGGTTTTTACGACTTGACAACACATTGAGATTTCTTTATTATTTGTAAGTTTAATATAACTGCATTATACACATAAACCTTCCGGAACAAATTCTCAAAATAATAGTGAACACTGCATCAAATGCAATCACAGAGACCGACTCGAAAAGCGACTTCAATTTATATTATGTATAGATTATGGTTTTTACCTGGTCCACCTGGCGTGCCTGGTGATCCGGGGGTTCCAGCGGTGCCTGGGGTTCCAGGTGTACCAGGAGTGCCAGGCTTACCGGGGGTACCGGGCTTGCCTGGCTGGCCTTGCCCTGGAAACAATCAAGTGTATGTAAGGGAAATGAAGGTTTTAGCATTTTAAAGACTAAAGGCTCGTTCAGGCGTCACACACGCGGCACAAAGGCACCACGTGTCGTGCGACGAGCGGTGCCTTTGTGTCGCGTGTTTCGACAGTCTGCACGAGCCGTAAAGCAGAACTGGGGTGGGTCTCAGCGCAACGCATTGTCATACAAAAAAGTGCGGTGTGTTAGTTGCGTTGTGTTGGTGTGAGCGTTGGTTCATTGAAAATTTACGAAAGTGATAGATGAGAATTTTTGCAATACTTTGCATTGTGACGCCTTAAAGCTTCAAGAAACAACCAGCGCAAATCAACTTAGCCGATCTTATGTTAGAAAGTTCTGAGAGGTAACAAAAAGAAAGTCCCCGAGACACAATTTGCGTGACATTTTCAAGAAACATTTGTCGTTAGGAAGAAATTCTATAAAACTTACATGATCCAGGGCCGTTGGGTCCTGAAAAGATAGAAAAGTATTTTTTTATCAGTCTCGGTACATGGCGATTTTGTAGTAAAAAGGCAATTTGTCGTCATTTTATTGAGAAATGGGAAGTGGAAAATGATAAAGTAGGTTTAAGTATATATTCGGAACAAAATGTAACTGCAGTAGGCGCTTTGATTATTTTCTCTTCATACAGAAAGCACCAAAAGTTTGATAATAAGTACTATTCATATTTCAAAATTCGTAACTAAACTTTAAAAAAATTGCTAACCGAACTACAAAATACGCTCATCATGAGATCTGAGCGATCAGCTATTTGTGGGAACCTATAGTGGGAGTGTAACTTTAAATATGGATCTGTGCTACTATTGCCAACCGTACTTTGAAGGAAAGTAAATGTTTCCTTATTATCTTTATGTCTTTACCTTGTCCAGTTTGTACGGGTTTGACGTTGCTGGATCCACTGCTGCTGTCTATGGGACGAGGTGGTTTCGGTGTCGGTTTCGGCAAAGGCTTGACTGGTACTCCACCGGGAGTACGACCACAACCTTTGGGAAAGTATAGTTTCTTCCACGGGAGGGTTTGACCTGGCTGAGTGTTTGCCGCTTGTCCAGTCCTGAAAAAGTAGTTTTTAAATAAGTGTCTGGTGTGTATGCGTGCTTCTTTCTATTGGTTCGTTCGTGCAAAGTTTAAATAATCTGATTAAATCTGGGTAAAAGCCTTTTTTGTTATCTAGAGTGTAAAAGTGTTTTAAAATTCGAAGGCTTCCAATTCAACATTTAAACGAAACTTTAAATAAAACGTTAGGAACAAAAACGTTTTTAAGACAAAAGTTAGGAACGTTCAAAATCTGTCAACCGAAAATACCTGTTTATTCAGAACCGAAAATATCCGCTTTTTAATTTATTTTAATAAACAGATTCTATACGTATTTTACTGGTTTTCTTTCTTTTTTGCATGTTCCTCGTAGTGTGGTGAAAATTGTTGTGTTTCACTTATGGGTAAAAGTTTTTAGCGTTTCGTGATTTGAAACCTTCGCGACGCTCAGGGTTCTTCTTTTAAAACACTCGCTTCGCTCGTGGTTTAATTCTAGGACCCTTCGCTAGCTCAGGTTTCAATCCAAGCAAGCACGGCAAAAATCACTTTTACCCAAATGTAAAACAAATAACAATTGTCGCACAGCTTATAATAAAAATGACGTCAGTTTTAGATCATCGTTAAACAAATGAAGACTGCAACCAAGGCAACAAAGTTATCGCTATTGTGTAATATTGTAAATAACGTATTATTTGTGAACTTACGCTTCATCATATTCGTATTTCTCGTCGGGGAAGACTTCGACTGGTTTCTCTGGCTCCACTACTCTGTACCCGTGGCTGTCAGCGACGTAGTGAGTAGCGCGGAGGAAGTTGTCAGGGTCCAAGTAACCATAGCAACCGTAGGTGACGCCGTCCGGACCACGGTTCTCGTGGTGGAACTGCCCGTTCGGACCAACGTCATAACCGAATCCGTATGCACCTGGATGAAAGATAAAACCGGTTTAGACGAAATGATATAAGTTATAAAATTAGCAACAGCCATGATGCTGCTTACAAAACCTGTCTGTCTAAGCTGAGCAACAAACATTCCAACGTGATTATTTCGCGGATTGTGTTAAAATATTGTGACTAATATATTTTGTGATACAAGGTTTTTTCAGAGGTGACGAATTTAGAACATTTATCTCACCAGGCGGCACGACTATGATAAATGGAATAATTTATTACTGAAAACGAAAAACTAGCCTTTGTTGAGTCGAGGCGAAAGAGGAAGTTCATTGTTTATCTATTTCTATACCTAATCGATCTTATTTATTCAAATATAAAATCGGTAATCAATTAAAAACCAACGGAGAATTGAAATTGTAAATCAATGTCAAATTGGATAATAACTTAATAAATTTTGTGTCAATCGGTTCAGAAAGCATTTTAATTTCATTTACCAACTATTAAACGTTATTAAGTTAATCAAAGATTAGAATTTATCATATCAAAATATATAATATACCTAATAATCAATATATATATGTACATATAATATTCTGTTACTGGTTCAACAAGTTTTAAAATAAAGTTTCTCAAGAAACAAAATCCATACCACTGTAACAATTTGCTATATTCTCTGTTGAGACATAGTTTACGATATGTTCGATGTGTCTTTTATCTGAACAAATTGAAGTATTGCCATTTAGTTACAGTAAAATATTTCTACGTTTATGTTTATTTATATGGTGTTGATAACAAAGAATGTTCGTTATGTTCGTTATCTATCTACCTTAATTGAGCAGAAACTCTTCGTTCTTTATTTAGTTCTTCAAGCTTCCTCTCCCCTACTATTTTGCTGTGTCCAACAGGGTCCATAATAATTTCATAAATTTTTATATCACCACATAAGTACACATTTTAGAATGCAATAATCAATAAATAATTTAGTATTGAGCATTGAAATTAAGTACTGGGATGTCAAGTTCTTTAAAAGGAATATAAATAGACGGAAATGTTACAGTAACAAAACGTGTCTTTATTAATAAATGTTACATCATGTTTTAGTAACAAAACGTATCTTTATTAATGCGAAAGAACATAAAGTACGAATAGTAAGCGTGTCTCACAAGGAATGGTTACAAAAGCAGCTGTTACTGGACATTTTTACGGAACGTTTATCCTGAATTTCAAAATGTTTTGTTCGATTTTGAAAATATCATGATCGTTTTTACTTTGTACAGTACTGGAGTCTGGTTTTTTGCCTTAAAATGTATCACAGATAAAATAATGTTCGAGACGAAACGGTACATGATTTGCATAATATCAATAAGGTAATGCTACGAAACAGTAACCAAACATGCGTAAGGCGATATAATTATAATATGGGTTTGATTCAGTTGCGATTTATAAAATAAAATGGTGTAAGTATACCAGCTTAAACTACTCATCCTTACGGAATTTATTTTCTTAGTGTGCGCATCGTGTAGGTTGGTATGTTTATTAGATACCTGAGTAGGAATTTATATCTATTTCAAACAGTCTCATTAAAATTCACAAAACGAATTCCGACCACAATTAGTCCTGAGTGTGCTGACCACCTGGGACAATCCATTAAATTGAAACGGGTAGGCGGTATCTACTGTGTTGTATGAAACATTATTTATTTTAAGTCCAAGAATATAAAATCAATAAATTAATGATTTGATTAGATATGCAGTTTTGACAATGATCAGAATTGAATTAATTTCATTTTATTGTTTTTATATCGCGTATGTACCTACCGACATTAATACAATATTTCCACTACAAATTAGCAAAATGGCATATAAACCTTTTGCTTTGTAAAATGAATATTTAATGGGTCATAGTAAGTTTTTTCAAAGGTAGCATGTAATAAACATTCGCGGATCGACTTGTTAAGTACTTACTATTTTACTTTAACAGTTTAACTAAGGATTATGTGAGAATACGCACTATGGCAACTACTTTCAACTTCGTAAGTATGTTCCTAACTTGCTTTATGTGTTTCTTATGTAAAGCCAAGACTATTTTGTGGTAGGTACCTATAACAAGTTGGTAAAAAATAAAAATAAATAACAACACCACAGGGAAATTCACTTTCAGATTTTATATTTAAGATATGCAGGCCCTCAGCGAACTGATTCCAAAACACGAAAATGCGAGAGTCTTTTTTTCTTCCTTGTTAATGATTCGAACAGTTCTTTTTATTTTCGTAGTTTTAATTAAAATTATTTTCAAACAACACGCATTACTGAAAAGATCAATCATTCTACTTCAAAACTGACATGGGTATGAATGTGTTTCTCGGCTGAATAGGATTTTAAGAAGTGTCGGATGATCGATGGTAAATTGAGAGTTGACATCAATGTTGATCGCCTCACAGGAACAGAAAGAGCCGGTTTCTCTACAATGACATAATGGAATCGAGACAAACAAAACGAGTTGTCCAGAGGTACCTACAGGTACATCACACATGTTAAAGAATACCGGTTTGAAACGGAGATTAGACCAATTTGTAATGTGGTCGCGTGAATCAAATTATGCGTATTGAAACTCTCTAAAATCGAATACTTCGTTGGTCTAGTGGTCACAGTCCAACATCTGGGTTCGATCCCCAGTCGAAATATGCTTTAAAAATCACACTGTAAAGAGTTAGGTGAAGTGCGCTTGAATTGTCGAAGTTAAAAGTCAAGCACACTTCAGCTATGTTTTCAAGGGATATATACAGATTAGACAGGCTCGCCAGGTGGGGTATGTTTTATTGTATTTTGTTTCGAAGTAGTCTGTATTTAGGGGACTTAAACATAACTATCAAAATGTAGCCATCTCTTACCCCTTCAGGAATTTCAGACATGTTATTATACGAAAACTCTGCTTACTTGTGTCGTAGTTGGTCTCATAATACTGTTTCTTCTCAGCATCTTCGATGTCAACTACCACTTCGTTGTCTATCTGTCCCTGGTACGGGGCATACTGTCGAGCCTCTCTCTCCTCTGCTAATGCTTTGGCATCATCTTTTGGTGGTTTCTTTGGAGAAACCTCACTGGCTTGTATTATTGCCAGCGCGGCCTGTGAACAAAATAAATAAGCATTTAATTAAGAAGTTCTGAATAGAGTTCAATAATTATTTCTTGAATCATTATCTCGTCAACCATAAGCCAAACTTAGTCTGCTGAACATTAAAATATCTCTTTTGTAATTACTTTTCTAAATACTTGCTTCAAAAGGCTGTGTGTTGGATTGGTCTCCCGAATTAGAACGGATTAACTCTTTTGTATTTAATTATATTGGTTCACCTCTGTCTAACCCTTCTGGGATTACAGGCGTGATGGTATGTTATGTTATATAAACTGATTTCTAGGCAAAGGTACTATGAGATTTTTAAGAATGAATACAACAAACAAGTAGGTATCTTATAAAATTACCTAAAATGACATAAGAAATACCTTTAAAAATTACTCACTAAAGCGTCACGTGTCGTGTCTAGTTGCTAATTAGGAAAATTAGGGCAATTATGTTTAGGTAATTAGCTGGTGTACTGTTAATGTTGGGACTATCCATACTAATGTTATAAATTCGAAAGTAACTCTGTCTGTATGTTACCTTTTTAAGCCTAAACCTGCATGTCACCTTACGATAAAACTTTGCAAGGAGATAGATGGCATCGTTGGGAAGGACATATTTATACTTTTTGGCCCGGTAGCAAGTTTCCGTGGGATAAGTTCCGACATCCGAAGCGAAATTTTCGGACGAAGTCACGAGCAGACGCTAGTCAAAATATAATTATTAAAATATCTTCTGTAAATAAATTGACTCCCGACACCGAATACCACTAGTAAAAATGGTTAAGGATAATTAATTAGTTGTATTGACATCTAATAGCATTCTTCATAAACGAAGGTAAAATAATAATATAGCTCTGCAAGTAGATATAGACACGTAAGTTTTCATCATGCGGTTTTACGATGAAAGAGAAATATTTGTCGTCAAAGAACTTAGTGACTGATTACATTAATTTCAGTTGTAATAATAATCTGATGACGGTATAAGATACCTAACAACATTCAATTTAATTATATGTTGTCAGAGCGACTGTTGAATTCCTATACATAAAAAAACTTAGAGTAGATTGAGTTTACTCTGCCCAGAGAAAATAACAAGTAACATCTATAGAACAGTACCGGGTAAAACGGGGTGAATAGGGATGCAGGGGTGAATCGAAACGACACTTTAAAAAGAATTTTAACATTGAAATAACATAGTTTGTTGCCAACAGGGGCACTTAATCGTTAATTATAATACATTCAATACATAAGAGACATATTTGGCAACAAACATTATTATTTCAATGTTAAAATCCCTTTTAAAGTTTCGTTTCGATTCACCCCTGCATCCCTATTCACCCAGTTTTACGGTAGTAGTAGTTAGTAGTTGCCTCGTCCAGGACTTTTTTTTAGGAACTATTTACTTTTGTTTAATGAGTGTGTTTAGTTCAGTTCGTGATACTGCATATCACACCACGTACTGCATAATGCGTATTCCTGTGAGAGTCCTAATAAGTACTTTTTAGGGTTCCGTAGCCAAATGGCAAAAAAAACGGAACCCTTATGGATTCGTCATGTCTGTCTGTACGTCCGTATGTCACAGTCACTTTTTTCCGAAACTATAAGAACTATACTGTTGAAACTTGGTAAGAAGATGTATTCTGTGAACCGCATTAAGATTTTTACGCAAAAATAAAAAATAAAATAAATTTTGGGGGTTCCCAATACTTAGAACGCAAACTTCCACCGAAAATTGGTTTGAAAGAGATCTAGTAAGTAGTTTTGGAACCCTTCATGGGCGAGTGCGACTCGCACTTGGCTGCTTTTCTTTTTCTATCTTTCTTTCATAGTCTTAACATTAATAGTTACTTGGAGAAGTTTAATATTGGATTATTTAAATTAAGTGGTAATATATTGCCTTTATCAGAAGACGTCTTACCTATTATCCCTTATGCGGGCTAGGAGATGTAAGTAAATGAAAGTCAATAATATTCTGAATCATCACAAGTCTCTGATCACATTATGGAATGAACAATTATCTAAACGACGTACCACCGAGTACGTGAGGCGCGAGCGCAAACCACAATAAACTCGCTGCACTTCAAGGGTAGTCACAATGGTCACTAATATCGCAGTCACATATATCAATAAATAAGCTTTTTGATCGATCTCCTCAAATTCATCGATCTTTATTTGTTTTTTTTATCACACACCTTAACTATTATTTACCTACGTATTAACACACCATAAGTGCCTGTAGGTAATAAAACGGACTTAATTCTCTTGGGAGTATCATCTGTATACGAATTTCTGCCGCAAAAGTTTTCAGGTTTAAAAAGAAAAGCGAATAGTCTACTAATTAAAAAGAAAAGTCTCGACGAAATAATGGGTTATAAAAACGGAGAACTTTCTCCCACATTTTTGTCTTTGGCAAATTTATGGGTCCCCGTTTTTTTGCAGTCAACAGCTGCGCAATGCGCAAGGGGGAAAATTAATTAATTATGCGCGAAAAAGTCGGTTGTTTACAAAAAAAAAATGTAGGTATGGGTGGCATCGACAACTGAAGTGACCAAGTGACAGTTTTAATCCCCATTGAAGTATCTGTTATTAATCTGATTCGTGCAAAAAAGAAGCAGAAACTGTAAGTGATTCTTCAATTTGATTGAGTACATAGGATGAGCTGAGTGATATCAGTCTCATAGCAACTGTTGGTATAGGTTATATTGACGAACTGCGCCAGGCGATTGCGCCGACAGGTTGCACAATAAAACTAATGGGCGAGGCACTATGCGCAACCGATTACAAATATAATCGTCTAGAGACACTACTATGTCATCTCCAAGATCTTTTTGTCTATTTACTTAGACAATTAACTCGAAGAAAGACTGTTTAGCATTTATATTTGGAAAAACGTTGATGTTCTTCATATCAAATAAACTAGCAATATACACATAGCCTTTCACTTTAAAACCCTTGTCCTTAAAATTTAGGGTCAGATAATCAAGGACACATGACCTCATATAATTTAAGTTTTTTAACACCTCTAAAATTCTTAAGGCACATGAGTAAGGTGTGAAAAACAGGTACCTTATTATCTGAAAACATTATTGTTTGCTCCTTGATTTAACAACACGAGATTCGAGGTAAGGCGATATTATGTGTTGCAAAACTGTCAAGAAGCCACTCCGCTGAGTACATCGTAAATACCAAATGCTCAACAAGTGTTATTGATAAAAGCAACACATGATGGCACATTGAGCCTCACTTGACGCATCAGACTCAATGCGTGCGTACCTATTGTATAAATCTAAGTATTTAAGTAAAGGTTACTCTATCAGACGTACATTAGAGTTGTTATTGTAATTTTATGAACACTTTTATTGATCGATTACGAAACACACACATACATTGCGTGTTGTACCTATTGCAAACACATTTGAAAATAAGCAGTTATAAAAGAGAATGTTGAAGGATGATGCACGCAAGCAAAGATAGACACAATGACAAATGCGGATGATGTTTTACTTTTTGACATTCATCCAATGACCCAATTGGAACTGTCGGTAGAACCAGTAGAACGAAATGGTTTTGTTTTTGCGCCAATTCTATTTTCGTAAACAAATCTGATCACAGATAACAATCAAGTCGGTCAAAGTAAAAGAAATATTCAGTTAACGTTTGGGCTTTGTATAAGTTCATCCCATTGTAACGCTGAACACGTCTGGTTCAAACTTTTGCAGTGCCCGTCAATGTCCGTGTCCGTAACCCCTAAAACTGTCGCCTTATGTTTCAATCTCACGTACCAGCGAGACAAGCATCAAAAATAAATTGTTTTTTGATCTGGGACATAAACGTGCAAGTATTTAAAAAAGGATTCGCAAGTACGGCGTATTGTTGAATAGAAAAAATCGGCCAAGTGCGTGTCGGACCACCGTTCCGTAGATAGATGAATTTATCCCAAGAACAAAACTAGTACTGTGGTTGAAAAACATGTACTCCCATACATTCCAACTGCAAATGTAAGTTGGTCGACTATTACTCATAAACATGTGAAGCCTTCTTAGCTGTGATAGTTTTCCTTTTAACTTCGTAATTTAAACTATTACCGTAATTTTTTCCACATATCCAAAAACAGACATTTAGCTGGCAGACAAATTTGCACTTTGTAGCTAAGTACTTCGCAAACCGATCCCTGAATCGAAAAATGGTTTTCACTCACCCGCAATATTTTTGAACGTCCTTTCTACAACTTTCAACGTTCTTTCTTTTTTTCTATAGGATGCATATCCATACAAAATTGCAGGTTTTTAGTTAGTATTTAAGTTTAAGTCCTGGCTGGAGGCCATAATTTATTAGGGCAACCACAGGCAAGTCCGTTTAAGCAGACGACAACCTCATAGGTTGACCTGCGAGATGCCATTCCCAAAAAAAAACTTTCTATTATTAAAGTCTCCTGAGCTAAGCTGTGGACAGACGGACGGACGGACATGGCGATTTTTTATGGGTTCCTAGTTAACTACGGAACCCTCGCTAAACAATGGAGTTGACACAGAAACCTCAAGTTAGCTCTGATCCTCTGAATGGTGGCACGTGGTCTACAGTGGAGCGATTAAATTTACGAGTTCGTCATTTGTCAAGTTACTGAACTCAAACCACAGTTTATCATTATTAGAATTTGTAGTCACATAATGTTTAACAAAGTTTAAGTGGAGCTCTCAGGATTTGTCGACGTAACGGTTTGTTACTTCTGGTTTAGGCGACAACGCCTGCCGAATTGTTTTCATTTACTTCAACAACTTTGAGATAAATTTACCTACTTTCGGTTTATCCAAAATCGATTAAAAGTCTTGTCTTTCAGAGATTTCCGCTTTGCCAACACACACAACTTTACAGTGTGGCGGGGGCATCGACGCGCAAACTAAGTGATGAATTCAGCTCATGATTCTAGACTCCCTATGCGTAGAAATTTTTGGTCGGTTATACATATTAAAAAAAAAACAGCCGTTTCATAGAAAAGTGCAATATTAAGCGGTCTGTTTTTGCTACGTTGGGGGTAAATCTTCTAGTCTAGAATCATGTGGTGAGTTCATGGTTTCAGTTTTTGCGAGTCGATGTTCCTGCCACCCTGTGTTTGTTGCCAAAATTGAAATCTCTTTGACGAATCCGGTTCAGAATAATGTACAGAACCATGGTAAAAGCCCCTGTATATTTTTTATAATTCCAGCACGACATCAGTCTGTGGTCCTTTGGAAATTAAATAAATAGTTATGTAGCTGCTTGTAGTTTACCTACGGTGCTGTCGTAGGTTAGCTAGTAAGTAATGTATGCAGGTATGAAATATTTCACCGTAAACACGTCGCATTATCCGAACATCTTTATGGCTCAGCGGTTACTCAGGTTTTATTTCCAAGCGGATCTCTTCGGCACGCGTGCCCTTGCTCATTGACGTTTATTAAATTGCAACTTCAGCCAGTTCATAATGCAAACATCTATTATGATTCTCTACCTCAACGTGACATTAAACAACGTCATTATTTTAAGCATAATTACTAGTATAATGTGTCTAAGTACACTGTGCAAGTGGAATTACTAATTACAATACTTATGTATGCTTAGCTTACTTTGTTACCATCCTATATTGTATTGACACATTTTTTGCAAAATTGTATACTAAAATATCCCGGCATAAATCGCGATTTAATCTTTTACGTAACGAGTTTTTTTGTTTTATTTCGTCAATGGCCCTTCAGTGTACTGTGGGGCTGATACTTTATTGCCGAATACGGCACACAATCCTCGACATAATTCGAAGTGCAAAAATGTGTTGTGAAATATTAGGGGCGAGATCACAATGTATTGTTTAAGGACACACTGAATTGTGACTCGCATATTATTTTAAATAGAAAAACATGTTTTTTATAAGTCTTCTAAAACATTGAATTTATATGAGTGTCATTAATCAATAAATAGTTTTCGTAGTTCGTAATCATTTTTAGCAGTTAAGTGGGAGTGTTTAAGGCTAGAGTTCAAATGTCAACACTTGAGTCAGCGTATTATTTTCGTCTAGGTCGGCGGTAGTTGTTATTCGAGGACATTTCATGTTGCCATATTAGTATAGAAAGTCAGCCTGGCTTTCAAAGCAAAATAACATAACCTATGTTAAATTGATTGTTTAATAATAATAATAATCCATCAGGATGGAATTTGGTGTGGACAAATGTGTAAAGCGATGGGAGATTGTGGAATTCGTGGGAACCCAACTCTCGGATTCCATAAACGTCAGAGCCCTCTCCGCATCCGAAACCTATAAGTATTTGGGTATGTCGGAAACGTTGGGCATCAATGGTACTGACAAAAAGCAATCGTTGAAGGAGTGCTTCTTTGGCCGCCTGAAGAAAGTGTTAAATAGTCTTCTGTCAGGCGGAAACAAGGTGCGCGCCTATAACGGTTGGGTCATGCCAGTTTTGATGTACTCTTTCGGCATACTTAAATGGACTCAGACCGAACTCACGCCCTGGATAGGAGGGTCCGTACACTGCTGACTGCAAATCGAATACATCACCCACGGTCATCGGTAATGAGACTGTATATCCCGCGAAAGTGTGGTGGTCGAGGCTTTTTAAACGCTAAGACCCTACACAATCGCGAGATATGCAGTCTCGGGGAATATTTCCTAGAAGCCGACGTGGGGATGCATCGTGATGTGGTCGCGGTGGACAAGGGCCACACCCCGCTTTTCTTGGCTAAAGAGAACTGGCGCAAACCTGTAGTGCTTGACACTAATGATCGCATGGAAGTATGGCAGAGTAAGGAGCTTCACGGACGCTTTTTCCGGGCCCTACATGGACCCGATGTAGATCTTGTAGCGTCCGTAGCCTAGCTGCGTTTCGGTGACCTCTTTGGAGAAACCGAAGGTTTTGTCTGTGCAATTATGGACGAAGTTATGATGACGAACAATTACCGAAGGTTTATTGTGAAAGACGGTTGACATCTGTCGGGCATGTCACCGTCCTGGGGAATCAATAAGACACATTATGTCCGGTTGTTCTCGTCTTGCTAACGAAGAGTACTTGCATAGACACAACCTTGTAGCCAGGATTATCCATCAGCCACTTGCTCTGAAATACAGCCTTGTGGAATCGGAAGTGCCGTACTACAGGTACGTGCCCGACCCAGTTCTCGAAAATGGAAATATCACATTGGACTGGGATCGATCCATCATCACTGACAGGACTATTGTTGCCAATAAGCCTGATATAGTGGTGGTGGATCGAGTAGAGCGGCGCACAATGATTGTTGACATAACGGTCCCGCATGACGGTAACCTCGTGAAAGCCGAGAAAGATAAAGAAATCAAGTATCTTGATTTGGCTCGCGAGGTTGTCGACATGTGGGATGTGGACTCAGCAATCATTGTGCCAATAGTCGTGACAGCCAATGGCTTAATAGCCAAGAGCTTCGACAAACACCTGAGGAGGCTCTCGTTGGGCAGCTGGATCAAGGGCTTGATTCAGAAAGCGGTACTTCTGGACACGGCTCGTATTGTCAGGAGGTTCCTCTCTCTGGAGCCCTGACCGCCGGGTAGCTTGGACCCTGTTCCCGATACCGGTGGGATACAATTTTTTATATTTTTAAAGGTTTTTTTTTTAATTTTTTAAAAAATATTTAAAAATGTAATTTATAAGTTTTTAAAATGTAATAAAGGAGATAATAATATAATATTTATTGACACAGAACTTGTTACATTTGACACAGATATACAGGACACATTCAAGTTTTCTTAAATTTATAATGAAAGCATCTGTGTCTGAACTAGAAATTAAGATATCTGTATCTCAGACATCAGCGCTCTTCCGTATGATGACAATTACATTACTAGCTTAATTAGACATATTAATGAAAGAAGGTATATCATTACACAGAAAAAGAAAAAAGTTTAAATCAAAATAATCAAAAAGGTGTGTTGAGTGTTAACCTCTCGGCGAGTTGTGTGAAAGAGTGTGAGAGGGTGAGTATAAAAGAGATTTTTAAGTATTTTTAATAAGATTTCTGTCTCTTCATATGTATGTTTACTAATATATTTAAAGATTATAATTTTACATATTTTTTATTTAGCTGGGATTTGTCCAAAGCATCATTTATCTTATTATATAAGTACGGTCCCAAGATGCAAAAGTATTTGTTTACGTAAGCATGTCTGAAAGAAGGTCGGTCCTTATTACTAAAAATATTTCGTCGTCTATTTAGATCATTATCTATCTGTTTATTTACCTCTTGAGATTCTAAACCCTGATAGAGACTTTGATCAGTAAATGCGCTGTTTAATCACGGACCAATCCCTTAGTCTGACAGAATCCAAATTACTTGAGAACAATCACTTGTTTGGTTTGAATACATTGTATTGAAGAGTTGAAAGAAGAATACGAAAAATATTGTACATTCATTTTTATTTAAATAAATTCTAATTAGATTAAAATCATATTTATTGTCAAGGCGAATGAGACCTGACCCCAAAATGCATTTTATTTATTAATACCTCCAATCATATCATAAATAGATTTTCGACCAGTAGACGTTAACCAGTGTGTATATTATGTCAAGGTGCGGTTGGGTGACGCCACCGGGTTATGTCACACACTCTCCGAGGCTCGCTTCTAATCTAAGCGCTAAGCAAGACGGCAAACCGTCGAAGGTCGCTTGCATCCGGCACCCATAGCTCTCCGTACTTATTTACTTACTCCGTGACTAACAGTGAAAGTGGTTGGACTCTTTTAACCTTTGCTATTGACCACTTTTGATATCAATAGGTCATAATTTTGTATTATAAAATATGTAACCTACATTTCCCATGAAACAAACTTGCATCACAGGTTGAAACATTTTTTTTATCGTCAATCAAATCGATGTCGATGTCGTCATGATCCGAGAGGTCACTCGTGGTCTTCTCATGTTGTTTTTATTCTTTGAACTTTAATTATGAAGTCATCAACAAAAGAGATTTTTGATCTGACATTTCATGATAATTTTTCATTCCATTTTTAACAGTGTTAAGTAAACATATTTCAAAAAGTTAAAGGGCATCTGTGTTGAATATGATTTCATCGATATTATTGGGGCAAGCTTTTTTGAAATATTTTTCTAACGATAATACTATCGCTAACCATATTCATAATCATGTTTGTTAATTAATATGAAGTCATGTAAAGCGATTTTAACCTTGTATGCCTGCTCATCTACTCATTAGACTTGATTTGTTTATTAAGAAAACAATTAGAATTTCATAATAACGGTCAAATAGCGTGTTTAGTGAAGTAGTGTCGTGAGAATTGGACGTGATTGCTTCATCTGCGGGATCACGATAAAGCTTGCGACGTTACACAGATCGATGGCAGCATACTTCGGCTAGATTAGTCCAATTTTCCTAACATTGTTGTCTAGTCTAGAACAATCCGACCCAGTGACGTTGGGTGAATGGGGCAAAGAAAACGACCTAGCATTCGTCTGACATCTCTGTGCGTGGCGTGAGAACTAGAAAGAATTGCCCAACAGCGCCTATTATATCCAGTTAAGTTCATCTTTAGCTTTAGTTACCTACTATTGTCAAGCCTATGTTCAGAATGTCGAACATCTTCGAAGCTAGCTCATCGTTTTATAGACTTCACAAATATTTTCCATGACGTTCTAATTTTGTGCAGTTTTGATGTACTAAAACTGTAAATAAAATATGACCTATTGCGTTTTGTTGATATTGCAGAACAGTAGTAGTATTGTACATTTTAAATTCTATTTAATGATTGAATATTTTTAGTAACCTCGGGTATATATTATTATTCTCTTTCATTTGTTTGATTAAGAGATTCACTTTTGTTTAAACTTGTGTCGTTAATAATTTGGTCTTCGTAGTTGAACGCCAAATTTTCCTTTCAAAGCTTTGTTTGGGTATCATAAAACTTCAGTTGGTTACTGAATTATGGTCGTAAAATGTTTCAAAACGGCTTTACTCAATTGTCTACAAAGTATTATTGACGAATCCTTAAAGAAGTTTTTTGAAAACTTTTGACTGAGTTGGGCGACTCAATGACATTTGACTTCAAATGTCATTGAGTCGCCCATCTCAGTTGAGTATTTACTCGTAGCTTCCGGATATTATTTATCCAAAGGCTTCTTAAGCGAAACGGACATGACCTATAAAATACATGATTAAATTAGGTATATAAAAGGGTAGGTATTTTCCTTAAAATATTTCTAAAACCAAAACGTAATTTGACTGCTGATAGTCTAATAAAAGCTTTGATAGTTTTTGAATATTTTAAACATGGCTTTTAAAGGGTAGAGGTATTTATTTCTTAAATAAACGCATCACCTTACCACAACGCACTTATGTATGTAGTCAATCGTTGCAATAAAATTCTAAACAAGGTGCCTAAAGTTATTTAACTTAAAATTCATTTGATTTTGCCCTAGAGACGTACTCTAAAAGGACTATAAGTAAATGGGGTAAGTGGTACCTATATAATAAAGGTTTGTTTTGACATCTTTTCATAGTAAACTCTTCGTGTTTAATGGCAGTAAAACCATGTTCAGTAAGATAACATTTTGTATACAAATGCTTATTTGGCTAAGCACAATAACTTTCAAGTATATTAAACATAAACATCATTCATCGTGTTAATATGCACCTGTCAGGCTGTAAAGAGGTGCTTGTGTTGAGTTAGACAGCCTGAACCTTCAGAATTCGATATTTTCGAAAGGCCGCTGTAGTCGCATCAGCCAGGAGTCTTACGTCATGCATGACCCGGCAGTCAGCTTGTGAGCTTGTGAGCTGACTATCAAACATCCTCAACCTTTAAACTATTTGTATCCTCCTGTACAAACGACATCACTTCACTTTTTAATACCGATCGAAACAACCGGTATCTCTGTATCCGAAGAGTTTAAAAGTAGAGATGACTCACATTACGCATTCTTAATATGGTAATTTAATGCCAATGACGGATTCTTGTTTTATTAGGATTCCAATTTAAATATAACTTTGCCCAAAACATGATCTCATTTATGTGGCATAATTAGATTATTTATCGGTGAGAGCATTTTAGTAACGATAATATTTGTTTAAAACTTTCATAAAAATAAAAGGCAATGTTCTGAAGGCTATGTTGTGACCTCCCATTATTTCAAAAGATCTTCATTTGATGACCTTTGAGTTTATTATATAAATAAATGTGTATTTTAAATATATTATGTTTATATGACATCATATGCCAAAATCTCAGTACACAGACAAACAACCGGACATTTAAATAAAAAGACCATCAATATATAAGTGTTTGAATTAAAACGAGCTATCACGTTTGCAAAATGTTAAACAAGGAAGGTGCAAGGCACGGTAATAAGTAATTAGCTAATAGGAGAACACACATAATCAGATAATTACTAAACGGTGATCAAAAAGAAATGACACAACACGCATATCAATGTTATTGTCATAATGTGGACTGTTTTTTCATCTCACATGAAATTGTAAGCCGATTACAATGAAGACCTTGCATGAGCCTGCGTTTTTGTTGACACTGCCCAATATAGAAGTCGGCGGTAAAAAATAAGGAGTTTATGTGTTAATGATATTGCGATGGATGAGTCCGGTTGTAAGCGGGGCTTTTTAAATCCTGCCAAAGGTTTTTGACGAAATGATGGACAGGACAATGGAAGAGACAGATCTCCATCGGCCGATATCAGACCGCCCATCTGTAGTTCCTTGCGATAAAACAATGTCAATGTACTGTTATAACATCCCGTGTGAGTCGTTAACCTCCTTACGTAAACCAAGTAGAAAACTTACCGCGGTCGCCCCTCACAATACAGTATTAGTGGGGTTTCTCTAATTTCCAAGTCTCTTATGAAAAACTGTTCAACACTGGTTTTATCAAAAACGTTGATCGTCGCGGCATAATTAAGATTCTACTTGTTGTTATTAATAGGTTTTATGTTCGCGAGTTGCTTAGCGCGAACATTAACGATATCATCCGACGAGCTCTTGTCACCGTAGGCGTTCCAGCTGTATTAGAACCCAATGGCTTATCACGCGACGATGGCAAGAGACCGGACGGCATACATTTATTTCCACCTCAAGCGGCGTAAGTATAATAACCTTATTGGTAATTATATTTTCGAGCCGTGTGGGTCCGAGTGCTCATGGTCTCTTTAAGGAAATTTCAAAACTGCTTGTTGACAGTTCCCGTGACCCAAGGGCTGGCTTTTACCTTTTCCAGAGACTAAGCATTGCGATACAACGTGGTAATGCCGCCAGTCTCTTGGATACATATTTACCAGTCGACAGCGATGCGGATGAATTTTATGACGCTACTTTTTAATTGTGAATAGTTTTAATTAAGTTGCGGTATAATTTTGTTATTATTTATTAGGTATATTGTATTTTATTAATTAATTAGGTATTACTTGTTATTTACGCGGAACTTATTATTTTAGTTTTGAATAAAGTCAGATTAAGCAATATGTAATAAATATGTATTTTATCGAAAGGATTTCTCAAGTATCGGAAGCTAGAAAAAACAAATGTCAAACTGCAGGCTTAGCACGAGAACCGTAATGATTACAATTTACATTTAAGGGTCAAGCGTTTCCGCACGACGCGAGGGGTCGCGGTCGTCGTGGAAGAGGAAATTAAGAACATATAGCGAGAGCATGAGAAGTGCTTGGCGACTGGAAACAAGACAAGTGTAGACTGTGAG
Organism: Dasypolia templi; assembly: GCA_963555695.1. Lineage (NCBI taxonomy): Eukaryota > Metazoa > Arthropoda > Insecta > Lepidoptera > Noctuidae > Dasypolia > Dasypolia templi. The sequence goes on along the minus strand of OY743146.1, from coordinate 17,580,330 downwards.
TCAGACAGCCAGTGTACGATGTACGTCAGTCACAACACCGACGACGTTGACGCTCATAGATCTCCTAACGGACCGCTATTGTCACGTGTTCCGACGCCACGGTTCACTATCCAATCATTCATTATGTAAACCAAACAATGCGTTGTCACATTTAACGTAATGATGTCGGTCGGTACACACTATGTCAATGAAACCAACCCAGTTCTTTCCACTTTTGTCTTTTCATCTATTCACGAATCTCGGTTGAATGCCACTGAATAGTCTGACTTCAGCCGAGAAACAATGCTAAATTAATATTGCTTGGGGTTTACCAGTTCAAATATTGATCTCTATTTTATTGTGAAATGGCAGGCTATTAAGGAGAATACCAAACCAAGAAGTTAGGTTTAAAGCAGAAAATTATTACGAATGGAGGTCATTTGACATTTTGCCTGTTTTCAAAGCTAATGACACTACATTTTGTTAACATTGTTCGTATTAGCTGTTACCGTTAAAAATAATTCTTGTAAATATCCTTTTATATTTTTTTTCGCAAACAAAACTGTTCCATTTCCTGCTCCATTTATATTATGTGCTTACTATTATTATTATTAGATACAATAAATTTACATTTGAACTTCATTCAAAATAGAGTTTTTTGCTCATATTAATAATGAAATTATAATTTAGCGACTGCGGCCACAACATTTGTATGCTCATCTTAATGAAAGGTTCTTGAACAATAGAATTGGCACTAAAAGTAATTAATTTGCAATAGCCGCAACTAGATCCTATATCCAATCAACTAGGCTTTAGGCAGTCGTATTGGATAAAAGTGGCAATATTTATTGCAGTTCTACGCGCCTTAATTGATTTAAAACGCGCGATATCCGCCCGAATAAAATTATAGTACATGTCAGCAAAAAAAAAATGGCGTGGGTCGAAACATCATCAATTCCATTACTCAGTTTTAGCCAACAGAGAGCATTCAACTTTACTCTTTGTTATAATATCATAATGCCACTCTGATCGATGATGTCTCCACTGTAATCGCAGACATAAAGAAAAATATGACATTACATTAGATGTTAGAGACGATACAATTCAGTCCAACGAGATGAATGATTACAATACAGAAGCAATGTTACTGTCATTTTATTCAAATGGTAGTTACTTACATTCATCTAATGTAACATCTGTAATAGGTTTGAGCTCCTTATTGAGAAATCCTGCTAGTCCAAGAAAACTGCTTTACAAATATTTTCTCGCTTTAAGGGATTAGGGAAATTCAATTACCCATGATTCTATGATCTGCTGAGAATGCTGATACATTATATGATTCTGAAGACGCACTGTGACGAATCTCAAAAGGAAAAAAACGGACCCTTATAGTATCACTTCGTTGTCCGTCCGACCATCCGTCTGTCAGTCGGTCAAGACTCTTTTTCTAAGGAACTCATCGAAGTATCAAGTTGAAAATAGAAAAATCAAGCTTCTAAGTCAACGAAATAAAAAAAAACAATTTTGACACTGGAAAATAAATCAAAACCTTTAAAAAGGATTGACGCATGATGAATTTTTTGTTTTATCAAAAAATATATTTTTGCGATTTCAAACTTATATTTGCAGTTGGACAATTGTTCTTGGGATAAATTCATCGCATCTTCGGAACCCGTCAGTGTTGGTTTTATATGTTTCGACGAATCAAATTCAAATGTTTGGATGATATTATTAATAACAGTGTAGCTAGCTTTAACTAAATTTCAGTCGCTGGTTCGTTTACATTTGGATGGAGGTGTGCCATTTCCAAGAACTTAATTAAAACCATTCTTACTAATAAACGGTTTCAAATTAATTTTGCATAAGATACTCAAACACAAGACAAACAAAAGAGATCGAGGAGTAAGATAGAGATACTTCTCATCTTTAAACACGTTTCGTTAATTCGTCGTGGGACACGATATTAAAGATATCATCATTAGTGACAAGATGCAAGATCGTGATTGAACTTTGTATGACTCGTTCAATTGACAACTTTCTAAAAACAATAATTAAACCTTGCATTTCCGTCTTATTGAATTTAGTAACGAAAACTTACAAAATTTTGATTTGTGACATTAGTTTTGTATGTATATATATAGTTAGTGTTAATAAGGTAATTGTAGTATTGGTTTTGCAACATAATTATAGTAAGTTAGTTTCGTTTCTTTTTTTAGTGATTTGAATACATTTGTCGTAGAAATGACTCTTGCATACATAATGTTTAATTTATTAGCAATAAGTGTCATAAAATATGAACACAGTAATAAAAAAATTGCACGAACTGTTGAAGGACATGATTTACGTTAAATTCTTTTATTTTATTAAAATACGATTTATCAATGTCCTTTTCAAAGGCAATTTTCCGGGAGTCTACAAATGTTTGACATATTATAAGAAACGAAGGTCTTCTATTTACATAAACCAGTTGAAATCCAAAGAAGGCCTCGATAAAACATATCGAGGCGCGATAAGCTATTGAATCGGAGTATATTGGTACGTCAGTCACGTGTTACATGCTCGTAAATGTCACAAATTGTCATCCTGCGTTGAGATAAAGTGTGAACATATTTTAACTACTGTTTAGTTGTAGATTTCTTTACAAATAGCTAACATTTTATTACATCGTCTTACGGGAGTTAAGTTAGATATTTGGATGCAAAACTATATTAGGGACACTTTCTATAGGAGTTTTCTGGATATAATCATAAATTTACTATACTTATAAAATATAATTATAGCAATAATGTTGTTTATCTTTTTAGTTAATGTTGTTTTCGCAAAATTTAAAAAGCGTAATTACCTACCTAGTTATTTAGTATTTACATTGTATTACAGTAACCAATACAATACCTCGCTTAAAATGCGGTAATTTTCAGTAATTGATTCTCAGCTGGTTGAGTTTATCTGAGTGCTTGATACTTGATTATCTGGTATCATTGGCATTTTCAACCTTCGTTTCATTCATGAAATGGGAACATTCGGGAACAATGCTGTAGTTAACGATAACTAGCTCAAAGGTCGAAATGGCTACGTTACATTTTTGATTTGTGTCTAGTGACACAGACAAGTCAAATTAAATAAGTCTTGAGGAAGAAAATTTATAAAAAAAAAGTTTGCTAAAAATTCAGTGAATAGAAAATAATATTAGGTAACCGACTAATATTAGGTGACGAACACACTGATAAAACTTAAATTTGTGAAAAACTTTTGAAAAGGTCCTTTTTAAAGAAGAAAAAGCATTGAGGAGGTATTAATAAATAAAAAAAAACGAAACCAATCTTCTTGCTATCGCCAACATAAAAAATCAATATTCCTTTTATAAACGACCATGAATTAGCATTTGTAAAAAATATTGAAAAAAAAAAAAAATAACATTTATTCAATAAACATGTCTAATGTTTTGAAATTAATATTGGTAAAACTAAATGAATTACCAAGTATTTGATATTACCTAGCATTTTCTGAAACATAATTATATTAACATACCATAGAAAAAAAAACTTACCAAGAAATAGAAAAGTGTTCCCGGCCCCATGGCACGGGATGCGGCCCTGTAGGCCTGGCTACGACCTTGAGGCGCAAGCTGCTCGACACAATCTCAGTCCCGACAACACAAAGAAAAGCCTTTATGGCGCCAATCAAGCATGTATTTTGCTTAAATTCGCTAACATGACCCGCTCTCCAACGGCCGGCTTTTAAAACTAAAATGTGCAAACTCGAAGATGCGCCTCTTATATTACCTCTTACGTTAACTTCGGATACCGCAACGTATTTGACATATAGGTGTGTAGTCTCGTGAACATGTGTGGGTGTATTTCGGCGATGAAGCCTCAGATTGCTCATTCGTGTGCGTGGTTTTGGCGACACGCGTGATAACGACGCGCCTGTGTGCGTTAGGGAGTGTTCGTCCTTTTACCATATTTTAAACTAAGTAGAAACGTAAATCTCTTATCGCCCTAATTAATTTGTTATTAATCCCTTTGTAACTTTGCATTACTCTGATTTATTGCATAGATTAAATAAATTCTGGAAGGAGGTAAAACATAAAAGCTTCTGTTTTAATTTTATGGTGTTCTTCAAGTATGAACTATGTTCGGTTCACAGCCGGTTAAATAAGGTATTTAAAATTCTAGTAGCGTTGGTCATATCATTCGTAAAACTTAACATTTGTTTGTCGTGTTATGGCATAGAAAGAGGCAAATTAAATTTGTTTTTAATCCCATCGCAGCCCATCAGGGAATGTCAGGTCTTTTTTAGCCGATTTGCTTTAATTTGAGCAACACGTGATAAGAGGAGATATAAATTCCCACGAGTAAGTAATGTACCTAATAAATAACTTAGATTTTACATGTCGTCGTACATTTTCAAGAAAGCTCTTTAAGCTTTCATTGAAGTTATGGATATAAGATAAATGTAACTTACTATAAAGTAAGTAAAAACTCGGGTATATTTCGGTTGTTTTTTGTTCCCAAATGTTTTTGGGTCTTCCCAACATTGAGAAAATATAATGTAGCGGTTTTAATATTTAAGTAGCTGTTCTTCTGCGTTTCAGGAAGAAAAGTAGCCTATGTTCTTGCCCAGGTCATGGTCTATCTGTTTGCCAAATTTCATCCAAATCCGTTCAGCCGATTTGACGTGAAAGCGTAACAAACAAACAAACTTACTTTGGCATTTGTAATATTAGTTAGGATTAGGATTCCTTGTTATTATTTTAATTTCTTGATTATTGACGTAGATACGACACAACGACTGCCTCGTTGGTCTAGTGGTTGCAATCGCTACTGCTGAGCATGAGGTCCTGGGTTCGATTCCCAGGTCGGGCAACGTGTTATTGGGTTTTTCTATCTGGAATGTCTCAGTGGCAGCCCGAAGTCTGGATTCGTGCCCGGTAGATGGCAATAGGCTCGCCCCCTATTACATGGGACTTAAACGTAACTGGCGAAATTTGGGTGTACTATAGGTACACCTCTGCCCAACCCTTCGGGGAAACAAGGCGTGATGTTATGTGTACGACACAAATATTTTTATGGGAATGTCGTTTACTAATTCTTGGAGAAATTTGTTTATTTGGCATCGTTATAATGAATCAGTCTATTGAACTTGGACCAGAGTGCGAATATAACGAGATCGTGACGCCAGTCGGCGCGGACGCATAAATTAAAACAAATTTTTAACAACCGTTTATCTGTTACAATCTAGTTCTGCTAACATGTACTCGTGCATATCATACAAATTAACTTTGCCATTTTAATAAATATGTTTAACTGCATCTACATCTATCAAGACATACAAATTATGTAGAAACCATCCGGTTGTTGGTGTTGCTGAATCAAAGCTTTTTAAGATACATTTTATTATTTATTGTCGCATAAAATGTAATTTTATCTCAACATGTTCTGAATTTCCTGTTAAACTCAGGTATCATGAATTCTGTGGAGTTTTAGTAGGTACGTGCGGTTTTTATGTTGTACCCTACTGACTTTAACTTGCGGTTAACATTTGACACCGCTAACATTTTCTCAGAAACTTTGGAAATACGAGTAAATGACATAATTTCTACGCAGCTTAGGTGCTTTTCTTGTTTTAGGGTTTTAATTTTAGTTTATATTTCGTACTTACGTACTTAATACACGCTTATTCACACACATCATTTCATATAGCTAATGTACTATGTATGATTTGTTTTATTATTTTCCTAATAGGTAAAATATATTTTTTTGGCTGGATGTTTCTCGTGGCTAGATGTTCCTGTCAGACACACCTAGTGGTCATAAGCGAATTAAACTAGTACTAGTAAGTCATTTCATAATATTTTGTGACCAACTTAAATTCCAATTCAAATTCATCGCTGATTCAAAGAAATTCCTAACTGATCACGTAATATAATATGCACATTCTTATTATTTTCTACAGTCCGGGCGGTTGTGTTGATTGAAAAAAACTGCTGCAAAGTTCATCGTTATTACTTACAGGTTTTATTTCGCCTTCAATTGCATGGAACTGTCATGGAGGGCGATGGTCCAGCGTTGTTGTATTTTTTGACAGCTCCGAGACAAGCAGCTGAGTGGGGCAGCCTTTATGAGGCACACAGCTGAGTCAGATCATTGTTTCCACAAATAAGGGCATTGGTCGTTTGTATGTTTTTGTTGTTGGTTATGTTCATAACTAGCGACCCGCCCCTGCATTGCATTGTTTATAACATCTAGGTTTATTTATAGCTAGTTCTTGCCTTAGACTATATTCTTCTCCAGGTCATGGTCATTCATTTGCCAAATCTGGTCAGCCGTTTTAGCGCGAAAGTGTAACAAATATACTTACTTAAGCATTTATAATTTTTGTCTTTATCACACCAACTTAAAACAAAAAAAAAGAGCCCTTTTGAAGAACAACTCACACAGACAGACACGAACAACGGCTTCAATCCTACTAATATTATAAACGCGAAAGTTTGTGTGTGGATGGATGTTTGTTACTCTTTCACGCAAATGCTACTGAACGGATTTGGATGAAATTTGGCACACAGATAGTTTATAACCTGGATTAACACATAGAGTTCTTTTTATACCGCTACTCCCACGGGATCAAGATTTATGCGGTTGAAACCGCGGGGATCAGCTAGTATAAAATAAGTCAATATTAATAATAAATTAAAGTCGATCGATATAGATATACCGTCTTATTCATTATAAAGCCATAAGCTTCATAAACCTATTTTAGCAATCGAACTGTTTTGTCCCTTTTTGTCAAGTTAAAATGAAGTTTGACTGAAAGGGACAAAACAGTTCTATAGCTAAAATAGGTATAAGAAGCGAATGGCTTATTATGAATAAGGCGAATAGAATGTAGATATGGAAGGTAAGTTCATAAACTATGATTGTTACTCGTTATTTAAACGTAATATTTAACCGAATATCACTGATTCCATGACCATGTGACTTGAAAAACCAGTGGTCAAGTAATTATGACAGGTAGTGAAAATGATTGTAATTGTTAAAGAATGCGTTCGTTATGCATAATACTATTCAAATGACATGTATTGATCGTTTACATATCATTACCTATACCTGCACATTGAGCAGTCCTTGTACAATATTTACCTGAGAGATTGCATGAATTGAATCCGTATAATTGCGGGTGTTGTGAATCAGGTAGCATAAGCATAATCAGCGCATTATGTTCCCACTGCTGGGATACAGGCCTCCGCTCTGTGAGAGGGAATGGGCAGTAATCTACCACGCAGGCCCAGTGCGGGTTGGTAGATATCACATGTCTTCGAATTTTTGGTTCTAAGACATGCCGGTTTCCTCACGATGTTATCCTTCACCGTTTTGCAGAGCAGTGGTGACGAAATAATTTCCAAAAAGTAAAGCGCCTGTCTAGGTCCGAACCTACGACCTACAACTCGTAAGTCGCTGCCGTTACCACGGAGCCACCACTTCTCTAATCAGGTAATATGTAGTGATTGAAGCAGTTTAATTGTTTTAAGATAAACTTTTCATATGAGGCAGTACGAAAAACAAAAAACTTTTATGTACTTTCTATGAAAATGGCCGACAATGACTGGTCAAAATGTTTATGATAACTTATTTACAAATTCCATTCTCAGTTTCCGTCATTGGATTGATGTGACGAATGATCAACCTTTGTATGGCGTTGTGCTAGAAAATAATTAGCGTCCTCAATGCAAACATCTATTTGATCATTTATAAAAACTGAAGCTGGGGCTAGAACAGTTTTTGTTTAAACGACTACTATTAGTTAACCAATAGTACCATACCATACTCAAGATAAACACATTTTTTTTAAATATTCTAACTGTTAACCGAGGTATTTATAAACATACCTTCGTTTTTGCCAAATAATAACAAGGTAGCAATTCTGCAGCTAGGTTTTTTTTTTTACAATTCTCTCGATATCGTAGATGCGTAGCAAATATTAAAGTTAGTACAATAATTAGAGCTACGAAACTACGTAGCCACTTATTCCATTACTCTGGATTTCGTAGCCACGTAGCTACGGCCTACGAAGTCTACGCTCCCGTAGAACCACAGGCGGTCGGGGACTATAAATCCTGTTGAACCATCTGGTTACTGCTACTTAACTTCGGTCTCAGGTGGGTGTATTAGTCTTGTATTCTGATATAAGGTACGTAAACTTAGGGTGGTAGAGGATTATCATATTACCAGTAGTGGTAGTTTTAGTTTGATTTAAGGAAATACATATTTTTCTGTGTTCTTCTATTAAAAGTGGTGGTTTCGCATTCTATTACGAAATAATGCATACGCAGGTATTACACTGTTACAGCTTGCATATTGTTTCTATTGTTACTTGGCAATCGAGGAAATTAGTAGGTAAGCATTCTCAAAAGAGATATTAGAAGACACGGATTCGATAAGAATATGGGCATTCCTTTTCAATACAAACCAGTCATACCATCCTAAAAATAATGTCCTTATAAAGCGTGCGTAATGTAGCGTAACATTTATTTTGGCCTCAACAACGAGGTAGCGGTATATTTGTGAAAAACACGCGGTAAATTTGGGTCCACTGTCCATTCTTCGAAGCCAGAGGACGTGGATTTCAAGATTCGATAAATGGAAGCTTTTTTTCCTCTTGATTATCTGGGTCGATGGCCTCAGCTCAGATCCGGCCACTCGCAAAGTTTTCAATTTATATAAAAATAAACCTGCCTGGTTTGCTTCCCTTTATTCTGTTATTTAACGAAGAAATTGCTACTTTGAATTGACCGTCCTCTTATTAATATTATCAAGCAGACTGATCAAAATTGGGATCTTATTTACTTATCAAACTGTTAGGTACCTTTTATTTGTAATCTTGCTGTACCAAGTTGGTATTAGCCATCGTTATATTTAGGTGTTTAACTAGTCTGCAAATAACTATTTGAAAACTTCGTTAAAAGTTTTTTTTGTTGTTGAAAGTTCTGTAGGTTGTGTAGGCGCAATGCTATTCTTGCAACTTGAACCATAATCGAAACTGAATCTAACACTTATTATTTACGAGGGCAATACTTTTACGTTGTAGGTCTACATTATCCCACATTGCTGCGCTAGATTGTGAGCAGTTCTTCGTTTTTAGCAACATTTAAAAACAAACAACGTTTTAAGGACACACGGACAAACAGTTGTGAGCAAAGTAGGTGGTATACAGTAGTTGATGTTTGTGTACCTACAGTATGTATTCTTACTTTTAAGGCAGAGAATGAGGAACGTGCTGGATTTACCGTTACAAACACAAATAATCTGTTTGTTCGGGACACCTGTATCACATTGTCGCTGAACAAACACAAAACAAGATTTTTATTATTATTTTTCGCAAGTCTGACGTTGTAGTATATGGCCCATGTGTGTTTGTTATATAAAGTTATATTGGTGATCCTTTTTCTGAGATTTCCCCAGGGTTTCTGAAGCATCATACTAGAAAGTTCCTGATGGGTAGGTAGAGACATCTGTTTTCAAATCTAATTTTAGTTGTTCAAAATGTTAACGGGCAAGATATATTTTGTTAACAGATTAAATTGTTTTGGCAGGGATTGAGAATAGATATAAGAGAGCTGGAGGATGCGGACTATGAAGCACTTTCTTTAGCTCTCCTGTCTTCTATGGATGGTCTCTAAACAATTTTTATTGAAATAACTTTTAAGGTCATGCAAGTGATACCTACTTAAACCATCTTTATTTCTACTTCATAAATAAGAAAAGGGTAGAGCTTAATAAATTATTATCAACTATATTTATTTATTATCTTAGATTGGAATGATTATCTAAAATAATCCTATCAGTTATTCAATCTATGCAAAACTAAATGACTTACCTTTTTTGTTTCTGGTCTTTGATACACAGAAATCTATGTTTCAAAGACCGGAAACCAAATGAGTAAGCATAACCTGAGAAAAGGATATGAAACAAGTAGAAACTCAAAAAAGTTCATGTTAATGGTAAAGCAAATCCCACCGAAAACATTCTGTAAAAACTAGCCAAGTCTCGATGGAGCTGCTTGTTTATCTCTAAAAAGTAATGAAATCTAGACAAAGTCGTGCCAAGTCTAAGGTTCCTTACTGCGATTTCTTTATTGTTATAGTTAATGTTATGTGACTTGGCCGTTGAACATTCTATGATTAGAAGTCCGTCTGTACTGGAAATATTTTTTTTTACTGTTTGTTTTAGGCTCGCCTATACATAAGTATTATTGAAATACGCAGCTTTATCAAGCCTACAATTGACTGGTTATTGAATCAACGTTTTCCAAGTGGCAATTTTCCATCGTCAATAGCTAGCGGTTCTGACGACAGATTGGTGCAATGGTGTCATGGAGCACCTGGTTTTGTACCCTTGTGTACCCTTCAACGGCCATGTCACACAACATTAACTATAATAATAAAGAAATCGCAGTAAGGAAACTTGGCACGACTCTGTCTAGATTTCATTACTTTGATGAAGATGTGTCTCACTACGCTGGGGTTTTGCAATGACAGTCGATTTTGTATGTGCCAATAGTAGAAGGGGGCATTACCATATCTCTAATACAGCTGAGACCAGCTGAGGGTTCTTCATCAGATACTTCAGACCTTCGATTTTTGACATCAAATGAAGCGGCCCACCAAGTTGAATATTTTTTGTAAAGGCGGTATGTCGATCTCTAATAGTTTGGTTGGGCTCTTGTGTTATCTAATCAGGGTCACCAGGTACTCCAGATCTTCGATTATCCTAGTTAAAAACTAGGTTTCCCTTTATGTGGCCATTAAACCCTAGCTCTGTACCAAATTTCAGCTGTCGGGGTTTATGGGAAGTACTAGTTCTATTCTGATGATCATGAGTGAGTGAGTGAGTGTCATAAATGCGAAACTTTGCTTTCGCTTAACTTCGGACCTAAATGACCTACAGACTTCAAATTTTGGATTTTAAGTATGTGGTTATAGCTTACTGAATGACGACATGATGACGAAAATTTCTAGTCTTATCCAGAGGTTCTCAAATAGGGGCCTGAAAATGCGGGGAAATGGTTCCAGTAAAGGATGGTACGGCAGTGTTTGCTTCGCGCTCAACTTGGCGGGGGCACTGCCGTGCCCCCCGATAGAATGGCATATAATATTGTTATGCAAAAAGCTTTGATAAACTCCGTAAGTTTCTCGAAACAGGCAACCAATCTGCTGACTCGCAGAGCCCATTAAAAAGTTTGTGGCTTTAAGTTTGAAATATACGCGACATCTTCTACAGGAAGTACATTTTCCGAAGAATTTATGTGATACAACACAAAATAAGGCAATGTATTAATATCACAGCAGTTCATATCGGGAATGACTTCATAATGCAAATTACATACGATTCACACCTGAGGGACCGCGTTTTGTTTGTTTGTTTGTTTGGCATCTCGCAGGTCAACCTATTGGGTTGTCGTCTGCTTAAGCGGACTTGCCTGTGGTTGCCTTAATAAATTAAGGCCTCCAGCCAGGACTTAAACTTAAATGCTAACTAAAAACTAAGCGACTACACGCTAAGGGCACCCCCTGTGGGGTACGAACCTCGGCTTAGAGCGTCGCTGGAAGAGGGCAGCAAATGACTAGCTGGATCAGGATTGGTGTTATTTTGGGACGAATGTAAAGCTACAGGCTCAGCGACGCGGGCTGGCTCGAGCAAGGGTCGGGAGGGGCGTGGATTTGGGCATCGCGGCGGGCCTCGGCGGCGAGGTCGGTAGGACGGCGATCGGGTTTTCGGCTTAATTAGGGTGCTGGTGGCCTTACTACTCTCCTGGAGGAGGGTACTGGCGTCATCGGGGGCGGTTAAGATATGCCTTGGTCGGCGAATACTACTAATTGGGACCGCGTTTGACAACTCGTTACGTTAAATACTTGTGCATTCAGTGGTTCTTTCAGTTAGTTTAATCTAAGTGCAAGTTCAGTTAAGGCGTTTCAAGCTAGCTACATACTTGGGCGTGATTCGGCACGATTCTGCAATCCCCTCAATTCCACGATACGTAGGTAAACCTACTGGACGCAGAATAGGCCAGACCGAATCTGTAAGTTACGCTCTTCTGGCCCATCATATTCCTGAGTATGCGTGCCAATGCAATAAAGATCTATGCTTTTTGTTACATTCGGCTTTGTTTCGAGGTTGAAGTTTTTGTATTAATTGCTTTATTGATCTAGGAAGTGAAATAACAATTTTGTTGTGACTAATTTTATAATATCACCAATGCATTATAGAACTAGCTTTTTGAGTGTTTTTTAGGCTATAAAGTATTGAATACTCCAATTTACATAATTCTACTTCATGCATGAGCCTCTTCTGATATTCCAGAGCTTAACTCAGTAGGCAAAATTGTATTTCAATGTCAAACCTTAAGTATGTTTAAGTTCATTAAAATATCATAATTTAAATAATGATGAATGTAAACCATATTTTACGTTCACATTATTTGCAATAAATGCTGCCTACAATTTCAATATTAAAGGGGACAATCTCAATAAAATCAAGATTTAAATACATAAAAGCAAGGGACTGAAAGGAAAAAAAATAATAACTTACTTTTTTTTTAATAAGTGATAGGAACTCACAGGGCGTTAGAACCACTTGCTTGCAATAAGTGTTGTGTAAAATAGGAATAGTCATTGATCTAGAAGTTACGATTCATTTTGTTAATTTTGGTTATAATTCATCCTCTCATTATAGAAAAGGCACGAGCATTGGTGGTTACTAATGCAAGCGTGATTATGCTTGCTCAAGACGGCTTGGCGACTTTAGACATATATTAACTTATAAGTCCAGGTTTCGTCACAATGTTTTACATCACCGATGTCAGTATTGTCCAAACAAAACTCCGAAAGTATAGCTATGTAAATTGAAAAAGTCACATTGGTACATGCCTGGATTTGAACCTACAACCTCGTGTTCGTACAAGAGGTTTGGGTTAAAATCTGGGCAAGTCCTTATCACTTTCCTTAACAAGTGAGGCCCAGTGGTTATGGCCTATCTTAACAACTGGGCCATCACGACACTTAAAGAAGCAGTTCAAGTTAAGTTTGTTTTTTTAAAGCTATTTCTAAGAAAGAACATGTGATACTTAAAAATATTTACATCACAAAATAAAACACTCCAGCAAATATAACGAATGGTTACGGCAGGAGTCCATTAGTTTGCGTGCTCCATGTTAACAGAAAATCAATTCGCGACTGTCTCTTTTTTCGGCGAATTTATTCCGTTCCGTTTGCGCTTTATTTATTCATCAGAAACATCTCAATATTTTATCACGTGAGTAAAACATAGCGATTCATTTATGCATCAGTGTGTTAAGACTAAACGTGCATTCAGTTTTAATTGTCGTAAAGACTTTTATCAATACGAAGCTGCTGATTGACGCTTAGAACTCACACGTAGAAGTGTGAGTTGAGACGTTTTGACTTTGATGTGATTAAAGATTAATACCTCACTTTTAAGTAATTAATTTGTATGTAAATAAGATGGTTGGCAGGAACAACACTCATTATTTCACAAAGTTTTGTTTACCTTTCAGTGTTGGTAAGACCGTTATTAAATTAATAAAGGCATTTGTAAATTTTAACATTTAGGCATGACTAAACAAATTCATTGCGTCAATTCCTAAAAACAATTAAATAAAACTTTCAAGGGTCATTAACACCAAACATCGCTACGTAAATATAATCCTGAATCGATGTGATAAATGAGGATGCTGCTTATAAACTCTCGTCCATGGCGACGTTTTTTGTTTGCCAAAATTGCACACAATACCAACGACAAAGGTACGTTTACCAATAATTTGATTTCCAAATAAATGATGTGGTTATATGAATACTACAGTTTGTATTTATCTCCAAGATAAATTATCGTGCAGTTGGACTCAATACACCTTCTTTATTAGTCCAATTTGGTATGATGTCAACGGGAAGTAATTCTGCAACAAATAATACTTAATAATCTTAAAGAGTCTGTGCTTAACAGGTTCACTGTCCACAGACCACATACGGTCTGTAGAGAGACTTCCATATCAGTGCACAGACCGTATGTGGTATGTTCGCCCGTACAATTTCTAAGCCATCTGATACTGTGGACGTAAGGAGAAAGTCTCATATTTAATGCGGACTTGGCAGGACACAGACTTTAAATAAAAACATAACTGGACTTATGGACCATTCCCACTCTGGAGCCTGGACAGTGAACCTGTTAAGTTGAGCACACAGAGTTATATCTTTTGTTTTTATTTGAATTGTTATTCGATCATTAAGTCGATCTATATTCACGTTTCAGTTCCGCTGTGAGTGGGCCTTTAATAGATTCGCGATCGATTTATATGATATAATTAAATGTTCTACGAGTGTTCACCGGTTGATTATGAAGGTGAATGACCCAACATGTGACAAAGAGGGTATCCACCTACATTCGAATATTTTAAAATTGTGAATTCGTTGTGGAAATTTTGCTGTGATTCCTTTATTTATGACTTTCAATGCTCATAATAGTGGTATTTAGACATTAAATTTTTCATCACAAAACCGCAAACCCCAGGATGTAGACCGTTAACAATTTTAACGGCGACCAGATTTTTATCTAACAGGTAAAAAAGCATGGTTTAAGTCGTCTTTTTACATTATATGGCTATATGGAATTCCTGTATGCAGATTTAAGATTATAGTCTATCGTAGGTACCTACATTTCGTTAAAGCCACAATTCCACTCCTATCTTAGTAACATTTTTGATAATGAGTTTTTTTTTATTGAACAGACAAGCTCTTAATTTGCCTTAGTTAAGATTCGAGAGACTAAAACATCAATTTGAATGTGCTTTAAAAAACATTAAACGAAACTTATAGAGTTTAGAATCGTGACCGATTGGTCCATTTACTTTGCCACTCTTTAACACAGTAACCCTGAAAATAGCTTCTAAAGAGTACTTAACTTTATAAATGGATAGGTACCATTGTTATTCATAAATATCTTAGTAGCTACACGCTTCGGTACTGAATCCTTTTATGTACTTTTACGTTCAGATCGAAAATTGTTCTTGTTTTTGCTCTTTTTCATTACGGTACTTTCCTAATATAAAAATTTCCTATATGTGTATAATATAAATTTTACCTCATTCATTTCGTTTCGACGGTACATATTCAATGTCGCGTATACTGTTTGGGCGCCAGTTGGTGGCCAAATTAATTACGTCGTCAGAGGCGTTGTTCAGATCGTCAAGGGTTTCGGTAAATGGACAGTTGGGACACTCTAGCATAGTCTGTTCAGGAGCACCGCACTCGCAAAGGATGTTGGGTGAATTGAAAAAGCCTACTTGGGTACGCAATCGATTAAGTGCTTTAAAAATAAAAACAAGAAACTAAATAGAAACTTTAAACGATTGCTACTGTTGACTTCTGGGCTGTTGTTTTTATTGGCAAATCTTTTTTATATTTCGGAGTTGTCCCAATCCACCTGTTACTGTCCATATAACGGTTCCATTCAAAATGTAATTTATTCGTCATCTTATGCCAACTGTGAAAAGCAATTATCTTAATTATATTACTGGATAATTGTTGACCTTGATACCGTTGCAAATGCTTATTAAATTAATTAGTTTTAATTTTTAAACAGTTTAATACTTTTAAATTTGTTATTTTAATTAATACCGTTCGTAGGTATGAATTAAAATAACGTAATTACTAAAGTCTCGTGCACACTGGCGCGACGCCACAGCGCGACACAAAGGCACCGCGTGGCACGCTGTGCTGTTTGCGGAAGCCTTTATAAGGCTCTCATCTCTAAAGCAAGATTGTATATGTTATTATGCAAGCAAGTGCACTTGCTAATTTCCGGTTCATTCACCGGTAGGAATTGTGTCAAGTAAACGAAGGTATTTTTTTTAAAGATAAATGTTAGTTTATTTTGTATTAACACAATTTAAATGGCTTAGAAATACCTACTTATGTCAGACGTATACATATACACAGGCTATAAAATATTTGGATGGTAACGGTAAAGTCTAGAAAAGTTGCATTTAACTTGTTTATCCTGTAGGTGTAACTTGCTTTGCTGTTTATGCACACTAGATAATAAATGACAGGAAAAAAAAAGTATACATGTCTTAAAAAATAAACACGACAAGAGACGATGTGTAAGAGCCGATTTCACCAATGAAACTGAACGCGTTCAAGAGTTGTCAGTGTCAAAATTGTCATAGAATATTGAGAGTGATAGCTCTTGAACTGGGTTTAAAAGTGCTGATCGCGTTCAGTATCAATGGTTAATGGTGGATTTCACCAATGAAACTGAACGCGATCAGCACTTAAACCACGTGTAAGAGCTGTCAGTGTCATTATTTTCTATGGAATATTGAAACTGACAGCTTTTGAACGCGTTTTAGATGTGCTGAACGCGTTCAGTAACATTGATGAAATCGGCACTAAATCGGCACTAAGTGTTGCTAATTGTCCATTGATGTCAGTGTACCAACAAACCACACCTTATGGCGTCGAAAGACTAATGGCATCCATTAAATTTCTATTAAATGCCGAAACAGCAAATATCTTTATGAAAAAATACGTAGTTATTTTTAGTAGTGTTCTTATAAAAAGATACCTATCTCAAATGATTACCTCATTGGAAAAGAAACGAATGCTCCCTCTTTTATTTTTGTTGTTCCCTTGCGGTCGTTACTTCGATAGCAATCTTCTGTAATTGAAACACAGATGCTTCCTACTTCTTAGTCGTGTCCTCTCTCGGGATCATATTTCTCATCACGAAGTTATCTTTAATATTGCGGTTATCTACACAGGTTTATAGTTTGAAAGCGTTGATGTTGATATGAACCTCGATTATTATTATATGTGTTATCACATAATGAACCAATCATTGTTTTAAAAGTAGTTTTGTGTCCACATTACTAGTGAAAAAAAGATTTTATATCATGTGACCATCTTACCAGGTACCAGGTCATTTTGTTAGGGATATTTTTCAGGATTTTTAAGGATTTAACGATCCTGGAGAATGAACTAGGTAAAACACAATAGAAAAAAACTGCCTAAAGTTTTTAAACTTTCTATCGGGGCGTTGAATCTGCCAGTATTTTATAATAAAACACTTGTAAACTAAATAAAAGACATTTGATTTGCATATTGTTGTTCCTTGTAGAGATATCTCGTGAAAATTCCTTACGGTTCTTTCGTCCACACAGCGACTGCCTTTTAGCAACACAATAACAATGAACGTATTATTGAAGTATAGAAGTTGAGAAATTTATTTAGTGGTAAAATAATAAAATGTTTTATGATTTTATTTTTAACAGAAGTCTAACGATCAAAGTGTTTTTGCCAGAAGTATTTTTTATCCCAAATGTTTAAGTGCCTACAATTATACATACTTGTTATGTAATGCATATGACCTATTGTGAAATGCTTACACAATTATTATTTTGCTTTGGAAAAAATATAATACACACATCAAAAAAGTCTAAGCAAAACATACAAATTTCAATTTTACAACGTGTTTTCGCATTAATGCTTTTTTGAAATTAAATAACAATTGTTTTTGTATTTTTTTTAATAATCTTAAAATAACAATAATTACGAGTAAGTACTGTAAATACGTAGTACAATGTAAGGTGCCTAATCAACTAAAATTAAATGGTTGTACAAAAATTGCAATAAATTAATACAAAGTGTGGCCTCCTCTGTTATTGAGAACTTGCTGGCACCGATTATTAATAGAATCGATGAGACTGTTAATGTTATCCTGTGGCAATTGCTCCCAATGATATTTTAGTAAGTCCATCAGTTGTTGGGTGGTTGTCACTCCATCCAAGTCCTTTAAAACACGTCTCTGGAGCATGTCCCATGCACGCTCGATGGGGTTGAGGTCTGGCGATTGTGCAGGCCAAAGCAATACCATGATTTTTCCCCTTGCCAAGTATTTCCGTGTGTACAAAGCTGTATGCGAACGCGCATTGTCATGCATCAACGTGAAATCGGAGCCAAGCGTTTGTGCGAATGGACGGACATAAGGCCTTAGAACATCCTCAACGTAATTTACAGCGTTCATGTTACCATTTACATAAACGAGCTCAGTTCGTCTGTTCTTCATAATACCCGCCCATACCATAATTGTTGAGCCGTTGTATGGATGCACTTCCTGAACGCACCTCTGTCTTTCAGTATTTCCAGGACGACGGTGCACTCTTACCCTTCTAGTATCAGGCTTGAACCCAAATCGAGACTCATAGCAAAATAAAATTGTATCCCATTGTTCCCGGGTCCATGTAATGTGTTCCCTACACCATTCATTTCGACGAGCGCGATTGCCGTGACGTATCGGTGGGCACCTAATTGGCCGTCGTGCTCGTAGGCCATACTCATGCAATCGATTTCGCACAGTTTGGCAGCTAACAACAACACCAATTGAATTTTGTTGCCTTAAACCTATCTCTCGGGCGGTTAAAATTGGCTGGCGTCTTGCAGTCAGTTTTACGTATCGATCTTGCCGTGTGGTATACACCTTTTTTGTTTTTTTTTTTTTTTTGTTCCCGGGGTGGAAAATCCTCATGGATGTCCTCCGATCCTGGGGCGGGCGGAGGGGTCTGTCAGACTCTTACTGACTAAAAACCACCCCGGTGTTCCATCTTACACCTACGCCGGGGTCGCGGGAACACATTATTCTTCCACAACCCCGGCTGGTGCCGGCGCGCTGGCGCGGGCCCCGTCTCGGGCGGGGGGAGTGAGGTGTACTCCCCCCGCAACGTCTGTGGTCGGCGCGCGAGGAACACTACGCGCGCCGCCTTCTCGGGTCCGTGGTACACACCTTCCTCGACCTGAGTGTTGCTCAGCAGGATCTCGCGTGTTAGTGTAACGCTGATGAAGATGGCAAATAACGCTTCTGTTGACACCAAAATACCGAGATTTCTGAGATTGACTTCTTCCCGCTTGCAACATCCCTACAGCTCTTTGCGTTTCATCTGCGTTCAAATGACGTCGCTCCATGACGTAAAAAATGTCTCAAAATCCAAATTTGTTCAATTTTTTTTTTCAAATTATTGTTTTATTCTTAAAATTGATACAGAATACAAAATTTTAATAAGCAAAGAAAACGCTATAAATTCGAACAAATGCATTCGCTTTTGAATTAGTGAGAAAAAAAAAACAAATGATACTCGATTTTTTTTTACAACCCGCCAGTATGTCCTCTGGATCAAAAAAGTTTACATAGGGATTACCTACTTGGTAAGAAATGATATAATAATTGATTAAAAATTTGAAATAGTATGTGTTGCTTAGACTTTGTTGATTAACATCGCAGTGTTAGACACTGCGATGTTAATCAACAACATTACACACAACACACCACATTATTTTAAATGTTCCATAAAATTATCACATCGCAACATCCATAAAAGAAGTTAGTCTAGCACCTACTAATTTGTCAGTACATATAAAGAGTACATACGTAGGTACACTAATAAAGATTCCAATTAGGGAAGCTACATTTAAAAAATGGGATTTTCTCAACAATAACTAAACGGATCTACTGAGGTAAGAGACATTTG
This sequence comes from Dasypolia templi, assembly GCA_963555695.1. NCBI lineage: Eukaryota > Metazoa > Arthropoda > Insecta > Lepidoptera > Noctuidae > Dasypolia > Dasypolia templi. The sequence goes on along the minus strand of OY743146.1, from coordinate 17,560,761 downwards.
TTTACTTACTGTAACCTTGGTTGTATTGTACATCATGTGGTAGGTGGTACTTAACACAATTATCACAAGTATGCCCGGTGCTTCCTCGGTAAAATTTGAATTGTTTACCAAGTCTGGTATGTTTACATAGCTACTTAGTTATTATAAATTAGACCCTAGATCCGTTTCCAAGCGAAGGTGCACATAATTTATGTTTTGAATACTAAAATGCAATAGAATGAACTTCGCCGCAGTAAGGTGTGAAACACCAAGTAATTTAAGTACCTACGTCGCGCCACATTTTGCTAAGCAGATTACAAACTCTTGCAGGGTGGGGCATAATTTGATAGACCTACATAATAAGTAGCCTGCTAAGCGCATTTATGAACTTACTAGCTGTTACCCGCGACTTCGTTTGCGGTCCTGGATGAAAAGTAGCCTATGTCATTTCTAAATCTGTTTGCCAAATTTCATCCTAATCCGTTCAGTAGTTTTTGCATGAAAGCGTAACAAACGAACACACAAACTAACTTTCTCATTTAAAGTTTTAAGCTAGGATTTAGAAACTGCCATTTGTATTGTTTATTTATTTATTTATTTATTTATTCACAAGGCAACTACAACAGGTGATAATCACAATTTATCACTAGGTTTACGTTATAGGTTTCTACCTGATTATCACCTGGTGTGATAAATTGTGATTATCACCTGGTGTATGTATTGAAATTTAATTAATGCAGTCCTGATGCCTGGTGCCTCCTAATACTTATCAGATTGAGGGTTTTAAATTGATTGGCTTTCCAATAAAAGGGAGACCATACGGTGGGGTGGACATTCTCTGAAGAATGGCCACCCCATTCTCCAGAGACTGGCCACCCTGAAGTCAGTTACTACTATACTCTACAACAGAAACCCTCTCAAATACACCCTTATTTAAGATGGTCTCTGTTGTTGAGTGTAGTAGTACCCGACTAACTGTAATTAAGGCTACAATTAGGGGACGTAAGATCTTAGTCTTTTCCGTTTACCTGCCTGTAAACTCCATCGATAATTTGCCTATTTTCTCAGATGTGTTAGGTGAAATTAGTGCCATTGAAGAGAGTAGTGACGTCGAAACAGTATTTTTGTTGGGTGATTTTAATGCCCATCCTAAAGAACTTTTGTATGATGAGCTTGAGAGATATTGTTTGGATAGGTCGTGGGTACGTGCAGATGTGAAGAGACTAAGCGCCGACTCGGTTAGTTACACATTTGTGGTCACTGTGTGGTCTCCCTGTCAGCTTGGAAAACCATTGTAAAAGTAGGTATATTAGAGGACCTATATCGTCACCCTCCCTGCTAATTGTCGTAACCAACAATTGATATTTTTCCAGGGCAACCGTTTTTCGGTCGGGCGCTACAGTCATGTAACTGTAGTTGCGTAAGTTGTGGCTTTATTAATGAATTAATACCTTTTTATACTGCTCTTGGCTTACTCTTCAAGTTAGTAGTTGCCCTAAAGCACTAAGGTATCTATTTATTTATTTATATTAATTTGAAGCAGATACGTCACTCTGTGGGAACTTTGTTTTACACCTTGTGTCTTCGACGACACTTACGACGTGATTAATTGGTATAAAAAAATAAATAACCCTGATTCAATAGCGTATAAATTTATTAAAAGTAATAAAATATTCGTTCGTAAGCTTAAAAGGTACAAGTTAGTACGTTTCAGAAGTTACAAAAAAATATGTTTTAGCATTTTCTGCAATTTAGCAATTTGCTTTATGTATGTGCTATAAGTAATGAGATGAATTGAGACTTAACCATTATTAAAATATATTTATTTAATACAATAAGCACACAAATATACAGAGGCGGACTTAATGCTTAGTATAAACTTTTAGCTACTAGGTCTTAGTTACTTTAATGCCACAATCACAGTCTTTGCAAAAATATTTGTTTTTAAATGGATTTGCTTTACCTAGGGTTAAAGCAGTCAGTCAATCAGTCTTATTTAATGGACATAGGAACTAGAAATCGTTATAGGTAGAAAACGTATTAATATTACCGTAAGAGCTAAATTCTAAAAACAACCAGTTAGTAAAATCAACTTTAAATTAATTAATCATAAAGGTTTCATGACATGAGTCATAATTAGTAAGAAACTGGCGTATATAATACCACATGCTACGGATGTCCCCTGTTGATAGTGCCAACAAGTCACCAATCATTGGGCGGTGTCGGATTGAGAAGTACTATTTCCTCTCTCAAGAAAACAGAGACCAGGGACCCGTCTCCTAAGAGAAAGAGTGCGTGCAATCACTTTTCCGTGGCTAGTCTTAGAGAAAATCTTTTCATGGTTAGCCTTCTTGACAGAATCATTTCTGTCCAGTTCAAGCATCGGCCCTCATCATGTTTTTGATAAGAAAGCATCCTAATATGCTCGGCGCAAAAATATCCCCACTTGTTTCCAGAGCAAAGCCGATGGTGCTGAGTAACTGCATCTTCGCTTTTGACTTCATTGTATGACTTTCTCACGAAGAGTGACGCAAATGGCATCAATATTGTTCATCTGTTTGGGAGGTGGCACGATTTTTTTTTTAATTTAAAAAACCCTCTGGTTGACGAAAAGCTGCACTTCACGGAACTACTTCTAGTGTCTTCTTTAAACATGAGGTACATCTTGGGTAGCTTTAGTCACTATGTAAGTATTCTCTACAGGAATTTTCCCAAGAGATTCAGCCTTTGGAAATCTATCAATATGCTGTTCGATTTTTATTCGGACTGTGGCATCATTTTCAATTAAGCATTCTCTACGCCTTCCTCGTCTTTTTTTTTTCGACGAGTGAACTAAAGATACGAAAACTGATTCCCAATGTCTTTAAGAAAAACGTTTGGCAAACTTGGAGAGACTGAATCTGAAGAGGCAAAACATATTGAAAAGTGGTGTGCCGCCTAGGTTTCGGTCCAGTAGTGCGACATTTAACAGGTTCTTTTTCCACATGCCTCACTATGAACTCACGCTGTGACTGAAGAATTCCTTCTACCCACTATAATCAACCAAAACATTTTTTTTTATGAATTTGACGCCTAATGTCATAGCAGTAAGCTTCATATTCGTTAAATAAAAGTGTAAACATTTCAGACAAAAATTATTGCTAAGTGCCCTATGTACATACTTCGGTCATTTTGAATCGTGACGAAAAGAAAAAAAAGTCTCACTAACTGCAGTATGTACATACGAAAGATAGTGAGAATATATTTTCCCTCCTTTTGCAGATACGCAAAACAAAATTCGTGTTTATCTACTAAACGGTTAATGACACAGATATGACGATTAGAGAGAAATTTTCGAAACAAAGAAAGGAACACGTAGGTAATGTCAGTGCAGATACGTCAGTTTGTGAGTACATATCGTCACCCTCCCCGCTAAGTGTTGTATACACTTAGCGGGGAGGGTGACGATATGTGTCTGACCATCTTTCTATAAATATCGAATGTGATCTAGATGTGAGTAGGCCAAAGCTATGTTATTCTAATATGCCTAGTAATGCGGTTCTCTGGGGGGAGAGAGATGAATCGCAAATTAGTGAATATCGTGACTTATGTCAGGAAGGTTTGCGAGCCATTGATTTTCCTGTCGAGTTCACTGACTGTAGCCTCGGGACTTGTAACATATTTGCCCACAAATTAATTACAGACTGAAAATATGACCGAATTATGCAGGTCTTAAAAAAGGCGGCTATCCTACCCAAGGGTTCAAAATAATGCAAAATGTCGAAAAAAGGTTAAGTTTAAGTCATGGGTTTCTCATAACCTACCACCGCTGGGTATAGCATACGAGCAAATGTGCGTGTCTCGTAAAACTTTTAAAGGTATGCTTAAGTGATGTCGAAAGAATCAAGAGCACCTGAAAATGGACGTGATAGCGAAGTGTCGAGCCACTAAAAAACTATTCCCAGTTTTGGAAGGCTACCAGAAAATTGAATGTTAGGCCTTGCCTCCCGGCGAGTGTGAGCGGCTTTAGCGATCAGAGCGAGATCGCGAATATGTTTGGCAACCATTTTAGAGTTCGGTCGCCGATTGGTCCTTCTACTGCGACGGTTGGCGCTGCGCCCTGCAGCCAAGGAGAGGAGCCTCTGTTGCGTTTCTCAGCAAGTCAAATTAGTGCTCTTATTAAAGGAATGGCCAAAGGCAAATCTCCTGGGCATGACGGGCTCAGCGTCGAACACCTGAAATATGCTGGAGTGCACCTTCCGAGAGTCCTGACTCTATTGTTTACTATGTGCATCAGTCATGCGTACCTTCCAGCTGACCTAATGAAAACCACAGTGGTGCCCATAGTTAAGAACAGGACCAGTGACATCTCGGATAAGGATAACTACCGCCCGATCTCCCTCGCGACCGTGATAACAAAGGTGCTGGACGGTTTGTTTGATTCTTGCATGCAGAAGCATATAAAACATTGTTATACGTATGTTTCGGCCTGGACTATCTACCGAGAGCGCAATCGTAAGTCTCAAGCACACCGTCCAGTACTATACTGATCGTAAGACACTTGTGTACACCTGTTTTCTGGATCTATCCAAGGCCTTTGACCTCGTGTCTTACGAGGTGCTTTGGAGGAAGCTAGGAGATAATGGTACACCGGTGGAAATGTTGAACATCTTCAAATATAGGTACAATAATCAGACGAACTGTGTCAAATGGTCAGGGACCCTTTCCGAATCGTACAGGCTGGAGTGTGGCGTGAGGCAGGGGGTGTTGTCATATACAAAGTTCTTCAGCCTGTATGTAAGCGATCTCATAATGGAACTCAGCAGCATGCGTTGCAGCAGTTGGATGCCGGGTGGGTGGTACTAGTGTTAATAATATCAGCTACGCGGACGACATGGTGCTGCTGAGTCCCACTGCAGGGGCGCTCGGAGAGATGCTGAAAGTTTGCGAAGCTTTTGCCGAGTCAAATGGACTTATTTATAATACCAAAAAAAAGTCAGTTCATGGTCTTTATGGTCTGTAAGTGTCCTGAATCTGTTCCACCCATTACTTTGAATGGTGCTAACTTAGATACGGTGTCGCAGTTTAAGTACCTTGGGCATTACCTTGCCGACGACCTTAAAGATGATGTTGACATAGAGAGGGAGCGCAGGGCTCTGTCAGTCCGTGGCAACATGCTGGCACGTAGATTCGCCCGTTGTACGAACCAAGTCAAGATCACGCCATTTAAATCTCATTGTCAGGGTCTGTATGTATACCTTTAGTTATGGGTTAGCTGCACCAAAAAGTCCCTGGACACATTGCGCGTCCAACACAATAACAGTTTCAGGATGATGTTGGGACTTCCTCGTTTCTGCAGTGCCTCCGAGATTTTCGCGCAGGCTCATACTGACGGTTTTCATGCAGTCATTCGGAAGAAAGTCGTGACACTTATGAGGAAGGTGCGAGGGAGTCACAACAGCATCCGGAAAGCTATAGCTGAGGATGTACGTGCTCCTGTGTTGAGGCATTTCGTTCGTCTGGTGATCTTTTAGGGAGGTTATCTTGATGGGGCGAGGTGTTGCAGCACAGGAGCATTTGTGTAGATGTTTTAAAAGAAAGATGTGTATGATGGATGAGTGTTGTCCTTTGTAATCGTATTTAAGTACTAACAATAGTTTTTGTATGGAAACTACTTTTGGACCTACGACCTACCTATTTTATTCAAATTCAAAATTATATCTAAAATTAAATATATCAGTTAACGTGATCACTAATAAATTAAAAAAGGATTATTTTATTAATTCGATTTAAAACCAGTTATTTCTGTACAAAACGGTTTATAAATGTTAATTTTTTGCGTCGACAACAGTTCAAGGAACCTAAATATAGTTTATAAATCATACGATTGCTATCTTTGAAAGTACCGTTTTTATAAGTTTTTGTTAGACTTAGGATTTACGTACTTAGACATATCCGGAACCAGTTTATATAAACAGCATTCATACGTGTAGTATAAAACGAAAAAAATACCTACTGGGTGTACCTACTCAGAATTTGAGTAGAACGTAGATTTTTTTAAAATAAAAATATTAATGATAATTTTAATAATTATCAATTATATTTTATAGCAAGTTGGGGAAGAAAATACAATCTTATGATATATTGCCTGTATCTGTTTATTGAAAACGACGTCCATAGTTGAGATTCTAGTTGTAGAGACCTACTGTTATAAATGATCCAGTATTATTCTGTTGTCCGTGTTTTTTTTTCCCAAAACGTCTATTTTGCGATATTGAGGTTTCATCACTTATAACGAAAGCTGCAAATATTCTTATACATATGTTCATTTATTTATTTATTTATTATTAACCAACTCACATTAACAGTTAGCACCACACATACAAGTTATCGGTCAATACTAGTAATTACACGTACAATCACAAAACTAGGTTAAATTACATAGAATTAGATTACATTAAATTTTTTTTTTTTTTTTTTTGATAAAAGTAGGTATATGAATTAGTTTAAATTAGATAATATTAGACAAGATTAGATAAAATGAGCCAAAAATAGATGTTTCATGTTGAACAAGTGAAAATCCAAGTGAGTTCTTACAACCGCAGAGTGCATCCAGTGTTAGCATTACACCAGCTCGGTACTCGAGGCACGTTCCTCAACGACTCGGCATCTGATTGTGGTCTTTTTTCTCGGTTTATCACAGTAGCTGTCGCTTGAACGCGCTATATAGCATGAGCGCTGAATCGTAAACACCGGGAAGGAAGAATGTACAAAGCTTGCAAAATACTTGAAGCATTTGGTAAGCTTTGAACCTTATTTACTTATAATACCCATATAATTTTTTTTTAGCAATGATCATAACTGTAGTCATAAATTATAATTCGCATCATGTAAATATGCATAGTTTGACATCGTTTGTTGTTCAAAAGTTCATGTGTCTGATTTTCATAATGTTTATATGTATACAGGGTGAAATTGAAAACTTGTACCAACTCGAAATATGAGGTTCAGGAACATTATGTTATGTTATCTTATATTATCTTATAAGTTGTAATTTCCCAAATCTAAATTCTTGATACAAATCAATTAAGTATCGTCTTAGATAGTACAAACTAAGTATTTGCCTTCAAGTAGACACGATGTACAAATGTTTCAGTAAAAACTAATAATTAAATTAAAGTATCAATTTTAGCGCGCGCCCAAAGTCCAAAACCCAATCATCACAGAATTCACAACATGAAACAAGTTGGCAAAACGTTGATCTAGCGGCCATTAACCTTATTTTGACCGTTCCTACGAAAAAAGGGCGTGAGTCGACCGCGATAGTGCCAAATCGTTTGCCTACGCGCTCTGATGTGCATCCCTTTCCTTACTCTCAGCCGAATTACATTATTATAACACTCTGAATTATATTTTTTAATTTGGCGCACCTACTCAATTTCATCCTGTATAAAAGGAAACCGTGACTGGCTGACTGGGTGATGTATTAACATATAGCTCAAACCACAGAACTGAGTGGGCTGAAGTTTGGCACACAGATAGCTATTCTGACGATGACGTAGGCATCCGCTAAGAAAGGGGTTTTAGGAAATTTTGCCTTTAAGGGGGTGAAAAGGATTGGATTTAAGGGGGAGATTTTGTTTGTATGAAATCATATTCCTCGAGTTTGTCAAGAAAAACATAGGAGTGAAGAATTGAAGTGGAAGTGGAGGATTTTACTGCGTGGCTTGATGAACCCAAAAGATTTTTAAAATAACCTCCCTTGTGGGGGAGGAGAGGGTATACAGTTTAGTGATTAACTTGAAGCTCGGCAATATTTTCCTTAGTAAATAATAAAGCTTGGCAGGGTGGAAAAGGGTACTCAGTAAAGTTTGAATTTTACTGCTTGCTTCATGCATTTGCCTAAGGGTCATAGCATGATGTTAATAACCTATAGACTTTCTTAAGAATTAGGCTATCAAATTAAAAATAAGTTTTCAAATCCGACCCGTAGGTACTTCCAGAGATTACCACCTGCATACAAAATTTCAAACTAATGAACTAACAAAATTTTACTTCTTTATAATATTAGTATAGATATAGAAGACACCGACGGCTGTAAACCTCATTTTCAAGAACATAAAATACTAACCCCTACCTACCTACCTATAAATACATTCTAGAAATTTGCCAATTTGTTCGAAAGTATCAACTCTTTTACACTACAAGAGGAAACTTGATACAGTCACGATACACATTGCGTCACAAAAACAGATAAAACACATACCACACTCTAAGGTGAAAATTCACTCAACAAGTATCCTAGTCATTTGAATGTATACAATGAAAGTATATAAGTAAGTTAGCGGAAAAAAATAAGCTAAACTAAAACCCGACTACTAAAAAGTCACGGTCTAAAAAGTACGAAAGAAGAAAATATTTCAGACAGAAAACAAGACAGGTATAAAAACGTCAGGGTAAAGCCATGGTCGCATGCCTGAATACCATGTGGGTACCAGGAACACCTACAAAATTATAATGCAGGGTCCAGATTTTTGTACGTAGCTTTAAACCCTTTGTAACATCTCTATACAATATGGAATGCAATAAATAAATGAATGTGTATGAAAGTAACTCTGAGTAGTGGAGAGCAGTGGTGGCCTAGTGATAACGGCCGTGACTTACGAGTTGTAGGTCGTAGGTTCGAACCCAGGCAGGCGCTTTACTTTGTGTAAATTATTTTACTACCACTGCTCTCAAAACGGTATAGGAAAACATCGTGAGGAAACCGGATTGATTTAGAACCAAAATTCGAATACAATGTGACATCTACCAACCCGCACTGGGCCCGCGTGGCAGATTACGGCCCACTCCCTCTCACAGAGAGGAGGCCTGTGTCCCAACAGTGGGAACATAATAGATTATGCATGAAAGTACAAGTACGGGCAGGCGATGCGATGCGAAGCGATGCGACGAGGCGGGTCGGGGAAACAAGAAATTTCACGCGAACGTAGACACGGGCAGAAGTAAGTCTACAATATTTTGCAATTAAAATAAATCCTTGTGTTGCATTTGCATCAGAGATTTTGCACTACACCGACTTCCCTTCGCGGTTTTGAAAAATGTTGGTGGAAAGGTTTGCATTAATTTGTTATTTACTTGCAAGTACCAAGGATCTTGGTACAAGGTACAACGTGTTTGTCATCGTAAATGGGGAATTCACATTTACTTAACGTAACAGCACCGTATGTGTCCTGTTAACAATATGAAATACAGTTTGTTGGACCGATTTTCATGTTTGTACGAAGAAAACAAAGTAGGTACCACTTGTGGGTCAACATTTTTGCTTCATGTTGCAGAAAAGTTAGTCTGTTAGCTCGAAGCTAATAACGTGAATGTTCAAGAGATAATGTTTTAGTTTGAAGTTCTTATTTGGCCCTTCATTAATTTCTCCATTCGTGGAAACCAGTAGAAGTCCGAGAATATTTACGTAGGACCAATTCAGGATAAATTCAGGACCTGTTTATAAGGTCCATTAGGAGTCATGTAAAATAAGTAATTAAAAGAACACGGTGATATCTTAAACATAATGTTTTGTAATAAATACTTCTTTTAAATAAAAAGGCTCAGTTTACCCAGGAGCCATCAGTTCTAATTCTCTGCTCAAATAGGATAGAATAATTGTCCTTTTATAGATTATTTTTAAACTAGGTAAGTAGCGACCGCAATGCTAAATAGGATATTTGTGTGGATACTAATAACGTAAGTCATGATCGAATGTGTTATAAAAATTGTGATGTCATTTTAATTTATCTCCTGAAATTATATCAACATGTACCTGCTATAAAATATGTAATTTTTCCTAGTTTTCAATTCGTCATGATTTTTCATTATCTGAAAAAAAAATGCCGTTAGGTAGATTTTGACTTTGCAAATTGAAGTAATTTTTTGTTTCAGTTCATTAATAGCACGGATGATGTTGAAGATAATACAGTGAATGAGTGATGACATCAATTACTTTCCGTTTTGGAGACGTCAAAAATGATTGAGCACTGCTTTGCAGAACAGGCGTCTGGAGGCGTAGTTGATGATCCGTGCCTGCTTTATTTTATCACCCTTGTTCGAAAATGTCACAGATTCTATCTCAAACTGCGACTTGAATATTAACATCCTATATGTAGGCAACATAAAAAAAAACAGTTTGTCCGAGGATAGCTGTAAATACGAGTTTAGTCATAATATTGCTACACGTTTGTCGCTGCTATGTTGGATTGGCAAGTCGTTCAACAAGTGAAAAGGTTTAAATTTTCCGACAACAGCCTACATTTATATCCTTAGAGGTTAATTTCACCCAGCATATATAGTTTTAGAACAAGCGAGCTCCAAATAAATTAGACTGTGGCCTAGAAAATGTCACAACGACATAAAGTTATAAATAACAGAATAGCAATCTATGAACTGAGAACGTATTTTAAACCGTTGAATGAAACGCCCAACGCAATTTGTTTATGCTAGCGTTTGGCAGCGAATTTTGTTTTGGTCAGTGTATATAAAAAATGGTTAATAGGAACATTGTTAATACAACCATTTGATGCCCTTCGACATACACGACAGTTTTTTAAAATAGGAAGGTACAGTCCGCGAGGCCTAAGCTGAGTTTTGCATTTGTGTGAGTGCACATAGCGACGCGTCCATTGCTTCGCAATCGGTCAATCGGACAATCAGCCTGAGACGCTATGCTTGGTAATCACTCACACAAATGCAAAGCTCAGCTTAGGCTTCGAGGACTGTACAATAAGTATACCTAGACGGTTATATATTGTATGTCTGATAGCATCAAATACCGTAAACAGAACAATGCCTTCTACCGAATTCAGTTTTGTGTCAGTGGCCTTAAGTAGCTCTCCAGACGTACAGTCGACTACAAAGACCCATTGAAAGAAGTATACATACTTCGTTACAAATAATTATACACATGAAATGTGACGATTATATGTGTTCACACAATGCGCCAAATTTGTAAATACAGCAAGAAGCACACTGTAATGTGTATGCTCCGAAACAAATTATGGTGTTCACCTTTCGTTACTATAATATGTATACAAGCGAATATTCTAATATTAAGTTTCAGAAATTCTGTCCGTGTATAAAAGTAAATGTATTTTACACACATATAGTTTGATTGGTGTTGCAGCGAAGAAACGTATATTTGTGGTGGAAACGTTGGTGCGATGAAGGATCATTGACATGCAATGTATCTAGCGGCCGCCATAAGAAAACAATTGCAGCCGAATACAATGTTAGTGCTTATACTATTCGAAGACGGCTACATAGTGTGGGGCTACGTCACAGGATCCCCGCCCGGAAGCGACTATTGACTGATCGGCACAAAGCTTTAAGATTGCAATTTGCCAATAAATACTTAAATTATGACTTTAGCTAAGTTATATTTATTGCCGATGAAAAGACATTCACGATTAATGCAGATGGACGCGTTTCTATCTCGAATGTATAACATTCGTTATGAGGAGACTAATGTATTGCCTAACAGTCGGAGTGGGTCGATTATCATTAGGTTTTTGGGGATGGGTCTCCGCTTCAGGCCTGGCAGGGGAATTGGTTGAAATTTCAACTCGTTTGAATGCTAATAATTACATAGAAAACTTAAGGTATGTACTAATCCCTACATTTAGAAACGTTTTGGAGAAGAGAATTATTATTTACTTCAAGACAATTCTTCCATTCATAACTCTAGGTTACGTACAACACAATATTGAGCTGATATAGTTAAGTCCCAAGTCTCCCGACCTTAATATTATTGATGACGTCATGCACGAAATGAAGAAGAAAACAAGTATTTTCGCACTATTCTAAAATTAGAAAATGGAATGTGAGACCTGTATACATTTCATGGTAACCAAAGACGAACACATTAATTCGTTTCAGAGCTTACACATTAGAGTGTCCTTCTTGCAATATACATAAATTTGGAAAATTTTATTGAAACATAAATCTGTCATACATCGTGTCTACAAATATTTGTAACATCACCAAAAGATATACATTTTTATAACTTTCAAAGGGACATCTTTGTAGTCGACTGTACGTATAATCACTGTTATTGTTTCAGTAAATGAACTATGTGTTTGTATTATGTATGAATGAAGTTGCGAAGTTAGTTGATTCAGGAAGAAAGAATTTTGATCTGTGTGTATAACTAACTGCCTTATACCTGATAAGATGAAAAAAAAAACGTTTAAAATAATACACATATATGTATTTATAAAAAAAAATGAGTATATCTGAGAATACGTAAAAATATTTAGAAATAGTTATTGTATAGTTAGTTTGAGCTTTCCATCTAAAGTTTTTATTATTTACAACCTGTAAATTACAAATCCGGAATTTGAGGCGTCGACGTTGATGTTGGCTTCGACGTCGACGTCGGAATCGTCGCCTATATTGTCTTCTACGTGGATGATCTTTTCAACGTTCTCATTGAACGTTACTACAGATTTTCTTGGCTTTGCGCTAATTTCCCCAAATTCGTCGTCCGAGGATTCCTCGGCATCTTTCAATTTGTCTATTGACTGTATGACTATTGGCGCGCTAGGTTCGAGTTTTGGCAAATCAAGAATAGCTTCGACAGGAGCCTCCGTTCTCCTCGTCATTGGATCTACTGTAACCTTTTCAACAGGCGCATGCAACATCTCTTGCAGTCTCTTTTCGCTTTTTTTCAGATCTTCCATGTTTAGTCGCGTTTTCAAAACTTCGGGTTTTGGTAGTTCCCCTAGTGATGCATTTCTTGATGCTATGCTGTTTTCATCATTAAATTCATCATAGTTTTTAGTCTTCCTCCTAGACATAAAATATAAAAGTATGAATCAGTTTTCTATCTTTTATGATGGGCATATCAGGCAAAAACTCATTGTTATAACTGTCGCTTACCATCTAAGGAAGAACCAAATGGCTACCAGCAAGATAACTGCAAATAGTAGTACGCTGAGGATTATCGTGGCAACTAACAAGCCAATTTGACGATCTAAAATGTCCATATCTCCTAGATGATCTTCCAGTGGGATAGTACTGACAACACTCGCCATTGCGGCATTGGTACTTATATCTCTGGAAAAGAAAGTATTTTAGAAAAAAAATGTAAAAAATGTTAGTTATTATTTTCTGTTTATTCATAATATGCTTACGCGGCAAGCTGGTCTACGGCGACAGGTTCTCTCTCGTTTATTCCATAAACGTAAAGTTGAAGTGAAGCTCTAGGAGTGCCAGTTTCACGTTTATTCCTGTTACCGCCTTCATCTATGGCATCAGATATGACGACTGACCTCAATGTTTTGACTTCATATCCGACGGCATCACTCAAATGAGTCAAAACAGTCGTTTCATCGTCTAGGAAGGCGTCTCGTACGGTCACTACGGCTATATGGTTCAAGTCTAAAAGTTTTACCTGGAAATACAAATATTAATATGACTTCAAGTTATGAGACACTAAACGGAAATAGCAGGTTAACGCACTGGTTACAAAAGATTAAACATACATATAGCTACTAGCTTGCTTATATGAACTATATTAAAGTTTAAGGTCAACACTCACACAAGCAAACAATATTTAGTTAAGCTTGTGTTGTTATTTCGTTGTTAAAATTATCATTATATTTTTTTTTTTGTAGTTTAGATATGTAAGTTGAATTAATAAGTTGTTTCTTCATTGCATGCTTTGGGATTATTTAAACATTAACAGGATGTTGTCCCATCCGGTAAGATTTGTTGCCCCCCCAAGCAAGTTTTTTGGCGGCTTAATAAAACATCGATTTGTTACTGGAGTAGATTTATCAGGTACAATAAATTCTGAACAAATTCTAGCTGGTTCTAATTTAGGAATAAAAAGTGTCTTCTCGTTAAGATTGAAATAGGAGAAAGTATCAACTGTTATCTTTAAACGAAATTTAAAGACTCGATTAATTACAGATTTAGTTAGTAGTTAAGTGCCGACTTAATTTTTTTTACATAATTAAGTGTTGGAGCTAGTTTCGTTAAACAAACTATGAAATTTCATGGCCAATTGAAGTCAGTAGCAAGCACCTAATCAATACTGTGGAGCGTGTTTCTCGTCTACATAAGGTTAGAAAGTTATTTTAAACACAATTCGGCCAGAATTAATTTAAGCAGAAAGTTTTGGGGTTTAAAATAATTCTGAGGTTTTAATTAAAGTAAGAACCTAAACAGTTTTGAAGGATTGCGGTTACAATAGTGATGAAAAGGTTTCTCTCTTAATATTACCTATAAATTTTATGTGTGTTAAGGTTATTAATTTGTGACGATGCCATTCTGATCATGGTTTCATTGTATCAATAAATCAAATACTCACGAACGAGTCGACGCGTAGGTACCCAACCTTAATTTAAAAGAAGCCTAGTATGGCTACTCTAAATGTTTCTTAGCCTTAATTAGAATGGAAATATACCTAAGACTCTTATAAGTTTATCAAGTTTGCCGATCTCTTACCAAATCCGTACAAGTTGAAGGTTCTGGGCTTATTCGATGTTAAAGTAGTATTATATTTGATTATTCTACATACATGACATCACGCCTGTTATCCCCGAAGGGTTAGGCAGAGGTGCGGTGGGATCCTATTGCCATCAACCGGGCACAAATCCAGACTCCGGGCTGCTACTGAGAAATCCTAGAGAGAAACACCCAATAACACTTTGCCCGCCGCATTTTGCTTGCCTCATGCTCAGCAGTAGTTCTTGCGACCACAAGGCCAACGAGGCAGCCCTATGTTTATTCTATGTCAAAGTCAATGATTATTCTATGTTGTTTAAAATTATCGTATTCAAATATTTAATTCAACCTTCTGAGTTTGAACTTCCCGAATTAAAAATTGTATTGAAGTATCTATGTAAAAATTGTGTCGCATTAGTCTCGTGTCAAACATACAGGAAGGTCATTGAAAACTAAGGATAGTTTTCAATGACCTTCCTGTATGTTTGTACGTAAAGGTTTCTTTTCTTGGATAAATTCTCACTTTTTCATCTATACTGTCACCTACATCTGCCTAGACTTATTCTAACTAAGTATGTTGTGGTTGGCTTTATGAATACCCATTCTTACTGTGAATATTTTTATTATTATTTGGGATGGGTTTGCTCTTGACTCTAGTCTAGGTCAGAGGTTACAGCGACAAAGTCAACATCAAGAACACCCCCTTTTGGAGCTGCTAGAATCACAAACACTATGATATTTTAATTACCACAAGTTGGATAGTTCCATCGAGCCCCTGTCCATTTTTGTCGGTGGCCGTGACGGTGAGGAACTGGTTGTGTTGCAGCTGAGCCCCAGTGCGCACGTGTACGAACCCAGTCGTCGGCGCCACAGCCAGCACGCTTTCAGAACTCCAGTACCGGAGCGCTGCGTTTTCGCCAATGTCAGCGTCTGTAGCCTGTCATGAAACATAATCAGCTTATTATGTTCTCATCATAGGAATATTATGCGAGACGTTTATGTTTAGGTTACAAATTACTAGTATTCGTGTTGAGTCCTCCAGCTAAGCCAAATAAGCACGCGCTAGCTTAAGTAAATGATGCATACTCAACATCATCAGTCCACTGCTGGACGTAAGTCTCTCGTATTTCAGGCCATAGGTACGTACTAAAAGACTCCTCAGACACTCTCACCACTTGCTTCTCTAAGACAGAAGATTATCGCTCCACCTAGCCTCCTACCGTACCTAATCTTGCCCTTTTCGTAATCTCCACTCAAGAATAGAATGTTGCAAACTTGTCACTTTTCAGTTCCAAGGCCGCGGATTATTGCCACTTAATGATGACCAACAATAACATGTCCCGCGTGCTTACTAATGTGTTGGAAAAGCTTATAGGCCTATTACAGTTGTTTGTTACCAGCCGCGGGCAATGTACGATAAGGTTTTAAATATCGACATGGCGCACAGCCGCAGGTGTACCGCGAAGCTTTTAGTGTGACGTCAATTATCCACGCCTATATATTTATATAGTAGTCATATCCGGCTGCCGGCCCTTAATGTGCTTAATAATTTCTATGTAAAGTTAGGAAAATTAATTGAACGTTAAGCAAACTGACTACCAACTTAAATTGTCCTTATATTCATGTCATTATTTGATAGTTTTTTGAAATAGCTATAGCTAAGATGGGTGTCAATTTGCTTATCAATTAATTTCGCTGACAATGTTGGTGCAACGGGGAAAGCTGACAAAACGGGTTTAGTAAAATTGTTCTATGTACTAAAAAATACAAAATGAAATTAACTGACAGTACCGGCGGGGTCTGCTTAAAAAATCATGACGAACTACACACCGACACCGAGCACCGCATGGCACGAGTCTGCTAGTTTTCAGCAAATCAAAAAAGTTTAATTGAAAACGTTCCAAATAAATTGAAGCTAGAAAGTTTTAATTTGGAATAGATGCATATTTTAACGAAGTGGAGGAAATTGCTATCGACACTGCAATCGAAATGGTTTTGTCATTATGTAAAATATTGAAGTATTAAAATAGATGAATTGCTTACGTAGGTCTGTTTTTCTAAATAGCAGTGCATTATTAAACCTGTCGTCACATAGTCAATTTATTCGGCATTGACGTTCACTTGGAAGACAAAACATCCTTGGGTTTGGCGGCAATGATTCAGCCAGGTAAGACAGTCAGTTTTATTTTCAAAGATAAAACTCTTTCCTGACGTGAATCATGTTAAAACGTGGGAACTTAAAAAATATAAATATGCAAGACACAGATTTACGACGATCATGTCGGAGATATATAAAACATTTGCATAATGCAAACCTACCTTTAACTCCGCCAAAGAACGGGGTAATATCCTCTCCTCGAGCTCACCAGTGGGGTAACCGACGACAATTGGTTCGTGTTCTTTACCGACAAAAATGGGATAGTTGTCGTTGATGTCGTTCACAATTAGATTCACTAAGCTCCGTCTCGAGTTGTACGGTATCGTGTCTGTGAGGATCCATTTATTTGAACCGTAGTCGTAAGGACCAAGTCGTTCTGATCTTTCTGAGCGTTTATCACGTGTAGTGCTATCACTTCCGCAATGCAATATCAGTTCTACTTGAACCTGTGAAAGCGCCATGAAGGCTATAGATTCGTGTTCTCTATCGATGGGTACTGTGTGCAGTCCATTTTCGTCGACGTACAGCCACTGTTGGTTAGTGGGCCAACGGTTCGTCAAAGTGAAGTGGCAGCCAGCATGTTGCGTGGAGTCAAGAACGAAAAGATTGTTGTGAGCCGTTTCTTCATTTCTATCTAATACGACCAGCGGGGGCATTACGATACCTTGGTCATCACAAACCGCGACTGCTTGTACTGTTAAATGTACCTGCGAAACCAATTAACACAGCTGAATAACAATGGTCGAGAAACTGACAAGCGTCTCCTTTTCCAACGAATTACTATTTAGGTTTTTCCTTCAAAGAGGATTTCATTTCGAGATGGTTTTGATAACGTAACACTAAAGTTTTCAATTAAGTATTTATTAGAAGAATTCATACCGAAGCTGTTCCCGTCGCTCGTGTATTGACTGTGGTGGCAATAACTTGGAAAGTGTAGACACCACTATTAGCCGGAGCAGACAAATGCAGTTCACCCTCATTGCTTATAGAAAGTCGAGTCTGAAGATGTGCTGCAACAATATGAGGATTTTATATTTAATTTTGAAGAACTTGGTGGGTCAACGCTCGCATTTTCATTCGTTTTCTGTAAGAAAAACGCATAGTGTCTAAACTCGTACCTGTGTATGTTAATATGCCTAGAATATATATGATCTCTACCACTCCTAAAATTTAAAATTCAAACTTTTATGCATATAGCACAACTTGTTGTATATTGAAGGAGGAATTAACTTCGCCTTGGCGCCTACTTGAGAACAACAATTACATCGCGAAGTAAAATTGCTTTTGAAGAATTTTAGGCGCGCGTTGAAATTTGTCGTTTGGGCACGATAAACCCACTAAGAGAATTAGGTTTAAAAACTTACCTACATTAAAACTTAAACACTAGATGATAAATAGATTGTTTATTTTCTATGAGTTGGGTTTTCAAAAATATTCAAGATTGCGTGAAGGACTTTTACGAAAAAATGCTACCATTTAATTTAGCGCACAGATTTCTCCCCAGTCAGTGAATTTAACGACGGTACCTACACTAATGGGTCAGAATAATTATAGCCAATCTTTACAAATAGGGAAATTCGTCAGCTTTGTGCGATTAATCTCATTATATTGTGAGAAATGGTGGCGAAATTTATTGACCTTTATGAGACGTTTGTACTTAGTATATTATATTAGTAGTTCCAATTTTTTACAGTTATTTACGATATTTTAGTCAAATAAACGCAATTTTAGTTAAACAACCTGATTATGAGTTCGTCTTAGCTCCCGTGTAATACCATCTATGGATCGTCCGAACTTAAATGGAGGTAGAAAAAGGGCGCGCAAATTGACCTATCATTGTATAAAATACAGATTAAACTTAAGACAAATGTATCCTAAAACGATGACTGTTTTCAAGATTGGGCAAGACTGGCTCTTCGGGCGGTACAATCTCGAAGGTATAACCGCACCTTGAACGTGGGTAAGTGCTCTAAACCTGGATAATAAATGTGGTTGGGATGTTCCAACCGCGTAAATCTAGAAGTTTTTTTTTTCTCTTTTTGTTATAAATCTTCTGAGGGGGCTTGGGCTGAATAACAAAGTAGAAATATTACAAACAGCTTTTGCCTTTAAACATTCAGACAGTAAGTTCATTCAAATGCAAAACAGATTGTGTGAAGTTTGATCCTGCGCACAACTTATAAATTCAACAACAAAGCGTTTTATATTTTTTGGTTAAAGCTATTCATGTAAACTTTTGTATTTTAGCAGTTATCTAAGGTTTTGGTATGTTGGCAAGAGTTCTTATGACTAACGAGAAGAAAAGGTGGCCTTATGCATTTGTGGCATGGCATGCAGGATATCGCACAGCACTGCATTTGAGGTTCATCAAGAAATAAGCTTATTCAGTATCCACCTAACTTGAGCAAAGCTTTTAGCAAAGATTTTTGCCAGCAAGATTGAGCCCCCGCTTGAAACTATCAGATATCTAAAGTTAAATACCACGCTGAAATGCTTACCATTCAATTCTGTTCCGAGTGAGTAGATAACCGCTTCGCTGTTGTCAGCGGTCGCCGACACGCGACCCACGAGGCCTGTCTGGGCCATGCCCACAGACAGCACGTACGACTCCGAGGAGAACGTCACGGATGGCTCCAAAGACACATCTGGTGAAATCAAATAAGACATTTACATAATACGTTCAGCGAGCAGTGGTGGTCCAGTGGATAAGCCGCGACTTACGAGTTGTAGGTCGTTGGTTCGAACCCAGGCAGGCGCGATTTACTTTGTGTACATATTTCCATCACCACTGCTCTTAAAACGGTGAAGGTAAACAATGTGAGGAAACAGGCATGTCCAAAAACCAAAAAATTCGAAGACATTTGTGACATCTACCAACACGCACTGGGCCCGCGCGTTAGATCATAAGCGTACAGGAATACCAGGCTACTGAGAAAGTATTCCGAAAAACATTTTTTATGTATGAGAGACTGGCCAGTTAAAGTCGCTTTTGAAAATATGATTATTTGTTAGTATAAATAGGTACGTTCCAAATTCAAAATTTCCCTCCACATTGTTTGCGAGCTAATTTAAATTATACAGTCTCATTAAAAATGTATCTGCGCCGGGAACATTTTCGTGCTATGATTATTTACGATTTCAAGTGTCGTGCATCTTCGCGTGAGGAGGATAATTTCACGCTGGGTACGCACAACCTCACCGATGCTCAGAAGCAGGCCCGGGTGGAATGGTGGCTTATGATAAACAAATTTGAAGAAGGCTCGTCGCGGCGTGTTTCATCATTATATGTTACGAGTCTTAGATTTATCAATACGATCCAGAAACGAAGCGCCAGTCGACGGTTTGGGTGTTTAAAAACGAATCAACGCCAACCAAAGTGACGCGATCTAGAAAAGCGGGGGGAAGATTTTGATCGCGAGCTTTTTCAATTTGACGGGCTACTTGGTGTCAATTCCTTTACGGAACAAAGAAGCATCAACGCTGAACGGTATACTATCAAATGCTTGGCAGAAGTTTTCTCTGTTGTGAGCAACATGCCACCAAACACAGGGCTCCGCGGGCTAATGCTCCACCACGACAACGCGCCTTCGTACACCACGCACAAAACGAGGGACTTCCTGGACTGTACGCCAGTCAAACTCTTGGGTCACCCTCACAGCCCTGACCTAGCACCGTGTGACTTCTTTTTATTCCCGAAAATTAAAAAATCTGCTCAATGGGACACAATTTTCGTCGCCGGAAGACGCGCGCTGACAGCAGCAGCAGCAGCAGCGAGCCGGCTGTTAACAAGGTGTCTACGGCGGACTGGAAAAAGTGTTTCGAAAACTGGTTCAGACGCATGAAACTTTGTATAGAGACTAGCGGAGAGTACTTTGAAAAAAAACCTAAGTGTAGAACATTTATTTTAATTTTGGAAAAACTTTCTGAGTGTCCCACGCACACTTACATTTCGCCAGTTATAATAAGATACGCATGTAATAGAACTCGAGCCTATTATCAGGCACAAACTCAGACATCGGGCTCAGCTGTTGCGCTTGCAAGCATTATACATCATTAAGGCAGTCATAATATATACATAAGACTGTTTTATGGAACATTGCCTTAATTACTACGCTTGGCTCTAAAACAGCAGTAAATAATGTAATGTGTTCTTTAAGGATACAGTTTGCCCTTACATTGCATTCTACAATAACTACCTCGTCTGGAGAAAATATTCTGATTATCGCTATCTACGTATTTATTGTGATTTCTTGTCTCGTTTGAATCTTAAGCAGTACCTACTTTTTGTCTAGTAGTTCAAAAGATAATCCGGAGTTACTTGTATTCTTTTTTTCCACGAAAATCGCAGAAACTAATAAATGGATCAGAAATATACTATAGGAGGAACGTTTGGTATAAAAAAACAGAATAACCCTCTAATAATGTAATAAAGATTAAATAACTAGATTTATTTTCCTGAGGTGGAACATGGTTTATTGAGCTTTAATTTTGTGTAATCATTTACTCAAATATTTAAATCCTAGCCATAGATAACAATTTTATGTAAGACAGGTATGATAGCTCGTATAGATTTTAGTACAAGTCCAGGTTTTTGATATTGCAAGTTATCCTTATGGATAGATCTCCTGACTGACTATAAACCAGCAGTATTTTTTTTTTTTTTTTTTGCATGATTCACCACGGTCATTCGAATAATTTTCTCTTAAATATGTACTATGTCTGTCTTACTTAAATGTATACGTATATAGGTACAATGTACATACAAACAATGAAAATACCTGTCTATGTTTTTAGGTTGTTGCATTATCTCTAGGTTAAGATTATCCACAGAAAGGGCGAAGATTTAATAATACGCTCCGGTGCATCTAAACGTTTTCTTCGTTTGCTATTTCAATCTCGTTCTCATGCCCACAAATTGTATCTTTTCTCCATATCAAAATGTTAGTTATTCACGAGAATTAATAACATAAATTAAGATTTTATATTATATCGAATTCAGTTACCAAATCGTTAAACCTTACCCTTGTATAACCTCTGATTCGGAATAGTCTATAAGGAACATCAGTCACCAATCGAAGCCCTTACGCCATTATTTTGTTTTTGCGTTGCTGTAAGTCAAAGTACCTGATTCTAAGACGTCTAGAAGCAGCACAGCTCTGGCACCTGCAGCATGCAGTTCAAGGGCCAAGCTAGTGACGTCAGCTGGCAGGGTCAGTGATTCCACTGCCCGCACCCTCACCTCCCCATCGAACACGTGGCCCTCGAACAAGCTTGAGTATTCTGAAGAAAAAAATAAATATTCTCTTTTAAGATTTTATTCACCAAGTAAGATTCCACCCAGGGTGGAAACACTAACTTGGTGAATAAAATCTAAAACAATGCGCCTGAAAATCACTATACAAATACAAAGTAGTTTAGTATGACAAATAGAAAATTACATCACATTTAAACAGCAAACAATGCCTGTATTAGAAGGCTCCGCTCTTTCACATCACTGTAGTACACTTATACGAATTTGAGTTAATATGGTGCACTGTGACCATAAGGGTAAATATGCCTTGCAAGTAAATTTTTCTGTATTTAGCTTAAATCTACTAATCTTAAGAAAAAAAAAAGTTAAATAAAGTTGCAATTTAATTTACAAAACAAACGGAGAAACACAACTTAAGAAATTTATATCCAGTTAGTGCACATATGTGGTGTGATGTGTGGCGTGGTGAGTTGTGTGGTGTGAAGTGTATGGTATACGGTATGGTGTGAGGTGTGGTGTGGTGTGTTGCGGTGAGTGTGCTGCGTGATGAGGTGTGTGGTGTGGTATGGTGTGTGGATGTGTGGTGTTTTAAGTTGCGGTATATATATGTGATACATTTCGGCTACCCAACGTGTTCCTGTAGTGCCTCGGTTTCCTCATAGGTAAGCGGTTATATCCAGTCTATAAAACTTTTTTTAGAGTCGCGGTAACTTTTAGAATACTACTCTGTGAAAAAAGTACCGGGAAAAGATTAATAATACGCAAAATGTTAGTTATTCATCCAAATTTATTGTATCGCCTTCAAAGTATGTTCCTTGAGAAACGATACACTAACGCCAACGAGTAATCCAAACATCAAAACATTTTTAAACGCATTTTTCGGAATTGATTTCAGTTCTCGCCGCGAATTCTTCTATATTTCTTCTACCGAATTAAAACGGGTGCCACGAAGTAGTAATTTGAGTTTAGGAAAAAGAAAGAAGTCGGCTAGTTATGCGGTATATACATCTGGTGAATAAGACGCTTGCTCGATAGTATTTGTTGAGTTTTTGGCAAAAAATCGTTCACAATGATGGCCTTGTGTGAGGCGCATTTTCGAGATGCAAAATACAAGAATTTTCTTTCCACAAATCGGGCCTTTTTCGTCGAATTTGCTTTCTTAAACGCCGTATAATGCTTAAATAATATTATTTATTTACCGTTTGACCTTCCGGCAAGAATTCCGTATAAGTGCACAACACCGCGATGGTTATAGAAAACAGTCAACATAACTTTGACTTTTGATCGACTTTGGCGTGGTTTTTTCGGTTTCGGTTCAGTTGGAAGACGCCACTTCGAAGCTTGTTGACTAGTTTGCATGTCAAATTCGTAAACCCACGTTTCGTCACCAGTAACAATCCGTTTAATAAATGTTGGATCGGAATTCACACGTTCTAGCATGTCTGTCATGTTTTTGGAAAAAAATCAGGTATTTTGGGACTAGCCGAGCGGCAACATATTTCATTCCCAAGTGATTATTTAAAATGGTACAGATCGACTAGTGAGACACAGAAAGTTCAGCGGCTATCTCACTCAAACTTGAATGAGGATTTTCAGTCACTATTTTCTTCACTTTTGCGATGTTCACTTTAGTTGAAGACGCTGATGGCCTACCAGAGCAAGGCAAATCTTCCATCACTACTCGACCGCTTTTGAACGCTTTGTGTAGACTCATTAGTACGTGTTTTTGATAAAGTCGATTCACTGTAAGCGTTCTGTAACAGTGACTCGCACGAAATTCCATTGGCGATGCAAAATTTCAGACAAACTTGTTGTTTGATGTTTTTCTCCATTATAAAATTCGCACATACACACTAGATATGATCTAACTAAAAACAGCACTGTAGTTAATCTAAATAAAAGATGCAACTCAAACTCCACGACAAAATGGAAAAGAGTTGTGCCAACCTAACAACAACAAAAAAAGAATTTGGAACCATATACAAATCATCCCCGAGACTTATTTGACAGAAAGTATGTATACATGAAACTTGTTTGTTAATTTTGTTATAAAGCTGACCAGAGCGTTTATTAAACTGCTTGTATGCAAATCTAGTCTTAGTTTGGGGAACTTGAACAACGAAATCTTTTCTCCTTTTAGATTTCGTATCGTATCGTTAAACGGTTGTGTTTTATGTTTTTTTTGCAGTGGTGGCCCAGTGGTAACGGCTCCGACTTACGAGTTGTAGGTCGTGAGTTCGAAGTCAGGCGGGTGATTGACTTTGCGTAAATTATCACCAATGCTCTCAAAACGGTGAAGGAAAACATTGTGAGGAAAAAAAAAATGTTCTAGGACGAAAAATTCGGAGACATGTGACATCTACCAATCCGCAGTGAGTCCGCTTGGTGGATTATGGCTCACTCCCTCTCATAGGGAGGAGGCATGTGTATAGGCTGATTATGCTAGTATGGTTTGGGTTACATACAGTTTTCTTACAGAGAGTAAATCACTAATATGGTATTTAATTAGCTTGCAGCGGAGAATATTTCATTTTTAAAATACGTTAATTTTATTAATGCACGTTGCGCTCGTTTTAAGTCAATAAATTTTGTTTTTTGCTGCACCGCCCCAAATTGGGATGCAATATTATAGTATGTACAGACTGGTCCAGTGCTACGTATATATCGTTTAGGAGATTTCTGGGACGGTTATTACAGCTCTCTATTTAAGTTGGCACAATATGTCTGAGGGTTTTAAAGATCCTACTGAGTTTCCTTAGTCTCCCAGAAATTCGTTCAAGATGTGGTGGTTCAAGTGCTGCCACCACATCTCCAAGATATTTAGTTTCAGCGACCTTCTCAATGTACGAGCAGTTTCATCTTCTATTATGGATGTCTCCACATATGTGTACCTTCAATAGCCTGTGTTCGCTTACTGATACTAAAACATATGTAGTTTGTTTAATTAGTGTTCAGGGAAAGGAAGTTACTTTTTACCATGCAATTGATTATCTACTTCACTTTTCTTATCCACTTTTAATTATTTATATTTTGTCCACATGATAACTTGCCCGAACTTAATGTCACTTGCCATAAAATTAATATTCCTAAATGCAATATGCCCTAAATCCGTTTGTCATAAATATATCAATCGATTATTCACAAGAAATTTAAAAAGGTTTTCAATCAATGTTATCAAGTCCTAAATTCAAATGATTAAATGTTTGATAAATAAACATTTAATCATTTGAATTTAATAATATTTTTTATAGAAATTTGTATAACAAAGCTCTTGTAAGCAAGCATGCAGCATGCAAGCAAGCATGCAGCATGCAAGCGAGCATGCAACATGCAGCAGTCATGGTGTCTGAACGGCTCCGGCGCGGCGGTCCACGAGAGCTTATCGTCGCAGATGGTTCAACGCTCACCAATGCAGCTGCGTCAGCCGCGGCGGCTAGCGTTCCACCACCTGCTTCTCAAATCGCGGGCGCCTCGCCCCTCCCCGCCTAAACAATTCTAAATTTCACTCTAGGGTTAAGGCAGACAAGACTGCGTTTAGTTGGATTTACAGCTATTCGTTTGCTGTCACTAAAACCTATCTTTTAGCAAATGTTTTAGAACTAGCAATTTTATTATGAATGAACATTCGAAATGTATTATGTAATACAATACTTAGGACAATTATGACTTCATTTCATGGAAAATTTGTAGATTCAATTATTATAGTACTCGATATACTGACAGAATAGTTTTAAAAGTAGGTAATGAAACTTATGTAAAACAAAATTTGTAAATTTTGAACATTATGGTTTTAGGAGAAGAAAGGGAGTACCGCTCTTATTAGATAGCGTTAAAAAAAACAAACATGGCGGCTGTTTAATGTTTGGAGTAAAAATATAAAGTTGTTTCGAATACTGCACTATGGGTATCAAAATAAATGGCTTACAAAAACATACCCAACGCATGTTTTAAAAAGTAACAATTTTGTTTATTAACTAAAATCCTACTGCTAAAACATATACATCTTAAATGAGAAAAACAAGCATTATTATCAATTGAAATTTGTTTTGTGTAATTTTATCGTAGGCACAAACAAAGATTACACCATTGTTCAGGTTATTGGTTTGTTCCCACCTTCAATCTGTAATTAACGGATATAAGTTTTTTTTTAAATATTTTTACAAGCTTTTAATGTGTAAGTCTATTTCAGGCACATACAAAGGTTACACCAACACAAATTTGTTGTTCCCACTACCAGGCTCAAAAATTGGTGGCTCGTTTTAATGTCAACGTATACGTTTTTATAAATAACTTCCTATCCACATTCAAGAACTAAGCCTTAATAAATTCAAATTTTTTATAATGCGGAAATTATGCCAGAAAGCTGTCAAAGACTATATTGAGGACAAGAAGGCTTGGGATTGAGCTGCTCAATCCCAAGCCTTCTTGTCCTGCTGATAACTATACACAGATCAGTTACGCGCGCGCGGTCTTAGCGAGCGGTCGAGTTAGCAGTTGACGACTTGCGTGATTGTAACTTTTTTTAGCTTACCCTATTTTTTATTAATTAATGTTACTTGATGAGTGAAAATGTAGAATTTTGTGACTCAAGTGGAAGTGAGACAATAGGAGATGATTTTGAGTTGGAGAGAGAGCAACAAGTTAATTTAATGATGGAGAAGGAGAAAAATACGGATTTAAATAGAGAGCAACAAGTAATACCGGAGAAGAGAGGCAGACAGGAGGATGATGAAGAAACAATTGAAGGTGATGATGGATTCATAACAATAAAGCGTGGGAGTAAACGACCAGCACGAAGAAATTCAAAAAATTATGAAGAATTAGAATTGAGATTTTCGAATACTAATATGAATCCCAAGGAACATATTGTGTGTATTACGGCCAAAGAAACACTACCAAGGCAGTTTGGGATGGCAAAACTTTTGAGATCTCATAATATAGGAAATATAATTAAACTGGTGTACAAAAACCCTTATAGGGCTTTAGTATATTTT
This sequence comes from Dasypolia templi, assembly GCA_963555695.1. Classification (NCBI taxonomy): domain Eukaryota; kingdom Metazoa; phylum Arthropoda; class Insecta; order Lepidoptera; family Noctuidae; genus Dasypolia; species Dasypolia templi. Next base: position 17,533,901 of record OY743146.1, on the reverse strand, counting down.
GACAACAAAGAAAATGCAGTAAAGATGTTAAATTGTGAGAAAATATTAGGTAACTTGGAGTGTAATGTTAATATAGTAGGTGAATCATCGTTATGCTATGGCATACTTCGGCAGGTGGACTTAGAAATGGAAGATAAAGAAATATTAGAAAACCTTAAATGTGATTTCGAGATTGTATCTGCAAAACGACTAAAAAGACAGGATAGCGATGGTAAATGGGTAAACTCTGAAACAATCCGCCTATGTTTTAAAAATTACAACTTACCCTCATTTGTATATGGTTTTGGGTGCAGATTCCATGTTGAACCCTACATCTTCCCTGTGTCCCAATGTTCAGTATGTTGGCGATACGGACACCTTTCAAGGACATGTCCTTCAAAAAAAGTCATATGCCCTAAGTGTGGAAATAATCACGCTAACTGTGAAACAACGATTTTTAAATGTATAAACTGCAAAGGTCCACACATGGCAATGAATAAAAAATGTCCTATTTTTTTGAAAGAAAAAGAAATAAGAACAATTATGTCGGAAAAGAACTGCAGTTATCGGGAAGGATTAGAAATATATAAAGTCAAAGGAAAAATGCAGGAAAATAATACAACACATAATATGGAAATGATAAAGAATAATGAAACAGACAAACAATTTTCGCAAAGAGAGTACACTCAGGAAACAGGATCAAGCAGAACATATAGAGAAGTGGTTGTTACAGAAGCCGTTATACATGAAGAAATGATATTATCTGAAGAATCTGAAGTAGATGACAGTCAGAATCTACATAATAAAACTAATATACACTCTGAAAAATCAAAAGAGAAGAAATCACGTAGTAATAAAACAAAAGGAGGATCCTCCGGACAGGAAAATTCACAAGAAGATATTAGTGAGATTGAAAACACTAACAACAAAGGTGATAAACAAAGGGAATCAGGTGAACGAAAAGACTTCTTTTATGAACTGTATCAGAAAATTAAGGATGTATGTATGTCGAGAAATAGCTTGTCTAATAAGTTAGGATTAATTATCAAAACAGTTGTTCGGGATTGCATTGTACTGTGTTTAGAAATGATAAATGGCAAAGATATTTTAACTCAATTAATTTCGTTATCCACTAATGGATAATCGTAATAACAGTGCATATTTTTTAAACATATTGCAGTGGAATGCTCAGAGTTTGAGACCTAAAATTCCAGAATTTCAAGCGTTATTGAGTCAGGAGAATATTCATATTGCTTTAATATCAGAGACTTGGTTGGAACCCGATTCATCATTAAATATAAGTAGCTATAATATATTTAGGAATGACAGAAGCGATTCATATGGGGGAGTCGCTATCATAATACATAAGTCAATTAGAGTACAGTTAGAAACTTTAAATACTAGTAACTCAGGAATAGAAATAAGATGTGTTAAACTTTTAAATTGTAAGGAGATTAAGAATGTTATCTTGATATATTGCCCTTCTTCGGTGCATACTATTCAGTCTGACTGGGACTTAATTTTCACAAAATTTGGTAGTAAATGTTTAATCGCTGGCGATTTCAACGCACATCACTATAATTGGTCATGTAAATCAGATACAAGAGGTACGATGGTTTTTGATGCTGCTTTGGATACGGGATACATCTCGCTTAACAAAGGGATAGGTGAGCACACGCGAATTAAAATGGTTAATGGTTATTTACAAAAAACGTCCCCTGACATTACATTCGTTTCAACGGACTTAGCGTGTAAGTTTGAGTGGCATATATTGAGTGAAAATCTGGGCAGTGATCATATGTGCATTAAAATTAAAAGTAATTATAGGGAAGCTTCATACGTAATGAAAAAACGTAAATATAAATCGGCCAACTGGGAGAAATATACCAAAACGTTAGAAGAAGTCATGTTAACATATTGTGAAGAACTGGATGCTCAACGAAATTATGATTACTTCATTAACATTATAAATAGTGTGGCTGATAAATATGTACCGTATACAAAACAGTGTACATACTCTAAACCGGGATTCCAACCAAAGTCTTATTGGACTGAAACACTCTCTAAATTGGTAGCTGAAAGAAGGTTAGCACTAAGTAATTTTAGGTCAAATCCTACCCCCTTTAACTTAAATATTCTTGAAGAAAAGTCAATAATCGCTAAGAAAGCTATTAGTAAAGCCAGAACAAATGAGCGCCGTAATTTTTACACAGGCATTGATGAGTCAACAACGGTCTCAGAAATGTGGAATCGAATGCGATGGTTGAAGGGATGTAGCTCAACTAAATCATACCCGTCAAGGGACCAAAAAGTCTCCCTAATCTGTGGTTTAGCTCCTGATTATGTGTGCTATGAAAAACCAACATTTAATTCGTCAAACACACAGTTGGAAATCCCGGTAACATTACATGAACTATGTAATTCGCTAAAAACTAAGGATACAGCTCCTGGTGAGGACGGAGTTTCCTATTCAATGATATTTAATTTACCAACCATTGGAAAAATATTTTTGATTAATTTGTATAATGCTATTTTGAATACTAGTCTGGTACCTGTACAGTGGCGTGACATAGTACTGATGCCTATTCCTAAACCAACCACACATTCAGATGGTAACCCAAAATTAAGGCCTATCTGCTTAATATCATGCTTGTGTAAGATTTTACACTCCATACTGACAAAACGCATTGAATGGTTCATAGAGAAAAACAATATTCTGTCTCCATATACATCGGGTTTTAGAAGAGGGCAATCATGCCAAGACTGTTTAACGAGATTGACCACACAAATTCAGTTAGGTTTCTCGAAGGGTTATGCAACTGTTGCGTCTTTTATAGATGTTGAAAGTGCCTACAACAATGTATTAGTTAGTAAAATGCTATCGATATTAAATGAAATCGGGATTGGTAACAAATTATGTTCATATTTGTGGGCTTTTTTGAATGAAAGACATCTTAAAATCATTGATGAGTTTAATGAAAATGACACTATGACTAGATATACAAGTGTAGGATTAGCACAGGGTGACCCTATTTCACCATTATTATTTAACGTGGTAACATTTAAATTATTCTCAAAAATCAACAATGTACATATGTGTCAGTACGCTGATGATTTTGTTTTGTATAGTACAGATAAAAATCTTTCAGATAGTACAACTAAATTACAAGAATCATTGGATACCTTTTCGTCCTGTCTGAGTGAATTAGGATTGTGTTTGTCGAATAGTAAATCGAAACTGTGTATTTTTAGCAGGGGATTTAGGAGACAAAATATCACATTAAAAATAAACAATCATGCCTTAGAGTTAGTGGATAGTTATAAATACCTGGGGCTATGGCTAGACAGATCGCGGCGATGGGGAAGTCATATAAATGAGGTAGTCAGAAAGTCACAGAAACACTTAAATATACTCAAGGTTCTGGCAGGTACTTCTTGGGGTATACACCCCAAACATTTACGCAGAATATATATAGCGATTATCAGAAGTCGTATAGACTACAGTTGTTTTATTTATGACAACAGTGCGAATTCACATTTATATAAATTGCAGAAAATACAGAATCAAGCACTGAGAATTATAGGTGGGTTTATAAAGTCTACGCCGATTCACACCATGGAGAGTGAGCTATGTATTCCGCCATTACACATTAGAAGAACATTCCTAGCCTACAAATATTGTTTAAAATCCTTATCTTGGACGAACAATGTAACGATTAAATTATTAAAAGAACTAAATACGTATATTGCCAACAGTTATTGGACACGCAAAAAGATTCCATTACTTGTTATTATTTTAAATGAAATTGAGGATGTTCAAGTAGCCTCGTCCTCTCCATTGGAGATGTATACCTTAACAACATGGGTCACTTACATTGATGTGAATAATATAATTTCGGTTGGTTTAGAGACAATGCATCGAGCTAAAGACTCTTACGAATTAAATCGGTTGAAACACGATGTGATTAAAGAATTAATCGAAAAATATACTGGTAGGGTAGTAATTTACACAGATGGATCCATGAGCAAGAAAGGTAGGGGAGCTTCATTTTATACTAGCTCTAAAGAAAACGCTAATGGATATTTCAAAATTATTGGAAATGTGTGTATCATGTCGTTGGAGCTGATTGCGATCTCAGAAGCACTATCATATATCCAAACAATTGATGATACTAAAGCTGTTATATGTTCAGACAGTAAGAGTGCTTTATATCATATCGCTCGATGCGCCTCTGGTCGCAGAGGTACACCGATAGCTTACGAGATACTCTCTAAAATAAACCAATTAGCGGAGAAAGGAGTGGATCTGAGGTTGCAGTGGGTTCCTTCACACATTGGGATACGTGGTAATGAGGAGGCAGATAGATTGGCGAAAATTGGAAGTACAGAAGGACAAGAAATTTATGTGAAACCATATTATTCTGAAATATTAATGAGATATAAGGACCAGTGTTATGATTTGTGGAATGAATATTTCAATCAGAGATCTTTGGAAAAGGGCATATGGTATAAAACTATTCAATGTCAGCCTCCTCGTATACCTTGGTGGACATATAGTCAGTTAAGTAGGAAGCTGATTATTATAGCGCACAAAATCAGAACTGGACATATTCCATCAAACAATTTTGCCTTTTTAATGGGAAAGGTTTCTTCCCCTAAATGTGATACTTGTGGAGTGATAGATGATGTATACCATTTGTTGATGGAATGTGTTCAATTTCAAGCAGAGAGAGTGGAGTTATTTAACAAATTAGGTCTGAACAAATTGCAGGTTGGAATTATGAATTCTGTACTCTCAAACCCTAACAGTGAAGGTGCTTGTCTTTTGTTTAAACTTTTATCATCATAAGTTAAACTAGTGATTTATTGACTATGAATTAATCGGACTGACATATACATGTAGTATAAAAGTCCAAAAAAAAAAAGAATAAAAAAAAAAAAAAAAAAAAACTATACACAGATATTGTTGATGTTTCATTTGCTATTTAACTTTTTTTTCGATTTTTTCTATAATCGTACCTTTTTAGATAAACAATGACATGTATATTACTCCATAAATTTATTACTACATACATACATTTACTGTATAAAGTATAATATTGTTTTAATTTTTGTGAATGTGAGGACTATGTGGGTCATCGTATTTTTCTTTTAATAATGGTCTGGCTGTTTGAGTACTTTACGCGGCCGACCCAAATGTCCTTTCTTTTGTATTGTTCGTCGAATCGTTGAGCTACTTAGTTCTGAGTTGAACTGCACGATGATTGACAAATGCGTGCACTGACTGGACAGGTCCACTCAAATCCGTGTGGTTCTTTCCTCAAAAGGCCATTTCGGACATCAGTCTACATGGTCCTCATATGATATGACCAAGATTTTTTTCGGATTTATATTTACACTTTGACATTGACGGACTTTATATATTCAATGATATGTAAATTTACTTTGTAAAGTATTATACTATTTTAATCATTGTGAGTGTGAAGACAGTGTGGATTTGTTGTTTTTTCATGCATTTTTTTTTAGTTTTAATCATGGTCTGGCAGTTTGAGTAATTTATGCGGCCTACCCAAATGTCCTTTCTTTGGTAATGTTCGTCGAATCGTTTAGCTCCTTTAGTTTTGTGTTGAGCTGCATGACAACTGACATGCGTGCACTGACTGGACAGGTCCACTCATTCTGTGTGGTTCTTTTTTCGAAAGACCATTTCAGACATCAATCCACATGGTCTTCACATGACCTGACCAAGATTATGTCTGGACTTTAAAAGAGACTGTGACCTCTGAGTTTGTTTCGGCCTTTCTTCTCAGTCAGATAGGAAACACCGATCTCATCTAGTTTTTAAAATATGATTGACGTGTAAAAGTGTTTGTACAAACCTACTTACAGAAATAAATCATTTCACATATACCATATTTCAGGTTCATGGTTTGTTCCCACCTGCAATTAACGGTTTTTTTTAAATTACTGATGAAGTTTTTTTTAATATTTTTTACAAGCTTTTATTTAAATTGCCTTGTTATTCAACTTCAATAACAAAATTAATAGTAAAATTATGTTTTTTTAACTCATTCAATAATATAGGTATCGAAAAACTTTCAAGTCATTTAAAAATCACACATTATTCATTGTAAATTACGCAGTAGTGAAGTAAGCGGAGAATTACATCAAACCAATACAGATACTGAGTTATTCGATTATTTGATCGGCAGAAACACGTAATTTGTCTTTCGCGGAAATAACCAGTTCAGGTAACGATTGGAAGAAACCAATTCAAAGTGACAAGGGGGTACTGTACTAAGAGGCAGATTGAAAAATAAGTTCTTCACTTAGAGAGGGAATGCAGTTCCAGAACCAGAAAAACCCGAAAATTTAAAACAGCCGATACTAAGATTGCTTTGTTCATATTAAATGTGCACAAAGAAGTTTTGGAAAAATACATTACAGACTATGTTTACAAAAAGAATAGTGAAAGGAATAGGACTACACTACAATGCATACAAAGTTTTTGAAGTCAGGGATCTCGTTTAGACGGTTCATAAACTTTCAAGAAAGGAGGGTAAATAAGGAGTGTGTGGCTATAACTGATAATAAGCTTAATGGAAAACAGTGACTGTTATTAATAAGCTACAACTGCAAGTCTGTCAAGAGATCGATAGAAGGTGTCGGGGCACTATGTCAGCAAGCTGATTTATTAGCTTTGCAGGAGACGTGGTTGCTGCCGCATGAGCTGCCACTGCTGAGCACTATCGACGACTGCTTAAATTTTTGTCACTAACATTTTTTGTTTTTTGTTTTTGTGATACAATATTATAATAATGTAACCTATATGGAGAATTTCTGAAATAAAAAAAACAATTACAAAAAAATATTCTTCAGCCATCTTTGTAACAATTTTTTTTTCTGAAAATAAAAAATCTTCATTTAGTAAAGAAAGAAAGCATAAGCGAAATAAAAAATGATGAAACTATTAACAGGTGCTGTTAGATAGGAAATTGACAAACGAGATTTTTTTTCGTGCACGGAACCGTTTTGCCTTTTATCTGGTGCGTCAGCATTTTAAAATAAACTAACTAGACCTTGATATGCCTAGCGGCCAAACCCAATAAACTAAGACAGATCGCTACTGATGATAGACAGTACATTTCTATCTATCCCTGTCAAATAAATAGCTATCAATACGTTATAGGGACGTTAAAACCAGAGATTGATAGGTTTTTCTATCTCCAGGACGCCAAAATTAGAGACAGATACGTTATTGAGTTCAGCCGTTAATAAGTTCGTAACTATAGATAGAGTAAACAAAAACATTCCTAAAACAAAAATGCTGATAACACCTTAATCCTACAATATAATTTAAAACGAGATTTTATAAATATTTGATTGTAAGCCTTACAATCAGAAATTTATAAAATCCTGTTCCCCAGAATTATAAGTAGCTGAGATCAATTTCGTACTTCAAACGTCAAACGTACGTTCAAAGTCAAGTCGCAAACTCATCTCAGCGACAATCAATGTCGAAAGCTTGTCAAAAATGTGGGTAGGTAAATTGATACAGCTGGAGACTGAAATTAGAATGCGAACGTTCTCAAAAATATTGGAATTGCCACTCAGACAGTCGTCGATCCATAAAATAACTACCTACTGATATTTTTAGCCACAAATTGGCTGAAATCGTTTGTGTAATCCAATTCCAACAAGATTTAGAAAAGGGTTTGGATGATCAAGATCTTGTTAAAAAATATGGACCTAAAAAGAACTATTGAAGTGTCAAGTGTCAGGGGTTGGTTTTCACATACGAATTCTGTCGAAAGTTCTTTTGTCGGGGCTGTGTTAGATATAAAATTATATTCAGGGTGTAAGGGATATCCTCGGTAAGGGGTATAGGGTTACCGCATAAAGGATAATCATGATATAGTGTTGTTTGCAGACGACACTTCACTTTTATTTAAACTCAAACGTCAGCAGCTGGTTACTGACAATGTAAATAGCGCCCTTGCTAAAGAAGTTAACTGGTTTAATGTTAATAACCTACTTCTAAACGAGAAAAAAACTAAATGCATTAAGTTTACGATACCTCATGTCAGACAAGTAGAAACTAGTGTTCTTATTAAGGGTGAAGAGTTGAAACCCGAAAACACCACAGTATTCTTAGGCATAACTTTGGATGCCAAGCTTCAATGGGGCCCCCATATAGATAAATTGTCAAAAAAAACTAAGCTCTGCAGCATACGCTGTTAGAAAAATTCGTAATTTAACTGATTTAGAGACAGCGCGTTTAGTACACTTTAGTTATTTTCATAGTGTGATGTCGTACGGTATTCTTTTGTGGGGAAACGCCGCCGATATCAATAAACTAAGTCCCAGACACTCCCTCAGAGACAAATTTAAAGAGATTAATATAATGACTGTGCCTTCTCAGTATATTTATGAAAATCTTTTGTATGCACATAAAAATATTAATCTGTTTAAAACATACAGTGATATCCATAATATAAATACTAGGAACAAACACAAATTTGTTGTTCCCACTACCAGGCTCAAGAAAATAGGTAGCTCATTTAAATGTTAATGTATACGTTTTTATAATAAACTTCCTAGCCACATTCAAGGACTAAGCCTTAATAAATTCAAATCTTTTATTAAGCGGAAATTATGCCAGAAAGCCTATTATACTGTCAAAGACTATATTGAGGGCAGGAAGGCTTGGGATTGAGCTGCTCCAATAAATTTACACAGACAATCTTGATGTTAATATTATTTTGCATTTTTTTTAAATATTTTTAATATTATGATTTTTTAAATATTTTGTTCCTTTTTACATACAAAATGATATATATATATATTTACTGTATAAAGTATAATATTATTTTAATTTTGTGAATGTGAGGACGATGTGGGTCATTGTATCTTTTTTTTCTTTTCTTTCAGTTGTTTTTATTCATGTTCTGGCTGTTTGAGTACTTTATGCGGCGTACCCAAATGTCCATTCTTTTAAACAGTTATTTGACGAAACTTACAAAATTTTACAATAGTATTCAAAGATTTAACACCGGCCTTAAATTACGAGAATAAAGCGTTAACATAATATTATCTAAATAAACAGTCATAGAATTATGTTTTCGTGAAAAATATTCGACTAGATAATTATAAATGCGGTTTTGATTTTATTCTCGTTCAAAACCAACCAGTTGCTTCGTATAAAGATGTGTTAGTAAAACGACTTTTATGGTTTTGAACAGTAAAGACATATTGTCATCAAAAATTTGCGTCAAACTGTCCGGTGTTGAGCTAGATGGGGCATGTTATAGTGTACGTTCACATCTGTATCTAGAAGGAATAATCTGTGCCAATTATGAAAGATTTCCTAGCAGAACTTGCAGCCAGTAACAGATCTGCAGTTATTTGTGGTGTTTTTTATATTAATAAAATATATTGCAATATAATCGGTGTTCCTGGGCTTCGGCAAACTTTTTGTTTATGTTGGTGCCGGATTCCATGTTAAGGTCACGATAGAGGTCGTCATTTCTTATATACCAGCGCGAGTTAACAATACTCCTAAGTACCTTTAAGTTTTGGAATCTTTGTATCATTTTGATGTTGGCCGGTTTAGTACAGCCTCACAGTTGGATGCCATACGTCCCTATCAGCCACGACTTAAGGTATTTTACTATTGAAACAGGCACCAATTGAGTCAAAAGTCAGACTGCACAATACCCGATCTACTCGTCTAATCAAAGGTCGACTCGAAACATTAACCACTTCCCAAATTAAGTTTATTTAATGTTGTTCTTGATATTACTTATTACTTTCGATGCAATACTCTCAAGCATTAACACCTTATATTCTAACACTTATAGTTCATTTTCACACAATCACGCTATTAAAATATGTAATGGAACTGGTATTTATTTATTTATTAAGAACGCCAACAGCACATACATTCAACAATAGTTCCCAAGTATTAAGGAAAGGTATTAAGGTATAAACTGCTAATTTACACGAATTATTTGCATTTCGGTATTTCACACCAGCGCGACGGCGGCGGCTGACGGCCGATCTTTTACACTGAAAAGGTACTTAATTACGAGTGCACTAATTCATAATTCCTCAAGGGAGGGTTAGGTTAGTTTGGTCACAGACTCAGCGAGTTGGCCCGACAGGCCCGAGAGCGGTGCTCTGCTCGGATGGCAGCTGGGGAAAGCGTGCCGGGGGTGGCTCTCAGTCGCCAGGTTTTGGACGGCGTGGATGTCGTCCTGAAGGTGGCCACCAAATCGGGCAACCTGAAGGGCACAATCACGCGTGCTTTAAAGGAGGCGGCGGAGGGGATTAAGGAGGCGGTTGAGGTCCTCCTTAATCGCACTAGTACGGAGGAGACGCGAAGCTATGGGAGGAGAATAGCCGTCTCCGATCCGAGTTGGAGGACCTCAAGCGGCAGTTCGCCGCCCAGAGGGCAGTACCCGCTGCCAACGGCTTGTCTTCCGTCGCGGCTCTGTCGTCGGCTCCATCACCGGTCCCGTCATCGACACCTGCACTTGCGGATGCGGAGGTAGAGAAAATCGCGCGCATCTGCATGATGCAGTGTGGACAGATGGTGGGTGCCCGCATGGAGGCCATCGAGAAGAGGCTCCTCCCAGCGATAAATCTCCGCCCACCGCTCGCTGCGGACAAGCGCCGAGTCCTGGGACGCGGTGGTTTCCTTCTGCGAAACAGTCATCTCGCAGAAGGAGGCTGCGGAAAGGGAGAGAGAGTTTTCGTCCACTCTCCCGATCCGCAGCAGGCGCACCGGGCGCAGGCGGAGGGCGGACAACGCCCTCTTCCAGCCCCCCTAAATGAGTCCAGGGACGGCGGACTCGGAGACGTCCGCCGCCCCCCACGCATCAGGACCCGAGGTGGCGGCGCGATGTATTTCACGCGCGCCCCTCTTAGACGTTGCGGGGGGAGTCAAACACCTCACTCCCCCCCTCAACCCGAGGAGGCCGGCAGAGGCGGGCCGGCACCAGTCGGGGTTGCAGAAGAATCATATGTTCCCGCGACCCCGACGTAGGTGTGAGATGGAACACCAGGGTGGTTTTGAGTCAGTAAGAGTCTGACAGACCCGTCCGCCCGCCCCAGGAGCGTAGGACATCCATGAAGATTTTCCACCCCGGAACAAAAAAAAAAAGGTTGGTCATAGACTGTACGTAAAGAATATTCGGCATCTTTTAAAAAAAGAGCATAAAGACACAATTATAACGCTAGCAATAGAGACCAATTAGTTCAACCAGGTTTCAGACGGGCTAAAGTAGACTCATCTTGCATGGGGTTCTGTTTGTCTACTACTACTTCTGTTTCTGAAACTAATTGATAAGCTTTCGTAAATATTGATGGAGCTGCTGAAGATTACAAAAACTATCTTTGCAATGTATATAAGTATGTGAGCACTATACACACATCAACAAAATCTAGGGATATTTTATATTTAATCAAATATCTATTAATCTATGAAGAATTTTCTGATATAGTAAATGGAAGATTGATAGGTTATTTTAAGGTCTTTAAAAATAAAAATAAACAATGTCGTGATTCTTTTGTTTTAAATAAAAATACATATTTTTAAAATCGCCGTAGAAAATGAGTATTATAAAAAACTACTTTTCTTCTTATAAAACTATTAATTGTAATTAAAATTGAAAAACTCCTATAAAATCTAATTATTAATAGTCAGTGTTGCCACCTCTTACATTAATTACACATCGACATCGATTGTTCATTCTTAAAATTAAATTGTCAATGTCTTGCTGCGTTATGAGGTCCCATGTTCTTTGCAAGAGTTCGTAAAGTTGTCGTTCCGTCGTCAAAATTGGCGGGAAATCTCTCAAAACTTTTCGTTGTAACATGCCCCAGGCATGCTCGATAGGATTTAAGTCGGGCGTCTGTGCAGGCCAATCCAAAACTTGAATATTGTGGTCTCGGAGAGCAGCCGACACGAGACGCGCCTTAAGGGAAGGAGCATTATCGTGCATGAGTAGAAATTCCTGGCCCATTTGGATTCTGTGTGGGACAATAACAGGCTCTACTACCTCCTCATGGTATTTCTGTGCAGTCATGTTGCCTTGGATCCAAACGAGCTGGGTTCGTCCGCCAAAACGAATTCCTGCCCACACCATGATTGTCCCGCCTTGGTATGACTGGACCTCCTGAGGGTGCCGTAGACCGCTAACTCTCCCTGGAGATCTCCAAACGTGTGTTCTTCGTGAAACCCAAACCGGGACTCATCGGTGAACAGCACCAAAGACCATTGTTCGTCACTCCATGGTAAATGCTCCCTAGCCCACGAAAGCCGCCGACCGCGATTGCCACGTCGCAATGTTGGAACACGGAGCGGTCTTCGAGCATGAAGACCAACTTCGTGCAACCTCCTTCGCACGGTTTGGTCGCTTACCAGCAGCTGATGGTCCTCCTGGAGCCTTTGTACTAGTTGCATCGCTGTGATATTGGGTTGTCTTCTAGCGGTCATTTGGAGATATCGATCCTGTCTCTGCGTAGTAACACGATATCTACAAGTGTGCCGTTCAGTCACATCCCCAGAACTGCGATAACGTGACCACAACCTTGATATCACGTTTTGGCTGGTGTATAGGGCCTCAGCAACGATGCGTTGAATAGCACCATTTTCTAACATGCCCACGGCTCGTAACACTTCATCTCGACCCTTTTCATAAATTAATATTTATAAAACAATTTTAACTTTTCTTAGCGTAACGAATTACTAACAATTTTGCCGCCGTAATTTGTTGTTTCTTTTGTTTATTTATTTCCATTTTTAAATTTAGAGAATATAATAAATGAAGTTTCAATCTGTATATAAACTTTTTATAGAAACTAAACAGATTTTCTAATAAGTAAGTAATATAATATTTACGTGATAAGACGATATTAAAGTATTATCATCATTAGCAGCACACTGGAAACCCTTCAAATAAAATGATAAGTAAAGACGACAATATTTGATTTTGGTCAGGCCGTATGGAGAATAAAATGATTATCGACATTACAGAACTTAGACGATAATAGATTTTGACTAAGTTCTTATTTATTAAATAATATCACTATTTTAATAATTAGGCGTGTTTCAATAATACATTTCATACATAGGAAAAATAAATTTTTTTCAAAGCACTATTTCTCGTTTACATTAACGACCTCACTAACATCTGTCTACCCCGAGGCGAATTGATCTCATATGCAGACGACACTGCTCTCCTTTTCTCCGCCGATACTTGGGATGAGGTATTCAATGCCACCCAAAAGGGATTCAATGTGGTGAATAATTGGCTCAGTGCCAATATCTTAACCTTAAACGTTGAAAAAACTAAATTGAGTTGAGTTGCGTTGAGTGCTCATTGTCTCGGTTAAGATATTAACAATTTTCACATAATATCCCACGAATGCTTGTCTGGCGTGGGATGCTCGTGCGGATCTCTAGAGCGCGTCAACAACATCAGGTACCTGGGTATTATAATTGACAGCAACCTTAGTTTCAGGGAACACATTCAGCAATTAAGTGCTCGCGCAAGGATACTAATCTATGTTTTTAGAAAACTCAGACATGCCGCCGACGCCAAATTACTTAAGCAAGTCTATTTTGCGTTTTGCCAGTCGATAATTACTTACTGCAACTCGTCTTGGGGAGGCGCTCCGAAAACCATCCTCAAAAAAGTAGAAATAGCTCAACGAGCTATTTTAAAAACCATTACTTTTCAGCCCTTTCTGTATCCTACAACGCAGCTATATCAATCATGCAAAGTGCTCACCGTTCGTCAATTTTTTTATTTTTAGTATAGTCATAAAGAAACACGGTGATCTCATATACGATCCAAACACTCTACGTAAACGTAGAAAACATGCTGTATGTAAACGGACATATGTGCCCAAAACATCTTATATTAAGAGATTCTTCATTTTCATTGGTCCTTACCTATACGACATAATCAACAAAATTATTCATTTAAACCCACTGAATAAGACACAATGTAAAAAGAAAATACATGACTACTTATTAAAACTTACGTATGATGAAACAGAAGCGATTTTGAACATTCCCAAATAGACACATTATGCATACTTTCCACGTACATGGCAATCTTATAATGTTTACAAACTTAAATAAGTCTACTAAATGTTCACAATTTATTTATGGGGATCAAATGTAATCCGAGATACAGGTTCACCACCTAGTTCAGATGCATATCGTCCCAAACTTTGTATATTACAAACTTTAAGCTATTACTTAGTGTACATTGTCTTTTTAAAAATTTGTAATACGTGTTCTTAATTTGGTGAATAAATTATAAAACTATAAAGCTAACAGTCCAGTATTTAAGGAGCAATCAACGATAACATGTTTTATTATTTTTCCTGAAAAGTTGGGGTTTTGTAATTATCATTTTATTCTCCGGGACGGCGATGTAGTAATGTACGACCAACATATCTGTGTAATTATTGGTTGGTGTAAACAAAAACCGATCGTATATAAGAATGTAGATGTAAAAAAAAAGTTACTGCTGCCAATCTATTCTGTAAAAATTTCACCGTGAAGTGAGCTTAAAAGTGAACTTTCATGTCTGTCATCCTACTAGAAATCTAGGGATTGACAGCTCACATAAAACAAACTTCAACTAAACGATCACATTGAGATGATTAAAGAATAGCAATACTCATATCCAAACCTTCTAAATTATACGTTGGAAGGTACCTGCTTATTTGTATTACACAGCCATCAAGCGATAAAAAAGAGAAATTACCACAAATGTGACGTGTGGGTGGAATTTTTTGTATTTAAATTAATAAGACTAACCTAAAACGGGTAATTAAGTAATTGAAAAAAATAAATACATATGTAGGTATACGCTCATACATATCAAAACAAAACTACGACAATAATAAATACGTTCTTAATAAAAATGTTTATTACCTATTTTATGTTTCATTCGCTTTATTATTTCGATGGCCGTGACAAAAGTTACGACTGTAACTTTTATTATTAATAATGTTCTTATTTTCAACTTTCCTCAAACTTCTTCGAATCGTTACACGTCTTGAATAAATATAACACAAAGTTGTATCTTAACCAAACCGATCTTCTTGTTACCTTTTTATTGCATTTTTCATAAGATTTTATACGTTACGAGAACTTGAAAACAATGAGCGGAAAACGCTTGTTGTTTCAAGTTCTTGTAACATTGCATAGGTTAAAAAGTTTACCTGTATCGTTTACGCTATATTTCTCTTAAGTTTTAACGAAAACGTGAAAAGTTTTTATACCGCGTACATCAGAAAGTTGTTGTCATACTTCAGGGTACAGACCATCAAACCAAACCATTTTCTCTCTAAGATCATCATAGTAATCGGGAATAAAAAACTGCCGTTCCATACATTTGAGTCGTGTAGGTATTGAAGTTTTGTATGGAGCAGTTGATATTTTTTTCGCGATTGCAAGTTTACTTTGATAGTTTGTACCACACCCTTTTAAATATGTCCATACCTTTCTGATACACGGTTTATATAGAATACCATGCTAATATATTTTTTCGGAAATGTTCGATGTAGGTATTTACACTGACACAGTGATACAAGTATGTAATAGGAACCTATTAAACTCGGTTATATTGATTAAAGAGTTATTGTTACAATTCAGTGTAACTTAATACATTTCTGTGTTTTGATACTCTTTAGATCCTAGTTATTAAAATAGTCTAACACACTTGAACAATGGAAACTTTGTAGACTGTATAAAATGCTATATACTGCTGTTATACGTGGTTGGACAATATCGTGTTAATTTTGGAAACAAAACATTGTCCTGCATTATTGTTCCGGTCTCCGTTTGCTATTCCGTGTTAAGACTTGACTGCCTATTCTAATGCTTAGTATTCACGTTAATTGTATTGATTAAGTATATAAAACGTAAAAAAAAAGTTTTCCTTTTCATGATATGAATCGCACTTACCTCCAACTACCGCCACACTTGTTCCTTCATAGCCAGTTATTGTTATCAATTCGTGTCGGATCTCATCTCTTTGAATAAATCCCCCATAGAGAACTTTCTCGAACGATACATCGTCTCCAGTCTGAGAATCTGTTGGCACACACAAAAACCAAGTTATGTAGTAATTTTTTAGATTTTTCGTATTTTTTATCTAGTCCTAACTTAAGGTTATCTACATAACGAGAACCACAGTATTTGTCTTGCGTGAAAAAGATTGCTGAAAAAAAAACAATTTTATCATTGAATAGTTTTGTTATGAAGTTTACATTCACATTATTAACATAAAAATTGATTGTTATCCTTGAATGATGCTTGTATGTAGGTTTTATCATATTACATACCGTTATAAAAATTAGACGAAACATTGTTTATCATTTCGTTAACTCTATACAAAACAAATGAAGAGATCAAAATCAGATATAATACATGTTATTAAAATGTTTACAGCACAGAAAAATATATCCCTGTAACAGACGGACAAGAAAAAAGTGATCATATAACGTTTTTTTTCTTTTTCTTGCACCTTGGCATAACTCTTGACGCCAAACTGCGTTGGAAAGCCCGCGTCAAAAAGAAAAGACAGGAACTCGACATACGTTACAAAAGTATGTATTGGTTACTCGGAAGGAAATCCTCTCCATCAAAACATACTAAAATTATATTATACAAGCATATTTCTTATGCCAATTTGGAAATCCAACTTTGGAGCTGTACTCAGAAGCAACGAATACAAGAAGAACATAAAACGAGTTGAGTCGAGTCTTGTGATACAAGAATGAAAATAGCTTACGAATACGAGTATTACCGTAAAAGGCTACTATTCAATAAAATGCTTTATTTGCTTTTGCTTTCAGACTTTTCCCCGTCTTCCTGAAATTTTCACAAGACTATTATTACACGGATTCCATTGAAGGCGGCCGACTGACGTTGGATGGGTTGAGCCTTGAAGGCTATTCAAACGACTTTGCCTATACCTTCTCTAGAAGTACGCTTCAACGCGTGTGTTATGAATATTTATACATTGTTATTCTGTTATATAAGAAGCTTCCAGTCTCTTTTGGATAACACGATTATCTTTAAAAATAATTTCACCTCGTTAACTAGAACAAAAATATTAAAAACTAGCTTCTACACACTACTTTGTCCTCGTGAAGTTTATTGTACACCTGAGGCCCTAGTGCCAGTTTCTTTTAACCATTTCGACTTTACTTGGCAATCGGAGCGCAACTTTCGAATGGTGATGGGCCAATCGGAGCGCCGTACGCGGTCGATGCGTAAATTCTAGACGGCTAAACAAACTCACACTAGGGCCACTGATCCACCTCGTCGCTTCGCTTCGCCTCCCCGCGCTATTAATTCGTTTTCGTTTCAAGTTCTTTTTTACTTTTTGCGCAGTTCCTAAATACCCTTGGTCCCGTAATGGTTAGCCTAATAGCCATTCTCAATAATTGGGCTATCAAATGCAATAATATTTTTTCAAATCTGACTTAAAGTTCAGAGATTACCCCCTACGTACAAACTTACAAACAAAACATAAAATTTGACCTGTTAAAATAATATATGTAGCTATTCTACATATATTATATTAACAGGTCAAATTTCAAAAATCAAAATGTTTCATTGAAAGTAGTTGTTACTGATTTTTTTTTAAACACAAAGCTAGTACCAATAGTCGGTTTAAAAAGTATCTAATAAAGCTATAAACAAACCCTGTTTAGGTTAAATTCTTATGCAAACACTCATTAGGCTCATTAGTAAAACATTCGAATGTACCTAAAGTCGGTTGTCATGGTATGGGCATGTGATGCGGAGGAATGAGGAAAATGTCCTCTCTTTTGAGTAAAAATAATAATTGAGGAGTGCTTTGGAGGGCGCAATTCGGGAATATCGGTTCATGTCACCCGAACTTAGACCACGCTTGCCTAGTTTGCCCATGCATAACAAAATAGAGCGCTTGTGGCGGTCCTGGATTCGCAATTATCAAACTATTTTGAAGATGTACTGCGCGGCTGTAGCGGCATGTCGTGTAGCTCACGTCAAATTTTCCAATGATTCTAGAGCTACACGACCGAAACCAACCGTACCAGCTTGACAGTGCAGAATTGAACACCGGATTGGTGGGGCCAGAGCGCTCATCGGCAAAATAATCTCTTCAGGGAGCGCAATTCTCGTCCAAGAGTGATGCGCTTTGTGAGGCGGGCGTTCTCAGGGACTGATATTAGCCCTCAGAACTATATGTCCTGCTTCACAGAGCGCATCGACTTCCTGAAGCAGAAAGTGTATGCATGGGCTAACCGTATTTGTAAGTATAAGCGGCGAGTAGAGCGATACACTCAGAATCGCACCTTCCAGAGCGATGAAAGATGGGTTTATAGGGGTTGGGAACGACCGAACCAAGGTGTGGAAGACACGTGCCTGCCAGATGATGATGCCATGTGTTGTTTCTGGCGCAGTATCTGGTCGGTGCCTGTCAGACTCACCCAAGGTTATTGGGCTCGGGAAGTCGAATTACCATCTGCCCCCAAGATGTAGATCGTGCAGTCAGTCCGTCCGTTGCCTAACTGGAACTGCCTGGCTGCAAAACTTTTGGATCAAATAGTTTACAAGATCGCACGCTCGCTTGGCAGCCCAGTACCAGACTGCTTAGGAGCCTGGTTCGCTACTCCAATTCCTAACAACAGGAGTTACCCACCTGCTCCATAAATCAGGTAGTACTGCGGAGCCCAAAAAATATAGACCGATCACTTGTCTACCGTTGGTCTATAACATCCATCACATATTATTACTTCGGTATCATCGGTCATTATCGGTTTCATAGGTGTTTCTAACTCAATGTCTGTAATTTATAAGGTGTACATAATAAAGAGTATTCTATTCTATTCTATAAAGTTCTTACATCCACTTTGAGAGATAAAAAATAACAAACAGGGAGACACCAACTCCATCTTTCTGCCTCTAAAAATGGATGTAGGAACGGGTCCTGCGGTACTAAGGAGCTACTCCCCATTGATATGGCCATTAGCCAACAGGTTCGTCGTTCCCAAAAGGATCTGTCGACATGTTGGATAGATTACCAGAAGGCGTATGACTCGGTGCCACATACGTGGCTCATGAGGGTGTTGGAGTTGTGTAAAGTGGTTGCAACTCTACGCACCTTCTTGATGTCATGTATGGGGCCATGGAGGACGGTCCTTCGCTATCCCGGATGTCGTAATATCCAGAGAAATAGCGAGCTGATAAGTATCGAGCGAGGCATATTTCAGGGCGATAGTTTGAGCCCGCTTTGGTTCTGCTTAACCTTGAATCCTGTAAGCACACTGCTGGAGGATTTAGGCTATCGGCTGAGGAGAGGTGGTCAGGTTATATCTCTTATTCTGTACATGGATGATCTAAAACTCTTTGCCCCCAACAATTTGCAACCAATGGAGCTACTGAAAGTAACTGAAAGTTTCAGTAGCGCCATCAGAATGGAATTTGGTGTGGACAAATGTGCGGTCATGCATGTAAAGGGAGGGGAGATTGTGGAATCCGTGGGAACCCAACTCTAGGATTTGGATAAACCATAGAGCTCTCTCCGCATCCAAAACCTATAAGTATTTGGGTATGTCGGAAGCGTTGGGCATCAATGGTACTGACATGAAGCAATCGTTGAAGGAGCGCTTCTTTGGCCTTCTGAAGAAAGTGTTTAACAGTCTTTTGTCAGGCGGAAACACGGTGCGCGCCTTTAAAGGTTGGGTCATGCCGGTTTTAAAGTACTCTTTCGGCATACTCAAATGGACTCAGAACGAACTCGACGGCCTGGATACGAGGGTCCGTACACTGCTGACTGCAAACCGAATGCATCACCCACGGTCATCGGTAATGAGACTGTATATCTCGCGAAAGTGTGGAGGTCGAGGCTTTTTAAACGCTCAGACCCTCCACAATCGCGAGATATGCAGTCTCAGGGAATATTTCCTGGGAGCCGACGTGGGAATGCATCGTGATGTGGTCGCGGTGGACAAGGGCCTCACCCCACTCTCCTTGGCTAAAAAGACCTGGCACAAACCATTAGTGATCGCATGGAAGTATGGCAGAGTAAGTAAGGAGCTTCTCGGACGCTTTTTCTAAGCCCTACATGGACCCAATGTAGATCTTCTAGCGTCCGTAGCCTGGCTGCGTTTCGGTGACGTCTTTTGAACAACTGAATTTTTTGTATGTGCAATTATGGACGAAGTTATGATGACGAACAATTATCGGAGATTTATTGTGAAAGACGGCGCGGTTGACAACTGTCGGGCTTGTCACCGTCCGGGGAAATCAATAGGACATAATCTCAGGGTGTTCTCGTCTAGCTAACGAAGAGTACTTGCATAGACACAACCTTGTAGCCAGCTTGCTCTGAAATACAGCCTTGTGGAATCGGAAGTGCCATACTACAGGTATGTGCCCGACCCAGTTCTTGAAAATGGAAATATCACATTGTACTGGGATCGATCCATCATCACTGACAGGACTATTGTTGCCAATAAGCCTGATATAGTAGTGGTGGATCGAGTAATGAGGCGCTCATTATGGACATAACGGTCCCGCATGACGGTAACCTCGTGAAAACCGAGAAAGATAAACAAATCAAGTATCTTGACTTGGCTCGCGAGGTTTTCGACATGTGGGATGTGGACTCAGCCATCATTGTGCCGATAGTCGTGACAGCCAATGGCTTAATAGCCAAGAGACTCGACAAACACCTGAGGAGGCTCTCGTTGGGCAGCTGGATCAAGGGCTTGAAAGAGAGGAACCTCCTGACAATGCGAGTCGTGTCTTTTGGACACGACTCGCATTGTCAGGAGGTTCCTCTCTGGAGCCCTGACCGCCGGTAGCTTGGACCCTGTTTCCGGTACCGGTGGAATACAATTTTTTATTATTTTTAAATGTTTTTTAACATAATTTAAAACAATAGGTGAACGGTACTGAGGTAATCAAGATTTTGTTATACATACATAACTTTTTTGTGTGAAGTGTGGGTGTGAAGTGTGTAGGTGTGCAAGTGATAATAGGTGAGTACACTGTGTGTGCGTGTGTGTGGGGGTGTGTGTATATGTGTGTGTGTGTAAGCGTGTGTGTGTGTGTGATATGTGAAGTGTAGTGTGAGTAAGAGTTTATGGTTGGGGAATATAAGCATGTCGTTTTATTGTAAGTGTGTGTTACAATAAAACGACATGCCTGACAATGAGTACTTGTGTTATTAGGTTATGTATGTGAGTAAAGACTCTGTGTAGGCATAGACCTTTTGCAATGTAAATGCTATAAGAGTAGGGGAAGACCAAAGAAATCAAGGATGGACTTTGTGAAAGGTGATATTGCTGGATCTGGGGGGTGACTACCTAAATTGGGATATTGTCAAAATCATCGACGATAATTGAGGTAATAAAATTAACGTCAATTATTATTGGCTAATATAAGATGTCTTTAGGTGATATACACTTAGAATTTCGAGTTTAAATATTGAAATAATCAAATCAAAGCACTCAATTTATAAGTGACACACCAAATTTGCATCTACAGGTACGTTTTCTGATCTATTTGTCTACATTTTATTACATAATTTGGATATTAGAAATAATATTATGCTTTCATTTTCAGACCACAGCGAATCTATACAGTAGTGTTAGTAAAGCAAAGCCATAATATTTCGTTCTAATAAAAATGGTGATATATCTGACAATGCCCTTGTTATCAATAAAGTTGACTACTTTAGGAAATATTCTGAGCAAGGTAGATTATTTGAGAACACAACGCTCTTGATCCAGGGATTTAGTAAATCTATTTCCTTTACTTTGGGTGGTTGTAAGATAATGACGTGGGATGCCAACACGACACGAGTTACGTTTAAATAAAGTTCAATGATTTAAAGATTGTCAGTCTGGGACGTATTTTCAAGCGCACAATATAGGCTAATCCCGAATAAACTTAGATCAACCAATTGATATAGAGCTACGAAACATCGGATTAGGTGTTACAGTGGCGTTGCATTTATTTACTCGTAATAAAAAAGTAACGAAGTCAAAACTGTACATTACATATTTTTGACTGTACATTATATATTTTTCACTACAAGTTGAGGGAATGAGCTTGATGATTAAAATATATCTAGATGTAGTAGACTAATGTGTAGGAGAAGGAATCACAGAGATAACAGTTTTTTAAACTACATATCAATATTCATAGGCACATAAAACGACAAATGCCTGTTAACCTATGTAAATCTAGTAACAAATCAGGACATGAGTCATGAGTGCCGTTTACCTTTTTCAATATCGATAGATACAACCGAACGTGCAGCTAACGCTCCAGGCTTCGTAGCGATGACAGTCAATAGAAACTGGTTATTTGCTTGTAATACCTCATTTGATATGGGCGCGGAAGCAACGATGCTTAGCGAATTAGTATCCATCAGATGCAAGTTAAACAGCGACCTAAATTCTGCAACAAAATACAATTTTAAATAAAATCAAATCGTTGAATGTGAACTAAAACTGTTGTTAAATTATTTTTCAAGATTACCTCCGTCCAAGGAAAAGGAAACCGTTTCGTCGTAGCCGTCCAATAAGGAAATTACTTGGTTGAACTGCAATCCCGATTCAGCATTATAAGCACCCCTGTAATACGCTTGCGTAAATACTGGAGATATAATTTCTTGTCTTATAATATCTATGACTACACTTGTCCAATCAGATACTGCTCCTGCTCTTCTGGCTTCTATCTCCAACACTATAAATGTGCGTTCAGTTGACAGAGGATTGGTAAGCGACAATGATACGACGTTGTTATTGGGAGTCAACGTGAAATGTTCGAAGTAATCTGAAATAAAGAAGGATTAGTTTATAATCTTACTAATTTTGCGAGTTATTACGTTGTGAAGCAGTTTGTTATAGTGAAAATCATACCTCCAGTAAGTATAAATTCGGTGCCTGGCGCATATCCAGTGCTAAGGACAATGCTATCAGCTGTTAGACCACTGCTTCCTATGGTTCCGGTGTAGGTATTCTGCGAGAACCTCATAATGACTCGATCTGTTAAGTCTAAAACAGAATATAATGATGTTATTAATATAACGGTGGGCCGTCAACATCTTTTGCGTGTTTTTTTTTTAATGTTACAAAATATGGGAGGTTTTGCACACTCTTTGGCACATGAAAATGTTGAAGATTTTCAATTGCCAAAGCGTGCGTAAAACTACTCCTGCCAAACGAAACAAGATCTGTGCCATCATTTATCCATGGAAACTTTATCGATACATATTTTAATTAAAGTAGCATTGCGTGTTCATGACAGATGTGTAACCGCGTTGTTTTTCTTAATTCCACAGCGGTCCTTGGTGCGGTTTACAACGTGGCTTAGATAATTTAATTTGACTAATATATAACAAATAAATCTCGATGCTTTTTCAAGCGGTGAAAATCTACTGAGCAGAGGCTGATCGCCTGTTATGTATAAAAGGTTCCTTGTATTTTCAATCAATCAAGAAAGCACAACAACGGAATAAAGCTCAGAGGATCTCTCCAACGGTCTTTTCGTTGAGTCCATTTTTATTTGTTGGAATGCTTTCCCCTATAAATTAGGTCCCTATAACTTTGACACACGGCAACAAGTGCCTGTTGCACTATGTAAATCAAGTACTAAGTTGTAAAGATACAAGACTCATGAGTGCCGTTTACCTTTTTCAATATCGATAGATACAGCCGAACGTGCAGCTAACGCTCCAGGCTTCGTAGCGATGACAGTCAATAGAAACTGGTTATTTGCTTGTAATACCTCATTTGATATGGGCGCGGAAGCAACGATGCTTAGCGAATTAGTATCCATCGGATCCAAGTTAAACAGTGACCTAAATTCTGTAACAAAATACAATTTTAAATAAAATTAAATCGTTGAATGTGAACTAAAACTGTTGTTAAATTATTTTTCAAGATTACCTCCGTCCAAGGAAAAGGAAACCGTTTCGTCGTAGCCGTCCAATAAGGAAATTACTTGGTTGAACTGCAATCCCGATTCAGCATTATAAGCACCCCTGTAATACGCTTGCGTAAATACTGGAGATATAATTTCTTGTCTTAGAATATCTATGACTACACTTGTCCAATCAGATACTGCTCCTGCTCTTCTGGCTTCTATCTCCAACACTATAAATGTGCGTTCAGTTGACAGAGGATTGGTAAGCGACAATGATACGACGTTGTTATTGGGAGTCAACGTGAAATGTTCGAAGTAATCTGAAATAAAGAAGGATTAGTTTATAATCTTACTAATTTTGCGAGTTATTACGTTGTGAAGCAGTTTGTTATAGTGAAAATCATACCTCCAGTAAGTATAAATTCGGTGCCTGGCGCATATCCTGTGCTAAGGACAATGCTATCAGCTGTTAGACCACTGCTTCCTATGGTTCCGGTGTAGGTATTCTGCGAGAACCTCATAATGACTCGATCTGTTAAGTCTAAAACAGAATATAATGATGTTATTAATATAACGGTGGGCCGTCAACATCTTTTGCGTGTTTTTTTTTTAATGTTACAAAATATGGGAGGTTTTGCACACTCTTTGGCACATGAAAATGTTGAAGATTTTCAATTGCCAAAGCGTGCGTAAAACTACTCCTGCCAAACGAAACAAGATCTGTGCCATCATTTATCCATGGAAACTTTATCGATACATATTTTAATTAAAGTAGCATTGCGTGTACATGACAGATGTGTAACCGCGTTGTTTTGTATAAAAGGTTCCTTGTATTTTCAATCAATCAAGAAAGCACAACAACGGAATAAAGCTCAGAGGATCTCTCCAACGGTCTTTTCGTTGAGTCCATTTTTATTCGTTGGAATGCTTTCCCCTATAAATTAGGTCCCTATAACTTTCACACACGGCAACAAGTGCCTGTTGCACTATGTAAATCAAGTACTAAGTTGTAAAGATACAAGACTCATGAGTGCCGTTTACCTTTTTCAATATCGATAGATACAGCCGAACGTGCAGCTAACGCTCCAGGCTTCGTAGCGATGACAGTCAATAGAAACTGGTTATTTGCTTGTAATACCTCATTTGATATGGGCGCGGAAGCAACGATGCTTAGCGAATTAGGATCCATCGGATCCAAGTTAAACAGTGACCTAAATTCTGTAACAAAATACAATTTTAAATAAAATTAAATAGTTGAATGTGAACTAAAACTGTTGTTAAATTATTTTTCAAGATTACCTCCGTCCAAGGAAAAGGAAACCGTTTCGTCGTAGCCGTCCAATAAGGAAATTACTTGGTTGAACTGCAATCCCGATTCAGCATTATAAGCACCCCTGTAATAAGCTTGCGTAAATACTGGAGATATAATTTCTTGTCTAATAATATCTACGACTACACTTGTCCAATCAGATACTGCTCCTGCTCTTCTGGCTTCTATCTCCAACACTATAAATTTGCGTTCAGTTGACAGAGGATTGGTAAGCGACAATGATACGACGTTGTTATTGGGAGTCAACGTGAAATGTTCGAAGTAATCTGAAATAAAGAAGGATTAGTTTATAATCTTACTAATTTTGCGAGTTATTATGTTGTGAAGCAGTTTGTTATAGTGAAAATCATACCTCCAGTAAGTATAAATTCGGTGCCTGGCGCATATCCTGTGCTAAGGACAATGCTATCAGCTGTTAGACCACTGCTTCCTATGGTTCCGGTGTAGGTATTCTGCGAGAACCTCATAATGACTCGATCTGTTAAGTCTAAAACAGAATATAATGATGTTATTAATAAAACGGTGGGCCGTCAACATCTTTTGCGTGTTTTTTTTTAAATGTTACAAAATATGGGTGGTTTTGCACACGCTTTGGCACATGCAAATGTTGAAGATTTTCAATTGCCAAAGCGTGCGTAAAACTACTCCTGCCAAACGAAACAAGATCTGTGCCATCATTTATCCATGGAAACTTTATCGATACATATTTTAATTAAAGTCGCATTGAGTGTACATGACAGATGTGTAACCGCGTTGTTTTTCTTAATTCCACAGCGGTCCTTGGTGCGGTTTACAACGTGGCTTAGATATTTTAATTTGACTAATATATAACAAATAAATCTCGATGCTTTTTCAAGCGGTGAAAATCTACTTAGCAGAGGCTGATCGCCTGTTATGTATAAAAGGTTCCTTGTATTTTCAATCAATCAAGAAAGCACAACAACGGAATAAAGCTCAGAGGATCTCTCCAACGGTCTTTTCGTTGGGTCCATTTTTATTTGTTGGAATGCTTTCCCCTATAAATTAGGTCCCTATAACTTTGACACACGGCAACAAGTGCCTGTTGCACTATGTAAATCAAGTACTAAGTTGTAAAGATACAAGACTCATGAGTGCCGTTTACCTTTTTCAATATCGATAGATACAGCCGAACGTGCAGCTAACGCTCCAGGCTTCGTAGCGATGACAGTCAATAGAAACTGGTTATTTGCTTGTAATACTTCATTTGATATGGGCGCGGAAGCAACGATGCTTAGCGAATTAGTATCCATCGGATCCAAGTTAAACAGTGACCTAAATTCTGTAACAAAATACAATTTTAAATAAAATTAAATCGTTGAATGTGAACTAAAACTGTTGTTAAATTATTTTTCAAGATTACCTCCGTCCAAGGAAAAGGAAACCGTTTCGTCGTAGCCGTCCAATAAGGAAATTACTTGGTTGAACTGCAATCCCGATTCAGCATTATAAGCACCCCTGTAATACGCTTGCGTAAATACTGGAGATATAATTTCTTGTCTTATAATATCTATGACTACACTTGTCCAATCAGATACTGCTCCTGCTCTTCTGGCTTCTATCTCCAACACTATAAATGTGCGTTCAGTTGACAGAGGATTGGTAAGCGACAATGATACGACGTTGTTATTGGGAGTCAACGTGAAATGTTCGAAGTAATCTGAAATAAAGAAGGATTAGTTTATAATCTTACTAATTTTGCGAGTTATTACGTTGTGAAGCAGTTTGTTATAGTGAAAATCATACCTCCAGTAAGTATAAATTCGGTGCCTGGCGCATATCCTGTGCTAAGGACAATGCTATCAGCTGTTAGACCACTGCTTCCTATGGTTCCGGTGTAGGTATTCTGCGAGAACCTCATAATGACTCGATCTGTTAAGTCTAAAACAGAATATAATGATGTTATTAATATAACGGTGGGCCGTCAACATCTTTTGCGTGTTTTTTTTTAATGTTACAAAATATGGGAGGTTTTGCACACTCTTTGGCACATGAAAATGTTGAAGATTTTCAATTGCCAAAGCGTGCGTAAAACTACTCCTGCCAAACGAAACAAGATCTGTGCCATCATTTATCCATGGAAACTTTATCGATACATATTTTAATTAAAGTAGCATTGCGTGTACATGACAGATGTGTAACCGCGTTGTTTTTCTTAATTCCACAGCGGTCCTTGGTGCGGTTTCCACCGTGGCTTAGATAATTTAATTTGACTAATATATAACAAATACATTTCGATGCTTTTTCAAGCGGTGAAAATCTACTGAGCAGCGGCTGATCGCCTGTTATGTATGAAAGGTTCCTTGTATTTTCAATCAATCAAGAAAGCACAACAACGGAATAAAGCTCAGAGGATCTCTCCAACGGTCTTTTCGTTGAGTCCATTTTTATTTGTTGGAATGCTTTCCCCTATAAATTAGGTCCCTATAACTTTGACACACGGCAACAAGTGCCTGTTGCACTATGTAAATCAAGTACTAAGTTGTAAAGATACAAGACTCATGAGTGCCGTTTACCTTTTTCAATATCGATAGATACAGCCGAACGTGCAGCTAACGCTCCAGGCTTCGTAGCGATGACAGTCAATAGAAACTGGTTATTTGCTTGTAATACTTCATTTGATATGGGCGCGGAAGCAACGATGCTTAGCGAATTAGTATCCATCGGATCCAAGTTAAACAGTGACCTAAATTCTGTAACAAAATACAATTTTAAATAAAATCAAATCGTTGAATGAGAACTAAAACTGTTGTTAAATTATTTTTCAAGATTACCTCCGTCCAAGGAAAAGGAAACCGTTTCGTCGTAGCCGTCCAATAAGGAAATTACTTGGTTGAACTGCAATCCCGATTCAGCATTATAAGCACCCCTGTAATACGCTTGCGTAAATACTGGAGATATAATTTCTTGTCTTATAATATCTATGACTACACTTGTCCAATCAGATACTGCTCCTGCTCTTCTGGCTTCTATCTCCAACACTATAAATGTGCGTTCAGTTGACAGAGGATTGGTAAGCGACAATGATACGACGTTGTTATTGGGAGTCAACGTGAAATGTTCGAAGTAATCTGAAATAAAGAATAATTAGTTTATAATCTTACTAATTTTGCGAGTTATTACGTTGTAAAGCAGTTTGTTATAGTGAAAATCATACCTCCAGTAAGTATAAATTCGGTGCCTGGCGCATATCCTGTGCTAAGGACAATGCTATCAGCTGTTAGACCACTGCTTCCTATGGTTCCGGTGTAGGTATTCTGCGAGAACCTCATAATGACTCGATCTGTTAAGTCTAAAACAGAATATAATGATGTTATTAATAAAACGGTGGGCCGTCAACATCTTTTGCGTGTTTTTTTTTTTAATGTTACAAAATATGGGTGGTTTTGCACACTCTTTGGCACATGAAAATGTTGAAGATTTTCAATTGCCAAAGCGTGCGTAAAACTACTCCTGCCAAACGAAACAAGATCTGTGCCATCATTTATCCATGGAAACTTTATCGATACATATTTTAATTAAAGTAGCATTGCGTGTACATGACAGATGTGTAACCGCGTTGTTTTTCTTAATTCCACAGCGGTCCTTGGTGCGGTTTACAACGTGTCTTAGATAATTTAATTTGACTAATATATAACAAATAAATCTCGATGCTTTTTCAAGCGGTGAAAATCTACTGAGCAGAGGCTGATCGCCTGTTATGTATAAAAGGTTCCTTGTATTTTCAATCAAGCAAGAAAGCACAACAACGGAATAAAGCTCAGAGGATCTCTCCAACGGTCTTTTCGTTGAGTCCATTTTTATTCGTTGGAATGCTTTCCCCTATAAATTAGGTCCCTATAACTTTGACACACGGCAACAAGTGCCTGTTGCACTATGTAAATCAAGTACTAAGTTGTAAAGATACAAGACTCATGAGTGCCGTTTACCTTTTTCAATATCGATAGATACAGCCGAACGTGCAGCTAACGCTCCAGGCTTCGTAGCGATGACAGTCAATAGAAACTGGTTATTTGCTTGTAATACCTCATTTGATATGGGCGCGGAAGCAACGATGCTTAGCGAATTAGTATCCATGGGATCCAAGTTAAACAGTGACCTAAATTCTGTAACAAAATACAATTTTAAATAAAATCAAATCGTTGAATGTGAACTAAAACTGTTGTTAAATTATTTTTCAAGATTACCTCCGTCCAAGGAAAAGGAAACCGTTTCGTCGTAGCCGTCCAATAAGGAAATTACTTGGTTGAACTGCAATCCCGATTCAGCATTATAAGCACCCCTGTAATACGCTTGCGTAAATACTGGAGATATAATTTCTTGTCTTATAATATCTATGACTACACTTGTCCAATCAGATACTGCTCCTGCTCTTCTGGCTTCTATCTCCAACACTATAAATGTGCGTTCAGTTGACAGAGGATTGGTAAGCGACAATGATACGACGTTGTTATTGGGAGTCAACGTGAAATGTTCGAAGTAATCTGAAATAAAGAAGGATTAGTTTATAATCTTACTAATTTTGCGAGTTATTACGTTGTGAAGCAGTTTGTTATAGTGACAATCATACCTCCAGTAAGTATAAATTCGGTGCCTGGCGCATATCCTGTGCTAAGGACAATGCTATCAGCTGTTAGACCACTGCTTCCTATGGTTCCGGTGTAGGTATTCTGCGAGAACCTCATAATGACTCGATCTGTTAAGTCTAAAACAGAATATAATGATGTTATTAATATAACGGTGGACCGTCAACATCTTTTGCGTGTTTTTTTTTTAATGTTACAAAATATGGGAGGTTTTGCACACTCTTTGGCACATGAAAATGTTGAAGATTTTCAATTGCCAAAGCGTGCGTAAAACTACTCCTGCCAAACGAAACAAGATCTGTGCCATCATTTATCCATGGAAACTTTATCGATACATATTTTAATTAAAGTAGCATTGCGTGTACATGACAGATGTGTAACCGCGTTGTTTTTCTTAATTCCACAGCGGTCCTTGGTGCGGTTTACAACGTGGCTTAGATAATTTAATTTGACTAATATATAACAAATAAATCTCGATGCTTTTTCAAGCGGTGAAAATCTACTGAGCAGAGGCTGATCGCCTGTTATGTATAAAAGGTTCCTTGTATTTTCAATCAAGCAAGAAAGCACAACAACGGAATAAAGCTCAGAGGATCTCTCCAACGGTCTTTTCGTTGAGTCCATTTTTATTCGTTGGAATGCTTTCCCCTATAAATTAGGTCCCTATAACTTTGACACACGGCAACAAGTGCCTGTTGCACTATGTAAATCAAGTACTAAGTTGTAAAGATACAAGACTCATGAGTGCCGTTTACCTTTTTCAATATCGATAGATACAGCCGAACGTGCAGCTAACGCTCCAGGCTTCGTAGCGATGACAGTCAATAGAAACTGGTTGTTTGCTTGTAATACTTCATTTGATATGGGCGCGGAAGCAACGATGCTTAGCGAATTAGTATCCATCGGATCCAAGTTAAACAGTGACCTAAATTCTGTAACAAAATACAATTTTAAATAAAATTAAATCGTTGAATGTGAACTAAAACTGTTGTTAAATTATTTTTCAAGATTACCTCCGTCCAAGGAAAAGGAAACCGTTTCGTCGTAGCCGTCCAATAAGGAAATTACTTGGTTGAACTGCAATCCCGATTCAGCATTATAAGCACCCCTGTAATACGCTTGCGTAAATACTGGAGATATAATTTCTTGTCTTATAATATCTATGACTACACTTGTCCAATCAGATACTGCTCCTGCTCTTCTGGCTTCTATCTCCAACACTATAAATGTGCGTTCAGTTGACAGAGGATTGGTAAGCGACAATGATACGACGTTGTTATTGGGAGTCAACGTGAAATGTTCGAAATAATCTGAAATAAAGAAGGATTAGTTTATAATCTTACTAATTTTGCGAGTTATTACGTTGTGAAGCAGTTTGTTATAGTGAAAATCATACCTCCAGTAAGTATAAATTCGGTGCCTGGCGCATATCCTGTGCTAAGGACAATGCTATCAGCTGTTAGACCACTGCTTCCTATGGTTCCGGTGTAGGTATTCTGCGAGAACCTCATAATGACTCGATCTGTTAAGTCTAAAACAAAATATTATGATGTTATAAATGACGCTGTGCTCTACAATGATCCTCGTACGTGCAATTTTTTTTAGCCTGTGACAAAATATATTGGTGTTTTTACATGCTTTTCATTTGCGTAATAGCGTGTAAAACTGTTCTTCCAACACAAAATAAGATCTGTTACTCTTTTTTACTTGTCAAGTTTAAAAGAAAATAAAAGTTATGTTTTAAGCATAACTTTGCCCCACAACTAGCACCTACTGCGTGTAATTTTTTTTCACAAAACATGGTCTACATACTTTTATCATATTATGCTAGAGTAGAAGCTACTCCTGTCAAACATGGCAAGATCTTTTGCATTGTTTTTTTTTAAATTTTTCCCACAGTTAACGTAAGTACCGTAACATGTTTTAAATAAGGACAGTTCCCTATACTATCACATGTAATTATAATTTACCAAACTTTTGATTTTCCTAGACGCGTTCTTGTATTTTGTTATAAACAAAAAAAACTGGTATAGGAAATTGTTATTACAAGTATTTGCATGCTGTGTTTAATCTTGGCAAAACATGTCTTCTAAATTTTTGTAATGTAAGACCTTTTTATACCATTTTTACACAAATCAATATAAATAAAAAAATGAGCCTTATGTGTGATCTTGTTATGAAAGGCTGATGAATCCAATAATACGGGTCAACCTGTTATGTAAGGGTTTTAGCCTAACCTGAATAAATAATCAAATTAAAACACCTACACGGTCAACACATTCGGTTCCTGGTATAAAGTTTTTGGGGATCTCTACAACGTCCCCGTTCAAAGACTATGCCGAAGCAAAGAGTCTCATTCCCAACGAGCAGTTTGGTTTCAAACCCCAACACTCGAGTATCCAACAGGTCCACCGTATCGTAGAGCACTTCTGCGCTGGTCTGCAGCATAACGCGACGACGGGTGTGCTATTCTTCGACATAGCGAAAGCCTTCGACAAAGTCTGGCACAACGGCTTGTTATACAAGCTTTACCAACTAGGAGTGCCAGATCGTCTCGTTCTCATCTTGCGAGACTTTTTGTCGACTCGTACCTTCCGCTATCGCATCGAGGGTGCACTCTGGTCACCTCACCCTATCGCGCCGGTGTCCCTCAAGGTTCCGTTATTTCTTCTCTAGTCTTCACGCTGTTCACCAGTGATATCCCAAAGAGTAAAAAGGCTCAGTTAGCTCTCGTCGTCTTAGGCGCTTGGTTCCGGAAATGGAGAATCGAGGTCAATCCCGATAAGAGTCAGGTAGTTCTCTTCTCGAGACGTCGTCGATTCCCCCTCCCCCTTCCCAGCCCGATCACTATGTACGGCAAGTCGATCCCTTGGGAAAAGCAAGCTAAGTACCTAGGCGTGATCCTAGACCAAAACCTCACCTTTAAGCAGCACATTAAGGCAGTTCGCGCGCGCGCCTCCTTCGCTCTTAGTAGACTCCATTTCATAATGACAGCCCGTAGTAAACTGTCACTTAAATGCAAGTTGCGCATCTATACCGCAGTCATCCGTCCCATCATGACCTATGCCTGCGTTGTATTTGCGCACGCTCACCCACGTCATCACCAAAAGATGCAGACGCTCCAGAACCGTTTCCTTAGAAAGGTCACGGGTGCCCCCTACTATGTCCGCAATATAGATCTCCACTTCGACCTTAAAATGCCCACCATAAACCAGGTCATGAAACGCTTATCTAAGCGTTTCTTCGACTGTGGCATAAAACACCCAAATCCCCTGATTTCAGCGGTCACCCGCTATACTCCCTCCCACATAAGCAGTATTCGCCGACCAAGGCATACCCTAATCGCCCCCAACCGCGCCACTACCCTCCTCCAGGATAGCAGTAAGGTACACCAGCACTTTACACAAGCGCTAAACCCGATCGCCGTCCTACCGTCCTCGCCGCCGAGGCCCGCCGCGCCACCTAAATGCACGCCCCTCCCGACCCTTGCTCGAACCAGCCCGAGCCGCTGAGCCTGAAGCTTTAAATTCGTCCCAAAATCACTCAAATCCTGATCCAGCTAGTCCCTTGCTGCCCTCTTTCAGCGACGCCCTAAGCCGAGGTTCGTACCCCACAGGGGGTGCCGTGTTGGATATAATTATTATTGCTATAGTTAACACTGATTCCGGTAGTATTCTTTAGAAAAACACTCCTATTACCGCTGGCTATAATTAATAAAAGTCTCACCTGACGGGAATGTAATGGAAATAGCTGCGCTCGCGCCAACGGTAAGTGCTTTCGCAGCTAAAACGTTAAACACCAAAACCTTCTCGGTGAAAATAACGTCTTCAGGGATAGCAGCTCGCGGAAAAACCAACACTTCGTTCGCGTCATTTGAAATTTCGAAGAATTGAGCATGGTCTGTAACATTTTGTTCGAGATATTAGATTTTTGAAAGATGCAAAAGATCCCAGCATTTAATGATGAGTTAGCTTACCTCCTTCGAGCCTGAATGTGACGCTACTATCAAAGCCTCGGATCAAGTATATATCGTCTATATTAAAGTTCGATGAGCCCAAGTAAGTACCGTAATATATATTTTTACTGAATACAGGAGTCGTTATGTCATCCTTTATTATATCCAGTAGTACACTTGTGGTGGTCGTTACAGCGTTCAGACCAGATGCGGCGAGAGTCAAGATTACGATATTGTTCTCTGATATAACACCGCCGGGAATCGGTTCTCCCAGAGTTATTATGGCAGGATTTTGATCATTCGTTACCCCGAAGTAATCTGCGTAATCTAAAAAAAAAACAATTTAATAAATGATGGTTCTTGTATTTCTAAAATATTGTTTTTTCTCAGTAGAATATTCAAAGCGATCGATTTCATATACAGCTAGACATATGTTGATATTATCAGTATTTGACTCACCACCAATAATAGTAAATACCACGCTACTATCATAACCAACCGTTAACGGTATCGGATCAAGGGTTAGCACATTATTCTGCAAACTTCCTCTGTGAGTAGATGCGCCAAATTTCAATTCTCTAGCTGTAATAGGTCAGGTGAGAAAAAAATAAAGGAAAAGTAGACCAGCAATCCGCTTAGAATATGATAAAGTAAGCTAAGTGGAGATTTATAAGATAGAGTAAAAGACAGAAATATAGGATTAAAAGAAAATAAAAGTATTAATGTTAGGTTATTCTTCTATTCTTGTTCTCAAACTCCATTGTCTACCTAAATTTAATTTTCATTTCTCCTTTTGCGGGTCTGCTGGAAGATATTTCTCACTTTTGTATTTTCATGTTACAATGTCGTCACCAACGTGTTTAACATAAATAAATAAGTGTTATACTTAACATAAAACTTACCGAAATGTTAGTATGTGCACGCACACTCATTACTGTGGTTTTCGTTTTACAAAAAAAAAAAAGTTGCTATATGTATGCTTTATTTAAAATTGACACAATGGAAATATCAAGCCAAATTGACTCATTTCGGGCGTAACTCAGGGACTTTCTTGCTCACATTTCAATGTAGATCGGTATATTTATTGCATTGCCGTATTAATTTTCAAATGAATATGGCAGTGCAATAAATCTACCTTGTTAAGATGATCCCAATTGACTTGAGTACTTCCAGTATGCCATACTATAGGCAGGTACTTGGAACAAAACATAACTACGAA
This sequence comes from Dasypolia templi, assembly GCA_963555695.1. Lineage (NCBI taxonomy): Eukaryota > Metazoa > Arthropoda > Insecta > Lepidoptera > Noctuidae > Dasypolia > Dasypolia templi. The sequence continues at coordinate 17,498,852 of OY743146.1, read as the reverse complement.
TTGATCAATATTTTTGTTGGTTTTTTAATAATATCGTCATTGTTGTTAGTTCGCTGATTAGTATATTACTCACATTCATACTTGATAATAATTATCAGAAAATACTTAGATCTTGGGTACGTTTTTAATCAAGATAAAACAAGCTTATCTCAGCTATGACTAAGTAAATTCCCTTGTATGTTGTATTTATGATAATTATCTATTATTTTATATAAGTAATACGACCCAAAATGCATTTGCAAGCCTACATCTTATGCCACTTTAATAAATTATAACATTTTATAAGCAGCAGTGATATATATTAATATTCTTTTGTTATAATAATAAGTGGTATAGGTATCACACATTATTATTAATAGTAATGTATAATTACTTACCTGTCGGCAAATTGATTATAATTGTAGCACTAGCGCCCACTGTTCTTGGTTTCTTGACTTCTAAGGACAACACTATGCGTTCTCTGCTATATATTTCCGGCGGGATAGGTTCAGAAACCTCTATTGTCACAGTAACTCCGTTTACCTCTGCTTTAAAGTAATCCTTGTAATCTGCGGATTAACAAAAACAATGTTTTAAGTATTCGTGCAAACCTGTAGTAAAGGTACCAGACTTTATGAAAGGTAAGATCTAATAAAAGAAATTATAAAAGCTGTCTTATTCGAAATCCAGTTGAGTAATTTTCGATTACTTAGGCATTACTTAAAACAACCTTTACCTAATGACGATTTATTAAGGATTGTTTAAAAAAATGTAAAAGATCTTATTAAGTATCTATTTACTACACACTTTTGGGCAAACATGTGCAAAAAAGGTTGTGGATATAAGCTTCATGGAATATCTGGAGTATAAGAATTAGGAAGCTCAATAAAAGCCAACCTACTGTTATAATAAAAGTTACAATGAAGGATAACTGGATTTGACGAAATTATTTAAATCGATTTCAGAAGTTCGATTCCCGTAATTAATAACTTTCAAAGTCTATTTCTAATCTCTTGTCACGTAAGTAAAGCACTATGCATCCTCCATGCGGCTTTTTCTATTTCTCTCTATCTCTGTCTCTTTCTATTATATATGAGTGCGTGTGCGTGCGAGTGTGCGTGCGAGTATCGCGTAAGGAATTTCATTTCCTACAGGGGATCCCCCGATCGCACACGTTTATTTTTTGAATTTTTGTGAATTCGTATTATACATATAAAAATTAAACAAACGACACATGCAAGAGAATATTAATTTACCTCCATACAAATCCACGGCATCAATTCCACCATGACCCTGAACTAGTACAATTTGCTCAAGGGTCAAACCGGCAGTGTCATACGATCCTGTGTATATGGGCTTATTGAAGACTGGTGTTACGTTATCGTCCTTTATAATCTCAAGGGTGACGATAGTCGTCGTAGTACTGTGGCCATTGGTGGCAAATATCTCGAGATTAAGGAAGTTATTCACATTTATGATACTTTCATCCAATGGTCTCATTGATAGCGTGATTGTATTCCCGTGAACGTTGGCAGTGAAATATGATGAATGTTCTGGAAAGTAAAGTTTCAAATGTAAGAAGGCTTCAGACGGCAAACAAAATACGGTTTAACGGATTTGAATCTCCTGATGGGTTTATTCTTGCTGACAGTTAAAGCGCTCGCTACAGTATTTTTTTTACAAAGTTTGTGTAAAAATTGTCATCTTGATTAGGAAGACAATAATACAGTATTAGATGAATTTTCAACTTACCATGTATGACAGTGGCAGATACTGTTGCTCCCCCGTACCCTTGACTTATAGTCAGCTGTGGGACGCGTAGATAATTGTCTTCAATTGTCCCCTCATAGTGAGCTCTTTGAAATTCCAGAGGCACCACTGAAAAATACGGATTTCGATAAGATTTATAAATCGATAAGTCCTGGGAATGTAAATTAAAACATCAAGTTACATTTGCGATGTCCAAAGGTAGATTTGAACATTATAACACATAATTCTTAACCTTCCTATGATGACAACATTCAAGTTTATACTTTTTACTTATGAAACTAAAAGAAAGATCTAACAAAATAATCTTGTATTCTGACTATCGAAAATATATTTCGACTCTGCAACGGAAAACTTGTTGACGACATTCTCAGTAACACTTGAAAGTGCAAAGACACTTTAACAAAACAACAAATTACGGCCGAATCCAATAACCTATTTTAAGTGAAGGAGTAATAGCTATTGATGACAGACAGTATTATTCTATCAGTCCCTGTCAAACAAATAGGTGTCAACATGTTATAGGGACGTATGCTTTGGTTTTATTGGGACGTAAAAACCAAATATTGATTGGTTTTTCTATATCCAGTACGCCAAAAATAGTGATAGACACGTTATTAGATTCGGCCGTTAAGGCATATGGTTTACCTTCAGGTAACCGTAGCACGACTGTTGCCGAAGCTCCGCTCGTGTGTTCTCGGTCTGCTGTCACTATTAGGTGAATGTTGCTTTCCCTGAGCACGTCGCCTTCTAGATGAGTAACGACACGGATTGATCTCTGATTTTCCTGATCTGGATTCGCGACAAGCTCAAAGTTGTCTGAGAATTCTGTGAAATAAATTAAAATGTGCATCATCCCATCATCATAAATTACAAATTAAAGGGATGAAGAGAAAAATTGTTGTACTACTTATATAAGGTGTATCTATTCATACAGGAAATATTTGAAGAGGGACATCTATAGGTCGAACAGAAGCTATAGAAACGAAAAAGAATTTTGTATCTAACTGTTCTTTTATTTTACGTAATAATCATAATTTAAAACTGCTTGAGATATTTTGCATAAACCCTTTACGGCCTACTCTATGAACGAAAGACGCGGCGGGGCAGAAGCGCGGGCGCGGTGCCCGTCCGTCTGTAGCCGTGTGGCGCGTGCCGTCTCTCTCAGTTTAACATACCACTGGTGAACTGTAATGAACATTCGACAATACACCTCTGCCTATCTCTACGGGGAATGCAGGCGTGACGATGTTAACAATAAACCAACGTAGGTAGACTTCGTAACTCGATCTCGTCTTATTTCGATAACATAGTTATCGCTTCCAATAAAAATATATATGAATTTAATATCCAAATGGACCTATATCTAAGTAGGTACAATATTGAATTCCCTCCTCAAAGTTTTACAAAAACAGTACCCACACAATATCTGTATTGTAAATCTAAATAAGCAGCTAATGACCTCTGTGAGATCACGACTTTTACGAGCGAGTATCGAGACGTTTCAATAATTTCTATTTATTTTTTACGAAAAGTAACCTAGATGCGATTAAAACATATTCGTATTCCACAGTGTTATACATCTATTAGATAAATGTAAAACTAGGCAAGTACTAATAACTTCTGTTAAGTTACGAACTGTGCGTCGAGTCGAATCTGTCAGCTTATTGATAGGTTGTGTACCTACCCATTTGTACAGATGTAAACTGTAAGAAGTGCATAGCGCGAATTTATTTTATCAAAAATCGTACCACATTGGCAGATGTGGACTGGACTGTTATAGGTACACGCTGTTTCTGCTTGCTGCAGGGTAAAATAACCACAAAGACCTTTGTAACTATAAAATAACTGCATTATGGTTAGATTATACGTTTTATTGACCAATCTTTTTGTAGGTAAACAACATTGTTAGCAGAAACATTACTATTTTACGTGAAAATCAGTTATCCCAATGCATACGGTATGCAACGAATAATTGTAACAATCATTAGGCAAGCGTGTTTAAAAATTAGAATCAACTTATTTACAACAATTTAAAATGTATATATCTCATAACGACGTAGTTTCTATTTACACTATTTGCACCAATTGTTGTACATATTCACCCTGCAGTTGCACGTTTAATAATGTGTCCTTGCACTTTTAATAATGTCTCAATCACTAGCCATCACTGCGTACACAAGCGTTCAAAATTCACATGTTTTATTGTTCCGCACTAGAAATGGTCTGGCCATCATTACCATAAATCAGGCCTGCCTCCGTCTGTAGCTGGGGGCATGTAGACCCCATTGTCCCGTTGCCGCTGTACAGCTCCTAGGATCAATAGTAAGAGGGCTTGTGCTGTGAGCAAAATAAGTCCACCCTCATTGTAGCAGTCCACCATGTTTTGGTACTCCTGGTTGGAATACCAATATTTCGGCATTGTTGCGTTTGTTGCGCGAAGCGCGATGCGTTCCACGTTAGTTAAGCCACGTGCAGTGCAACATGAGTTTCGCGCGGGACTGTGTCAGCACGGCGGCGGGTGGCGCGGCGGGCGGTGCGGTGGTCGGGGGGTGCGGCGGGCGGCGCGGCGGGTGGGGGGCTAGACAACTGAAGCAACACACGTGCGCGGCGCTGGCGCCGCGGTTCGGGTCTCTTTTGATCATTCATAAAAGCCATGCGATATCTAAGCGCGCGCTTCATAGAAAGTAGTTTCTACGTAGTATTTTCGTAGAAACTAGCGTAATGGATGTTACAAAATAAGAAAGAGCCAGTATTTATTATGTGTGTCAAGTAATATTATTATTTTTTTTTTTCGTTTCTATAGCTTCTGTTCGACCTATAGATGTCCCTCTTCAAATATTTCGTGTGTGAATAGATACATCTTATATATACTTAATTATAAAAACCATGTCCGTAGCTTTACTTTGAGGCTATGCATCATACAATTTACACAAGTTAAATAAAGCAAACAAACATTGTTGACAAAATCTACTAAAATAATAAGATTACACTATACAAAAATCCAGACATTTTGTTTACAAAATGATTTCGAAATCAATACAGGCATCTTTGGACACGCTCGTTTCATTGTAGACCTCATTCACCGCTTACCATCAAGCGAGATCGAGATCAAGAGCAGGACCAATCCACTATAAAAAACTACTTCTGGATATGAACTCGTCAAAGATGCGCCAATGTGTTAACGCATTCAGGTAATACACTTAATTGATTTTAAACTTTATCTTCATAAAGAATTTAGATTGCGTATAAATTTGTGTTGAAATAGTTACCTCCTTCGATATTAAACTGCACAAGTTTGTCATAGCCACTATTTAGAGTTATTGGTTCAGCCAGGACCACTCGATTGTCATCTGTGTAGTCAGCGAGATAAAACGTTTCAGAGAAGACTGGCTCTTCGGGGAGCACAAAATCGGTATTTCCAATAACAGTAATAGTTGTTTCCGTAGTTTTTGGGGGATCACCAGTTAGATCAGAGTCCTGTCAAAAATGAAAAATATGTAAGGTCTATTTCGATATCAACATAAATATTACATTCAACAGGTCAATTTAAAAAGAATGCAATGCCATCCACAATTAAATTTTACTGCAGGATATTGAATTGATCAAAGAGTGATAAGGTCAAATGACAATGCTCAAAGACGAAACACCCAGCTCATCAATCACAACGAAAATTTTACATTAATTCTATTAAATCGCATAACACAAAGACGCTCTTCGTAGCTATGTGTGTGATCACTTAGTACTTCTAAACTACACAATGGATTCGGACGTGGTCTTCACCATCACTTCTGCATCTATTTAATAAAATAAGTGATAGACATAATATTAACACCAGAAATAAAAATAAAATAGATCAACCATTTTTCAGACTATCTAAAGTACACACATCTTTTATGGGGTACTGTGTTAAATGTTACAATAAAATACCTTGTGAAATATTGCAATTAAGTGAAAGAAAGTTTAAAACTCATGTTAAAAAAACACTTTGTAAACAAGCATATTACAAATTAGAGGATTATATCCTAGATAAGAATGCTTGGAAACATGCTGGTCCTGCTCCATAGGACAATATAGAGGCTAGACAATATCATACTAGTTGCTTATTGTATTGTATAATCTGTTATTTTTACTTTACTCACACACTGACTTATTCCTAGTTAATAATTTAGGAAAATTCATATATTTTTACAATGTCTGTAAATATGTGAGCACAATGTACCTATCACGTGATTAATTTATCTGCCTTTGCTATATTTTTAATTCTGTTTACCAATTGTGGTATAGTATTTTTATTCTTGGTGCATCGTCTTCACATATAGAAATATAATTAATGTATGCAAAATATTGTATAACATAGAGTAACGGTGGAGTTTCTTGCCACTTCTCCATACGAAACTACTTTTTGGAAGTGGCGCCTAGAATCAGTTCTATTTTTAATGTAGATTTTGACGTTCAAAAGTGCCTTTTTATGGGCCTATTTGAAATAAATGCTTTGACTTTGACTTAAAAATACGTTATCATTAAACTTAGAGAACATAAAATCACGCAATGTTTTCCTAAGGGTTAGGCAGAGGTATACCTATAGTTCACCCATAATTCACAAGTTATATTTAAGTCCCATGTAATAGGGGGCGAGCATATTGCCATCAACCAAATGTCAACCATTATCATGCTCAGAAGTAGCCCTTGTGATAACTAGACCAATGATGCAAACTTAGATATAGCACATAAATCTCGATGTTTTGACATTTTCTTGTAATATGGCGAACTTATGTAGATTACACCCGACCGAAGCAATGGCGGGTCACTAGTTAGCTTTAATGAGCCATTCATTTTGCTCAAAACTCAACATTCATAAATGCAGCCTTGTCTTCCTAGGTTATTTATTTATTTCTTAAAATCATTGTGCATTGTATATGCTGCAATGCACAATAATTGGTGAAAGTTAACATTATAATGGTATTAAGTCTTAGAAATACCTAAATAATTATTTTTATACATTTTCATTTTGATTGAGTTTGTGGATTTTACTTGTCCTTGCGACATCTTTGAACCATGGAAACATATCAAACTTGTGACTTGAGGGCGAATTGGATTTATAAATTAAGATAATGAGTCTTTATTTTGTCATTCCGCAAATATACCTAAATTGTTCACGAGAAGTTTTTCTTTTAAATTTGTTTAATTCATTAAGATATTTATCTTCTCGAAACCACATATTTTGATGTGGTACCTACCAAATAAAGCCAGTTAAATGAAGTTTTTATGAGAATGAAGAGAAAAGCCGAGCATAATAAAAAGTTAAGCTTACCGTAGCGAAAATAGTTAATTTTATTGGTTCCGGAATACTCCTTATAAACGTCTTTGTCCTTAGTATTGCTTTAAACTCTTTAGGCGTGGTAGGGTTTGCTTTGATTTCTTTCTCAACTTCAAAGTAGGGGTTATCTTCAATTTCGAAGATAATTTTTTGCGTCGTGAGATCGATATCTCTCACAGTTAAGCTGTACAAGCAGCCAGTAACTTCGAACCCTGGCGGTACCGGCGCAGCAATGTTGAAAACATATTCACCCGACGGCGACGGAGTGAACGTGGGTGGGTTATTGTTTGTATCAATCACATTAATTATAACTGGCTAAAAACAAAAAAAAACAAAAAGATGAGATACGATAGGTAAACCTTGTAACTTAACTAATGCAACTTTAAATAATTCAAGTAGTTTCATTGGTAGCTAAACTAAACAGTATTTAATTTTGTAATATTTAATAGTTTTTACGTCGGATATTCAGGTAAATTATTGAAGATACATAGCTAATTAACAAAAAAAATTAGGCATTAGACGGTAATCTAACTTTGTTTAGATTGCTTTTATTCTGAAGCCCTAATCTGCGTGAAAATAGGCTTGTTGTCAACAATTATTGTTATGGCAATCGCCGAGCTTACAATATAGTATATAATCTAGGAAGCTGTACAGAAATGATCTTACTAGTGGCGGAAAACTAATGGCGCCTCCCGTACATATGAATGTCACAGAGATTGTCATGAAATCGGAAACCTCGTTTTCTTCATACTGCTCGAAAAGTGCTGTCGTAGACAACTGGAAACGAGAATCGACGACGTCACCGCTAATGTACGGTCTGTTACCTGTCAATTCACCTAAATTGAAAGTGTTTAGTCCTGAAATAAAGATTTTTATTGAAAATCTGAATTAAAATAAACCCTATCTTACGTTTACAAGTCGAAGCGCTACAATCAGGCCAAAACAGGTCTTTAATAAAATAATAGATAGAATAGTCTCTATATTATGGTTTATTCACAGAGTTTCTAAAAACTTGGACCTTCGTGAGTACAGCTAGCAAATGACGTATTGATTAATTAATTGTTATTGTTCAGTGGTTTAAGCGTGTAAAGGTTATATATATACTGTCAGAGTGACTTTTGCATTTATAATATTTATAATTATTTTTAATTTAACATCGAAACATGAGTTCCACAATTTGAAGGCTGTTATTAAAATAATAATTGGTTCAAGCAGGTATATAAAAAAGGGAGATGAAAGAATCATAGAGCATCAAAAAAATCGTTCCCATCGTTGTCAACAGTTGCCCAATAGGCTGACAGTATTGCCCATAAAATAGGCCAGACCTCTGGTCACTTGAAGAATCAAGCAATGTCTAGAAAAACTGTACAGTAATATCATATAGATGTTGTGAATGGGGATGATGACAATTCTTTAAAAAAATTGTTTTCAAAGAGTGCAAACAATATTATAATTTAAAAGTGAGAGGAGGAAGACCTTTAAAAATTTCCAAGTTATAAATGTTAGACAAACACGTGCTTAGAAGTGCCGTCACGAAAATGTAGCTTCATACTAGCGCCATACATTGTCCGTACCGAGCGACAAGGACATGATGCGAACAAATTTGAACATACATATTAATAAATGAAAGGACATCAGTCTTAATATGTACCCAATAACAGTAAGGGAATATTTAATAAATCCTCTACAAACTTTCTGATCCTCAATGGTCTTCTTTTAGCTATGTAGTATATTTAAAATATCCGTAAGTACCGTTAACGCTGGTCGTAGTATCTAACTTATTAAAAAGTTTTTGGGTACGATGCCATGACTGATGTCCTTTCATTTTTAAATGTGATGTATATACGTGTGTATTTGGTTATCCTAAAAGTGAGGATATAGAAAAATTCTGTCCGATATTATCTTTAACGCTTTAGTTAGTGTAATGTTTGGAAATGTTTTTTTTTTGACATTATTGAAAATACGATAACGGACAGGATACCGGATAGTGGCCTGATATCCGTTTTATCTCTAGTAGATATAAATAGCTATAGCCTATCACATGATTGTTAAATAGGTAGGTAATCATACTATATTTTCAATAAATTATGAATAATAAAGAAAAGAGAAAAAAAATACTGCCTACCTACCCAGACTGGAGTTTATTTTCTCAAAAGATTAAGAAGACGAGTTGTTTGTTAAAATGATAGCAGATGCTTACTGTCAATACCCGTAGTCTGATTTTGCCAAAAGGTGCCTCTATAAATATCTTTGATCCATGCATGCGAGGGTAGAGGCGGAAAGGAACCTTCAACGACACATCCTGAAAAATATATAATGGAGAGGATGAAGCCTAATAAATGAAAAGACACTAATTTGATATCGTGAGTTAATTTAAATCATTTTCTTACCATTACTGTAGCAGAAACACGCCGTAAATATAAGTGAAAATAATATAATTTTATGTCTCCAATACCCCATTGTGTTACTTTGTTTTAATACGCATGAATATAGACATTTCTTAAATGTTACTCAACTGTAGGGAAAGGTATAATTATTCACTTTTGTAACTTTTTCCTAATATCACTTAGTTTATTATTATCGCCCACTTGCACTTACCGAAGAGGAACATAAACATTACATGTATCATAAAATTAAATAAAATGTATTATGTCACAAAACAAGTAACTAAAAAAAAATATTGAGCACTGAAATATCCGGCTTGTACGTCCTTTGTTATAAAGTGTACGTCAGATACCCAAAAAACTTCACAAAGAACTGACATTTGTGTTGATAAGTATCAATGAATTGATGATGATTATAATATCTGACTTTTGATATCTGCGCGGAAATAAGGTGATAACAATACATACAAATACTTAATGATAACACAAAATGTATTTTTAATGTTTAAACATTACACCAGTTATTTGCCTAAATACAATATTACCTGTGAGGAAACACAATTTTGAGTTATAATCTATTGTTCACTAATAGGTTTGTCATCTCTATACACTGAAATATAGGGGCAGCGTATTGGACTACAGGATTGGAAGCGCTCTACCTACACCCAAAGGGCGTGAGTCCTAAGACGGTTATTAAATATTTAAACCTATAAAAAAATCTGTTCCATAGCAGATTAGTTCCAGGCAATCGAGTACGAGTATTTAAATATGTCGTAGGTGCTGTCAGGTATAATTTCTGTTCTATGATGCTGTTGATTTCTGCATATCGTTGCAATGACTAATTAATCATTTGAATAGATAACAGTTTAAGACATTTTTTTTTCAGTTATATATATTGTTATCGAACGATAAGACTTATTATTTTAAGCACTGACATTACTTACACGGACAATCGAAAATGCTATCGGATATTTATGTATTCACTAAAGATATGCGTATGAAGGCGTAAACAAATATTTTATTTATTGGCAAACTTTATAAATAGAATAAGTTGAAAAATCCTCCGTAATTATTATGCGACGATGCCAACTGCACAAATATACAATGACATGAGTATTTACTTACTAAATAATTATATTTAAAATGAAACAATAATATGCAAATAATTAATTATATAAAACAATAAATAATTATAAAATAGTTATATTACAAAATAAAATTTAAATAGTTCCATACATTTTGACCGCGTAGGTATCGCACTTTTGTAAAAACCAGCGTATTTTTTTTTTACCGACGAATTACTTCAACTCAGTCGACCAGTCTAGAATCATATACCGAATCCATGGTAACAGGTTGTGCGCCGATGACACTGCCACCCTGTATATATTTTTAAACGATAATTTAATTCAGTCCCTTTTTTATCAAGTCTCATTGTCAGGATACTGTCATGATAGGAGTTCAAATGATAATTTCGAACTTTTTATGTGGAACAGAAGTTTTATGAAAGAAGCATTTGTTTAGTTTCGCCGCGGAGCCGCCCAATCCACGTCCGCTCCGACACTTGCTCAAGCCAGCCCGCGCTTTTTTTTTTTTTTTTGAATGGGCTCTCGCAGGTCAACCTATGAGGTTGTCGTCTGCTTAAACGGACTTGCCTGTGGTTGCCCTAATAAATTAAGGCCTCCAGCCAGGACTTAAACTTAAATACTAACTAGAACTAAGCGACAACGCTAAGGGCACCCCCTGTGGGGTACGGACCTCGGCTTAGGGCGTCGCTGGAAGAGGGCAGCAAGGGACTAGCTGGATCAGGATTGATATTAATTAGGGACGAATTTAAAGCTACAGGCTCAGCGGCGCGGGCTGGCTCGAGCAAGGGTCGGGAGGGGCGTGTATTTGGGCGTCGCGGCGGGCCTCGGCGGCGAGGACGGTAGGACGGCGATCGGGTTTTGGGCTTATGTAGTGTGCTGGTGGCCTTACTACTCTCCTGGAGGAGGGTAGTGGCGTCGTCGGGGGCGATTAAAGTATGCCTTGGTCGGCGAATACTGCTAATGCGGGAGGGAGTGTAGCGGGCGGCCGCTGAGATCAAGGGGTTGGAGTGTTTAATGCCACAGTCAAAGAAGCGCTTCGATAAGCGTTTCATGAACTGGTTTATGGTAGGCAATTTAAGATCGATGTGGAGATTTATATTACTGACATAGAAGGGGGCACCCGTGACCTTTCTGAGGAAATGGTTCTGGAGGGTCTGCATCTTATGGAGATGACGTGGGTGAGCGTGCGCAAATACAACGCAGGCATAGGTCATGATGGGACGGATGACTGCGGTGTAGATGCGCAGCTTGCATTTAAGTGACAGTTTACTACGGGCTGTCAGTACAAAGTGGAGCCTGCTAAGAGCGAAGGAGGCGCGAGCGCGGACCGCCTTAATATGAGCCTTAAAGGTAAGGTTTTCATCAAGGATCACGCCTAGGTATTTGGCTTGCTTCTCCCAGGGGATCGGCTTACCGTACATAGTGATCGGGCTGGTCCAGCCCGCGCCGGTGAGCTTGTAGTTTTAAATACATTCTGTCAAAAAAGTATCAGGAATTAATGGGGGATGTTTATGGTTCCAAATTCTCTGGTAGGCCGACAATCACAAACGCTAGACTAGAAGTTACAATGGGGACCACATATAATATCTCTTGCGGAGCGGCTAAGCTCGTCTGCGTATGCTGTTAGAAAGATAAGACAGTTAACAAATGTAGAAACCGAGTGTTTGGTTTATTTTAGATACTTCCACAGCATTATGTCATCTCACATGTTACTGTGTGGGCTACTGACATTGAATGCATTTTTATTTGCAAAAGAGAGCTGTCAGAGCCATTTACAATCTAGGTCGCCGCGAATCTCTTAAGGAACTATTTAAGAAGATTAATATAGTGACGGTACCTTGACAGATCATTTATGAAAATGTTATGTGTGTAAGAAAAAATCTGCATCTTTTTAATAAAATAAGCGATAGACATAATTTTAACAGCTGTTATTTTGATTATTTTGACATTACAAACAGACAATTTTTTTATTTTATTTGCATAGACTAGTTGACCCGACGTTCCTTGATATTTTCATATGTCCAAATTTCGATTCCCATAGAAAAAGTATTCTCAGTTTTTCCAGAATTTTTCCATTTTCTCCTCTGAAAACCTAATAGCGAACATTAAAAAAAATACAAATCGGTCCAGCTGTACTGTAAAGATGAGCTTACCAATGAACCGCGTATCAAAATCAAAAATAAATGTTTTCGAATGAATTTTAATCTACTCTACTTACTACTCTAGCTTAATTTAATAAGCTTAATTTATTTTTATTTGAATGAAATTGTTTTAATGTGTGTTGTTGATGTACTGAATCCTTTGTGCCTATATTTACAATATATAATTTGTGTGATTTAATAAGGGAATACTTAACTTCCTGAAATAAATGTTTTTTTTTGGGTATCAAGCAAGTGTTTAAAATAAATCTCTATCTGAGGGTGTGCATCTGTCGGAAGATGGTATTTTTTAGGAGTTACCGACTAAATCCCCTTAATTGAGATTTTTAAGAGAGTGAAGCCAATACGACCGCATTATAAAATGTTAGGCTTACCGACCATAGCGGTTTTGGTTAATGTGTTTAGTTCCGGGACAGTCCTTTAAAACGTCTTGTCCCTAAGAAGGATGCTTTAATCTGTGTATCTGTAGGTAGACTAAGATGCAGCGCCATAATTAACTTCTAAATATGGACTGTTAAAACAGACGTACCGGACCGGACTTCGTCATTGCAGAGATCAAAATCGCAAACAGTAAAGCAGCCAGTAACTTAAAATAAAAGGACCTAGACAAAATTCCATTTCTTCTCCTTATGTACCTACTATGCTTTGGAATGGACAACCCCTTGACAATTCAAAAGTGCCTGTAAATGGTTTAATTGAAAAAAAATGCTTTGAGTTTGAGTTAGAGTATCAGCGAAGCGATAACTATGCTACCGAAGGCTAGTGTTAATCCAGTTGAATGTCGTTGTAGAAAAACAAGACGCTTTGATAGCCATTGCCACTTTGGAGGAAGGCACCGAGCTATGGTGAAAACAAAATCATTAGACGGAATGACTGTGCCTTATTGCAGTTTGTAACTACCTACGACTGTTAACAAAAATGTCGGAAATGTTTTATTAAGTGCGAGATAACGCATATCGTTTACCTACCCATTAAGATTACAAACGTTATAAAAGTGGGAGAAATCCCTCTCTTGACGTTATTTAGTCACTGAACTGAGCGTGACGGTTTGGGGAGTCTACTCCGTAATCACGAAGCTCGAGTTTCGGACTAAGTTACGGCCGTTTTCTGCTCCGTATAACTCACGGACATTATGTTAGTACGTGGCCCGAAATACGAATTAATGGAAATACGATTTGACAGTTGTCTCTACTGTCGACCTGTATTTACACTTTAAAAAAAATCGGCATTTCTTTTTGATTGATCAACTACTTTTGGACGGGCCCGTATCTTCTTTGACAAATTTAGAGAGTAAACCCCCTGTTGCGTTCACTTTTTAGAAAGAGCGCAATGTGCGCATTTCACTTCAGAAATTGCAAACACTTTGTAGCATTCTCCTATCATTCACCTATTGATTGGTTTGTTTTTTTAAACTATCACTCTAAGAGTGCTTTGCTATGGTTCAGGAGTTTTGCTGCGTTATTTATTACCCTTGCAATCAAAATGATGGTTGCAATGGTTCGTGCAATTACTTACTAAGTAACCAACTTACTACCACTTAACACTATCAGTTAACACTGACTAAATCTTTGAATGCCAAACAACAGTGTAGTGTCCATGGAGTTTCTTGCCCGTTCTTCTCCATAGTGACCTACTGCGCTTTGGAATGGGCAACTAGCTTCATATTTCTGACTGACCGATTCCTTGACAATTCAAAAGTGCCTGTAAATGGTTTATTGAAATAAATGATTTGAGTTTGAGTTTGACAGCAGGCTTAAATAACAATGGTTTTTAGGATTTAGCAATACTCATCTGCCTTCATGGCAATTATTGTTCTAAAGTAAAGCTTTTAGACTTTTCAAACTGCAGGTAGGTACTCGTACTTTCTGGTAGGAAATAAGCTTGAATTAGGTTTTGAGACTTATGCTTTTTATGTGCTTGTTGCTTTACCTGAAATACTAGATAATGAAATTTTTATCTGCGTAATTAATATGCAGTTTTTTTTTAAATTGTAATAGTATTTGTTTTGATAAGTTTAGACTCCATTATGATAACTAATTGTGTATGTGACATCTATGTTTGCAGTGCCCTGACAGGGTTCATGGACAAAAACCGACAGTAATATGTGTAAAATGTGTGATGTGCATGAGAGCAAACAAATAAATAAATAAAAGGCAAAAATGGGTTTTATGGTACAATAAGGCTACTGTAACCATAGCTTATTAATAGCATAATATTTTTTGACACTTTATTTTAGAAATATCCTGGAACCATCGACCATACTACATGTACCTCTTTGAATTATTCTCTTTGAATCTACTTTTTGAATTTTTTCAGATTTTTTAATCACTTAGTATCTTGTTATCGTACGATAAGTTTTAATATCTTTTCTAACAAACTGGCTTCAACTTTATTTCTTCTTCTGACATACGCGTATGTCCTAAAATATAATCGGTGTAATCTATGAATAGATTTGGATTTAAAATCCTACTTAAATACTAACATTTTTCACCTAAATCGGGTTACAGAAATACGTTAAACAATGAGGAAAGAACAAGTTGAAACATGAAGCTGTTTAATGCCAAGCATCAATCGTTGTGACGTCGTGGTTTTGCTCCATACTGTCTTGAGGTTTTCTATTTACAGACACATTTAACGCTAATAAATGCTGTATGGGTAACCGAGGTGAAAGATTCACCATGCTTGCCCATTGACCGGCACAGAGTTCAGGAAACTTTAGTTTTTTGAGAAAGTGACCTTCAAGGTACCAGGGTGACACGCAGGTCGGAGAGTAGTCCCATATCTTCATTTCATTCAGGCGAACCCAGCTAGAAAATAAATCAAAGGGAAATTAGTGACCTTGTGAATAATAAATAATCTGATAACATAATATGTCACCACGTAATCGCCTTTTTCCATGCTCTATCCTTTTCTATCGCGCAGGATTGTCATTTCCTAGAGCGAAAAAATAAGAGTGCTCGCGACGGAAACGAATCGCATCGCCGATTCCGCAGCGCGAACTCTTTAAAAAAAGTAAAAAAAAGAAGAAAAAAGAAATAAAAAGAGAAAAGGATAGAGCATGAAAAAAGGCGATTCAGTGCTGACAGATGTGGGTCAACCAAGGACATTAAACTTAACAAGGGTCAACACAGAAAGAGACTCAAAAGAAAATTGTTTGATGTTTGCAACAATAGGGAGTATGACGTATACGAGTATTATAAATGTTCGTAAAAATAACGCAATTTCAAAAATGATATAATCGAAAAAATCTGTTAAATCTATGTAAATATGAAGACGATAGACGCTTTCAAAGTTTTTGGATTATTCCCGTCCACGTCGCGCGGTTCGGACAATGTACGGCGCTAGTATAAGAAGCTTTTACACTTTTTGTGATATTGTTTGCACTATTTGGAAACAAAGATTTTTTTGAGATAACAAAAATTGTCATCATTCCCATTATAATTCTGTATTTACATATTTGTTACCGTCGCGGATCATAATTTCATCAACAAACCCTGACACTTCAGCACGCATTACCTCCATAGAAACGAGGTTTGTCGACGGAAGAACCGACAAAACCAGGTCATGGTACGCCTGCAGACAGTGACTTACGAATTGCAAAAAAAAGCTATTACATTTTAAAAGAATTTCATAATAATAATAATTTATTTGCAATAGGTATTGGTACAGTGTTGGTCTTAAAGTTAGCTATTAAGTTGCCTAATACTTAATCAGACATTTGACATGCAACCATACCATTTTTTTTTTATACCATACCATATTTCGCGGGTAACCATATCACATCTCACTTAAATAATGTATGAAATAAATTCCAGTGTAGTTGTACTGTCCCTGGACCCCGCAAAAGCCTAGTCGTTTGGTTGACAATGATAATTATTATGATAGTTTTTTTTTCTCTTCTTTTAGTGATGATGGTCTGGCTGTTTGAGTACTTTACGCGGCCTCCCCAAGTGTCCTTTCTTTTGTATTGTTCGTCGAATCGTTGAGCTCCTTAGTTCTAAGTTGAGCTGCACGATGATTGACAAATGCGTGCACTGACTGGACAGGTCCACTCAAATCCGTGTGGTTCTTTCCTCAAAAGACCATTTCAGACACCAGTCTACATAGTCCTCATATGATATGACCAAGATTATTTTCATATTTTATTTACACTTTGACATTGATGCACTTTATATATGCAATGCCATTTACTTTGTAAAGGATTATACTATTTTAATTATTGTGAATGTGAAGACATTGTGGATTTGTTGTTTTTTTTAATGAATTTTATTTTTTAAATTATTAGTTTTAATCATGGTCTGGCAGTTTGAGTAATTTATGCGGCCTACCCAAATGTCCTTTCTTTGGTAATGTTCGTCGAATCGTTTAGCTCCTTTAGTTCTGTGTTGAGCTGCATGACAACTGACAAATGCGTACACTGACTGGACAGGTCCACTCATTCTGTGTGGTTCTTTCCTCGAAATACCATTTCAGATATCAATCCACATGGTCTTCACATGACCTGACCAAGATTATGTCTGGACTTTAAAAGAGACTGTGACCTCTGAGTTTGTTTCGGCGTTTCTTCTCAGAGTAGTCAGATAGGAAATGCCGATCTCACCTAGTTTTTAAAATATGATTGACGTGTAAAAGTGTTTGTACAAACCTATTTACAGAAATAAAATCATTTATCATTTATTAAGAGCGGGGTAATTTCGTAACATACATACAATGGCAATCGATCGCAATGACTTCAGTTGGACAGTTGCATGTTCATTTCGTTATTTACGTTGTTGAGCAGAACATTGAAACCTACGAAGCAATTCCTTAGACTTAAAAACTCTCGGATTCTAAATGAAAATTTGTCACGCAGTTACGGTGCATGACTATTTCACAAATTATTTGCCCATCATAATAGCTTTTTGTCAATAAAACAGACTAGGTTACTCAAAACATAAGTTCCATTTGAGCAACAATATTGTGAGTTTATTATGTTTTTTTTTGTCGATTTATGGAACAGGATCCTCTATAGATTTCATATATGTATTTTTTCTGAACTCTCTTAAAGACACTGTTTAACGCAGGTGCTTCGTTTTTGGCTATTTATAATTAATTTTTGATAATAAAAAAAAAATTATGTATGAGAGACTGGCCAAAAGTCTATTTTGAAAATAAGATTATTTGTAAGTAAAAATAGGTAAGTTCCAATTTCAAAATTTCCTTCCGCATTTTGCGACCTAATTTAAATTATCGTGTCTCATAAAAAATGGATCTGCGCCGGAAACATTTTTGCGCATGTTTTATACGATTTCAAGTGTCGCCTGAAACCGGACGAACCGTACGTTAGACTTCAAAGGGCATTAATGGATGAAGGCCTTTCTAAGGCAACCGTGTATCGTTGGTATAACGAATTCAATAGCGGTAGACTAACTTTGGGGGATGAAGAAAGACGTGGTCGCCCTTTGACGGCTGTTCCGGAAGTAAAAGTGCTAGCAGTGAATTTACTCGTAATCTAAGACAATAGGCGAGTTACGTTTCAAGAGATTTAGCACATACTGCAGGTTGCATCGAGAAGCCTTCACGAAGTTCTACACTTGCATTTTCACGTAAGGAGGATAGTTTCACGCTGGGTGCCGCACAACCTCACCGATGCTCAGTAGCAGCCCCGGGTGCCGTGATATGATAAACAAATTTGAAGCAGGCTCGTTTCGGCGTGTTTACGACATCATTACAGATGATGGGTCTTGGATTTATCAATACGGTCCAGAAACGAAGCGCCAGTCGACGGTTTTGGTGTTTCAAAACGAATCAACGCCTACCAAAGTGAAGCGTTCTAGCAGGGGGGGGGGGAAGTTTTACTTGGTGTCAAGTGCGCTGAATGGTATACTACCAAATGCTACGCAGAAGTTTTCTGTTGCGAGCAACAAGCGACCAAACACAGGGCTCCGCGGGCTACTGCTCCACCATGACAGCGCGCTCGCTCAAAACGAGAGACTTCCTGGTCAGCACGCCGGTCAAACTCCTGTGTCACCCTCCTTACAGCCCTGACCTAGCACCATGTGACTTCTTTTTATTACCGAAAATTAAAAAAAAAAACTGCTCAAAGCCATTCAATTTTCGTTGCCGGAAGACACGCTGTCAGCGTTCGAGCAGGCTGTCAACGAGGTGTCTACGGCGGACTGAAAAAGTTTTTCGAAGTGTTACGAAAACTGGTTCAGACTTATTAAACTTTGTATAGAGGCTAGTGAAGAGTACATTGAAAAGATTTAATAAAAAATATTTACCTATCGTTTTTTTTTTCGCAAAACTTTCTGAGTGTCCCACGTATATATTGATTCCATAATTATTGTTAACACCCCGATTCAGAGCAATCCGACTCGGATAGGTTAGGTTAGAAGCCAGATCCCCTCTGTTGTTGGTGAATCATTTGGGTTGGGTTAGGTTGGATCGAGCGCAGCCGGGGTTGTGGAAAGTAATGTGTTCCCGCGACCCCGGCGTAGGTGTGAGATGGAACACCGGGGTGGTTTTTAGTCAGTAAGAATCTGACAGACCCTTCCGCCCGCCCCAGGGCGGAGGACATCCATGAGGATTTTCCACCCCGGGAACAAAAAAAAAAAAAAAAAGGTTGGATCGAGCGAAGCGATCATGCCGCGGCGCGGGAGCAGCTGCCGAGTGTCAGATCCCTCCTATTGTTGGTGTTATCTTGGCAGGTGGTAACCAGTTACTAGATATATCTACTCAGGTTACTATCTATGATATAATTTTTACCAAAGTTAGTAACCTGAGAAGATAAAAAAATAACTAATATAGTTTTTTTAAAGCTTAAATTAGAAACCAGAGCACGTAAAATTCACACTATAAATGTTCTTTTTATTGCTGCAGTATATTGTTAATGTTCTGTTGCTCATAAAACTTTTTGTGTTTTTTTGGTGATTTGCCGTTTTTTAATATTTCTATATCTTTAAGTATTTTCATAGTAGTGTTGTGATTTAACTAGGCGTTTTTACCATATTAGACTTTATATTCAGTGTATGTTATGCTTATTAAAAAAAATGCAATCGTTTAATGTATTTACTCATCATTACAAGGAACTTATACAAGGAATTATTTCATAGTAATTGCAACCCTCAGTCCTTAATAACAATAGACCTTACTGAAGATTCTATATTAAAACATAATGATAGTAGTTATAAAGTAAGTCAAAATAAAATAAAAAAATATGCAAAACTAAATAAAATCATAAATAAATGCAATAAATTTAGGAATCAACAAAAACACAGTTCCAATAATATTAAACTAAGAAAGGAACGTGGTTTTCTTAAAAGTAAATTAAATAACTACCAAATTAAATTAGAAGACAGCAAAAACATTTATGAGATTGATACTCAACGCTTGCAGTCTGAAATTCAGGTACTGGAAGAGTCAATTCATTCACTGTATACTAAGTATGTAAGGTCTGAAAAACAAATTCAGGAGCACATCCTTGCTGCAAATGAGTTAGTGGACATGTGCAATTCTAAAGCAGTCAAAGTGGACCTGCTGACTCTCAGCGGCCCTCAATGTTCATTGCAAAGGAAATCCGAACTTGGCAAGCTCCAACCTGAGGCAACGGAGAACCCGTCCCAGTCAGAACTTGCTCAGGTCTCCATTCCTAATATAGATACACCAGATATTGAACAAGGTCCAGTGCAAGTAGTGCAGACGGAAGCTAGCTCTCTCCCTTGTACTAGTAAAGTTTGTTACTTATCCATTATGTTTTCTGATAGTTTTGGAAGAGGGTTAGGAAAATTACTTAGCAACAACCTGAGTCATTCTTCTCAAAACTTCTGTATGCCACAGACTTCTTACACACAAATAATGTCTTCAATAATTAGGAATGAATATGATCCAAATGGCATTATTACAGTACTTATAGGTAATAGTTATAATGTAACAAAAGATGACATCACTGATAGTGTCACCAAACTACTACAGTTAAATTGCAAGAAAGTAATTTTGTGTGCTTTCCCATACTTTGAGCAATTGTCAAATAGGCAAAACAACTACATTCATATGTTAAATAATTACATGCATTTCTTAGTAAGTCACCATAGTGACAAGTTTGTATTTTTTGACACCAACATTTTTGTTGAAAAGCTAAAGTCGACTAGAGATACTGTGTATCTGCCGATTAGTTTTAGACGTCAAATAGCTAGACTAGTAGCTTTTATTATTAACCCAGACATAAGTAGTATGTCGAAGTCACCTTTAGTTAGCACCACTATTAGTAATAGTACTAATGTTGAGGTGGTTAGCTCAGATAATTTAAACTAGTTTGTAAGACAACAGAAGGTACCAATAATACTATAGTTCCACTTAAAAACAAAAAGGTATTTTCTAGCACTACAATAGTTAACTGTAGAAAAGGGGCTAAGCAGAAATCCTTGAAATTATTTCATCAAAATATTCAAGGATTTAACTCCAAACAATTGGAAATTGAATTGTTTTTAGAAAAAACAATGTTTGACATTATTTGCATAACTGAGCATTGGTTAAAAGATTCTGAAATGTTAATTAATTACGAGAATTATAATGTGGCCAGTTGTTTTAACCGAAAATCAATGCTGCGTGGTGGTCCACTAATCCTAATTAAACGTTGTATAAAAGCTCGTAAAGACACAGTTGAACTATCGGTTGAACATAGCGTTGAACTGTCTTGTGTTGAGCTAGATAAGCACGTTATAGTGTGCGTTTACAGACCCCCAAATTATCAAAACTTCTCTATATTTGAGTCAGTAATGGAAGATGTTTTGGCTAAACTTGCAACTGGTAATAAATCAGTTATTATCTGTGGAGACTTTAACATTAATATTTTAGAAAATAATTCAAATACCAGTAGATTATTGAATTTGTTTAAATCATTCAATTTGTCAAATGTGTTTTTGGAACCAACCCGAACAACTACAACTTCTGTTTCATGTATTGATAATGTATTTTGTTGCTGCGACTATTTAGATAAAGCTATCGTTAATTATCTCCCTTCAGATCACAGCGGTCAAACCGTAACTTTTGAGTCCAACATAGCGATACAAAAAGTGCAGATACAATCCAGACCAATAACATTTGTCAATTTAAATAAATTTAAAAGCACTTTAATTTGTAAGTTAAGTAATCAGGACCTTACAATGAATAATGTTAATAGTTTGTATACAGAATTCTTTTCGGTAGTTCAAACCGAGTTTAATAATATTTTTAAGAAGAAGTCTAAAAGTATCAGCCCTAAGTTTTTATTTAGTGACTGGGCAACTAAAGGACTTAGGAAAAGTAGGGAAAAACTTTTCGAGCTGTATGGCCTTAAGCCTTATATTAACACGGAAACTTTTAATAAGTATGTTGCTTCTTACTCAAAAAATTTTAAGAACACTTGTAAGGCTGCTAAAGCCTTATACATTAGCAACAAGGTAAAATCAGCAGACAATAAAATAAAGACGGTTTGGAAAATTATCAATAATGAAACGAACAGGATCAAAAAGCAAAATTCTGATTACACACTGGAGACGTCACGTGGTCTCATTTGCGATAACAAAAAAGTTGCTCAGGAATTTGTGAATTTCTTTACCAGTGTCCCACTAAAAACCACTGAAATCTTAAACTCTTCGCCCTCGCGTGCTTTTGATTTAATGAGGGCGAATGTTTCTGCCTGCCCGATTGAATTTAACTTTAAGCATATTAACCCCTTAACAGTAATAAAATCTTTTAAGCAAATCAAGATAAAATTGACCGAAGATCTTTGGGGAATGTCTATTAAAGTCTGTACCTCCATAATTGAAACTATAGCACCTTACTTAGCCTTAATATTTAATTTGTGTGTGGATCAAGGAGTCTTCCCGGATCTAATGAAATACAGTAAGGTAATACCACTTTTCAAATCCGGGGACAGTAAAGACACTAATAATTATAGACCTGTGTCCGTGTTGCCGGTTTTCAGCAAGGTTTTTGAAAAGATAATGCCTAGTCAGATGCTCAATCATTTTAATACTAATAAAATTCTTCACGAGCAACAGTATGGTTTCACCAAAGGGCGTTGTACGACCGACGCTGGTGTTACCTTATTAAAACATATTTTTAACGCGTGGGAAGAGGCTCAAGACGCCATAGGAATCTTTTGTGACCTCTCCAAGGCATTTGATTGCGTCGATCACGAAACCCTGCTTTTGAAACTTGAGCATTACGGACTTAGAAAACTTGCGCTTAGTTTAATAAAATCTTATTTAAATGATAGACAACAGCAGGTTCAAATAAATGGTGTCAATTCACTTGGTTTAAAGGTAAAAATGGGTGTTCCACAAGGCTCGATATTGGGTCCTTTCCTCTTTTTAGTATATATTAATGACCTACTCCATTTATTAATAAATCAACCACAAATGGTGTTATTTGCTGACGATACTTCCTTAATTTTTAAGGTAGATAGACGTGCTTCAAATTTTGACGACGTAAATAACGCCCTACTGCTGGTCCAAAATTGGTTCACGGCTAATAATTTAGTACTAAATGGAAATAAAACTAAGTGTATAAGATTTTCTTTAAGAGTAGTGATTGTGAGATAGTATTGAATCAAGAGAAGCTAGAATTCGTCGATAAAACGGTTTTCTTGGGGATCACGCTCGACTCAAGGCTACAATGGGGTCCTCATTTAACATCTCTAGCAGGACGGCTAAGTTCAGCAGCTTACGCTGTCAGAAAAATCCGTCAATTTACTGATGTAGATACCGCGAGGCTGGTCTATTTTAGTTACTTTCATAGTATCATGTCTTACGGTATTTTACTTTGGGGACGGGCTGCAGACATCGAGTCTATTTTTATTCTGCAGAAAAGAGCCATCAGAGCCGTATATAATCTCCGCAGGCGCGATTCTCTAAGGGAATTGTTTAAGGATATTAACATCATGACTGTACCTTGTCAATACATCTATGAAAACATCATGTACGTAAGAAAAAATTTACATCTTTACAGTAAAAGAGGTGAAAGACATAATTATAGTACTAGAAATCGGGACCTATTAGTTCAACCAGGTTTCAGACTGGCTAAAGTAGACTCATCTTTCATGGGGTACTGTCTAAAATGTTATAATAAAATACCTCCCCACATACTTCAACTGAATGAGACAAAATTCAAATCCTTTGTCAAACGCACACTATTCAGGCAGGCATATTATAGGTTGGAGGATTACATAACTGATAAAAATGCCTGGCTTAATGCCGGTCCTGCTCCACACCACAACTAATTAATTGACATTCGAATCACTGTTGAAGCTGCTGAAGATAGTAAGAATTTATTTGCATTATATAAACTCAATCTCCTTTTTATTATATAGATGCATTGCACAGATGTGAGTACTTTGTACTATAGAGCTACCATTTACCGGGTAATGTCATAGATTGACTTGAATGTGCCTTGGCGGCTGATAGTATGGCATGCTGACTCAAATGTCTCGCTGACGGTGGCGCGTGTGTCGGATCATTTAGCTCCCTTCAAAATGGTTGAGCTGAATGGTGCTGATTCATGCGTCATGTTCGTGAACGGGCGCCGTCAGTTGGGACTGGTCATCTCTTAGCTGCCACGGCTTATTTTAATAATTAATTAGCTGGATTGTTTTTATTATGGTTTGATGCACTCTGGACGCTTTTAACGTGTACGGTTTTTTGTACATCGTTCTCACTTATAGTGTCAACATTAATCGATGTAACTAAGATATCTGTAAAAACATTATTATTTAAAAGAGTGTCCATGGAGTTTCTTGCCCGTTCTTCTCCATAGGTACCTACTACGCTTTGGAATGGGCAACTAGCTTCATATTTCTGACTGAGCGACTCCTTGACAATTCAAAAGTGCCTGTAAATGGTTTAATTGAAATAAATGATTTGAGTTGAGTTGAGTTGAGAATTAGATCAACTAAAATGAAAGAATTAGTTGTTATAACTTGTAAATATTAGAGACCTTGTAATTATATCAAAAATTACTTACCCTTTTAAAAGTAAGTTAGTAAGTACATTAAAATTAAAATGGTATAAATTATGGTTGAAATATTTTAATATTAAATGAAAGGGACGTAAGTAGTTGAAATTTAGGGCATTCAACTAAAAAAAGATCTAGATAATCTAGTTACCACTATTCGAAATGAAACTCCTTATAAGATTTGTTTATGTGAATTAGTAGTATGTTCTAAAACTAGCTATTTCAAACATGTATTACTCGAAATCGATTCAGAATCCTTCATTTTGAAAAGAATTTAACTAATGCTCATTTCGAATAGTCGAAATTAGGGTATCCAGACATTTTTTTAATACGGATGCCCTAATTTTCACATATAGACGTCTCGTTTCGGCTCCTGGTAATTGTTAACCAAAACTAGGTACAAAAAAAGGTATTTCAGCACTGCGGGGTACAATGTTTTAGCTCCTATATTAAAAAAAAACCTAAATGTAGAATAATAATAACATGATTCCTAAAAATTTGAAACATGATACAGATCGATCTAATCGCTTCTATTACTTACTGTGATTGCGATCGAACTGCATTAATACATACATTATCACAACCTACATTTAATTGATATGGCTTAGATATAAAATTAAAACCAATTACTTATACAAGAACCAAATGAAAGCAACGTACGTACAACACTTTTACATTGTTATCACAACATAATTATAATAAAAAGGTATATAAAACAGATCCGTGACTGCCTATGTTACCGAAAACAAAAAATTCACACAATCACTGCTATCATTACAGGAAAATTCCTAATGCGGTAGCGTGGTCCTTATTATACTATCTTAAATAACATAAAACATGCAATATTACTAACATGAATCAATGATCTAATAAAAGGTGCAGAAGTGCGGGTTAGACGTAGAAACATTTGGAGGGGAAATCTAGTCACTTTATTGCTTTTATATTTATTGTAGTTATAGGTAATCTTGAAGATACGTTTTAAATATCTACAGACTCTTTGAAAAGGGCCTTTTTTCAGAACTCTAAATTGGCAGTTTAATGAAGCTAGATGTTAATAAAGATATATATTTAATTCAAAGTATGATGTTCAAGAAAATTAAATCTAATAATCATCTGGATTAGTAGGGCGCTTGCTGCGTTCTACGAACTAAGTACAGTAGCCCACATATGTTCTTAAGCAATCTCACATAGCAATAGATTGACGCTTCGGTTTCAATTACGACATTCTTCTATAAGTTGTTTCTATACTATAGACACGCACACACACTCACTTTGTCTGTAATTGATAGTGGTTCATAATTTCAGCTAACCTCACATATGGCTTGCTAGCTTTAGTCGTTACCGTGCTTGGGTAGGAGCGATGATGGCAAGCCCTGAGTTCGAATCTCATCTGCGCAAAGAGAATATAACCAATAGTCATTGCATCTGCGCCTGCGGATTAGGCTTGATGTTATTTTCAAATAATATCTATTTATATTTTTTTACATGTTAAAAATATGTAATACCTAAAATGATTTTTTTTTGTTTGTTTTAATAAAATTACTTGAAGTGGTTCGATAATCATACTTGTCTCGTTCATATTATTTGATTAGATAATAAAAGTTTGTAGGTAGACCACAGAAAACTTTGTAAATTATTTCAATTTCTGTGAGGTAGATGCAATTCGTAACAACTATTCACATATCTGAACGTTGTAGTACGAATGTTTAAATCTGTTAATTAGCGGTGTTGTGTTTATAATTTTCAAAATGCAGTGAAATATAACATATTGAATCTTTGGCAATATTATTGTGCTGCCTAAAGTGGACGTAAATGAAGTGATAACACAAATGGACTAAGTATGAGTGTTATCATTTAAATATTTCATATTTTTCTAAAAATAAATTATTATTTGTATAAATTAGTGAATGATGAGTAACGTTGTAAACATAATGTTATTTATAAAACTTTTTCTTAATTATTACAGTTTATAGTACATTCTTTGTTCCAGAGAAATACTGTGAGTCTGTGGGTTAAAAGATGTGAGGAAGAGGGAATCCTTGATAGTCGGAGCGCTTGTTTATGAAATGGAAGACTTATTTAGATTCGAATTCACATTGTGAATGAATATGAAACAAATGGTTTCATACCAACCGGACATTCTGCTGAATTATTCAACACGTCATCAAAAACTGTTCGCCGTGTATTCCACGGTATAAAGGTTGCATCACCGAAGCCCAGCAAACAATAACATAATAAACAATAACGTTTAAAGTATCGGAATAGTTTATCCTGTATATTGCGCTATATCCGTGATTTTTAATAATAAAAATTGAGGTTTAGTTGCAATCTTCTTTTCTTAAATAAAATGAATACTTAAGCAATCCTTAATATGTAATCTATTTTCACTAAAGCCAAATAAAAAGTTGAAATACTTAATGTAAACAAACTGCCCCCACATAACCACTTATTAAAATCACATATGTATTTGGAAATTCACGATCGAAGCTTAATCTTTATGGGGAAATAAAAATACTTAACAAATTTTTTGGACATAC
This sequence comes from Dasypolia templi, assembly GCA_963555695.1. Lineage (NCBI taxonomy): Eukaryota > Metazoa > Arthropoda > Insecta > Lepidoptera > Noctuidae > Dasypolia > Dasypolia templi. Next base: position 17,471,648 of record OY743146.1, on the reverse strand, counting down.
CACATGGCAAAATAAACAAATTGCTTCTAAGTTCCTTGATATAGTATTGCACATCATATTTGGCAGAACAAGTTATTATAAATAATCATGTCGGTATGTTATCTGCAGGTAAAATATTTTAACAAAATAACTTTTATTTTTTATTTTTGTTAGAACTTGTAACGCTTATTTTTATTCTAAACCCTATATGTTAGAAAAAGGTTATTATTACAAACCAAAATAAAATATTGATAGTAAAACTACGCTGCATCATATGAGATCAGAACCTCCGCCGTCTGCTTCTCAGTCCAACGCTTGGGGCTTAATGCTACCAGTTCATATTAGATCAGTTCGAATTTTAGCAATGCCATAAACTGGTCAGGTCACGAGCATGTTGCGTGTCTAACAAAAGCGACGGAAATATATTTTTGTTTCGTGTAGTGCGATGCGAGTGCGCGACTTTACGTCAGTGTGTGCCGCGCAAAACTGCGATCTTTGTGGTGCGTGTCGTTTAAACACATACAGTTGTACCGCGAGTTCACGGCAATACGACTCTTAACATGCATGCACTTTTGAACACTTACTGTACATTCCATGTGAAACGAATCTCAAGAACGCATTTTAAAATAATAAATAGGTAATAAATTATTATAATAGCAAGATAGAAGAAAATAGAACCAAAGTCAGTTAAATATTTAAAACAAAGCGCCTATTTTAGGAGACTAGGAAACGCCAACTGTTTCTTCCATAATTACATTCTAGTTTTATTTTTGCTTATTCCTTTCAATTCCAGCTCTACATTCTCTGAAATAATTTAAGAGGCTGTTTTGCGCTGGGTGGGCCCCACACATAATCAGCCTGTTATTTTACCACTGCTCACAGGCCTCCACTCTGTGAGAGGGAGTTGGCCGTGATCCACCACGCGGGCCTAGTTCGGGTTGGTAGATGTCACATATCTTCGAATTTTTGGTTCTAAGACATGCGGGTTTCCTCACGATGTTTTCCTTCACCGTTTTGAGAGCAGTGGTGATGAAAATTATTTACGCCAAGTAAAGCGCCTGTCTGGGTTCGAACCTACGACATACAATTTGTAAGTCGCGGCCGTTACCACTGGGCCACCACTGCTCTGCGTCCGACACGATCAATTTGTATTGTATCACGAATTGCGCAATGTTTTTAATCGTTACGGGTTAATATTGAAGATTGTGCAATGATTGAACAAATGTTTAAACGAGTTTAATATTGATTGCGCAGGTCTTGCTCGTCGCGCGTTGTTTTCGTCGCGAAAACATGGAACCTTGTTTCATTGCAAGGGCTGATTCATTCATATCGCGCAACATAAGTATTGCTCAAACTTATTATAGGTGCAGGGACCACCTGCGGCGCGACGGATTGCATGTTCAAAGTTAGCGATACGTTTTCAGTAGCGCAGCAGAAATTGACTTTGCGACCTGCATCTGGAGATTACGTCATTTGCATTTGAAATGCGAGGTACTTACGCTGAGATGTACAATGCATGGCAGTCACAGTGCCACGGGTTGCCTGATAGTTTCACGATTGCAAGTTTGGGCATGTAATCCAGTGTGCGGGATGGTAATGAAGGAAACATGTTGCTGTCCAAGTGCCTGTAATAGAATTGTTTAATTAAATGATGTCTCGTTTTACCTACTACACTATTTTATGACTATTTCTATGGTTACAACACCTTTTAACCCGTTTCCACCCTTTGGGTGCGAATTCAAAAAGTGTAATCAAGGTATCGAGTTTAATTCATATACTTACAAAGTAGTGAGATTTTTCAAAGTCGAAAAAGTTTTAAAGTGAACCTCGAACAATTTATTTTCTGACAACAACAGGGAGGTGAGATTTTCCAATCCCAGGAATGCGGTGACGTTTAAAAATCGCAATTTATTTTTCGATAAGTCCAGCTTCTCCAAGTTGGTGCAATTCGAAAACGTGTAATCCGGAAGTTCTATAAGAGCGTTATCCTTCAAATCCAACGTACGTAAAAGCTTCAATTTTTCAAATTCTACGCCCGTCAACTGAAAATGTTCACACTAAATGATTAAAAGGCCTAATGATTAAAACTTTTATATATATATATAGATAAATAGAAAGACGCACAAACTTACACTCATTAAATTGTTACTGGATAAATCAAGGAACGTTAAGCAATCCACATTATGAAACAGACGAGTTGGAATATTTTGTAATTTATTTCGTTCTAACAATAAAGTTTCCAAAGCTTGCAGGCTTTCAAAAGCATTCTCACTGATATTACAAATTTTATTGTCTGACAGTTTCAATATCTGAAGTGTCTTCAGTGCAAAAGTTCCGTTTTCTATACGTTGTATTTTATTTTTAGATAAGTCTAATATTTGCAAAGATTCGAGGCCGACGAAGCTGTCCGAAGGCATGTACATAATGTGGTTATTAGAAATGTCGATGGTTTCTAGAAATGAATTATTAGCGAACAATTTTTCCGGAAGTGAATATAAGAAATTGTTCGATAGATCCACGTGGAATAATTTCTTTGTTGACCTGAATGCGTGTCTATCAATTTCTTCCAGGTAATTTCTTTGAAGCCTCCTGTAAACAGATTTATTCTATCAAAGTCAGAGGATATATTACAGTAGGTAAGTATAGGTCATTATTATTTTATGATGTCCCCTGTGTAGTTCCGTCATCATATCGCATTTTCACAAAGAGGAAATATTTATCTAAGATATTTTGAGGAAAATAATAAAATTCCTGATAATGTTTCAACTTAATCATTTGGGATGCTTAAGATCCTTTTTTGGATATCAATTGAAACCACTGAACATAAAATGTTATAAATCTTGATAACTGTTATAACATTTCTTGGTACATGGCAGCCAGCCTCAAAAAGATGTATACAGGTACACCGACAAGAGTTAACTTGATTGTCTAAAATTAAGTGTACCCAATGTAATGTCTGTGTGAGCGTGTGTGTGTATATGTGTTTATTATCGCAATACATTGATACAATATTAAGAACAAAGCTTGTAGACAGTCAAATTAATTCTTGTCGATGCATACAAAGCATTTTAAGGCTAACTGTACCTATTATAAAACAGTAGTTTGATAAGAAACATGAAATAAAGGCTAACTTTTCTTGATGAGAATAGTTTATATAGTCAATAAACTATATAAACTATTCAAGTCAGCAGCTATATTCATATTAACAAATTGCCATTCATAATCATGGCTCTAAAATAAATTAGCCAGTACTAATTTCCAACTTAATTTATTTAATAAGGCTCGGTACTCACAGTATCCTCAGATTGACCAACGAATCAAATATCCCAGCTGGCAGATATTCCACATGGTTGTCGAACATGTCAAGTTCGGCAAGTGAGCGCATGCCTTTAAACGTCGTCTTGTGTAATGTCCGCAGTTTGTTGGTGCCCAAGTCACTGGAAATGATTAAGGTGACATTGTAATGATGTGTGGTGGATGCGAGCAAATAGACTGGCAGTGCAGGACTCATCACGAGACATGCAGGAATTAGCTACGGACAACAATGCAGCAGCCCCTAATCTCCAACTGGTTATCCCACCAGAGCTACCGCCGTTACCACCGGTTCAAAGAGGGCCACTTCGAAGGGAATGCCTGGTTATGTTTTAAGCAGAAAGTCAAAGTCAAAGCATTTATTTCAAATAGGCACCAAAAGGCATTTTTGAACGTCAACATTTTATAGAATTGACATTGAAATAGAATTGATTCCAGGCAGAAGCACTATACTTTAGTGTATATGTGAAATAAATATGTTCTGTTTGATCCAAGCTGGTCGGTTGACCTCGGTGGTCAGACCGACTCTTTAACACTAGCGCTGTATCGCTGTAATGTATATTGAGTTATCTAGGTAAGCCTTTAACATTTAATTACTTTATTCTAACAAAATATTTTAAATAATTTTCTCTAATAAATAAATAAAAATGTTAACTCTTGGTTAATTTGTGTTTCCCTTGTTAAATGGTAATTAAACTATAAATGATTAAAAGGGTAAACCGTTAATTAATGTACTTAAAGAAAAACATTCGTTTTGATTATACTTTCTCATCCGCCCCGACAAGAGCGTCGCTTCCGACAAGGCCGAATGCCTTGCTAACAGCCTAGAGTCCCAATGTTCTCCCAGCTCTCAACCAGTAGACCAAGCTCACCTAAACAAGGTCGAAGCTGAAGTCGAACGGAGAGCCTCCCTACCACCCGACGAAGACCCTGATGATCCTCTGCCTCCAGTCATTCCAGACGAAGTGCACGACATCGTTAAAAGGGCTCCAGGCTCGTTAAGCCCCCGGTTCGGACGGTATTACCAATAAGGTATACAAACTCCTACCTGCCCCTCTAATAATGCTTATGACCGCCATCTTAAATGGCGCCTTGAGCAACAACATCTTCCCAACAGCGTGGAAAGAAGCAACCGTCATCGGTATCCCAAAGCCAGGCAAGCCAAAGTCTGAGCCCTCCAGCTACCGTCCCATTAGCCTACTCAATGAACTCGGCAAAATCTACGAGAGGCTTATTTATAAGGGTCTCAAAGACTACGCCGAAGCAAAGAGCCTCATTCCCAACGAGCAGTTTGGTTTCCGACCCTAACACTCTAGTATCCACCAGATCCACCGTATCGTAAAGCACTTGAGCCATGGTCTGCAACGTAACGCGACGACGGATGTGCTATTCTTCGAGATAGCGAAAGCCTTCGACAAAGTCTGGCACAACGGCTTGTTATACAAGCTTTACCAACTAGGAGTGCCAGAACGTCTCGTGCTCATCTTACGAGACTTTTTGTCGAATCGCACATTCTGCTATCGCATCGAGGGTGCACTCTCGTCCCCTCATCCTATACGCGCCGGTGTCCCTCAAGGTTCCGTCATATCTCCTCTAGCCTTCACGCTGTTCACCAGCGAAATCCCAAAGAATAAAAAGGCTCAGTTGCCATTTACTATACCGGTCACTGTCCCAATGCTATAGCTCGTACTCTCCAAACCTCCGCAAACGTCTTAGGCGCTTGGTTCCGGAAAGGGGGAATCGAGGTCAACCCCGAAAAGAGTCAGGCGGTTCTCTTCTCGAGACGTCGTCGATTCCCTCCCCCTCTTCCCAGCCCGATCACTATGTACGGTAAGCCGATCCCTTGGGAGAAGCAAGCCAAATACCTAGTCCTGATCCTCGATCAAAACCTTACCTTAAAGGCTCATATTAAGTCGGTTCGCGCGCGCGCCTCCTTCGCTCTTAGCAGGCTCCACTTTGTACTGACAGCCCGTAGTAAACTATCACTTAAATGCAAGCTGCGCATCTATACCTCAGTCATCCGCCCATCATGACCTATGCCTGCGTTGTATTTGCGCACGCTCACCCACGTCATCTCCATAAGATGCAGACCCTCCAGAACCGTTTCCTCTGAAAGGTCACGGGTGCCCTCTTCTATGTCCGTAATGTAAATCTCCACGTCGACCTTAAAATGCCTAACATAAACCAGTTCATGAAACGCTTATCGAAGTGTTTCTTTGACTGTGGCATAAAACACCCAAATCCCCTGATTTCAGCGGCCGCTCGCTATACTCCCTCCCGCATAAGCAGTATTCACCGACCAAGGCATACCCTAATCGCCCCCGACGACGCCACTGCCCTCCTCCAGGAGAGCAGTAAGGCCACCAGCACTTTACACAAGCGCAAAACCCGATCGCCGTCCTACCGTCCTCGCCGCCGAGGCCCGCCGCGACGCCCAAATCCACGCCCCTCCCGACCCTTGCTCGAGCCAACCCGCACCGCTGAGCCTGTAGCTAGTCCCTTGCTGCCCTCTTCCAGCGACGCCCTAAGCCGAGGTTCGTACCCCATAGGGGGTACCCTTAGCGTGTAGTCGCTTAGTTTTTAGTTAGTATTTAAGTTTAAGTCCTGGCTGGAGGCCTTAATTTATTAGGGCAACCACAGGCAAGTCCGTTTAAGCAGACGACATAGGTTGACCTGCGAGATGCCATTCCATATTTTTTGATTATACTTTGTTAGTACTCTTATTGTGAAATTTTTTGAGCGTTTATTACAGTTTAATAAATGTTAAAAAATAAAAAGTTTAAAATCCTTAATTCAGGTCGCCATTACTTTGTTTAAATGCCTTGTTATACTAAAACAAGGCATGAGAAAACCGTAATAACACAACTGTTCGCTATTTTAAAGCGCCTTAAGTTTGTAAGAGCAAAATCTTAATCTATCCACTTATTGCCAGCGATCTGATTAAAAGGTTTCATGAAACTGTTTACGTCTAGTCTGTTCTAATGACAATTTCTTCGAGTTTTCCATTTATAGCAATATCTGCCAATATTCACGAATAACTTGTCCATACATAACTTGGCCATGTCCTTTAACGTTGTGGCACAGATCATCAAACTTAACCATTTTTTCCATGGTAACAACATCGTAATCGAGAAAAAAATATCTGCCGTCCTATACATTGGGGTCGAGTAGATATTGAAGTTTTACGGGACACTTGATATTTTTTTCGCGGTTTACGATATTGGTATCATCGAGAAAGTTGTTCAGCTTGATAATCTGTACCACACCCTCAAATTTGACCACACCTTTCTTATACATGCTGTTTAAGAACCTCAAGTGTAGCAAGTTAACTACTCGTTAGGGAACCTGAAGGCAGACGTCGCAATGTGAACAAAGGATTTAGGTTTAAAGAATTTATTCCTCATGAGAACTTAAATAACAAACAGTTCACTTAAAATGAGATTTAAAGTGCTTTCATCTAAATATTAGTATTATATTTACCTCTGTTGGGTTGGCGAGGTCATAAGTTACATACCTACATGTTGCTTAAGTTTTGTTTTAAATATGTACGAGTATATTTATAATATCACCCTTGTTTAAATCCGCCGAATAAATCATTGAACAGATTTGCTCCCTCCACCAATATTGTTCTTTTTCCGTAATTAGTCCGTGCACATGTAGTCAATAGTTGAAACTTGTTTTACTTCTTGTTTTGTATGTTACTGTTTTTTTTTTAAATGTATTTGTATGTTTGATTGTACAGACTTCGTGATGAGTTGTGAGAGATTAAGTAAGTTAGATTTTTATCGTATAGGTTTTTTGTTGGATATAGATAGTGATAGTGGAAAAATCATAGTTAAAAGAAAGATCTATCTCTATGGAAATAGTAGTGAGTTCATTTTAATTTAAGTCGGACTTACCAAATTTCGTGTTTGTAACAAGTTGAGTGGGTATGTAACAGCGACTATCAAAGTATGACATTATTTTGGTAAAACATTTTTAACAGGTTCTAAAAAAAGAACCCTAGCGACAAACAGTAGACATTTCAGTTACCCTTGTAAAAGTAAGCCGAATCACAGTTCAAAAAATTTTGGGATTCATAAATGCAGGCAGACTTAAAAATACAAAGTCTTATTAGCGAGGCAACGCTAAAATGTTTACTTGATACTGGCGTTTAGTTTATACAATACAGCCGTTATTGGATGCAAAACAAAAGAAAATGATTCTCGCTTCTTGTAATTAGCTCTACATTGCAGGTATTCGTAAATTTTGCTACATTTTTTAGATAGTGTTGTGAATATTAAACATTAATTTTAAGCGTTTTCGAAATGGTCTCCCAATACTCACCTAAAAAACTAAACGTAGCCATTTAATCTAAGCAAAATGACTGTGTAGGAATTTACCCACTTAATACTCGTACCTACTTATGTAGTACCTATACAAAATATTCTATTGTACGTGTTACAGATGCAAATATTCCTATTGAGATTTTCCTTACTGCAGATTGGTAAAGGTATAGAAGTAGACGAATGTCTTAGAAGTACAAAGCGATTTGAGATCGAAAATTAAATCCGTAGTACTCGTAGGTATTATTTTCAAGTATTATAATATAAAAGAAAATTGTTTGGTATGTTATTGTCAATGGATGTGAATATAATTGATGAGATAAATCCAACGAGCACACTAGTAGATTATTGGTATAAAATACTAGCTCTTGCCCGCGGCTACGTCTGCGATTCAGGATGAAAAGTAGCATATGTCCCTACCCAGGTCATGGTCTATGTGTGTACCTAATTTCATCCAAATCCGTTTAGCCATTTTGGCGTAAAAGCATAACAAACAAACTTACTACTCCAAGAGGCCAGTAATCTAATTGCGTAGCACACTTTCAATCACAATCTCAGGGTTTTGAAGGAAATTCCTAAGCCATTGTTTCATAGGTTTTAAAAAATCGTCTTCTCAGCAATTTCGTTAATGCCACGAACGTGACTGAAAAGTCAAACCACGACAAATCCAAAGGAGGGTTACGATTTTATGAAAAATACAATCGGCTCGAACTTATTACTGAGAACGTGGTTCGTTCTAAAAAAAAATTAAAAAAAAACGACCGAAATGAACGCTAAACTAACTTTATTCCTTGACCTATCTGTATTACTTATCAACGTTGGTAAAAATAATTTCAATAACGTATCATACGTTGTGTACGTACACAAACTTGATTGTGTTCTATTTTCTATTACTTGAATCATGTTTGAGTTAACAGATAATTGCTACATATTTTGTAATAATATAAAAGCGCCATCGCGCAGCTCTTTCTTTTCTTTGAAGTACGACAGTGAGTATGCGCTTTAGCTCTTGGTAGCGTCTTCAAATCGGAATATTACAGTTTACTAATTGATATTAGATTTCTGTTTTTACAGCACGGCGAGCGTTTTCCAACGTACAAGCAGCGTATCTACAGAAGCTATTGGGTTAGAGAATTTCTAATAAAGTTTGAACAATATAGGACACTTTGGAAGACTTTCAACAGAATTGAATGACTCCAGGCATGATATTAATTGGGCACGCCACAATAGCGGCGATAAGTCCCCTCTTTATTTATGTATTTGTGTTATTTACATGCAATTTTTTTTCTTTTTTTTTGTCATTGGCGTTTCGGTAATTACTTGCAATTGTTTAGAATCAAGTTCTTCTAACCGAACAGACAGCTGTGCTGCTGGGGAGTTTGTTGCGCCACTTCTTCTTCCCAGCTAAAGCACTAGGAAGTGGTGAAGGGCGGGCTTTTTGGGGGACTGTCTTATGTAATTTTGACGTTCGAAAAGTGCTGATTCTCAGCCTTATTTGAATAAATGACTTTTGATTTTGATTTTTGATTTTGATTTTGAGCAGTGGTTGGAGAGGCGTCACGGAGTCCTCACACATGGTTGTTTCGGGAGGTTCCTGTTTCGCATAAGGTGGGAGGAAACGCCCGGGTGTCACCATTGTGTGGATCGCCCGGAGGACACGGTGGAGCATACGGTGGAAGTCTGCCCAGCTTGGGCGGAGCACCGCAGTGTCCTCGCGGAGGCGATCGGCGGCGGCGATCTCTCGCGTCCGACCCTAGTCCAGGCCATGGTACGGAGCGAGAGGGAATGGAAAGCCGTCACCTCCTTCTGCGAAGCAGTAATGCTCGCGAAGGAGGAGGCAGAGCGCGTGAGGGAGAGAGCCTTGCGCCCTCACGCCGCCCTTAGTCGCCGCAGGAGACGCTCTGGGCGTCGGGAGTCACCTGCAGATTCCCGGCCACCGTAGGCGCGGGCTTGCGGACGGCGAGCAATGGGTAGCTCGTCGTCCGGTAAGGACCAGGCCCGGGTCGACGGTGCGTCGTGTTCCACGCGCGCCTCAAAGAGATGTTAGCACTAAATAACGGGGTCCGATAGGGCCGACGCCTCAGGGTCGCGGGAAATTCGAAAGAGAAACCGTGGCCCTGGAACAGGCAACTGAAGTTTTAGTCAGTAAAAGTCTGACACGCCTTCCCGCTCCACCTAGAACGGGAGAAGTCATTTGATGATTTCCCACCCAAAAATAAAATAAGGCATAATAGTAATATCAAAACCTGAAGAAGATACCTACTATTTTAATATTTTTATGTAGACACGTGGAAGGATATAGTTCAAAAGGGCAGATATCACCCAATATTGCCCTTGAAGTCCTGAAAAAACGATGTTGTGAACATTTATTATCTGTTACACAATACGTATGAACAGTTTTACCTAGCGAACACTGAGTTATTGCTTTGCAAAGAGACGAATGTGTTTATTTGTGTCCTACGTAAAGTTAGGGTTTTATTGATCGTGTGATTTTGATAGTTGTCTGTAGTAACTACAAAGGGTTGAATCGACTGAACTGAAAGCCTTAGAGAGTGACAAATATACTACCGATTGTTTGACCGATTTAGTCGCGATGTTAATATACCGTTCTGTAATTCATTAGTTGTTCATTTATCTTTTCGATGGATCCATTTGTTTTTTTTTTTCCACATCATTTTATTGATTTGCCTTTTAATTGATTTTACAGCTCTGAGAATTTCACCATTCTAATAATGAAGCTAACATATTTCTCCGTGTACGTTACCAGATTGTATAAGTGGTCTTCAGAAACAGACAAAAAAGGGGTTGGGTTTTTGTCGTAAACGCGGCCGTGTGTTTTACGTGAATACGTAAACATGACGAGAGGCTCGGTCACCCCAGCTGCAAATGTACTGGCGACATCCTTGATCCGTTCAGACGCCTGCCTTCATTTTCTACGTTTTCGGCACCGCTTAACTGTGTCATATGGTGTTTTACGGGTATCACTGGATTGCTCTTAAGAAGCACTTTCCGAACGTATACGATTCCTATATTTTGACTTGGTTTTTTGACGAGTATATGCTGACATTTTATTATTTCGTTTATTGTACCCTACCTATATATTTATTATTTATTATTTTGCAGTAATGTTTCATATACTCAATCGATAGATCTTGACGAGAGATTATGATCGAAACTCAAACGAGCGCCGTAGCTTCACCGAGTAAAAATGCACTAAACTAAACGCAAATTATGTTGCACTGCTTATACAACGACGTCACAGTCCTGACTCAACGTAATCAATTCTTTGATTATTTAGCTTTCGAGTGATATAATTTTTATTTTGGATATAGATCAAAGATACGTAGCTGCAACACCAAACTGTATACTCCGATTTTGTTACCATCATTTTTTTATTTCCTCCGACTATGAAAGAAAATTTTAAGGCGTATTTACGTCATAACACACAATCTCGAACTCATATAACGAGCCACCATGCAATTTTATATTTACAGGCGTAAAACATCAAAATAGTGATACGTCTGTGAAAAAAGTTCATGTCACTATCAATATTGTTCCAAATTTGAATTTACGAATTTGAAGCCAATCGAAGTTTGGTCACTCCTGAAGAAGCGACAAGCTTTGATTAGAGCATCTATAGGTAAATTGTTAATTAGTTATTTGTTTTGTTTTGCATAAAAGGCTGGGTATCGAAATTTATATTTCTTATTTTTGATCCTTTCTGACGTTCAAACAATGTATACTGCACCTGAAGTAGCCGCGCAAGCTGTGGCACTTCTTCAGCCTGGGCTTAGTCAGTGCATGTAGTAGAACTTCATGCAAGTCGTTCTGCCGTGCAAACAATTTACAATCGGTACCTGGATCCAGCTTCGTGCGCCGTCATGAAGACCACGAATCCGGGTCACCACATCACGACTAGATAGGTTTATTTTTGCCACCAGCCTGCGTAATCGTCTCCTGACCCCAGCATAGGTGCAAAAACTGCTTCGAGACTTTCATGGACTGACAATTTGCGGTCGAACAGTTAGGAGACTTAAAGAACGTGGCCAGAAACCTCATAAGTCAGCAAATGGTACCAAACTGACACGAACTCACAGAATGGCGCGCCTACAGTTTGCACGCGAACGCTTGCATTGGACTCAACGTCAATGAGAGCCAGGTTCTTTTTACGGATGAAACTAAGATTATTCACTTTTTACAACATTTTAAACAACATTAGTGAGAGTTAGAAATGACTTGATTTGTTACATTATTTGGTTTTTCTAAGTTTTATTCAAGTGGCCCGCATTGCTCCCGGTTCCAATACTTAAAAGAGCACCCGTTTTTAGTCATTAATGATTTTATCAACAACATGATATCTTGATAATCCTCATTAACAAAAATAATGATTAAACTGAGTGTAATGATTAGTACTCAAAACATTTCAAGTACGAACCGAAAAATATAAAAAGTTTCTCACATATTAACCAAGTCAGCAGGGACGATCAGATCTGGTGTGAGAGTGGTGAATCCGGCCCTCCAGCAATTAAGCGAACGTCGGGCCGAATCGCATCGGCAGGCACTTTTCGCACATTGCCTCCAACGAGATTGGCCGAAGCTTATCGTCCATGCTGTGAAAAAAAAAACAATCAAATGTTTTAACATCACCAAGGCAAATGCCTAATTTTATAAAATGCCTGTAAAATAAAAATAAAAGATATGCTAACAGCTAATATGATTTCGTCGGCTTAGCTTTTCCTAGCTATGTTAGGAACGTCTTCCATCAGTAGTTCCGTTACATATTATTATTTGACATGGAAAATGCAGTAGGCATTTTCTTTGACCCAATTGCAATATTTCCCGTATTTTAAGGTCAGACCCTGTCAGACTTGAAGCAGGGTTTTAAGTCCGGGTGTTACGACTGCTATAAAAAATCCTAAGACATGTCTGGCTGTTAAACATGCTCTCTGAGGCATGGAGGAATGACGAATCGCGATCCTTGTAATGGATAGCCAACATTCATAGACGAACGTGGCAAAATAGCCCTCTTGAAAGTATTGATTCTGTACGGCTATTATGCAACTACGATTATTTTTGTAATCAGTTTCAACAGAAAAACTCCAAAGTCCAAAAGCTTGAAAGTTCCACTAGGAATGTAATATCAAGTTTTTAGTAAATTCTTATTTTGTGAGGTCGAGTTGATGAATTATTTTTTCGTGAAAGCTTAACTTTTGCAATTTTGATCAGTGAACAACAAACAGCGCATCATTTTTGAAAAACTTATCCCATACCATTATAAGATGAGTGGCTTGGTACAGGACGAGGTACAAATTGTTTCAAAGAAAGTTTTAGTAATTTCTTTGATAAGCGATCACATAACAAAATTCAAAGAGATGTTAAATAGTAAAATAATAGGTCGGGGAAAAAGCTTTTTCGTATTCTATATGTTTAAAGTTTTAGTAAAATCTCTTTGCTGTACGGTTTGTATCTGGCTGTTTTTGAGATCATTAATAGATGAAATTTAAAAAAAGTAAAAGTAAATACGTTTTCCCGCCATTTTTCAATAGATTTTTTTTTGTCCGCCAAGATGAGTGAATGTGTTTTATCACAAAGTTGGTGAAAGTGTTTTCAGTCCGGGAATTTTGATGTCAAAGATGCAGATCGCTCTGGTCACCCTGTTACGGACATCGTCAATGCACATTTTTGAAAAAGTGGAGCATGTTCGGTATTAGTAGTTACGACACGACATAGTTAAGTTAGGGGTTGATCACAAAACAGTTTTGACCTATTTGGAAAAGTCTGGGTATACAAAAAAGCTCGATATTTTGTTCAAGCTCCACAGACTAAAGCGAAACCCGGGTTAACTCACAATAAGGTGATGCTGTCCGTATGGTAAGATAGAAAGGGCATTGTTCAATTTGAGCATCAGCTGACTGTCGACGTGCGGTGAAACAGTTACGCGATGGTCACGCGTCTATTTATAGTATCTTAACGTATTTTTTCTCACAACTCATCTTTCTTATGTAAACTGTATGCCCGATGAAGATTTGCTTATTCGGAAACGCGTTGCTATGAAAGCTAAGCTTACAAACTTTGCCAATTATATCAATGTGCTGCTAAGTTGTGAGACTATTTTCGACTTGCAGCGCACCGAGTTGGAGGGACGCCTGAGTAAAGTTGAAACCATATACGATGCATTTGACGATTTACAGTTGCAAATCGAGGTGCAATCGGACAAGGCAGACGTGTCTTATGCGGAGCGAGCCAAGTTTGAGGAGCGATACGCTTGTGTCAACCCTATAAATTTTTTGGCTTTTCTACTAGCGTCATTTATTCGAATGTTACTTTGTCTAGGGCCTCAGAGGGCGCGTAGCATGATCGGGTTTTGTCAATGTAAGAATACACAAAATTACAGAAGAATATAAGAAAGCTGTCATTTTGTCTATTCTTCCGTCGACAAAACTCACTTCTGTGGAGGCGAGGCTACGCGTGCTGGTGAATCGTTCCAACGTAACTTTATACGCTTTACCAAAATTAATTTCCATAATTTTGATGGTGGTTATGAGTACTGGCTTGATTATAGAGATACATTTTTGTTACTAATACATAACAGTAGTTGAATGAAATGATATAAGCAAGTGCTACTAACTACATTCGTGCATCTCTAGGTGATGCAAATATATTGATTTTAAAAGTGAGCATTATGAAATCGCGAGGAGGTTGCTATGTAACCACTTTGATAATAGTAGACTTCTTATTAATAACAAAGTGCAGGCATTGTTCAATGTTGAGTACATGCCAAGGGAGTTTTGTATTTTTTTTGCGTCGTTTGGTTGACGTCATTGATAAAATTTAAGAGCCCTAAAAACATTGGATGAGCCCATCGAGTACTGGGATACGGTGATCGTGTATATGATGATCGTTATATTAGATGCTGTTAGGATTAACGTTCAAAGACTAACAAAATTACCAACATTGTCACAATTTTGATCATTTATTAGTAAAAAGGCTTATTTACTAGTAACCTTAGAATCCAATACAAAGGCAAACACAGATAATATTAATATACTACTCTGTCAAGAAAGTACCGGGAAAAGATGAATTATACACAGAATTATGAATTATAATCAAAATTTATTTTATCGCCGTCAAAGTATGCTTCTTCAGAAAGATACACTTACACCAACGAATAATCCAATCATCAAAACACTTTTTAAACGCTTTTTCCAGAATTGAGTTCAGTTCTCGCCGCGAATTCCCCTTTATGTCTTCTACCGAATCCAAAATGGGGGCCACGAAGTAGTAATTTGAGTTTAGGAAAAAGAAGGAAGTCGGCCGGAGACAAATCTGGTGAATAAGGTGCTTGCTCGATGGTATTTGTTGAGTTTTTTTTATTTACCATTTGATCATCCGGCAAGAATTCCGAGTGCACAACACCGCAATATTCAAAGAAAACAGTCAGAATGACTTTAACTTTTGGTCGACTTTGGCGTGGTTTTTTCGGTTTCGATGCAGTTGGAAGGCGCCACTGCGAAGCTTGTTGACTAGTTTCCATGTCAAACTCGTAAATCTACATCTCGTCACCCGTAACAATGCGTTTCATGAATGTTGGATCGGATTTGACTCTTTCTAGCATGTCCCCAGCGACTCTTATGCGATCGTCTCGTAAGACACAGAAAGTTCAACGGCTATCTCTCTCAAAATTGGATGAGGATTTTCAGTCACTACTTCCTTCACTTTTACGAAGTTAACTTCAGTTGAAGACGTTGATGGCCAACCAGAGCGAGGAAAATCTTCACCGTTAAATAGGGGCACGCGAATCGTTCAGAAACAACGAGGTTCGGTTTATGTTCATATTCTTCCGAACACGAAATTCCATTGACGATGCAAAATTTAAGACCAACTCTTTGTTCTATGTTTTTGTCCATTATGAAATTCGCAATACACACTAGTTATGATCTAACGAAAAACAGCACTGTATTTAATCTAAATAACAGATGCAACTCAAACTCCGCGCCAAAATGGAAATCAGTTGTGCGAAATGTAACAACAGCAAAAAAATAAATAAAGTGCCAATGCGTGCCATTGTTAGCGAGTTCCTCTGCCTATTCTGTATTACAGGCTGACTTCTCCTCGTTAAACAAATAAAGCAGTTCTCGTGCAGCACCCACAAAGTTAGTCCCATTGTCACTGTGAATTTCTGCACATCGACCACGTCTAGCCACAAACCGTTTGAAAGCAGTCAGAAACCCTTTTGTGCTTAACTCACTCACTGCTTCCAAATGCACTGCTCTGGTGGCCATGCATATAAACAAGGCGACGTAGCCTTTGTATGACTTGTTACCGCGACCTTTAGATACTCTCATATTTATGGGGCCAGCGTAATCTACTCCACTACATAAAAAGGTTTGTTCGCCGTTATACGAGAAGAGGGTAACTGCCCCATAAGTTCTGTCCTTGATTTAGCTGTATATCGGATACACCTCACACAGCCCCTAACATACCTTTTTGCCAGCAACTTAACACCCATAATCCAATACTTTGAAAACAAGTATGTAATCATCAGTTGCGGACCCCCATGCATGGTTTTATCATGTGCGTCGCTTATCAAGAGATTGGTTAAAAAAGATTTATTTGGTATCAATATAGGATGTACTCTTTCGTAACTTAACTGCGACATCTCAAGCCGTCCTCCAACTCTGATGATTCCTTTAGAATCCAGAAATATGTTTAGTGATTTTAATTTTCCAGTATTATTTTCTTCTTTGTTGCTTCTCAGTTCTTCCAACTCATTTGTGAATCCTTCTTCTTGGCATTTTCTTACACATATTTCTGTTGATGTTGTTGAGTGAGTTGTGAGTCTACAAGCTCTTGTTTGGATAAATGTGAACCTGTACCAATCCGAGTCTTAAGGTTTTTTCTTAAATTCAAGAACCTACGACAATACGCCATAACTCTAATCAATTTAGAAAACGATGAAACTTTATTCCAAAAAGTATTGTCAAATATAATCGTATGAACTTTCACTTCTTTTAAGTGTGTAACCAGATGTTTCGGCCTTTTATACTCCACCACTTGCTGTCTTAAATAATCCGGACCTTTCCACCATATAACAGTGGATTCAAGTTCAGCAGGGGAAACGCCGCGCGAAGCACAATCTGCCGGGTTCTGTTTAGACGACACGTGAGACCAGTATTGTGTGTCCAATATGTTCAAAATATCTGAAGCAAGATTAGCTACAAAAGTTTTCCAGCGGCTGGGGTGACTGTTGAGCCAAGCTAGCACCACTTCACTGTCTGTCCATGCATGCCAATTGATCTTTGGTATGTTCAGCACTTCGCCAACTTCCACCATCAATTTGGCCACGAGAACTGCACCACAAATTTCTAATCGTGGAATAGAAACTTGTCTAATGGGTGCCACTTTCGGTTTTGACGTAACCAAATGAACATGAATATTTCCTTTGTGATCTACAACCCTAATGTAAATTAATGCCGAATACGCCATTTTTGAAGCATCTGAGAAACCGTGCAGTTCAGCGCTCACGTTGTTAGATTCTTGGTGTAACCATCGTGGGATTTTAATACCTACTAACCAAAAAAAAACTAAGTTACGGTGGTAAGTAACCCATTCTTGTATTAAGTTGTTTGGAATTTCTTGATCCCATTCTAACCCTGCTAGCCACAATTTCTGAATAAATATTTTGGCTAAAATAATACTAGGTGTTAACCAACCCAAAGGATAGTACTAAATTATTAGCAGTGAACCAATTTTGGACCAGCTGTAGGGCGTTATTTACGCCGTCAAAATTTGAAGCACGTCTATCTACCTTAAAAATTAAGGAAGTATCGTCAGCAAATAGCACCATTTGTGGTTGATTTCAGACAATACATCGCCTAATGTCTACTAAATAATAATATAGGGGATTTAACTTAACCTACCGACTAACTGCTATAACTGCTGACCATCTGTGCATGTAAACAAAAGATAAAAAGCTATATGATACTATGAATGAAGCTATGTGCGTTTGTTTGTTGAAATATGTTTTAACTTTATCTATAGAGTCGGTCGCAATATCTGCATGAAATTACTAGGAACAACCCCAGTCGCTTTTTTTCTCTGAAATTATACTTTAAATTCTAGACACTTAAGTGTAACGTCACTATAAATCAAAAGTCGTTACAGAGGACGTTATAAATTAAATCCACTGTATTAAATGTATGTATTATGATAAACTCTATTATCCGTAATCTGTCATTTTGATTACTGATTAGTGTAATGAAAATTAACGATTACATGTAGTGTTGATTGAATGTAATATAATTAATGATTACAAGTAGTCATGATTGATGTAATCATGATTACTTTGAAAAAAGTAATTGATCATGCACAACTCTGCTCGTAAGAATAGATTTATTTCTTTGAGCCCCTTTTTTGTTACGGATGGCCTCATTCGTGTAGGCGGGAGACTTGGTAGCGCTCCCTTCCAGTAGGTCCTCGTTTTATGTCAAGAATCCAATTTTGTTATGTGGTTATCACAAAAAATATTTTTAATAAATAGTATTCAGATTTATTACACGCTGGCTCTCAGATATTATTTGCAATATACGGGCCTCTGGGTGCCTCTGGGTGGCAGAAATCTTTACAAATCAACAGTTAAAATGCATTAAATGTTTTAAATTGCCTGCTTCAAGGACACAAAAAGAGTTTAAATTTTTTAAATGCAGTGTTGGCTAGTAATGTCAAGACATTTTTATTTATTTTTGTTTGCCTTTCATTTGAAGCTGTCCATATCGAGCTCGCCACAGCTTACTAAGGAAGCTTACATGGCTGCCTTAAACCGCTTTGTGTCTAACCGTGGCAAGCCTCAAAGCATCTTGTCAGATAATGGTAAATTTCTACAAGATTCAAATATGGATTTCGTTGTCTGCCAGCAAGATATTCAATTAACTTTCACGCCTCCTTACTTTCCCCACTTTAACGGCATTACAGAAGCCGCTGTCAAATCGAACAAACGCCATCTAAAAAGGCTTCTCGATCACTCTTCACATATGAGGAAATGTCCACATGTTTGAGTCAAATAGAGGCAGTCTTAAATTCCCGTCCTCTGATCCTATAGATTTTACTGTTCGCATTTTTTTATTATTTCAAGACACTTTATGTTAAAAGTAAGAATGCAGATATAATGCAAAAGGTCAATGTTTTTTATGTTCATATTTTCAGCAAATCTAAGTATACCTTTTGTATTATGTGTAGTAATATCTATTTTACGTACGTATGTACGGGTTAACTAACCTCCACATAAATAATCAAAACTATGATGATGAGCAGAGAGGTTAATATTGTTGAAAACGTTTTCTTAAAATCTAATATTTGCTTAGTTTGTCAAGCATTTTTTTGAAAAAAAAATAAAAAAAAATCCGATTGGAAACAATTTAACAATACTTGATTCAGTATTCTTATTATGCTGTTCTTAATAAACAAGTTAAAAAAATGAATGAGTTAGTAGTTAATATGAGTTAGTATTTATTAGTGACGAGTTCGTGTACCTAATGAATTGATTTTATTTTAAGGTAAAATGTTAGCAAAAAGAAAGTTTAGGTTGGATTTATGTTTTTTTTTTTTTTTTTTTCTTTCAAAACTTCCGTTTTACCTGGTTGTTCAATCGCCCTTAGTCGTCGGTCTAGTTGTCGCCAATGTAGATCAAGATTGCAGGCGCCCGAAGGAGGAGACGACTCAGCTGTACGGCTGCCCTTTGTAAACATTTCGAACACTTCACACGCGTTCAAACTACATGGCGGCTCAGCTGCCTGAAACACTTGCAATAAAACAAATGAGTTATAATCTCTGCATGACTTTATGCACGTACGAGTTTATGATTATTCCTCCTTCCTAGCATAGGGCAAGGAAGGAGAAGTAATGGTGATTTATATAGGCATTTCTCATTCTATCGCAGGTAAAAGGTATCTAAGTCGTTTTTTAGAGAAGTTGAGTAGTATGCGTAATTACCGAACACTTTCTAAAGCAGCCCAAAAAATTACAGTAACTTCAGTAAAAGTTTAATAAATATTTAATTATCTTCAATTTTCATTTTGTGTAAACAGCTTTGAACCTATAGTTTATTAATTTGATTACACGTCTGGCTTCAGTTTTCATATTAAAAAAAAAAAAAAAGATGAATATTGACTTTTTTTTATTTTTTTTTTCTCTTTTTTTTTTCTTTTTTTTTTTCTTTTTTTTTTTCGCCCGAAACGTTAATTGTGAGCGGACGTGTGTTCGGTTAACGCGAAAAGTAAAATACAAGTGTGCAGGGAACTTTAACCCGTAACCGCAAAGTTAAAACGGTCAATCTTGCTCAGTGATAATTAAAATATGAATTGTTTTCGATCGGTTGACGCACTGATGTTTATGCGCCGCTGACCTTAGTACCTGTCGCGCCCCGCCCACTCGAGGAAGCAGGACAGTCGCCATAATTGCCATCCCGCCTGCCCCAGCGTACGTGTGAGGTGTACTTGCTTTGCACCGAATATATCCAAGCTTACCGTCGTCGCTCCGTCGTGTGTTACATTTTGACAAAAATACTTTCGCCTAGCAATATGCCTCTAAATCGTACGCCGCCACCGCCGCCAAGATCCCCACAACCGCAAAACTCGGACGCAAACAAGGACATAACCATCGATAGTGTATGCAATGCTGCTGTGGGAATTCAACATTATGATTCTGCGCCTGATTTGCGGTCGATGTTGGAAAATTTTACTGCAAACAAAAAGAGGAAATTTGATCAGCTCGAGACTTGTAGTACCGACGCTATTAAGGAGATGTTCACGCTATTTTCGCAGGATCAGGCAGCTAGGTTTGATGAATTGCAATCAACTATAATTAGCCTTAAAGAGCAAAATAGTAAATTGACACAAAGTGTGGAGCTTATGTCAAATAAGTACGACGAGTTTTTATCAAGAATTTCGCAGCTTGAATCTGAGAGGCAAGTAGACAAAAACACAATTGAGTCTCTTGAAGGAAAAATCGAATATCTCGAACGCAAGTTCCGATCGACAGGTATTGAAATTCGCAACGTACCGAAAAAAGCGGGAGAAACTAAGCAGGATTTGTGCGCTCTGCTGAAACGTGTTGGTCAAGCTATCAATGTTCAAATAGAGCAAAACTGTGTAAGGGATATATACAGGATAAAATCGAAAGACGCATCTAACCCAATCATCGTTGAACTTACAACCGTATTGCATAAAGAAGAGATTCTTGGGAACGTAAAACTTTACAATAAGTCGAAGAAACCCGGAGAAAAACTGAATACAAGTACCCTGGCCTTTGAAGGTCCACCAAAACCAGTATTTGTATCGGAAACTCTAACTGCAAAGACGCAAAAGCTTTTTTATCTGGCCAGATCGTTTCAGCAACAGCACAATTACTCCTTTTGCTGGACATCACATGGTGTTATTTATCTCAGGAAAAAGGAAAAAGACCTACATATCAGAATTTCCTCTGAAAAGGATGTCGATAACCTAAGGAAAGGTGAATGACTATTTTATTTGGTAGTTTTTCCTGTTAACGCTTTAAATAAGTTAACTTTTTCACGTTCCGTTAATCATCACATACGTATAGTTTGCATTCAAGAATATATATTCTATGTTATAAGTACACACACTACTCCTTACATAATGGATTACGTTCCTGCTGTAGATTCTTGCAAAGGGATTGCCTTACCCGCTGTCTCCTTGATATTGGTTGAATCGCAATTTATAATTATAAAATTCCACAACTTTCTTTATAATTTCAAAGTCCTTAAGAACTTTCAATTACATTATAATAATTCAAATTTTAATAAATTAAACTCATTTTCACTGGGATATTGTAAGCTTGATCATATATGTTACTTCCGAACCAATGGCTGATTTTGATAATCTTACAAATAACATCGATAATTTTGTTGTAGCGGAATCTTGCGAATGTGAAGTTGATGACTGCAACAAAATATTTCCACCGAGTTCATCCCTGTCAGTTATTACTCAAAATGTTCGAAGTCTGAATTGTAACTTTTTGGGTTTTCAGGTTTTATTGACAAGGCTGGGGGTTGATTGTGACGTACTCATTCTAACCGAATGTTGGCTATCTTGTGTATCTTGTATCCCCATAATTAATGGTTATTGTTCATTTTTGACTGCATCAAACACTTTTCAAAATGATGGCGTTGTTGTGTATATTAAGGATCAACTAAGTTTTTCTGTTGAGGAACCTAATATAATAAATAGTAATTGCCTCTTGATTAAAATAGGTAACAACGAAACGGCGCTACTGGCTCTCTATCGGTCCCCCTCTTATTCTAACATTGACCCTTTTTTGACGTCGCTTGATGATACTCTGGTGAAATTATCTGGTTTTAAAAATATCGCAATAATAGGAGATCTGAACATAGATATAACTTCCGAGAATCTCAGTATGTCTTCCAATCAATATTTGGATCTCACAGCCTACCATGGTCTATTGCCAGCACATTATTTTATCACCCGTGACGCTAGTGGTACTTGTTTAGACCATGTGCTCTTGAAAACCAAGCTACCTTCCATTACCATTGTTCCACAATCCACGCTTACAGATCACAAATCTGTCATACTTTGTTTAAAAAAACAACAGTCTCGTAGGTATGCTATTTTAACGTGCACTAAAATAGATCAGGAGGGTTTAACTCAAGACATTAGCAAAATTAACTTTAATCCGATTTATGAAACTGATAACTGTGACTTTGCAGTCAGCTATGTCATTAGTGAACTAAGGACCGCTTTGAGTAAGAATTCTGAAACCATTATGCTTCCCCATCGTAAAAGGATTATCAAACCGTGGATTTTTTGTGTAGTTTATCCCTGTTGCGCTGCATGCGCAACAGGGATAAACTACACAAAAAATCAAAATCGTTTCCAGATGACCAAATACTAAAAATTACCTATATTCGATATAGGAATTTTTGTGGTTCAATCCTTAAGAAAGTTAAACGTAATTATGATAGAGAACTTGTTCAAAAAGCTGGTAAAGATAGCAAAAAGTTGTGGGATTCAGTAAAACATATAACTAATTCAGCAAAAAATTTAAACTATCCAAAGGAATTACTTACAATATCAGACACTCCTCAGCGCTCTGTGAATGAAATAAATTGCTATTTTTCCAATGTTGGCAAATTGTTGGCTGAAAAAATAGCGCAAGTACATGCCACGGCCCCAATAAAAATAAAAACATCCTCTGTGCAAAATCTTAGTTCTCTTGTACTTTTTGACACCGATGAAGATGAAGTTATGAGCCTGATTGCTACACTCAATAATGATTGTTCTGTAGGTTGGGATAATTTGTCAAACCGGTTATTGAAAGATCATAGAAATATTCTTGTGCCACACTTAACCTTCATTTTTAACATGTGTCTAGAAAACGGTAGCTTTCCTAAAGACCTTAAAAGATCTCAGATCCGACCAATTCACAAGGGTGGGGCCAGAGACCGTATTGAAAATTATAGGCCTATCTCAATATTACCTTCGCTTTCAAAAGTTCTAGAAAAAATTATAAACAGACGCTTAGTAAACTACCTCGAAAGTAAACACATTCTATCTGACCATCAGTTTGGTTTTCGCCATGGTAAATCGACCGATCACGCTGTTAGCAACTTAACGGATTTTATAACCACAAATTTAGACAAAGGTAATAAATGTATATCAATATTTTTAGATTTAGCAAAGGCTTTCGATACGGTCTCTGTTCCAATCCTTGTACGAAAATTGGAAAAAATCGGCATTAGGGGGACGCAGCTTAGCCTTTTGATCGATTATCTAACCGACAGAACTCAATGCGTTAAGGTAGGTCCTTACACCAGTACTGATCGTCCTGTAACCTATGGCGTTCCGCAAGGTAGCATTCTTGGCCCAACCCTTTTTCTCGTTTACATTAACGATCTCCTTTGTCTAAACTCATTTCAGGGGAAAATAATCTCATATGCAGATGACACTGCCCTTATTTTCGCTGCTAAAACATGGAATGAGACTTACCAGATAGCGCAAAACGGTTTTGATTTGGTAAAGAAGTGGCTTTACGATAATGTACTTACCTTAAACGTTGAAAAAACAAAGTATCTGACTTTTTCGATCCGTACTTCTGCACATGCAGGTCTTAATCTGATTGCGCATAACTGTTCCCTTGACGCTTCTGGTTATTTTAATTGCGCATGCAATCCTTTGGAACATACAAAGACAATCAAATACTTGGGAGTTGTTATTGACGAAAACTTTAGCTTCAAGGCACACATTCAATTGCTGAGTAAAAGGATTCGCAAGCTTACCTACATATTTAAAACATTGAGACATGTGGTGAGCCCTTTAATCCTAAAGCAAATCTATTATGCGCTTTGTCAGTCACTAATTACATATTGCATATCGTCCTGGGGCGGTGCTCCGAAAACTATGATAAAGCAACTTGAAGTTTCACAAAGAACCATACTGAAAATCTGCACCTTTAAGCCTTTCCGTTACTCAACCACACTTCTTTATGAATACTGTGAAGTGCTGACTGTACGCCAACTGTTTGTCTTAAGTATTGTATCAAAACAGCATACTATCGTGGAGTTCAATCCAACCCTGTTACGAAGGCGGAAGGGTTTACCTGTATGTAAGAGGTTACATTACTCAAAGTCGGCTTTTGTTCGTAGATTTTACCCATTTTTGGGCCCGTATTTATATGACAAAATTAATAAGAAACTTGAAATGTACTCTATGAATAAATTGACGATGAAGAATTCGGTATCTCGGTGGCTTTGGAAGTTAACATACGATGAGACTGAAAATTTAATAACTGTCTTAAAATAGTAATTCAACTGATTGACGGTTTTGTCAATCTGTTGTCTCCGTAAGAATCTAATAGCTCTTTAAATCCCTACACACCCTCTAACACACACACACTCACCTTCTTCACTATGTTCACCTAGAGGACAGCTACCCTTTCATTATTTTAAAGTAATTAAATTAATTAATTAAGTTCATATTTTATATAAACTGTTCACTTTTGTCCGTAAGCTCAAACTTGCATACCCAGTCCGAGGGCTTTGACGCGCTGCGTGCTGAAACACAGGCTATAAACCTAGTTCGGCAGCAGATGCTAATAATGAGACACAATTGTAACTGATCTACTTTTAAGCATTTGTATTAGTAGCTAAGACAAATTGTGTAATATGCTTTTCTTTTGGTGTAATAAATAAATAAATAAATAAATAAATAATTGACTGTAAAACTTATTAAAGAACGACACGACTCACCTGCAGGTTTATAAACAAGTTTAACACGAATATTACCTGGAAACCACTTTTTTTTACAGTATGAATATTAAAACGATGTATCGTCAGTAAAGGTTTTACAAAAAGCGGCCGAGGGCGTTTCGGACTCGCACACGTACCACCGTACAATATTTAACACAACATTGTTTTTTTAAATACTCACATACACACTAAAAAACACGTTTCTTTTATGTTAATTTTTATAATAATTTTTCGCTTATATTTTTGTTATTATTTGTTGTTATAGCGGCTATTGTAGTACACAATCTCAAGTGTGTACCTATTACGGTTTAAAAAATACAGCCCTGTGACAGACGGATGAACGGACAGCGACAGCGGAACCATAGTAATAGGTACCCTTTGGGGACGAAACTCTTAAAACAGGGCTTTAAGGTGGTTAAACAAACACATATCCCACCTACTCTAAATTTAGTTTTCAAAGTTTCGGGTATCAAAAACACTAAGTTAAGGAAATTACAAACAAATGTCGCCGTCAAAAAGGATCTACCAGTAATTATTAATAACGTAGATCATGAGACAGGCAATGAATACAAATAGACGCCTCACCATTGGCATCCTTCGGAAACATCGACTGTACGTAGGTTGGCAAACCTGCGAATTTATTTGGCCAATCAGGTAGTAATTTTTCGCTACATTTCCTGCTATCAATATTCTTCACCGTAGAGGTATCCCGTCATACCGTTTTTATTAAATACGTTTATTAACTAGCTGACGTTGTACCAGGGTTGGAATTTAATATGTGGAAAAAAGTAGAAAGACACCATATTGGACGATTCCTGCATATTTTAATATATTGAAAAATTAAACAAAACAAAGTAGCAGGAGGTAATTAAACCCCATTAATTTAGTTGTTACTTCACGTTTTTCACATTTCGAGAGGTAAAGGAACTAAACTTGATTGTGGCTGAATAATAACAGCGTCGGTCCGGCTGTGGCGAAAACCGCAGCTAAGACCAAAAAACAAAAGTCCAAACTTAAACAAAGGAAGTCGGCGCTGATTGGGACCAGTACCGACCCTTCTAATACAGCGGCAAAGACGGCGACGATTAATACCACTGCCGGTCTGACCCTCTCCACACAGACCCCGGCGCTGGGTAATACTGGCACCGGGTCTCCTACTAAACCTCCTCAACCTCCTGTGGCTCTTAGCCTCCCCTCACCAGAAGGCCGTCAATGGTCAAACGGAGACATGCACTGAGGACGCGTTTTCACGCGCCTGGCAAGTGCAGAAACGCAAGGGCAAGGGTAAAGCCAATAAACAAGTCCGTTGCCCTTGCACTGACCCTTCAGGTCCACCGGCTGCCTCATTACAAGGCGACCAGAGGAACAGGATCACGAGGAAGGAACGCCGACAACCACGATGGAAGCAAGGTAAAGGCTCCCGAAACAAACAGGCTACTGCCGCCAGGTCCGTCAAACCGACCAGCGGCCAGATAAACTTCTTCGCCGGGAAGCGGTCACAGGCAGAGGCACTAGCCGACCAGCGCCCAGTCAACCCCCAACCAGCGTCCTAGAGAGAGCTGAAAGTACCACCAAAACACAGCGACCCGGTTGGAAGGATCAGGCCGCGGCCAAGCGAGCTCGCAACGAGACCTTAACACCTCGAGGAGAGCATAAGCGGCCGCGCCTTGATCAATCTAAACGAGTCGCACAACGAAGCTACGCCCAAGCTGCCACACCGACTGCAGCAGTTGAAGCCATGCTGGAACTGCCACCGCTCCACCTGTTCATAGAGCAGGAAGCCACACTGGCGGCGGTGCGTCTTAAGACACTGGATCTCTGGGGTAAGAGAGGCACACCACACACCGCGCTACTTGAGGGACTCAACAAGGAGTTCCCCATTACGAGAGCCATCAATGATCGGGTACCCAAACAATTTATGTTTGATAAAAAATACAAGATCCAGCTTCACGAGGGTCGCAGATGCGAGGCTTTGTGCCCTGCAGAGCTGCGCATCTTTACAGACGGATCCAAAACAGGTAATGGCACAGGTGCTGGAGTCTTCTCGGAGGACCTCAACATACGTATAGCCACACGATTGGGGGTCCATAACACAGTGTTCCAGGCCGAATGCATGGGTATTTCTCTGGCTTCTTCGGCCATCATGGCCAGGGAAGTTAAGGGCCACTCGATCCGTATACTCTCAGACAGCATGGCTGTTCTGCAAGCGCTAAACAGCTACACAGTTGAATCTGGGCTAATATACGAGTGTCACCAGCGCCTTAACCAGGTGGGTAGACTCAATAAAATAACCATTCAATGGATCAAAGGACACAGCAACGATGCAGCCGACGAACTTGCCAGAAGGGGGTCGAGTGAGACGGCAGTGGGATTTGAACCCATCGTGCCACTCCCCTTCGTATATTTACACACTCTGGTAAGGAAACGCACCAGGGAACATCACAAACAATGGTTGGAACAAGGTGAGTGCAGGCAGGCTAGGGAAGCACTCCCTGCAATTGATAGCCGCCTCACGAAACAAGTTCTCCAACTAACTAAAAAACATCAGCGCATATTTACAGCAGCCTTAACTGGCCACGGGTCATTTAATAAACACCTCTTTGTCATAGGAGTCACAGACAGTCCGCTGTGCAGGGCCTGCATGGAGGAGGACGAGACAGCAGCTCATTTGCTTCTAAACTGCCCGGTGGTCGCCACAAACAGGGCAAAGCACTTCGGTAACCCAGGTACCCTACGTGAGGCTGTCAGTAACATCAAGGAGTTGCTGGCCTTCCTCGAGGAGCTGGGGTGGATCGAATGATCGATTTTCCCACCGTACGCAAAATACGCGCAATGACGTGGAGTTGCGGACACCAGCCCGCACTGGTCGATCTTCAAGGTTAAGCAAGCTTGCCGAGGTTGGTGCGTGGATGTGTGACCACCCATTATAAACCGAGATCCCTTCGTGCTTTGAAAAGCACGTTAAGGGTTGACCCATATCTGTTTGCATGGAGTTGCCTCTTTTCACCGATTCCGAAAATCAAAGTCGGCGAAAAGATTCGATTCCGTCGCGTGCACTTTATCTTTCTCGCCCTAGGAAATGACAATCCTGAACGATAGAAGTCAAAGTCAAAGCCGAAGCTTATATTTCAAATAGACACATAAAAAGGCATTTTGAACGTCAAATTTAACATTAAAAATTAAATTTGGTGCTCCTTCCAAAAAGTAGTTTCGTATGGAGAAGAAGGGGCAAGGAAATCTTTATATTCTCTATTAATACATTAATTATATTTGTACGAGTATATGTGAAGGCGATGCGCACCAAGAATACTATACCACAATTGGTAAAAAGTTGAAATAAAGCAAATACATAAAATTAATCACGTGATAGGTACATGGTACTCACATATTGACAAACAGTAAAAGTATATGATTTTCCTAAAATATTAACTAGGAATAAGTCAGTGTGAGTATAAACAACAAATTAAATAGAAAAAAATATAGAAAATAATAGAACATGAAAAAAGGCGACTCCGTGGTGACAGTTGTGGGTAAACCCGAAACCGTTGGTCTCTACTGTCATTTGTAGAAATTTTACAGTCGTAACGGGAAATTAGAAACCCGAAAGTCTGACCACCAGTCTTGTCTCAGTATTTCAAATCATCATTTTATAGTTGGGAGCCTAGCCTAGGCAGGAGATGAATTAGGGATTTTTAGTTTAACTTGCTTAGCTTCTCTTTGTAACCTATTAGTTCTATCTCAGATTATTCGTGGAATCGCGTGTTGCGAAGGTTTACGAGAGACGAAGTTTCCTTTGATGTGTACAGTGTAGGAACCGCATAATATTCTCAATTCAAATAGTCGCACGCAAACATTTGCAGTTTTCGATATTGATAGGTATTAGTTTCAGTAGAGATTTCAATCTAGCTTTGAAGACACTTTCTACGTTGGTGTACTCACGTTAACTAAGTTCGAGCACAGTTATGTTATCACTGATGTTGCATCATATTTATTCTCATAGTAAAATAACTGTGAAAGCATATCTATTGATACTCTTCGCATTGTCATAATCACAATTTTGTAAGCCGCAAAGTTACTCCATTTCTAGTAAAAGTAGCTTCTGCCTGCGTCTCATCATATCGCCCGCTTACGCGATTACTTCGCTTTCCCTTAGCATTCTTTCAAAGTTTAGCCTTGCTTAAGAATTGAGCTATCAATTGCAAAATTATTTTTCTAATCCGAACTGTAGTTCCAGAGATTAGCTCTTCAAACAAAGTACCTGTGGCGGCATCTACACCGCTACATGCGAACAACGCATCACACTGACGTCACACAAATCCTGCATCACGCAATCAGAGTTTGCCGCGCAGCTAGCATTTTTACAACTTCCCGACTCTAATCGTCGGGCAGTTGCCCACCAGATACGACATCCATATGGTCGAAGGAACCTCCCTTTTCTAAGGTGTATGAGTGAACTTTAAACCCTGTTCCTCATATTTCTTCATACCTACCGACCAGAGGACGCAACGGGACAAAATGAAAAACGTATTCATAATAATATAACTTTCAAAATTATTCCTATTTTAACTAGAAAGTTCAATACATGATGACGCTCACTGTCAGCTCACCAAGCTGAACCCCAATGGTTTTCTTACTTCAAATTTATGAAACAGTGTTTGTTGCATATTATGCCATCAACTTGTAAGTACCTCCACGAGTAGTTCGTGGAGGTTTCATGGTAACGCCATGAACGCTACGATGAGATTTTAATAGGGTTTTCCGACATTTTAAATCAAAATCACTACAAACGACGATTACAAAAGCGGCATTTTTCTAGCATCAACCTAGGTACACCTGATATTTCCGATACGAAAACCCAAATATATCACAGGTGTTACTCTTCTATGAAATGGGAAAAGTGTATAAAAATAAAGTCGTTTATCAATGTTTGGAGGGCACGTCATTACGCGTGAATGAAGCGGAAGGCGTGTCAGGAACTATCGATAGCTATGGTTTTACAAAAAATATATATAAACTGAAAGTGGCACATAGCACGGTGGGTATTTTTCCAGACAGAATCCTGTGATTTTCTGAGAAGTGACGGTAACAAAACTGTTTTTGTAAATATGAACTCGGAAATTTAAAACAGAACATGTAAGACTTCTTTGTGTCAAATTGTATAATAATTAATAACGTATGAGATTAGTAAATCACCCATTTCAATAATAAATAAAGAAAAGCATGTTTTTTTTTTATTATTTTTTAAGTTGCAATCCTTTAGTGTTTAGTACAAAGCTATTAGTAATTTCATACGTTAACATAACTTCGTGTTTACGTCAATAGACTGGTGCTTGATTAAAAGGTTCTACTAACATAATATTGGAATATTTCCTAAACAGACTTTGTAGCTGGACTTAATATTATTTGTAAGCGGATTCATTTAAACAAAAATATTACCTTTTTTTATAATATAGTAGGATTGTCTTAGTTCCACAAGTACAAAATAAATATTAAGTTTCACTACTAACTATTTTTGTTAGTTTTACTATTAACTATTTTCGCCATTTAGCTATTATTTACTTAATATGTAATTATTCACAAATTCAATATATATTGTATTTCCATTTTCAAGAATTAAAATCTAACAAAATCATTACCTCTTATCTTCAGAGCTACAGCAATAATTATTTGCAGCAATTTGATGTCCATTGTTTTATTCACTCCGAACGAAAGGGTAGAACTACTACAATGGAATGACTTGCTTTTGTTTCACGTATTACAGAAGTGTAGTTTCGCGCTTTATGCAACATTGCACTATTTTATTAAATGCTTTGAAATTGCGGTTTGAATATTCCCGTAGGTATACAAAGTATGGAACGGCTTTAGAAAGCTATTGTTAAAATTACGTCGCTGGAGGTGTGGTGCACTATTAACTTCTACCCCCTTATTTAATATAACGGAGTAAAGTTACAAACAAGCCTGATTCCTGTCAGGGGGAATTCCTGATGGGGTTTTCTATCAGAAATTTCTCGGTGGCAGCCCGGAGTCTGGATTTGTGTTCGGTTGACGACAATAGGGTTGCCCCCTATCATATGGGTACACCTCTGCTTAACTCTTTGGGGAATTACAGGTGTGTTGTTTTGGAAGTAACAATCACCCTTTAGATTAAACCTAGTTTTTTTTTCGAGGTGGGGTGAAAGGGGAGCGAACCCAGACCCTTCAATCGTCAACCTCACTTGCACGTGGTGCACCCTGCTGCTTAAAAACGAGGCTCTGACGACAGACAAATGACGCAAATGACGGGATATCCATAAAATCGACCAAAGAGCTCCCGAACGGGGAAGTTCACACAAGGTTTCTGGTCGGAATAGTCGACATTAGTGCAGGATGTTGACGCAGGGTGACGGCGGATCACCCCAATGGGTTCCTGCATTGACGAGGCGGGGGGGCTCAGTAGCCGTGGTTTGGACCCCCACGGTGAAGCTAAGAGGAACCCGAGGAGGGGCCGCTCGTCAGGGCTTTTGCAGACAAGCCGACGACGTAGCGGCCAGGGTTGCGGTGTTGTTGGGCGACATCGCAACTGTGGTGGGGCCGCGGCGGGAGAGGAGTGCCGGTATTGCGGTGCGCCGCTCTCCTTACCTTCCGCGGCCTTAACGGGGTCGCCACCGTACGATGGCGGAAACGGTGGGGCCGCAGGGGAAGAGGAATGTCGGTATGTCGTTGGCCGCTCTCCCTATCCTCTGCGGCCGAGGAGTGGTGGGCGACAAGGCCATTCACCGGACCCGTCGCAGGGGGCAAGGGGTTGGTCGTAGGCGGAGGGCGGACAACGCCCTCTTCCAGCCCCTCTAAATGGGTCCAGGGACGGCGGACTCGGGGACGTCCACCGCCCCCCATACATCAGGACCCGAGGTGGCAGCGCGTAGTGTTCCACGCGCGCCCCTCTTAGACGTTGCGGGGGGAGTCTAGCACCTCACTCCCCCTCCCAACACGAGGAGGCCCGCCGAGGCAGGCCAGCACCAGTCGGGGTTGCGGAAGAATCATATGTTCCTGTTACCGCGACCCCGACGTAGGTGTGAGATGGAACACCGGGGTGGTTTTTAGTCAGTAAGAGTCTGACAGACCAGGTGGAAAATCCTCCGCCCGCCCCAGGGCGGACGACATCCATGAGGATTTTCCACCGAGGAACAAAATGGTATGGTCGGTAGCGTCGAGTCCTGGGACGCGGTGGTTTCCTTCTGCGAGATTACTGTTTCGCAGAAGGAAACCACCGCACAAGGAGACTGCGGAAAGGAAGAGAGAGATCTTGTCCACCCTATCGATCCACAGCAGGCACACCGTGCGTAGGCGGAGGGCGGACAACGCCCTCTTCCAGCCCCCCTAAATGGGTCCAGGGACGGCGGACTCGGGGACGTCTGTCGCCCCCCATACATCAGTACCCGAGGTGGCGGCGCATAGTGTTCCACGCGCGCCCCTCTTAGACGTTGCGGGGGGTGCCAAACACCTCACTCCCCCAACCCGAGGCGGGCCGGCACCAGTTGGGGTTGCGTAAGAATCATATGTTCCCGCGACCCCAACGTAGGTGTGAGATGCAACACCGGGGTGGGTTTTAGTCAGTAAGAGTCTGACAGACCCCTCCGCCCACCCCAGGGCGGAGGACATCAATGAGAAAAAAAAAGAGGGTGACGGCGGATGAATATTTTATATTTCAAAGGCGGTATTCATAAGCCAAGTTAGTAGGCTTACTGTACGCTCACCAACCCGCATTTGAGAAGCGTGGTCAAAACCCCTTTTTTATGGACCACAAAATAAACGATCCTCAAGTGCCCGGCGGCTCCCGGGGAGAAGCTTATGACAGTAGGCCGATATCCCCTGAAGCCGGGGATAATCTCCGGGCGAGAGTCTTAAACTGTCAGACGAATAAAGCTAGCCAGAAGGACTCCGATAAACTTAATATTACTCACACATAACGTCCGAACATTAAGAACCGAAGTGCGTTTAATGGAATTAGAAAATTTAAATTGTATTAAATGGGACATCATAGGTCTGTCTGAAGTAAGAAGCGAAGGTGAAGACACCTTAAAACAAAACTAAAACATTTTCTACTATAATGGTAATAGTGGTGATCGCTCAGGCGTTGGTTTCTTGGGAACAAAGCGATGGAAACCTAACATCATCGAGTTTGTGGAACAAAAACACAACGCCGTTGAACCTGGTTTTCTTCCGACGGAGTTACCCAGAGTGAGATTGACTTCTATCTATCCTCCAGTAAAAAAAATATTACTAAATTTCAAATCTAAAACAGAATCCGTTATTCTTCCGACCACCAACCACTACGAGTCGTAGCGAGCTTTAACAAAATTCACAGAACTCAAATAATTCGAAATAGCAGCGAAATAGAACGATTAGACCAAACTTCATTAATCATCTGTAGAGAAAAATTCAACTTGGAACTCAAAAACAGCTTTATTCTTAAAATAATAGAAGTAGATGACGTAGAGCAACAATATTTAAATATTAAAACACAAAAGTTAAGCCGGTAACGAAGAAGCTTCTTAATTAAACTTAGTGAAGCAAGCCTATATGTAGTAGACGACAAACAAGATCTAGCTTTTTAAAAACCAAATTCAGCCAAATTCAGAAAAAATTATAGGCAGGTTTAAAGGTGTTATCACTTTTAGGGAGAAAACCAGAAAATAAAATAAAAACTGAGTTTTGCAAACTGTACTGTGTGACATATCAAATGAAAGGGCTACTCTACAAATCTTAAACATTAACCAAAATGTAAAATTTGTAGAGTTAATCCTTGTAGAATTAGGGGCTTGTCTCTTCATTAGATCTGATAACATTTTAATAGTGAAACGGAAACCTACTTGACACAAAATGAAAATAAATAACATTATATTATATTATTAGAAAAAAACATTATTTTCGGTTTTTATTGAAGCCTATTGTTGACTCTGTATTCTTACAGAAAAGCTAGTTAAAATGTAGTTTAAATATGAAGATTAACTGTTATTCGGGTTTATGGTTCTTAAAATTAGGTTCCTTTAGAAATAACAGACACTTGTTCATACACTTACTTCTTGTATATGTTTAACACACAAAACCAACTCACAAAGGTTCTCACAAAAAGGCGCGACGCGACAGCGCGACACAAAGGCACCACGTGTCGCGCGACGACCGGTGCCTTTGTATCGCGCTGTCGCGTCGCGCCTTTTTGTGAGAACCTTTAACCAACAAACCTTACACCACAAGCTATCTCGGCTAGCTAGCTCGGATTTGTGAAAAACATTTAAATGTACAGGACAGGTAGTATGTCGTTCAACAACTCCCAAAGTTTTAAAAAAGAATGCTCTCCCATTATCTACGAAGTACTGCTTACTTAATTATTAAATACTATGTAGAACGCGTATACTATGACGCGGGGTGAGACTATTTCTGACCACATAACATTTATCTAATGTCTTCAGAAATATCACATAGTGTTTGCACTATTGCAAATTGCGACTTTTAGATCAGAATTTAACTTCATTGTTTAATAAAAATGCGTACTTACATCAATCTGAAGGTAACTTTCAGTTTGATGGCTGCTAGGGTGGGTTTATTATAGCTATTTTAAACGATTTATTGAGAAAGGTTCCAGTGTACTGAGCACATGTTGTATTGCGCTGTTTTTTATTTTATTAGTGATACACAATTAACCAGTTAGCTGAATTGATTGCGTCCGCTGTCCACGTGCAGTAGGGCCGACGGTACCAAAGCGGGATTGAGGACATAGATTTGTTCAATGACTTGAAAAACCAATCACATTAAGCAATTTATTGTATATCTTTATGAAGTTTACCCCATTTCTTTTGTAGTTCCTCTTGCACAGTTAGGTTTCGGGGATAACCATTTACAGTCTGCCCAGGCATGTGCACAGAGTGGGTTTCGGATCGGCCTTTTGAGAGGTAACGGTGTAGGGGACACCGTTACCTCTCTCTCCCATGTGCAGTAGGTAATGGTCCCCGGGTTGGTTTTAGTGAGGTAAAAATCCCACACTCCCCGGTCTTATCCCCAAAGCCCGGGCGCATATAGCAATTTTCCCGCAGAAAAAAAACTAATTATGTCTACCGATAAAAACATTGAAAATCTAATTAGCTTGAAATAAAGTAAGTAAACAAATATTGAAAATATATTGAAATAATGCAATCGGACAATATGTTTATCAATTTAAAAGCATCTCTTATGGAAAGGTTTATTGCATTTGCATCATTACATGGGATTTGGTTGGTTATTGGTAATAATCTTCTTTATGTTTAAGTAAAAATCCTATCAAAGGTTATTTTAAGCTTCTTTCTCTTAACTTGACGCATTTTTTTCAAAAGGTTGGTGTCTGTCAACACGTTTTATATCAGACTATTTAATTATTAAAACTTGGTATAGAAAGAAAGAAAGAAAAAACGTTTATTTCCGGTAAACATGACGCAGTGATCCAACACAAACACCAAAAACAACAACTTGGGGGAAAATATGAGTCACATCCACGCAAAACGGCCATCGCTCTGCTTAATGCTACGACCCTATACGAGACAGAGGCTCAGCGCTGGTTTTCAGCGACAGCCGGCGGTGAATGACGTCGACCGGTGCAGTAAACGCTAAGATTAAAATAAAATACATACACATAATAACTAGCTAAGTGTTCCACCAAATAAAAACATTATACAATATTTATAAAATGGGAACATTCCGGGCATCGAATGCTCACGCGCCGTTAGCCTTTGATAATCTGTGCGCGTGCTGTCATGATAATATATTAAATTCAGGGCCCGGGGTCCAAACGTCTCCTGCTGAAGACTACGCGGGGGACGTCCGGTTTGGCCCTTTACGGGGCACCGGTGTGGGCGCTTTCCTTGAGGCGCCGTCCAGCCCGTCGGTTGAACGCGTCCCAAAGGGTCATGGCCATCCGGTTGGTCCGGGGCTACCGCACGGTCTTCCGTGATGAACTGAAACGCCCGGATGTCACCACGTCCTCGCGGAGGCGATTGGCGGCGGTGATCTCCCGGGCCTGGTCCAAGCCATGGCACGGAGCGAGAGTGAATGGGAAGCCGTCACCTCTTTCTGCGAAGCAGTAATGCTCGCGAAGGAGGAGGCGGAGCGCGATAAGTATCTTATTCTTGACTTTATCTAGCCGATGGTGATGGCCGCGACTTATCTGCACACAAACTCCAACTTCCCAAATAATACGTAGGCCTGTGGATGATCTAATCGGTCATACACGTAGACAGACACAATAACAGTCTCAAACATTGTAGTATAGAAACGTCCTGCCTATCTTAATCTTTTATTATCACCCCGTAAACGTCCAATGCCGACGATAGTCCTCCCAACGACCGCTATTCAAAAGGATGGGCGTATGCTGCTACTTATTGTATTAACTATTAAGTGTTAACTGCCGTTCTTTATGACCCCTTAAACTACATTAACTCTAATCACATTATAGTGTCGACCCTTACTTGACGACTATGAAGGTCCAAGCCCTTGAATCCATAAACATCATGAAATGGAGAAATGGACGAGTGACAAAATACATTCACTAACTCTGACAGCTTTAAGACAAATATGTACATAGATTACACTATAAATAATAAGTTTAATATTGTTTAGAGGGGCTTCGATACTGTTTAGTTGTTGAAAAACAACACTTTCATGTCATTTTGAAAAATTTACATATTTCAAAGCTTAGACGAAAAATACAATTTTGTCAACTCTTTGAGATTCAGACGTCTTGTTGATCTTACATCGTTGAGTCTCTAGGGACGGCGAAAGCTGTTTGAATTTTTGAAGTTGGTGGCGTAGTTAACACAATAATCAAGTATTCCTTTTTCAACGAACACTATTCTAAATACGGATCCGGTACATGATCAAGCAGGCTTTCTTCACCAAAAGATAATTACATATAAAGGTCGGTAGTCACTTGGTCCAATGGACATGACACAATTTTAAATTACTTTAGCTCATTAATTCTGCTGCCAATGGAGCGTCTCATTTCTGCAAAACGATTCAATACAAATCTCGGATCAGTAGATCAATCTGCTGCTGAAGTATAGCCTACTTCTATTTTCTGAGAATGACCAAGATTCCATCAAATATAGAAATCTTTAAAAACAAATAACTTTGAAAATAGGTTTATTTGAATAGGATCCTTTAAATTGGAAAGAAGTCATGCCAAATCACTTTACTTTTTCTGAAGAGTAAGTAGTAGATACACTTCAAACTTATTCAGTGGCCATTCGGAACGGACGTAATATCCATAATAATATAAGTTTAAACAGGGTGACTTGTAATTTGACGTATTCCTTCCAGGGCGTGATAATGTGACCAACTTGCAATAATTAAGCACCCCATAAAGCCTAGGCGAAAATTCATGAGACTCGAAAAATCTCAAACTTTATGTATTTTTGAAAAACTCCTAGATACTATCCATAAATATGGCTTTTCTGTAAACTCTGTAAGTGAATGGTCTTTATTGCTATTCCATTGGGTACTTAATACTTTAACAAACCTTTCTAAAACATCAAATAGTTAAAAGTTAAAGGAAGAAGTTTACTAACCATTTAAAAAAATCATCTACGTAAGCAATCGGCCGAGCAATATTTCTTTAAGAAATTCTGTGCGTTATCCAATTTCTGAACATCATAAACATTACCGTTTTCAAATCTATTACGATAATTGAAGTTATATTCAGAGGGTTACTATCCAGACTCTTCTCGTCTCTCGTGATTATTATTTGGTTCAAATGAACGTAGGTCAATAGGGCTTCTTCTGCTAGACAAGATTAAATTATTACAATGAAATTCAAGACAAAGCTGTCACCTCGCTTTGTGATTGGACAGCAAAGTAAACATACATAATTTATTCATGTGTTGTTCAGTAGGTATGTACTGTCTCGACAACAGTAGGGCAGAATCATGTCACATTGTTATAGGCTAAGCTAGTAGGTAAAAGTTTTAGATTTACTTTGAGGTTCATAAATATCAAAACAATGTAGGATGGTGCCTAAGGCTGTTCTCTTAAGGGCTTTTAGAAAAGTCTGCAGAATAAACGGGCTGTAAAAAAGAA
Organism: Dasypolia templi; assembly: GCA_963555695.1. Taxonomy (NCBI): domain Eukaryota; kingdom Metazoa; phylum Arthropoda; class Insecta; order Lepidoptera; family Noctuidae; genus Dasypolia; species Dasypolia templi. Next base: position 17,433,674 of record OY743146.1, on the reverse strand, counting down.
TAGTTTAAGATTTTCGTTCGAATAAGATGCAGGATCAGAGCTATGCTATCTGATAATATTGGTTATAGCGTACTATAGGAATTTTGGTCCCTTTAATCAGTCTGATTCATATCATTAATTGGGCAATGCTAAACATACCGACAAATTACTGATAAATGATAATGATAAATGATTTTATTTCTGTAAGTAGGTTTTTACAAACACTTTTACACGTCAATGCTATTTTAAAAGTAGATGAGATCGGCGTTTCCTATCTGACTACTCTGAGAAGAAACGCCAAAACAAACTCAGAGGTCACAGTCTCTTTTAAAGTCCAGACATAATCTTGGTCAGGTCATGTGAAGACCATGTGGATTGATGTCTGAAATGGTCTTTTGAGGAAAGAACCACACAGAATGAGTGGACCTGTCCAGTCAGTGCACGCATTTGTCAGTAATCATGCAGCTCAACACAGAACTTAAGGAGCTCAACGATTCGACGAACATTAAAAAAGAAAGGACATTTGGGTAGGCCGCATTAATTACTCAAACTGCCAGACCATGATTAAAACTAACTTTAAAAACTAATTATAGACTGAGACATAAAAAAACAACAAATCCACACTGCCTTCACATTCACAATAATTACAATATTATAATACTTTTAAAGTACTAGTTACTAGCATTAATTAGTTACAACCAGCACCGTATAGGTGTATAATAAACAAACGGAAAAAAAAAATTGTGGTAATTCTCAGCATTGAATCTTGTTGCAGGGAACGAGGATCATGCAAGCGACGTAATAAATGGGCAAACGGGAGATCCATGGTTCTCAAATACCTCTTTATAAGGTGCGCTGATAGCGCCTTTTTATTACTGGAATTATATAGGAACGGTAATGTAAAACGGGGAGCGATGTTATTGATAAACAATACATTAATTTTAGAATTTAATTAGAAAATGGCATTTTTTTTGTGATGTTAAAGGCTCCTGGTTACCTGCATTAGTGTAAAAAACTTGGAGTTTGTATTTGCGGTAACTCCCTCTGCCACAATATGGTCCAACCTGTTGAAGGAAAAACCTATAACAGAATCAATTTCACTTATTTATTTATTTAAGATCTCCGACAAAAGACATGGTCAAGGTCATCTTCATTCATCATCATCATCACCTACTTAATACCTATATTATGAATCTATAGGACGATAGAGTTAACAACCAAGCTAACAATGTTTAAATATAATTATTTCTCATTAAATTTAAATCAGAAGACGGTTACTGGTAGACATATGGCCTTCCCCGAGCACCGTAAAGATCTAACAGGCCCTCGCTGCCCGCATCCTGCAAAATCCCACGACTTACAATAGTCTGTCGGTCAATTCACGTTGGGCCTTCCGGTACTCGGTCACCACTCGAGAACTCTTCTGTCCCATCAGCCATCCGTTCTACGAGAAATGTGGTACCCACTGCTAATTAAATTTATCAAACACTTCGCAAAAATGAAGGAAACTGATTCCAATCAATCTATCCTAATAGGAAATCAGATATCAAATTACTTTCTTTGAAAGTGACTTCCTCACTTCTGGAAAGTCTAAAAGAGGATTATTCCACTTTGCCCAAAAATCTGTCCCGATAAAATAAGATAAGATTCGCCATAATATTTGATATTGAATCATATTATGGCGAATCTTTTCTTATTTGACTAACAGTGGCAGCCCTCGTGGAAAAAGTGATCTCAGAGTTTAAGCTAGTGTTCTTTTCATCACCAAAATAATTATTTTCCCCACCAAAACTAGTGGGACACAGTAGACGGCAAAATTTTAAACATTACACTTTGGTGGGGCAAAGTGGAATTATTAATTAAAGAAAGACATATAGAAGAAAAAATTTCGGTTAATTTGTCACAGAAACACGTGCTTACAAAAAGAAAAATCTTGGTAACACTAAGCTGATCCTACAAAGCACATTTTGTTTCCTCGTACATCGTAAGCAAATTAGATCGAGTTGTATGAACAATCTTGTTGCATCGGAGTTCTTTTGCCAGTCGCGTGGAAACTGCCAATAGATAACGTGGAACGGTTTATTGGTATTTCTCTTTCATCAGAATGCATTTTGTGAACTAATTGTCTGTTAAATTGATTATTATCGAATAAGTGCGACTGCTGAGCGTGCGGGTTTTTCTATTAACGAGTTCTTAGTAGACACCCGAAGTCTAGATTTATGCCCGGTTAATGGCAATAGGTTCTTCCCCCGTTCAATGGAACTAGGAAAGCGAGGTATGGTAATAGTACACAAACATTTCACCATGAACCATATTTACAAAATACAAACACACAATCCGCTCGCCGCTCTATTCTTTATGGAAACTAGACGTTCCCTTTGAGTTGTTGTGTACTTACTAATAATTCAGTGGTTTTGCTCTAAACCCCACCCTAATTTGTGATCCTAATGCTAGCATTTTGTAGCTGGCAACAAAGATTTTTTTTTAGTGTAAGAATAAATTTATTGCAAAAACATTAGTATACATCAAATAATATGTGCAAGGTCTTAAAATATATAGTTCTGCATGTCTTGCTATATATGGCGTACAAAAACAGTTCAGCTTAACAACTTAACCGATTTCAACAAAACACGTCTTTTAAAACTTTTAACAACGTTAATCAGGACAATTATAACACGGCAGTGTTTAACTGAAACTGGGTTTGCTAGCTGTTGCCGTTTTATGTTTTCGTCACTTCTCGGCTCGTGCATCAGAGTGCCGCAGTGCTAAGCTAACCTAACCAATCAATTTGTCTTAAAGCAATTTGGGTAATCTAAACAACAAATCGTATCGTTGCTAACAGATTTTAAAATAAAGTTTAACGTAATCACTTTTACAGTTGGTTATCAAACGGTGGAATCACCCTAGGGAACTGACTTGAACCCTTGTAAAATTAATTGGAATAAAGGATGAGAAATTGGGTGAAAAAATAATTTTCCTCCTCCAACAATGCCAATTGGGCGGAAAAGAAGTGAAAACCTAAGAAAGATTTTTCTTGATTACGTTTAATATTTTTTGGGAGCTGTTGCTGAGCTCCATGAACGAGAGTTTTTTATCTCCATCATCAAACTTAACCTAACATGAGCATCTAGATATCTGCCATAATGATCTGTCGATATCTTAGTGGGATCTTGACAGTGTACTTACGTTTTGGAGCACTAAAATTCGCCGAGAAATTATAGATACCTACTTGGTGGATTTGCACAAATTAATTGTCATTTATTCACTTCCGTACCTAAATGTGATGCCAAAATCAGCCAGTTCAAGATACTTTGCGGCAACTGAAGAAGTAAAGTGAAAGATCCATTAACCAGAACAACCTAATTAAAGAAGTAAGAACTACACAAGAAACGCGGTTTAAACTAGTAACAGTATACGTTTCTATGCGTGGGGACTAAAACTCGTGGAAACTAAGTCTTAGTGGAAGTAATTACTATCATAAATAACAAAGTTTATACAGGCTTTAGATGGGTTTTGAAGATAAATTTGACTTATGTTTTAATAATAAAACTAAAATTAATAAAGTTTTGTTAACATATACAAGAAAACTTCCGGCGTCACTACTTAAACCTTTTTTCAATGATTTCTGATTTATTTATTAGTGCCAACCTATAACTAAATAACCTATTCTACCTAATCCATTTCTCAATTCAAAATTCGAGTAAAAGAGCATTACCTTCCCTCATAAATGTGAGAAATGAATGTACAAGGGACACTCAGAAAGTTTTGCGTTTTTTTTATTATTATTAATATTTTCAAAGTACTCTCCACTAGCCTCTATACAAAGTTTCATGCGTCTGAACCAGTTGTTCACGTCCACTTGTTCACGTCGAAACACTTGTTCACGTACGCCGTAGACACCTTGTTTATAGCCTTCTCGAACGCTGACAACGCATCTTCCGGCGACGAAAATTGTATCCCTTTGAGTTGATTTTTTATTAGATATAGCGAAAAAAAAAAGAAGTCACACGGTGTTAGGTCAGGATTGTAGTTGAACGGTGTGCTGTCCAGGAAGAGCCTCGTTTTGAGCGCGGTGTGCGAAGGCGCGTTGTTGTGATGGAGCAGTAGCCCGCAGAGCCCTGTGTTTGGTCGCTTATTGATCACAACAGAGAAAACTTCTGGCATGCATTTGGTAGTATACCATTCAGCGTTAATGCTGCTTTGATTCCGTTTAGGAATCGATACCAAGTAGCCAAATTTGACTAGCCCGCGATCAAAATCTTGCCCCTGCTTCTAGATCGCTTCACTTTGGTAGGCGTTGACTCGTTTTGAAACACCCTAACCGTCGACTGGCGCATCGTTTCTGGATCATATTGATAAATCCAAGACTGTAATGATGTCGCAAACACGCCGAGACGAGCGTGCTTCAAATTTAAATCATATCTCGGCACCAATCCACCCAGGCCTGCTTCTGAACATCGGTGAGGTTGTGCGGCACCCAGCGTGAAACTAACCTCCTCACGCGAAGATGCACTTGTATTCTACAAGTGCATCTTCGCGTGAGGAGGTTCGTGAAGGCTTCCGATCCAACCTGCAGTATGTGCTAAATCTCGTGATACGGAACTCGCCTATTGTCTTGGATTACATTTTTCACTGCTTGCACGTTTTCTTTCGTAACAGCCGTAAAATGGCGACCACTTCTTTCTTCATCCCCCAAATCTATTCGACCGGGCTTGAATCCGTTATACCAACGATTCACGGTTGCCTTAGAAGGGCCTTCATCCATGAATGCCATTTGAAGTCTATCTTACGATTCGTCCGGTTTCAGGCGACACTTGAAATCGTAAAAATCAATTCGCGAAAATGTTACCGGCGCAGATCTATTTTTAGTAATAAATTAGCTCGCAAACAATGTATAATATATAATCATATTTTTAAAATAGACCATAACTGGGCAGTCTCTCATACATATAAACTTTTTTTCGCCATACTTTCTGATTGGCCTGGTGTATAGTTTATTTATTTTAGCATTATATATTTATATTTTATTTATTTAACAGTAAAATTTTAAGAAAGCTTACAGACTAATTACTAGTATAAGTAACGAAACAATAACAGCCGACAATTGCTAATTAGAAGCTTCATTACAAGGCCGAGGGTTGCTGGTTGTGAAATTAAAGCCCCGTTAAACTTGATGATAATTTATTGGCAACTTAACTTAGATTTACGTTACACGTTACAACAATTAATATCATGTGGCAAGCCTAAGTAGAGGGATGAAAGGGACTGCGTGGCTATCGCCCTTTAGACCTCCCCTAGCTGGCCAGATTCCTGAAGACTGCTAGGCTATCGAAGCAGGAACTAGTCGTACTAAGGATCAGAGCTGTTTAAGGAGAACGCTGGCTGCGTGGCTCCGGGCTCCGAACCTCTAGCTGGTGAATGCCGATTTGTTTTGTTTATTTTTATTTTTCTGTATGGCATCTCGTAGTTGACCTTGAGATATCGTGACTACTTAACCGGACTATCCTGTGGCTGCCTTAAGCGAACTCAAAGCCTCCAGCCAGGTGCGAAAAACTTACATTACTAAGCGACAGGTCGCTAAGGGCACCCCCTGTGGGGTACGGACCTCGGCTTAGGACGTCGCTGGAGGGAGGACAGTAAGGGGGGCAGTAGGGACAGGCTGGATCAGATTTTGGTGATTATTATTATCGAGGGAATTTAAAGCTACAGGCTCAGCTACGGCGCGGGTTGGCACTTCGTCGAGCAAGGGTCGGGGGGAACAGTTACGTCGGGGTCTTCGCGAGGGACCTCGGCGGCGAGGTCGGAATGTCGGTTTGTGTTTGTGCACTGTACTGGTGGCCCTACTGCTCTCCTGGATGAGAGTTATGTGGTCACCGGGGTCGGTGAGGACATGCCTGGGACGGCGGACATGACTAATGGTGGAGGGAATATAAGTTGCGGCCTTGACAACCAGAGAGTTGCAGTGATTCGCGGCGGTATCGAAGAAACGCTTTGAGATGCGTTTCATAAACTGACGGATAGTGGGAATTTTGAGGTCAACGTGGAGGATTTCGTTGCGAACGTACCAGGGGGAGCTTGTTATCATACGGAGGAATTGGAAGGAATTGGGAGAAAGGGTCTGCATTCTATTGAAGCGATGGGGCTTGGCGTGTGCAAAGACTGCACTGGCATAGGTCATGATCGGGGGAATGCACGCTGTGTAAATACGCAATTTGCACTTTAGTGACAATTTGCTAAGTGCATTTAGGACGAAGTGGAGTCTACCTAGAGCGAAGGCGGCGCGCGAACGAGCCGCCATAATGTGCTCTGAAAAGGAGAGGTGTTCGTCGAGCACCACACCTAGATATTTGGCTCGCTTCTCTCAAGGGATCGGCTTGCCGAACATGGTGATCGGTCGAGGGGACGATTTGTTTGAAGACAGCTCTGCTCTTATAAAGGCGGAAGGTTTACATGTGTGTACACTATCTACACGTAGTCATCTGTAGTTGTGGTGCAGATAACTAACGGGGTGGCGCAGATTGTCGCACACGACGATTGTAGATGGCGTCACTTGTCCACAGATATTGTTTGTAGTTGCTGTCTTCTTATTTATGCAGCCGCTCATCATAGTGCTTTGGATAAGTTACAATAGATGGCGCTGTATGTTTGTTACATTCTCCCCTTCTGGTACTCTGTAGTCGTCCCGACAGAGTACCAGGATCTGTCTCCATGTTACTTGGTCTCCCTCTTTTACTCATGGGATTTAATGGTTTGGGCACATTTTCTTGTGTGCATGGTGGTCTTGATAGAGTGTCTGCTACAAAATTGGTACAACCTGGAGTATATTGTATATCGAAATTATAGGGCTGTAGTTGCCGTGCCCAACGGGTCAAGCGACCTAATGGTGTTTTCAGATTCATTAACCGTTTTAATGGTTGGTGGTCAGTGATTGAAATGAATTGTGTTCCTTCAATGTAACCTCGAAATATTGAAACTGACCAAACAATTGCTCTTCTTTTTCTGTTACAGAGTAATTGCATTCCGCCGGTGTAAGAAGTTTCCTTGCATATTCAACTGGGTGTTCGTTTTCGCCCTCTCCCTGCACTAAAGCTGCTCCAATTGCATATTGACTTGCATCAGTTTTGATTGTAAAACGAGTATCACATTCTGCATGTTTCAGTACTGGGGCTGCAGTTAATACTATTTTTAGTTTTTTAAATGCTTCTTGTTGTTCATTTTTCCACTCCCAACATGTTTTACTTTTAGTTAAGTTCGTAAGTGGTCGAGCTACGTCTGCGAAGTTGTTAAATCGTCGATACCACGAAACAGTTTGAGGAAAGTAATCATAAATCGTATAAGTAGTTACCTATGTCTTTTCTACTTAAGATAATTGTGTCGCTTCACAGATGTGTAATAAAATATCCAAAGACTATTCTTTTGTTTTTTTTTTCATTCTCTGAATGGCATTTGATTTATTGTAACGTAATCAATGCGTGGATCTTTTTGAGATGCTTCATCCGCTGGTTCGCGAAGATGTCCTATCGGACGAGGCGGTGTGACCATCTTCTGAAGTGACCATTTTGTAATTTTCTTTGGCGGTGGACTGTATTCTATATTGCGCAATAGTGACGGTGTTTGTGGAAGTGGAGAAATCATATGCAGTTCTTGAGCCCACTGCATAAAACTTGATAGGGATTCGGGTGATGACTGGCCTGAGTTAAATTTGAGACATTCAACGGCCTCATTCGGCGTGTAACTCACGAGGTTCATCTAAGAAGTTCCAAACTCGTTGTGGTAAATTAAGCACTGTTCCCGACGTTTCTAAGAAGTCAATGCCGAGTAGCGTACGATTATCAGTTGCGTCGGGTTCACTGTGAACTTTATATGTAGGTAACGTCCACCAACTGTGATGTCTACAGCTGTGGTTAATAATCTTCGGGTTTGAACCGTCCCATCGGCTAGATTTGTGTCAGCCGTTTTCTTATTGAACGTCACTACACTTCTAATGAACAACTTATAAAGCTGCATGCTTGCTACACTCGTTCTCGCAGCGGTGTCTATGTAAGCATAACCTTTTTGATTTTTCCAGATGATTTCTATGCTTGGTATCTTAACAAGGTCCTGTATAATTTCGGTGGTATCCACTGTGTAAAATGCAACCGGCTTTCGTTCTCCCGTTGAAGAAGTTTGTGTTTATTTCTCCAAACTTTCTAAGTCGCGAACTTTTTCGAGTAGGTCCGTGAATGACTTAAAATCGGATCTGGCGACTTCCTTTTTTATGTACAGCTTCAACAAACCTTATATGAAGTCTACATGTTACTCTTCTTTATTGCGCTTAGAAAGCAGTTGAGAAAGAAGCGCACGTTTTTTTGCAAACAAACTCGTCGATTGTTTCCGTAGTTTGCTTCTTGGCGAAGCATTCTTAGTATATTTCGTGTGGCTGCTTCTTTGGAGCAAACGCTGACCGTATTGCATCCAACGCATTATTCCACTTTATTATATCCGAAAAGCACGACTGGACTTCGTGACTTCGTTCTAAAATAGTTGGCACCCTGGCTGGCTGGTGTCAAGAGCCCGACGGATGATGTCGCGTGCCATACCAACTGACCAGCGCTCTTGCTGCAGGAAAGACCGGTCGACTGGTTAACAGCACTGACAGCGGTCCTGTGCTAAGCTCCTTGTAAACTTGATGAAGTTTCCCAAACGCTGCCCAAGCCAACTGGATACTTCTGTGGGCTTCATTCTCAAAACTGTGTCTATCGAGCTGTATAATTTGCCCTAGGTACTCCTTCACAACTTCTAGCAGCGACCCTTTGATGTGGATTGGACTCGGCAAATTGTACATGACTTTCGTCTTGTCCAAATTCATGCCGAGGCCAATGCGCCGAGAGACTTTAATTAGGCTGTGCAGAGTCTGGTCTAACTGTTCGAGCGTCCCTGCTATTATAACGATGTCATCGCCAGTCCAACGTCTTTAAGACGTCCTCCAACGCATTGGTAAACTGCTTTGGGGACATCGGATCCCCTTGTCTCACCCCTCTCAGCAGTTGGATGGGGCTGATTTTTAGGGTTCCGTAAATTGGCTGTGACAGCTGTCTGTCCATCTGTCACAGCCAATTTGCTCCGAATCTAGTGGACTGATTAAATTGAAATTTGGTACACATAATAATTTCTGTGACCCAAACACTTTAAAATAAATTTATTTTGAATATAGAGGTGACTTTTAGGGAGAAAACCAGAAACTCGAACAGAACAGAGTCTCTGAACAGAGACTTCTTTACTTTTTTTTTCCCTGTAATCTGTAGAATATAGGAAAGCTATATGAAGACTGTGGTCTTAAAATATGTAACACGGTAAATCTTTCAAAATTGTGCCTACAAACTTACAGTCGGAGCGTTTGGTCGTATTTTCATACCTATATATCTTCGGCCTGGATAGTGCTAGAGAGCTCAAATTCTCAAGAAAAAATGCAGTGAGCAGACTTGCAAATTGAATACACACAGAGTATCATATGTCTAGCTTTTACACTGACCGACTCATAGTTTAGTGACAATTACGTGTAAAAGTCGAGACACATATAAATTTGACATTAATAACTCGGTAATTGCAATTATATAATGGTTAAATAAGAATCATTTTAAAATTAATTTAATTAAGACTAAAATTATGCACTTTAGTCAGCGCTCCTTGACCTTAATTAATAATCTAGATATAAACTATAATAATATTAACAAATTTATAAGAAATTATTATTGACAATAAATTAAATTGGAAGGCCCTTATAGAGACCATCAGTAAGGAAATAAGTACCACAGCATATGCTCTGTAGAAACGGGCATCAGTAATTAGTGAAAATGCTTTGTTCACCGCATACTACGGTGTGGTGGAGTCCATTTTAAGATACGGCGTTATTTTTTGGGGTAACTCGACTGACCGGGAACTTATATTTAAAACTGAGAGGCGTTGCATTAGGTCGATGTTCAAACATGAAACCACTCAGAGTTGCAAACCTTACTTTCAAAAATATAAAATCTTAACATTAACTTGGAAAATGCTATGTTCTTAAGATCTAACCCTCTCCTCTTTTCCCGCATGGCAGATCGATTTCCACGTAATAGACGTGACAATAGTCAAATTTGCCTTCGGCAATATAGGACGGGATAGATAGGATGCAAAATACAATTTTAGTGACAAAAAGTGTCTCTTGCATGGCTCCAAAAATTTATAATAAACTACCAAAAAGCTGGAAGCAGCGTAGCGTTTAAAAATAAAGTTAAAAAATTTCTAGCTCCTAAAGCCTAAATTTTGAATGAGTTTTTAGATGAGAGATTTTGATGATGTTTTTACTTATTTATTGTTTTAAAATTATTTGACTCAGAGTGACATTATAAATTATGGTATTAATTTGCATGCCATTGTTTAAGGCAAACGGGAAGACCTGTTCATATGTGTACTTTTAACATCTCTTGCATGCTGACAAATTTGTGTTTTATGTATTGTACTCATGTTTGAGAAAATAAATTATTATGATTATGATGATTATAATTATGATTGGGTTTAGGCAACGAGGGTATGATGGAGGTTGATAGTGGAACTCTTCAGTGGAACGAATCATATGTTTTGATCAGCGGTTTGTTTTGATCAGTGCAGTTTATTGCACTTTGTGTCGAGGGTTTGATGATGGAGCCAGAAGTGGGATAGTTGAACACTTTAGTGGCTACTAGTAAACCCCTCGAGTTTGGAGTCATATGATTCATTCTGATGAGTCCAATATATTGCACTTGATGTCGAGGATCTGATGATGGCGCTAGGAGGTGGATAGTGGAACTGTTCAGTGGCTACTGGTAAACCCCCCGAGTTTAGAGTCTTAGGTTTCGTTTTGATGGGTCCAATATATTGCAGTTGGTGTTGAGGGTTTGATGATGGATCCAGGAGGTGAATAGTGGATTTATTCAGTGGCTTCAAGTAAACCCCTCGAGTTTGGAGTCATATGATTCATTTTGATGAGTACAATATATTGCACTTGGTGTCAAGCGTCTGATGATGGAGCTAGAAGGTGAATAGTTGAACTCTTCAGTGGCTGCTAGTAAATCTGTCGAATTTGGGTTCACATGATTCATTTTGATAAGTTCAGTAGATTGGGGAGGGTCTGATGATGGAGCCAAGAGGTGATAGTGAAACTCTTCCGTAGCTCCTAGTAAACCACTCAAGTCATAATTTCGTTGACATAAGACTTAACAACTAAAGGAAAATAAGCCTACTAGACAAAAAGAAAACACGCTTTTATACCACCCTAAATATTATAAAATAATTAAATTGACTTGTATTAGTTCTTCTTTTATATCTAATGATTAAAACAAAAAGCGTGCAGTGCTTCAGAGTTGTGTTTAATCTTTTTACACAAAGTGCTCCACGCTTTTTGGTTGAATCATTGGATCAAAAGAACTAATACAAGTAAATTTAATCGCTTCCTAATTTCATGTGCGTGATAAATGCGTGTTTTTTTACCCATGTATTGTTACTTTGAATATGAAAGTAACTGCTGGCGTGTAAGAAATACCTTTTTTACCCGAATATGCTAGAAGTAGGGGTTATTATTTTAGCATGTCTGTGTACAAAAAGAAGTAAAATCCTACCAAAAATATTTCATGTTAAGAAGGTCGCCATGACTTACATAACGCTCTTACTGTTAAAACGGTATCAGATCTTATGTACAGCCAAACCCGTAACTCTACAAGGCTTAACTCTACAAACTTTCCGTCTTGGTCAAAATGTGTGGCTTTGCTGTTCCATTTAACTAATGCATGACACAATATTAAAGACCAGTGACTTAATTTCTTAACATAAGCCCATACAAAGCCATACTGTCCACAGTCACCATTGCAGCGTCGAAAAAGCATCTCAACACTTCAATTTACCGCCAGTCAAATCCACATCGTTACAGAGAGGCCAGAACTGCCCATATTTTGATGGAGTTGAAGGCTTGCTCCTGGTCCACAAATGCCGTACACAGCGGCTGAGTGAACTCCTCGATCTTCTATACAATTTGCCGCACAGTATGGATGTGGTCTACGGCACTGACGTCTTTTCGAAAACGGGGTTGTTCTGGTGGCTGGAACTTGTAAATTCTAATGGCGAGGCGGTTCGTGACGACTCTCGAGAACAGCTTGTATACTTAGTCAGAAATGAAATGGGTCTAAAGTTCTTCAGACAGGTTTTGTCACGTTTTCTTGAAAAACAGAACCACCCTCTGCTCCACGCTTCGGGCGTTGTACCTTCTTCGATGACGGAGTAAACGAGACTCGCTAGCAGCCCCGCCCGGGTTAAGGAGCTCCGTCGTTGTTCCGTCCTCCCCATGTGATCTGTTGTTTTTTTATCTGCTTAAGAGCCGCCCTAATCTCGCAGTGGTCCATGTAGCGGCGCGTTAATTCAGCTCGATGGTCATCTGCACTATCTCCCACTAGTTTCGCTGTCCGCGTTGAGTAAAGGTGCCCATTAAAATTTCTCCATACTCCCACAGCCAGCAGGCGGGCACGCTCAGCACTATTGGTGAACGTATTATTGAGGTTATTCCATACCAAACTGCAGAGCGGCTCATCCCACTGTCTCTGGGAAGACGGGTTCACGGGCTGAACCGTATCTGGGGGTCTAATCTCTAAGCACGAAGTCCGTAGTTTTGGCCTTCGTTACAGACATTTCTTGTCCGTATCACCTACGGACTTACCAGGAGTCCCGAACTCGAACTAAGAATTAATGACAGCACGATTTGACAGTTGTTCCTACTCCCGATACCTTTTTGCCCGTTCGAAAAGTTGGAGTTGACACTTGTTTTGACGGAACCTTATGTCATTTGATACGACATCAAATTAGTTATCGTGCTGCTGACGAAAGTTAATAAATTGAAAATATGGCTGCTTTTTTAATGCTCGAAGAAGCTTTACAGGTAGAACGGAGTCGTCGCCGATTGCCTCTTATTAAAACATGTCAATAAATAGGGTATTTGTATTTATATGATTGATTAGGTTATATGGTTTTCAAACTTGATATTTTGCTTACAGGACATAATGGGTGTTAGGACAGGCGGAAGATAAAGTTAAAAATCAAATTTTACTCAATAAAAGTATTGTTTTTGGTAACAAATTTTTATTTAGCATCAATCAACACAACTCGGCTTCTTGCTGAATCGGCAGGTAGGTGTCGCCGAACTCGTGGACGTGCACGACGAGAATGTAATGCTGTAAACAAATGAAATAAAAAAATACTCAATATTAGCTTAGTTTTTTATAAACATGATTTATGTGATCTATTTACTAGTGATCAATAATACTTACTTCGCTGATTATGAATTGGCAGCTCCTTTTACCAGTGCCTCAGTGATTACTGCGGGTTGCTCCTGGGAAAGTGGGTTGGCAGGTGTAGCAGCAGATATTTGTGTGGGCGTGATGACTGCTGGGTCTTGTCTTACAGGTGGACCCTATACAACAAATACTGAATATCATTGACGGATACAAGCAATGTATAATTATGTATCTGTTGTGTTAAGTCACGGGAAAGACTACATGCAAATAATTATAAACACATGAATGCTGTTGTTTCTTGTTTTTTTTACCATCAGAACAAATTTACTACCTATGTTCAATTATAAATTTAATTATTACCGATGGAAAAGTTGGCACTTTTGCCTCAGTTTGCGGATCTCCAAAATCCTCTCCCATAATTGACAGTATCCTCAATTCAACTTGCGAGAGGATTGGTGCTACCGATGGACCACCTGTAGCACATGCTGAACGTCTGGCAGATCCAGCAGCTTTTTCGGCCAAATGTTTTTATATCATTGTATCCACTTTAATAATGGCAAGACCATAAAATCATATTAATACGAGTAATGTATTAAACTCACCCTTTGCCACTGCTCCACGGACGTTGTGCAACTCCCCATTGAAATAAGGGAGTTGCACAGCCGTTTTGATCGGATTCTCCCGTCGGCACCCCTAAATAGTCCGCAAGCCAACCATAATGAGTTGGCTAACTCATAAAATCGAGGAGGGCCTCAATTTGTGTATGAATTGCTGCTGGAGCGGTTGGGGCCATTTTACTAAACTAGCGAAAACTTCCCGCGTCGTTTAGATAATATTATGGAAATACACTTAATGTAAATAAATGTTTTGATAAAACTGACTTTTCATTTCTTTGAAAATTGTCGTCAAAAAGAAAAAGGGCAAAGGTATCAACAGGATAAGGCCACAATACGGACTAAAATGGCAAAAATAGTGCAATTCTTTAATTGAAGACATAATAAAAACTATATTGCTAGAAATGTGTTCATTTTCTAAGAACAATATTATAATTTTTTGTTTAATAAGCTAATAAACTTCAAAGTAAATAAACCGGTAATCGACCGGTAAAATAGCGCAGCTCTATCGTCATGCGACATTCATTCACAAATATTGTCTGTGATTCCTTTTGAAACTCATGAATCCGAAATCAATCGGGAGGACGAACAGTATCGTCGCCGACGGAGTTAGAGAGTAGACCCCCGGTTAGTTGAGTAAAAAAGAAGCCAAATGTCAAACTACTTCCAAAGTTCTCATAAATATCAAACTAAAACCACACTGGATTTCCTTTTGGATAATTTAATTTAAAAAGTTCAAAGGTAACCAAACTAATTTAATGTTTATTTTATCGTCCTAGTTTATTATTTATTTTATAATTGAATTTAAAAAAAAAAGTTTCCAGCTCATTCCCTCGATTTCGATCCCTCGAGACCGCCAATCCTTTAAGAAGAAGTCGAGCTCATCCCGCTGGTTTGTTAAATTTTATTTGATTGTGAAAATAAACCCATTTCTATAGAGTTTTCACAAGTTTGAATAGTAACTTAACATCATGCCTGTAATCTCCGAAGGTTAAGGTGTACCTATAGCACACCCACAATTTGCCAGTTATCGACTCGACTTGGCCATCGAATCCAGGACCTCATCTCAGCAGTAGCGCTTGCGACCACTAGACTAGGAGGAGGCAGTTTGAATAGTGTTTTGCAGATATTTAATTGCTTAAGTGCCAGCGAAGCGTATTTTCTTCATGATAACACTAAAAACGCTTACTCAACAGGTGTATACTGAGGTGTATACGCAGAAATAAATGTTATTATTATTATTCTCGTTTATTTATTAACGAATTTATTTTAATATAAATATAAATATTTTTATATAAAAAATTAAAAAAAACAACTACACCGCTCTCGTCCGAACGTAATCAGAAACACAATCAGTCCTGAACTCAATCAATCAATTAATACCAAAAAAAATACTGTAAGGATTGGATTGGAGTGGAATGACAATCTTCATATTTTGAATTTGACTGACAAAATATACCCTATATTTAACTTTTTTTTTACTCCCGGAAATTTAATTATATTTAATTTAATACATATCAATCAACCAATTTTAATTTTAATAAGAATTTTAATTATATTTAAGTTAATACATACCAGTCGAAACTACTTTTTGGAAGTGGCGCCTAGAATCAGTTCTATTTTTAATGTAAATTTTGACGTTCAAAAGTGCCTTTTTATGGGCCTATTTGAAATAAATGCTTTGACTTTGACTTTGACTTTGACAATAGTGCAGTTTTCAATGTAATAGTTTTCGCAATTTTTAGCTAAGCAAA
This sequence comes from Dasypolia templi, assembly GCA_963555695.1. Taxonomy (NCBI): domain Eukaryota; kingdom Metazoa; phylum Arthropoda; class Insecta; order Lepidoptera; family Noctuidae; genus Dasypolia; species Dasypolia templi. The sequence continues at coordinate 17,418,050 of OY743146.1, read as the reverse complement.
CAATTAAGTAGTACCTATAATTATTGTTGGCGTTATCTGCGTGTACTCGAGTTAATGAATATGTCCACAATCTGAGTTGACAAATAACATTTTCATGAGCAGCGCTAGGCAGGGGTAGGCACGTCGACACGTAGTAGTGGAACGCGCCGGGCGCCTACATCGTCGCCCATTCGCCTTCGATTACGCGAGGCGGCGCGCCGCATCCGCTGCCAACTGCTGAAACTTTCCCTCGCGCGATTTTCCGCCGCGAATGTTCGAACGGAAAACTTGTAAATACATACATGTAATTTTTAGTAAAGTAAGAAATTGGTAGCGAATAAATTTTAAAGTATTCTGTATTTCATAATTCAGATAATAGCATAGCTAAGTTTTCTCTTCTAATGTACCAAAGTAAATAGCAAAATTACTTTACTTTATGGTGATGTAAATAAGAAATAAATAGTGATTAACATGTAAAATAATATGTGTAAAATAAATAAGTTTTAATGTGTATAGTGAGCACAGACGTGTAAATCAAAGTGTGGAGATACCAAATATCCACCAAAGTTTACAAAAGTTATTTCTACGTGAAGGTTAAAAAATCTGTAAGTGCGCAATGTCAACTTTGGGAGCCGCAAGCGTGATAATCGTTCTGCAAACACGCTGTAAAGCGGCGTCGAGCTGTGCACTCGTTGTTTGTCGTGTGTGTTAGCACAGAGAGCCAAGGAGGCCTGAGTGAATTCAGAACAAAGAAAACTGGCGTTATCAACAGCCACCATACTGCTCCAAATTGTGGCCTCGTCGCTCTTCGCAATGGACACTAGGTAAGTTCTTTCTATGGAGTAAAAATAACTAGGTGATAAGGCTTTAGATTAGGCAGCTCAGTTAAGAGTCTTTAATTCGGCTCCCCTAGGCATCTCGTCCGACCGTTGATCGCAGTAAATCAAGTAGAAAAAATATATCTAATACGAGTTTGTAGGTATCTTTTTACATTCTTTAGAGTTTTGAGAAAATGAAATGACCAGATCGTCATAATAATCATGAAACCGTAATTTTTAAAAACAACGAAAACTTTTAATTAAATGTATCTATTGTTTTCTAGGTGAATCAAAACCATTTAATTACTAAAATGTTTACTGCACACATACTTAAATCCTATTTAAATTATAATTACATTTGGGTGTACGTGTAAACAACGTTACAAAAGTATCATGTTGTTTGGAAGATTTGTTTCACTCTTTATTTTAAAATTAGCACGTTATTGAGATGTACAAAACATGACTTTATGATTTGGAACATAATTATTTAAACTGCCGTGTATGATATAATAGATAATAAGTCTATTGTATACATAAATACTTGTCCTTTTACAATGCCGGACGCTGACATTGGAGCAATAGGTGTCCAGTACATATAATAAAATAATTAAGTCTGACGATCCATGCCAGAACTTCAATTCCCCACTCCCTCATCTTAACAAAGCAGAGAGGAACCAGTTGATCGCAGTTGTTCAGGTCTATTAATCTCGATAGGCAAATCTCTTTCATCCTCCATTGTCGTGTTGTTAAGAATCCCCTTTCAATTTGTATGACGAACCTTTGTTGATGTATTTGCAAAATTATGAATCGAGCAGTGTTTTCTTAGACTGAAATCCAAAACAGAATATTTCGGTAAAAGCAAGCTTGATTACATTAAAATACGAGCATAAGAAGTAACCACTGACTGTGATACAAAGTTAGGAAAACCCCTTAGCTGGTAGCGGACTTTGTTATATTGAATTGTTTGAACAGCTATGGAATTAAGGGATTCTACGATACTGTCTTTATTTAAAAGTGTATTATGTTAAAGGGTTATTCCGCGTACAACTAATTAAAGTCACGGTCTAACCTTAAAGGTTAATTTTATTTTATTTTAACCGATATCTAAATCATTTTTATCTGCGACCTTTTCAATACGCTTTTCTTTGTGCAGCTTAGTACTGCGCAGGAAACATCAAGGTCAAGGTTTCTTTACCAATTCAGGCGAAAATGGAACTCAGGGAACCTTAGTTATGACCATAGTAAATCACAAGAACGAAAACACCATTACACGATTCTTTTATGTTAGTGATTTCTCTGCAAAACTTGCCTCCCAATGAATATTACATAACGGTACACATCTGAATTTTAAATGGAGAACGACATATTGGTTCCTGCGAATGAACTTCCATTACTGTTTTTGTTTTGCACATGAGGTATTTTGTAAAATGGAATTATTATTAGAAAGTAGTGCATCCTTTCTTGATAAGTGTAAATACCGAAAGACGTACCGTACGTATATATACTCACATTTCACCATGTTTTAAGTCCCAATTCTGACTTTATACGGAGGCAAGCCCATTGCCGTATTAAAAATGAATAATAGGAAAATGGTGAATAAAAATATTTCGGAACATTGCCTATATTTTGTGAGTTTTTAAAACTACGTTAACTATTAAAGCTTCCATCACTAGTGCGACCACCTACTAGGTTAACAAAAAAAAACGGCAGGGTTTCGAATTATCGGTTCCGCACTGCAACAAATCTCTTGGTCCTGAAAAACATGTAGGTAATTTCAGGGCGTATACAAGTTTTTCAAAGCAAAAACGAATGCGAATAAAAAGCCGATGCTTTAGCCAGTTCCGGAAAAAATGTTTTATATGTGTGGGTATGATTTGAAGTACATTAAAATGCCACAACTGACGATTCTTGTTATTTCGAATAAGTGTCCAATCAATGTCTATAGTGTAGAAGCCATTTAGTTATTTAGAACTAAGTATAAAATAAATCAGATTTCATAAATATGGTACACACCAAATTCGCTACTTGTTACTCATATGTAATTCTATTATGTAAAACATAAGAGAAATAGGTAATTTAAATGCATGACAAACAGAGAATCAGAATTATATCGATAAATCAATTCGAAGCTCTGTCTTGAGAAGATGGCTGTACAATTTTACATAAACAGGATACAGCAAGAAATAAATTACATGTAAGTAAGTCAATAAATAAATCATGTAGTTCGTGTGAGTCATTGCCATAGCATCGTTTCATGAACTGTTAATATTTTTATGAATCAAAATATTGATGTTTTCCAAAGCATCAAAGTCGTTATTTAGTTTATATTTTATTACTTAGAAAAAATAATCAAGCGAAAGACACAATAAAATTGGCTTTAAGCGAGAAGACTGGCGTTATGAACAGCCACCATACTGCTCCAAATTGTGGCCTCGTCGCTCTTCGTAATGGACACTAGGTAAGTTCTTTCTATGGTGTAAAAATAAACTAGGTGATAAGGCTTTAGATTAGGCAGCTTAGTAAAGATTCTTTAATTCGGCTCCCCTAGGTATCTCGTCCGACCGTTGATCGCAGTAAATCAAGTAGAAAAAATATATCTAATACGAGTTTGTTTATATTTTATTAATTAGAAAAAATAATCAAGCGAAAGACAATAAAATTGGCTTTAAGCGAGAAGACTGAAGAAACGATGGATGCTGGAATATGGAAAGATTATAAGGCTAAAAGAGGGTTGACTATTGAGATGGCTAATAGGGAAGTATGGAAGAAATAGCTGAGCCGACCGGTAGGAAAATGATGACGAGTTTAGCTTTACAACAAATTAAATTTTAATACATAGTTATAAAGCCAGTGGTAAAACGTGAATCAGTGTACTCGTAAGTTTAATTCAATTATTGTCGACTTGCGTGCGGTTTCGAGATTAAACATCCTTAACTTATTTACCGCTGCTCCTACTGAGACTAGCCAGGAAATCTCTTCATCAGTGTGGTTGGTTAAGTCAGAACAGAATTGTTTCCTTCTTTTTTACTTGTTTATACAACATATTTCACGTGAAACGAAGACATGGAAAAGTCAGGGAAATCGTTTTCATCGATACAGTAGTTGTGTGTATTTATAAAAACCTAGCCCTCATCATTCAGCTTTCAGTTTACTGTTTAAAGTAATTTTAATATACATTTGCAACATATTTATTATTATTAACATGTAATTCTTTTCAAATTTTTTTTACGTTTCAGCGGATTAGCGAAAATAGGTACATAAAAACTTCTGAATTCCGGTTTAACTTTTATGAAAGAGTTATCTTAAAAATATTTATGGATCGAAAAAAAGTTTAATTTTTAAGTAAATGCCGGTGGTCCGGATGTTAGTTGGTACGTAAGTAAATGTGCCTAATGGTACTTTGTCAGTTTGTCCGGTCAAAGAGCAATTGACAGCTAGTGTGTTAAGAATAGGGGTCGGTATTTTTCGTACACGTGACCTAGTGGTTTGTTTGCTCGAGCTGCTCAATATAAATAACAAGCCCTGGTTAAGCGGAGGCTCCCTAAAATGTACCAGGCCACTCAGAGAGTATTGCGATAAAAAGTTTTTATGTAAGAGAGACTGACCAGTTATAGTCTATTTTGAAGATATGTTTATTTGTAAGTAAAAATAGGGACGTTCGACGCACATTGTTGTCGAGCTAATTTAAATTATCGTGTCTCATAAAAAAATGGGTCTGCGCCGGAAACATTTTCGCGCTATGATTTTTACGATTTCAAGTGGCGCCTGAAACCGGACGAATCGTACGAGTACGATAGACTTCAAATGGCATTCATGGATGAAGGCAACCGTTTATCGTTGGTAGAACGAATTCAAGCGAGGTCGACTAACTTTGGGGGATGAAGGAAGAAGTGGTCGCTCTTTGTCGGTTGTTACTGAAGAAAACTTGCTAGGAGTGAAAATTTTAATCCAAGACAATAGGCGAGTTACGTATCAAGAGATTCAGCGCATACCATATAAGGAAGCCTTCACGAAATTCTACACGTGCATCTTCGCGTGAGGAGGATAGTTTCACGCTGGGTGCCGCACAACCTCACCGATGCTCAGAAGCAGGCCCAGGTGGAATGGTGCCGTGATATGTAAAAAAAATTGAAACAGGCTCGTCTCGGCGTGTTTACGACATCGTTACAGGTGATGAGTCTTAGATTAATCAATATGATCCAGAAACGAAGCGTGAGTCGACGGTTAGGATGTTTCAAAACGAATCAAGGCCTACCAAAGTGAAGCGATCTAAAAGCGGTGGCAAGATTTTGATCGCGAGCTTTTTTAATTTGACTGGCTACTTGCTGTAGATTTATTTACGGAACCAATGAAGCATCAACGCTGAATGGTGTACTACCAAATGCATGCCAGAAGTTTTCTCTGTTGTGAGCAACAAGCGACCAAACACAGGGCTCCGCGGGCTACTGCTCCACCACGAAAACGCGCCTTCGCATCATGTAAACGAGGTGTTTACGGCGGACTGAAAAAAATATTTCGAAAAGTGGTTCAGACGCAGGAAACTTTGTATAAAGGTTAGTGGACAGTACTTTGAAAAGATTTAATGAAAAAATGTTTACAAATTAAGCATTTATTTTAATTTTCGCAAAACTTTCTGAGTGTCCCTCGTAGCTATTTATTGTTGATTATGGATAAAGAAAAATTCTTACAACCGTACCCAGTCTCCCCTCTTTGTGTCATTCTAAACGTTGGAATATTGATTTTCCTGTAGAGTAAGGATAATGTTGTGATTTTGTGTGCCTAAATCGAAGCATTTATTTCAATTAGGCACTTTTGAATTGAATTGATTTAGTCAAAACTTCATTATGGAGTCTCCCACGTATGTAAATTTGCATTAACGAATGTTAATGAATATTATTTATGTGTGTTTCAGAATTGAAACAGTCGCACACAATAAAAATGGAACGATTATTACGAAGAGAGATATCTCTCTTTTCGTAATAATCGTTCCATTTTTTGAGAGATTTTGATTTTGGTCTTATTGAGAGAGAATCAGAACGAGTATATGATTAATTGGATCTGTTTATTTACCTTCAAGACACGTATTTATAATATTTTCGTTCGATTAATTTTTTATTCGAAAGTCTTTTTTAAAGATTACTTTTAATAAAACAGGACTGCTCGGCTTGTTTGTCTAAAATTAAAATTAACAGTAAATTAATATATAGTTTATTATTCAGCCGCAAGATATTTTTTTGATAAATCAATTATAACTTTAAGTTATAAACGAAATAAGAATTGTGACTAACGCCAATTAGTTTCGTGCTCGAACAAGAGCGTACACGTTGCGTTTAGTACGTAGCGGAGCTTGCGTAGACATTATTTTAGAGTGATTTCATAGCGAGCTAAAGTAAACAGCCATATTCTCTGAACATTATAATATTAAGGCACAATTAGTTATGTTTTTATCTTAGTAACAAAGGAGACACAAAGCATGTTTATTTTACTCACGCTCGTTTAGTAGGTGTCCTAAATGACTTCAACGCTTGAAAAATATAACTGCTTTTTAACGCGATCATTAACGCCGCACATAAAATTAAAGATAATAACCAAATAAGTATTTCTTTATTGTCATGTGAATTTAGTAAGCCGAAATAAACGTTGAACGGTGTTCATTGAGCGAAGTTGTACTGGTTCTTCCGTTGTGTGCTCACAGTGAGGCGTGCCTTTGTCACCTACAAATATAGGGCATGTTGATCCAACTTTAGTGCTTTTAAAGTCTGAACTGAAAATAGTTCTTATGATTCGGTAAGTTTTAAGCTGTATCGATTAATTCAAAGACAATGTAAAGTAGACTTCTTCCTTATTTATAACGTCTTGTTAACTGGCAAATTGTTGAAGTGTTTTACCCACGATTTCTAAAGAATAACTGTCAAGTTATTCTTTAGAAATCGTGTATAAGTAATTTTAAGGCAAATAAATACGAGATACTGTACATAATATTCCAAAATTTTCGAAACAACTCGGTCGGGATATGTGGATGAGACTTATGCCATAAACAACATTATAAGAAAATGTTTGATTGAAGTCTGAAAACATGGTACAGTCAACTAACAAAATTGTTAAAGTATTTGACTGGAAAATCGGAGAAAATGATCTTGTCCGTGGGAAAATAATACATCAAATGTATTTTACAGTTCTCCCGTAAGGAGGTGCGACGCGATAGCGCGACAAGACTAGTAGAACAACTTTTCATAAAGTTCTTGTATATACCTACTGTTCTACTCTCTTCGCGTCAAGCTGTGCCGTCGCGATTGTCTGTGGGAGCCTTTACGCTCATTAAAGCAACCATCAAACAAATATCAAGGCACGTATTTCCTTGTAATATCGTAAATTTGATTCTTGTGCATTCAGCGCGTTAAAAAGACATTAATAAGTAATAAAAGTGATAGATAAAACAGGTGTTAAAAAGTGAACACAAATGGAACAGAGAAAGTTTGTTGATATTTTATGAGCCTAGCAGGACTAGGTTCATAAAATATCACCAAACTTTCTCCGCACGGAGTAAACGGAAAGAAAATTCATACGACTTAAAAATCGCTTCGCAAATAATATTCATATTTAGGTAGGTACTATGCCTACTCAAACTCAAATTTACAGGCACTTTTGAATTTGTCAAGCGTAGTCCTATGGAGAAGAACGGGCAAGAAACTCCATGGAAACTACATTAAATCAAAATATGATTACAAAATATTGGTTAAATCATTCATTATGAAATTATGCACGCGAGAACGATGCATAACGTTATAAGAATCCATAATAGCAAGACAAAAAAACTATTCCAATGTTAAATCAAATTAAAATAAGCCGTGGCAACTAAGAGATGACGAGTTCCTACTGACGGCGCCCGTTCACGAACATGACGCATGGATTAGCATCATTCAGCTCAACCATTTTGAAAATAGCTAAATGATTCAACTCACGAGGGAGAACGACATACTCTCAGTCGCCATGGCACATTCCAGTCAATGAAAGGTGTACCCAGTAAATGGGAGCTTTATAGTATGTACGTAGTACCTACAGTCATTGCTCTGCGTAACTTTTTTTTTATTTATTTATTATCCAACTTACATCTATCATTACAGAGTAACCTATTGCGATAGTGTACATATCCTAACTTATTATTTACTTATTATAATAATTACATTTTGTAACTTATTACAAACAATGCATTCTTTGTGAACTCACTCAGAGAACAATAGAAAAGGTCCCTGTCACTAGCTATTAGGTTGAGAGTGCGGAGTGCACGCGACAGGGGCGCCTCACTTAAAAGATTGGTCCGAGCGCGCGGCTCCTCCAGCAGCCGTGGCTTTCGTCGTCGCCACACGTTTCTGCATTAGGTAGGTGGTACCTACTGAGGCTACTGATAATTGTACATTTTCTGGCACGGCTGCTAAGTAATCTATGGGAGAGTAGGCCCGGAACCCTCGACCTCGACTCAGACGTCTTTTCAACATATGGCGCGAGTTTCGAGCCTGTGCATCTGTGTCGAAATTAAAATAATTTGGAACCGTGCAAAGGTGGTATACGTGCGTTTCTAATTCCTGGCCTGCGGTTGAGGAGACTACCCTGAGCTCGCTAACCTGGTGAGATCGTTCCTTATATTTGAGGCATTTGCCTCGAAGCTGTATAAGTTAACTCTTTCGGTGCGTGCTGCCCCTGAACAGTTGTCTAACCGAACTCACGCTATTTCTCCGCTTTCACCATAACTCGTGATTATTTTAGAAATTATATATTAAAGCTCTACAAACCCTATGTCATTAAATATGAAATTAAAATTAAAGCATTGTTCTAAAAGAAACTGTATTTTGTAGCAACAAGCTTATAAAAATGTGCTTCAGGTACACGACTCGGGGGTGACAAAAACAAAAAATGGTTTGTCACAAATGGTCGGTCCCAGTGCTAAGTGTTTAGTTAGGAAGTGCTGCAAAAACAGTAGTTAGTAAGTTTTTTAGAATGTGGATGCCGCGGCATCCACATTCTACCAAGACGGAACAAAAAAACTCCTTCGAACACTAAATGTTTTTGCAGCACTTTCTAACTAAACACTTAGCACTGGGACCGACCATTTGTGACAAACCATTTTTTGTTTTTGTCACCCCCGAGTCGTGTACCTGAAGCACATTTTTATAAGCTTGTTGCTACAAAATACAGTTTCAGAATTTCGTTTCATTCTGTTGAAGTATGTGGGGAGGTATTTTATAGTTACATTTGAAACAGTACCCCATCCCATGAAAGATGAGTCTACTTTAGCCAGCCTGAAACCTGGCTGAACTAATTGGTCCTGATTTCTATTGATATAATTGTGTCTTTCACCTCTTTTAATAAAACATATATATTTTTCCTTAACTACCTACATGATGTTTTCATAGATATATTGATGAGGTACCGTCAAACATTTCCCTTAGAGAGTCGCGCCTGCGGTGGCCATATATGGCTCTGATGGCTCTTTTTTGCAGGATTAAAATAGACTCGTCCCCATAGTAAAATACCGTACTACATGATACTATGAAAGTAACTATAATAGACTGGCACTTTCTCACAGCGTATGTTGCTGAACTTATCTGTCCTGCAAGGGATGTTAAATAATGACCCCATTGAAGCGTTGAAACGTGGGTGATCCTAAGGAAAATAGTTTTATTTATGAATTAAATTTTTTTTTGATTCAATACTGTCTCACAATTTCTACCTACTTCGGTAAAGACAATCGTTTTTTTTTTGCATTTCGTTGTTTTCCCATTTAATGCAAAATTATTAGCAGTGAACCAATTTTGAATCTGCATTAAGGCGACTTGGCTATCACTGTGGGATCTTCTAAAGCATAGAGATCGGGAGGAAAATCCTAAAGGTTAGAGCAATCGTTCGAATTCACTTTAAGTTTATGTCGCTCGTTCGAGCTATGCTGATAGATTTCTTTGTTGTAATTGATTCAAGATTTGACGTGTTACATTTTTAAAACGTCATATCATCCAACTCATGTTTTATGAAATCTTGACATAATTACGATAAAAATATTATTCCTTTCTCATTTTTTCCTAATGCAAAATTTTTTTAAACATATTTTTTGTGTACAAACGGTCTTCCTGCTACCTGTTGAGACACCGTTACTTTAACAGGTAATCAAAGTTTTAGTGCCTCGAGTTGTATTTCGAAACAGTCATTGTTTCAAATACAATTCGAGGCACTATCGTTAAATTTTATTACATTTCGCAATACTAAAAATAGTTCTTGGTGTAGACCTTCAGGGACACCGGTAAACCAATTGGGTTAGGAGCTTTTTTTGTGAGCTCAAGACAAGTGTTACCCTTATATGTATTATGAAAAAAGAGTTACGACACAATTATTTCTAAAGTTCTAAAAGATTACACAATAATATGTTGTTTTCGTAAGTCATAGATTTTCATCAAAGAAACTGTACTATTATTTTGAACAAAGTAACTTTTTAGGGTTCCGTACCCAAAGGGTGCCAACGGAACCCCATTACTAAGCCTTCGCTGTCGCTTCGGACGTTATCTCGTGAACAGTAATAGGTAGACAGTTGAAACTTTCGCAGAATGTTTATTTTTATTGAAGCTTAAAAAAAATATAGAGGATTCAAAAATGAGTTTTTTTTTCAAATATGTACTGTTAAGAGACGACCGACGCTTGAATTGTCCATACAAACGTAAATCCTAAACCATTTTCAATTTAAGCATTTTCCATCATATAATGCTTATGTTCGGATTAAGACAGTGTTTATCTAGGTTCCTACATCTTTTTTTCCCAAAATACTTACCTAAAATGAAATTTAAGCTAATTGCATTTCGCACTATTTTACAGCGTAAATGACATGTTTTCTTATCGTTTTTTCTGTACTATAAACAACAATATATGTTATATTGTTGTATTGGAAACATAGCTTATTCTATCTAGTTGCAAATAGTCGAAAAAAAAAGAAAAAACATTAAGTTTTCATACATCATTTTTGGTATTCCGGAACACATCAAAATTTATCACAAATTTTCAGTAGTCAAGTCGGACAAGCACACATACAACGTTGCGCCCGACACGCCTCGGTGTGTTCCGTGTTTGTTGTCAGTGTTAGACGATTACTTAAATGTCAATCATAACCTGTTAATGCTATACCAGCTTCTGCCCGCACCTTCGTCCTCATGAAAGTTCTTGTTCCTCCGCCCCACCCCGTCGCATCGCATCACCTGCCCGCGCTATCATTCGTATTCGCTTAGCGTTCTGTCACAGACTTTTTTTTTTGCTCGGTTTCCTTGGGCTATGCACGTGATGTTAAATAGCCAGTAACACTCCTCAAGAATCGTACTATCGAATTGAAAAAGAATTTTTCAAATCCGATCGTTAGTTCCAGAGATTACCCCCTCATACAAACTTATTAAAAAACTATGAACAAATTTTACCTTTTTATAATATTATCACTAGTTTTAGTAGTAGCGTAGTAGTTTTTCTCTACCTCTAGTCTCTGTGTTTATCTTAGAGCTGCATTTCAAAAGCTCATTGAACGTATAGAAGTTACAGTCCGTTAAGTAACCCATTGTTTAATAAAACAGAAGTCAACATTATAGGAAATCCTAATTGTTCGTATAATGTTTGACTTTGGTTTTATTTTACCAGTTATAGTAGTTCATACCGCAGTCCACTTATCTTCCAACCCAAGCGAATAAAATTGTTTTAAGGCTCAGTCCACTCACGCTTTTTCGAACTACGTGACAATCATAAGGCAAACATTTCCTAACCTGCTGGCCTTCATTTTTTTTGGGATAGTACGGAGGGTTTCTTATAGGTACATTTATATGTGTCTGGTCCATGGGACGGAAGATGGAACTGTAAGGGATGGTTTCTTTTACTGTTGATGCAATAAGAAAAGGGTTTTGGAGACAGGTCATTAATTTCCCAAATCTCGTCCTTAAGTAAAATGTTTTTCGGGATACTTACCTTTTTGACAGACGTTTAACATTCATTATGTAAAGACAAAATAAATGGATGGAATACCTTAATGCCCAGGTTGTCTGTATAAAGTCTTCTGATCCTTTGAGAATATACATACTTTCCTTTATAAATGAATGCAAACACAAAATGTTACCAAGTTGAGTCTTCTGAAACACTTGTCTCGCAAACTAAAACAAACACAACTGCAGACTGAATTATACAGCGTTCAAATTTTTTAAACGTGAAGCATTCTGAAATACGTAACATCGACCTTTATCCGAGTCTTTAGCGAGCCGTTCATGCCTGAACATAAGAAGTAGCACAAACAACATTGTTATCACCTGGCCGTATCACAGGCTTACCGACAACAAATATGTATTGTAGGATCTTATTATTAAGATGCTATCCCGTCTGAATATATGTGTGACATAAAAATCCCTTTTTGATTGCATCTGATCTGTCATTGATATACAATTTCTTTACTTATTTCTTTTCGTGTTTTGTTTTTTCTGCGCTCTAAAGTGTAGTAAATGTACTTAAGAGTTTATTTGAAATTCAATTACAAGTTGTTTGAATGACAGACAACACAATTAAATAAGTTTGGCGCTGTCTGTGAGATTGACTCAAAATTAAATGCCTTTGCATGGTATGCTAAAAATAAACAATGTTTTCATTGCCGAATACTCGTAACAATGAAATACCAATACCTCACTCATCGCGTCATCTCGGGAACGATAAAACATACGGACAAATCTCATGTAGGTTTCTTAAACAATGAAGGTTAAAAGTATAAAAAGATTTTTCGAAACTTCACCCCAAGGGTGAGCGAAGAAAAAGTTTATGCTAACAAAGTCACGAGAAACATAGAATACAGTAAAAAGAAAATGCCCGTCACTGATTTAAACCAGGCAATATAAGGAACCTTCGTGATAAAGTCTGATCCGTACATCATCTTTGTTAGTTAATAAAATTGATTGATCCGTCGAACGAGAGCTTATTTCAGACTTACCTTCTCAATATCGAATGGCCGTTCATGTTTTATTAAACATGGTCACATTAGAGCATGGCCATCATCATTCACATTCAGGACTTGACAACGAAAACGCATTAATCTTGATAATCAATTGTCTCCATGGTGTGAAATTGAAACAGATTTAAAAGTAAAGCTTGTTAAGATTTTCGTCTTGACCCGTATTCCCGAATACGGTATTCTATTGTGGGATTGCGAATTCTCTTGTTGCTTATGCGTTTAAAAGTTCTGTTATGGAATGCCTTTGTGGGGCATCTTAATCTATTTCATGGATCAAGGTAAAGCTCCCTTAGAAATAGAGAGCATTTTCACTTTCAATAACAAACGCGTGTCAAAACAGTTCGTTAAAGTTATGGTTTTTTAGATTTTTTTATGTGAAGCTACGCTTGCCACGGTAGGTAAGTGAATGGGTGACCATCTTGTATTAGGAAAGTTTTAACGTCAGGTAATAAGTCTACGCTAGGAAACTCCTAAATACATTTTATTTCCGTAAATGTAAAGTAGACGACGAAAAATATTTATACTTCGCTTTTTTTGCAAAAAATGTACAAAATTAAAGTAGGCACTTTGAACTCATAGCGAAAATAACCAACTGAGGTCCTGAAAGAGAATTTATGAATTCGCTATTATACATAAAAAGTAAAGAAATACAAGGCGTTCGTTACCTTCGTAGGTACATGAAACGTTTGGAAAATTAAAAAGTACCAACATAATTATCATAATTAAACAAAAGCGACTCCAGGAAACATTATTTTCCTATAACTATCTGATTCTGTTAATTTCGCCAGTTTGCGAGGATTTGACAGCGCTATATAGGTCTTTTTTTATTTTTGTGTTATTCTTTTTTTTGTTTTTACGAGTGTGTTTACTTCAGTTTGTGATACTGCGTATCACACAACGTACTGTATATTGTGTATTCCTGTGCGAGTCCTAATAAATAGTTTTCTTTCTTTCATAATGTTATAATAATTGCAATCTGTTTCTATGAACAGTTAATTGTTCAGTATCATTTAATTTAATAAGGATTAGTTTAATAAATGTTTACTTAAGTAAACAGTGTTATAACGTGTTTTGTTTTTGTTACAGTACAACAAATTCATCACAAGATGACGATGCGGACTGGTCGAGGAACAGTTCCATTGACGAGTACATAGTACACAATGGAACAAATGACACCTTCGGTACGTACCTGAATAATACCTACAAGTACAGGGACCCTGATAATAGTTTTTTCTCGTAATTTTGCACGCCGCCGGGAGACTGGCAGATAAATCAGGCGTGATCAGGCGTCAACCGTCCCATATTGAGTGCCGATTGAATCTATACTTATTTTGTTGCAGATAGATGACGCTTTGTCCTTGATGTACTCGTTTCAGTCGTTCACGGCATAGACTATGAGGTCAAGTTTAAAAACAAATTTCACACAATTGGTCTTTTATAATTTATTCACGAAATAGTCGTCAAAAGGCCTTTTCATGAATTTCTTATTTGTTATTTTAAAGTATTCAAATTTAACCAGCTTACAGCCTGCTGTCGGTGTTGGTATAAAATTTTGGTTTCATATATTCATACATTAAATAAATCAAAGCCTGAATTCCGAGGAAAATCTTACAATATGAAATATATTTATTAAAATTATATTTTGGCAGCTCATTTGCTCACAAAAGATGTTATAACAAACACAATAGTCATATTTTCGTTACCTGTCAGATATACCAACATCAGCTAGCTTTCATTTACCTCCAACCAATACTAGACGATCCGATTACTACCAAAAGGTCACACACAAGAGATTTAATGATAACGTATTTGTTTCAGAAACGTTGTATGACGTGCCGACCGGTATGATAGTGTTGTTGTCATTTTTGTACGGCTCGATATCGGTGCTGGCCGTGGTTGGCAACTTCCTCGTGATGTGGGTCGTGGCCACGTCGAGGAGAATGCAGAGCGTCACTAACTGCTACATCGCCAATTTAGCTTTAGCCGATATAGTCATTGGATTATTCGCTGTGCCATTTCAGGTAAGTAACTCGTGACATGGCGCTAATTTGTAGAATACTCGTAGCAAATATGGGCTGGAAAATTATTTTTGTAAATATGTAGTTGTTACTTAGAGCTTATCCATATAAGCAGGTAACTTAAAAAGGAAATAAACCTTTGTTTTAAGTACATCATTTTCTTCGTTATGAAAAGAGTATTATCATTCACTTGCCCTCATCTCAATTTATTTGGAGTCAGCGCAACAATGAATTTTCTGTCTTAGTTCTTTATTAGTCGTCATCTCTGTAGTGATCCCTATTCTATCCATTAAATTTTTCACACAGACTCCATCCATCGTTTCTTTGGTCTTCCCCTACTCTTGAAATGATCGACATTCATACTCAAAATTTTCTCACTCGGTTGTCATGTGATGCGGAAGAATGAGGAAAACTCCTCATTCTTCCGCATCACATGACAACCGATTTCCACACAACTTTTCAGTTCGTGCTCATACACACGAGCGACAGGCGTCAATGGTAGAGGCAACTGCAGCGTTCGACGCGTCGGCGGCTGCCGTCGACGCTCATCGATGGCAGTTACCTCTGCTGTTGCATGTGTACGCACACTAACCGGTGCCACTTTCAGACTTCCTCTTATGTACTCATCATCATCATCCCTAGTAGCATTCTCGTCTTAGCTGGTAAACAAACCAACAAAACAGACTACACATTCAATAATGTTACTTTTATACAAAATTATGAAAGGCGACCAAGATATTCGCATAGAAAGAGATCGTCACCCATTGCCAGCATCCGCGAAAAATTTCGTCTGTCTGCGTTAAAAACATAATTTACTCATTCCATATTTCTGAGAGCAGCGAATATTGGATTTTTCAGCAATGAACTGAAAAATAAAATAAATGTTATATGTGTCGAAATGAACGAGGGAGATTTTTCTGCTCATAAAAAAAACCTTGGAACTGAAATATTGGTAACAATAATAAGTATATATTATTATAGATATATTTCCCTGAAATAAAAGTCAGCAGGATATTTAATTTACAAGTGACAGTGCCGTTAAATCAAATCGGTCAAACACACATTATCGATTTATTTACTCTACTGTAAATGTGACGAGAGCTGCTGATCATTTCGAAACCGTTTGGTACGTGCAAACATTTACTTACTACTACTTACTTTAGATAGATTCCATTGACGTAGGCGGTATCACAATGTATTTAAGTGCATACGTAAAAGCGCAAGATAAAACAATTTGTACTTACCGATGAAAATGATAAGCCTCGAATACACCAATACGTGTAATTTGTCTTCAACATCGACAGCCTCTTCTAATCTTTCAGTTACATCGATTTATGTATTCATAGGATTTTTATTTCAACCAAC
The DNA here is from genome assembly GCA_963555695.1 of Dasypolia templi. Lineage (NCBI taxonomy): Eukaryota > Metazoa > Arthropoda > Insecta > Lepidoptera > Noctuidae > Dasypolia > Dasypolia templi. The sequence continues at coordinate 17,401,863 of OY743146.1, read as the reverse complement.
TTTTCCATTGCCCACTAAACGAACTCCATTAAATCTCATATTGGGAAGGAACGCAGGTTGATTCATTGTTCCTAAATGTTCCAGAAACCAGGTCACAATTATTAAATGGATTCAAAAGGGGAAAAGTATTGTGAAGTTAAAGCCATTAATTCATAAATTGTCCCGAGCTGTCATAATTCTGAATGATTTTCGATTAACCGTTTCGTGTTTACATTTCGCAATATTATCATATCATGTTGCACAATATATGTGGAACCGCTGATTCGTAAATTATTTTAAGAAACAGTGGATAGCTCAGTACATTAAAAGAATCATTACAAAATCATAACTCTTATATTAGAATTTCAGTACTTAGGTAATAACACCGAAAAGTTACGTGAAAAGCCGACACACATTTACTTCTACGGCTATTTACTTTCTACTTGAGCCAAAGTATTTACTTTGGCTCAAGTAGACAAATAAACATGTCTTCCCCTTTTATGTATTATATTTTACAAAACGCACGGGATCCCTATTATCTCGTACCTAGTCACTTTACAAAGGCACCGGAGAGGTACATGGGTGAGTAGGTTCATCATTAGGTACTGTAGTTTAGCTTAGTGGCACATAAAAGGCGGCCTCCTTTTCTTCGACGCGACGCACAACCGCGTTTGATGTGCCAAGCTTCTTAGCAGAACATTGAGCTTGTTACACAAGAGAACACATAAATATTTCCATTGATCCGTGCCAAATAACATTGCAGTATTGTTAATTATAACCAGAAAATGAGCCAGATCGCTTCCAAGACAGATAAAAACGCGAATTACTAAGGAGCGCTGCGAAAGTGAACTTTACAAAGTATTTTTTATATTAAATTCCTTTGGGTACCAATTACGGGTAAAAAAAATTAACAAGTTGAGAACAACTTTTCGCTCTTCTTGTTAATAAACCTCCAAAGTGAAGAATATAGTTGAATTCACTCAGAATGTGCGTGAAATGTAATCAAGTGAGTTTATTTTATGGAATAGTTTTTCCAAAGTTAATTTACGCTGTTTTATGCTACTTTAACTACTTACAAAGGAGAATGCCCAAAAGCAGGTTTAATGTGAAGGTATCCAGTGTCTCAACTAAATACTATGTATAAATAATATCTAGTTTTTATACGTTTATGTATTTAATAACAGTTTTTTACCCTGGAATTAAAGTTACTTTTAAAATAACTAAATTACTGAATGCTTACAAAATTGAAACCATAAATGTTGCCAGGTTTCTAAAATTTTCTAAGTTATTTATTATTTCAATCACATAATGATTAATCGATTCCATGATGCTACGAAAATTACAGGTAGATAAAACGAAAAACTAAAAGTACGATATATCTGTCACGTCAATGTCAAATCAAAAACGTCGGTCGGTTCGTTTCGTCATTTTGTGATGAAACGTTGAGTCGCGTATTTATTATTCTTCTGTATTTACTTCAGTTCCGAAACGATTTTGTGTTCATATAACGAGTTCATATGATATCGTATTCAATGGGTGCTGCCAAAGGCCAATAAGCCCTCCATAAGACATTTAAAGTATATTTAACCACTATTGATCAAACTATGAATGTGTGTATATCCTGTGAGTTAATCAATAGAGCAAAAACTTGATGCCTATTATTATTAATTCATTTATGTCAGATAAATTATAATCCATACAAAACATTAAATTACAATACTATCAATTGGTACGCGTGCGTTAACATAACATAAAATTAAATTTAAATCACACATTAGTATTTTACACATTAGTAACAATACATTAATTAAAATAAATTAAATAATTAACTATAAAATCGAAATTAAAATTGTGTTAGAATATGACATAAAAATGTGTCAGTGAGCGCCCAAAACAATACGCAACCATTTGTTTTGGATAGGGCAATCCGCATGAGATACAATCATCTGCAGGACGCCGTTGCTAGTGCCTCGCACACGCAGGGACAAGAAAGCTACCCTTTTGCGCACAATCGCATGGCATCCGTCCGTTAGCGCCTCCGCAAACAGAACAGACGCACTACAATAGCGAGGCAGCCGCAACAGCATCCTGAAAATGTTGTTATATTGGACACGCAAAGCATTAGCAGCCCTACGCGTGTAATTTATCCACAAGCTGCTCGAGTAAAAGCTATGTTTGCTGTTAAAACATTTCGTATTTTTCTTACCATTATCCTATTATTGTACTTACCTAAAACTAAACTCCGGATTATTTTACGGAAATGGCTTCTGCTGTGCCTAAACTGAGATAGATATTTCCATAAAACGAGTAGGTACCCTTCAGCACTTCAATGATGTAAGAGAGAAACTAGGTTAACATAACCTTTTAACGTCTTATAATACAAAAATAAGATTTCTCGAAAACCTGAGTGAAAAACTAAAATCTGTTTTCTAATTATAAAATAAGAATGTTTTAATTATAAGGTAAAAATCGAGCTAAAATAGGATGACACACACTTACAGCACAAGTGCCTAAGAAGTTGTATTGTCGGAATATATTTTCAGTAACATTTTTCACATAAAATTCGTTTGTATTCACTATTTAGTATCTAGGTATTGTTTAAACAATATTTCTAAAGCTTTTTAGTAGATATAAAGGTGGTGTAAATGTGAAAAACCACTACGAAGCGGAGCTGCAAAGAAGCGTTTCTGCAATTTTTTTTCCTTTTTTTTACAAATTAACAATAAGAGTTCAGTATCCTTTAAAATGACGCTGTCAATCTTGCATTTACATAAATAATTATGTTATTCTGTTGATGTATTTCAACCATCAGCAAGAGACGAACGAGGCGTAACGTTTGCTAACAATCACAAGCCGGCTTAGCAAAGTTAAAAAAGGTTTTACGGCTTGACCTTTATGCGACTGACGAGGAAAGGTAAAATATACACAACCTTATAAAATTAGGTACGCATCATAAGCTTAGAAACTCATAAAAGGCTTAGTACCTGTTACTAGGTCCAGTGATTCTTTATGGACAATAAATTCTTATCGCGGCGGCCCAGGCTTTATACGACGCTCGACTCTCGCCGCGGACGGACGTGTTTGTGCGCTATCCCGCTCCAGTGTTGTGTTTCGTGTTAAAATTCGTCGCCGCCACGTGACGTCATCGTAGTCGCCCCGTCTACTCCGATTTAAAATCAAATCAAGAAATTTTAATAAATCAAAAAAGTGCCTTTTTTGAAGGCAAATCTCTTTTCATTAACAGACGTTTGTGAGTAGCTTCACTAGGCCCCTTCTGGGTAAAACCACAGTTTCGTGGTCGTCGGTTGAAACCTTACGGTGCCAACGAAGCCGAGTGGGGTGTTGTCCCAACACACCCGCCGAACCCCCTCAGGGCGAGTCAATTGGACGGGTCCCAGAGTTAACCGGCCTTGGGGGATCTCCTAGTCGGCTCTGGTGTACAGTTTTCCTTCCACAGCTACTCACCTAGTGTCTTAAGGGTGTGTCTACACCCTTCGCGCTAGACTGGTCAGGGCCCCGTTCGCACAATAAGACTGGCGACGGGTTACAAGCTTAGGGCTCACCAATAGGTACACACCTCCCTGTCTACACCCGACAGGGAGGGAACTCATCCCCGGGCCAATCCACCCGGGGAGTTAGGTATAGCGTTTAGGTAACGTGGAATTTTTTCTTTCCACCATTCCTTCCCAAAGATAGTTCCCGCTCCGATCATGGAGGACGCCGTCCTCTTGGCGTTCCTCAAAGAGGTCCTACTTAAGGACCCCGATTTTCTGGAGCGATATGGCTCAAAACTCCGCCAACGCTCCACCCCCACTCCGTCCCAGGGCGCACTCGGTGAGTTTAGTGACGCTTTAGAGAGCCCGCTTTCACCACCTGTTGCCGAACAAGGCATTCCGCCTTTTGTTCCGCATTCCAATGTTCCGGCTAATATCTCGGCCCCCATTGTCTCACCCGCTTTTGTACCGGCAGATAATACTCCGGCCGCTAATCCGGCCCCTATTGTCTCGCCCGCCTTTGTCCCGGCCGCCATTGTCACGGCCGCCATTGTTCCGGCCGCCATTGTCTCAGAGACAACGCAGCTGCGCGCCGCAGTAATAAACACGACTCGCCCGGAGAGCATGGACACGTCAGTCCCACTTTCCGACGATGAAGCCCGCACCTCCTCCTCCAGCGACGACGACTTCCAAGTAGTCGTTAAAGGAGGCAAGAGGAAGGCTAAATCCTCCGCCCCCGCTGGCCCGGTCACCAAGGCCAGGAAACAGGACAACTTATCGTCCAGCTCCACTTCCGCCCCTAGTCCGCGGGCCAGTCGCCCCGCCAGCCCTATGGCTTGCCCACCCGCTCCTACCGCGAGGATCAAAAGCCTCCTCCCCCCATTTACGTCCAAGACAAGTCCAAATGGACTGAAATTTCTAGGATGTGTGTTGATCGCAAGATCAACTACACCAACGCCCGATCAACCCTCCAGGGGATCAAAGTTACCGTCCCCACGTCTACGGACTTTAGGGATCTCTCCCGCGCCCTGCGTGAAAGGAACTATTCCTTTCACACGTACTCCCTTCCGGAGGAAACCCCCACTCGCGTCGTCATTAGGCGCGTTCCCCAAGAAATCCCCACTGAGGAGATTAAGGACGACGTTATTGCACAAGGCGTCCCAGTATCCGTCGTCCATCGCTTGCATAAAGCGAGACAGGGCCTTGTATACGACATGGTCCTTGTCATCTGTGACCCCACGGAAGGTCACCACCCGATCTTCAAGGTGAAGTCGGTGTGCTCGCTCTCGGGCATCTCTATTGAGAAGCCCTACCGAGCCAACTTGATAGGCCAGTGTCATCGCTGCCAATTGTATGGTCACTCGCAGACCAACTGCTATGCGACCCCTAGATGCGTCAAGTGTCTAGGTGAGCATGGCACCGCCGAGCTGCGTCCTCTGCGGCCAATCCGGTCACCCGGCAAATTACCGGGGCTGTCCGAAAGCGCCAAAGTCCTCCTCTCCGAGGACAGGGAAAGCCCCTGAGGGAAGCTTCAGCTCAAAGGCCCTCTCCCTGGGCAAACCTTACACACCTTAAAGCTCCCGCAGCTTCGGTGCCCTCCAAACCCGCTCAACCCGCTGAAGTTCCAGCGCTGATGGCTACCGCCATCCCAGCGCCTGCGGCAACCACCGCGGCCCCTACGGCTCCACCGGTTGCACCGCAAAGAGCCCCGGGCCGCGACAGCGCCAAAATCATAATCAGTACATACGCGGCCCTCTATTCCTTCGCCGCGGAAAAAATGGCCGACGAAATCGTTGCTGCAAACGGCAACCCTCGTCGTCTTTTAGATCCTTAACGCGTATCCCGAGATCGCGTTAGTCCTGAAAACCTTAAAATTCTAATCTTCAATGGATAACACAAGGGTAAATTCCACCAAACCCCGATCCCTCAAACTAGGCTTTTTCAACGCTAATGGCGTTTCCGGTCAACGCGATGAGATCGCCGCTTTCCTCCGCGACCATCAGCTTTACATCCTCCTCATACAGGAAACCTTTTTAAAACCTCACCATCGAAACCCGAACATTGCAAACTATAAACTAGTTTGCAATGACAGGTCTCGATGCCACAAGGGTGGCACCCTAATCTACTATAGAAAATCCTTATACTGCATCCCTATTGACCCACCTCCTCTCCTCTCTCATCTGGAGAGCTCTATCTGTCGGCTCGGCATGACCGGCCACCAACCGATCACCATCATCTCCGCTTATATCCCACCCGACAATGGTCCGGAGGATCCCATCTCGCTCCAAAAGGACTTCACTGCCCTCTTCGGTATGAGTGACTCCGTCATATTGGCGGGGGATCTTAATGCCCAACACCCGGCGTGGAATAGTAGCACGACTTCTACCAGAGGTCGGATCATTTTCAAGTTAGGCGAATCCCTTAACTTTGACGTCATCGCTCCAATGAGCCCGACTCATTTCCCAGGTAATGCTAATCACCATCCCGATGTTCTCGATGTAGCGCTGCTCAAGAATGTGAACCTTCGTTTGCATTCGATAGAGACGTTCCACGAGCTTAACTCTGACCACCGCCCAGTAGTCATGCATCTTGCACCCTACTCGGGCCCAATCGACCCCAACCGCCCCCTCAGACCCAGATGATAACCAACTGGAGGAAAGTAAGCGATAGACTGAAATCCACCACGTCGCCTCACTTGGACACCATCCCCGATCACTTAGTGTCAGTCGCTGACACGACGGCCGCAATCGACTCGTTTACAGAGCACGTACAATCCGTATTGACGGATTGTTCACGGGAAGTTCCGGTGATGGAAGCAACATCGCTGGAAACTACCTACTGACGTACGTGACCTGATAACCGAGAAGAACGCGGCCATTCGTGCCTACGACTCCTTCCCTTGTGACGCGAACAAAGCCCACATGCGCCATTTACAGCGTGCTGTAAAGAAACGCATAGGGGAGGTTCGCTCCGAGGGCTGGAACAAGATGCTCAGTGAACTCGAGCCCACTCATCAAGCCTTCTGGCAATTACAGAGGAAATTGCGTTCCTCAGAAGAGGTCTCTATGCCGCCTCTCATCCGCCCCGACAATAGTGTCGCTTTCGACAGTCCCGATAAGGCTGAATGTCTTGCTGACAGCCTAGAGTCCCAATGTTCTCCCAGCTCCCAACCAGTAGACCAAGCTCACCTGAACAAGGTCGACGCTGAAGTCGAACGAAGAGCCTCCTTCCCTCCCGTCGAAGACCCTGATGATCCTCTGCCTCCCGTCACTCCAGACGAAGTGCACGACATCATTAAAGGGCTCCACGCTCGTAAGGCCCCCGGTTCGGATGGTATTACCAATAAGGTATACAAACTCCTTCCTGCCCCGCTAATAATGCTTTTGACCGCCATCTTCAATGGCGCCTTGAGCAACAACATCTTCCCACAAGCATGGAAAGAAGCCACCGTCATCGGTATCCCAAAGCCAGGCAAGCCAAAGTCTGAGCCCTCCAGCTACCGCCCTATTAGCTTACTCAATGTTCTCGGCAAAATCTACGAGAGGCTTATTTATAAGCGTCTCAAAGACTACGCCGAAGCAAAGAGCCTCATACCCAATGAGCAGTTTGGTTTCCGTAGCCAACACTCCGGCACCCAACAGGTCCACCGTATCGTAGAGCACTTATGCGCTGGTCTGCAGCGTAACGCGACGACGGGTGTGCTATTCGAATAGCGATAGCGAAAGCCTTCGACAAAGTCTGGCACAACGGCTTGATATACAAGCTCTACCAACTAGGAGTTCCAGATCGTCTCGTGCTCATCTTACGAGACTTTTTGTTGAATCGCATCTTTCGCTATCGCATCGAGGGAGCACTCTCGTCCCCTCATTCTATTCGCGCCGGTGTCCCTCAGGGTTCCGTACTATCTCCTCTCGCCTTCACGCTGTTCACTAGCGATATCCCAAAAAGTAAAAAGGCTCAGTTGGCTCTCTTCGCCGACGACACTGCCGTTTACTATACCGGTCACTGTCCCAACGCTATAGCTCGTACTCTCCAAACCTCCGCAAACGTTCCGGAAATGGAGAATCGAGGTCAACCCCGATAAGAGTCAGGCGGTTCTCTTCTCGAGATGTCGTCGATTCCCTCCCCCACTCCCCAGCCCGAACACTATGTACGGTAAGCCGATCTCCTGGGAGAAGCAAGCCAAATACCTAGGCGTGATCCTCGATGAAAACCTTACCTTTAAGGCTCATATTAAGGCGGTTCGCGCGCGCGCCTCCTTCGCTCTTAGCAGGCTCCAATTCGTGCTGACAGCCCGTAGTAAACTGTCCCTTAAATGCAAGCTCCGCATTTATACCGCAGTCATCCGTCCCATCATGACCTATGCCTGCGTTGTATTTGCGCACGCTCACCCACGTCATCTCCATAAGATGCAGACCCTCCAAAACCGTTTCCTCAGAAGGGTTACGGGTGCCCCTTACTACGTCCGAAACATAGATCTTCACATCGACCTCAAAATGCCAACCATAAAACAGTTCATGAAACGCCTATCAAAGCGTTTCTTCGACTGTGGCATCAAACATTCAAACCCCCTGATTACAGCGGCCGCCCGCTACACTCCCTCTCGCATTAGCAGTATTCGCCGACCAAGGCATACTTGACCCCGACGACGCCACTACCCTCCTCCAGGAGAGTAGTAAGGCAACCAGCACTCTACATAAGCCCAAAACCCGATCGCCGTCCTACCGTCTTCGCCGCCGAGGCCCGCCGCGACGCCCAAATCCACGCCCCTCCCGACCCTTGCTCGAGCCAGCCCGCGCCGCTGAGCCTGTAGCTTTAAATTCGTCCCAAAATAATACCAATCCTGATCCAGCTAGTCATTTGCTGCCCTCTTCCAGCGACGCCCTAAGCCGAGGTTCGTACCCCACAGGGGGTGCCCTTAGCGTTGTCGCTTAGTTTTAGTTAGTATTTAAGTTTAAGTCCTGGCTGGCGGCCTTAATTTATTAGGGCAACCACAGGGAAGTCCGCTTAAGCAGACGACAACCGCATAGGTTGACCTGCGAGAAGCCAAACAAACAAACAAACAAAACATAGGTGGACAGATATCCAAGAGCAGTTAATGCCGTATGATGTGTGTTGTACCTAGTGCTCTAATATATTCAGTTCACTGCAGTGCATTAATCTGATACGTTCATACATATTTGAACAATTTGAACACGTTACTGTGGCGATTGAAGTTAGGCTAAACAAATTAGACAGCCAGAATTGCTATTTTGCAAATTTGTCTATTTTGCTATTTTAGGTATAGGAGCAAACCTGGTATTTTAATAACAGGTATAATTGCGTATTTATACTCCGTAGGTATTTACGTTTGTACAATTCGAAAATTGTGTTGTACGTCATTTTCTTTACCTCACAATTGGTCAAGGGCTTGGTAATCTTTTTAAAATCTTTTAGCGTAACACTTTCACTGTCACGCTTGCGATTAAATACTCCTCACCTTAAACCCATACCTTTTTCCCGCGATATTTCAAACCATTTCACGCTACATTTATCGGATGTATTTTACGTGCGGTGGCACAAACATATAGGAGCAGATTCTCTTATCACACCGAATATTCTAAGGGCTTTAAAAACCTGACCACAGATGAACAACTTTATCATTTTTGTAAAATTTGGGTTTCGTATGAACGCAGTTTCTTAATATTGTATTGGCCGTCATGAAAATCTGTCACATTAACCAGTATTTGACAATAAGGTGTCAAAAAACGCAAGCGGATACCATCTTTCAGAAACCAATGCTTTATGGACCATTGCTAGGCCAATTTTTTTGTGGAAAAGAAAAAATACGGCAGTTTCAGATATTTTCTACGCAAAAGTTGTCAAACTGACATTTAAAATCTTCAGGTAAAAGTGATTTAAAGGTTGAAAAATCGACTTTTATTCTATTGCTGACGCGCAACACAGGATTAACTTTGTCAAGATATCTTTGAATAGAGGAATAATAGTAATGCATTAAAATTAATCGCGATCATTACGATACTGTGATGGTAAATGTGGAAAATACTGAGCGTGTTTCCCAATTTGAAAAGCACTTAGAAATCTGTTCTAATTAATTAGTAATTTAATACTGAAACATCAAATGCAAAACTGAATCAAATTAAGACCTTGTAACTTTGTTACCGTTTATAATGAGAGTTTTAAATATTACTTAGTATATAATTATATCAGGGTGGATTTTTAAGACGGGTAATAAGGATAGGTCCCTTAATCGCTGTAGCTACGGGAAAATGTTTATGAGAAGGTGATAACGGCGTTCACAGATTATGAAAAAAATAAACAGTCGGCAAGAAAATGGGCAGTTTTCACAAAAACTTGTTTTGATGCCATTCGATCTTGTTTCTTACAAGAATCAAAAATTTTAAGAGTTTGAGTACTAAAAGTCAGAAATCGTAAAAAACAAACAATACATATTGTAGGATATTAGACTCCCACCTTACCTATTTATAAGACCGTTTACCAATGCTCTACTGAAAACCTAGTTAAGGTGGAAGCACCTGTAAATCGACACATTGCAACGTTATGTTGACAGCATATCGATGCTACACTGGCCTTCAAAACTTAGTACCGCACTTTTAAAATGGTAATTTTTCCTAACTTATAGAGGACAGAGTTTTGAAATAAAATACGTTTTATTGCGTTATTAACTAAGTATATTAACATAAAATCACTTAAAAACAAAAAAAAAGGAATTTTTAACCTACCGGCAAAAAACTTAAACAACATTTATAAGTATGTTTCATGCCCAACAGTTTACTTTTATGAAAAGAAAAAAATCCGTAACTAAATAAAAAACAGTTTTTTTACATTCAGTTAGATTTATTTCAAATGTAAAGTAACATTCTACAATAAAGTTATATTTACTAATCGAATAACATAGAAAGAAAGAAAAGAAAGAAAAAATATTTATTTTACACAAACAAAACGCACATTATAAAAATAAAAACACAACTTACATGCAAATAAAGTAGCCAAACGCCTCGTGTTCAGAATATAATAAATTAAAAAACTAAAACGTTTTTCATTTTTTTGTCCATTGCCTGGGCCGCATTCCGAGCTAAACCATAATCGCCGACAGCGCTCACATCGATAATTTGCGTTCCGATTTAGATATCAGGATTATGACAGCTGAGAGCTGACAACGATTCGCTCACAGTGATTTTATTTTATGGCATGGTCGGCGTTATGGCAAGATGGCGCATGTCATGACGTCATCTATGACGATTCACGGGACATCACGCTCACACTAACTCGGAACGGGTGAAATATAGAAAGTGAAATATACGTAGTAGAAAGGCATACTGCTTAAAAAAAACAGAAATCAACCACTAAAACAAAAAACTTCCTCTTTAAACTAACACAAGCACATGGAAAAGAATGTTTTTTGAGGTCTGTAGAAGGCTGCCAACTGTTGCGGCGTATCGAGCAAAATGGCGGCGACGGTTTACATTTTAATTTCTGGTATTGCTTCCTCTGTTTACAGCTCTGGCTTTTCGAGCCGGATAGGCATTCTGCAGACGTGGTTTTGGAGACGATGTTGGGGAATATTCTCCCATTCTTCCATCAGGGCCTGTTTTAGCTCCCGAGCTCATCCCAGGATCGCTCGATCGGGTTGAGATTAGGACTTCTTGATGGGCAAGCCATCAAGTTGATACCAACCTCCTGAATGTACTCTTGTACGACCCGAACGGTGTGTGGTTAGGCGTTATCCTGCATCAGTATCGATTCATCACCCATATTTACTAAATATGGCCCTGCATACTCATTAATGATATTTTGAGCAAATCATTCCCAGTCATGGTGCCATTTTCTGTTTAATTAAAACAAAAAAAGATATATATATATATTATTTACTAGCTAATTACAATAAATGACTTTTGATTCAAAATCATTTTTGATTTTGAGTTCTGTGCAACTTTTTCAAGAGATACCAGCACATACGTCTACAGAGGTCGTCTGAACACTATTCGCCTCTCATCGGAAGTGAATAGTGAGAATCAAGACTCATCAGTGAACAAAACTCTTGTCCATTAATCTTCACTCCACTGTATGTGTTCACGAGCGTAGTGCAGTCTTGCTACTGGACCCCTATCTCTAGTTTGGGGCCACTTGCTGGCCTTTGGGGCTTCATGTAATATTCTTCTCACTGTACGAGTACTGTCACTAATGTAGGTTCTTCGGGTCTGAAGAAGCTGTTGCTGGACTACAACTAGTGAATGAAAATAAACATTTCGTTCACTGACTACAACTGCATTGAGGTGTCATTACAAGCTACCATTACAAGGTGTCCTTAGATGGTTTCCAGTTTCTTCGTACCTTCGCTTCATCTACCGTACCGTTCTTAATAATACACCCACCGTTCTTGCAGTACGACGCATACTGAAGCCGCTTAATTCCAGAAAAGCCATGATTAATGCACATTCTTCAGCTGAGAGGCATGATAAGTAAAGTTTACGTGGTGTAGACACCTTGACTTTTAAATTAAAATGATCAAAAAATAAATGTGGAAACAAAAAAGTCTTACATAAGACAGCAATTTGAAAAGGAATGTTAATTTTTCATAATGTTTTTCAGCCATTCCTTAAAAGAATGTTATTGACAAAATGTTTTTTTTTTTGTAATACTTATTATTTCGAAAATATATCTTGGGTACTTTAAAAGTTATTGAAATCTTAAAGATGTTTTACTTTGTTTTGAAAGTTTAATGTTCCATTAGTTGACTTCATTGAATGTTATATTTCAGTTTTAACCCAGAGTATTTTGTACACCACAGTAAAAAAACTGCAAACAATCCAATCTCGTAGCCTGGCCTTCAGCCCCAAATTCTTCAGTTGGCTAATGGCTCCATGCTTTAGTATTCTACAGAGCGTGCCAATGCCAAATCGGTAATCAATTATGATCCTTACCGATCCGCTCAATATTTGCAGTACAAACAATATACCCAGTTAATACTACGTGAAATAGCCCCGGTTTTAACGTTATGTTACTGATAACGTCTGTCAACATGAATGTTTGTTAAATGATGGTTCATATATCTGTGATTCCTATTATCTAGTGCTTAATATAAAGCCAAAAATCCCAGCTGCTTTTTAAACTCTTTATTACGCATCGATGTAAAGATAAGCGGACACGGAATTGCGTCAATCACATGTCCAAAAACGTATAATGTGGACAGCACTGGGTAAAATTTTAGTGTTGCAACACTGAGCTCTCAAGTATAATATCTTGCGGCTGTTTGAGCGGAGGACTTAATTCTGTTACAAGCGACCTTCGACATTCGACGTATTCGACATTTCCACTGAATTAGCTTGTTTTCTTATTGCTGATCTATAATTGTATATCGTGAAGCGTGATACGTTTATGATTGGTAGTAGCAATTGTATTTTTTTATAGTCAGTCATTCGTTGGAACTTGTAGGCACTAAAACTGGTTGCATTGTTTATGTTCGTGTGGAGGCTCTACGCAGGGGTCGTGCGGTCCATGGTACTCCACCGGTGTGGGCGCGTTCCTTGAGGCGCCGACCAGCCCGAGAACGGGTCCCAAATGGACACAGGTCCTCACCGGACACGGTTGTTTCGGAAGTTCCTGTTGGGAGGAATCGCCCAGGTGTCACCATTGTGTGGATCAAATCGTGTGGCTACGCGCTGCAAGAAATATAACCAGCTTATTCCTGGCACCAGATATTGCCACTTCTGATCGTGATATCAGCGATATTGTATGTATTTATAACGTCAGCCGCAGAAATTACTTCGATATAATCAGCATCGGCTGTTAAAAATTTGTTAAGCTTAGTACCTATGAATTGTTTTCTAAAGTTGTTGCCCCTCATGTACGCCGATTCCTAGATAGCTAAGATTCTTAGCTCCACCGTGCCGCATCGTCGAGTAATCACCGAAAAGCGGGATTGAGCCTACATTTAATTTTGGGCTAAAAATAGGGACGTCTGGCAACGCTGCTTAGTACTGTGGTTGTTTAGAGCGTCGCAATCTAATAATTTTAACTCACTACGCCGTAGGTACCTAAAAATGTAACCCTAAGGAAAAAAAAAACGAACCTCAGAAAAAGTAATTCGGTTGATCAACTGCAAATATTTTATACTGTGGCATGGATTTCCCACGAAATGGTCGGCGGCGCATCGTGCATCGTAAATAAGTATGTCGCGCTGCATTTGAGGGAGGCGGAGGTAATGTTTCAAAGGCCTACAGGCCCGAAAAACCCGGCCTTAACATTATAAATACCAGCCTATTATTGTCGTACTGCAGGGTAGAGGTCTCCTAGAGACAAGGCACGAGCATGATCACCTCTATTCGCTACGCTTGCTCAAGACTTGTTGGCAATTTCAGACTAATATTAACCAAGTTTTCATACATATGAATTAACCACTGGGATACCAAGAATGTATAAATGTTGTTTTGATATTAATAGTTGTTATGTTTGTTGACAGTTCCAAGCCGCGTTGTTACAGCGATGGCTACTGCCGCACTTCATGTGTCCGTTCTGTCCATTCGTGCAAGCATTGAGCGTCAACGTCAGCGTTTTTACGCTAACCGCCATCGCAGTTGACAGACATCGCGCCATTATCACGCCACTCAGGTAATTTAATATTAGCTCTGCTTTTTTTTTTGTATATATTCAACATCATTTTAGGCATAAAATGTGACCAATTGTTCACTCTAAGTTTAATTAGAGACTCAGTTTTTCCTTTTTTGACATTACATATTATTTCCAAAAGATAAATAATTTAGCTAACTTTTAGCAGAAATTGTTATTGAAGTCGGTGGGTGCTACATAATAGTGCTTAACAATAACATGCCTATTACAAGTTCAACCTATCTCATCAATTGCGATTGTATTTACATTGAAAATATCAACGTGATGCTACGGCCAACTTTGAGGGATTCGATTGAATACTGTCATTTATATACGTCGAGAATTTTGTTTGTATAAATAGAACAAAAACTTAAGCGTTCAATGTTCCATTACATATCTTCGCTATGAAATAGGCACTACTATAAATAAAATAGGTTCATTTTTTCGTAATATTTTCAGGAAAAGAATTGGTTTTATTCATTATGACTGTCTATGTGCTCATTGAAGATTCTAAAAGCAGCTCAAGACGTCATCATTTCTTGCGAAAATTACGGAAGGGGTTTCGCCAGTCCATTAGATAAATGATTCTTTGGGTAAACAATACTCCGAAAGTCAAACTGAAAGTTGTTTAGTTAAGTCCATTAGGTAAATGATTCTTTGTTCCAGTCCATTAGGTAAATGATTCCAGTCCATTAGATAAATGATTCTTTGGGTAAACAATACTCCGAAATTCAAACTGAAAGTTGTTTAGTTAAGTCCATTAGGTAAATGATTCTTTGTTCCAGTCCATTAGGTAAATGATTCCAGTCCATTAGGTAAATGATTCTTTGGGTAAATAAAACTCCGAAAGTCAAACTGAAAGTTGTTTAGTTAAGCACATCGAAAGTTTTGCCAGTGAAGTGGTTATTCTTATGGACCTTTTTCAATCGATAGCTATCTACAACACAATGAAATTGATGTAAGTAAAAGTCAGTTGTCAGGGGCAGTTAGATCCTGCCAGGGTCGCGGGTTGTTCGAAAGAGATACCGTGGCCCTGGCACTTCAAAGGCAACTGAAGGAACACGGTGGGGTTTTAGTCAGTAAAAGTCTGACACGCCCTCCCGCTCCACCCAGGGCGGGAGAAGTCATTTGATGATTTCCCAGCCAAAAATAAAAAAGGGGCAGTTGTCTAACTGCCCCTTTTTTATTTGACTGAAGTATTCTCTACCTTTAGAGTAAAATAATTTTCAATTATTCAGTTGAGTTCCACTTTACGGGGCTTCTCATCGCGCTGTATGAATGTGGATAGTAAAAATATGCTGAAAAGAATAGTCTTGGAAGTTCTGTAAAACCTCTATAGAAATACAAATATCGAGATTTCTTCGTTTTATTTTGTTCGCGTAAATTTCATAGTAGGTACTTTACCTACATATTATTTTGTTTATTATGGGTACATAATTTTCTTATAATATTCTACTGGGTAGGTTACTGAATTCTATAAATTATTGTTTCACAATGAGTTCGTTGCCTCGAAAAATAACTGAATGAATGAACAATCAAAATCAAAATCAAAATATTTTATTTCACATAAACCTACATGGGCACTTATGAAACGTCAGATTCTAGGTGCACGGTTCCAATTGGTCGTTTCCTATGGAGAAGAGCCGGCAAGAAACTCCATGGTTACTCTTTTAAAAATATTTGTATTTTACAATATTTTTTAGTTACAGTGTTAATAGGTATGGGAGGACAGTGTAGGCCTGTCAAAAAGTACCATATGTCAAACAAATAGACAATGGTATATAAATTTACAATCCACAAGGCCTACGACGTTCTCACATTTACAAAATATAGAAATAATCTAATAGAATAAAATCAAAACTAATTAAAAATTGTAGGTATATAATGTCAAATAATGAAAATATTATGAACGCTAACAGCAAGTCAAATTAAGGTACATTTCCAATTTAATTTTCGATCTTCTGTTTCATAAAATGTTACACGAAATGTACATGACAGAAAACAAATATAAACGTGACTATTAAATGGAATATACACTTCTGTTTAGAATCGCTTAACGCTAATTTGAAGAAACACAGTATCTATCACCTATTTTGGCGTACTGGAGATAGAAAAGGCCATCAATCTCCGGTTTTAACGTCCCAATAAAGCCAAATATGCTTGCATATAAAATGTTGACAACTATTTGTTTGACAGCGCAGTTAAAATCATACTATCTATCATCAATAGCAATCTGTCTTTTACTGAAAATAGGTTATTGGGATCGGCCGTTGTGATGCCATCTCAGTCATTTAAAGAAACTGAAAAATAAATATAAGTATATTACGGAATGTTTCTGCATGTACAAACTGTCGAACAAATATGTTAAGATCCACACTTACTAATATTATCAATGTGTAAAAAGCTGTGTCCGTTTTTCTTAATATTTTCACGCCTAAGCTATTGAACCGATCGTTCTAAAATTTGGCAGATAGGTAGCCTGGACCTGGGGAGAACATAGGCACTTACTTTCACACTTTTCAATCTGAATATTTGTAAAAAAAGATTATGTTAAACAAAACACACGCAGACGAAGTGGCTGGCGGACAGTGATATTATAGGTACAAGGTGGCGCATAAGTGACTGGAATATTCCCTCATTTTTGCACACGGCGTTTTATGCCATAATGGCTTTGATATGTTTGCGAAGTAGACGTATGTAAAAAACACGACGGCAAACAATGGAGCGCCGAATAAATTCGCGTTCACAAGAACGCGAATTTATTGTCTTCCGGGCGTTTCATCTCACGATTTAGCGATATGCAGCAAACCTCAAGATTGCCCGATTTTACAACTACAAACTTTTGTAGCTTTTATTTTATTCACGCGACTTTTGTGACCATTCCACAAATCTTGACCCTAAAAGAGACTTCCAAAGAAGAAGTGGTGAACCTATTGCTAGAAGTACTGAGAAAAGTGATGCAAAGATGTTGGTCCAAATAACATTATTCAAAACGTGAACAAGAACAAAGGCACCAGCAGGTTTTAGAACCTTTCTTTTTATATGCCCATAAAACATAAAATTGTTTTAAAAATACAGTGATAACCATAATATAAATACTAGGAACAAACACAAATTTGTTGTACCTACAACAAGGCTCAAGAAAATAGGTGGCTCGTGGCATGTCAATGTTAAAGCTTTTATAATAAACTTCCAAGTCACGTTCAAGATTTAAGTCTTAATAAATACAAATCATTTATTAAACTTTAGTTGTGCCAGTAAACTTTTATACCATTAAAGATTATATTGAGGACAAAAAGGCTTGGGACTGACTTGCTCCAATTTTTGCGTACTGAATGTGGTTTTTTCTTTGCTAACTTTTATTTTATTTTATAAACACTTTGACATTTCATGATTATAATATACACAATGACATGAATATTTACTATGTAGTTTTATTTTATTTTTTATCTGGCAGTTTGAGTACTTAATGCGGCCTACCCAAATGTCCTTTCTTTGGTATTGTTCGTCGAATCGTTGAGTTCCATAAGTTCTGAGCTACACGATTAATTACAAAGGCGTGCACTGACTGGACAGGTCCACTAATATCTGTATGGTTCTTTCATTAAAAGACCATTTCAGACACCTACCTACATGGTCCTCATATGATCTGTAAAATAAACCGTGACATGAATATTTACTTACTCTAATTGAGTATTATTGTATTATATTTTGAATGTTAAGACTATGTGGGTCATTGTTTTTTACTTTTTTTTACTACCTCAGTTAGTTTTAATCTTAATCTTGGTCTGGTGGTTTGATTAATTATGCGGCCTACCCAATGTCCTTTCTTTGGTATTGTTCGTCGTATCTTTGAGCTCCTTATGTTTGGAGTTGAGCTGCACGATTATTGACAAATGCGTGCACTGACTCGACAGGTCCACTCAATCTGTGTGGTTCTTTCCTCACAAGACCATTTCAGACATCAATCCACATGGTCTTCACATGATCTGATCACTATTATGTCTGGACTTCAAAAGAGACTGCTACCTCTGAGTTTGTTTCGGCCTTTCTTCTCAGAGTAGTCAGATAGGAAACGCCTATCTCATCCAGCTTAAAAAAAAATTTGACGTGTAAAAGTGTTTGAACAAACCTACTTACAGAAATAAAATAATTTATCATTTGTATTTTCTCCTAGAATAACCAAATCCAATCTGTTGTTCAGAGATGAATCCACTGTATCCAGCTTACGTACTTACATGAGTTTTCCCAGAAAATGTAGTCGAAATATCGCGTCGTGTAACGTAAAAGCAACGTAAACCATCGAGTGGGATCAAACGCTATCTTTTATTTTTATATTAACAAATTAGCACACTGACTGATAAAAATAAATTCGTGTGAAGGTACACATGTTATTTTGTTCAGGAAACTCGAAAAACCAATTTAGACATGTGCATACATGTTTACATAAACACGTTGTTAGTATAGTAGTGAAATCGAATCTATGCCACATCTTTCGGCTTGGTAAAACAAAACAGCAAATTTAATTTTCTTAAATGTATCTGGTTTGAATCCCGGATACCTAGGTTGATTTTCCTACGAGGTTTCTAGGATTTTTTGCTGTCTCAGAATCGCTCACAACCTCTCGAGTACTTTTCTATAAATTTCATACCATGCATTTTTCTGTTTTCATCTGCAAATGAGATTTAAAAAAACTCGATGGCACGACTCGATGTCCCGTTGCCTCGACTCGATATTTCATAATTTTCTTACGTTGAAGGAGCCAACTTCGAAAGTTTTCAATATGATTTTGACAGAAATGGGTCGAGTGATAGATTCAAAATATCCGTCTTATATTTTCTCTAATATGTAAGACTTTCGGCTGCGTACTCGATCGTATGATTTACGTTAGCTCATGCATCAACGATAAGCACCCCTGTATTTATTTCATACGAAGAGCCATACATTATAAATACGCCGAGGCCCGCGACGGAACACGTGAAAATATTCTCAATTTATATTATAATACGGTATCATACAATTTGTAGATAAAAAGATTTTCAAATATGTACAATTTTTTTATGTAAAACGCTTTGAAGATAAATATAGAAACAATGCGTTTATCGATTACTTCAAATTAGTCAAAACACTATTTGGTTTTATGTTGATTTTAGCACAGTAGCTCACACAAAATTGTTCCTATGCACCTAATTATGTGTTATGTATGTGTGCAAGGCGCGCGCCTCCCGCGCGCCATCTAGTGTAACGACGAGTCCAACTCTCGAATAAAGCAGTGCGTTGCTAGCCAGCGGTCGTTTGAGTCGTTTACCCATTGCCCCGCACCCGCGTACTTAACATTGGCGACGAGAATTATACCAACCACGTGTTGAAAATGTCTAGTTCGGTGCAATTTGGCATTCTACATACGTTCGACCATAACACACAGACATGGAAAACGTACAAAGGGCGTATAGCGCAATATTTCGTGGCAAATGGCATCAACGAGAAGACTGATGCCGCGGGTGAAAAACGAAAGGCCATTTTACTCAGCGCACTCACTGAGGGTACCTACAAACTAACAACAGATTTAGTTTTACCTAAAGCTGTTGAAGATGTGCCCTACGAAGACCTTCTATCACTACTGGACAACCATTTTACCCCCAAATGTGTCGGATTTGGTGAGCGTCACAACTTCTACGCGGCATCTCAACAAGCAGGGGAATCTCATTCTCAATGGGCAGCGAGATTGCGAGGGCTGACAGAAAAATGCGCCTTTCTCAACGTTGAGGAGGCACTCCGCGACAAGTTCATTATGGGGATGCAGCCAGGACGTGAGAAGGAGAAGCTGTACTCGAAAGACCTGGCCGACCTCACGCTGGCCAAGGTCGTGGAGATGGCAGAAAACCTCCGATGTTCGCGAGCTGCCGCCGCGGCCAGTGCGGTTGCGCTGGCACAGGCGTCGGTGGCAGACCAGCAGCTTTTCAAGATAGCGGATAAAGGAAAAAGTGGTAGTAGTGTAGTGAAGGTGAAATGTAGTGTATGTGGTTATACGAATCATAAATCGGCGGACTGTAGATTCGCAAATTATGTTTGTAAAAAGTGTCACGTAAAAGGCCACTTACGTAAAATGTGTCCAAAAGTGAATTACGTACAGGTGGATGGCGGTGACAAGGGTGAGGATGACGATGACGGTAAGCTTTATTATATCCGTTCATTCAGGGGAGAACCCATGGTAGAAACTGTTTGGATTGATAACGTGCCATTCAAATTCGAAATTGATAGCGGGTCCGCGGTAACCGTAGTTTCGGAAGGGTTTTACAAAAGTAATTTCAAACAGGTGCCATTATCAAGTACAAGTAAACAGCTCATAACGTATAACGGCGGAAAAATTGTGTGCCTAGGTACGTTGCGTCTACCGATACGCTACGCGGATCAAACGAATATTATGTACTTGTATGTGGTCCGCGACGGTGGGCCGCCCATTCTTGGTCGAGATTTCTTATCATTGTTTCGCTTACAGTTAATACCGGTAAATTTTTGTGAAACCACTGATTTGCAACTACAATACCCGAAGTTATTTTCTGATGAATTGGGAAAATTTAATAAGTACAAAATAAAACTATCGTTGAAGGAAGGAGCAAAACCGGTTTTTTGTAAAGCGCGCCCCGTAGCGTTTGCGTTGCGTGCAATGGTGGATAAAGAAATCGACAGATTAGTCGGTTTAGGTATTCTTGAATCCGTAGAATATTCGGAATACGCTTCACCGATAGTTCCAGTTCTAAAGCGAAACGGGACAGTCAGATTGTGTGCCGACTATTCAGTTAGTATAAATAAACAATTATTAGTAGAACAGTATCCGCTACCCACGACTAACGAACTATTTTCAAAGATCCATGGGGGTCAACAATTTAGCAAACTGGATCTATCTATGGCCTATAACCAATTAATTTTGGACAATGACTCAAGAAACCTAACTTGCATAAATACAAGTCGCGGGCTATATAGATTTACACGTTTAGTGTTTGGGTTAGCCAGTGCGCCGTCTATTTTCCAGCGCGCTATCGAGGGTTTGTTATCCGGTATAGACGGAGTGTTGTGCCTACTAGACGATATTCTAATAACGGGAAAGGATAGACAAGAGCATTTACAAAAACTGAATCTCGTTTTGATGCGCTTAGAGGAAGCAGGTTTAACATTGCAAAAAGGAAAATGTAGTTTTTTTCAAGACGAAATCAGTTATCTAGGTTATATTATCACTAAGGAGGGCCTAAAAAAAGCACCGGAAAAAATTAAAGCAATGTTGGAATCACCGGTTCCCACAAATGTTCATCAGCTTCAATCGTTTTTGGGGCTAATTAACTATTACAGGAATTTCGTACCTAACGCATCCTCTATCCTCAGTCCGTTGTACGATCTCTTAAAAAAGGGTTGTGAGTGGACATGGACTGCTATTCATGACACGGCTTTTAGGTCAATAAAAGAGTTTATGACATCCGAACAGGTTCTTGCACATTTTGACCCAAACGCGACGATAATATTAACGGTAGACGCTTCCCCAAATGGGTTGGGAGCAGTCCTCTCACAAGTAGGTTCAGACGGTATGGAAAAACCTATTTCATTTGTTTCGCGTACCTTAAACTCTGCTGAAAAGCGATATGCTCAAATCCAAAAGGAAGCCACCGCCATTATATACGGTGTGCGTCGGTTTCATCAATATTTGTATGGCAGATCGAAACCGTTTATTCTTCGAACGGATCACAAGCCACTATTAGCAATTTTTGGGCCCCATAAGGGCATACCAGAAATGTCGGCAAATAGACTACAGCGGTACGCCTTGTTCTTAAGTAGCTATAACTATAAAATAGAGTATGTTCGCAGCGCTGATAACAGCGCGGATTATTTCTCCCGCGCGAGCTTGCCGCGCGCTGTTCACGAGTGCGCGTGCACTGAACAGTGTAAGTGTTGTGATTGCGAAGTATCATACGATCGAGCGACTTACGTTTGTTTTGTTGTAGACGGAAGCATGCCCGTGACATTAGATAAACTACGCGAAGAGACAAGTAGCGACGTAGTTTTAAGAATAGTAAAAGACTTCATTTTGAATGGTTGGCCACCGAAGATAAACGATATAAGGGTAAAACCGTACTACTTATGTCGATCACAATTATCCTATGAGAATGGTTGTGTCATGAGAGGCCACAAGGTGGTTGTTCCTTCGAGCTTATACAAATTCATTCTAAAAGAATTACATACTTCCCATTTAGGTGTAGTAAAAACTAAGGCCGAAGCGCGATCAAGATTTTGGTTCCCGGGAATTGACCAGGCTATAGAAACAATGATAGGTTCATGCGATGTGTGTATTCAGTTGCGCCCCTCGCCGCCGCGCGCGCCGCCGGCTCACTGGGAATTCCCATCTTGTCCCTTCTACAGAATACACATAGACTTCCTAGGTCCCATCAAAGGATGCGTTTATTTGGTAGCGGTAGATGCACATACCAAATGGGTAGAAGTTTATAACATGAACACGGCTACTTCTTCGACCTCGGTAATTGAAAAGCTATGTGATTTTATGTCAAGGTTCGGAGTTCCGAAAACGATAGTAAGTGATAATGGCACAGCTTTTTGTTCGCGGGAATTTGAACAATTTTGCGCGGCTAACGGGATTTCGCATATGACTTCACCGGTCTATCACCCACCTAGTAACGGCCAGGCCGAAAGTTTAGTTAAGGTTATTAAAAAGGGAATAAAATCAAGTATTATGTCGACTCATAATGCGAAACAAACATCTGTGAAATTACTAAAATATCTAATGGATTATCGTAATTCAGTTCACTCTGCTACTGGGTTGTCCCCTGCGCAATTGGTGTTTGGACACAAGTTAAGGTCGCGATTAGACCTGATGGATCCAAAGTCATCGGCACGCTTGTCACCGTCTGTATCTAACGTTGTGAAAAATCAACAGTGCATGCAAACTAAACAACAAGGGAAAAATAAAAGGAAACATTTAGAGAAAAACGATGTTGTATTATACAAAAAGTTTGTTAATAAAGCATGTTATACATGGTGTAAGGGCATCATACTTAAAAGAATAGGAAAAGTATTATATTTAGTAAAAGACAGTCATAGTTCAGAAAGGTACAAAAGGCACATAAATCAGCTGATGCTTTTTAAAGGAACAAGTAACATTAATGAGGATAATGTACAAAATTCGAATGTGAACTTACCTGGGTCATCTTGTCCTCCGGCACCACATCCATCACCGCCACGCTCTCCAACGTCGTCGCCTCGGTCATCACCGTCGCCAGCTGCTCCTGAAACGCACATGCTCCAGCCGGAGCATTACTTACCAGATTCCTTGTCAGATAGTTCGGCCAGAGGGAGGAGAGCAGAAATGTGCGCACGAAGTGCTTCTTCGCCGTCGAGCGAGGACGAGTCTGAGAAGGACACACAACAGGCCCATGATGATGAACAACAAGCTGGTACGAACGACGTAGATGTTGAAGGAACAGAGAGACATTCGAACTCCGAGGATGTTGGTCACAAAGCAGGGACTGAACTCGATACCCAGACCACACAACACGATGAGTCAATGATTGTTACTCCAAAGAGATCATTACGTAATCGCCCCGTTATTTGTTTTAAAAAATACTTCTAGCGTAAGATGTAATGTAGTACTAGAGTATACTATGTGTATGGATAACTATAATTATGGATGTTAACTTTTGTTCGGTTGTATTTGGACTAGAGGGAGGAATTGTTATGTATGTGTGCAAGGCGCGCGCCTCCCGCGCGCCATCTAGTGTAACGACGAGTCCAACTCTCGAATAAAGCAGTGCGTTGCTAGCCAGCGGTCGTTTGAGTCGTTTACCCATTGCCCCGCACCCGCGTACTTAACATTATGTAACTAAATTTTTCCACCAGCTTGAACTTGAGTGGCTTGAGTGGCGTATTCCGGAAAACTAAAAGTTTTCTCCTATTTAAAACCATTATTATTTAGGCCTATTAAGCTGCTTATTAAGACCAAGATATAGGAATTTTATAATTGTTTTCATTTACGTCAGGACACTTATGTATTTGCCTGATTTTGTTCACAAAAACATACGTAGCCACACGTGGACTACAATAAAAATTAAAAATATGGGCCCGCTCTCGACCTCGATCTCGCCTGATAGAAAGCGATGGATGAGGTCTACGATAAAACGAGCCCGGAAGCTGCCTGTTTACTTGCAACATTCACGATAACTGTAGTGCTATTCTTTAACTACGAGTATGCCACAGTGAAAACATAGGTAAAGTAAGCGCGTAATGAGCTGTCAGTGCCACTGATGCTAGATATTGACCAAGACGGGTTGAAACTGACAGCTCATTCCACGCATCTCTTCACGGTGAGATTTCACTGTTCACAATTATAACCAGCTTATAATTATTTATCGGAAGTTTATCAATCACTATATTGGCTTAATTGTGTGTTAAATTGTACAATATGAGCACATATTTAACTAAATTAGGTTCCTGGTTTTCTAATACTCTGGAGGCAAAAGGCCTCGCGCACGCGCGCCTGGAGGGAAAACACCGGTGTTTAACTCCGCTGCCGCGGGAAATCACGGTACAGCGGACAGAGCTCCGGCGGGATTTCATGGCGACATGGAGGGTGCGATTGTCGCAACCCAGTGCGCGGCACGCCACAATAGTGGCGATAAGTCCCCTCTTTGAGGAGTGGTTGGACAGGCGCCACGGCGTCCTCAGGCCTGACACAGGTCCTCACCGGACATGGTTGTTTCAGGAGGTTCCTGTTTCGCATAAGGCGGGAGGAAACGCCCGGGTGTCACTGTTGTGTGAATCGCCCGGAGGACACGGTGGAGCATACGGTGAAGGTCTGCCCAGCATGGGCGGAGCACCGCAGTGTCCTCGCGGAGGCGATCGGTGGCGACGATCACTCGCGTCCGGCCCTGGTCCAGGCCATGGTACGGAGCGAGAGGGAATGGAAAGCCGTAACCTCCTTTTGCTAAGCAGTAATGCTCGCGAAGAAGGAAGCGGAGCGCGTGAGGGCGAGAGCCGTGCGCCCTCATGCCCCTAGTCGCCGCAAGATATGCCCTGGGCGTCGGGGATCGCAAGCAGATTCCCGGCCACCGTAGGCGCTGGCTGGCGGACAGCGAGCAATGCGTAGCTCGCCGTCCGGTAAGTACCACGCCCGGTTCGAAGGCGCGTCGTTTTCCACGTGTGCCTCAATGAAAGAGAAACCGTGGCCCTGGCACAGGCAACTAAAGGAAGGGTTTTAGTCAGTAAAAGACTGACCCGCCCGCCCGCTCCACCTAGAGCGGGAGATGTCATTTGATGATTTCCAACTCAAAAAAAAAAGTTTATCTAATACTAATTGCATCGAATGCATGCTATTTTTGTTGAGAACTTCACACTAAAACACTGCTTTTTATTTTAACTAGTATCCAGCCTCCCATCTCCGATTTTCTTATCTAAAAGCTGATAAGAATATTTACCCAGTGGCAATCATAATAGAAGGTACATGAATCTTAAATCTTAAGTAAATTTCCCAAGTATAAATATTTTAACTGTTTCAATAAGCCTTTAATTTGGGTTCCGACGTTTTTATAGTGTTTACCATTCCAACATCGCAACTAGAACCAATAATGATTTATGTTTTTTTTTTGGGCTAAGCATCGAGCACCTACAGCATGCTGGTGGGCACTTGCCACGAGTACTCGCACTACTATTTAACTTGTGTCTGTCTCATTCGTACTTGCCCTCGGACATGATGCGGACTCTGGTAGTGCCAGTGGTCATGAGTAAGACTGGAGACGTATCGGATGGGTCAAACTACAGGCCAATCTCACTAGTCGCCATCATAGCCAAGGTACTCAACTCGCATCTAAATAGGCATGTCAGGATTCATGATGCCCAGTTTGGTTTTCAGGCAGGGCTGTCAAAGGAAACGGCCATTCTTAGTCTGAAGCACGCTGTAAAGTATTACACGGATAGACAGACGCCAGTCTACGCGGTTTTCCTGGACCTTTCCAAGGCCTTTGACCTCTTACGATTTACTCTTGCAAAAGCTAGGAGACAAAACACTGCCACGAGAGCTCGCATCTCTCCTCAAACACTGGTACCTACATCAAGAGACTCGGGTGAGATGGGAAAGCCATGCAAGCCGGAGTGTGGGGTGCGACAGGGGGGACTGTCCTCGCCCTTGCTCTTCGGTCTCTATGTGAATGCCTTGGTCGAGCGACTCAGCAGCATGCGTGGCGGCTGTTATGTGGTTGGTGTTTATTTTAATAATAAAGAAAGTTTCTGGCTGTGTGTGAGTCGTACGCGGAGTCTCATGGTTTGATATACAACACCAAAAAGACAATATATTGTCTTCAGGTCTGGTGCCAGATGTCCATCTACGGTCGCGCCTCTGTTACTTAAAGGTCACCCAATAAACAGAGTTTATACATTTAAATACTTGGGCCATCCGGTAACAGATTCCCTGAAAGACGATTCAGATTTGGAGAGGGAGCGCAGAGCGTTGTCAGTCCGCACGAAAATGCTGGCCCGCAGGTTCTCTCGATGTACAGTGGCAGTTAAAATAGTCCTTTTAAGGCGTATTGCACGGATTGCAATGCTCTGCGTTTCCAATATAACAATGCGTTCAGGGTGCTGTTGCGACTGCCACTTGCCCACTGCCTTGCATTCTGCCTTCTGAATCAGTACTGCCTTCTGAATCAGGCCCTTGATCGAGCCTTGGTCGAAGCTTTTTGCCATAAGGCCATTGGCCGATACGGCAATCGGCACAATGACAGCCGAGCTCACATTCCACATGTCAACAACCTCGTGTGCTAAGTCGAGATATTTAATTTGTTTCTCTTTCTCAGCTTTCATGAGGTTCTCGTCATGTGGAATGGTAACATCGATAATCATTGTGCGGCGCGCTAATCGATCTATCACTACTATGTCAGGCATATTAGCGATAATAGTCCTGTCAGTAATGATAGACCGGTCCCAGTACAACGTGGCAAGGTCATTTTCGAGAACTGGGTCGGGCACATACTTGTAATACGGTACCTCAGAATCCACAAGTTTTTATTTCAAAGCAAGTTGCTGGTGAACCATCCTGGCTACTTGGTTATGCCTGTGTAAGTACTCGCCGTTAGCCAGACGAGAACAACCAGAGGAATTATGGACGGTGGCATGCCCGACACACGTCAACCGTCCCGTCCTTCATAATATGTCTTCGGAAGTTATTCGTCAAGATAACTTAACCCCAAAACGACACACCTCTCACACGGACAACTGTACGTCGCTTGCTCCCGCGCCACCAGTCCTGACTGTCCTTATATTTTTGCTGCTGAGACTAAAACCACAACTGTTTTCTATTAAATTGTGGTGTCTTACGATTTCCACGCGTACGAAGTCGCGGGCAGAAGCTGGTTATGATTATGATTTTAATTATTAAAAAAAAAAACACACATTTTTTCTAATTTGACACTCATTTTGAAACAATGACATCTATTTTCGAAGGTGAAGGTACAATTTGTAACTGTCATATTTATTGCAAGAAAAAAAAAAAATTTTTACATTTTTTCGCACGCACATTTACTCGAGACCCTGGGGTCACGGACCTTTGGAAGGCGTACGAGGGGCCGAAGCTGACTTGCAGAAGCCTGTTAAACGTTATTGAATAAATGCGGCCCCAACCAACGATTATTCCTGTTAGCACTATTAGTACATTATTATATTATTATGCAGCGGTATATTATTAAATTTTGTTTTCAAATTGTTTTGTTTACACGTTCAACGGTTTTATTATCAACTAGTAGGTTATTAACATTGTTAGTGGGTGGTTTCTATTTTGCAATTCATATATTTTAAATTAAAAAAAAAATTAGCGTAAATTATTACAAAATTGTGCTCTTTCATAGGTGATATTCTCTTTAGCACGGTTGTACGTGTAATCTTTTTTTTTTGTTCCTGGTTGGAAAATCCTCATGGATGTCCTCCGCCCTGGGGCGGGCGGAGGGGTCTGCCAGACTCTTACTGACTAAAAACCACCCCGGTGTTCCATCTCACACCTACGTCGGGGTCGCGGGATATGATTCTTTCGCAACCCCGACTGGTGCCGGCCCGCCTCTGCGGGCCTCCTCGGGTTGGGGGGAGGGGGGGGAGGCAGTGAGGTGTTTGACTCAGCCTGTCCCGCCATTCCGCCACCAGGACCTCGCGAAGCTGCGACCGACGCTGCTCCATTTGGCGCTGCTTCGACCGCTCGCTCCGCGCCCTTGCTTCCCCGCGCCACAGATAAAGTGACGCGAGCACCTTCGCCTCTAGCCCTGGGACCTGGGCCGGGTTCCGGCCAGTGTACAAGCCGCCTCGTAGGAGATCGTGCGATACCCTCTTATGACTCTGACGGCCATTGCTCTCTCCGGTTTGGCAGCACAGAGATGCTAGCGGCCGTCAGGTCAGCCGCCCAGATCGGGGCCCCGTAAAGGGCCATCGATCGCACGATCCCCACGTAGAGCCGCCTACAGGCGGCACTCGGGCCCCCCAGATTGGGAAGCAGCGTTGACAGCACCCCAGCCGCGCCCAACAACTTGGGCGCCAGCCGCCGAAAGTGGGGTCCGAAATCCCACCGGCTGTCGAGCTCCAATCCTAGGTACTTCATGGTTGACTCGACAGCGATCCAAAACCCCCCGACCACTATGTGTGATCCAGGACACATGATAGTCTACCTTAAGCTGAGGATAACGTTCTAACCTATATTCTAATTTCCTAAACCTGGAGACCGCTGATGTCATGATTAGCCAAACTTAGGATCAGCTAAAGTTCAATTGTGTATGTGTGACCAATCCTTATAAGGCAACGGCACACATGACATACGTGAAAGAAGATTAGATAAAATTAATGCATCAACTGAAATTGAAGGTTGATCCCCGTGCGTAGGAGTCAAATGACAAGATACTACACCCTTGGGGTAAATAGCTTCGACGTCGGTCCCGCCGATACCGAACACGGGTACATGCTCCTGCCGGTGGTGTAAAACTCGGTAATAAAAGTCGCTTGACTCCTTGTATCAATGATACGTGTACACCAACATTGATGAGTGCCGTACAAAATAGCACTGTGCTCGCAGTTACTGACGGAGCAATGGATCGCGAATCGCTTGTGCGCTCACGTGACGCATGATTTTTGTGACGCAGTCAATGCGGCGGCGTGCGAAGTACAAGGAACCGCTGTCACTGTCGTTTCGTTCACGGAAAGTGATTTAGCATTATCACCACTACATATTTCATTAATAACTGATAAACTGTGAGACTTCTCGATATGAATTAATGAATGATGTCGTTTATGACAACGACAAACAAACTTGGATTTGCATTGTTTTAAATCATGACCGACATTTAAACAATTGAAACAAACATACCTGTCACGGGGAGATAAATTAAGGAGTTTTACACATTTTGTCAGCGTATGCTGAGCATCACAACAACAATGGTTTTTTTAAATTATTTTGGTTGTTAGACTTTTCTGTTTTATTCAAACTCGATGGAGTGACGTTAACTGCGAGGGCGCGTCGTGGGCCTGATTATTATTTTTATTTTGTGGGTAAGAAGAGAATTCGTTTGCGGCTAACTCGCGTCATAAGAAATTTATCAATGTATTTATATCGGGTATTTCCGTTGGTTTTAATAGTGATAATTCGAAACGTTTTCGGATACTAGACGGAATTTTACGAAGTAAAATCGTAGTTATTATTAAACTCCATTGATCTATCGAAAACTGTATACCCTGCAATGCCTTGATGTATTCTTGATAAACATTGAGTAAATTTCTTAGACTTTTGAGTCATTTTCTCGGTACAAGGTTAAATTTTTTTTCGAGATGTTTCGTTTGTTGTTATACCGAGAATCCCGATATCACTAAATAACACTATAGTTGTCGTCGGTAATTAGTATAGACCAAATAAGGTCTTTACCAATTACAGACTGGTATGGTTCATTTTTAATGATACTAACCGATAACGAAACTTCTCTGTCTCCGTGTAAGTATTTTTGCCGTGTACTAATGAAAAAAACAAATCTTGAAACAATCCATTCCGTGGTCTACCCTGAGAAGGTAGGCATTGCAAAAAGCTTTCTGGCACGGCTTACGTTTAATAAATGAATTGAATATATTAAGGCTTAGATCTCGAACGTGGCTTGGAGCCACCTATTTTCTTGAGCCTTGTTATAGGTACAACAAAAGAGATGGATAAAGCTCCCATACAAGTTTGGCTTAGCATGGACATAAATAAAACAATATATGATATGAAGGCATTTTTGTATTTAATAGTCCTGCTATTATTTTATAACTCCAGAACTCGGTGGTGACGAGATTTAAGACATTTTAGGTTATTAGTTTGATAAGACACTTGGACGTTTAATACAGTAAGCTTGTACATTGTCGTGACAGTCTATAGGTTAAAGCATCATTTCTCATGCACGAGGTAGGGTTCAACTCTTGGCAAGTTCCAGTTTGTCTTTTTTCAATTCATGTGTACTTTCTAAGTTTACTGACATCGGTGAATGAGAAACGTTCCGAGGAAATCTGGACTTATACTTAATATAAGTTGGAAATCGCCAACCTGTCTTGAGCAATCGTGAATTTCTCGGGCCTTCTCTGTGTGAGTAGCCCTGCAGTGGGTGGGACAATAATAGGCAGGTATTTTTATTATTTATAATTATTTTTTAACTCCGTGTGTACAATTATCTAGGTATCACATAGACCGGTCCTGTGGTTCTCGCATACAGCAAATTCCCGCGAGGGGCCTACCTATGTCTAGCAGTGGACTTTTTTGGCTGAATTATGATGATGACTATTATTTAATTCCTTTATAAAAAAAATATAAGGGTGGTATAAGGGTGGTGATCAATGCTCGTGCCTTCTCTGTGTGAGAAGAGGCCTTTGCTCTGCAGTGGGACAAGTATAGGCAGGTATTAGTATTTAATTAAACATTATCTTGGAACAGCTATATTTTCTTATTGTTGTTGACTGTCGTCGTTGACGTTGTTTCGTTGCCAACATGGGATGCAAATAGAAAATGTTCATAATGTGTCATTTCAAAACATAATAATTGTATAAAAATATTTAACCAGTCGTGGTACATAATAAAACCAAACAAATTTCATACGACCTTGTTGAGGAAAAAAACCATTCAGATATTACATCATGAATGTGTTATTGCTTTCAGATTTACGTGTCAGTGTGTGAAAACAAACACATCAGGGATCTTTCACAGTTTACATACACATGACGATAACCAATACTAAGGTTTTGTGTTCCACTTGTACCCGAATTTTATGTCTGCTTAGCCATTAACCAGCAAGAATGGCACACAATCCTGATCAGACGCAGTGACCTAAAATAAATAATATCCATAAGTATAAACAAATACACCCTACAATCGCGGATTCATCCACGATTTTATAACAGATTGAATTTTATGCAAATCCATCAAATGGCTCCTTAAGCGAAGTGGTGCTGTACCACAGTTAGTACAGCGTCAATTCTCCATAAGAATTTGGGTAAAAATCTGTTGTTCATAATCGAGTGGCCAAAGTTAAGCGAAATAAGGATATGCAAAGTCCGTGAGCGCCGGGGTCGGGCGGGAAAGCAGTACATAACAACAGATATCCAGAAACAAAGCCAAAGGTCTTCGTAACACCACAAGAAACTACAATAAAACTTTCAAGATGCGATCCACAAAAACCTTACATACACCAATAAATCGGCTTCACACGAATGACATAAACTGTCTTTACTTTTCATGACAATCGAAATAAAACCCGTAACACACGTAGCTATATAAGGTGTATCTATTCATACACGAAATATTTTGAGAGGGACCTCTATAGGTCGTTTAGAAGCTATAGAAACGATAAAGATTTTTTTATGTAAATGTTTTTATTTTATTTTACGTAATTATCATAATTTAAAACTGCTTGAGATGTTTTGCATAAAACCGGCCTGCTCTATGAATCAAAGACGCGGCGGCGGGGAGGGGCGGGGCGCGTGCCGTCTCTCTGTTAACATATCACTGGTGAACTGTAATGAACATTCGACAATACACCTGTGCCTATCTCTACGGGGAATGCAGGCGTGATGATGTTCACAATAAACCAACTTAGATAGACTTCGTAACTAGACCTCGTCTAATTTTGATAACAGAGTTATCGCTTACAATAAAAATAAATGTGAATTTAAAATACGAAACGACCTAAATCTAAGTAGGTACAATATTGAATTCCCTCCTCGCAGTTTTACAAAAACAGTACCTTCTGTAAACTAGGTACTTACATCTAAATAAGCAGCTAATGACCTCTGTGGGGTTACGACTTTTACGAGCGAGCATCGAAACGTTTCAATCATTTTCTTATTTTTTTTACGAAAAGGATCCTAGATTCGATTAAAACATTCATATTCTACAGTGTTACACATCTTTTAGATAATAATAATAGAAAAATAAACAGCTGACGCAACGCGAATTCGCGTAAGGTAATGACTTCTGATATGTTACGAACTGTGCGTCGAGTCGTATCTGTCAGCTGATTGATAGGTTGTGTACCTACCTATTTGTACAGATGTAAACTGTAAGAAGTGCATAGCGCGAACAATTTAAAATGTACATACCTCATAACGACGTAGTTTTTATTTACACTATTTACACCAAAATTGCTGTACATATTCACCCTGCAGTTGCACGTTAAATAATGTGTCGTTGCACTTTTAACAATGTCTCTCCAGCTATCACTGCGTAAACAAGCGTTCACGATTCACGTTTTGTTGTTCCGCAATAGAAATGGTCTGGCCGTCATTGCCATAAATCAGGTCTATCCCTACCCCACACATGGAAATCCAACGGCGTAAGATCAGGCCTGCCTCCGTCTGCAGCTGGGGGCATGTAGACCCCGTAGTCCCGTTGTCGCTGTCGAGCTTCTAGGATCTCTAGGAAGGGGCCTTGTGCTGTGAGAAAAATAAGACCACCCTCATTGTAGCAGTCCACCATGTATGGTACTCCTAGTTGGAATATTTCGGCATTGTTGCGTTTGTTGCGCGAAGCGTTCCACGTTGGTTAAGCCGCGTGCAGTGCAACATGCAGTTCGCGCGAGACTGAACACGGCGGCGGACGGCGCGGCAGGCGCGGGGCGAGGCAACTGAAGCCGGCGCCGGCGGTGCGACGGCGCCGCGAGTCGGGTCTCTTTTGATCATTCATAAAAGCCACGCGACATCTAAGGGCGCCGCCATGACCTCGCCCGCTTCAATGAAAGTAGTTTCACGTAGTATTTTCGTAGAAACTAGCGTAATGGATGTTACAAAATATGAAAGAGCCAGTATTTTTATGTGTGTTTAAGTAATATTAAATTATTAAATTTTTTAAATTAGATGTTTAGATAAAAAACTCTTTTTCATTTCTATAGCCCAAGTTCGACCTATGGATGCACCTCTTCAAATATTTCGTGTATGAATAGATACACCTTATATACCATGTATACAAACATACCTAAACTCACTGCTTTTCCCATGGGGGTAGGCAGAAACTAAAAAACGCTACGAAGGGTACTTACGTACTCCTTTTGCTTTGTCCGCTTTCATACATCTAGTCGTACAGGCACATCATATTAATAGAACTGATATATTGAGTTTACAAAAGGTTTCAAATATATAATTATTAGGTATAGCTGTGCGTGTGTTTATTTTATCAGAAAGTGTATCGTAAATGTCACAAAAATACATTTTAAATTATCTTAATTTAATAATACAATAATGTTTCCTGCACCGATTATCTGATTAATGAGACTTGCTAATTCATTATGTTATGTTAAATTGAATTTATCAGTAGCATCCCGGAGTCTGGATTTGTGCCGGTTGATAGCAATATATTACATGGGGCTTACACATAACTGGCGAAATGCGGGTCTACTGTGGGTATATCTCTGTCTAGCCTTTCAGGGATTACAGGCGTGATGTATGTATTTGGTGGATATTTAGATAGTTCACTATGTCGAAATGTACGTTATTTTTAAAACAATTATTTAGCAATCTATTACATGGGGCTTACACATAACTGGCGAAATGCGGGTCTACTGTGGGTATATCTCTGTCTAGCCCTTCAGTGATTACAGGCGTGATGTATGTATTTGATGGATATTTAGATAGGATGTGTGTATTGGAACAATCACTATGTCGAAATGTGCGTTTTTTGAAAACAATTATTTATCGCGTATACCTACCATATCAGAAGAAGTCAGTATTTCCATTACTTTGAAGAGTCAATTAATTTATTGATTTTTACTGAAGAGATAAATAAAACTTGTATTTTTACTTTTAGTTCCGTTATCACTGAAACACAAAAATATTTATTTTTCTTACTCTGTTTTCTAAATTACAAGTAAATGCATGTCGTTTCGAACAAAAATACGTACTTACTACTATTTTATTTCAAAGACTTGCAACATTAGTAACTCACGGATGGAAGTCATAATAAAACAAACAAATAATACTCTTTAAAATTGATATTTTCCCACAGAGTTATGCGCAGAAATGAAAGCCATCAGATGCCAATTCAAATATTATACGTTTTTGTTTGTAATATTATTAAGTTTTTGTCCGTGCTGAGTCACAGAATATCCATGTCCTTTGTGTTTGCTAGTATTTATAGTATGGATATCACTGTTTTTTTTACCAATTTTATGTTTTTTTGGGCTTGTAAAAGATTTTCAAAAATATACTGAGAAGGCACAGTAATTACGTTAATTTCCTTAAATTTCTCTCTGAGAGAGTGTTTCGGACGTAATTTATAAATTGATCTAACAGCTCTTTTCTGCAAAACAAAGATAGTCTGAATTTCGACGGCATTTCTCCACAACAGAATACCGTACGACATTACACTATGAACATAGCTAAAGTACACTAAACGGGCTGTGTCTATGTCAGTTAAATTACGAAATTACCTTACCTAGCTTTTGTGACCATTTATCAATATCTGGGCCCCACTGGAGCTTAGCATCCAAAGTTAAGCCCAAAAATACTGTGCTGTCTTCAGCATTCAATTCTTCGTCCTTTACCAACACATTCGTTTTCACCTGCCTAACGTGAGGTAGCGTAAACTTAATGCATTTGGTCTTCTTTTCATTAAGAAGTAAATTATTAACATTGAACCAGAGAACTATTTTTGAGATCGCGTTATTTACATCGTCAGTAACCAGCTGCTGACGTTTAAGTTTAAACAAAAGTGAAGTATCATCCGCAAACAGCACTATGTCATGATTATCTTTTATAAGGCAAGTCTTTAATGTGAAAAAGAAACAAGAAAGGACCAAGCATTGAGCCCTGTGGAATTCCCATTGTTAAGATAGATCCGGGAGATCTTTCTCCATTAACTTCAACGCTCTGAATCCTATTACTCAAGTATGAAGTAAGAACATCCATAGCGGAGTTTGTATCCCGTAGTGGCGGAGTTTCCTGATTAACGTTTCATGAAGAACGCAATCGAATGCTTTGGACAAATCACAAGAGATGCCCAAGGCATCGCATTTGTCTTCCCAAGCATTATAAGTATGTCCTAAAAGTTTAACACTGGCATCAGTAGTAGAACGACCCCTTACAAGGGGTTTCAATTATTATTGAGACACGATAATTTAAATGAGCTCGCAAACAATTTTGAAATTGGAACGTACCAATTTTTGCTAACATAAATATCTGTATTTTCAAATAAGACTATAACTGGCCAGTCTCCATAAAACTTTTACTCTCAAGACTTTCTGAGTGGCCTGGTACATTCTAGAATGGCGCCCAAGTAAATAAATAAAAATAAAATAGACCCAAAATATAATAGATATCCGCACTTGACAGTTTACATTCCTTGTCAGGGAAATACTCGATTGTAGCCGACATAGCCATGCTAAATCTCTTTTTGGATTCTTCCTAAGCGTTTTCATAGTCAGTTTTATCACCTCCTAATGTTTTTTGGTACGCTATCTAGACATCTACAACGAAAAAAGCAAAGGTTTAATCATACCCACAATAATTATTTCAGCCGTGCCCACCTTAATCGACAGCTAACTAAACGAACATAGCTTCTTTTTCTTCTTCTCCCGTCCATGGTCCCGTTTTTTTGGGATCCGGTCACTTTTCTGCGTCAAGTTATTCTTCATTGGGTTGGTCGGTTCTGGTAACTGGGCTTTTTTGAGAACTCTTTTTATATTTGACCACCAGGTCAAAGGCGGGCGGGCGACCTCTGCCTCTGTTTTTTCTGGCAGATTTAGTGCAATTTGTGCCACATGATCTTCATTGCGTCTTTTAATGTGTCCATACCATCTGAGGCGGTCTTCAGTAATTTTATCAGTGATGGGTACGACTTTAAAGCTGCCTCGTGTGTTTGTTTATCAGTATTCTTTATTGTCCATCATACGGATCCGTAGTACAAAAATGCTGGCCTGGCTTCTGTTTTATAGACTTTACCCTTTGTAATAATGGTAATACGTGAATCACACAGTACTCCTGTAGATGATTGCAATTTCAACCATGCGACGCTGATCCTACGATTCACGTCAGCATTATTATTGGCGTTTGTTGTGAACATGGAGACTAAACACTTGAACTTTTCTACTGTGGGAATGGGCGTGTGTCCATTAAAAATGGTTTCAGTTGTTGTATTTCCACTAAAGGGATATTTCAAATACTCAGTCTTGCTCCTACTAACCGTCAAATATTTCGTGGAGGTGGTCATTTAAATCCCTCAAAATGTAGAATGCCTCGTCACCGCAGTTTTCTTCTACTGCCATAATAGTTTGTATGGTACTCAGGCACTCGGTAAATACAAGAATGTTCTCAGAACAGTTAGTAGGCTTAATATTACTATAGATCTACTACTTACTGTTAGCTATATTACAGCAATCCCAACGTTACCACAGACACTGATTGAAACGCACTTTTTCTCCACAATAACGCGACTCCGCCGTACGGCATGGCAACTATATCGTTATTCTTTGAGTTTTAGTGAATGCTTGTAATGTCATTAGGTAGGCTGCAATTACTTCAACGTAAATAAGTATCACACGCACAGGCTCATGGATTTTCCATTATGGCCGAGTGTATACCTATCAACTGTATATTAAAGGTACTTCCATCTAACGTACAAATTGTCGCCGACGACCAACTATTAAAAAGTACCTAATTACTTTCTTGGAAATACTGACAACATTAGTTTAAAAATACAATTAGCTTCATGTGCCCACGGTATCTTCATTTTCGGTGCTCTATTATAATGTACAACAGATATCGTACATTCTTCTGGAAACCTAGTTGGGGTAGACAAATTCAGAAATGACGTTAAGTGCTTAAAGTCTTTCAAATAGTCGCTAGTCTTGACCCATTGTTTGAAGTCTCAAGGGCCCCTCCAGAGGACAAAATAATTACCTATGTATAAACAGACTGTGATCCAAATCCAAATGATGTCATAAAAAAAATCCTTTACCCCATGTATGTTTCTCGATTCTCGATAGCTCTAGAGTATTTTTTTAAAGATTTTATGGGAATCGCTTTCAAAAATTCGATCCTTATTTTTACACGGCTTCTATAATCATCATTTTTGGTCGAATTGGATTGAGAGGAATTTTAAACAACTGCATCAAATTATCATAATAAACTTAGACTCTTAAAAATAAAAAGTTACAAATGTCTTAAACCGACAACGCCCTTCCCGACAAGGCCCATCATAACATTACCGGTTTTTCGACTCTGTATCACTCGAACGTAAATTAAAAATTTCTTATGATCAAAATTTTTGTATTTTGAATTAATGATAGGAAGATGATAATTTTACGTTTGAAAGAATGTACCATATTAAACAAGCCGTGTAATTAATAAAACATTTTGAAAGCGGTCCTCATAAAATTTTGAATTTTGAAGTTATTAAAAAAAGAAAACTGTTAACAATCGCGGATATCCTGGGCATTAGATATAAAAAAAATACTTCACTATTTGGGCCATCCTGTAAAACCGACCCTGTTGTTCGGGCTTATGTTGAATTATTTTTATTGTTCTTTTCCAATTATGCTTAATGTAGATCCTTCGATTACAAGTAAGAGAAACACATTTTACTTTGAAAGCCATTTAGGTATCGTATTCAATGTCAACATGAAATCAAGTTACTCTTTTAAAAGAGGACTCCACCACGAGGGGAATATACTCGTAAATCTTCCAATTTCTACAAGACGGCTGACATACCGAACTATTTCTTCTTCTTTTCACCTTTTATCTCTTGGCCCCAACTTTGTAGAAACAGGGTTTTAACCATAGATTTTCTAACGATCAGATCGGACGAAGCTACCATATTTTGTGCAGAGACGGTAAATGTACGGCACGAACCATAAATTGCCGGAATGAGATTCCTACAGTCCATCATCAGGATCTAGTTACTACTTTTCTTCTGCTGAAGATTGCCCCGGTCTTGTGCATCTCGAATATTAGATGTAATTCGGTTTAGGTCGTATCTTGCTTCAACACTCTGATCGATAGCTCTTCGAGCTTCAAATATATTACTGTGCACATAAAAGGTTTCTGCTTTAATCGTACCTATATTTTATTGTGTAAAAAAAACTTGATGCTTGTTTCAGTGCTCACACTTCAAAGCGCATTGCCAAAGTAATAATTGTAGTTATATGGTTTCTGGCGCTCTCTTTGGCCGCTCCGATGGCCATGTCATGGGAGGTCATCATGGAAGACGAATTAGATCCAGGTATGTAGATTTTCGGCAATGAAAATGTCTAATATAGTCAATATCAGACGGTTCACTCGAGTGAAGGTTGTTTTTTTTCGTTTCAAGTTCACACGACACCGAAATTTATAGGAATGAACGTTCATCTGCTCCTCCTTCATTTTTCCATCATTCGGCAGGCGAGTGAAAGATGTCGAGTGCCGAAATCCAACATCGTTGGATCGGTTCATTTATGAGTTCGTTTTCGATTTTGATTAATTTTGTGTTCAGACGTTTCACTTCGAGTGAAATAATTATACTGATTGAAAGGCAAAAGTGAACAAAAAGTGAAGCGTCTGATATAGGCTTCAGAATAGATATTGAAGTAACTCTTTCGTGAAATTTTCCCAGCTAACTATTTTAATTGTGTCAAAGCAATCTGAGATGAGGGCTGAATCTGAGCTCATCTCAGATTGATTTGACAAGTTAAAACAAAATGAAGATGATGATGATGATGTTAAATAGTTTTCTTAACTATCATAAGGATAGTTATACATTTAATCATCAATACCGCAGCATGATTTATCGCTGGAGTAAATGTACAACAACTCTAACTATATGACTAGCTTCCCTGGTTTAAACGTAAGTTTTTTTCACAGTAAGGAGTAAGTGCAAGAAAAAGAGTTAAAAAAACATTAAGCAGGTACTACGAGTACTGTTGCGTTTTAATAAACTTCAAAACTTTTGATATAACAATTAAACTCTATTGCATATTCAACAAGCAAGTCGCGAAAAGAGTTTCTGAAAAATGAAGCGATAACTGTTTCTTTCTTTCTTTGCAGTTACAAAAATCTTTTACAAAAAGCCTTTTTGTGCTCCAACCGAGTTTGGCTCACATTCGTTGGCCATTTACAGACTACTTTTGTATATATTCCAGGTGAGTTTCATTGGTTCAATTTATTTGTTGGTCTTTATTCTTTATTTTTATTTTCATTTCAATGCATGGCATGCTGT
The DNA here is from genome assembly GCA_963555695.1 of Dasypolia templi. Classification (NCBI taxonomy): domain Eukaryota; kingdom Metazoa; phylum Arthropoda; class Insecta; order Lepidoptera; family Noctuidae; genus Dasypolia; species Dasypolia templi. The sequence goes on along the minus strand of OY743146.1, from coordinate 17,362,044 downwards.
ACCTACGGTCATTTATTGATGAGGAACACATTTTGACATTATTGTTATAAGTTTTGTAAAGGTCCACGGTAACGTTGAAATTCTTTGCCTTCATCGTCGTAACATTCAATAGCCTAATGTTGTCTTAGTCCTAGGCCTAGCTACAAAGCAAAACTTTTGTATTCATACAGCGATTATCGCCACACAAATAAATATTGTCTTCAAGTTTCGATCTTTTAATCATGGTTTTATTTCAATATTTTATAGAATGTATTGATTTTTAATTAAGATAATGAACATAGCAACTAACGAAGACTGAAATGTCAGAACCTTGACGTTCTTCGATACACACAATACCTTTATAATCTTCATTGTTTCGCTTACGATGAAAGCATAGAAAACAATAACGAACGCTCGAAATATTTTTCTTTTTATTTGCATAAAAGAAAAAGCTGTATTTTTTGTCAGGATCTCGTCTTATCAAATTTGTGTATTCTTGTTGTATGTAGCTAATAGTATATATAATAGTATATAATAATAATAGTATTAATACATAGGTATTACTACTAGTATGGCACATAGGCACCGAAACCTACATGTGTTGACTGTATAACGTAGAGATTTGTACGACTTTGTGCCTTCATTTATCAGTTTGCGATATTAGCTAAGCCGTTAGCAACCCAAAAATAAGTGCACAAAAGTGCTTTAAGTCCTTTGATTAAATACTCTTAATTGGGTATCTCGTTTGAAGTCCAATACAATAAAATTATCACGGTAAAATAATCAGCTGATAAAATTTCAAAGGCTCCTAATTAAAAGGGACAGCTAAGCATATTTTTTGGTTTCTGTATTTTTATACTATATCGGTTACTGATTAAATTACGAATATTGAATTATACCAAAGACTGTTCATATTGAAGAATATTAATGTATACAATCGAAAATTCGTGGAAAGCATTAAGTATATTACGAGTATATATACCTACCTATGTTGGAGTGAACATCGTGCCCGTGATGAAATACATTTATCTATAATTTTTCATCACTTGATTTGTTTACTCTCCTTTTAGTATGTAATTCCGTTGTGCGTGATTACGTTTGCGTACGCGCACATGGCGATGAAGCTGTGGGGAGCGCGTGCACCTGGAAATGCGCAGGAGACGAGGGACGCCAACCATATGAGGAACAAGAAGAAGGTGAGTTGGACCTAAAGAAAACTTTTTTAAATAATTATTTATTTACAGGGTTTATTTCTAAAGAACATGCACCCTGATTATTAAACATAATAACTAGGTATAACAAAGAAGCCTGCCCGCAACCTTGTACCCAAAATAATGTTAATATGATAAAGTGTTATGACCTTCTCTAACAATGATGAAGCCAGAACGCTATTGTAGAAGCCTACATTTATATGATTGTCAAAAGATTGACGTCTTTGGACTCCAATACGACTACATTCCGTCAAGATGTGATACACATCTTCTATGTCTCCACAGACAGCACAATTGGATGAATCAACTTTGAGCATCATAAAACCAAAACTATTGAAAGGCAAGTTCATTTCCTTTCAATAGTTTTGGTTTAAGCCGGTTCGGAGTCTTAAAGCCATCACAACTTCTTGCCTACTCATCCTGCCCTCGCTAAACCAAATCACACGTGGAAGAGATGGTTGAATCGTCAAATGCCCTTCGCTAAAGATCTTTTATCTAAATATTCTGACCAAGATTGAATACATATGTCTCTAACTAGGGGTAAAAGCTCAGTGTGCCATGAAGGACAAGCTTAAAGTTCTCCATCAATTACAAATTCACCATGCCAATTGTGCTCTCAAGAAAGTACCGGGAAAAAATCAATAATATACAAAATGTTAGCTATCATCCAAATTTATTTTATTGCCTTCAAAGTATGCTCGTTCAGAAACGATACACTTACGCCAACGAATAATCCAATCATCAAAACATTTTTAAACGCTTTGTCCGGAATTGAGTTCAGTTCTCTGTCTTTTGTCATCTCAATCTGCTTCAGGGAGGGCAATACTTTCCAAGAGTGATGCGCTTTGTAAGGCGGGCGTCCTCTGGGACTGATATCAGCTCTCAGAACAATAAGTCCTGTGTCACAGAGCGCATTGACTTCCTGAAGCAGAAAGTGTATGCATGGGCGAACCGTATTCGTAGGTATAACCGGCGAGTAGAGCGATACACTCAGAATCAGAGTGATGAAAGGTGGGTTTATAGGGGTTGGGAGCGACCGGACCAAGGTGTGGCTGACACATGACTGCCGGATGATGATGCCACGTGTTCTTTCCGGCGCAGTATCTGGTCGGCCCTGTCAGTCACACAGAAGGTGATTAGGCTCGGGAAGTCAAGCGAGCCTTCGATCCAATACTAAAAATGAGGGCTATTACCATCTGCCCCCAAGACGTAGCTCGTGCGGTCCGTCCATTGCCTAACCGGAAGTCTCCAGGGCCGGACGGGCTACACAACTCCTGGATCAAATGATGTCAAAGGTCGCACGCTCAGTTAGCGGCTCGGTACCAGACTGCTTTGGAGTCAGGTTCGCTACCCCAATTCCTAGTACTGCGGAGAAAAATATAGACCGATCACTTGTCTACCGACGGTTTAACAAGTTCTCACATACACTTCGAGAGATAAAAATTAACGACCATATAGACACCAACTCCATCTTTCTGCCTCTCAAAATGGATGTAAGAACGGGTCCCGCGGTGCTGAGGAGCTACTCCTCATTGATATGGCCATTAGCCAGGTTTGTTGTGCCTGAAAGGATTTGTCGACATATTGGATAGATTACAAAAAGGCCTATGACTCGGTGCCACATACATGGCTCATGAGGGTGCTGGTTGCAGTTGTATAAAGTAGGTGCACCTCTGCGGACCTTTCTAATGTTTTGTATATGACAATAGAGGACGGTCCTTCGCTATCCAGGATGTCGAAATATCCAGAGGAATCGCGAGCCGATAAGGATCGAGCGAGGCATATTTCAGGGTGATAGTTTGAGTCCGCTTTGGTTCTGCTTAGCAATGAATCCTCTAAGCACACTGCTGGAGAATCCATGGGATCCCATCTCTCGGATTCCTTAAACCTTAAACCTTGAGAGTCCTCTCAGAATCCAAAACCTATAAGTATTTGGGTGTTTCGGAAGCGTTGGGCATCAATGTTACTGTCATGAAGCAATCGTTGAAGGGGCGCTTCTTTGCCCCCTGAAAAAAGTATTTAATAGTCTTCTATCAGGCGGAAACAAGGTGCGCGACTTCAACGGTTGGGTCATGCCGGTTTTGATGTACTCTTTCGGCATATTCAAATGGACTCAGACTGAACTCGAGGCCCTGGATGGGAGGATACGTAACGCTGCTGACTGCAAATCGAATGCATCGCTAGGACCCTTCATAATCGCGAGATATGCAGTCTTAGGGAATATTTCCTAGAAGCCGAGATGATGCATCGAGATGTAGTCGCAGTGGACAAGGGCCTCTCCCAGCTCTCCTTGGCTAAAGAGAACTGGCGCAAGCCAGTAGTGTAATGATAAACAAATCTGGTATCTTGACTTGGCTCGCGAGGTTGTCGACATGTGGGATGTGGACTAGGCCATCATTGTGCCGATAGTCGTGACAGCCAATGGCTTAATAGCCATGAGCCTCGACTAACACCTGAGGAGACTCGGCTTGGGCAGCTAAATCAAGGGCTTGATTCAGAGCGATACTTCTGGACACGGCTCGTATTATCCTCTCTCTGGAGCCCTGCGTAGCTTGGACCTTGTTCCCGACACCGGTGTTATTTTTTAAAATTTTAGTTTTTGAATGCGTTTGAAATGTATTTTATATAAAATATTTTAAAATGTAATTGTTCAATTTTTTACTGAAATAAAGGGGATAATAATAATATCTGGTGAATAAGGTGCTTGCTCGACGGTATTTGTTGTTTTTGGTAAAACATCGTTCACCTTATGCGAAGGCACATAATCGTGATGCAAAATCCAAGAATTTTATTTCCACACATCTGGCTTTTTCGTTGAATTTGCTCTCTAAAACGCTGCATAACGCCTAAATAATATTCTTTATTTACCGTTTGACCTTTCGGCAAGAATTCCGAGTGCACAACACCGCGATAGTCAAAGAAAACAGAGGACTTTAACTTTTGGTCGATTTTGGCGTGGTTTTTTCGGTTTCGGTTCAGTTGGAAGGCGCCACTCCGAAGCTTAATGACTAGTTTGCATGTCAAACTTGTAAACACACATCTTATCACCAGTAACAATGACTTTCATGAATGTTGGGTCGGAATTGGCCAGTGTGGATAATTACGGCAAAAATGGGTTGAAAGAAAGATCCCTAATTTATTTAATTACTCATACTTCACGCACACGAATTTACAGAGGTGATACGCATTTTCTACCAGTCAAACTTTGGGTGATGCGGAGGCAAGCCTTGGTAGGTGCAATAAATAAATACACGAATGTGGAAATACATGGAATAAATATTTTTTTAAATAAAAATACGCATAAAACTATTAAAACTATAAACATAACATATAAATATACATAAATATATTTACATATATATACCTATCAATATACAAATATAAGCACAAATAAATATACATAAACATACGAATATTCTAAAAACGAACGAGACAAACAATGAGAAAACATTACCGTTAAGATGATACTGCTAGCTTTTGGTTGCCATCCTGATTTCTTGGGGGAGTGCATTCAATGAAGTCTGTGCGGTGAGTCGGACATTGAAGAAGACGATTGTGTGATGAATGAACATTCCTATTGTTGTTGGCGCAAATGTACTGAAAGTGGGGGACTAAATCAACAGGGGAAGAGGTAAAAACAAGAAATGGAAACAAGGTGGTCAGCGCCCTTTGCTCTGTGCGCTGACGTATGGGCAACCAACTTAGAAGCGACCGATGCGCAGAGACATGGTCATATTTACGCAGATTGAAAACGAATTTAATGCAGTTATTGAGAAGATGCTCAAGTTTGTCGAGGAGATCTGCATTCAGATCATAGTAGCATACATCACAGATCTGCATTCAGATCATAGTAGCTTACATCACCATAATCGATGATAGGGAAAATTAAGGACTGCACAAGCATTGTCTTCGTACTCGATAGTAATCATTTTTTCAATCGGTACAAAGCTCGCAACGTTCCGGTAACCTTCTGGCTTACTCGGGCGACTTGTGTACGCCAGTTCAGAGTACTATCAATGTGAAAGCCTAGGTTCTTCACGTCAGTGCTAAAAGGAACGATCGTACCATTGAAGAGTAGTGGTGGCAAGGTTGTACAGAAGCGCTCATTAGTCCATAAGAAATCTCACAAAGCAATAGATTAGACGCCTCGGTTTCACTTACGACCTTCTTCTATACTATAGACACGCACAAACACTCACTTTGTCTGTAATTGATAGTAGTTCATAATTTCAACAAACTTAACATATGTCACGCTAGCTTAGTCGTTACCGTCCGTGGGTAGGAGCGATTATGGCAAGCCCTGAGTTCGAATCTCACCTGTGCCTGCGGATTAAGCTTGATGTTATTTTCAAATAATGTATATTTATAGTATTTGATACGATATTAATATTACATAAAATGTTTTTTTTTTTTTGTTTTAATAAAAATACTTGAAGTGGTTCGATAATCATTCTATACTTGTGTCGTTCATATTGTTTACATAAGTAATAATAAAAAAAAGTTTGTAAAAAAGTTTGTAGGTAGACCACAGAAAACTGAGTAAATTATTTCGATTTCTGTGAGGTAGATGTAATTCGTTAAGACTATTCACCTAATTGAACGTTGTTGGTTAGTGACGAATGTTTAATTAGTGGTATTGTGGTTATAATTTTCAAAATGCAGTGAAATATAAATATTGAAGCGTTGACAATATTATTGTGCTGCGCAAAGTGGACGTAAATCATGTCATAACACAAATGGACTAAGTGTGAGTGTTATCATTTAAATATTCTAAATATAAATTATTATTCGTTTAAATATAGAATGAGTAAAGTGTTTTAAATATAATGTTATTTTTAAAACTTGTTCTTCGTTATTATAGTTTATAGAATGTTAGCTTAGAGATGTCCAATAGTATAACATTTTTGTTCTAGAGAAATACTGTGAGTCAGTGGGTTAAGAGATGTGAGGAAGAGGGAATCCTTTCTAGTCGGAGCGGTTGTTTATTAAGTGGAAAGTTTATTTAAACAAGACTTCACATGGTGAATGAATATGAGACAAATGGTTTCATACCAACAGGACATTTTGCTGAATTATTCAACACGTCATTAAAACTGTTCGCCGTATACTTCGTATACGCTATAAAAGTTGCATCACCGAAGCCCAGCAAACAATAACGTTTAAGTTTCGGAATAGTTTATCCTGTATATTGCGCCATATCCGTGATTATTTAATTATTAAAAATGCAATCTTCTTTTCTTAGAGAAAATGAATACTTAAGCTATCCTCATTATGTAACCTATATTTACTTAAGCCAAATAAAATCTGAAATACTTAATGTAAACAAACTGCCCTACATAACCACTTATTAAAAACACTTATTTTGGAAATTTAAGATCGAAGCTAAATGTTAATGGTGAAATAAATTAACTTGTGTAGAGGAGTATTTACTCAGGGTGTGTGATGGGTCTATTTCAATGATTTGAAATGCGCGTTTAGCAGTAAAAAGGTATATTGATTCGCAAAACACAGTAACAAGGGCACAAACAGGTAAACATAAAAACAATCGACGTTTTCACGAGCGGATCGCGATCGTGGCGTACGGGCTCGCGATGTATCGTCCACTGTCCGTTGGCGGGGGTGAGAGGTCGCGGGCGGGGGTGTCATCTCCCGCCGCAACGCTTAAGGCTAGTTCATACACAAATGTTAAGGCCATGTTACATCCTCCCCCTCTGACTTAGACATGCGTCCACGCGTCTGAGTCAGTCAAGATAACGCTTAGGTCTACCGCGCCTACGCTTCTCGTTGACCGGGGCTGGCGGTACATCGCCTACGAATGGGGTCAACTGGGAAACGTGGTATCTCCCTAATGTCTCAGCGCTACTTACCTTCTCCAACACATAAGTGGTGGAGCTAGCGGGTTCCTTTATACGGTAAGGTCCGTCCCGTCGTGGTATGAACTTCGGCGTTTGTCCGCGGGTCATGTCGTTACTCCCTTGTGTCTTCAAAAGGACCAAATCACCAATTGAGTAATCAGGTGCAGGGCTGCGACCCTCATCGGTATAACGTTTTTGATTCGCTTGAGCCTTTTCATGCACTTCCCTAGCTTCAAATAGTACTGTTGACATCCTCTGGAGGTAAGGGGAAAGGCTCGTCACGATGTTGTCACTCTGCACGATGGTGCGCATATCAGCTATGACGTCGGCCGGCGCACGCATCTCTCGCCCGAACGTCAGGTAAGCCGTTGAAAATCCGGTGCTGCTGGTCACTGCAGAGTTCATCGCGAAACGTATCGCGGGTAGGTGAGCGTCCCATGTGTTGTGATCTTTCCCCACCAGAATAGCAAGTTGTGGTTTCAGATCACGGTTTTTCCTTTCTACTGGGTTCGCTTGCGGGTGATACACAGGCGACAGCGACTGAGTAATGCCAAATGAATAGCAAGCCTGCTGCATTATTTCACTTATGAACTGTACACCATTATCACTCAAGATCCGTCTTGGCACTCCATATCTCAGGAAAATCTCTGAGATCAGGATCTTGGAACAGTTCAAGCTGGTAGCATTTTGTAGAGCAAATAACTCTACCACGATAAGTATCCACTTGTTCTTATCGGCGGTCACCGGCAATGGGCCGAAAAGGTCCACCGCGATGACTTCAAAGCGGCGATTGGTTGCGGGGGTCTGCAGAAGTCCAGCCGGCTTCTTGTTATCGGCTTTGTACCTCTGACATTCTACACACTTCTTCAGGTATCTAACGATGTATTGACGCATACCAGGCCAGTAATACTTCGACCTCACTCGATCTAGTGTGCGCTCCACTCCGCAATGGCCAGCTGTCGGTGCGTCGTGATATTCTGCCATGACTTTATCACGTTCGTGCTCCGGTACAACGAGACAACCTGTCTCTTCCTCACACTCGTCGGGGCCATATCTGTATAAAATGCCGTCCGACATAATGAATCCACGGTCGGACCAACTCCTCCCCCTGAACGGATCGTCGGTTGATTCGAGGTCCTCAACGATCTTTTTCACGTCAGGGTCTTTGAGTTGGTTTTCACGGACATCCTTGGGGCTTCTTGACGGGAAATCGACTTCGGCATAGCGGATTTCACAATTCGTTTCTTCTGCGCAAGGCGGTCGTGAAAGAGTGTCAGCGATGACGTTCGACCTACCGGGTGTATATTCTATACGGAGATTGTACTCCTGGAGAGTAAGGGCCCACCTAGCTAACCGACCGCTTGGTGACTTTACCGTCATCAGCCATCGCAGAGGTTGGCGGTCGCTCTTTATCACAACCTCTGAACCTTCGATGTACGCGCGGAACTTGGTAACTGCCCATACAACTGCAAGCGCTTCTCTTTCCGTTGTGTTATAGTTTCTCTCCGCACTAATCAGCAAACGGCTGGCGTATTCTACTGGTCTTTCCTCGGGACCCTCCCCCTGCATCAGTACTGCTCCGAGACAGTAACCGCTGCTGTCGGTCCTCAATGTAAACGGCATCGATTCGTCAGCTTGGCGCAGTATCGGGGCACTGATCAACTTTTCCTTAATGAGATCGAAGGCATCTTGTTGCTTCGAGGTCCAGGTCCATTTGCTGTCTTTTTTTAGAAGATCCGTCAGAGGTTTGGCAACATCGGCATAATTGGGAATAAAGCGCCGGAACCAACTTGACGTTTGCAGAAAGGTCTTCGCGTTCTCAGGAGGGGACATATTTGCGATAGCTGCCGTCTTATCGGGGTCTGCCTTCACCCCACCTGGTACGATCACGTGGCCCAGAAACTTAACAGACTCGCGAGCAAAGCAACTCTTTTCGCGGTTCACTCGCAGGTTGTACATCTCAAACCGGTCGAAAACAGCGTTCAAGTCTTCCAGGTGCTTGGGGAACGACTCCGATAGGACAATGACGTCATCTAAATATGTTAGCATGCAAACATCGGCCAGTTCTTTGCCGGATCTGAATCGGTCCATAAGCCGTTGGAAAGTCGCTCCTGAATTCCTCAATCCCATTGGCATCCTTTTAAACCTAAAACAACCGAGTGGGCTCACAAACGCAGTCTTATCGCGGTCAGTCGGTTCCACAGCAATTTGAAAGTACCCTGATCGGAGGTCACAGGTTGTCATGAAACTGGTGTTCTTAGCTGCGTGGAGAACGTCTTCGATGCGTGGAAGTGGGTAGCGATCGGGCTCGGTTACATCATTCAGCTTCCTGTAATCTACACATAGCCGAACCCCTCCATCCATTTTCGTCACGAGGACCACGTTGGCAGCCCAAGGAGATTCGCATTCTTCGATCACGTCAGTGTCTAGTAACTTCTGCAACTCTTGCTCCAACATCGCTCTCTTACTGGGAGACATCCGGTAAGGCGATGAGGCGATGGGTTCCTGCTGCGGGTCTATCTTCAATCGGTGGTTGGCGTATTCCGTTGGTGGCCCGCCCTTTGCAAAGCGGTCAGACCTCTTCATCAGAAACGCGTTCAGTTGGATCCTCTGATCCACTGTTAACTTGGTGCCTTCATCATCCCTCAGCCCAAGGTTTGATGCTTCTACCTTCATCAGCTCCATCTGGCCGCCAGTAGGTAAGTTAAAGCTGGTGACAAACGGATGCCAGCGTTCCGGCTCGTCGTTAAAACACCAGCTACTCTGTGGTAAGTCCAACAGGATACTTGCTTTCATGATAAAGTCTCTACCTAGCAATGTCCGAGTTCGCACGTCCGGTAAAACTATAAAAGTGACAGGTATAACGTGGTTTTCTAATATAACGTCAGTATCACACTCAAGTACAGTGCCCATCTGTTGTGATCCGTCGGCAAGCCCTATAGTACGTAACCTTTTCTTAAAAACAACGCCAGCCCTAAAAAGTAAGTCGTATAACATGGGGCCCGCGATGGAATGCGTCGCCCCCGTGTCTAAGATGGCTACCCCCTTGCGGTTCACGACCTGGATTTCCACCAGCGGCCGCGGATCGTCACTATCGGCTATTTGAGCGCTACAAAAATCCGACTTTGCTTGAAGTCGACGCACCTTTGCAGTTACTGCATTTTGAGCGCACCACTCCAAGCTGACCACATCCGTAACAACTTAATTCGGTAATTTTGCTCGACTTATTAGAAGGGTCAGTGACCTTTCCATCCTTCTTCTCCTTATTACGGCACTCGTCTACCGTATGACCGAAAAATCTACAATAAATACACTTTGGTCTAACACGCCTTTGCCCATCCCTATTGTTATTATTTTCCATGTTTAGTGCGTGCGAGTCGGACGGCCTAACAACACTTTTATTAGTACTCGACTTACGCGGGTCATCTGTGGCATTCGTAGGGTTAACATTTGTGTTCGAACTTTCCCGCGCGGCGACGGAAGGGTTATTGTTTACGTTTTCGCCAATTCTATTACAATGGGTAGAAACACTTACCTCCGCCAACGACTCCTCGACTAACCTGGCCTTCGCTATCAGCTGATCCAGCTCGTGCACCGCGTCGCGAGACACTCGTTTCCTAATTCTACGATCTAACAATCCATAAACCATATCTAGCATCATTACTTGCGGCACATCATAGGGTAACTTTGCTTTTGAAGCGCGCACTTTGCTTATAAATACGTCAGCCCGCTCATTGTTTTGTTCGGTACCGAAAATGTCACGAAAGATTTTATAACCCGGTCGCGGCACTCCGTACATCCCTCGAAAGCGTTGCAGCGCGTCGGACCACGACGTTATCGACGACTTCACGCCCTGCCACCAGACGGCGGCCTCGCAGACTAGCAGCATAGGCAGCCCCCGCAGCGCGTGCTCATCGCTGATGTTGGTGCAATCGCGGTATATTTCGAAAGCGTCGATGAATGCCTCGAGCTCTTCCGCGTTCTTCGATGCCCCGTCAAAGCGCACCGTGCACTTCTCGAAGTTGCCCGACGAACGCGCGGTAACACGCGTATCGGGTATCCGTGGTGATGATGTGCACGGTTCATCTTTGTTCGCCAGAATACTTTCAATGAGAATGCGATTCGCTTCCGCTTGGTTCTTGGTGATATTGCACACCAGGGTCTGAAGCATCTCCTCAGACATGGTTTTATTCGGTGATGATAACGATGAAGCAACCACCGTCCTATTCTGCTCCACGTCCGTGTCGGATTCCGACCCCCCATGTCTTACGGTATGTTTTTTGGTTGGCTTCGGCGGCATGGTAACAGGGCACTACCTCTGCTGTTACTCGCTCGAACAAACAAATCAACACGAGTGATGGTTGTGGTAATGTACGTAAATATGTAACACTATACGTATTCGTTACTAATTCCGTTGCACGACACTGAACGTTGAGTTCACTTATTGTTGCGAGCGCCAAAAATGCCGCGCGGTAGGTTGGACAGCGCGCGTCGCTACGCGTCGGTTATAATTTTGGCGGGAAGAGTGGACTCGCCCGAAGTTTTGCCGATTGTTTTTGCACAGTTTGGAAATATTCCACGTGAAATGCACTATCGGAGAGGGTTCACGGTATGTGTTAGCACGATAGGAGTTTTCACTTATTGTCACTGATTTTATTTTACGACTTTTCCACTGAAACTTGGCCCCACGTTGGGCGCCACTTGTAGAGGAGTATTTACTCAGGGTGTGTGATGGGTCTATTTCAATGATTTGAAATGCGCGTTTAGCAGTAAAAAGGTATATTGATTCGCAAAACACAGTAACAAGGGCACAAACAGGTAAACATAAAAACAATCGACGTTTTCACGAGCGGATCGCGATCGTGGCGTACGGGCTCGCGATGTATCGTCCACTGTCCGTTGGCGGGGGTAAGAGGTCGCGGGCGGGGGTGTCGTCTCCCGCCGCAACGCTTAAGGCTAGTTCATACACAAATGGTAAGGCCATGTTACACTTGTAATTTTTTTTTTTCATTTCACATTTCAAAATAAATCAAATTGCTTCTAGGTTCCTTGATATAGTATTGCACATCCAATTCAGCTGAAGAAGTAATTATAAGTAATCGTATCGGTTTGTTGTCCATATGTTTTATCAGTTGTATCGCTTTTTTTATTCTAAACCCTTTATTGCAATAACAAAAATAATAAAAAAAGCAGCATATTTTATTTAAATATTAAAATTGCAAACAATAATAAAAAATTGGCAACAAAACTGCGCTGCATCTTATGAGATCAGAACCTAAGCCGACTGCTTCTCAGTCCAACGCTTAGCGCCTACTGCTACCAGCTCACATTAGATTAACTCGAATTTTACCAATGCCATAAACCGGCCAGGTCACGAGCATGATGCGTGTCTAACAAATGCGACGGAAATATATTTTTGTTTCGTGCAGTGCGATGCGAGTACGCGACTTTACGTCAATGTGTGCCGTGTATAACTGCGATCTTTGTGGTGTGTGTCGTTTATCGTACCGCGAGGTCACAGCAATACGACTCTTAACGTACCACTTTTGAACGCTAACTGTACCATCTATTTTGCTAATACTACGAGAACTGCCAATGATGATCGCCTGACACTTTGTAGGGTTTACAGCTACACCAAATCTGTCTCTAAAAGTTTGGTGGCTGCCGGACATGACATATTTTCGAGGATCTCCTGATCAGAAAAATCCAGATCTGCATCCTTGACTAGGCCATAGCAAACAGACAGCTGCATGGCCTTCTGAGACCTCCATCCTTTCTTTAGAAGTTTCTCGCAGAAACTATATTTTTTATTAGATTCTGCGCAGCCTATTCACATTCAAATTGAAAGCGTATTTATTATATATTAATCCTGGCAAATTTTTGTTATGTTGTTTTCTTTTAGAATACGTGACATTGCAAACTGTTTCGAAAGACGTTCCTTAGAAGAAACGTAGACCTCATACTTTTCTTCATTTACAGAGTTTTTTCTACCGAGACATTTCTTTTTTTTTCCCTAAACTTCTGTCCAACCCTCTTCGTCTTCAGGACTTTCAACTCTTTTTCACTTTTCCGGTCTTAATAGCTCTTCTTTATTTTTACTATCATCATCTATAGCATCCATAGCCGACGAATAATTCAACAAACTCTCTACGTTATTATTGAAAACGGGCGTAACACAGTACGGTGCAACCTTGACGTTATCACGGAGCGATCACGTAAGGCACACGGTTGGGCCGGGCAACTGAGAGGTCCGGCGCACACCTATAGCGCGTGAACAACAATTTGCGTAGTGGAAATAGCGATCCGATCCGCGACAATAAACATAACCAGACAGCACGAGTGCCGTATGGTTATGAAGAAGACTTGTAACCTAAGAAAACTTGACATCAAATTATAAATGCCTTTATGAGAAAACTACAAACACTAGACGTTGAGTTTGTTAGGTACATTTAGATACAATTTATAAATGCTATTCAAAGTATAATTGTTGGAAAAAGTGAGATATGAAGTAGAATTTCAGATGAATGTCTTACTAATTCCCTTTAACGAGATTACGTCAGAATTGTTTACACTTGTAACAAATATTTTTGGAACAGACTCAAGTCATAAAATAAGTCATTTTAGTACCTGTAAAATATCTCCGTGAAGTGTGCTATCAGTGTCCCATCTTGGTAAATCCCAGGCGTCAATGGCACTGACAGCTCACTCCACGCTCACTTCATACTTGGCGAAGTGAGCGTCGTTCAGGGTGAGATGGTTACAGAATAGCACTACTGATCTACATTGTAACAAATGGCAAACCACCCACTAGATTAAATTCCAGTTGATCACTCGCTTTACTCTACCCACTAACGTCGAGTAACAATTTTCTTTTGGCAGACGTCTCGTAACGTCTTGGCAAAACGTAGTTTCAGCAGAAGCTTACGCTATAGCTACGCTTTTTCTTCAACTCCGAATGTAATTCGATATGCAGATTTAGAATGTATGATGATTTTTTTTTAATTTTCGCAGTCGCCGCCTTCGATTTTCATTTTGACCTCCCTATCTCACATCAGTAACGATTTTTTTTACAATTTTCAAATCAAATCAAATCATTTATTTCAGGCATACACCCATATAGACTTTGCACTAGATTACAAAATGTTCCAAGATTACCAAAATTACAAATAACACATTAATGATAATTTATATATGATTATAATACAATTAATACCAATATTACATTACATTTAAAAAAAAGATAAGAATAACTTTAGCTGGAATATTAATTGCCATATACGAAGAAACAGTTAACCTCGTATATGGCCCTCACTATTCCATTGTCAGATTTATGTATGCGGTTCATAAAGGAGGCCTGCGACTTTCTCATGACTGCGTGAAAGTCATCTACCCTGTTTTCAGCAAACATGCCGGACGCACTACACCGCCAAGGCAGGCCCAGTATGCACCTGAATGCGTTATTATATTGAACACGCAAAATGTTGTAAGCACGATGCGTGTATTTGTACCATAAGGCACATTTTCGCAACCGTCATCTTGGATTTTAATTTTGACCTTTCTATCTGCTTAAGCACCCTCGTAAACCATAAATTGTATCTCTCTCTTTCTGACTCTTTCTAAAATATAAAATAAAACGCAATGAGGGGGAATCTTGCATAATTTTCTTTTAATTATTTCAATCCAAGATGGCGCATAACGCGTTTTTGTTGTGTACCGATTTACACAATTTTCTAAAATTTAATCCTACCTTAATCTCCGTTTAAGAAATTCTTTCCGAAAAGTACTAGTACAACAAGAATAATCAATAATAAATTATCACTCTGTTGACATTTGTAAGGCAGACAAAATCAGCTATTCAGCTTACATTCAACGTTAACGATTTTACTAATAGTGAAGACAAATCTACCAACAAGCGTAGAAAGTAGGTATCCATTATATGCATACTATATACCCTTGTGTCCATTCTAAGCTTGTTGAGGAGAATACGCTGGGTAAGACTGCCTGTGTCCACGAATTTCATTTGAGTTTTTCCTGTACACGGTGTTCTAAATGAATAGAGAGTATTCCATTAATATCTAACTAGCTGACCCAGCCAACTCCGTACCGATTCAGTTTTGTTTTTTCCTTTTTCATAAATTTTCGTGAATGTTTTAATAGTTATTCTGCTATTCGGGGCGGAGACAAATCAAACAAATTAAAAGATCCTAAAATCAATCCCGGCTGGATTTCTTATTTCTTAATTTATAAATTGTGTAACTAACCCGTCTTTGTTTTTATTTATATCGATGAGGCTTTCTTAATCCATCGCTAGGGACAAGTAATTAAAGAAAATAATAACAATATGCTGTCACGAAAGACCGATCCATCATCACCATTATAATGATGTTCTTACTTAAAGGCAAGGCTGGTCAATTTGGCCGTATCAGATTAGCCGCTCAAAGGAGATGTTATAAGTAGAAATAGAGTTCTATTTCCGTTTAACAGATGGTTAGCCATTAAAATCCATCTGGTGCAAATTTGATGCAATTCATTGTTGATAAACCTGTTTGAACATTAGCTTGTTAAACCACATGTTACATTGGAATTTTAATGTGTCTTCAAACCCTAAGGCCACCCATTTTATATTTTTTTGTTTGATTAATGTTTTTTTATGTTTTTTTGTGGAGTACAAGAAAGTATATTTAAACGTAAATAAAATAAACTTTTAATTTGTATCTAGTAGGTATAAGCTTTATTACCGTTCTTAGTTTTGTAAAGCCCCTAAGTAGGTAATTAAAACACACATAACTTATTTAATGATGTGCACGTAAATAATAAAATCTTGCACTTTACAGATAATTATTATATTGCGTAAATTATGTCGTATTGGTGTTCACAATAACGTTTTAAATAACGCGCGTAACTTTCCAAGGTGAAATTCCAATTAAATACCTAATGTTCAACTGAGCATGAAAAAAGATTACTAGATTGACAAAGGAGGTCTTATGGCCAATGATAGTAACCGTTTATGAATATTTTGGAATAATGCAATAATTAGGGTAGTTAGTAAGGACATCTGGTTCATATCTCTGGGAGCGACCCGCCTATGCTTCGCATCCTTTTACAACTTGAAAAAACCCCGAGATTTCTTGTAACATATGTAAGTTTAAAAAACGTATAAACCTTTCGGAATAAATTCTATAAATGGTAGTGAAAACCTTCCGTTGTGCAGTTTAGAAGAACAAAGCGGTAAGAGCACACAGACAGACACAAAAAAACTGACCTAAATACTTGTTGTCAAACGTTTTACGATTAATTAATGGTGTAACAAAAAAACAGGCGGCAAGGTGCCCTACATTAAACTGAACATACCGAAGATTTCGCACGCAATTTCCTTTCGTAATTAATCGATTAATTATCCTCGTTTATGGCAATTAAGTAAGGCTGATAATGTAATGTAAGAAGTTCAAATGTGTCAGTATAATGTGGCGATACTTTATCAAACTCACGATGACGTCGTTCTGACGTAACACGTTAGTCAAATATAGACGTTGTTAGGGTCATCTATATATACAGCATACAATGTATCAGAAAGGTGTGTTCAGTGGAGGTCAACAAAAGCCCATACAACTTTGCCCAAACATGTACCTCGAGGTACACGTGTACCTGTACTACGTGTAATTTTATTTAATCCTTTAAATAATTTAAAACTACACAATAAAAAAAATATGCATGTAAAATTGGGGTTCGTTACATTTGGATGACACTCGGGTTGACATTATATCGTAAATGTCATTCACAAGTCATTATGTTCGTTCGTGAAACAACAGTAGATGAAACAGACAGCTGTCAACTTGACATTTTAAATAATTATGGTACGTTTCGACACATCTTATAAGTACCATTGAAAAAATTCGTGAAACCGATCACTTCCGATTGACAAAACCAATAGAAATAGCTCACTGCCTCAGTTCATCCCAAGACAGCGTTGTCTATTAACGTGAGTGAATCATTCCGTACACTACGTGACAATTTAATGGGAAAGGTTTTTGTTTTTTATTGTTGGTAATTTTGTTGCATCATGACTTAGTTGAAACGTGGTAAACCGTATTATAGCCAAAGTCATGAAATCCTTTCTAATATTTATCAATTTATGAGCCAAGAGGCCACGGAGTCTAAAAATATAGTTTTTGGGAAAGATCACTTTCAAAACCTTCGAAAGCAAGCGAAGAAAAGAGCGAACTGCGAAAACTGGTGTGTCACGTAGAACGAGATAAGTGCTGTTTGTGCAACTTTTAGTTTGCTTAAAAAGTCAAAAGAAAAAAGAACATCGAGCATATTTAGATGATTTTAATTATAATGTTCGGATACGAGTAGTTCTAAGAAATGCTTTAAATAAACGATATCAAAAGGTGAAAGATAAATTATTGTCCACGCTGTCAGCTCAAGAGGTTTTCTGGCGATCTCTGAACTAAGAGATCGCCAGAAAACCTGTTGAGCTGACAGCTAAATCTTTTTAAAGTACTGGCAATTATCACCATGAGATAACTAATGAAAATTACTCTTGTGGTCGTAGATAACGCTTCTTATCATAACACATCGATAAAAAATGTACCATCTCTGTAAAAGAAACTATGCAATCATGGCTTACATCTAAAAACATATTACCCTTTGCGGCAAATCTGCTGAAACCAATTATGAATGAAATCATTAAACACCACAAAGCAGAACTTAAATACACAATTGAACAAATAATGCCCGAACATGTTCATTCTGTTACCTCCTTATCACCCGGATTTTAACCCGATAGAGAATATTTAGGCACAAGTGAAAGGTGACGTTAATTCTAGAAATGTCTCGATGAATCTAACGAAAGTCAGCTTTGAACTAATGATGGAAAAAATCGAATCTATATCCGAATCATAATCGAAATAATCCAGCGTATCCGAATTGGAAAACGTAGTCGTTCACGCGATAAAATACGATACAGAGCATATCCGACACGAGAATAGAACAGGCCAATATTTGGATCAATTCATCATAAAAGAAAATTACTCATCATCAGACAGCGACGAATCGTTTGAAGACTTAAGTGGAACTGTTGAGATACAAGTATGGATGTCGAAGGTATACAACCATTCGAATAAGAATAAACCATTTTCATAATATATGGCCCCGTATTCACAAACGCTTCGATTCAATTTCGATTTGGAAAATCATATGTCTATCTCGCTCACTTTCATAATGCCAAAAAAAGTTAGACATAAGATATCATCGGTTCGGTTTCGATCCGATTGTTTGTGAATAGCTATGCTGGTGTGTTTATACGTCGTTCAAGGCCAATTAAAACATATTACCGAGGTTTTTTAACATTGCATGCCTATTAAAATGGCTAAAATTACAAAGACTAATAACTTAATTATACAATACATAATAATTTTTTATTCATAACTCCATGAATTACATTGAAGGGTACAAAGTTTTATATTAGACTTTTATTATTATATTATTTATTTATTAATTTCAGACAGCAATGTGGTCCACTTTGTTAGTAAAACTCCTTAAAAACTAGACTAAACTTCTATGAAGGGTAGTATTTTTTCATCATGCTACAAAATTATATGTAATAATCCATTGATACAAATAATTTTAACATTAAGAAGTGAAGTTTTGACATTAAATATCTCTAACAGTTTGATTTCTGATTTTCATCGTTCTAGCTTATTTTTTTAAATGAATCTAAGAAAACATACAATTATAACTGGCTTTATTTACGCATCAATTTTACGAATGTATACCATACAATGTTACTTGACGTTAAAAGGTCCATTGCGTTTGCGTAAAGATATTTTTTCCAAGCAGTAAAAAAGATCGGTGATGTTGAAGGCGCACTCAGATCGGATGTGATCGGTTTTACGAATTTTGCCGATGCTACAATTAAGTTGTGTCGTACTGTACCTGGTTGCGCTTGTGTGCCAAAAAGGCGTGCTTTTTAATATGTAAAAATCATTTTAGTCGTCCCCGGGTAACCATATGAAAAATATATAAATGCAATATTATACCGTGTAATCTAGTGGATTCGTTGCCACTAAGTGTGCCTTGGTACTTTGTTTGGGCAGATTTTGACATCCTCTAAGGATGTGGTACAGACCAATAAACTGAACAATTATCTCCATGGGACCAACATCATATTAGAGAAAAAATAATGATTTCTCTTATACAAAACTTCAATACCTACTCGACCTAAACGTATGGGAAGGTTGATTATTTTTTCGCGATTTGGTCCCATGGAAAGTCAATCAGTTTGATGGTCTGTGCCACATCTTTATAAATGACGACATTTTATTTATTTATGGCACTCCAACGACATATTCATTCTGTGACAATCATGCTTAAAATGAAAAAATAAATAAAAAGTTTAACAAATAAATCTTCTGATACATGCTGTAGATAGACCTGTTTAAGATGTCTTAATATTCCATTACTCTAATCTAACTTGAGATTAATAGTTTCACTGTTGATTCATCTAATAAAATACTCTTGTGACCTTTCGAAAACCGAATGAAAGAAATTGCAAGATTCTTTATTTTTATTAGCTACATGATATTTGAGGTCAAAGAAAATTAAATTCCGATGCTAAGAGATATTTGAACCCTTTATTCGCAATAATTCGAAACTATCGTTAAAATGTTATTAGAATGTTTACATAAGACGGTTCCCCGATCAAACAACCTTGAGCGTTCGGTCCTTCTCCGTTCCGCCGCGCGTACCTCACACTAAGCGCCGCTCAGTCTCGCTATGTCCCGCTCCCTGAGCACGCCCCTTTATCACAGAATGAAACTTTTAAATAAAATACAACGTGAGTTAAACATATTTTTAAATTAACTTTTCATTGGTGTAATTCTAAAATTATTAGAACGTCACCTTTAGAAACAGATGCATGCAATCCATAACTTTACGACACTTTATTAAAAGGATATTTTAAATGTATTTATAGCACATAAAAACAAATTAGACCGTGCAATGTGATAATAGGATAGCGACCATTAATAGTGTGGTTTAAGTTGTTATTTATTACTCATATTTAATTAGTTAATAGCCTCTGAATAACGCACCAGTGCAAGGTTTTGCTCGTGTTGGCGCCTTAAAAGCTTTCAGCGAACAAAAGTACTTTTACTACAGATATTTTAGCAGCTTTACATTTTAGTGTTTATTATAACGGAAAAGTTCACTAGTTACTCTCAGTACATAACACGACCAAATTGAGAAACAAGTCATTTTCAAATAATTAAATTTCGACTATTTCACAGTACATTTATCGGTATAGTTAGTTTTTTCGATGTTTGGTCTTGGTATTCAAAATATTAATAATAAAGTGCGGCGAGCTCCACAAAATCATGATTTCATTAACTATTAAAATACCCCGAGATGTGAAGTAGGTAGGTTAAAAATATAGAGGATATCGGTTTATTTAGTAAATATGCTACTCAAATTGACTGTAGGGTGTAGGCAAGTAGTTTGGTACATTTAGTTCAGAAGACTGAAAATCCAGGTTTTCAAAGCTTCCTCTCTCGCTACTATTTTGCTGTACCTGCCCAACAGGGTCCACAATGATGACATATAATTTGAAGTTATAAGAGATACTCGTATAGTAAGTCCAACGATTTGGAGGCAGAACATTATATGCACATAAACTGTAATCTTCCTGTCCTTGTGCTATGTACATGCACTTAAACTGTATTCGAATAAAAAAGAGCGAACATATGGTGTCAGATACAGGCGTATGGTAAATGACACCATTAGTAATGGTGTCATTTACCATACGCAAATTAACGACATACTATGTCGTTATTTGCGTATTTGCGAGATTCAGTACATACTACAGGGTGGATCGGGAAACCTTCAAGAAATTCTACATGTGCATCTTCGCGTTAGGAGGATAGTTTCACGTTGGGTGCCGCACAACCTCACCGATGCTCAGAAGCAGGCCCGGATGGAATGGTGCCGTGATATGATAAACAAATTTTAAGTAGTCTCGTCTCGGCGTGTTTCGGACATCATTACAGGTGACTAGTCTTGGATTTATTAATACGATCCAGAAACGAAGTGCCAGTCGACGGTTTGGGTGTTTCAAAACGAATCAACGCGTACCAAAGTGAAGCGATCTAGACACTCGAGAGAAGATTTTGATCGCGTGATTTTTTAATTTGACTGGCTACATGGTGTCAATTCCTTTACGGAACCAAAGAAGCATCAACGCTGAATGGTATACTACCAAATGCTTGGCAGAAGTTTTCTGTGTTGTGAGCCACAAGCGACCAAACACAGAGCTCCGCGGGATACCGCTCCACCACGACAAGGCGCCTTCGCGCACCGCGCTCAAAACGAGGGACTGCCTGGACAGCACGCCGGTCAAACTCCTGGGTCACCCTCCTTACAGCCTTTTTTTTTTTGTTTTTTTATTCCGGGGTGGAAAATCCTCATGGATGTCCTCCGTCCTTGGGCTAGCGAAGGGATCTGTCAGACTCTTACTGACTAAAACCACCCCGGTGTTCCGGCAAAAGCCCTGACGAGCGGCCCTTCTCCTGGTTTCTCTTACCTTCACCGTGGGGGTCAAACCACGGTTACTGAGCCCCCCCCGCCTCGTCAACGCGGGAACCCACCGAGGGGGTGTTCTATCAAAATTGGGTGATCTATCAACGCATAGCTTAAACCACTGAACGGACTGGACTGAAATTTGGCACACATAGTTAATATGTAGGCATCCTCTAAAAAGGGGTCTTTGGAAATTTCAGCTTAACGGGGGGTGAAAAGGGGGGATTTTGTTTATACGAAAAATCTCATTCCTTGAGTTAAGAAACTTGAAACTTGGCACCAAAACATATAGTAAATTATAAAGTTTTTTTTTTATATAGTACGTTGTAAGTACCCCTTAAAGGGGGAATGAGGGGTATCAACTCGAAATTCACTTAAACTTAATACCATATTAAATAACTCATTTTTCGAAAATCGTCCTCTGGATGGGGGCACCGGTGTTATTACATTTTTAAGAGGATGTACTGCGTGGCTTGATTAACCCAAAACTGGGATGAATAATTTTTAGTTTAAGTTACGGAAACATCCGAAGATTTTATTCAAGATACCACCCGTTTTATTGGGGGGGGTGGGGGATGGGATGCTCTGAACCAAAGGATGTTTATATGAAAAATCTTATTCCTTTGGTTAATAAACTTGGCAATAAATTCCTCAGTAAATAATAACTCTTTTTGATTGAAAGCTCCATTTTCGAGGAAGGTTATGGAGGAGGTAGGCTATTTAACATCACAAGCAAAGGAACAAAGGAAAGAACGCTGAGCGAAAACAAAGTAATAGCGCGGGCGATGCAATACGACGCGGTGGGTCGGGAAAACAAGAAAGGACAATGCCAGAAACTCTATAGAACTTTGCCCTACTCAAATCAAAGAGTCATTTACAAGCCTGCAATATGCTGTATCTTAAAGCTTATTTATTACTGTTGACTAAACATTTGTCCTAATGCCTGTAGAACTTGCGGTTTCAGTTGAAATCTTAAAACAATAATGAAATTGATTATAGGTTAGGTTCAGTTTATAACGGTTAAAAAGCGATTTAAACAACATATACGTTACGCATTATCATAATTATTATCATCGTAATATGAGTTTTAGTTTTACAGGTATTTAGACCTTTTTTTGTTGTGTATCATGCGCAATAAGTAACGCAATAGGAAATTCAGGGGTTGAATTCCTTTTATCATTCATTTGTAATCGGCAAGTTCTACTGTAAATCAATGTATTATGAAAAGGTCCTTTAATCGTTACAATTATTTTCATTAATTGACATTTTGAACTTGCGGGCAGAAGCTAGTTCACAATAAAAAATAACATAATAAATTGTTTTATTACACCTAACCCATCACTCGTCAATAGTGTAGTTACCAAAAAGAAATGTAAGTGACACCTCAGTGTTGTGTTTGAAAAGGCATGATCCCATCTTTAGTTTTGTGTCTAGACACTTCAACAAACACCTTCGGTAAGACATCAATGCAAAATGGCATTACAAGTTAAAATATATGGATCCCAAAAATTTCCTCTTCCACCCTTACAATCTTATTTTGCAGAATATTATTTGGGTCTATCTAGGTCTAGTGATTCCACTAAGTAGGATTCCGTAATCGAGCCAACAGCTTCCTAACTGCTTGCTTCACCCACCTGCCTTCTTCTTCATCGTAGAGGTACCCCTACGCATCTTTTAGAATAAATTTGAATATAGGTTGGGTCGCCTGATTAATGCGTTGTGTCGATTGTGAACCGTATGTTAACTTTGATATGTTTATATATTTTAAATCATCACTATGAAAGTCATAAAGTGAATTAAATAAATTGGAATGCGGTGGTTTGCAGAAACAATTCAGGTTAAAATCCAGCGAATAAGCGACAAAGCGTGCCGTAAATAAATTAATCTTTGACAGGTTTTTACCACATATAAATTCAATATGATTATTGCTTATTTTAACGATTAAATTACTTCGCAGGTGATAAAAATGCTCGTGCTGGTGGTCGCACTCTTCGCACTTTGCTGGTTGCCGCTTCAGAGCTACTTATTGCTGCAATCGTTCTTCCCGTCGATAAACGAGTGAGTACCCAACATAAATTTTACGATCTATCGGCAAAAACCTTGAAAATAATAGTTTGGACACTATGAAATAATCATTGATAAAATTTAATCTAAATAAATTTTTCACACTGAAAATGCAGTGAAATCTATCAACCCTATGTAACTAATATTAGGTATGCCACTCATTCCTGCTAATATCGATATCGACATCGATACTACGAATGAAACTTGAACGTAAATGACATTGATTTGCACGAAGTTTTAAATTGGGTTCAATCAATGCTAAGATGGAATACCATCTACGTACCCATGACCCACGTAAACAAAAACAATATTTTGAGCAGTTAATAACTTCGTGAGGTAGAAGTTTTCCGGGATCTTGACTTAGTTTTACGTCGTTTACTTGACATTGCGGGATGGCTGAAGTCTTTGGCATACAACTGAAATACTACAGGCGATTTAATATTATGACTACAGGCGATTTACTATTTATTATGGAAATAAGGAAACCAGCCCATTTTTTATAACTTGTTACCACAAGTCTATAAATGAGCTGTATTATTTCTGAAACCGCGATAGGAAGCAAAACTTTATGCAAAATAAATGTTGAACAAACAAACAACAAATATTCCTTTCAACTGCTGAAATTCAGGAAAATAACATAAGTTGGTTCAAATTATATGCACGTTTCTGAATGAGGAAAATAAAATTAAACCACAAATAATTTCAACGTTTCCAAACCATTCTCAATTAATTTCAGTATCACCACAATAAAACTCATAATAATACAGATATATTCTGAAAGAATATATCTGTATTATTATGAGTTTTACCAATGTTTTATTTTTATTTTATGAGATTTTTGCGGGAGATTTTATTAATTATTTGGAAGTAAAATATAAAGCTTGATCAGTTCAACGAATTCCAAGAGGCCTATTACTATTCAACAACCACACGTCGATGGGGTAAGCGAAAAAATCACTCCATCATTTTTCGCATGAAAAAGGCTCCATTTTATTTCAAGGCGGTTACACGCCTGCACCTGAGCACCCAATGAGCACCCTTATGTGGAATTACATAAATCAGTAATGCATTATAGAACTGTCTGCTTAAGACGTGTAGCAGTTGACTCGAAATACGAGATTGCGAAATTATACAATAGTCCCGTCAACTAATTCAACTCCTAGAAATCGCAGCTATTGCTAAAAATTTTCGCTACGAATTATGAACTACGTTGCTGGTCGAAGCATGTTTCGATTTGATCGTATCGCGTCAATTGGTCCAGTTGATGACGTTCCCAAAACGCCTAGGGATATGATATATCTGCGCTTTTTTAAGGCAAAGGCACAATAAGAAAAGTAAATTCATGATTTTGTGTTTTTTTTTACAGAGAAACGGTTGTAATTGATTGTCAAAGTTAATTAAATTAAAGAATTAAATGTTTATTTATTATATTTAATCTCCCAAAGTTAATTTTATTCATAAAATGTTGACCACTTTTCCGACATAAAACTCTTTGCTAAGATTTAAAAAAGTACCCTTCGTTTTAGACGGATCATCTTGATAAAAATTGGTGAAATAAGAGACCCATAACGAGCAAATATGTTATAAAATAACATTAGGATGTTCTTTTCAGGTACAAGTACATCAACGTGCTCTTCTTTTGTTTCGACTGGCTAGCTATGAGCAACTCTTGCTACAACCCTTTCATCTACGCGATTTACAACGTAAGTATCTTACACACTACAAGGTTTCTTTAAATAAAAATCGCATCCACAAATAAACTATAAACTCTTTGAATATAAAATTCACGTTGGAAATCCTTTTATAACCATTGTGTCGTTTTCTTACGTCAACTTCAAAAGAGCGAAATGTGTTTTCAAAGGCCTCTCGTGACTTTCTATAGATATATCCAACTTATGAAATCTTAGTAAACTTACACATAGGTACCAGTTCTCTCTAGGGATATAATGGAATAGCTTTAGCAATACCCATTTTATTCGTATACACCTAATAACACAAACAATACACACTGTTAAATTCAATAAACACCAATTATTCTTATATCTACATTCATATCAATTAAAAGAAATCAAAATGTTGCGATAAAATTTTACAAGCCAAGTAAACCAACATTCTCCCAAATAATGTATTACGATACAGCTGATATAAAAGTAACAACAAAAGAAACAACTTTGCTTGATTCTTGACTTACTCAAAGTATGATTCTTATCATTTTATGAAATCTCAGTGGCCGTTGTAGTTTTAAAACGTTAATGCTAGCCTCTTTTCAGTAACACGCAACTATCAAATTATGTACATTTACTACTGCAGATTTTCCTTAGATTTTACGATATACCTCGTTTCTTACCCACCTCGAACAGATCCATCATACAAATAAGGGGGTTTATCACTGCCTTTTATAGGCTGACACGTGACGCACGCTGCCCTTTCAGCTTTGTTCTCGCAGATTTCCCTAAAGAGACTTTTACAGGGAAAGGCGCGCAAGATTTACCATACTATATCGGAAAACTGAATTTCAGAACTAGTTCGAAAATACCTGTTATGAAGCACAACTCTATAAAAAACCAGCTCCTCTTTTTTGTCTTCCTATATTATTGGTGTAAAGCAATGACATCATTCCTTTCACATTACAAACAGAAGCCAATTAATTAACAGCGAATTACTTTTATTTCAGGAAAAATTCAAAAAGGAATTCAAACAACGCTTCACTTTCGGGAAAAAGCCAAGTAGATTTGTTAACGATAGCTACGAGGTAAGGCTTCCGCCGTTTTATCGATTTTTATTCGTTTCTGTGTTCAAGTTCGAGCTGGGTTTAATTCGAATAAATTGATTTCAGGATGGCCAGTCTTACCGAACCCGTATTTTATCGTTCCGATCAACAAACGATAGAAGTGGCTATTCAACCAGGAAATCTATAAACATGCCCCCGGGAGATACGTTAAAAGTTTCGACAAGAAACTCATGCCACTGCATGGCCAATCAGAGCAGAGAAAATGGAATTAATTTTATGAAAACTGAAGACATGGAAGAACCCGGCAACAGTAGAAAGTACCTGAACATAAGAATGAGCAACACAGACATTGGTAAAAGAAGACCAGGAAGGAAACTATCGAATAGAGAAAACATGCCTATAGGCGACGAGAGAGTCAGTGAGCTGTATATATTCCCAAACAGTAATATTGTAGAATTCACAGACATTTCATATGATGACAAAGTGTAAATACGTTTATATTTCCTCTAAATTTTTAATTTAATCAGTTATCAAACATGTGATGTGTTAGAATTAATGATATAAATATTGTCAAACTATGACTGTATGATAATTATCGAAGTAAAGATAATAATTTTAAGCCTTACTTTTGTTGTATCATTCTTTGAGAATTAATTACCAAGATTTTTTTCTAGTGACACAATGACGGCAAAAACACGAGTGTGTGATCCAATTAATTACTTATTCATAAATCTGACGTTACTGAACTCGTTACAATTAATAGCAATTAACTTTAATATTCACTTCGTGAATACTTGAGGCCTGACCGGCACTAGCTTTATTGACTGACAACTTAATTGTAAGGGGAACTTAACTAAATAAATAACCATCAACTGTTTTGAGATTTAAGAAATTTTAAACAACACTGTTTTTACGGATCATTGACTAATCAAATCTGATTCACGGGATGTTGATTTATGTGTTGGCTATTCAACACTCGTTGATAAATAACAGGTTCGAATACGAGATTACTCTGAATTCGAAAGAAAAAATAATAAACATTTTTAGGTAAACGTAATGGTAATAAACCCTGTGAGCACGTAACACTTTGTTGGTGACTTACGGCAGATAAACGAGAGGATAAAGATGGAAAATTTAATATGAGCACAGTTCAGGGACAGATTAACTATGATTTCTATCGGATGTACACCTAATACAGTGATACCACACTATCAAACGACTACAACGCACTAATTTTTTTTACAAATTTTACTCGTCAAATATGCAGGTTTTAAGTATGATAGATATGACTCGGTAAGGGTCAGCATTGGCGGCAGGACGGCGATCTTCTAAGTATCCCTTCTTATCCTCGGATACATGGCGCGGTATTCTCACGGAACAACGCCTGTTAGCCACACCTGAAACAAATTACTCATGCTAATTATCGAGTAACATAACTTACACCCACAAAAGTTTACGTCTACAAATAAAGCACAAGTTACGAGTTTTCTTAAGGCTAGGACGTAAAACGACCAACTTAAAGTAAGTAGATTCATTCTGTTGGATGTATCGAACCGTAAGACAACGATATTGCTAGTCGCAAAGGAACGGAGTGAGGACTAACAAGTATTTTGTATACGTAGCCATGTAGGTAAACAGGAAGCCCTTTAAATACAAAAGTATTTATTTACGAGTAGATACCTCGCCAAAACGATCCCAAAAAAACATATCCAATTTACTCTAAGCCCACGAGCTATGTTGATTTAGATTTGTTTGTGCTCCTAAAACAAAGCTGCATCAATCACAATGCTCCAAGTTTTTTTTTTATTGGGCTTTTTTTGTTTCCAATATAAACCCAACAAACATTTATTCAAAAACATGCAAATGATAGAAAATCTCATTTTAAACGGTATTTAAATGTGTTATAACTTTACTGCTATAATTTTTGGATTACGAGATACTAAGATCAATCGCTTTAATCCTTTGAAAGCGTAAAACCGTACTGAAAAAACCTATTCGTGACCTTAATATGTCGCAACGCTGCACATACCTACTGAAGTGATGTCGGTAGGGATAGGGATTTTCACGCGTTATATTTTTAGAACACAATGTGTTTCAACCTATTTATTCAGTTGGCAATAAAAATAAAAAAATAACTTTTTTTGCTAAAACAAAAAGTCTTTCGAGTATTTGGCGGTTTTGGTAATTGTACTTTACAGCGGCGGTACCTAATAAGTAGATATTTAACCACTTGTTTTCTTATATTACACGGGAACCCCATATAAAATGATAAAATTGACAGGCACCTAAATTGGGATTGCATTTTAAATTCAGTAAAGAAAACTAAAAAAAAAATCGTATGCCTGAATTTACTTTTACTTCAAACTACAAACCGAGGAAGCAATAAGACAGAGTGGTTCTCCAGTTCTCTACTGAATGTAAATTCTACTGAATAACATGAATATAGCACTTTCTAGATAGCCAATGGAAACGTATGCAATGTTGGCAAAAAGTAACCGTCACCGAGAGCCATCAAATATAGGTTTAGTACAAAGGAGAGAGGATTACACGGCTGGCCAAAATACTGCGGAAATGAGAGTAGAGGAGCCGAACATGAATAATATGATATGAATAAACGTTACGTTATTCACGTAATAATGTGAATAACGTAACATAAACTTTACGTTATTCACGTAACGAGAAAAGTTTTTATTTTGATTAGTTCTAAAAAACCCGAGCCGGTGAGGTGATAATCATCATGTCTACCAAAGCTCACTGCTGCGTGCAGGCCATCCTCGTATACAGATTGGTCCAAAAGTGACGTCATAAAAAATTGGTTCGTCATGCCCTGTACGCGTAGCATGGCCACCATAGAAAAGAATTTTGTCGACGGAAGAATAGACAAAATGACAAATAGAATAGACAACATAACAGACAGAATAGACAAAATGACAGATACTATAGACAAAATGTTTCGTGTATTTTTTTGTCGACCAAATTCGTTTCTATCGTGATCATGCTACGCGTGCTACGGGGTATCCGAAAATAACGCACTATGTTCAGCGATTCTTGATAACTTTGGAGTTATAATCAATTCTTGAAAATTTTATGGGATCCGCTATCAAAAATCATATCTTTATTTATACACGGCTTACTCATATTTTTTTTTGTAAATTTCATTGATATGTAATGGTTTCCACCATTTCCCGATAATCAACCACAAGAATAGTCTTGCGACTCAAGCGAAATGATTAAATAGCAGTGCGTGGCACAGGCCAACTATTTGCGGCTGGATGTTTGGCTTGAGTTAACGCCCATTCCTATTATGAATGGACCGTTCTCCCTACTGATTTGGAACGAAAGCTCTTACACTTATGAAATTTAGGTACAATTTAGAAAATCCAACGAGGAATGTCAGTCAGCCCTTAACTGTTTGCTCTGGTTTTCACTGTGACACAGTTACTAAAACATTTCGAAGAAATACAATAATTGGGAGCAACGAAAATTTACTAAAGGAACTCCGACAACAGAACTTCTTTCTACATATAAAAAAACACACAAAAAATGAACTTCTGCTATAATACTAAAACTAAACTCCTATCGATTGGACCTAGAAAAAATACGATCAGTAACTTTTATTTATCTAAACAGTTTTGACTACAGCGGTGTGGATAATGCGATCAACAGATTTGAATACTCGGATTCACTGAGTCGGATGTACTTGTGTCCGTTTTGTTCAGGGTAGCGCTTTTTTGACGTAACTTTCTTTTCATCTTTAGTAATCCGATTTACGAAAAAATATACATTTACATAAAAAAACTAAACACCAACTACAAAGACAACAACTAAAAAGGTATACCTAAACTCGATATCACTGACAGACAAACTAAACATCCGAAGTGACTCGTGAACTGTTCGATTTAAGTCTTACCAACATATTTTCAGAAAGTACGAGTACTCCTAAGACATTAAATTTTTCGGCAGCATCTTTCGACGGCTATAAGCCGCCATATTGACGCCATTATGTGTGACGTCATATAGCCTTTATCCAGCGGTCGACCAAGACACTTCCAACCACGGTTAGCTATCCGACTTTATTAGCAGAGCTGTCTTCGAACAAATCATCTCGACCGACCGACCAACATGTTTGGCAAGCCGATCCCTTGGAAGAAGCGATCCAAATGTAGCTAGCTAGCTGGGTGTTGTGCGCGATGAACATCTTTCCTTCTTAGAGCACGTAAAGGCTGCTCGGTAGCGCGCCGCCTTTGCTCTCGGTAGACTCCACTCCGTCCTGGATGCAAGCTTATTGTCACTCAACCGCAAATTGCGCATCTACCAGCATGCATTCTCCCGATCATGACCTATTCCAGTGCAGTCTTTGCACACGTCAAGCCCCACCTTTTCAATAGAATGCAGACTCTCCAAAATAACTTCCTCCATAGGACAACACCCCACAGGGGGGTGCCCTTAGCGAGCAGTCGCTTGGTAATGCAAGTTTTTACCCCCGGCTGGAGGCTTTCATTCGATTAAGGCAGCCGCAGGATAGCCCAGTTAAGGTCAACGACGAGATACCACTCAAAAAACAAAATCAAAACATCATTCAGTAGCTAGAGGTTTTGAGCCCGGTAGCCACGCAGTCATCTCTGATCCTTATTACGAATAGTTTCCTGCTTCTAAAGCCTAGCAGTCTTCAGCAAACTGGACGGCTGGACACGTCTGAACGGCGATTGACACGCATTTACTTTCATCCCTCCACTAACGGTTGCCACGTGATATATATTAATTATTGTAACATGTAACGTAATTTAAGTTGCCAATAACATCAAGTTTAACGGGGCTTTAATTCCACAACTAGGGGCCCTATTATGAACTCTTATTTCCAGGCAGTTTACGGCGTAAACAGAACTGCCTTGCAATTTCGTATTATGAACTCGTCAAACAAGCCAGTCAGCGGTCACGTGACACCCTTGCCGACTTCTGGCCGAATATTGCCTAGCAATACCGTATTACGAACGTTCGTTTGACATTTCGTTCCGTATTAGAACTGTCAAATAGTAACCTCACAATCCATTCAGTTTACGCTGCTTCAGAGGAGCTTTTATTGAATTGTTTAGGGTTTATTTGGAAATTATTGGAGTATTTTCTATTTAAAATAAGAAAATATATTCATGTGTGACGAAAATGAACTGTTTGAGTTCCTGGAAAGTGATTCTTCTCGGCAAACTTGTGAATCAAGTAATAAAAGGAGACGACTTCGTGACCAATCTAATGCGTTCGACATGGATGATGTGCAGTTCACGACTTGGGACTGAATCTTTGTGCTCACAGCTGCTCAGCTGAGGCCTCACATGCCATGAGACGTGTGATCGCACGCAAGGCTAAGAATGGTAAAATACACTTTCCACTAAATAAATAAAAGGATAATAAACGTATTATTGAAATCCTAACAACGGCCTTTCCTTTTGGTGTTCACCTTTAACCCATAACGGGCTTACAAAATCTAAGACTAAGGTAGTTGTTTTTATTAAGTATGAACTTTACGTAAAGTTTTAACTAAACATTATTCTCATTTTAGGTTTTGGTTGCATTATCATAGTATGCTACTGGCTCCTACCAACGCCCTACTGGTGATATAGGCTCTCATTCAATGTCCCAGCCAACATTTTCTATAGTAGATGCAAATCACTGAGATTTCTTCAGACTTCTTGGAAGTAATATAAAAACTCCAACAATCTTTCCAGCTGAACATAAGTTAGGCAACGCGCCGACGAGGCGAGGGCGAGAACGCTCATCCACTATTAAAATAAAACTTACATTGTATTAATATTATATCATGTTAAAAACATGAATATTAATTGAAATACTCAATAACACTTTCGCCATCTTTTTGTTTATACTCGTACTCCGTAAATCTTAGAATGGATCCTTCCATTAAACAAACAATACGATAGTGTTCTTTCATAATGTTATTGTTATTAACTAATGTTTGACAAACAATACTTTCATTGAAGTTGTCGAATTCCCCGCTGACCTTCAAGTGGAATAAGTTCGGAAACCTCGCGTTACAATTTGCAAACAGGAAATATTATATAAATTATTATAATCTAGAATAGCACAATATCACTCGACGCTCGACTCTCGCCGCGGACGGACGTGTTTGTGCGCTCTCCCGCTCCAGTGTTGTGTTTCGTGTTTACTACTCGTCGCTACCACGTGACGTCATCGTAGTCGCCCCGACTACTCCGATTAAAATAAAATCAAGCAATTGATTTTATTTTTAATCAATTAAAAAGTGCCTTTTTCAAGGCAAATCTTATTTCTTCATCAGATTTTCGTGTGTAGCTTCACTAGGCCCCTTCTGGGTAAAACCACAGTTTCGTGGTCCTCGGTTGAAACCTTACGGTGTCAACGAAGCCGAGTGGGGTGTTGACCCAATTCGCACCCGCCGAACCCCTTCAGGGCGAGGCAGTTAGTTGGACGGGTCCCAGATAACCGGCCTTGGGGGATCTCCTAGTCGGCTCTGGTGACAGTTTTGCTTTTCAGCTACTCACCTAGTGTCTTTAGGGTGTGTCTACACCCTTCGCGCTAGACTGGTCAGGGCCCCGTTCGCACAATAAGACTGGCGACGGGTTACAAGCTTAGGGCTCACAAATAGGTACTCACCTCTCTGTCTACACCCGACAGAGAGGGTCACACATCCCCGGGCCCATCCACCCGGGGAGATAGGTATAGGGTTTAGGCCACGTAGGAAAAAAATTTCCACCATTCCCTCCCTAAAATAGCTCCTCCTCCGACCATGGAGGACGCCTTTATTTTGGCGTTCTTCAGAGAGGTCCTTTTTAAGGACCCCGAGTTCTTGGCGAAATATGGAGCCAAAATACGCCAACGGTCCACCCCCACTCCGTCCCACGGGTCACTTGTGGAATTCAGTGACGCACTGGAGAGCCCGCTATCACCACCTGCAAGTGAACAAGGCATTCCGCCCTTTGTTCCGCACCACAATGTTCCGGCAACTATCTCGGCCCCCATTGTGTCACCCGCCTTTGTTCCGGTAGATAATACCCCGGCCGCTAATCCGGCCCCTATTGTCTCACCCGTCATTATCCCGGCAGTAAATACCGCGGCCCCTATTGTCTCGCCCGCTTTTGTACCTGCCGCCATTGTTACGCCGTCTATTGTTCCGGCCGACATTGTTTCAGAGACAACGCAGCTGCGCACCGCAGAATCAAACTCGACTCAACCGGAGAGCATGGACACGTCAGTCCCACTCTCAGAGGACGAAGCCCGCACCTCCTCCTCCAGCGACGACGACTTCCAAGTCGTTGTTAAAGGAGGCAAGAGGAAGGCGGCTAAATCCTCCGCCCCCGCTGGCCCGGTCACCAAGGCCCAGAAAAAACAGGACGACTTATCGTCCAGCTCCACTTCCGCCCCTAGTCCGCGGGCCAGTCGCCCCGCCAGCCCTATGGCTTGCCCACCCGCTCCTACCGCGAGGAAGCAGAAGCCCCCTCCCCCGATATACGTCCAGGAAAAGTCCAAATGGACTGAAATATCTAAAATGTGTGTTGATCGCAGGATCAACTATACTAACGCCCGATCCACCCTCCAGGGGATCAAAGTTACGGTCCCCACGTC
Organism: Dasypolia templi; assembly: GCA_963555695.1. Taxonomy (NCBI): domain Eukaryota; kingdom Metazoa; phylum Arthropoda; class Insecta; order Lepidoptera; family Noctuidae; genus Dasypolia; species Dasypolia templi. The sequence goes on along the minus strand of OY743146.1, from coordinate 17,328,019 downwards.
TGCGGACTTTAGGGACCTCTCCCGCGCCCTACGTGAAAGGAACTACTCCTTTCACACTTACTCCCTTCCGGAGGAAACCCCTACACGCGTCGTTATTAGGCGCGTTCCACAGGAAATCTCCACCGAGGAGATTAAGAGCGACCTTGTCTCACAAGGCATACCAGTTTCCGCCGTCCATCGCTTACATAAAGCGAGACAGGGCCTAGTCTACGACATGGTCCTGGTCATCTGTGACCCCACAGAGGGGCACCACCCGATCTTCAAGGTGAAGTCGGTCTGCTCGCTCTCAGGCATCTCCATCGAGAAGCCTTACAGAGCTCAATTGATTGGCCAGTGTCATCGCTGCCAATTATATGGTCACTCGCAGTCCAACTGCTATGCCACCCCTAGATGCGTCAAGTGTCTAGGAGAGCATGGCACCGCCGACTGTACCCGCCCCAAAGATAGGGAACTATGTTTAGAGCCTCCCAGCTGTGTACTCTGCGGCCAATCGGGACACCCGGCAAATTACCGGGGCTGTCCTAAGGCCCCGAAGTCCTCCTCTCCTAAACTCGCGAAACGCGCGAGCGACCGCCAGCACAGGGAAAGCCCCTGGGGAAAGCCTCCTTCCGCGCTGATGCCGGAGCGGCTCAGTCCGCAGAGGCCGTCTCCCTGGGCTAACCTAAATCACCTGAAGGCTCCCGCAGCCTCGGTGCCCTCTATCCCCGCGCAACCAGCGCAACCCGCTCAACTTCCAGGGCTGATGGCTTCCGCCATCCCAGCGCCTTTGGTAGCCCCCGTGGCCCCTACGGCCTCTCCAGCGAAACCTCAGGGAACCCAGGGCCGAAACAGCGCCCAAATTATACTTAGTACATACGCGGCTCTCTTCACCACCGCCGCGGACAAAATGGCGGAAGAAATCGTTGCTGCAAACGGCAACGCACTCCGCCTTATGGAAATCCTCAGCGCGTATCCCGAGATCGCGCAAGTCCTACACTCACTCAAATATTAATTCTCAATGGATAATACGAGAGTAAATAGTAACAAACCCCGATCCCTTAAATTAGGCTTTTTCAACGCAAATGGCGTTTCAGGTCAACGCGATGAGATCGCCACTTTCCTCCGCGACCATCAGCTTGACATCCTCCTCATACAGGAAACCTTTTTAAAACCACATCACCGAAACCCGAATATTGCCAACTTTAAACTAGTTCGCAATGACAGGTCTCGATGTCACAAGGGTGGCACACTCATATACTTTAGGAAATCTTTGTATTGTATCCCTATAGACCCACCTCCTCTCTTCTCCCATCTGGAGACCTCTATCTGTCGGCTCGGTATGACCGGCCACCAACCGATCACCATCATCTCCGCTTATATCCCACCCGACAATGGTCCGGAGGATCCCATCTCGCTCCAAAAGGACTTCACTGCCCTCTTCGGTATGAGTGACTCCGTCATCTTGGCGGGGGATCTTAATGCCAAGCACCCGGCGTGGAATAGTAGCACAACCTCAACCAGAGGTAGGTTAGTTTTCAAGTTAGGCGAATCCCTTAACTTTGACGTCATCGCTCCAATGAGCCCGACTCACTTCCCAGGTAATCCTAATCACCTTCCCGATGTTCTCGATGTAGCGCTGCTCAAGAATGTGAACCTCCGTTTGCAATCGGTTGAGACGTTCCACGAGCTAAATTCTGACCACCGCCCTGTAGTCATGCATCTTGCACCCTACTCGGGCCCGATCGACCCCAACCGCCCCCCTCAGACCCAGACGATAACCGACTGGAGGAAAGTAAGCGAAAGACTGAAATCCACCACGTCGCCTCACTTAGACACCATCCCCGATCACTTAGTGTCAGTCGCCGACACGACGGCCGCAATCGACTCGTTTACAGAGCACGTACAATCCGTATTGACGGATTGTTCACGGGAAGTTCCGGTGATGGAAGACCATCGCTGGAAACTACCTGCTGACGTACGTGACCTGATAACCGAGAAGAACGCGGCCATCCGTGCCTACGACTCCTTCCCTTGTGACGCGAACAAAGCCCACATGCGCCATTTACAGCGTGCTGTAAAGAAACGCATAGGGGAGGTTCGCTCTGAGGGCTGGAACAAGATGCTCAGCGAACTCGAGCCCACTCATCAAGCCTTCTGGCAATTACAGAGGAAATTGCGTTCCTCAGAAGAGGTCTCTATGCCTCCTCTCATCCGCCCCGACAATAGTGTCGCTTTCGACAGTCCCGATAAGGCTGAATGTCTTGCCGACAGCCTAGAGTCCCAATGTTCTCCCAGCTCCCAACCAGTAGACCAAGCTCACCTGAACAAGGTCGACGCTGAAGTCGAACGAAGAGCCTCCCTCCCTCCCGTAGAAGACCCTGATGATCCTCTGCCTCCCGTCACTCCAGACGAAGTGCACGACATCATTAAAGGGCTCCACGCTCGTAAGGCCCCCGGTTCGGATGGTATTACCAATAAGGTATACAAACTCCTTCCTGCCCCGCTAATAATGCTTATGACCGCCATCTTCAATGGCGCCTTGAGCAACAACATCTTCCCACAAGCATGGAAAGAAGCCACCGTCATCGGTATCCCAAAGCCAGGCAAGCCAAAGTCTGAGCCCTCCAGCTACCGCCCTATTAGTTTACTCAATGTTCTCGGCAAAATCTACGAGAGGCTTATTTATAAGCGTCTCAAAGACTACGCCGAAGCAAAGAGCCTCATTCCCAACGAGCAGTTTGGTTTCCGTAGCCAACACTCGGGCACCCAACAGGTCCACCGTATAGTAGAGCACTTATGCGCTGGTCTGCAGCGTAACGCGACGACGGGTGTGCTATTCTTCGACATAGCGAAAGCATTCGACAAAGTCTGGCACAACGGCTTGATATACAAGCTCTACCAACTAGGAGTGCCAGATCGTCTCGTGCTCATCTTACGAGACTTTTTGTCGAACCGGACCTTTCGCTATCGCGTCGAGGGAGCACTCTCGTCCCCTCATCCTATTCGCGCCGGTGTCCCTCAGGGTTCCGTACTATCTCCTCTCGCCTTCACGCTGTTCACTAGCGATATCCCAAAAAGTAAAAAGGCTCAGTTGGCTCTCTTCGCCGACGACACTGCCGTTTACTATACCGGTCACTGTCCCAACGCTATAGCTCGTACACTCCAAACCTCCGCAAACGTCTTAGGCGCTTGGTTCCGGAAATGGAGAATCGAGGTCAACCCCGATAAGAGTCAGGCGGTTCTCTTCTCGAGACGTCGTCGACTCCCTGCCCCACTTCCCAGCCCGATCACTATGTACGGCAAGCCCATCCCTTGGGAGAAGCAAGCCAAATACCTAGGCGTGATCCTCGATGAGAACCTTACCTTTAAGGCTCATATTAAGGCGGTTCGCGCGCGCGCCTCCTTCGCTCTTAGCAGGCTGCAATTCGTACTGACAGCCCGTAGTAAACTGTCCCTCAAATGCAAGCTCCGCATCTATACCGCAGTCATCCGTCCCATCATGACCTATGCCTGCGTTGTATTTGCGCACGCTCACCCACGTCATCTCCATAAGATGCAGACCCTCCAAAACCGTTTCCTCAGAAGGGTCACGGGTGCCCCCTTCTATGTCCGTAATATTGATCTTCACGTCGACCTCAAAATGCCAACCATAAAACAGTTCATGAAACGCTTATCAAAGCGTTTCTTCGACTGCGGCATCAAACATTCTAACCCCCTGATTACAGCGGCCGCCCGCTACACTCCCTCTCGCATTAGCAGTATTCGCCGACCAAGGCATACTTTAATCGACCCCGACGACGCCACTACCCTCCTCCAGGAGAGTAGTAAGGCCACTAGCACGCTACATAAGCCCAAAACCCGATCGCCGTCCTACCGCCCTCGCCGCCGAGGCCCGCCGCGACGCCCAAATCGACGCCCCTCCCGATCCTTGCTCGAGCCAGCCCGCGCCGCTGAGCCTGTAGCTTTAAATTCGTCCCTAATTAATACCAATCCTGATCCAGCTAGTCATTTGCTGCCCTCTTCCAGCGACGCCCTAAGCCGAGGTTCGTACCCCACAGGGGGTGCCCTTAGCGTTGTCGCTTAGTTTTAGTTAGTATATAAGTTTAAGTCCTGGCTGGAGGCCTTAATTTATTAGGGAATCCACAGGCAAGTCCGCTTAAGCAGACGACAACCGCATAGGTTGACCTGCGAGATGCCAAACAAACAAACAAAGAATAGCACAATATAAATTGCGTTCATATTTTCACCTACTATACTAGACTAACTAGTTTAATATATGGTATTTACTATTTTTATCAACAAATACGTGATTTAAACAAAACCGTAACTTCCCTATAAATATATAATTGGGTTACTGAACGTTACGTCAGACAATTACAAGCCAGCCATAGACAAACTACCCAGCGTGAAGTCGCTCAGAACTAGGAATGACATATTACGAAATTTAACCAGCCCGTGAAATGAATTGCCTGGAACTTGCCTGGTTTTTTAAAAATTCGTAATAGGCCCGCAGCAACCCTAAATTACTTATTTGAGCTTGCCATTATGTTTAAGTACCGTTAAATTTGTTAATTTACAGGATCAAATTGATTCTTAGAAAACTACACTCCATTACTCACCTTATATTTTTTTCTATTTTTGAAGATTGTAAATTGTGCAAACATCGACATTAAATTATCGATATCTTGTCAAATTTTTTATCTAAGTAGCTATTTTTCTACTTAGATAGAAATTTACAGTAAATAACAGTGTTATGCAAATATGACATCTATTTGAAAGACGTTAGCGTGCTAAATTGTGTAATTTGAACTCGTTGTGGATTGCTCGAATTTTATTGTGATTTGGAAAACATCTTTACTGATTTTGACATGACAAAATAATAACAACATTCAGAATTGGTAATAAGACTTAACTTTGAACAACAATAAATAAACTTTTCGCCAAAGTTGCATTTATAATTTCTAGCCAATTATATCATCGTTATCTGTGTATAATGGACAATGTGTGAGTTTGGCGTCACTGGTTCGACACGTATTATGGAAGTTTAAAGGCACTTCCACTCTTTTTTGTTATTCCATGCTTTCAACGATACCTCATTTGTCAAATAACTGATGACTGATTGGGAAAAGATGAACATACACAACCACAACCCTCCGCCGTAGTCGGGTAAAAAACGTGCATCAAAGCCAAAAAAGTATATTAATGTTTATTAATTTTAAAAAGCCTACATTATTAGAAGGCCATAACCTAAAAATAATGTATTTTTTTTTATACTGAACCAACGTCGTTGGTACGGACAACATCAAAAGAAAATACTGTTTGTACAAAGTTCCAAAATTGATTTTTAAAGATAACTTGGTAATTATCAAAGTAAAAGTATTGCCCTCTATCTACCTATTTGACACCATAATATGAATATGGACAGTATGGAAGCTACGAACAAACGTTCGAAACGGCACACCCACACAGGCGCGCGCATCGATGAGACACCAAAGTGAACGTCGCGGTGCTGCTCTCAGTCGCGGGTGCGATGACGAGACAAGTGGTCGCGTTATTTATACGATCTCTTGCGCCCCGGACCCACAGACCGACATTCCGACCTCGCCGCCGAGGTTCCTCGCGAAGATCCCGACGTAACTGTCCCCCCCGACCCTTGCTCGACGAAGTGCCAGCCCGTGCCGTAGCTGAGCCTGTAGCTTTAAATTCCCCTGATAATAATAATATAATCCAGATCCAGCCTGTCCCATCTTGCTGTCCTCCCGTCAGCGACGCCCTAAGCCGAGGTCCGTACCCCACAGGGGGTGCCCTTAGCGAGCGTTTCGCTTAGTAATGTAAGTAGTTTTACGCCCCTGGCTGGAGGCTTTGAGTCCGCGTAAGGCAGCCACAGGATAGTCCGGTTAAGTAGTCACGACCTCTCAAGGTCAACTACGAGATGCCATACATAAAAAAATAAAACATAAAAATAGCCCCGGACCGTACGCGATATTTTTAAAAATTCCTCAAGAGTATTGCGATAATAAAACTTTCCATTTTTCATCATGGGTGTTGTTTTTATGGTTTTCGCAGGTGCTGAAGTCAATTGTGAGGTCAAAATGTAATACCAAGATGGATGAAGGTTGCGAAATTTTTTTTTTTTCATAATCGGTATCGTTTTCATAATCAATCGGCTTTAGCACCCTACATACCCGTGTCGAATTTTTGACTTCACTATTGGCTTTAGCGCCCTCGAAAACCATAAAAAAGACAACAATTACAAAATACATTTATACATAGGTAGAAAGTCGCATGAAGGAGGTATAACGTTTACGTTAAAGTTTACGTGGTGTAAGAACGCTTATTCGAATGACGATTTCTAGCAGTTTACTCCTAACGCAAGCCGCGTTACAGAACTTGGTTGCAATAAAACACTTTATAATTTTACAAATGTTATGAGCCCTAACGCTCTATGGAGCGTAGGTAATTGTTTTGGCAAATAGGCCTAGTTTCCGTACTGTCCGTATTTATACAGTGTTAATACTTTGTGGACAAGAGGGAGTATCATTTGAGAACACTGATTGGCTCCAACGATACAAAATGCCTTCAGGCATTCAGAAATGTATAAGCATTTTTGTACAAAGTTCAATTTTTTTTAAAATTTATACTGTTATTTTTATGATGGGTACGACCATTCACCAACAGTCACCCTGTCTTCATAAATGATATTTCGGTACACAATTATGCATTATTACATTTTTGATGGAGAAATTTTTGTTTTCAGTGGGTATACGATTTAATTCAAGCAATAAAGAATTTTATGCGAGTCAACGAGGCGTTAAAGGACAAACACAATTTTGAGGCGTGAATATGTTGAATTACCGGGGCGTTACTACCAAGTTTATGTACCGTCGTCGTCTTCCACACAAGTACTAGCGAGAACGCAACTACATCGAAATCATTGATTTACCACAACGCAACTGCAAGAACCTGCAGCGACACTATTGACATGTAAGCACTGTTCTGCTAGCCCACATTTTGTCGGTGTGATGTGGTGTGGTTGTGGTAAGTTCATACGTGTGATCGGGCCCTAATAGAGTTAGCAAGGTGATGGTGACATGCAAAAATATTTGGAAAAATTGATTTTGATTGTAAAGATACTAATACCCGCGACAATCTAAGGGCTGAAACTGCGTTAATGCGGGGATTCCGGGCCTGCAGGCCTTTGAAACGCTACCACCGCCTCCCACAAATGCAGCGCGACGTTCTTATTTACGATGCGCTGCCGACCATTTCGCGAAAAATCCATGCCATAGTATAACATATTTGCAGGTGATCGACCGAATTAGTTTTTCTGTGGTTTCGATTATAAGGTATTTCCTCTACATTTTAAGGAACCCAGGGCGCACTGAGCAAAAATGAGAACTTAAAATAGCCTGTGTAATGGGCGTTTTCACATTGTCAGATAACGACCACAACTCAAAACTGACATGTCGGCAGCCCGATTTAATCTCGATGACCATTGCGACGCTCTAAACGACCACAGTACTAAGCAGCGTTGCCAGACGTCCCGATTTTTTACCAAAATTAAATGTAGGCTCAATCCCGCTGTTTTCGGTGTTTACTCGACGATGCGGCACGTTGGAGCTAAGAATCTTAGCTATCTAGGAATCGGCGTACATGAGGGGCAACAACTTTTGAAAACCGTCCATAATATTGTATTGTAGCTTAACGAATGTTTAACAGCCGATAATGATTAAATTGAAGTAATTTCTTCGGTGACGTTATAAATACATAAAATATTGCCGATTTCACGATCGGAAGTGAAAATACCTGGTGCCAGCAATGAGCTGGTTATATTTCTTGCAGCGCGAGAGCTCGCGATCTTCGAGTACTTTGTTTTTGAGTGCTTAACTACATCATTAATTAGTCCATCATGAGAAATACTAAACTTTATTATACACAGTCTAGGTATAATAAGCTTTATACGCATTCGACTCCGCAATGCACAGCTACTACATAATATATAATCATTCTACCAATTTGAACAAAAACAATACTGAAATACAAGAGTAAGTAGTGAAAAAGAAGTATATACCTCCTTTTTTATTATATGCCGATTTCCACCATAGAAACCCGCTTTTTACTCAAAAGATTTCAAAATCCCGCTTTGCCCGAAAAAAAAAGGACTATTTCGTTGCAAAAGGAAGTCTAGTGCAAAATTACATGCTTCTAAACCCAGCGGCTTAGGCTGTTCGTTATCGGTCAATGAATTTAAGAAGACAAGCGATGCAGCAGTGTGACGGTATTACTCATCCAATTTCCAAAAATCCTGAATTCAAGATTTTTATTAAGAAGAATGGGCATAAATGGTCTTACTGTTTCGCTCATACTGTAACCATATCCTTTTGTTTTTGATGATTGCCACCACTCATGAAGATCCGTAAATATTGACTGCTGCTTAAGAAAGAAGAATTGCTATACTTCATTGTCGAGTGACGTAAATTATACCTGTAGCAGTAGGTACCTATTGTTACAGGTATAATTTATCGAATCTATTATTTTAGGACATCAAAATTATTAATAGCATATGTTTTATACCGTCTTCGCTCATGTCAGATTGCTGTCCCGTCGGACTATTTACCAAAACATACGTGACATAGATGCAAGTAAATATTGTCAATATGTTAAAAGTACCAAACCAAGAAAGATAAGATACGTTCTCGACGAACTTGCTTTGGAACATTGGTGATTTATACGGTTACAGCCTAATCGGGCTACGTTCAGACGGCGCTATTTTCCAAGTATAATTAGAGGATATGAAATTATGTTGCACAAGTAGTGAAAGTGACTTTTTGTATTCAAAACTGAAAAATATGTGGTTTCGAAAAATGAAACTCGTGTTGGTAGCTCCGCTATTCGAGAAACATTACGATTTTTATCGTGTTACATACATTTGGTCATTTTAGTATAGCACATTAGTTTGGAACAGTTAAGGTTGCCTGGAAGAGATCGCAGAAAGCGATAAGGCCGCCCATTGTATGTTTTTGTTTTTTTTTTTTTATTATTATTATTTTTTTTTTTTTTTTTTTTGTTATGTCATTTTGGTTTACAATAAAGTGTTTTTATAAATAAATAAATAGAATAAATATTTTCTTATTTTTATTGCTGTTGCCATTAATATTCATAATTTCTCACGAATTAAATGTATTAATGTACTGCAAATATTTAAAGAATAGTAATATCAGCAACAATATTTAACAGTTGTATTATTAGTATACAACCGTTAATGAACAAATTGTGTATTATGTGCAATTAATGTAGGATATCATAGTAGCGAAGATACGAGTAGTTTCGTAGTTTGATTGAGAGTGAATATTACTATATCGTGAATAGATACCGATGAATCTGATTAAAAATCTTAGAAAAATGAGTTTTATTAAAACTTATTAATCGTGTTACATACATTTAGTCATGTTAGTACAGCAAATTTGTTTGGAACAGATATTATTTTCTTATTTTCAAATATTCATAATTTCTCACGAATTACATGTATTAATGTACTGCAAATATTATTTGAGTGGAGACCGCGACTCGGCAAACGTAGTGTAGGACGCCCTCCGGTCAGGTGGGATGACGAGCTGCGAAAGATTGCAGGCAGATGCTGGATGCGTCAAGCTGAAGACAGGGCGCTATGGCGCTCAATAGGGGAGGCCTATGTCCAGCAGTGGACTAAAATAGGCTGATGATGATGATGATGAAATATTTAAAGAATAGTAATTTCAACAACAATTTTTTTACAGTTGTATTATTAGTATACAACCGTTAAGACATTGTATATATATTATGTGCAACTAATGTGGGATATGATAGTAGCAAAGATAGTTTGAGGGAAAATGAATCTGAAAACAAAATTATAGTAATATGAGTTTTATTTAAACTTATTCATAAACCACGACAGAAAATTATATACGACTCGCACTTGACTATAATTTTATTGACAACCAATTGTAATGTGTCTGACACTATTGTAAGATTACAATTAAACAGCTACATAGCGCATACAAATAATCATATTTTCTAAAACAATTTTATGAATAAAAACTATAATAAACTTACAATCCTCCTCTTCATATTACTTTGCATACCTATAATTGTATATTATGAAACCATTTGTTTCATATTCCTTCACCATGTGAAGGCTTATTTATATAAGCCTTCCACTTCTTAACTAAGCGCTCCGGACCAGCAAGGATTCCCTGTTCCTTGCATCTTTAATAAATCTCTTAAGGAAGGGATTTTCCCTTCTGTTTGGAAGAGGGCTTTCATCACGCCCATTCACAAAAGTGGTGACAAAGGAAAAGTTGAGTATTATCGACCCATTTCTATATTGTCCAACTTGTCCAAGCTTTTTGAGAATCTAGTGAACTGTCACTTATTTCCACAGTTAAATCACCTTATTATACCCGAGCAACATGGCTTCGTTAAATCCAAATCCACTACCACAAACTTAATAATTTTTACCCAATTTTTATTTGAAAACATGGAGATGCGCACGCAGGTTGATGCTGTATACACTGATTTTCAGAAAGCTTTTGACTGCATTTATCGGCATTTGTCAAGGCATAAAAATGTTAAGGCTTCTTTCATCATCTCACCTAAACATTAGCAATCGTCGAGAAAAGCCTTGATAGTATTGATAGAAAACCACTACCTTCATGATCTTAATGAAGGCTCTCGGAGCTACCGAAAGGCCGTAAGGCTCAATAAAATTGAACTCGTAGGTTATGATTTTTGAGTTCGCATTTTCGAATTGGAATCTTAAAAATTTGCGATCAGATTTAAGAATTATTACAAGGAAATATGCTTCTTTTAAATCGATAGTGGCCATAAAGCCATGCATAGACAATAATTTTGACGCCGTGTCTTCAATTTTGAAGTGCAATTTTGGACTTATTCCACTATTCCCCCCTGGTAGAATCCCCCTCAGGGGGGAAAACTAAAGCGTAATTTAAAAACAATCCATAAATCCCCCTATTTATATCGACTTATTCCACTATTCCCCCCTGAGACAATCTCACTCAGGGGAGAAAACTGAACCCTAATGTACAAAAAATCCAGAAATTCCCCTTTTCATTGAGGATTATTCCATTTTCCCCCCTATTTTTAATTTTCATTTCTCTTTAAGTAAATAAAAAAAGATAAGATTAGACAACGATAGAGTGAAAATATAATTAAAACAATTGCTTGCGGACAACGATTGACTGGTTATTGGACAATTTAAAAAAACATTTTATTATGCGGTTGTTCAGTGGTTGTGTTATACTAGCACCGAGAGTATAACACTAACAAACGCACAGACAAAAAAAATTGGAAGTAACGCTAATAACAACCAAAAATACTAACAATTCAAAGTAAAAATAAATCATAAATGTAATGCACCGGGAGCAAAACAAACAAACGTACCTACAATAATAAAAACGAAGTAAGTAATGCTATCAATTAAAAATAATAAAGTATCTAGAAAATATAAATCACCTAAATCAACGAGGTAATTATCATAGTCTTATATTAATATAATGCAAATTATTTTAATCTTTCCAGGAAATGTACAAATGTTATGCTCCCGCTTATTAATTCCATTTGTGTCTCGTGAATAAAGTCATTCGTCTCGATACGATGCTTTTGTTCTATTCTTCACGTGAACATTTAAGGTCACTTGGCACGAACTTTTTCATTATTTATTAAATTGTGAGGTTGGGTTTTTTATCGATACAATTCCATATTTTTTAATGCCACGCTTCTAATAGGTTGGTAGTCCTGTGACGTTCGCCAAAGACGCACCAGATTTTGATGAAGTTCTCATAATTTAGCCATTGTTGTAACATTTATTTGCAATTTATTCGGCCGCTAAACACGACAGATATGTATTTTCATATTACCATTACCAGGCGCTACACACGACAAATATGGATTTTCATACTACCATTGTCGGCCGCTGCTCGCATAAATTTGACCAGTACAACATTTTCGATTTCGAAGCTTGTTAAAATAATGCTCGAATTTCCAAGCATGTTTGAGAAAAAATGTTTTATGTAAGTGACCAACTAGGAACAGATTAAGGTTTTGTGAGCGCACGTGTTTTGTGATCATGTTTACGTAAGTTGCTGTATCGTTTCCAGAAAAAGGTCCACGAGGAATAATACCAATGGTGCATTAGGTACCCGCTGTTTGTAATGTTAATAACGTGGTTTTTATATTTTCTTACAGTAATTAATGTTATTGCTTGCGACTTCGGTTATATCGTGTTCCCTAGGGAAAAGGTACTATAAAAATGTCGAGACAAAACGTAGCCAAAGTATGTGTTTTTTCTATCTCCAAACCAAATTTCATCACAATCGATTGAGCCGATGTTGCGGCAGCGCGAAACGCACTTTCGCATTTGTATTATTATTTATGTAGTTAGAATTACGTACACTACATTATTACTGCATATACATTATTTTTTTAGCATTAATCTCGAATAGCATAAAACAATTCAGTGTATATTTTATATTAGCCTTATTGATTAAGTCGGTTTCTTGATCGTTTTTAAATGTTCAAGATGATTCCCAAGCTCGCTTCACCCGCTCCTGCATTCTCGGGTATCGTAGTAAAATATTTTCTGGCTCCCGCGGTAAATATTTTGCAACCAGGACCGGTGACCTATCGGGGCCCATCGTCTGTAGCAGAGGCACTCCCTAAATTGTGATGAACTTAATGAGGATTTCTGGATATTGACTTTTTAAGATTCTAGTTTTCCCCCCTAAGGGGGATTGTCAGAGGGGAATTTCAGACCTTTCTTTTTAAATTCCTCTTTTCCCCCCTCAGGGGAACTTTTAGGGGGGATCTGTGGAATAAGTTTTTTTCGATTCCAGTTTTCCGACCTAAGGGGGATTATCAGCGAGGAATTCCGGAGTTTTATTTTAAGGTTCCACTTTTGCCCCCTAAGGAGGACTTTCAAGGGGGATTTGTGGAATAAGCCCAATTTTGATACAATTGTATAAGTTTTTTAAGTTAAAATATATCTTTTATCACCATTAGACTTTAAAACTACAAATGATTTTTAAACTAAGTGGTCCTAAGTGGTCCAGGAAGGGCAGTTTACAAGGGTTTACCGCACCTAATTTTAAATATTATTTTTATAGCTAACTACATAAATAAATAAATAAACATGTTGACTTTTACAGTCGCTGACATAGAAACGTAAGGTACGTGAGTTTGCGTCACTTTAGAATCAAATGGTATAGGAAAACCGTAACGGATCCAATAAAAAATTACAGTATTAGATGTTATATTCAGCCAACAATTATAAAAATAAAATTCTACCAGCGTGTTGTACCTGAGCAATTGGCGCGTCGCAAGTGACCTCGACTTGTTCGCAGCAACTGAGCTCGACTTCAGCTGAGGTGGAGGCCGATTGCTCGTGGTGTCGTGTCGCCCTGTTCCGACCTCTCCCCTCGACTTATTTTTTCCCTAATTTGTTGCCATACAAAGTTTCGTCTCTTTCGCCCTCCTCTTTTGATACTGAACGACATTTGGAAAGGTTTTGCTAATGCGTAATTGATGACTTTTCGCGATTGTGTTTCCTAATAGTGACGATCACTCAGAATTCGACATTCATCGCTCATAATTCTTATTAAGGCAATAAGAATGATTTTGTTGTCGCTCGTAAGCATTATTGTCAAAGCTTTATTGATAGCTGAGAAGCTAACACCCAATTGCTGCTCTCTTTCTTGCTCTTATCTCTATGACGAGATGCTTCAGAAATAGCCGCCAAAACTTCGTTATTCAGTTTGGGACCTTGAAGCAGAGTGCAGTTTTCAGGCACAAGATAATCTTTGAACAACTTATCTTTTGCTTCCTGTGATAATTCCTTTTTGAGGATAGGTTCCCATCGCTGAGCTAAGCTATGATGAATTTATCACCGAACTTTGAAGATTTATCTGTTTCCTCTCCGAGTGCTATCAACACCTCTGGATCGAGCTCTTGGCAGGTACTATCTTCCTGACTAGCTGCGGGCGGGAGCGTCGTCAGGGATATCATTAGGTGCATCTTCAATCGCCGTCAGATTTTCTTCTAAGTTGGCGCCGGGGGCGGATCGTAAGGATTCGTTATCTTTTTAAATGTGTAAGACGTAACTTTGAATTCCACATTTTGGTTATTTGTGTTAACTCACGGTTAACCGATAGAATGATGGACCAAACAGCTAGGTTTCATTCTTTTGTTTCATCGTTTAGAATGCAATAATTATGCACATAATAGTTCTTAGTACAGCCATCGTGTTAACGCTCGGTAAACCGCCAGGTGAGACACTGCCACATGTGTTTGAAAAATCGTAGCCTTCGTGTTAGCTCACGGTTAACCGCCGGGCATAAAATGTACTAAATTAATAGCACTAAACTCCTTAAAATAGGTATCGCAACGTAAAAATGCGCCTGTAATCCTTGCAAGAAAAGGTGACACTATAAAATAATGAATTTATTTTAAGTTGTATTAAGTTGCTAAATACATACCGGAATCAGAAGAGGATACAATTATAATTCAACGACGTTTACGTCTTCGTTCATCTTCCAGCTTCTTGATTTTACGTCAAGTCTCCAATTTCTTGAGAATATTCTTTGGCATTTTTAATAACTAGTTAGCGCGTGTGCTTGATATCCGTGCACGAAAAAAGAATGACATCTTGACTAGTGGTGTGGTTATGGTCAGTACAGAGTCGACTTAATTGTAAAAGTTGTTACATAAATCGATTCTCATAAATCCCAAAGTGTGCATGATATCTTGTAGATTAAAATGACTACCAGAGGCCCTAGTGCGAGTTTCTTTTAACCATTTCGACTTTACGCATCGACCGCGTTCGGCGCTCCGATTGGCTCTTCACCATTCAAAAGTTGCGCCAAACGCGGTCGATGCGTAAATTCGAGACGGCTAAAATAAACTCACACTAGGGCCACTGGCCAATATATCTGAAGAATAAAGCGAAGAAATATAATTATTTCTTTCTGCTTGAGCATAGTTTTCAACGTTTTTGTTGGTATATTAGTGTGTGTTGGTATGTTTATTACCCACTTACTATTGTACAGAATCAAGTTCTTTTAACTGAACAGTCAGCTGTGCTGCTGGGGAGTTTGTTGCGCCAGTTCCTCTTCCCAGCCAAAGCACTAGAAAGTGGTGAAAGGCGGGCGTTTTGGGGGACTGTCTTATGTAATTTTGACATTCAAAAAGTGATTCTCAGCCTTGTTTCAATAAATGACTTTAGATTTGATTTGTTGTTAAAACTTTTGTTCACAGTTTTTTTATGGTAAAGCACACATTTCTATAATATCCGAGTCTATATTTCCGACCATAAAAATAATTGTTTATTAAGCATTAGCATGTTAAACTTTTGTGATATTCATGTATCAATCATGTCTAGGTGTGCCTGCTTAATTCAAATTTAAATTCAAATATTTTAATTCAGACAAAAAATCCATATAGTGTTAGTAGTAGTATAACTTAGCTTTATGTTAGTATTATATAAAATTAATAACAACGCGCTAGCGAGCCATCATGGAGGCGCAACGCTTCCGCATGATCGCGGCGAACCCGTCGACGCACGCTTCCGCGAACATCCCTGACGCGCTACATCGCCACGGCAACCCCAAAAGCACCCTGAATGCGTTATTGTACTGTACGCGCAGATCGCTGTATGCCCGCTGGATATACTTGGTCCACAGGCTGCTCATAATTAATGGTTGCACATCATAAATCTATGCTGTGGTCGCAAAATGTGTTTCATCTAACAACAAAAACTTATGTACATGCATTTCGAAAACACGAATGCATCCTAGCAAAATATGAAGCACGACGCTACTGATGTATCATTCATGTGAATGATTATGACATTTTATTGTATAGGGACGAAAAACAAAATGTTTCCCAAGTTGGTAATCAAAGAGACTGACATGACCCTTAAATTCATGTTTTATTACTTTTCATAAGTATCATTCCTGATTGATACACTCGTCAATTAAGCGAAGTAGTTACCTGAGATGGAAGGCCCGTTCAGTAAAATATGTTAAGCTAGAGCATCGAAACATAAATGCTTGTATGGTTCGGTATAAGTAGGGATTACTTTCGTATAATTTTAGGATCTCGCTTTCGCTTTTCCAACTTATTATAAACACGAAACTCGACGGAAGTTATTATCGTTGGAAACACGTGGGCTAATAGTAACTATAAATTATTTTATATATAGGTATTTTTTGTGGTATATAAAGTACATAAGGTACCCGACAAGAGCTATCAATGAGAGTACTCGCTCAGCAACGCTGACATTGGCAAAACACTCGCTGAGAGACTCACGCTTGGTAGATATGCATACCAGCGAGCAAATGTTTTTAGTTGCTAGCTCTACTCGCTTCTCGCTAATCGCCGGCGGTGAGTAGGTAAAATTTAATAATTCATTTATGTTTTTGGTCCGAACCAATAAATCTGGGAAATACAAAGAGCTTTATTCGTAAGCGGTAACACGTGCAAAATTTTGGAAACTCATGATTGTTGTGCAACAGATGAATGGAGATTTGTATCAATAAATAATGATTGTTATTTCAGCATTGTTTCAATGGTTTGGTTATGAATGGAGATTTGTATCAATAAATAATGATTGTTATTTCAGCATTGTTTCAATGGTTTGGTTATGTGGTTGGTGTCTCATTGAATTACGTTATGATATTTGCTTTTGGTGTTTGATTGCAAGTATTAATAATATCAGACTACGATACAATTATAATCACCAGCATTATCGCATAGTATGCCTCAGGAAACTTGCAGGAATGTTTTATTTAAAGAGTGTGGAGTGTGTTTTGGAGTGTAAGTGCCCATGGGGCATTTGCATCACCAAGGGGCATGTTATTTCATAGAAAACTACGATTGGCTCACCGCATTCCATCTATAACTTTCATACCAGCGGCAGAACTACGTAGGTAGTTCACACATAAAATGACTGTGTGTGTGCCTTCGCTCGGTTTACGTTAAAAATGTTAGGTCTATGTATTTACCGCTGATAACGCACGTTGACTGGGAGAAATGCATATCAACTAAAATAACACAAAGAATAGGTCAGCGGAAACTGATCACAATTTTGATTTATTTTGACAGTTCAGCCACGTTATTTACGTTGTCGCCGTACTTTGGCAACACGCGTTGAAAGTTCCGGCTAGTTTAGACAAAACGCACATGAGATTGGAATAGCAAGATGAGTCCGCCCTGCCAGAGGCTCTACGCGGGAGTCGTGCGGTTCATGGCCCTTTACGGGGCACCGGTGTGGGCGCGTTCTTTGAGGCTCCGACCAGCCCCCCGGTTCAACGCGTCCCAAAGGGTCATGGCCATCCGGCTGGTCCGGGGATACCGCACGGTCTCCTGCGAGGCGGCGAACCTCCTTGCCGGATTGCCGCCATGGGATCTGGAGGCAAAAGCCCTCGCGCACGTATGGGAGTGGCGCGAGGAAGCAAAACGCCGGGGTGTAACTCCGCTGCCGCGAGAAATCACGGTACAACGGACAGAGCTCCGGCGGGATCTAATGGCGACATGGAGGGTGCGATTGTCGCAACCCAGTGCTGGGCACGCCGCAATAGCGGTGGTAAGTCCCCTCTTTGAGGAGTGGTTGGAGAGGCGCCACGGCGTCCTCACCTTCCGCCTGACACAGGTCCTTACCGGACACGGTTGACTCGGGAGGTTCCTGTTTCGCATAAGGCGGGAGGAAACGCCCGGGTGTCACCATTGTGTGGATCGCCCGGAGGACACAGTGGCGCATACGGTGGAGGTCTGCCCAGCTTGGGCGGAGCACCGCAGTGTCCTCGCGGAGGCGATCGGCGGCGACGATCTCTCGCGTCCGGCCCTGTTCCAGGCCATGGTACGGAGCGAGAGAGAATGGAAAGCCGTCACCTCCTTCTGCGAAGCAGTAATGCTTGCGAAGGAGGAGGCGGGGCGCGTGAGGGAGAGAGCCTTGCGCCCTCAAGCCCCCACTAGTCGCCGCAGGAGACGCCCTGGGCGTCGGGAGTCGCCTGCAGATTCCCGGCCACCGTAGGCGCGGGCTTGCGGACGGCGAGCAATGGGTAGCTTGCCGTCCGGTAAGGACCAGGCCCGGGTCGATGGCGCGTTGTGTTCCACGCGCGCCTCAAAGAGATGTCAGCACAAATTGACGGGGTCCGATAGGGCCGACGCCTCAGGGTCGCGGGTGATTCGAAAAGAGATAACCGTGGCCCAGGCACAGGCAACTGAAGGAACACGGGTGGGTTTTAGTCAGTAAAAGTCTGACACGCCCTCCCGCTCCACCCAGAGCGGGAGAAGTCATTTGATGATTTCCCAACACAAAAAAAAAAAAAAAAAAGATGAGTCCGCCGATAAAAAGACAATCTAAGGAAATAATATTTAAAATGCGTAAGTTAAAAAAAAAAACGGAAAGCCTATGTCAATAGTGTAGAATATAAAACTGGCGCGAATATACATACATTAGTACCAGAAGCAACAGGGATATCAGAAGGAAGTGTAAGGAGAGTGATTTCTGAAAGTAAAACTTCCTTGCAAAATACAGGGGAAGCAAAATTTAGTTCTCCGCGGAGACCAAAAGAAATAAAAAAGAAAAAACATGATGATTTTGATTTAGGAGTGATATGAAGAAAAATAAATCAGTTTTATACGGCAGAGAAAAAAAACCAAGTCCACAAAAACTAAATGCTGTGTTAAAAGAGGATAATATTTTAGATTGCGGATTAAATTTTTTAAGAGAACTTTTACACAAAGTGGGATATTCATTAAAAAATGTAAATCGAAGAGATCCCTTTCAATAGAGAGACCAAACATTGTTGAATGGCGAGTGAAATATTTGAGGGCCATAAGAAAATTCTGAGAAGACAAACGAAACATATTCTCTTTGGAAGAAACTAACGTTAACCAAAGCCAACAGCAAGTCCAAATAAACGGTGTCAATTCACTCGGTCTAAAAGAAAAAATGGGTGTATCACAAGGCTAGATATTAGGCCCTTTCCTCTTTTTAGTTTATATTAATTCAAATTCAAAAATCATGTATTTCAATCCATTTGGATCATAAATTGGACACAATATAAAAAACTAAATTGCAATTAATATAAAATAACTAAAATAAAATTTCAAAATAAATTAAATAAAACTAAAAATACCATTAATTATTACGCCTGCCTCAGTGTCATTTGTTTGTTTGTCATCATCATATAACAGTGGTTAATGTAATGACAATCAAACCTGTTCGCAAATACGCTCAGGATGGTGTTGGAGGTGGTCCGGAGCCTGCTCCCCAGACACGTGCACCGCTTTCGCATCGTCCGTCGTGTAGAAACAGTCGACACAATAATAAAAATAACACAATATAAATAATAGTCGATAAATGATCCATGAGTCCATTTGTTTAAAACCCAACCACAAATGATGTTATTTGCTGACGATACTTCCTTAATTTTAAAAATTAATGGGGTGGGGTTCTCATTTAACATCCCTTGCAGGACGGTTAAGTTCAGCAGCATATGCTGTGAGAAAAATCAGTCAATTTACTGATGTAGGTACCGCGAGACTAGTCTATTTTAGCTACTTTCCTAGTATTATGTCGTACAGTATTTTACTATGGGGACGGGCTGCAGACATCGAGTCTATTTTCATTCTGCAGAAAAGAGCCATCAGAGCCAAATATGGCCTCTGCAGGCGGGACTCTCTCAAGGGAACTGTTCAAAGATGTTAACAGCATGACGGTCTTCTTCTTGGTCGCTTACTTCATTACTGAAGATCGTGTCCCTGAAAGGCCTTCATAGCTTTATATACGATGTTCTTCCACTTCGATCGACTCTCTGCTTCTCTCAGGGCGGTTGTGACAGAGAGTCCCGTGAGGGCGGTTACTTGGTCTGTCCAACGATTAGGTGACCGGCCGCGAGGTCTTTTCCCATCTACCTTGCCCATTACCACCAACTTTTCAAGGTTATCTGGTTCCCGACGGGCAATGTGACCAAAGTAACCGAGAATCCTTTGGTAACAGATCGTGGATAGTCTATCTCTTATTCGAAGTTGAACGAGGATAGATTTGTTCGTTCTCTTGGCGGTCCATGGTATGTGGAGCATTTTTCGCCAACACCACATTTCAAAAGACTGAATCTTTTTCCGATCTATTGCCCGAATCGTCCACGACTCTGAGCCGTAAAGGAATATCGAGAAAACCAGTGTCCGGACTAGTCTCATCTTGGTGAGATTTGAGACTTTTCTGTCCTGCCAGATACGTGTGAGCTTACTCATCGCAGCTTTGGCCATTTGAGTCCTTCTCTTAATCTCTCTTTTGCTTCCTCCCTGGTCAGTAAGTAGCGATCCGAGGTATATAAACTAGCTGACAAATTCTAGATCTGCGAGTTCTCCCGTTCTGGGTAGTTGACCGGTTCTGTCGATGAGCATGACTTGACGGTACCGTGTCAATATATCTATGAAAACATCATGTACGTAAGGAAAAATCTACATCTTTTTAAAAATAGAGGTGAAAGACACAATTATATCACTAGAAATAGGGACCAATTAGTTCAACCAGGTTTCAGGCTGACTAGACACATTTTTCATGGACTACTGTTTAAAATGTTACAATAAAATACCTCTCCACATACATCAACTAAATGAAACCATATTTAAATCTTGTATAAACGCACACTATGCAGCCGAGCATATTATAAGCTAGGGGATTACACCGCTGATAAAAATGCTTGGCCAATCGCTGGTCAAATACTTTTGGAGCTGCTAAAGATACAAACAAAAATCTTTGCATTGTATAAACTCAATATTTTAGTACTGTATAATTGCTATAAGCCGTATGTGAGTACTATGTGCATGCTTTAAAGCCACTATTTAATGGGTACGTCTTTCATTGACTTGAATATGCTCTGGCGGCTGAGAGTATGTCATGCTCACTCTAATGTTTCGCTGATGGTGGCGCGTGTGTTGGATCATTTAGCTCCCTTCAAAATGGTTGTGTTGAATGGTGCTAATCCATGCGTCCTGTTCGTGAACGGGCGCCGTCAGTTGGGACTGGTCACCTCTTAGCTGCCACGGCGTATTTTAATTAAATTTTATTTTTGAATTGTTTTTATATTTATATAACGAAAGCTTTTAAAGTTCTGCATCGTTCTCACATGCATAATTTCAACATTGAATGGTGTAAACAATTTATTGTACACATAATTTGATTTAAAAGAGTGTCCATGGAGTTTCTTGCCCGTTCTTCTCCATTTGTACCTACTACGCTTTGGAATGGGCAACTAGCTTAATTTTTCTGGCCCATCGACCTTGACAATTCAAAAGTCCCTGTAATTTTAGTTTATTTGAAATAAATGCTTTGAGTTTGAGTTTTGAGTTTCACAATGTCCAAAACTGTTGGCAATCTTCGTCGGAGCATGGCATTTATACAGATATAGGCAAAGGAAGGCGTTTAATAATAGTTCACGGGGGTAGCCGGAACGGGTTAGTTGACGATGCTTTGCTAATTTTTAAAATAGAACTCTATTACAAAAGTCAAAGTCAAAAAAATATTATGCAGAACTGGTTGCAAAACCATAACGGTATGCCATTTTCTCCCACGATGATCATAGCCGAACTCTTGAGGTTGATCAATACGACCGAAGCCAAAAAATATACTGAAAGCTGCAGGTCATACTGTTCTAAGACCATATCATCCAGACCTCAACCCGATCGAGCTTGTGTGGGCAAATATTTAAAATTTCTTGGCCAGAGATCACATTAATGCTACATTGGACGAGAAAATTACAATACTACGAGTGGCAAGGTTTTTTTTCGAATTCTCTGCCGAACAATGGCAAAAATGCGATGACCACGTACAAAAAAATGAACAAGAATTCTGGAATCATGGTATGAAATTTGATAGTATGGTGGGCGAAATCATTATAAACTTCAAAGATGATTCTGAATCAAGTTCAGAGAGTTCAGAATCAAGTGATTCAGAGGATATGTCAGAGTAACTTCATATAAGTCTTAGATTAATTAAATAATTTCTTATATCATTAAAACATGTCAGAATAATTTCATTAGTGATTCAGAAGATATGTCAGAATAATTTCATATAATTTGTTTTAGGTTTGTTTTCTATTATTTACAATATAATTAGATAGGTATGGTTTTTTATTTATTCTTTTTCTTTTTAATTATTGAACAATTATTGTTCACGATATCTCGAGATTGGTCATCACTGTCGAATCTCATGTAGGTTGCGAGCAGTAGGCAACCCGCCCCCTGTCGCCACCTAAGGCGCGGCCAACTAGTTCCGCGCGCACTATAATGAAAATTTATCTGGAAACTTCAGAAACCGGGCATAAGACAGCTTATGATTTTCTAAAACTCGTATGGTCTAAATAAAAAAAGGGGTTTTTCTTATGACACGGCTGAAACAATCGAGCCAGTTCTTGTACTAAGAACCTAGCTGTTATTGAAATACAGTTCGTTATCATAACTGACAATTTAGCCCAATAAGTACTAAGTGGTCAGTTTTTATAAAGAACTCTAACACCGTCGGGATTAAGATCGAAATTTAAAAAAAAAACTGCCTCGATAGTCTCTAAGGTCAGTTTATGTTAAATCTCGTTTTGAAATAAAACGGAATGTGCCATAATCACGGCCGGGTATCGTAAAGTTGTTCCCTGTTCGAATTTCACACAGTGAGTTATTTGGCAATTAAAAGGTTACCTGCAGTAAAATCTTTGATATGCGGCATTCCGTTCTTGCCGGTGAGCCGCCGCACGTTGTCCGCGCCATTGTTGGCGTCGTACTCATTGATATGAGCACCGTGGCGACGAGCCATCTTGTCAATAGCGCGCTCGATCACCCTGGAAAATGATTTTACTTAGTACCTCACCGAAACCGTTAATGAATAAAGATTTAGTAACGACACTGCATCGATTTTTTATTGCTTCAGATTTTATTCGTGACGACGTGTAATGGGTACATGGTAAATTAAAAATTAAACATTTAATCTCATAACATTGGGATTATCGATTCCTGCATATCGAAGAAGCCTAAAAGACTTGGATGTGTTGCAGTTTCAGAGCAATGATGCCAGTATTTTTATTGATTCAAGTTTATTTAGGCGCATGGCGATTGAAATAGAGTGACCATGTATGCACAAGCAACGTTGAGCTGATGACTGCATATCAGTGTTATTTCCATGAATAAAGAGCCGCAAATATTTTTGTCTTATCTCGGCATGTGGGGAGTCAATGTCTAAAGCTGATTGAGTAGTGTACAAGTTTAAAGTAATTATTTTTTTTATTAAAAAAAAATGGGGGCCATTATAGTTGCCCGTTTTAGACAACTTTTGTTTCGTCAAAAACTAAACTAGTTAGGAATTTGAAATTTCGGCTATACGAGTATACCATATCCTTTATTTAAACAACAAATATTGAAATTTGATTAGTATGATGGTCGTCTTGCTGACCTTGGTTTTGTTATTGTTATAGTAATTGTTCTGTTTAATTATTTGACTTCGATGGTCCTACATTTGTGTGTACATAATCCAGCATTGCATATGTAAGTCTCGCCCTATAATCCAAGAGGTTTTTATTAGGTAGTAAGTTTTGTTTACATATTTAATTTTTTTGCTCGAGTTTATTTTCATTGTATTTGTTGGTATATTAGCGTAGCTAAGTGACGTATGGCTAATAATTTAATAATAATAATAATATAATAATAAGCTGGCAACACCGTGTCAACAAAAAGTCTCGTTTTCTCATCTACGTAATTTTAATTGTTAAAAGTTTTTTGACGCAATCCAACAAGACATTTTATTTTGAAGTAAACCTGAAAACCACAGAAAATTCAAAAAAGACACCAAACTACAATAATATGTAATTTAAACCAAAAACTATCGAATCGGAGGTGACGTGACAGATGTCACCTCCGGTAAAATAACAATGAACCAGAATATCATACCGAAAAAAAAAATAATGTTGATGAGGTCAGCTTCCAGACGAGCACGCCCACCACCTCCGGACTCTTCGCTCAGCTCTGCCTCGCCGCCGCCGGTATCCAGCTCCACCGTACATGCTGTGACGACACCAGCCGCGATAGTTGCGTCGAGCTCGAGCGACGAGTATTTTTCGCCCGCCGTCGTCGCCAACACCTGTTCGTCGGCAGGGGAGAGGCCACCGAGGAGCTTGGGATTTAGGGGCCATGCGGCCCCGAGCCAGGTCCCCGCTGCCGGTGGTTGTGTGCAGCGCAAGAGCTGGACTCAGTCTATGAACGAGAACGTCATGCACGCATATTATGGGTCTACAGAGGGGGGAACTCACCTCACGGCGTACCGTGATAGGATGCTGTCTCTCTTTCGGGAACTAAAACCAACCGTCAGCGTCTCGGCCCAACGACTGTCGGATCAGGTGTGGGTCATCCAACGCAATCATAGGTTGGACGATGCCGCACTTGATAGGCTGCGCTCAGAGATACTGAGCAACCTTATCGTCTCGACTCCGGCACAAACCGCGGTACAAGCGTCAATCATTGATCTACCGCGGTCCAATCATGGTGTTGAAGAAGAAGATGATAGGGTTCCACAGTAAGTAGCCAATGCAACGACCGATTGAGGAGCGCACTGGAGGATGCGTTTCGCGAGTATAGATCCACTCCAACCGAACTTAGACCGCGATTACCACGCCTACCTATGCACAAAAAAAATAGGGCGCTCGTGTGTGCCCAGGACTCGCAACTTAAGAATGTGTTCGAGAGCAGCGAGGATCTCGTTGATACACACTCGATCCTGTATTGCGCGGCTGTTGCGGTATGTGGTTTAGCTAACGTCAAGTTTCCAAACTGTGACGGAGCTGCTCGACCAAAACCAACCGTACCAGCCTGGCGATGCAGGATCGAGCGTCGTATCGATGGGGCCAGGGTACTCATAGGCAAACTATACTGTTTCAGGGAGGGCAATACAATACCACGAGTGATGCGCTTTGGAAGGCGGGCAGTTTCGGGGACTGAAAAAGCCCTCGAGAATACATGTCCCGTGTTACAGAGCGCATCGACTTCCTGAAGCAGAAAGTTTGTGCATGTGCGAGCCGTATTCGGCGGTATAAGCGGCGCGTTGATCGATACTCGCAGAACCGCCTGATCCAGAGCGGTGAAAGGTGGGTATATAGAGCTTGGGAGCGATCTGAACAAAATTTAACAGACGTATGCCGCCCAGATGATGCCGCCACAAGTGCATTCTGGCGCAGCATCTGGTCAATACCAGTCTGTCACACTGAGGCTGGCTGGATGCGGGATGTCGAGCGAGTATGTGAAACTATACCAGAAATGGAAACAGTCTTAATTACGCCATCAGACGTTACCAGAGCAGTCCGTCCGTTACCGAATTGGAAATCGCCAGGACCGGATGGATTGCACAACTTTTGGTTGAAATGGCTTTTAGTTCGCATACTTGCCTGGCGTCCCAGTTCCAGTCATCCTTAGAGTCTGGGTCGCTACCGCAGTTTCTATCAGCAGGCGTTACCCACCTGCTCCATAAGTCTGGTAGTCCCACGGAACCCAAGAATTATAGACCGATCACGTGTTTGTCGACGGTCTCTAAACTTCCCCGCTAAAACCGTCCCGCCCTACATAATATGTCTCCGGTAGTTATTCGTCAAGATAACTTCGTACATAATTGCACAGACGAAACCTTCATTTTCCCTGAAAAGCTCACCGAAATGTAGCCAGGATACGGACGCTAGGAAATCTACACTAGGATCATGAAGAGCCCGATAGAAGCGCCCGTGAAGCTCCTTGCTTTGCCATACCGCCTTGCGGTCATCGGTAGTAAGTACTACAGGTTTGTGCCAGTTCTCTTTAGCCATGGAGAGCGGGGTTAGCCACTTGTCCACTGCGACCACATCACGGTGCGGTATGCACTTCGGCTTTTTAAAAATATTTCCTGAGAATGCACACCTCGCGGTTGTGGAGGGTCTTCGCATATAAAAAGCCTCACACCCGCACTTTCGCGGGATGTACAGTCTCATCACCGATGATAGTGGGCGATGCATCCGATTTGCTGTCATAAGTGAACGGACCCGCCTATCCAGGGCGTCGAGTTCGGTTTCGGTTCGGAGTTCGGTTTCGGTTCCGGTCACCTTTCACCGCTCTGGAACAGGCGATTCTGCGAGTATCGATCAACCCGCCGCTTATACCGCCGAATATGGCTCGCACATGCACAAACTTTCTGCTTCAGGAAGTCGATGCGCTCTCTAACACGGGACATGTATTCTCGAGGGCTTTTTCAGTCCCCGAAACTGCCCGCCTTACAAAGCGCATCACTCGTGGTCTTGTATTGCCCTCCCTGAAACAGACTATGCCCATCTTCCATTCATGTTTGTTTCTTATCTTATATTTGCAATGGTTTCGTCGATCTCTCAGGTTGGCATCGATGAAGTTGGTTCCGTTATCGCACAGGATGATCTTCGACGTTTCTCTTCTGGCGATCTTTCTCGCAGCGCGAGAATCGTGGACTTAGTTGAAAGGGAGATGGCTATCTCTAAATGGATAGCTTTAGTGGTGAGGCAAGTGAATAATGCGCCCTATAGTTTGTCCGTACGCCTTCGAATGGTGACGAGCATGGGGCCGAAGTAGTAGACTCATATGCAGGTCAAAGGAGGGCTGGTCTTTTTCAGGTGTTTGGGTGGCAGATCTCCTTGAGGTGCGATCAGTGGAGTCTTTTTGCGAATTCTGCACCATCCGCAGCCTCGTGCTGTTGTCTTCACCAGGTTTCGGAGTGATGGTATCCAGTATTTCTGCCGTACCTCATTCATCACTGTGATGGGGTTCCCCGATTTAAGGCTTCATGAATGTTCTTCACTCTATCTGGGTTATTCGATAGTGGTTTCCAGCAGAAACGGATTCTTGGATGATGCTATTAAGTACTCCAATGCGATCCCGTCTTCCAATTTAATTGTGAAGTTTTTGAGTTTTCTCGCTTTCGCATGGAAACAAGTTCATTTGAGAAGCAGAGAACAAGTCTTTTTGTACTCTTTTATTAACAGTTGTTTCGCTTTTTCCAGGTATGCTTCGGTATGAAGACTATTTCATTGTTCGTTAGTCTCATCTCTGGTGATTGGGTCTTTTTTTATGCGTCCTTTTCCAAGCTGGATCTTGTGTCTTTTTGGTGACCAGTTTCGTGACTTTAGCCGTTGTCTTCACCTTTCCCTTGGAAACGTCGAATCTTACTGTTGAGTAAAGTAGGCGTGTCCAGCTGGAGAATCTCGCTGGGTCGGGATCGATGACAGGAACGACCTATCTAACGCTCAACGATCAACACACAAGTGAAGAAAAGCCTAACGCTGGTGGAGGCTTTTCTTCACTTGTGTCGGTCCTAGAAATTCTCTTTTATCGGTAGGCCAATTATCTGGATTATTATACAAGAAGGCTGGCCCTTTGAATCAACGAAGTATTCTTTCGAAGTTGGATGTCATTCCTTATGTTTTGTCAGTTCTTTGATCTCGGCGAGGCGATGTGCGACAAATGACTTGAATTTCCTAGCATCTGACTCAATCCCTATCAACGCTGTTCTAGAGTCGGTCCAGAAGTATCTTCGGGATGCTGTTAGGTCCATTTCTTGGTTCACATGATTAGCCGAGCGACTTAACAATAGACACGCTCTTGTAGCTCGAGTCGAGGTATAGGTTAGACCTTGGCTTTATCTGTCAATAGCTTTACTTCTACGTGATTGTCCGAATGTTGGGAGCGCCAGTAATCTGCGCAGGCGTACGCCTTCTCGCTTGCGTCGCAGAATGTGTGAAGCTCCCCCTCGGTTACGTCGTATGTAAGACAGCGAGGGATTTGATGAACTTCTAGTTTTCTTAGATCTTCAAGCCATTTTCTCCGTTCCTCTTCTCTGGATGGTGGCAACCTTTCGTCCTATTCCAAGTGGGGTCTCCACAAGTTCTGAAGTATTGCTTTTTGCTATTGCTCTTTGTCGGAAACAGATCAGAATGCCGAATAGTGATTGCAACAAATCAGGTCCGGCCAGCAATGCGTCGTTCAGTGGCTTTCCATTTGACTTGGCTGCGGCGTCGAAGACTAATCTCATCAGCTTCTATTGGGTTGAACAACGGCAAAGTGTGGCAGGTACCATGTTGTTGAAGAAGTAGGTTCGTCAGTAATTGCCACAGCGTATTCGCTGTTGATCAGGTTTTCAACTTGCTATTCCAATTTTCGTTAAAATTCTTTCTTTCAGGAATTATTTCTCCATCCCCTTAGCCGTCGTGATGCAGCTGCTCTACTCTCAGGTAGACCGCTCGTCGTCCGTTTTCTAGATCAAGGCTGTGCTGAATCTGCCATTAGGCAATCTTTTCGACGTGAAATAGAACCCGACCACAGCTCAGAACACTGTTGTATTGCTTGTTTAATTCGTCAGGTTTTTGGAGTAATTATAAATAAAAATAAGCCGTAAGTGTTATTGAGTGTTTGTAATTAATATTCAGTTTTTTTTTACTATTATAACTCTTAATATTATACAAACTTTTACCTAAACAATTGTAATTATTATAGTAATAGTAGATGCGAGTTGTAGAGTGAAACAATGTGGGAGTTAAAAATCAAATATTTAGAAGACATCCTAGCTGGGATATTGAATGAGAGCCTTTATCGCCACTGGGGCTTGGGTAGCATAACTATGATAATGATGATAATGTTAAGTTAAAACTTTCACTTTCAGTTCACAAGTATATGTAAAGTAATGGTTAACTAATAAAAACAACTACCTTTGTATTACAGATAAATCCGTGGATTTTGTAGGCCCGTTATGTGTTAAAGGAAACTCGAAAAGGCAAAGCCGTTTTCTAAGGATTTCATTAATACGTTTGCTTTCGTTTTATTTATACATTGGAAAGTGTACCTATTTTCCTATTATTTTAGCCTTGTGTGGGATCACACGTCGCAAGACATGTGAGGCCTCAGCTCCTCACAATGATTCAGTACCGAGACTTTGCTAAGTCGATATCGTTGAATGAGTTCCACGTCATCCATGACGAACGCGTTATATTGATCACGAAGTCGTTTTTTTTTTATCCTAGAATTACTAGTTTGATGAAACGTCACTTTTCATGAAATCAAACTGTTAATATTCGTCACACATGAAATTTTCTTTTTTTGATCTAGCTATTGCTCGAATAATTTCGCCAAATAAACCCAAAACAAATTCAATAAAAGCTTTTCTGAAGCAGCGTAAATTGAATGGATTGTGAAGTTACTTTTTGACACTTTAAAATATGAAAAGAAATGTCAAACGAACGTTCGTAGTACGGTATTGCCAGGCAATATTTGGGCAGAAGTCGGCAAGGGCGTCACGTGACCCCTGACTGGCATTTATGAAAAATTTTTGTTACGAAATTGGTAGGCAGGGGGCGCTAACTACGAACTCCTATAGCAGGACAGAAGTTGAACTGCCAGGCCTGCAGCAGGCTTGTGGCGTTCACCTTTTTTTTGTATAGATTTTTCATACCATGACGCGCTAATTGACACCAGCCAAACGACTGTTGAACGTCTGTAACGTCAAAATATACAAACTTGGAAAAATTACTAGTAGACAAGCTTTTTCAACATTGTTTTGTAGTTCGAGGTTCGAGATAAGCTATTGTGAGGATCCACTTAAAATTTGTCGATTCGGTAAGGTTGTGAAGTCGTTGATATAAAAAAGGTAACATTATGTGCCCTATAGGTACAACACTTTTTTATTATTTCTCCAATTTTGTAGATGTGTGACGAGTACGAAATATTTGAATATTTGGAGAGTGAATTTCGAAAAAAAATAGAAATCGACAGCGTCGCACTAGGGAAATAAATAACCCTTTTGAAATGAATGAAAAGGAATTTATGGATTGGGTTGGGCCCTACTAACACGATGACTTGTTCGTGTTTCACTAAGTAGTTTAGCATTATTATTATTATTTGCACGTATAAACATAATCAGCCTATTATGTTCCCTCTGCTGGGACACAGGCCTCCTCTCTGTGAGGGGTTCAGGGAGGTCAGGTATATTGCCTCGAGAACTGATGCCATGAATTCAGCACATGGTTCTAGACCGTATGGGGTCTTTGGCCGTTTGGAATTCATGGCTTCAGTTCTTAGAAACTTTTCGTCGGTTTTCAATAAAAAAAAACAACTTCAGTTTCATAGAAAAGTGCAATACCTATGCGGTCAAAATGTATGGCAAAGCATTTTTTATTAAACAACCGACTAAAAATTTCAACGCAGGGGATTCAGAATCATGTACAGACTCCATGGTAACAAATTATGCGTCGATGTCCGTGCCAGTGCCACCCTGTATACTGCTAGCTTTATCTATGGTTGCATTCATTTCACTTATCCGCACACGTTCAAACTCACGTTGAATCTTTCTAAGTTACAAAGTTAAGTTGTTTTGTACGGAGAATTGAGCTTCTTAGTGATTTTAGATAAGTATCAAGGTAACTTGTTTTACATAATACATGTTTATACCCAAAAAAAAAACTGTAATTATTATTTAAAAAAAACTGTATAGTGAAAATAAAATAAGATTGAAGTTTTTGAACGTTGACTTTTAAAAAGGCAATAACATTCATAACAGCAGGCCACGGGCAAGCATTACCATTAAACTTCGTTCAATAGTCTTTCAACTTTATTACTGTCATGGTATGATTAGAAGTAATTCAGAAGCAAGCCTGCTATTGAACTGACTGGAAATTTAATGACTTTTAAAAGCTCACAGTAAGCCCCCAGTTCAGTTGACGCCGTAAACTGCCTGGAAAAGAATTCATAATAGGGCCCTAATCTCTCTCTCGTCTGTCGTTGTGTGATTCGTGGTACAAGAAAGCGGTCGGTACCTACAGCAGCTATCAATATTTGACCCGCACTTTTTGAACAAGTTCCTTCATGTTTGGATTTCGTTCGCAGTAATAAGATTTTTTAAGTTACAAGATTTGTTTAGTTTTTTTCCGTTATTGTAACTTTTTCTTGTTGCTTTTCACTGTTATTATGACTGGTTGTTGGTTGGCGATTGATAATACAATAAATAGTTTTGTGATCAATACGACTGATTCGGACTCTTCTGACGAATCATCTTCATCAATAGAGACGACAACGATTAGAATAGGAAGTTTAAAAATGTGATAATGTGTGGAATGCTTATAATTTCTTTAAATAAAAATTGTTATGAACCACTGAAAGTTTGTTTACATTATTTATCTCGTCTCGTTGGCCTTACTATAGTTTGGTGTTAATATGACTCCAAGAGCTTCAGAAAGAGACTGTCTCACTACAAACCGGATTTGTTCAAAAAGTCTTTGTGCCTTTTTTTTGAATTGGCTTTAGTTTTTTAAATTTTTGGAATAGAACCAGACTTTTTAAGTAGATGGCTAAAAGAAGGTTTTTTTTTTCTATTTTCTTTGCAGAGTTTAAACTTGGCAACTAGTTTTTCTTCAAACTAATTTGGCTAAGCGCACGGGAATTTTTAGTTATCTAACAAATGATAAAAGTTCAAGGACAACTAAAACACGTCTTAAGTTTTGTTACTTGGATTTTAAATTGGTAATTTCTCAGAATAAAATTTCTAGTCGTCATTTATGCATATTATAATAATATTATGCCACTATATCTGTACTAAACAAATAATAACATCGAATAGTTTTAGGGAAAAACATCAGTGACTGATGGACTGACACACAATTTCGTCACGGAACACTAAAATCACAATAGTAAAATTACTCACAGTATGCCATCATCATTTCTCATGTCCTTCGAGGAGAAATAGACGAAGGTGCCATTGCCTGGCCAGTCAGGAATGGGCTGCGGCTCGAAGGTGGCTACCGTGCCATACTCCTCCGCCAACCGCGCAAGTATGTAGCGGGCCATCCATAAATCATCCGCTGCCTTGATGCCCGGACTCGGCCCCACCTGTACATCATAATTTCATAAATATTCATAAACCAAGCAATGCATCTTCTTAATCCTCCATCATTTAGACGTAGAGATAGGTAGTTATGTACAGTCGACTGCACGACGGTGGTAACACTTTGACCTTGTGTGAGCTGGCCTAGCATAGTAGAGATTCAATAGAATAAGCGACCAGCCTATACTGGTTTTGTTGGCACTGACGTGCGTGCCTACTGTACTGCGTATATTTATGATTATCTATTATTCTGTATTTTATTCATGATAAAGCCATTCGCTTTATAAACAGATTTTTCTATCGAACTGTTTTGTCCCTTTCTGTCAAGTTAAAATGACGTTTGACAGAAAGGGACCAAACAGTTATATAGCTAAAACATGTTTATTTGGCGAAAGGCTTTACTATGAATAAGATGGTAAGCCTATAGAAAATGTCCTAATAAAATGTTACCACAGTTCCAAGGCAACTTGTTATTTACGTCACGTTTCGCTTGTGTGTTAAATATGCCAGATCCCTCAATTTGCCTTAAAATTCGTCAAAATTTCAGCGTAATGCGCTGTTAGTAAACCCAATAGTAGACTTGTAATGTTATAGTAGGTACCAATATTGGGAAGCCTTGTAGGAACAAGGCCACCAATGGTAGCCTTTGTAGTGCAGGTTTGTATGGTACCTAAAGTAGGAACGTTAGGTACCATACAAAGTGGACGAAATTATTAGTAACTATTATTAAGAGAAAATAAGTGATTGTGTAACTGTAGAGGAAATTGCCATGCCATCTGGGCGCACGTGACTTAAACGAATTGTATAGGGTTGAAAACCTGTTTTGACAAATAGAGTCGCAAAACAAACTCTCAGAACAGACCACTTTTGTATGCGCCGAGCGAGGTCAGGCAAACATGAAGAGAAAAAAACAGTATCCTGAAATAGGCCCACAATACCTAAGACTGTTTTTCATACAATTTTTGTTTTCAAAGTGTTCGTTAGTTAATCCAGCCTAGTCACGCAACATAACTATGACTTCAGGAATCAAAATCTCATTTTACTTTGATGGAATGGAAAAGTAATTTTAGCCTTCAACACAGTTCTTATTTACTTTTAAACATCAGACAAAAGAGTGAAAAACCTACAATTTATTACGTTCGTTAAAACAACTATTATTAAAACAGTTTTCATGGAAAAACTTTTTTCACAGCGTTGGTATTTCATAGCATTCAGGCAAAATCTCACAGCGTATACAAATAAATCAAAGTGATAATAAATAATATTGCTACCAAAACTAAATCATAATCAAGATCTCTCTCGATCCAATTTTCAATGAACCATTTTTACTTTTCGTGCATTTACCTGGAAATTCCACTGGGACGGTGTAGTCCCTGGATTTATACCATTGATCGTTATCCCCGCATAAAGGCAGCATCTAAAACGTATTACAGAGTGAAAACGTAAAATCACGGCTATATCCCGAGCAAATACAGTACATTTAGTTTATTGGCCAGAACACTGTTTCAATCTATCTGAGGGAGTTATATTCTGTTGTCTTATGCAGTGTTCCGCAAACTTTTTATGTTTCAGGTATACCTACAAAATCAGAAAATTTTGTACATACACCAAGAAAAATCCAATGTTTGTTCATGTATTATGAAAATCAATCAAATGTGAAAAGAAGTTTATTGAGAAATGTGAGCCTGTTTAACTAAGAAAAGTCGATCCAAAGAATCATGCGAGATCCTTACATTAATTTGTACGAAAAAAACAATTGAGATTTCAAAATATTTTCCAATGTTGAGAACACATTACAAGGAGTAGAATAATATCGAAACGTAAATGTCAGTTTTTCGTTTTATCTCTAAAAAAATGTGATAGGGCGTGCTCCTCTCATCTCTTCGTCGATCGTCCTCAGGCGTTCCCTTTTATTTATTTTTTGTATTGATATTTGAAAACCCTAATTGGCATAAATAGATTGTGACAAATGGTAAGTGTGCAACAGCACGCTTTGAAAGCAGCGGATGCTCATTAACCCCCAACGGAAGGGGTGATATAAGTTTTTTTTTTATATGCAACCATAAACGCGCTAGCTCTGTTTCGGAATATTTTAGTTTCAATGTCTGATCAGTTTTTAACTCCATGAATTCTTACTGCTCATATATTAGTATGTATCCAAGGAAAATGCTATATGAGAATGAATTTGTACTAGGACGTATGATCGCAGTAATGTGCAAGATCGCAAGCCGAAAATACCGCACCTGCTTTTCCGCGGCACACCAACTAATGACCACGGTACAAACAAACGGGCTTGCTTTAATACCCATTCAGTGGGCCGGATTTTCTCGTGTAAAAATTCCAACCACGAACCGAAATTAGTTATTTAGTAAAACATTTGTGTTTAAATTGACTGTGAGTGGATGAATATTTACTTTTGAATAGTTATTTCTTCGTTGTGGATAGTTATTTGTGCGAAAAAACATAAAAAAAAAGTGTTTGTGTGCAAAAAAGTTTTACGTAAACAAACCGTTCGTGAAAATCTATTTTTACGTCGTTTATTTACGTATTCTACTCTCGTAATACGAATAAGTTCCCTATCATTTTATACAGGCCTTGGCCTTGATCGGTCAATGTTTATTAAATCTTGAAGTATCCACAAGCAAGCTATTGTAAGTATCAAATGGTACCTGTAGAAAGCTTCCATAAGATCTCTTGCTACGATTTTGTTGGCTCCTGTGGCGCAGTAGTAGGGCCCCGGCGGGGCGGGGAAGCCGCCGGGGGGCCAGCCGAGCGGCCGGCCATCTGTCGTCGTGAGAAAGAACTCCTGGTTGAAGCCAAACCACGGCTCCTCAACTTCACCCTTGTCGCACAATAGCAAGCAGGCTTTACGGAAGTTTGAAGCTGTAGAAAAGTTAGTTTTACTTTGTTATCTGTAGAATTCAATGTGGCCGTAAGTTAAAGGACAACATGTACGTAGCTCTTTCATGCCTTGTTTATTTAACTTATTCCTACTGTCTCACAGCTTGGATATAAATGTCATTGCAATTTAGGTCTAATGTCCTTCTTACTAGCTAAGCTACTGAACATAAATTAATTTAAGTTACGCGCTGGCGTCCCTTTTTAGTAGTGATTGAATGTTAATTAATCGGCTATCGAAATGTCGTCGGTATTGTTATTAGAATAACATGTCCCTGAATTACGCGTCAAAGACAATTACTACTAACGGATAAAAATGTGATAAAAATAATGAGAAATATAAAAGTCACAGATGTTCGTTAGATAGAGATAATGACTGTTTATCATAGTTTTCCCACAATAATTACAGTAAAATTTAAACATCGCCGGTGAAAATATGGGATACAAAACGACACTTTGTAGAGGTCACATTAGGAGGCAAGTGCGAAGGGAACCCGCAACTGTTTAAAAAAAACAAATGCTTTTAGTAATCTGCCGGTACCATATATAAATAAAGAATAAGTAAGTAGTTAAAATCAGTGAACCAAATCTTCAAAGCAATTAAAAAAAAATACAACTTACGTTGTCGAAGTAATTTTTAAACATAGGGTGGTGTAAAAATATGTGTTGTGAATAAAATATGTTAAGGTACACTAAGTTTTGCCGTTGACGGCGTACACATAATAATACAATAATAATAAAAGGTGAAACATAATAATACAATTACAGTATATAGATATCTCCAACTCTTAATGGAACTCTTACAGCATCATCGACATACAGACGGTCGATAAATGAAAACATTCAATCCCTAAAAACAGTGGCGTCAGTGCTAAATGATAACGAGGGTCTATATAAGAACAAAAGGGGTCAGTCTGGTTATAATTCTTTTTTTGTATCTCTCTATCACGGCCACTCGTCCACCCACTTCGATCAGACTGAAGCCCACATCACGCGCTATGTATAAACACTCTTACGAAATTAATAACAGATTTTACCAGGACACATAAAATAAA
Organism: Dasypolia templi; assembly: GCA_963555695.1. Taxonomy (NCBI): domain Eukaryota; kingdom Metazoa; phylum Arthropoda; class Insecta; order Lepidoptera; family Noctuidae; genus Dasypolia; species Dasypolia templi. The sequence goes on along the minus strand of OY743146.1, from coordinate 17,292,133 downwards.
ATAAAACTTACAGCCTAACATCCTACTAATTAGGTTCCCCTGAACCGTACTCCATCCTTATAAAAAGGAGTATCTAACTAATAAATGCAACCTTCCTGTTCTTACACCTTTCAGAAAAAAACGGGTTCTGGGTAAAACTACCCTACAATTGAACCAATATGTACAAATTTGCAGAACGTTTGAATAGGATACTCTTTATTACGAATTCGCTCGCCCGTTGCTCTTTATTGTGGCCGCCGTAGATAAGGATATTTTTAGAAAAAGAGGTAAAAGAATATAACATAGCACGTAACGGTAAAACGGGCTGAATAGGGATACAGGGTTGAATCGAAACGAAACTTTAAAAAGGATTTTAACATTGAAATAATATAGTTTGTTTCCAACAGGGACACTTAATCGTTAATTATAATACATTCAATTCATGAGAGACATTTTTGGCGACAGACATTATTATTTTAATGTTCAAATCCCTTTTAAAGTTTCGTTTCGATTCACCCCTGCATCCCTATTCACCCCGTTTTACGGTAACATAACATCACGCCTTGTTTCCCCGAAGGGTTGGGCAGAGGTGTACCTATAGTACATCCACATATCGCCAGTAATGTATAAGTCCCATGTAATAGGGGGCGAGCCTTTTGCCATCGACCCGGAAAAAATCCAGACTCCGGGCTGCTACTGAGAAATTCCAGATAGAAAAACCCATTAACACGTTGCCCGACCTGGTAATCAAACCCTCATGCTCAGCAGTAGCGATTGCGACCACTAGACCAACGAGACAGTCAAAAGAATATAATTAAGAAACTTTTCAAACCGAATGACAAAAAAAAAACATTCGCAGCCTGAGTCGTCCAGCACATAGGTACATGATGCTAAGAATTAAATCAGTTAATTAAAAATAATAAACTAAATAAACAGTACGGAGACGCCTCGGCGGCTTGATATTCGCGGCTTATGCAACACTGACCATACCTACAAACCAAGCATGTCACCGTTTTCTCGCACTACGTCATAAATTACTTGTAGAAACTGATGGCTTTGAATGGCATCCGCGACAGAAATGATACGCTCAACGCACTTTCGGCACCACGAATTTGACTAGTAGAATGCGCGCAAGATAAGTCTACGCGCGTGTTTGAACTTCAAGACTATATCCCTGCCAGCACTTTTTCATCTCTTTCAGCAAAATGATTGCGATTATTTACTTTGGAAAACACGGGAGCATAGGACAATGTAATAAAAAAGAGCACATAATGCACTCTAAAATTCGTTAGGAAAACTTTGAATTAGTTAAGGAAACTAACTAGAATCAATTGCGATAAAATGTAGGAAGTCTGTGCTCGCAAGTGCATTGGTTTGAGGGGCACGAATCAGGACTGCCACTGAAACATTTCATTAGTTCTACAGTGTACCTACTGGTTGAATAAAGTCTCGTGCACAATTCATTTTAAGACTGTAAAGACGGACTTGGTAATTACAATATCAATAATAAAACTGGTAATGATAGAATAACGCTCTTGGTATGTGTGTCATCTGAAACTAACGTTGAGGAGCGTTTTTTATAAAAATCGTATGGAAAACAAAACAATGGATATTAAAATACAACTTAATATTGTAATATCAGCGTCTTTTTATAGGCAGAAGTCATTTAACTTTATAGGTTACACAAACAATATCTGCTAGTTATGTAATTACTCTTTTACATAACAAATAAACAGTGATATTTGTAACAATTTTCAATTAAGTAACAATTTGTTATACTTTTCAGCAGAATTGACATTGAATGGCTTCCGCAGTATGAAATAGTTTGTGTTGGTTCATTAAATGTACGATTTGCTGAATTTGGAGCGAATTCAAATCATAAATTGAGCTTCTGCCAAAGTTGAAGTGCCCTTACACGCGAATGCGAACTAATTATAATTTTCTTGCTCTTCGTCGGTGGAATGCTAAATAGTACCAAAAAGTTAGCATCTTGGGATATATTTTCACGATTTATCGTGCCGTAAACATTAACCTCGAGTATTTATCGGTTGTAAATGCATAGCTATCTTCAAAAGAGGTAAATTAAAACCCATTTCCAATTTACTAGTTGCGGAGCTGCAGGTAAACCTGTCGAACGACAGAAAATCACGTGAACCGTGGCGCCGTGCAATCGAGTTATGATACTGGTACAAAATGTAAGTGGATTTCATGATTCACTGGCTGTTCACCCAACAAGAACTTTAGAAACATCTAAAAGTTGCCCATTAGCCCCAGCGGTAATTACTGTCCCTGGTAAGTTGTGCCAGCTCACTTACCTACTATAAAACGATACACTGACATTTAGTGCGACAAAAAAAAAAACTCAGGAAATAAAAATATTTCATACAATCTTAACGTGTATTTCAATTAATATCTTTTATGATGGATGTATTCCAGTTGTCCCCATAGGCAATGTTCCCGTTAAAGAGGACAAAGGGGATTTAATAAAATAATTAAAATTAATTCCCGTTGTCTCCCCGTACGCTGTAACCGATAAGTATATTTTGACATTGCATGTTTATTTTTATTGTTTCGTAAGCATTACCTTTCTACGTACTTTTCTGTTCTCTTAATTCTTCTTGTCTGTTTACATGTGTGTACATGAATGGTTAAATTAATAAATAAATAAAATAAGGGATCAAAGGGAATTCAATAAAATAAATAAAATTACTTCCCGTTGTCCCTTTGCTCTGTTCCCGTTAATTTATTGTAATACATAATTTTCAAATTATGCCCGTTGTTGAAAATAACGTTATGTAAACAATAGTATTATTATACTTTGTTGTAAACAAAGTATAATAATACTTATATTTAGGTAATGTTTGATTTAATGCGTATAAATTTATATACAGCGACACGTGGTGTGCTTTTGTCCGGTAGTACCAGTTGGAAATAAAACTCACGCGGTTGGAGCCGCAGGCGGAAAGCTAGTATATTCCAAATATACTACTACTGCTATTTTTATATCTAATTTCATGTGTATAGCTGTTATTTAGATATTACGGATTTGCTCATTTTACATGTAGGCATTTACATAGGTATAATATTCTCTCCATTAAGGCACTCTTCTTTAATTTGAAAAGTATATATTACAATAAATAACGGAGACAACGTACAACGGGAAGTAATTTAATTATTTTATTAAATTCCTATACTGCGGAACCCGTAAGCAACCAAGGCGAGTATAGCAAGAGCACTGGAGTTTCAAGATCCGACGAGTTCAAAACGCAACAAGCTACCAACTTCATAACCTTCTCCCGTTTCACCCGCAACTTGTGCACTGCTGATACTATCGAGAAATGGGACCTACAAGATAAGCTCAAAACCCTTGAATCTCGATAGAAGGTGATCGAAAAAGTGCACTGGCAGTTTGACAACATCCTCGTCAACAGTAACGTAAACTAGGAGTTTGAGTTCTTGAAGTACGAAGAAACGTCCACAAAACGAGATCTTAACCGCAAGCTCAACGTCGCTGTCCAACAACGCTACAATGCGCCAAGGATCAAAATACGAAATACCAGTATTCTCTGGTAACTACGCACAGTGGCCAACATTCCTCGATCTATACATCGCGGCTATTCACAACAACCCTTCTCTCCCTAAGGGGCAGAAGATGCAACACCTGAAAGGAAAATTAAAAGGGGAGGCCGAGCGTCTCGTGCAACATTTACATATTTCCGAAAGCAACTACGACTTCTGCTGAGAAATCCACCATGAAGATATTATTATTTTCGAAGTAAAGATCCCTTTAGTAACAGACGAACAATATGAACTAACCAAAGTCATCCTAATCGACAACATAAAGGGAGGCTCCATGAGTAACATAATAAAAACAACTAAATACGTCATAGACATGACCTACGGGTAGAACGTGAATACGTCATAAGAAGGATGCACAGACTTTTTCATCTTTCCATATCTATAAAAAAGTAAACAAATGTTTTGAATAAGTTTTATTTTGACTGTTATAAATACTACAAACGGTACAATACTAAAAACAGGTTGCCGCGCTCTTCAGGGACTGTTTACAACTCTGAAAATCTCGCCACTATCCGCCGGCAATTCTCGAAAACGAAGCAAATTCCAAAATAAAATATGATACGTAGTGTGTTCATTCAGGTATTAAAATGGCTTACGATGACACCGTAGGTATATTGTTCAACGGATAAGTACCGTTGGGAGCAGTGGTGGCCCTGTGGTACCTAATGGCTGCGACTTACGAATAGTAGGTTCGGAGCCCAGCCAGGCGCTTTACTTTTTGTAAATTATTTCATCACCACTGCTCTGAAAACTGAAGGAAAGAAGGTCTTAGAACCAAAAATTCTAAGACAAGTGACATCTACCAACCCGCACTGGGCCCGCGTGGTGGATTACGGCCCACTCCCTCTCGCAGAGAGGAGGCCTGTGTCCCAGCAGTGGGGACATAATATGCTGATTATGTAAGTAACTAATGTCCTTAATATATTTAAAAAAATATTAGTCCGCTGAAATATTTATGATCTTTTGTTATGTTTATTTACATCAGGGATGCATTCTTTGAAACATTGTATAATTTTAACCACGTTAAAATTAATACATGTCGAGTTAAGGTAAAACGGATATTTAAAGTGAATAACAATGAAAACCGAAGAAATAATAAGTAGTATCGTGTCCAACCAATCGTATAATTCAATAAATTCTACCTCGGGCATGTACCTCGCTAGCCATTTGTGCACTTGAAAATAGGACCATAATTGCATATGTACAAAATTGTGGACAAAAGAAGGTAAGTATATTGTGTGGGTCGCGTCAAGCAAACTGTAGTTTACCAATTAACGTTACTGACTAAAAGACTTTTACCACCGAACTGCTGAATATATATTATTGATCAATCCATCCTCCTAAAGACTGTTGCAGAAGAGCCTTTCCCAAGTTCCAGCAGCATAATCCAGCAGCAGCATAGTTCCAGCAGATTCTCTGCCATTTACGAAGTCTTCCTTTAAATCGGTAATGTTTGTTTTTCACGTCATCATTATGCCGACAATGTTAATAAATGATGATCACAAAACCTGTGTATCAATGTGTTATCTCAAAACTCATAGAACATGTAATAACTGACCTGTTGGTTGGTAGTTGGACATATACGTGTCGGCCAGTACCATTATATGGATTCCGCGTCTAAATGGATCGTGGTAAATCACTTGTGGGAAGATATACGTGTCCGAATTATCGTCTTTAGCTTGCGCCGTGTTGCTGCCATCAAAGTACCAGATCGGGAGATCTGTAACAAACAGTAAAATCAAGTAATTAACGTGTTTTAAACGTTTCTTGACTTTGAACTCATCACTAGTGCCCGAATAGATTAATGCGCATTTGTTTCAATACCAAGACCCAGTTTTCGTAAGCCTGCTCTCATTAGAATTTCATACATACGAGTACATTCACTTTTTTGTTTACCAAGTCTGAAAAGTTTTAATACGACACTACAGAGGTAGTTCTTCAATTATTTATTTCTATGCGAGCTTATATATATCGTCTTCCGTATTATCTAATCATATCCGTTGAATTTAAACTTACATGCTTGTTTACTAGAAATATAAGCGGCGCGGGCTGGCTCACGCAAGGGTCCGCCCCGACTCTTGCACGAGCCAGCCCCGTGCCCTTAGCGTGTAGTCTCCTAGTTTATAAGATTTCAAGCCCTGGCTGGAAGCCTTAATTTACCAAGTCAACAGCAGGCAAGATCGGTTAAGCTGCCGACAACCTCCGTTGACCTGTGATATGCTGGATGAAAAAGAAACTAGAAATATTTGTCGGATTAACAAAAACAGTAAGTGGTCTATTGCTCAAAAGGGAATCAAAGAAATGCAGTTGTCAAAACCGACAAATCCATTTTGGCATAATAAATATTTGAGTTTTTCATGCCATGTCATAATATTGAACGTCATGCCAGATCATTTAATATTGTCATGCCAGAATACACGTACACACATTACATTATTATGTCTCCGGTCGTCAAGACTCTCTAGAGCCGATATCAGACGCTTCACTTCCTTTCATTTTTGCCTTTTGTAATGAAAATCGTAATCATAATCAATCAACCATCTTTCACTCGAAGTGAAATGTTTCAACACAACCGTGTTGATTTTCGGCACTTGGTATCTTTCACTCGCCTACCAGACACATTGTTTATTATGTGGAATCAATGTAGGATACGGATTAGCGAAGACAGTTCGATGGAGAGTGAATTAATATGGATGAATCTGATAAAAATACGTTATAATAAAGCTTCTTCATTAAGTACGACAAAAAGTTATATACGGCTCCTACTGGACAATAATTTAACTACCATAATTTGTAATGTGTCTAACACGACCATTTAAAAAGTCATCATACCGCATAGAAATAATCACATAATTATTCGAAAACAATTTATTTATTCAAAAATATTTATTTTTGAGCTGTCGCAATTTCATATCTAATGTGTTTTCTTTATTAGATTTTTTGAACAACGGCACGAAGCGAACCATTAAACAAAAAAATACAGGCGCGCAAACCTTTAAAGCCCGATTTACTGTTTCTGTTCATAAAAAAAAACTAAACACGATCACCTCATGGTACATATAATGCACATACTATTTTGTGCTGTAATGAGGAAATGAGAGGTTTCTTTTTTCATCGAGCAATTTACAATTGATACAACCAACCAACCACCAAACCAACCACCAATAATTACCACCAACCAACCCACCATGAATTCCCCTAAAGCTAGGATGTATCTATGACATACACATATTTGTCATAGATACATCCTTGCTTTAGGAAGTCTTGAGGTAAAATAAATAGTATTTCTACTAGAAGTGTTGTATAAATAAGTATATTGATTCCTCCAGTCCAGAATCATAGTAGGTACACGGTTAGGCACCTAATTGCGTTTTATAGATCGATTTAAGACTTCGACAACTGATGATAATGTTACATAACGGTGTGTTTTATTAAGTTGTATATGAATTATTTGAATGAAAGTCGATGTAAGGATAGCAAAAAAAACTCGCTACTTATATAATACGAAAGGATAGCATAAAACAATATTATAAACAGTATTTCAATGGATTGCAAACTACCTATAACTTAGAGCTTGATTTTTTGCCTTGAGGCAATAAAAAAATACGGCGACATATTTTGATACTCGCAAATAAATCAAAACCTATAGGTACTTCTCGTTGACCTAGAGTCATAAAATTTGTCAAGAAGGAAGGGAGTCTAAATACGTTTTCGGCATAAAACACTCTCACCAACTTTTTAGATTTCTAAATACAAATCGCCGAGTATTCCTCAGGAGACAACATTTTGAATTCGTTACTTATTGTGCATTAGGTCCTGGGTTCGGTTCCCGGGTCGGCAAGTTTTTATTGGGTTTGGTGTTTTTTATTCCATTGGGAATTCCCAGTAGCAACCCGGAGTTTGGATTTGTGCTCGGTTGATGGCAATAGGCTCGCTACCTATTACAATGAATTACTTAAATATGGCTAGTGAATTGTGGGTGTCTATGATACACCTCTGCCTAACCCTTCGAGAAAAGCAGTCGTATCGTTATGTTATTAAGATACCTTTAGGTAATTTGGGAACAAAGTCGAAAGTCCTGTCCTTAGCGCGGACATTTATTCCCGTTCCGTCGATCCATACGTAGCTGGCTAGCATTAATTGGCACGGGATCTCCAGATCCTCGTACTTCCGCATCGCTGCCTTGTTCAGGAGAATCGGTGTCGAATTCATCGTGATACCTAAAATTTTAAGATGAAGTTTGATTCCATCATCGTCTGCAGATTTCTTGATCAGTTAAATCTCGTGATTTAACTGGTCAAGAAACCTGCAGACTAGGTTGAACTTACAAAGGGGTTGAAATGAAATTAATTAACTGTAGTACATATTATCTGTGGGGGGTCAATTCTCAAAAAAATATTTCATGTCTACTTATGATAAATAATTACGAGTAGGTACCTACCTACTTAAAGAAATAAGTTTGTCTTCAAAACTTTTTAACTCAGTAGTGGTTTTAAATATGATTTTTGAGGCTCTAACACAACAGAATGTCTCATTATTTTTGTCAAGAGTCAAAAATAATTATACAAACTAACCCTGCTATGTGTATTAATAAAAAGTTACGGTAAGTTGAGATGTTCCTTTCTGGTTGAATAAGGTTGCCCTTATGTAAAAAAAAAAATCTTTAGCTGTGGCCGCGACTTTCTCCGTTAGGCCAGGAAACATTATTAAGTCTCCAGTTGAAGAATTACATAGGACAAGAGGCGGTTTTTTTTTCATAAAACGAACTACCATCCCCCTTTAGACAAGTTCCGACGAAACCCTTAGCTTTTCAGGATATTTTTTACTGAATGTCGATCCGAAATATAATTATTTCATTTGAATGTATTCAGTAAGTAGTTTTAGTGTGATGCAAAAGCAGACTCTACGAGGCTTTTAAATATTGATATAACCTAACAAGATAAGTAAGAGAAAGGAAACAATTTTAATTTTAACCTTCTGGCTTGTAGAATGGCAGTTCACTCATAATTTTTTCAATGCATCTGAAAATATTTTCAAATGTGTCATTAGAATAGCCGAAGTTTTAAGCTTATAAACTTCCATACGGACGTCCATAGTTACCATTTTGATATGGACAAAGCCTCTATGCATACTACCATTAAGTCGTTTTTAGTTCAAGTATACCTACTAAAGTACGGTTGGGTAAGGTATAAAATCAAGCCGCCTGAATTGGGGGGTGCGGGGTGTAGGGGGACGGGGAGGAGGCGTAGAGTCGCCCCCTACTTTTACCCCCGCCGGTGGTGCGTAGTTCTTTTTATATTATATGTTAAAATTCAGGCAACTGCCTCGTTGGTCTAGTGGTCGCAATCGCTACTGCTGAGCATGAGGTCCTGGGTTCGATTCCCAGGTCGGGCAACGTGTTATTGGGTTTTTCTATCTGGAATTTCTCAGTAGCAGCCCGAAGTCTGGATTTGTGCCCGGTAGATGGCAATAGGCTCGCCCCCTATTACATGGGACTTAAACGTAACTGGCGAAATGTGGGTATACTATAGGTACACCTCTGCCCAACCCTTCGGGGAAACAAGGCGTGATGTTATGTTATGTTAAAAATAATAAATACATTCTGATTTAGCCCACCACTTTAAGCCCAGTTGACCTGTTCCAAAAGTAGCTGATGAAAGTGTAAACAAAAGCCTAATTGCGTAACACATTTTCGTTAACGATTACGACTAATCTGTTTTATTTTGAGAGTTCAACAATATTCATTGCTTTATTTACATTGTAGAGCAGATTTTTTTATCGAACTTATGAAGCAATGGATTAGCAATCTGTTTCAAAACGGTTCAAATTCCGATTGATTGTGTATTACGCAATTAGGGTACTCTTCAAGTTAAATTCATACGAAATCACTTTCTCAAGAGAATTAGAAACACAAAGGTCTGCATTTAGAAGGATTCAACTTTAAATAAACAATTTAAAACATTTCCTAAATTGTACCTAATTGGAAAAACATCAAACATTTTTGTTAGGAAATTAACTTCAATTGAATTTCGGGTCTAAGTAATGAAATAATCAAGTCAAAACAATCAATTTATTTAGAATCATCATCTACGTTTCCTGATCCATTTGTTCTGATCTTCATCAGAATCTTTTAGGCGGACCACTATACTTTCATACAACAAGTTCTTCTAACCATTTTTAAGGTATTTTATTTTTAATATTACATATTTAGTAACTTCCAAAACTTTAAGTTTGCTTACCTGATGCAAAAGACTTCTCACGAAAACATTTAACACAAAATTATTTAAATGTCAAAATAAAATAATAAAACCCGTTTTTGAATGATGAAGAAAAGTGCTCTAGTTTATGGACAATTTGGATTTATTTTTAATTTTATAATTCTAAATCACCAGTTTACTTTTTGAGGTCATTACGACGAAAAAGAAAGTTCGTTTTTGTACACGAACTCCTTGCTATTAATTAATCATTATAATCTGTGTCTCAAGTCAAGTGTGTGTGAGGAAATAATTCATGTCACAGTTATTATTTTGATAGTTACAAAATCTTTGTTATAATTTCTATGTAAATAATATGTTTTTTTACTAAACAACATGAAGGTAGCAAAGCTTCATGACATATTTATTTTCCTTTGTTTTGTGCTACTTCAATATGCAGTGAAACCAGTTGCAAGCAATCTCTCATATGAAAATAAAAATTTCGATAAAATCAAACAAGATCCAACAAGGTTCCAACTAGCATCAGCATATCGAAACATAAATAATAAATATGTCCCTAGATATTTTACCACTGCAACTGTTCCAAGAGAAAACAGTAAAATTAATGAATATGTTACACCACGTCGAGCCCCTTTGGGGATAGGTGGAAACTACAGCCAAGACAAATACAAGAGTGGTTCTAATAATGATAAAGGTATTCTTCAGTCGAGTCAACGAAAAAAGTGGCAAGTTGGGAGAGTAAGCCGAAAACAATATGAAATCATAAACATGCTTTGGAGAAAAACAAAGATATTCGTCGACCCCGAGGCCACTACCGCTAACTATCTTTTTAAACAAGAAAACGATACCATAAGAAGTATCCGCAAACCTTTTGTCCGGCTTCCGTCACGGCCTAGTTTGTCGTCGACAACCTCAAGTTACATCGAATTTTATTACTTGGACGAGACTGATGAACGTGTCAAAGATTTCACAACAAAAAAGCACATCCAGATTTCAACAATGAAAGAACGTCTAATTAGAAATCATGGCAACCATAAATTTGTCCTCTCTGATTCTCCTATGTTTTCCTTTCGCATTCATGATCGAAATTACAAACAACCAGCGTTAACCACTAGATTTATGCAACACACAAACAAAATGAAACGAAGAAAATCTAGAACCCGTGATTCGTCTCTGACTGGGTTTGATTCTCTTAATTCTATAAAACCTTCCCGTAAATTTCCACGTATACGTACGCAACAAAAAAAAATCGTAACGAATGCAACAACTTCGAGTACTCCTAAAAAAAATAGTACTTTAAATGTGAATAGCACGGTTTTAACTAGTGAATACATCTATGATAACGAGACATGTCCCAATACAGTAGGTTTTGTTAATTATACGACTGAAAGTGAAAACATAACTAGTGACATAGTTTCCGTGAAGCAGAATCAGGAATCTACTACTGCTTATGATAAAATTAAATTTTTCGAAATGTTTGATAAGCACACTCCCCTTCCATACTTTTATGAGAAAGACAGATTATATGACATGGAGAATGATGACATATTTATAAAAGGAAACGAACTCAACAATAATGAACGTAAAGTACTTTTGGAACATGTAGATCAAGGCATTGGTAATGAGTACAGTCAACCTCACAAGGCAAAACATTCTAAGAAACACATAATCGACACTTTTAAAAGTGAATCTAATAATCGAAGCAACGCAAACTTCATAGTAGGATCAAATATAACAGTCAAACCAACGAAGCTAAACGTTTCCAATCTGGCTCATTCTCCTCCACTTCTCCCAAATGTTGCCAATAAAAATGTTACCGAACAACCAACAATTAAATTGTTACAGTCTGATTCAAAAAAATCTCAATTACTTAAATACAGGAACAGCAAACAAGTGAAATGGTCTCAATACCCTTTTGCTGCTGCTTATGTTTATGAACCTTCCCAGGTATTTTTTTCAATTATCAATCTTACTTGTAATCTCATATTTAAAATACAGATGCATTATGCACAATCAGTATCATCTAAAAGTAGATGAAAATAAATGGCCCTAATTGAAACTATTATTTTAGGTACACTGTGATGCGGCTGGAATAAGTCCTCACTGGCTGGTAACTTCCGGGTCATGCTTGTCAAGGCATCACAAGAATCCTGGCGGAGTAGGTCGTTCCGCCTTTGTGACGTACTGCGGAGTCACTTGGTGGAACCCTGAACGAGTGGCTTACGTCAAGTACAGTCTCGTACACCCACGTTTCCACCCAAGAGATCAAACGCGAAGGCAACTTTATAATATCGGTATTTTTTTACCTTCATATTTACCTTTTACTAGCTATGTTTGCAATTTGCTGGTACACTAACATACATGTAGTTTAATAGCAATAATCTTCTTAAAGTGTTGAGTGTATAACTCTGGCAAGCCATACACATCATATATTCTACTCATGGTCTATGTGGAAGGCGACTAAGGGCCAAAGTACACAGTCATGTGGATGGGTGTTCTACTAATGACAACGTAATCAACATCAATAACCAATTCGAAAAATTCGACCCTATGCGGTCAAATATTTGTTTTTGTTGAAAATAGACTGCCTTTATGGACAGAGTTCCAAGTAGGTAACTACTAACCAAGTTTATTTAATATAATAATAAAAAGAGAAAAGATTTGATTTTTTGTATGTTTCTTTGTTTCGGATAATCTGAAAAAATACATAACCGAATTAAAAAAACTTTCACCTGAATTAAGCCACAATACCAGCTAGACGGACTGATATTATATATTTTTTTAAATAGATCCATACGAAAATTACAATAACCTACTTCTGATTCTAGCACCGAAAGATGATGATATTCGTATAAAAAACGAAGGAATGGCGCATGCAGGATATGTAGCTGTTATTTCAATACATTGTTGTGGCAGAAGCTAGTTTTAGATTTCAGGCAATTAGGGTATTATTCAATTCGAAATTTCATGAAATTGATAAGACTTTGTTTAATAAAAATAATATGAGAGATACATGATATTTCCAAACTTTTTGTGGAACAGAAAAAAAAAATTAAAATTAGCTCGATCAACTATTCACATATTTCGACTTGTATTAATAAAAGGCGACAAAAATTGTGGAGGCATTTTTTGGAATTTCATTTTGGTTTTGGTTTTATTACGAATACAAGCTTTAAGTAGCTTTTAGTTTGTGGAAGAAGTCAACTTCCGTCACACGTTGCGGGAACTTCAAGTATATTTTAGTGTCACAAATCAGTTGCCGTCGCTCTGTTAAAATGAGAGACTGCGCTCGAATTTTCGGCTGCTTCGAGATATTATTTATTCGCGTCAATAATATTTTTGTAATTTATCACATTGTAGGAAAGAAACTGTGAAATAGAAACCATTTAAAAACCATTAAAACCACTTCTGAAACGATTATTAAAATCATTAAGAATTGATAATCTAAATAAACACCGAGTCTATAAAATAAATATTAAAATAATTCAGTCCTGTTAATTGAAAACTCATCGAGATGACATACATTTTAATTGAACGATTTTTGACTGTTACAACTAGCGCCATTTACTTTGCATTACTGTCAATTTTCTTCGTGAACCGTCTGTGTTTCTTCGGAGACCTCATCTCCTTCATGTACCTACCCATTGTGAAAACAATTTACCTATAGGCAAAATTCATATATCTTAAGAGCATGTCGAATGTTTAACATGGTGTGCCGGGATGTTGAGCTTAATTTATTCACAAATAGTGTCCAGAAATTTAAAAAAAATATTATGTAACTTTTTCTTTGAAGTTTACCTTTGTTGTGTAAAGTATTTTATTTTTGTTCGTTATCTTCAGTTGTTTCTATGTCTATTTTATACATACATGTATAAAAGTGGAAACTAGTTATTGGCTTTCTTCTACATATTGCTTCTGACTACCTGATTGTGTTAGCTGTAAGTTGTCTGTAAATAAAATAAAATAAAAAATAGACGGTGTGTGTTCACGGGAAAAGAAGCTTTTCATACTGGTAGTGTTCCCGTGACTAGCTCCCCTGAGGTACCTAAAAACCTTACTTTGACACGCATTTGTCGGAGTGTTCTCTCCTACCGTTTTGCTGTGCCATATAGGGTTTTCCACGAAGACGTCGTGAGGTATATCTTGTACACAGTCCTTAATAAAATTGGGTTACATTGCAATTTGAACTTTGTCACGTCAGCTTCAGAATTGTAGTTCCAAAACATGATTATGATCTAAAATTGTGAATTCAAGCTTAGAGTTAGTATAGTTTTGGCAAAATAAACGGATGTTTTTACCTACTGAAGAATTTCATTGAAAATAAAAGGAATGGACAATGACAATATTTCGTTCAAATATATGAAATTGAAAAACAATTCATGGAATAAGGTTGTTGATCACTGCGGTCCAACAAATATTCTTAGATTATTGATATTTAAGTTCAATTGATTCCAATTTCTGAAACAAAAAAAGGAGAAGGTTACGATTATATTCGCTTTCCTAACGTCATCAATTGATTTGATGGAAGTGCTTTGCTTTGTAGGGTTTCGTACCTAAAAAGGAAAAATCTAAGCCCTTCTAAGAGCACTTTGTTATCATAATTCATATAATTTATATCTGAGTATAAGGTACATTGAGATCTTAATATTGACAAACAGCTTCACATATACTACCGTTACCGGTGTAGAAATACTAAAATCAAAATAATAATGCAATTAATATCCCCAATAAAAAAACAGTTTGAAATGTTTTTTTTTATACAATGCAATTTATGAACGGAATGTCATGAGTTTTTTTTAAACATTTGACGTTAATTAATATTTAAAGTTTTAAAATATTTAAAAAAATATAAAATTATAATAAAAAGTCACACACACACAAAGTATTTATTAAATGTAATATCAATATTGTGATGTTATGTTATATTTAATATTTAAACATAACATAACATCACGCCTTGTTTCCCCGAAGGGTTGGGCAGAGGTGTACCTGTACATCCACATGTCGCCAGTTATGTTTAAGTCCCATGTAATAGGGGGCGAGCCTATTGCCATCGACCGGGCACAAATCCAGACTCCAGGTTGCTACTGAGGAAAGGGGGATGCCCGTTTTCGGCCCTAAAGGTACAATAACTTGCGTATAAGTAAAAAAAACGTCGTAATTTCTATTTATTTAACAAGTTATTCATTTATCCGAACAAGTTTGCAATATTTTTGCAATAATATAAAGTACTGAAACGATTAATGACATTCATGGTTGTGGATACAGCAGCAGTGTTGCCAATACTTATCAATTTCGTTCACGAAATAATCGATCATGTTTTCATGGATTAAAAAAAAAACACATCCGTAATGCTTGTTATACGATCTGTTATAACATATACGGTGTTATGTTTTTACTTTTGATATTAAATGGAAAAAAAACTATTTAATAGTTGATATTATAATAATGAATACATAGGATTATAACAAAAACGCTACCACTCATTTTAATAATAATTCAATTCATGTATGGCACAATAAAGATCAAATATGACAAAAACGTAATTATCTTCAGTGGGGTTTTAATAGTGATTATTATTTTGTATTAAATTATGGTTCGAATAAAAGTCGATATCGATTTTTTTGATTTGCTAATGTGGCAACATTGATTTACGCTGGCCGGCTGTCAAGTCAAGACACAGTCAACTGCCAAATCACAAAAATCTACACAATCTACTTTCATTGTTTGCGGTTGCCTTACTGAGCTTAATTCTTGCGGATTTGTTAGTTTATCCATCAAATAAGCATATTTAATGGATTCCGACAATTATTTTAACCCTAACTTAAATATCCAATGATAGTAAAGCAATTACGTTAGTCAAGATTAAAAACTATTTTATCTTAAAAACCCTAACATTTTTGTAAACCAATTCCTTGTCCAGTTAATTGTTTAAATTGCATATTATCCTATCCATATATTTTAAAATGTGTGCACTCGAGGCCGAATTGTCTATGAACGGTGGGCATTCCCCTTTGTAAACTGAACAGAAACAGTTGTGTAAAAGCCAGGCAAATTGTCTTTCTGAATTTAGTAGTAGGGGTAGCACTCTAATGCGTGGACGTAAATTGTTGAAGTTTTTAATACTGCATTTGTATAGCAGGAATTCCATGCAATTGGAATTCCTGCTATACAAATGCAGTATCGGGCTAGGTGCAAGTTATTCATCTGTCTGACCCTTTTTCACAGGAATGCGTGGGGTATTAAATTGAAATTAAGATCAAATACTTAGATATACATAAGATAAAATACTTAGATATACGATCCCTTGAAGCTGTAAAAATTCGAGCTTCCAAGACGTTGACTTAGAATCTTGGCATAAATTGCCATTAATTTCGCATATTTTGACACCCGCAAATAAATTAAAACCCACAGGGTACATCCTGCTGACCTAGAATCATAAAAAAATTTCATTAAGCAAGGTCTCACAGCACTAAAAGTCCGAAAATCATTCATTTGTAGTATTACAATATTACAAAATGTATGGGACATTATTTTCTCAACTACAGCGTTAAGTTTGTCCTTCGATTCGGAATCGAAAATGTATAGGCCCTATCTTTTTTGTTTTGGGTGGGAAATCATCAAATGATTTCTCCCGCTCTGGGTGCAGCGGGAGGGCGTGTCAGACTTTTACTGAATAAAACCCACCCGTGCTCCTTCAGTTGCCTGTGCCAGGGCCACGGTGTCTCTTTCGAACAACCCGCAACCCTGGCAGGCATCGGCCCTAACGGACCCCGTGAATTCGTGCTGACACCTCTTTGAGTCGCGCGTATTTTGAAGTAACATTTAGTCTTTATTTCATTGAAGTCAGTCTACTCTCCAATCTAACAACCTCCCAACATCGGTAACAGATTCACGAACAATATTATATATAATAATAAATAAATGAATAATTTACTTACTTCTACACAGCGATAATACTTAGGTAAATTGAATAGAGCGTTTCATCAGATTGTTTTGCGTATACTTATTACAGAAGATTATAAAATTAAAATACCTAACGATATACGTCTGGAAAAAAGTTGCTGCTGGCGGGAAGGGATTGTTTTGTTTTCATCGTGTTTTATGAGAGGGGTAGGCAAAGAAGCGCGGGTGAAACTTGTTTTTTTTTCTGTCTAGCTGCGCCCTCATAATATAAAGTTTTTAATTAATGGCTGACGCTCTTAAGATGAGGGCTATACGTATCTTTCTTCTTTAATAATTAAATTTCAGAACTTTTTGCTAAGAACTATTAAGTTACTGTAACATAATAAACATGTTATTTAAATGCTTTCATAAATCTTCACAATAGTTTTGCATATTTCTAGGATTAATTCAAGTAGTGAACTCGATGGCATCTGCATGCAATGGTTGGTCGTCGATTTCGCTGATGTCACATCAAATAGTAGCCGAAGGGGAGAGCGCTACAGCTAATGCCGTCGGATGGGGTTTGGACAGGTAACTACTCGACCGATAGTAATTATGGCACCAGCTTTATATAGTATGTCGGTCTCTAGTGTAGCTGTATCTTCTACCCGTATGATAGTCCCTTTATAAAGCTCGAAATGTGAAACACAGCGTACAGTAAATAATATAGAGAAGATTAGTGAGGTTTCTACGCGGAATTCGCTCTAGCCATCTTCTGTTGTAACTTTATTTTGCAAATACATGCTCACTAAGGGGGAAGCGACAGGGTAGACCGTGAAGTTAAAAATGTCTTACTTTCCTTGCAGGTTAGTGTCAGGTTGTGTGTTGAACAAAATATGATTCGCGACCGCAATAAGTATGTTTTCACAGAATTGCAATCAAAATAATCATCATTACAACCATATATGTAAGTTCATTTAATCCCATCGAATGACTTTTTCATGAATTTCGCGGGCTGCCCTGACATTTTCCCTTTAACCAAAGTTCCTGTAGTATCTACTACAGGAACTTTGGTTTCTGATGGATTTATGTTCGTTATTGATGATGTTCGTTGGTGCATGCGCATCACTTGAGAACGGCTGGTAGATTTGGTTAATTTTTGTTTATAAATGTTTGTAGGTAGATTTGGGTATTTTTGTTGTTAATGTTAATAGTCCTCATAAGATTTCTAGAGAAAGAAAAATTGGAAATGTTTCTCGAAAAGTTGGAAATTCTGGAAAAACAGTTTTTTTTTACTACTACTACAGATCTACTACAGATCTATAGACTATTAAAGATCATTTCATTCAATTTGGACAGGACAACGTCTGTCGGTTTACCTGATGCAATATAATAATAGTATAGTTAGATTTGTTAATTGACTGTCCGTAGTCCGGATCGACCCGATCTTTATAACATTCTTCACACTTTTTACGTATTTTTTTATCTGCTGATATGCTTTTATATTTGTCTCTTATATTTTTTATATACAAATGTATCATTTCAGTACCTATTTCAAAACTAGACTATCAGGGACGGTTCCCTGATAGTCTAGGAGTGATTGATAGAACTTGTTGATCCCCCTCAGATAGTATATCTGTAAACTAATTACTCATCCCCTCTGCTGGTTCTGCATACCTACAACCAATCACTTACTCAAGCAACCTCTCACATTTACTCTTAAATCTCATTCACACACTTTCTCTGGTTAATGACGCACACTCGGGTATTTCTACATACCTTTTTGTTTGTCAAAAATATGTTACAATTTTTTTTGTTCCTGCGTTGTTATGTCGTGTATCCAAATATCAGGCATGAGCGTTGATCATCTGACAGCCGCGGGAGGGCCTTAGTGACTTGTAATACTGGTTTTTATATAAACCTACCTCAGGCACCAGTCTCTCACAAAGGTAGCTCTTTTTTGTGCACTACCGTCAAAGTTGTTGGCTTTTAGTTCAGAACTTGTGTAGACCTTTTATATTATCAAAAAAAAAAACATGCTGTGGGGCGAGCATGGGCGTACCCAAGATGTTTGTGACAAGATGAGATAAATTATGTCACGTCTTACAATTTGTCATAAATGCTAGCACGGGTCAACCATGTGACATAATAATATGGCGTGATATGCCTTTCTTGTTGCTGACTTCATATCCATTCCTTCTTCATGGCCATCTGAATATACGACCAAACAAAATAGTATGTATGTCAGTGCAGTTCATAAAGTTAAACAACTTTTTAATTTGGTTGGGATCTAATTCATTTTTGACAAACGCACGTCAAGTCTTTCCAAAGAATATAAATATTTTTTAACCGTCTTTTTTGTTCCGTTGTTCTTGTTTGATAATTCATTGCCGGTTGCAATATTAATAATGGAAGGAAAAAGCAGTAAGTATCACAACCTTTATACCTTTCGAGTAATCTTTGCGGTACTTATAGACGACGCTACCGTTGTCGAGTCCGTTGTCTTGTCAATTTACATTTAATTTTGAAATAATTCTCTTCACAGAACCAGAAGCACGCTCAATAAAAAAACTCACAGGGTATATGAGCCTTAATTTGCAAATGGCGAGTTCACCGGGCATTTGGGTTCCCGAAAAATGGAAACCCAGTGGAGGGAAACTACCATAGGCTCTGTCAGGCGGAAAATCCTTTGGAACTCCCAGTCTGGCAACTCGGACGGGTTATAGAAGTCCCTAATGTTTCTCCGCAAGATTTTCCTGCTTTGGGCCTCTTGCCTTCTGGCAAGAACATAATTAAAATAATTTACTACCATTTCGTGCAGTTATTAGTAGTTTTTTTTTTTTTTGTCACCACCTCTGACCGCATGTGATAAATTTTTCATAATCATCTGTCAAAGTGTGACCTTTGTGACAAAATGGCTGCGCCCGTATTAACAAATAAGATATAAAGAGTCCCAATTAAACGTCAAGAAGTTATGTAACATGTCGAGAGAATTATCTCACGCCACCGTGCTAGTATTTAAGACAACGTTTTTATCGCCCAAAATATTATAAATTGCTGATGACATGTCAACGTAGGCCACGCTCGCCCTGCTGAAATGAAGTAAGAAACCTATTTCAAAATGCTTATTTTCTCACAGATTCGATACACGATATTCGTCCAGTGATTTACCAAAATCACTGCTCATGTCTTATGAAAATCAAGTCTTCTCTCATTCCTGCCCTGGAAACAATGGATATGGGTAAGTAATATATATAAACCTACCTAGTAGGATTATACCTAGATATTTTTGGCTTAAAGTCCCACACAGCAACACAGGGATATGATATTATAAATTGCCTTTCTGATATGAATAGATAACCGTGTCAGTGAAATTTAATTTAATGTTTTCAGTAAAGCGAAGCGCCTAGACGAGGAAGGAGGCATCAAAAATGTTTACTGCCTGGCTTTGCCGCCATACTTAGGCGAGGCTACCGACCCGATACATGGAGGCATGCTACTCGTGGGAGGGAAATTAGTTGCCTTATACCTACAGGTTATTTACACTGACAATTTACATAAGAAATCAAATACGTTAACGTCCGTATATATTTATTTAAGCTGATAATTGGCAGGAAAGAAAAATATTCAAAGGTACTTTGGTATCTATTATTAGTAATTGACGTAACTTATTTTAGTAGTATTTCTTTAAGATCAGATCATGAACATCAGGCGTCAAAAATACTTTTGTAACAAATCTAGTTTGTGTGCAGTTTTCCAGAATAGAATTGAATAGAATTTGCAATTAAAATTGCTCGCGTATCCAGCTGCATTTTAAGAAGTCTTCTCACTGCTTTTGTTTGAGGATGACCCGACCCTAACATTGGTACAGAGGAAGTAAATTATTTACTTATTTGATTGGAAGAAAAACTGGCCCTAGCTAGGTACTGTTGGGTCGGATTTATTGAAAGCGTTGTTTAACTCTCATTCATGACACCACTAAAATACAAATATAAACAACGCATATGTCTTTTTTATGTATTCTTAAAGTATGACAGAAATAAGTGTTACTACTCGTAAGCCACATGCGATATTAGACTTCAAAATCAGTCAGTTTTCCCTTTGTCTCAGTGATAGTCTGAGCTCTGCTTTGCGGAGCTTCTAATTTCCTGTCTGTCTCACCATTCTCTGCGACTTGATAAGTCCCAGACAATGGCGAAGGCGTCGGCTTCAGCTTACGCGGTCGCTCCGTAATCTAACAGGCGTCAGATTCGCTCTAACGTACCCGGAATTTAGGCCACCCTAAATTCCGGGTACGTTAGAGCGAGTCGTTCGTCTTATCGCTCTTCCTGTAACTATTTCGAATAACAGGGTGGCGATTAAAAGTCACTTGCATCCGTCGAGGAGGTGAATCTACCCGACATACTAAATAACTTATATGAACCTCATATCGGAATCGTGAAAACAACTACAGCTAAACCTTACATAAACATCAGTTTAGAACCTCTTAATTCCAATCTGTTTAACGTATCGTCGCGTCGTACTACTCATTGTTTAAATTGAAGAAATAAATTAGTCGCTTCTACAGTATCGCAAAGAAATTGTTGATCATTAAAATTGTAGACACCATTAAGAGCGAGATTACAAAAGAACCTTCTTATTTTTGCTATGAAACTTTGTAACGTCTCCGATTCCATCTTGACACCAAGTTTCACAGATCATCAAAAATGTACCTTATTTAATATGCGCACGTAGGTTTTTTGAATAACAAAACTTAATTCCGTTCTTTTAATCCTCTTTATATTTCAATAAAGAACAGGCCAGGTGCGAGTCGGGCTCGCGTTTAAGGGTTCATTAAATAGATCAGGAACGAACATGTTTGTATTGTTAACATAAATGCTTAGTTTCATTACTAAAACGTAAAACTATTCATATTTAACTTCGTAACTGCAAATAAGAAACTTGCAATTTCAAGCACTACAGTGGTCCTATTCTTATACACTAAATTACCTAGACAATAGAGCTCCAAAGCCTAGCAACGTCTAGCTCCATATTTCGACGAGCGGACCGCCCGCAGCCATGTTTTTTAAGCTAGCACTGCCTTGCTGTTTATTTGATAGAAGCCGAATTTCAAATAGCGTACAGTCGACAAATTGGTTTAGTGACGTATGCACGCAAGAAATAAACATCTACAACCTCCAATTTGTCTCTTGATTGGCACGGGTTATATTTGTATCGTAGAAGGATACAGTCGGACATAATTGGCGAAGTCCTTAAAAAATCTGGGGCGTAGTACTGGCAGTACCTATGAATTAACTATGAATCGTGTAGTAGGTTATGTAGGTTTTGGCTATTTTCAAAAGAAAAGGTAATAGATTTATGGAATTCTCTGCAATTTCACCTTGCAGGAAATTGCAGAAAATTACTTTTTAATTTTAATTTTAATATTACTTCAATGCTACCGTTCTCGAATTAAATTAAATTATATCAGATAAAAATGAATCCTTAACCTAACTTAATACTATCAATGCGAAAGTAAGTGGATTTGGATGAAATTTGGCACACAGATAGACCATGTAAGAACATAGGTTTCTTTTTATCCTGCATAGCGGACGAAGTCGTGGGCATCAGCAACTAGTTTTACCATTTTCACGGCTAAAGCACACCTCAATTTCCTTCAACAGTTATGTTCATGAGCTGTCAATACACACAAATACCTAGGTAATCAACGCGATTTCTTCGATTTTCAAAATTTGTACTCTTTTGTCTTGTAAAATGTCCCCTAACTAGTGATAACGTCATAATGTGGGTTTCATATTCTGATATCCCACTGTGTCGTTCTGAAAGTGTCACTCGCCCTTATCAGATGAAACTAAACGAGAATATCACTGAAACTCATAATCATTTAGCTTTCTCCACACCATAGTTAAGTGCAATCTTGTGTTACAGTGTACTATTTTTCTGTAATCTGTAAACAAACGAGTGTTTTTCTCAGTAGGGTTTTCATTTTTATTTAATCGAATTTGGATAAATTGTAAAAAAAAAACTTAAGAATTAATTGCGTAATACACTTAACGACAATTAATCCCAGTGGGTTTTATTTTGACAGTTCACCAACGTTCATGGCGTTATTAAAGTTGTTGAGAAGACGAGTTTTTTAAAACTATGAAGCAATGGACTAGAAATGTGCACAAAAACTCTCGGATTGTTATTGAAAATGTGTTACGCAATTAGAGCGCTGATCGGTCACGCATTAATTTTCAGGAATTTCCGTTTTAATTCGTATGGCTATCAAAATGGCTACAATTATTTAGGCTGTAAAATGACTTACCTTACCTATACATATAGCTCGATTTACAGGAGGAAAGGCGACCTTGGGGTGATCAGTGTGCCCAGTACACAGGAACTTGGCGCCTTGTACCCTGGATACTCGACGTCGCTCGGGAGAACGATGACGTGGACACATTCACCCTCGACATCTAATTTTGATATGATATTATGTTAAATATTGTTTTTTTTAGTCTTTGTATTTTTTGTAGTTATAATTTTCTATTACTGTTTTCGTAATTGTGTTTTTAATATTGTTTTACTTACTTGTTGGTGTTTTTGTAATAAGTAATAAATGATTTTTCAAAGAAACTCTTTATTTACTTGAGCAGGACTTTTCAAGCTAATTAGTGAATTAGGCAGAAGACGACATTTATCTACATATTCAAACAAAATACAAATACAATAAAAACTTGAAACCCAATACTATTATTGTTATACATATCCAACATGAATGAATAGTTTACTATATACATTTAAAATATACTTTAAATAATAGTTTACTAGTTTGAAGCAACACTCCTTTGTAAACTTGAAAAGGCAATACTTGATTTGAGATATATCCCAAACCTATAGTATCACCTATTTAAGTCTGAATTGAAGGACATCGAACCCAGTTTATGTAAGATATGTAATAGGTACTAACACAGACTATTGAAGTCTGTTGCCACTTTCGTAACTAACTTACAGACTAGGCTACTTACAGCTGATAACATCATAATAATGTTTCGGCACCAGACTGCATTCTTGAAGGTAGTAAATCAAACAACGATAGACAAAACTTAGACAGCCTTCATTTATAATTTTACCTGATATTTACTTAGATTAAAACTAAATACAATGTTCAAAACAAAAATTTCGCAAAGTGCTTACAGAATGTGATTTTAAATTCTACTAAAATTATGAACAAAATTCAAATTAATCTTGCATTTACATATTTAATCGAAAATAAAACAATGAATAACTAAATTATTCTTCTTGCTTTGCAAACTTCTTAAGAACTTATATGTAAACGGTGCTTTATGTTAAACTTAGGTTAGTATAAACATAGTAATTTAAGACTTTGTGTAAATTACACAAATATACACAATCTGGGAATTTTGTAACGATCACTATTAAGAATAATATTTTATTGACACAAGTCCTTAAAATATGCTTAATGTCTAGCTAAAGTTCACAATAATTAAAGGCGCAAACCTTTTTTTTTTTTGGGTGGGAAATGACTTTCTTTATAATTAACTTGTTCATGAACCCTCTGATGTAACATCACTTTTTCTATAAATTACTTTTCAAAGTACCTACTCATAAAAGTTAACTCACTCGCTCTCTATACTCGATAACATATCGTTCGACAAATGAATTGAGAGTGATGTGAGGTGGCTATACTAAAACCAATTCTATTAACGACAAAAACGATCTTTCAGTTTCTGTTGCGAAAACGGAATACTGATAATGATGTAAATGTCATTTCCGTCAGCTCCACATGTCTATTATGGACATACTTTAAAGAGCTGATGCTGAACAAGTTAATTATAAAGAAAGTTTCCAGCATAAATAGGCAGAATAGTGGTTGGTTTTATTCCAGATACCAAATTATTTAGCTGTTGTTAATCCAAAACATATGTAGAAGAGTTGGTAGTACCTAAATAGGTGGGTACTGACACCCTTAATCTAAGTCAAAACCTCATGATTTCCTCGACTTGACTCAACCTAACTTAGGTGGTTTGATATTCATAGCTGCCACTTTACTCCTCATCTCAAACAGTTTCCTCAGTCGAGGTGAGTTTGAGTTGAGGAACCAACTGTCAACTATGAGGTTTCCTTGAGGTAGTCAAGAAAGTTTTAACCAAAATATGCGTATTTTATCTGATTTTCATTATGTCTTTTGGAGAGTTTATTGAATATTGACGTATTTGTGAGGTATCACCTCGACTCACATGCATTCGAGTAACCTTATTATTTCCTTATCTATCGGTCGTTTGTCTATTCTTCTGTCGACAAAAGTTGGCTATGCTACGCGTGCAGGAGTGTTGCCCGCTGACTGGCTAATCTTTTCAGCACGGTTACACATAATACACACGCGAAAGAGAAAATAAAAATCTGTTGAAAAATTTAAAGCTTCCATTTTTCTCATTCAAATAATATGCATTTTTTACATTAAAGCATTGTGTAGGTTATATTTTGTACACGGTAACATATACAAATATTGGCCAAACCTGATTTTAGGATGAACTAGTTTCGCCTAGGCTAAACCTTTTCTCCCTTCATGCGATAGGACGAACCAATATAGCCTATGTCAAATCGGTTTATCCTAGTCAGAATTTACATGCTTTGGGATAAACTGGTACGTCCTAGTCTGAACTAATTTTGCCTAGTAGGAATGCATGTCGCTGCCTGTTCGAACGGGGAATCCTCGAATGGTTCGCCCCTCGTGCCCTTTAACCCCTCTTCGCCCTGTTCGTTGATTTGAACGGTATTTTGCATCGACGAGTGCGCGTGTTAAGTTGCTGGTTGCGTTTAAAAGATTTTATTATAATCCTAGTATAATTATTGTGAGGCGTTTTATCATGGATGAGCCTTCGTGTAGTAGACAAGCCAAGCAAAACCTGTGGAGAGAAATGTAAAAAAAAAGTCTTCTCATTATTATGTGTATCAGTATACGAATATGCGGATTTCGTTAAACAAGTAGAAGACGCGGAAAAGTTGGAAAAAAGAACATCATTACAAAAAAAGAAGACTGAAATGGTTCGCTGTTTTGAAAATTGGTGATGTGAAAAAACTCATTGCTTCCAAATTCAAATCGAGCAGGTGGTGTGAAAAAGTTTTCACACCACCTGCTCGAAAATGTCAAATTATATGTCAAGCAACCTTAACCTAAAGTGAGTCATTAGTGGCCGGAGGCACAGCCGGTCAATAATGTTGTACTGGATTTCATTATGACCCGCTGGTCAATAATGTGATTTGAATTTTGAATCTCACATGCTCAGCTAAATTGGCATTATAGTACTAACAAACACTCTTTAGTGCCAGAAAGAGGAAAGCTATTCTCGATTTCCTACAAAATCATAACGACTGCTTCTTCATATCGTTGCCATGTTTTCGAAGACATAATATTGTAAGAATAACTAGATAACTACGAACCATTTTTTAAAAGGAATGGAATAACATTAAAACTTGCATTACTTACATAATTGGCTGTAACATTAGTTTTTTTTTTTTAAGTAAACCGCGCTAAGATTGCTGTGGATTTTGTGAATAAATAAATAAATAATAAAACCTATCTAGACTACATTCGATTTATCACATTTTATAAAAAATACTCTATTTTCACGATCGTCTCCAATGACGTTCTAAATTCAAAATGCATACAGCCAATCATCCAAAACCATTTTACCAGCCCTGTATAAAGCTTAGTTTACACAAACGCCACTTCCATGAGAGTGATATCCATAGACGCACACGACAAAACCGTAGAAGATACTTTTTTTGTTTGAAAATCGAATTGATCGTGTCTTGGCTACTTATTGGTAGGCTCAATAAAGGCGCGAACTTTTGGCATTTAAACTTTAAGTTTATCAACAAAGTATTATAAAATGTCGAGTGATGAAAGTGATTGTACTCCTGAATTCATTACAACCGAAGCTAATAATATTTTCCATGATTTACTGCCGGAAAAGTCAAAGGAAACTTATATAAAAGCCTACGACAATTTCCAAAAATGGAAAAGTACGAAAGGCGTCAAGTCCATTTCGGAACCTGTTCTATTAGTGTATTTTCAGCATTTATCTTGTACTCAGAAGTCAAGTAACCTATGGTGTACTTATTCAATGCTTAGGTCAACAATAAGCATGAAACACAATATAGATATCAATACATACGCTAAGCTATTAGCATTTCTAAAGAGGAAATCGGAAGGTCACCAATCAAAGAAATCGAAAGTTTTCACACCTATGAATGTTGAAACTTTTTTAAATGAAGATCCTGATCATAGTTATCTTGCCGTAAAAGTAAGTACATCATTTTATTTATAACTAAATAAAATACAACATGGTAGCAAATAGCAACAAGAACGCTTAAGTATACTTACTGAATTTACGTATGTTGTTAGTAAAATTTATTTTTATTTTTGTTACTGGTGGCTTTAATTATCGGAGTGAATGGGGCTTGTGGGTGTCAAGAAATGGTAAACATGAAGGTCCAAGATATAGAAAAACACTCAGAAGAGTTGTTATTGATTAAGTTGCCAGACACTAAAACCAAAAGGGAAAGGTCATTTGTCATCCGCGGAGCATATGTAAAGGTTGTGGAAAAGTATCAAGCTCTGCGGCCTCCTAACATAAACACTAACCGATTTTTTGTAGCGTTCAGTAGTGGAAAATGCACCCGTCAAGTGATTGGGAAGAACAAAATAAGTGCCATGCCAAAGGAAATTGCCAAATACTTAGGATTACCAAATATCGAGCTCTATACAGGTCATTGTTTTCGTCGAACGTCGGCTACACTGTTGGCGGATGCGGGAGCAGATATAATCGGATACAGTAGCGGAGGGCTACATTGAAAATTCTGTACAAAACAAAAGTAAAATAAGCTGTCAAATTGGTAACAGCATCACATTAAAAACGTCATCTGATTCTTTTTCACCACAACCTTCAACATCACACCATCACATTCCATCTTTCCCTGAGCCTCATGCACCACCTTCACCAACTTTCACCACCCAAAATGCTCCTCTGCAAATACAAGATTCTGAAGCATTGACGAGCAATACTCAAATAAATTCCACATCAACATCTATAAACGTACCAAATAAAAACTTAACTTTATCTTTGCACAACTGGACTAATGTCTCAAATGTTACCATTAACTTCAATTAATATGTAAGTGCATATAACTAACTAGTTCCAAATATGTTATTCTTACTGTTTGTTTATTTAATAAATACTTTGTTTTTCGTACTATGGCTATTATTTTCTCACAGTAGGTGTAAAAAAGTAGAGTATCCTCCTCTGGGCTAAAGGTGTATTTGCCTTGGGCTAGCTTGAATCCCTCGCTGCATTCAGGATTCTTGTATTAACTCCCTCGCTTCGCTCGTGAGTTAAATCCCGAATCCTTCATTGCGCTCGAGATTAAATATGACGCCCGTGACATAAGACACAACTTTAGCCCCTCGGTGCATAATCTACTATTATGCACGTATGATTTCATATCAAAAAACATATTTTTCTGTAATTAAATATGAAAAAAAAATCGTTTTAACTTTTTTATTTTTTTTGAACTGATTTCGACACGCGACGTCCGCATTCAGAAGTTTTTAGATGTGAGAGATAGTAACCAGGATATTGAAATATCTATACAAAACATTCTGTTGGATCAGGACAAGGCTTCGAGAATTGCAGTTGCAAAAAAACCGTACAACAAACAAATGCAATTGTAAGAAAAACAAAGTACTCTGCCGTTCTAAGTGCCACCAGAGTAAACCTTGCTAAATACGTAAATGAACAAATTGCAGATAAGGTGATTTCTGTGATTGAATGAAAGTTGATCTAGTGATAGGTGTTACATTACTGATTAGTTAATAAATAACTTTAAGAAATCACGATGACTATTTTATTACTATTCCTTTATTGAAACGTGGTGGAATTAGTTCAGACTCGGACGTACCAGTTTATCCTAAAGCATCTAGGCTAAACTGGTTTATTATATCGGTAACAGGATGAACGAGTTTGGCCTAGGCTATACTGGTTTGTGCTATCGCGTGTAGGGAGAACTGGTTAGGTCTAGGCGAAACTAGTTCATCCTAAAATCGGGTTTGGCCGATAACATATACTCTCAAACACGCTGTTGACATGTATTTACGAGAATAATGAATATTCTTATGTACATTTTTCAACGTTATTCAAACAAATTTCAGGCTATTATAGAACAAAACCGCTCGCCCGCTCAGTCAGAAGACAGATTAAAATATTTGACAGTCTCTTATACAAAATATGAATGGATTTCGCCAGAATACACACATAATATTTCACACGTAGTGTGGCAAGTGAGTTTCTTGGTAGATATGGAATGAAACCAAAAGACACTTACACATTTATTTCACGAGACACAAATCAGGGAAGCAGGTTTTAAGGTGTCCGGCGTGAGGTTACAGGGCAGGCAGTAGTGTTGGGAAGTGACCTCAGAGATCACTCGACGTGGGCAGCACCACGCAGGGATGCACGACCGCGTGTAGGCACGTGGTCCGCTCGGCAGGGGCCTCAAGACGTGGCGGGCGTGGGGTCTCGGCACCCACGAGCCACGTGGATGGCAGGTCAGGCGGCGGTAGCGGCCGCGTGTGTAGTCCGCGTGACTGGCGTCTCTCCAGCGGTAGGGCGGAGGCAGAGATGACGTCAGTCAGCGGTAGGCAGGATAATAGCAGTGTAGCCTAATACTGGAAAGACGCCAGTCACGCGGAAATTCAATTCAAGAACCTAGCAGCAGATGTTAGTAACGGACCAGGATATCTGCACCTCGAGACCTACTGGTAACAGATGGAAGATAGTAAGGAACAAGGTAGCAGGAAATGATTTGCTCACTGCCAGTCCAGCAGACTCACAGGACCGTGGTTAGGCTAAAGGTGTCTTGGTCGCAGTAAGGGGATAACACAGTTTATAGGATTAGTAACAACAATGTACTTACCACCACGATGAAGAGTATAGGAAGAAGTAACCAGTGCTAGTACCCAGAGAACCTTTACCGAGTGGGCGCCACCTTATAGTTTTTACAAACTATGAGGTGTGAATAATTATGTTCTCTGTTTCACCCTGTGTACGCCTTCTAATTTCAGAGAGGAGTCTATAGTCATAGTCCTCGCGGTCAAAAGCAGACTTAAGCCGTCTTATTCCAAAACACGAACTAAATTTAGTACGAGGATTATTGCTAGGTTTAAACCAATACTAAATAAAACGTTATTATAAAATGAAGTTTATCACTAGTTCATGAACAGCTATATATGGTACTAAAGTTAAACCGCCGAGACCCCTAGTTTAACTATGGATCTAACTTCGGTACTAATTTATTTGAGGTTAGCGTAGATGATTTTTGTGTGTTTATATTTACTTATAGTTAAAAATGGATATCACTGGGATTGACTTGACGGATTTGGAAGATTTAGATACGCTGGATATGACTCGGCGATCTTACAGACATCGTCATCGTGTAAAAATTGAATTGAGTGACGAAGATTTTAGATATAAGTATAGGTTAACAAGACGTTTTGGAGAAAAAATTGTACATGTTCTACGTGAGGATTTATCCCACGACCCTCGAGGATGCCCATTGAGTCCTGAAGTGCAAGTGGTTTGTGCATTACGCAACTGGGCTCGCCATGAAGTACGTACCCTTGGTCAATGCTATCATAACATTGGACAAATGCAATTCATAAACGAATATGATTGTTTTACGTAATCGTAGATTCAAGATGATACAGCTGATTTAAATGGTGTGTCTCAACCAGCTGTCAGCAAAACATGCAAAAGGTAGCGGAGATTTTTATTAAAATAGTCATTAACTTCAATGACAAAGTGGTGAGGAGCAATCGCCATTATTTCTAAGTCCTCAGGAGAAGGTGATGGTGGTTTTTCGCCACCGCCTGTCTTTGATTGTTCCCTCCTATGGGTCGATAAGTTGGATTTAGCGGACAACTTCATTCTTTTCCAAGCCAACTTTAACTCGCCATCTGATCTACATTTACCCGTTATTTCATTAAATCTCTAAATAATAAATATATTCTAATTAATATCACGTAAACCATAACGTACTTTTACCCACATCAAATGCAATAAGTACATACTTAATCTGTATATTCTTCCACTCTTTTATTTTCTGCATGTTTATTGATGTCTTTGTGGACTTATCTTCTATAATATGTGCCGATTGGGCAATAAGTTGTCGTAATATTTCCTATAAAAAAAGAACATCCGCGTTAGGTCGTCAAAATAAGATTAAACAAAGTATTGTTTACCTAATAGTAATAAAAATCCATATTTTACTAACTTTTTCTTCAAAACACCAGTTTTCACCCCTTTTTTTGCTTTTGTTGTTCCATTTTTTTATCGTAGCTCACGATTTAACCGAAAAACTCATGAACAAACCTCGTGAGAGTATATATTTATATATAACAATAAATGAATATAAGAAGTGCATTTATTTATTATGAAGGACGCAGCGTCAACGCTCGTTTCAAATAACGCGCGCTGTCGCCTACCTAATTCAATCCACTTCACACTAGAGGTGTTGTTAAATATATAAAAGCGCGTCAAAACTACAAGTTGTGCTTGGTAAATATATTTTAACCTAAACAAATAACAATTATTGAGTTAATTTTGTATTGATACATAATTGTTAATTCATTTCAAATGTTAATATAATATCAATAGTTAAAGAAACGGAACGTTGCTTCAAATAAAACCTGTGTGAACGAATGAAAGAATGCCATTTTTGATTCTTATCTGTGGATATTATTTAAATCATGGACCTTCTTTGGTACTAACTGATCCTCAGAAAGTCTTTGTTTTGTAATAGAAACACATTTTGAACCTGTTACTAACGTTATTACCGTAACAATCCTAGACCTTTTAGTCGTGGTTTAAACCAGTACAAAAGCATTTTTTTGTAATAAGACTGAAGTAGTTCAATTAACTGGTCCCAAGACAAAATGTTTGATTTTATATGTCTGTAACAGTGTAAGGCGTTACCCGTGAACAAATCGTAGGAATAATTGAGCATGTCATCTTTTGAGATTTGTTTACTATGTCTAAACTCTTCTATTTTTTGTATAAAAGCTCTTACGCACCAATTGCCGTCGAATTTGGGTTTATTGCCTTGGTGACTTGGACAAGTGACAATTATATTTGTAGAATTAGAGGCACTTGCTTCCACTTGCTGACTACGGGCAGTGCTATCAGATACACAGGGGCTAAACTTACTCTGGAGAGTTTTGAGCTGTGTGTCAAAACTATTAAATAGTGATTCTAGTTCCTTTTTCAACTTGATGGAGTCATGTGTTGTTGGTGTTATTCTGCCTAGCCTATAGTAAATATGGTTCCTATTTGAATTTGCTATACTGAGATTGCGGTCAGAGTTTACAGTTGTTAAATAGTTCTTATAATCTGTTATAGTCTGGCTGACATTATTTCAACCGTTCAACTCATCTATCCCAGAGAGTAGAATATCCTCACTGTCATAGTGTTGAGCGAGCTTATTTATTTGTTTTCTTAGATCTATGACAGTTTCCTTTTCACAGTGGTGGTAAGTACATTGTTGTTACTAATCCTATAAACTGTGCTAGCCCCTTACTGCGACCAAGACACCTTTAGCCTAACCACGGTCCTGTGAGTCTGCTGGACTGGCAGTGATCAAATCATTTCCTGCTACCTTGTTCCTTACTATCTTCCATCCGTCACCGATAATAGTATTATATCATAATTATCATATAATACTATTATCTATCTATTTAAATAATTAAATATAACAATCTGCCACTGTGGCAAGTGGGTTTCTTGGTAGATATGGAATGAAACCAAAGGTCACTTTACACATTTATTTCACGAGACACAAATCAGGGAAGCAGGTTGTAAGGTCTCTTGTTATATTTAATTATTTGAATAGATGGATAATAATAGTATTAAATGATAGTTATTGTTCATAATTATTATGTTTTATGCATCATTAGGATTATATTTGGTCATAAGTTTATTATTTATTATTGAGTCATTAACGATAATAGTCAATTAGTATCAAGTAGTAGTTTGTCATTACACATATCAGTAGTGTTTAAGTTTAGTTCTTATTTTGATTAGTCAACAATCTAAGTAATAATTGTATATTGATGTATATAATTGACACATTAAATAGTTATTTACTTATTGTCTCTGATAGTGTCTTCATACTCTAGTCCGGCCTTTATAAGGTAGGTAAAGTTTATCGGGTGAGAGCTCATTGTGAAACTGTATTTAACTAATTATTAAAATTAAGAAATTCTATTCAAGAACCTAGCAGCAGATGCTAGTAACGAATCAGGATATCTGCACCTCGAGACCTACTGGTAACAGATGGAAGATAGTAAGGAACAAGATAGCAGGAAATGATTTGCTCACTGTCAGTCCAGCCCCACGTTGGGCGCCACTGTGGCAAGTGGGTTTTCAGTTAGATAAGGAATGAGACCAAAGGTCACTTTACACATTTATTTCACGAGACACAAATCAGGGAAGTAGGTTTTAACAGAGAAAATTAGAAACATTAGGTTGTGGTACACTACCATTACCTAATGTGTTGTCTTTCATGTTCACAAACATGGGATGTCCGCAAACTAAAGTTTCTAATTTTCTCTGTTAAAACCTACTTCCCTGATTTGTGTATCGTGAAATAAATGTGTAAAGTGACCTTTGGTTTCATTCCTTATCTACCTGGAAACTCACTTGCCACAGTACGTAAATATGTACGTAAAATACTTAATACATCGTAGGCATAACGAAACGAAAAGCTCTTTTACTTTGTCCAGATAAAATATTCCGGTTGAAATATCTCGCTAATTACAGAGTTTTTGGTTAGTTAGTTTTGCTCTTGATCTCGGGCTCGAACGAGATCATTAACGACTTCGAGGACTCCGAGACTTCTTCTCTAGGTTCCATCGGAGTAATTCTAGTCCTGCGCATCCTAGTCGCGGGGATGGGAGCCGCTTGTCCTAGTAGGTCAGGGTAGGCTGGTGGCGAAGTTCAGATGAAGGTCCAGTGCTGCGGGGTATAACGTGGACCCCTTGCCTAGGGTGACAGGTAAAGACCTCAACGGTTTCCTCGGCGGAGTTGGATACCATCGGTACGGCGGAAAACGAACGTTTTTTCGGGGGCCGAGGAAGAGTCTTCCAATAGGGCTCTGTTATAGACATCTTATCGACTTATTCGGTACAGCGGGCGAACAATGTCGATAGGCAAGCGAATCCGGTCATCGTGGCGATGAAGCGAGGCACGCTGTGGGGTGCCTAAAAGGGCACATGTCAAATCATTTCGTTTGATTTACGGCCAACGTCCTGCAGTCTCAACTTCCTGTCGGTCGTACCGGTTATCAAGTCCATCGGTACCTAGACTTACAGGGACAAGAGGGTGGATCTGCACCAGCGCAACTGTTTATTCACATAAATATATTCACGCGCGGATGACCCTGGCTTCTTTTCGAAGGACTACGAGCTATATAAACCCTGCGGCGATCGGAAACTGGTGGTGAAGTCGAGGTCTTGAGGGATCATCGGCCTTAGCTGGGACTCGGCACGTAGTCGGTCAGTTGAGAGTGGTCGCTCCTGGACTTGACTGAGGCGGGAGGACAGGTTCAGTAGCATGACTGACGGCAAAGCAACCCTATTTAGGATTGCTCTGATTTCCCTAATCCGGGGAGGGGCCTAGAAAAGGTGGCCCAAACATAGTCCGTCTCTCCTTCAATTCAATTTCAATTATTGTTAAGCATACTGCATTATACAGCATGTCGCTTCTGTAAAAATCTCACCGTGTAGACATGCGTGTAGTGATCTGTCGGGGCCATCCCGTCTTGGTCAATCCCTAGCATCAGTGGCAGCTTACTCCACGCTCACTTCACCTAAGTTGTCACGGTGACATGGTTACAGACTAGCACTACTGTACTAAACTTTTGTGGAAAAGGCCACCTGTGTACCGCACAAGTAAAAAAAAAGTTATCATAGGAGACAGGGCCTTCCGTTTTAATATGAGTCAGCGTATTGTCAATATAATATGTTAGTCTATGTTTGTTGGATAAAGCAACAAAGTAATAAAAGGGTACATGAAATGAAACAGTAAGAACAAGTTTGTAATATTAGAAGTAACTGTAGGTGGGAGTGTGCTGTGTAGGTGTGTTGTGTTAGTGTGCTGTGTACGTGTGTTGTGTAAGTGTGTTGTGTGGTGTATGGACTGTGTGGTGTGTGTGTCTTGTGAGTAAGTGGGTGTAGTGAGTGCGTGAGTGTGATTGCGTATGAGTGTACAGATAGTGGAATCTGCACCCTCATACGCAATCATACTCCTAGAAATCCCAGAACTAGATCGGTTGTACTAGAAGACTTTCAGTATCAATATTTGAAAGTTTTGTACAGCCAATCACGCAGCAGCAATTTTGCAGTTTGAGAATGAATACTCGTAAATATTGAGTTGTTTGTTCTCTTTGTTATAAAGACGTGGACCGAGGACATAGAAATGTCGACTAGCAAGAGTGGTCCTATGGAGTACGATGGGACATACATGGCTTTTGCATCTTTTCTCACTCATGAGCCCTCGGACATAGGTGAGAGAGGAATGTTGGCACAGAATTGATTGAAGGACAAAGAGCTGTCTTACAGATAGAGGTTTACACTCGATATATAAAAGAAATGTAGGGTACGTGCGTGGATTCCTAAGCATACTCTGTAAGACAGCTCTCTGTGCTCTTTCAACTTTAAAAAAAATGCCGTGGCAAAAGCACACCTCGTGCTAAGATACAGATTGAGAGAAGGGAGTGTGCCAGCAGTAAGCGCACCATTCTGTAGAATCAATCTAAGCCTTTTGAAGGTAAATATTAGTTTAAGAACCAAGAAGGTTCGTCAGGGACTAGATGGATGGATTGTGTGAAAGATGATACGGCTAAGTGAATTCTGTAATGACGACTAAAGCTAAGCGCTTATTAACGCGCGCATTTCAACATGCAAAAAACACATTTTGTATTAAAAATACCGCCGTATAATGTACAAACCTAATGTAGGAGAATGTTCGCATTTTCTTCTTTTTTTTGTATATATGCGATGCGGCTCCAATGTGCACTTAGCCTTAGCCTAATCAGCCTATGTTCCCACTGCTGGGATACAGGTGTCCTCTCGTTGACAGGGAGGGGGCCGTAATCCACCACGCGCGCCCAGTACGGGTCGGTAGATGTCACATGTCTTCGATTTTTTGGTTCTAGAAAACGTTTTGAGAGCAGTTTTGATGAAATAATTTATACAAAATAAAGCCCCTGTCAGGGTTTGAACTTACGACCTACAACTCGTAAGTCGCGGCCGTTATCACTAGGCCACCACTGCTCTCCTCTTTCCACTTAGCTTTATAGTGATGTACTATGAAATAAAAAGACGTAATGATCGGTGAATTAATAATTTGCGATGAGGACAGGTGGATGATGATAAGACCAAGAAAGTTGTTCAAAATTAACTTGCCAGAATCCATCCTAACATAGGAAAGAACAAATAACAAGGTAAACTATAACATAAGCTTTTTATTTATCTAGAACGTGCAGATGCAGTGGCAAGGACGAAATTCTAAGTACCTACCTACTTTATTAACTTTCAACATAACGTCAACAACGTATTTTCAAAGGGTGGAGAACTTTTGCTAGCAGGAATGACGCACATTCATTGTGTTAATGGCACGTGTATTAGTACTTTCATTACTTATATTTCGTGTTTAGATTTCATTTTATATTAATAATTTCCTTTGATACCCACAGAAGAGTAAAGAGCTAAGTACGATCACACGGCATTACATAGCATATTTTTGCCGTACAATGCTGTGATCACACGGTAACATCCCTGTTTGATACGGTTGTTAAATCGTATGCTGTAAAAAATACAGTGGACTGGCTTGTAAGCCCAGCATTTTAGGTAGCTACTGTTCATATTTACAATTGTAGGTATGTTGTGCAATTTCTGGTTTTTACCTACTTATACGAAATAACCTGGAGATGTGTATAACGTTTTACCGGTTTCAGTATCCTAAAAACGGGTCATTAAACTCAGTATTTCGAATAAAATTTCCATTGAGTTGTTACGCTCTTTAGAATTGTTGTATCCACGTTTTCGGAATAGATGTTGTAGAAAGATTTAATATAAAATTCATTAGCATGTACATGAAACCTAAAAATAAGGAAAACCGATCGCATAGCAACAGCGCTAACAGATTTCAGCACCCACACGGATTTAAATTAATGCTTGTTATAATGTTTTCACTTATGTAATGTAACCTAAAAGCTTAAAGTAAAACCCTGTCTGGGACAGTCCACGAGGCCTAAGCTGAGCTTTGCATTTGTGTGAGTGATTCCCAATCGCACCTATGTGATCGCACGATGGAGGCACAGCGCCTCAGGCCGATTTTATAAATTATAAACCGTAGTTTAAACCAAGCAAAGCATCGCTATGTGCACTCTCACAAATGCAAAGCACAGCTTAGGCCTCGCACACTGTACTTACGAGTAAGGTAGTTTTTGCGTGAAAGAGTAACTAACATTCATCCATCCATCCTCACAAACTTTCATGTTTGAAGTAGAATAGTAGGTAGGATAGAAAGATGAGTAGGATAGTAGGATTTCAAAGACGATACGCATTTATTTTTTTGTGGTTATTTATATTGATACAGTCTCAGTATCCGTTACAAACCGTTGTAGTTGAAAACGAGACCGGGGGACACATAATTATTTATAAATCAATTATTTACTTTTTATAGCTTGTAATAACTTCGGTCTAACATTTACTAATGACTGCACGATTCATCAATAGCAACTTAAGAAAATTCAGTACTTTACGCAAAACAGTTTTGTATTGATACCTATGGATAATTTTCTTGTCATAATTTTTGTTTTGAATTTCCATACAATAAAAGTGTTTTTCATGATATCTTTGTAAATCACACTACGAAAAATGAAAAATAATTTACTAAGATATATCCCAGCCCGAATGACGAATTTGATATAACAATAAAAAGGCAAATTTTACTGACTTATTGCTTGAGGGCATCGACTCAGCCCAAGAAAATAAAGAAATTTTTTCTTGGTCTGAGTTTCACACTAGTAGGTACCTAAGTATATTTTGTATAAATGCGTATTTACCTGCATTCTATCTACCTATGAAGTGTCGTTTGTTCCGTTTCTTTAGACCATGTTATTGGAACGACGAAAATATTTCGGATGAAGAGAGGGATTTAAGGTGTATGGAATCCGAAAGTTGAATACCTTCGGATTCCATAATCTCACCTCGCTTAACATGTATGACTGCACATTTGTCCACACCAAATTCCATCCTGATGGCGATACTGAATGTTTCAGTTCAGTTACCTTCAGTAGCTCCATCAGTCGCAATTTGTTGGGGGTGAAGATTTTCAAGTCATCAATGAACAGAAGGTGAGATATGACCTGACCACCTCTCTTCAACCGATAGCCTAGACCTGAATCCTCCAGCACCGGCTTAGAGGATTCAGAGCTAAGCAGAACCAATTTGGACTCAAACTGTCGTCGCCCTGAAATATTCCCCGTTTAATCCAGAAAGGCTCGTCATTCCCCTGGATCTGTTGACACCCCGGATAGCGAAGGACCGTCCCCCATTGCCTCATACATACCTAAAGAAGGTGCGTAGAGTTGCATCTATCTTGTACAACTCCAGCACCCTCACAAGCCATGTATGTGGCACCAAGTCGTAGACCTTCTTAAAATCTATCCAGCATGTCGACAGATCCTTGCGGGAGCGACGAACCTGTTGGCTAATGGCCATGTCGATGAGGAGTAGTTCCTTAGTACCTCGGGACCCGTTCCTACATCCATTTTGAGAGACAGACATAATCGAGTTA
This sequence comes from Dasypolia templi, assembly GCA_963555695.1. Taxonomy (NCBI): domain Eukaryota; kingdom Metazoa; phylum Arthropoda; class Insecta; order Lepidoptera; family Noctuidae; genus Dasypolia; species Dasypolia templi. The sequence goes on along the minus strand of OY743146.1, from coordinate 17,253,552 downwards.
CTGTCAATGAGTGTATTAATTTTCGCTCGCAAAATGGATGTAAGAAGTTTATAGACCGTCGACAAACACGTGATCGGTCTATAGTTCTTGGGTTCCGTGGGACTACCAGACTTATGGAGCAGGTGGGTAACGCCTGTTGTTAGAAACTGCGGTAGCGACCCAGACTCTATGGATGACTGGAACTGAGATGCCAAGCAAGTATTAGAATTTTAAACGGAACGCATTCGTCTTTTGTCACTTTGATGTTTGTTTTATCTGTCCCTCTCTCTCGCGCTGTCAACTGTCATGATTCACTCTGTTCTTTTTGTACTCGGTTACCAATAAATCCGTATAATTATTTTTTTTTTTTTTTTTTAATGGCATCTCGCAGGTCAACCTATGAGGTTGTCGTCTGCTTAAACGGACTTGCCTGTGGTTGCCCTAATAAATTAAGGCCTCCAGCCAGGACTTAAACTTATATACTAACTAAAACTAAGCGACAACGCTAAGGGCACCCCCTGTGGGGTACGGACCTCGGCTTAGGGCGTCGCTGGAAGAGGGCAGCAAGGGACTAGCTGGATCAGGATTGATATTAATTAGGGACGAATTTAAAGCTACAGGCTCAGCGGCGCGGGCTGGCTCGTGCAAGGGTCGGGAGGGGCGTGTATTTGGGCGTCGCGGCGGGCCTCGGCGGCGAGGACGGTAGGACGGCGATCGGGTTTTGGGCTTATGTAGTATGCTGGTGGCCTTACTACTCTCCTGGAGGAGGGTAGTGGCGTCGTCGGGGGCGATTAAAGTATGCCTTGGTCGGCGAATACTGCTAATGCGGGAGGGAGTGTAGCGGGCGGCCGCTGAGATCAAGGGGTTGGAGTGTTTAATGCCACAGTCAAAGAAGCGCTTCGATAAGCGTTTCATGAACTGGTTTATGGTAGGCATTTTAAGATCGATGTGGAGATTTATATTACGGACATAGAAGGGGGCACCCGTGACCTTTCTGAGGAAACGGTTCTGGAGGGTCTGCATCTTATGGAGATGACGTGGGTGAGCGTGCTGTTATACGGGGTCATGAAAACCTTGTTTTAAAAAAAACACTGTTTAATACATGAAGAGAAATAGTTTTATTTGGGGTTTGACCTTAATACACTTTTTATTTAATACTAAGTTGAAAACTGGCAGACACAATTAATATGGGAGATGGTAGAGATTCAGAGGTCGGGGCGAGACTGGCGTGTTGCGGGAAGCGGGAGGCATTCCGCTCTGAGATGATGACAAGGCAATTAACAGGAAATCTATGTAATCAATTATTGTTGCTCATCAAGGGTTTTCCTTAGCATTAGGAAACTATAACAGCCCCCCGATTTAGAGTAAACTACACCCTTAAAAGTGAAGTTTAAGTTAATAAAGTATAAGTCAGCCGATTCGAAGAGAGGGTCCTGTGTTAACGTTTGAGAGTTCAGTGTCATCTAATTCAGGGTCATGATTTTCAGGGGTTATATTTTCTTTAAATTTCAGTATTTTCCTGTGTATGCCAGTTTTATACACCTTATAGATAATAAAGCACACAATAGAAATCATAATTACAATTGTAACACCTGAATAATATTTTTCATATAAAACAATATGTGGTTTTTCAATTATGTTATTAAGGCCTTTCAGGATTTCAGGATTATCATAAGCTAAGGAATCTAAGTTAATATTCTTAAGATTAACTACAGGTAAATTCGACACGATGTTATTATATGCTACAATATTACAACAAGAATCATTTAAAATATTAAAGTTAGAAACAATAGTTTTTAGCTGAATTTTATGATTTTCATGCGATATTAAACGAGTGTCCTTGCAGTAGGCAATACATTTAGAAGGTAAGTTTAATACACCATTTCCACTAAATTCTATTTCTATAGATTGGGAGTTATTACATTCAATACTTATTTTAGTTTTTTCTGACATTACATACTGATTCTGACAACCATCTATTGTAGCGTAGTGGCTGCCAGATGCTAACGTGACCTTGAATAAATTTGGTTTCACAAGTTGAAGGAATTGAGGTAAGTACTTTTGTAATAATTTCTGTTTCACAGGAAGGCGTTGCAGAGGAGGAGTATATTATCGGTGCTTCACAAAGGTAGTGACCACCATTGATTATCTTACAATAATCCAGATTATCTAATTTACAGTACATCGACTTATCTCTGCTGATACCAATATATTTGGAGGATGGGATAATGGTCGAATATGAATTTGGATTATTTTTATCATGTGGAACTAGCGAAGGTAAGTTATGATATACACTTAAGTGCATAGGGTTTATGAGAGGGATTTTTACTGTAAATACAACTTTTTCTTTATTGAAGTAACTACATATTTCTGATATATTTAAAATAGTATGCATATTATCAAGGTTCAAAGGAACTGGAAGTTGCTTAGATTCTGGCAAGAATCTATAATTATCGACCAATTCGGTGTAAAGTTCTTTAGGTGTTAGGATAGTGGGGTATAGGACATTAGATTTGCTGAACATAATAGAATTAATTATATCTTCAACTTTGAAAGACAAGGCTAGAAGACTATTTTCTATCATAGAAGTTAATTCTAGCATGCGAGACCTAATACCTAATTCTTTTGAGACATAAGTCAGATTTAGAATATCTTGGGACAATTCATCCATTGCTTTCTTCAGATGATTTTCATTTAGTTTTATTATATACAGAGTTTCGTTGAAAGATCTAAGCGAAGAAGTAGTTACTAATATATTTTCTTTCATCAGAAGAGCTAGTTTCTTTTGGTCTGTTTCTACCTCTTTGATGGCATTGTCGTATCGGATGGCATCGTCTTCATCCATTGTGCCAAATAACTTTTTAGACACAGTGCCTACGAATCCTAGAAGTGCAGATCTTTTCGCCTGGCGAGATGTAAGGTGAAAAATAGCTTCGTTGTTATGGGCTATATCATTATAACGAGAGTTCAATGGTTCAAAGAGATTACTACATTCTAAATAATCAAAGACCTTACCATTGTCACATATTTGTTTGGATTTATCGAGAATAATACGGAGGTTTAGAACATGCGGATTAATAAAGGATACATCATAAGGAATAACTATACTAAGGTGACTATCGATTAAACTTAAAGAACCTAAGGGGTCGAAGTAGATGCCAGGACTGTTCGTCAAAGGCGTAATGAACTCCAGACCCAGCGCAGAGTTACTGTAATAAAATATAATTAAAATTAATATTAAGTATATAACTAGGGCTACGTTTCAGATCTAGGAGCTAGTTTGACTTCGTCATAGTGATGAGTCACATGACGTCTATTTATGAGTAAGGTCAAGGTATTTTTACCATTGATTTTTACAACCTTATAAGGTCCTTTCCAAATTGGCGAAAAGGCTTTGCGCAAACGTACATGATTTTTAAGATATACGTAATCTCCAACTTTATATTGAACTGGTCGTGAGCGGGTGTCATAATACTGTTTAGATCTATCTTTAGATCTTAGTATGTTTTCGATGGCTTTTTCACGTGAAAGTCTTAGACGATGATGCAGGGATTTTAGATATTCTGGATATGTGAGGTCTGACTGTAGTTCGTAGACGGAGTCCGGAATAAAAGGTTTCTGGCCGAAGAGGAGCTCGAATGGTGTGAAGTTAGTAGTGGAATGAGTAGAGGTGTTATACGCCAACATAGCAGTATAGACATATTTATGCCAATCAGAATGATTTTCATTGACATACGATTTAAGGTATTCCTTAAGCGTGGAGTGACTGCGTTCAAGTGCACCTTGAGTTTGAGGATGGTATGGGGAAGACCAGATTTGTTTTATTTTCAGAAATTCGCAGGTTCTTTTAAATAAATCTGCGGTGAAGTTCGTGCCTTGGTCGGTTAAAATAGACTTTGGGATACCGAAAGCAGAAATAAAGTGCACTAAACATTCACATGTTTCTTCTGCAGTGGCATTACCTATAGGGTAAGCGAGGGAATATTTGGTTAGGTCGTCTTGTAGTGTAACAATGAATTTTAGCTTAGTAAGGCCAGCTTCTGGAAGTGGACCCACGAGGTCGAGGCTGAGTCGTTCAAATGGCTTAGTAGAAGTGGTGGTTATTTGCATTGGTGATTTGTTAATTTGTCTTACGGCTTTGTTACTTTGACACTGGGAGCAATTTTTTACGTATGATTCGATATCCGTCCGCATATTTTTCCAGAAATATCTTTCTTTTATTCGATTTGACATTCGTGTAGATCCTAAATGTCCGGCAATAGGAATGTCATGGTTTTCGCGGAGTATTTTAGGGATATCCGAGGGTGTAGGGTAAATTATAGTATTATGATAGATATGAATTGATACTTGAGTATTGTTAAAGATATAGCAGAACATATTGTATATTTTCGACCAGATATGCTTGTCGAAAGAATTTTGGAAATCAGTAATGCCCAAATCTAGATTAGAATTAGTATGATTATGTAGTAAATCGGATTGAAGATTTTGTATACTTTTATAAATGTCTTCATAAGGACTGTTATGAAAGTGATATACTTTAGTGAATAGGAAATATATTGTTTTTCCTTTGTGAATTAATGAGATAAAGGAGTAGAGTGTTCTTTCCCTATCTAGGAGTTCTTCAGAGTTTTCAAGGTTGCTTAGAATTTCTTCCACATGAGGGTTGGACTCATCAAGATCGATGGAAGTAGGTATGACAATGATTTTGCAGTTACTTTTCAGGATGCTTTCGTTGTGTTCTGTGATTTTAGCGTTGCTATTAAAGTCTTTGTTGCTCATTATTTTCAGGAACTTGCTGTAGTTACTCGTGTCGTTGAGAGTAGGATTTGTTGTGGGGTTCGGGGACTCGTTAGACGTAGTAGGTGTAATAGGATCATTGATTCCTGGTGGTGAGTCGTCGTTTTCTAAGAGGTCTACAGATGGTAGTTTATAATCAAGGTCTAGGGAACCAGGAGGTAATTGGATATAAAGATCTTCGAGAGTTAGAGGGCTGAATTAAGGTGTAGAATTATCTGTATTTTGGTTAGAAGTGGATGGAATGGGATCACAATCTGATGGTTGAATTGGATTTACAGGATATCGGGATAAGGCGTCAGCAGCGGCATTAAGTTTTCCCTTTTGATAACCAATTTCGTACTCGTATTCCATTAGTTTCAGGCGCCATCTTTGTAATTTGCTACTAGGATCTTTGTGATTAAACAACCACTTTAATGGCCTATGGTCAGTGATGATCAGGAATTTCCGTCCATAGAGATATGGGCGAAAGGTTTTGCAACCGTACAAAATAGCAAGAAGTTCTTTTTCAGTGGTGTTTTAATTTGATTCGCTCTTATTGAGAGTGCGAGAAGCATAGGCTATTGGCCTATCTTTACCAACTGGACCTTGACTGAGTACAGCACCAATGGCATAATTGGAGGCATCACACGTCAAGATGAAAGGGGCAGAAAAATCTGGATAAATGAGGATAGGAGCAGAGGTAAGTTTGTGCTTGAGCTCGTCAAAAGCGACTTGTTGTTGATTTTCCCATAGGAAGGCGACATCCTTTTTTAAAAGTTGAGTAAGAGGTTTTGCAATTTTCGAGAAGTTAGAAATGAATCGGCGATAGTAGGATACAAGTCCGAGGAAGGACTTAATGTCCTTCGGAGATTTGGGGGTAGGAAATTTGGTTACCGCCTTTATTTTTTCAGGGTTAGGTTTTACACCATCTCTAGTTATTTGATGGCCAAGATATGCGACTTCACGTCTGAGAAATTCACACTTGTCAGGTTGGAGTTTTAGATTGTAATCTCGAAGCCTTTGGAATACTGACGAGAGATTGTCAATGTGAGAACTTAAATCATGAGAATATATGACTATGTCATCGAGATATACAAAACATCGTATGCCTTGGAGGCCTGTGAGAGCAGTATTCATTAATCTTTGAAAAGTAGCGGGCGCGTTCTTTAACCCAAATGGCATTCTTGTAAATTGGTAATGTCCTTGAGGTACATTAAACGCCGTTTTAGGGGCGTCCTCTTCGTTGATCATTATTTGATGGAAACCTGATGCAAGGTCAAGAGTTGAAAAATATTTACTCTGACCCAGCTGATCTAAAATTTCGGATATCTGCGGTATAGGGTAGCTATCTCCAATAGTGATGTCATTTAGTTTTCGGTAATCGATAACTATACGCCATTTTTGCTGTCCGGATGCATCAATTTTCTTTGGGACAATCCAAATTGGTGAGGACCATGGAGACTCTGAAGGTTTTATGATTCCTTGATCGAGCATGTGGTCGATTTGTTTGTTGACTTCTTGTTTGTGTACCTCTGGGAACCGGTAAGATTTTACGTTTATTGGATTTTGAGCACTCGTCGTAATGTTATGCTTAAGTGCATTTGTGTGGGAAAGTTTGTCACCAGGAATGAAGAATATATCTGAGTATTCAGAGCAAACATCGTGAAGAGCATTTGCTTCTTCAGGATTGAGGTGGGAGATTCTAAGAAGGTTTAATACCTCTTGTGTTCGCAGGTAAGCGTCGGTGTTTTCGAAATGACAAACTGTATGAGCGTTTATTGGGTCGAAAGGTTTGATTAATGAACTTAACGGGGTGAGTGTGATATCCAGATTTGACTTAAGGGTTACAGGAGTTTCTGAAGTGTTGATTACTGATAAATTAATTCTCTTGTTTTCTTTAACTGTGACTAAGCAATTGGCGATTAGTAAATCTTCATGATAACATTGGTCTAGCACGATTCCTTCTTTCACTTCAGGGTTGGAGACTGAGCATTCAATGACGGTTTCAGTTCTGGGAGGAATTACATAAATGGGCGCATTGAAATGTAATTTTATTTCGTTTTTACCTATTTTCAAGGTTTCACGAGTGTAGTCAATTGTGCAGCCAAAAGCGATTAGCATATCAGTGCCGATTACACCATCATAAGGTAAGTGTATTCGGGGTATTATATGGAATCTATGCATGATACTATTTTTATCATCTATTTCAATTTTAAGCGGAAAATGGCCTATTGTAGGTGAAGGTTCATCAACGGGGTCAATACCTTTCAAAAGGATTATTTCTGTTGTGATATCAACTGGTATTTGTATGGAAGAATTTTTCAGAAGGCTTACAGTTGCGCCAGAGTCTACAAGGAGAGATAGGGTAGTATTTGACACTGGGGTATGGACAAGGATATGAGGTAATCGTCTCTTAAATGGACTAATGTTAATCTCATAAATTTTTGTTTCAGAACTTGAACGAGGAGGGGTTAAGTCTATAGTGGATTTAGCAAATACATTGTGATTTCCTTTACGTTCTGCAGGGGTAGCGGATACAGAGGATACAGCGGTTGCAGGAGATTCAGAGGATACAGCGATGCGATTTCTTCGCGAGTCCCAAATGTTAGGGGATACAGTGGATGCAGAGGATACAGTGATGCGATTAGCTCGCGAATCCCTATTGTTAGGGGATACAGTGGATGCACAGGATACAGTGATGCGATTAGCTCGCGAATCCCTATTGTTAGGGGATACAGTGGATGCAGAGGATACAGTCTTTGATATTGATAGGTTTTGGAATTTGAGGTTTGGGTCTCACGAGACACCACCGTGAGCCCTTTATTCGTTTAAATCATTATTTGTTTCACCTTGAGTATCCTCCATGTAGTCATTATCTTCGTTGCTATTTACCGCGTGAACTTGAGCGTGATTATTTTGGTAACGCCTTGGCGATGGTCTTTGATTATTTTGATCTCTGAAGCGATTATTATTGAATTCCCGTTTTCTACATTCCTCAATTGTATGGCCAACGTTTTTACAATAACGGCACACTAGATGACCTGAAGTAGATGGTTTTTGACTATTGGGCTCGTTTGAAACACCTTGCTGTGTAGGGTTTCGGTTCTGTTGAAAACGACGCTGAGGCCAACGTCCTTGATTAGGTGAATTGGTATTGTTTGCTGGTGGATTACGCCTAGAAGTGGTCTGTAATATTTTTTCTTCGGACACGGCAAAGCCAATCGCTTCATTTAAAGTTTCAGGGTCACGGCATCGGACTACAGTTGATAATCGAGAATTTAAGCCACTGATAAATGTATGCAATGCTAAGTCTTGCATTGCAGCGACACGGCCAGTCAGTTCACCTTTCTTCTTCGTGGGTATTGAAATATTTATTTCGGTTAATAGTTTGGATAGGCATGTTTCTACGCGTAGTGCGAACTGGTTGACTGTTTCGCTATTGGTTTGACAGCAATCTTGGAGATCCGAGAGTAGTGCAGCGTAATGTTTTTTCTCGCCAAATTGGTTTTTAAGAAATTCTTCTAACTGTTGCCAGTTTTCGAATTCTTTAATAGAGCACGCACTTTCGGCACGGCCTTCAAGTTGGCTTAAAATATATTTTAATATTGTGTCTTGTTGAGATGGTGAGGAAAGGCTCATTGCATTTCTGCAATTATTTAAAAACGCATTCAGTTTTTCGCGGTTTCCGTCGAATTTGTTAATAAACTTGCTTATAAAGTTCATGTCGATTTCTTTTGTTTCTTTAGACATGGTACCGGGCTCGTCTTTAGGCATAAAAGTTAGTCAAAACAAAGATAACGTGTGAGGTATGAAGTTGCGATAAGGAAGGAATGTTGCACTAGTCTCGGAGCTAAAAATGACACACTGAGACAATTAATTAACTGAATGTAATACTTATTCTAGCACTTTGAAGCTCGAATTAAATTGGAAATATGCTATGAAACTTTGTTGTTGGCACTCTTTTCACAGCACGGATAGTTTCGTTGTAGAATAGATGTACTTACAGGAACACTGCGACTGCGACAGCAACACGAATCATTTCGTAACTCGGCGAGATCACTCAAGGTGAATGATAGATATTCGGGGCACACCCCGTTACTTGAGGGCCTGATAAGACCAGCAGGATACAGCGATGTCGAGCGGAAAGACACAGCGACAGGATGCGGCGACGGGGCACAGAGGTAAGATCGGATTTTAGCACTTTTCACTATCACAATAAATATGGGTTTTCTCTTATTTAGTGTTCACTGAATTGAGGCGTTCCGAGGATTTATAAAATCCCTTAAGCTGCCACCAATGTTATACGGGGTCATGAAAACCTTGTTTTAAAAAAAATACTTTTTAATACATGAAGAGAAATAGTTTTATTTGGGGTTTGACCTTAATACACTTTTTGTTTAATACTAAGTTGAAAACTGGCAGACACAATTAATATGGGAGATGGTAGAGATTCAGAGGTCGGGGCGAGACTGGCGTGTTGCGGGAAGCGGGAGGCATTCCGCTCTGAGATGATGACAAGGCAATTAACAGGAAATCTATGTAATCAATTATTGTTGCTCATCAAGGGTTTTCCTTAGCATTAGGAAACTATAACAGTGCGCAAATACAACGCAGGCATAGGTCATGATGGGACGGATGACTGCGGTGTAGATGCGCAGCTTGCATTTAAGTGACAGTTTACTACGGGCTGTCAGTACAAAGTGGAGCCTGCTAAGAGCGAAGGAGGCGCGCGCGCTAACCGCCTTAATATGAGCCTTAAAGGTAAGGTTTTCATCAAGGATCACGCCTAGGTATTTGGCTTGCTTCTCCCAGGGGATCGGCTTACCGTACATAGTGATCGGGCTGGGAAGTGGGGGAGGGAGTCGACGCCGTCTCGAGAAGAGAACCGCCTGACTCTTATCGGGGTTGACCTCGATTCTCCATTTCCGGAACCAAGCGCCTAAGACGTTTGCGGAGGTTTGGAGAGTACGAGCTATAGCATTGGGACAATGACCGGTATAGTAAAAGGCAGTGTCGTCGGCGAAGAGAGCCAACTGAGCCTTTTTACTCTGTGGGATATCGCTGGTGAACAGCGTGAAGACTAGAGGAGATATGACGGAACCCTGAGGGACACCGGCGCGAATAGGGTGAGGGGACGAGAGTGCACCCTCGATGCGATAGCGGAAGGTGCGATTCGACAAAAAGTCTCGTAAGATGAGAACGAGACGATCTGGCACTCCTAGTTGGTAAAGCTTGTATAACAAGCCGTTGTGCCAGACTTTGTCGAAGGCTTTCGCTATGTCGAAGAATAGCACACCCGTCGTCGCGTTACGCTGCATACCGGCGCACAAGTGCTCTACGATACGGTGGACCTGGTGGATACTCGAGTGTTGGGGACGGAAACCAAACTGCTCGTTGGGAATGAGGCTCTTTGCTTCGGCGTAGTCTTTGAGACGCTTATAAATAAGCCTCTCGTAGATTTTGCCGAGAACGTTGAGTAAGCTAATGGGTCCGTATTAATTAAATCAATCTTGTCTTATTTCAAATATTTTATCAGGTTATGGGCCCAGATTGCTTCTTTACGATTAAATTAAGTTTTTCTTTTCTTATTCAGACAAATTGCCATTGTTTCCCCAGTAAGAAATTTATAACAAAAAGCCTCATGGCCGACCCCAAGACGACCATTGAAAAACTACGTGGTGTCGACAATTACGGGACATGGAAGTTTGTAACGAAGATGTAACTGACACATGAAGAACTCTGGGAAACTGTGGAAGAAAATAAGGGAAAAGATTGCGAAATACAGAAAAAGGCATTAGGTCGCATTTGTCTCCTTGTCCAGCCATGTGTCTATCCACATATTAGAAACGCAGAGACAGCATACGAAGCATGGTGCAACCTAGAAAATGTGTATGAAGGTAAGGGCATGAGCAGGCGCCTATCATTATTAGAGACAGGATCGAGAAGTTGCAGGCACAGCACTAATCGAAAGGAAGCAGTCGAAAGTGTTCCGTTGCTCTGAAGCTGCTGCTTACCAGAGGAAAATGGTCAACTAAAAAGGTAAATATTATTCAACTAAGAACTTTTGTCTGTTGAGGTTATGCATTGACAGAAAAACGTAAGAAATTTGATTCAAAATGTCAGAAATACATCTTTGTGGGCTACTGCGAAGAGTCAAAAGGGTATAGATTAGTAAACCCTTCATGCCGATCAGAATATGCATAAAGGGATGAAATATAACATTCTTAGAAAATTTATTTTATTCATCAAGAAGTGAAAGTAAAGACTTCACTGAGCTAGTGTTAACATATTCTCAAAATCAAAACTTTTCAACTTTCCAAAAAACTAAAGATGAAATTGGCAATGCTGCTTCAGATCCACAAAACCAGTCTATGTCAGATCAGTCACCAGAGCAGTCTAGACCAGATCAGTCCTTATTAGATCCAAATGAGGAAACAGGGATACTCAGTAATGCGAGATCTGATGAATCTAGTTTAAGGCCCCGGAATAGTATTATATCAGTGAGTAACGTTGAATCAGATAATTCGCGTGATGAAACTTACATTCCAGGTGAAACATCAATGGATACTTGGACAGAGTACAGCAAAGCTGTGAACTAGGCATCACAATCCACACACTTGTCCGAAACTAGAGGCTTTGATAACGAACCAGAGACGGTCGTGGAAGCTTTGCAACGAACAGAACCCAAGAAATGGAGAGATGCTATGTCAGATGGGTATGAAACATTTTTGGATAACAAATGCTAGATCATGACTGACTTGCCAGAAGGGCAGCCAGGGCAGCATCCTAATTGTTGAATACCTCACCACTGGTATGAAAGTTTCGAAGTAATTTACACCATACTTTTGTGTATAACCTTTTGCTACTAATCGAGCTTTATATTTCAATACTTCTCCATTCAATCCTCTCTTCCTTTTATAAACCATGTGTTTTTATGAAGAATCATGATGGAAATATGACCATTGTAGCTCTTTATGTCGATGACATAATTTTATTTCCAAACAACTAACAGGAAAAATTCAAGATTAAAGAGAAAGTCATGACTCAGTTTGAGATGAATGATCTAGGGCCAGCTCATGTCCAGATATTGCGAACGCGGCGCGTTACGATAGGTGGTTTACGTTTAGATCTTTGAACCAAATTAAAAGGGCCTATCAAATGGAACAGACATACGATATATTCACAAGAAAGTGGTCGAAATACCAACATCAGAACTGACTATATTTGACTGTGACGCACCGATAGAAATTCACACCGACGCAAGCTCTGAGGGTACGGGGCAATATTGATCCGGAGAAAGTTTATCGTGTTAGCTGGCGATCAACTGATACAGAATCGCGGTTTCGATTTGCTAGTTTTAGGTCTATGATTTCGATAGAATCCATGGGCAGTGGAGTGGCAATGGTGCATGCAGATTTTCTTACTAGAAATCCCATTAGGAGTTGGTGCATGGTCTGACTCACCGTCTGGGGAACAGGCGAAATTGTCCAGTTTGTTAAATTGCATCGGAGTTGGCTTTTATTGGGGCCGGAACGCAACTCTAGACAAGGTCATCGGTGGGCGTAGCAGTCAGAGGCTGTGTCTCACACTTGCGACGTTCGTGAGGAAGCATAGTGCAGGAGGATTGAGCGTAGTAAGGGTGTCTTCTGGCTCCCATTAGTCACGGGGTCACTAACATGGACTTTGATAAGTCGTGTTCATACAGAGGTTGTATTCCTTGGTGAGGACAAAGCCCTTGCTGGGGTTTGTGAGCAATTCTGGTTCCCTGGGATGGCAAGGCGGGGTGCGAAAGTAAGTCGTGCAATGCGTGCTAGGCCTCAAGGGGTTGTTCGGGGCTCAACGGGTCGGACTTCATCCAATGCTCGGGGTTTCTGCACCATGGCATACTATACATACCGGATGTTTTTCTTTTTTTTTCAGAATTTTGTCTAGCAATAAACATTAAAGTAAAGTTTTTATACGGGAATTATGAAAACAGTCATTTTGGTAAAAAATTATGATCGGACTAAAAGTATCGAAGTTTATGCGCACTAGCCGCTCGCGCATCCGCGTCCGCCCTCGTTCCGCGCGCACCTATGATAGTCACGGAGTGACGTCGTGTTGTTTAAGTTTCTAGTACTTCAAATTGTTTTGTTTTGAGAATTTCTTTGTTTGTTTTTGGAAAAAAAAACTATGTAAATACTATAAGCTTCCACTCCGTTCACCTAGAATACCCAATTTTTTTCAAGACGGTAATAAAATTCATCCGGTATAGACCACGCTGGGAGGTTGAGTGGAGGAAGCGATGTCAAGGAGATTCTTTCACTAAATGCGTCCTTCTCGAGTTCACTTCCTATTTCCTGGATGGTTTGTGAAGGGAACCGGGCTAGTGATAGGCGGCCTTTAAACGCCTACACCCCCCCCCTCTTCTTACAGAGGGTAAGACGAGTGGGCGTTGAGTATAAAATAGAAGTAGGGACCTCACCCATTAAAGGTAAAAATACAAATAAAATGAATAAAAACACTTGCGAAAAAGTTCTCCAGGTGGGTCCCGACTGCTCAGCGGTCGGGGAATCCCACCCCGCTTCGGCGGGCTGCCCTCCGTACTCTGGGGTAGGCAACAACTCTATGTCTTCGGACAACAATGACGACCATAAGCGCGAAAACCGGACAACGATATATGATGACTATGAACCTTCTGGCTCCAAGCCGATAGAGGAGATGGTGGCGCAGTGCGCACCAGAAGAAAAACTGCCAGAAGTGCGTATGGCCGCTATCCGACCCTCCATTTCCCGAAGGCGTGACGGTCATAAAAGGTAACGGGATACAGCAGCGAGTGGAGAACTATTGCCGCCTCCGAAAGTACCCATGAAAGCGGTGAATACTCGAGGGGGAGGTCCCTCGCTTGATAGGAGCGGTCGTTAAGTCTCAAAGAAAACTTCAGTAAGGACATTCCTAGTTTTAAATTCGAGCCTATTTCTATTGTCACAATTAAAAAAGCGTTCAAAAGTCTTACCATTAAAAACACTGAAGACTTATGGGGGATTTCCGTTAAGGTTCTTGGAGATATTATTGACACAATTGCCCCTGTCCTAACAGGCATATTTAATCAATGTTTAGACAGGCGGTACGTTTCCTGATTTAATGAAACATAGTTAAGTAGTCCCAATTTTCAAATCGGGTAGTAAGAGTGATCCCTCTAATTATAGACCTATATCTGTGCTACCAGCATTGAGTAAAATCTATGAAAAAATCATGCTAGACTCTGGTCTAGCATGATTTTTTCATAGATTTAACGAATGTTGTCACATTTAATTCAAATGGAATTTTACATAGTCGCCAGTTTGGTTTCACGAAAGGCAGGTCGACGACTGATGCGGGAGTAAAACTGGTCAGTCACATTTTGGAATCCTGGGAGAAGTCCCAGGTTGCAATTGGCATTTTCTGTGACTTTGGCAACAAAAAGTCCTCGGGATCCTTAGTTAAGATGGGCGTGCCTCAAGGTTCAATTCTAGGCCCTTTCTTATTTCTAGTTTATATTAATGACCTTCCTTACATGATGTCTAACTTATCAGATATAATTTTATTCGCTGATGACACTTCTCTTATTTTTAAAATTGATAGAAAAGATACGGATGTCTTACATGTGAATGATAGTCTGGCTGTTCTTTCGAAATGTTTTGCAGCTAATAATCTTTTACTCAATGCGAACAAAACTAAATGTCTTAAGTTCTCATTACCAAATGTACCCCAAGTGGGTTTAAATTTAAAACTTGATGGCAAGAAAGTAGATGCTATTAATGAAACTGTATTTCTAGGAATTACTTTAGATTCAAAATAGCAATGGGGCTTCACATTAGAGCTCTTTCAGGTAAATTAAGTTCAGCTGCATATGCAGTAAGAAAAATAAGGCAGTTGACCGATATAGCCACAGCTAGGTTAGTATACTTTGCTTATTTCCACAGTATTATGTCTTATGGCGTTCTGCTGTGGGGATCAGCAGCTGACGTAGATTCAATTTTCATTTTACAAAAGAGGGCAATCCGTGCGATCTTTGAAATGGGTCCTCGCGAATCTCTTAGAAACAAATTCAAAGAAATTTATATACTAACTCTGCCTTCTCTATATATCTTAGAAAGTATTTTGTATGTTCGCAAAAACTTAGGACTTTTTAAAATAAGAAGCGATTACCATATTATAAATACACGTAGTAAAAATGAAATCGTTATACCCAAATTTAGATTAACTAAAAGAAGCAAATAATTTTTGATAAACAGTATCCGCTTTTATAACAAGTTGCCAAAGTCGGTTGCAGAACTTAGCGATGGAAAGTTCAAAACCCACATCAAACGTGTCCTTATCAAAAAAGCGTACTATAAGATTAAAGACTACGTCGAAGACAAGAAAGTTTGGCAATAATTCCCTCTACACATGTGGCTTCCCTGGTACCTCATAAACGGCATCACTATGTAAATTTCTAATAACTGCTCCCAAATAATGGTGTTTAATTTTTATTTTTTATTATTAGATATTGACTTATAAATAACTCTGACATAATAATTTCATTATTTGAAATTATATACCTACAATTTTTAATTAGTTTTGATTTTATTCTATTAGATTATTTCTATATTTTGTAAATGTGAAAAGCATTGTCTATTTGTTTAACATATGGTACTTTTTGACAGGCCTACACTGTCCTCCCATACCTATTAACACTGTAACTAAAAAATATTATAAAAGACCAATATTTTTAAAAGAGTAACCATGGAGTTTCTTGCCGGCTCTTCTCCATAGGAAACAACCAATTGGAACCGTGCACCTAGAATCTGACGTTTCATAAGTGCCCATGTAGGTTTATGTGAAATAAAATATTTTGATTTTGATTTTGATTTTGTTATGTTCGACCTGATATGCTAGATGGCTCATACGGCTCACACACCGAAGAAAGTGAGTCGGATAGTCAGAGCGTGCCGCTGACGTGTCATAGGTGCACCGAAGCGAGTGAAGAGGAAGGAATGGATGTGCAAGTCAGCACCCAGATCACTCCTTCTTCTCCAATTGGGAAGAGTTCTGCTGGATCAGCGCAGGCCTTGGAGAAAGCGGCCCTTCAGGATATTCAGGTGGTTCTGGACACCACTCGGAAATCCAAAAATATGAAGGGTACGTGCCAACGGGCCATTAAAGAGGCAGCAGAACGCGTCAGAATGGCGATCGAGGGACTTGCTAATAGAAGTTCCTCAGAAGAGACTAGACGGCTGCAACTGGAAAACGACCGGTTGCGAAAAGAGGTCGGAACGCTCCGTAAAGAAATGGAGAGTCTTAAAGAACAAGTTAGCTCCATAGGAAGGTGACCGCTTGAACTGACGCAGCCAAAGTCTTCGACCTGTTAGAGGCACTATCTAGGCATGGCTATCTGCACCGCTTTCCACTGACGGGGTTGATGCTGAGGCTGACAGATTTCGCGTTGCCATGACGGCTGTGTGCGATGCCTCCATGCTTTGAACGCGTAGTCGGCCTCCAAACCAAGTAGAATCAATGCAATTGATTTGTAAATGTTTACGTTCAAAAGTACCATTTATGTGCCTAAAATAATCACCATGAAATAACCTGAAGGCAGAGGTCCGACATATTAAATGAAAGTATGAGATGTAGCAGTAACCAACTCTTTTATTCCGACAGCTTGTTAATTAATTAAATAGATCGCCATAATAGCTCTAGGCGCTACAGCAGGCGCACCGGGCCGAGCCTGCCACAAGAATGATCCCCCTCTTCGCTGCGCACTAGCTTACATTAAGTTGCTTGAGAAGTGGGGAGAGTGGGGAGGCGAACGTCCCGCTTTGCACAGCGTAACTCGGCCCGCTGTACCTACCGCTATCGGTGACGCCGACATGCCTATTTGAAATAAATGATTTGACTTTGATTTTGTAAGTGCATTCTTGTTTTCTAAACAACTTGATCGTGCCTGAAGTGACAGAAATATTACTACTTTGTAAAATAAAGTGATTATGGAGTAATTCCTAAAACTACTCAAGCAGTGTAGCAATCTGTTGTAAGAAAACCTTGCATTATTGCGCACCTACCCCATGTGTTTCATAACCTTAAAATTAGAAGTAAATGAGTGCCATATGCCACCAAACAAAACAAAAGACTATTTAGCCCTGCAGAGGGTGTATTGGCTTGCATCGTTTCTTCAAGCAGAAGCAGCTAGCTGCTAAAGCAGGTCTTCAGTGACTTATTAATTGAGCAGCAACTTACCCACTATGATTGTATCATATATTAAATTAAAATGTTTTATTGCTATCATGTAGTATACAGTTGTTACATTGAAGAGATTCAGCGCCTCTTATAAACTGTAATCTGCACTTAGAACATTAAAATTAATCATTAAAAATGACATCCAGTTTTATAACTACTAGGAAATGATTTACAACATTATACTTCATAATGCTATAATGTATATTTGCTTGATCTTTCAACATTGAAAAGGAAACAACATCCACTACACAATTTAAAAGTGACAAATTATGGTTATTTATGAATTAGCTCTTTCAATATTTGATGGAGGAGGCTAAATAGTCTTCGGGAGAAATTTGTTTTGCAGATTAAGATGCATATAATTCCTCGTTGAACTTTTCGACAATTGATACAATCTGAGTCCAATCCGTCACCGTGTTATCATTGTCATCTCTGAGCTTAGTAATCTGTGTGGTACCTATGCTTACCAATCACACAGCAGATCAAAGAAGAAGGCCCATTTTTCACCTGACTATGTATAGAAATGAAATAAATCTTAAAAAACAGCTAATTGATTTGTATTTTGAATATTTTTCTGTGCTTATTCTATGTCAAGGGTAATCATATTAACATGTTTTGAACGCATCGTAACTACCCTTTTTTACGACGTTCCATTTTACATACTGCTACTTGACTTTATTGAACTCTGTTTCTGAGTATCATACATTATTTTACGTTTGTTTTATAATCAGTAAGCATTTCTTTATTAGTATTTTATACAAAGACTAATAAAGAAATGCTTACTATACAGATTTATTATAGATAACACAATAATTATATAAAATAATAATGCAAAATGTATGATTGAAACGGACTTTTTTGACGTTGACAGTTAATGCTCGACACTCAATTTATAGTGGCAATCATCTAGAGTCACAAAGTAATAAAGACGTTTTAGACCATAGGTTTGTATTATTAGGTAAGTATTCCTATTTAAGACCAAACTTCGAGCGTTAAATAATTGGTTCCAGCAATTTATTTATTTTTATTTGGTAACGGCAAATCTTAACCTAAAAAGTAACAGTAATATTGTTTGGACTTCGTAGCGTTTAAATCAAAATAATGACTAGATGACATTATTTTCTAAACATACAGGTTGCCTTTCTACTATACCTTATATCTATAAATAAACTTTTATTAACAGGTTTTGGGCATTGTTCTTCACGTCGCGTAATTTTCATATAAAATATTAGCAAGCGAAATTCCGTCGCGGCAAGTTTGTGTCGCTACGCTAACACAAGACCAACAAATGAATCTTACCGACGCTTTTCTCACAGCAAAAGAAAAGGATTCCAGTGGAAAATTAACCCGGCGTGAGTGAGGTCGGGTATGCCCGAGAAGTTTTTAAACGCAGATTATTTAATGTTACTGTTGTCATGCGAGTCCTGTCGTTTCAGCAGCTGGAGGTAAGGGTGCTAGGGGCGAGGTACAGTATCGAGTTTAATGTTGCGCCGGCGGCGACGGTTGATACACGTGCGTACACGTGGCTGGGGTACGTCACACCCGACCTCGTAGTCGGTGTTACATTTTTGTGTTGACCGTAAGTTTTTGATTTATAGTTTTTTATGATTTATTTTTAGATTTTTCAAGATGTCTTATGAAGAAAATGAACTTGAACAATTTCGTAATAGTTCTTGTAGCCGTACAAGAACTATTAGGAAATTGTTCAAGTACTAGCTCCTGTGACTCCGAGAGCGAAGATGAAATTGATAACGTTTCTCAGAGAAGTGAAAGTGATTCGGAACAAGAGGGTATTTTGGATAATTTGGAAGAGCCGCAATCTGTGCCGGCGGCTACTAGTCAGTCGGCTGAGATACGTGGAAATTTTTATACATCCAAAGATGGCACAAAATGGTCAAAAGATTGTCCTAGACAAAGCGTTCGAGTTCGATCTGAGAAAATTATTACTAATAATGCTCCAGGCGTAAAAGGTACTGCAAAACTTGCTAAAACTGAGATTGAAACTTGGAATCTCTTTATAACAGACAGTATGTTGAATACCGTTCTTACATACACAAATATTCAAATAAAGGATAAAAGGGAAAAACATCTAAAAAGATAACTTTGGAGGATTTGAAGGCACTTATAGAACTTTTGTATATAGCTGGCCTGAATCGCTCAAATAGACAAAACCTGAACGATTTGTGGCCTACAGATGGTATAGGAGTTGAAATATTTTGGACTACAATGTAACTGCAGAGGTTTCACTTCCTCCAAAATTGTTATTGCTGATTTGTAGGTATAACTTTGGTGCTCTGTTACATGATCTCATAAAACTTTTCAGTTCCTTTTTATTTATAATTATTAAAAGACACTATTGTTATGTTGATTTACCAAAGAAGTTGGAATTTTGTTAGAATTTTCTTGCGAAAAGAAGTTAACTACCTAAACTTGTATTTTTCAAGGAAAATTTAGATACTTTGTTATTTCAATAAAAAATAACGCTTTTTGTACTTATCGGGATAGGCCATCATCAGCGATATTACACTTGCACTTTGTAAGTAGGCGTGGATTGTCGGGCGAAGAAAATAGAGATACTAGTTACAGCACAATCACTTTATTTCACTCACAATTTCTTATAAAATAATCACCATGAAATAACCTGAAGGCAGAGGTCCGACATATTAAATGAAAGTATGAAATATAGCAGTAACCAACTTATTTATTCCAACAGCTTGTTAATTAATTAAATAGATCGCGATAATAGCTCTGGGCGCTACAGCAGGCGCACCGGGCCGAGCCTGCCACCAGAATGATCCCTTCCAACGCTGCGCACTCGCTTACATAAAGTGGCCTGAGTAGTGGGGAGAGTGGGGAGGTGAATGTGCCACTTTGCACAGCGTAACTCGGCCCGCTGCACTTGTCGTTTACATAGATCACGCCGACATACTTAATGCTGGTATTTTATTTACTAATCTTGTTGAATGGATACTAATATATCTCATCCATAAATACTAATTACACAATCATAGTATCAAAAATTGAACATCTATGTTTTGGGTATCTCCTACCCGCCTCATAGCTGGTGTAACAATGTCTCACCTCATTCACGCCGGGTTAAAATATAAATATCAGTTATACGCCAAACGTGCTCACACAAATGCTAATTACAGAGGACATTACCCTCGTTACGTTTAGGGTACTTTGCCATTTAATTCGGAATCCTTAAAAAACGTATCCCTCTCTAATGGCCGATAAGCTTCTTGCTTTCTCGTCAAATTGTGAAATTCACGTCCATTTTATTGTGATTGAAGGAAACCTTTTAAAAGGTAGGGGCTTTATGTAAACCCTGGGGGCTTTAGGACGGAAACATTAGTTGTTGACACACGATAATCATGCTCGGGTTATCAGCAGGGGTCATAAATCATGACAATAAGGTTCCGCAATCATTGTTTAGTTACTCATAAAAATGAATAATGGAAGATTAGCCAAGTACGCAGGAGATATTATAGTGCACAAGTGTTTGCGCAGACACTGGTGCACTCTCTGTTCCTTTTTACCTTCAAATTCTGATGGAACGGCAATCCGACTCGGCCGTAGAGAGATCAGGACCAACGGCTTTACATGATATTCGAGGCACGGGGGTTTCACGCCACCACTTTCAAACTCCATGATACTACTGTGAAATTCCTGATGGGAAAACCCATTCACCGATCCGGCAATCATGATAAAATATTTTTGTTAAATCATCAACGTCTGATCGTTTTTAGAATTCGTTTCTATCTGGAGGAGTTTTATCATTCTAATAAGCACAAAAATAATTTCAATCTGCTAAGAAATTTGCTTTCAGTTGCTTTTTGACAAAACAATGTTTGTGTCGAAACACCTCACCTACTTGAGTGAAATTCACATGGCTTATCATTGTTCTGTTTTATATTTTCCTACAATTTTCGTGTTTTCGCTAGCTTTTAGGAGAGTGAAGATCACGTTTGAAGGACAAGCATGTTAATTATCAGTTTGCCAAAAAAATTAACACCATCATCAGACTTATCAATGGAATCAGAGTCATTTAATTTGAATTGTTCATTAAATTGTGAAGCTACTTCTCGAATGGCAATGAAACCTTTTTTGTTATTTCCTCATTTAAGCTACAACCCTGTATTCTGAATTTAAGACCCATTCATTTTACAAATTAACATTTACCTAAGAATTCAATTGTGTTGATTAGGAGACCATAACCACTAAAGAAACACGCACAACATTTAAGTATTAAAGAACATTGATTCACATGTTTTTCTCTAATATTAAGGTTTACTGTGATCAGAAACAATGTTCGTAAGTACGTAATTAAAGAAATAAGCGCTCATATTGTCAAAGACTTGTTGAAAAAGAACTAGTGACCGAGAGAATTGAGATATTTTCATGAGACTGATTTAAAAGAATGAAAATTTGGTACTGCAAGATTAAATACGTTTCGAAGAAATATTAATAAACATAAAATGAAATGTG
The DNA here is from genome assembly GCA_963555695.1 of Dasypolia templi. Lineage (NCBI taxonomy): Eukaryota > Metazoa > Arthropoda > Insecta > Lepidoptera > Noctuidae > Dasypolia > Dasypolia templi. Next base: position 17,232,072 of record OY743146.1, on the reverse strand, counting down.
CTGCTACTAAGATAACAACGCGCCAGCAATTTAAGGACGTGACAAACGGACGAAATAAAAGAAAAACGAGTTTTCGCGCTTGGTGCCTTTAATAACTTAAGAGAAGTGTAGTAATGATTAAATGAACCGTCTCGTTCGCCTAGTGTTCACAAGAGCCGAGCGTTAGGTCCGATACCGGGGATTTCCTTAGGTATTTCCTAACAGGCAGCGGTCCAGAACCAGAATTTGTGCCCCACCAGAAATTGTCACTAAACGGGCACAAATTCAGGTTCTTAGGTGCTTAGGAGAAAAATACATCTACTTATATTTCTGGATAATACAGTCGTGGCGTCATGATGATCGAAAATCGCAAAGAAACACACACGTGGCGCAGAGTTAGCAGTACAAATCAGCCTATTACGTTCCGACTGCTAGACACAGGCCTCCTCTCTGTGAAAGGGAGTGGGCCGTTATCCACCACGCGGGTCCAGTGCGGGCTGGTAGATGTCAATGTCTTCGATTTTTTTTTTCTAAGACATGCCGGTTTCCTCACAATATTTTTCTTCACCGTTTAGAGAGCAGCGGTGATGAAATAATTTACACAAAGTTAAGCGCCTGTCTGGGTTCGAACCTACGACCTACAACTCGTAAGTCACGGCCATTACCACTGGGCCACCACTGCTCTCTTTAGCAGTATATAAGATTAAAATGTATCAGCAACATTTGTAACACCCCTGACTTTCGTTTCTGTGTTTGCCTAATGAATATTTAATAGTTAATTCTTTATATCTTTCGTTCCCGTCTTCTATTACTCAAGTTTATTAACAGTTCATAAGAAAGGGTCGGCCCTGATTACAGAGCGGCTACCGCCAACTCCCTTTTTTTCTAGTTTTCTTTGTTCCAAATTAATTTATTTTTGTGAGATTCTATGGTTGTGGTTAATCTATACTAATATTAAAGAGAAAATATTTGATTGTTTGTTTGAATTGAATAGGCTCCGAAACTACTGGACCGATTTGAAACATTGTTTTGCTATTAGAAGCCGAAATTATGTCTGATGAGTCTAAGCAACTTTTTTTTTTTTCGAAATCCATGCGGACGAAGTCGTGGGCGAAGTGCTTGTAGAGCTATAAATTCCTTTTTTTTATAAACATTTGTCGGGTTGACGCCCGTTATGGCAAACATCTGCGACTTTTGTACTTGGGATCCACAAGGTTATAATAAAACTTAAATATTATGAGGAGACTTTAGCTTTCTTTTGTATATTTATCAAAGTGCCTACCCTTTTTTACCCTTTGAGACTATTTCACGGCAATTTCCAAGTAAATAGGATGATCTAAATGTTTATTGGCACACTCGACACTCGTATTTAAACTTGATCAATTTCATATGTGAAACGTTAGCTTGGTTACGTTACTATTAGCATATCATGTAAACCCCTAAAACGGTTTCACATGCTTGACATATAAGTATCCTATTTTACTCAAAAATAATGTATTTTTATCAATAAATGAAAGAGATTACCTTTTACTAACATAGTAAAAAGTAATCATTAGTATAGAAGGAGACAAGGTGTAACAAAAATGATTATTATTGGTGGGAAAAATCGCTGTTAATGGTAGCAATAAGTGCAAATGGATGCATGCAACGGCATAGGAGTTGTGGGTGTATTTAAAATTATATTATAACAGTTAAAAATTGTTGAGTGAAAAAGGTAAATATTAAGTAAAATGCTGTGGGTATACGGATTCCACCAGCGAGCGCGGATGACGTCATACAACAGAAATGCTGTTCCAATAATGGATACGATACGGCGCGTACGACGTACGATGCGGGTAGGTGCGCGGGACCATCCGAAAATGCGATGGCCTTTGGCGCGTACGGCTATTTACCTTTTTATTTTGGGTGGGAAATCATTAAATAACTTCTACCGCTCTGGGTGGAGCGGAAGGGCGTGTCATAGTTTTATAGTGCCAGGGCCGCGGTATCTCTTTCGAATAACCCGCGACCCTGGCGGGCATCGGCCCTATCGGACCCCGTCAATTACTGCTGACATCTCTTTGAGGCGAACGTGGAACACAACGCGCCGTCGACCCACGCCTGGTCCATAACGACACCCGGGCGTTTTTTTCCGCCTAACGCAAAACAGGAACCTTCCTAAATAACCGTGTCCGTGAGAACCTGTGTCAGACGGAAGGTGAGGACGCCGTGGCGCCTCTACAACCACTCATCAAAGAGGGGAAAAGCCCCCTCTCGCCGCTATTGTTGCTTGCCCAGTACTGGGTTGCGACCATCGCACCCTCCATGTCGTCATGAGATACCGCCAGAGCTCTGTCTGCTGTACCGTGATTTTTCGCGGCAGCGAAGTTACACCTAGTAACAGTTTTGCCTTCAGATCCCATGGCGGCAATCCGACAAAGAGGCTCCCCGCCTCGCAGGAGATCGTGCAGTATCCCCCGGAACAGCCAGATGTCCCTTTGGGACGCGTTCGACCGGCGGGCTGGTCAGCACCTCAAAGAACGCGCTCACACCAGTGCCCCGTAAAGGGCTATGGACCGCACGACCCCCGAGGTGCGCGTCTACGTCTTAAGCTGGAGCTTTTACCAAAAGGATCCCAGGTAGAGATCCCAGTATAAAAAATATATGATAACAACGACGGGGAGTAGGTAACAAGTGACTCTAGGCCTCATTTAGCATCTTTTTACACCCGCTCGTTAAAAGCTTTTACCTGTGAGAAATATCTCATGTTGTATCCCTGCAGAGCAGCGGGCCGCCAGAAACGCAAGAGTCTCTTCGTCCTCGCCCCGCGCAAACCATGTCATCAGTATTTGCGTACTACCAGAACGAACGTCGGCAGACGCCTTGCTGTATCGTCGACACCATAAGGATAAGGATGACTATAATTATCATCTTGTATTCTTATGTATTAGGGGGTAGACGGCTTCACCGTGATAGATCTAAGACGTGCTGAGGCGATAAACGTATTGTCTGTATTAAAATAACTGGCTTAGGGCAGTAATTGCACGGCTAGGAGAATGAACAATGGACATCTATTACGAGTTTTAGGTTCCACAGCGTAACATATACCTTCCAGTATTGCTTCGAGAATTCAGGTCCAAATAAAAATATAACCTCTTGAACATAACATAATAAAATCTATGGTATTTTTAACACTATTTGTAAACATCTAATGTTTTGTAAAGACATAAGCCCCGATAGGACGGGACCCTGTCCCACTCCTGGACAAAGGCCTCCCGCCTTTGTCCAGGAGTGGGACAGTGTAGGCTAGTAAAAAAAAAAACTATATATCAAAATCAAAATTATTATTAATTATCATCAAAATTCGGCATAAAACACCGTTTCAATTCTCAATTTGTTTCTTAAAACACTCGAATGCTGCAACCCGAAACCCGCCATAAGGGAATATAATCGGCATTTCTGTTGCAGAAACAATCACTTGAAGCGAATTTGAACCCTTCATGTTCATATTATGGTATGGTATTCACGGTACCAAACAGTATGTTTTTCCACACAGGTATACAGGTTGGGGCAGGGACATCGACGCTTCCCCCCCAATGGGTTCCCGCATTGACGAGGCGGGGGGGCTCAGTAGCCGTGGTTTGGACCCCCACGGTGAAGCTAAGAGGAACCCGAGGAGGGGCCGCTCGTCAGGGCTTTTGCAGACAAGCCGACGACGTAGCGGCCAAGGTTGCGGTGTTGTTGGGCGACATCGCAACTGTGGTGGGGCCGCGGCGGGAGAGGAGTGCCGGTATAGCGGTGCGCCGCTCTCCCTACCTTCTGCGGCCTTAACGGGGTCGCCACCCTACGATGGCGGGCCATTTATCAGACCCGTCGAAAGGGGTTGGTCGCAGGCGAAGGGCGGACAACGCCCTCTTCCAGCTCTCCAAATGGCCTGATAGCTGCTAATCCCTTACGGGTACGTTCGAGGGGAAGAGCAGTTGTCGGGCCGGTGCACCCTGGGCATGGACAATATACTCTTTTGAAAAAAAGGGGTTGGGGGGGTTTTTTCGGAGAGTGTATTGTCTGTGGCGAATTTCTGCGGGGGGGGGGGGAGCATTAGGCTCCATGATGTTCTTCCACGTGTCCCTCTGATTAGCAGAGGGCACAGTGGAGAAACAAGGGAGATGGGTCGCTCCTGATCGATCGACGGTCGTCGATTGACACTGGACGCGACCCTGCCACAATGGTGCAGGCGTACCAGCGTGGCTGGCGTTTCTCCCTCAAGAGCAATCTTGAGGAGAGAACTCTCGGCGGATTCGCTGACGGTGGGCGTCTGTTGGTGGGGTGGGTTGCGGCGAGGGTGAAGCTGCTGCAGCCCAGGGCTTTGCGGTGCTACCGGTGCCTGGACATGGGGCATGTTAAGGCGCGGTGCACCGCCGCAATTGACCGCAGCGAGCAGTGCTATCGCTGCGGCCAGCCCGGACATAAGGCGGCCCTGTGCTCCGCGGCGCCAAACTCCAGCCTCTGTACAGCTACAGGGAGGCCCGCTGGGCACAGAGCGGTCGGTAAGGCCTGTGGCGCGCCCGCTAAAAAGAAGAAGAGAGGGTCTGCCAAGGCTGCCGGGGGCTCTTTACTCCCCCCTCAGCCTGGCTGCCCTCCGGCCGACTCCCGGCCTGAGAATGGTGATCTCTTGCTCCAGAGCATGGCAGAGTGGTCGATTCACGTGGCTGTGGTCGCCGAGCCGTACTGGGTCCCGCCCAGGGATAACTGGGTGGGAGACCTGGACGGTTTGGTGGCCATCATTGGCGGGGCTCTCGTCAGCCCGTCTCGGGGGCACGGCTGGGTAGCCGCCCTCGCAGATGGCGTTGGCATCGTTGGGGCGTATTTTTCGCCCAACAAGAGTCACGCCGACTTCGAGATGTTCCTTGTCGAGTTGGAAGCCGTCGTGGGCCAGCTCCATCCTCGCCCGGTGCTGTTGCTCGGGGATCTCAACGCCAAGTCTGCGGCGTGGGGATCCGGCGATCACGACTGGCCTGGTCGTCCTGAACCGGGGCTCGGTCCACACGTGCGTGCGGCAGCGGGGCGGATCCATAGTGGACGTGTCGTTCGCGGGCCCTGCTGTCGCGAGCCGCAGGGGAAGACGAGTGTCTGTATAACCGACAAAAAAAATTAAAAAATTTAGCTCGCCGTCCGGTAAGGACCAGGCCTGGGTCAACAGCGCATATACATCGGAACGTTCGGCCAATCGAAGTAGGGAGCTGGTTGCTACTCCAGTTTTTTTGTGACGATTTGGTGACTCACAAAGATGCCAGCCAAATAATTTGTGACAGTACAGTTCGAAAGTTAGAAGCATTTATGTATGGCCGAACGTTCCGATATCAGAAGGGAAGTAGTCTCCAACCAGCCTCCGGCGTAATCTTTCGTTGGTGGTAAATAGGTGGGTAGTTGGTTTTCAATGACACAGAACACTTAACTCAAACTCAAAGCATTTATTTCGATTAAAGCATTTGCAGGCACTTTTGAATTATCATAAAACAAGGACTTGTTCAGTTTGAGTCAGTAAGTGAAGCTATTTGCCCATTCCAAGAAGTAGGTTTCTTATGATTCTTCCAAAAGAGTGTCCATGGTGCGTTCAGAAGAACGGGCAAGAAGCACCATGGACACTCTTTTAAATAAAAACATTATATTATAGAGGTTTCTTGTTCGACAGTTAGTTTCAGTCCTTTTAACACTAGCACAACTTTTAACTTTTACCGCGATAAGATCCGCCATCATAAAACGTGACTCTCCTTCTCAAAGTTCTCAAAACATGGGCGGACGTACCGCGTATTCCAATACAAAATTGTATTACTTAGTTAGTTCAATAAAACTTATAAACTATGCTGAAATGCTTATCAGTTCATTCTTGTATTATTAAACAATGCTAATATTCACAAATACAAAGGTGTTATAAGAAATAAAGTTAAAATTACTTTCTACAACATAAATATTACTATTTTACAACACTTCCTGTAAATCAAGGAATTTAATCAAACAACAGGTATAGGGGGTCTCAACTCGAACAAATTATAATTTGTCTTGAAAAAAAATCATAGATGGCAGCATATTTTGTTTAGAGCTTTTTGCAATAAATGACGTTTTACTCAATTGGTCCTGTCATCACAGTTTCTTATATTTTGTTACCTAATTAAATCAAACAACTCTTTTTATTATTTTTTACACAGAAATATAATAGTACATTATGATATAAGTGCGGTAAGTTGGAAATCACAGCCGAGGCGATATTCAGATGCATGCAATTGGTTGTAAACTTTACTTTATGGTGAAATTAAAGAGAACAATTACTTCAGTAAATAGTGACGCATTAGATTATGTTATAATCTTTGCAGACGCTTCCGCGGCGACATATATATTATAATTGCAACTAAAATAAAAATTTGCCAATAAAACTGCGCTGCATCGTATGAGAACCTAAGCCGGCTGCTTCTCAGTCAACGCTTGGCGCCTACTGATACCAGCTCATTATAGATTAACTCGAATTTTAGCAATGCCATAAATTGGCCAAGTCACGCGCATGATGCGTGTCTAACGAAAGCGATGCGATGCGAGTACGCGACGATACGTCAGTGTGTGCCGTGCAAAACTGCGATCTTTGAGGTGTGTGTTGTTTAAACACATACAGTCGAACCGCGAGTTCACAGCAATACGATTCTTAACGTGCCTATCCACTTTTGAACGCTTACTTTACGCTGATGCGTTTCGCTGTCCTTGAAGTAGCATATATAAGCCATAGTCAATTTTAAAAATGTATGGATTTGTGGTGAGAGCTTCAACATAATTTAAGCGCACCTCAACTTATTTATATCTGTATAAGACGCTCATTCGCTCTCATTTAGAATAAGCAGTCCCCATTTGGAACCCTTTCTACCAAAAATACGTGGTTGGAATAGAATGGGTCAAGCGCAAGTACCTATGTGCTACAGATGTTATGAATCGAAGACTTATCTGTCCTACTCCCAACTTCTTGATAAGTACAAGCTTATCAGCGTAGAGAACCGGCACAAAGCCAACGCCAACGTGCTTCACAATCATCTTGTTCTAATTCTGGTCGTACTAACTCTGAGTTACGCTACTCTTTTTTTTTTTTTTTTGTTCCGGTGTGGAAAATCCTCATGGATGTCCTCCGCCCTGGGGTGGACGGAGGGGTCTGTCAGACTCTTACTGACTAAAAACCACCCCGGTGTTCCATCTCACACCTACGTCGGGGTCGCGGGAACATATGATTCTTCCGCAACCCCGACTGGTGCTGGCCTGCCTAGGCGGGCCTCCTCGTGTTGGGAGGGGGAGTGAGGTGTTAGACTCTCCCCGCAACGTCTAAGAGGGGCGCGCGTGGAACACTACGCGCCGCCACCTCGGGTCCTGATGTATGGGGGGCGGTGGACGTCCCCGAGTCCGCCGTCCCTGGACCCATTTAGAGGGCCTGGAAGAGGGCGTTGTTCGCACTCAGCCTACGACCCCTTGCCCCTTGCGACGGGTCTGATGAATGGCCCCGTCGCCTACCATTTTTCGGCCGCAGAGGATAGGGAGAGCGGCCAACGACATACCGTCACTCCTCTTCCCCTGCGGCCCCACCACGTCCGCCATCGTACGGTGGCGACCCCGTTAAGGCCGCAGAAGGTAGGGAGAGCGGCGCACCGCAATACCGGCACTCCGCTCCCGCCGCGGCCCCACCACAGTTGCGATGTCGCCCAACAACACCGCAACCTTGGCCGCTACGTCGTCGGCTTGTCTGCAAAAGCCCTGACGAGCGGCCCCTCCTCGGGTTCCTCTTAGCTTCACCGTGGGGGTCCAAACCACGGCTACTGAGCCCCCCCGTCTCGTCAATGCGGGAACCCATTGAGGGGGGTGTTACGCTACCCTATCCTATCCTAATCGATATTGCTATATTTTTGGCATGCTCGAAAAATATTAAACCTAATATTTTAAAATGTTTTTTTCTCCATTGAATTCTTATTAATATTTTGTTTATTGCAAAATTTAAGTAAACGAAATTGTTTCTGAAATGTTTTAGTTTTGTAGCTAGAATAGCTAATTTTATAAGAACTTACTCATTTATTTCAAAATATTTGTTAATTTTAGTAATCGAACTAACTAGACGAACTAGTGGCAACCACTGATCTTCAAATATGTCTTATCTGTGGATAATGCAGTGGACTGCAACATCACTACTTAAAGTTTGTTAACCTTATGTATTGTGGCGGCATCTACACCGCCACATGCGAACAACGCATCACACTGACGTCACACAAATCCTGCATCGCGCAATCAGAGTTTACCGCGCAGCTAGCATATATGTATACAACTTCCCGACATCAATCGTCGGGGAGTATGAGTGAACTTTACACCCTGTTCCTCATATATCTTCAGTATTATATATTGTTTATTATTCCTTAATCAAAATAAAAAATCGGAATCGTGAAAACAACAGCTAAACCTTTCATTAATATCAATTTCGAAACTCTTAATTCCAATCTGTTGAGCGTATCGTATCGTCTTCTCATTCAAATTGACGAAATAAATTAGTCGCTTCAACAGTATCGCAAAGAAATGTTCGCATTAAATTGTAGACATCATTAGGAGCGAGATTATAAAAGAACCGTCTTAATTTTGCCATGAAACTTTGTAACGTCTCCGATTCGATCTCGATCAATTTTTACAGATCATCAAAAAACAGGCAAGGTGCGAGTCGGGCTCGCGTTTAAAGGTTCTTGACCATGAAATAGTGCAGCAACGAAATTATTTGTATATTGCAACTCTTTTTTCGAGGTTTCTTATCCACCAGGATTTTAAATTTATACCGAGGCTCTTTTAATTGAGGTTGTTTTTTTTTTTGACAGAAAGCTTTATAACTTCGAACCGCAAAACTCTGAATCTGAATTGGCTATACAAATTACAATAGGTACGCAACAGTAAAAAGTCTTTAAAATCAGTAATGGAAAACAGAAGTATCAAGCTTTATCAATTAATTGTACTTAGCTTTATAAGAATGACATCTGAATATTTGTACACCGTGTGTTGTGGTAGAATGTGTAGAACCTAAAAAATATTAAGAACATACTATTGTAAAACTACATTCTGACAAATAAATAATTCTAATTCATCATCTGCGTAGCCTTTTTTTCCATCTAAGTTGGGGTCGACTTCCAGTCGTTACCGGATGCAGCTGAATACCGACTGATCGATCGACCCGTGCATTTTTTATTTAGCCACAACATATCAAGCATGTGATACCAAAATTAATTTTCAATTATTTTTTCAACAAGCGGGACAGGTAGGAGTCTACGACGTCGACGTAGCAAATTCAAAGCCCTTCACATTGTTTTCTATATTGAAAGATTTTCTTGTTCCCATTAGAGAAATATAGACCCTAATATTGTCAGCATGTATGTATGACTATAAATATCTGTCTCCGTACATAATAATGACAGCGACTGGCATTGACAATCTACGACCAAGGTTACAAGTGGTACGTAATTTTTTACATAAATGTACCTAACTTTCATGAGTACATTTAAGCATAAATGTAAGTACATACTTCGTTTCGAACCTTGGCTTTCGTGAGTCAGTATTACTATTATATTGCTATAGGTATTATTAACTTTTCGTCGTGTCTTGATTTCCTAAACGTAAGTATTCTATTCTTCCTTATCACTTTGTTTTATGTTCTTACCACGTTAACAGTTTTGAAATCACATCAGTCCATAAAAACTGCTGCTGTCCCGTCCCCGAAAACGAAACCAGATCTAGCCGGTAGTGTATAAGTGCGCGGGAATGCCCCCTTCTACGCTTCGTACTCGCTTATACAGAGTGGCTTGAGTAGTTGGCAGAGTGGGGCGGCGAACCTTCTGTTTTGCACAGCATAACTCGGCCCGCTGCACGTGCTGTTTACAGGTGACGCCGTCTTACATGTAGGAAACTAACTGATTAAGCTTGATTGCTACTTGTATCCAGTTTATAAGTTCCATTGATGCAGACAGCTGTTGTCAACTCTTCACCTATATTATTTGTGACACGGCAGCCATAGTTAGAAAATTCTACTTTGCAGTCTTTTTCAGTTATCTTGCTGACATACAGTAAGTTAGTAGCCAATTCCGGAAAATAAAATATATTGGTTACCTTTATTTTGGTTATATTGCCATTTTTACCCTTGACTGTTATCTGTACATTTCCACAGGATTCAACTTAGAGCATCTTGTCGTCAGCTATGCGGACATGACTTTGAGATGGTTTGTATTCTTCAGATAACCATTCCCTGTTTTTGGTCATGTGTACTGATGCTCCGGAGTCGATATACCAGTTGCACTCCTCATTTACTGAAACTGCTGAAAAAGCTGCTACGAAACCAGTATTAGCATTTTTGTCTGAGCTGTTTTTATCTGAGTTCTGATTTTTATTTCTGCAGAACTTGCCTAGATGGCTATAACGGTTGCAATTATAACAACGTGGGCCCTTTGATTTTATTTTGTTCCCATTTCCAGATTTAGATGTAAAGAATGCAAAAGTTGTGTCTGCCGGTTTCACATCCTGTAATATCTTAGTTTTAACCAAGTCTGCTGATATGCTAACACCAGATTTTTCCAGTGCCATTAGCATAGGCTTGTATAAATCATGCAATCCTGCCAGCAACAATGTTCCGAGCCATTCATCGTCAACCTTGAAGTTTATGTTACGAAGCTTATGAGCCGTAGCCATGATCTTATCGACATAATCTTCTACAGTTTTACTATTATCCAAAGTGGTAGTAATAAGGGTCTTTAATAAACCAACTTTCCTGGAAAGTCCAGAATCGCTGAAGGCTTTTTCTAAATAGTTTTGTAATCCTGTAAGTGGACATAATATATTGGATCCACCAATAGGATTAATTTGGATTTTGTCTTCTTATCCTTCTTCAAGTCCACCACGTTCGTTTCTTCGACACATTCCCAAAGTTCCTCGTAATCTAGAAAAGTTTGCACCGCAAACCTCCGCGTTGAGTAATTATATGCTATGAATAACTATGTGCTGAATTTGAAGCCATTACTTTAAAATTTTCTTCCTTGTATTGTAATGGCGTCACACGGAATTCGAGCCGGCCGACAGATTTTTTTAAATCCAGATATATTTTTCCAATCCTGGTTATTTCCTGAAAGATAATAGCGTAACCACGCTCTGCTACCATGTAGGAAACTAACTGATTGGGAAATTATAAATTAAGAACGTGGAATGATGGAACTTTGAATTATTACGTGTGCACCTGCGCTCACCTTTGCAGCACTAGACATGTTAAGTACCTAGGAGTTATAATCGATGGTACCCTTAGATTCCAGGAACACATTGATACATTAAAAACCAGGTTGTGCAAGCTAATATATATATTCAAAACCTTGAGACTGGTGGCTGATGACAAGCTAAAGAAATCAGTATACTTTGCTTTGGCTCAGTCACTCTTAACCTACTGTATCTCTGTCTGGGGAGGTGCTCCAAAAACTACAAAGATTGATTTGGAGAGAGCCCAGAGAGCTATTTCAAAAGTATCTTCATTCCTGCCTTACCGCTATCCCACAGAGCTCTTATACAAGGAGGCTAAAGTTTTGACAGTGCGTCAACTTTTTATTCTAAGCATCATCTTAAAACAGCACTCATTAATTACCTATCATCCCACGGCCTCACATCTCAAAAGACGATACAACCCCGTAGACCGCCGTCTACTACACCAATCAACTACCCAGTTTTCTAAGAGGTTTTTCTGCCACCTAGCTGGTTTTCTATATAATAAAATAAACAGGATGTCATCTATAGTTAGCCTCACTAAAACTATGTGCAAAATGAAAGTTACTGCCCTACTACAACAACTACATTACGAGGATACTGAAAACTTACTTACCTCTTTGGTGTAATTAATATCGCAGCTATAGCAACCTAACAAAATATAAACCTACCAAAAAGCGCCCAACACACATACACACACCCACACGTTACTCACACTGACCAACACCACACCACACACACACAACTCCAACTCCACACATGAATAACTTATTTAACAAAATTAGTTCCACTAATATTTGAGCCACCAACGTTTTTATAATTCTTTTGTTGGTTGTCAGTGTACAAGTACATATCAAAATTAAATGTAAAACTTAGTAAAAGGGCGGAGACCTGTTGTCCTGAAATACAGGCCTAGAGCTTAGTTTAGGCACCAGTCTCTCATAATATTACAGTGTTGTCTGACTCTGATACCATGTATTATGTATTTTTGTTATATTGTGGTGAGAAAACAAATAAATAAATAAATAAAGTAAAAAATATTTATTGTTAGAATATATTTTACAAAGAAGTACAGAGCTACAAATAGAATTCACAGCTGACAGGTGTGGCAGCTTATTGGTTGCGTTCTACTTCAACAATACACAATATGGATCTGTCAATATTTACGGATCTACATGAGCGTTAGCAAACATCAAAAACAAAACACGCTTTCGCTTATACTGTATAAGGTTACAGTTTAAGCAAAACAGTCAGACCATTTAAGCCCATTCTTCTTTCTCTCTTTTTCATAACATCTTTTATTTCGTTTTTTTTTTTATTCGATGGGAAGTACCAACAGACATACGGCTTGTCTACTACTAAACCGGGTTGATTTGGAAATATGAAATTTTGTACAAGAGCAACGAAAAACTCTTTCGTTGCTCTAATGCAAAATTTCATGCTTTTTTCGGGCTAAGCGGGATATTTCATATTTTGTCGAAAGTGGCACTTAATAAAAACAAGTAATACTATACCTCATAAATAATCAGAAGTTTTATTTTATTTTTAACTTATCCTTGTATTTGAATTTAAAAATTTACTGTGACGATAAATAGCCATAGCAAAATGTATTTTAATCAAAATTAATCAATTATCACTTTCATCACACAAAAGAAGAAAGCCAAACTAGTAAAACATCGCTAACGAAATAATAGAAGGTTCAAATTGGAAGATTGATTATAACTGGCCGTCTTTTGCGGAGTCGAATCAGTACAAAGCTTGTTGTACCTGGACTATGTGAAATAAAGTTTAGTATTTCTCATGATAGACTAATTAATGATGTAGTGAAGCACTTAAAAACAAGTACTACTCAAGAAGATCGCGAGCTCTCGCGCTGCCTGAAATATAACCATATTATTCCTGGCACTAGGTAACAGGCTACTCAGAAAGTATTGCGAAAAGTTTTTATGTATGACTGGCCAGTTATAGTTTATTATGAAAATATGATTATTAGTAAGTAAAAATTGATAGGTTCCAATTATAAAATTTCCCTCCACATTGTTTGCAAGGCAATTTAAATTCTCGTGTCTCCTTTTTAAGATTTTCTCTGTTGTGAGTGTGACTGTCTGTCACTTATTCCTATTTAATAACAAAATATTATGTTTATTCTAAAACCATGCACGTGGTTCGGCCCACTTTACGAAACACATTAAGTCTTAATTTTATGGTCTGACAGCTTGACGCGTTACCCTAATAAATAACAAGATATCCTAATGCTTTGCACTTATTGGCCTCTCAGAAATGCATTACATTTCTATTTTATGGCCACTCATGGCAGCCGTCGTCGCTCGAAAGAAATGTTAAGACAATCGAAAACCATAGTCCTTTAGAAATTCTGAGAACGAGAAAGTTAAAGCGAGGACTCGTTATTGCAGCCATCTGTGAATCGTATTATACCCGGGACGCAATTGAGAAACAATTAAGAAATAGAAAAATGTGTTATAAGTCGAAGTTTACAAAAAATAGTGTGGGAAAGGACCAGACGCCGATTCTGGATAGTTGGCGGGGGTGTTGAGGAAGGACAGTTGGTCTTAGGACATGACAGGGTTCGGTCGTTATAGTCTCAAGAGGGAAAGCTAGTTAAGTTAGGAGGTTGGTGAGTGTTCTGAGCTGGGAGGAGCTGTGTTCGAGGTGAAGTTGGTACTACGTGCGGCATTTCGTGAGTAGTAATTCCCTACAAAGATATCATTGGTAAGTGTTAAACTCTTTACTAATAATGTGTCTTTTCCATAGTGTTGTTCTCGTAGGCTGATTTGTTTTATGATTTGTAGGTAACATTTAGATAATATCGCTGCAGAGCGATTAATAATCATTTATTTGTGCTATTATTTAACTCTATTTTCTATTGTATTACGTGTCCATCTCCTAATCCATAACCTGACAGATATTTGTCATGTGCGTTTGATTATGATAATATCGCTGCAGAGCGATTAATAATCATTTATTTGTGCTATTATTTAACTCTATTTTCTATTGTATTACGTGTCCATCTCCTAATCCATAACCTGACAGATATTTGTCATGTGCGTTTGATTATAGGGAAACGGAGAAGGCCTTCCACTTTATTTGACACTGAGCACTGACGCTCGACTTTTGACGACTTTGACCTTTAACATGCGCAACCACATACGGAAGGCAGAACCGTAAATACTCTCAGTCCATTTAAAACAACATATACTATAAAGTCGATCTAAATCGGCATTATAAAACAATCAAACGTTAGTGATAATTACTGCTTCCAAAAAGGTTTGGCCACACAACTCTTTACGAAAGGCTCGTTGTAGGCGCATCTCCGGGGAGAGAGGGTAGGCTTTACACACTTCCCCAAACTGGATTGGTAGTCGTTCTAAGAAGGCTAGGGACCGTGTCTCGATAAAACCTATACCCGGCATTTGAATGATAAATGATAAATGATAAATGATTTTATTTCTGTAAATAGGTTTGTACAAACACTTTTACACGTCAATAATATTTTAAAAACTAGGTGAGATCGGCATTTCCTATCTGACTACTCTGAGAAGAAACGCCGAAACAAACTCAGAGGTCACAGTCTCTTTTAAAGTCCAGACATAATCTTGGTCAGGTCATGTGAAGACCATGTGGATTGATATCTGAAATGGTCTTTCGAGGAAAGAACCACACAGAATGAGTGGACCTGTCCAGTCAGTGCACGCATTTGTCAGTTGTCATGCAGCTCAACACAGAACTAAAGGAGCTAAACGATTCGACGAACATTACCAAAGAAAGGACATTTGGGTAGGCCGCATAAATTACTCAAACTGCCAGACCATGATTAAAACTAATAATTAAAAAAAAAAATGCATTAAAAAAAAACAACAAATCCACAATGTCTTCACATTCACAATAATTAAAATAGTATAATCCTTTACAAAGTAAATGGCATTGCATATATAAAGTGCATCAATGTCAAAGTGTAAATAAAATATTAAAATAATCTTGGTCATATCATATGAGGACTATGTAGACTGGTGTCTGAAATGGTCTTTTGAGGAAAGAACCACACGGATTTGAGTGGACCTGTCCAGTCAGTGCACGCATTTGTCAATCATCGTGCAGCTCAACTCAGAACTAAGGAGCTCAACGACTCGACGAACAATACAAAAGAAAGGACACTTGGGGAGGCCGCGTAAAGTACTCAAACAGCCAGACCATCATCACTAAAAGAAGAGAGAAAAAAAAAAAAACGCAAAGACCCACACAGTCCGCACATTCACAAAAATCAAAACAATATTATACTTTATACAGTAAATATATACATGTCATTGTGTAGATAAAAGGTAAAAGAAAAAGAAAAAAAAGTAAAAATAGCAAATTACACATCAATTATGTCTGTGTAAACTTATTGGAGCAGCTCAATCCCAAGCCTTCTTGTCCTCAATATAGTCCTTGACAGTATAGTAGGCTTTCTGGCATAATTTCCGCTTTATAAAAGTTTTAAATTTATTAAGGCTTAGTTCTTGAATGTGGCTAGGAAGTTTATTATAAAAACGTATACATTGACATTTAAACGAGCCACCTATTTTCTTGAGCCTGGTAGTGGGAACAACAAATTTGTGTTTATTCCTAGTATTTTTGTCATGGATATCACTGTATTTTTAAACAGATTAATATTTTTATGTGTATATAAAAGATTTTCATAAATATACTGAGAAGGCACAGTCATTATATTAATCTCTTTAAATTTGTCTCTGAGGGAGTGTCTGGGACTTAATTTATAAATTGAACGAATTGCCCTTTTTTGTAAAACAAAAACTGTTTGAATGTCGGCGGCATTTCCCCACAAAAGAATACCGTACGACATCACACTATGAAAATAACTAAAGTAAACTAAACGCGCTGTCTCTAAATCAGTTAAATTACGAATTTTTCTAACGGCGTATGCTGCAGAGCTTAGTTTTTTTGACAATTTATCTATATGGGGGCCCCATTGAAGCTTGGCATCCAAAGTTATGCCTAAGAACACTGTGGAGTTTTCGGGTTTCAACTCTTCACCCTTTAAAAGAACACTAGTTTCTACTTGTCTAACATGAGGTATCGTAAACTTAATACATTTAGTTTTTTTCTCGTTAAGAAGTAGGTTATTAACATTAAACCAGTTAACTACCTTAGCGAGGGCGCTATTTACAATGTCAGTAACCAGCTGCTGACGTTTCAGTTTAAATAAAAGTGAAGTGTCGTCTGCAAACAATACTATATCATGATTATCCTTTATGAGGTATGGCAAGTCATTAATATAAATAAGAAACAAAAATGGGCCAAGAATTGAGCCCTGGGGGACCCCCATTCTAACTACAGATCCAGGTGATCTTTTTCCGTTAACATCTACTCTTTGAATCCTATCACTTAAGTAAGAAGTAAGAAGATCCAGAGAGGCGTTCCGTATTCCGTAGTGGTGCAGTTTCCTGATTAATGTTTCATGAAGAACACAATCAAATGCCTTGGACAGATCGCAAAAGATGCCCAAAGCATCGCACTTGTCCTCCCATGCATTATAAACATGTCCTAAAAGTTCAACTCCGGCATCAGTAGTCGAACGACCCTTTGTAAAACCAAACTGTTTGTTATGCAGTAATTTGTGTTTATTAAAAAATCTTTGCATTTGATCTAAAATAAGTTTTTCAAAAATTTTACTAAAGGTAGGTAGCACTGAAATAGGTCTATAATTAGTAGGGTCAGATGTGCTACCCGATTTAAACAATGGTATTATTTTACTGTTTTTCATAAGATCAGGAAACTCACCACGGTCAATACAATTATTAAAAATAACAGCTAAAGTAGGTGCTACAATATCTATAATTGACTTAGCAACGTCCACAGAATTACCCCATAGATCTGTGGTCTTTTTAACATTTAATGTGTGAAAGGTTTTAATTATATCTCTACAGGTGACATATTGGAAATTAAACTCAGAATCACAAACTGGAACGTTTTCTTTAAGCAAAGACTCTGCAGTAGTGGGCGATGAGTTCAGAGATTTAGTAGTCGATACGGGAATCTCTGCAAAGAAATTTTCAAAGGCCGCGGCGACTTGAGAATCTGATTTAATTATGTTGCCATCAATATCAAGGCTGAAGTCACTACTTCGGTTGCATGACCTTCCCGTTTCGCTATTAATGATATTCCATGTCGTTTTAATTACATTACTACTATTT
The DNA here is from genome assembly GCA_963555695.1 of Dasypolia templi. Classification (NCBI taxonomy): domain Eukaryota; kingdom Metazoa; phylum Arthropoda; class Insecta; order Lepidoptera; family Noctuidae; genus Dasypolia; species Dasypolia templi. The sequence continues at coordinate 17,214,613 of OY743146.1, read as the reverse complement.
TTAATTTTTGAACTCAAGTAACGTGACTTGGCCATACAACAAACTTTTTTAAATAATTTTGAATAATTCCTAACATATAAATTAAATTCAGAAGTGTTTATACAAGTCCGTTCATCATACAACTCATAAAGTCGTTTTCTACTTTTATGTATACCAATGGTAGCCCAGTCACTGAAGGAAGCATTACTGTTAACCGAAAATGTCTTCGGAATGAAAGTATTATCAAATTGTGTACAATACATTTTGAAAAAAGCATTATATTGTTGATTAGAGTCATCATTAGTTGAAAAAAGTGGTAAATTACTTAGAAGTTTAGTTTTAAATGTTTCCAAACGATTATTAGTTTTTGGATTAACAGTGATATCTTTTTTTTTAGTTTTTTTGTTAATATTTGAAATAGTGACCAACTGTCCACAATGATCTGAGTCTATTAAATTAATAATTTCCTTGTGGGTTGGTATAACATCTGTATAAACATTATCTAGGCATGTGGCACTAGTGGGAGTTATTCATTTGGTACGCCAATTTCTAAATCGACACTATTTATCGAAACACGTCAATTTGGACGCTTTGCCGCTTACAGCCGCACTGTATCCTCGAAATGGGGAAGATTAACGAGATGTGAGGTGACGAAATAACCACCTCGGCAAACACCGAGTACGATCGCATTGAGTTTTGCTACAGACTGAGTCTACGGTACGCTTGTGCGATATTTTCTGTTATTCTAGAAATGGGGCTAGGCTGCCGTAAAGATGATATTAACATTAGCACGCGTTTAGAATTGAATACTCAATACTTGTCTCACTCAATGGCAGTTGGGCTTCGTAGTTCACTGTCTCTAGGATTGAGTAAGACATTTATGTTGTGCTTAGGGAACATGTTCTACTAAAATCGTATATTGTCCTCAGAGGTTATATGCGTTAGGTTTAGTAGAACACGTACAATGAGACACACGTTGTAAAACGGTTCCCCGTCTCACTGAAATGGGTACATCATACACAGATACATTAACGTAGCTATTATTGATTGATTAAAGCGCAAGCGTAACGATTCCCTTACCTCTTCACATTATGAAGATTCTATTACAGGTATTATTAGCGCTACCAGCGAGAAGGGAGACAGACCGCGGTAGGAAGCGGTCGGTGTAAGGCTAGGCCAAGGAAGTTAGGAGAATTATTGAGTGCCAGAGGCCTTGTCCAAGTGGGCAGTTATAGGAGAACGAGTTAATATTAAATAAGTAAAATATAGTTGTGTTGAAACACAGATTTAGTTTATTATTATTCTATAATCTAGTTTTTAACGTAGTATGTGTTAGTGTTTGTAGGTGAGACTGGGTGAGCCTTTAGTTATTATAGTTATCCTAGGCTGATGGAGTTGATAGTCATTATAACTAATCAGACAGACACGTGTTGCTGGGGAGTTTGTTGCGCCACTTCTTCTCCCCAGCATAAGCACTAGAAAGTGGTGACGGTGGGCTCTTTGGGGCTGTCTATAGACTTTAAAGTGAGTTGATTCACAACTCTGTTAATAATGCTTGAGTGAATAATGTTAATGTTGATTCTCTACTCTCATAACTAGTAATTCTTGAATGTTGTATTCGTTGCCTTTGGCCGATACTAGAACTCTAAACTTTATTTATTAATAATCCTCAAGTTTTGATTTCTCAACTCAAATTATCTAGTAATTCAAAGAATAGTATATTCTTTATCTTATACTAATAACTCGGTCAGACTGACATGAGCACGTGCCTTGCAAATATGCTTATTGTGCAAAGAGTGAACTTCCGGGGGTTTGGGTGACCAGAACTATCTCATATCCAGTCTAAGGACTGATAGGGACCATGTCTCCTTAAGAGCATGATGCAGACGCAATGCCGCTAGAACTAGTCGCTCCGTTGCTAGACAAGGACAGTCGCACGGTTGCCGCAGGAAAAGCCGCTTCGTCACGTTTATCAGTTCGAGAGAACTGCTAGGGGCCATGACTCCAAAAGAGCATGATGTCGACGCTATGCCGCTGTAAAGCCGCTTGCGTCACTTTATGGAAGTGTATCTCTGAGTACTCCGAGTGTAGATGCAAGGTATTGTGTGAGTTACGACTGATCAAATACCTGTTACGCGATAGCGTTTGGGTTACTCACAAGTTTATATAATAATTTACTCTGCATTCCTCTATTTTTAGCTTTCTAAAATCACTTCCAATATATTTAACAACTATGAATTCCCAAGTATCATCTAATATTGATACATTGTTTCCTTGCCTCATTAATAAAATCAAGGCATTTGGCTTCTATAAATTTGGGAATTCACTTCTATTATCGGTGGGAGAGTGACCAAGTCTGGTGACGAGCTCTACAGGGCCGCACGGGGTTGGAGTGCGGCCTTTTCCCCTTAGGGGGAAACCGACCTTAACGCTAATATTAACATAATTAGGAAAAACGAAAAATTTATCAGCCTAGGGTAATTTAGGTACCGTCACATGAGCAACAAGCGACCAAACACAGGGCTTCGCGGGCTACTGCTCCACCACGACAACGCGCTATCGCACACCGTGCTCAAAAAGAGGGATTTCCTGGACAACACGCTGGTCAAACTCCTGGGTCACCATCCTTACAGCCCTAACCTAGCACCGTGTGACTTCTTCATATTCCCAAAAATAAAAAATCTGCTCAAAGGCATACAATTTTCGTCGCCGGAAGATGCGCTGTCAGCGTTCGAGCAGACTGTAAACGAGGTGTCTACGGCGGACTGGAAAAATTGTTTCGAAAACAGGTTCAAACGCATGAAACTTGGAATAGCGGCTAGTGGAGAGTACTTTAAAAAGATTTAATAATAAAATATTTACCTACAGAACACTTATTTTTATTTTCGATAAACTTTGTGGGTGTCCCACTTATTTCCTCTTTTGATCTTGATATGGGTGATGTTATTTAAAAAACGTCAGCCGCAGAAATTAGTTCGATATATCATCGGCTGTTAAACATTCGATAAGCTACAATAGTATGAATTGTTTTCAAAAGTTGTTGGCCATCATCAACACCGATTCCAAGACAGCTAAGATTCTTAGCTCCACCGCACCGCATCGTCGAATGTACACCGAAACGCGGGATTGAGCCTAAATTGAATTTTGGGCTATAAATCGGGACGTCTGGAAGCTCTGCTTAGTACTGTGGTCATTTAGAGCGTTACAATGGTCATTGATATTCACCAATATCATCGGGCCGAAAATAATTAAATCGGTATCGAATTGGTGTGGTGGGTATTGATGCCGACATATCGGTACGGGGTTGGTGTCGTTATCTGACAATGTGAATACGCCCATTAGGGGGTGTACTATGCCAAATCGAATGACAAAAAATCGAATATCAATTGATCGACCACTATAAATCGAACGTCTAAATATTCGAACGTTCATGGTATCGAATTGTTAAAAAATCGAACACTCAATATGTCTTACACTCAATACATCGAGTGTTCAAAATATCAAATGTTTGTTTGATCGAGCGTTCAACGCGTTGCATTTTCATTCGAACAAAATATCAATATACTGAATACTTTTTATATAGCATTCAAGAAAAACACAGAAGCAAAGAAAATTACTTTGGTCGTATAGATTTAAACCTGACCATAAAAATAAAATTACACTAAGATTTACAAAAAAATATTCGACTAACACAGAAAGCTCTAAATAACCACTTCATAAACACTTCTCACTTTATCAAAAGCTACATGGCAAGTAATTAACAAGTCCAAATATCGCTTACCACAACAACTAATACCGTCCATAAAGAAAGGTAATTCCACAATCACACATCCAACGGATATCGCAAATGAATTTAATGACTTATGTAGATGTAATTGAAAATAACATACATAGTAACGTTTCTTCGGATAGTAAAAATATTTTTAATAATTTAACTTCACAATCATTATACATTCAATCAGTTTTTCCCATTGACCTTATCAAAATAATTAATAATCTCAAAAATACAAACACTGTATGCTGTGATGGAATATGCACACAAGTTATAAAATATGCCAAAGAAGTTATAGCACCACCACTAGCTCATAGTCCCTAGATCCAGTATGTGGTATTTATACCGATATGACGAAAGCGTTTGCTTATGTGAATCATAAGATTTTGCTAACAAAACTGTATGGCTACGGAATCCGAGGAAATATTTTGAAACTTTTGGAGTCATATCTGGATAACAGATCTCAGTGCACCGAAATATCACAACTCTGTCCAAAAATCAATTTATTAACCATTTACACATCTTAATTAAGAGCTATAAAATACGGAGTACCTCAAGGTAGCGTGCTGGGGCCGCTACTTTTTTTATATATATATCAACGATCTCCCACTAGTCATATCTCAAAATATGGTTATTTTTGCTTATGTTATTTTTGTTTTGGGATTATTACGAAAATGATATTAATGATTGTCTTAAAAAAATGATTAACTGGGTTAGCAATAACCTAGTAATTAATTTAAACAAAACAAAAGTAATGCCCTTTCATCAAAGGTGTGAAAAGCCTCCAGTTCACGTTACATATGAAAAGTCTAAAATAGAAGATGCAAACAAAGCAATTTTTTTTTAGGTATAACGATTGATAGTAAACTAACATGGAAACCGCATATCGAAGAAATTTGTCTGAAATTAAATAAATCTGCTTATGCACTAATTCAGCCGTCAAATTATTTTTAATAGTTTTAAATTTAATTTTGTCTAGTTGTATTGTTTGTTTTATTAAGTTTACAAGTATTTTAGTTTATATTACATTGTACCTAATATTTGTACGCTTTCACGGCAAAATATAGCCCCCAAATATGTTAACCTAACACCTTTAAGTAAATCCCTATGTTTTACAAATAAATATTCTGATTCTGATTCTGACGTATTTTTTTATATTGATTGAGTATAATATAGAAGATACACTATAGAAGTAAAGTGTGTCGCGTGTGACTTGTAGGTTTTTACCGAGTTTCATGTACAATATGAAGTAAAAAATTTCAATAAACAATAAAACAGTGTTTCTGCTAGTATTTCCAAACTAAAAAGATGTAGATTTTTCGTACATTATGTTTTCATTGATATATTGATATATTGACAAGGTAGCGTCATGATGTTAATATCTTTGAACAGTTAGTTCCCTTAGAGAGTCGCGCCTGCGGAGGCCATATATGGCTCTGATAGCTCTTTTCTGCAAAATGAAAATTGACTCGATGTCTGCAGCCCGTCCCCATATTAAAATCCTTCCTTGAGAGCATCAAGCTGAGCCATAAATCGGGTAAGAAAGGCCTTCTAACCTGTAACTACATTCTGGAGCTACCCGCTAGCATAAGAAAAATGATTATTAATCAAAGCAGATTTTTTATAAAGACATCATGCACTGTGAGAGATTTCACGATAGTCACGAGGTGCTTTATTTTCCAGCAGTTTGGACACGCAGCGAAGTTTTGCAGAGTAACTAGGCCTAGGTGCAATCACCGTGGAGAAACTAGAAACTCTTTCAAGAAAGGTAGAAATCTACTCTCTCTCAATGTGCGACGTTTTAACGCTTCAAGAGGTAATGTGTGTAAGTTGCCCAGCGTGGAAATTCAATAGACTATGAAGGCAAGTAATTTATTAAATAGCGCGGGCGGCGGCCGGCGGCACTCTTCGGTTGGTTGTCGACACGCGTCATCTCTTTACAGGATAAAATTCTTACAAAACTGACAGAAACATAAACCAAAATGATGGATTAGTCGTTTATATCAAAAATAACCTGCGAACAATAAAAGAAGAACCTGTATTCCTAGATAGTAATTGCATAATAATTCAAGTAATTCACTCGACACAAACATAAAAAACTTATCATCTTTTAAAAACAATACTTTTGGACGATATTAACATTAACATTGCACTGTACATAATTATCTGAACATTTGCTCATTTCATGGACTTTTACCAGCTCACTATCACCCCACGCATCAGAGCGGCTCATTTTTAGACCATATCATTCTCAAAAAAAAAACATCCAAAACATTGGTTACCAATTCTTCGCTTACCGATCATCAAGCTGTTCTAATAACTTTGCAATTATGTGTGCTAGAAAAGACTGCATGCGTAGCTACAATATTTATTAATGATATGACAAACCTTGAAAATGACATACGCGGTATTAATTTTGACTCTGTTTATAATTCAAGTGAAGCAAATATTTCTTTAAAATACCTATTTCATAGATTCGCTACAATATGCAATAAGGAAAAACACATTCACTAAGACAATGCCTAGAAAGTATAGTTGTTTTAACGCAATTAGGCTTCTGGTCTCGTTCGTTATACGAGTAAAAGACATAGAGACATACTTTTTATAAAATTTAATCTCTCACCTGAAAACGTAATATCTTCTCTATCTCTTTCTGTTACTTATAAAAGGTATCGAAACTTCTGTAATAATCTTTTAAAGAAACTAAAAATCCGGAGTAAAAAAATGTTGACTGAATGTTGACACAACTAATTTATTCACACTGAAACCGAGGTAAAATGTTTGTGAGATATGTACCTACTGATGCTTAAAGATGCTACTTTGAATTCCATTTAATTAATTAAATGTTTTGCTTGCTGCAATTTTACCTGGGTAATCGCTGATAATGACTTTTCATTCTCGGCGGCGACGTTTTAATTTTAATATTATTTCAATGCTACCGTTCTCGAATTCAATTAAATTACATCAGATTAAAAAAATTACGTTTTCCTAACTTATATCAGGGGTAATATTAAAAATGCGAAAGTAACTTTCTTTGTTCTTTTCGCTTTCACGCTAAAACGGCATTTACAATATTTTATAACCCCACAATAAAAAAATTATTTTAAAAGTAAATATTTTACCGAGGTGATTATTATTTTAGAATAAAACGGCGGCTGTCAGTCTAAGACCTTCCTTTATTGGGTATTTATTTATTTATTTAGAGGCCCTATCGTCTTTCACGCAATCCACACATCGTTTTATGGAAAATGTCACAAATAATGATGAATCAATATACTTTTTCAACTCATATCGCAACTGTAAACAACAATTCACATCAGTCATCACTCTTTTGTCTGTCAGTTTGATCATTTTATATATAATACTCTATGAGTTTGATAGATCCGTTGACTGTTACCACAATTTTTTTTTTTTATAAATACACAATGGGCAACGAGATAAAACGAAAAACTGATATTTTCATTTCGATATTTTTTTAATAATGCGGGGTTTAAAAAATATGAAAAGTAAGGCAACAGCAAATACGAGTAATAGAGATGGGTAGCACACTCTTTTAAAATGAGGATCCTGCGAGCCACTCTTTTTACAAAGTGTACTAGCACACTGTGTTACCACGAATGAGGGGAGGCTGCGATGGCCTGGGAGCACGTATGTACGAGTTGCGAGTGTGTCAGTGCGTCGCGTGAGTCGCGAGTGTGATGTGTGGTGTATAGTGGCGACAACACGACACGGCACACATGCAGATGCAATAGAGTTGGCTTGGCTGGCACACGCGATGTGCCGGTGAGGCGGTGACTAATCGGTTAAGCGCGTCACACAGCTCGCACGAGTGATGATGAGTGAAAGAGAAAGGGAGAATGATTACGTTACGTGACGTCATCAAACAAAAGCAAAAGACTGCAATTTTATTAAAAGCACAAGACAAAGACAAAGACCTTAACTCACAGACAGTGTACAGAGATATCGAGCCTGTGTTTAGGATTTAATAAGGAAATAAATCTAGATCGTCATTAAGAGAAATAAAATATGGTGTCCCTCAGGGCACCGTCATTGCACCTTTGTTATTTTTACAATATATATGTGACCTGCGACGTCATATACTTTATCCAATGGGATAATTTGCAGATGATAGCACATCGCTTAGCAATCTTATGTCAATGACGTCAACAATACAATTTAATTTAGTTATTAATCAAACTCCTGGGTCACCCACCTTACAGTCCTGACCTAGCACCGTGTGACTTCTTTTTCTTCCCAAAAATAAAAAAAAAAACAAATTATACCGCTGCAAAAAATTAAAAATATATACAGAATTACTTGTAGATAAATGTTATTATTCCGTGCATGATTTTTAAATGATGATTTTAGTAATATGTCTATAATCCTCTATTTTATGATACATTTGCATGCTACAATAAGGCGGAATGTACATGGATCCTATTATTAATGTATCAACTTATTTGTATGTACCTTCATTCTAAGCAAATAAAGACCTATTCTATTCTATTGTGACGCATAAGTTTTTAGGGATTTTCGTTTTAATTCGTTTGGCTATCCCACCAAGGTAAATTAATAATTCCCTGGATATAGTAGCCGGCACGTAACTTGGCAAGGTTTTGGCGTAGTCGGAGTAAGTTCACGCATGTGCACTTGGTGCAACAAATTATTTTTTTCACTTATATTGCTTGTCATTATTTTATGGTTCTTCCCATATTATTTTTTTAAACATCTGTTTAGAAGAGAGTTAAAGAAAGGAAAAAAAGATCTAACGATTCTTGCCAAGTTACGTGCCGGCGACCATACTCGTCGTCGCTCGGGAGAACGATGACGTCGTCACATTCACCCCCGACGTATAATTTTGATGTGATTTCATGTTTAATATATTGTTTTTTGTTTTTTTGTAATTCTAGTCTCAGTCGGCTAGTTTTTGTTTTTTGCAATTGTATATTTAAACTTTCTAGTATTATTATTATATTTCTAATAGTCTTTTTAAAATTGTTTTACTTACCTGTCGGTGTTTTTGTAATAAGTGTGAAATTATTTAGCAAAGAAACTTTTTAATTTACCTAAGCAGCGGGGTAATTGCTTAAAACACTACCACTAGCAATCGCTTACATTTTGACAGTTCACTAAGATTCATTGCGTTATTTACGTTGTTGAGCAGACAAAGTTTTCGAACATATGAAGTAATAGATTAGCAATATCCTTCAAAATTATTCAGATTTTGATTAATAGTGTGTTACTCAATTAGAGAGCAGGACTTTATAATCTAACTAGTGAAATTGGCAGTAGACGATACTTAACTACTTATTTAAACAAAATGCAAATACATTACAAACTTGAAACCGAATATTACTATTGTAATATATAACCAACCTAAATTAATAGTAAAAGTTTGAAGCAATATTCCTTTGTAAACTTGTAAACTGTAAAAGGTAATACTATGGATTTGAGATAAATCTCAAACGTATAGTATCACCTATTAAGTCTGAACTGAACATCATCAAACCCTGTTTATGTAAGAAATCAAGTAGGCACTTACACATAATATTGAACTCTGTCGCGACTTTCGTAAGTACCTTACAGGCAAGGTACCATAGGCTACTTACAGCTGATAACATCATAATATTTCGGCACCAGATTATATTCTAGAAGGTACCGGTAGTAAATCAAACAACGCTATACAAAACTTAGAGAGACTTTATTTATCATTTTACCTGATATTTACTTAGATTAACACAAAACACAATATTCAAAACAAAAGTTTCGCAGAACGCTTACACAACGTGATTTTAAATTCTACTAAAATGATGAACAAAATTTAAATCAATCTTTTATTTACATATAACGAAAAGAAAACAATGAGTAACTAAATTATTTAATTAATTATTGTTCGCTTAGCAAACTTCTTAAGAACATAAATGTAAACGGTGCTTTAAATAGTTTACAAACTTAACATTGTAATTTAAGACTTTGTGTATATTACACAAATATACACAAAGCGGGTTTTTGTAACAATCACTATTGTTAAGGTTACCGTACTATCAGAGGGTTCAATCAGTTCTCATTCATCACTTTTTCCATAAATTAAAATTTTCAAAGTAAAATATCGCGAGTGAGTATATTTTTATGAGTAGGTCTCATAAAAATATACTCACTCGCGATATTTCAGTTTATTTTGCGAAAACGGAATTCTGATAATGATCTAAAAGTCATTTCCGTCAGCTCCCCATGCCTATTATGGACATACTTTACAGAGCTGATGCTGAACAAGTTAATTATAGAGAAAATTTCTAGCATAAATATGCTGAAAGGTTTTATTCCAGATACCAAATGATTACGCTGTTGTTATCCTGAACATACGTAGAAGAATTGTAGTACCTAAGTAAGTACTGACATATTAAGTCAAAACCTCATGATTTCCTCGACTTTACTCAACCTCACTTAGGTGACTTACTCCTTTTTTAAACAGCTTCCCTAGTCGAAGTGAGTTTGAGTTGAGGAACCAACTGTCAAATGTAACGTACGGCATATACCTTGAGGCTGCCTTGAGGTAGTCAACAAGGAAGTTTTAACCAAAACATGCGTATTTTATCCGATTTACATAATGTCTTTTAAAGAATTTATTGAATATTGACATATTCGTGCCGTATCACCTCGACTTACACTAATTCGAGCGACCTCATAATTTCCTTAATCTGACGACTATTAATATCGATTTTGAGGGTCTTTCGAGGCACGCCTTGAGGTCTCCTCGACAGAGTTGTGAGTCGAGTAGCTTTTGAGGTTACGACTTGGGTGCTAATGTTTCATATATATTTAAGCCCCTAGGAGTGTTCAGCACTGACTGGTTAATCTTTTCAGCACGGCTACACATAATGAGCTCATACAAAAACGAAAATGTAAATAAAAATCTTTTGAAGAGTCTCAAGCTTCCACTTCTCTCATTCAAATAATGCTGCTTTTTGACATGAAAGCAATGTGTAGATAATATTCGTCACTCAAACACGTTGTAAACATGTATTAACGAAAATAATGAATATCCTTATGTAAATTTTCCAATGTTATTCAAACATATTTCAGGCTATTACAGAACAAAACCGCCCGAACCGCTCAGTCAGAAGATTAACATATTTGACAGGCTCCTATACAAAATGGAAGGATTCCACCAGAGTTCCCACATAATATTTTACACGTAGGTAAATGTGTACGTAAAATATTTAATACATAAGTACCTGATATAACGAAGTCGTCGGTATAACTACGAGTTGAAGCAAGGGTGAGTCACAAGTCTATCTATACCAATACCAAAACAACAGTCTTCCAACTTTTTTTGGAAGACGGTTTTCTTTAATATTGGTATCGTAACTCAACAAACTAACTCAGAGGGAACTACAGCTGTCGACGAGTGTCACTCGTGTGTATGCACACTTATCTGGTGAATGGTGTCTATCCGGTTGCGGTGAAACAGGCTAACCTACTTTATGTAAAATGAGTCACAAAGTAGTAGCAAAACATGAATTCCCATTTAAGCCGACGAAAATTTAATGGGTCGGAAAAACACAGGTTTATACCCTCGAGGTGAAAAGGCTCGTCAGACCTTTTGCGGTTTCAATCAAAATACTTGTTGCTCATGACGTCACGCATCCACGATACATAGCCCGCGGTGCGAGTGTAAATTCCGTACTTGCCCCGCTTGCCGCAACCGTCGCCGAAACTCGTGATCCCCTGTCAATACAAAGTTGTACACGTTATTAACATGATTTTACATTACCTATTTTAAAAATACGATTTAAGTTTTCCTGGTTAAATTAATAATGAATGATACTGAAAATTATAAGTTGTTGTTTGTAGAAAAGAAAATCGTATCGAATAAATCACAGGCTGGAGAAAAAGACATGAGAATCGTTTTGAAAAGAACATCTCTCACGAGGATGCCAATGAACATTTTTATCGCAAAGATTGCAACTGATATGGAAGCCATGTTGCAAAGACCACTTCGGTATACAACAATAAAATATATTCAGAGAAACTTGCCCATCGGCTCCTCTGGACTCGAAGATCAAAGCCGACTGTGCAATGATTTGTCATGATATCACAGGCGTAACATGGAATTTCCAACTTGAACCTAGCTGTTAATATGTTATATTAATCAACACTAATTCGTGGTCTCTTCGGAATTCAACAGGTGCAAATCAGAATGTTCATATTCATAAGGTTGGTACGCTATGAAGGTTTCTATACTCTACACCTACATGTGCATGGTTCCCGGATGCATAGATTTCATTGAGATCATAGTAGATAAATAGGTTCCCTTTTTTTCCTATACAAAGTGAACTGCAAATTATAGGCTCATATTGATATGAGAAAATATTTTTTTTATTCCAAAAACACTGTTTCAGTATTTTTTTCCACCAGTTATTGAAAAGCCTAATGCATTATATCCATAGCATCAGTGGCACTGACAGCTCACTCCACGCTCACTTCACCTAAGTTTTCACGGTGAGAACGTTACAGAATAACTCTACTGTACTAAACTTTTGTGGAAAATACCACCTGTATAGGACTAGTTTAAAAAAAAAAACTCTATCACGCGAGATCTCAGCCTCAATAAGATAGGGCCTTCCGTTTTAAAATGAGTTTGTTGGAAAAAGCTACTAAGTAATGAAAGGGTTACAAGAAATGAAAAAGTAGGAACAGTTGGTTCGAAAAAAGTAACTATAGGTGTGAATGTGCTGTGTAGGTGTGTTGTGTAAGTATGCTGTGTGGTGTGTGTGTGAGTGTAATTGTGTTTGAGTGTACAGATTTCACTGTAGAACTAAATCGATTGTACGAGTTGCACCTTTTGAAGGTAAATATTAGTTTACGGATGCGACTATACCAAGATGCACGATAATACCAGACCAAGAAAGTTCGTCGGAGACTAGATGGATGGATTGTGTAAAAGATGAGACTAAAGCTAAGCGCACATAACACCGCATCGGGCCGCAGCACATTGCATTCCAACAAAAAAAAACATGCGGTCCGCCACATTCTGTATGAGAAATTCCAGCGTAAATAAAAAGACGTGATGCATCGAACCTAAATAATTTGGGATGACAGGTGGATGATAATAAGACCAAGAAAGTTGTCCAAAATTATCTTTCAGAATCCATCTTAACATAGGAAACAACTACTAACAAGGTATATTATAATAGCTTTATAAATCTGGAACCTGCTAATACACGTGCGGGGACGACCTACTTTATTTAGCGTACACACATTCAGTGGAATTAATGGCACGTGGATTAGTACTTTTATATAACTTATTTTCCGAGTTTAAGATTTTATTTTACATAAATAATTTCCTTAGTTACCCACGAAAGAGTAAAGAGCTATCTACGTTCACAAGGCATTATATTAGGTTGGGGGAAAAGTCTTTTCGCATTATAGTATGTATGAACTTACTATTTGTATCTAGCTGGTTTTGGTCTCATTGAAAGTTTAAATTTTAAAGAACATAATTCCAAATTCAAATTAGGAAAATCTGTGATTTTTATTTGTTTTTCGTACTGTCAAGATGAGTGAATCTAATGAAGAAATTCGATACATTTAAAAAAAATTACTACAAAAAAGGTAAAAATGCAACGCAAGGCGCGAAAAAAAATTGCGATGTTTATGGACCTAGTGCAGTGTCTGTGAGAGTAGCACAAATTTGGTTTAAGCGTTTTCAATCCGGAAATTTTGATGTCAAAGATGCACGTCGCTCTGGTAGCCCTATTACTGATAAAATGGATGACATTTTTGAGAAGTGGAGCAAGATCGGCATATCAGTAGATACGACGTAGCTGAAGAACTGGGAATTGACCACAAAACAGTTTTGGCGCATTTGAAAAAAAATGGGTACACAAAAAAGCTCGATATTTGGGTACCTCACGAGCTCACTGAAAGAAACCTAATGAACCGTGTACTCATTTGTGATTCTATATTAACTGATAACTGGTGGATCACGTACGACAAGAACGTGCGAAAAAGGTCGTGGTCAAATGCCGGTCAGGCTTCACAGACTGTGGCGAAACCCGGGTTAACTCGCTACCAGGTGATGCTGTGTGTGTGGTGGGATTGGAAGGGCATTATTCATTATGAGCTGTTACCACCAGGCAGGACCATCGTTTCTAAAATCTACTGCGAACAACTGATGAGATTAAAGCAAGAAGTTGAGAGAAAGCGGCCGGAATTAATCAACAGAAGGGGTGTGGGTTTTCATTATGATAACGCTAGACCTCACACATCTTTAGCCACTCAGCAAAAATTAAGAGAGTTTGGCTGGGAGGTGTTAATGCATCCGCCGTATAGTCCTGACCTTGCACCTTCAGATTTCCACCTGTTTCGGTCTCTTCAGAATTCTTTAGGCAGTGTCAGGTTAACATCACGAGAGGACTGCCAAAACCACTTGTCGCGATATTTTGATCAGAAGTTCCAAAATTTCTATAGAACCCATTGATCATGTCCCTACCTACAAGATGGCAAAAAGTTATCAAACAAAATGGTACATACATACTTTAGTTAAATGTAAATAAACTGTGTAAAACAATGGTTTGAATTTTCTTAAAAAATGCGATGAAACTTTTTCTTAACCATTTTTCTGTTTTCTGACTTGTCAGATTGTTTTATTACTACAGTTTTTTACAGTACAATGCTGTGATCACACGGTAACATCCCTGATTTATTTTTTTGTTAAATCTTAAGCTGTAAAACGTGCGGGATCACAAGCCAGTCCATGGCTTGTGATCCCACACGACACAATTGTAGGTATGGTATGCAATTTCTGGTTTATACCTACTTATACGAAACTACCTGGAGATATGTAAAACGTTTACGGGTTTCAGTATCCAAAAAACGGGTCATTAAACTCAGCACTTCGAATAAAATTTCCATTGCGTTGTAACTCTTTAGAAATGTTGTAAACACGTTTTCGGAATGGATAAAACTCATTGTACATGATACTTAAAAATAGATAAACCCGCGACTCGCGAGTCGATCGCAAAGCAACAGCGCTAACATACTTCACCACACATACGGATTAAAATTAAAGCTATTTAAAATATATTTCACGTAGGTAATGTAAACTCTGAAGCTTAAAGTTAAACCCTGCCTAGTACTTACGAGTTTGGTTATAAACTAACCATTAAATCCGTCTTCCAGGCCAAAACTTCTGATAATGCGAAGATTTTATACCTTTTACTTCTAAAATTACCTATCACACATCATCATCATCCTCAGCCCGATTTCACCCACTGCTGAGCATAGACCTCTCTTTTCTTGTGTCAATCCCCATGCTTTTGTGCCAGCCTCATTCAGGTTTTACCCGCGATGTCGCCGCCGAAATAATGTCGTCTGCCCATGTCGCCGCCGGATAACCGAACGCTGCGTCTTCCAGTTCTTGAACGCCTTAGTCCATCTAACATGAATGCTTCTTGCCAGCTGCCCTGCCCAACTTCATTTGAGTTCCATAACTCGTTTTCCGAAATCGAAAACTTGCGTACGTCTTCGGATCTCGGTTCGGAACTCAGTCTTATGCCGAGCATGGAACGCTCCATGGCTCTGTGTGCAACTTTCATCCTGTACACAGCCTCTTGTGAGGCGTCCACGTCTCAGCACCGAACATCATGGTGGGCAGAACACTCTGGTTATAGAGGCGGGAGTTCAAACACTGTGGAATTTTTGCTGATTTCAGTATAATTTCGTCCAATTTGCTAAATGCGGCCCACCTAAGCGGTTTTTTTCTCGATATCTCTGCTCGTTGATGCTCTGTTTCAAATTAAATAATATGACCAACCATCTCCAACGTTTCATTGCCTACCTTATCATAAGGATTTAAATAGCTGAAAATGTGTTCCATGCTCTCCATATTTGTCCTAAGTCATACCTTAAAAGAAGCATCATAAATGTTTGAAACATTTTCTGGAGGTAATCGAAGTAATCATCAAAAATCACAAGGTCAACTGCAAATCTTAAGTAGGACAGGTAGGTGGGTGCCATTGATGTTGACACCGCAAAAGTCCCAATTTAAACATTTTACGATGTCATCTATTAGCATAGATGCTGCTGTCTGACTCCCCGCTATATCGGTACGGGTTTAGATAGGGTATGCAGTTCCCACAGCACATCCACGTAATGGGAATCGAAGCCTCGTCGAAGGCCTTCTCGTAATCGACGAAAGCCATGCACAGGGGTTGCTCTTGGCTTTTCTCCATCATTTGCTATACCGTGTGGATATGGTCGATGATCGAATATCCACTGTGGAAGCCGGCCTGAACGATGAGCTGTGCTTCACAAAGCTCACGGATAAGCCAAATAGTGGGAATTTAATCGAATAGCTTGTATATTTGAGAGAAGAGGCAAATGGGACGGTTTTTGGTTAATTGAGAAATTACACCTTTTTCTAATTGATGGTGACTATAGCGTTCTTTTGTTCTGGGGTACAGGCATCATACATAACCCTATTAAAAAGTTCCAAGTGGACCTTTTGCATTGATTCGCAACCTGCTCGTAGCAGTTCGAGATTTATCTGTCTTCTTATCGTGTAGGGCTTTTATAAACTCATATGGTAAAAGACTTCGGAACTTATTTTGATGTTAAATAGGGGGTGCTCTAGCATCGTCTTTGGGAGGAATTTGTTCTGCAGATTGAGATGCATACAGGTCCTCGTAGAACTTCTCAATAATAGATACAACCTTAGTCCGATCCGTCACCCTGTTATCATCGTCATCTCATCAGCTTAGAGATTTGTTTGGAACCTATGCTTACCTTACACACAGCAGACAAAATTTCGTCACTTCATTTACATAGAAAACATAAGCAAGTTTGTGTCGGTACTCTAACACAAGACCAAAAATAAATCTTACCAACGCCGACGACCTCAATTTCACACCAAACGAAAAGCAGTCCAGGCGATAATAAAAATATAAATGTCAATTATACGTTGAACGTGCTCACACAAATGCAAATTAAAGAGGGCACTACCCTCGTTACATATACGGCTCTGTGCCATTTAATTCGGAGTTCTCAAAAAAATATCCCTCTAATGTCCGATAAGCTTCTTGCTTTCTCGTCAAATTGTAAAATGTCAGATCCATTTTATTGTGATTGAAGGAAACCTTTTAAAAGGTATTATGTAAGCCCTGGGGGCTTTAGGACGGTATCATTCGTTATTGACACACGATAATCATGCTCGGGTTATCAGGGGTCATAAATCACGCCAATAAGGTTCCGCAATCATTGTTTATTTAATCATGAAAATGAATAATGGAAGATTATACAAGTACGCAGGAGATATTATATTAAACAATGGTGCAATCTCTGTTCCTTTACTTTCATAGTACGATGGTACGGCAATCCAACATGACCGGAGAGAGATCAGGCGCAGGACCAATTTATGTGCTATTCGAGGCACGGGGGTTTCACACCACCCACGTTCAAATTACAAGCTGCTACTGTGAAATTCCTGATGGACAAACCCAATCACCGATCCTGGAATCGAACCCAGGATGCAACACTCAGCAGTCACGCTTGTGACCTCGACCCCAACGGAGCAGTCATGAAAAAGAATAGGTGTAACCTATAGTATTTTTGATTTTTGTAAAAAAAAAGAGTATTTCTGATCTGCAGCTATAAATGCAAGCAGGTTTTCAATAAAATTATACCAG
Source organism: Dasypolia templi (assembly GCA_963555695.1). Lineage (NCBI taxonomy): Eukaryota > Metazoa > Arthropoda > Insecta > Lepidoptera > Noctuidae > Dasypolia > Dasypolia templi. Next base: position 17,197,174 of record OY743146.1, on the reverse strand, counting down.
GCCACTCAGAAAGTATTGCGAAAAAAAGTTCTTATGTATGAGAGACTAGCCAGTTATAGTCTATTTTGAAAATACGATTATTAGTAAGTAAAAATAGCTAGGTTCCAATTTCAGATTTTCCCTCCACATTGTTTGCGAGCACAAAAAATGGATCTACGCCGGGAAATTTTTCACGCTATGATTGTCTTCAAATCGTACGATAGACTTCAAATGGCATTCATGGATGAAGGCCCTTCTAAGGCAACCGTGTATCGTTCGTGTAACAAATTCAAGCGCGGTAGACTAACTTTGGGGGATGAAGAAAGAAGTGGTAGCCCTTTGACGGCTGTTACGGAAGATTACGTGCTAGCAGTGAAATATTTAATCCAAGACAATAGGAGAATTACATATCAAGATATTCAGCACATACTGCAAGGTGGATCGGGAAGCCTTCACGAAAATCTACACGTGCATGTTCGCGTGACGAGGATAGTTTCACGCTGGGTGCCACACAGCCTCACCGATGGTCAGAAGCAGGCCCGGGTGGAATGGTGCCGTGATATGATAAAAAAAATGAAGCAGGCTCGTCTCGGCGTGTTTACATCATTACAGGTGACGAGTCTTGGATTTATCAAAACGATCCAGGAACGTAGCGCCAGCCGACGGTTTGGGAGTTTCAAAACGAATCAACGCCTACCAAAGTGAAGCGATCGAGAAGCAGGGGGAAGATTTTGATCGCGAGCTTTTTCAATTTGACTGGCTACTTGGTGTCAATTCCTATAAGGAACCAAACAGGCATCAACGCGGAATGTAATACTACCAAATGCTTGGCAGAAGTTTTCTCTGTTGTGAGCAACAAGCGACCAAACACAGGTCTCTGCGGGCTACTGCTCCACCACGACAACGCGCACACTGGCTCAAAACGAGGGACTACCTGGACAGCACGCCGGTCAAACTCATGAGTCACCCTCTGACTGCCTCGTTGGACTAGTGGTCGCAAGGGCTACTGCTGAGCATGAGGTCCTGGATTCGATTCCCAGGTCGAGCAAGCGTAATTGGGTTTTCTATCTTGATGGCAATAGGCTCGCCCCCTACGCTTACGTAACTGGCGAAATGTGGGTGTACTATAGGTTTACTTCTGCCTCACCCTTCTGGGATTACAGGCGTGATGTTACGTTATGTTATGTAAAAAATCAGCTCAAAGGGATACAACTTTTATCGCCGGTCGATGCGCTGTCAGCGTTCGAGCAGGCTGGAAACGAGATGTCTACGGCGGACTGGAAAAAGAGTTCCGAAAACTGGTTCAGACGCATGAAACTTTGTATAGAGGCTAGTGGAGAGTACTTTGAAAAGATTTAATAAAAAAACTATTTACCTACATAATATTTATTTTTATTTTCGCATAACTTTCGAGTGTCCCACGTAGATTATGCATGAGAGCATTTCTCTTAACAGTGCTGTTCATTGTTAAGGTAGGCACCTGTAATCTGTGTTGTGGAGTCAACAGAAATGATTAATACGACGCTAAGGTGATAGTGGGAGCGAGACAAAACACATTACTGTGCAGGTATAATATGATTTAGGTGGGTAACCTGCATTTAACTATTTTCATGGTGTTTTTTTTTGTTTTTAGTTGTTATTATATAATTGTGTGTTATTTGATATCTAGCTTGTTAAAATTTTGAGAACCTACTTACTGTTTTAAGTGTGACAAACAAATCTATTTTTCTTTCTTTCTAATTGCCTGTCTGTCACCTTGCTGGTTGCTTACCACTCCATTCGTGTACTCAGTATTTTAGTGAGGCCAAAAACGGTTATTTATATGTTTTGAAATCGAAGAACAAATAGCAATATTATTATCAAAATTTTATTATTCATATTTTAAGGACGAAAAATTGGATATAAAAAGTCAACTAAAAAGGAGTGCTACATTAGCAGCGTGTACAAAGATGGTCACCGGTAGTACGCGTTTCGAATTGTTAAACATTTTCTATGAACGTGTTTCAATTTATTTTACGGAAGTTACGCTTGGATCTCACGCAGGGTTGCGCATTCAAAGTAAATAATGATATATGAATTCCGTAATAGATAATGAAGGTACCTAATTATATAAAATGCCTTTACTTAAATACGTAGGTACTCTCTGTTATTTCATTTGGAAAATCGGCTACAAAAACAGTAACTATAACTTTTGAACTTTTCCTTTAAAATTCAAAATATTTACTTTCAAATAAACCTTAATGGGCACATATCAAAACTTCAGAAGCTGCAAAAAGGGCTTATTTAAGAAACTGTATCATCTCAATATTGTCCAGAAAATTTGAAATATTGGTGAATTCAACGAAAATGTTTTATGTCAACATAAACAATAACATTGGACAATTTCTCTCGACCTAATCTGAATTATCATCATCATCCTCGGGCGTTTATCCCAATTTATTGGAGTTTCGCGTAGCAAGCAAGCAATGTCAGTAATCATCCCCTTTCAAGCCATATTTTCAAATTCGGAGAAAACAAGACACGGCCCTTACCGCCAGTATATTTACGGCTGGATTTTTCAATTCCTACCCAAAGGAGGGATCCTTGAGAATTAAACGGGATAATCTTAAACAACTTTACCCAAACGGGATGCGAGCGTACTTTTCTTTCACTTCATAAATTGTGCCGAGTTGAATAGAAAGCTAAACGAGATGATCAAATAATTATGGGTGAAAAGACTTTCAAATCATTTAATGGTTTTTGAAATTCGTTTATGCCTCGACCAAATATTTTTCAAAGTTTTATTCAGAAGTTTTATAATTCTGGTATATCGCACAGAAACCATTTCAATCTGTGGGGAAATTTCCATTAGGCTGCTTTTAAACCAACTTTATGCCCGATGCGGGTCTGTGAAATGGAAGCATTTTTGAATTGAAACGCTCACTTGAGTAAACTCCACAAGGCCATTCTTTGTTCTGTTTTATATTTTCCGGCAATTTTCCTGTTTTTGTAAGCTTAGGAGAGTGAAGATCAAGCACCTTAACAAAGCAGCAAGCAGCAAAGCATTTTGACAAAAAAAAAACACCATAAGAATTATCACAGGAATCAGGGCTAAAGCTACACTAAATGGACTATTTCGTTCACCTAGTGTTTGCAAGCGTCGAGCGTGAGATCCGATACCGGGGTTTTACTTAAGTATTTCTTATTAGCGGCCCAAAACCTGAATTTGTGCCCAGTAAGTGGCAATACATGGGTTAGGTGAAATTTACATCTACTAATATTTCTGTAGAATACAGACATGGCGTAATGTAGATGAAAATAGCACAGAAGCACACACGTGGCGCAGAGTTAGCAGTACGTAAGCTTAAAATGTGTAACACCCCTGACTTTCGTCTCTGTGTTTGCCTCTTGAATATTTAATAGTTAATTCTTTATATTCCCTAGTCTTAGGTATACTACATATTCTAGTTTATTAACAGTTCCTTTGAAAGGGTCGGCCGTGATTACAGGGCGGCTACCGCCAACTCCTTCATTTTCTAGTTTTCTTTGTTCTTAGTTCATTTCTTTTTGTGAGATTCTTTTTGTTCATTCGAAGAAAGCTTAACTACAGCGTTGTTCTAGAATTCTGTGATTGTTTCTCGTGAAAATATCAAGGTTTCGGTTGGTAGAAATATAAATTCCTTTTTCATTAGAAAGTTCTAAAAGTAAAAGGGTTGACACCCGTTTTATGAAACATTTGAGAACTTTTGTACTTGGGATCCAAAATGTTATAATAAAACTTCAATATTATGAGGAGACTTTAGCTTCCTTTTGTATCTTTATCAAAGGGTTTCCCCTTTGAGACAATGTTACGGCTATTTCCAAGAAAATAGGATGCTCAAAATGTTTATTGGCACAGACGTATTTAAACTTTATCAATTCGTAACAAGAACCGTTATCTTGGTTACGTTATTATTAGCATAACATTTAAACCGTTTTATACAAAACTCACTATTTCTGAGTAACAAAAAGAAAAAAAAGAAAGAGATTATCATTGTCATTAGTCTAAAGATATACAGGGTGTAACAAGAATAAATAATCGGTGTTTGTCACGCAAAAAAATGTGCGAATGGGTGTATGCAACGGTGCAGGAGTTGTGGGTATATTTAAAGTTATATTGTAACATTTAAAATTCTATACTGAAAAAAGTAAATATAAATGTGGACGCGCACCTAGACAGTCGCAGTCATCGGTTTTGATAATTCATTAAATGAAATAGTACGTAACACCTGTGCACCTATCCGCGCCAAATGACCCGCATTTCAATAAAATGCATTTTTCAATAAATGATTACGCGCGTACGGCGTACGATGCGGATAGGTGCACGGGACCATGCGAAAATGCGATGCGCATCTTGCATCATAATCTCGCAAAATTTGGAATTTTGACCTTCAATATCTCCGTAACCAGAAGGATCCCAGGTAGAAATCCCAGTATAAAACATTATAACAATGACGGGGAGTATTTACAAGTGACTCTCGGCTTCGATAAGCGTCTTTTTGCACCCGTTCGTTAAAAGCTTTTACCTGTAAGAAATATCTCATGGTGCGATCCCTGCAGAGCAGCGGGCCGCCAGAGTCGCCAGCGCAGGAGTCTCTTCTTCCTCGCCCCGCGCAAACCATGTTATCAGTAATGGCGTACTGCCAGTACGAACGTCGGCAGACGCCTTGCTGTATCGTCGACACCTGGACATACGGAGGACTACAATTATCATCTTGTATTCTTATGTTGAGAGTTGAGTATGTTGCTTCACCGTGATAGACTTATGACACGCTGAGGCTAACTGAACTTATTGTCTGTATTAAAGACTGGGTTAGGGCAGCAACTGCACGGCCAGGAGAATGAACAATGAATATTTATTACGAGTTTTAGGTTCCACAGCGTAGCATAAACCTACTATTCCAGAATTGCTTTAAGGATCCAGGTCCAAATAAAAATTTAACCTTTTGAACATGTGGCGGCATCTACACCGCCATAAGCGAACAACACACCACACTGTCGTCACGCAAAATCCTGCATCGCGCAAGCAGAGTTTACCGCGCAACTAGCATACACCTATCAATCGTCGGGCAGTTCGACAACGTCCCGACATCAATCGTCGGGCAGTTGCCCACCAGATACAACACCAATCTGGTCGGAGGATGCTCCCTTTTTTAAGAGTATGGGTGAACTTTACACCCTCATATCACTATAAACATATCTTAATAAAGTCTATGGCATTTTATTAACAAAATATTGCAAATGTTTATAAAGTCCCCGATATTTCAAAATCAATACCCTCATCAAAATTCGGCAGAATTCACCGTTTCTACTCTCAATTTGTTTCTTGGAATACTCGAATGCTGCAACCCGAAACGCGCCATAAGGGAATATAGTCGGCATTTCAGTTGCAGAAACGAATTTGAACACAAATACGATTGTCTAGAAGAGAAGTCCAGGGAATTTGCCTCTCGCGTGTCGAAGCTCGAGGAAAAAGTTTCTTCTCCCCTGGCAGTTTAACAACGAATTGCTACTCCAGAAGCAAAGTTAGAAACCGCAGAACAAAAATCCCGTAATTGAAATATTGAGATAAGCAATCTGCCTGAGAAGCGCGGCGAAAATCTAATGTCGATCCTTGAAAACATTTCTATTTTAATCTCCTCTTGACGTCGTTGCTATTCACTGTGTTTCTCTAATTAATCCAAAATCCGTACAGCCAAGAAGCATAGTGATTAAAATTTCCAGCCAAATACTACGTGATAACTTCATTGCAGCAGCCCGCCTCAAATAGGGAATCAATTCTGAACACCTGCAGTTGAGTGGCAATCCACAAAAAATATACATAAACGAGTATCTTACGCTACAGAACAAGTAATCGTTTCGTCAAACAAAAGAGATTGCAAAACAAAACGGGCATCGATTTGTTTGGATTAAACACTGTGTTATACTCATTCGCGCTGACGTCCCCGAAGCGGCTTTCACTATTCGTTCCGAAGAGGATTTATCTAAAATCAAACCCTATATTAAAGCATTTAAACAAAAAGAATAGTAACATTTGTGTAAAAGTGCAGTCACATTCACTTTTCTTAACTCTTAACTTATTATTTTGTTTACCGTACCTACAGTCTGCGCTCTCTGACTCATTTATTACTTCGTGTTGTTAACGCAGTTTCTGCTAATAAACCGAGCGCGAAATATTTTACGATGACCCTCACGTATCTCATTAATATTATTTTTTACCTTTTCCTTATTTTTTTGTTAATTGCCTGTAAACATGGCTTAATTCTTGTAGCTACTGTTTATTTAACTTGTATGTCTTCCTTTGGCTTGCATATTTACGTGTACTATAAAACAGATAGAACCTTAACATTATCTTCTTACTAACATTATAACGAATTGTGTTTGCTATTGTTGATAACACTTATTATACTCTATGCTTATTACCATTTCCATGTTAAATATTTTAATGTGTTTATGTCTCAAATAGGTACCGTACTTGACTCCAGGCTTTGTTTTGATGGCGTATTCTACATGTTTTCCAAATTAAATGGATAAATACAATTTAATAGTGTACTACCTAAACTGTAGAGGACTGCATACTTACAGCTACATACATTATTTATGAATATCTTGTCTTTTTCCTATGACGTAATCATCCTTACAGAGACTTGGCTAATACCAAGCATTTCTGACAGTGAGTTTGTTGATGACCGATATTTGGTGTTAAGATGCGACCGCGACCGCCGCACTACGGGGAAGCGTGATGGTGGCGGGGTGCTGATAGCCGTTCTACGCACATAACGACCAACTAGCATTGTGTAGTAGAAAGGGTGAGGATTCTAAAAAGCTCCGCAGACTCCTGCATACTGCTTAGCGCTGATATTGGCTTCGCGGCGTGTCCAGATGTCTAGAACCCTGCACACATCGCGCATGTATTCCATGGGCGCTGTGTTCGTATAATTGTTCGTATCTTGAGGGGGTGGTAATCACGAATACATCGAAGGACCTTTTCATTTAAGAAAAATGTTTATAGTGCGCTGAGCACGTTTCGCGTTAAGAACAATTAGTGTCGCGAAAAACCACACACGGAAGCATGGCGCTACTGTGCTCATGCGTAGACCAATCAGATTGCTCAGCGAATGAACGATGAGAAATGCCGACCACTTAATCAAATCAAACCCTTATTCATTACACATAAAAGCTCAATTACTCGAAGTGGGGTGAAAATAAACTATCCTAAAAATCCCTAATATTTTATGCAGTAGGTAAAACCCACCATATATAGAACGGTACGTAACAAGCATTTTGACGTGCCCCTCTGAAATAGAGCACGTCTTGGTGCAGCTGCCGAGGTCGCATCCTACAAAGCGCCATATCATAAGTGCAACCTACATACCGCCGCGATCTCAGGACAGGTTGTACACGTGATGTACGTGTGTACTTAGAAACATTTCTAGATGTAATTAATGACACTAATAATGACACATTCTAAAAACAGGCGATTACAATTTACCAGGCTGGATCATAGTGGATGCAAGTATGTTGTCCCACAACCGACTGATAATTTGAACTGTCATTTATGCAACCTTATTTCCTTAACTTATATTTTTCAATATAATACACTGAGGAATAATTTAGGGCGTATACTTGACTTGTTTTTAGCAAACGTATCTTAAACGTGTACACCATTGCTGCCGACTGATGTCCAACATCCGCCTTTCTCGATATTAACATTACTTACTATGAAATGTATGCCAATGAAACGGCACTTTTATGCGAGGCACATTTTTTTTAAAGCTAACTATGAACTTATCAATAAAGAGTTGAGTACTTTGGACTGGAATCAATTGTTTTACCTTGTTGACCTTTCTGCTGAACAATCTCTTAATGCATTTTACGACTAAATATTTAGTATTATTAAAAGGCGTATTCCGCTATCGCGTCTCAGAGCCTCACGTTTGCCTCTGTGGTTTTCTCCTTCGCTTATACGTATTTTCAAAAATAAGGAAAAACTGGGTTAAAGTGGAAAACATATGGTAATTCATCAGACTATGAAAGTTTTTCCACTCATCGTAAACGTTTTAAATCTGAATGTGGCAAATGTTTTATAAAATACATGAAATCGGTTGAAGACAGTATTCCGCTCAGCATTAAACATTTCTGGACTTACATTTCAAACAGAAAGGGCAGGACGGAGATTCCTGCAAATATGTTTCTTGAAAACCTTAACTCAAATAATCCAACTCATATATGTATTACATGTTCTCCACTTTTTTCCCCTCTGTTTATGAACCCACAAATTTTTATCCCACGATGTGGCAGCCACCTTATACATATGCAGACAATTCAACCTGCATCTCCGACATCTATTTGCCAGAAGATGTTGTACATAAAGCGATTATGCAGTTAGACTTAAGTAAGAGTCCGGGCCGCGATAGCTTGCCGCCAGTCTTCATAAAGAAGACCGCAGAAACTATTGCACTTCCACTTTATGTTATATTTAATAAATGTTTACGAGAAGGCACCATTCCGGTTATTTGGAAACAGGCGCATATCACACCAGTCTTCAAGAGTGGCGATTAAAAACCTACAAAATTATCACCCTATCTCTATAATGTCCACCTTGTCGAAGCTTTTTGAGAGTCTTGTACATAGTGAAGTATATTCTCAAATTCATAACCTTATTATCGGTAAGCAGCGGTGGGTTTGTTAAACGACGTTCGACGAATACCAATCTCATGTTGTTCGCAGATGTTTTATTCAAAACGAAACAAGTTCAAGTTGACGCTGTGTACACGGATTTTCGGAAGGCTTTTGACAAGGTAGACCACAAATTGCTTTTAGATAAAATTGCTTACAACGGATTCCGTGGCAATTTATTGAGATGGTTCATGGCGAATATACACAATCGATCGCAAAAGATAGTCATTAATGGTTTCCAATCAAGTTCAATCATTATCACTTCAGGGTTGCTCCAGGGCTTGGGCACGCCACAATAGCGGCGGTAAGTCCCCTCTTTGAGGAGTGGTTGGAGAGGCGCCACGGCGTTCTCACCTTCCGCCTGACACAGGTCCTCACCGGACACGGTTGTTTCGGGAGGTTCCTGTTTCGCATAAGGCGGGAGGAAACGCCCGGGTGTCACCATTGTGTGGATCGCCCGGAGGACACGGTGGAGCATACGGTGGAGGTATGCCCAGCTTGGGCGGAGCACCGCAGTGTCCTCGCGGAGGCGATTGGCGGCGGCGATCTCTCGCGTCCGGCCCTGGTCCAGGCCATGGTACGGAGCGAGAGGGAATGGAAAGCCGTCACCTCCTTCTGCGAAGCAGTAATGCTCGCAAAGGAGGAGGCGGAGCGCGTGAGGGAGAGAGCCTTGCGCCCTCACGCCCCTAGTCGCCGCAGGAGACGCCCTGGGCGTCGGGAATCGCAAGCAGATTCCCGGCCACCGTAGGCGCGGGCTTGCGGACGGCGAGCCATGGGTAGCTCGCCGTCAATAAATAAAAGACCATCTACTTTTTTAATTCTATGCAAAGCTTTGGTCCGTTCTCAATTGGAATTTGCAGTACCCATTTGGAGTGCCATTTTTTACTGTTTATCCGTCGTATTGTATAACACTTTATCGATGTGGATATTTTCGGGCTAACACACTTTAAATTCAAAAGGATGGCTATTGAATCTTTATAATAGCCATTTCATACCAATTTTATTATTCCTAAAAAACCTACTTCTTATTTATTTTAAAATCAACGCACGATATAATCTATCTAAAAATCATCATTTCACGGACATTGGTGTGGTGGGTTACACGTTTACCTAGTTTTTAAGTTACTCTGTCACACTTGATTTGTAATGTGTAACTGTTTTATGTCCGAACAAAGTAAAATTAAATCATAACTTCACTGTTAACGAATTCTTTAGAAGAATGTATTTAAATTCTTTACACTTTTTTTCTTACGTTACACGTAGGAATTAACCTAGTCCTTTCTACTTTATAATCTGACTGAGAAAAATATTATAAAGAAGACATGTTTCTCTACCCGATAGTATCTTATCTACGGTACAAATCTTAAAATTCACATTATACCTACATACAGTTTAAGTTGGTATAAATAAATAAACAAATACTTATTAATTAATTAATTTAATTACTATGATTAAATTGCAAAATAAACAAAGTTAATGCTATCACGATCAAAACTTTTTAATGTACCTATAGCGGCAAGACAGACGAAGTTTAACGGGCAACATTTAAGTTCTCGCTTCGACTACTGGAATATTTGATTGAATATTTACAACTAAGTTATCTGATAACATTCTATTACACATCCTTATTAAATCAATGTGATACAAGAAGGTCAAAATTATGTTGAGAATGAATTTGTATCTTGCGAGTGCGGTGTTCCTGAACAGACTATGTCCCATCTGTTAGAGAGTCCCAGATGTTCGTTCACCTGCACGCTTGACTCTATCTGAACAACACCTGAAGTCGCAATGAACGTGCTCACCTACTAGGCCCAAACAGTATATTTAAGCGACATAGATGTACTGTCGAAACGAAAGGAAGCAGAAAAATAAATTTTCTTTTAATGTTGTCATGAATTATTTACAAACTTCTACAACATATTGCAATTACAATTGTATCCACAGGTAGCTACATTAATAACAAAATATATTGCCTATGTGTCAATGATAAATGTACCTCCATAAAATGAGGGCTGTGGCAGAGTGAATCCCGGATTAGAGCGATAAGATCCTCCGAAATGATGACAGGTGTGGTTTGGGTAAATGGTGTATTTGGTTTTCAACAATATGGTGATGGATGATTGTTGTAGATTGTTTGTCGGTTTAGGCGTTATATTTTCTGATTGAATAATAATTCTTTAAGTCTTATGACTATTCGGTCCCTTTGTTTGTGGTCCACAGGTAACCTCTCAACAGTTATTGATTCGTTAGAGGAGATGTTCTCCCGTAACTTAATCTTCAGAAACGCAACGTATCAAGATATTGAAGCTATTGCTTCTATATTGCTTCTATATATTACACTATTGAGTAGATAAACTCTAGAAATTTTATCTGGATAAAAACACCTCTGAAAGAAATCTCTTAATGTAAACTAGATATTACTTTCACGCTGTCCACTTAAATTATTATCGTCAACAACTTTACCGCTTCTCGCCGCAGCCTATCTTCGCCGTTCTTTTAAAAGATTAATTGATAAAATCTGCCGTTACAGAACCATGTTGATAGCCCTGCAGTGCTTTATCTTTTGCTAGAACTTTGACGCCAGTAACTAATTAGATTGACACAGCATATATCACATAATGTATGAATTTCAAATAGTATTTTTATTGCCGAGACTGACTTATGGAGGTGTCGGTTAAAATGAGCTGGGCCGTTATACATACATACCTACTTACATATGGCATTTTACCCATTGTATCTGTCACATTACAATCAACGGCAAATCACGATTTCGCCGAATTACTATGTGCTTTTTATCACTAGAATGCAATATGGTTCATTTGAATTAAACCAATGTAGTTAAAATGAAAATCTTTTATTTATTAAGTAAGTTTCATGAAATCACACATATCTGTATAATGATGAATGTTTTTTTTATCATAATGTCGCTCTTTCAATTTACATTTCCGTATGAAGTTAAGAAAATAACGAGATATAAAACGGTTTTTTTTTAGATGAGCTCTCATGTTCGTACTTAATAAAGTGAATTTTCTACATCTCTGCAGCGGTATGAACAGCTTAGATTAAGATATACGAACATAATTAATTTCTTCTTCTTCTTAGCATGTCGATGGCAATCCACATGGACTCTGCCCAGAATTCGAATACGTGTTTGGAGTCATCACTAGCGTCCATCAGTTCCTGCAACGTGCAGTTGATAGGACACGCAGTACATGATATCAAGTGTCCCATCGCTTGTGGGACAGTACCACATTTACACTGCAAGGCTGAGTCGTTTATAAATCATCACCTGAACAGGATTTCCTTGCTTTGGCCAACCTGGGTTATTATATTATAATGAATATTGTATGTACATACACATGCGGCTTATAAAGAGAAGGTCTACGCCAACAGCCTAGCGTCGATTAAAAACATCAAAGATGGAATTCGTGGGGCTATCGAGGACATTGTGCAGCCACTTTGCGATTTGGTTATGGAAAATTTCATGAAAAGGATATGGTCCTGTAAGCGTGGTCGTGGTGGTCATTTGCCTTATATTATTTTCCACTATTAACGGCATACCTTCATCTTTATAATGAAATAAACATCCGATCATTTATATAAAAAAATGAATTTTTCTTTAAATATCAAAATTACACCTCTAATTGGAAAACCCTTTAGAATTTGATGAGTTAAAGAAGCCTTCAACAAAAGACAAGGTCAATGAACCCGGCGTAAAAATATGGGATTTGAAGCATAGCTACATTTTTAAATAACGGTTTTACCTAACATACCTACTACATTACAAGGATTTCCACATGAATTTATACGGGATTATCCCGACAAAAAGTGTATGAGCCCCTGGGGACTTGTAGAAGGCTTGACTAAGCCTTCTCGCAAGAAAAGGTTTTAACGAAATTATGTTTAGGACCATTACATATACATTATTTGGCAGAATTCATTTCTTCATATCCGTTTATCAGGTTCCCATTTTTACGTACCGAGAGGGTTAGATCTTTTATAACCGAGCCTCAAAAGATTCTCGTTAAGCTTCTAAACTTATACGAGTAGTAACGCTTTAATTAATCTTATAAGATAGAATAAGATTATAAGATAAAATTATAAGAATCAGTTCATTTAAACTCAGCAATGTAATTAAATGTATGCTACTAAATTCTAAAGTAGTGACTAAAATATTCGCGAGACGACTAAAACAAATTACACGAGCTTACGAGTTTGTAGTCTCTCTTGCGGTTTAAACTGAGTGTCTCGTTGATAAACTGCGTACATGAAACACAAAGTGTATCAAGTCCTTATCACTATATACCGTACAAGTTGCAAGAGTCAATTGAAAAGTTTGCGGTCCGCAGTAACTCGTTTACTACAGTCTTTATAGTAGGTAGTGGACCAGTTTGTAGGGCTTATTAAGATCTTAACGTTTCACGACCTTGCTCGTCATGGTTATAATTATTTACATACACATTATGTAAAACGAGGTTAATGGTGCGTAAGATGAATAGGACGTCGAAGACACAATTCTATATATTATACATTACGAGTACATAGCCTTGGAAAAAATGAGGCGAAATATGGATGTACATACAGAGGTGTTTTGCCTACCCGTTTGAAGAATATAGGGTTACGTTTTATTCTTAGAACATATATTTGGATAGGTACCATGCTGTTTATTTATGTAGCAGGAGGGACTCATTGAACTTTATGAGCTTGTTCCACGCGGTCTTTCAGATATTTGTGTGCATAGGCATATAAATGCCACCCCTGAAAATCGACGAGTCTCATGTGATGTTATTCCGTGAACATTGATATTAAACATATTACTATATAGCAACGTCGACACTAATATTTCATTATAAGAAATCTTGCTAGAAACACTTGTGGGTTCACGTAAATACCTACCGCAATGAGAGACCATCCACTAGACCGGTTGACGCTAACGCCTGTGGCCTAACGCCTACAATAAGCGGCAATAGACATTCGATTCAAGTAAATTATGGATATGAACGACAGAGCACGGAAGAGTCTAGAAACGGCAGTAAAAAGCGGTGAGCGCATACCATCTATCACGGAATGCCATACAAAGCCGTGGTTCTATACGTCATTTGTGCCACAGTGCTGTGGCTGCCCAGTGGTAACGGCCGTGACTTACGAGTTGTAGGTCGTAGGTTCGAACACTGACAGGCGCTTCACTTTGTTTCACATCGTGAGAAAACCGGCATGTCCTAGAACCAACCCGCACTGGTGTTGGATTACGCACTCCCTCTCACAGTAGTGGGAACATAATAGGCTAATTATGCATATATGTATGCTGTGGCGGCCACTACACCGCCACCTGCGAACTGCGCAAACTGACGTCACGCAAAATCCTGCATCCCGCAAGCAGAGTTTACCGCGCAACTAGCATATATACAACGTCCCGACATCAATCGTCGAGCAGTTGCCCACCACACACAACACCCATCTGGTCGGAAGTTCCTCCATTTTCTACGGAGGATGAGTGAACTTTGCACCCTGTCCCTCATACCTTCATAGTGCAAGTAAACGGTGACATGTTTGGTTGAAAGTGTTGACAATGCTGTCTCTAGCAGCGGTCACCGAGGCATCTCCGTGCGTGAGATATAAACAAACCTGAGCTTCATGCAGCACTCTAGTCCCGTGGACATCAGTAGGCCTCTTCTTGCCCCAACCCAGTATAATGCAGGAGGTATAGGGCGGAAGTGGCTGATGAGGTGGGGGCAAACACGCCACACCGTGCCCCAGATCTGGCCGCGCAGGCCCCGGCAATCTGTCAATTAAAAAACAAACAATTAGTAGGCAGTAAAAGTAAATTATAATTAATTAAACTCACATCTACTACTCTGTAAGATCACTAATACACGAAATGTCTGTTATTCATCCAAATTTATCATATAGCCTTCAATGTATGCTCCTTCAGTAACGATATACTTACGCCAACGAATAATCCAATCATCTAAACAGTTTTAAACGCTTTTTCCGGAATTGAGTTGAGTTCTCGCCACGAATTCTCCTTTATATCTTCTACCGAATGAAAACGGGTGCCACGAAGTGGTAATTTGAGTTTAAGAAAAAGAAAGAAGTCGGCTGGAGACATGTCTGGTGAATAAGGTGTTTGCTCGATGGTATTTGTTGAGTTTTTGGTCAAAAATTCGTTCACAATGTTCCTTGTGCGAAAGCACATTATCGTGATCCAAAATCAAAGAATTTTCTTAACACAAATCTGGCCTATATCGTTGAATTTGCACTCTTAACTAGAACGATCAAATAATATTAGTTACATATTTACCATTTGACCTTTCGGCAAAAATTCCGAGTGCACAACAGCACGATAGTCAAAGAAAACAGTCAACATGACTTCGACTTTTGATCGACTTTGGCGTGATATTTTCGGTTTCGGTTCAGTTGGAATATGCTTTTCATGAATGTTGGGTCGGAATTTACTCGTTTTAGTATGACCTCAGCGACTGTTTTGCGATTGAGTTTTTGGAGAAAATTCAGGTCTTTTGGGACTAGGCGAGCGGCAACATGTTTCATACCCAAGTGATTATTTAAAATGGCACGGATCGACTCGTGAGGCACAGAAAGGTCAGCGGCTATCTCTCCCAAACTTGAATGAGGGTTTTCAGTTACTATTTCCTTTTGTGATGTTAACTTCAGTTGAGGACGTTGATGGCCTACCAGAGCGAGGCAAATCTTCCATCCCATCTCGACCGCTTTTAAACGCTTTCTACCTCTCATAAGTACGTGTTTTTGATAAAGTCGATTCACCATGAGCCTTTTGAAACATCTTCAGTGACTCCGAACTCGAAATTCCATTGGCCATGTAAAATTTAAGACAAACTATTTGTTCGATGTTTTTGCGTATTATGAAATTCGCAAAACACACCAGATATGATTTAATTAAAACAGCATTGTATCTAAATAACAGATGCAACTCAAACTCCGCGCCAAAATGGAAAACAGTTGTACCAATCTAACAACAACAAAAAACCCACAAAAATTGAATTTGGAACCATAAACAAATCATCCATTCCCAATACTTTTTTGACATAATGTATATCACTCGCTGTCCTCTACAATAAAGTGTAAGAAAGTTTATTTTCGCGTTACAATCACCCAACCTAATTTTTTTTCAAATATGAATGATCTAATTTCGTAGACCATTATTTAGGCTTTATCGTTTCAGCTATACTACCTTAAGCTCCTAAGTATCGGTACCGTTAGTCGTTTAGTTAGCTTCTGTGCTTCCCTACACCTTAAAGATTGATTAGTAAATATTTTTTGTTATTTTAAGCAACCTTGTACATTTAGCTCATAATTAAACACATATTTTGTATAAACACAACACTAAAATGGTGTCAGACTCCTAAACAGTACAGTAATAAATTATCTAAAGTTAATATTAGAATGGCATGGCATATCTTATGAGAAAAGCACCCGCTATACTATAATAATTTTCCATTCTTGAATTATTGAAATTGAATTCAAGAATGGAAAATTATTATTTTAATTATGAAAATTGTTAATTTATCAATTAACTCGAAATATTGGCAATAATAACTTTATAATTGCCGAACTTTGGAAATACGAAGGAGGAAATAATAGTACATTATGGTACTAGTGTGTAACATTGGTGATTACCGCCGAGGCGCCATTGAGCCGAAGCTTAAAAGAGTCGAGGACGGTAATTATCAATACACACGTGTATCATACGACGTTTTTCAACACTCTTGTGAATAAAATATCAATAAAAACTCATTTTATTTAGTAGGTAAAAAGTTTATTTAGAGAAACAATTAGGAAATGTGCGGTTAGTAAAATTATAATTAAGTAAAATTATAGTTTTTGATGGCATAGCGGTCTCATCAGATAGATTATTTATTGAAATATTTTCATGTTGTATTGTAATTTGAGATGGCTCATTATTCGTGTAGGTAGGTGAAATCCAATTATTAGATGTACTTGGTATTTCGTCAGTAGGAAGCGCCTCAGAATCAAGTTTAATTCTTTTTGTGATTTTTGCACAAATTTCCTTCTTGTTTTGTATGGAATCTTCTACGTATGATTCTGCTACATTGCTAGATCGCCACCCACCATGACGCTTCAAAGTCATTATATCAGCTCCTGAATTAGCCAGCAATGTAGCTGAAGTTCTTCTGAAACTATGTCCAGTGTAGCTCTCAGCATCTGCTAAACCTAAAAACTTAGCGATTTCTTTAGGCATAGAACCAAATTTGTTTATACCTATAGGCTGACAGGTACATTTACCATTCTGGTAATTTAGAAACAAACGGTCAGTTTTTGCTTTTGGTGACCGCAAACTTTCATACTTCTTAACAATTTCATAGAATGGACCGTGTATGGTGAATGACCTCGGTATTTTATTTTTCGTGATCTGGCCATCAGATGCTTTTAGTGAAGATACCGTTCACGAAAAAAATAAAATACCGAGGTCATTCTCCATACACGGTTCTCTATGTTTTTACGGTTATATTTGTTAATTCTTGTATCCTACAGGCACCAGTTACACCAAATATTAAAGCGACCTGAAAAAAAAGAAACAATAATTAAGTTCAACACACAACACAGGCTGAAGTCGTGTAGATATTTAAAATTAATTTAACTAACCTTAGTAGCCAGATATTGGTTATCTGGAGCAGCTTCAATAAATTTATCCATATATTCAGACGATAAAACCTTTGATTTCTTGCTTTTAAATCCATCGGATAGTCTCTTTAGATAAGCTGACAAATTAGAGTATGTTTTTAAGTCCACTCCATTCTTTGTTCGAACTGTACTTTTTAACATTGAGTATAAACACCACAAAGAGCTAGCTTTGTAGCATTTTCTGAAAAAGACTGCGTATTCTTGCTGTTTTGTCATCTTATGAAATTTTGGTACGCTAATAGATATTTTTCCTTTGAGTTTTCAGGTAGTAAACTTTCCATAACGTTAAGGGCTTCACATCTTATATCGGGCGGTGTACAACATAAATCATTTTCTTCGTAACTAGTACTTGTAGACATTTTAATTAATAAATAACTATAAATTAAATAGTGAAAACGAGTTATGAAAAATGTTTCGCTATGGCGGGAAAAATTAATCAGTTTTCCTAGATGAGGTTTTTTTTTCCGCGTATAGGGTTTGCGCCTATTCTGCCACGTACTTTTGTACGTGACAGAATAGGCGCAAACCCTGGGGAATTAAAAGTTTTCTTCTATTACAGGGAAAACAAAAGTTATAATTGAGTGAAAATTTTATTTATTAAACACGTACGAGTTAAAATTATCTATTTAAATAAGAATTTGCATGAAATGAGCAAGCAATAGGAACATTAATTTATTTGTTCTATTGAACACGATCTTTTTTTGAATAAAAACTTTTTAAGAACTTTTTAAGAACTCACTAGTGAGTTATAGCAATGAAAAACTCACAGTTTGATTATGGATGTCATTCTGTGCCTAATTGCGGTGACCATAGAGCCACTTTATGAGCAAGTGTGTTGAAAAATTATGTTATTAGCGTTATTATACTTAAATGTCTTCGCTAGAGTGGAGACTCTATCGAAGCACTTGCAGCGTGCATATTACAGCGTTCTGCACAAAAATAAAGGATGTTCATTGCAAGTACTGGTGCTCGACAAAGGGTAAAAATAAAAATATCTGTCAACAGCGAGCTGGTTTTGCCTTCGTAGACTACGAGTGCGGTAGGCTACAATGAAAACAAAATCGCAGCATTTTACCAATAGCTGTTTGTTTGTGGCATATTAATTAACAGTTGCCTGGTTTCACCATGACCATCTTATTAACTTCAAAGTCGAACAGGCAAACCAAGGCAAGCCGATCGACTGAAAGTCGGACACTAAGTTTTCCCCTTTTTCATTATTATTCTTAAAAAGAGAGGGACCATATTATAAAGTTACTTATTATTTGACAAAAATAAAGAATTCTTAACTGAATCCAGTACATTATTATAAACGCGAAAGTTTGTGAGAATGGATGGATGTTTGTTATTCTTTCACGCAAAAACTACTGAACGGATTTGGATGAAATTTGGCTCACACAGATAGCTTCTAACGTGGATTAACACATAGAGTACTTTTTATCCCGATACTCCCACGGGATCATGATTTATGCGGGTGAAATCGCGGGGAGCAGCTTAGTATTTAAATAAATCGTTCTTTGATTTTTGTACGTTTTAACTAGGTTTTTGATGAATTGATTACCAAACTTTTTTGTTGTTAGGCTATATTGTGTCCCAATGCCGAAGAGCGGCAAGGAGCTCCCCTTTTATCTCTCTTTTTTGTGCGGTCTCTGGCCATGTTGGACCAGCAAACACATTAGATCTGCACCAGTTGAGCTGCACGATGATTGACAAATGCGTGCACTGACCGGACAGGTCCACTCAAATCCGTGTGGTTCTTTCCTCAAAAGACCATTTCAGACACCAGTCTACATGGTCCTCATATGATATGACCAAGATTATTTTCGGATTTTTATTTACACTTTGACATTGATGGACTTTATTTATACAATGACATGTCAATTTACTTTGTAAAGTATTATATTATTTTAATTTGTGAATACGAAGACATTGTGGATTTGTCGTTTTTTTTTAATGCAATTTTTTTAGTTTTAATCATGGTCTGGCAGTTTGAGTAATTTATGCGGCCTACCAAATACCCCTACGTCGAATCGTTAAGCTCCTTTAGTTCTGTGTTGAGCTGCATGACAACTGACAAATGCGTGCACTGACTGGACAGGTCCACTCATTCTGTGTGGTTCTTTCCTCAAAAGACCATTTCAGACATCAATCCACATAGTCTTCTCATGACCTGACCAAGATTATGTCTGGACTTTAAAAGAGACTGTAACCTCTGAGTTTGTTTCGGCCTTTCTTCTCAGAGTAGTCAGATAGGAAACGCCGATCTCACCTAGTTTTTAAAATATGATTGACGTGTAAAATTGTTTTTACAAACCTATTTACAGAAAATAAATCATTTATCATTTATCTGAAGACGTGAAGTCCTACTGACCTATTAGCTTGTTGCCCATTCCTTCAAAGCTACTGGAGACATTGTTCATCAACAGACTAAGACCATTGATAGACCAAAACTCATTGCTGCCTGACCACCAATTCGGGTTTCGACAAAGTCACGGGACCATAGAACAAATACATCGGCTGGTAGAAAAAAATCATGCAACATATGAAGATAAGAAGTACTGTTCAGCCGCCTTCTTGGACATATGACAGGCTTTCGATCGAGTATGGCATGAGGGACTTTTATATAAAATTAAAAAGGTACTTCCAATAAACTACTTCATATTCATTAAATCCTACCTGGAGGCGAGATACTTCTTTGTAAAACAGGGTACGGAAGTAACCGGACTGTCCGAAATTCGGGCAGGAGTTCCTCAAGGCAGTGTAATGGGTCCTATTCTTTATCTTCTTTACACAGCTGATGTCTCTCTGTCTGAAGGGGTAGTCTTGGTCACATTTGCCGATGACACTGCTACATTAGCTGTGCATGAAGATGCAGTCGAGGCGTCTAAGATTCTACAAACGAGCTTAGATGAAATTTCAAAATGGCTGAAAGTTTGGCGAATAAAGGCAAATGAAACCAAATCCGTACACGTGACGTTCAGGACAAGAAGAGATTCATGCCCTCCAGTACGACTAAATGATGTTGAAATTCCACAAGCAGAAGAAGCTAAATACCTCGGAATGTACCTAGACCGTAGACTAACGTGGAGAAAACATATATTCACGAAGCGTAAAGCACTGAGCCTACAACTAAGGAAACACTATTGGCTACTATCAAAAAAGTCCAGGCTTTCGATGGAAAATAAACTTCGAATCTACAAATGCATCATTATGCCTATTTGGACTTATGGAATACAGCTGTGGGGAACGGCTGCTAATTCAAACATATACATACTCCAACGGTTCCAATCAAAAATGCTGAGGATAATAGCTAATGCACCATGGTACATCACTAACGATAACTTACATCGGGACTAAAAAATGCCAAAGGTTAAAGAAGAAATCACACTAAGGGTCAGTGCCTACAAAAATAGAATTACAACCCATCCCAATAAATTGGCATCAAACCTAATGAAAACCAAGACATTCAGGAGGCTTAAAAGATTGGCCCCACAAGACTTGATATATACATATATATAGCTTAATGTGGATGAGCCAGTGGGCGCATACCAAGAATGACTAATCTAACAACACAAAAGATGCTGATTGTCAATGGTGGACAGATTGCATCAGGAAAAAAAAAATCGTCACACCATACATCTCGACGGCGGCGACGATGTCCTTCAAAAGATTTTATTGATATTTAATAGTTAATTGTTCGTAATTAATGGTTGATAATGATTCATGTTCAATGAAATACCAAGGTAAATAGTAAGGTAAAGTTAGGGACGGTAAACAGGTGTGAGAAAATTATTTTCACTTTCTTTTATTGGATACGATAGAAACAAAAGGTATATTGGAAAAGGGATTTGATGGCTTAGATATTTGCCATCAAAAGGAATATTTATTCATGTCATGTATTTGCGCAAGCTGGGTTGCATAAAATCGTCCAAAAAAATCATAAAGAGACGACCCAGATCAGTTTAAGTACATCTGCTGGTCAATATCCTAAGCCCTAACCGATTCAATACATGTAATGTGATTAAGGTAGGCTGCTCTTGTTTATTTACTTTTTAATTAAACGTTCGACCTATCCCTTCGTGGAAAACAGGCGTCGTGATGTTATGTTGAAACTTTCGATTAGGTACATGTCCTTTCCTTAAAAGTTAAAAGCTCAAAATCAACCACTGAAAATAATTTGATAGTCCTAATTGACCCTTCACACGCTACCCAGACTTGGGTAAACAGGGGTTAAAAGGTGGGGCTTTTGACTTACGAGGGGTCGTAACTCACTTACCTTTAAAATTACTACGCTCCTCGAGTCGAAAACTATGCAACATTTTGGATAGGTTCGATTTTTGATCATCATTCATACTAGAGGTTACTTTGTCGATTCAACTCGACTTCAAGAGCGAACAAAGCGAGTTCAAAAGTGGTTGCACCCCGTCCTCCCGGGTCGACGGCGCGTCGTGTTCCACGCGCGCCTCAAAGAGATGTCAGCACAAAGTGACGGGGTCCGATAGGGCCAACGCCTCAGAAAAACCCACCCAAAAAAAAAACCCCGTCCTGGACAGGTTCGGTGTACTTTTAATCATTCAGAAAAAAAAAATGTAGTCTTATGCAGAAAACCTTAAGCTCACTTTAAATCACTTAAGTCTATAATTTCCTAATATTAATAACACAAAATTGTTTAAATAATAAGTTTATTTTAGGAGCCGTCATGCTCCCACTCTTGTCACTCTACGCCCTCCAAGTGGGGCATGCCACACTGGTTGGGAACCCATGATCAATTATTCATGATTAATTTATTAATTGTTTTGAATCTAATTTGTTTAATATTTTAATTTTATCTGTTAATTGATTTATATAATTTTTATTTAATACCTACAAAATTTTATTCTGAATTTATGAACTTGTTGTTAATATTAATTGTGTACCCATATTAATCAATTTAGCTTTTATTTTTGTTGTAAAATTGTAATGTCAGCCTATAAGTAATTGTTACACTTATGATTTTAGGTATAACAAATAAATTTTGCATTGTGTAAACAATTGTTGGCTGACCTACATTAATTATAATAACGCAATTCTTTTCACCAACTTGCTAATTTGCTGAAAAATTTATTGACGCCTAAGCAATGCGTTCAAAGGGTTTTAACCTACAGTGCTCAACGAACTAAGTATAACTCAAAACACTAAAATTCTAAAGCTAAGGGTCGACGCTTGAGTACATTCTGTCATAAAATTGATAACTCGCTATTAAATCGCCTCGGGGAAAAATATAATGAGATAGCCTTGAAGATAAGAACCCCGTCGAAAAAGCGATATTGTGTACTACTATCTTATCAATCCCGTCGTTAAGAGGAAATGAAAACGCTTGTATTAAAAGTAAGAGAATCGTAAATATGTCTATAAAGTATTATATAAGCGGATCCAAGAAATAATAGGTACCCGAAATAAACACACACCTACGTACGTCTGTTTACCCAAAGCGTAGGATTCAGCCTAAGGAAAATTAATCACCCCTGGTGACCTTAAGTGAAAGGTCATCGGCTGTAGTCAGTATTATAACCACCTAATCGTTAAAAATACTGAAAGCCTGTTTTACAGTGTCCGGATAAAAACCAAAAAAAAATAAAAGAAGAACTTTGAATGGAACAATCTGCCAGATAAGTAACCCGGCTAATGAAACTAAACTTTCGTTTTATCCACTTTGTAATCCATTACAACGAAAAATTTTATAACTCGAATTTAATGTTCCAAAGTAAGTTCAGTTTACAACCATTTAGGGCCAAATTACGGACGCGCTAGAATGAAGTTGACGCAATGCATCGTAAACGATTAAGCCTGCGGGGTAGTTGCGTAACACATTATCGGTATGTATAGTTTTCATTTTGACAGTTTAACGACATTCATTGCGTTATTAACGTTGTTTGATCAGATATTTTTTTCTAACATATGAAGCTATGGATTAGCAATATCCAAATGATTCAGATTATGATTGATAATGTGTTACACAAATAGGGTGCTGATATACACGGTGCGATTTAATTGCCTGTGGCAAACCATACATTTTAGAAAAAGCTAAATACTTTACTAAGCTAATTACTATTAACAACAAGTTTATTAGATAAAGTCAAAATCAGTAATTTGTTGCTTTAATTTTATGCCACACACAGGCAAGAAACTTGCATCGTGTAAATAGGACTAAAGTGTTACCGTAGCATGGCGACGTCGTTGACGACAGTGTCAGGATCATAGTGGGGATGGATGACAGCCTCCGTGACCTTCATCTCCAGCTCGCCGCGGTTCCTGAGCAGCAGGTCGTGCTCGCCCAGGCGCACGTACAAGCGCTTGCGCACGCAATGCGCCGCTGTCACTACCCACCGTAGTGAGACGAGGGTGCCGCCGCAAAATGCTTCCTGAAAAACAAAAATATTCAATAAGTCCGCAATTGCACTTTTATTGTGCAGAAAGATTAGTAAATAAATAAAGATTTTTATTCATCTAGTACAGTAGACCGTACCAGAGGCGGATTAACCGGGGGGGCGGAAGGTGCGGCCCGCCCCAGGTCTCCGGTCTTGGGGGCCCCCAAATACCTCCGCGTTCCCCTGATCAAATCCTAAACAAGACTTTTAAAATGTGCTTATTACCTACATAATTTAATCACGATCAAAACACTACAGCCATCTAGACTTTTTACGCGGTAATATTATTTTAACTTTGCTGAACGCGTCCAATACGCTGGGGGAATTCCCGCCTTTGTAGCGGGTACTTCCCCAGGAATCCCTGAATGAATGAAGTGCAAAAAATTCACTCTTGTACGCCTACATTTACATTCACCACATTCTACTTACGTCGAAAAATAAACATTGGCCTCATTTAAAATATATTAAATTTCAATACGTTGATATTTAATAGTTTATTATTGTGTACTGATATGATCGCGAACGTATAAGCCATTTTCAAATTGTAAAGTAACAAACGCGATCTTATCCGTCCAAAGTAATTTAATTAAAAAGTGTAATAGTGTTTTTGTTTTTTTTTTGCGGTATAAAAGTAAATTAGTTCAGAGTTGAGTTCGTGCATTTTCGAGTATTTGGAAAAAGTTAGGTATTCTTCATATTATAATCAGTAATTTCTAGTGAATATTCACCTAACCCGGTCGGCCGCTTCCTCGCCCCGGATGCTCCGCCCCGCGCCGTTTCCGCAGCCTGCTGAAGACGCAGTCGGCAGTGAACCCACGTTACTTTGGTTCGCCACCGTGCTATTACTTTTAGTTCGCGTATTAACGTAATCTAATTGTTTTTATATCACTTACTTTCTTAGTTTATCAATTTAACCCTTCTGGCGTAAAATCGATTTATTCTTGCCGCATTTATTATACAGTTTATAACCTCGTTCGCGCCTTTCATTTACTCACGCCCGCAAGCTTCCAAAAGTACATTACTTCAGTTCTTGCATTTCGCGAGTGGTCCTTATTATATTTGTAGTGCACGTTTATTAGGGATGTAGGTATGCTTGTTCTCGTCGTGAGACTCAACATGGCAAAGTCTCTGTAAATTTGAACATCTATATCGTCAAATCAATAATGAGGCTTAATTTACCTATCTTTTGTAAAAGTTTCTTATTTATCTCATTATTTTTAGTGAAAAGGATTCAACCATCTGGCTCTCAGAAAAAGCTAAAACAAACGAAGACTGAAGAGGCAAAATTGCTTGCTGGATTTTTTTCCAAATACCTTTCGAATTCTGAAGAGAAGAAAAGTGGCGTTGCCGAAGAAATTAATCAAACTGTTGAATTGGGATCTTATATACAAATCATTGATATAGAGACAGCAAACATAGGAGAAAAGTCTACTAAATGTGATATTAATAAAATCTCCGACGTGACTGACACTGAGTACAGGAGTATAAAACTAATAAATTAAAGAAAATTGCTGAGAACTGGTACATACTATATACATACTTTATACTGCCGAAGAATATGTCGCTTCTAACTTAGAGTTCTTATCATCCAATGATATTCCATTATCAAAAAGGTCAGTGAAATATTTCAAAACAAGGATGGACCTTTTGAATCTGTAGAAAGACCAGGTGAAAACACTAAGGAAACACATAGCTGTTTAACTTTGCCGTGGTTTCACTCACATTTAAACGAGACTAAGTATTTAAGGAAATAGATGCTATACTCACCATAGATAAAGAAATTATATTGTTACTACTAACGGTTACTTGCATCTGAGGGTGACAATCACACTAATAAATTTGTCTCTGGTTTTTGTCAGTGGTGGAAATTAAATCCAAGAATATCACAGCATGAATTGTCTCATGAACATCTATCAAACTTAGAAAAATGGAAAATGTTGACAATGGGCTTGAAATTTAATAAAACTATTGATAAAGGCAACTTGAAGATTATTAACGATGAAACTAAGAAACATTTTACATCGCCTTTTAGACGTAGCGCTATTCTTAGTCCAACAAAAATTGCCTACCGAGGCCACCGTGAATACATTTCTTCGGCAAACAGGGGAAATTTTCTAGAATTAGTAAAACTGTTAGCGAAATATGATCCGATGTTGAAAGAGCATTGCTTAAAACTAGAAGAGGCTGCTGGTGGGTCAAAGAGAATACCATATTATTTGCCAAAAGGAACACAAAATGAATTTATTCAGTGTTTGGGTGATCATGTAAGGCAAAAAATTATTGCAGATATTAAAAAGTTCATGCATTTGCATGCATTCCTTCCAGCGTCACGTGTTTTGGAACATTAGAGAAATTATATTACTTCTTTTCGTCATCTACACAGAGATGGCAATTGCTGAAAGAGAAAACTGGAAAAAATTAAAACGATCAGATACTCGCTCAAGTGTACAAGTAGAAAACGATTTTATGAGTTGTATGATGAACGGACTTGTATAAACACTGCTGAATTTAATTCATATGTTAGGAATTATTCAAATTTATTTAAAAAGTTTGTTGTATGGCCAAGTCACGTTACTTGAGTTCAAAAATTAAAAATTGTAGTGATGTAATTAAAACGACATGGAATATCATTAATAGCGAAACGGGAAGGTCATGCAACCGAAGTAGTGACTTCAGCCCTGATATTGATGGCAACATAATTAAATCAGATTCTCAAGTCGCCGCGGCCTTTGAGAATTTCTTTGCAGAGATTCCCGTTTCGACTACTAAATCTCTGAACTCATCGCCCACTACTGCAGTCTTTACTTAAAGAAAACGTTCCAGTTTGTGATTCTGAATTTAATTTCCAATATGTCACCTGTAGAGATATAATTAAAACCTTTCACACATTAAATGTTAAAAAGACTGCAGATCAATGGGGTAATTCTGTGGACGTTGCTAAGTCAATTATAAATATTGTAGCACCTAATTTAGCTGGTATTTTCAATAATTTTATTGACCGTGGTGAGTTTCCTGATCTTATGAAAAACAGTAAAATAATACCATTGTTTAAATCGGGTAGTACATCAGACCCCATTAATTATAGACCTATTTCAGTGCTACCTACCTTTAGTAAAAAATTTGAAAAACTTATTTTAGATATAATGCAAAGATTTTTTAATAAACACAAATTACTGCATAACAAACAGTTTGATTTTACAAAGGGTCGTTCGACTACTGATGGCCAGAGTTGAACTTTTAGGACATGTTTATAATGCATGGGAGGACAAGTGCGATGCTTTGGGCATCTTTTGCGATTCGTCCAAGGCATTTGATTGTGTTCTTCATGAAACATTAATCAGGAAACTGCACTACTACGGAATACGGAACGCCTCTCTGGATCTTCTTACTTTTTACTTAAGTGATAGGATTCAAAGAGTAGATGTTAACGGAAAAAGATCACCTGGATCTGTAGTAAGAATGGGGTTCCCCCGGGGCTCAATTCTTGGCCCATTTTTGTTTCTTATTTAAATTAATGACTTGCCTTACCTCATGAAGGATAATCATGATATAGTGTTGTTTGCAGACGACACATCACTTTTATTTAAACTGAAAAGTCAGCAGCTGGTTACTGACGATGAAAATAGCGCCCTCGCTAAGGTAGTTAACTGGTTACGAAACTAAATGTATTAAGTTTACGATACCTCATGTTAGACAAGTAGAAACTAGTGTTCTTTTAAAGGGTGAAGAGTTGAAACCCGAAAACTCTACAGTATTCTAAGACATAACTTTGGATGCCAAGCTTCAATGGGGCCCCCATATACATTAATTGTCAAAAAAACTAAGCTCTGAAGCATACGCCGCACTATGTGGAGATTGAGTCGGTTTCGGGTCTTAAATCCATAACTTCCATGTTTTCATAGATTTGCTGCTGATTTTTTTTTGTGTATTCTTGAATAAATGTACTTTTAAATAATATACAATTAATGGATATAATCATATGTTTATTGTCTTAAAAAAAATAGTAAACTTGAAATGTTGAAAAATGTTCAGAAATTTATGACTTTATTTAAATAATATGACCTTAAATGCTATAATAAACACAAATTAAACTCTTAAAATGATTTCTGCTATTATTATGTAACATTACTTTTAACTAAAAAAAAAACACTGTATTATTCAACCAACTCTAAAGCTTCATCTATAAGTTCCATAGACTTTTTACTAGATGGTTTTCTTAAACTTGTTATGTAAGGGTCCGAAGTATACAAAAGTTTATGTAGAACATCTTCATTTGCAGCTATTCTAGAGCATTTCCTAGCATGATGAAGTCTGAATCGTTTATAGTCTTTGTTCCTTGATTCCTGCGCATCTTCGGAAAGTTGTCCTAGGGGTAACACTGAATAATGCCGAATGACGCTTTCACCGTGAATTAGGACTTTATGGACTGATGATGGCATATAATACCACATATATTTATTAACATATCTTTGTGCTGTATCCAAAGCATACTGACCGAATTTTGTAGTGTTAATAACTTTTCCACTTGACATAACTTGAAGTAAAACATAAAATCGTTTAATCAATTCCTCGTCCACACCAGTAATTTCTGCACTGCACTGATAATTTTGAAAAAATCTTCTAGCGGTATTACCGTCATTGCTGTTACCAGTACCTTGTTTAGGTTTATCTATATTTAAACCAAGTTCTTCTCTGAACCTACTTTGTACATATGCCTTCTTTTGATTTTTCAAATCTTTGTTCTCGTTTGTTGTAGCAGACCATTTTTCGAAGCCTAGATTATAGGATACATGTAAAATTAACTCCATAAATCGAATCCAGCAATGCAATGTCGATAACCCAAATTGATAAGCATTTTCATCAACGGGT
The DNA here is from genome assembly GCA_963555695.1 of Dasypolia templi. Classification (NCBI taxonomy): domain Eukaryota; kingdom Metazoa; phylum Arthropoda; class Insecta; order Lepidoptera; family Noctuidae; genus Dasypolia; species Dasypolia templi. The sequence goes on along the minus strand of OY743146.1, from coordinate 17,168,543 downwards.
TTATTTTGCACTTTCTCTAAATTATTCATCTCTGTTGGTCTTGCACCACAAATAGTGCACACAGCACCTGATGAAGTTTCTGACAAAACTTGAGCCACTTTCCCGTCAACCATGGTTAAAAATAATGTATGTTTAATTTCGATACCTTCTCCATTTATATTGACTAAAGTTGGTGCAAGAGCGTCCTTTTGAGCTTCAATTTCATTAACTACACTTCTTGTCTTTTCAGGTGTCTCCTTTGAAAACTCTATTAAAATAGGCCTACAAAATCTTACTGATGATGGAACAGGGTTTTCCCACACAGTTTCATTTGTATTAATATTTATAAGTTTCAGAGGCACTAATGAAGCTATAAATAAATTAGTGTCAGAAATTAACTCACTTTCTTCAACTAAGACTTGCTTGTATTCACTTTGTCCGCTTGAACCATCACAGCCCCATTTAGAATAAAGCATTAAATGTGTTTTGCCAACTTTGTATACACCATCAATTTGTAAAATTCTTGCAATAGTGTGATCCAGCAGATCTTGAAGTTTCACCTTTGCTTTAATATTATTAATTTCTACGCTTGATCTTGGTGGGTAGCACTTTCCTTTAGCTTCCTGAATTGATTTGTATGATGGAAATAATAAGCAATTCTTCGCGATTAAGTAACTCCTCATGTTTTCATACTGTGCCATATTAAGGTCCAACTCGATGAAAATACTGAGAGCTTCGTCTTTAGAGTACGCTGTTAAATGTGCCGGTTCGTTTAGGAGATTTTGACGTATATCACTTTTTTTTCCATGGGCAATACTCCTAAAATTTCGACAATGAATGCTTCTTCGGTTTCCCCTTGAGATCTCAATCCCTGAAGATATGAATTCAGTATAAAATCAAGGCCACATGTTTCAAGCAACTCCTTGTTTTTTCGTCTTTGTGTTCTATCGGAACTGTCTTCGTAGGTTTTCGAAGGGCGTCCTCGCTTTCCTGTCGATGTCGAAGGTTCGGATTCACAAGTAGGTTCTTCCAGATTCACAGTAAATATGACGTCCAACCAAACGCTATTCTTGTTAAAAAATATTTGCTTATTTCTGCCAGATTTTGTGTAACGTTGACGAAAGTTTGTAATAAGATTTTTTTGCACACTTGCTACAATCTTAGCGATATTTGCCTCGGAAAAGTTGGTAAAATTATTCCGTATATAACTTGTTAAAGCAACAACATAATTCCCGTCACTTTCAATTAAAACAAGACATAAGTCACGTCTGGTACAGTTGAATTCACTCATTGTTGCGAGAAGGTAGATGGTTAGGTTACTACACTTTAAGTAACGACAATGACGAACGAAAAACAGTATGTAATTATTGAGTATTCAGAATCCCTATTTTATATAAAAATATTGATTTGAAACGTGTGCAAATTGTGGTAGAAAGAACGAATTATCATTGTGTGGTTATGCGGTTTACGATATGTATAATTGATAATTTATTATGTATGTGAACTAAAAAATTGTGGGAAACACTCGATACATTATCTTAACGTAAACCGCAATTAATAAAATGTCACAAATAAGACATATAATAAGCAAGTAGTCAAATAGCATCACCTACGTATTTGTAGGATTTTTTACTGTTTTATGCTATAATAGATTAACATATGTTGTGTAACGAAATTGCAACTTTTCTTTTCTTCTTTTATTATAATATTAAATTTCCTATCAAATAACATAATTTCCAGACCTTCGGCGAATTTCGGCAACTGTCAAAACTCTAATTGAAAGTTTCAGGTACGCAAAAATGATATGTCACGAGATAAATATTTCTAGTAAATATATTTACACATATATAGCATTTTTATGTATATCAGTCAAAAGTACATAGTATAAACTTTCTGTAATGGTATAATACTTGTATAGTTTTCATTGCTAGGTGGCTAGAAAATAATCTTGAAAAAAATACAAATTCAGATCGTTTTGTGATAGTTTAGGAATGATCGTGTTTAGATGATCTTTTTTATAAACCAGTACCGACCACATACATAATTTATGTATAATATAGTAGATTAACTTCTTAGCTACAGTTTGAGGTATAATACGAGTACCTGCGCCGATTTTTACAAAATGTATTTATGGCCAGGCCCTCTAAGGCACCTCCACATAGTGCGCCGTTAGAAAAATTAACTGTATTATTAATTTAATTGATTTAGAGACAGCGCGTTTAGTTTACTTTAGTTATTTCTTAGTGTGATGTCGTACGGTATTCTTTGGTGGAGAAATGCCGCCGATATTCAAAAATTTTTTGTTTTTACAAAAAAGGGCAATTCGTTCAATTTATAAATTAAGTCCCAGACACTCCCTCAGAGACAAATTTAAAGAGATTAATATAATGACTGTGCCTTCTCAGTATATTTATGAAAATCTTTAATATGCACATAAAAATATTAATCTGTTTAAAAATACAGTGATATCCATAACATAAATACTAGGAACAAACACAGAGAATCATGCCCACTTTCCATACATTGATTGACCTGTCACATGATTCGTTTAACAGGTCGCGTCTACCTACAACTAGTGTTGTCTATTAACAATTATTATTTATAATAACACAATATCATATCATCTTTTCATTTATAGGCCAGGGAAAAATACTATTAAGTAAAGAGGTTTTTGAGGTTATACAGCTGTCAGATAAGGTTTGACAGCTGTTTAGCCTCAAAAACAATACGATTACGATGTTAACATCAAATTGTTTCATAGTTAGTCGCTGAGAGAGTTTCGATTACTCTGAAATAAATCCCTCTTCTATGTAATTAATATCATTATCAAATCGGCATGAGGCCACAAACAGCAGATATATTCTCGTAATATCCCGCCGATACTGAGACTTCACATGTGATGATAGGCCATCCTTGTTTTTTACACTACATTTTGTGTAAGTTAGAGTAATCTATGATAGCAGCCTATTACTATCCCACTGCTGGGCAAAGGACTCAACTCATACAGAGAAGGCACGAGCATTATTCACCAGGCTTGGTCAAGACGGGGTGGCGATTTCTGACTTTTATTGAGATTGGTACGTGCCCGGATTTGAACTCACAGCCTCGTGCATAAAAGGCGAAGTGTCAAACAAATGACAGCCTGTGATAGAGTTCGTTTAAAGTAGTATAAATTGTAGTCTATGGTTTTATGCGTAACCTGTCAGCTGTACACTTATTTTTCTTTCCACACCCACATATATAAAACATGAAAAATTCATAGCTGGTCATAAAATAATAAGTAAAGTAAAAATAAATACCAATTGGTTATTAGAAACATTCAATAACCACATGACGAACGAATAAGTTTTTCGTATTATGTGAAACGGAACGTGTGTAAAACACGCTCCGTTTCCGAAAGTCTATTAAGAATGATAAACATAGTAAAATTGCTTTTTTTCTTGGCTTTATTTGAAAATTCAAATAAGTGTGATACGCATTATGCAAAAAAAAAGCAAATTTTTTAGTTATTTTACATCACTAGACGCATTCGAAAATTTTCAGGTCAAGACTGAACATGATTATTTGTTGTTTGTGGCTCGTTTAAATGTCAATGTATACGTTTTTATAATAAACTTCCTAGCCACATTCATGAACTAAGCCTTAATAAATTTAAATCTTTTGTAAAGCGGAAATTATGCCAGAAAGCCTATTATACTGTCAAGTACTATATTGAGGACAAGAAGGCTTGGGATTGAGCTGCTACAATAAGTTTACACAGACATAGTTGATGTTTAATTTGCTATTTTACTTTTTTTCTTTTAATGTTTTTTTCTATATACGTACCTTTTTTATCTAAAGAATGACATGTATATACTGACTGTATAGAGTATAATATTGTTTTAATTTTTGTGAATGTGAGGACTATGTGGGTCATTGCATTCTTTCTTATTTTTTTAATTTTTTTAATGCTGGTCTGGCTGTTTGAGTACTATACGCGGCCTCCCCAAATGTCCTTTCTTTTGTATTGTTCGTCGAATCGTTGAGCTCCTTAGTTCTGAGTTGAGCTGCACGATGATTGACAAATGCGTGCACTGACTGGACAGGTCCACTAAAATCCGTGTGGTTCTTTCCTCAAAAGACCATTTCAGACACCAGTCTACAGGGTCCTCATATGATATGACCAAGATTATTTTCACATTTTTATTTACACTTTGACACTGATGGACTTTATGTATGCAATGACATTTACTTTGTAAGGGATTATACTATTTTAATTATTGTGAATGTGAAGACATTGTGGATTTGTTGTTTTTTTAAATGCATTTTTTTAAATTGTTAGTTTTAATCAATGTTTGAGTAATTTATGCGGCCTTCCCAAATGTCCTTTCTTTGGTAATGTTCGTCGAATCGTTTAGCTCCTTTAGTTCTGTGTTGAGCTGCATGACAACTGACAAATGCGTGCACTGACTGGACAGGTCGACTCATTCTGTGTGGTTCTTTCCTCAAAAGACCATTTCAGACATCAATCCACATGACCTGACCAAGATTATGTCTGGACTTTAAAAGAGACTGTGACCTCTGAGTTTGTTTCGGCGTTTCTTCTCAGAGTAGTCAGATAGGAAACGCCGATCTCACCTAGTTTTTAAAATATGATTGACGTGTAAAAGTGTTTGTACAAACCTATTTACAGAAATAAAATAATTTATCATTTATTAGCGCTCATTACGAGTCAGTGAAAGTTGTAAACGAAATCATAGAGACAATTGTGAGTAGTTTGGAAGATTTTCCAGATCCAACAAAATCTAGATACAAGATCAGGAGCACGGCTGCTCCTGCTGGCTGTTTGTGATTTTACCTTTCTAACCTATATACAATTCTTGGTTTCTATACAGGAGGAAGTAAATTTAGTTCAACAATATTTGCAGTCTCCAAAAATGACTCTAGATACAGGAATCAGCAAACAAAACGCCTTGAATGAGTATTTAATGACCGATCGAACCACGATTGTACTAGACAATGCTGTAACTTTTTGCACAAAAAATGCAAATGACATGGACATCAACATCGAGAAACGAGGAAAAAGGAAGTTAAAAAGAACGATGCCGGGTGAATCAGCTCATGATGCTGGATTATAAATTCAAGAAGAAATCAATGTATGAATGCATAGACCGATTTATACAAGAATTGTAGACACGATTCGGGGCCATGAAACAAATCCATAATATTTTCGAAATGATTGAAACAAAGTTTATGCTAGAAGCTTTAGATGACGCTCTGGCTGTAGCAGTTGACAATCTGAGACAAATTGATATGGTGAATTTGACAAGGAGCAAGTTTCCCAAGAAATAAAAAGGTACCGCAGGCATGTAAAAGCCACCGATACGAGTATGGACGGTGATGCCAAACGGAGAGCCCAAAAAATCCTTCAATTTATAATAAAATGGGCATTCAGTGAATCGTTACCCTGTATATCGCTTATACTTCATGACTTCTTTTTCATTTGCATCTCGGTTGCATCATGCGAGAGGAGTTTTTCGAGACTTAAACTAATTAATAATTATCTTCGATTTACAATGGGTCAAGAGCGACTATTTAATCTAGCCGTGCTTTCAATAGAAAGAAAAATTTCCAAAGAAATCGATTTCACAGAAGTTATTGAGTAGTTCAGTAAATTGAAGGCACGAAAACACATATACACGCTACAAAAAAAAACTAGCTTTGATTTATTTTATCAATATTTTTTTTGTTGATGACTCGTATTTTGTTTTCCTCGCCCATATCCATTACATATTGTAGGTATGTATGTTTATTTAGCCTAAATAATTTAAGTCGAATTTAAATTTCACTTTTCAGATTTTAACGAAATAAACATAAACACTTATTAATATACAAATGTGAACTGAATAAAAAGCTTGTAAATCTACATTTTTTTTAAAGCTGGGGGGGCCTCATACAGCTTTGCCGCCCCGGGCCTCTGACGGGCTTGGTCCGCCACTGGACCGCACTGTCAGTGGTAACAAAGCCAGCACGCGTAGGCTGACCTCGCATCTGTGTCCGTGGATGGAATGGATTCAGGAGTCATCAGGATTTATTTAAACGCAGATACCACCAATATGTAGTAGCAAATTTGCCGATTTTGCCGAAATATGGCCGACGTCTAACTACGGTGGCTCCACAATCCAGACGTCTGAATTGAGGAGCCACCTAGATATTTTTGAAATGTTGGTATGTTTTGGTAGTAATAATGCGTAATCTGTATTTAAAAAAAAAATTGTGCGGTTGAATTTGAGATAGATAAAATGTCTTTATTTGACAAATTCAAATAAATTTCACCGCTGTTTTTCGGTAAGTAATCAGCCAATAAAAACAGATTTTTAGTAACATTTAGTAGTAAATATATTCTAACTTGTATAAAATAATAATACTACATTAAAAACTATATTATTTCGGTGATTCAACACATTATACGTGGCTCCGCAATCCTGACGGTCTCTAGGAAATATATGTACGTAGCTACTAAAGCAGTTGATCAAATCGAATTTCAATAGGATTTATATTTTTTCGAATTTTCCACTAAACATTGGTGTACTCCAACATCCTGCACATTCAGTGTTTCAAAAAAAAAAACAATAATTAAAAATTTCTGACAATTTAGTGTATTAGACCACGAATAATTCAAACTATCATCATAAACAGAGTTTTATTTGCACATAGATCATTCTTCTGCAACCAGTACTTAAGTAATGAACTGTTGAGTGTCAAGCTCCGGGTGTGCTGCTGGTGGTCTTGAATAATTAAACTACTTGTTTTCGATGATTTCACACTGTATTTGTTGAGGTAGCTGATTACAATAATAATAAGACAATCGATGTGTTTGCACGCCACAAATGTAGTGCCGTTGTCGGAGTACACGCGTTGAGGCTTGCCCCGACTACTAATAAATCGGCTGAAGGCCGCAAGAAAAGCTTCTTTGTTTAGGTCGGAAACCAGCTCCAGATAAACGGAGCTGACTGCAAATCACACAAAAACACAAATGTATTATCTGCTTTGAAATTTATGCTTTTTATCACTAATGACGCGCTGCTGGTTAAGGCAGCACGTAAGAAGTGAAATTTGTGAAAAAAATCTTGAATGCTGTCGTTGTAATGAATAAGAGAAAGATACGTATCTCAGAATTCAAACCAGTGCTGATATTCCCCGTCGAAGTGAGGCAAGTCTATCTTGGGCAGCCGAACGAAGTCGGGCCTGCAGCCAGAGCCGTAGCGCGGGAGATCATCGATAGAGGTGGTAGACGCAATCGCGGGCGAAATGGCGCGCGCGGGGGCGAGGCTCGCCCTCGCGTGAGCCACCAACGCGTGGTGACGCAGTACCAAACTGTTCCTCTCGCCACACATGTCGTCCGCATCTTCCAACAATAGCTCGAACTCTGTCTGCAACACGTCCAATTCCTTATATTAAATTAAGACGGTTTTGTAATTCTGCTGCTTGGAAGCTGTCTTAATCGTTTCCCGTGCTAGGTAGTAATCTTAAAAAGTTGCTAAAATGCGTAAGCTTTGCTTTGTAACCACCACGCCATTTTATAAGTTCCCTGAATTTTGCATCGGGCATAATGGTAGGTACTTGTTTTCGATGATAAAAACACTGTATTTCTTGAGCCGAGCGAGTGAAAGGCGGGAGAAAGCCCGCATTCGCGGTGTGGTGTGTGACCCGATGTGACGTCAGGAAAAGAACACAAATGGAACACAATGAATTACATAAAATAAATTTAATTAGCTATAAACACACAATGTACTACACCAATGGACGCAACAACTCTTCTCCAGTTTGGACCTGCTGTGGGATTGAGTTCGTCCTCCCATCTTTTCCTTTGTCGACGTCTATTTCGTTCGCCATCTCTAGGGTACCATTCTGTCAGAATTTTATTCCATTTATCCTAGGGGCTTCGTAAAATGTGATGGCGATCTTAATGACGATGCTGTCACTTCTGTCCTAGCTCTTAAAGATGTGTTCTTTCTTATCTATCTAGTTTTTTTATTCCCAACTTGTGTTTTGTATGCTCCGCGCCATAGCTCTCTGAGAATAGGTAGGGTAATAATAGGTAATAGGTAGTACGGGTTGGTGTCCGAAACTCCACGTCAATGCGCGTATTTTATGTACGGTGGGAAAATCGATAATTCGATCCACCCCAGCTCTTCGAGGAAGGCCAGCAACGCCTTGGTGTTACTGACAGTCTCGCGTAGGGTACCTGGGTTACCGAAGTACTTTGCCCTGTATGTGGCAACCACCGGGCAGTTTAGAAGCACATGAGCTGCTGTCTCGTCCTCCTCCATGCAAGCCCTGCACAGCGGACTGTCGGTGACTCCTATGACAGAGGTCTTTATTAAATGACCCGTGGCCAGTTATAGCTGCCGTAACCGTACCCAGCTGTTGTTTTGTTAGTCCAGTGTTAGTAGCGGAGAACCTGTTTCGTGAGATGGCCATCAATTGTAGGGAGTGCTTCCTTAGCTTGCCTGCACTCACCTTTTTCTAACCATAGTCGAAGGGGAGTGGCAAGATGGGTTCAGGTCCCACTGGTGTCTCGCTCGACCCCTTTCTGGCAAATTGGTCGGCTGCACTGTTGCCTAGAGAACCGCTGTGACCTTTGATCCATTGAACGGTTATGTTATTCAGGCAACTCACCTGGTTAAGGCGCTGGTGGCACTCGTATATTAGCCCAGATTCAACAGAACAGCCAAGCTGTCTGAGAGTATGCAGTTCGAGTGGTCCTTAACTTCCCTGTCCATGATGGCCGAAGCAGCCAGAGAAATTCCAATGTATTGGGCCTGGAACACTTTGTTATGGATCCCCAATGGTATAGGAACACCATATTTAGCGTATGTTGAAGTCCTCCGGGAACATTCCAGCAACTGTGGCACTATCTGTTTTGGATCCGTCTGTGAAGATGCGCAGCTCTCTCACCCTCGCAACTTCGATTGTTGTGAAGTTGGATCTTGTATTTTATCAAAGATAAATTGTTTGGGTACCCGATCATTCATGGCTTTCGTAATAGGGAACTCCTTGTTGAGTCCTCAAGCAGCGCGGTGCATTAAGATGTGCTGCCGCCAATGTCGCTTCCTGCTGTATAAACAGGGGGAGCGGTGGCAGTTCCAGCATGGCTTCGACTGCTGCAGTTGGAGTGGTCCTCCTGCATCCCGTAGCCACCAAGCAGGCTAGTCTTTGCATGTGTTGTAGTTTGTTTGAGGCTTTAACCAGCTTGATTCGGGGCCACCAGACCGCGGCGACATTGGTGATCATGGGGCGGATCACTGTGGTGTACAGCCATAGTATAAATTTAGGGGATAGTCCCCACTTCTTACCTATTGTTTCCCTGCACTGCCAGAAGGTTTTGCAAGCCCTGTTTAGTTGGTTTTCCAAATGACAAATACAGTTTAACTTACTTTCTAGAATTACCCCGAGGTACTTGACTTCGTTGGCCAACTGAAGTTCTGTATTGAACAGATTTGGTAGGCGGAAAGGGCCTAATGCTCGTTTTTGGGTAAACATGACTAGTTCAGTTTTAGTGGGGTTCACTGGTGGGTCAAATTTTCTGCACCAATTTTCTACGATACGTAGCGCTTGCTGAGTGAGGTAGCAGGTTGTACCCGTCACCTTCCCAGAAACAAGGATTGCGAGGTCGTCAGTGTGACAGTACCTAAATTACCCTAGGCTGATAAATTTTTCGTTTTTCCTAATTATGTTAATATTAGCGTTAAGGTCGGTTTCCCCCTAAGGGGAAAAGGCCGCACCCCAACCCCGTGCGGCCCTGTAGAGCTCGTCACCAGACTTGGTCACTCTCCCACCGATAATAGAAGTGAATTCCCAAATTTATAGAAGCCAAATGCCTTGATATTATTAATGAGGCAGGGAAACCGTGTATCAATATTAGACGATACTTGGGAATTCATAGTTATGAAATATATTGGAAGTGATTTTAGAAAGCTAAATAATAGAGGGATGCAGAGTAAATTATTATATAAACTTGTGAGTAACCCAAACGCTAGCGCGTAATAGGTATTTGATCAGTCGTAACTCACACAATACCTCGCATCTACACTCGGAGTACTCAGAGATACACTTCCATAAAGTGACGCAAGCGGCTTTATAGCGGCATAGCGTCGACATCATGCTCTTTTGGAGTCATGGCCCCTAGCAGTTCTCTCGAACTGATAAACGTGACGAAGCGGCTTTTCCTGCGGCAACCGTGCGACTGTCCTTGTCTAACAACGGAGCGGCTAGTTCTAGCGGCATTGCGTCTGCATCATGCTCTTAAGGAGACATGGTCCCTATCAGTCCTTAGACTGGATATGAGATAGTTGTGGTCACCCAAACCCCTGGAAGTTCACTCTTTGCACAACAAGTATATTTGCAAGACACGTGCTCATGTCAGTCTGACCGAGTTATTAGTATAAGATAAAGAATATAATAATTCTTTGAATTACTAGATAATTTGAATTGAGAAATCAAAACTCGAGGATTATTACTAAATAAAGTTTAGAGTTCTAGTATCGGCCAAAGGCAACGAATACAACATTCAAGAATTACTAGTTATGAGAGTAGAGAATCAAACTCAAGCATTATTAATAGAGTTGTGAATCAACTCACTTTAAAGTCTATAGACAGCCCCAAAGAGCCCACCCGTCACCACTTCCTAGTGTTTATGCTGGGGAGAAGAAGTGGCGCAACAAACTCCCCAGCAACACGAGTCTGTCTGATTAGTTATAATGACTATCAACTCCATCAGCCTAGGATAACTATAATAACTTAAGGCTCTCCCAGTCTCACCAACAGACACTAACACATACTAAGTTAAAACTAGATTATAGAATAATAATAGACTAAATCTGTGCTTCAACACAACTATATTTTACTTATTTATTAACTCGTTCTCCTACAACAGCCCACTTGGACAAGGCCTCTGGCACTCAATAATTCTCCTAACTTTCTTAGCCTAGCCTTACACCGACCGTTTCCTACCGCGGTCTGTCTTCCTTCTCGCAGGTAGCGCTAACAATACCTGTAATAGATTCTTCATAATGTGAAGAGGTAAGGGAATCGTTACGCTTGCGCTTTAATCAATCAATAATAGCTACGTTAATGTATCTGTGTATGATGTACCCATTTCAGTGAGACGGGGAACCGTTTTACAACGTTTGTCTCTTTGTACGTGTTCTACTAAACCTAACGCATAAAACCTCTGAGACAATATACGATTTTAGTAGAACATGTTCCCTAAGCACAATATAAATGTCTTACTCAATCCTAGAGACAGTGAACTACGAAGCCCAACTGCCATTGAGTGAGACAAGTATTGAGTATAAAGTTCTAAACGCGTATTTATGTTAATATCACCTTTACGGCAGCCTAGCCCCATTTCTAAAATAACAGAAAATATTGCACAAGCGTACCGTAGACTCAGTCTGTAGCAAAACTCAATGCGATCGTACTCGGTGTCTGCCGAGGTGGTTAATTCGTCACCTCACATCTCCTTAATCTTCCCATTTCGAGGATACAGTGCGACTGTCAGCGGCAAAGCGTCCAAATTGACGTGTTTCGATAAATAGTGTCGATTTAGAAATTGGCGTACCATATGCCGGGTGTAGGTTTTATCGAGACACGGTCCCTAGCGTTCTTAGAACGACTACCAATCCAGTTTGGGGAAATGTGTGAAGCCTACCCCCTCTCCCCGGAGATGCGCGTACGACGAGCCTTTCGTAAAGAGTTGTGTGGCCAAACCTTTTTGGAAGCAGTAATTATCACTAACGTTTGATTGTTTTATAATGCCGATTTAGATCGACTTTATAGCATATGTTGTTTTAAATGAACTGAGAGTATTTACGGTTCTGCCTTCCGTATGTGGTTGCGCATATTACAGGTCAAAGTCGTCAAAAGTCGAGCGTCAGTGCTCAGTGTCAAATAAAGTGGAAGGCCTTCTCCGTTTCCCTATAATCAAACGCAAATGACAAATATCTGTCAGGGTATGGATTAGGAGGTGGACACGTAATAAAATAGAAAATAGAGTTAATTAATAGCGCAATGTCGCTATGCTGGAATAAATGATTATTAATAGCTCTGCAGCGATATTATCTAAATGTTACCTACAAATCATAAAACAAATCAGCCTACAAGAACAATACAATGGAAAAGACACATTATTAGTAAAGAGTTTAACACTTACCAATGATATCTTTGTAGGGAATTAGATTACTACTCACGAAATGCCGCACGTAGTACCAACTTCACCTCGAACACTGCTCCTCCCAGCTCACAACACTCACCAACCTCCTAACTTAACTAGCTTTCCTTCTTGAGACTATAACGACTGAACCCTGTCAAGTCCTAAGACCAACTGTCCTTCCTCAACACCCCCGCCAACTATCCAAAATCTGGGCTCGGTACTTTCCCACACTATTTTTTTGTAAACTTCGACTTTAAACACATTTTTCTATTTCTTAATTGCTTTTACGATTCACAGCTGGTTGCAATAACGCGCCCTCGCTTTAACTTTCTCAGAATTTGTAAAGAACTATGGGTTTCGATTGTCTAAACATTTCTTTCAAGCGACGACGGCTGCCATAAGTGGTCATTTGCGTGTGCCATTAAATAGAAATGGAATGGACTTCCAAGAGTTTCTAAACTATTTTACAAGTGCAAAGAATTAGGATATCTCGTTATTTATTAGGGTAACGCGTCAAGCTGTCAGACCATAAAATTAAGATTTAATGTGTTTCGTAAAGTGGGCCGAACCACGTGCATGGTTTTAGAATAAATAATTATAATATTTTGTTATTAAATAGGAATAAGTGACAGACAGTCACATCAGCATACGCAATTGTAAAATAGCGGCTGGCGTTGAGTTTGGTGATGAGGTCATTAATTACCAGATTCCATAGAATGGGGGGACAGCACCCCTCCCTGGGGGCACCCTCTGGATATCATGGCCAGCTGCTGCTCATCCTCAAGGCGAACCACGCGTTTGCTTAGCATGTTTGTAATCCAGTCCTTTAGTAGGTCGGTGTTGACTAGGTTGAAATAGAGGTTCTGGTAGAATTCAGATGCGGTTTTGATTATGGTTTTAAGGTTTGTGATGTTATTTTGATTGCTCTTCAAGTTAGGTATCCAAGAGGAGTTATATGAAAGCTATTCTAGTTCCACCTGATGCAATGATTTGTTTTTTTAGTGTTTGAAGTCTCTCCAATTTCCTTTTCTTTTGCATGCCTTTACTTGATTTTCTTGCTTTATTTCGAGTTATTCCGTTTTTATTGTCAAATAGGCTTTTTCTTTTATTCATAAGCTGCGTAGACTAATCACTTAAAATGTATTTTTGCTTCTTATCTTTTCTAGTTTTGGTATTTGTTAACTGATTTTGGAGTTTGGTGTATTTGGTGGACAGCATGTGTCTTAGGAGGCGCCATTTCAAGTGATGCTCTAACAATACGGAAAATTTGTTTATCTTTGATATTCAAATATCAGGTTGAAAAGACCAATACGGTTTAAGTCTGTATCTAAGATAAATATCATAAAGTAGGAAATTGATATAGAATTTTGGACGCAGTTCTTCAAGACTCAGTTTCTTCCAGAGTAGGTAAGAGCTTTAGCCATGCAGTCTAGGACTTTTTTAATGTATAATGTACTTTTTGGTAAATAAGTTTCTATTATTTGAACAAGGATAATTTTCTGGTTTTTTAAATTGTTTTGTTTTATCGCAATATCAATAAATATCGCAATATCACGCCTTAGCACGTATTTTACGCGCACAATGGTGTTTAATAATACATTGTCTATTTATGGTTAATTAAAGAAGGCAAGAAAGGTTAATTCTCTGTTATGTTTTTATTTTATTAATTGTGTTTAATTTTGTTCATTACGAAAGAAGCAGAAGGGTTGCAGAAGAATGATGCATATGCAAATAAAACTCTGCTTATGATCATATTTTGAATTTGTGGTCACCATATTATAGTATATGCTACTTATACTTACATCATTAGTCATCATTCATACATCCATTCATGTCCCGTATCATATCCTTTTATTTGCTAGCATTTTACGAATCGCTCTAAAACGATTTCTTTTATAATATCTTTAAAAAATCATTAATTGTTTACATTTTTCATTGTTGTGACACAAGTCAATTGTCAAACTGTCATTCAATTTTCTCTTTTAGTCTATGAAGATTACTTTTTGGTTTATATAACTTGAATTATTTTTATCAATAGGTTTAGCTGAAATCTTGTATTTTCTATATAATTACCGATTATTAACTGAATTTCGTCATCTAAAATAATTAATAAGGACACGCTCATACTCGATCGTGGAGGTTTTAATACGTCTTGGCTGAACACACAAGTTGGTTTTATGACTGGCAGATGAGATGTCAGAATGAAGAAAACAATTTTAAAACTTCAAAAATGATCTACAATAAATTCTGGAAAAGGAAGATTTTTCCTATCGTTGGTATCATGAAATCAAGCGCGGTCGACTAACTTTGGGGACTGAAGAAAGGAGTGGTCGCTCTTTGACGGCTGTTACGGAAGAAAACGTGTTAGCAGTAAAAAAATCCAAGACAGAGACGAGTTACGTATCAAGAGATTCAGCACATCCTGCAGATTGCATCGGGAAGCCTTCACGAAATTCTACAACTGCATCTTCGCGTGAGGAGGATTGTTTCACGCTGGGTGCCGCACAACCTCACCGATGCTCAGAAGCACTGAATGCAGCCCTGAGCTCTGCTTTTGCATAGAAAACTATATTAAATTGAATAAAATATGTTTACATCAACAGTTAATCTAGGTTATCAGCGATCTGTGTGCCAAATTTCATCTTAATCCTTTAAGAAACATAAAATATTGCTTTACGAGAATAACTGATTTAAGCTCAGAAATTGTGCACGTCGTGAATAACATGCAACAAGTATCCTATGTGTTAAATTCAGGCTTTAAACTATCTGTGTGCCAAAGAATAATACTAAAAGAACAATACAATATTTGATGTACGTCTACTTATCTTAAAATTTTAGGAAGTATTGTCAGCTAATAACACCATTTGTGGTTGATTTTTATATATATATGGGGTAGATCATTAATAGATACTAAAAACAGGAAAGGACTAATATCAAGCCTTGCGGAACACCCATTTTTACTTTTAAACCAAGTGATTTCTTTGCTGTCTCTCATCTAAATAAGATTTTACTAAACTGAGCGCGAGTTTAACTAGTCCGTAATGCTCAAGTTTTAGGAGCAAAGTATCGTGATTTACGCAGTTTAATGCCATCAGAAGGTAACAAAAAAATCCTATGGCATCTTGGGCCTCCTCCCAAGCTGTAAATATATGTTTTAATAAAGTGACACCGGCGTCAGTCGTACCTTTGGTGAAACCATATTGCTGCTCGTGTATGATTTTGTTGATGTTAAAATGATTAAGCATTTGATTGAGCATTACCTTTTCGAACACCTTGCTGAATACCGGCAACACGGATACTGGTCTATAATTGTTGGTGTTTTTGCTATCCCCAGATTTAAAAGTGGTATAACCTCACAGTATTTTATTAAATCCGGGAAGACTCCTGGATCAACATTCAAATTAAATATGAAAGCGAAGTATGGTGCTATAGTCTCGATTATGGATGTACAAACAAACTAAGTTTCGTATTTATAATATTATTATTTAGGATAATAAAAAATATAATTGAACAACCAGACACTAATTATTTAGTAGGGTCAATGGGACTGAAAAATAAAATGACTGAATTATTCCCTTGCGTCCCGTATATCAAAATCAGTGGGACGAACGGGAATAAATTCAATATTATTTATTCATTTCCGGGGCTAACACGAAATACACGAAAATGATGAGTCGGTAAAGCAGATTATATATTCCAATGAGCAGACAAAAATAGCCCTAAAGATGACGGACATATGCAAACGTTTCATCCTGCCCGATGGAATTTGAATTCAATCATGTAAACCCCATAACAATGGTAACAAAATCTTTCAAGCAAATCAAGATCAAACTAACCGAAGATCAAATCAAAGGTAAAAGCGTAATTTGAATTATTTTGGTAACTAATAACTTTTTTATTGGATTTAAATTTCCGTTTTAAAGTTGCGTTAAATTTTGGCATTCAAGTAGGTAATTTTCCGTTTCGTTATGTATTCCTTTACTATTGCTAGATTTCAGGATTTGTTATCCGCCAGCAATCATATATAAATCAGCGAGCTCCTCGGATACTATAATAGCAGTGTGAGAAGACACTGTTTACCTAGATTAACACCTATGGTACTTTACTAGGTAACCATGTAGTACGTTCCCGTGGAATATTATCCGACATCCACGCGGGCGAAGCCGCTGGCAAAAGCTAGTGTACAATAAATGTGAAGCTCATTGGTATAATGTATATAAACAAACGGTGTTTCCTAATAACAATACTGAATAAATTTGTGATTATTAATACCGGGAGAGATCGGAGAATACTTTTATTGAAAGGTTAAAAAACGAACGAAAGTGGGTCAACTATTTGGATTCGTCACAAAAGAGCTTGCAGAGCAACAATAGAAATATAAAAAGAGGAATAGACTGTTTCTCGTGAAAGTTTACACCGACATAATTATGTGTACCTGATGAGAAGAGCAACTTGTTCGGGCAAGCACTAGCGGAATCCTAACTTCCTAAGTAATATTATAAATGCGAACGTAAGTTTGCTTGTTTGTTACGCTTTCACTCCAAAACGGCTGATTTGGATGTAATTTGGCACACAGATGGCACCATGAACTGGGCAAGAACATAGGCTGCTTTTCATTCTGCATCGCATATGAAGTCGCGGGCTGACAGCTGTGGATTTATTTATTTATTTACGCAAATCTTAACCACAACTACCATTACAGATCTGCGATCCAATGCGATAGAGAGGCCTTACATGCTAAATCCTTAACCATCCTATAAAATAACACACTATATCCTAAATCTTAACCTACATCTAAATAACATATCACATATAATGCAGCTTTTGCGAACTCACTGAAGTTCGCAAATTCAATCCAAATTCAATTCAATTCGGATTGAATTGAATTTGAGTGGATTTCAAAAGTACAAACTGATTGGGTCTATCAAAGTTTGTACCTCCATTATTGAGACTAGCGCCGTACTTGGCCTTAATACTTAATTTGTGTGTGGATCAAGGAGTCTTCCCGGATGTATTTTATTACAGTAACGTAACACCACTTTTCAAATCCGGCGACAGAAAAGACACCAATAATTATAGACCCGTAATCGTGTGGTCGGTTTTCAGCAAAGTGTTTGAAATGGTAATGCCAAATCAAATGCTCAATTATTTTAATACAAATAAAATCTTTCACGATCAACAGTATGGTTTCACCGAGGAACGATGTACAACATATTAAAACACATATTAACGGCGTAGGAAGAGGCCCAAGACGCCATAGGAATCTTTTGTGACCTCTCAATCGCATTTGATTTCGTAAACCTTGAAACCTTAATTTTGGAAATTAAATACATGACGACGTAAACAACGCCTTATTGCAGATCCAAAATTGGTTAACTGCTAATAATTTAGTATTAAATGTAATAAAAAACCAAGTGCAAAAGATTTTGTATACCAAATGTCAAAAGTACCTACGTAATAATTGTGAGATACGTAGTATTAAATCAAGAGAAACTAGAATTCACCGATAAAACTGTTTTCCTGGAGATCACACTCGAGTCAAGGCTTCAATGTGGTCCTCATTTAATATCCCTTGCAGGACGGCTAAGGCAGCAGGATATGCTGTGAGAAAAATTCATCAATACACTTATGTAAGTACCGTGAGGCTAGTCTATTTCATTTTCTTTTATGTCGTACGGTATTTTACTATGGGGACGGGCTGCAGACATTGAGTTTTTTTTTTATTCTGCTTTAAATGGCCATTGCAGGCACGACTCTCTAAGGGAACTGTTTAAAGATATTCACATCATGAAAGTTCCTTGTCAAAAAAATGAAAAATCTATATCTTTTAGTAAAAGAGGTGAAAGACACGATTATATCACTAGAAATGGGGACCAATTAGTTCAACCAGGTTTTAGGCTGGCTAAAATAGACTCATGTGTCATGGGGTACTGTTTAAAATGTTATTGTAAAATACCTTCCCTTAAACTTCAACCGAATGAAACGAAATTTAAAAATTGTGTATAATGCACACTATGCAGCCAAGCATATAAGTTGGGGGATTACATCGCTGATAAAAATGGTTGTCAAAACGCTGGTCCTGCTCCGCAATTAAATGATTAGCATTTTAAAATGCTGTTTGTAAGAAAGATACACACGAATACTTTATACGAATCACTTTATTGGTACACAACCTCCTAAAATTGTAACCCGATACCACCTTGTTCGTCTGTAGCTGAGAATGCAATCGAATGAAGAAGAGATAATTGTTTTTTTTTTATAAATGGCATCTCGCAGGTCAACCTATGAGGTTGTCGTCTGCTTAGACGGACTTGCCTGTGGTTGCCCTAATAAATTAAGGCCTCCAGCCAGGATTTAAACTTATGTACTAACTTAAAAACTAAGCGACAACGCTAAGGGCACCCCCTGTGGGGTACGAACCTCGGCTTAGGGCGTAGCTGGATCAGGATTTGAGTGATTTAGGGACGAATTTAAAGCTACAGGCTCAGCGGCGCGGGCTGGCTCGAGCAAGGGTCGGGAGGCGCGTTGATTTGGGCGTCGCGGCGGGCCTCGGCGGCGAGGACGGTAGGACGGCGATCGGGTTTTGGGCTTATGTAGTGTGCTGGTGGCCTTACTACTCTCCTGGAGGAGGGTAGTGGCGTCGTCGGGGGCGATTAAAGTATGCCTTGGTCGGCGAATACTGCTAATGCGGGAGGAAGTGTAGCGGGCGGCCGCTGAGATCAAGGGGTTGGAGTGTTTAATGCCACAGTCAAAGAAGCGCTTCGATAAGCGTTTCATGAACTGGTTTATGGTAGGCATTTTAAGATCGATGTGGAAGAGATAATTGGCAGTACCGCGCCATTTTATATTTTAAAAGTGATCTACGGGTTGCTACAACTAGAAAGAATAAATTATTAAAAAAGAACAATGTTGCAACCCACAAATAATGTTAGTTAAATAGTCGATTATTTTGTATGCTAACATGTTGGAGCTGCTGAAGATTTTAAAAACTATTACATTCGATAAATTCAAACTTTTATTATTATTGCTTAACTGCCTAATGGTCGAAGAGCTACTGCTGAGCATGAGCTCGTGGGTTCTATTCCCAGGTCGGGCAAAGTGTTATTGGGTTTTTCTATCTAGAATTTATCAGTAGCAGCCCGGAGTCTGGATTGGGACATGGGACTTAAACATAACTGGCCAAATGTGGTTGTGCTATAGGTACACCTCTGTCTAACCCTTCTGGGATTACAGACGTGATGTTATGTTATGTGGTATTGTATAACTGCATAGCACATGTGTGAGTACTATGTAGGACATACTATAAAGCTACCTTTTACTGGGTACGTCTTTCATTGGTTTGAATGTGCCCTGGCAGCTGAGAGTATGTCATGCTCACTCTAATGTCTTGCTGACGGTGGCGCATGTGCGGGTTCGCTCCCTTCAAAATAGTTCAGCTGAATTGTACTTATCCAAGCGACATGCTTGTGAACGGGTGCCGTCAATATTTGAATTGTTTTTCTTTTTTCTAGGTGTATGAATAACATTCTGCACACAAAGACCTTTGTGGGCTATAATAGCCGTAATAGCCCTTTTGTAGTAGTTTAATGCGACGTTTTTGTCTTTGAATGTGTTTCACATTTACCTTGATAACGTGTTAAATGGATGGCAAAACATTATTATACTATTAACTTGTCTAAGCGAACAAGAAAAAATAAAAAACGATAGAAATTGAAGCATTTTAATATTTAGCATGATTTTTTTCGGCAATTCCTGAGTTTATGTTGTAAGTAGGTACGGAACCGAACCAATTTACTAATTATGGAAGAGTCTGTAATCTGACAGCCTTCTCCCGATAAAAAACTTTATCAAGGAAATGTCTCATAGCGACCGCAGAGTAATTATGAAGGTTTTATTTTATTTTATTTATTTAGGGACAATAAACAGCTACAATATGTGTTGGAACAATGAAAAGATAAAACAAAATATTAACAATATTGCAGCCCACTACATTATCCGCATATTTACAAAGAAATTAAGATAATGAGTGCCACAAGATAGGTAATAAATAACTAATAAAAATTACATCACGTTCATAACAATTAATTACATCTTGCAAAATAGAAATTCCCATTGATTGGCAACTGAGTAATAATTAACACTAAAAACAAATAAATAATAAAATCTTGATTAGCTTACATTTATAACATTATTGGTTAATAAAAATTTTCATTACATTACATTTCAGTTTGGATTTTGAGCATACAAAAATATCAATATTAGCAAAATTAGAATTATAAGATTCAACCATTCGACGGATAGGGCAGCGTAAACCAGAATTAGTACGACATGTATTGACAGCAAATAGGGTGCCTGCACGAATACTACGCATATGAACAGTGCGTGGAACCACATAGCACAGTTTGCTCGTGAGATCGATGCAACCAAAATCACTATTAACAATACCATACAGTACAGAAGCCTCTAGATATTTACGTCTAGATTCCAGGTTGACCAGCTTATATTTATCAAGTAATTGTGAGTACGACAAATACGTTTTGTGGCATCTGTAATGCATGGCTCGCAGAAACTTACGCTGGACTTTTTCAATCTCGTCTATATATTTCTGGTAAAAGGGGTTCCAAATAGGGAGCCCATATTCTAATTGTGACCGTACAAGGGTCTTATATAGGTAAAGGTATGTGGAGCTACCCGCTTGAACTCAGTGGACGATCTCATAACGAAACCATACATCTTAAATGCTTTATTAATAATGTTTCCTACATGTTGGTTTAGGGACAACTTATCATCAATTAACACACCAAGATCTCTCACAGTAGATACATTACTGAGTGTTGTGTCGTGCAACGAGTATTTAAAGTTGATAACTACTTTATTCTTTGTGAAATTTATGCAATTGCACTTAAAGAGATTAAGATGTAGTTTATTGTTTAGACAGTAGTCAGAGAGACTGTCCAGATCTTGTTGGAACTGTCGACAATCCTCTACAGTCCGTATAGACCTATACGCTTTTAGATCATCAGCGCATATAAGAAACTTAGTATTTTTAAAGCATTTGTCTATGTCATTTATATATAAAATAAATAATAGTGGTCCCAAGATTGAACCTTGTGGAACACCCGAGGTTACACGCACTGCATCAGACTGATGACTATTCACGACAACCTTTTGTGTTCTATATTTAATATAGGATGAGAACCAGCGAAGCAAATTTCCTCGTATACCATTATACGCAATCTTATTCAGTAGGATTTCATGGTCGACCTTGTCAAAAGCTTTTTTGAAATCTGTGTAAACTGCGTCAACTTGCAACCGCCTGTCCATGTTTTCAAAAAGATAATTAGAAAAAGTCAATAAATTTGAAACAGTCGAACGACGCTGAACAAACCCATGTTGCTCTGGGATGATAACGCTGTGTAAGATTGGATAGATTTCATTGTGTACGAGTCTCTCAAAAAGTTTTGACAAGGTCGACAGAATCGAGATAGGCCGGTATTGCTCTACGTCATGTTTTGAGCCGTTTTTGTTTACAGGCGTGATGTTGGCTCGTTTCCACCCTAGCTTAAACATTTATTGTAATTAATAAAGAGTGGCTTACAGATACTGCCAGCGGTGGCCTTTAAGAAAAGAGCTGGGTACACATCAGGACCTGCTCCCTTGGAGGGATCCAGTACTTTTAACTGTCTTAGTATTTTGTCTTCATCAATATGCAAGTTATCGATCAAGCTAACATTGGCATTACAGTGTGTAGGTGGGGTCCAGGCGGACAATGAGGGTGAACTAGGTTCAAACACAGACTGGAAAAAGTCAGAAAACATATCACAAATGTCTTCTGGGGCACTTGACTTAATGTTTTGATAGGGCATAGTGGATGGAATACCTGATTTATTTTTGCGATTTGATATATATGTCCAGAAGTACTTAATGCTTGTGGTAAGTTTATCTTCAACTGATTTAATGTAGTTTGAGTAGCAGGTCTTACAGGCTTCTTTAAAGGTTTCTCTGTATTCCGAAAACTCATTGTAGTCTTTGATGTTCTTATTTTTTTTCGATTTAACCCGAAGACGTTGTTTTCGCTTGTAAATTTTTATTAATTGTGCCAAGAACCAAACCGGAAAATCAAGTGTAGGTGTAAGGTTCCTTAATTACCCTTATTATTAAATACGTTTGTATGGCTCTGACAAAACTGCGGCTATTATAGATAACATAGAATCATTTCCGGCCTTCCGATTTTCTCAAACAAGCTGTGTTTTTATTTCCGATAAAAGTTTATCCAATCCATCGTAATAACAGGATTTATTTAAGGGAATCAATTTATTCTTCCCTTAAAAAGCCGCCTTAAAAAGTTATCCTGCTACTTTACTGGGATTAAATTAGTTAATTATCTAGAAATGGAAACGTATTCGGAAACCCAATTTGGTATTTACTCAATGGATATACATGTACTCTGCTGGCTTAATATACTTACTAAACGATGAGATGAGCAAAATGAAGATATTTAATTTTGAAGGGCGAAGTAATAAAATAAACCCCCTAATAATTTTATCGATCCATCTGATAGTCTACCGTGGTCAACTTGGAAATCTCTTAACAGAGTTCGAACCCTATGCATCCGGAGCAAAGACAATCTCCACAGATGAGTGTTCACGGACGGCTCAGATCTCAAGTGCGTATGCGGCGGCACCTTCCCACAGACAATGACTTCTGAATCTTATGACTGCGTCAGTAAGCGGAGTTCACATAGCTGAATTTTGGGCCAAGGATGTTTGAACTTTTTGTCATCGCGTATCTTATAACTTCTTCTTAGCGTATGCTAAGAAGAAGTTATTGTGCAACTTAACTTCAATCACGACTAATTGACAATGTATTTGGAACACAGGTAGCAAAATAAAGTATACTTAATATGAAAGATACATTGTCGCTAAGAAATTTCGTTAGAATTAGAACCTAATTGTTAAAAGCAGTTGGGCTAGTCTTCCTTAAGTACCTCTTCAATGGCTTTGTGGAACGTATTCACCGCCGATTCAGGGCTCGTAAAATGTGTGCTTCTATGTTTGTCTTTAATTTTAGGAAACATAAAATCGCAAGGTGCAAGGTCTGGGCTGTATTACGGATGCGTAATCAGTTCTACATTTGAAGCCTTTACATATGCTTCCGTTACCATAGCGGAATGTGAGGACGCGTTATCGTGGTGAAGAACGACATTGCTTCGAGGACGCTTTTCGCGATTTTTTATAATATTCTGGGCAAGCAAGTGTTGACGTATCAATCTGCGGTCACTGTCCTTTGGTCTTGAAGCATTACTGTTGTCTATTGTCCTGATTTTCCGAAAACAGATGCTCCGTCCCCCCTGGTACCACTCCCATGAAAAGGTAATGCACCGTTCTTGAGAAAAACTAATTATTAACCTAACCTCAAAACACTTTAATGTCGCTTTTCCAACGTCTCCGGCGCTGCGGGAAGTGCAACCCCTTCGCCCTTACGTAACAAAGGATAGCCATGTGTGCCTACGCTTTGTTACAGCGGACGGGGGTTGCCCTCCCTTCGCGCCTCCGGATTTTTATAAACACTCTAGGGGTAGGAGCCAAAAGACTACGTGGAGTCGGGGTGCCCCGATTCGGTTTTGAAACAGTGTCGACCTATTTTAACCATGAAGTGGGGGTACACTAACTTCTTACAACTCTGGGAGAAACGGAATGAACGTAAACAAATGACACTGACACATGACGCAAATAGCGTTTTTGTTTTTTTTTTACTTTCCTTTTCATAGATTTTGCACGACATTTTACACCACAGACAATACACTAGTGCAGATTTGGTTGTCAATCGCCGATTTTAACGTTTCGTTACGCTGTTAATTTGAGGTTAGTAACATTTATTATTAATATTATATTAAACCCTTTTTACCTCCGAACTCCCGTCAAACGATACTAGACCCAACCCTAAAGATCTGCTAAAATTATTCTTGTCGCTAAGAACAAATTCTAGTGACTTTAAATAGGGACGTTATGTAAAGCAACTGAACAATTGCAGTTGGATTGCCATTGCATTACGTTTAATAAAACTGCTGCCGATGTTTAGACGTAATGCAGAATGGCTTATCTGCAGTCACAATAAGCGTATTGGTATTACTTCTAATGCTGAATTGAACTCAGTAACTAAGTTAGGTCACCCTGACCAATTGGTTTAGGTTAGGTTAGGTTAGAACTGTAACCAAAATCGCGCGAGTTGAGCGAGCGCTACTTCCAATTTGGTCACAGTACTTTAGTATTTTTGGACTGACTTCCATAAAATTCTGATAACTTTTTATGTATTAACAAATTCTCTTTAAAATCACTGTTTTCACTTAAGTTAGGGTTATTTTCTTTCTTATTACTGGTTTCATTTATTTCTGTTTCGGTCGTAACTGTTGTTATGACACACAGAGCCTCAAGCTTCAAAACATAAAACTAAATTCTACAATCTGACGTTTCATTGCGAACTGTTTTACAAAACTTCTAATCGTTGACCCGCTGCATTGATAAAACGCAAAACGATTATGCATTAGAACGTGTTCAGTAATTATGTAAAACCGCAAAACGTTTTTAACTACCGGCATTGTAAAACCGCGGGTTCGACAATCCTTCTGCGACATATACATATAATTATGTACATAACAACCGCGCTTAGAACTACCTCGTGTGATTATGCAAATTATATATTGTACACCGTAATTTCCAAACAAATTAGTTAAACAATCAGACTTACAGACAGACACTTTTGTGCGTGACTGTGCCTTGAGTGCGCCTTTCTTTTTGTAGCAACTACTTTTATTTGATGTTTGAACGTATAATTGATTACAGTAATTCGTAACAGCAGTTACTCACTAACTTTTTTATTCTATTTACTTGAGCCAGAAAACAAACGCCTGTCGTTTTAAGGACATCGTCGTCAATGGCCCCAGAACCAACAAACCTCTGACGTACTTAATAATTATAAATATTTTTTTTATACTATTTGCGAATATCGTATGAAACGGACATTCCGCGTTCCATTTTGAACAATTTTAAGAGCTGACAATTCGATTTGACATGACAGTTAGTGATGCCCAATCTTTTATTTCACACATCGATATCTAGATTACTTGAGTTGACCACCTGCTCACGGATGTTAAGACGATTCTGTAGTGAGAGAATTCAACAACAAAATCGATTTTCGTAACCTGATTCATGCGTCCTAAATAATTAATAATCTTTTTCTATACAATTACTACACATGAGGTCGTTTGTGTAGTACGCACTATTCGATTCATATTCGTGATTTTACGAACAGCATAAAAACGGATCAGAAATTCACAAATGGGCGCTGTGCACTCACTCGTAGTCGATTCATATTCCTGATTTGTTGTGGGGAATTTTTCATAATTCGTTTCAAAAACACGATTACAAATCGAATACGAGGGTCCACGGGCACTAATCCGAGATTCGTGAATTCACTAAAACATTTCGAAGGCAGAGATCGCGTTCATAATAAAGATAACTATAATTTTATTCGTCTAAACATGCGTATACATGCAAATTAAGCACGCAGGATGTCACAATATAAATCTTTCGTACGTACATGTTTCACCCGTAAGGCGTACAAATTTACAAAAATACAAAATTAAATTGAAAAAAATTCAGAAAATGTCATTCAAAAAGTCATCTATATTATAATAACACTTGTCTGTTAATGAATCTCGAACCTTTTTTTTAAAACAAATTTACCGGCAAATCTTTACATGACTGTGGTATTTTATTATACATTTTAGGAGCCATACAGAAAACGCTTTTTCCCATTAATACAGTCTTGGACGTATACGGACACAGTTGATAATTGTCACGTCTGTTCCGGGGGAAGGTGTCAGCTAGTCGTGGAAACAGATGTTGATTTACTCTAACAAATGCCGCGATTTCAAAAATATACAGAGATGGTAGAGTTAATAATTTGAGTTTAAAAAAAATGGCATACAGCTGTCAGTTGACTTCAAATTGCACATCGCACGAATGCATCTCTTTTGCGCCTTAAACGCTATTGCTTTGTCTGTGGAATTCCTCCAAAATAACGATGCTACTAGACCATGATAAGCTGTTACTAAGGCATCTGTGTTTAGCTCTGGGGCTAATTTATATAAGGCGTACGCAGCGGAGCGCAGCCGTTTCCTTAGGTATTCAATGTGTTCAATTTAGAGTCAATCATAATTCCTAGAAATTTTGTGACATCGACTTTATTAAGTACAGTGTCCTTGTAAATTGCATTAGGGTCAAATACAGCCTGATTCCGTTGCCTAAAATGCATAATAGTCGTCTTCTCTTGATTTATTTAGAGTCGTTCCTGTTTAACCATGATATTATTGATGTTAAAGATTCATTTATGTCACTTTCATAATTGTATTTATTTTTACATGCTATAGTCATAGTGCTGTCGTCCGCAAAGAGAATCATGGGGTGGTCAATAGCACTAGGCAGGTCATTGAAATATAATTATTATGAATAATAAAGATCCGACTACGCTGCCTTGAGGAACACCGTATGTTAGTGTGCGTTCGCTTGATGCATAAATTTCCTCGTTTTTTGTCTTAAAATTAATTCTCTCAATTTCTGTGTATTGTTTCCTATTAGTGAGGTATAATGTGTGCAGCATTTCGCGCTCACTCATATTCGATTCGTATTCGTGTTTTTACGAATACGAATCGAATATGAGTGAGTGCACAAAACGCCCTATAACAAGTAAGTAACATTTCAAATAGAAATAACAAACTGAGTACTCTACGGTATCGATTTGCTTAAAATAAATCGATACGGATCCAATGTATGGGCATCCTAATCCTTCTCATAGCATGTCATGATGTCAATGAACTCAACTGTCAAGCGATGTTTACAAAATGCTATGCGATCTAGGTAATATGAATTCATATGTGTATAATAAATTAATAAATGACATCTAGTAAATAATTTGGACAAATTCATTTGCATTCAAGTTAAGTAAATAAGTACTTAATTATCTACCTACCTAATTTAATATAAAACTAGAAGATTTACCAAATAGTAGAGTAAAATGTTACTTTTACTGTATTTAACACCAAACAAAACGGGTAAGTACAGAAGTAGTTAAATGTTTTACGGAATCCCTTAGCTTAACTAGCCACATACAGGCAATATAAATAGTATTACGAGACAGTCATTTACTAGCACGTGCAAGGATTGAAGGGATTGTTTCTTACTAAATATAACCTCAAAATCGTGGTTTTCTTTTTAAATAAATGCTTTTTGCAAGTTGTCCGTCATTTAACTTTGTCTTCATGGGCATAAAATGGATTTATATTTGGCTTGTAATTTAGAACACGCTAAGTAATTTTCCTTCGCTGTTGGTTCTGGGGCGAACGATCTATGGGTGCAGAACAATCTCCTTTTCCACACACAACCCAAATACTGACCCGACTTCAGCCCACGTACGATTTATGTTCAAATACACATGTGTTTAATTACTCTTTCATTATTCATTCAACCTTCTTTAAAAGCCGAGGATTTAATCCCAATTCTGCCTGAAATGCTCAAGTAATTTTAAAGCAGCTACAATTTAATTCCCCTTCGTTTGTCTGTGTAATAAATAACTTCGGACCTACTTTTTACAAAGTGTTGAATGAATTTACTTCAGTAATTTCAAACTCGACCCACTGAGGTCTGCGAAGTAGAAAACTTTTTATTACAAAAAATTTAAATAAGTTTTGCGTGTAATCCAATTGGGCGCCCAAGTTAGAAAGACTCGTTCACTGTAGCAGTACCTAGAGTCGTTCGGAGTAAAAGGACGCAGTGGGCAAAAGTACGCAATGCTGTTTTTTCTAAGGGGGTGTAAAGGGTAACGACGCTTGTTCCTCGAGAATGTGTGCGCAAGGGCCGCCACATTGTATCATACATAAGCCGCGGAGCGTTGAGTATCGCGTTTGCGATATAAGGTGCATAAAATAGAAATCACTATAAAATTCCGTAGATAGAGAGCTTTCGTAATTGTAATGGTATTTTATTTCAATCGGATCCTGCCATTTTGTGCTGACAACTCTTTGAGGCGCGCGTGGAACAAGACGCGCCGTCGACCCGGGCTTGGTCCTTACCGGACGGCGAGCTACCCAAAGCTCACCGTCCGCAAGCCCGCGCCTACGGAGGCCGGGAATCTGCAGGGGACTCCCGACGCCCAGGGCGTCTCCTGCGGCGACTAGTGAGGGTGTGAGGGCGCAAGGCTCTCCCTCACGCGCTCTGCCTCCTCCTTCACAAGCATTACTGCTTCGCAGAAGGAGGTGACGGCTTTCCATTCTCTCTCGCTCCGTACCATGGCCTGGACCAGGGCCGGAGGCGAGAGATCGCCGCCGCCGATCGCTTCCGCGAGGACACTGCGGTACTCCGCCCAAGCTGGGCAGACTTCCACCGCATGCTCCAACGTGTCCTCCGGGCGATCCACACAATGGTGACACCCGGGCGTTTCCTCCCGCCTTATGCGAAATAGGAACTTCCCGAAACAACAGTGTCCGGTGAGGATCTGTGTCAGGCGGAAGGTGAGGACTCCGTGGCGCCTTTCCAACCACTCCTCAAAGAGGGGACTTACCGCCGCTATTGTGGCGTGCCCGATCGTCACTCCCTGCTAGAAGACAATTAATAACATTAACAAATTAGCTGCAATTATTAAACAATCCACTCTAGTAATCACTGCCTGTAATTTTAAGTTATGTTGCAGAGTTTTGACAAGAGTTAATTAAAATTGGAAAAAAATGTTATCTGCAGTTATTTATTAATTAAGATAAATCACACGACTAATTGAAACGGCGGGCTGTGGCACAAACTTTATTCCAATATGGCGGCGGACGCCACAGGTGCCTAAGCAAGCAAAGGTAAAATGCATACAGCCGATGCATACAACCTACGCATAACACAACACCTAACATCAATAAACTAACCTTATATCTGTTAAGCACAGCGACCTGCCATGGCCACTTGCCGGGCGGCGCGGGCCTTCCACCAATAATGCGGACCATATCGCGCATGCGCTGTCTAAGCCGCGCAGACGCAGACCCCCGGTACCTGCCGAGCCTGCCACATAGTGGTGGAGCCGGCGGCGCCCTGGCGTCTTCAGGGTGAATCGCTGGTGCAGGAGTCGCCATTGACTCTACTCTGTCTACTGTATACTCTGTAAAAAGAAGAATACTTTCAAAATTATGCGCGAGTTTTTTTGTGTGGCTAGCAGCCAAGCTTCAGTGGGACTGGGCCGGACACGTTTGCTGCATGTCGAACGAGTCATGGGCCAAATCTACCACCATGTGGGTCCCCGAAAATGTCCGGCGACATCGAGGCAGATCCAGGAGAAGATGGCGGGAGCCTAACGCCTACAGACAGGATTGGTCCACACTAGCTCAAGACAGAGAAGAGTGGAAAGGAAAAAGGGAGGCCTTTACCCTGCAGTAGGACAACATAGGCAAAATATTATAAACAAAAAATCAAAGAAAACTGTGTATTTACCTAGTACCTGGATAGCAGAGAAAAACTGGTCTTATTTATTAAAAGTTTGAAGTAGTGCGGAAAAGGGTTTCGTTGACAAGATAAAGTTTTTATCTGAACCCTTGAAAGGGTTGGTATTTGACTTTTATTGTATTGGAACTAGTTTGCTGCTACCAACTTTCTTATTGAAACTAACTCCTTAATAGCATTACATTCTCATCTAAAGATATTCGTTTTAGCTAGTATTTTTTTGCCAAAATATACACATTGACTTATAAGTACTAATTAGTCCAGACCCCCTGCATAAAAAGCTGTTTTATGATTATGATGAAAAAGTTAGTAAAGTGTACACAAGCGAAGGGCAATCAATCGAAACTCATTGAGTTATTAATATTAACAATCATTCTGATCATCGTCATGTGTTTGCAACACCTAGACTATTCCCTCGTCACAAATACAATCGGTCCCAAAAATAACGGGTCAGTCACAAAAGTCCGAATATCTCCCGAACTACGTAGGTATACTATCATAATGAAACGAATACTGTTCGATTGGGCATTTAATGATACAAAGAATGAATAAATTGAAACTTATGTGTACCTTCAGTCTTATTCTCAAAATAAAAAATAAACTAAATTAAGACATTTTATCTGAAATTTAAAAAATTTATAAGATATTTTTGCTTGTTTTTAGTTACGACGTTTTACGCAACGCTCAAACGCTCGTCCCATGCATGCTCTATGGGATTTAAAGCAGGGCTTGGCGTTGGCAACTGCATCAGTTCGATACCGACCTCTCCAAGGTATTTATTTACAATTCCGGCGGTTAGGGGACGCGCGTTATCATGCATTAATATGCTATCCCGGTCGATCCTCGCCATGAAAGGTCCCACATGCTCATTCAGGATCTCCTCCACGTACCTCTCTGCACTCATAGTGCCATTTTGAATTAGCACGAGCTCGGTGCGGGCCTCGGCAGAAATTCCAGCCCAAACAAGTACTGAGCCTCCGCCGTGTGCTACTTTTTCCTCCACACAGTCTTGATGAAAGCGTTCCCCTGGTCTTCTGTACACCAACCATCATGCTCGTAAAGCATGAATTCGTCCGTGAACATTACCCTAGTCCAATCGTCCAGTGTCCAGTGTTGGTGGTCGCGCACGTATCTCTGTCATGCAATTTGATGTTGCCGTTCCAGTTTGGGGCCATTTGCGGTCCTTAATGGTTTCAAGTTTGCCTCAGCAAGACGTCTCCTCACTGTTTGTCCGCTTAAATTGCTACCAACAAAGCGAAAAAAGTGTTTTTTAGACCAATTGCAGTTTGACGATTTCGGAGCATTGTAGCCACCAGGTATCTGTCATCCCTGGTCGTTATGCATTTAGGCCTGCCATTTCCTGGTCTCCGAAGGTGCGATCAGGTCTCTCGGTACCGCTGTACTACCCGCTAACAGTCGACAAAGATACAACAATGTTTCTTGCTGTTTCACGCTGGCTCCGCCCAACTTCCAAGAAAGTCAAGATTCTGGTACATTAATCTAACGTGACTGCCAAGCTCGACCTCAGAAGAACAAGTCGTGGAAGTCGTTCACAACATTTTTTTTTATGACAGAATAGAAATGTGAAGAAACCATAATGACAACATTTTGTTTTCAAAAATGTCCATATTTCTAATGTTGTTTTTTTGTAAATACGTTTCATTCATCAGCCAGTATAAAAAACTTGTAATAAGAAGCGCAACTAAATAGTCTTTATTCTGTTTTTCATTTCATTGATCTAACTCTTACAGTTTTGTAGATATTCGAACTTATGTGACTGACCCGTAATTTTTGGAACCTACTGTATATTTACTTACTTTTGTTGGAGAAGCAATAACATTTTGTGCACAGTTAATTTCATGCTTACGCAGAATGCTCACACAGAATTACAAAATAAAATTCATGTTGTGTGAATAACTTGACATTTATGCTTCTGCCCGCATAGACACCACAATTTACTAAAATAACAGACACATTTGGCTGCCTCGTTGGTCTAGTGGTCGCAAGAGCTACTGGGGAGCATGAGGTGCTTGGTTCGATTCCCAGGTTTGGCAAAGTGTTATCGAGTTTTTCTATCTAGATTTTTTTAGTAGCAGCCCGTAGTCTGGCTTTGTGCCCGGTTAATGGCAATAGGCTCGCCCCCTATTACATGGGACTTAAGCATAACTGGCGAAATATGGGTGTACTATAGTTACACCTCTGCCTAACCCTTCTGGGATTACAGGCGTGATGTTATGTTATGTGATAACAGACACATTTTCATTAATCTTTCCTGTATACTAAATTCCTGTAGACCAACGTGGTCTCAGCAGCAAAAATATAAAGATAGTTAGGACTCGTGACACGGGAGCAAGCGACATACAGTTGTCCGTGTGAGAAGCAGCTGGTCCTAAGGGGGACCTCCGCAGCCTGCAGTAGTGAATATAATTTGCCACTGCTTGCGAAGTTTTTCGTTTTAAGTGTATTGATGATCGCCTGCGTTTCTGCAAATACTACCTAATGACACAAGACTGATACACTGCCTGTTGCTTTCTTACAGATTATTCCTGACGAACTGCCATCACTAAAGTACTTTATCAGTAGATTGTAACGGGATTTCTCATTAAAAGTCACCTTACCTACCTTGATGTTTATTTTTATTATAAACAAAGATGGCAGAAGCGGCCTTAGCGAATTTTTTTTTCTGTGTACGTTCTACAAACTATATACCTGTAATTTAACAAATAGTATACCTAAATGTAAAAAAATAAGTACAAAAATATCAACGGTTGGGTATCGAACATAGGTTTGCAAAGCAGTCGTCGAACCTTTAAACTATTATTGCTTTGTTGAAAGTTATTTTTTTTTATTGTAAAATGTCATGATTGACTATTTAGCTACTTAAAGACATAGCGGGATGATAATTATTTAAAACTTTAATTCTGTAAATATCTGTTATATTCTTTCCCTATTCAGCCCAGTGAAGTATTGGAAAAATTCGACTGTTGTCATTCAATGGTACATTGTGTTCTCTCTCATCTCAGATTCATTTCCTACGAAACTTATGGAAAAGTTTGTTTTTGCGATTTCTGACTTTTATAGACCTCAGTTGGTCATACAGAGTTTTTTTATTCTTATAAGAAACATAATAGATTAGAATCAAATTACGTTTTGGTCCACTTCTGTGTATGCAGATCAAAATTTTTCAAAAAGTTAAAAATAGTCTTCTTAGACCGTTTTCTTGTAGCCACATTACCTGTACTTATTTCCCCATCTCAAAATTCAAATTGGCTACTTAGCTCCATAAAGGTATAGCGTTGTGATGATCATTTAAAAGGTTCAATCTGAAACTATCTGCAGTATTTTAGCTCGTCTTTTTTACAATTTGCATTAAAGTAAGAATAGAATGGGGATGAGCAATATTGCAATGTATCTTACATTGCAATATTGCTCATCCCCATAGCAAATAGCGTGATAATTAATAGCTTAAAGACGGACCAGACTTGCAGGGGATATCTTTGCAAATTTTGAACAAAATGTACGGGGTAGTTTTTGCGTGATGCTGGAACATACATTCAGAAAAAAAAATCAGCATTAAAATCGTTCCTAGACCTCGCAAAAATTACTCAAATTTTTTTATTCAATGTAAGGTTTTTGACTTCGTTTTCATTATACCTATGAATACCGGGTCAAATTTTATTAAACCTATGTATACAGGATTAAATTTTATTATACCTATGAGTACAGGTCAAATTAAATTACCTAGCGAAACTCCGCAGACGTGATGAGTATCGATACAAAAGCACGATAAAATAAAAATAAAAAGAGAACATGTTTTTTTTTCGGAGTCGACGACCGTTGTTAGTGATGTTAAATGAAGTATGTGTTAAAAAGTGTGTTTTGTCGTGTGATGATGATTTTTAAATATCATATCGATAACAATCCCGTCTGTGAAGTTTACACAAAAAAGTGATTTTTAAACTGACCTCGTGAGTTCGAGTAAACCTACACATATCCTTAGTTTTTTAAATATGTTTGAGAGAATAAAAGGAACCACTGCACATGAAACATCAAATGAATGTTTTTCTGTATTTACTGAGGAAGAATGTGCCACCTTTTGCAAAAGATAAGTTATTTTGGTTGACTGACAACTGACAATTAGTATTGGTATTAAATGAGCTCAGAAACGCTTAACGCGCTGCTGAATAGGAATGAAATTATCCACAAACAATACAAATACCGCAAACTGAACATAATGTATTTTCACTGAAATCAAGTTATAATCTCTGCATGTGTCTGGTGACAGAGGACATAAATCATGCTTCTCGCAACCACTTTGTCTTAAATTTCGTTGTATAAAGTTTGAAAGCGTGTGGCATATACAATTAACCTACAGATATTTTATTGTTCGTTTTCCTAGCCCTTTCTCGACTCGATGCCAAGTTTGCACGCACGCGTGTTCTTTGACTTATAGCAAACCGAGAGTTATGTTATGTTAGATAGAAACTAAATTACTACTTAGTACTGCACTAGCCTGTGTAAAAGCAGTAAAAAAAAGACGTATGTTCCCAAGAACAAAATTTCTACCATATACTTTTAGATTTGTCCATACTGACTCTTCTCAACGCTTCACTCCTTATACACTGGCTAAAATAGTTACGAAAAGGTTCGGTTTCAAAAACTTTATTCTCATTTAGACAATCGTCACTTACATGAGAACATTAAATCTTATCACTAACTAGAAAAACAATAAAGTACGATCACTGTCAACAAAATTAGAAGCGAGTTCACTGCATACCTAAGACAAGGTGGTGGCACAAGTTAAAAGATGTTGTTGTAATAAACAAAAATAAACGCAACACAATCAACATAATGTTTCGTCGTTGTCAATAAAAGTGAATTATTTATTTTTAAATATGTTGAGTGAAGTCGCTTCTTTTATATCATTTTGCAGTTTGTTAGAGAGCTGTGCCCCCCACCCCTCCCCTGCTTAGGTTATTTTTATCGTAGTTCTTACTCTAGACAATACCAGGTGACAAGCTCGACGAGATGAGTATTTGCTTATTTCACCTTCTGTTGTGAATGTGATGCGTGAGATTAACGTCACAAAAACAGATATTCCATTATGTGTTTGGATAAATTAACAGACAGGCGTTCAACGTTAAATATTCGGCGATGCAATCGCATCTGATAAGAATTTCTATAACAATATTCTTACCCGGCCTACGCTAGGAAAAACGCGTATCTACTCGTCCAGGTTATTAATCCAATTCCCACTTATCGATAAACCAGTTACCCAAGTTTGAATTAGATATTCTGTTCATTGCACAACGAGTTCGATTTGCCTCAAGTATGCATAAAACATTCTAACGGACGGGAAGGTAAATATGTTGTGAGGAATAATAACATTCACAATTAAAACAAACACGAAGATATCAATCAGCCGAGCCTTTTCTCAACTATGTTGGAGTCGGATTCTTGTCTAACAGGACGCAGCTGAATACCAGTATTTTACATGGAGCGACTGGCTATGAATACGCAACCCAGTTACTGGGTAATACGATACCCTTTGGTAAGACTGGCTGTCAGACTTTCGGACTTCTGACTACCAGAAGTCCCCAGAGATCGATTGCCAAAGATCTACAAATGACAGCCGGGACCAAGGGCTTAGCGTACTTTCCGAGACACGGAGGAGTATTGATATGTTATGGGTGGTCCTATCTACGAACCAACCGCGGAAAGCGTACCTGTTTTATTTTTATTTTTTCCGGGGTGGAAAATCCTCCTCCCGAGCCAGCCTCAGTGGTGACGAGACCGGTCATTCCGCCACTAGGACCTCGCGAAGCTGCGACCGACGCTGCTCCATACGGCATTGCATCGGCCGCACTCCCCTCGCCCTCGCTTCCTCGCGCCACCGATACAGTGACGCGAGCACCTTCGCCTCTAGGTCCCAGGGCGGGGATCCTCTTATGACTCTGACGGCCATTGCTCTCTGTGGCTTTCGCAGGACAGAGATGCTAGCGGCCGTCAGGTCAGCTGCCCCGGCAAGCGTACCTTTTTTTTATGTTCCCGGGGTGGAAAATCCTCATGGGTGTCCTCCGCCCTGGGGCGGGCGGAGGGGTCTGTCAGACTCTTACTGACTAAAAACCACCCCGGTGTTCCATCTCACACCTACGCCGGGGTCGCGGGAACACATAATTCATCCGCATCCCCGACGCTGCCGACCATCGCACTCACAACGGCCGGCAGCGACAGGTCACTGCCTACTTCTGAGATGAGGGCACGGCGCGGCTCCTCGCAATCGGCACACTCTGCCAGCGTATGCCACGCCGTGTCCTCCCGGCAGTCGACGCAGTGGTGACACCGAGCGTCCGGCTCCCTGTTTATGCGACACAGGTACTTCCCGAAGCAACCATGCCTCGAGAGCACCTGCTTCGCCCGAAACGACAGGGAGCCGTGCCTCCTCCCGAGCCAGAGGTCGAGCACTGGCCGGACCGCCTCGATGGTGACGAGGCCGGCGGTAGGGCGTGAAAGCCTGTCCCGCCATTCCGCCTCCAGGACCTCGCGAAGCTGCGACCGACGCTGCTCCATATGGCGCTGCATCGGCCGCTCGCCCCGCGCCCTCGTTTCCTCGCGCCACCGATATAGTGACGCGAGCACCTTCGCATCTAGGTCCCATGGCGGGGATCCGGCCAGTACACAAGCCGCCTCGTAGGAGATCGTGCGATACCCCCTTATGACTCTGACGGCCATTGCTCTCTGCGGCTTTCGCAGCACAGAGATGCTGGCGGCCGTCAGGTCAGCCGCCCAGATCGGGGCCCCGTAAAGGGCCATCGATCGCACGATCCCCACGTAGAACCGCCTACAAGCGGCGCTCGGGCCCCCCAGATTGGGAGGCAGCGTTGACAGCGCCCCAGCCGCGCCCAACATCTTGGGCGCCAGCCGCCGGAAGTGGGGTCCGAAGTCCCACTGGCTGTCGAGCACCAATCCCAGATATTTCATGGTGGGCTCGACAGCGATCCGGACCCCCCCGACCACAATATGTGATCCGGCCGGCGGCGCCCGCCGGGGGCCATGAAACACCATGGCCTTCGACTTGTTGAGGGCCACCTCCAAGCCGAGGCGCCGTATGCGGCTCACCGTCAGTGAGACCGCCACCGTCGCGAGCATCGCTGCCTCCCTGTGCGAACTCCCCCGGGCCGTGACCAGCGTGTCGTCCACGTGACACGTCAGGTCCGCGCCCGGCGGAAGCTCGCCCCTCAGCACCCAGTCGTACCCGATGTTCCACAGGAGCGGTCCCACGACCGATCCCTGTGGAACACCGCACGACACCTGGCGCTGGTTTCAGCCATCGCGTCCCATGTAGGTGACACACCTCCCGGCTAAGTAAGCCCCCACGATGCGGCGGAGGTAGAGAGGCACGCGGTGGTACCGCAGTGCCTCCCGTATGCAGCTCCAGGGCAGGGTGTTGAAGGCGTTGGAGATGTCCAAGGACACCGCCACCACCACCCCGCCCCGGGACACTGTTTCCTCCGCCAGGACTCTCACCCTCGACACAGCGTGGATGGTAGAGCGCCCATGCCGAAAGCCGAACTGGCTCTCGTCCAGGTCCGGCCCCTCTCTGCACAAGTGGCCGACGAGGCGGGCTGCGAGTATGCGCTCGAACAGCTTGCCCACCTCGTCGAGCAGCACTATGGGCCGGTACGCAGACGGCGAGTCGGCAGGGCGCCCCGCCTTCCTGAGCAGGACGAGACGTCCAATCTTCCACAGACTGGGAAACCGGCCCCGCTCAAGGCACGCTGTGTAGAGTCCTCTCAGTTGGGGCTCCAACTCCTTCAGAGCGAGGGCCAAAGCAAGACCGTGAATTCTATCGGGCCCCGGAGCCACGTTGTTGGCCCGGAGCCGCATCACGGCCGCCCTCATCTCTGCCTGTGTCACCTCTGGGACGCTGATGGCGTTCTCCTGCTCCTCCTCTGCAGACTCTGCGGCTGCGGGCAAAGCCATCGGCGGCGGAATATGCTCTGCTCTCACCGGGAAGAGGGCTGCTATCACTTCCTCCAGCAGCTCGGGTTGGAGACGCTCCGTAAGTGGGGGCGCGGCGGCTCGAAGTTGCCCTCGAACCGCTTTATACGGGCGCCCCCACGGATCCCCGTCGAGAGTCTCCAACATCCTCTCCCGGGATCGCGTCCTCGCCTCGTCGATGGCCAGCCACAGAGTCTGCTTTGCCACGCGGTACACCTCGTACAGCGTGGCCTCCTCCTCGGGTACCCGACGACGTCTCCTCCGGTAACGGGTGTACCGGCGTCTCACCACCACGCATGCGACGCGCAGCTGCGCGATCTCGGCGGACCACCAGTACACCTGGCGCCTTGCACCCTGTGCGTGGGCGCGGGGCATGGACGAGTCGCATATCTGCGTCATTGCCCCGCGGAACCACAGCGCCTCCAGCTCGACGTCATCGGGTCCGGTCGTTGCCGACCCCCGGAACCAGGCCTGAGCAATGGCTGCCTCCTCGAGAAGCTCCCTGTCGATGCGCTTACGCGCCCAGCGCGGGCCATCCGAACGCAAGACAGATGTTCTGCGGCCGCCAGCGGTCTGGGCGGAGACGTCGAATCGGATATATCGGTGATCCGACAACGTCTCCACCTCCGCGGCGATACGCCAGTCGCGGACACGGCTCGCGACAGCAGGGCTTGCGAATGACACGTCCACTATGGACCCGCCCCGCTCCCGCACGCACGTGTGGACCGAGCCCCGGTTCAGGACGACCAGGCCAGTCTGATCGCCCACTCCTCCAATGCCTCACCCTTAGCATCGGTCACCGGGGATCCCCACGCCGCAGACTTGGCGTTGAGATCCCCGAGTAACAGCACCGGGCGAGGATGGAGCTGGCCCACGACGGCACCCAACTCGACAAGGAACCTCTCGAAGTCGGCGAGACTCTTGTACAACGACGCCAACGCCATCTGCGAGGGCGGCTACCCAGCCGTGCCCCCGAGACGGGCTGACGAGAGCCCCGCCAATGATGGCCACCAAACCGTCCAGGTCTCCCACCCAGTTATCCCTGGGCGGGTCCCAGTACGGCTCTGCAACCACGGCCACGTGAATCGACCACTCTGCCATGCTCTGGAGCAAGAGATTTTGGAGTTTGCTGGTAAGTAAATGAAACTCACTTGTAGGGAATAATTGATTAACTTTATTGAATTAAAGTTCTGTCTTATATACTATTTTGGGTTTTACAATTTGTAGCTGTGCTACGACATTCATAATATCTAACAACCAATCGGAGAGCACAAGGAATAAAAATAAAACGTATCGGTCTGCAATGACCGGGCACCCATCTCACTCTAGCGCGCGCGCAACGTATAGCGCCGTCTGTACGCACACTATAAATATTACCGACGCCGACGCAGAGCCTTAGTACGCATTTGCTTTCGAGGTGGGCATGTTGTTGGTGCTCTGATACGGCCGGCGTGCGCGCACGTAAATACCACGAATCTGTGGTCTGCACGTCAGTGCGCGGCGGCGCTCCGTCCCGGCCGCTTGTATGCTCCTATTATGTAGGTCACTACATTACTCCCCGCCAGCGAAGCGCACAGGTGGTTTTGATGTTCTGCCTGATCTCGTAATGTGAGCGTAAGTTGGTGTGTCATCTTTTCTTTCCTCTGTATTAAGGAAGTAGGCTGGCTTCAATCTGTCTATCGATATATTTGCGCTTCTGTTTGCCAACTGCACATTAAAGTATTTTTCGCTGCGGTCGATCACTTTATGCGGACCGCTGTACGTTGGAGTCAATGGCTTGCGAACTGCGTCATTGCGAATATATACGTGTGTGCATTTATTTAGATCGGCATGCACGAACACCGCTTGATTTGTGTTGCTTACTCGCTGTACCTGGGCCTTTTTCAATGCTTCGCTTAGGTGGTTTAAGAAATGTGATGGTGGGTTATTTAAATTTGTGTTGGTTGGCGGTTCTCCGTAAAATTCCCCTGGCAATCGTAATGTTTGCCCGTACAGAAGTTCAGCAGTGCTTGTTCCGATGTCGGCTTTAAACGCGGCACGTAGCCCCAGTAGTACTGTTGGTAGTTCGTAAGTCCAACTGGTTGAATTTAGTTTTGCAGCTAGTGATGTCTTCAGCGTACGGTGCCAGCGCTCGACAATTCCGTTGGCTTGAGGGTGATATGCTGTGGTATGATTTCGTTGAATACCCATGCGATGCATTAGTTTGTTGAATAGTTGGGATTCAAACTGCGTGCCGCGGTCTGTTGTTATCGTTGCCGGGCAACCGAATCGTGCTATCCAGTTTTCGTACAATACATTAGCCACTTTTTCTGCAGTTATTTCATCGATAGGATACGCTTCTGGCCACTTGGTTGCTCTGTCTATCATCGTCAGCAAGTATCGACAGTTGTTTGATATTGGGAGTGGTCCAACAATATCTATATGTAGATGTGCTAATCTATCGACATGTTTGAAACTCGCTATCGGTGCTTTGGTGTGGCGATGAACTTTGACTCGTTGACACTGGTCGCAAGCTCTTGACCAATCCGTAACGTCCTTCTTCATTGATGGCCAGATGTACCGTGTTGTAATAAGTCGCTTTGTCGCTCTGACGCCGGGGTGATTAAGTTCGTGAATTGCTTGAAATGCTTGTTTCCTGAACGCAGCTGGCAAGTATGGACGAGGCAGTCCCGTTGACAGATCACAGCTGATTTTTGTGTGCTTCCTGGTAGCCTGATTCGCTTAAAGATACAACGATCGCTATTCATCATCTGTGTTAACTCGGTGTCCTGGGCTTGTGATTTAGCTAACTCGTCGTAGTTGATTGGCGTCGGGCAAGTTATTGTTTCAACTCTAGATAACGCGTCGGCGACTACGTTATCTTTGCCGGATATGTGTTGGATAGCAGCGATGAATTGGCTTATATATTCCAAGTATCTCGCGCGACGCGGTGTTTCGTTCTTGCTGTTTGCGTTCAGCGCATTGACGAGTGGTTTATGGTCCGTGAAGACGGTGACGTCACGGCCTTCAACAATCCGACGAAAATATCGTACAGCCATGTAAATGGATAATAGC
Source organism: Dasypolia templi (assembly GCA_963555695.1). NCBI lineage: Eukaryota > Metazoa > Arthropoda > Insecta > Lepidoptera > Noctuidae > Dasypolia > Dasypolia templi. The sequence continues at coordinate 17,127,779 of OY743146.1, read as the reverse complement.
TCGCGGTCATAGGTGCTGTATTTCTTTTGAGCGTCGTTGAATTTCTTCGAGTAAAATCCGATTGGTTTCCATTTGCCTTTGATTTTTTGTTGAAGTACTGCTCCTGCGCAGGACTCAGATGCATCGGTCATCAATGCAAAGGGCGCACTTGATGATGGATATGACAGGAGAACGGCGTTTTTGATGTCCTGTTTGCACTTATTAAATGCTTGTATTGCTGTCTCGCTCCATTGTATTTTGGTTTTGTCATTTTTCTTCGAGTTATGGAGATATATGTTGAGCTCTTTTTGTTGGTTAGCGGCGTGAGGAATGTTTCCCCTATAAAAGTTCATCATTCCCAGGAAACGACGCAGTTGTTGGATGGTCTCTGGTATGGGATATGATGTTATAGCCTTTGTCTTTTCGTCTGTTGGCTTGATTCCTTCGGCTGATATTGTGTAGCCCAAGAAATCGAGTGTTGACTGTCCAAAAATGCATTTGGCGACATTCAATTGCAAGTCGTTTACATGCAGCCTCTTGAACACTTCCTCAAGGTCTCTTCTGTGCTCTTCTTCTGTTTCCGATGCCACCAGAATATCGTCGACAAAAGGGAAAACGGGTAGTCCACGTAGCACGTTGTCGATGTGTCGCTGGAATGTCTGCCCAGCGTTCCGTAGGCCAAAGCACATTCTTGTGAATTCAAATAGGCCGAATGGTGTTATCACAGCCGTTTTTACAATATCTTCTTCACGATTTCTAACTTGATAATACGCCTTTTTTAAATCAATTATGGAGAAGAATTTCTTCCCTAATAAATTGTATGTGAAGTCGTGAAGTCTTGGTATAGGGTACCGGTCTGGAACGGTCATTGCGTTGAGTCGGCGGTAATCTCCGCATGCTCGGTATTGTCCATCCTTTTTGAGTACTAGGTGAAGCGGGCTTGCCCATGGGCTGTTTGACGGTCTGCAAATACCTTGCTCGATCATTGCCTCGAACTCTTCCTTTGCTGCTTTGTACTTGTGTGGTGGTAATGGTCTTGCTTTTGCGTACAATGGTGGGCCCGATGTTTCGATGTGATGCTCCACTTCGCTGTTACAAAACTTTAGGTTTGGTCGAGTTATGTCCGGGTACAATGCGAGCAAGTCGTGGTACGGCTGCTGATCGTCTACGGTGTTGATGCTCTTATCCGACATTGGTGTGACGTAGCCGGTTACGGTCAAAGTAGTTTGTTTGTCGATTAGTCTTCTTCCATGTATATCGACGGTGAGTTTATGTTTGTGAAGGAAATCGGCGCCTAGTATTGGTCGCTTGACTTCTGCAATCACAAAGCTCCATCGATATGGTCGGCGCAGTCCGATATTTAGTACCATGGATCGTTCGCCGTAGGACGGTATGGATGAACCATTGGCGGCATATAAGTGACTTGTTGGTTTCTGCTTGTGTTTTTTTGTTGTGAGTGCTGGCAGTACGGAAACGTTGGCTCCGGTGTCGATAAGGAAATGATATCCCGATGATAAATCCTTAATGAATAGACGGTACTTCGATATATCGTTAACTTCGGCTCCCGTCGCAGCTGAAGTAGCTTCTAGTTTTCCGCTGGACTGTTCTTGCTGTCAAAACTACACGGACTTCGACATCTGTAGGCTTCCCTTCCAAACTTCCTATGAAAATAGCAGATCGAGTTTCGTTTCGCTGATTTCGAACGTGATCGTGATCGCTGTGAGCCCTGATAAAGGGGTCGGCGGTACTGGCTTCGGGTTCGGTTCGTTTTCAACGCAGCGATCTCTTTTGAAAGTGATTCGATCATTTCAATGATTTTTGAATCCGATGATGTTGATGGTTGTTCTGTTTTTTTGCTGGCGTAGCTGCAGGAACATACGGAATTCACTTCCTTCGTCTGCTCGTCCATTTTGTCTGCCATCGCTGCCAGTGCATCCAACTTCGATTCTTCGCTAACCGCCAGTACTGCTCGCGTCGATGACGGTAAATGACTCATCCATAACATGCGTAGTGTGCCGTCAGGTATCATATTTCGTGCTAAATCTCGCATTCGACGAAGAAGCTGTGAAGGACGCTGGTCTCCTAAGTCGACTTCATTTAGGAGTTTCTGAAGTTGTTTGCTCTCGGATTCTTCATACACTGATATCAATCTTTTCTTCAGTTCTTCGTATCTTCCCGTGTTTGGCGCTGACATAATAATATCGCTGATTTGTTCCACGTCTATTTTCTCCAATTGCGCGACAGCAAGGCCGAATTTATTTTCATCGCCGAGCTTCTGGTTGGCGAGCATGGTCTCAAATTGGGCGAACCAGAGTCTTGGCTTGTCTCGCCAGAACTGGGGTAAACGCGCCTTGACTGAGATCGTTTCGACATCTTCTTGGCTCAGAGATAGTTTTGGAGATTGTTCACTTGTCGACGCCATGGTTATATTTGCGGTCTTCAGTCGGGGTCACCAATTTGGAGTTTGCTGGTAAGTAAATGAAACTCACTTGTAGGGAATAATTGATTAACTTTATTGAATTAAAGTTCTGTCTTATATACTATTTTGGGTTTTACAATTTGTAGCTGTGCTACGACATTCATAATATCTAACAACCAATCGGAGAGCACAAGGAATAAAACTAAAACGTATCGGTCTGCAATGACCGCGCACCCATCTCACTCTAGCGCGCGCGCAACGTATAGCGCCGTCTGTACGCACACTATAAATATTACCGACGCCGACGCAGAGCCTCAGTACGCATTTGCTTCCGAGGTGGGCATGTTGTCGGTGCTCTGATACGGCCGGCGTGCGCGCACGTAAATACCACGAATCTGTGGTCTGCACGTCAGTGCGCGGCGGCGCTCCGTCCCGCCCGCTTGTATGCTCCTATTATGTAGGTCACTACAAGATCCTGAGCTCTGGCAGAGTGGTTGATGTTGCCCTGGAGGAAATGGTAAAGCGCCGTTATGCGCAATCCATTCCCTCCGCACCATTCTTAGGCCGGGAGTCGGCCAGAGGGCAGCCAGGCTGAGGGGGGGTAAAGAGCCCCCGGCAGCCTTGGCAACCCTTCTCTTCTTGTTGGCGGGCGCGCCACAGGCCCTACCACCCGCTGTGTGCCCAGCGGGCCTCCCCGCAGCTGTACAGAGGCTGCAGTTTGGCGCCGCTGAACACTGGGCCGCCTTGTGGCCGGGCTGGCCGCAGCGATAGCACTGCTCGCTGCGGTCAATTGCGGCGGTGCACCGTGCCTTAACATGCCCCACGTCCAGGCATCGGTAGCACCGCAAGGCCCTGGGCCGCAGCAGCTTCACTCTCGCTGCAACCCACCCCACCAACAGACGCCCACCGTCAGCGACCTTATTCGCCGCCGCCACCGGGCACCGCACCCAAATCGTACCGAGCCCGGAAGCGTCGGCGCGTATGTCGCCCGTCCGCACGTCTCCTGGCAGACATCCACTGACTCGGGCGACGGCCACCACGACCTCAGCCGGGGTCGTCGAGTCGTCCAGGCCATCGACGCGCAGCTCAGCGGTCTTCATGGGCCTGGACACCGTAATCACCGGCCTCATTCTGAAGCCGGACGGTGTGCCAAGGTCGGGGAACGCGACATTGGCTTTCGCCTGCGTCAGGACCGCCTTATATGTGACGCCCCTTTCGACGGCTCCGGGCTGCAGCGTAATCACTACAGCCGCGGAGCGTGGGGCTCTGACCTTAGGCGGTCCTTGGGCCTTCTTTGGTGCCAATGCCGGTGCTCCAGCGGGTGTCGGTGGCGCCGTCTTCTTCCCGCGGCGGCGGCCCTTTTTGACCACCGTCGCCCACGTCTCCGTGGGAGGCGCAAGCGAGGCCGCCGGTGGTGCGGTCGCCCGGGAAGTGGGCACGGACGTACCCTCCGCGGGCTTTTTAGTCCCCCTCCCGGACTGGCTCGACACAGCCGCCGCGGTTATTGGCCCCCGGTTAGTTGGCCCCTCCTTACGCTTGTCCGCAGCGAGCGGTGGGCGGAGATTCACCGCCGGAAGGAGCCTCTCCTCTATGGCCTCCATGCGGGCGACTGAGTGCCACCCCCGTTATGCTCCCCCCCGCTGCCATTCGAGCAGAGCGCCGCTCTCGGGCCTGACGGGCCAACTCGCTGACCTCGTCAGCCGCGACAGTCTTCTGCTGCGCCCGCTTAGCAGCACTCGCCTCCGCCCTGTTGGCTCCCAACAGGGATGTAGCGGAGCCTCCGCTTACCTCCACCACGGGCTCTGATTCAATGTCCTCTTTCTCAACGCGGACCTCACCAGGGACCGGGCGTGTCGGGGCGCTTGAGAAAGCGTCCCCGAGAGTCGCGCGACGCCGAAGAAGCCGACGCGTTCTTGGCGCGACCTCGCCCTCTTGTGCCTGTTGGCTCCATGGGTGCCGACAGGTTCTCCTCACTAGAGGAGTGGTCCGCCTTCCAAAATTTTGGAGTATGACCTTCCACCTCTTTTTCTGACAGAGAGCGCTTTGAGCTTACGCTCGCCACGCTCACCACACTCATCCTCTCGGATGCAGTGTCAGAATCTGACACCGCACCTACACTTTTTTGTTCGTCCCCTGAGGGTCAGGAGGCTCCTCGGCTCTTGTTGCCATCGGCAAGCGGAAAGCAGTTGTGACCCCCCAGAATACGTGGGGCAATACGCTACTGATGGTACCGCCCTGGGGTACATTTTTTTTCACCTGACTTTTAATATATATATTTTTTTTACTTTTAAAGGGTGCGATCCCTGGAGCGCTAGCGACTGGTCCCTCACCAGCCACTCATCCTCTCGCCACGCTGAAAGCTTAGGATTAGGTGTTTTTTTATCTTAGAGGTGTCCTTCCTCTCCGACGGCGGCATTAGACATGCCTCCGTTCGCTGTCTGGCCAAACCGGCTCAGCGAACCCGCCGAGATTTCTCTCCTCACGATTGCTCGTGAGAGAGAAGCGCCAGCCACGTTGGTACGCCTGCACCATTGTGGCAGGGCCGGCAGCCTTGGCAGACCCTCTCTTCTTCTTTTTAGCGGGCGCGCCACAGGCCTTACTGCCCGCTCTGTGCCCAGCGGGCCTCCCTGCAGCTGTACAGAGGCTGCAGTTTGGCGCCGCGGAGCACTGGGCCGCCTTATGTCCGGGCTGGCCGCAGCGATAGCACTGCTCGCTGCGGTCAATTGCGGAGGTGCACCGCGCCTTAACATGCCCCATGTCCAGGCACCGGTAGCACCGCAAAGCCCTGGGCTGCAACAGCTTCACCCTCGCCGCAACCCACCCCACCAACAGACGCCCACCGTCAGCGAACCCGCCGAGAGTTCTCTCCTCAAGATTGCTCTTGAGGGAGAAACGCCAGCCACGCTGTACGCCAGTACGCCTGCACTATTGTGGCAGGGTCGCGTCCAGTGTCAATCGACGACCGTCGATCGATCAGGAGCGACCCATGTCCCTTGTTCCTCCACTGTGCCCTCTGCTAATCAGAGGGACACGTGGAAGAACATCATTGAGCACACTGCTCCCCCCCCCCTGCAGAAATTCGCCACAGACAATACACTCTCCGAAAAAACCAAAAGAGAATATTGTCCATGCCCAGGGTGCACCGGCCCGACAACTGCTCTTCCCCTCGAACGTATCCGTAAGGGATTAGCAGCTACCAGGCACACGAGGAGGTTTTCTGCACGCGCCCCCGGCAAGCGTACCTAGCTTAACCTTCCATCGACCCGTGTGGACTTTGTTATTTAGGCAGTGACAATGAAAGCGATACTATGAACAATAAAAACCGAAAATAAATAGAGTCTTAAAGTAGCATAATATTGTTAGAAAGACTAAGGGTTTTCAGTTCTGTAGACAAGAACATTGTTTTACATACATTATTAACATGTGCCGATAGAATTACCAAACAACAGTAAATAATTACGTTGAAATCAAAACACCGCTCAACAAACGTAAATATAGAAGCGTGGTTAATGTGAATAAATACTGTTAGCGTAGTACCTATGTGCTAGATCACCTGGGTCCTTTCTCCTTTGCATCCTGCTTCGGATCCAGAGGTGGCAGTAGCTGCCATCCAAGTAGCAGTAGGCTGACTGCTTCACCACTTGTCGACCACATATCGCTCGTCTCAAACAGTGCCTGTGAAGTAATTCATCACCGATTACCTTATAAGCACTAATTAAAATAATGGCGGGTGTTTGTTAAGTAACGTGGGTTGTGGTTTTAAAACCAAAGAAAACTTCACTAATTCCAAAATTTATAGAAAGCAAACTGACTCGACAGACGATGTTCTTTTTCAAATTTCAATGTGGTCTTGAGTTCAAACAAAAAACTCCAAGGAAAAAGGACGTTCAATATTTATCATTGTCCAGGAGACTTTTCAAATTTCCTTTCCATTAAAACTTCCCGGTGAGACGATTGAATTGTTTGGGTACTGATACGGCCATCAGTTAAATATAGTGAAATGGGCAGGCTCGCTATCCGACCTGTACTGGCTGGACTGCGGGGTCAGACAGGGAGGTCTGATTTTGCCGAAACTCGTGTTTACGTGGATCGGCTGATCGTGAACTCAGCCGCACTTTGGTAGGCTGTTCCATTGACGGAACACTCGTCAATAACATAAGTAACGCCGATGACATGGTGCTGCTAGCCCCATCGATGAGCGCCCTCAGAAAGCTTTTATCTATTTATGAGCGATATGTGGAGGCTCAGGGCCTCAGATATAATTTAAAAAAGAGCGAGTGTCTGTTGTTCAAGGCATGCACTAAAGACCACTGCAAAGTGCCGCCTGTCACACTTGGTGGTACTGCATTACAATGGGTTAAATCTTTTAAATATCTGGGGAATAGGGTCACTGCATCGCAGACGGATAATGTTGACATGGAGAGAGAGCATAGGGTGCTGTCAGTCAGGAGCAATATGTTGATCCGTAGGGTTTGAAGTGATAATCTTTTTACACCTGCATTCTATGGGTCGATTACACGCAAAGGGCTTACAGCACCTTACGCGTTAAGTACAACAACGCATACAGGTAGCTGTCAGAGTTGCCACGACACTGTCAGGGGTGTTCGCAGAGGCACGTAGATTATTACGCGATCATGAGAAAGCGTGTCGCTTCCCTGATGAGGCGGGTGCGGGGCAGTGCCAACCGCCTCTTGGCCACTGTGGCCGACAGGACGGAAGGACAAATACTCAGGCACTGGACTAGGACACAAGTGTTGCCTTCAAAACGTGCCGTGACATGATGTTGTTTTCGTGTTAATGCATTAATACATAATTGATTAATTTTATTTTAATTAATAACGACTTTGAAATTCTTTATTATCGTAAAATTTATGAACTGACACTCGTGTTTTAAGTTGTTTATGTAGTTACTAACAATTTGGAAGCTATCTTCTGTAAAATAAATGATGTACAAATTAAAACCTAATACTTACCAAACATTTTAAAATAAAAAAATAGACAAATCGGTTCAGCCGTTCTCAAGTGATGTGCGTGCCAATGAAAGCATTTTGCAATTGGAATGTATAGGAGGACATGTTTATCAACTACAATATTATGTTTGATCTTAGGATAAATTCATCCAATACGGAACTTTCATTATACGTGGTCCGACACGCACTTGACCGCTTTTTATATAGATGACGTCAGATTGTTTTCAACTTGTTCTTTTTTGTATTTGTGTTCTTTCTCTGCGTCATGTTTACCACAAATAAACGTATTTTTCTTTTGCTTCTTTTCTAGATGGAAAGCACTGTGATGACGGATAATTGAGAAGTAAGCTAAAAAACAACTGCGTCAAATAAATTGGCATAAAGACCAAAGTTTGACTAGGACCTTTATAGAAAACATTTTTTTACTCTCTTCAAGGTCCCATTTGTTCAAAGTTAACAACCAGTCATTGTATGCATACGTATTTTAATGTATAGTTAATTGCTATCTTTGACCAATACAATACAAGTCATCAGCTTCCTTGATTGTTTGCGAAATTTAATAAACATTACCGTAGCTGCGCTTCAAAATGATTAATGTTGATCTGTTAATAGAGTGTTAATTAACGAATTCTTAATTAAATATTGTGCTGAAACCCTGAAATACTTTAAATTGGTTATAAACATAATAATCATCAATAATCGTTCCAACTGAAGTCTTGCCATTGGCTACCACGCTTGATCTCTCTTTCTTGACTATTGTGATGTCAGTTTCAGACAATGTGGTTTTCTTTCTTTCATCGTAATCAAGCTGTGTTTTGCCAATTTCGTTTATCCATCTATAAAACATTCAAACGTATGTTTCAACATCATTGAAACGTTCGTTAAGGTTTGGAATTACTTTGCTAATTTATTATCAGTAGGTACGTTTTGTGCGACGTGGTTTCTAAAACTAAATATTTACTTGGTTCCTGAGACAGTAATGAATATTTTGGTGATTGTGTTTTCTCGGTATTGTAAATGCTTCAATATAATATTTACAAACCAAATGTCACAAACAAAACTTGTTTGACTATTCCGATTAGGGTTTGGATCCCGGGACGTCTCGTGTCTCGAAGTCCCTGGACTTCTCCCGACAGAGACAGAGTCGTCACTACTCCTCTCTAAGATACGTATAATGAGACAACAGGTATCTGATCTAAAAAAAAACGGATATCGGTTTGAACCTGGCTAATGTTTCCGATTCCATCAATCAAAAACTGGAAGAAAACTGAAGATTTAATGGCAAAATAGAGGCCCGAGATAAGGGAATTTGAATTTTTAAGGCAAATTAAATACCTACGAACAAAGTAATATGAGAAATGAACTCGAAATAATCGGAATCGAAGAAGAAAATAACAAAAATCTTTTGTTATTTTCTAACTATTTATTTTCTTGTTAACGAGATTTTTACTATGTTGACAGCAAAGAAAATGTATCACCATCTTTCAGAGGCTGACATAGACGAGGCCTACCGCGCGGGCCCACAATGCACTAACCTGTAGGGCAAACCGAGGTCCATTGTTTTAAGACTTACGCTCCGAGCTACACGCACACAATTCTAGAAGATCGACGACCGCTTACCTCTGACGATATAGTAAAGGAGACCTACAGTAAAATCTATATAAACGAACGCCTGGCTGCCAGCAACAAGTTGTTGTTTCGTGAGGCTCGGACACGTGCACAAGTACACGGTTTTCGTTACTGCTGCGTACGAAATGGCACTATCAACGTACGGAAAGCTGAGATGCAACCATCTATACCCATCCGGACACCGACTGACCTGGACGAGACGGTTGGCCCCTCCGAAACAATGGATGTTGCCGACCCAGACCACGGAATATCATCAGTACAGGCGCTGGAGGACCAATAATTTTAAGAACATTTTTCCCTATGGCTGGCTCATATTGCTTTTATCCCGACAAAGGAATACTTTTTATGTTTATACTAATTAAGCCATACGAAATGCAATGGCGTTCAATGCACACACACATATCAATAATCTTTACAAGCAAACAAATCTCACAAACCGAAGTTCACGCCTCCTTTGTTACGTGAATTGCACAGTAAGAAGATCCACTTTTCTATCCCAAATACACAAACCAAATAGACACACGTCACACACCTCACCACCAGCCATACGAACTACACTTTCTTATCAAGTTTATCACCTTTATACTAAACAACTAAAACGTCAAAGAGTACACTTACCTGTGCGCTATTAAAGAAAGTAGACCCTGGCTTTATTAATGTAATAATAGTATACCGGTTGCTCACACGCGCAATGTCGTTATACATACCTTCAATCTCCATCACAGAGTTCTTGACGCCAAATATCCTTACTGCTTATACCAACAGTTAAGTTTAAGTCCCATGTAGCCTATGTCAACCGGGCCCAAATTCAGACTTCGGGCTGCTACCAAAATTGAATTCCAGATAGAAAAACCCAATAACATTTTGCCCGTACTGGGAATCAAACCTATAACCTCTCCACAGTAGCGCTTGCGACGATTTATTGTGGAGTTAATATGTCACTGGGTACATATTAAAACATTTCGCTCTTATTCGATTGAAAACGGATAATGATTGGCAATACATATTTGTGAAAAGTTCAAAAGTAGACAAGATATCGGAAAGTAATAAATAAACTTTAAAGTGCATATTTGCATGTATTTTATATAACTAGTAAAATATTCCTACGACTTGCGATCATCTCCGGTCGTGTGCTAGTCAATGGAGTGAATCTACCAGAATGTGGAATCCCGGCGCATGCTAGCGGATTCTCTCGACTACGAGCGGATGTGACAGAAATACAGAACACGCTCTACGCCCTCTCGCTGCCAAAAAGATCGTGCATGCTCTGCACTGCACTTCCGTACCTGCTCTGCTTCGACAATCTTTATAGGGTTATGGTCAGATTATACATAGGTATTTACATTAATCTTCTTTTTAGCGTATCGATGGCAAATAGTTCAAACATCATAGGCCCAAAATTCAGCTGCTCGAACTCCATCATCAAGTGCATTAATAAGGAGAATATACAACACACAACGCTAATTTATTACGATGTTTTTTTTTAGTAGCCCAATTCTTATTATCTTCACATAAGTAGAATAAAAGTAGATGTTCTTACCTCCGTCTCGTTGTAGTACATTTTCTAGAACAAGCGCTCCATGAGCTCCACTGCGAGAATCCCCGGAACCTTCTCTGGACATCCTCAGCCTTCAGCTGTCGTACTTGTGGCTGTTAATATGTTAATTATTATCAGTGTTATTCTGCTGACTGAGCGTTTGCCATTCTCATCTCAACAGAGACTAGCCAACTACATGGGATATGTTACAGTGCATAAGTGTGTGCGCAAATGCAAATGCACACTCTATTCCCTAACTCTTTACAGGCCAGAAGAATGACAATCCGATACGAGAGATCAGGCGCAAGACCCACAGTTTTAAGGTCTTATGAGGCACAGAGGAGTCACACCACCAAATTTCCAACTCAAGGCTGCTACTGACAACTCGAATTTTTTGCGGTACTTGCCGGTTTCAAACCCAAATCTCCATGCTATACTGCAACGATTGTTACCACTAGACCACCAAAGCAATCAATATATTTACGAAGTTCAACTCTAAACACTCTCTTTATCTATCAACGCCGCCTACCGCAGCTAGTTACTTCAGTGAGTAAGCAATACTTTATTATCTAATTCACCACAAACCACTTCATATGTCTACGCTGTTTGTTTAACGTATCTAGCATTAGCACAACGCACAAGCAACAAACACGATACATGCCTATTAAACTAACGAAAATTCCATCTATCTGAATATTGTTCATGCCGTCGGGAAATGATTCACAAAGAAAGGACTTTGTATATAGCGAGTTGTATTAGTCCTCGTATATTTTTGATTGCTGTGGTCTGTACTACAAAGTTGTATGGCACTCCCAGTACTATTTATTTCAGATTAATTACTTGTGTACATACTGTGGCAAAATTTTCTTCTGTTTGCGTTTCCGCCTGCGAGTTCGGTCGACGTGGATGAGATGATTCTTTACAACTGTTAACAAAATAATTTTAATTATGCTATATTATTATGAGTCAGTTTTAAGCTAAAGTTTTCTGAGAAAATTACATGATTACTGCTAAAAACCCAAGGATATAATAAATAAATAGATAAGTTTCAGATTGGTTTAGCCAAAGGTTTGTACTTTTTTAAATTTATTTAACGTTGAATTTACGATTGTATACATTTAAGTAGCATATTTAAGCAGAACAAGATAATCGTATCTAATTGATTCTATGCAATTCTGAATGTCTCTTTGGTCGATTATTTGTAAACAAATCAAATCTACGTCGAGGAATTTGGTGATGACTCATACTTACCTTTGTTAAGTATCGACTCTATATTCAGTGGAGACTTTTATTGCATAACATCTTATACGTAATAAAATTCGCGAAACCTTTCGTATTACGACATTCTGTGTACTTTTATTCAAACCGATGCGATGTATGAAATCGTTTCGATAAAATATACAAACATCACCTTGCGATTTCTATGCGGAGTGAGTCTCCACATATTTGACGACGCCAGCAGTGTCGCCGTCGGGTCCTGTGTCCGCCCCGACACGCGCCCCAGCGGCCCCACGGAGAATATGAAGACTGCTTTAAATGTAAACCTGGAATCGAAAATGATAATAATATCGAAAACTCTTGTGTAACAATCAGATACATGTGACAATACTAAAGTAAATACCAACCTTTTTTATGTATACCAAAATATTTCAAATCTTCAGTATCTTCGGAATAACTCATCTGTATGTTTTCATGCTGAGTTTTCACCTCGTTTTCAATCTTTAAATCAATATAATATGTATGTATGCATGTTGTATGTTTGCAATATATCAATATCCTAACAATACATAATAGCTGAGATAACAATCAGTTCCTATATGGATAACTAGGTCAATCGTTCTGAAAAGCCACAGTTTCCATACAACCGCTGCAATCAACCAAGACATATATCAATTTGGCGGTGAGCCAGATATTTTTTGTGGTCTGCAGTGCATTGTCAATTGCAGTGCTAGTAATGGATCTAAAACTTTTCAAATCTACGTCGTTCGTGTGTAATAATGCAATATTATGTGCATTGACAATTAAGTACAGCGGAAATGAAAATAAGTACTATTCAAATTATGTAGATGTATATTTCCGGGTTATTTATCGGCTCCAGGAAAACTCGGTACAAAGCATCGTATTATGAGATCCAGCTGCTTTTTCAATATTTAATAGTAAGTATTTCTAGAAAAAGCGACCCGAGTATAGGCCTTCCATAATATAATTGCAATAGTTTAATGAGAATTGAAAATATTGTATCGTGAGTTCTAGGAATAGTGGCATAGGTTGCTTAAGGATGACTTCTACTCTAGCGTCGCCAGTAATATAACAGGTGTGTAGCACGTGAAGCTTTGTCTTTAAAAAAAACACCTTTTTTGTATATTTATAAACACTTTCCCTATCCAAGTTATAAATATTTTCTAACACCACACAAATTGCAAAAACCTAGTCAAGAAGAAGTATCGAGTAGGTTACTTGTAATATGTACCTACCTATTAGACCAAATTATACTCACTTCGTGCCCTGAAATGGTTTCGATGATGAAGATGTTAAAAATGATGACAGGACATAGCCACTTCATATTCCTCAGTCCTTGCCAATAACCCTCCGACCAAATACGGCATCTAAGAGATAAAATAACAGACAACATCAAAACAAGCAATTATTTTTTAACGAATTTCGATATTTTCTTGTAATCGGGAAATGGTATCCTGATAGATAAATAATTACTGGTATTTTCCTGTAAGCAAAGTTCATTAAGCGAATATCCCTTTCGCGGAACGAATCCGCAACACGTGACCTCGGTATTACTCGTTGAGGTTCTTGGAGTTGAACATTAATATTTCAAATGGTTAAAAGGTACAGTCAGTGCTCCGCATTACCTGAACTCTCTCGCAAAGGAGAAGAGGGAAAGAGGGGTTAGGTTATGCGGAGCACTCACTGTACAAGCTAGGTTTTGAACCCACAACTTGAATCCACCTTCGAGCCACTACCTAAACAATCCTAACTAATATTATAAATGCGAAAGTCAGTTTGTTTGTTTGTTACTACACTGAACCGATTATAATGAAATTTTGCATATATGTTGTCAGGCGTACAGAAAAGGACCTACAGTACCTTTCTTTAGAATCATGATTGCATTATAAAATATTATTAGAAACTTTAGTTGTGTTAAGAATTATTTAAAAATAAATAAGTAATATATTTTGTAAGCCGATAGACCGTTTTTTAATCCTCTTAACTAAGATTAAACGGCTGAATCGATTGTCAAAATCTAAGTTAACGCAAGTAAAGCCGCGGGCAAAAGCTAGGTTTATATAAACATCCATTTGTTATACTCTGCTTTCGTGTTTAGATTTCGATTATAATCACGTCTTTCAAGTTGAACTTGCTTGTTTAATTTGAACTAGTTATACAGTTCCAAGATTTTTTTACTCAATTTCTTAGAATCTAAAAGTGCTTACGGCCGTTGTCATAAATTATTTCTCTTAAAAATGGCTGACTAACTCCAAGAGATCTACTTTTAACTTGACATAATTGACCCGAAAAGAAAGACGGACTTTAACTTCACTAAAACTCCTTTGGATGCAAACGGGGCGGAATTTTTTCGAATGATGTTTGATATTTATACAAGGAAATATCGAGAGCAAGCAATAACAGTTCATCCCACGTTAGTTTTCAACAAAATAGGTAAACAAATTTTTAGACCGCTTTTTATGCCTGTTTTCGAACATATCCAAGTCACCCCAAAAGATGACCAAAATTTAATTTAATTTTTTACACACTGTTGTATTTTGCTATTTTTCGCGAGGGTATAAAAAGTTCTCCGCGAAACGCGCTGTATTTTCGCTCTTAAACTTAATTTGGTGGTGGTGCTAATAAAATAGCTAACAAACGACGCTTGAAGTAGTTGTAGTCCCACTAACAAGGAGAAAGAAAAGAGAAAACGACTCCTAAATTGGCATTAAAAGTGCTTAGAAAACAATAGATAATATAAATATACGAACGGCATAAAAAGTAAAATCCTTTTCTTTACTTTATTATGTAAATGTAGCATAAATTAACATAATATAGTGAAGAAAAGGATGGAGGAGCGTTCTTTTGCTGAAAAGTTTATAATGCTTAGGTATTTTCCAAAGCCTATATTTTTAAGTATATCTAAATCGCCGCATTGCTCCCACAAATGACTTTTATGGTCTCCTAATGTACATAATTGATGGTCCATTCGCTCATCATTACGTACATCGATGTTCCAACGGTCGAACTCCAAGTGAAGCCCGGTTACAACTCAGCGTTTTCCTAATTATAGGCAAATTGAGCTTGATCTAGAAACTAAACCCGGGACCTCACAGTCAGCCATAATACAGCCTGGACCTAGACCAATAACTGTACATTATTTCTGTATTATCTGTCGTTCTATTGTGATGGTTGATAATATTATATATCACCTTTAAGACCTATCATGACATCGCAAATTACGTTACCGTGGCCGTGATAGATCATGCATAACATAACCAAATTCGGTATGATCGATCGATCGTGGCTTACCTATCTCATATCACAAGACGAAGCAATGGTAGGTATAACTGTGTAGTGGACCTCCGACCTCGAAATTGCTAACCAATGCTAACCCTAAGATTGAATGGTACTTGCACGTCAAAAACCGACAAAGTCTATTTGTCTATGTGACTTCAGCTACGTCTTTTTAAGGGCGATGACCGCCACATATCGGCTGTCATTTGACTGACGCTGACGCTGACGGTTTGACTTTACGGTGTCAAAAAACGTTCTCTAGGAAAACACATCAACTTACTTTTTATAAAATGTTTCAGTGACGTCATTCGCCCGTAACTTGCAGACCGCTCTTCTAGGAAATCGTAACTTTTGTGAAGTTCAATTCACAGGGGATAGTTGTCGAAAGGCAAGCAATTACGAGGACAATTTTACCTTCCTGCCTTTAAGTACTGCTCTATACAGCTACTAACAGTTAAATTGTACGATCCAATACCGTATTGATGAATCTAGCAGAACCTCGGTCCCAGATCAAAGATCGAATTACTTCAGATAAGTACCAACTTAAACTTTATTAGTTCGAGTAACTTGCGAGGATGAGGGTCAATTTCACCAATTAAACTAAACGCTCTTTAACGTGGGTTAGATGTGCTAATCGCTTTCAGTTGTATTGGTGAAATTCGCCTTCACAAAGTTCTGAGAATAGCTTGAGAAAACGTACACTGAAATAAACCATTAGATGCATGAAACAGTCATATTGTATTTTGAAGTACTCTTAAACCTCTTAGAATTTAATTTCTCGTTACGGAGCACTCGTTACGATTTCCTTGGCATTGTTGAAAACCCTCACTTTATTTTATCTACGTAGGTATACACCGTGTTCTTCACGTTATCCATAAACTTTGGGAAACGCTTCTATAGCTTTTACGAATCAAATCTAACAAATTAAGTATTCCTTAAAAAGACTTCTTTGCAATTAAATTTAATTGAGCTATGCAGTAAGAAAGGGTCTTATTTTGGCCTATGTTGCCGCTTAGTGCAATTAAAATGATAAATCTATCAAATGATATTTGCATTTCATTTGCACGTACGAGAGGAACCCGAGTTAGCGAAAAAGGACGATCGTTTTTGATAACGAATCCAAAGAGATTTAAACGGTCTCTATGGATACCTAAGTTGTTTTTTTTTTTTTTTCTTCTTTGGCAACTGAGCCGATGACGACTATTCTGCCAACCTAAGTTGTTATTTGCCATGTATGATTGTAACTGTCAGGTTTGTTGTTTAATGTCATTTGCTTTTGGGTTTCTGATTAAATTACAACATTCACTATGCCGTACGAGTATTCGGCTCAACACCAAGCTGATATTCAATTCGTCTGCGGTTTCTGTGACGGATATGCTACAGGGGCTGTACGAGAGTACCAACGACGATTCCCTGGTCGGCACGTTCCTGATATACGAACATTTATTAACATACACAGGAGACATTGTGAGATCGTAATTAGACCACGCAGCACGCCGCCCTGAACAAGCAATTAATTTGAGCGTCGCTCAAGAAAACAGAATAATACACCTTATTATTCATGATCCTACACTTTCGACGAGACGCGTTGGGGGAATCGTGGGTGTATCTCATAAATTAGTGTGGGAACTGTGGAAAAGATATGGTTTGCATGTCTACCACTACAGACAATCCCAAGGCATAACACCAACTAATCGCTTCGCAAGAATTAGTTTTGCCAGATAATGAACAAAGAACTGATAAATAATCCAATACTAATTCAAAAATTCTTTGGATGGATTAAACCTAATATACAAGAGCGGGTGTTTTCAATTCCAAAAATCAAGTATTGTGTCACTAAAACTGAATTCTCTGTAAACATGTGGGTTGTTGTTTTAAAAAATCAGCTGATCGGTCCTATTGCGGATCCCGACAGCCTAAAATCTGACAATTACTAATATAAAAATTATAGTTCCTATGAAACGTCACTGGCTTGGAATTTTTCGAACAAGTGGATCTTCATACTCTGCGAACGACGTGGCTCCAATATAATGGGGCCCTTCACATTATGGCACACAAGTGCGTGAATATTTAAATGCACGTTGCATTTAAATATTCACGCACTTCTTGGGCGTTGGATTGGACGAGGTAGCACAAATATCGCATAGCCAGCTAGGTCCCCAGACCTGAGTCCTTTAGATTGTTAGGGTTGGATCTAGTATCGTTTGGCAGGGGTTTGGAGGTATAAAGGGTTAAAGATGGTAGTAGGGGTGGGTTCCCTGATTATAACACTACCACTCTGATTACAAGGTAATGCATATTTTTCGAGAAATTAATAAAAATGATTCTTACCCTAAATTAGATTAACAGCGTAACGAAACGCTAAAATCGGCGATTGACAACCAAATCTGTACTAGTGTATTGTCTGTGATGTAAAATGTCTTGCAAAATCTATGAAGCGGAACGAACCCCCCCCCCCCTCCTCTTCCTGCCAAACGATACAAAATTTTTACCAATAAGGACTACGTAAACGTTTTGCGAAGGCTGCATATTGTGGGCAGAGGATTATGAAAGTTTTTTTTATTCCTCAATAAAAATGACAGAATTCAAAATACGTACCTACTTGCTAGGTAGCCTTTTAATGTTATTTTAAGATAAGAAGGGCGTTTGATTGACAGTGCTACTAATCTACATTCTGGAAATAAAGATTAAACACATAAAAAAAAGAAACGAGATATTAAACCAGAGAAACTTAGTTTTGACAAGTTAGCCCGCCAAATCTTATGAAAGAAAATACGAAGTTGCCAATTCGCCTGTGAAAAACCAATACAAAAATTTATTGCAAATTGAGTCCAGATGTAATGAAAAATTATACAATTACTCGTAAAAACTTTAAAAATAAATTAGTGGCCTTCCTAATAGAAAAATGTTATTATTCGATTAATGATTTTTGAATGGACAAAACTTGTTAATCAGCAATGTCTATAATAAATATCATCTTGAACCTAAGGACCTAAAATACATTTATTTTTAATTTTATTCTATAGTAACACTTTAATTTGAAATTTTTCAATTTTAATTATTTTTTCTTCTTGCCCTTTCTTCTTCCATAATTATTTTTAGATATGTAATAACATATCTAAAAATAAAAGAAAGGGCAAGAAGCTCCAGGGACATACTTGTTAATCAAATACATACATTAATTAATATTGAAAAATTTCAAATTAAAGTGTTATTATAGAATAAAATTAAAAATAAATGTATTTTAGGTCCTTAGGTACAAGATGATATTTATTCTAACTGTGACTTTTTAATTTGTAATTTGATTTAGGTAGCTTCTTAACATTTTTCATAATTTTTGCGTGCCTATTTCGAGGCAGAATGTACATGGCTCACTCCTATATACTCCACCTATATTTTAATGTAACCTACATTCCTTGCAAATAAATGATTGATTGATTGAATTTTCCTGTATATACAGAAAAATCTAAAGAACGTAATAAAATTAAATACCTACATATCTTGTAGGCCTACATTTTTTCGATCCATATTTAGCTAACGTTGTGTTAAACCTACACCATTACGAACTAACAACGTAAGTTTCTGAATACATTCCGTCTGATATAGTGAACGATTATGAGAAAATTCGCTCGAAATAGAAGAGAGACATTGAAAAATTATTTAATATCAAGCTTGAGTACTATGTGGGTTAAACATTAAACGCTACTAAATACACTTGAATGGTTTTGATTGAGTCAAGTCTCGCAAAACTCGGAGAAATGCCAATAAAGTGCTGCCTAAAGCGTGGCTTTCACAACTATTAATATGTTCTAAACCAGACTAAAAGTTATAAAACCAGCTTTTCCCTGCTCTACCTGAGTGTACTTAGGTATAATATTTTTATTATCTGTACCAAGTACCTCTTTTTCTGTGGGGAAATCCTCACGGATACCCCGCTACCATCTGGGGAGAACGGAGGCTGACGTGGGACTCCAACCGTCTAAACTCCACGGTACCTACCACTACCACTAGTCGGGGGCCTGGGAGATACTAAAACAGTCGCGCGCACCCTTGCGCTCCGACTCGTATCAGCCGACCTTCCACCCTGAGTGTTTAAAATATTGTAAGCAAACATTAAAATATTGCGACGACTACCTTTGGTGTTCTATGAAACAGCTACTTATTAAACCGAATTTGGTCCATGAATAAATTTACGTTTAAGGCTGACAAAACATGATGAAAAAAGTTAAGGGTAGATATGGAACAACTAATCTTTTTTATTTTGGACATTGCTTTGAAAATAAAAAGAACAATAGAGTGCACTAATTTTAGACTGCCATAAAACACATGTTTGTTAAAATTGCATCTATTGCAGTGACAGTTCTGCCACATATGGACCGTCTGTGTCCATTCTAATTCACGAACAATGCAATTAGAGACTCAGTGCTAATGGGTGTCTCAATGTGTCTAACAATTCACATCTACGTAGACCGTATTGGGACCCTTGCATTTGATGTCATTGTATTTCGAAATCTATGGCACGGTTATAAACATCAAAATGGTAATAGGTCAACATTGATACAATTAGGTGCCTATACCTACCAGGCTGTTATTGTCCCACTGCAGGATAATGGTCCCTTCCCATGCGAAAAAGGTATGAGCAATGATCACTCTGCTAACTATCACTGCGTGTCGATCTCTCGATCTTCAATAATGGTGTCCAAAATCAAGTAATTGGGAACATACATAAACAATAGGGCAAATTGGTGTCGAACTATCGATATCTATTGATCATAAAATGTTGTTAGAAAAACATTTGTTTTATTTGCTTATCTAAATCAGTGATACTTTGATTTAAAAGCCGATAAATCCCTGTAGTGCTATTCTGTAACTCTCACCTTGAAAACTTAGATGAAATGAGCGTGGAGTGAGCTGTTAGTTCCATTGATGCTAGGGATTGACTAAGACGGGACGACACTGACAGCTCGTGGAGGATGGATTTTTTTGTCGGTTATCAAAAAAAGAAACTGCTGTTTCATAGAAAAGTGCAATACCTACGCGGTCAAAATGTATGGGCAGAGCCTTTTTTTTTAATACCGACAATAACTTTCAACGCAAGGGGGTTCAGAATTATGTACTGAGTCCATGGTAACCGGTTGTGCATCGATGTCCCTTCCACCCTGTATAAAATATTCAGAAGCCGATAAAGTCTTTCTTTCACGAATAAAAAAAAAGAGATGAATTTATTCCTACATAAAAGCTTCCTGAGTTCATTACCTTTCGTATGAATTGTTTTTTTTACATTTTTGTTCATCATGTAATTTAGCATTGTCCCAAGTATTTACAAATAAAGTACCTACTATTATTAAAACTATGACTCTGTTCAAATTTGAAAGGGCACTAGACGAAATATTATTTGAAAATAGTTATAACGCAATTGACGACTTCCTTAATAACTGATTGACATGATTTGATTTTTGTTCGTTTGCTTGCAATATGCATAGATATATATTAAAGGAAGTTTTAGATCTCGCAGCTTTTTGCAGAACTCAGATCGAAACGGAATTAAATATGGCATCAAATCAAAATCAAAATATTTTATTACATGGACACGACAGAATCTAGGTGTACGATTACAATTAGTCGTTTCCTATCGAGAAGAGCCGGCAAGAAACTCTACGGTTACTCTTTTAAAAGTAATTGGCTTTTGCAATGTTTTCTAATAACAGTTAATAGGTATGGGAGGACAGTGTAGGCCTGGCAACAACTACCAGGTACTTAACAAAATAGAAAATGGTCTACAAATATACAGTCCACAACGTTATAACATTCACAAAAATAAAAGAATCTAAAAAAAAATAACAATAGAAGTTAAAACTTTTTTAAACCATTACAACTCTGAATTATTATCCTGTACAAAAGCTACAAATAAAGAGTAAACATTTGAATTGTAGGTATATAATGTCAAATAATGAAAACATTATGTCAAAGAAGTGTGTAAAAAAAATTGACCGTAGTTTGGAAGCAGTTAATAGACATTTACGTAGTGATGCCGTTAATGTGGTACCAGGGAAGCCACATTTGCAGAAGGAATTATTGCCAAACTTCTTTGTTATACAGACATAGGCACTAACGCATCCTTTTCTTTTTTGTGGTATTGTTAAAGTCACCCTCGTCAATTTGCATGTTATTATACCTATACACCAGCCCAACCCATTCAAATCACAAACGGTAGCTTACCGCTGTACCACATTATTTCCTTGCTAGCCCATCCATTCCACTGTGATAGCTCAGTGCATTTGAAAATTTGCGTTGGTCATGCACACAAGCATTTGTTACGAAGACAGATACGAGTATTCAAATGAAAATTGGAAGATGACGAGTCCTTTGCCTCTAGTTGACTCCAAATTAAAAACGTTATGCTTAGTTTAACCTTAGAACTAATGACTCCGAGGAGGAACTGTTTCATTCAAAGTTAATTAAGTTTTTACATTCGTTTCGGTGCTTATTTGAAACTGTTCCATTAAGTCTTGTTAAACACACTACGGTGAAATAAAAAACTGTAAATCCGATTTAATGTTTTTTGATTTTAATGTTCGCAATTAAAATGAATCAGTTTCATCTGGTTCAATGATTGTTATGATGTGTGCATTCTATACACGTTAGTGACATTCATCATGTTTCAGAGTAGGTTCATTGACTATCAACATTGTTATAGTTTTTCTTGCGAATTCGACATGTCATAAAGTTGCGACACTTTTACGAGCTCGAGAAATACCTATACAAAAAATTTGTACTATGTATCAGAATATACCAGAAACATTCCCTCATTTTGTAGAACGTGATATTTCCAATGTGGAGGTCACAACTTAGCATTACCATTCTGTGTAAATCGAAAACCAAATACTTGTTTATCGAGGAAAAAGTGTACCATTCCTTATCATAAAAAGTCGATTTGTATATAATATCACACAAAATATTAACATCGCTGTGTAATCACGTCTTAACGGTACCTAAACATAGATTTGCCGCCATAACAAAAAGATTCATTTCACATTTAATCGTCCGCTCAGTTTTGGCTAAAGTCATTCAACTATATGATTGATGGTGTAATAACCTCCCACTTAAAACATGCTGCAGATCATTATGCCGCACATTTGAGTTCATGGGTAGGTCATTGATTCAACGTCATTCAACACGGGCTCGTATAAACTTTTTTCCCACAGCGATTGCTTCAGTAAGCTATCTGTCATCCTACACAAAATAGGTACTTAACTAATTTTAAACAAATGACCATCGTCAATCAGAGTTAGGCTACAAGAAAACGTTTGGTTTTATCGATTTTTGATTTTATTTGTTTAATCAGTTTCATAATTAGTTTCCTTGAAAAAGAAAACGTTGTTTTTTACAATTGCTACCTACATTAAATTAGGTGCATGTTGATGGTGTAACTCATTACTATAACGAATACCTATGCAAGTCCGTAAAAGTTCGACCTGTAACTATACAAATTGTGCGCTAAGAAAATATGTCGATGTGTATGTCATGTAGGAAAACTGCAACAATTTTCTCTCAGGGCTGACGAAAAAGAGACTGATTACAGATTCACAGGCTTTAAAACGTTAATTAAGGCTAAAGAAAATCGTTTCATCAGCAAAATCCGTAGGAAGATTAATATTATAATTTAAGGCTGATTAGGCAGATTTTCAAACAAGTCACGGACTCACGGTAGAATATATATTATCCAAGTTTCAGACATAAATATTAAGTTTTGCGTAACTTGACGTCCGTTTAGGACTACTTTATCTAAACTTTTACCTACGATAGTAAACCTGTCTGACGACAAACATAAGCTTGATGAATATTGAAACTTTTACCGTAACATAAGTAGGTAGGTACCTACATGATAACGACTCACGCATGCCCTTAATGAAGTTCCCAAAAAAGTGTAAAATGAGATTTTTTATCTGCATTGACACAAGGCTGTGGCATAAACAGGGCAGGCGTGTGTGTTTGGGAATGTCATAATATCACCGTTTTATGACCAGGCGTGGCGGCCGTGATGTAAACCTACCAAATATCTACGTCCTCATCTAAGTACCATTCATTGACTTGGCATCCAGCTGTGATTAAACAATGTACGTATTTACGTGTAATATGGAACTAATTGCATTCTAGAGATAAGTGAGGCAAAACCAATAATGTTGCTAATAAATCTTATTACTATTTACTGTTACAATATTTTAGTGAGTATACGAAATTGGAAATAGATTGAAAATAAATTAAAATACAAGTTGGTTAATTAGGCGTCAATCTTGATTTATTGGATTTGCTTCTTGTTTGTTGCTTGTTTTCATCATTTTCATTGATTCGATTCGAAATTCAAATAAGTCAATCAAGAGTTGCCAGTTCCACGCTTCAGATTCAACCACTTCCATCGGATGGGCGTAAAAGGAGGTTGACAGGATTAACAATTAGTTAATTAATTAAAAAAAGAAACAACAACAAAGCGGCAACTGGCAACGAGGCAAAGGTCAAACACATCTAATTCTTCTATTTGCATTATCTTCAAATTAAGTATTAGAATCTTTTAGTTTTTATGGTGACATTACAAGGGTACCTACACTGAACAACAGTGGACGAAAAGTATTGTATCTAAGTAAGAATAAATGAATCGGTAGTTACCACATCAGTTTTAAATTATATGCGTAAATGCTTGCCGTTAAAATACAAATTTTTAGTTTCGCCAACCTTCATAATAGATCGCGTGAAACCGATATTACTCGTACAACTAGAGTTCTAATATTAGAACAATAATAAATAGTTATCTATCAAAGGGCATTTCCGTGATACTATCCCAGATATCTTAGATATTTATCCGTTGAATCATGTGCTAAAAATATCTTCCGAATTCTAATACACCATAGAATATATTGCATTGATGTTTTATTCGCGTTTCTGTAGCGGGTAGCCCGAAATCGAATATTCTGGTGAACATGTGTGATATATTTCTCAAACAGGGTTTATTTTCTTGTAGGTACCTATATATGCATTAGTTTATCGGCTGTCGAGCTTACTGCCTTTTTCTAGACATTTGACATGTATGCGTAACTATAACAATAACTTTTGACTTAAAACCACATCGGTATTCTACTTGGTCGTGTTAATTGCCCTTTACCGGTAAATAAAAACAGTATTTATTTAGGTACGATGTGGAAGTAGTCTTTGGTGTTTCTGATTTTACTGTAGTCATTAGGTTTCTCCCTGCAAGATTAATTACCTATACCTACTAAATTTCAATCGAATTGAATACCAATCTACTAATATTATTTCTCCAACAGTTGGTTCAAATCTGATTTATTTTTGATACAACACAACGGGCGTGGCATACTTTACAAATACTAGCTATAACAATCAATCACAGACACTTGTCGAATCATAATATAATGTCGTTATGCTATGCCCTACAGGCCTACAAACTGCCGCCGGTCGCGGATCATTTACACGCGACACGCTCCACTGCCCCCTGAGACTCGGAACTAAATACCGACAAGATAATCTGCTGAGACATCAAACTTTGTTAACTGTTTGACAAAGTTGAAAGACAAACAGCCTCTGGCTGCAGTTCTACAAACAAGAGGCGGACGATGAAATTACACGAGAGCTTATGAATGATTATTTATTTTTACATAATTTAGACCTCATTTTATTCGGTTCTTAGTTTTTTTGGAGTATTCATGATTTAAAACGTATTTGAAATCGCTGTAACCTTATGCGGTTTCTGGGGCCCGATAGCCTACCTACTCTTCATTTAAACTTTTAGCCGTAACGAAAATATGTTGGTAACATAGTACACCTCCTTGATAGGATATAGTTGCGGCTCAAATCTACTTCATCGGTTTCGGAACCGGATAATACTGTTTTATTACAGTTTTGCTCCGACCTTTTATTAACGTGAACGTTATCATATTTGACAGATCACATATTTTGGTCGCGTAACAAACGGGGGGTTAACATAAATTTACCAGTTTATTCGTTGAGCGGCGTGTGACGTTGCGATAAAGGCTCCCGCAAACAGACGCGACACTACAGCGCCACACGAAGGCACCGCTCGTGTCGCGACACGCGATACCTTTGTGTCGCGCTGTGACTTTTATCAAGTCTCGTGCGCACGCCGAGACTTGATAAAAGTCCGTCCCGAAACAAAAAAACTTACTGTTGAATAAAAACTGAACGGCGTTTGTTTATCATGCGTCCGTATGATCTGTATTGCTTTAAACCATTTCATCCTAAAAAAAACCTGTATGCAAAGACTTACTGGCACAACACCGACACAATGTCGGCAAACATCGACATTTCAAATTGTCAAAATATTTTTCACAGAAAAATTGCAAAGATATTTGTGAACCTAACTTTGTGCTAAATAATATGAACAAGAGATTGCGCACAATTTTTTAAGTCTCTTTGATTTAATTTAGTCACATATTTATTATGTCACAGATTGTTTACAATTTATTGTAAGGCAAAGCTGTTTGGAGTTTTATGAAACTTACCATTTCCTATATATTTTTGATTCATGAACATGCTCAGATATTAAAGAACTCGACTGTATGTGTTAGCATAGACTATATGCCGAAATGATAATGTTCGTACAATCAACAATAAAAGCAAGGCTCGGAAACGTAATTTAAAATAATATTTTTTCACGTTTCGAAAAATTCTTTGTACCGTTTTAACTACATATTGTTCGGAACGAAAACTAAATGAAACCGGTTTATTCATTAATCCGTATAAGTAATACCAACTCACGTTCCGTTCGAACGTAACCGAAACTAATCGTATCTTAGACGAAACCGTTTCGAAAAATATAGAGGTAAGTATCCAAGCCCTAAACAAAAGTTTTGTAAAATTCTGATTATAATAGCGACATCGCATCATTTATTACATGTCATCTTCAAAATTAGACTTACAGACCTTGAAACTGAACAATACCACACCGTCACCCTCTTGCATACATTAGTCATAAATTAATTATTCCTACAACTGTACTCCCTTTAACAAGCTAAAATGAATTTATGCTCAATGAAATTACTACGCAGCGTACGCAAGTCATCATTTTCTAGTTAATTTAGGTGTTTATGCGTTGTTAAAAGCTCCTATAAATCTCGGCGTCTAACAAAGATATCAATGATAATAAATATTTCCAGTTAGACATTTTTATTTTTAAGATCTCGTCCATTTTATAGATGTAATTATAGCAAATTCTGATTGCGATTTCGACATTACATAGAGGCTCGTGGGTGGCTAATTAAATACTGTTACCAATATTAGTTATTCCTCGACTTCGATAAATGTCTTACTGATACGTCTAAAGTAGATACACTAGATACTCGTACAAATTATTATTGTTTGCATTTTCTTAACTTTATTGCACAAAATTCAAAATGTGCCAATTGCTAATACATATTTCTGGAGTTGTCGATTCGCACACACATAAATTAACTTCGTTGCGTTGTTTACAGAAAAAATAAATGTTGATTCAACCGTTTCCTGCGCGAAAATTGTTAGCCGCCATTTAAAATTATTTTGACATCGTAATTGAAATACACAAAGAAAATGCTTTCATTTAATGTATCAATGAAGTCAATACTTCGACTCGTTGAAAAGACGCAACATTTTTCTTACGATTACCGAAGTTCGTAAGAATGGTTAGGTTACTCGATACCAAATCACAAGGCAAATCTTAATCCAAGTCCACAGATTATGTCAATAGTGTCAGAAATATTACAATACAATATAAAAAGCAAATAAATAACGTCACATACATTCAAACTAAAACGCTGCATTCGTAATTTACGTGATATCTTTTCATTTGCAAACCAAACATATTAACGTAGATACCAGGCCACTCAGAAAGTATTGCGAAAAAAAGTTTTTTTTTATGTATGAGAGACTGGCCAGTTTTATTCTAGTATTTTGAAAATATGATTATTTGTAAGTAAAAATATGTACGTTCCAATTTCCCTCCACATTGTTTTGCGAGCCAATTTAAATTATCGTGTCTCATAAAAATGGATCTGCGCCGGGAACATTTTCGCGCTATGGTTTTTATGATTTCAAGTGTCGCCTGAAACCGAACGAATCGCACGATAGAATTCAAATGGCAATCATGGATGAAGGCCCTTCTAAGGCAACCGCGTATCGCTGGTATAACGAATTCAAGTGCAATCGACTAACTTAGGGGGATGGAAAAAAAAATGGTCGCCTTTTGACGGCAGTTACGGAAGAAAACGTTCTAGCAGTGAAAAAAAGATTCTATATTTTATTAATGGTAATGACATTTATGTTTACAAATAAGTAAAAAAAATAACAATTAGAAAATAAAATTCTTCTAAAATAAAGTTAAGAAGTCTTGTGCACTTAAACAAGCCAATGGTAACAGGCACACACCAAATACAATAAACTGTTTCAATATGAATCGACAAGTCCCGATAGAACACAAGTTCCAAGTTAACTCTCAACCGCGAGAAGTCGTATGTCACGTTCATGTGTCAATAACGTAGCGTTCCACAGTTCACTGCATTTCTAGACCATATCTGTGTTGTTAGGAACTTTGACGTAACACAATAGTTGCGACAGCTGTCGTCGCCGTCGTCTTAAATTTGCACCGTGTGTAGTGCCAAACTAGTAAAGTCCACACTCGAAGTCTACACGTTCATAGTTAAGTAACCACGTCCTATAGTTCTGACCGTTTGCCAAAACTCAACACTATTGCATTTACGACCTTGTTATTTTGGTTATGTATTTACGTGAGCAGCTTTATAGTGTAATACTCGTACCTACTTTTTTTTACTTTTATGAATAAATGTTCATTGTTTCGTGAGTTCATTTTGGACGATGAAAACTTGTAACTCAAAATAATAGAATCCACCTACACTGCACCTGAGATTTGTTATCAAAAATCAGAATACCTAAAAAGTTGTCATTTAAGACTATTAATAAATCAGCCGCTTCGCGGAAGCGGGTCAAAATAAGCCTGAACCTAACTCCTGTACATGAGTACATAACAAGAAAAGTGACTCAGCGGGCGTGTCGTAAATTCAGTAAGAACGTCGTACGTTCGTCTCTTCATTGAAAACCATTCTGAAGGAAACCGGTAAACCGCAATCTTGGCAAACGAGCGAATTCCTTAAGTCTTAAGCCCGAAGACCGGACTTAAGACCTGAAATAAAATTTCAGTACTCCTTGATAAAAGTAAATCGTTATATACAACGTTATCCGCACACTTTTTGTTAGATTTCGAAAACATTCACGGGTTCACGTTTGTCTTTCATTTGTTCGATTATTTACTTAGCCATTTGCCACTGAACGAAACTTCATTCCCGGAATATTAGTGGTTTTCGTATTATCAAATAGCCAGAAAACTGTTATTCTCTGTATCGTTGTTATAACACCCAACATTACATCTATACAATTTTGTGTATAGCGTGTTACGTTAAACTTAACTTTGCCGTGTGTTATTACGTCCTAGACTTTGATCCTTTTATGCGACACCATCGGACGGTGCATCTTTACAGCCTGTGTTTTTGATTCCTAGCTTGAGTAATCGGTTTTTCAAAAATCTAATGATGCAGTTTAAGTTTTCATCAAAATCGGCTGCGAGACTTCTAACTATTTTTCGCTATTACCTATAGTTTCGGATATGATCATCATTGCTGATTTGAAACATTCACCCTATATATACAGACGATTTGATAACATCCTTCTTTTAGGAGTCGGTAAGAAATAAATGTGAATTGCATGATTTTATATTTAATCTACTTAACTCGCACTTAAACAGAAGTTTTGAGGTTATTTTGCAAAACTGTTTAAAAAAAACTATCACCAAGAATTAGGGGCGATATCAGTAACGATATCTAGTACAGAGATTCGTAGTTACCATGAAATCTGGAATAGAAAAGTTTTACGACGTAAACAAGGCATTAGTTTAGGTTTTTTTTTTTTTTTTTTTTAATGTAGATAATCCCTCAAATGAGGATTATTTACGTAGAGATGGTTTGCTTAGTTGTCACTATTAAACATTTGAAATAATCATCTCTGTTTATGGTGTCCTCTGACGATGTCGTAATATTGATACTTAACTTTTAATCATTGCTTTCAAGTATTTCATATTTTGTTTATCTTCAATTCTTCGCAAAAGGGTCAGCTTCAAATTCAAATAGCAATCAACGCTATTCGATTCGTTGATATATAGATAAATTTAAAATTATGACCACTTTTGGATACTTTCCTCATCAATTACATTTCGTTATTTTTGCCAAAAGGCTTCATCAATCCGTCAGATATTTATACATTCACTATCAGGACAGGACACATTTACGCACATAATAACTTTTATTCAACCTGATTATCTTTTTTTTAAATTGTCCAAATTTGAGTTTTCAGTCGTCAGATTTAGGGAAAGCCAGCTCAATTTCTTTATAAGATTTACCTATTTAGGTCATTATCTAACAGGCCACTCAGAAAGTATTGCTTAATGACCACGGGGCTTTTATCTAAAACTTGTCAATTATTTTTTCGGTGTTATGCCGCACCTACTCAGCTATCAACTTTTTTCCCTGAATATGCTTGCTCAAAAAACCTCGGGCTCTTCCCTTCCATTATGTGCGCATAACTCGGCAAAATGAAGAAATGCAGAAGTGTTTCTTTATATTTTAAAGTCAGTCCATTATAAAAGGAGCTGCAAAAAAAACTGATTAACTTCATTACGTCGACGAACACGCAATGATGTTAAATGATGTCTCAGTGATCAACGCGGTGAAAACTGGAAGTGATCACCTGAACTTCAGAATCGTTTCGAGTGCCTAGGGAGCTCCGTGAGCGATTTTGATGGACGTTAACGTGGAAATGTGCCTACTATTGGGTCTAAGTAAGATCTTCAAGACTGGGACATACAAATAGAAACAAGAAGCTCTTTGATCTTACTTTATAGCTCATGGAGAAGAGGCACGACATGACCCTGCAGTCTTTAGACGACGCACTCAAGTATCGGCAGCTCATCGGATCTCTAAGTCCTTAAAACCGACCTCCGCCGCTTTAAAACAGACAGCATTAAGGACGCGATCGAGCGGAATAAAGGCTCCAACGTCTTTGCTAGAGATCTGTGTATTGGGCAGAGCCTTCTTACGAAACTGAAGACCGATGATGATGGCAGCATTGTATCCGACAAACCTGAGCTGTTGGCCCCGTTACGAATCTCGAAAACGACCTAAGAGCTTGATTTTAAGAAGGGTGATAATGCCCTTCTAATGAAATATAAGTACATCTAAATTGTGAGTCATGTCTGCAACCGGTTTCAAGAGTCATGAACCGTCTCGCACGCAGGTTTGACGATTTCCTCCCGAACAAGCTGGATTCCATAAAAGCTTTAACACCGTAGACCACAGACATTCGCTGAGACAGGCTATTTAGAAGACCAAAGAGTAACCTGCCTCTCTGCTTAGCGTTTGTGGACTACGAGAAAGCCTTCGATTCGATCAAGACAAAGGCTGTACTGCCGCCTCTTCAAAGGTGCCAGATTGACTATTGGTACATTGAGGTACTGAAGTCCACGATGATGAGTGATACGAAGATGCCACTATGTCAGTCCGACTCCAGGACCAGACCCAGAAACCTATCCTTCTGCAGTGAGGTTTGCGATAGGGAGACATTATCTCTCCAAAACTGTTCACCGGAGACGTTATTTCTCCAAAACCGCTGCACTGGAGGATGTCTCTAAGGTTCTGGAAGGGGTTAGCATCAATACCAATGGCAAGTACATCACTCACCTTCGGTTTGCTGATGGCATAGTAGTCATTGCTGAGATAATGGATGACGCCAGTGAAATGCTTGATGACTTCAGTAGAGCTTTCGAAAGAGTGGGTCTTAGAAGAACATGGACAACACAAAGGGCATGTAACACTCATGTAACACTGACTCTCATGAAGATCGGACACGCTGCACTCGAAGTTGTGAACAAGTAAGTTTACCTAGGACAAACTGTCCAGTTAGGTAGGTCCAATTTCGAGAGAGAGGTCGAAGTGGCGGTGCTTGGGGGAGGCCTATGTCCAGCCGACGACGGCGACGTCTTTCGATTGAAATGATGATGAATGCTGTGATGAACATCCTTTTACAAAATATTAAAAAGATGTTCATTTTCATGACTACTTCACTCCCTGAAAGAATTTTCTTCGTCTACCTTAGCATTCTGAAGTACCTATTTTCGTGTTTGAAAACTTCCCACTGAACATTATGAATTCTCGATATGAGTCAAGCTAACCTTAAAAAGCTTCGATGGACGACTGAACACTTTGACGTTCGTTCATAACGGCTAACTTTTGAACTACTGTTTGCAAAGTCCTAATAGCCCACTTTCGACGAGCTGATAGGTCCAATGTGTTTTAACTTATTTTATTTATTCTTCAGAAAGCTTTCAGTCTAACATCTAGGTATATAATGCACAATTAGCGCTTACAGTTACCATTTACCAGCTTCCACAAATAAAGTTATGCGACGAGGTGATCAAAATAGGTACCAGAGTGTACAGAAATCAGATGCTGGAAGTACCTAATAGTAGCTGGTTTGAAGTGTCCATTACGAAGGTAGGTTGGTAGGTTACTTTTGGATATTTTCTTCCAGACGGAGTTTTATGTGAAATACTATGACACATCCAAATAAGCTTTTAAAGACGATGCAAATAACTGAAATGGAATATTGAGAACTTATCATTAATTTTTCATCTTCATTAAATACATTAAAACTAAAAGGACTGTTCCTAAATTTTCAAACATACAAACATTTCCATTTAAGTTATTGCAAAAACAGCTGTAAAAGGAAGTTTGAGAGTACGAAACTGTTTACTTGAACTGCTTAAAACATCAAAGTCGCATGCAGCAGTGTGACGTTCGTTTCTTTCGGTTTAATTAATGTATACAATCTGAATCTTAAATGCACTGAAATTAAAAAAAAACACATAATGAATCCTTTTATGTCTATCTATCGATGTTATCTATAATGAGTACAAATCTATTCTTATCATCATGTATATAAAATCTAAGTCTAATAAAATATCTAAGTGATTGCAATCGGTCTTAAAAATTTGTTTTAAACATGTAAAATGCTACGCCAATAAAAACAGTATTTTCCCATTAATCATTATTATTTGTATTATGTGCGATCAACTTATGTTTTGACAGATGTGGAGTTTAAACAAGTTTAGTTCAGTATCACAAAACTGAAACAAAAAACAACAAATTATGCGAATAATTTAAAGAATTGCTGATAGGATACAATTATAAATCGCACATTGGCGTCTATTTTCACGGCCCAATCCATTGATCAATTAGATTCGCAACGCTTTGTTTACGTCATGTCCATTGAAAAAACTGATAAAACGACGGAAGGAATAATCTACAAAGTAAACAGATACAGACTAAAAAAACAATCGATGGCTAGGAATAGACTAATGGATTACACCAGGCCACTCATAAAGTATTGCGAAAAAGATTTTATGGATGGCCAGTTATAGTCTATTTTGAAAATATGAAATAATTTAATTTATTTTTTTAGGTCTTTTTAATTACATGGATCAGGTGCGAATTGTTGGGTCAATCGCTGCTCTCCTAGCTAGATCACGGAGTAATCTGTATTAAGGAGAGACAAATATATCTCATAAAAAACTAGAAAGAAAGAAAAGAAAGAAGAAAGAAAAATTGTTTATTCTGCACAAACAAAACGCACATTACAAAAATTTAACACAAATTACACATATATTCACAGTAGCCAAAGGCCTCGTATTCAGCATTTAAAAGTTTGTAATTTTGTCCATTGCTTGATTTCACGAACTACGATTTTTTAGGATTTCAAGTGTCGCCTGAAACCGGATGAATCGTACGATAGACTTAAAGTGGCCCTAATGGATGAAGGCCTTTCTAAGGCAACCGTGTATCGTTGGTATAACGAATTCAAGCGCGGTCGACTAACTTTGGTGGATGAAGAAAGAAGTGGTCGGTCGCCCTTTGACGGCTGTTACGGAAGAAAACGTGCTAGTAGTGAAAAATGTAATACAAGACAATGGGCGAGTTACGTATCAAGAGATTCAGCACATACTGCAGGTTGGGTCGGGAAGCCTTCACGAAATTATACAAGTGCAGGTTCGCGTGAGGAGGATAGTTTCTCGCTGGGTGCCGCACGACCTCACCGATACTCAGAAGCAGGCTCGGGTGGAATGGTGCCGTGATATGATAAACAAATTTGAAGCAGGCTCGTCTCCGGTTCTCGGTGTTTACGACATCATTACAAGTGATGAGTCTTGGATTTTTCAATACGATCCAGAATCGAAGCGCCGGTCGATGGGTTGGGAGTTTCAAAACGAATAAACGCCGACCAAAGTGAATGGATCTAGAAGCGAAGGGAAGATTTTGATCGCGAGTTTTTTTTTTTATTTGACTGGCTACTTGGTGTCAATTCCTTTACGGAACCAAATGCTTGGCAGAAGTTTTCTCTGTTGTGAGCAACAAACGACCAAACACAGGGCTCCGCGGGCTACTGCTCCACCACGACAAGGC
This sequence comes from Dasypolia templi, assembly GCA_963555695.1. Classification (NCBI taxonomy): domain Eukaryota; kingdom Metazoa; phylum Arthropoda; class Insecta; order Lepidoptera; family Noctuidae; genus Dasypolia; species Dasypolia templi. Next base: position 17,094,146 of record OY743146.1, on the reverse strand, counting down.
GCCTTCGCACATCGCATTCAAAACGAGGGACTTCCTGGACAGTACGCCGGTCAAACTCCTGGGACAACCTCCTTACAGCCCTGACCTAGCACCGTGTGACTTCTTTAAATTCCCGAAAATAAAAATCTGCTCAAAGGGTTACTAATTTTCGTCGCCAGAAAATGCGCTGTCAGCGTTCGAGCAGACTGAAAACGAAGTATCTACGGCGGACTGGAAAGAAAGTGATTCGAAAACTGTTTCAGAAGCATGAAACTTTGTGTATCGGCTAGTGGAGAGTACATTAAAAAGATTTAATTAAAATATTTACTTAAAGAACATTTACTTTTATTTTCTCAAAACTTTTTTAAGTGTCCAACGTATTTTACGTACACGTTTTTCTCATTTTTTCATAACAACCTACTTTCATAACAAACCGTACTTTTGGCAAACGTAAAACTCAAAAAATTTATGGATCATCGGTATGCTAGAACAGTTGCAATATTTATTTATTAATTCCTTTTAAAACTGGACTTAAACTGATGCGTAAGCTGTTTAAAAATATTTTTAAACATAATTCCAAAAAAAAAGAGATAAGACGGATATTAAAACATAATTTTTAACGTTTTTTTTTTTTTTGGGTGGGAAATCATCAAATGACTTCTCCCGCTCTGGGTGGAGCGGGAGGGCGTGTCAGACTTTTACTGACTAAAACCCACCCGTGTTGCTTCAGTTGCCTGTGCCAGGGCCACGGTTTTCTCTTTAGAATTACCCGCAATCTCGTCCTATCGGACCCTCATCACATCACTTTGAGGCGCGCGTGGAACACGACGCGCTGTCGACCCGGGCCTGGTCCCTACCGGACGGCGAGCTGCTGCTCCTACCGAACCCATTGCTCGCCGTCCGCAAGCCCGCGCCTAAGGTGGCCGAGAATCTGCAGGCAACTCCCGACGCCCTGGGCGTCTCCTGCGGCGGCTAGAGGGGACGTGAGGGCGCAAGGCTCTCTCCCTCATGCGCTCCGCCTCCTCCTTCGCGAGCATTACTGCTTCGCAGAAGGAGGTGACGGCTTTCCATTCCCTCTCGCTCTGTACCATGGCCTGGACCAGGGCCGGACGCGAGAGATCGCCGCCGCCGATCGCCTCTGCGAGGATACTGCGGTGCTCCGCCCAAGCTGGGCAGACCTCCACCGTATGCTCCACCGTGTCCTCCGGGCGATCCACACAATGGTGACACCCGGGCGTTTCCTCCCGCCTTATGCGTAACAGGAACCTACCGAAACAACCGTTTTAACGTATGAGGGCGACACTGAAAGTTTTTAGAACTGGCCACTTGTTAACGATATAATAAAAAAACGTTCAAATTTTGAAAATGTGTAAAGTTCACTCATACTCTTTGAAAAGGGAGGATCCTCCGACCAGATGGATGTCGTATCTGGTGGGCAACTGCCCGATGATTGTTGTCGGGAAGTTGTATATATGGTATCTGCGCGGTAAACTCTTCTTGCGCGATGCAGGATTGATGCGTTCGTTCGTATGTGGCGGTGTAGATGCCGCCACAAATGGAACTCTTTGCCAATATTATTGTGTATGTATTGTATTATTTTGTCATTTGTGTACGATTTGGCGGCAAATTGAAAATTGTCTGTGTCACGTCAGCATGAATTTAACGCGAGAAAATTTTCGTACAATGATTTTTCTTTAGACTTTCGGTGTCATTTAAGTCAACAAGAAAGTTATGATAGACTTCGATTGGCCTTTCACGATGAAGCCCCATCTCGTGCCACTGTTTACAACTGGTTTAATGTATTTAAACGTGGTCGCACTAATCTCACCGATGATCTGCGTGAGGGTCGGCGTTCTACGGCGACGATTAAAGATAACATCAGTGTTGTGCAGCGTATGATATAGACTGACCAAAGAGTGACTTATCAGCAGGACAAGCTTTGGCATTGGTATGAGTCAAGTGCACAAAATCCTCCATGAACATTAAGCGGTCAGGAAGCTTTGTTCTCGGTGGATACCTCATAATTTGACAGAGGCCCAAAAACTCCGTCGTGTTGATTGGTGTCGTGAAATGGTTCAAAGATTTATCGGAGGTGACTCAAATGTTGTGTTCGACATACTTATGGGTGACGAAAGCTGGATTTATTGTTATGATCCTGAAACTAAGAGACAGTCTGCTGTCTGGGTGTTTTCTTCCGAGGAGTTGCCAACTAAAGTGAAGAGAGGTCGAAGCGTGGGAAAAAAGATGGTGGCGTCGTTCTTCGGAAGGACAGGTCATTACGCAACAATTGTTTTAGAGGATCGAAAAACAGTTATTGCGGATTGGTAAACTAACAATTGTTTGCCACTTGTCTTGGAAAAAGTTCTGGAGAAACAACCTCGCAGTAGGATCCTCCTTCAACACGACCCGCCAAGCAACAATCGACTACTTGGCGACGTCAGACGTGGAATTACTGGGTCACCCGCCCTATAGCCCCGACCTCGCACCTTGCGACTTTTATTTATTTCTGAAAATAAAATAGATACTTCGAGGAAATCGTTTTATCGACGCCTAGGAAGCAGTGGCTGCATTTCAAAATGCCGTCGAAGAGACCCCTAGGGACGAATGGGCAATGTGCTTTTCTCAGTGGTTACAGCGGATGCAGCAATGTATTGATGTAAACACTATTTTGAAAAGATATAATAAACCTAATAACTTGCTAGTTTGTTCAGTTTTTGATTTTTTGAGAACTTTCAGTGTCACCATTGTAATTGGCCATTTTGAATGTACAATAAATTAAATGTTTCAATTAGTTTAACCCTTGTCGGTACGGTTCTAAGGCTCACTTGCGCGTTTAGTCGGGTTAACTGAATAAATATAAACTCGGAGATATGTAACATTTCAACTCTTAATACGCGTTGCGGCACTAAAAAGTAACACCAGTACGCTAATTGCGTAATACACGATCAATCGGAATCTGAATCTTTTTGAAATAGACTGCTAATCCATTGCTTCATAAGTTCAATAAAAAATTCTGCTAAACATTGTAAATAACGCAATTAATGTTGTTGAACTGTCAGAATACAACAGATTAGTCGTAATCGTTTACGTATCGTTACGCAATTAGGGTGCGGGTTAGTAAACCTGATATTTGTGTCTTTGAGTTGGGAACATTTCAGTTCAATCGACAAAACATTAAATAGAGTTGAAATGTCTATGCCCTGATATATATATTATCCGACCAAAAAAATAATGAATGAACAGTGAACGAAAATTGTATACCTATCTCTTTTACACTGCATTACGGTTCGTAATTCTTTCTTGTCTTTAAAGAATCATGTTCAGTCTTGACCTGAAAATCAACGCTATAGCTCGTACTCTCCAAACCTCCGCAACCGTCTTAGGCGCTTGGTTCCGGAAATGGAGAATCGAGGTCAACCCCGATAACAGTCAGGCGGTTCTCTTCTCGAGACGTCGTCGATTCCCTCCCCCATTTCCCAGCCCGATCACTATGTACGGTAAGCCGATCCCCTGGGAGAAGCAAGCCAAATACCTAGGCGTGATCCTTGATGAAAACCTTACCTTTAAGGCTCATATTAAGGCGGTTCGCACGCGTGCCTCCTTCGCTCTTAGCAGGCTCCACTTCGTACTGACAGCCCGTAGTAAACTGTCCCTTAAATGTAAGCTCCGCATTTACACCGCAGTCATCCGTCCCATCATGACCTATGCCTGCGTTGTATTTGCGCACGCTCACCCACGTCATCTCCATAAGATGCAGACCCTCCAAAACCGTTTCCTCAGAAGGGTTACGGGTGCCCCTTACTATGTCCGAAACTTTGATCTTCACGTCGACCTTAAAATGCCAACCATAAAACAGTTCATGAAACGCTTATCTAAGCGTTTCTTCGACTGCGGCATCAAACATTCTAACCCCCTGATTACAGCGGCCGCCCGCTACACTCCCTCTCGCATTAGTAGTATTCGCCGACCAAGGCATACTTTAATCGCCCCCGACGACGCCACTACCCTCCTCCAGGAGAGTAGTAAGGCCACCAGCACGCTACATAAGCCCAAAACCCGATCGACGTCCTACCGTCCTCGCCGCCGAGGCCCGCCGCGACGCCCAAATCCACGCCCCTCCCGACCCTTGCTCGAGCCAGCCCGCGACGCTGAGCCTGTAGCTTTAAATTCGTCCCTAAATGATATCAATCCTGATCCAACCAGTCATTTGCTGCCCTCTTCCAGCGACGCCCTAAGCCGAGGTTCGGACCCCACAGGGGGTGCCCTTAGCGTTGTCGCTTAGTTTTAGTTAGTATTTAAGTTTAAGTCCTGGCTGGAGGCCTTAATTTATTAGGGAATCCACAGGCAAGTCCGCTTAAGCAGACGACAACCTCATAGGTTGACCTGCGAGATGCCAAACAAATAGAAATTGACCTGAAAATTTACGAATGCGTCTAGTGATGTAAAATATCTACAAAAATTGCTTTTTTTGCTTATTGCGTATCACTTATTTGAATTTTCAAATAAAGCCAAGAAAAAAAGCAATGTTACTATGTTTATCATTCTTAATAGACTTTCGGAAACGGAGCGTGTTTTACACACGTTCCGTTTCACATAATACGAAAAACTGGTTCGTTCGTTATGTGGTTATTGAATGTTTCTAATAACAAATTGGTATTTATTTTTACTTTACTTATTATTTTATGACCAGCTATGATTTTTTTTATGTTTTATATGTGTGGGTGTGGAAAGAAAAATAAGTGTACAGCTGCGTCTAGTGATGTAAAATATCTACAAAAATTGCTTTTTTTGCTTATTGCGTATCACTTATTTGAATTTTCAAATAAAGCCAAGAAAAAAAGCAATGTTACTATGTTTATCATTCATAATAGACTTTCGGAAACGGAGCGTGTTTTACACACGTTCCGTTTCACATAATACGAAAAACTGGTTCGTTCGTTATGTGGTTATTGAATGTTTCTAATAACAAATTGGTATTTATTTTTACTTTACTTATTATTTTATGACCAGCTATGATTTTTTTTATGTTTTATATGTGTGGGTGTGGAAAGAAAAATAAGTGTACAGCTGACAGGTTACGCATTAAACCATAGACTACAATTTATACTACTTTAAACGAACTCTAGCACAATTGTCATTTGTTTGACACTTCACGTGCATAAAGCACGAGGCTGTGAGTTCAAATCCGGGCACGTACCAATCTCAATAAAAGTTAGAAATCGCCACCCCGTCTTGACCAAGCCTGGTGATTAATGCTCGTGCCTTCTCTGTATGAGTTGAGTCCTTTGCCCAGTAGTGGGATAGTAATAGGCTGGTATCATAGATTGCTCTAACTTGCACAAAATGTAGTGAAGAAAACAAAAATGGCCTATCATCACATGTGAAGTCTCAGTATCGGCGGGATATTACGAGAATATAACTGCTGTTTGCGGCCTCATGCCGATTTGATAATGATATTAATTACATTGAAGAGGGATTTATTTCAGAGTAATCGAAACTCTCTCAGCGACTAACTATGAAACAATTTGATGATAAAATCGTAATCGTATAGTTTTTGAGGCTCAACAGGTGTCAAACCTTATCTGACAGCTGTATAACCTCAAAAAACTCTTGACTTAATAGTATTTTTCCCTGGCCAAATAAATGAAAAGATGATATGATATTGTGTTATTATAAATAAGAATTGTTAATAGACAACACTAGTTGTAGGTAGACGCGACCTGTAAAACGAATCATGTGACAGGTCAATCAATGTATGGAAAGTGGGCATGATTCTTTTGTAACATGACATTGCATTTTAATAGTATCGTATGTTTAGTTTCCACGGAGATTTAGCTTATTCGTTGACGAAAACGTCAGTTACGGAAAATATTTTTTATGTTTCTAATAATTTGTATTTATTTCTATAAGAGTTCATGAATAACCTTCTGATATAGTACCAATATTTCACTTACTTAACTCTTCCACATCGGTGGGTTAAATATTTAAAAGTTTTAACCGAGGTTTACCTCTAACTCATGCTGGCGCAAGATTAATTATTTGATTAAGCCTGAGTAAGCTGTTAACTCCGAGTTATTTACAATAACACATGGACATGCAAGTGAGCCTAAGTGGGTTAAGCGCCATAATAGAACTTAACCACTATATTGTGTTCTGGTCATGTTTTTACAAATCTAGCTGTGAAATAGCAGAATATAATTATATTACTAGCCGTTGCCCGCGATTTTGTCTGCGATACAGGATGAAAAGTAGCCAATGTCATTTTCCAGGTCTCAGGCTGCCTATCTGCCAATATTCATAAATATCGGTTCTGTTCACTTTCGCGTTTATAACCTAAGCAAATAATAAAATATGGTATGACTATGGATTCTTAAAGGCCCTTAGTAGCAATAAATCTGGTACTCCACATTATCTTGCTTGCCTAAAATTATAACTTTTAAGCACTTCATAGTTCAAAGGAAAATTCTCTGAAACTTTCCTTTTGGAATATTTTGGAACCCTACTACTATTTCAAAGGCTTTAAACCTTCACGCGTTGTACGTACCGGTTAGGGAAACCGTAGCCAGGGACTAACAGACGTATGACACACCAAATTCGCACGACATTTCGTAAATTATGAGCTCCTAAAAGCTTGAGTCACCTGCAGAAATTTTATAACAAACAATCGAATGATGGCAACATTTTGCTAGTATTAAATAATATGCAATGTAAGAAATAAGAAGGATTAATATTAATGGACTTATATTTAGAAGTCTTCCTTAAAAAATACGTTAATTATCCTTTATATTAATTGCTTAGTTAGAAATGTTTTGTTTTTAATGACGGGTAACGGTCTATTAGCAGAGTTAGGTACGCCATTCGAGTTCCTAGACTTTATAAAACTTTCTATAATACCAATGTCTTCGAAAATAAGGTGATGTTTGCACGGAACACTTTCAATACAAACATCTCAATATTTTCGATAATCATATTCCATTTATAATACGTAAAGCCAGTGACTATTATTGCATTAATTCCGTAGATTAATGTATCAAAAGTCAGCTTATATGTTATCAGTAAATACAAGGAATGCGGATCATCTTATGTAGTACATTATCGGATTCTAATGAGAATGTGTTCCAATTAAACATTATCTATGTTTAATTGGAGCACATGGAACCAACTGACACTCGAAATCGTCAAACCTATATTTTCTATGACCTTGTGCGAACTTAAACAATTTATATCTGTACTAAATATAAGCTATTATCTTGCAAGAAATTGTTTTTAACTCTTCCGATTTGATTTAACTAACATAACGTAGCTGTAAGTTAACTATAAAAGTATACCTACATTATGTACACAGCTGCACGAAATTCGCGACCTCTTGAGCTTCGTCCATAATTAAATTAAATTCATTGATTAATTGTATTTTAATGATGTTGTTATAAAAATAAAAACGAAAATTAGCAAATAGGTTTATGATAGATAATTTTGCACATGTGATTATTTAAGAAACCTGCAACGAATCCCTGGAAACCAGGAATTTTCAGTAACTGAAAAGCATCTTGATGGTTCAAAATTAATTATTGAAAAGATCGTATACTGCTGTCAATTCTCTGTTCAAAAATATTATTTTAAGAATACTTTTTAAACCAAGAAACTAGATTTGTGTCTTAAAAATAATTAGGTATGTTTGTTGTTTAAAGGAAGTAAAACAATATTCAAGAAATTAACTACAAATAAATTAACTTGAGTTTCAAATTGTTGCTAGGTAGATTCAAGTCGTCAAATTAAAACCTCAATAACTGAATACTTCTATAACTAGAAGAAGCCGGTTAAAAACCCATATTTCTGACTTACAATTAACTGATTAACAGTTTAGTAATATAAAACAAATCTTACCTCAAACGTTCGGCTGTTTATGAGATACGCACAACATAGATGCTCGGAGAAAACAAGTACAATACTACCACAGATATCGAGATCGAGGCAACGCGTTCACGACTAGAGGCGCACTGGAGCTGCGCGCGCGCCGCTTGCCGTCTACCCGCTCGACTAAACTATAGCCCATTTAACATAACAGATCTCTGTTAACATTGTTGTTTCTAAGAGTTCAATGTTACGCTTTTGCTTCATTCAATTACGTACTCACATTTAGATAATTTGACTATGTATTATGTATTATGAATTTATATGCCATAAAAAAAAACAGAAGACGGCGTTTCAGTCATTGCTTTAATTAGTGACGTAATCCACACAACACAAAAATGCTCACATTCGACGTGTAAAATCTAAAATCAAGCTAACTGTAAAACTTCATGCGGCGTCAGATTTCTTTGGTACTCCCTTGTAGGCACATATTTGATAATAATATAAAACCCAAGATAAGCCTAACAAAAAAGTAGGTTTGTTTGAACATACTACTATTAGTTACATAGACACCTAGTTGCTATAGGTAGATAAAGTGGGTGCTAACCGTGTAAATTAATGGATACTCTCCTAGGTAAGGAGAATTATTTACACTGTTTACGTTCTTCTCCATTGAGATCTACTTTTTGGAATGTGCAGCTAGCTTCAACTTTCTGACTAACTGACCGTCTTTTCGACAGTTAAAAAGTGCCTGTAAATGGTTTAATTGAAATAAATGCTTTGAGTTTGAATTTGGAGTTTACTTCTTCAGTAGTTTGTTGCTGAAAATAGCTAACGTCTAGTCTACATAACGGATTTCGATTAATTTTAACAATCTAGAACATTTTCAGCTAGTTCGTACATTTTACGTATAAACAATGTACCTAGTTACTAGTGAAAATAATATAGAGATCTATTTTATCCGAACCCCGCTTTTAGCATCGCAAAAAAAACTGCAGGACTGTGTAAATCAGGATGAAGGAATAATAACTGTCGGAGATTTTAGTTACTGGTAATTCGCAACAAAAAAAAACATGTTCTCAACTCAGAACAAGCCGCTCGGTCTTTAAATCTCCAAGAACTTTTTGAAATTAATTAAAAGTACGATATCATAACAAAACCATGCCTTAGCAGATTATTTCACTACGGGAAGTGATAACGGCGCGGGCGGTGACCGCGTAATCAAATATTGAAACAGCTTCTCTACCATAATATGTAGGCGACGCGATTACTGTTTAACTTTTTCTTTTGTTGAATAAAAACCAATAATTAATACCAACCAATATTCGTCGACGGTATAAATAATGAATAGGCACTTTTCATACAAAACTTTTAATTTCTTAAACACATTACATTTATCACAAATCTCTATCTGAAGAAGTGTTACATGAAAAGAATATGATTGCACCCAAAGATATATTTAAATGGGCCTCCCGCAATCCGTGAACATGGTTTGATAATACATATTGCAATGTCTACCATGTCCGCATATGGCAGTTCCCTGTTGGAATTACCAGTAATTACTACAGGGAACTGTCCATCATCTTGATTAAGTTGTCATCTTTCTTAATTACTTTTCACAACACTCACGACAAGACCACTCATAAAAGAAATCTCTAGGATTTGCAAGTCGATGTGATGAGGTATGACACGATTTTTTAACAACATCCACTTCTTTATTTGTGCGCCATCGTGACCGAAATATTCAAATTCAATTGATTAGGTGTTATTTTTCGTACATTTTACATGAGATCTTAATAATAAATAATTACATAGTTCCTCAAAAAATCTCTCTCTCTCATTGGCTCTAATGTTTGTTATTACATTTCCCAACTCTTTTAATTTTTATTTTTCCCCATCCAGTACTATTAAAAGATTTGTTTGTACTATCAAACAAATCTAAAAAAAAAGTAAAATAAAATAAAAGAGTTGGGAAATGTAATAACAAACATTTATAATATTGTAATCGAATTTTAACTGTAGATGACTGATTATATTTTTATGATTGATAGACTGATTCCTGGTGGATAATGACCGCTGCTACCATACAACACCAAAACCATATCAATTTCGAAGTGAAAACTAATAGACCAAGCCATAATACCGACCACACAAACAGCTATCTATTACCCTAACCAAAACTCAAAACTGCTTTGATTCGGGTCAATGTTGGATTTAATCCGCGGTTGCACGGTTGGTTCCGCTGCCGACACTCGAATAAATCGAGGCTTTACTCTATACACAACAGACATAAATTATGTGTTTCAAACTAAAACTGCCCGTAATCGGGAAGAATTGGACCCTGGGTTATTACGTGCCCTGTGTCATGTAACCGTTTACATATTTCATAGAATCTTTGGAATTTATAAAGTTGATACCTACTTACAGAACAACTATTTTCTTAATGACCCTCGGCAATCTGTCGTGCCTGCGACTTTAGCTCACTCCTCCCATTTTTAAGAGAGTATTAAAACTCTATATAAGTCCAAGTCGATTCAGAGCGTCCGGTACCAACCAATCACCATCGTCTCTGCTTATATTCCACCAGACAATGGTCCGGAGAATCCCATCTCTCTCCAAAAGGACTTCTCCGCCCTCTTCGGTATGAGTGACTCCGTCATATTGGCGGGGGATCTTAATGCCAAACACCCGGCCTGGAATAGTAGCACGACTTCTACCAGAGGTCGGATCATTTCCAAGTTAGGCGAATTCCTTAACTTTGACGTCATCGCTCCAATGAGTCCGACTCATTTCCCCGGAAATCCCAACCATCTTCCTGATATACTCGATGTAGCGCTGCTCAAGAATGTGAACCTCCGTTTGCAATCGATAGAGACGTTCCACGAGCTTAACTCTGACCACCGCCCAGTAGTCATGCATCTTGCCCCCTACTCTGGCCCAAGCGATCCCAACCGCCCCCCTTAGACCCAGATGATAACCGACTGGAGGAAAGTAAGTGAAAGACTGAAATCCACCACGTCGCCTCAATTGGACACCATCCCCGATCACACAGTGTCAGTCACCGACACGACGGCCGCAATCGACTCGTTTACTGAGCACGTTCAATCCGTTTTGACGGATTGTTCACGGGAAGTAGTTCCGGTGATGGAAGACCATCGCTGGAAACTACCTACTGACGTACGTGACTTGATAACCGAGAAGAATGCGGCTATTCGTGCCTACGACTCCTTCCCTTGTGACGCGAACAAAGCCCACATGCGCCATTTACAGCGTGCTGTAAAGAAACGCATAGGGGAGGTTCGCTCAGAGGGTTGGAACAAGATGCTCAGTGAACTCGAGCCCACACACCAAGCCTTCTGGCACCTTCAGAGGAAATTGCGCTCCTCCGAGGAGGTCTCTATGCCTCCCCTCATCCACCCCGACAAGAGCGTCGCGTTCGATAGCACCGACAAGGCCGAATGCCTTGCTGACAGCCCAGTCCCAGTGTTCTCCCAGCTCTCAACCAGTAGACCAAGCTCACCTGAACAAGGTCGACGCTGAAGTCGAACGGAGAGCCGCCCTTCCACCCGTCGAAGACCCTGATGACTTCTGCCTCCCGTCACTCCAGACGAAGTGCACGACATCATAAAAGGGCTCCAAGCTCGTAAATGCCCCGGTTCGGACGGTATTACCAACAAGGCATACAAACTCCTACCTGCCCCTCTAATAATGCTTATGACCGCCATCTTCAATGGCGCCTTGAGCAACAACATCTTCCCACAAGCGTGGAAAGAAGCAACAGTCATCGGTATCCCAAAGCCAGGCAAGCCAAAGTCTGAGCCCTCCAGCTACCGTCCCATTAGCTTACTCAACGTTCTCGGCAAAATCTACGAGAGGCTTATTTATAAGCGTCTCAAAGACTACGCCGAAGCAAAGAGCCTCATTCCAAACGAGCAGTTTGGTTTCCGTCCCCAACACTCGAGTATCCACCAGGTCCACCGTATCGTAGAGCACTTGTGCGCCGGTATGCAGCGTAACGCGAAGACGGGTGTGCTATTCTTCGACATAGCGAAAGCCTTCGACAAAGTCTGGCACAACGGCTTGTTATACAAGCTTTACCAACTAGGAGTGCCAGATCGTCTCGTGCTCATCTTACGAGACTTTTTGTCGAATCGCACCTTCCGCTGTCGCATCGAGGGTGCACTCTCGTCCCCTCACCCTATTCGCGCCGGTGTCCCTCAGGGTTCCGTCATATCTCTAGTCTTCACGCTGTTCACCAGCGATATCCCACAGAGTAAAAAGGCTCAGTTGGCACTCTTCGCCGACAACACTGCCGTTTACTATACCGGTCATTGTTCCAATGCTATAGCTCGTACTCTCCAAACCTCCGCAAACGTCTTAGGCGCTTGGTTCCGGAAATGGAGAATCGAGGTCAACCCCGATAAGAGTCAGGCGGTTCTCTTCTCGAGAAGTCGTCGACTCCCTCCCTCACTTCCCAGCCCGATCACTATGTACGGTAAGCCGATTCCCTGGGAGAAGCAAGCCAAATACCTAGGCGTGATCCTCTATGAAAACCTTACATTTAAGGCTCATATTAAGGCGGTTCGCGCGCGCGCCTCCTTCGCTCTTAGCAGGCTCCACTTTGTACTGACAGCCCGTAGTAAAATGCAAGGTGCGCATCTACACCGCAGTCATCCGTCCCATCATGACCTATGCCTGCGTTGTATTTGCGCACGCTCACCCACGTCATCTCCATAAGATGCAGACCCTCCAGAACCGTTTCCTCAGAAAGGTCACGGGTGCCCCCTTCTATGTCCGCAATATAAATCTCCACATCGACCTTAAAATGCCTACCATAAACCAGTTCATGAAACGCTTATCGAAGCGTTTCTTTGACTGTGGCATCAAACACTCCAACCCCTTGATCTCAGCGGCCGCCCGCTACACTCCCTCCCACATTAGCAGTATTCGCCGACCAAGGCATACTTTAATCGCCCCCGACGACGCCACTACCCTCCTCCAGGAGAGTAGTAAGGCCACCAGCACACTACATAAACCCAAAACCCGATCGCCGTCCTGCCGTCCTCGCCGCCGAGGCCCGCCGCGACGCCCAAACACACGCCCCTCCCGACCCTTGCTCGAGCCAGCCCGCGCCGCTGAGCCTGTAGCTTTAAATTCGTCCCCAAATCAAAGAAATCCTGATCCAGCTAGTCCCTTGCTGCCCTCTTCCAGCGACGCCCTAAGCCGTTGTCCGTACCCCACAGGGGGTGCCCTTAGCGTTGTCGCTTAGTTTTAGTTAGTATTTAAGTTTAAGTCCTGGCTGGAGGCCTTAATTTATTAGGGCAACCACAGGCAAGTCCGTTTAAGCAGACGACAACCTCATAGGTTGACCTGCGAGATGCCATTCCAAAAAAAAAAAAAAAGAGCGTCCGGTCTGCACCAAGTTCAAAGGGCAACTGATGTTTTTTGTATAATTATATTTTGAATAAATTGAATTTGAATCTTAAGTTTACTGCCATTATATGGTATCCGAGAATATGAAGGTGCTTACACGGGACTACATCATCCAATAACAATAACCATAACTTTATCTCTTGTAAATTATTTGTAGGTACAAAGTATAAATAAACCGTGTACCCTACCTATAGAAATAAGTAACTAAACACCTTTTAGCCGCGCCTGCGACAAACTCCAATCACCGTAACTTTTGTGAAAATCCTTAGCAATGGTGGTGCTTAGGGCCCCGAGGGTCGGTAAATTGCCGTAGGTTGTACAGTCAACTTAATCAACAACTAAATAAGAGAAGCATTTGACCTTTACCTTTAACAAACGAAACTAAATCGTGTTAGAATGCTGTAAACGCAGAATAAGACTTTGTCATTATTTTGTTGGGTATTTTTGGCCAAACTTGAGTAATGAAATTAACACTAATTTACAGATAAGAGGCTCGTGGCTAAGTGATAATAGCTGCACGGATCAATCGAAGGTTAAGCTACACTTACCTCGGTTGGTTCGTGAATGAGTGACCATCCATTACATACGAGTCGTATCTAGTCCCTCCGTGCCTCGGAAAACACGCTAAGCCGTTGGTCCCGGCTGTAATCCGTAGGTCTTTGACAGTCGCTGCGGGACGGTTACAACCAGGCTTACCAAGAGGTATCATGTTATCATGTCAACTGGGTTGTGGAGATCGGAGTAGCAGTCGCTTCAAGTCAAATACTGTTAGGATGGAAGTCTACCCCAACAAGTAGGAAGAGGGTAGTTAGGAAGATTAGTTTTATTTAACATGACATGTTTCCTTTGCCATTACAGATAATAATAAATCTAATGCCACAAAGTAACTTAAAATATACTTTTCACCACACTACCTATTATTTGCAATTTTTACCCATCGATTTCCGTGGGTAAAAGCCTTATTTGTTATCTAGAGTGTTTTAAAATTCGAAGGCTTCCGATTCAACATTTACTCGAAGTTTTAAATAAAACCAAAGAGTTAGGAACAAAAAAGTTTTTAAGACAAAAGTTAGAAACGTTCAAAACCTGTCAACCGAAAATACCTGGTTATTCAGAACCGAAAATATCCGCTTTTTAATTTATTTTTATTGCTAACACTATAAAATTATGTAATTTTTAATGTTAATTTGAATAGTTCTAATCGTAATATACAGTAAAAGGTAATAAAAGTAATGGTTAACTATACTTAGTGTATCGAAATAAATGAATAAAGTGTATGAAGCATTTGTTTTGAAACTTCTCACTAAGAAATTACAAAAAAGACAAGGCTGTATGGCTCACTTCCTTTGCAATTTATTCCAATTTATTTAATAATTTTTGAAAGGAGCGAATTAAAAACAACAGGCACTTGAAAGAAGCCTTTGAAAGAATCCCGTTGTTGCCTGCCTGTGTCCCGCGCTAACATTCAAAATATTTACAACAACAAGTTTTTACAAATTTCTCAAAATTTAATTAATTTATTAATTTATTTATTCTTTTTAATTTATTTTAATAAACAGATTCTATACATATTTTACTGGTTTTCTTTCTTTTTTGCAAGTTCCTCGTAGTGTGGTGAAAATTGTTGTGTTTCACTTATGGGTAAAAGTTTTTAGCGTTTCGTAATTTGCAACCTTCGCTAGCTCAGGTTTCAATCCAAGCACTCACGGCAAAAAACACTTTAACCCATATGTAAAACAAATAACTATTACTGTACCTTACATGCTACACAGTACGTGGCCATTGTGAACTCACCCAGTTTACAAGTGAAAATGTCTGTGGCATCCGCCACTGTGTTTAGAGCGCGCACTCTCAACACGGTTAGGTTAGACTTCATCATCGGCCTACAGCAGTCCACTGCTGGTCATAGGCCTCTCCAATTGCACGCTATTCAGCTCGACTGTCGGCAACTCTCATCCAGTTGCTAACATCCACTCTGCGGAAATCGTCGCCATTTTCGATATTTTAAATGAAAATGATGTTTCGAAATGGTGAAATGCGCCCGTTAAGTGGTAATGGAATTTCAAGTTTGAAACTTGCACAACAATTATCGATCCTCGACGGAACTTTAATAGTTTGCATTACGACCAAAAATTAATTACGAGAAAACTTTAACAGTTTAGTATAACTGCAGAACGTCAGCAACCCTAAATAAAGCAAGTCTGTCCAGTATAAGTAGGTACAGGTATACCTTAGTGCAGAGAGCTAAGAAGCGACAAATGAACTCTGCATCCAAACTAATCTGTACAAAGTTACGTTAAGTTTGGCTGTTTGTTACTAAATCTCTCCGAAACGGCATACCAGATTTGGCCGAACTTTGGCACACAGGTAGAAAACTCTACCATACTCCGAAAGTTCGCCCTTGAATAACACATTGAATACGTCCTTTAATGTCCGTAAAAGTTTCCTTAGGAATTACTTACAAAGTTACTTTAATTCAAGTTGTGCGAAAAAGCTGGGATCTTGGATGGGAGTTGGGGGGACAAACATGTTTTATAAACAAAGCAAGTTAACTTTTAACTTAAATCATTTCTTTCGAAATTTATCTAATTAATCCTTAATCTCTTTCAGTGTCAACGGTTTAGATCTTGTCATGTTGACGGTTTTCCTTTGTTACGGTTTTTTATAGAAATTATACTTAGCCAATATCGACAATTTCTCATAGATAATTATAATCTCTCATAGATAATTATAATCTCTCATAGATAATTGAGAGAAATTTATTTAAATAGAGCCTTGTACCTTTTGTATAGCTATAACCTAAAGAACAGTCATGCCGATTGATATCGGTTGCGAATCCAGACTCCGGCAAACTATTTAGAAAATGAAACCTCTCTAAAAAAAACTATCTATGATACACAATTTTTAATATTTAAATTGCGTGGTACAAGTACCTACTAAATTCTTTTTGAGACACTTCGATTACCTATAAAATAACAATTTAAACCCAAAAATAAAGCCTTTTACATTTTAATGATGATGACATGACGTATTACAAAGAAACACAACGCCGACAATTATTTACAATTCCAAAGTCAGCATTAATTTTATTCGGAATTCGTTGTTTCCAAAAACGCCTGTAGGTAACATTTTAGCAGGTTTACATGCAAGCCCCAAAAATAAAAATATTACATACAAGTGGCAAACAGAAGATAAAGCAATGAAGAAACAGGAAGTCTCGTCCGTATTGTAATCTAAGCGTGAATGAACCATTAGTAAAGTTTAATATTACCAACCCGATGGCCAGAGTATCACTGCACACTGAACAAAAACTTTATAGTTTGGTTGTTGTCAATAATCACGTCTTGTTTCCTGAATGATTAGGCAGAAAGGGATTAGGAGATTCCTATAGAAGACCCACATTTCGCTAGTTGTCAAAAATACAATCTCAATTTCTGAAATTTTCTAATTACTGAACTGCCATCGTGATATTGGCAAAATTGTGATGTCTCTTTCACTGAAGCCATTAATGAAGACCTCTTAAGACTAATGGACTTAGAACTTTTATTTCAACAACATTTTAGTTATACATATTATTGACGATTCTCTGCAAAATATTTAAATAAAAACCTGTTGCTGTCTTCTATGTTCGATTACTTTGTCACTTTTGTACCTGTTAAGACCAAATAAGGTCATCATACTTTTATTTACTTCACCATAAATCGGCATCAAGAAATAGATCGTTTCTCATTGAATTCAAAAGCCGATGGTCGTTGGTTAGTTAGGAGAATACTGATGCGTTCTGTGATATGCTGGGTGGTATATTTGTTTTGAATAAAGATCTTCCGCCACTTGATCGTATCTCCATCCACCGTGGCGTTTTAGCGTTGATATAGTTGCACAAGAATCCACCAAGATAGTGGCAGATGTTCTTCGGAAACAAGGCCTGTGTACTGTTCCGGATTACGCAAGTTTTGTCTTGTCTGTATAGTTGTCGTTACATTGAATATGTTTCAACCAAAGGGTTGAACTTTGTGTTTTTTTTTTTGGAAATGTCACAAAAATACGTAATAAAAACTCGTTCCATATGCAAATCCACTCGTTTTTCTGTCCTCTACTTCATATACTTTTCGTAATTATTTATTTAGATGCTCTGTGACTTTGACAGCAAAAATAACCTTTTCCTTTCTCTTCCATCTGCAAATTAGGGTCTACATTCTCACTAGATGATGCCATTGCCATGCCACGCGCGATCTATGAAATGGGTCCTCGCGAGTCTCTTAGAAACAAATTCAAAGAAATTGATATACTCACTCTGCCTTCCCTTTATATCCTAGAAAGTATTTTGTATGTTCGCAAAAACTTAGAACTTTTTAAAATAAGAAGCGATTTCCATAATATAAATACACGTAGTAAAAATATACCCAAATTTAGATTAACTAAAACAAGCAAATCATTTCTGATAAACAGTATCCGCTTTTATAATAAGTTGCCTAAGTCGGTTACAGAACTTAGCGATGGAAAGTTCAAAGCCCACATTAAACGTGTCCTTATCAAAAAAGCGTACTATAAGATTAAAGACTACGTCGAAGACAAGAAAGTTTGGCAATAATTCCTTCTGCACATGTGGCTTCCCTGGTACCTCATGAACGGCATCACTATGTAAATTTCTAATAACTGCTCCCAAATAATGGTGTTTAATTTTTTTTTTATTTTATTATTAGATATGGACTTTTACATATCTCTGACATAATTCTTTCATTATTTGACATTATATACCTATTTTTTTTTATTATTTTTTTATTTTACTTTATTAGATTATTTTATATTTTGTAAATGTGAGAACGTCGTAGGCCCTGTGGATTATAAATTATAGACAATTGTCTATTTGTTTAACATATAACTGTTGACAGGCCTACACTGTCCTCCCATACCTGTTAATCACTGTAATTGGAAAACATTGTAAAAGACATATTTTTAAAAGAGTAACCATGGAGTTTCTTGCCGGCTCTTCTCCATGGGAAACGACCAATTGGAACCGTGCACCTAGAATCTGACGTTTCATAAGTGCCCATGTAGGTCTATGTGAAATAAAATATTTTGATTTTGATTTTGATTTCATTTTCATTGTTGTAAAATAAATTATGGTCACCGATTCAATTTGTAATTTTATAAAAAATCCAAAGGATTCGCGCTAATGCCTTTTTTCATTTCTACCGTAACAGCAGCGCAACACACGCATTCTACGGCCGCTTTAAGTTCCATTTTCAAAAAACAAAATGTTCTTACTTTTTTACGACACAGCAATAGTCGAGTTTCTACTTATGAATAAAGACTTTTTCGTTTTTGAAGGCTCGTTGGTAACAACCAAAAATTTAAGAAAAAAACGTAAGAAAACTAAGTTATTTAATTCCCGCTCTGTACGAATGACGGAGTTTTTGAGCAAGAGTGGAGAAAAAATATTTTGCTGAAGTTCTTTGCAACGTCACTTGAACAGTTTAAACAAACAGTTTAGTATAAATCAAGGTTTAGTGCCTATATCAATCGCGAGCAAACATCATTTGAATATTGACCGTGTTAACCAAGTAAACTAATTACAATGCAGTCGTAAACTGCTTTCGAAATAACTAAGATAGTTAAATTACACGAAAATTACCTAGCTCGACCCAACTATTACTACCAATTTAATTTAACTTGCTTAGCAAACGCTGCACGCAAATGGACCACTAAATTACCGACATACATTAAAGTTTGTACATAAACAGGTACTTCCTTTGGTATCTAAAAGCCTATTTTACTTGCCGTTCTATACCGTAAAACTCTCACCGTGAAAACTTAGGAGATTACCCCGCTTTTCTTTACAGAAAAGCGGGGTAATTGCGAAACGCAGTAAAAATACGAATGGCTTTCATTGTGAGACAATGAAAGCCATTTTCAGTTCAACAACATTTATTGCATTATTTACGTTTTGTTCAGAAGACATATTTTTTCGAACAGATGAAGCAATGGATTAGCAATGTCCTTCCTTCAAAATGATTCACATTCTGATTGATATTTTGTTAGGCAATTAGGTTGTAGAACCCTTCGCACATGCATTGAAGTAAAGCCACTTTTAGAATCAATTTTGCCGCCTCATAGTTGATCCGTTACACTGTGGGAAAATACTCTCAAAGACTGCAAAATGAAGTAGACTACATATTTCTGCGTAATTGACTGCATAATTCGTTATACCAACGATTCACGGTTGCCTTAGAAACCGCCTTCATCCATGAATGCCATTTGAAGTCTATCGTACGATTCGTCCGGTGTCAGGCGACACTTGAAATAGAAAAAATTATAGTGCGAAAATGTTCCCGGTGCAGATCCACTTTTTTACGAGACACGATAATTTAAATTAGCTCGCAAACAATGAGGAGGGAAATTTTGAAATTGGAACGTACCTATTGTTTCTTTCAAATTTTAATCATATTTTCAAAATGCAGTCTCTCATGCATCAAAACGTTTATTCGCAATGCTTTCTGAGTGGCCTGGTATGTGAGCACATAATTAATTTTACTTCCAACTATGCTTTAATTTCATCACACACTAAAAACTCAGTACAAAGCGAGTATTTAATGCTCTAGAGCAATAAAATGTATGAAGTTTCATTATTGCACAGTTTTTTATTTTTTTCGCACCAAAAGGTGCCAATCTCAATTCAGCCAGCCGATATCAATACTTTTTTTTTACGTACGTATTATTCGTTTCTATCCTACTTGTTCCAAATTTAAATATAAATTTGCCCAACAAAACTCCTAACCTTACGTTTAATAATTGCTCAAGTATAACTTTTAATTTCAATAATTAAACTTCTATTTGAACTGTTTGATATGAGTTTCTTGTATCTACTATTCCTATAGGTAATAGTTGAAAGAAAAGCAGATTATGCACCTCGCCTTAAGTAATTTATAATAATAAATTACTTTGTGCTCGTGCAATAATCTACTATATCTGTCATTGCTTCATTTTTAACTCTTTTTACCTGTTCTAGTATAGTAATTTGATTCTAGGTGCATCGTCTTCACACATAATTATATGATTAACATATTTAAAAAAAAATTAAAAACATTTTAAAAGAGTAACGGTGGAGTTTCTTGCCCATTCTTCTCCATACGAAACTACCTTTTGGAAGGGGCGACTTGAATCAATTATATACTAACGTAAATGTTGACGTTCAAAAGTGCCTTTTATTGGAAATAAATGCTTTGACTATGACTTTGGAATTAGCAGCAACAAATGCTTCTGCTATTCCGTTCAACCAATCACAGCAGCTCGTAAGACTTGACAGCAGATTAACTGATCAGGCTTGTCAGAAGCCGGGAGCATGGTTGCTGGGAACGCTTGAGCACAAGATTAAGCATTTACGGAACAAAGGCGAGACAGATGTTTCCAACAATATTTGCTGTCAGGTTCGCCTCAGTGGCCTTGCAGAAACGTTGACTGAAGCTGCATACTCGTACAGTAAACAACATTAGCCATCTAACAAAATTAAACTTACCATAGTTGGCATAGTTGCTGGCTATGGCTACTGGCTAACTTATATATACCTACCTCAGCCTACTTACTAGAAGAAGATTGACTAGCTAAGAAGCTACAAAGTCATCTTCTCATTAAAATTTGTGAGATCTATGACTTTTGGGAACGTGATACTTGCTTCTTTCAAACTAATTAATGAAAATCATCCATTATTTGTTTTTCATTTGAGAGCAGTGGTGGTCCAGTGGTAACGGCCGCTACTTACGAGTTGTAGGTCGTAGGTTCAAATCCAGACAGGCGCTTTAATTTGTGTAAATTATTTCATCACTACTGCTCTCAAAACGGTGAAGGAAAATATCGT
This sequence comes from Dasypolia templi, assembly GCA_963555695.1. Taxonomy (NCBI): domain Eukaryota; kingdom Metazoa; phylum Arthropoda; class Insecta; order Lepidoptera; family Noctuidae; genus Dasypolia; species Dasypolia templi. Next base: position 17,073,028 of record OY743146.1, on the reverse strand, counting down.
GAGGAAACCGGTGCGTCTTAGAACAAAAAATTCGAAGACATGTGACATCTACCAACCCGCACTGGGCCCGTTTGGTAGATAACGGCACACACCCTCTCTCAGAGAGGAGGCCTGTGTCCCAGCAGTGGGAACATCTCCATGATTTTCGTTGACAATATAAACTTCATCAGTTTTCGTGATCTACTTAACGTACAGTCACGAGCATAAATATCTTACACTTATGCAAAATTGAAAAGAGATCTTTTTGTGACGTGTCAACTATAAGTAAATACCTATTTCATAATAGATTATTTTCGAAAGTATGCTAGTATGCACGTAACGTCATAAAATGTCTACCAAATTTTTGCAGAAAATCGCTTCTGAATCTTGTGTCAATTACTATGTATTTATGTTCGTGACTGCACGTCATCCGATAATTTATCATCCACATCGAAATGCTTATTTTTTTGGAACTGTGGTCACAGCTTTAGGGACTGTTAAAGCTTTCGGTAAGCTAAAGCTTAATGGATTGAGTTTTCAAACTTTTATGAAGGTGTTTTGGTGAAAGTTGAGACTTACGAGTACTTTAGCTATAAAATCTAAAATCTCCGTGATAACTATACCAAGCTAAAAACTTTACGTCTGTTCCGAGCGCTTTAAAACTGTGTCTCAAATTTCGATAGTTACTATATTATTCAGTGGGACACCACTGACTCATATAATATTACTTTTCTTCGCTTCGACAATAATCGTGCATTTTGAACCTGTTTTCGTGTAAATATTTTAGGATAATGGTAAAACATTGTAGGTAACTTTTGCTTCCAGAAGTAGATAAGTTTTTGCAAATCTTGTCCTATTATAACAGAAAAGAATATAATACTCTTTATTATGTACGTATGTGATGTGACTGTGTGTGTGCGTGTGTGTCCGTGCCTGTGTCTGTGTAATCTGTGTCTGCATGTAATCTTCATTGAAAGGGTAAGTTAGAATGCGAATAATAATATTCTGTCGAATGGCTATTCAAATTAAATCTGATAAATCGAGATTCCAACATAAAGTGCATGTAAATCAATGTTTTGATTAACATGCGATCTAACTAGTAGTTGACCAATAAGTTAGCACTGGTTAGAATTTCATGCAAGATTTACAACCAGTAACACCACTCCTTTACCAGTTAATTATGACTCTGACTCTAGAAAACGTTAGAGGCTTCAGTTTCTTATTTATTTGAAATAGCGACCGGAAGATGGTTTATAATAAATCATAAAATCTTTACAGGCTTTATGATTTAATTTTTAAGCATGCTTAAAATAAATTATGCTTAAAATAGATCTATGCTTAAAATAGATTTTCATATTTTCGTTTTTGTTTTGCTAAAAGTTACAGAAGCTTCGAAGTACTTTTTTTATTCGTTTCATGCAACATGTTTCGCTTACAATTTTATAAGTTTACATTTTTCTATCCCAACCTAGTAACAGTTTTAACAAATAATCTAGCTAAAACTTTTTTTTACAGTTTTTTTTTTTGTAAAACTCTATCAAATCACGTTATTAAAAAAATATGCCTTGCAAACTCCGGGGATGAGGAGAAGGTAGTGTAGGGTAACAAAACGTGACTACACATGCCTCGCGAGCTAGTGCGGCCGTTGGGGTAGCACAGTACCTACGATATCAGCATGTCGATTCTGTAAATTTCTCACCGTGAAGACTTGCGTGGAGTGAGCTGTCAGTGTCATCCCGTCTTGGTCAATCCCTAGCATCAATGGCACTGACAGGTCACTCCACGCTCACTTCACCTTAGTGTTCACGGTGAGATGGTTACAGATTCAATGAAAAAAACTTATTTCAACTTCTGATCGATAATGCTAGTCATAATAATTTATTAGTTCGGGATTCTTACAAGGCACATATACAGGTTGTCCAAGAAGTCGACGTCAAGCCGGAAACGGGTGAAAGTCATAATAGGTTAACAGAAAAATATTTAAAAAAACATTTTTTCTGTAATTTTCTAAATACTAAAATTTTTTGAAAATTGTTGCAACTCAAACTCAAAGCATTTCTTTCAAATAACCAATTACAGGCACTTTTGAATTGTCAAGGTCGGTCAGCCAGAAAGATGCAGCTAGTTGCAACGGGAGTTAAAAGACCGTCACAGACAGTAAAATTGGCGATTTTTTATGAATGCCCGTATTTTTTAAGTCTCAATTAAATAAGTCTTCCAATTCATAAACAAGCACTCCGACTAGCAAGGATTCCCTCCTCCTCACATCTCTTAACCCACAGCCTCACAGTGTTTCTCTAGAACAAAGAATGGAATACTATTAGACATCTATAAGCAAAATTCTATAATATAAAACATTATGTTTATAACACTTTACGCATCATTCACTAATTTAAACAAATAATAATTTATATTTATTAAAATGTAAAATATTTAAATGATAACACTCACACTTAATCCATTTGTGTTATCACATCATTAACGTCCACTTTTACGCGGCGCAATAATATTGCCAACGCTTCAATATTTATATTTCACTGCATTTTGAAAAGTATAAACCACAACGCCGCTAATTAGTAGATTTAATTAATCGTCACTAACCAACAACGTTTAATTAGGTGAATAATCGTTACGAATTGCATCTACCTCACAGAAATCGAAATTATTAACTCAGTTTTCTGTGGTCTACCTAAAAACTTTTACTATCTAACGAAACAAGACAAGTATCGAATGATTATCGAACCACTTCAAGTAATTTTATTATAACAAACAAAAAAATATAATTTTAGGTATTATTATTAACATATCAAAAACTATAAATAGATATTATTTCAAAATAACATCAAGCTTAATTAATCCGCAACAGGTGAGATTCAAACTCAAGCCATATGTTGGTTTAGTTGAAATTATGAACTACTATCAATTACAGACAAAGTGAGTGTGTGTGCGTGTCTACAGTATAAAAACAACTTATAGAAGAAGGTCGTAAGTGAAACCGAAGCGTCAATCTATTGCTTTGTGAGATTGCTTATGGACTCATATGACTCATTAATTACCTAATGTTAGAAGTAGCGAATGTAACATCATATTGAACGGAGAAAAACTGGAATTTATTAATCAGACTGTTTTCCAAGGAATCACGCTAGACGAGAAGTTACAATGGGGACCCCATATAACATCTCTCGTGGGGCGAGTAATCTCGGCCGCGTATGCTGTTAGAAAGATAAGCCAGTTAACAGACGTAGAAACCGCGCGTTTGGTTTATTTTAGCTACTTCCACAGCATTAGGTCATTCGGCATTTTACTATGGGGCCGGGCTGCTGACATTGAATCCATTTTTATTTTGCAAAAGAGAGCTATCAGAGCCATCTACAATCTACGTCGCCTATATCTCTTAGGGACCTATTTAAGAAGATTAATATAATGACGGTACCTTGCCAGTTCATTTGTGAAAATATTATGTATGTTAGAAAAAATCTTCATCTATTTAATAAAATAAGTGATAGACACAATATTAACACTAGAAATAAAAATAAAATAAATAGATCAACCATTTTTCAGACTATCTAAAGCATATACATCTTTTATGGGGTACTGTGTTAAATGTTACAACAAAATACCTTGTGATATATATCGCAATTAAATGAAAAAAAGTTTAAAACTGCTGTTAAAAAAAACACTTTGTAAACAAGAATATTACAAATAAGAGGATTATATCCTAGATAAGAATGCTTGGAAACATGCTGGTCCTGCTCCATAGGACAATCTTGAGGCTATACAAAATCATACTTGTTGCTTATTGTATTGTATAATTTGTTATTTTTACTTTACTCACACACTGACTTATTCCTAGTTAATATTTAAAGAAAATCTTATATTTTTACAATGTTTGTAAATATGTGAGCACAATGTACCTATAACGTGATTAATTTATCTGCCTTTGCTTTATTTTTAATTCTTTTTACCAATTGTGTATAGTATTTTTATTCTTGGTGCATCGTCTTCACATATAAAATATAATTAATGTATACAAAATATTGTAAAACATTTTAAAAGAGTAACGCTGGAGTTTCTTGCCCCTTCTTCTCCATACGAAACTACCTTTTGGAAGTGGCGCCTAGAATCAGTTCTATTTTTTATGTAAATGTTGACGTTCAAAAGTGCCTTTTTATGGGCCTATTTGAAATAAATGCTTTGACTTTGACTTTGACATGAGCGCTACTGTACCTAGTTAACCTAGGTACAATGTATGTGGGGCCCTCGAAGTGCTGGTCTGCTAAGCTCATGCCATCAATAAAGTTGGATGAATTACTGTTACACAGTGGTTTCAAAGAGTGTCATTGTGTACGGATAGCGAGTAGTGCACGTGCCAATTACGTCACAAATTCAGCAATCATGTGCAGTTCAATAAGGAAATACAACCGCTTCTACACATTCACATGGGTCGATTTTAGCCGCACCGGAGACCGATAACCGTTGGGGTAGACGTGTTCTTGAGTGGAGACCGCGGATCGGCAAACGTAAGGTAGGATATCCTCAGGCTAGGTGGAGCGACGATCTTCGCAGGGTTGCTGGTAACAGCTGGATGAGAGTTGCCGAGCGTCGAGCTAAATGGTGTGCAATTGGAGAGGCCTATGTCCTGCAGTGGGCAGATGATGATGATGATCAAACAGAACAATTAAACAGCTCATACCATGATTTGTCAATCAACAAGGTGGTAACTGAGCTGATTACCCATCCAGCGCGGTAATTGTATGGAGGGAATCAATACCAATCGTTTTAATTTTGAAAGTCTAACAACATTAATTGCGTTATTTAGGTACGTTGTTGAGCAGACAAATGTTTCGAACATATGAAGCAATTTAGTAGCAATTTCGTTCAAAATGATTCAGATTATGATTGAAAGTGTTTTATAGCCACTCGTAGAATCAATTTTGTCGTCTCATAGTTGAGCGTAAAATGGAGTAGACTGCATATTTAAAACCGTGACATATAACTTGTCAACTATCGTGGCCTGTTGAATCACACACTGGAAAATATTTCATATTGACTGTTTAACGACTTACTCTTAATGGACCGTGTCGCCGATGCCACTGATTACCTAATGCCGAGATATTACGTAAGCTAGACAGACGGTTCACGGGTATTGGAGATGTGTCGTATTCGTATTCAATCTATTCAAATTAAAAGATTGTGAAATTGAATTTTGTGTACTTAAGCTTGTTAAGTTAATCTGTGTGTCCGTGATATGTCTCTTGTTACAGCAATGTATGCATGACCGCCAGCAGGTTACAACTCCAACGTATTCGTTTAAATATACCTATTTAAGTAATTAATGCACTTACTTTAATTCATATGTATTGATGTCAGACATAAAGTGCATAGTGTCACTGTACCCACCAGTTCAATAACATTACGTGTTACTTAAATGTGTAATTATGTAAATTAAAGTAAACGTTAGTTTCTAAGTACCTCCTGCGTCTCAGCCCATCTGGAAAGTTTTCGACAGTTCAGTAATTCAGAATTCTACGTCTGTCTTACATTTGAATTTAACCCGTTCAACCGCTACTACACCGAGATTGATTAACAAAGTAAAATTCTAACTTTCTCATTTAAGTATAATATTCATTACTTGCTGCTACACTTTGGTGAAGTTCTTCTCTAAGGAAACTACAGTGGTTTACCTATAGTAACCAACACCTACAACCAGCTACGAGGACTTCACCCACACACAAGCGGAGAGCTGGTGGACCTCGGCACCGGCCTCGGCACAGGCAGTCCAGGGAAGCGATACTAAGCAGGCTAACCAGACGTTTATCGGCCTGCGCCTGGTGACGGGGACCATCACGTGAAACTTCTCGCTGAACAAACACTTCTACACAATAGGCTAAACGGACAGTCCTCTATGCAGCGCTTGTATGAAGGCTGTGGAAATCGTCACGCATGTGCTCTTTGAATGCACAGGCCTCGCCCAGATTAGGACAGAAAACCTAGGGGCACCTAGATATTACACAGATGTTCTCAAAAGACCAGGAGATTTAATCAACTTCTGGAGGGAGGTGGGCTGGTTCGAAAAATCACCGACGGCCGCCATGGCCCACGCGCAATGGTGTACCTAAAGGATTCAGTGCGGAACCCAAACTTTTAATATAGAACATAGAAAATATTATGTCAATACTCATTTAAAATAATTGTCTCACTCGAAATATGATAAAAAAATCGAACTAAAAAAATATTGCTATACCTACATTGAAAAATATTGCTATATATACATGCCTATTTACATGAGCGTAATAAGCAATTTGGTTATTGGTTATTGCAGGCTGGCCCAAAATAACGTTGACATGAGGTTTTATGAATTTGTTATTAAAATCACGTTTAACATTGATAAAATTAATTTTATACGTGATTTTAATAATAAATTATGGTTGTAAATTATAAAATAGGTACACATTATTTATACAAGAATTCTCATTTATCTTCAAAATAACCAATTTAGCACGGATACATAGAGACAAACGCTTGTTAGAATTATCTACAATTTTCCGCACTTCATCCAAAGATATTTTGTCCCACTCCCGTGTAAGAGTTGCTTTTAGTTCATCAACACTTCTATGACGCGTAGCACATGCTAGGCTGCAGGCTTCTAAAATAGACCATAAACCGTCATCCATTGATTGAGATCATGCGAGAAGGGTGGCTATTCTTTGATGAAACCAGGAAAATTGTCTTTGCAGCACTTTTGAACACATAAGGCCCTGTGAGCTGGAGTAGAGTCTTGTTGAAATATTCGTGGACGGATACCAAAGTTTCTGTACACGGATATTTCAACAAGACTCTGCCTTGGAGTCAACCGCACTTTGATGCTGTTGACTCCATGGAAGCAGTTCATTTTCAAAAAAGTCTCGTCGGTAGTTTTCTTGGTTGATTTTGAAACCCTTTTCTACAAAAACTAGGGAAGTTTAGCCAGTACCGCAAATCTCACCCCAAACCATATTTCTCAACGTTCGCGTTGTGGCGATATGAAACAAATACAGCAGCTTCAGAACGAGTGGAAAACCAGATTCTGTCATTTTGGTGATTATGCGCTTGATGAGATAAAGGCAACTTTTACACGGCAGTGGGACAAAATATCTGTAGAGGAAGTGCGGAAAATTATGGAAATATACACCAAATGTTTGTCGCTATGAATCCGCGCTAAAGCAGGTTTCCTTTGAAAACAAATTGGGATTCTTGAATAAAATAAAGTGTGCTTTTATATGTATAGCCTTATTTAACTCACGTATAAAAATTGATAATATAATTCTTAAAATTTCTTGTCAACGTTATTTTGGGCCACCCTGTGTATAGCTTGCTTTTACTTGAGAAAAATTACAATTTTTATCTTAAAAATTTCCTCTGGGCATGAACTGTCTAATAACTCCGTAAGTCCATACAGCGGTTTGTAATTTAAAATTAATTAACAGCGTCGGAAGATAATGTGAGTTGAGACCCTAACTCTTAATTATCTTATCCATTAAAAACTTGTTTGTATAACTAAAGTTTACACAACAGTAACATACAATTAAAATGTACGCATGTAATAAATGTATGTCCTCTATAACCACAGGCCGTTGTTTTAAAACGTTGTAACGAGCTGGAAATAAAACTCGACCAAGTACAGTCAAGGGCCTATTCACACGATGTTTTTACGAAACGTTTATGAAACAAAAATAATAGGCCACGCATTTAAGATATCGTAAGTCACATAAAATTGCTCCGTTCTGGTCATTCATGATAAGATGTTAAGCGTAGGATGCAACTTTTAGAAGTAATAAGCCAAAAACTAAAAAAAGTCGGAACACTAGGGTTTTCGAGCACCACGCAGTTGGCACAGGTCTTTCTAAGCCGCAAACTTGGTTTTACACTTCCGCGATTTTTGTGTCTTCGGTGACTGGCATACGTTGTACCCGATACATCCGCACTATCGCAGTTTGTATACCTATGTTTACACTTCCAGTCACACGTTCTCCGTATAAACACGCTGAAATATCGATTCAGTCAGATGCACTGTGGATCAATTCCAGTATTACAAATGCATATCCATGTACATGCATTGGACTTTATCGGCAAAAACGCGATTTATTTTCAAACACATTCAGAACGTGCGCTTTTTTTTTACGAGAAGATATTATCGTGAACGTGCACCGCATCACGATATCACACGAAAGTAAGAGTTTGGAAATATCTAAAAAAGAAAAAGGAAGAAAAAACCGGCCAAGTGCGAGTCGGATTCGCGCACCGAGGGTTCCGTACAAACCTGTAGGTATATAAGACCTGAGTATTTGATATCAATTTCAATTTATTACCACTACGCGTTCATGAGGAAGGGGTAGTAAGTTTAAAATTATTAAAAATATTTTTATTATATGATGTAACAAAAAATTTACGGTTTTAAATTTTTCCTTTATCTGTGCTATAGGACGTTGCTCCGTACAAAATTTCAAGATTCTGTAGGTTTTGATTCCCTTGCGAGTGTCGAAAATTTGTGGAAATTTGCGGCATAATGGGCTGTATCTTTTGATTGCGTTGGCTTAGAATATATTTTTTCACAACTCTAAGGGACAGTAGACCTGAGTATTTGATATAAATTCCAGCTTGATACCTCCACGCGTTTCTGAGAAAAGGGTCTTGACAGACAGACAGACGGACGGAGGGACGGACAAAAAGTGATCCTATAAGGGTTGTTTTTTCCTTCATAGGTACGGAACCCTAAAAACGTTTATTTGCCGTAAACACATGAAGACGTGTCTACCGACCACGATAATGTTATAACGTGGACGCATTTTCATACATTTTATGGACGTGGACGTAGACGGTGCACGATAATATTAGACATTTCACGTCAGAAAAGGCACAATTAATAATATTATGAAGCACTGTGAAGCTTTCTGGTCCCTGGCATTTCAGAAAGAACGCGGTGGCCACTCTTATGAAAAATCTTATCGGCGCAATCAACACTTTGTGAAAATTATACGCTTTTTTAAAATCAGCGGTCCGTGAAAACAGCATGTCGATTCTGTTAAAATCTCACGGTGAAGACTTGCGTGGAGTGAGCTCTCAGTCATCCCATCTTAATCAATCCCTAGCATCAGTGGCCCTGACAGCTCACCCCACGCTCACTTCACCTAAGTTTTCATGTTGAAATGGTTACAGAATAGCACTACAGCTCCGCGGTTACCAACCTGCCAGTGACGTATGTATGTATAACTTAATCCTATTGTGACTTAATCCCGTAGGGTGGTCCTGTTGGAGTGTGCATTGCGTACCACAGCAAGATTAAGTCATAATAGGATCAAGTTATACATACGTCACTATGTTCATAGCTCAGTTTATGGATGAATTAAGAAGATATTTCATTGGAAATGTAGGGATGTGAGGAGCATGTGTAGGTACAAAAGTAAACTGCTGAGCCATAGGATGATGAAACCGTTTATTTTAAACCACATCGGTCAACAGCCTCATAATTATGTGATATCTTAATTTATATTACTTCGACCACTCTATTTTTGGGGATTACACAAAATAATGAATTGATAAAAACTAGCAAGAGCGAGGCCACCCAAGTAGAGCGATACTTTTATCTCTGCGTGGACGGCGATTAAAAACCGATGACTAAAGGCTCCAACAATACTCCTGACCCAATAACCTGGTGAGAGTTATCTCGGCTAACGTCTCTATCATCTATTATACCTCGTTAGTAGAACTATTACCACGACACGTGGCTGACTCGGTGCTACACTTTAAACCACGCCATTCACTGCCTTATTAAGACAGAAAATGGTGTTAAAGTTAAATTAATACAAACGACGAAACTCTTAGAGATAAAACTAAAATTATGGCCTGTCCTCAAATCACCCAAAATCGTCAAATTTCGATAAACACAACACAGTAGCTGTTTGTTAGTCATTGAGAAGCCGAAATCTTTGATATTGTTAGTATAAATGCTTGGTATTCATTAGAATCAAACGCAAAACTGATAAACTGTACACGAATTTACGGAAATTAACTAAAATGACTTAGTTTAGAGGAACTTTGGATCGCGTGATCAATCGCTCGTTTAAATTAAATTTAAGTCTTACAAAGCCTGGCCCTTGATACACTCTCTTTTCGCACGCTTCCTCCTAAAATAAAAAAATAAATTCATTTTATTCAGGCAAAACCCATATCACAAAAAAAAACACTCTTTTTCAACAGTACTGTAACAGAAAATATGAAATGGCAATGTGATGTGCATGTCAACAAACGAATGAATAACATAATATGTACAAATCACGTCCGATAAATCTTCAATGTAATCGTATTTACGTAAAATGGCCGCTTTCTATAAAACTGGTTCAAAGTGAGCCTAGATAGATTGGAACATAAATATCTAAATGTCGTTACACACAGCCTGCAGCGTTAGATAACAGTGGCTGAAACTAATAGTACTATAACTTTTCTAACACATTACATTTACGGCCGATCCCAATAACGTATCTATCTCCAATTTTGGCGTACGGATACTTTGGCTTTATTGGGACAGTGTTGACAGCTATTTGTTTAACATGGGCAGATAGAATTTATTTGTCTATAATCAGTAGCGATCTGTCTTAGGTTTGGTCGTTAGTAAGGAAATAATATTTGAAATACGGGTCGATACTACAGAACAATTAAAATAAATCAAGTATCAGAAAGTAGGAACCTAAGCATTTACGTTCGATTGTAAGTGCAAATACCAAGTACACTATTTTTTCTATTATTTCTTCTTGTGGCGTGCGTGTAAATTGTATGTCGTAAGTATGTTCTTAGCCATTAATAGGTGCAAAAAAAAATCGGTGCGTTCATGACGTACAACTTTGACATGTTTTTTGTAACGTAGGTATAATTTCAGGAATTCAGTGACGCCCCTAAGAGACAGAACAGTGGTGGCCCAGTGGTAACGGTCCCGACTTACGTGTTGTAGGTCGTGAGTTCGAACCCAAGCAGGCGCTTTACTTTGTGTAAATAATTTTATCACCACTGCTCTCAAAACGGTGAAGAAAAACATCGTGGGGAAATCGGCATGTCCTAGAACCAAAAATTCGAAGACATGTGACATCTACCAACCCGCACTGAGCCCGCGTGGTGGATTACGGCTCACTACCTCTCATAGAGAGGAGGCCTGTGTCCCAGCAGTGGGAACGTTATAGGCTGATTATGCTTATGTTGACTATGCCTAAAAGACACAGTTAAAGTTGTGTCTATCGCGGTATTAAAAACCTTCCAGACATTTAATTATGAAATAACATTAGCTCGGTTAGTAGGATATGGAACATCTTGCCATTTCAGAATTTGCAGGCGTACACAAGTACGCCATAGTTATAACTGCTCATAACAATATTAGCAGTTATAAGGGCACTACACTAAGAGCTGAGGTTATTGCGTCCGTGTTCTAAGCTCTATATGTTCTAATCCTAACTAATATTATAAATGCGAACGTAAGTTTGTTTGTTTGTTACGCTTTCACGCTTAAACGGCTGAACGGATTTGTATGAGACCATGACCTGGGTACGGCTACCTAGGTTACAATAGCTAGTGAATTATAATTTGACAGGCTCAAAAGACCACAGCTCACTGAAAGAGGAATGCCCATTTTTCACCTGACTATGTATAGAAATGAAATAAATCTTAAAAAACAGCTAATTCGTTTTTATATTAATTACGCTTATCACAATGTTAAAAGAAACGCAGGAATTTTTTTAATTTTGTTTTTGTTATGCTTATTCTACTTCAAGGGTAAACATATTAGCATGTTTTGAACGCATCTCAACCACCATTTTTTACAACGTTCCATTTTACACACTGCTACTTGACTTTATTCAACTCTGTTTCTGAGTTTCATACATTATTTTACGTTTTATTTACTCAGTAAGTATTTCTTTTTTAGTCAATGTATAATACAGATTATATAAAAATAAATGAATAATAAAATTAATGAATCATGCAATATGTAATTAAGTTAGGGCGATTGAAACGTATTTTTTGACGTTTGACATTTAATGCTCGACACTCACTCAATATAAATTGACAATCATCGAGAGTCTAAGCACCTCCCCGACCCTTGCTCCCCCCCTGACCCTTGCTCGACGAAGTGCCAGCCCGCGCCGTAGCTGAGCCTGTAGCTTTAAATTCCCCAGATAATAATAATATAATCCAGATCCAGCCTGTCCCATCTTGCTGTCCTCCCGTCAGCGACGCCCTAAGCCGAGGTCCGTACCCCACAGGGGGTGCCCTTAGCGAGCGTTCGCTTATTAAGTAGTTTTACGCCCCTGGCTGGAGGCTTTGAGCCCGCTTAAGGCAGCCACAGGATAGTCCAGTTAAGTAGTCACGACCTCTCAAGGTCAACTACGAGATTCCATACATAAAAAAAATAAAGAAAAAGTCTAAGCAGTGACATAAGGGCAGCGGCGGTTTTAAGGAATTCACAAAGTAGAAAAGACGTTTTAGAACATAGATATGTATTATTAAGTAAGTATTACTATTTTAGACTAAACTTCGAGTGTTAAATAATTCGTTCTAGCACATTTATTTCTTTATAACGGCAAATCCTAACCTAAAAAGTAACATTAATATTTTTGGACTTCGTAGCGTTTCAATTGTGAAAATGACCATATGAAATTATTTTCTAATCTTACAGGTAGTGTTTCTACTATACCTTATAACTATACATAAACTTTTATTATCAGGTTTTAAAATGTATGGGAAGTGGGCATTGTTCTTTAATGCCTGAAACAGTGGAACTGCATCGCTGCAGTCGTGTTTTATAACAGATATGAAATGTATGAATACGCTATTTACTTGCTATTTACAATATCGACGGCTGTTGGACTGAAGCGAATGTTCTGAATGTTTTACAGTTCTCTCGCGTTTTTGGAATCATATAGTCAGTAGCATACGCTTTCGCAAGATCTAAAAGCGATTGTCTTTTAAATTATTGTATATTTTATAGTATTACTAACATGAATACAGTATTATCGAAACTATACTTTTATGAAATAGGGGCTTGTGACTAAGTAACAACAGCCGCGCGGGTCGATCGATCAGCAGCCTAATTACGTAACACATTTTCGTTAACGATTATGACTAATCTGTTGTATTATGACAGTTCAACAACATTCATTGTGTTATTAACATTGTTGAGCAGATTTTTTTTTTCGAACTTATGAAGCACAGTATCAGCAATCTGTTAAATGATAAATGATTTTATTTATGTAAGTAGGTTTTTACAAACACTTTCACACGTCAATTGCATTTTAAAAGTAGATGAGTTCGGCGTTTCCTATCTGACTACTCTGAGAAGAAAGGCCGAAACAAACTCAGAGGTCACAGTCTCTTTTAAAGTCCAGACATAATCTTGGTCCGGTCATGTGAAGACCATGCAGATTGATGTCTGAAATGGTCTTTGGAGGAAAGAACCATACAGAATGACCTGTCCAGTCAGTGCACGCATTTGTCAGTAATCATGCAGCTCAACATCATTACCAAAGAAAGGACCATAGAAGGGGTAGGCCGCATAAATTACTCAAACTGCTACTAAGATATAAAATAAAATAAAACAAATCCACACTGCCTTCACATTCACAATAATTAAAGTATTATAATACTTTACAAAGTAAATTTTCATGTCATTGTATAGTATATTAAGTCCATTAATGTCAAAGTGTATAAAAATTCGAGAATAAACTTTGTCAGATCATACGAGGACCCTGTAGACTGGTGCTTGAAATGGTCTTTTGAGGAAAGAACCACACCGATTTGAGTGGACCTGTACAGTCAGTGCACGCATTTGTCAATCATGGTGCAGCTCAACTCAGAACTAAGGAGCTCAACGATTCGACGAACAATACAAAATAAAGGACATTTGGGTAGCATAAAGTACTCAAACAGCCAGACCATGATTAAAACAATTGAAAGAAAAAAACGAAAAATACAATGACCCACATAGTCCTCATATTCACAAAATTTTAATTATATTATACTTTATACAGTAAATATATACATGTCATTGTGTATGTAAACGGGTAGAAATATTGAAAAAATCATAATAATAAAAAAAAATAAAAAATATAAAAAAAAAAAAATGCAAAATAATATTAAACATCAAGATTGTCTGTGTAAATTTATTGGAGCAGCTCAATCCCAAGCCTTCCTGTCCTCAATATAGTCTTTGACAGTATAATAGGCTTTCTGGCATAATTTCCCCTTTATAAAAGATTTGAATTTATTAAGGCTTAGTCCTTGAATGTGGCTAGGAAGTTTATTGTAAAACGTATACATTGACATTTAAACGAGCGACCGATGTTCTTGAGCCTGGTAGTAGGAACAACAAATTTGTGTTTGTTCCTAGTATTTATATTATGGATATCACTGTATTTTTTAAACAGAATAATATTTTTATGTGCATACAAAAGATTTTCATAAATATACTGAGAAGGCACAGTAATTATATTAATATCTTTAAATTTGTCTCTGAGGGAGTGTCTGGGACTTAGTTTATAAATTGAACGAATTGCCCTTTTTTGTAAAACAAAAATTGTCTGAATATCGGCGGCATATCCCTACAAAAGATTACCGTACGACATCACACTATGAAAATAACTAAAGTATACTAAACGGGCTGTCTCTAAATCAGTTAAATTACGAATTTTTCCAACGGCGCATGCTGCAGAGCTTAGTTTTTTTGACAATTTATCTATATGGGGGCCCCATTGACTTCGCCCCATTCAGATTCCGATTGATTGTACACTACGCAATTAGGGTACAGGTTAAGTTACGCTTGCTGCGGTTGGTCCGTGGATGGGTGACCATCTTTACATGCCAAGACCGTTCCGTGCCTCGGATAGCACGATAAGCTATATGTAGCAGTAACTGGATTGTGGAGGTCAGAATAGGCAGTCGCCCCACGTAAATTTCAACTGTAACACTGGAAGCCGACTCCAAAAATAGTTGAGAATGGCTTAGCAGATGATGTCCATATGAAATAGGTCTTTTCTCAAAGTTGCAATTTTTATTTCACGAAAAAAACGCTTTTACTTTTGCGTACCTGCAAAGTAGTCATCTCGTGACTGTAATGTAAAAGTATTATATTCATGCTACATATACATTTCAGAGGGTATAATGAATAGTTCGTCCAGTAGTGCTATTCTGTAACTTTCTCACCATGAAAACTTGGGTAAAGTGAGCGTGGAGTGAGCTGTTAGTGCTGTGATTGACCATGACGGGATGAGTCAGCTCACTCCACACCAGTCTTCACGGTGAGATTTTTACAGAATCGACATACTGATGCGTGGTTTAAGTCGTCCAATTGGATTTTCAAATCGTGTAAGCGGGCTGGATATTTGTCACTTGGCAAGAGAATTTGAAGGATTTAATTGAATTAAATAGCAGGTAAAGGGGGCGAAATGTGTTTGGAATATTAAAGCAGATGATTAAGGTAGTGAGGTGGAAAACGGATGTCACGTAAAGGAAAATTAGGTAGGTGCGTAGGTAGGTAGGCATTCAATACGAGTGTGGTTTAGTTTATTAAGGTAATACGGTTGAATAGCAATTTTTACTCAAAGAAGGTTTTAAAGTTATTTAATACGTATTTCTGAAGCATTTTCATGAGAAATACGTTTACAAAAGTAACTTTTATGGACCGGGAGTAAAATCATGCTAACGATAAAAATATATCACATAAGTATCTATAATTCAAAAATTCAAAATTCAACATCATTTATTTGCAAATATGGGTAAACAATGTGCAGATGTTTAACATTCATGTAATATTTGTTTATCACAGTCTTGGTATCACCATATTTTACCTTTCGGAATGCAAAGTACATACACAAAACACAAAAGTGAAAACTAAACAAAATAAAATTACGCATGAGATCAATAAAACTTTTAAAATAATATGTAACAGTAAGTCCTAGTTAAAAAAATACAATTGTATATTCGTAGTTTATCCTGCAAATATTCAGATACACTGTAATATTCTTCATTTATCAAAAAACTTTTTAAGATTTTAATTATTAAATATTTATGTAGGTGATTGTAAACACGGGGAGCCATACAAAATATGCTATTATTTAATAGAGTCGTTTTATTATTAAGACAACAAATTTTACCATTATGTCGTTTACTTTTATATTTTTTAAAGAAAGAAATGTTACATCTTACAAAATTAATTATTTCATAAATGTATATATATATGGAAGTGTCAGTCATTTGAGTTTTTAAAATATTCTTTGCAACTATCTGTTTGTTTAAGTTTACAGATTGATCGAACACATCTCTTCTGAGCCCTTATGACATCATCCTTACGTACAAAATGTTCCCAGAACATTATTCCATATCTTATTATGGATTCCACATAGCCATGGTATGCAGACAGTAGAGTCGATATATCAGCAATTTTGGAAAGCATGTGTAAAGCATACGATTGTTGATTTAATTTTAAGTATAAATTCTCAATGTGTGTTTTCCAATTCAAATTCCAGTCAGTATTTGGACCTAAAAATTTTATAATGTGTTTTGTAAGACTCTTTTATTTGAGTATTTGATGTTAATGACACTAATCTGTGTAACTCGATTGCGAAATAACATTATGTTGGTTTTATCGAAATTTAATTTTAAATTGTCAGGTGTGGTCCATTGTATAATTTTTTCAATGGCTCCATTAATATCTTTTTCAGGTGTAGTTCTGTCTTTACCGTTAAATACAATGGTACAATCATCAGCAAAAAGAAATGTTGGTTGGTTTATATTTTTTGGTAAATCGATGACGTAAATAATAAATAACAATGGTCCCAATACAATTCCTTGTGGGACTCCTAAGTTCAGTTATTTTTGGGCATATTCGAGTGATTTGGGTAAACTGTTTTCTATTGCTAAGGTATGATTCAATAAGTTTAAGAACATTAACACGAACTCCATACATGGCTTCTTCTGCAATAGTATTTTATGATTAACGCAATCAAATGCTTTACTGACATCCATGTAGAGTGCACAGACTGGGGTTTTATTATCAATATTGCTGTGTTTATGGTTTTATATTTACGGAATCCAGTTTGCTCGTCGGTAAAAAGTTGTTGCGATTCAAAAAAATTACATAGTTTTTTGTGAATTACTTTCTCCAAAACTTTAGATAACATTGGAACTAAAGCTATAGGACGGTAACAGGACATTGAAAGTTTATTGTCTTTTTTGAAAAGTGGTTTTATTAATGTAGTCTACAGTTTGTACGGAAACACTCCGTTAAATATTGCTAAGTTTATAATATGACATAGTATGTCAGAAATTTTAAGAGAAACCAATCTCAATATTTGTGTTGAAATCTGATCATTTCCGGTGCTGCTGGTATTTTTCCAATCATTTATTATTGTTTGAATTTCATCTGGAGTGGTCGGACTCATGAACATAGAGTTTTGATTGGTAGTTATTTGTATAATTGTGTCCCCATTTAAAGTATCACCTTGCAGGCCATCAATAAAAAAGTCAGTTAAAGTAAATGTGCAGTTAAGGGATTATCAATCTCATTTTTGCCATAGATGCTTATTTTTTGAATTTCACTTTTAGGTACTTTTAATGTTGAATTTTTAATAACTGGCCACGTTGCTTTGCACTTATGGTTGTCTGTATAAATAGGTTGTTTTGGGCTTTTTTGTGGAATTTATGATGTGCTTTTATCGGGCTGAGAGAGACTTGAACCACAGCAGTTGACGTTTACGCATACAACATTTTTTCAAACCATTGCTAATCCATCTCGGTCGACTATGTGAGGTTATTTTCGTAAGTACCACCGGAAAACATAAGTAGTAAAATAAGGAAAACAGGTCGAAAAATTGAGCAAAAGCTTCTTTGGTATCATGAGTCTCAAATACTTCAGAGAATGTAAGAGACTTAATTAATGTAATAAATAAATTGATCTATGTTTTCTTGACTATAATCACGTCTTTAAACGTACCAGTACTTTAATGAACTGCTTATTTATACAGGCCATGACAACAATTGGGCTGTATGGTCAGTTAATGCCAACTCCAGGACTTTGCCACTGCAGCCACGGATTTTAGTAAAAATATTGTCAATGCATGTTCCGCTCGCTAATTTAGTGGACTCACTGATAGATAGTTTAAGATTATTACAACTTATTGTTTCCAAAAATGATTTGGTAAGGTTATTCTTATTTGTGTTAAAGTCACCACAAATAATATTTTTTTATTACAGCAGTTTTATTAAACGTAGAATAAAACGATGTAAAAAAAAATATGGCCTCATGTTTTGACTTCGGAGGACGATAAATACAGAGCACAATAATGTTGTGGAGTAGGAGTTCTACACCAGAGCATTCTATGATATTTTCAAAACAGTTTCATCAGTTTCATCATAGTTTTAAGATCATACATATCCATGTAAACCTAAATTCTGGCAAATAAATGAATTTGAATTTGAACCACCTCGTCTATTTTTTCGAAAATTAATAAAGTTAGCGTGGCAATGCTGCCAGTCTTCTGGGCACGTTTCCAGATGACAGCGATGCGGACGAGTACTTCGACGCCTGAGTGTTTTATATTAATTTGTACAGGTAGTTAGTTATTTAGTAATTTAATTTAGTTATATATATTAGAGAAACAATATGTAAAGTTAGGTATTGTAAGTAAATGTGTATCTGTATGAGCCATATTATGTTCTGTAAAACATAAGATATCTAATGCGTTTTTTTCATCCTCAAGGGATGCTATAGATAATGATAAAAGTAATTTTATTATGGACGAAAAAAGTGTCAATTTCTGTGATAGGTAGCAGATGTACTTTCATTTGTATCTGTACCTAAGTTTGAAGAAATATTTTGAGTGTATTTGCATATTTCTTCATTGACTAATGGTTCCATGTTATTAAAAATATTTTGCATTCCATAGTTGTTAAGTAACCCCGTGCGTCGTGAAAACATGGTATAATCAGCTGATAAATCTAAGTTAGTATCTAATAATGTCACATAGTTTATATGTGATTATCTAAATACAGTAAGTTATTAAAAGACTCAACTCGACAATTAAATACCGATGAAAAACTGCTACATCTATACGTAGGAAAGCATAATAAAACATTACTGTGCTGTACTGTTAATAAAGTTTCACGAATATTTACAATCATATCGAAATAGTTCATAGTATTTTTAAATAATAATACACGTATAATTCTCTAGATTTCCGTCACATATTTTTGACTTAAATGGGGTTTTGCTGGATAAGCTTGACAGACTGTTCATCACTGGTATCCGGTTAATATTTAACTGGAAATATGACCATGATGTGTCGAACTACAGGTCTGAGCCCAAATGGATGTCCATTCCCCAAAAAAATTTTCGTGCTTTGACCGCGCTTTACTCCCTTCTCAACTCTCCCACCCCTCCTTCTTATCTTATGACTCACTTCTAATATAGCTACGTTCTTCACACGCTAAAAATCTGCATTTTTTCAACAATCTTCTCCTATATTATTAAGTCCATTCTTCTCTGGAATGCGCAGACACACGGGTTGCATTTAAGAGGAATTTGCAAAATAAATAGCGTAGTCATCTCAATTACCTCTTTCCCTTTAATTTTTATATATACCGGGTAGTAACCTTATCGTTGCAGCTACGGGAAAACGGAATAAGGAGAAATATCTTGAATTAGATCAGAGGCAATCAATGCATCAGGCATGCAATGCTTGGAGCTCCTCCTGGAAGCCTCGATCGTGCAGACCTGGGTGTCACCACCGGACACGCCTGCTGACATCAACGATGAGGCGGAGGGGTTCCGGGAGGCCATGTCTGAAATATGTGACATGGCAATGGCCCGTGCCCAGCCTCGACGAGCCTGGCGCCAGGTGTGCTGGTGGTCGCCGGAGCTGACGGCTTTGCGCGAGGCGTGCGTGATTGCGCGACACCTATACACCAGGCACCGCAGGCTTCTTAGCCGCCCTCCAGATACGGAAGCCATACAGGCGGAGCTGTACGAGGGTTACAGAGTGGCGAAGACCGTCCTCCGAGCGGTGATCCTGCATGCCAGAGCACTGGCCCGCGAGGAGTCGCTGGAGAGATGAACATGAACCCGTGGGGATGCCCCTACAAAATGGTGCGACATAAACTCCGCCCGTGGGCTCCCCCACTGACGCAGAGTCTCCGGCCCCAGCTCGTGGAGGACGTGATGAGCGGTTTGTTCCCTTCGCGAGGGGAGCACACTCCCCCGCCCATAACTGTCGCCTCAAAGAGATGTCAGCACAGAGTGTCCTCGCGGAGGCGATCGGCGGCGGTAATATCTCGCGTCCGGCTTTGGTCCAGGCCGGTCCAAGCAGATTCATGGCCACCGTAGGCGCGGACTTGCGGACGGCGAGCAATGGGTAGCTCGCCGTCCGGTAAGAACCAGGCCCGGGTCGACGACGCGTCGTGTTCCACGCGCGCCTCAAAGAGATGTCAGCACAAAATGACTGGGTCCGATAGGGCCGACGCCTCAGGGTCGCGGGAAATTCGAAAGAGAAACCGTGGCCCTGGCACAGGCAACTGAAGGAACACTGGTGGGTTTTAGTTAGTGCAAGTCTGACACGGGAGAAGTCATTCACCCAAAAAAAAAGGTATGCATTGGTTGAGAATCCACTTATTTTGAAAAAAAAAAATGTTTTTATGTCTTCATTCATTTGTTCTTCAGCCTTTACAGAGAGTCACACATTTTAAATACCTAGGGCATGTAGTCACGGAGGACTTATGTGATGATGCTGATATAGAGAGGGAGCGGAGCCCGCAGGTTTGCTAGCTCTTTTCAAGGCATACTGACAAACTTTCTACACGTGCAGCTTCTGGGTGAAATATACGCAGAGAGCCTACAACGGCCTGCGCGTACAATATAATAATGGATTTAGGATGTTGATGGGGCTTCCGCGCTTCTGCAGCGCTTCGCAAATGTTCGCGGAAGCCCGTGTTGACGATTTCCATGGGATTATGAGGAAGAGAACGGCGTCAATAACGGGTAGGTGGCGCGGAAGCTCCAACAGCATCCTACAAACTTTGTGTGACAAAATGGACAGTCCCTTTATAAGGCACTGGGTGCAGAGGCACGTGCCAACGTGTGTTGGGCCACGTCTTTTTTAGTTGTTTTAATTTATAAGTTTTACTAACATAGTTTTTGTAAGTCATTGTTACTAATACTATATGGATTGTCAGTACACTGGTCCGAAATAAAGATCAAATATATATATGTGTTTTTACTTTATTTTTCTAATAGTTAAATACGATGTTGTTTTGTGGTGAATGCTGTGTATACCTATTATAGGAATACATATCAGTCGTTTTATTATGTTATTGTTTTAATATGTTTGTATGTACTGCTGTTGGTGTACCAAATAAATAAATAGAGTGTAAAACGTTTGCAGCAATTTGATCAGGTATATAGGTCAATAAAGTTAAATTAACGCAATTTAAGATTAAAAGACGAAAAATTATGACAATCGTCTTTAGTTTTTTTTTTCAAAACAAGGGCCTTGTTTACGACAATATTTGAATTATCAAAATAAAAAATGATGACCAACTAAACAAATTAGAAAGAAATAGGTTGTAGCAGCAGAGGTCACGCTGCACACTGCAAATGAGGTGTCACGGGCGACGAAGGTTCGATCTATGTTGGTTTTAGTGTAACGAAGAGTAATCCTCATGACATAGTTGTGAGTTTCTATATCATTTACTGTGAAATCTTCAATTGCGACACATCTACGTGCACCGGGTAAATGCCAAAAATAAGAACCACCTGCAACAAAAAAACATATTTTGTAAATATTTATTAAGACCTACCTACTGTTTTCTTTTGAGGGAAAAATTGCACTCTAGATATAGACACTTTTACCCCGAAGTACTCAGAGTCGGGGGCTAAATTTATAAACTTTTCCACAATTTGTCCTGTAAAGACTTTTGATTTTTACACTTACATCGGTCTGACTGTCTTTTCATCAAACTCGTCTTTTATGTTCAAATTGTCTTTCACCAAAACCGTGGCGCGGAAAGGTCGACTTTGTTCAAAGAAGGTTGTCAAAATAATGACCACACAAGCATTTTTGAGGAAAAGTTTATACAGTATTTTTGTAACTGTTTTCCTCAATTTTATTGATAATATTCATTAAATTATAATTTATTTTATTTTCTTCAAATAAAAACAAAGATCTCTCAAACAGAGCTCCTGCCATCTTATCTCTTCACCACCCTTGGGTGACAGAGAATGCCAGTGCCAGTTTGAACTTTAATGTGTGCGAGAAGTTGAAATAAATAAATATCTATAAACTTATCCTAACATGCAGTAACAAAGTTTAGCTTCAAGGTAGTTAGATTCTTATAGATTCCTATTCTATATTCTTACAAATCACTGTTGTTAACCGGAATTAAATATTAAGTGTATTATTTAACCGTCATAACAATAACTTGTTAAGTCAACATCAACCTTCAACCGCAAAATAAGCATCAAATGGATTGAGTTAAAATATCTAAAGTGTGTCACAGACAAGTATTTACCGGTTAACATTATCGGTTTTCCACAATAAAACTCGTTACGATTTTATCCACATCAAAGGTTGCGAATGCACGGTTAATATTGGGTACGTACTTTAAGTTCTGTTGCGTATTATTTGCAACACTCAAAAAACATACCTTCCGGCTCCGTCGGGTAAAAATGATTACAACTGCGTTGATAATTTCAATGAATGTGCGCTTTTATATTTTCTAACGTGGTTTAGAACGTGGACGTTCACGTCCACGTCCATAAAATGTATGGAAATACGTGCACGTTATAACTTTATAGTGGACGGTTTAAAGGCGACTTCATAAATTTCCATACATTTATCTTCCCTGTGATAACGTCACGTGGACATGGATGTCCACGATAATCTTCATATCATAATAGGTAATCATAATAGGAATCATAAAAGTGTACAAAGGCGCTGGGTCTTGTATTGCAAAAATGCTAACAAAGAACTTATTTACAGTACCTATTTTATTTTACTTATTTCCTTTCAGCTTCGCTCGTCCTCTTCGTCACTGATACACGAAAAAATGCTAATAAATTGTTGCTACCTTTAAAAAGTTTGTGCATTAACCTTTCAAACTTTGGAAAATCCGTTCTGAGGTTACTCGAAACACTCGAACCAAGTAAGGACGTCGCGCGCTGCCAACGTATGAAACGAAAGCTTTTTTTGCCGCTCTTTTTTTTTTGCCTGTAGCAGAGAACTAAGGGTGGGTTGGGTTGCACCAAGAGCTACGTTATGGTTTCCGTCAAAGTTAATTTTAACAGTAACAATTACACTTACCATCTAATCTAACTGCCTGCTGGTGCACCGTCATGTTAAACCGTCATGTAAAAGTTAAAGTAAAAAACCGTGACAAGTGACAAGACGTCTGATTTCTTCAAAATGCACGTGGGTATTTTTTTTTTGTCATCCTGGAGCAATACCCCGCGGAGCCCCTGTGTTTCGTCGCTTGTTGCTCACAAAAGAGAAAACTTCTGCCAAGGATTTGGTAGTATACCATTCAGCGTTGATGCTTTTTTGGTTCCGTATAGGAATCGACACCAAGATGCCAGTCAAATTGAAAAAGGTCGCGATCAAAATCTTCCCCCCGCTCCTAGATGGCTTCACTTTGGTAGGCATTGATTCGTTTTGAAACACCCAAACCGCCGACTGGCACTTCGTTTCTGGATCGTATTGATAAATCCAGTACTCATCACCTGTAATGATGTCGTAAACATGCCGAGACGAGCCTGCTTCAAATTTGTTTATCATATCACGGCACCATTCCACCCGGGCCTGCTTCTGAGCATCGGAGAGGTTGTGCAGCACCCAACGTGAAACTATCCTCCTCACGCGAAGATGCAAGTGTAGAATTTCGTGAAAGCTTCCCGATCCAACCTGCAGTATGTGCTGAATCTCTTGATACGTAACTCGCCTATTGTCTTGGATTAAAATTTTCACTGCTAGCACGTTTTCTTCCGTAACAGCCGTCAAAGGGCGGCCACTTCTTTCTTCATCCCCCAATGTTAGTCGACCGTGCTTGAATTTATTATACCAACAATACACGGTTGCCTTAGAAGGGTCTTCATCCATGAATGCCATTTCAAGTCTATCGTACGATCCGTCCGGTTTCAGGCGACACTTGAAATCGTAAAAAATCATAGCGCGGTGCAGATCCGTTTTTTAATGAGACACGATCATTTAAATTATTTTTCTATTTTTTAACTTTTAATTATTTAACTTTTTATTTCCTCTTCCCTCGGACCTCTGTTAGGAGTGGACGTGCCTGTGAAGCTTATAATATTTGTATTTGTAATATTAATTACTATTGTTCGCCGAAAATCAGACATAAAAATTTGGAGTGCATAAAACAACAGGAGTGAAACACTGTTTACTGGAGAGAAGAGCGCCTCACCAAAGTCGGGTGAGACAACAACATCTATCTCATTAACAATCCGCTAGCTAATTATTACTCACGCACTTGAAAATCACAGTGCTCACACGAAAATACTTCCGTCTTGTTTCGACGCGCGGACGCTGCTGGTGTGTAAACGAGACAGCAACGAATCCTGCGACTGGCGGCCTTCAAAGTGAATCTATGTGTGTACGCATCGAGGTGTGAGTAATACAAGGACGCAATCTACTACTGTGACTTCTGCGCGCCTGGTACTCCCGACTACGATATAATTTTTAAACTTGGTCATTACCTTTTTTTTTTTTATGATAGAAAATTACAACGACAGAATCACCTGCTGTGTTTTCGGTTTTTTTGTTTGCTTGATACTCTTGTGCGTCTACAATCGACTGCGAATTGTTTTCCATCGTAAGGGTCAGTCTCAAAGTTAGAAAAACGTAGTTTTTTGATAAGTGGCTAAAGTTACTCTTGTCCTAGTAATAAGGAAAGCCAAATGGATAAATCAATGTCAGAATCGGACTTAGACCATCTGAGTCAAGCTAAGACACCGCCAAACTTTGTACAATCTCGCTTTAAAAGGCCACGGGAGGGGGATGACACCGATATTAAGAATTTTATATCTTCTCTAATGGCTGAGCAGCGACAGGAAATTGGAAAAGAAATAAATAAGATTAGCGTAGTTTTGTCAGACATGCAGAGGACGAACACTAACATTGAGAGCTCGGTGGCCTTTCTCACAGCACAGAACAAGGACATGCTAAGTAAAATCGACCAGTTGGAAAAACAAGCTGTCAGGGACCGAGATTACATAACGGTTTTAGAGAACAAAGTCGAAGATATGCAGATTTCAAATCGGAAACCTAACTTTCAGTTAAAAAACGTGCCGAAAACGACTGGAGAAACGAAAGACGACCTGATTGGGATGGTACTCTGTCTATCTAAAACTGTTGACTGCAAAATTGAGAAAAGTGACATAAAAGACGTGTACAGAGTGAGCAAGAAGGAAGAGCAAAATAGCTCCATCATTGTAGAAACCTCCTCAACACTTTTGAAAACTGAACTGCTTAAGATGTGTAAGTCTTTCAATACTAGATGCCAAAATAAGCTTGCTGCCAAACATCTTGGATGCCGCTCAAATATGGATTCTCCTATCTTTGTGTCGGAGCAACTTACTGCGAAAGGCTCTCGTCTCCATTTTCTTGCGCGAGATTTAGTCAAGGCAAAGAAATTTAAATTTTGCTGGACAGCTTACGGCAGAGTATATTTGAAAAAAGATGAAACGTCGCAAAGAATAACGGTCAAGTCTGAAGCACAGATTCACCAGCTCACACAGGGAACCTGACTAGACCGAAAACGAGAAGTCCACGTTTATGTTTACCCTGTCAATATGTTAACTCTACACGGTCTTTTAGCTTTTTTATTTTGTTTTGTGTTTTTAGAAATGATGTTTCTTATTACTACTCTTGTTATAAATAATTGTACTACTACACATTCACTCCCTTTAACCCATACTTTTTTATACACAACAACTGAAATCTACACTCAAACATACACTCTCACATACTTAAAAACCTCACTACAAGCATATTATACTCCGCGGTTATCAAAATTATGTTGCCGCCTGTATACATCCATTGCACTCAAATATGTTTCGAAGCTCACCCTCGGACAAGTCAATCTTCTTAATGGATAGTTCACTTCACACACTAAACGATATAGACAATTCAAATATACCTCAGGCTTTTCACTGTGATATTGAAGATTTGACTAAACACGTACAAGTACAAAAGAATGACTGCAAAATATTCTGTCAAAATATACGAAGCGTTTATAGTAACCTAAATGATCTCCAACTTACTCTGTCTTGTCTCAAATTCGAGCCGGATATCCTGATTGTAACAGAAAGTCAACTCAATACTTTTAAACCTATACCCACTATTCCGAACTTCTCAGCTTTTCAAACAACAAATCACATAAATAAAAACGACGGAATAGTTGTGTACGTCACTAATAATATTGCAGCAAATGTAAGGGAAATTAAATTAACCCAAGCCTCTGCTTTGGAAATTAAAATTAATAATAACAATATTATATTAGGGGTTTATCGATCCCCTTCAAATGCCAATGCCGACATGTTTATTAACTCGCTTGACACATATTTGAACTCCATAAAGTCCTGTAACTGTATTACCTTGGCTGGGGATATAAATATAAATCTCACACCAACTCCATCTGAGCAAGCCCAGGAACGTAACAATAGGCAAAACTATTTGGCAATGTTAACTATGCATGGACTGTTGGCAGGACACACTTTTCCTACTAGATTAAACAATTGCCTTGACCATTTTATGATAAAGCTTAATAAGGATAAATTATCTGCTCACATTGCTGTCTTAAATACTTCTGTTACTGATCATTCTTTATTATTCCTAAACCTATCTAAAGTCAAGCTAAAACATAAAGTGCATAAGACAAAAACAAGTACCGATTTCAATATGGCACTAAAATCATTAGTAGACAAAAATCTTGGCGAACTCTTGTTTTCTAACGACCCTGACTTTGTCGTGAAATTCTTGATTGAAAGAATTTCGGATTCTTTGAAAGAAAATACTATCACGACTACTTTACCTAAAACTAAGCGAACTATAAAACCCTGGGTAACCCCCGGCATTTTAAAATGTATCAGAAATAGAAATACGTTGCAAAAGAAATTAAAAAATGATCCGCACAATGATATACTAAAAATTAGCTATAAAAGATATCGAAATTTTTGCAATCAATTGATTAAGAAACTGAAGCGCCGGCACGAGAGGGAACAATTAGCTAACTCTACCAAAAATAGTAAAAAACTTTGGTCAAATATTAAAAACATAACGCATATGAAGCAAACTGACGCAGATAACACTAAACTATTCGCAGAAAAGTCGTCGCCAATTGAAGTTGTCAATCATATAAATGATTATTTTGTGGGAATAGGTAAACGACTTGCAGAAAAAATCTTGCCGAATACTAGATCGGATGTCACGACTTACTTGGGAGCAGATAATACTCAAACAACATCACTTGTTCTCTTGGATACAGATATAGACGAAGTACATTATTTACTTATGAATTTAAAATCAAGTAGCGCTCCTGGCTGGGATAACATTCCAACCCTATTTCTCAAAATAGCTAAGCACGAAGTTCTCCCAATTATTGTTCACCTAGCGAACTTGTGCTTTAGTAAAGGTATCTTCCCTAATCTCTTAAAAAAATCTATAATTACGCCTGTGTACAAGAATGGAGCAAGAGATGATGTCAGTAATTATAGGCCTATATCAGTGTTACCTGCTTTGTCAAAAATATTAGAGAAACTTTTAAACAAACGATTATTAGACTTCCTTAATAAATATCGAATATTATCAGATGCACAGTATGGATTTAGACAGGGCAAGTCGACTGAAGATGCAGTAACAGCTATAACATCTCTCATTACTGAAAACATTGATCGCGGAAAAAAATGCCTCTCAGTATTCCTCGATTTAAAAAAGGCTTTTGACACTGTCTCTGTTCCCATTCTTGTACGCAAGCTAGAATATATGGGAATAAGAGGCACACCTCTTGAATTATTCAAAAGCTATCTAACACATAGAACACAAAAGGTTAGAATTGGCCAGTATACAAGCAGTGACTCTGATATCACATTCGGTGTGCCACAGGGGAGCGT
Organism: Dasypolia templi; assembly: GCA_963555695.1. Classification (NCBI taxonomy): domain Eukaryota; kingdom Metazoa; phylum Arthropoda; class Insecta; order Lepidoptera; family Noctuidae; genus Dasypolia; species Dasypolia templi. The sequence continues at coordinate 17,044,863 of OY743146.1, read as the reverse complement.
CCTTGGGCCCACCTTGTTTCTAATCTACATCAATGACCTATGTGAGTTGAAGGTAGGTGGTGCTCGGATCTTCTCGTATGCCGACGACACAGCGCTGGTCTTTATCGGCGATAATTGGGATTCTGTGCGGAAGGAGACGGAAGTAGGATTATCTAGGGTTGCTTCCTGGTTAAGAACTAACCTACTTACGCTCAATAGCCAGAAGACTATCTACATGTGTTTCTCCCTAAGTAATAGAACTCAGACTGGTACTAATTTTAGTGTAAAGATACACCAATGTACCAATATTCAGGACACTAATTGTGCATGTCCGACTATCAAAAAGGTAGATAAGACTAAATACCTGGGTATTTTACTTGACCAGCGACTCTCTTGGCATTATCACGTAGCATTGGTCAGTGACCGTATCAGAAAACTCATTTGGATTTTTAAATTACTCAGGCATGTTGCTTCAGTGAATCTTATAAAACAAATATACACTGCTCTAGCCCAATCCATTCTAACCTATTGCATTCCTATCTGGGGGGGTGCTTCCAAAATCAAATTCCTAGATGTAGAAAGATCACAGCGTGCCCTTCTCAAAACTATTTATTTTAAACCGTATCGTTTTTCAACACAAGAACTTTACAAACTATGTGACCTTTTAACTGTGAGAAAGTTATATATTCTAATGTCTGCCTTAAAAATGCATAAAACAACGGTATTTGATCCTGGTTTTCTGAGGAAAAGAAAGAAGTACGGTCGTTTGGCTGGAGTTTGGGCTCGTACTGCGTTCGCAAGGCGGCAATATGCTGCCCAAACTACTCGTATTTATAACACCATTTGCAAAAAACTTCCTATTTACCAAAAAACTCAGTACGAATGCAAGAAATCCCTGACTGCTTGGCTAAAGACCCTTAAATATGAAGAAACTGAGGCACTCCTAAATCCACTAACATAATAAACATTTATTTAACTTACGAGTGTACACTAAGAGATAATGGAAATGCGGACTAATAACATCCTTCACACAAATACGACTAATATGCTTTTGGTTTCCCTTTCTCTCTTCCTTGCTCATACACACACACATACACACACACTCACACACTTACACTCCACAAATAACTATGCTTGGATTCGGAATCTGAGATAATTATCAAATGTGATACAACAAATTCAATGACATACGTCATAGGATTCTAATGCTATTGCAACCATTTAACTTTTTCTCTGCTTTTCTCAGTGTTGTTTGTCAGTTGGAATTAAATGCAAATTGTCTGGGATTACGAGTTCAAGTATCTAACCTATGTAATTAATTATCTGTAGATTCTATATTCATATTTTTCGTAATGTTACTACTTTGGTATTGATTCTGTCATTAACAGGCTTTGTATGTATTCACATAGACGTATGGAAGAGGGAGGTCTTCTGGCACAGGTATTTCCATACTTAAAAGAAGGCCTCTAAAATGTATTTGCAAAAACCTGTTGATTATGAAATAAATAAATTGAATTGAATTGAAATTGAATTGAATTGAAATTGAATTGAATTGAATTACAAATTCTTTCCGAGTGGCCTGGTTTATCTCTGTCCCTCTTACGCTTCAGGTCCGTAGGTACCTGCGCGTGCACCACTGATTTCGCACAGTCGAGCGAAATCAGTGGTTCACGCGTAATCAGTGGTGCTGAAAAATCAATCTGTGTGATGAACATGGACATTTGTGCTTGCTTGAGTCATAGACAGATATGGTACAGTTACGGTATTCAAGATTTTATTTTTTCAATTGTTTTCAGATTACATTCGAAAACAGCGAACATTTCTGCCACGGTGGTTGGACAAGAGCTCGGCGAGGAAGCCTATCGCCTCCTGCCGTTGAAGACAAACCTGCGGTGCAAGATGCGCCTGCAGTGGAAGATGCACCTACAGTGGAAGATGCACCTACAGTGGAAGATGCACCTACAGTGGAAGATACGCCTGCAGTGGAAGATGCCCTGCAGTTAAAGTTGCGCCTGCAGTGGAAAACCTATCGTTTTGTTTTCCTGGGAATGACTGCCGAGCCCCGAAAAACATCAAATGCTTGTATGGTATACAATTGTAAAAGCAATACTCGTCTTCGACTTCCCAACAAATTTAAAGTGCAATTACTCATATTGATCGTGTGTGCCAGGAACATTTAGAAGAAAACACCTGGGATGATTTTATCATAGCGTCAAATTGTTGTATTCATTTTAATACCCAACAAGTCATTTTTTTCTTGTTATCCTGAAAGAAACGAAAATTTCTTAAACTATTTATAGTTATAAGTATAGTAATATCCACCATAATCTGAGGTTCGTGAAACAATTTCTTACAGGTATCGCATGCCCCATAAACATATTAGGTGTGCTACAAGCAGTAAACTATAAAATTAATACATTATAACTCAAATTTACAAGTTTAAATTAATAATACCTGATGGAATATAAAACAAATATAACAGCAAAAGTAAAATTAACTAAATAACAGGAGCCCGAAACTGAAACTTGGATAGTATTAGGGGACAATCAACTCTACATCGGAGTAGTTTATATATCTATCGGGATAGACCCTCACCAGCGATATTACACTTGCACTTTGTAGGTATGCGGGGATTGTCGGGCGAAGATAATAGAGACACTAATTATATCACAATCACTTTATTTCACTCACAATTTCTTATAAAATAATCACCATGAAATGACCTGAAGGCAGAGTACTGACATATTAAATGAAAGTATGAAATATAGCAGTAACCAACTTTTTTATTCCAACAGCTTGTTATTTAATTAAATGGATCGCTATAATAGCTCTAGGCGCTACAGCAGGTGCACCGGGCCGAACCTGCCACAAGAATGATCCCTTCCTGCTGGAAGTTGCTGCATCCCCGTAAGGGGGCGCGGCAAGCGGAACCAGGGCTATGCTTCCCGGCCGCGAGGGCTATACGTTGGCCCGTTAACACGGGCCCCTCATTTTGGTTGCCCCTGGCAATGATATTTGAGCGCGCGTGTAAAGTGCCAATGTGTGTGATTGCTATTAGTTTATCTGTAGGCGCACCGCGACGCTTATAGTGAGCGTCGCTTTCTTCACGGCATCTCGGTGGTCTGGGGAGGCCCGGCGGCAACGACCTGCGACAGACTCGACGCGCCTACAGAGTGGGTGGTTGGTCCCCGCCCACCCAGATCACAAAGCTAGCCGTTCACTGTCCGGGCTAAGGGACCGTCTTGTGTGTGTGTGAGCGGTATTGTTTTGTGTAACACCGCCCAGCGTCTAACGTGAGTCGCAGCTCGCACCGCGACTACACGTGTGTGTTTACGCGCCTGTATTAGTAGGTGAATGTCTGTATTACGTTACGTAGCGTGCCTATATTAACCTAGAACACGTTACGCAACGGGTGTATATTGTTTATGTGGAGTCTTTATTGTCACGGATAAGCTGTGTGTAACCTGATGGGGTCATGGTCCGCTATCAGGTCGCGGGTTAGGGGTCTCGCGTCGGGGGGGCGCGCGTGCCAGGGCGCAATGTCCTTGACGTGCGTCAGATCCGATGCGACGGCACGCGCGAACATTCCGTTCGCAAGTTGCCGCGTAAACTCGTCCATGCTCTCAATCTTGAGGTCCCGGATGATATCGTTCCTCACGAAGCGAGGGGCGTTCACTATGGTCCTCAGCGGAAGGTTTTGTTGCGTGCGGAGCAGTCTGCGGTTCGTCTCGCTCGTGAGGGCGGACCATGCGGGTGCGGCGTACGTCAATATTGGGCGTATGTACGACTTGTACACGCCCAGCTTGACGCGCGCCGGGATGCGTGACGAGAGCACTGGGTTGAGCAGGCTGCGGGCGACCATACCCTGTGCGACGACCTTGCGGACATGTGGCCCCATCGTGAGCCGACGGTCGATGGTGACCACCAGATATTTCACCGTGGGCGACCACCCGATGTCGGCTCCTTGTAATTTCAAGGGTGGCGGGAGAGGTGCGGACCCGGTGATCATCGCCAGCGTCTTACCGACGTTCACCGACAGCCGCCACTTTGACAGCCAATCGGGAAGGGTGTTGAGGGCGCGCTGCATTTTGACGGCCGCGAACTTTGCACTAAGCGAGGTAGTAATGTACGCGGCGTCGTCTGCATACAGCGCGAGCGTCGCGTCTGGCGTCGTGGGAATGTCGTCGGTGAAACGCGTGTAACACGCCGGCGACACGCAGCTGCGTTGCGGTACACCCACCCGCACCGGTCGGGCGCTAGAAAGCGACCCGTCGACCACCACCCTGAAGGGCCTGTGGGACAGAAAGGATGAGACCACCCTAACAACGCGACGGGGCGCGTCGGACGTGGCCAACTTGTATATAACGGATGCCAGCGACGTACTCGAGCCCGCACGCGACGAGCATGCCGACAGCATGGCGGGCGAGTCGTAGGCCGACGTTCGGGGGGGCGCCGGCGAAGCGGACGCCTGTGCTGACGTTTGTACCGGACGTGATGAAAGTGATCCGGTACTCGTTGGCCACTCCTGTGCTGCTGTCGCCGGCCCCGCCAGCGAGAGGCGGGGACCGGATGCGGAGGTGTGCGAAGCTGGCACAGCTTTGGTCGTCCTGGCCGACGGGTCGGGCGCAGCCCCGGCGGGTGCGGGCGGTGACGCAAAGCGCGGCGGTGCGGCGATGCGGGTGGGGGGCGTGCGAGCGCGCGTGGACGGCGCGCGGTGGGCGTATCGGTGCGGGCGGGCGCGCGCACACGCGGCATGGGGGCGCGCGCATGCGGTGCGCGGCCTTGGTTTGCGGCCGGCCCAGGTGCCTGGATCGGCAACGGGCGGAACGCGGCTGGTCGAATCACGACCGCGTGCTGGCGGCTCGTCGACGGCGACGGCGCAACGCGCGCAGGCGCTGATGACGTCGGTGGGCCGGCAGCTGCTGCGGCACTCCTGCTCTCTCCCCAGAGGAGGAGAGAGTTTCCCGAAATGGTTGGTCGGGGCGGTCCAGCGGGCGGTGAGCCGTACAACGCGTCGCCAATATTTGACAGCGACGTCGTCCTGTCCATCGCCGGGTGGGTCTCCGGAGACCCGGTATCGCGGCCCAAAGACGGCGGCTTCGACATCCCTGGGGCATAATGTCCGCGACCGCTGCGGTGAAATTTTCACCGAGCAGCACGGTGGCTCCCTCTGTGTTCGCACCGGTGCCGGCTGGAACCTGTGCAAACACAAAGGAAACGAATAAAACAAAATGCTGTCCGCGCGGCACAAGTCTAACACGACACTAAGGAAAGGCTTGTGAAGGCACCACGAAGCCAATCCTTCCTTCCAACGCTGCGCACTCGCTTACATAAAGTGGCCACAGTAGTGGGGAGAGTAGGGAGGTGAATATTCCACTTTGCACAGCGTAACTCAGCCCGCTGCACGTGCTGCTTACATAGGTCACGCCGACACGGCCATAATGACGTGCGGACGTCCTCGTACGCGTAGTCTCATCAAGCGTTATCTAAAATGACAGAACGTTATTACTAATACGCTTACGACTGTATTTGTATGCTCTATTAGACACACAACAAAGGGAAGTTGGTACTCCCTGCAAAATCCAGACGGACCCCTCTGTCACATTCAATGAAGAAGCAATCGCCCCTATAAAACGGTGTCGTTTTTCCCTTTGCGACGCAGCTGCTCTCCCAATATTCTCCGATGCTATCTTACGAATTTTATTCAAATCTAACCGAAACCCAGACTCAAAATATGAAGCAAGACTTAAAAGTCGCGCCCGAGTGCCGAACACAAGTTCTGTTTGTGTGTACCATAGACCTTGCACCATCCGTCGCTAGCTGCACTTCGAGAAGCTTGCCGCGCCAGGTCCCAGCCGATTCACTTTCGATTATAACGAGTAAGCACCAAATGTTCTCATGACTCTCTACCAGAACACCTGCTCTGCCAGAACCGGTAGCAAAAAGGTGAAGCTTTACACCATGGTCACCATAACATTACACTGTCTGCGCCTATACAATACCTGCCCCGATCCGAAATGATCCGCGAAGTCGCACCGAAAAGCCAGACAGCATCCTTTAGAACTTCAACTGCACCAGCTGCATCCAACTAGGAAGTGCACCCGAAAAGGACGAATTTAGTGGAAGAGTCAACAATGACAAGAAAACTCCTTGATATCGATTTCTCCACCCAACTTCCACGCGTCTTTATGTGTATGCCATTGTGCAGAAACTCTAAGCATCGGATGGATTCCCCGTACCTATTGAGCCCCGAACAATCCCTTGAGGCCCAGCACACAATGCAGGACTTACTTTCGCACCCACCTGACCATCTCAGGGAACCAGAATTGCTCACAAACCCCAGCAAGGGCTTCGTCCGCACCAAGGAATCCAACCTCTGTGTGAACACGGCTTATCAAAGTCCATGTTAGTGACCTTACACGCTCAATTCTCCTGCACTATACTAACCCTCTAGTGTGAGCCACAGCCTGACTGCTACGCCCACTCATGGGATCATGGATCTAGAGTCGCGGCGGCCCCACCAATGAAAGCCAACGCAGATGCAATTTAACAAACTGCACAATTTTTCCTGCCAGACCATGGGACGGGACCATGCACCAACTACGTAATTCGATTTCGGGGACAGAAAATCTGCAAGCTCTATGCCACTCCACGGCCCATGGGTTCTATCGAAGTCATAGACCCACAAAAAGGCCCACCGCACGTGAGCACCTGGAACGAGGCCGATCACTGAACTAGATGCCTTGAGAGAGCTACGATCTGTAAACACAGTATACGCCCGTCGCCGGAAACCTTCAACAGCTTCAATGACGGCCAGGGTCTCCAACTTGCACAAACAACACTGCGATTCTGTATCAGTTATTCGTCGGCTAAAGTCAGACAAGACATAAGAAACAAAAATATTACTTTGGATCAATATTGCCCCGTACCCTCAGAGCTCGGTGTTTAGTTTCATCAGTGCGTTAGTCAAATAATTAGTCAGAACCGGTTCTGACGTAAGTAATTCGATCACTTTCTTGTGAATATCTTATGTCTGTCCATTTGATAGGCCCTTTTGATTTGATTCAAGGTTCAAAACGCGTGAAATAAGGGGCAACGAGCCAAAAACTAACTTCAAGAACCTACAGATCGCTCAAAATAAAATGATTAAACTATTATTTCACTATGGTTACTTTGCACCCACAGTCACACTTCTCAAAAATACATCAGGTACACAATCGCAGCTGTCGTAGGAAGGATCACATTTTACTACCGCGAGTGCGGACAGTCAATGGCGAGAGAACAATTATTTTTTCAAGGGTGCAACATTATAATAAGATACCTAAAGAGGGAAAGAATGCAAACTCGTTGGGTATTTCCTAAATTAAATTTATAAAAATCATAATCTAAATGTTCAAACACTACTCCAATAAACAGACTTGCCCTGCTGCTGTGTTGCTTTATTGTGGCAACGGGATCGCATTCCTTATCTACGGTAATTATTTCTTTTGCGGGTGGATCGAAAAGTTTTAAGTTTTGTGTTAGTTAATAATGTTATTTGAGTACGAAAATAAATGTTATTACTACTTAGATGATAATTAGATTAGCAGCTTAGTTTGTGAGTCCAAGTTATATTTTAAGTTTAAAAATGTTCTCAAGTAAGTGAAATCTTTGTGAGTTCTTAATGAGAAATAAATTCATTTAGCCATAAACACCAATCGTAACGCAACGCGGTATACCTGCGATAAAAAAATCATAATCCTTTCGCAATATCTGAACTAATGCGAGTTTATCTTCACCATGTAGGTCAGTATTAATATTATATAAGAATAATTAATCTCTTCAGTAACGTTAACTTCTTTCCCCGAATATAATGTAATTTTGTCAATATCTGAACGTACATGGATACGACTATCTAATAGATCTGTACCTATAATAACTGGTTCTATAATTGAATCAACGGGCACAACATGAAACAAAAAGGACACTGACGTGTTGAACTTCACCACGGCTCAGTATTCTGCGATTTATATTTAACGTTTTCTTTACCTAAACCTGTAAGGTAAACTAAATCACAGCGCATAGTGCCCGGTAACTTTTTGACAAAGCTAAAAGCTACAAACGAACTAGCACATTATCTATTAAAAAGATAAGGAACGAGCTCACCGAATGATGTGGTTGTCCATACACGTAACAGGTGAGACGGTTCGTATCACCGCTCTTCGGCGCTGGTGCTCGATTCGAATTCTTCACTTCGGTCAAAGGTTCGTACTGTCACTTGCTTCAATCAATTGATTTTTGGTCTGTTGTGCTTCAACGATGACATGTGGCATTGAAGCGATTGTCATTATCAGGATCAAACCGTATCAGTCGCGCAGTTGCAATGAAAATCGACGTTTGCGGTTAAGCGGTTTCCGGAAGTCGTGATAACAAAAACTCCATATTTTGAATAGATTAGACGTTGGCCCACACTTCACTGTCGTCATTATTTTCTTCAGGTTTTTGCCCTTCGAGCCCCAATTCTGACATCGGGATAGGCCATCATCAGCGATATTACACTTGCACTTTGTAAGTAGGCGTGGATTGTCGGGCGAAGAAAATAGAGACACTAGTTTTAACACAATCACTTTATTTCACTCACAATTTCTTATAAAATAATTACCATGAAATGACCTGAAGGCAGATGTCTGACATATTAAATGAAAGTATGAAATATAGCAGTAACCAACTTTTTCATTCCAACAGCTTGTTATTTAATTAAATGGATAGCTATAATAGCTCTAGGTGCTACAGCAGGTGCACCGGGCCGAGCCTGCCACAAGAATGATCCATTCCAACGCTGCGCACTCGCTTACATAAAGTGGCCAAGGTAGTGGGGAGGTAGTGCCACTTTGCACAGCGTAACTCAGCCCGCTGCACGTGCTGTTTACTAAGGTCACGCCGACATATGATTATAATCAAATAATATAAATAATAATAATGTAATATAAATAATAATATAACGAAACTGTGACGATTAAGTGAACGTATAAGTTCATGATGTAAACAAACAATGTAATAATGTCAATGATTCATAATTAACAATTCGAGTGTTAATAAATATTGTAATTCATTGTTCTAAGTGCAATTCTCAAAAAAAATATGTGAAAATAATGTAAGTCATAGTTTAAAAGTAAATATACTTTCATTCATTACTAAAATGTGCACATTGTTTGTCATTTCTCATGAAAAAAAGACGGCAAAAAAAAAAAAAAAATCTCTATATTCCTCGGAAATATTTTAATGAGCTTTCGTTTATAGACTTTTTAGCCTTATTTTATTTTTTTGGGTGTGAAATAATCAAATGACGTCTCTCGCTCTGGGCGGAGCGGGAGGGCGTGTGAGACTTTTACTGGCTAAAACCCACCTGTGTTCCTTCAGTTGCCTGTGCCAGGTCCACGGTATCTCTTTCGAACAACCCGCGACCCTGCAAGACATCGGCCCTATCGGACCCCTTCACTATGTGCTGACATCTCTTTGAGGAGAGCGTGGAACACGACGCGCCGTCGACCCGGGCTGATCCTTACCGGACGGCGAGCTACCCATTGCTCGCCATCCGCAAGCCATCGCAATCGTAGGGTGATTTCCGACGCCCGGGGCGTCTCCTGCGGCAACTAGGGGCGTGAGGGCGCAAGGCTCTCTCCCTCTCGTGCTCCGCCTCCTCCTTCGCAAGCATTACTACTTCGCAGAAGGAGGTGATGGCTTCCCATTCGCTCTCGCTCCGTACCATGGCATGGACCAGGTCCGAACGCGAGAGATCGCCGCCGCCGATCGCCTCCGCGAGGACAGGGCGGTGCTCCGCCAAAGCTGGGCAGACCTCCAACGTATGCTCCACCGTGTCGACAAGCATGGGCTGGTATTACTCTACTAATAAAACATTTTCTTGGAACAACGATATTTTCTTATTGTTGTGGACTATCGTCGTTGACGTTGTTTGGCTGTCTAGTTACTGGAGATTGCGCATTAACTACCCCTAAAGGGATGGCGGGTGTCAAAGGTTGTATGAAAGAATTTTATATTGCGCGATCCGATTAACTCGAAACGCAGTACTTGTACTTAAGACCAAAAATAAAGAATAACGTGTAGAGTAGAGTAGGGTTTTGAAAATCGTTTCCTGAAGCGGCACTGGGGTTGACACTTGGCTATATTTTCCTCAGTCAACAATAAAGATTGGTACTTGGAAAAGGGTAAAAAAGTGTGTGTTTTATTAATCCCTGTCGTGTGAAACGGGAGGAAACTGTTTATTAATTAAAAATCTTATTCCACTTATTACAAACTTAAAAATTGGCCCGAATACTTATTCATCTATAAATCTTTTTTTTTTTTTAAACCTTGTAGTGGTGCAAACGGACGACACTGTCTATTTGAAAAATCTTATTCCATTGATCTGTAAACTTAAAAATTGCCTTTATACATATTTAACTAAATCTATACTAATAATAAAGCTGAAGTGTTTTTGTTGTTTGTTTGAACACGTTAATGTCTGGAACTACCATTCGGATTTGGAAAATTCTTTTTGATAGCCCAATCCTTGAGAAACTCTTTAGGCTATTAACATCAGGCTAGAACCTTTGGGATCCGAGCAAAAAGAAAAAAATACAGAAAGAGCGCTAAGCTAAAACGATGTAATAGCGCGGACAGGCGATGCGATGCGATGCGGGTTGGGTCTGGATATACGTAGCAATCCTTGAGAAACTCTTTAGGCTATTAACATCAGGCTAGATCCTTTGGGATCCGAGCAAAAAGAAAAAATTACAGAAAGACCGCTAAGCTAAAACGATGTAATAGCGCGGACAGGCGATGCGATGCGATGCGCGTTGGGTCTGGATACACGTAGTAAAAATGAAATTGCGATACCCAAATTTAGATTAACTATAACAAGCAAGTCATTTCTTCTAACAGAATCCGCTTTTATAACAAGTTGACAAAGACGGTTACAGAACTTAGCGATAGAAAGTTTAAAACTCACATCAAACGTGTCCTTATCAAAAAAGCATATTATAAGATTAACTAGCTGACCCCCGCATTGTTTTGCTTCTTTTTTTTTTAATAGACGTTGGCCGATTCTCAGATCTAGAATAGAATAGAATAGAATACTCTTTATTATGTACACCTTAAAAATTACAGACATTGATGTAGAAATTTTACATTGGGTGACACAATGGGCGGTCTTATCGCTAAAAGCGATCTTTTACAGACAACCTTTGGATGGATTACAGGGAGAAGGAGAGACAATACTGCAGGTAGTCAGTGGTGTACCATATACATATTCATTAAATACATACATACATTTATCTGATCTACCCGATATGCACACAAAATTTTATACAAATCGGTCCAGCCGTTTCGGAGGTGTTAGGTAACAAACATTGCGACACGAGACTTTTATATACATTATAGAAAGACTACGATGAAACCAAAACGAAAGGAGGAACTTGTGCCTATGTCTGTACTACAAGGAAGTTTGGCAAAAATTCCTACTGCTTATGCGGCTTCCCTGGTACGTCATAAACGGCATCACTATGTAAATTTCTATTAACGGCTACCAAATTCGTTTTTTTTTAACTCTATACCTACAATCGAAAACATCCGACAGAGAACCAAAGTTATCGACATAGCTCAAAGAATTAGCAAGCTGAAATGACAGTGGGCCAGCCATATCTCGCGAAGAACCGACAACCACTGGGGTAAACGAGTTCTTGAGTGGAGACCGCGACTCGGCAAACGTAGTGTAGGACGCCCTCCGGCCAGGTGGGATGACGATCTGCGAAAGACTGCAGGCAGATGCTGGATGCGTCAAGCTGAAGACAGGGCGCTATGGCGCTCACTAGGGGAGGCCCAGCAGTGGACTAATATAGGCTGATGATGATGATGATGATGACCTACAATTGTAATTTCGACTCTTTATGCTGGCTTTTGTGAGGATATTAATTCAGTTTTTTTACAGTGAAATGGCAATCATGTCATTTGGTTTAAATAGCTTTTTTTCTTCTTTTTGATTTCTTAAATTTGTTGATTTTTCATAAATAACAAGTTTTGGTTACAAAATATTTATTACCTGAGTTTTCTATCGGCTGTTTTTTTTTTGTATGTTTTGCCTGAAAATTTTAATTATGTTGAGACAAAGAGGAAAATAAATTAGTTTACGTTTTATCAGCTTAGCTTCTATTAATTTTGTTTCGAAAGGATCAAAAAGGATTGAAAATATTGATTGATTGAGGATTGAGAGGAGGTTTGCAAGGTAAAGGATTTTATAAAGTTTATTTTTGTTAAATGTTTAAAATTTAGCCATGGTAATAATGGCATTCTTCGGTTTTCAAATAATGAATGTTCTAAAATATACCTAATTTTTATTTCAACTACGCCAATTTTTTCATTATTTAAGCTTTAATTATTGGCTCGGTTCTTATTTACGGCAGGTGCCATATAAAATCTCGAAGTTTAAAACCGCGATGTGATTTACTCAGTGCTGTAAGATTCATGAACCGCTTAGGCGCTCTGAAAATAATCCTACTTATAGACTTACACGACTTTATTTTGTCATCTCACAAACACAGCGACGCGCTTAAGCTGAATGACTAAATCTACTGATAATAGTTATGACTTTTAGCAGTAGATTTAGTAAGAGCTAATCGACTTCATCCCCTCGATTAATTTTTTCGCAAATGTTTTCGATGTACAGAACGAAGTTTACATTTCAGGAACATGGGTCCGAAAAATTTTTTTTTAATCAATCCGCTGATTGCGAATTTTGTATGGGAAGACAAATTTTTTTAGGGGAAATTTGTTCAGTTAACTAACTTTTTTACACCTTATGTGTAATAGATTACAAAGATAAACATTAAGTAACTTTTGGTACTAGGTCAAGTATACAATAACTAAGTTAGTTAGTATACAATAGACAAATGAAATAGGAATACGTGTTTAATAGAATACAAAAACAATAAATTCACATCATAAAAATCTCAACCATGGCGAAAACCACTCTTGTATACGAGTAAGCGGCAACACTGAATGGCGTTTTTAGGGTTCAAGTTATTTCATGTTGAAATTTCGAAATTAAACGATACTTACTGATGGTATGTGATTCCAGTATCCTTCGTATTTCTTGTAGTATTATTTTTACACAGTTTCACTGCGTTAACTGGCATTTTACTTCGGATTATGCCCAAATTTTAATACAGCATTCGGCACGTGCACGTCACAGACAGCTTTCTATGTGACTGACTCGGGTACGCCGAGTTCGGCGTAGTTGTTGTAGCCGTATTTGACAAGTTCGCCGGCGGTATCCAGTCGAGCGCAGCGAGACCGATTATACATCTAAGACCTATAAGGTGTCTTAATAAGAGTGCTATTAAAATTTTGACTCACGTTTTTTCGTGCAAGTAGCAACTCTTAAATCTGACAGGTGTCACCTATGATCTTTTCATCATCATAGGACCCAGACTATTAAAAATGGAGCGCTCGTATGTTTATAGTACTCTTTGAGCGCTACACAAAAGAAGACCGCTATAACACTGTGTTTATGGCGGGAATTGCAGTGGCTATGAACGGAATTAGTTACAGGAAAATGATAACGGAGTTCTTGAGGACTCAACTGGACGCCATGGAACGGAATTACATGTGGTCACAGCAGGACGGCGCCACCTGCCGCACCGCGCATGAAACAATCGATTTATTGCAGCAACTGTTTTTAGACCAAATCATCTCACGACATGCGATTCAACGCCGTTCGATTTCTTTTTTTGGGGTTATATGAAATCTCAAGTTTAGACCAGAAACCTCAGCTCAGCCGTGATCCAACGCGTCATTGATGAGCTACAGCCACGTCTTTGTCAAAAAGTTATTAAAAGTTGAATGAAAAGAGAATAAAGAGCCGCGGAAACCCCCGCGGCTCTTTATTCTATTTTCATTCAATTTCTGATTCTGATGACAAGCCATTTGCCGGATATTTTAATCCATACTTAAGAAGAGGCTGCCTTTTTTTTTTTTTTTTGGGTGGGAAATCATCAAATGACTTCTCCCGCTCTGGGTGAAGCGGGAGGGCGTGTCAGACTTTTACTTACTAAAACCCACCCGTGTTCCTTCAGTTGCCTGTGCCAGGGCCACGGTTATCTCTTTCGAATTACCCGCGACCCTGAGGCGTCGGCCCTATCGGACCCCGTCATTTTGTGCTGACATTTCTTTGAGGCGCGCGTGGAACACGACGCGCCGTAGACCCGGGCCTGGTCCTTACCGGATGGCGAGCTGCCCGTTGCTCGCCGTCCGCAAGCCCGCGCCTACGGTGGCCGGGAATGTGCAGGCGACTCCCGACGCCCAGGGCGTCATGCGGCGTGAGGGCGCAAGGCTCTCTCCCTCACCCGCTCCGCCTCCTCCTTCGCTACTGCTTCGCAGAAGGAGGTGACGGCTTTCCATTCTCTCTCGCTCCGTACCATGGCCTGGACCAGGGCCGGACGCGAGAGATCGCCGCCGCCAATCGCCTCCCTGAGGACACTGCGGTGCTCCGCCCAAGCTGGGCATACCTCCACCGTATGCTCCACCGTGTCCTCCGGGCGATCCACACAATAGTGACACCCGGGCATTTCCTCCCGCCTTATGCGAAACAGGAACCTCCCGAAACAACCGTGTCCGGTGAGGGCCTGTGTCAGGCGGAAGGTGAGGACGCCGTGGCGCCTCTCCAACCACTCCTGAAAGAGGGGACTTACCGCCGCTATTGTGGCGTGCCCAAAGAAGAGGCTGCCTAAAACGCATGTTATTTGCCTTAATGTTCTGAAACAGTCACTCACACATACAATTAAAATTTAACTTTAGCAGGTATATGATTTATTGGATCTTTTTCTTTCCATGTACAATACAGTTACGTAATTGTAACATGTTGCTTCTATGATTTTACAAATTCACGACACAGTTTAGAGCTTGGCGTAATTTACTGACAGACTTTTTGTTCTATTAAAACAACATGCCTTTTTCAGACTACTTCTTCTTCTTTGGACTTCTGTACTAGGAAGAGACTAGTAACTTCGGGAATAACTATAAAGTATAACAGTAAAGCAAATATTAGGAAACAGAGAAACAGAGACAGTAATGAAATATCGGCATTGTGCTACATGGACTCGTTATCTAAGAATTCCCTACCAGCACAATTATTATAGTCCTCGATATATTTATTTATTGTATTGTTTGTTTTTTTTAAACAATAGCAGATGCTACTGTAATCAGATCGAAAAAGACCCTTGTGTGTATTTCTTGTCTGGGTTAGTTTATTTGCCATGATTGAGGCAACAAACATTGGTAGTGAAAAAAATAAAAATCCATATTTGCTGAAACACTACTGATCAATGATAACTAAAATAGTTTATTATTTTACCTTTCGTGATTTGGTTGTCTGAGGCTTCATTTCCACAGCAAGTGGTAGTGATGTGTGATCACAAGGTTTGAGTTGTCAAAACAAGTGGATGTAGCAGTAATTACTGATAAGTTGAGTTTTTTGTGATTGTGTTATGTGGCTGTACTTTAACTGATACACAATTTAATTTGTATCTATAAATTATCTTTAAAGTAGCTAAGGTAGGTACGGTATTTATGAATTAATGATTGTCGATAGATGCACTTTTGTCAATGATAAAAATATTATCTTGACTTTAGTTTGATAAATAAAACTGCTGATCTAATCGTCTTACGAATAAGTGGGATAGGCGACAACACAAAGACGAGGACGCACATGTCTTTGGGCTATAAACTTCTTCACTAAATGTTTAAGGCACCCATAATGTTTGCATGTTTTTCACTTTTGCAAGTGCTCTCGCGATAACGTAAATATTGACGAACATACTGCAATTTAATTTATTATTACAATTTCACTATTACACCATACAAATTTGAGAGGGTAAAGGAAATACATTGTAAATTAACAAAGTTTCTGTTCCAGAAAGTTTGTGTGACACTTTAATGGCGGTTGTAGACGACCACCGACTACGATAGACTTACACGACAAACAAATATGGCGACGACTGCACAGGCGACAAAGGGGAAAGGGACGAGGGGCGGTTGTCATTATGACCCCAAATACTTCTATTAATTCCAGAATATTTTGTTCCAAGATTGCCAGCCGTGATTGAGACTAACGCCATTTAGTTTCGTGCTTGTTTTTCAATTTTATTTCTGATGAGCGGAGTTTGCGTGGAAATTATTTTGGAATGCCTCAACTTTACAATGCAAACAAAATTTCACAACTGGCTAAAAAAATACGTGTTTTTGTTTTGAAATAGTGCACTCTGATTAGATATGTAATGTTTATAGAATATGTAAGTAGGTATGTTATAAAGTTATTGATAATTAAAAATAATTAATACATTTCAATAGCTAGATAAGGTAGGTACTACTAAATAAAAATCTATGTATATCTTTGATCATAATAAAACTAAAGAGTTTGTTTGTTTGAACGCGCTAATATCTGAAACGATAACAGTCGGATTTACATAACACATAACATCACGCCTGTAATCCCAGAAGGCTTGGTCAGAGGTGTACCTATAGTACACCCACATTTCGCCTGTTGTGCTTAAGTCCCATGTAATAGAGGACGAGCCTATTGCCATCAGCATTTGATAGTCCAATTCTTGAGAAAGGCTACAGGCTACTTAACATCACGCTAGAACACTTAAGAACCGAGCAAAAAGTAAAAAAGTCAGAAACAACGTTAAGCGATTACGAAGTAACAGCGCGGGCAGGCGTTGCAATGCGTCGGACTATTCATTAAAAGGCAGAACTATCATATCTCAGAAAGTTCGCAGAAATTGAAATACTCATCTAATTATCTTTCTGCATGTAGGTATTGTCACGCATCACTCAATAAAACAGTTGATTGTAAACACATGTGGTTTTTATTTTCCTTATGCATGTACAGGCAAACAAGCATACACCATTCATGCAGCAAGCATGCGGCATGCAAGCAAGCATGCAGCATGCAAGCGAGCATGCACATGCAGCAGGCATGGTTCCTGTCACGGCTCCGGCGCTGCGGGGCTACAGCAGTCACACTCTAGTGTATCGTCGCAGACGATTTTAACGCAGCTTCGGCTCAGCATCAGCCGCGGCGGCGGGCGTTAAACTGCTCCTCATTTCGCGTACCGCCTCGCCTCTCCGCGCCTATGCGGGCTCCAATTACACTCTAGGGGTAGAGCAGACAAGACCACGTGAAGTCAGTTCTGCAGCATTTCGTTTCTGCAACTAACTTTTGTAGCACAATATATTGACTTTTTAAGACATTGTTTTAATTTTAATTAAAGATTAAAATGCTATTTTATAGAAATGGCAATATGCCTAATAAAATGATTATAAATGAAATTCTGCCATCTTCATAGTAATTATTCCAAGTGAAATTGTATGAAAGTATCGTCTCTCTAAATAAACGTTATGCTAAACGTAATTATGCTGAATTTTAACTTGCCAAAGACAATTATGCCAAACAAAATTTTGCCGTCATACAAATAGGTATGCCATTGTTAATTCGGACATAACATTTGGCAAAACGATAATTTGGTATTTATGTAATTGTTATGCCTTAAAAATATTCGTTTAAGAAGATTATGCCAAGTGTGTTATGCCAAACAAATTTCAGAGCATCAAGATTCTGCCAGAGAGAGGGAACCCTTTTTAAATCCCAGAATCATTTACAGGATTTCTAAATTAGTAGAAACCAATTAGCTGATTGTTCCATAGGATTCACCCCGAGAGCCTTTGGGGACGCAACTACAAGTCTGTGTTGTGGGTTTTCTTTTGAAAAGTAACTCTTGCCACGTATAGTCCGGGAAACTAATTGATATACTAATAACGTAAATTGTCCGTATATTCAAATCACAACTGTCATTCTTTGACAGTTCTATGAAATAGCTTTAGAATGCAAACTGACGTAAGGGGTCAATTAACTTGTTAAATAAATTTCACAGTACTTATCCGTACATATACAATATTAATTTATTAGAAAATAACTTGAATACTGTCAGATTATTAAGTCTTTTTGGGTCATTTGATTTATCAAATGTTTTTATTGAACCAACCCGAGTGACAGCTTCTTCTGCCACTTGCATAGATAATATTTTTTGTAACTGCGATTACTTACACAAACAAATTGTAAATAAGGTGTCATCTGATCACAGTGGACAAACAGTAACATTTTGCTCATACATGCCTATACAAAAAATTCAAATAAGGTTTAGGCCAATTACATGTAAAAATTTAGAGAAATTAAATAACTCTTTGGCCAGTAAATTATTTGTTCAAAGTTTTTATAATTTATGTGACCCAAATGAGTTCTATGCCGAGTTCTTTTCACTATTAAACACACAATTTAATGAAATTATTCCACTTAAAACCAAAAGTATTTACACAAAGTTCTTATTTAGTGATTGGGCGACTCCAGGTATTCGTAAAAGCAGGGGAAAACTTTTTGAACTTTATGGTCTAAAGCAACATATGAATAATATAAGCTTTAATAAGTATATTGCAAAATATTCTAAAATTTTTAAAAATGTGTGCAAAGTTGCTAAAGCTCTTTATATTAGCAATAAAATAAAATCAGCCGATGATAAAATAAAAACTACCTGGCAAATAATAAATAACGAAACAGGTAGGAAAAAACAGCGTAATACTGAATTTAATCTAGAAACTGCACATGGCCCTATCAACTCAGATCTAGAAGTAGCTCAGTCATTTGAAAACTTTTTTGCTAGTATTCCCCTAAAAACTACTGAAGCTTTAAATTCCTCACCCGAGTTCTCTGCTGCCTTACTTAGAAAGAATGTAAATGCATGCCCTTTGGAGTTTAGGTTTCAACATACAAACCCCCAGACTGTAATAAAAGCTTTTAAAGATCTTAAAATTAAATCAACAGAAGATCTCTGGGGAATGTCTGTAAAAGTCTGTAGAACTTTCATCGAAACCATTGCGCCCTATTTAGCTGTCATATTTAACGCCAGTGTAGACCAAGGTGTCTTTCCGGATCTCATGAAACACAGTAAAGTAGTTCCTTTGTTCAAATCCGGTGATAGTAAAGAACTCAACAATTATAGGCCTGTATCAATTCTACCAGTGCTCAGTAAGGTGTTTGAAAAGTTGATGCTCAATCAAATGGTACGTCACTTTAATAAAAACTCCATCTTTCATGAACAACAGTACGGTTTCACCAAAGGGCGTTGTACCACTGACGCTGGTGTTTCTCTAATAAAGAACATTTTTAACGCCTGGGAGGAAGCAAAAGATGCCATTGGAATTTTTTGCGACATCTCTAAAGCATTTGATTGCGTAAACCATGAGACCCTTCTTCTGAAACTGGAGCACTATGGGGTTAGGAATACAGCTCTTGATCTACTTAGATCATACCTGAAAGATAGAAAGGTTAAAGTTCAAGTAAACGGCATAAACTCATTAGGGTATGAAATGGAAATGGGCGTTCCTCAAGGTTCGATATTGGGTCCATTCCTCTTCTTAGTTTACATTAATGATTTACCTCAAGTACTTCAAAATCAACCGAAGATGGTGTTATTTGCAGATGACACATCATTAATCTTTAAAATAGACCGACGGTCACAAAATCTGGACGACGTGAATAACTCGATTCTTCAAGTCCAAGATTGGTTTACGGTAAATAATTTGGTACTAAATGAAAAAAAAAACAAATGCATTAGATTTAAATTACCTAATGTTAGAAGTAGCGAATGTGACATCATATTGAATGGAGAAAAACTGGAATTTATTAATCAGACGGTTTTCCTAGGAATCACGCTGGACGAGAAATTACAATGGGGACCACATATAACATCTCTTGCGGGGCGGCTAAGCTCTGCCGCTTATGCTGTTAGAAAGATAAGACAGTTAACAGATGTAGAAACCGCGCGTTTGGTCTATTTTAGCTACTTCCACAGCATTATGTCTTATGGCATTTTACTGTGGGGTCGGGCTGCTGACATTGAATCCATTTTTATTTTGCAAAAGAGAGCTGTCAGAGCCATATACAATCTTCCTCGTCGCGAATCTCTCAGGGAACTATTTAAA
The DNA here is from genome assembly GCA_963555695.1 of Dasypolia templi. Classification (NCBI taxonomy): domain Eukaryota; kingdom Metazoa; phylum Arthropoda; class Insecta; order Lepidoptera; family Noctuidae; genus Dasypolia; species Dasypolia templi. The sequence continues at coordinate 17,024,814 of OY743146.1, read as the reverse complement.
GGGATTAATATTATGACAGTACCTTGCCAATTCATTTATGAAAATATTATGTATGTAAGAAAAAATCTACTTCTTTTTAATAAAATAAGTGATAGACATAATTTGAATACCAGAAATAAAGATAAAATAGATCAACCATTTTTCAGATTAGCTAAAGTACATACATCATTTATGGGGTACTGTGTTAAATGTTATAACAAAATACCTTGTGATATATTGCAATTAAATGAAAGAAAATTTAAAATTCGTATAAAAAGTACACTTTGCAGACAAGCTTATTACAAATTAGAGGACTATATACAAGATAAGAATGCTTGGAAACATGATGGTCCAGCTCCATAGGACAATCCCGTCTAGACAAAATCACACTGGTTGCTAATTGAATTTTTTATTTTTATTTTATTTTAACTTACTCACACACTGACCTATTCCTAGTTAATATTTTAGGAAAGTCATATATTTTTACAGTGTTTGTAAATATGTGAGCACAATGTACCTATCGCGTCATTCATTTATCTGCCTTTGCTATATTTTTAGTTCTTCTTACCACTTGTGGTATAGTATTTTTATTCTTGGTGCATCGTTTTCACATATGAAAATATAATTAATGTATACAAATATTGTAAAATATTTTAAAAGAGTAACGGTGGAGTTTCTTGCCACTTCTTCTCCATACGAAACTACTTTTTGGAAGTGGCGCCTAGAATCAGTTATATTTTTATTGTAATTTTTGACGTTCAAAAGTGCCATTTTATGGGCCTATTTGAAATAAATGCTTTGACTTTACATTGTAAGAGAGTAACGGTGGAATTTCTTGCCTATTCTTCTCCATACGAAACTACCTTTTGGAAGGAGCGACTAGAATCAATTCCTTTTTAATGTAAATGTTGACGTTCAAAAGTGCCTTTTATGAGCATATTTGAAATAAATGCTTGACTTTGACTATGACAGTGACGAAGGGTGGAAGTTTACGAGAAGCCAGTCCAAAATGATAAACGGTAGGTGCATGAATATATTTAAATGTGACGTTGATGGAGTCGTGTTTACTTACTACACAGACCTTACTACACAGTGCATAGCGACTATCTATAACATTTTGTAAAATTTGATCGGCATAATTGTCATTCATAGATTTTGAAAAAAAAAAACAATCGGCAAGAAAATGGGCAATTTTCACAAAATCTTTTTTTGATCTTAATTTTCCAAAAAGTTATGTATAGTCCGTAAGATCGCTTTCCCGTACCTACAACGTTTAATGTACCTAACCTAACTGCGCCGTCACAAAAATCCACGTTGATCTTGTGCCTATGCAAATGATCAACTAATACTGATCACTAATAGTCTAGAAGTAAGTCTAGTGGGTATATTTATCTAGATTAATACCTACCGGCTTGAATACGAATACATAGGTACTGACCTAGGTACTAATAACCGAAATTTCATACGGCAACCGAAAGCCTAACTTTGCGAAAAGACCCCAGGTTTGGGGCCTCTTGTACAAATATTTTTTAACAAGCTGTGGGATCTAGGCCTTGTTAGCTAGCATTGCATGCGAGGGTAATGATACGTTAACTCCTTGTTATTACCAACTAGAACACATAATAAGCCAAATTACTAAAGCTTGATTTTGTACACGTACTTAATGTCTGTTCCAAAAACACCTGATGAAAGAGTATAATAAATCCTTTTCAGGTTAAATTCTTAAGCAATCATTCAATCAAAGGAATTAGTATCACTTTGATCTCTATTTAGGTTTCACCTTTATATCTGACAAAAAGTATTATTTGAATAACAACATTAAATTGTAATTAAAAAAGCATCGAAGAAAAAGGAGGTTTAAAATTAACCTCAATTGCCAAATTAAAAACCTCTTAAAGAGATTTAAAATTAGAACTTCTGGTTTAATTATTAAAATATTCAAATCATAGCACTCAATTTGTAGATAGAAATTCGTCATATTAGCAAATAACTAATACAGAGAGGCAATTCCCGTATTTTTAAGAACGTTCGCATTCTAATCTCAGTCACAATCTGTCAAAAGTAGGATCAATATGAATAAAATGTTGACAAGTTTTTGACATTCGCTCTCGCCGAAATTAAATTGCGACTTAAATTTTAACGTTTTTATGTACGTGAATTGGCCTTCATATTTTTACATTTTCATCAAATAATTGTGGAACAGACAATAGAATGATAGTGTGGCAAGCGGGTTTCTAGGGTAGATATAATATTTGGAATGAAACCAAGAGGTCGCTTAACACATTTATTAAACAAGAGATTTCAGGGTAGTGAGTTCTAAGGTCTCCGAGTACTGGTTCTGGTCACTGAAGTTAGAAGAGAAGAGAAAGTTACTGCCCTGGGCTTGGCTACGCCGCAGCACGAGGTCCGGCGTGAGGTCTCAGGGCAGGCAGCAGAATTGGGCGGCGACTTCAAAGGTCGCTCGACGTGGGCAGCACCACGCTTGGGTGCACGACCGCGTGTAGGCACGGTCGTGCTAAGGCAGGGCCTGGACACGTGGCGGGCGTGGGGTCTCGGCACCCACGACCCACGTGGATGGCAGGTTAGGCGGCGGTAGCGGCCGCGTGTTCAGTACGCGTGACTGCCGTCTCTCCAGCGGTAGGGCGGAGGCAGCGAGGACGTCAGTCAGCGGTAGGCAGGATAGAAGTTGTGTAGCCCAATACTGGAACCCTGGAATCAGCGCGAGGCGGGTGCTTCCGTAAGCGATGTGCCAGGACTGCAAACCTCCGCCGATGTGTGCGTCTCCCAGCCGTAAGCCCAAAGCAAGGTGGATGGAGGAAGACTCACCCATCGTGGCGGTTTACAATTTTAGGTTATGTCGTGCGCATGCCGCGGGCATTCTCGGAGGTCCCTCGCCGCGTGACCAGGCGATTTAAGCGAACAGCAAGGCGCAGCGCGGCGAGACAAGCAAAGCGAAGAATGCGAGAAGCATGCGCACGCATTTACAAGGTGCAGTAAAGGTGACAAGTGATGTGGCAGAAGCCACTATAGGTTAATAGCTTTCTCGACAGTCATAGGGAGGCTGCCGAGAACAATTACATTAGCTGCCAGACCGCGCAGACAGAAATACATAGAGAATGCGATCTGGCAGGACACAATTAAGAATAGGAGCAATCACGCTGCGCACTTACCCGTTTATCTCGGGGTTATTTAGACTTACAACTTGATCTGCTTGATGCGAAGGAAAGGGCACGTTAGGTTTTTTTTTTTTTTTTGTGTATGTCATCTCGTAGTTGACCTTGAGAGGTCGTGACTACTTAACCGGACTATCCTGTGGCTGCCTTAAGCGGACTCAAAGCCTCCAGCCAGGGGCGTAAAACTACTTATATTATTAAGCGAACGCTCGCTAAGGGCACCCCCTGTGGGGTACGGACCTCGGCTTAGGGCGTCGCTGACGGGAGGACAGCAAGATGGGACAGGCTGGATCAAGTTTAGTTGATTATTATTAATCGGGGAATTTAAAGCTACAGGCTCAGCTACGGCGCGGGCTGGCACTTCGTCGAGCAAGGGTCGGGGGGGACAATTACGTCGGGATCTTCGCGAGGAACCTCGGCGGCGAGGTCGGAATGTCGGTCTGTGTTTGTGCACTGTACTGGTGGCCCTACTGCTCTCCTGAATGAGAGTTATGTGGTCATCGGGATCGGTGAGGACATGCTTGGGACGGCACGTTAGGCGTCAAGCAGGGATATTTATAGCCTTAACCATACCACGACACTGAGTGACGTGGTGGGAACTTGTAAGATTTAGGGATGTCATTCTTTTAAACCGTAACTAGTGATGTGCGTTTTAGTTGATCTGTAGGAAATCGACTACAACGCCACAGTACCCCGGCTGCTATGAAAGGATTTTCCCTAGGGGAAATCCGCTAGAAGGCCTGAACCACTAAACTGACTACCTGTACGTTCATACATCCCATTCATGTGCTTCCATTCCATCAATCATTCATCTTCTCATACTATGTCCGTCACTGACTTGGAAGTAGTCCTAAATCAGTGACTTACTCTAACATGCAAGAGGTAAACTAATAGTAGGGTAAGTTTAACTCAAGACAGTCAGTTGGAAAAACAACAAGATTATATAGCAAGTGAATCTCCGTAGGGTTAGGTAACCCAGGTGTTAAAATGCAGGGTAATGTATCTTTAGTTAGGTAAGAGTTTAGTCCGTTGTTGATTGTTGAACGTTGTCATGCATGCAGTTATGATTAAAATATAATAGTCTTCATAGTTCAAGTCGAAGCATTTCCAAGAAAAAAAAAAAATTTTTTGTTTTTTTTTGTTTTTGGTTGTGGCAAGCGGCCTTACTTAAGTAAGTTATTCGGGCTAAAGATGCTCTACCTAAATGCATCTTCTCGGGATAACCAATAACTCGGCACTTACTCAATACTTCTGCTGCAACCTAACTAATATTATAAATGCGAAAGTTGCATTTACTGCACTTTTGTGTTATCTTTGCATGCCGAAAGGTAAAATATATATTTGGGTGATATCAACACCCAAATATCAGCTGGTGCTTCTGTAAATTAGGCGTTTTCAGTGATTACCCTTTATAGAAATGCCTACATCCAAATCACGTCTGCATCTAACCTGGATTGGATTGGCCATTGGCCATTCTGGTTCAACTTACTTTTTGAACTTATATAACTTTGCTGCTTTTAGCTACAGTGGAATTCGTGCTACAAATTATCCCGTTTGACGCCTTATGCTGCGCTCCATTACTTCATATCTCAACTTTTGCCAAGCCCAAACTTTGCCACTTTTTGTACCGCAGAAGTCCCACTACATAGTCACAGTAGCTTATACATAAACTGGAACTGGAACATTGCCAGCTCATACTTAAATATGCGAACGGAGTCACTCAGTCGAACATATGCCAGATATTATACCTGATTGCTTATTAATAAATATAAATCAAATAAAAGTGTTACAAAACTTAGTTTCATGCGATTGAAAGAAAACATTCGAGTTTTGGGTAAACGTGGTTGGCGAACAGCAACTCACTGTTTCAATACTCCATAACATAAAGCTTTAAACAATTCTTCCAAATTTAATTCATTCTGAGAAAAACCATCAGTAAACTTTCGATTCTAGCACCGATATTCTAAGTCGTAACCTCGAAAGCTACTCGACTCACAACTCTGTCAAGGAGACCTCAAAACAGGCACGCCACAATAGCGCTGATTAGTCCCCTGTTTGAGGAGTGGTTTGAGAGGCGCCACGGCGTCCTCACCTTCCGCCTGACCCAGGTCCTCACCGGACACGGTTGCTTCGGGAGTAAATTAAGAAATCCCTCGAATGAGTGTTAGTCGAGCCGAAACGTCAGTATTCTATTGAATATTCGGTATCGGGTCGACTAACACTCTTCAAAGACATTATGAAAATTGGATCAAATAGCCGTGTTTTGGTTAATACTTCCTTGTTGACTACCTCAAGGAAGCCTCAAGGTATGAAACTGCTTCAGATCAGGAGTTAAATTGCAAATACGAATATCAAACCTCCTAATTGAGGATGAGTCAAGACGTGGCAATCATGAGGTTTTGACTAACATAGACTATGGGTGTTTATTGAACATATTATTGAATAGGTACGACTTTATTTTGTGGTAACAATTTGAGAACATACCCATCTGTATAGATCTCATAGTTGTAGGTAAAACTGCAAGCCGACGCTAGCGATATAGGATACGCTTACGCCGATGATGATTAGCTAATGAAGAACACCATAAACTATTGCTAAATAGGCAGTAGAATCAATGTCGTCCATCTTGCACAAATTCGACGCTGTATCATCTGATATATTAGATCTAAGTGCAATGTAATCAGATCTGTACATTGTCACCAGGAACCATTTTCACCACATTCCCAAATTAATGGCTTTAATGTTGGTACACAATACCGCACACAATATCGCTATAATTACAAGCGTGTCAAGATAACAACCATTACAACAATAATCGAGTATCCGACACCCGACCGAATATGAACGATTTTTTAATACGACGCTCGCGCTCAAATGTTTGGTAATTATTGGATTTCATATTTGCCTCCTGTTTGAAATTGTTTTTACTTAAATATTTGCTCTTCCGGTGTAAATAAGCATTGCATAAATTTAATTTCAAAAACACAGCGAGATCAGATACGCTTAGTTAACTACACTTTTTTTTTTATTGGGCATCATCAAATGACTTCTCCCGCTCTGGGTGGAGCGGGAGGGCGTGTCAGAAATTTACTGACTAAAACCCACCCGTGTTCCTTCAGTTGCCTGTGCCAGGGCCACGGTTACCTCTTTCGAACTACCCGCGACCCTGAGGCGTCGGCCCTATCGCACCCCGTCATTTTGTGCTGACATTTCTTTGAGGCGCGCGTGGAACACGACGCGCCGTAGACCCGGGCCTGGTCCTTACCGGATGGCGAGCTGCCCGTTGCTCGCCGTCCGCAAGCCCGCGCCTACGGTGGCCGGGAATCTGCAGGCGACTCCCGACGCCCAGGGCATCTCCTGCCTCTCAGACCTCCACCGTATGCTCCACCGTGTCCTCTGGGCGATCCACACAATGGTGACACCCGGGCGTTTCCTCCCGCCTTATGCGAAACAGGAACCTCCCGAAACAACCGTGTCCGGTGAGGACCTGTGTCAGGCGGAAGGTGAGGACACCGTGGCGCCTCTTCAACCACTCCTCAAAGAGGGGACTTACCGCCACTATTGTGGCGTGCCCAAGTTAAGTTACACTAAACATTAATTATGCACCTCAGTGAGGCGTTGTCGTCTATATTTACACTGCCACGTAAACAAAATCATAAATTAATGCATGTAAACAAAAATCGGCTGAAAACTTTATAGTCGCAGAAAATCAACAGAAAGCACGCATGTAAACAAAAATAGGCTGAAAACTTTATAGTCGCAGAAAATCAACAGAAAGCACTTTACGTACCAATTAAAAGGCTTTTGATTGAATATGTTGGCTTACTTAAGATGTTTTGCAAACTCTTGGAGTTCAGCCTTAACTCTGAGCTGACGGCATTATGTGCTGGCTTTACATACATAGACACCGAGCAAGTAACCTGCCTTCTAAAATAAACATGGAACGCTACAAGTAAATCATAAGGCTGAGACGTATTCGACAGAACCGGCCGCTGGCCACATCTGACCATTCTGATTCAGCTCAAAATGTTCTCTGGATTCCGTCTCAAATGCATAAGGGAATCCAGTGAAGGTTTTTAATTCACCAAAGTTGACAACCAAATAACTTACCTTAAATATAAAGGATCATTCACGGGAAAACTAATTATTGCAACCCAACGCACAACTCAGAGCTCATGCCATTTCCCTGAGTTACAATCCTTTTGACTTATTACCCTGCTGACCACATATGTTCACATATGTTCACCACACTAGTCGCTTCGCTCAGTTAATGACAAGTCCTACATTTATCAATGTCAGGGCCCTTATTCACTATGCCCACTTAATGATTCCTTGCTTCGAAACCACGTCAATTCCTTAGCTAGACACTAAATCTGCTAACATCGTATGTCACAATGAACGAAACCGCGACATATGAACGCGAAATTAGCGTGGTTTAAACTGTCAAAATACCACGCTTGACAACCGTACGGAATCGTTGTAGTTTTGAGTATGTAAGTTTGTGTTCGAGTGAAATCCGGCAGTAAAGTATATTGAAGAATGTTCCAAACAATTGTTTTTCGTATTTATACATACACAAGGGACATTATAGCTTTATGTCCCTATAAACTATTGTCGAAAATGATAATACTTACGATTATTTACTTCAATCAAGAAATGGTCCAATCAGTTATTGTATGGTAATATTGTCGACGACGAGACGAGACGGCGGCGGTGAGTTAGAAATGTTTTTTTTAAATCTCGAATCTAAAAGGACTTTGTTTATTTAACGTTAATTTGTCCGTCCTCGTCCTCGCCCGCCCACCAGGGAAGCGCTACCTGGGGATCTCCACCAAAGTCAAACTCAAACTCAAAGCATTTATTTCAATTAATCCATTTCAGTACCGTTTGTTTTTCAATAGCGTTCTTAAAGCGTGATCCTTCTTCACCATGATAACGCTTTAGCACACTCCTCCAGACGGGCAGTCGGGTTATTGACTACGGCAGGTGCAGCCTGTCGCCTTGATTTTCATAGCATTGACATTCTAAATTGACTGCATTCGAAAGGACTGTGGTAGAGAACCCCAGGTAGCGCTTCCCACCATGCTAAATCGGAAGACTCTTGTTTTTCAATAGAGGAGTGGTACCGTCACCTTGTCCAAGCGACACGTTATTGTTTTCTGATATGCACGCGAACGAAGTCGCGGGCACAGCTAGTTTTCTTAATATTGATCTTTACACACGCATATTACGAGCGAGGGTATTACAAAGAATAAACGCTGTTTATTTATCTCAAAAACGTATCACAATTTTACATAAGGGGAATGGATACTTCCTATACCTACCTCACCTATACGAAGGTAATTTACTCCTGACAAATGGACGGTATCTGACTTACATTCTCCATCAAAAATATTTTTCCTTCACTCTGCTTGATACGAATATATCAAAAATTACGCACACAGCTGCTGAGCAAACTACAAACGTCTAAAATCAAGTCGTGGACTCGTAGCTCGAAGCTCCGCGATTGCTACGAGCGGCGACCTACGAACAAATGTGAGATCAGTAAGAACAATAAATCGAATTTAAGTCAGCAATCCTCGATTTTACTGTCGAAAATTCCGTACTCGGGATTCTCGATAAAACCTACTAATAGCTGTTCCCAGGAGACGGGTTTCCAGTGTAGGTATTGTAGAAATGCTGTCTAAGTTTAAACGAGCCGTAATTGCGAAACTGTACCTATGTCTGCTAGAGTAACTGCGGCTACTGTGTCCTGCCAAACAAGAATTCAAATATACCTCTGGAGGGCGCCGAGATGCAGACTAAATACGATAACGATGTGGTATTGTGTGAAAACATTGGAATTACTTCGAGTTGTGTAATAAGAGGAGTGGCGTAACTTTCCAAAGCAATGAAGAATGTTATTGCGTTATTGATTGCTTCAAGAATGCCTTTATTACTACTTGTACCTAACTTGCATTACCAAACTTATCTGGATATGCGGTAGCTTGTCAAATCAAGTTCAAGAAAAGGGTACTTGCGACGCAGCAGCTGTGGTTATTACACTATACGAACTAATTTTGGCCACTTTCGACCCCTTCAATAACTAAAGATCGATTCAAGATTAACACATTAAATTTGAAAGAAAAGAATGAATGAATTAAAAAACAATGATGATGATGGATGATGATGAATTTGGTATTTCAGGAATGCACGCATATTCTTAGTATTGAACTTGGCTCCCATTTTCTCATTTATATTTTTATGGGTTAATATTATCAAGAAGGCACTTGAAGGCACCGTGAATAACTTACCAATTCACATTCACACTGTTCATGTAGAGCTCTCTCTATTAAATAGGCAATATTCTGTAGACGAATTATTTTTGTAACCCCAATACAAATAGAACCTATTTTTGGCTCGCAAACTTATTGGCTACACGTAATGAAAACAAAACACTTATTTACATAAAACTTGATTAAATCACATTACACTGTAAGATTGTTACCATGAAATATGACATTTGACTTTCAAAACTAACAAAGGCACTTTTAAAACTATATTACAAAAGGTTTTGTTTCTATTGACCTAATACTGTACACCCTGATTTGTTTAACAATGAATGTAAAATGGTATGTGTTAACACAATACATCAAATGTTCTTACGTCGTTATTAAAAGATTCGGAAATCCGGCTCTTTGTGTTCCAAACTTCTGAGTATCAATCATAGGCAACAATGAATAAGCTAAAGTTTTAAACGACTGGATGTGTTATTCGATGTGTTCCACAGTGGCTTTATATAAAGTATGTAATTAACCGCTAGAGGTCATAATAGTTAGGAGAGTCCGGATATACAACTATCTACTATAAATTGAAACAAACTCTTCCATAGCCTATGGAAGAGTTTACCCTATGGTATCTATGTATTTAAATTGGACACCCACCATTCATAAAAAAAATTGTTTATATGAAAAATAAAGATCATTGTTGTAGTGGTAGGTACACGTAGTGGCTTTATGATGTAGACACACAGATACCACAGGTACTCTGGTTATTGATTAAGTATTGGTAGCTCCAATAATTAGGTTGCGGACTTCGGAATATGGCGGCCGCTGATTTACTTCGCCGCAGCGGGGCAGACTGACTTCCCAACTCAAACTTAGTTAGGAATCGCCTAGCTCTTTTTTTTGTTTTTTTTTTTTTGTTCCCGGGGTGGAAAATCCTCATGGATGTCCTCCGCCCTGGGGCGGGCGGAGGGGTCTGTCAGACTCTTACTGACTAAAAACCACCCCGGTGTTCCATCTCACACCTACGCCGGGGTCGCGGGAACACATAATTCGTCCGCATCCCCGGCTGGTGCCGGCCCGCTTGCGCGGGCCCCGTCTCGGGCGGGGGGAGTGAGGTGTACTTCCCCCGCAACGTCTGTGAGCGGCGCGCACGGAACACTATGCGCGCCGCCTACTCGGGTCCTGATGTTGGGGGGCGACGGATGTCCCCGAATCCGTCGCCCCTGAACCCATTTAGGGGGGCTGGAAGAGGGCGTTGTCCGCCCTCCGCCTGCGCCCGGTGCGCCTGCTGCGGATCGGGAGAGTGGACGAGATCTCTCTCTCCCTTTCCGCAGCCTCCTTCTGCGAGATGACTGTTTCGCAGAAGGAAACCACCGTGTCCCAGGACTCGGCGCTGCCGACCATCGAACTCACTACGGTCGGCAGCGACAGGTCACTGCCTACTTCTGAGATGAGGGCACGGCGCGGCTCCTCCCAAGCGGCACACTCTGCCAGCGTATGCCACGCCGTGTCCTCCCGACAGTCGACGCAGTGGTGACACCGAGCGTCCGGCTCCCTGTTTATGCGACACAGGTACTTCCCGAAGCAACCATGCCCCGAGAGCACCTGCGTCGCCCGAAACGACAGGGAGCCGTGCCTCCTCCCGAGCCAGAGGTCGAGCACTGGCCGGACCGCCTCGATGGTGACGAGGCCGGCGGTAGGGCGTGAAGGAATCGCCTAGCTAGATCAAGGCTGCCCAACCAATTTTAAAGGTGGGCCTTAATCCATATTTCGTGTCAGCCGGCGGGCCTTTTGTTGAATCAAACTTGACTACCGTAATGGTGCATACATACCTAGCTATTAAAATTAAACAAAACTTTAGATAAGTAGGTGGGTATTCATAGTTTGAATAATCTAGAAAAAACAGCACTTTATTTTTGAAGAGGTTTTGTTCTAACAACTTATCAATATTTAGCGACAAATCTGAGGTCGATAATAAAATCAAGTGTGAAAGTATTTTTTATTTTTGGCAAATTGACATTTAAAAAAACAAATTTATTGAACCAAAATATTTTTGTTTTGTGACTTTTTTTATACCTGGGTTGTCAATCTGTTCTCAAAAGACTATCGCCAGCTGATAGCTTTTGGCAGGTCCAATTCAAATGCATTGGCGTGCCTTAAGGTGGCTCGGGCCTCGGGTTGAGCAGCTTCGGTCTATACGATGATTATGTTTTAATTTGTGTTAGTAAGTTTGTACAAAATACAATCAATCAATCCAACCATAAAAAAAAACAATTATATTTAAAACGGTAACTACAGTTTTGAGCCGTTTGGGGTCGAAACGCTCGGGTCATGGGGCCCGAGTGCGCGTCTCCTTTTTTGACAAATTTCTCACCGACCACACTTCACGTGACCAGAGGGCTGGATTGTTCTTTGGCCAAAGAATTAGCATTGCCATTCAGCGTGGCAATGCTGCCAGTCTTCTGGGCACGTTTCCAGATGACAGCGATGCGGACGAGTACTTCGACGCCTGAGTGTTTTATATTAATTTGTACAGGTAGTTAGTTATTTAGTAATTAAATTTAGTTATATATATGTTGTTATGTTTTAATAAATATCTCTTTAATAAAACCTTAATATTGTTATATTAAATAAAGATTATTATATTATATAAAAACGGAGTCACTTTAAGTATTATATTTTAAAAACCAGATGAGGTCGACGTTTCCTATCTGACTACTCTAAGAAGAAACGCCGAAACAAACTCAGAGGTGACAGTCTCTTAAGTCCAGACATAATCTTGGTCAGATCATGTAGATTGGTGTGTCTGAAACGGTCTTTTGAGGAAAGAAGCACACAGATTGAGTGGACCCGTCCAGTCAGTGCACGCATTTGTCAGTTAACATGCAGCTTAACTCAGAACTTAAGAAGCTGAACGATTCGACGAACAATACCAAAGAAAGGACATTTGGGTAGGCCACATAAATGTTATACACATGTGTTGAGGAAGCACTAGCCAATTATAATTGTAAAATTCGAAAAAGGCCATGACTATAAAAATTTCTATAAAAACTTGGGTATTATTATTATTTGTTTTTAAAATTTATTTTCTCAGGTCCCTAGAACCTGGTATTTTTTAGATCTCACGTGTGTAAACCAAGGTGAGATTTTAAGTTTGAAGAAGATAAGAATGTGTTTTGGACCGCATTGAAATTATTGTCTAAATCTAATTGTAGGAATTTCCGAACTATGCGACAGAAATTTGCTATATTAAATAGCTGCTTACTGTAGTTTAGGGTATATTTGGAAATATTGATTGCATTTTGACTGATAAAAAGTTGTTTCGGGATGATACCAGACGTTGACCAGTCGTTACTACTCGTATGTTCATTTTCCAAACTCATAATAATTTTGTTCTTGTAATTCGCTTTATTTCTTGATTTTTTCGGTTATAGTTTTCTGTACTTATTTTACACATTTTATAACTGTTTAACATTTGTGTATTAACATTTTTTTTTAAATAAAATGCAGTATGACAAGCTAACACTAAAATATATATTATATACATATAATGTACAAATGTATAATGAAAAGGGGGAAAGAGCATTTATACCATATTATTGACGTTTGGGACTGCTATATCTATTAAGTATATGTTTGTATGCTTTATCAACAAGTGTTCACACTCAACAGCGATAACAGTAGTTTCCTAGTCCCTGAGTTCACTAATTGCTTAACTAATCACCTTTTTACAGAGTTCATTGCGTTGAATGGTTTAGAACAGTTTAATAATGTCAGAAATGATAAGTCAAAGGTCTTATATATGGTTTTATCTGATAAAAAGAATGTTAAAGTGAACGAATGCAATGATCCCCTATCTAGAGTAGACACACATCATCCTCCTCTACGGATCTATTTAGATATACTTCCTGAACGAACTTTGAAGTGCAGTATGTTACCTACCCGTAACTATCACAAGGCTGATTATCAAGCTATAACACATCTTGATTCCATAAACTGGACTACGACGTTAAAAAATTGTGGGACCATTGATGAAATGGTTGAAATATTTTATGAAAGGGTAAGGAGTGCTATTAGTGACAACGTTCCTTTCTCATATAAAGTAAACAACAATAAACAATTACCTTGGTTCACAAAAGATCTCACAAAATTACTGAAGCAAACATACAACCTTAGAATAAAAGTTAAAAAATATAACAACGCTATTGATAAGATTAGATTAGTACCACTTAAGGAGAGATGCCGGTTATTAAATAAATCATCTTATATTATCTACATTAAAAAAATAGAAGCCAGAATAGAAACCAACTCTAAATACTTTTGGAGATATATTAAACATATTGGCTGCACATTTGTCCGCACCAAAATCCATCCTGATGGCGCTACTCAAAATTCTGTTACCTTCAGTAGCTCCATCAGTCGAAAATTGTTGGGGGCAAAGAGTTTCAAATCATCTATGTAAAGAAGGTGTGATATCACCTGACCACCTCTTCTCAATTTATAGCCTACACCTGAATCCTCCAGCAGTGTATTTAGAAGATTCAAGTCCAAGCAAAACCAAAGTGGACTCAAACTATCGCCCTAAAATATTCCCTGAAATATTCCGCGCTCAACTCTGATCGATTCATCGATCCTCCGGATCTGTCGACATCCTGGATAGAGAAGGACAGCTCTCCATTGCCCTATCTATACACGACATCAAAAAGGGGTGTGGTGTTGTGTCTATTTTGTACAACTCCAACACCTCAATGAGCCATGCATGAGAATGAAGCACCGAGTCATATGCCTTCTCTATTTAACATGTCGACAAATCGTTCCGGTATCTACGAACCTGTTGGCTTATGGTCATATCTATAAGAAGCAGTTGCTTAGGACCGCGGGGCCCTTTCTTACATCCATTAATAGACCGACAAACATGAGTTATATTCAATGAGGTGTGCAATGTTTGCTCTAAGAATGGATGTATGAACTTTAAAGAGCGTCGGTAATCATGTAATTGGTATATAGTTCTTAGGTTTCGCAGTACTACCCGATTTATGGAGTAGGTGGGTAACTCCTGTCGTAAAGAACAGTGATAGCGACCCAGTCTCTAAAGAAGGCTGGAATTACGTGGCTAAGCAAGCAAGCGTGTGACCTTTGAAGCCATTTCGGTTTAAAGAAACGTTATTCAAAGTCAAAGTCAAAGCATTTATTTCAAATAGGCCCATAAAAAGGCACTTTTGAACGTCAAAATTTACATTAAAAATAAAACTGATTCTAGGCGCCACTTCCAAAAAGTAGTTTTGTATGGAGAAGAAGTGGCAAGAAACTCCACCGTTACTCTTTTAAAATGTTTTACAATATTTTGTATACATTAATTATATTTCTATATGTGAAGACGATGCACCAAGAATAAAAATACTATACCACAATTGGTAAAAAGAATTAAAAATAAAGCAAAGGCATATAAATTAATCACGTGATAGGTACATTGTGCTCACATATTTACAAACAATGGGGAAGGCAACTGTCAAAATGGCGCTGTCGTAGCTAGTTCCCAACACAAGCTAAAAATACAAGGCGTGATGTGGTTTTATTTTATTTTAGCGAAAATTGGCTCGATGTTGTGTTCCTAGATACTCAGAAATTGGAGTTCGAATTTCTCGTAAGCCCCTAAAATTAGAAGATTGTGCTTTAAAGCTATTCGTACAGATTTTTTTGATTTCGAATTTATGTCGTGAACATTTTGAAGAAAGTGATTACGAGGAAATATTAATTCTGACACTTTCCATGTCAAGTACTTGATTTAAAATACTGAAATCACCGAAAATAACGAAATAGTGAAATAAAATCAAACTAATGAATGAACATAAAATGAAATGAATGAACGAAATGTCAAAGTTTTTGTAGGCCGTAGGGACCTAGCTATGGTCACGACATCTACAATTAGCTTTGCCCGACCTTCCCCATTGTAAAAATATATGATTTTCCTAATCCTATTCTCAATAAAAACATAAAATGTCTCTTACTTGAAAGCAATAACGATTAGTTAATTAAATACTAATATTAGGTTCGACAACATCCGTCACAAACTAATTAGAAACTACCCGAAACTCGACCCACCCAGCGCATTCATTTTTCTAGTATGTCCGGTTTGCAATTAGATCAGCACCCTAATTGCGTAACACATTTTGTTTTTGAATGCGATTCTGAAATGAAACAAATTGCGATCTTAATCGTTTCCTATAATTGGAATTGTTAAATGATCTCAATTCTGCCAAATTTAGGGATGTGTTTCATTTCTAGCTCTATCTCGCGTTTTGTTTCATCGAAAAGGAATTATTCGCTTCTGAATAATTTTGCTACAATTTAATTTTGTTTTAACTACAACTGGCCGTCTACTAATGCATATAAATAAAAATGTACAATGATTGCTGAAAAATTAAAACCCAATAAATAAAACAATTTCTACCATAAACTACCAAAATTGAAATACGCAACGAAACGTTCTTTTCTTCACGTTTTAGTTATCTGTGGCCAATGACAAAATCGTAGAAAAGCAGTGTTGTCAAATTAGTGGGACTTCCACTAAAACAAGGAGTTTTGGACACCCGTACTAGGGCGGTCGGCAGACAAAATTAATGGTGGATAAGACTTTTTAGAAAATACTACAATCAACTACTAAAACTATTGTTTATCTAAAACCTGTGTCAGAAATTTTACCATTTATTAATTTCAAATGCCGAAACTACTTCGGATTTGAACGCTGATTTGTAAAGACTGTTTAGCATGACGAATATAGTGAAGAATTTTATAAGAAGCTGCGCCCGTGTAAGATCGAAAACAACGTCATTTCGAAAAAAAAACGCGGAACATACTTCCAGGATAAAAATTTAACAGTTTTTTTGCTATTAAAGTGTATCTAACAAACATCCAAACAACTTCACTGACTTTTTCAAGTAATTTTATTTGTGATATTATATAAAGTAGTAGTTCTCCAAGTTTAGTCCTACGGCCCAAGCGGACTAAAAGTTGGCAACACTCACAAAAGATATTTTTAATATTTACGATTCTCATTGTTTTGCTTTGAAATACGAAAGTTGTTTTTTATTGTTCAACACATATAATAATTTAGACACAGAATCATATTTACTTACTATTCCTATAGGTACATATACATGTTGGCCTATGTTACAGTTTCGTATTCTTGTTTTGTGTGTGTATCGCTGAAAACGTTTGACAAGGACTAGGGGCTAGGGCTGATATGGCTCTGACTTCGTTTTGTACTGGCTGCACACACACTCCACCCACAGCGAAAAGCACTTATGTCAATATCATCACTACAAGTAAGTACCTATGCCAATATATAAAGGAATAACGTGTGTAGGAGTGTACCTTCATATCTTATTGACTTATGTAAATAGAGGTTCTTAATTGGTCAGTCTACAGTGTAGACACAAGTTAGTAACCTATGTGGGGTGAGCTGTTTGTTGCAGATAAAATAATGACTGTAAATTAGTAAATTGATGGTTTTTGTTTGTACATAAGTACTGAAACAAACTATAATAACAACTACAAAAATTAATCAAAATATTTTTGAAGACGGTTCTAAAACTTACAAGAATGGAATACAAATACCAACAATAATCTAGTTGACATATGGGGGAACTCCTTAACAAAGACGTTGTTGCGCAGGACATGGAAAACAAATCTTCTGTATTAATAATTGAAGGTAAGCTTTTTGACACAGTTATGAATCAAGCGGCAACTCACATAATTGTGAATATATTTCCTTGGGCGAAGGTAGTCACATCAAATATTTTATGTTTACTATTCTAATTTAGTGTTATGTTAAATAAAAACATACGGAGACTGAATAAATGGCTCTAAATAAAGAAGATATAATACAACCCACAGCAAGGACTAGGCTTTTGTTCAGCCATAGGCATTGTTGGCAAACTAGGCATCTACTTTAGGATAGTGCCCGGGTGTTTCACCTACAAAGACAAGAAGGCAGCATGAATGATGGTGCCCCATTGCTGTTTCTTCAGCTACTGCTGCTGTTTACATCTGACATCACTGCTACTACTTTGTACACACTTCTACTGCTTAACATAGAAACTGACAATTGTTCATAAAAGCTATTCATCGTTTTTATTATAACGCTATTGATTGTGGTCTGCACAACAGCTATGTAAACATATGTACCTATTGTGTTAATTGAAAACAGTGTTAACTTTTAAAAATAACTTTGGATGAACTATTTAAGAATACACTAAGTACTTACAATTTTGTTTTAAATAAATAATAATAAAAAGGTGGTATTTAGCTAAATGAACTATTATTCAAGAGATATATGTTAGAAACAAATAAATTAAGGTAAACAAGAGAAAAAATACTGTTTTATTATATTGTTACAACCTTCATGAAAATAGCAATTATTCACATTTAACATGAAATATTTGGACATGAGGCAATATGAAATTGGAACAAATATATTGCATGGATTGGTGGAATTTGGCAGCTAATGTATTCTCATAGAATTCATCATGGATAATTTATATACCTTCTGCTTGGTAATGCTTGCTGTGAGCGCTGAGAGAAAGTTATTTTCCTGAATAATGTAGGTACCTCTGAGACTGACACCTGAAAGAACACCAAAAAGAATTAGTAAATCCTAATTAATTTCCATCATCCATCCACAAGTTTATTAGGGCTCTCCCTTAGACACTTCAATGCACAATCTATCTACAGAACAGTAATATTCTGCTATGTACAATGATTTGGTGCCTACAATTCTATTGTTTATTGGCTTACCTCTGTTATTAGTTGAAAAGGTGGATGGCCTTGGATATTATAATATATCTAAGTATAAATAAATATAAATTGCTCAATGCGGTATCAAGCAAAACCAATTCAACGCAAAAGAGTATTTTGGAGGGGCTCCATAAATTAAATTCCAAAATATAGTTCCATATTTAGAGAACTTCATGACTATCATAGCGGTGCTAGAATTAAATGTTTAAATCCTCAAAATAGATTTTGAGGATTTACACTAGGTACATCCTATACGGTTATGACAAAATACATAAATGGGTAGGCATTTTTACAGATTTTTGTAAATTGGTTAGGTTGATACAAAGAGGTTTGTGTTTGGTGGTGCCTTACCAATTTTTTTATTATCCAGTACCTACCTACTTATCAAACAATGTGTGTAACAACAACAACATTGATGCTTCTTTGAAGATGGAATTTTACTGTTCAACACATGTAAAGAAAATAATATTGCTTTTAACTTGAACATTCAATGGTGTGGAATAGGTATGGTGTCTATGTTCTCAGTGCTTCTGGCTTTTCCAATGAAGTTGTCGACTGGGTTGCTATCTAAGCTTGTCGCCTATGATAAGTTTGTTACGGTATATCTCGTATATGTACGTAAGTATTTGTGTTTCCTTAAAATATCACCAAAGTACCTCGTTTCTGAAATATAATGTATCTTTAGTATATGTTGTAAGCACTTTTATGAGAAGATTTTTATTACAATTATTCCAAGAAATCCACCTCGCCGACTCGATAACTAAAACACCACTAATATTGATTTATCATTTAGGTTTTACACTAAATCACATTCACAATTTATCAGGAAGACTACCACTTACATGTTTTCGAATTATGTAAGGAGATAATACGTTTAAATCCAAAAATATGTGGATCGGAAAACGAAAGCGGCCAGAAGGTTGCCTTCGCTTTCAATGCGACTACTAGTTGTTTCATGTCAGCAGGGCTGCCAGGTGAAAAAAATCTGCAATCGTACCACAGCATTAAAAAAGTCGTATACCCAAGGAAAATCCGAAACAAAAAATCGTACATTATTATTCATCCGTTTATTGACTTTTATTACAAAATTAACAATAAAAATACTACGAAATAAGTAATGATATGTAATGAAAATAGTATGAAAATTTAAATTATAGTAATGAAATCACTTTTTTCTGTATAAATTTTCCGTATTCATTAGTTTAATCTCGGTAATAGGTTATAGTTTTAAATAGGTAATAGGTTTAAAATCGGTGCAGTTTCCGGTGACTCTTATCATTTGCTTTGCCAGCAAGGTGCCATTGACAGTTTCGTTGGCCAAACTATTTCTAAGTTTGGTTTTTAATTTAAGGAAATTAGAATAAAAGGGAATTCCCTCAACACTCTGGGCAGGCTGAGCACGTTCGTTTCATTATTTATATTATTCTGTCACTGCTCTAGATACTTACTCTTTTGAGACAAAAGTTTGTTACTTTGTTGCCAGACCTAATTGAATAAAATAAATGGATCGAATGTAAAAAATCGTATGTTTTCCGTACGATTTCGATGCTTCGATCGTACTCGTATGAAATCTGCAAAAAGTCGTACAAATACGATTTAAATCGTACAAATGGCAGCCCTGCATGTCAGTGATCCAAAC
Organism: Dasypolia templi; assembly: GCA_963555695.1. Classification (NCBI taxonomy): domain Eukaryota; kingdom Metazoa; phylum Arthropoda; class Insecta; order Lepidoptera; family Noctuidae; genus Dasypolia; species Dasypolia templi. The sequence continues at coordinate 17,004,961 of OY743146.1, read as the reverse complement.
CAATTGTCACTTGTCATAATGGTTACACAATTCGAAAAAAAAAACGCTTGCCCAATTTTTCCTGGCTTATCGTTCACTCTATGTCGTCTCAAACAGACTAGAATTGGTTTCATATGTTAGTGGAGTTTAGCGGTGGGTAATCTTTATTCCGGCAAGTGAATTGATTCACTTATTCCGACTCCGGGTCCGGTACCGGTTCACCTTATTTATTCCTTTGGCACCGTTTGGCACCGGCACTCACTCGCTCATTTTGGTTCCCCGGTTTCGCAGAACATTTTATTCATTTGGTTCACTGGATCATTTGGCACATTTTGAATTGAACAGTTGGTTAGATATAGCGATACGACGTGTTCCGAGTACTTCCGAGTGACTTGAGCGAGTGAACGAGAGTGAACATTGAACGCGCGCTTCGGAATAATTTGGTACCGCGGTGCCGGTAAGGATTGTGAGGAATAAATAAGGTTTACGTATCCGCGTTCGGTACCGGCTCCTTTGGATCAGTACCTCCGGAGTTACCCACCGCTAGTGGAGTTACGCAATACGAAAGTCGTAAAATCAAGCAGAGTGCGGTCTAAACGAAGACATTTACTCTCGATCATTTGATGAAAATGTGTTACGCATTAAGGCTGCAGGCTAAGCTGACTTTTGAATGCATTTGCATTGAATGAGTGTAGGTTTCCTATGCGTGAGGGTAATCTTATTGGATAGCATTTTTTTGCCATAGTTGGTCCTGGTTTTTGGTAAAACTAGTAAACTTGCTCGTCGTGTGCTTCGTTGACTAACTTGTCTGCTAAGTGTGATATTTGTGTGAATACTTTTGTTAAGTTTTTTTCTGATAAAGATACATGTGTTATAAATGTATAGTTGCTTTTTGTTCATTATTTTTGTGTCTCTATACATTTTAGTAGTTGATTTTAAGTGTGGATAGTTAAAGAGCATTTTCATCAGTTTATTCTGGGAAATTTGTAGTTGTGCTAATTTTGTTTTTGCGGCACTACCCCATATTTCGACAAAGTATAGTAGATGTGGCTTCATTAGGGAATTATAGATGGTGTATCGCATCCCTCGTGGAATGCATTGAGCTATGTTGTGCAGAGCTCCGACTAGTGTCGAGAGCTTGTCCTTCACGAGTTCGATGTGAGCATTCCAGGAAACCGAAAGGGCATTTTATTTTTCGCAAGTTTTTTGCAGTAGCGGCGTTTCATTAATTGTAAGTGGGTTAAATTGGGGAAAATGTTTATTTTTTGCCTGATATATTACGTAGCATGTTTTGGAGGTGTTTATTGTAAGAAGGTTGAACTGAAACCACATGGATATGGAGTTTAAGTCCTCCTGGGCTTGTGAAATAATGTTATGAATCGAAGACCCGAAGTATAAGAAAAATGTATCATCGGCATACAAGGTAAGGTGACCGTGCAACCTTATTTCATTTATATTATTTATGTATATTAGAAAGAGCAAGGGACCTAAAATTTATCCCTGTGGAACGCCATATGTTAGAGGTCTTGCGCCACTTTGATGATTGCCAAGTTTAACCACTTGCGAGCGGTTGCTTACGTATGATTCGAACATTTTTAGGGCATTGCCAGTAATATTAATGGATTCCAGTTTCTTTAGTAGTTGTAAAGTAGCTTGTGGGAAACCGTGTCTATAAAGATACCTAAGCGTATATTTTTACAGTCTATATTGTGTTTTATTTTATTTACGAGATTAATTGTAGCTGTAGTGGTATTACTTTTTGGTCTGAAACCATATTGACGATCGGTGATAAAGTTGATATAGTTTAAGTATGCTTCTAGTCGGTTGTGGGTTGGTTGTTTCTATTATTTTTTTACATTATAGGTAATACTGAAATCGGACGATTATTACCAGGATAAGTGAGCATTTCCTGATTTGTAGATAGGAGTTACTTTTGCTAATTTTAATGTTTTAGGAAAGTTTCCATCGGCTAGTAATTTATTAAAGCATTTAATCCATAAATTGTGCAGTCCCTTCGGTCCTGGAGATCTCCAGTTGGGTAACGGACGGACGCCCGTGTAGGGCCACATATTATTATTATTCCAATTATGATTGTTAATTAAAAAATGCGCTATTTAATATCATAAAGGGCATCTACAGATCCGAGATTGCATTGTTGTCCCCGAGGAAACAACCCTTCCCAATTACAATATTATTAAACTCATATCTGAGTAAAATATATCCCAAAGTGTAAGATAATTATACCGATACATCAGCGACCCTCGCCGTTATACAGCGAAAACCAATTAATACACAAAAATCTGTTTTGAAATAAATGCAATTAAAACTTTAACGACAAATATTTCTTACATGAACCATGATTATGTAAATTATTACTGTTACTTACGATTGTATACTTTATCGTTTAGTGACTGTAATGTAAACAATTGTAATGTATTTGTCTAGGATGAGGTATCCTACCTGTGTAGTTTGCTCTGAAAATATTTGACACAAATGTTTTACTAATGTAAGTAGGTACTGTAAACCACGTTCCTAACACCTGTCAGTGCGAAAATTTTAGAATAAGAATAATTTATTTGCAGAAAATAGTCATAGATTGTCATAGTAGTAGACAGTCCATATTTTGGCTGTTTAGGGCATGCAAATTAATTTCACAAGAGTACCTAATAGGTACTTATTTTAGTAAGATATAGGTACAGAACATATATAAAAATACCTATGTTCTAACATTAAGTTACAATAAATATACAAACATAACATAATCTACTAAATAATAAAGTTCAAATTCGCAAAACACGTATTCGTTTGTATAAAACTGACAGGTGTAAGAAACGCATTCTCTCAACGTCCGGACTGTAGTACATGAAAATAAATCTCTTCGAAGAGACACGGAGTGCCGATTTCATCTATGAAACTAAACGCGTTCAGTACCTATAAAACGGGTTCAAGAGTTGTCAATGTCAATATTCCATCGAAAATAATGACACCGAAAGCCTTTAAACCCTGTAGTGATGTGTAACCCACATATGCACAACCTTGTGAACTCAAGTACCTGTGACGTCACACGTCTGCTAAAATCATGGACAGAAATCTATGACAAACAGTTGGATACTAGCCGCTGCCCGCGTTACTCGCGTCACATATAATTAACGACAGTTGGTTACTAGCCGCTGCCCGCGTTACTTGCGTCACATACAATTAACCTATATATTACTATTATTTATATTAACTGTGTTTAATCGTAGTAACTACATTATAAAATCATTTCGTGATACTAAAGGAACATTTAATTACACCTCATTATAGAACCTAAATCACGTCCCAACAAATCTTCTATAAATCTTTCACCAATTGAATTGGTGTAATCCACCCTAATTAACGGATAGTTAAAGTTTGGCGCCATTAAAATAATAATTCTAATAAAGAACCTAGATACGCGGAGCCTGCTCTTTAACAAAATCGCTATTTAATTACTATCGTATATAGAGCTGCCTAAATCTGTATACTCATTAATCAATCTATCACCCAGAGACAGTAAGTAAAGTACTTATCGAGTCTTCGAAACAGAGCAAAAGTGTTTTTTTGGGTCTTGTAAGATTGAGGGATCCCAATTTATTTTGTACATTCAGTTTGATGTATGTATCGTGTGCATTATCTATGTGACACCCGAATCAACTAGTGTTCTTACCTAAAAGTAAAATGATTTAGTATTTGATTTTACAACTTATCGTTACGACAATATAGAAAGCTGTAATTTGGCATGGATATACTTATTAATTACGCCGACAAAGTGGTAAACTCAAATCTTGCTTTTTTTAGGTAACCTTCCTTTTTCTCGTCTATCCCATGGTGACGTCATTGAAAAGGTCGTACAAAAACATTGCGGCTGAGAAAAATCAATTTTTCAATTTAGGTATACGAATAAGCCAACTGAGCCACTGACTTTGTGTTAAGTCGACGACAGCCAGAGTCGGTTGTTTAAAAAATTGTAGCAACAAGAGTTAAAAGACCGTCACAGGCAGTAGATTTTCTCGTTATTTTTTTATTAATGCCCGTAATTTTATTTTTTAAATACATAGCAAAGATTTTTTGAATAAATTTTTCTTTTAACTATAATGACTTGACCACTCACTAGATCACTCGTTTCCGACTTGACGTCGACTTACGGGACACCCTGTATACTAGAACAGGCAACGAAAATGCGCTTTTTCTTACACACATTTTTTTTAACACTCTGTTTCTTTTTGACAAAAACAACTTTGAATAGAAATAAAGTAAGGTCCTAATTGCAATATGCATCGCAAACCCGACAAAACTGTGTTTGTGATTGATGCGGGTCGTTTGTTTCGGACGCATCCCTTTTGGATCCATAGCAAACCTTTTGACGGGCGACGGCAACATTTGGCGGTTTATCACGACTCCCTTTTTTTCACTTAGTTAGGTATGTAAGGATCCGGAAGTTAAATCAGATGTTTTTGGAAATTTATAGAATTATATCGCAAAGCTACATAGATATGTATCTACAATTTTAATAGCTTGAAGAAATGCAACTAATCAAAATGCAACTGTCAATGTATACGTTTTTATAATAAACTTCCTAGCCACATTCAAGAACTAAGCCTTAATAAATTTAAAACTTTTATAAAGCGGAAATTATGCCAGAAAGCCTATTTATACTGTCAAAGACTATATTGAGGACAAGAAGGCTTGGGATTGAGCTGCTCCAATAAGTTTACACAGACATAATTGATGTGTAATTTGCTATTTTTACTTTTTTTTTCTTTTAATCTTTTTTTTTTCTATATACGTACCTTATTATCTAAACAATGACATGTATATATTTACTGTATAAAGTATAATATTGTTTTAATTTTTGTGAATGTGAGGACTATGTAGGTTATTGCATTTTTTTTTTCTTCTTTTAATGATGATGATCTGGCTGTTTGAGTACTTTACGCGGCCTCCCCAAATGTCCTTTCTTTTGTATTGTTCGTCGGATCGTTGAGCTCCTTAGTTCTGAGTTGAGCTGCACGATGATTGACAAATGCGTGCACTGACTGGACAGGTCCACTCAAATCCGTGTGGTTCTTTCCTCAAAAGACCATTTCAGACACCAGTCTACATAGTCCTCATATGATACGACCAAGATTATTTTCATATTTTATTTACACTTTGACATTGATGCACTTTATATATGCAATGACATTTACTTTGTAAAGGATTATACTATTTTAATTATTGTGAATGTGAAGACATTGTGGATTTGTTGTATTTTTTAATGCATTTTTTTTTTAATTATTAGTTTTAATCATGGTCTGGCAGTTTGAGTAATTTATGCGGCCTACCCAAATGTCCTTTCTTTGGTAATGTTCGTCGAATCGTTAGCTCCTTTAGTTCTGTGTTGAGCTGCATGACAACTGACAAATGCGTGCACTGACTGGACAGGTCCACTCATTCTGTGTGGTTCTTTCCTCGAAAGACCATTTCAGATATCAATCCACATGGTCTTCACATGACCTGACCAAGATTATGTCTGGACTTTAAAAGAGACTGTGACCTCTGAGTTTGTTTCGGCGTTTCTTCTCAGAGTAGTCAGATAGGAAATGCCGATCTCACCTAGTTTTTAAAATATGATTGACGTGTAAAAGTGTTTATACAAACCTATTTACAGAAATAAAATCATTTATCATTTATCATTAAAATAATATTAACATTTGTTTGTTTGTGTCGTATTAGAATTTAAGATACAACGTTTTTGAGAGCAGTGGTAGCCTAATAGTAACGGCCCTGACTTACAAGCCGCCGTGGGTTCAAACCCAGGCAGATGCTTTACTTTGTGTTAATAATTTCATCACCCTGCTCACAAACGGTGAAAAACAACATCTTGAGGAAACCGGCATGTCCTAGAACCAAAAAACTCGAAGACATGTGACATCTACCAACCCGCACGGGGCCCGCGTGGTGGATTATAGCCCACTGACTCTCGAAGAGAGGAGGCCTGTGTCCCAGCAGTGGAAACATTTAAGGCTGATACGTATACAACGTTCAAAGTTGCATAAACATAAATTAGTTTAAGTTGTCTTAATTATCTCAATATGTACCAACTGTAATATTATTCAAAATAAGCATTGCCATCCAACGACCAGAGCTCAGTCTCGATCTGTCAAAACATGCATGCGTGCATTTTCGACAAGTTTTTTACAATGATTTGTCGCTGAGATAAGATTGCGACTTTAATTTGAACGTTTAAGAAGTACGAGAACTGGCCTTCAGGTACCTCCCTCCCTAGTACCTACAAACATATTTGTCTAAAGCAACTTTTAAATTATAGGTATAAAACTCTGGTAAACGGGTAGTATTAGTTTCGTTTCAAATTAGCACAAACTACCCCATACTTATATAATTCATGCCACCGCTTTGAATAAAATCCGGAACACGGCATTGTGACATTTCTCTGTAAAGGCCGCGATCCGGTATGCGTCCTTGGCGATAAACCGTACTTGCTCTGTTTACGACTTATTGTAAAACATTTACACACATGCACAACAATAAAATAAACGTACGCGATTGGTTACGGAAAAGCCGTATGTCGCATTTATAAGTGGCAAGATAAATGCGTCGAAAAAGTGTTTCCGCGGTATTTTTTCGCATTCGTTTTCATAATCACATTTTATCAATCAAATCATTCCATAGAAGATCATGATCGTGTCTTCTTCTCAGATATAGATAAGAGAGGAGCCTCCTCACTTCTGTATTCAGTCTATCCACCCAACTGTCATAGGTACATCATGCAATGCCATAACTGTAATGGGAAGAACTTGTTCTATTATTGGAAGCCAGTGGATACCAACTTCTATGCAATGCTGAATGGAAAAACACTTCCTTTTTCTGACATCTGTTGCACTTACCAAGGCTAGGTTTCCACGGTGACAACCACATAGCGAAACATTCTTCGTTAATTTACATACAATCAATTTAGATTTATTGAAGTTTCCCATAGACAATACATTTCCTGGCTTCCAGAACACTTGAAATAAGTAGAATTATTATTTCATATCAGCCTCTCGTAATTTAAGTAATTATTAATTTAATCAACCCGTCACATTCGACCTTTCGTAAACAATTTATGTAACACCTCCATCTTAGTTAGGGACTTCCAAAATGTTCCTGACATACGACAGTAACAGTAACAAATAATAAATGTCTGTGCCTTTAAACAAAGTCCCAAAACTGGGAAAGTTTCGAGGGGACCGAAATTACGAAGATGTTGTCTGTAGTACTTTGTTTAAAAGTAATTAATTTCGAATAACTCAACTGACGCCCAGTTATATTTAACGAATCGTTTTGTTACTGGTATTAATCAGCTGTTGGTTGTGTTACTGGGGAAATCTTTGTCAATGTCTAGCTAGACCAAAAGTTATCTTACCATTGATAAGCATAAAAAATTCTCCTACGTGAACTCTAAAAACAACATAAGTTTTAACCTATAACGATCGATATAAAACGATGGTTTAGGTAAATCGATTAAAGTGTCAACTGTGAACCTAGCACCTGGCATAAATTTACCTTCTCAAGAAAAATAATCAAACTATAAAACAATATCAGTATAGTGTATTCTCCATTAAGCTATGTGATATAAAAAGTAATACATTAAATTAATATTATTTAAAATTAAATTGTTGTCATAAAATATTTAAGCATAACAAAATTCGCAACGTACTTAGTCATTAGTTTGAACAAAACGAGAAACATTCACAATCAACATTGTTCCCGCTCGACCTAGTCTAAGTTCGTCTTAATTGCTCTTCAAAAAAATGAGACCTTTATTCAAAATTGACCCAAAAGCTTTTTGGTATCCCAGGTTGACGGAGACACTCGTTCCAACTGTCTGCGTAGGCGGATTTTTCGTCTATCGTCGCTTTCCCCAAGATTTCCTTCTTCGCCATCTTTGTCTTACAACCGAGGCTAATATAAATACTGACTTTATTCAAACTAGCCTTGTAAACTGTCAGTTTCACTGTAGCAGATTTTGGGTCCCATCTGGCAGATATTGCGGGAGCAAATCTATCGCTTTTCCAATAGCACTCAGCTTTGTTCGCCTCTAATATCGTTGCCTTCAGGTACAGCGGCGCTGAAAATAGAAATTTGATAAACGTTTAATTAAATTAAATATGGTGGTGGTGGTGGTTCACTTGATGTATCTGTTGAAACTTTGTTTTAAAGTTTTATATGAATTTTACGTGGAATTGAACAGAACGTTTTTACGAAAGTTTACTTTTAAATCTGCGAATGAATGAGTATGAGACTTATCTGTCCTGAAACACTTAATTACTAATACATGTGTATTTCTGAAACATGAACTCAAGGACAATAAGTAGTTGAATAGCATTTGTTTTACATAGATACTCAAAGTAGCATAGAAATTATGTATTACATATGAAATACTATACTACTCGTAATATTATAAACAGGTCAAATTTGTTTGTTTGTAATTTTCTATGTAGGGGGTAATCTCTGGAACCAGTCGGATTTTGGCATTTCATAGCCTTTTTATAGGCTATTTAACATCACGATAGGACCCTGAGCAGCCGAGCAAAAATAAACTAGTCGGAAAGAACGCTATGCGAAAACAAAGTAGGTAATAATAGCGAGGGCAGGCCAGGCGACGCGACGGGTAGGTCGGTCGGGGGAACCAGAGGCCCTAGTGTGAGTTTCTTTTAACCATTTCGACTTTACGCATCGACCGCGTTCGGCGCTCCTAAAATAAGAATTTCACTTGGCTTTGATTAACGTCCCATTGTTTACAACTTCTACATGAATTTTGTTGAGAACATTCCAATAAAAAAGGGTCCGACGATCTTTTACTGAGCATCGGATTTTATAAAAAAAAAAATATAAAACTCCGCTGCCTACTGATATAATAGCGAGTACCTATCACACTTCATCGGGCTTGTATTTTTCGCAGAGTTAGGCAGAGGTTTACTTAAAGTTTAGTAGGTATACCAACCTACCTACGGGGTTAGAACCCATATAGTGAAGTAATATCTACTCATAGTTTTTATGGCGTATTACGTATTTCTTCACGACACATACGTTGACGGCTAGAGCTCTTAGCCCCCTTGGCTAGGAATTATAATATGGATGTGTTTCTATAGATGTGCAGAAGCAGCATCTTAGCCCGCATACTGATGAGTTTATACCATATCTTCTGTGATTGTGACGATCTTATCTTAGTCAGTCAAAGATAAAGAAAAACCCAATAGAGGTGTCAAACCTAACATGAATCACGCAAACATAAAGATCTAGACTTCCAGGGATATCCTAAAGACGCATTCCAGTTTATTATGACTGGATCTGAATAAGGAAAGCGGATTTCTAATTATCCCATTTTCTTTAATCGCTTATAGATTATTGTTACAATATTGTTATATGTATCATTATTAAAGAACGTCATGATACAGCACAAAACTAAATGTGAAAGTTTGTGAAGATAATACATTTGTAACCCCATCTATACTAGTGACAAAGCTGAAGAATTTGTGTGTTGTGTGTTTGAACACGCTAATATCTGGAACTCCCAGACGGTTTTTTTTACATTAGATAGCCTAATTCTTGAGGAAGGCTATAGGCTATTTAACATCACGCTAGGGTTCAAAGGGACCAAGAAAAAATAAGTAAGAAAGAACGCTTAGCGAAATTAAAGTAAAACTTTACTAAGAAAAGTCAAGTTTCTAGTCAAATTAAAACTCACAATGTTTCACGTTCCTATCTAAGGATGAACATAATCTAGGGATTTCCTAAAGTAATGGATTCGATATAAAAAGATTCAACTCGTCAATTATAATTATCTAAATAGTTGCCAAACAAGGAAATTTTGTTTAATTATAGAACATTGAAAGTAAATCTCAAAATAACGACAACAAATCTACTACATTTTATTTGTTTATTCAATCCATAACTGAATGAATTAATGTGGGTGTACTAACACCCACATGCATTCACATTAGTTATATTGTCTCATGAAATAGGGGGCGAGCCTATTGCCATCAACTGGGCACAAAACATAGCAGTGGTAGCCCAGTGGTAACGGCATCGTGAGGAATCCGGCATGTCATGGAACCAAAAATTCGAAGACATTTGACATCTACCAATCCGCACTCACCCCTCTCATAGAGAAGAGGCCTGTGTCCCAGCAGTGGGAACGTTATCGGCAGATTATGCTATTATGCTATGGGCACAAATCTAGCATCCGGGCTGTCACTGAGAAATTCCAAATGTAAAAATCCAATATCCGACCCGGGAGTCGAATCGTCATGCTCAGCAGTAGCGCTTGCAATCACTAGACCACCGAGGTAGTCAATTCATTTATGCCATTTTTACGGTTCCGTAGTCAACAAGGAACCCTTATAGTTTCGCCATATCCGTCCGCCCGTTCGTCCGTCTGTCCGCAGCGTAGCTCAGAGACTTAGCACTAGAAAGCTGTAATTTGGCATGGATATACATATTAGTCACGCCGACAAAGTGGTAAAATCATGTTTTATTGATTATATTTATTTCCGTACAGAGGATGTTTTATTTTTTCCATTTATCCCATGGTGTGGGGTGTCGTTGAAAAGGTCGTTCAGAAATATTGCGGGTGAGTGACAACCATTTTTCAATTTAGGGATCCGTTTGCGAAATATTAAGCTATAAAGTGCAAATTTTTGTTAGAACCAGCAGCCTAATTGCGTAACACATTTTCGTAAACGATTACGACTAATCTGTAATTATTTGGACAGTTCAACAACATTCAATGCGTTATTAACATTGTTGAACAGAATTTTTATCGAACTTATGAAGCAATGTGTTTCAGCAATCTGTTTCAAAATTATTCAGGTTCCGATTGATTGTGTATTACGCAATTAGGGACAGGTCCCCCACCTGCCAGCTAAATGATTGTTTTTTGACATGAGCAAAAAATCACGGCAGAAGTAGTTTTAAAAAACGAATTTAAAAGGAAAACTAGCACAGCTAGTGCTAGGCTTTACAAATTAACGAGAAATAGTCGACCAACTTACATTTGCAGTTGGAATGTGTGGGAGAATATATTTTTCAACTACAATATTAAGTTTGTTCTTAGGAAAAAACACCCAGCTACGGAACCTTTCATTGTGCGTGGCCCGACACGCACTTGGCCGGTTTTTAATTTACTGTTATCTACAAGATCTACATAGATAGTACCTATTAACAGGCATATCAGTCCTCATATCACATTATCCCAAATTACATTTTGTAAGTTACTGGTCATCGATCACGAGGATCGAGTCCTGTGTGATCGAGATTGTGGTGTAGATCAACGTGACTTGGTTAAAGTCACGTAGGTGATCAGTTTACCTGTGCAATTAATATAGTCTCAATGTACACAATTACCATTTCAAGCGAATACCGTGAATCTATTTAGAGTATTACATTCTTGTTCTGAAGGAATATTTACCAAATGTTTACTAATTTCTGCGTCGATTGATCGATACCTTCAACATAACTTTTATAGAATGCAAACACATGTGCAAACGGACACGGTATGGACACACACGGAAGCTATCCAACGTATACAGACGGATCATTACAATAGAACATATTATATAACAGCGCTATAGGATGGCACCTACTGGTGTCCTGTCCGGACAAAAGCCAAATAAGGTTTGGCTTCAGTCAACTGCAAAATGAACCTTATATGAATCAACCGTTACTTGGTCATGCGTGGTGAATGTGACTATAGTAGGGATAAAATGCTTAAAAACTGTGTAGAAAATGTAAGATTTTAGAACCTTTCGTTAGGTACTGTAAACGTGGCCTTACTTAGCAATGTGAGTTGTGTTGTGATTCAACGCACATTCGTCTTCAGCGTAACTCTCTCCTTTTTAATAAACAAACAGCATTGCGTGGGCCGCCGCGTCGTCGCCTCGAGGGGCTGCCTTGTTAAATGAATAATATGATCAATGAAGTTTGGTTACGGACGCGGACCAGCCCGACTAATAAGTCTCTAAACAGGTCGAGGTTCAACCACTCGAATATTAATGAAATATGCCTGGATACTAATCGAAGCGGGACAACCCAACAAAAAAAAATAGGTCCTTACACCCCGTTATGACGTACAAAAACAAACAAATAGTAATAATAGCTAGAAATAGAGACGTAGAAATTTTACATTGGTTGACATTGACACAATGGGCGGTCTTATCTCTAAAAGCGATCTTTTACAGACAACCTTTAATATTTTTTTATAAGTAAATAAAACACCTTTCTCGTGTAAACATTGTGCAAGTGGGGTTCCCTCGTATGTCTCTAGAAGATTTCCACATATTTATTTATGTTACTTTTGGACAGATTTTTTTAAATGCTAAACCAACAAAGAATAACCACATCTTAACCATTTTTATCTGTTTATGGAAGCACTTATATGATACTATTTTGGGAGCATTTGATCCTATCAGACAACCCGTTTAACATTTAAAAGTACCCTATGAAACATCTATCTACGAGTAGATGTATCAAAATCGTTAGCCTGTAAATGTATTCAGAACGCAAACCCTCAACTCAAGTTCATTGTTTCTCCAAATAGTTCATAAGAGCGATGTGGTATAGGTATAGGCGTATAGCATAACCATTTATCCTCATCCATAGATCCCTTCCCTCGATATCATTAGGCGAGGGTACAAGATACATGATATATTAAGGCACTACCACACCCGTGCGAAATTGAATGGGTCGAAGTGGGAGTTATTTTGCCCTTTTTCCTGTAATTACATATAACACGATAAGTACCACATAACGCTGCTTGTATCGGAAACTAACCGAAATGTGTCTAATTAGCGACGTGTTATCGACGAATACGTATCGGAGTAATGTGTTACTGCTATTAAATTAAGAGACCATGTTGTGATACGCGTCTATCCTCGGGGTATTTTCTGTTATGCAATGTGCGGAGTCAAAACTGGTTCGGTAATCTACGTTTTGATGTTGCTTGAATTTGGGAGACGTAGCTGCATAGCTGTGTGTGTGTCTACACTGAGTACGAATATTCGACAAAGTTTTTTACAAATAGACATAATAACAGTTTAACTGGTAAACTGATTACTAGGTACTAAGGTCAACCTCGAAATCCCCAAGAACAAAAAAATAAAAAGTGGTTCTCATTATCATTTGATTACTGCAAAAAATCGCAAATGTTAACTTTCATTATCAGTAGTTACCTTTATACTGTTCTTGCTGCTGCATCGTCTGCACACTGCAGCGTAGCCTGCTGACCGTCAGCTGCACTATATCGTTCAGACCGTCTTCGCTCGCCGTGTACAATAACGTCACTTCCAACTGGCCCTTCTTATTTTCCCGCTGTAGACACAAATTACACGGTGTTCATGCTAATTGCCACAGATTGGAGGCCCGCATGGGCAATTTTGTACACAATCAACCATATCTGAACTGCCTTGGATTGTAACAAGATACCTATACCAATATATAATATAAGATGTATTTTACTGGACCATCGAGGAAGGAAACTGGGCAGAGCTCCAAACTATACAAGTAAAACGAGTATGAATAAATGGAGGCGTTGATATTAGTGAAATGGTATAAAAACTGCATGACCTCATATTCGTGCGATTCAAACTACGAATTATATTATCCTTTAATAAATGAGAACTCGTTTTTTTTCAGTTGCTATTTAAACAAAGCTAAGCCGTGTGTGAGCCTTTATTTAAGAAACTGATTTTCTGCTACTGACAAGATAAGACACTGATAATGCTCAGCGTAATGGCAGTGTATTTTTATTGCATTTCATGTAAAGCTGTTCAGAAAAACCTAGTTACGTAATATCTCTGTAAATTATTGTGACGCGATTAGTACCTGTCTGATGTTTAGTTTTACACAACGCATTAGGACTGACTAATTAAGGGTCCTATAATAAGTGCGCATTACCGCATAGTAATTTTGAAAGCCATCTACATCATATTTTTATACTAGTAAAACTAACACTAGAACATAAGTAATTTTGTAATACTAACACTATATCTGGATCACTGTTGTCCGAATTAAATGAATTTTGATATAAACCGCTCCCAGCCGGTCCGGCAGGTACTATCGTGGACGTTTTCGCATGACCACCATTAGAGCGATTTTGGTGTGCACGGGCCAGTGGCTACCCCCGCGTGCATAGTTTTCGTCCACCAATAGCGCTTCATCGCACATTATAAAAAAAAGGTCCATTAACAGTTTTATTGTCATTCTTCCAACCTAATTTGACTAAGTAGGTACTTATCTGGATTTTAATCAATGTAATTACAAGAAAAGTCTTAAGTATCAAGAGCGTAACTATGCCTAGTTAGCTGCGGGCGGGGTGGGCCACCACTAATTACTATGTACAAGTTTTATGTTTGCAAATTGGACCAATTCAAATAGCTTCATCATTGATATTAAAACAATCTAGCTCGATATGTTAAGGAGGTAAGCAATTAGCAACAGAAATCATAGATTTATCTGTAGATATATTATCATCGATAAAACATCATTATAACGAATTTCTGTGCACGAAGATGAAGCATACTTAAAGCCTTACATCATCGCAATAAACGTAGGTAGACGATCAGATGGGGACCGGCCGAGGTCAAAACTATTCTATTGTACTGAACAGTAAGATTTTATTCAAACATACACGCTCTTCGCGTATTAATCACGGAACCATGACTCATACATTAATTGACATCATTATCTTTAACGTATTGCTTCCAATCGAGAGACGCACACATACATACATAACATCACGCTTGTAATCCCAGAAGGGTTCTGGCAGAGGTGCACATATAGTACACCGACTATTCGCCAGTTATGCTTAGGTCCCATGTAATAGGGGGCGAGCCTATTTTCATCAACCGAGCACAAATCCTGACTCCGAGCTGCTACTGAGAAATTCTAGATAGAAAAACCCAATAATACCCTTTTCACCATCATCAGCCAATTGCTGTCCACTGCTGAACGTAAGCCTTACGCCCTTTTCATAATAATAAATAATTATGGTCGGTATTTATAACTTGATGTTTATTACACTCACAATTTACAAAATGCCTATGACATTTTGAGCCTGTTTTTACGACGCCTGTGAAAATTATGGGGTGGTCTTATTTGTAGTCAAGACTAACTAAAAGAAAATGAAGCTCTCTCTCGTTATGAACTATATTCAGTGAAGTCTTTGAAGTCATCATTATTTTCTCCATAACTAATACTTTGTACGTTTGTAACAGAAATAAATCTTCAACACGAAATAATGATTTCGTATAGAGACAGAAAAAAATGCTTTGCGAATTATGAAGTTGAAACTACATTTATAAAATCATTTAAGGTTATGAAGCGACTCTTTATTTTACTTGCGCATTTACGACTATTTTTATCATCCAGTGATTAGCATCGCTCGTGACAGTGACTTATAATGTTGCTGTTAATTACCCTACACTTGAATAGTGTGTACGTACCCGTGAGTCAGCCGCAGTGATACCACTCGTGATTGCATTGATTGGCCGCCAAATGTCAGGAGTCCCAGTCAAACCGTTCTTGAGGTCGTTTTGAAACAACTTTGAGTCGAAGTTCCACGTCGCAGCTCCTACTGTTCTTCGTTTCTCCAAAATTGACTTTTGCGCAATCGCTTCAGCTTTTGTCGACTTGAAACTGCTAAATGTCTTTTCGAAAAATCCAGTCTTAGGTCTTGGTTCTTCCTGTTCTGCCACCTTGGCTGTTTTTTTCGAGTCTAATGTTTTGCTATTTTTTCGTTTATCGGAATCTTGTTTTGGAGGTTCTAATATAGCATAAATGGTAAGCGACAAAAAATGACCGGCGAGCAAACTTTGAAGGTCGGTTTTTTCAGCTCCCTTCTTCGCATCTTTTTGTTTCAATTGGAATTTAAAATCCTCGTTCCACACGGGCCACGAGCTCTCCTGTAATGATGTCTCAAATCTGCTATCGCCGGGAAATACTTTGACCTGAAAAGATTAAAACGTCGTTATTTCCACCTGAATTTAAATGACGTCGCGCGACGTCTGCAACTAGTTTGAATGGAGTAGGTAGGTAAATACTAATGACAGCAATTTTATCTTTGATATTCAAGAAAGTAGCAAATTTAATTATATTTTCAATATAAGAAAAACAAAAATAGTTTTCTTAAGTATATAATTCTTATTCTTATTAATAGGTAAAAATATGGGAAATTGTCGTAGGCATTTATATATTTCGCACATAACTTTTCATCCTCAGCGCAAAAATAAGCCGTGTAGAGGCAGGACAGGGCAAAAAGTTTTTTGAATGTTTTAGATTCTGTTTTCCAGCCACATGGTAGCAGTTTGTTGTCTTCAACATTATGTAACCCCGGTTTCCAATTCTAATAGATTTGCGAAAGTTCGAACGTCCATTGAATATCTTATTATAACCAAAATGTTTTAGATACAAGGGTTTTAGCAACCGAAACTGTCAGCAGTAAAGAAGAATCAAAAATCAAATCCCTAGACCTGATTGCGGTTCGAACGTTAGTGAAAATAGAAACATCGCCTTAAACTGTAGTGAAGGGATATGAGGAACAGGGTGTAAAGTTCACTCATACTCTTGGAAAAGGGAGGATCCTCCGACCAGATGGATGTCGTATCTGGTGGGCAACTGCCCGATGATTGTTGTCGGGAAGTTGTATATATGCTATCTGCGCGGTAAACTCTGCTTGCGCGATGCAGGATTGATGCGTTTGTTCGCATGTGGCGGTGTAGATGCCGCCACAGTAGCAAAACAAAGAAACCTATTGATTGCCTTCGGCACACAAGCCATTCAGGAATTCGGAGTCAGACCATTTGACCCCGTTCATTTTACCAGCAAATTGAATTTAAATTAATGTACCAATCTCTGTATAGTTGTAGCAACAAATACTCAACCGGGGAAGGGCTCTATTTGAATAGGATTCCATTTCCACCTTATTGTTTAAATACTTAATACCTACGCCTTCCAGAACTGGATCCTTAAACCTAAGTACTTAAAATCAAAAGGATTACGCAAGATTAGTATTCTGTATAATCTTATGTAGATTAATTAATAAAATTTCATTTTGTGTATAATAATTGTATATAATATCCAAATTAATTAATTTGGATATTATACAGTAACGCATTTTTAATTACCTAGCTGAACTACGAGTACCTACACGTAGTGATGTCAACTTACCTATTTATTAATTACATAATCAGCCTTTTTTGTTCCCACTACTGGGAAACAGGCCTCCTACCTGTGAGAGGGGGTGGGTCGTATCCGTAAAACACCACGCAGGCCTAGTTCATTAATTAAAAAATATAATTTATATCGGCGACAGATTTACCTAAAACCTACCTACCTACTTACGGATTCAATTAATTTGAATGATGTTAAGCTTTTCATTGATTATAATTTCCGACTTATGCTTGGATTGATCAATTGAAAAACGTAAGTTTTGTCCTTTTTGTACGATTTCTACAAAATGAAAGCTTTTGTAGAAATAGTAACATTAGATCTTGTAGCACATAAGGTGCCTAATTTGAACATGTTGAAAATCATTCCAGTATAATGAAGGTACCTAATGTAATTCGATATGCGCTATAGACATCCAACATGCCCAAAAAAAAATTGGAGTCACCGTCCCATAAAATTCTCAATATTTTCCTTTTGCCCTTTAGGGTAATAAGTATGAAATTTAAATTTGCCTGGGATTCAATAAACCTCATAAAATTGAATAATTTGTCAAAAGTCTTTTACCAATTTCTTCGTGGATGAATTTCAGTTCTATGAGCCATTTAAGAAATACTTGCGATCCGAAGCATTTAAGAACAGACAGAATACCTTTTTTATGTACCTACTTAAGTATTACTTTTCGAATAGTTACGTTCAGCTGAAGTAACTTGTCCAAAAGTCTAAGTATAATTGAACCTATATTTGCTCAGACATTCAAAAATTAAATTTGATCTAGTTCATTTGCGTTAGGCCGGGGCTCGTGGCTAAACAATAACTTAACAACAGGCTCACGGGTCGATGCGTCCACCCCTGGTCCAGGCCATGGTACGGAGCGAGAGGGAATGGAAAGCCGTCACCTCCTTTTGAGAAGCAGTAATGCTCGCGAAGGAGGAGGCGGAGCGCGTGAGGGAGAGAGCCTTGCGCTCTCACGCCCCTAGTCGCCGCAGGAGACGCCCTGGGCGTCGGGAGTCGCCTACCGTAGGCGCGAGCTTGCGGACGGCGAGCAATAGGTAGCTCGCCGTCCGGTTAAGGACCAGGCCAGGACCAGGCCCGCGTCGTGTTCCACGCGCGCCTCAATGAGATGTCAGCACATAATGACGGGGTCCGATAGGGCCGATGCCTCAGGGTCGCGGGAAATTCGAAAGAGATACCGTGGCCCAGGCACAGGCCACTAAAGGAACACGGGTGGGTTTTAGTCAGTAAAAGTCTGACACGCCCTCCCGCTCCACCCAGAGTGGGAGAAATCATTTGATGATTTCTCACCCAAAAATGTATGTCATTTGTAGATCTTTGACAGTCGTTACGTACAATCGCCATTAGATATATCGTAGCGGGCTAGGTACTAAAATATTTCGGAGCGGCATTACTTTTCAATAAATTCGTTACAAATACACTCTAAATGTTCTATAAGTAAATATATTTATATTGAATGTCTTCAAAGTACTCTCCACTCCTCCTCCTTCGCCTCTATACAAAGTTTCATGCGTCTAAACCAGTTTTCGAAACACTTTTTCCAGTCCGCCATAGATACCTCGTTTACAGCCTGCTCGAACGATGACAGCGCGGTGTGCGAAGACGCGTGGTCACTTGTTGCTCATAACAGAGAAAACTTCTGGCATGCGTTTGGTACTATACCATTCAGCGTTGATGCTTATTTGGTTCCGTAAAGAAATCGACACCAAGTAGCCAGTTAAGTTGAAAAAGCTCGCGATCAAAATCATGCCCCCGCTTCTAGATCGCGTCCCTTTGGTAGAAGTTGATTCATTTTGAAACACCCTAACCGTCGACTGGCGCTTCGTTTACGGATCATATTGACATATCTAAGACTCATCACCGGTAATGATGTCGTAAACACGCAGAAACGGCACGGCACCATTCCACCCGGGCCTGCTTCTGAGCATCGGTGAGGTTGTGCGGCACACAGCGTGAAACTATCCTCCTCACGCGAAGATGCAAGTGTAGTTTTTCGTGAAGGCTTCCCGATCCAATCTGCAGTATGTGCTGAAGATATTAATACGTAACTCGCCTATTGTCTTGGATTAAATTTTTCACTGCTAGCACGTTTTCTTCCGTAACAGCCGTCAAAGGGCGACCACTTCTTTCTTCAGCCCCCGAAGTTAGTCGACCGCGCTTGAATTATTATACCAACGATACACGGTTGCTTTAGAAGGGCCGTCATCCATGAATGCCATTTGAAGCCTATCGTACGATTCGTCCGATTTCAGGCGACACTTGAAATCGTAAAAAATCATTGCGCAAAAATATTCCCGGCCCAGATTTTTTTAATGAGACACGATAATTTAAATTAGCTCGCAATGTGGTGGGAAATTCTGAAACTGGAACCATTTTTTACTTAAATAATCAATTTTTCAAAATATCTGCCCAAAATATATGCATCCATATAAACTTTATTCGCAATACTTTCTGAGTGGTCTGGTATGGTCAATAACATCAGAACATGTTATTTGTCATAAAAATAAGAGCAGCGATGTTTTCCATAAATTCGGAACATATAACGAGATAAAAGTATCAGAAAGCACAGAACGTCAAAGGTAGTCGGGATGTTCAAGATCGGAACATTTATGGAAAATATACTTAATTCGACAGACACACACACACAGTTTAAATTCGTAATATTGACTTTTTATGTTATCAATTTTTTTTGACAATTATTGTAGATTATAATTTGTATGTATTATGGTATAAATTTTCAAGCAGCACACTCGAAAACTGCATAATGTCAACCCGTCAGATTGATGGCTATTCTATTTCTATTGCGTACGGTAGTCAAGAGCCCGAAAGTCTGAATACCAGCCTTCCAAGGGGTATAGTGTTACCCCGTAAGTGGGTTGTAGAGGTCAGATACGCAGTCGCTCTATGTAAAGTACTGGTATTCAGCTGCATCCGTTAAGACTGGAAGCTGACTCCTAAATAGTTAGGTAAAGGCTAGGCAGATTGATTTGCTTGAATTGAAAGAGAAATAGCGTGACTATCGAAGTTGAGACGTACGCACGGCTACATTTCCAGTTGTATTTGACCTCGCATGGTATAGGCTTTGCGTACAATGAGAAGTCAGCTTTACTAGAAATATATAGCCGTGCGTACCTGCATAACAATGATTTCAGGTGCGTAGCAGAAAGATAACAGGGACAATAACCATGATACAACAAGAACGGGTGACTTTCATTGATAAAAACCCCAGATAAAACGCTCATGACGATGGTCGCACTTATCGGCGATAGCGTAATTAGTGCCATTGACTTTTGCTTAAATATTTAGACTGATAACACTTAAATTGATACACCCATTAGTGCTTAATAGCTCGCAGAATTAGCAGGCTGAAATAATGAGTGATTTAGGGCTGATGGTCAGAGGGCCTAGACAAAGTAACATTCGATTAGCATCGACATTAATACCTAATTCATTCTAATGAATTGTTAATTTACGAATTGTACAATTGGTTATTGATTAATTTTATGTAGTTGTAAATAAAAATGCTGACCATACCTATTTGCAGGAAGTAACTGATACGCATCCACCACAATTAACAATGTTACATTTTATTTTTTTGAATGGCATCTCGCAGGTCAACCTATGAGGTTGTCGTCTGCTTAATCGGACTTGCTAACAATGTTACAGAAATAACTCTGTTATTTATACCAACGTAGGTATGAAACTTGGGGCGCTGCTTCTTTTATGCACCGGATGCATGTTTGTGAGCACCTTAATTAAGATATTTCCCGAAATTATACGTAATGAATAACCGCAATCGGGCATCGTACCTCAGCTTTGCATACATTCTTACATTTTCTCCGTTTGTAACAAGATAACCACTTGTAGGTATAGTTTGTTGTGATCACCTACTTGGTCGACTGTAAATAGAAATGGACAGCCGTTTTATCAGGACCCATTTATAATTTAAACAAACATACTCGTATATAAACTATCAAACTATTTGGTGAGTAATTGCGTGCCAAAAATATCGACGCAAACATTTATAAAAAATAAATACAGCACATGGCTGGCTTACAACATCAATGTTCATTGACATGGTGTCCGTTGGTAGGTAATTTATTTATTTATTTATTCCCACTGCTGGGACACAGGCCTCCTCTATGTGAGAAGGAGTAGTAAAATGAATTTTAATTCTAATAAATAAGAAATAAACGCATGACTGTTTGTACACGGATGAAATAGGAGAGAAAAGAGGTTTAAAAACATCAGGATTGTAAAGGCTCCTACAAAACAGACGGGATACGCGACACGAAACGCCCGCGACATTAAGGCACCGCTCGTTGCACGACACGCGGTGGCTATATGTCGCGTGCCATTCGCCTTAACACGGGACGTTGCGTCGTTGCAACCTACTCTCACCCCATGAGGAAAAGGGGTGAGTTTCTGTATGTATTTTCAGTTCACGTGCAATCAGAAACATAGGATAAAACAATACTGTCGTGTGGTTCCATTTGTGATTTCAGGAGGGATTAGAAATCCCTCCTGTTCGGATATAATGCAGATTAATGTCATCCACAATTTATATCAAATTGATGGATTGCCTGTACTACCCATTCAGACAAGTCTTGAAGATCGGAGACACTCTGGAAACTCTAGAGACGTGTGCCGACACCGGTATGTAAGAGTAAGTTTAGATAAAATCCAAATTTGCAATATGGATGGTGATGGCTAGCCGCTATTAGGACTCGTTCAGTCCTATGAGAGCTTTTTTTTTTACGTACTGGCAATAACAAAACAGCACTACTTAGGTAATATAATACTATGTAAATCCATTGAAATCAAATTATAAATGATAAAAATATATATCATTGTTAAATATAAAAATGTATTGTAAATGACCTAATATGCGAGAATTTATATTTTAACTGAATTACTAGTTGTTAATATACTCAGAAAACTGTATCTTTTAGTTTTTAAGACTTTGCATGCCGTTAGGTAGAATGTAGCGGAAACTTTTAGTGATGTACCATATTATAGCTGCACCAACATTGTTAGCAAATAAATGAATCTGAATCTATTCAGATCCCCGGACCGGAGAGACCTTAGATTAGATGCCAGGAGAACCATTTGATTCTCCTGGCATCTAAGGTCAGGTGCAACTAGGCGGCTATAGCGATTTTACTACTAGGCCTACGACTACTTAAGGTTGCTCTGGCCCTGGCTCTAACACTAGAATATGTTACTATAACTCTGATATCCTATGTAACATAAGATCATTTATCTACCTACCAATGCCATACCTGTTCCTTGATCCCCATTTTCTTCACAATCTATAAACCTTTTTTTTTATGTAGGACATCTCGTACTTAGTTGACCTTGAGAGGTCGCCGGACTATCCTGTGGCTGCCTTAAGCGAACTCAAAGCCTCCAGCCAGGGGCGAAAAACTTACATTACTAAGCGACTGGTCGCTAAGGGCACCCCCCGTGAGGTACGTACCTCGGCTTAGGGCGTCGCTGGGGGGGGGACAGCAAGATGGGACAGGCTGGATCTGATTTGGATGATGGCTCAGCTACGGCGCGGGCTGGCACTTCGTCGAGCAAGGGTCGAGGGGGACAGTTCGGGTCAGTCAGTCGGGGTCTTCGCGAGGGACCTCGGCGGCGAGGTCGGAATGTCGGTTTGTGTTTGTGCACTGTACTGGTGGCCCTACTGCTCTCCTGGATGAGAGTTATGTGGTCATCGGGGTCGGTGAGGACATGCTTGGGACGGCGGACATGACTAACGGTGGAGGAAATATAACTAACGGCCTTGACAACCAGAGGGGTGCGGTTATTCGCGGCGGTATCGAAGAAACGCTTTGAGATGCGTTTCATAAACTGACGGATAGTGGGAATTGTAAGGTCGACGTGGAGGATTTCGTTGCGAACGTACCAGGGACCTGTTATCCTACGGAGGATTTTTTTCTGGAGGGTCTGCATTCTAATGAAGCGATGGGGCTTGGCGTGTGCAAAGACTGCACAGGCATAGGTCATGATCGGGCGAATGCACGCTGTGTTAATACGCAATTTGCAC
Source organism: Dasypolia templi (assembly GCA_963555695.1). Taxonomy (NCBI): domain Eukaryota; kingdom Metazoa; phylum Arthropoda; class Insecta; order Lepidoptera; family Noctuidae; genus Dasypolia; species Dasypolia templi. The sequence goes on along the minus strand of OY743146.1, from coordinate 16,981,692 downwards.
TATAGTCACAATTTGCTACGTGCATTTAGGACGATGTGGAGTCTACCTAGAGCGAAGGCGCGCGAACGACCCGCCTTAATGTGCTCTGAAAAGGAGAGGTGTTCGTGGAGCACCACACCTAGATATTTGGCTCGCTTCTCACAAAGGATCGGCTTACCGAACATGGTGATCGGTCAAGGGGTATAAACCTTTATGAGGAACGACAACAGTTATACTAAACCCTACAGTGCGCCTACGAACACTTCACCGACTTAGCTGCAGTTTTCGCCTCAATAATATCAATTTTATAAGTGCAGATATACGAACGAGTTTGCCGCGGTAACGCCGGGTCGGCCTCAATTAGGAAAACAATTAAACGGATGTTAAATAGTAGACGTAATGTAGGTAGACGCAGTGTCAGCGACCAGCGCCCGTATGACGCACTGATGAAGATAGTGTTGTTAATTGCAAGATTAACAAAGAACGTACCTACGTCTCACTGCTTGGTCAATTAACGCAGTCTTTACACTAGGTAGGTGTATACCTACCTATGCAATTCTTTACGGCGGCGATTCAGATAGTAACTTTGAATATGTACATAGTACTTTGAAAAAGTAAATGTAATAAGCGGGAAAGTTACTGCTGGGATGACAGATTAGGAAAGGTGAAAAAAAAACACAATTTTGCTTTTGGGACAAATTAAATATAAAAGACTTGCACGACACGCGGTGCCTTTGTATCGCGTGCGATTCGAGTCGCGTGTTTTGCCAGTCTGCACGAGCCTATAGGTATTCCGAAATCGGATTTGGTGGATATTTGCTACCGTGTAGGTACCTATTTGGTTACTAACTGTTTTCAAAGCAGCAGTATTTATGAACCACGAGGTAAGGTTACTTGTTAAATTCTCGTTAACAGATTATCCCCAAATAAGTGACACAGCCTGTGAACCTGACAGGTTTGTGAGAGATCTGTGTTTTGGACTGCTTCTATTACCTACTTAGGTAGAACTTTACCTATTTGTTTACTAATGTAAGCTGATTAACAGCCGGTACCTAGGCAGGTATTCATTATGGAGGAAAATACGTTGCGTGGTTTACGTTTGCTAATTAAGGACATTCACGCTAAAAAGTGATATCATTGGCATTGGCAGATTTAATAGATAGGTGTGTACCTATGGTAGGTATAAAGTACTCTATTTTTCTTATATCTTTGTTTTCAGTCAAAGTAGGTACATTCCTAAAATTAAATTCGGATGTTTACAATTAAATTGTCTTTGTCGCTTTGGTAGTTTCACGGTAGCGCATCAATTATTGAAGGCCTAGCATTTTGATAGTGTTTTTAATGAAGCATTTATTGTAAACAATGGTTGAAAGTTACCTTAACAAGGTATCCATGGGCGCGACTCAACCCAAACAAGGACGGCAGGTGCCGGGCGCCGATAACGGTCACATATAAATTTTTACTGATTGGATGCAAGGCCAACTTGAATCCTATCTCCGGTTCCAAACTACCACTGCCGGCCAGCTGGCTGTCCCGATTCGTATTCAAGATGTTCTTCAGTTTATTAAGTGAAAATGCCATTGTAAACAAGTCTTCACTGCTAACTATCGCGTATCACACTCGCATTAAACTGGTTTTACTGAATAATTAATCACGCAATACGATCGATAACGTACAATCTCATCGTTTCACGATCACAACTACTCGCTGTCACATATGAAGTCGTCGGAATATGCACAACACAACACCACGAGTTTAGGACACCATTGCACGACAATAATAAAACCCACTCAATGAAAACCCACACAACACTGTAGCTATGTACGAGTAAGACTGACTTACGAACGATGAGCGATGAGCGCATAACCACCGTAGGTAGTGTCACTGGCCCCACTATCAAATTGTATTTGTATGAATGAAGCATTATAGTGTTTTATAAACAATCGGATCTCTCTTTCTTACACTAGCATTCCGCCATTACACTAGCGCCACAAAAAATAACAAGAAGTTGTTAACCCTTCAATACCGCGTGGCATGAGTGCCATCTGTTAGTGGACGTAGTTTTATTACTTTGTTACAACAGATGGCGCAACTAAATCGATAAACAATGCCTGCTGGTAGACTTTGTTTAATTATTATAGTACTAGTAGGTAGGTATTTAAATATGTAGTTAATAAAATAAAATAAAAAATGTTTATTTGCCTCAAACGGTTACAATTACAAATGTGACTGAAACAGCCCCAGTAAGTAAATAAATAATTAAAAACCGACTTGTGTTGGGGTTAAGTAGTTAAATTTAGTTCACTGGATGGAAATAATAAAGGTATCTACATGGTGGAGGAGGAGGGCAGGGATATTAACATACTAATGGGCTAAAACTCCACAAACACAAGCATAAATAAACTCACGCCTTCCTCCCATGGGGGTAAGCAGAAGCTATAGAACGCCTCCTGCTACGATCCTTACACACTTCTTTTGTTCCCTAAATTGCAAAAATAGTAATTGTAGTATAAATAATAACTATAATAATTTACGAACCCATAGGAAGAAGAATAAAGTTGCGATAAGACATCTTAAAATAGCACTCCAGGTGCCTTCCGCACAGACACAGGTTCTCACCGGACACGGTTGTTTCGGGAGGTTCCTGTTTCGCATAAGGCGGGAGGAAACGCGCGGGTGTCACCATTGTGTGGATCGCCCGGAGGACACGGTGGAGCATACGGTGGAGGTATGCCCAGCTTGGGCGGAGCACCGCAGTGTCCTCGCGGAGGCGATTGGCGGCGGCGATCTCTCGCGTCCGGCCCTGGTCCAGGCCATGGTACGGAGCGAGAGGGAATGGAAAGCCGTCACCTCCTTCTGCGAAGCAGTAATGCTCGCAAAGGAGGAGGCGGAGCGCGTGAGGGAGAGAGCCTTGCGCACTCACGCCCCTAGTCGCCGCAGGAGACGCCCTGGGCGTCGGGAAACGCAAGCAGATTCCCGGCCACCGTAGGCGCGGGCTTGCGGACGGCGAGCCATGGGTAGCTCGCCGTCCGGTAAGGACCAGGCCTGGGTCGACGGCGCGTTGTGTTCCACGCGCGCCTCAAAGAGATGTCAGCACAAAATGACGGGGTCCGATAGGACCGACGCCTCAGGGTCACGGGTTATTCTAAAGAGAAAACCGTGGCCCTGGCACAGGCAACTGAAGGAACACGGGTGGGTTTTAGTCAGTAAAAGTCTGACACGCCCTCCCGCTCCACCCTGAGCGGGAGAAGTAATTAGATGATTTCCCATCCAAAAAAAAAATAATAAGGTGCTAAGATGTCTTATCGCAACTGGCAGCGAAATCTTATTATGAGCTCATTAGGTAGTTATCGGACTTTTGTAACTTAGATTTTATTTACTGGTGCGTACAGAGAGTGCGAGGCATTCGGCTCAAACGCTTATACATAATATGTCAGATGCCTAAGCCTGAGGCATGCGTCACATGCGTGGCTTACCATTTGATAAGCATACCTTGCGCTGTCTGTACGCACCATTAGATTCGTTTGGGCTATTATTATTCTTGTCTCAAATGCATAATTTACCAACTCCTTTCCGAAGTTGGTAAAACGGTTCCTCTGATTACTTGACCATGTTATGTCCATTGAGCCCTTTTAACTTTTGACAAATTATGTAAACTCGCGCGTGTATTGCCGGAGGGTTTAAGCGGAAGTCTGTCGTATCGTATGTTACACCAGATTTCATTAGTTGTTTTGTTGGGCTGTGGGTTTTGTAATGTTCCTTAATACCAAAATAAGGAAAATAAAGCAGTTTGAGATAATAAAACTTGAGATAGAGTAAATAAATTGTTATTTATTAAAATGCGACAGTTCAAATTACAAATCAGTCTGTACATAAAAATAAGTGCTACATAATTAATTGTTTCTCATAATAAGTCAAAATGATAGTCTGTTACGCAACAGAAATTAAAACACCGAACCTTACACAAGTCATTCACAACAATGCTATGGGCTGATTTTACCAAAGTCAGAGCAGAAATTCCCGTATTCCTAAGAACGTTCGCATTTATAATCTCAGTCTCAATCTGTCAAAAACTTGTCGAAAATGTATGGAAATTGATTGTATTTTTGACTCAATCTATCAAAAATACAATCAATTTCCATACATTTTTGACATTGATTCTCGCTGAGATAAGTTTGCGACTTGAATTTGAACGTTTTTTACGTACGAGAATTGGCCTTCACATATCTTTTAGCCGTGTAATAAAATTGAAGTCTGACAGTATGGAAACACTGACAAAAATAAACAATTTATTCTCTGAATAAGACTTATTCTAGGTATAAAAGTTTGGTGAAATTCACCCTAAGTCTTTTAAGCATTAACAGTTACATAGATAAAATATATCATTTCAAACTAGATTTTGAGAAGAATTTACTGAAAACTTCAACGATACCGTCGTAGTAGTGAATGATGATGGAGACAAATAGAACGAACATGGCAAAACAAATGCCTGTGATATACATAAACTGGCTTGCTTCTTGAGGCGTCGCCAGTAGCTCTTCGCTGCTCGCATCTCTGTCTAACGCATCGAATTCAGATGTATCTGGGGAAGAAATATCGGTTTACGTAAATTGTTACGATAAAATAATTACTACCAAGGACATTCTCGAGTATCACGATATTGTATAACAATAGCTTGCTAGGATTAATTCATAAGCGAAAAGAAAAAGTAAATGGTTTATCAAATATGTGGTTAAGTAAAAATAATGGATAATTATTTCTTGTTTCTATAAAATCTATAAACAAGCGTTTATATTTACCAGCAGGAGTTTCCACATCGCAGACGACATCGGCCTCCGTAATCTGAAGGTCTAACAACTCTCGCACTGATAGGAGGGCCTCGGCTGGTGCTTCGCCGGGAAACAGGTAATCACAGAGGTACAGGGCTCCCACAGGGACTAGCACTCGGCGTGGTGGCTCGTTGAAGCATACCTTTTCTGAAAAATAAAACAAAATAATAACTCAAACTAATCTGAGTCATAAAGTTAGAGTTAATGCAAATCAGATTTTTAACCTCTTATGTTCTAGTATCTTTGTCTGCTACCTATTCTGGCCAATCAGTCATAAATAAACATATTGTGCTCATCACTTTATCAGTATTTAAAAGCAGCTAAACCATTCTAGAGCGGCCTTTAACTTTAGTCCATGTGCAACCATGTCTTTAATGAGTTACTTAATTAGTTCCTCTTACCTTCTGGAAGTAAATTGTCATCTATCAAAGCATCACAGTGCATTGTGAACCTCGATGCTAAAGACCTTATTATGTCCTGTTTTACAGCCGCAATAGTTTCGCTGACTGTCGCCTTGGGGTACAGGAACACGCTTGAAGATACCACCCCACTGAAATGTATGCTGCCATCACATTCCAAGTATTCCACTGTTTCAGGAAGTGAGTTTTCCTGGAATGAATAGACAAGTTTGTTAAGAAATGTTAACATGGATGTGTGTATTAATGTTTGCGTTAGTTTGATGGGACTAGTTTATTTAAGTGCAAGCAAATTCCTTTACTTTTCATCATAACATTCTTGAACTAAACAAAATAATGCATTCATCTTTCAGTTTAGGGCATTGTTACAGGCCTAACCAATAACACAAGGCATGACAGATGAGAGAACAATGAAATAATAATACTGTATTGTTTTCACTTACAAATGGCACAAATAGAGAAACATTCATTGATTTAGGTAGTTCTTGTTGATGCATTTTGGAATTACTCTTTGGTTTCTTCTTTTTAAAGAGTTGTTCAAGGACCTCTGCATTATCTTTCAGTTCACCATCTATGAACATGATGCTGGACTCAATTGTTTTGTGAGCCGACTCCAGGATTTGCTGAAAATATATTAGTGAACATGTTAACATGGGAAATACATTTTCCATGCATTTAATCAATAGAGATGATAACAACAGAATGCTGATGATAACAGAAACATTGAACACAAATTGTTATGACTAATTTGGAAATTGAAAATTATCTCATATGTAAAATATTCATGGACTAGGTACCTGAAACTGTTGTTTCACAGATATACCACTCTTCTTCACGATCACAGGATAGACATCATCAAACTCATAGTAGCACTCCAGCCTCTGCCACTGCTGGGCTTTAGGCAAGAACTTCCACTCAACGGGCTTGATAACTGTGCTCTTGACAGGGATACCTACTTCAATACTCTTGCAAGTTAGCACTTTCGTACTTGTGGACATGTGTAAAATGAGTCTTTCATTTGAATATGGACAGTTCCCAAACATGTACTGATTGGCACTCATGACTTTGTATATGTGATTCACAACAGATTTCACTTTACTGAAACTATTTGGGTCCTCAAATAAGTCTTCATCGCTTGTAATGAAGATACCTGAAATAATTATATATGTAGGTGTTAGCTCCAAACAAAAAACACAATTTTCTTAAGTATATGCAAATCACTCATGATTGAATAATATGTGAATATTATTCAATCATGAGATATGTTTGTGATGTTTATTCACAACAGATCTCAAAAATGCTGTCTTACCTTGAACAAACATGCCTCCAGGAAGCATTCTAGTTACATGTTTAGCATGGTCGGCAACCCATGCCTCGGACACATTCAATAGTGTCTTTGATTCTTTGTCCAATTCGTAACTTACATTTCCTGATTCTGATACATTTTCTGAGCTTTTCTCGTCGGGTGTCCGAGCCAGGTGGATCACATTCTCCCGAGCGCCAGTCGTCTTGAAATTATAATCACAGATTATAGCTTGTCTTAGTATTCATTGCTTACATGGTGTATTACGAAGAGTATATTTGTGCATATTAGTTGTCTAAAGTAAGTTATAAGGCTTCGTAAAGATTATGATTTAAAAAGTCATTACAGAAGCGGTAGACTGATAGGTGCATATAAAACTTATAACTGTTAAAGCATGTTAAATACTTTCAAGCTATTCAACATGCACAGAAATGAAATAGAGTAGGAATACTTGTTAATTAATATTTAAGATAATATGGCTTACCTGACCGAGAATTAATCCTATTACGAATATTTCTTTAGAAGCATATTGCTCTAAATATTGTAAGCAATATTCCGGAGAATAGACTGTCCGGACCATCTTTTACAATTTATATTGAACTGGTTGCATATGCTGCCACAACACGTTTGTGATTTTATATTAAATTAGCTTAATTTTAAAACTAAAAGTGAATTGCAAGCTTTGTTTTGTCGTGTCATAGAATTGGGCACAGAGGAATTGGGATTACAACATGTCTCTTCTGTCATCTTCTCTGCTACACTTAAGTGCCTTGTCATTGTCAATGTCATCTCTATAATCTGTCACTTACTATTGTCAGTGTCAAGTCAACATAAATATTGTTTATGGTGTACCAAAGACAAAATACGTGTTTTATGGTGTCATCGTAGATCGACTGAGCGGGACCCGCGGACTCGTTACACACTTCTAATTCTGTAACTAGTGATTAAAAGAAAATTTAGAGCATGCCATTCCGTAACGTCCGATCCATCAGCAACCTCACCGGCTTGCAGATTGAAAAACCCTTCAAGACCGGTGTCATAGGGCAGTGTCACCGCTGCCAGCTTTACGGGCATTCGCAGATGCACTGCCATGCCAAACCCAGGTGCGCCAAGTGCCTGGGCGAACACGGCACTGTAGACTGCTCCCGTCTCAAAGACCGCACCTTGTGCACAGAGTCACCAAGCAGTGTGCTGTGCGGCGAGTCAGGCCATCCGGCCAACTATCTTGGGTGCCCCAAGGCTCCCAAAACCATCTCCCAAGCTGACGAAGCGTGCAGACGCCCGTCAACAAAGGGAAAGCCCCCGCTACGCCCACGCGTGGCCAACATCTCATCACCAGGAACGACTCAGTCCTCAGAGGCCCTCGCCCTGGAATTACCTCCACCATCAGCAGGCTTTTCCAGCCTTAGCTCCCAGACCCGTTCCTGCGGCCATCCCTCCACTCATGGACCCACGCATCCGCGTCAACGCGCACCCAGGCATTCCTATGCCCGTGAACAAAGCCGCTCCCGCCGCTTCAGCTCCACCCGCAGCCACCCGTGTGGTCGGCCAGAACCCGATGGACGCCTTTAACGTGATCTCGAGCACGTTTACGGCCTTCCTCACCCCTCGCGCCAGGAAAATGGCCAGCGAAATTGTTGCCGCCAGAAATGCCGGCGACCTATACATGATTCAAAGTATTTATAATGCGTACCCGGACATTACGCAAGCCCTGATGTCCTTCACCAATCAACCCAACCCTAATAATGGATAAAGCTATCCTCGCGAGAACCAAACCCCGATCCCTAAAGCTAGGTTATTTCAATGCCAATGGCATCCTGCGACAACGCGCTGAAATCAGCTAGTTCCTCCGCGACCACCACATCGACATCCTCCTTGTTCAGGAAACGTTCCTTAAACCCAGTTACCGGAATCCGTCAATTGCAAACTATCGTACAGTTCGCAATGACAGGACGCGTTGCCATAAGGGCGGTACCCTTATCTAATACAAAAAGGAGCTTTACTGCATTCCCATTGACCCTCCCACACTTTCACGATTGGAAGTGTCTTGCTGTCGGCTTGGCATGACAGGTCATCAACCGATCACCATAGTATCGGCCTACCTCCCCCCCACTATTACTTCGGAGAATTTCCAAATCCTTACTGAAGATCTTTCTGTCCTATTTAGCCTGAGTGACTCCGTTATCATAGCGGGTGATCTCAACGCAAAACATCCCTCCTGGAATAGCACCAGGACCTCTTCCAGAGGGAGACACTTGTTCAACCTCTCCTCCTCTCAGAATTTCGATGTCATCGCGCCGATGACTCCCACTCACTCTCCTCCCGATCCCAATCACACCACCGACGTGCTCGACGTGGCACTCCTTCAGAACGTCAACCTACGGTTGGACTCTATAGAAGTGGTACAAGAGCTCGCTTCTGATCACCGTCCAGTAGTCATAAAACTGGTCCCCCGCTTAGGTCTGCCCGACTCCACCCAACCCCCTCCCACCAAAGTGGTAACGGACTGGAGGATAGTAAGCGATCGCTTAAAATCCACCACGTCCCCCCACTTGGACCCAATACCCGATCATTTTGACTCTATCGCTGACACGACGGCCGCGATCGACTCATTTACAGCTCACGTACAATCAGTCCTGAACGATTGTTCAAGGGAAATTCCAGTTGCCGGACGATGTACGCGAACTGTTGAATGAGAAGAACGCGGCTGTCCGTGCCTACAGCAACTTCCCCTGCGACGCGAACAAAGCCCATATGCGTTACTTACAGCGTACTGTAAGAATACGCATAGAGGAGCTGCGTACCGCCGGCTGGGACAAGATGCTGAGCGAACTAGAGCCCACCCACCTAGCCTTCTGGCAACTCCAGAGAAAACTTAGATCCGGAGAAATAGTCTCCATGCCCCCCCTGATCCGTCCCGACAACACCATCGCCTACGATGATGTCGACAAGGCTGAGCTTCTAGCCGACAGTCTAGAAGCCCAATGCTCGCCTAGCTCTCAACCAGTAGACCAAGCTCACCTCTCTGAGGTCGACGCTGAAATCGAACATAGAGCCTCCCTCCCCCCCGCCTGGGCTTTGTTCGCGTCGCAGGGGAAGTTGCTGTAGGCACGGACAGCCGCGTTCTTCTCATTCAACAGTTCGCGTACATCGTCCGGCAATTTCCAGCGACGGTCCTCCGTCACTGGAATTTCCCTTGAACAATAGTTCAGGACTGATTGTACGTGAGCTTTAAATGAGTCGATCGCGGCCGTCGTGTCAGCGATAGAGTCAAAATGATCGGGTATTGGGTCCAAGTGGGGGGACGTGGTGGATTTTAAGCGATCGCTTACTTTCCTCCAGTCCGTTACCACTTTGGTGGGAGGGGGTTGGGTGTAGTCGGGCAGACCTATGCGGGGGACGAGTTTCATGACTACTGGACGGTGATCAGAAGCGAGCTCTTGTACCACTTCTATAGAGTCCAACCGTAGGTTGACGTTCTGTAGGAGCGCCACGTCGAGCACGTCGGCGGTGTGATTGGGATCGGGGGGAAAATGAGTGGGAGTCATCGGCGCGATGACATCGAAATTCCGAGAGGAGGAGAGGTTGAACAAGTGTCTCCCTCTGGAAGAGGTCCTGGTGCTATTCCAGGAGGAATGTTTTGCGTTGAGATCACCCGCTATGATAACGGAGTCACTCAGGCTAAATAGGACAGAAAGATTCAATAAGGAGTTGGAAATTCTCCAAAGTATTAATGTGGGGGAGGTAGGCCGATACTATGGTGATCGGTTGATGACCTGTCATGCCAAGCCGACAGCATGACACTTCCAATCGTGAAAGTGTGGGAGGGTCAATGGGAATGCAGTAAAGCTCCTTTTTGTAGTAGATAAGGGTACCGCCCTTATGGCAACGCGTCCTGTCATTGCGAACTGTACGATAGTTTGCAATTGACGGATTTCGGTAACTGGGCTTAAGGAACGTTTCCTGAACTAGGAGGATGTCGATGTTGTAGGGGTTTCAAAGTACGTTACTCAAGCTTAAAATAGCAACGACGACGCAACACTATTTTACTCTACTTTTTTTATCACAATCTATGAATGAATAAATGAATGAAATGCACCAACCCCAGCGTAGTTTGACCAGACTCGATTAATCGAATGAACCCCAAGATTTGCACTAGCCCCTGAAGCCTCATGCTTCATGGTGCTACAAAGACCATTGCATTTCAAGGAATATACCAAGGGGCATTGTAATGGTAGGGAAGACGTGCCTTTAGGATAGGAATGATTTTTCTATGGGAGGGCATCTTTTGACGACGTCGCAGCCTGGTTGATTTAGGTCGAGCTTCATCGGTGAATCTTTTAGTGGGGTTCAACTGGTTTCTCAGCTCTTTACTATGTCACTGCTCTGCTGTGCTAATTGTTGCTGTTTTCACTTTTCAATGTCTTAATCTGAGGTATCGCTACTAACCGTTTCCGGGTTTTGTACATCTCATTAGCAGCAGTCTTGATCTGCCACCGTGTCCATCCAATAATTGAATCCCTTGTCGAAATATTTTATGTCTTGAGTTCTCTTTCGAGTCTTATATGCTGTTTTTCGAAATATCCAAAAGTAGAATGGGCACTGTTGGGAATCGAACCCAACACAACACATTGCACACGGCCTACACGGGCAGACAGCGTTTTTAGCGCGTCATCGGCAGGCTGAGGCGTGACGCGGTTTCGAACTCGAAGCTTTTCAGTTGCGGTCTTCAGCGGGGACAGTTCCAGCAGGAATCATCAATACCATGTTAAAGAAACTTCGCGTAGCACTGCATATGCTCAGAGGACGAAGTTATGCAGTCGTCGTCACGGGCAACGAAGGACGAAAACTGCAGATCATCGTTTATCCAGTGGATGGTTTAGACGTTTTGTGAGTTTGTTCCAATTTATTCCTTATTTCTTAATTTACTTAGTCTCATTTCATATGTTTAAATAACTTTTGTGGCAATCATTTTTATTAAGCCTCGTATTTGTCTCAAATCCCTTCTATTCTAAAAAAGCTAAAATATAACGGTTAGATAATCCATCTGTTGACGCAATTCCTTCACTTCACTATAACAGTTGATAACTCGGCGACGTGCTTCCTTGTTGTCTTCGCATCAGCTGTTCCTTAATTCGCACCTAGTCATTCATAATCATAACTTATTAGCTTGTTACATTTCGTAGTGCTTTTATAAACTGGCTTGGTATCTCATAACTAATACAATTATTATTGCGAGTTTGCTACTGAAGCTGCTATCGATCGCTATGGCTTACGAAAAAGTTGAAAAAATCGTTAAAAAACGCAGCTGTATGAAATCTAAGGTCACAATTTTTACCAACTTTAATATGCGTAAGATTTCATAGTTTAAAAATTATACCTTATTTCCTTGTCCCCATTTTTTATACTCCAAAATAACCTTTGTGTTGGTGCTAATTTACATATTATTAATTGTGATAAAAAGAATTATTTTTTTGTATTGTAGCATTGTTTACGCTGAGCCAGTGATGGTAGCAGACAGTAGAAGCAGAGATTGCAATTTGATTTAATCATTTTTGGCCATTTTATCTGCAATTCAACACAAGCCTGTCATACCTCAACTTCCTGCTGTGCTACATAGTAAAGATTACTTAACCGCTCTTTGATCAATTTCCAGGAATTCACTATACCTACTCTATTTAACTTCTTATCATTATTCTCCTACTATTACTTAACATTGCCAAGTTATGAGAAATGGCTACCTGCCTCACTCAAATAAAAGCTGGTTTAAACTTCCATCTTCTTGTTCCTCTTCCCTCAGAACACCTTTACTCTTCCATTTCGCTAATTCTGTTTCCATAGGACGGCCACTTTATTCTACTCTCAACCACAGCAGCCTTATTGCGTACCACATTTTCGTAAGCGATTACGACTAATCTGTTGTATTTTGACAGCTCAACAACATTCATTGCGTTATTTACATTGTTGAGCATATTTTTTATCGAACTTATGAAGCAATAGATTTCAAAACGCTTCAGATTACTATTGATAAGAAGAAAGAAAAACGTACCGAAAAAAATTGCGGTAAACATGACGCAGTGATCGAACACAAACACCAAAGAGAACAAATTGGGGGAAAATATGCGTCACATCCACGCAAAACGGCCATCGAGCAGCATAGTGCTACGACCCTATGCGAGACAGAGCCCCAGCACTGGTTTTCAGCGACAGCCGGCGTTGAGTGACGTCGACCAGTGCAGCAAACGCTAAGATTAAAATAAAATACATACTCATATTAACTAGATAAGTGTTCAACAAAATATATACAATATTTATAAAATGGTATCATTCCGGGCATTGAATGCTCACGCGCCGTTAGCATTTCATAATCTGTGCGCGCAGCTGTCATTGAAAATGATGATGATTGTGTGTCCGATTAGGGTACAGGTCTCCGATGGCTACGTTGAAAGCGTGGTGTGCTTTATCAGCGAAGCATATTCAAAGGAGTCCTGGGTGGTTCCCAGACAATGACGAGAGTCACTAAGGTGAAACCAAGGGTCATCATTCAGATGGCATGGACTTTTCTATTTTCCCCCACTCCAGATTTTTGAAGTCTACGCTTCAATCCGGTCTGAACGCGCAGGCTGCGTGATCAGCGCGGCTTCGGCGCGGCGCGGCATCCACTTTCTACCAAGACGGAACATAAAAACTCTATGTTTTGATTCGATCACTAAATATTTTTGCAGTATGTTGTATTGTTTACTAAATAATTAACGCACAAAGTGTTCCGAGCCACTACAGCAAGCTGTACGACGTGTTAATTACAGCAATGTTCACGCCATCCTGATCTCTGAAACTTGGCTCAAACCACATCTCCTGTCCACCACTTACTCTCTTACAGGTTTCAAACTTATACGAAATGATCGGATTGGTAAGGGAAGGGGTGGTGTAGCTATATACCTTCGCAATGACTTTCCTTATAAAATACTTGCTTCTTCCTCTTCAAATTATTCTGCTTCTGCTGAGTTTATTTTCCTTGAAGTCTGTGTCAGAGGAACGAAAACCATTATTGGTGTTGTCTACTGTCCTCCCACTGTTGATTACTTCACTGAATTCGAATCGGTACTTGAATCTTTGGGTTCCGAGTATGCACATCATATAATCATGGGTGATTTCAACACTCCTTGCCCACAACTCCCATCGATCCCGTAAACTCCTCCACCTTATCGAGTCAGCAAGTCTTCACGTGTTGCCGCTTAAACCTACTCATCATAACACTATTGGCGATGACACCTGGCTCGACCTGATCCTCACCTCGAATCCTTCCCTCATTTCCACTCACGGTCAACATGACGCTCCTGGTTTTTCTCATCACGACATTTTCCCTTCATATATCCTGAAACCTCCCAAACCTAAGCCCAAGGTTCTATACAGGCGTTGTTTTGCGCGGATGAATGTCGAGAAGCTCAAAGAAGACGCATCTGCGATCGATTGGGAGCCCTTGACGGAAGCCACTTCAGTTGACGACAAGGTTGCCATCTTCAATGATGTTGTAAGCAACCTTTATAACATCCATGCTCCCGTCAAAAAAGTTAAGTTAAAACGCCCACCTGCTCCATGGATGACTAGAGGTATACAGATGGCAATGCGACGTAGGGATCGCGCGTTCCGCAAATTTAAAAGAGATCGAACTGATGACAACTGGAAATTATTCAAGGCTGCAAGGAATAGATGCAATGCTAAACGCCGCCATATTCTTGATACTATCAATTCTTCCTCTTCTGCCGATATTTGGAAACTTCTTGGAACTCTTGGTATCGGCAAACACGACATTTAGATTTTCCTAGTTCAATTGACTTAGACGATCTCAACCGGCATTTCTCCACCGTTACTGTCATGGATCGTCTAACCAAGCAAAACACTCTGTCGCCAGTTTCTGGTCTAACGCATCCTCACATAAATCATTTCAGTTTCATTTCAGTTGAACCGGGAGAGATCAGAAAGATAATTCTTTCCATCAAATCGAAAGCGGTGGGATGTGACAATATCACCCGTGGTATGATTATAACCATTCTGGACCAACTCCGCCGATTACCCATATAATATTTTTTCCTTATACACCGGAGTATTCCCTTCCCTGTGGCGCAAAGCCTATGTTCGCCCGCTACCAAAGGTTTCTAATCCCTCTCTTCCTACTGACTTCCATCCAATTTCTGTCCTTCCCTTCCTATCCAAAGTACTCGAGGCCTGTGTCCACAAACAATTCTCCAACTTTGTTAATTGTAACTCAATTATTAGTCCTCTTCAATCTGGGTTTAGGCCTGGGCACAGCACTGTTTCCGCCCTTCTTAAATTGACTGGCGATATAAGGGCAGGTCTGGAAGACACCAAAGTTATTGCTCTGGTGTTGGTTGATTTCTCGAATGCCTTTAATACCGTCAGTCATGACATCCTGTTAGCCATTCTGTCTTATATTATTGTCTCTTCCGAAGCACTGAAATGGTTCTCCTCTTACCATCAGGAACGTCAGCAGTCAGTTCATGTTGGGGATTCTTTTTCTTGCTGGTATGATTTGGAGACTGGCGTTCCTCAAGGCGGTATACTTTCTCCTCTTGTTTTCTATTTTTATTAATGTTATAACTTCCGAACTTCAGTATGCGTATCATCTGTATGCCGATGACTTGCAGTTATACTGTCACGGGAAGGTTGATAAATTACCTGACACCATCGACAGATTAAATAGGGACTTGGTAGCCATAAATACCTGGGCTGACAGATTTGGTGTAGCAGTAAACCCTACGAAGTGTCAGGCGATCATCATTGGCAGTTCTCGTAGCATTAGTAAGGTAGATGGTACAATATTGCCACCAGTACTCTTCAATGGTACGATCGTTCCTTTTAACACTGACGTGAAGGACCTAGGCTTGCACATTGATAGTACCCTGAGCTGGCGTACTCAAGTTGCCCGGGTAAGCCAGAAGGTTACCGAAACGTTTCGGTCTCTGTACCGATTGAAAAATCTATTACCATCGAGTACGAAGACTATGCTTGTGTAGTCCTTAATTTTCCCCATCACCAATTATGGTGATGTGGGCTACTATGACCTGAATGCAGATCTCCTCGACAAACTTGACCGTTCTTCTCAATAATTGCATTCGATTCGTTTTCAATCTGCGTAAATATGACCATGTCTCTGCGCATCGGTCGCTTCTAAAGTGGTTGCCCATACGTCAGCGCAGAGAGCAAAGGGCGCTGACCACCTTGTTTTCATTTCTTGACTGTACCTCTTCCCCTGGTTATGGTGGCCCCCACTTTCAGTACATTTGCGCCATCCACAATAGAAATCTTCGTTCATCACACAATCGTCTTCTTCAATGTCACACTCACCGCACAGACTTCATTCACTCTTCCTTCTTCGTTCTGTCTATCTCTCTGTGGAATGCACTCCCCCAACAAATCAGAATGGCAACCAACCGATTAGCCTTTAAAGTTAAAAGTTCGTGAGCACATTCGCAAGAAGCTGGCAGTATCATCATAACGGTATAGTTTTCTAATTGTTTGTCTTATTTTTAGTATATTCATATATTTATATATAACTAGGTATCTATATGTATTATATTTATAGTTTAGGGATCTTTATATTTAAATATTTATTACCAAATGTTTTTTTTATAAATTGCACCTACCAATGTTTGACTCTGCATCACCCAAAGGTTGACTGCTGGAAAATGCCTACGGCATTATGTCCGCCTCTGTACATCCTTGTGCGTAAGTAGTAAATAAAAACAATAAAATACAAAAAAGTGGGTGAAGAAAGAGCTACCTAACTTCTACTTTCTTCACACATTTTTTTGTATTTTTATTTTTTTATTTACATATTGACAGATTGATTTTCATTTCTTCACAAGACAGATGCCCGGGACCATGACCTGGGTAAGATGCATTTCGCGCGCTTTTCATTAATTCCCAAACTTCTTTTATTATTTGGTTCTCGCGCGGTTTACTTTATCATACAGCCTGTTACTTGTGCATACAATGTTCGTGATTGACCACTATGATGATTGGAACTTTAAAAAAAAAATCCACATTCCAAATTCCCGTGTTCCTTCAGAGCACGGGTGGGTTTTATTCAGTAAAAGTCTGACACGCCCCCCCCCCCGCTCCACACAGAGCGGGAGAGAGAAGTCATTTGATAATTTCCCGCCAAAAAAAGGGATTAAGAGCTATATAAGTCCCTGTTTACGAAGATTGAATTAGGTTTTTTTATTTGAATAATGTGTTAAACATACATTTTTCCAAAATTCACTATTGAGTTTGAGAGACAATTAATTATCTATTGTAACGCGACCGACTCGTTTGTTTGTGAATTAATCCAATAAGTACCTATCTAGTCACTTTATCCCTAGTGTGAAACGGCGACACCTGCAAAATAGGCACCCTTATTTTTTCCATACACAATTTACGTATAATTTTAAAAATAACACAAAGAACCGTAAACAGCTACACAGCCTCGTTTTTATGGTGCAAATCTAACAATGCGGATACACACAAATACGGATATATGTAGCGCTGGTGTCGCTACCTACCACAAGACACGTTGTGGTCTTTTATAAATTCTAACGTGACGATAATATCGTGGAAGTCCACGTCCATAGTAAAGTGCTCGACAAAACGCGCGTGCGCGTTCAATATAATGCGCTGAGAGTACTGCCGCGGCCTTGACGGTGTAGAGCGTCAGGCGTGTTTGCAGATAATAACATTCATGGTTTTGCCGCCATTAATAGAAAAAGATGTGCATCCCTAATGACGCGTGCTTGCGGTAGCATAGTGGCAACAGTATTCTCAGTGTGTTCGCAGATCAGTGGGATTCCCCAATATTGCGGAGGTGGGTGCAGCTCCACGCTGAATCATACATGTATGTTAATGGCTCTGTACCTACATATTAAGTAAAATTGTTACTAACCGTACGAACTTTGTCTGGAAATTAAAGTACTTATTCGATTCTCTTAGTACTACATATATCGTTATCGTGGACGTAAATTTAAAAAAAGTTTTCATAATATTTTCATACATTATTTCATACATTTCATACGTACTTCCGTGTTATGGTGATACCGTGACGTGGAAGTGCACGTCCACGATATCGTCCGTCACGTTAGAAATTTAAAAAAAAACGCACCATGTCATACAAACCCATCGATATTAGATTTTCTTTTAAGACACATATTTACAACAGATATAACACGTAAGAGTTGCTTTTTTCGGGTAGTTTTACATAAAATACAAACAAACGTTATTTAAAAATTGTTGTTTATTCAATAAGAACACAATAGTAAATATGCTACTTTACTAAAGTTTGCATAAACGACAGGTAATGCATCTAGCAGCTAGACCGGAAATATGCGTCCAAACCTAAAGTAATCACATTTGGTACAGTGCCCGGGTGTTTGATTCATAGAGCTTTGTTAAGGCTGATTCATAGAGCTTTAAAACCCAGATATGACTGGCAGGGAGGGCACTACAAAGCCGAACTTTTCTTAAACTATGTGATATATTTACGCCCGAGTATTGTACGTTAAGTTGGCCGCACCGGCCTAGTCGCTTAGAGCGCCATCTGTCTTACAGTGCAACATTTACGCACTCTTAAGAATATAAAATCATACGTGCAGCAACCGCAAGTCTTGTAATAACTTGACGTTTAAATACACCATCTAGGCACATCATGAACGCGCAATGAAAAAGATTTGTAAAATTAATTTATTGCTGTAGGTAAAATTAAACTTGACATTAACACCGCAAATTATTGACGTAAGAATGTAACAGTAAGTAAGTGGATCACCTATTTTGTTTAGTTGAATTTGCATTTTGAGAAGTCCATTTCAGGATGCTGTACCATAAACCTGTGAATAGACAAAAAACAAATTACAAGATTTTTTGTACCACCAATTTTTGTGAACATGTTTACTTAGTTTCTCCGTAAAATGTTACATATTTTTAAACAACATAGTGGAACAACAAAATTATAACATCAAATCTTGAAAATAATCCAAAATAGATGCTTTGACAGATTGATGATAAATTATATTTATTTCTGTAAATTGGTAAAAAAAACACACATTAAAATTACATGGTTTTAAAACTTGTTCGGTATTTCTTAACTATTCTTATGTCTTCCTATCGTTTCGGTCTTTCAACAAACAAACTCAGAGGTCACAGTCTCTTTTAAAGTCCAGACATAATGTTGGTCAGGCCATAACTATGAGGAACATGCAGATTCATTCCTGAGATGGTATTTTGAGGAAAGAACTATACAGATTTAAATGGACCTGTCCAGTCAGTGCAAGCATTTGCTAGATAGTGTTCAGATAATCCAATCTAATTGCGTAACTCACTATTAATAACAATCTGAATTATTTTGAAGGATATTGCTCATCCATTGCTTCATATGTTCGAAAAATTCGTCTGCTCAACAACCTAAATAAAGCAGTGAATGATGTTGAATTGTGAAAATTGTTATCCATTCCTACTGTTTGTGCGTTACGCAATTACTCCGCAGCTCCACTCTATAGTAAACACTAGAGAGTTTGTTATTGGCTACGCTACTTCTGACACGTTGCTGTCCGTCCTTCTAAAACGTTTTTTGCGATAACCACAAATCACAACTGCCGTATTTGACATTTTTTGTATTACTTAAGAGACTTACTTTTTGAGCACATCTTGTTTCTTTTGTTCATCGCTAGTGGGTAGACCCATTTCCTTTTGTCGTTGATCGTACATCATTTTTTCAACTAGGCCGCGAGTTTCGCCGTCCAAATCGGACAGTTTCGATGGTTCTGAAACATTTGATTGCTACTTAGTGTAGAAAAAATAATTGCTTCCTATTAGCACCCCCTTAAAATTAAATAGCTTTAACTGTGGGTTTTAAAAATAATGTGATAATTTAAGTTCCATTTCCCGACAGTCGTATCTTGAGGTCACAAAATAAAACCCATGCCTACGTATATCAAGATAACCGGAAATACTCAAAAACAATAAGTATAAAACAGACTTCATTATTTTAACTACTGTCTATTTAACAGTTTAACTGGCGTATAAAACACGTCGAAGTACCGAGCAAGTTCTGCGTGAGCAATTGATTACCATAAATACATGCTTTAACTTCACCGAAATGCTTACCTGGGTTAATCTTCCTCGTGGATATTTCCGGGTCGGTAGTGACTAGTCTTCCCCACCAATTCATTTTATTGACCTACAAGATATAATAAAAATTTACAACATTATTCACTAAGTCAACTCATCATTACCATAAATTGGATTCTACAAAAAAAAAACATCGTTTTACGTTACATAATGACAACTTCATTAAAATATTTAAATAATTGTACAAAGCAATTTTAGAAGTGTTACAAGGTTTGTTTATGACATATTAGAAAAAAAAACTCGCGCATTAGCATTAACAATGTTTGGCTCACTTATTTACTCAGTCATATTGAGACGAGCAATGGTTGGTTACCGAAACATAAAACTACCTTCCTTTACTCCTCTGACACTTCTGCCTGTCCTAGTGACGTCCACCAAGATAAATTGCAGGAATATGTTTC
Organism: Dasypolia templi; assembly: GCA_963555695.1. Lineage (NCBI taxonomy): Eukaryota > Metazoa > Arthropoda > Insecta > Lepidoptera > Noctuidae > Dasypolia > Dasypolia templi. The sequence goes on along the minus strand of OY743146.1, from coordinate 16,961,585 downwards.
CTGAAGGCCAATTCCGTCGCAAAATCTAGTCGCAGTCTCACCTCGGCGACAACAAAATGTCAAAAACTTGTCAAAAAAAATATGAAAATTAAAGGTATTTCTGACAGATTGAAGCTGAGATTAGAATGCGAACGTGCTTAAAGCTACGAGAATTGCGCCTCAGGTGTTATTACTCTCAACAACATACTACAATAGGTACAATCCCAATCATGGTGACTAAGCTAATGTATGAATCCTTACTGGTAACCATCCATTAGGACGCCAATGTTCAGCTGTTCATTACATCCTCTTATAATAATGATACCAAGAACCAACATTGTCCAATATAGATTTGAAATTAGCAAATGCTTAAGAACGGTAAAATCAACATAATATTGACTTAAAAATGCCATTTCCAAGAGCTAGACAATTGAATATGATAAACTTATATTACTCATCTCTAAAAGTACGCTCACGTAGAGCTTCGTACCTTTTCTATGTTGATAAGTAAGTTGCGTCCATCTTGCAACACCCACGTCGATTCCTCAATCTTGACTTCGGCATCCAGTTCGCCGTCGATGATAAGCGGCTGGCCTTTGATGCCGACTTTGAGATGCTTCTTAGTGATGATTACAGTTAAGTCACGTGGCCTCAGAACTTGACGCAGTGGCACTCGGAGCTGCGAATAAATTAAAGTTTGTTTTTATGTTATCCGCCATGCAACACCTGAATGAGGTGTTTTAAAATACATTCTTTGGAGTGGTTAAAGATATGCAACATTCTCAGCTCCAAAAATGAAATACAATACAAATCTAGCTGTTCGTGCCCGGCGTCGCCCGGGGTGATTTCATACAAAATTAGCATTCAAATATTCGGCTTTCCCGGTGGACCTTTCCAAAAAATCTCTCATACAAACCTTCTCCTGACAATTACAAATACAACAAAAAAGAATTAGCCAAATAGGTGAAGCCGCTTTGTATTCTCCTGACAATTACAAATACAACAAAAAAGAATTAGCCAAATAGGTGAAGCCGCTTTGTAGTTATGCACGGACAAACATTTGTGGCAATTATTTTTTGTTTATACATGGATATTTAAATAGATGAACGAATCAGTCTTTTAACACGAGTAGGTATTAAAAGTAAAATGATTAAGTTCATAGAAAACTGTCTAGCCTAGAATTAGTTATAAAGTCGTTGCTAAGATGATCGTTCTTTGTCGCATAAATAATTTTCAACGAAGGAATACCGTTATTAGTATTTATTATTCAGTTGCTAAGTTACACGCCAAAGGACCTCAAGTCCTATTACGCGGAAACCTACAGACAGTATAGGGTTAGCTAGAGTAACTCTCTGACGAAGCACAAAACAAGTTATTTGGTGCAACAAAACTCGACTGAAAGGTGCAGGATATTGAAGTAGTTACAATAATTAATGTATAGGACATACCTTAAATCGTCATAATTGACATTTAATTGGTTATTTGCGTAAACGGATATCAACAATATGATTAAATCAGTGGGGTTTCATTCAGTATAAGTAAAGGTCAAAATGACACCTCAACATTTCAACAATTGGAAAATGTAAGTAACACGACAATTTCGTTACGTTGCGTCATAATTACGAGTACTGCGTGTGACGTCGTACTCAAAAAGTAGGCAGTATTCAAACTCAAAGCACTTATTTTAATTAAATACAGGCACTTTTGATTGTCAAGGAGTCGGTCAATCAGAAGTATGAAGGTAGTTGCCCATTGCAAAGCGTAGTAGGTCCCTATGGGCAAGAAACCCTATGGGTAAATGGGCAAGAAACTCCATGGACACTCTTTTAATTATTATTAATCCAAAAATATTAGTTACATCAATAGTGTTGATCTTTTATGACGACTTAAAAAGACGTACCTACACGTTAAAAGTGTCCAGAGTGCAGCAGAAAAAAAAACCTAAAATAAATTATTAAAAATAAGCCGCGGCAACTTATGAGATGACCAGTCTCAACAGACGACGCCCGTTCACGAACATGACGAATGGATCAGCACCATTCCACTCAACCATTTTGAAGGGAGCTAAATGATCTAACACACGCACCACCATTTGAGTGAGGATGACCTACTATCAGCCGCCAGGGCACACGTAAGTCAATAAAAGATAAATTACGTAAATTTCCATAATTTATTATGGAAATATAGTCTTACAATCTTCAGCAGCTCCAACAGTGTTTTCAAATGTTAATTATTTATTATGTTATTATTTATCGTGATTTTTTGAAAATATCGAATAAAGCACGATTTTTTGAAAAAATACTAATTAATCACGATTTTTTTGATTTTTTAATTTTATTATTTAATTTAACTGTATTTTTGCGCAAAACGGAACGCGCCCTCAGGGGATTGCGCGGACACACCGCGGAGATATCCCTTTTGTCTGACATGTGAATGCAAACAGAATTCACACTGACAGATGAAGAAGAAGCAGTGCGTTGGAGGAAGCGCGAAATAACTATGATGGTTAAGTTTTGCTACCATTGATATTAGACCTAAGTCAAAATCAAAACCATTCAGAATAGTAAAAAATGTGACACCACTAGAGGGGTGGATTTTACACAAAAATATATTTAACGAAGAGGAACAGTCCATTTTTTTCCAGTAGTGAAGCAATTGTTTGTAGTGATAGCTTCTTGAGCTGCTGTGGAAAGAGTGTTTTCCACCTTTGGAATTGTTCAGAGCAAATTAAGAAACCGACAGGGAATTGAAAAGGCTGGAAAACTAGTTTTTGTATTCAAATATTATAATATTGATTTCTCAGATTTAAACGACCCTAGTATGTAACTTAATTATAATTTCTAAATCAGTTTTCTTATATTGATTTCTTTGAAAACAAGTGAAATTAAACAGTTTTGATTAAATCATTGATTTTTATTGAAAAATCATTGATTTAAATCAAAATTATTTATTCATGCCAACCCTGATTAGTTGTGGTTGAAAGATGAGTCTACTTTAGCCGGTCTGAAACCTGTGTGAACTAATAGGTCCCCATTTCTGGTTACTATAATTATGTCGTTCACTTCTTTTACTGTCAAGGTGTATTTTTTTTCTTACGTACATGATGTTTCAGAGATATATTAACAAGGTACCGTCATGATGTTTTTATCCTTAAACAGTTCCCTAAGAGAATCGCGCTTATTATTATATGGCTCTGATGGCTCTTTTCTGCAGAATAAAAATGAACTCGATGTCTGCAGCCCGTCCCCAAAGTAAAATACCGTAAGACATGATACTATGAAAGTAACTAAAAAGAACAGCCTCGCGGTATCTACACCAGTAAATTGACGGATTTTTCTGACAGCATAAGCTGCTGAAATTTGCCGTCCTGAAAGAGATGTTAAATGAGGACCCCATTGTAGCCTTGAGTCGAGCGTGATCCCCAGGAATACAGTATAACGACGAATTCTAGTTTGTCTTGATTCAATACTATATCACAATACTGATTGTGAATATAATGAAATATAATAGAAGATCTAAATGATGTAAATATAATAGAAGATTTTCATCAAGAAAATAATTAAATTGCGAATGTTTAACCCAATCTGTGTACTTTCACATGATTGTGCGTTTATTTCACCTAGTTTTAAAACTTAACGTTATCTTGTCCTGTTTGGGGCAGAATCGGATCCGAAAGCAACTGCAATTTTGAATGTTTAAAGAACTCCACTGTACTGTTTGTTAGAGTTTATAAAATGAAGCGATACAATTAATAACAACAGAATAAAACAACATTTCAAGTAAAACTCAAAAGTTGTGATATTACCATCAGTATATATCGGAGTTCGTCCTCGGGAAATTCTCATTGAGCATCGTGTTGAATTTCTAGCCAAATAAAAAGAATTGATTTAGGGAGAATCCAAGATATTATGTGTATCTTTTAAATAACACATTTTAAATTATCATAAATGTGAACTTTTGCAACAAAAATCAAGTTACATATTTTTCGGACAATGCCAGCTCGAATTATAATTTTATTATTTCGAGACCACAAAAGGCTGGAAGACCTGTCATACAGTCTCTCATTGTCAAGTTAATTGCTTGATAAAGCAAAGCAGTTTTTTCTTTAGTTAAAAATAGAACATCATGCAATGAAAGTCAAACCCCATAGGTACTATAAATAATGTAAAGGTACGAGTCACGTAGTAAACCGTTTAAGTACAATTATCAAGCTAGGCTGCTAGGCTGAACAGGACAACTCGTAGTAACAAGGTGCTGGCCGCGAACTGACATCATAATGACATGCGTAGAATACGGAATGAATAAGTCTAAAAACAACAATAATTATGTTTCACAAGAGGACCGCCAAGACAGAACGCGTTCTTCGAACGAAGGCGTGATGACCTCGCATTCCTGGCAAGGACGATGTGCTTGACCAGCGTCTGCGCACAACCGGACCGCACCGGACAATATACCTACGTTCTTTGTGAATCATTAACGTGCCCCCCTAGTGACCATCAGTTGATATTATGTTGCCGAAATGCAACCAGCTGCGAAACAAGTTTTAATGAGGATGGCAATTTTCATTTTCCTACTTGGGCTTCGGTCATGTTTGCTGTCTGTATTTATAATGGCTAGACGGTTGTCAATTACACGATGTTAAGGCATTTTAGTTCTTTGTTGACTTTGCATACTTTTTAACCCAGTAATTAAGTTGTAACATTGCCCTAAGTGAAACCGCTTTTGGACACAATTTTTTTTTGTGTAAACAAGTACGATTTTTAACCTTGGCCTTCACAATTTGAATATTGGAATCTGCGGTGACACAAAATATGTAATTAGTGATTCGGTCTATTAATATCTAAAATAAACAACATGATGTTTAAGTGACCCGTGACCATGATCATTATTCAGATATGCTAAGACCATGCATAATAAAAACTTTAAGCGTTTTTTATACGACCCAATTCAATGTTAACCTTATCTAGAAATTCTGTAAATTATTCTCAATTCTGTATGCTTTTCCCCAAAAACCATTTACACAATGCCTTGCCTTATTTTTTGCAAAATCTTTGGCAAATGAATTAAATCAATCGTGTAATATTAAGTATTATAATAATATAAAATGTAGTACGAGCTTCTTATTTACCTACAGTGACAATCAAATCAAACAAAACATGTTTCATGCCACCGTTTGAAATTTTCAACACTTTTGTATTTAAATAATGTTAAACATCAAAATATTGACATTAGATAACTTAGAACAAATTGGACAATGTTTGCAAAACTGTGCTCCTTTATCCTTTGATGTGTCAAGAAGTGGGCGTTAGTTACTACAATTCATAGCGACCGATAATTGGCCAACGATACATTTAATTGCATTCCAATTAAGCTGGAGTCATGCGTGTGACTGAGAAATTAAGCAAGCCTTCAATCCTTTGTTGCTTTAACGAATAACTTCGTATAAGAACCTTGCGGTAACTGCGCTCAATAGCGTAGTGTTATAATACCTTCACACGATTACGCGCCGATTACGGCCCCGTTCTAATGGAAGCCGAAGTCGTCGGAGTTTCTGCATCAAACACATGATAATAGTATTCAACCAGAACCGTAATTAGGCGCCTCGTTGTCGCCGCACGAAATTCTCAGTAGATTAGATATCAACGCGCCTTTTAATATTACTACTTGATTTTTGAACGACGGTCATCTTAGACATTATATGAAATATGTCTTGTCTTTATTTTGGTCCGTTGAGTCAATCGATATAATACATATTTGGAATATTTATAGACTTACGCAATACTTGAAGCAACACAAATCTTAAATTGTTGGTAATTATGTAGGTGTTTGAGCGTAGCATATCATAATATGGCTGAAGTTTTACAACTTCGGACCAACAGAACAGGATGTTAAGAAAATTGATCGAAATTATAAAAACTGGCTATTTCATGCAAGTTAAATAAGAAACAAACATTCTACATTAAAAGCAGTTAAAATACTTATCCTAGAAATTATGACAATTTTTATTTTTTACTAGACACATGTATGATAAATGATTGTATATTTGTATGTAGGTTTGTACAAACACTTTTCACACGTCAATTATATTTGAAAATAAAATGGATGAAGTCGGCGATTCCTATCTGAATACTGAGAAGAAAGGCCAAAACAAACTCACGAGGTCACAGTCACTTTTTAAGCCCAGAAATCTTGGACAGATCATGTAAAGACCATTAAATAGTAACAATATTAGAAGTGAGTAAAACTCAAAACTCAAAGCAGTTATTTCAATTAAAGCAATTACAGGCACTTTTGAATTGTCAAGGAGTCGGTAAGTCGGAAAGATGAAGATATTTGCCCATTCAAAAGCGTAGTAGGTTCCTATGGAGAAGAACGGGCAAGAAACTCCATGGACACTCTTTATTTATTGTTACAAAACATTGGTTACATCATTCCCTCTCCATTAAATTTTAGGTTCGTTTGTTTTAGCATATTACAGTGAAATAAATAATTGTCTCTATGACACAGACCAACTGCTGTTACTAAGCTGCTCAGGGGAAAGCAAGCAGCGGTACATGGTCAAAACTTATGATGTACTTCAGCAGTCAATCAAACCCCTCCAGCATTAATAGCATTACATTTATGATACTCAGTACATGAGTAACACTACAAATGACTTGGAATATAAATTGGTAGTTTCGCACATGGGGTGATAACAATCATTTCACATAATATGACAATGAAAGTTTCAAGGCCCTGAATTCTGTAGCAATATCGTATAGCTTGTAATATCATTGAACTCTTGATTCCCCAAGCATATTTATTGCAAAATAAGTACTTCATGGTCACGGGAGGTCATTACATAGAAGCGTAAACTTCACACCTAAGGTAATTATAAAATCACTATACTACACACACGTGTCTGTACGTGTGAGTACACTACCAACAGAATAAATAACCACTTTATTCTCGTTTATATGTGGATATTCACAAACTATATTTGCTCTTTTCAGATTTGGAAGCCTAACTAAACTAAATCATGGAGCGAACCGCTTGGTGTTTCGCCTCGAAGATATGATTACAATTGGACCAAGCAAATCCGTAAACGGTATAATATAATAAACAATGTCTTATCTTTAATAATTTGTTATAAAGTAGAAATAGTAGTTTTTATTTATAAATCTTTTCTGAAAACCTTGGATGGTCTAGTTTAGTTTGTTGCTGACTGTAAAAATACTCTGCCTTCCTTTTAAAATACCCTCGTAAAGTGTGTGCTTCAACCGTGCATGAAAATAATTCAAGAACCATGCCCACTTCCCATACATTTAAAAACCAGATGATGAAAGTTTATGTATAGTTATAAGGTATAGTAGAAAGACTACCTGTATGTTTATTAAATAATGTCATAGAGTCATTTTTACGATTTAAACTCTCGAAGTTTAGTCTAAAATACGAATACTTACCTAATAATACAAATCTATGGCGGTTTAGGCGACTTTTTTACTTCGTGAATTAGTTGAAACCAACTGCCCTTATGTCACTGCTTAAACTCTAGATGAATGTCACTATAAATTAAGTGTCATGCATTAACTGTCAAACGTCAAAAAAAATCCGTTTCAATCGTTCGAACTCAATTACATATTGCATGATTATTTAATTTCATTGTTACGTTATTTTTAATTAATCTGTATTATACAAAGACAAATAAAACATGATTACTGATTATATAAAACGTAAAATAATGCATGAAACTAAGAAACAGAGTTGAATTAAGTAAAGTAGCAGTATTTACATACTGCTACAAGTACAATGGAACGTCGTAAGAATGGGAAGTTGAGATGCGTCCAAAACATATGTTTACTCTTGACGTAGAATAAGCATGAATAAATTTTTAAAAATCTTTCTTCCCTGCGTTTCTTTTAACATTGTGATTAGCGTAATTAATATACGATTAAATTAACTATATTTTAAGATTTATTTCATTACTAAACATAGTCAGGTGAAAAATGGGCATTCTTCTTTTAATAATTGTAGATTATAAAACGGAAGTGCGCATCAACCTGCTACAGTTTGGTGCTATCGGGTACGCAGATTACAGCACAGTCTCAGAGAGATACCTGTCCAGAGCCAGTAGAGAGGAAACAGCCACTCTTAGAGAGGTCAAGGTAGAGCGAATGAATTTGCCTTAAATCTCGTTTCCCAGTGGGGCGACGACAATCTGTCCAAATTCAATATGCTCAGAGAATACAGGCGTGTAATTTCACTGCCAAAAAGAGCCAGCCTCAGTTATGTCCTACTTTCCGAGGTGCATCTGTACCAGTTACAGACCGCCTAGAGCTTTTGGACATGGAGTTGACGTCTGATCTCAACATCGGCATCCAAACACAGTGAAGGGTTCCGTAGTCGGATTGAATGTTTACGCAGTATTGATTATCGACCGCAATAATAAGTTAGCATTTCTCGAATCAAAAATGCAAAACAAAGTTATTTCTGCGATTGTAGCTGATATCTAATAAAACGATTGAATTAGTAAAAAAAATATAAATAATGTATGGGAGGACAAATGCGATGCTTTGGGCATCTTTTGCAATACATGTAAGACATTCGATAGTTGTGTTCATTAACCAGGAAACTGCACCACTACGGAATCCGGAACGCCTCTCTGGATCTTCTTACTTGAGTTATAGGATTTGATGTTAACGGAAAAAGACTTGTTGTAGACTGTGCTAGTAGTAAGAATGGGGGTCCCTGAGGGCTCAATTCTTGCTTCCCATTTTTGTTTCTTATTTATATTAATGACTTGCCTTACCTCATAAAGGATTATCATGATATAGTGTTGTTTGCAGACGACAATTCACTTTTATTTAAACTCAAACGTCAGCAGCTGGTTACTGACAATGTAAAGAGCACCCTCGCTCGCATTAATAACCTACTTCTTAACGAGAAAAAAACTAAATGCATTAAGTTTACGATACCTCATGTTAGACAAGTAGAAACTAGTGTTCTTATAAAGGGTGATGAGTTGAAACCCGAAAACACCACAGTATTCTTTTGGGGCCCCCGTATAGATAAACTGTCAAAAAAGATAAGCTCTGCAGCATACGCCGTTAGAAAAATTCGAAATAAATGATTTAGAGACAGCCCGTTTAGTTTACTTTAGTTATTGTCATTCTGTGACGTCGTACGGTATTCTTTTGATGGGAAATGCCGCGGATATTCCGTTTTTTTTTTTTTTTTTAAATAGGCAATTCGTTCGTTTTATAAATTAAGCCCCAGCAATTCCCTCAGAGACAAATTTAAAGACATTAATATAATGACTGTGCCTTATCAGTATATTTGTGAAAATCTTTTGTTCGCGCATACAGATATTAATCTGTTTAAAAAATACAGTGATATTCATATTATAAATACTAGGAACAAACAAATATTTCTTATTCCTACTGCCACGCTCAAGAAAATAGGTGGCTCGTTTAAATGTTTCCCACACCGCACAGCCACATTCAAGAACTAAGCCTAAATAAATTCAAATCTTTTATAAAGCGGAAATTGTGCCAGAAAGCCTATTATACTGTCAAAGACTGTATTGAAGACAAGAAGGCTTGGGATTTAGCTGCTCCAATAACTTTAAACATATAATGTTGATGTATAACATTATTTTGATATTTTACTTTTTTTATGTTTTTTTTTCAAAATTTGTACTTTTTTAGATAAACAATTACATGTATATATATACAGCCTTATTATAAAAATCTCGCTTATCATTGATTAGCCACTGCTTAGCTAAGCAATTAGTTAGCTCATAAGTAATGATTAACTTTTCTTTATTTATAAACGCTAGTTAGCAGGTGATTAGTAGCGAAACGGAATAGAGGTGAAATTATGTGTTCAGCACAGATTATAATCAAAATAGTCGACTGAAAAACATAATTTTAAGAATAAAGTTGTGAAACCCACGATGTTTGTACCTGTCGTGACATTTATCAGACTTAAGTCAAAAATAACATAGGAAAAATTTAATTTGAGTAAAATTATTTATTACGTTATTTCATTGTACATATTTGATATGATGACTGCCTCGTTGGTATAGTGGTCGCAATCGCTACTGCTGAGCATGAGGTCCTGGGTTTCGATTCCCAGGTCGGGCAACGTGTTATTGGGTTTTTCTATCTGGAATTTCTCAGTAGCAGCCCGAAGTCTGGATTTGTGCCCGGTAGATGGCAATAGGCTCGCCCCCTATTACATGGGACTTAAACATAACTGGCGAAATGTGGGTGTACTATAGGTACACCTCTGCCCAACCCTTCGGGGAAACAAGGCGTGATGTTATGTTATGTGTTATAATAGCAATGAAAATAATTAGCTCCAACAATTTGAGTAAACAGGAAAAGGTATATTTCCCTGAATTTATCTAAACTCACTAATATAAACTGAACAAATGAATATAGAAGGAGTAGCCGATAATAGCAATGTTTTTTCATGTCCTAGCTTGAATTTATACTCCTTTGTCAAATGTTACTTTATTTAGCAAAATAAATTGTTTCTACAAAATGTCTCTTGTTATTTGTGTGCCAAGTGGCTATTCATTAGTTTATGCCCTTAGAACTGGCGAAATAAGATTAGGGGCACATGGGATAACACATTAACATTACTATCTCCTATGAGCTGCCTCACGAACTCATACTCTTCAAAACTCCTGAGTAGGTAACTACTGAACCTACTCCTCTTTGAGTTTTCTCTATAAATCCTTTCATCCTGTGTACTTCGAATGAAGAATATGCTACTTCCCGCTGGCGTTTTAAAATTATAAAATTTTTCTGCGTCGTTCTAAAAATTTCGTAAAAGATTGAACAATAATCCTATTGAATCGATCAGCTGCACTCAAATAAAAACCGCCGTATTGCCTCTTAGATTCCTCCTGACAAGCTGCCGATAGTGTTTAAATTTGACAGCTACTAATCAATTGTTTAGCGACCTCTTAGCGCTAAATTGTGTTTATGAATCAGAATTTGGATAATCATTTGCTTACGAATTGATTAAATTTTAAGACACGTTTATGAATAAGACTTACTGTATAATGGATAATATTATTTTATTGTTTGTGAATGTGAGGATTATGTGGACCATTGTATTTTTCTTTTTTCTCTTTCAATTAGTTTTAATAATGGTCTGGCTGTTTGAGTATTTTATGCGGCCTACCCAAATGTCATTTCTTTTGTATTGTTCTTCGAATCGTTGAGCTCCTTGGTTCTGAGTTGAGCAGCACGATGATTGACAAATGCGTGCACTGACTGGACAAGTCCACTCAAATCAGTGTGGTTCTTTCCTCAAAAGACCATTTCAGACACCAGTCTACATGGTCCTCATATGATCAAACCAAGATTATTTTCGGATTTTTATAAACACTTTGACATTGATGGACTTTATAATATATACAATGACATGATTTACTTTTTAAAGTATTATAATATTTTAATTATTGTGAATGTGAAGACAATGTGGATTTGTTGTTCTTTTTTTAAAGTCATTTTTTAGTTAGTTTTAATCATGGTCTGGCAGTTTGAGCAATTTATGTGGCCTACCCAAATGTCCTTTCTTTGGTAATGTTCACCGAATCGTTGAGCTCCTCGATTTCTGTGTTGAGCTGCATGACTACTGACAAATGTGTACATTGAGTGGACCTGCCACTTATTGTGTGTTGTTCTTTCCTCTAAACACCATTTCAGTAAATATAAGTAAATCTGAAATCGTCAACCTGCTTTGAGCAAGCGTGGTTATTAATGCTCATGTGTTCTATCTATGAGAAGAGCCTAGTAATAAAACGGACTGCATATGTGTTCAGTGCTGGGAAGCAGCTATGAGGGCTATCAATAAATCATTGAATACTATGGAAACTGCCAGTGACAGTCACTTATCTGAAGCTAGCTCTAGAAATCTAAACCAGACTCAAAGAGTTATTAGACACTCAAGGGTCTGCATTGCATGTGGGCGCTCTGTTGGATTCCAAGTGAACTTGTAGTGCGTACAAACCCAACTGGAAGGCAACGAAGAAAGAAAATAAAGATCGTCAATAAAGACATTAATATTTTTTTTTTTTTTTTGACCTAACCCCATGTTATATAAATCATTTCATATTCAACATTCTAACACTTTCAAAAGATTAAGGTTTCCCATCAATAATTACACAAACTTTATTGGGCGCCCCGTTGCAATTTTGAATCTAAAGTAATTCCTATATAAGCAGTATCCGTAATAGCATCTAGTTTCTTGCCATCAAGTTTTAAATTTAGACCCACTTGGAGTAAATTTGGTAATGAGAACTTAAGACATGTTTTGTTCGCATTAAGTAAAAGATTACAACGGCAGCCTACAAGTCTATGCAAAGAAAATTCAATCTTTTGGAGTTTCTAAGTCTGTAGATTTGTGAAAACATTGACAAAATCATCTATAAAATAGACCGTAGGTTCGAATCAGTATAAATATTATACTTTTTTATCTGTAGAGATAAAAGAGTTTAATATTAATACTGATTCGAAAGTCATGTTGTCTAATAGCAGGTTTATGCATCACGAATAAAGACCGGAATATGCAGACGTGACGTGAAGGCTTACTAAGGTTTTTTTTTCTTCCTAGTAGCGGAGAATCTAGATTGTTGTCAAGTTATTCGTCGATACCGACATTATAATGCGCGCCAGTGCATCAGTTTCCTCTAACGTCATTAGTGTTGTCATCTTAAAACTTGTTCGCAATGTCATAATACTTGAAATCAGTCCCTTGCGTTAAGTATTGTGGTATAATTAAAGTTACAAACTATCTTTGATTTACACCAAACTAATAGATCTTTTTATATTTCTCTTAACACGATCAAAATTATTCGTAGAAGTCGAAGGCTTTGACTTTCCTCCTTTTGGATCTTCTTATTTTGTTACTTGTTAACCACTCATTATTATATTTTGAAACTGTGCTAACAAGTTGAGTTCTGAAATACAACAAAGTCCAAAGACATACGAGCCTCCCGTTGTATTAATCCTAATAGTAGGTAGGGCTGCACAATACATTGAAAGTATCTCTAATCAAGACTGAACCAGCTGGTCACAAAATTGAAGAAAAGACGAATGATTTCAAAACAAAAATTAATTATAAAACACGGTGCGTACTAAAAGTAGTAGCATAAATTTAAACTACTCGAACAAATATCTGAAAAAAAACAATTATTAGAAAAAAACCTTCCAAAACTTAATGGCTTAGAATTTATACCATAATTGAGTTCATCAAAGTTAATCGAAGATCAGCTTGTCAAAAAAATTACACAAATGAAATTGGGAGATCTATCACCATTAGCGGCGGCGATGTAATCAGTTTTCTAATAAAAAACTTGTAAGAATTTCGTTGCTTAGCGCAATGTCCGGTTAATGTCGCGATCGTGATTGGTTTTTTAGCGATCGGAATAGGTGTAGTCGAGTCATCGGCGTCCTGTAGGTAATGAAATTCCATGAGCGGAGAGTTCGTCCTCGCGATTGCGACCGATTACGCAACTCCTGGCAGCGGCAAAGGATACGTCATACGGACTTGACTTGCCACAAACCGATGCACACAACGTGACATAGCCACCGTATTGCTTCTTTACTATTTTCCTGTGGGCTAGAGGCTATCGACAGTCATCGTACATGGTCACACGAAAATTGTCCTGATCCTGATCACTGGTGTTGTGTTTTCTTGTTTATTTTTTATTTAATTAATTTGCTGTGATAACATTTATTATAGGTAAGCAAAAAATTATAATTGTAAAATTTCAGTGGAAAGACCTTTACTGGTAAGGACATCAGCAGACATTTTTAAGTACAAATTCAGGCTAATGTTGCTATTTTTCTTTGTAGTTACTTCTTGAAAATGACTGAATGTTGTGGTTTGCAATTTGATTGCATTTTTATTTGATTTAAAGTTTTTTTTAAAGATAGATTTTTAGGAAACGAACTGTTGGTTAAATAATATTGTTTGGTTGTGATGATTTAAAAACATTTAAAACATGTATAAAGTAGAAAACTAACTAAAAATTCTATGAAAAAGAATTTAGTCATACATATTTCTTTTTTGTTTAGGTGGCGCTCCGAGATGAAGCCTTGATCTTATAAGCCCATAAGCTTCTGTGCGCACTCACTGCTGGCGAAATTGTTTTATTACTATTATTGAAATCTTAATAGATTAGTGAACGTTTGACATTTTTCTTTACTGTAGACTCGTCAATTATTTAGCAAGAATATGCATTACTTGTAAATAAAATGCATCTTGACCATAAGATAAGATAACGAATTCTAATTGAAAATAAGAAAAAAATAAAGATAGCAACCATGATTGATGATTTTTCGAGGTACAAGAAAGTAGTCTGAGAAATAATGCGATTACCAAATCATGAAAAATTAAAACAATATTTTTCAAAATGCTATGAGAAAAATTCTGTATAACAGTTGGCAGCATGCAACCTCATATATAAACCTTGGTGATTGTTGCAACACTCTCAGTACGACTCTAGTCGCTTTGCCGCTTGGAGCAGGCGCGTTATACGACGCCGGCCACACGGAGAGGGCGAGAGAGGTTTTACTCGAAACTACAACCTAACGCAATTTTGACAGACATGTGGACCGAGTGAATGCAGTGTTCAGTGACGTAACATTAGTGAACAGCTCTTAAGAGAACAACAATAATACAGTGGAGGTAGCACTAGTAAACAATGGATACCAAAAGCACGGTAAGTGATGCATGCAACTTTTAAATTAAACAATGACTTGTTTTGATGATTATCCCTTGTAGCCGGTAGATTTTTGGCAGAAACTATAACTTTTAACAGATAGCGTAACTTTAAAGAACTAATCAGCTGATGGAGTCTTTGCAAATCCTTAGCATATTAATTGGTTTTCTCTGTATTAAATGAGTGAACTTAAGGATCAGAAGACAAATATTGGTGTTACCGTGTTAGTTAAAAAAGTTAAGCAGTAAATATAAACAGGTTTACTAAAAAGGATATAGGATTCATAAAAAGAATAACCCACTCTCGCGTTCGAATGCTTTTTTTTTGGCAATTGAGATCCGTATTCATAAATAATTATATTAATCATAAATTATATAGTTTTTATAATAATATTTTATATTATTTATTTATAATAAGTTAAAACTAAGTATACTACTCGTATATCAGTATTTAAGAAGTTCAGTTAATAATGAACCTGTATTGTAATCAATAATTAGAACAAACAAGTGAACTTTAAGTAGTGTTTATTCTGATTAATTATTATAATAACCTTAATTATATTTGCATAAAGAATATAAAGACTTAACACATATTAAGTAATAATCATTTCCCAGAACCGCTAAGCATCATAATTGCGGTTGTAAGCACAAAAATAATTTTAAATGTAGGTACCTACAGCATTATCGGAAAATTGATTACTGTGGTTAGCATCAATAATGTTGATATTATTGTAGGTACTTATTATGAATAGACAACCTAGACAAGCTGACTAGAATAGATATCCCTCGTGAATCTTTATTTTGATAAAAAACGTACTATAATCACATCATAAAACAAGGAACATTAATTGTTCACGTACAATATTGGACTAAGCTTTATAATATCACAGTAGCCAGTATGTGTCAACACAAAAACCAAAACATACATTTAACACCTATGTATGAAAAAAAGTTAAATCAAAACAAGAGCAAACACCAAAACTTGTTGATCCAAAGTTTGATACTTACTGCTTTTTGCTTATTAGGAAAACTTATAGCGTGAAAATATGAGTTTTCCTTACCAATATGGGAAGAGCAGCACTTAGCAAAGCTGATATAAATGTGCACAAGGCCACCAGGAACTGATTCAGCAGTTTATCGACTTGATAAAAAAAGTGGATTGTCGTAAACTTTGGAACAAATATTTGGAATCGCAATAGGTGCGCGCGGCAACACTTCGATGGCATATAATTCTTTATCGTTTAACAAATCTTGGAACCGAAGGCTACAGACCCGCTTCTTAGAACTCTTTCAGTAGCATATGTTCCGCTGCCATAGTAGTTAATTTGGGGCATCACGGACTACGCCTTGAGAAGATGGACTTTATAGACTGCAATGGCCAACACACATCGAGCTAGCTTGATGGATATTAGACTCGTTTCTACTACTAATTCAAACTTCTTTGAATAATGCTCAGGTTACTACCATGCTGTCCATGTGCATTATAAGCCGTTAGGCTTCCTATAATTATGTAATTAATTATGAAACTTATTTCCTTGGTGCAATCTCTAAATTATGTATGATTACGAACTGCTTTTATAAAATCTGCCCCCCTTGCTTGATTGCCCCTGAAAAACATAAATATTAACGAATACATGTATACCTACAAACTGAAAATTTTATAATCATTTTATGTACAGCCAACCGCACAGCAGTGGTAACTATTTTACATTCACAGCGCCTTTGTATCGCAAGCAGTATGTAAAAGGATTTTCGTAGGTTAGTGCACGTGTCACCACTGATGTGCGGTTACAGGATCTCTCAGATACAATTAGTTATCTTAAATAATTATGATGACCTCAAAGTCATTCGAATTTAATTTGAAAAGATGAAAGCTATAGGAAATAATTTACTTCAGATCAACAAAAAAAGTTGGTACCAGTATGCTCCCTTGAGGTATACTATTATTTCGTTAGGATGCTTAATAATACTTGGAAGCAGCACACACAGAACTTTTATCGAATATGTGGACAAGATAGGTATGTGTTGACTAGGCTTTCGACTTTCCCGGGGAGTCATTGTATATTGAAGCTATCATATGCTGCCGAAAGTTTACAAGCGCGTCTAAGTTTATCGTAAGCCGAGAAAATCATTATAAATCCTATAAAAAGTAAGAGGGAAAACGCTTTTAAACAAAGATTAATCCTAAAACCTAACCTGACCTATTAATATGCTGATTTCCCTAATGTTTTTAATTTATTTTATAACATTCAGAATCTTGTAATATAATTTTTATATTTGTACCTTCCTAGTATAAGATCCATCTCTATCCATCCATTGTTCGTAGCATATTTTTTATAATTCTAATTGAAGGTTGATGCACGATTGCACTTAGCACCTGTAGCCATTCATACTCAACAAACCTTCTTTGATTAATGGATCATTATTTTCCAATACCAAAAACGAGCTTTTCGTATCTGCCATCCCTTTAGCAACAATAGCGTCAATTTGTTCAACAGGCTACGACCTAATCATTTTATATTACGAAATTACATTGATCTCTTTCGACAGTCATTAATGAACGTATAACCTCTAAATCAATAGTTGAATTGAAACTGTATATATATATCTATGAACGTAATTATAATTATAAATAATTATCTAAATTCAGTATCACAAGCAGTAAATTATTTTACTATTATCTAAGTTTGTTTCACTAAGCAATTTAATGTACGTTTCAGTTCCCATATCCATGATTATATCTGTCAAGATAATTTTTGAATGTGATTGACCATTCGTATATTCGTATAATTACGTTTGCAGCGAAACTATTTGATGGTCGCCGTCAGTGCAATTAAACAAAATGTTTTAAACAGATACGTATGCGATTTTCTTTCAAGCGATCCATCTTGGTCCGTGTGTGGAAATAATGTTAAGCCTTATAGGATTCTCATTAACATCAATTGACTTGCATGTCGTATTACATCAATGTAGCTCCTGATTACCTAAATCAGCAAATCAACTTGGAAGTACATAGAGCTGACGTATGCTAATGACGTATTAATGATAAAAAATATGTTGTATAGTCTGTTTCTTCTGAACTATAAAAATGCAACAGCAATTCCTCCTAAGACACCAAGCGACTAAAAGTTGTTTGGCAATACTTATATGTAAATTACTATTATATAATAACTTCTGTGAATAACTTCAATTGAATTGACAATAATATATTTTTACATTGTACATATATTCTATTATGAAACTGAAGGTTAAAAACCCGGAAGAATAGTCTTCATACATCCCTTCCGCGTGTTAGAATAACTAGTAAGTAACTGAAATGTCGTGAAAAGCGGCTGAGCATTCATTCTACAGATTGCATTTAATATTTTATTCTGGAATATATTCAAGATGATAAAATCCCAGACATTATTTCAATCTGATAAGCGCTTGGGCTTTAAAATATGAACGTCTGTAAAAACAGAATCGAGTCTCGATGGCTACGTGCGCCAGGGCTAGTTCTATTAGTCCGAGGTAAATGGCACAGGGACTGACAACTAAAATTGCCCTCGACGCGCGGCCTTCACATTTCACAACACCCGGACTTAGCGTACATCCAGCCGGTCCGAACGCTTGCGGTGCATTCATTTATACAAAATCTCTCAACAGATTGAAGGATTTCGAGAAGTTCATTGTTTAGCATAACTTGAACATTAATAAAGCAAATAGGATCATATTCTTAGAGAGTTGATCTGTGAATGCTTTGATGTTTCTGTTCGTGCTTTTGCATTACGTTGGTATTGCATGTTAAACGTGACCGGTGGCGCTTGAATCGTCGCTTATTAAAGTTATGAGCTAACTTTAATATTACAGGCAATCTAGGTAATTTTCTTTCCCGATACTTACTCTCGTTAATTAACTCCGTTTACATAAATATTTATCACGTGCAAAGTAACCACAGTTCAGTCCATAGGCTACGTTTTCTGATGATTTAGGTCCTACAAGGAGAGATGCCTAAAAATATTCACGTTTTAAATATATATTTACAAATAAACATTCCCGATTATATTTTACCATATGGTGGAAATTTCCGTTTGATAATTTTATAAGTCAGCGAATTAATGAAATCTTGGCCACACTATTATAGTAGTTCATGGTCAACTGTTTGCACAACAGCTAATGAATAATGACCCTATAACATTATGATATTTCTAATATTCATTGCCTCCTCGAACACCTTTTGTTATTTTTTTTTATTTTTTTCCGTTTGCTTCGTTGTAACGGAGATAGTGATTATATATGCTGTGCTAAATTCACTCAGCGGCACAGAATTTTGGCCAAGTTCTTATCTCGCGATAGCAAAAGCTTTAAGTGTTTAAATGATTCTTATTCAGGTAGGTTCGGTTGCGGGGCGAGTCAAACACCTCACTTCCCCCCCCCCCCCCCTCCAAACCCGAGGAGGCCCGCAGAGGTTGGCCGGCACCAGTCAGGGTTGCGGAAGAATCATTTGTTCCCGCGACCCCGACGTAGGTGTGAGATGGAACACCGGGGTGGTTTTTAGTCAGTAAGAGTCTAACAGACCCCTCCGCCCGCCCCAGGGCGGAGGACATCGATGAGGATTTTCCACCTAGGAACAAAAAAAAAAAGGTTCATGAGGGTCCCCCCCCAGTGGGTTCCCGCATTGACAAGGCGGGGGGGCTCAGTAACCGTGGCTTGGGCCCCACGGTGAAGCTAAGAGGAACCCGAGGAGGGACCGCTCGTCATGGGTTCTGCCGAAAAGCCGACGACGTAGCGGCCAAGGTTGCGGTGTCGTCGGGCGACATCGCAACTGAGGTGTGGCCGCAGCGGGAGAGGCAGCTTCTGCGGCCTTAACGGGGTCGCTCCGTTTGATGGCGGACGCGGTGGGGCCGCAGGGGAAGAGGAGTGTCGGTATGTCGTTGGCCGCTCTCCCTATCCTCTGCGGCCGAGAAATGCTAGGCGACGGGGCCTATCATCAGACTCGTCGCAAGGGGCAAGGGGTTGGTCGTAGGCGGAGGGCGGACAACGGCCTCTTCCAGCCCCTCTAAATGGGTCCAGGGACGGCGGACTCGGGGACGTCCACCACCCCCCATACATTAGGACCCGAGGTGGCGGCGCGTAGTGTTCCACGCGCGCCCCTCTTAGACGTTGCGGGGGGAGTCAAACAACTCACTCCCCCCCCCCCCCCAACACGAGGAGGCCCGCCGAGGCGGGCCGGCACCAGTCGGGGTTGCGAAAAAATCGTATGTATCCGCGACCCCGACGTAGGTGTGAGATAGAACACCGGGGTGCTTTTTAGTCAGTAAGAGTCTGACTATGATCTGACCCCTGCGCCCGCCCCGGGGCGGAGAACATCCATGAGGATTTTCCACCCCGGAACAAAAAAAAAAAAAATAGGTCCATGAGGGTAATTCAGCATGTTTGAGTGTACCATGACGTTATTTGTAAGTTTTAGTTGATTCGATTTGAGCGATAAAGTTGCGATAAAGGTCTAAAAGCATAAGAGATTCTTAGTGAGTGGATGCATTCCCTTCATATGATTTATTGTCAAAGGATAAATATATTATAAAATGCAAATAATTGGCAAATTCACAAGTGGCCAAGTTTCCATGCCGGTGAGTGTATTTCGAGATATTTGGCACAGCACGACAAGCCTAGATTGAGAACGGCGTACGAAAATGGGAGTGTATCAGATTTATAGACATAATTAATATTCCTCATTTGGTTGCTTTTAATAATATTTAAATAATAATAGCTAAGACCGTTGGGAAAAGGCTAGGCAAAAGACGAATTGCCTGTAATCTGAATTTCCTGCACCACACTTGAAATCCAAAGAACTTAGTATGAAAAAACATGAGATATACCTTCGTTTGTAGGAGGCATTTTATCAAGGACATAATTTATGAACTCGATCTCGGAAAACAACCGTCACAATACGAAACGAGTGAGGAAGGATCACATAATGCACAGAAAACTTAACGTAGTAGGTATTTAGAGAAGCCTTTAATGGCGTTTTCAATATTTATGCACGGTTCGAGTCGCTTTTAGCTAGTAAACTTAAGACGAATTACCTTTCGTAATTTGTTAATATTTATCGGAGCACCACGCCCCCCAATGAGAGGTAAGATATCTCGATTACGCCACACGCAACGTATTACTCAAAACGTCATTGGGCCACATGTCTTAAGCTTATTGTAAGAGTAGGTTAGGCTAGCAACAAGTGTTATCAAGCATGCAAGCAATTCGTAGAATTAGCCTTTATCCTTCGCGTGATAAAAGGATTTCAATGTATTTGCATCGTGATGTGTAATAATCATAAAACAGTTGTGAATCGTGCGAAAGTCAACGACATTTTATTCAAATAAGATCCTTGTCACAAATGGAATGGGTATTAATGGGTATACTTAGGATTTCCCACTTATAAGCGGATCTAAAAACGAAGTCTTGTATGACCTATTGATAACAGGTATTCATGAAGCCCAAACTATATGGCTTAAATAATTACTTTTATTTAACTACAGTTAATATTCTATGTACCAAGCACACTTGTAAAATAAACGTTCTTTTTATAAAGAAGTATGTAGATATTGAATATGATGTTTATATTTTTATCTCCGCACAGTGGTTCGTACGAAATAATTGGTAAACGAAAATTTTCGCGCCGCTGAATGTTCTTCACACAACAAATAATTAAGGCCGTTCGATTTACTTGGCTTGATTTCCAAAACGTGAAATATTTTGGTAATTTACGTGGGGCTCGCAAAACAGTCATCATAACCAATGAACTTATTATTAATCGTTAATTACAGAATGCAGCATTGATAATGTTAATTCTTCTGAAAAATGTGCAATAAAAGAACATGGGAATTTCAACCCGTTCCCATTCATCAAGAGACGAACGAAATACCTATTGAATTTTGGTAATTTATAAGTAACGTTACGAGACCTCATTCCCCATAGCTGTGATTTGGTATTTTCCACTTTTTTTTAAGGCAACATCTGTCATGTCAAAGTCAAAGTCAAAGCATTTATTTCAAATAGGCCCATAAAATGGCACTTTTGAACGTCAAAAATTACAATAAAAATATAACTGATTCTAGGCGCCACTTCCAAAAAGTAGTTTCGTATGGAGAAGAAGTGGCAAGAAACTCCACCGTTACTCTTTTAAAATATTTTACAATATTTGTATACATTAATTATATTTTTATATGTGAAGACGATGCACCAAGAATAAAAATACTATACCACAAGTGGTAAGAAGAACAAAAAATATAGCAAAGGCAGATAAATGAATGACGCGATAGGTATATTGTGCTGACATATTTACAAACACTGTAAAATATATGACTTTCCTAAAATATTAACTAGGAATAAGTCAGTGTGTGAGTAAGTAAAAAAAATAAATATGAAAAATTAAATTAGCAACCAGTGTGATTTTGTCTAGACGGGATTGTCCTATGGAGCTCGAACATCATGTTTCCAAGCATTCTTATCTTGTATATAGTCCTCTAATTTGTAATAAGCTTGTCTGCAAAGTGTACTTTTTATACGAATTTTAAATTTTCTTTCATTTAATTGCAATATATCACAAGGTATTTTGTTATAACATTTAACACAGTACCCCATAAATGATGTATGTACTTTAGCTAATCTGAAAAATGGTTGATCTATTTTATCTTTATTTCTAGTATTCAAATTATGTCTATCACTTATTTTATTAAAAAGATGTAGTTTTTTTTTTTGATGATAGTCTTAATAGAGGTAAGCAGGTTACCATCAATCTGTTTGTCTTTATGCAAAGGGTGACATAATGACAGACAAATGTAGGTATGACGTGAATATTTTACAAGGAGCTACCGTCCAAATTAAAAAATTCACACAAGTTTGTTGTGTTTATAAAAATGTTACCAGTTACCGGATTACTATTGATATTTACCAATACTGACCTTACACTCAATTGACACAAGTAACAGTGTACGATGTTATATTTGTCATACAGTTAACATCAAAGACAGGAAGCGATTTTATGGATTCAATTTTTGTTCGTTGGTCTAGTGGTCGCAAGAGTTACTGCGGCTCATGCTCCGCAGTAACTCTGGGTTTGATTCCCAGGTCTGGCAAAGTGTTATTGGGTTTTTCTATCTAGAAATTCTCAGTAGCAGCCCGGAGTATGGATTTGTTCCGGTTGATGGCAATAGGCTCGCCCCCTATTACATGGGACTCAAACATAACTGTCGAAATGTTGGTGTGCTATAGGTCTGCCGAACCCTTCTGGGATTACAGGAGTGATGTTATGTTAATTTTTTCATAGTCCACTCTCAAGGTAAAAAGCCTTGGCATAAAAATGTGCTATTTTGTACATTAAAGTAACGTCCTATGTCTTAAAAAATGAAACAAGTAGGTACATTTGTATATTAATAAGAAACTATGCGTAATCAATACGCGTAGGGATGTCCAATCACGTAGTAGAACTGCAAATCACGGACGTCAGCAAATGATCTCATCGTAAAGTACTTAAATGATAGGAGAATCCGGCTAAGTAACCTATCTCATGGCCACTTTTTCTATTGAAACATCCTACTCGTGATATAGACACTATATAGATACAAAAATCTTATAGATAACAACTTAAAAAATGCAGTAATTACTTAATACAAACAGGGAAGAATACCGTATTCAGTAATTAGTTATATAATCGCCTTAAACAGACTCCGGAAAACCTATTTCAAGCCAAAGTTCAATCAACCTATTTTGTTTTTAACGACTGAATGGATGGACGTCTTACAACAAACAAAGTCTATAATTATAATAAACGCTGATTGGATTTTTTTCTCGATAGGTACTCATTATGAAGATACCGTTGAATCAGTTTTTAACTCGTTTTGTAAAATATGAAATAAAAATCCTTTACGATTTGCATTGACACAAATCCCGTTAGCTCATAAAAACAAGCAATTTAGTTCAAGGACGAGCATAAGCATCATGTCAATGATTGTGACCAGCGTGAACAATGAGTTATGTTGCGACGTCCTCATGCAATCGCGTATAAAATATGATAATTGGATGCTCAATAACACGTCTTGCTCTAGACGACCTACAGTCATAACTGAACTAAACTTCGCATTGTCAAAGACAATTAGAAGACTCTTTATTTTCGAGGGCCATGCTGCTTTTTAGCTTACCTGCTGATTCTCACTGATGCATGTAAATAGACTACTTACTCATTTATTACTACACAACGCTGGGTACGTATATACAGAGGCAGTTCAGGAGAAACTAAAAAACTGTTTGCAACTTGGCCGTATCGCCGCACTGTGGGCTGGATTCCGGCTTTCATAGACTTAAAATATTAATGTTTCAAGTGTCGACTTTTATGCTTGAATATGATTTGAAAGACCAACTACATGCCTAAATATATCATGATTATGGAATAATATAGGAAACAGAACTAATAGATTTCTTTTTTGAAAAATTTGTATGGAGTTGGTAAGAAAAATCATGATATCTCCGCTCTCGCACAATTGGGCGGCATTCTTATTCAGGGCATTAATCCCTATATTATTTGGATTTTTTTGACATACGCCATGACACGGCCAAAGGTACGAGTTTGTTTTAAAAATTGACAAAGATTATTTTGATTTTGACAATTAATTTTGTAATAATAATATAAACTTTACGTCTATAGGCATTGCCTAAATGATTTATCAGACCACAACTTTCAATTACCGCCTCAAGAAATGGTTATTAACTTTAAAATATTTCTTATAAATAAAACAATAATCACTAACTTTTCTAATAACTCCGTAACTATTACTACAATTACTGATAATCACGACGAAAGAGGTAAGAAATAAAATAATTGTTAAGTATGTCATTAATAATTTAATTAGACTAATTCAAAGGGTAAAGGTCCTTTTTCTCATAATATTGTCCTCGTTATGTTATTGATTTCAATGGGTGCGTATTTACGTATTCCGTCTATTAGTTATCTATTATCTAGCTATTAGTTAGTCAAAGAGTTTTGCCGAAAATTCACTAGAGCAGTTGACAATCGCTGGCGTTTAGCAAGACGGAATATGGAGATGTTTCGAAAGGAGTACGGAAGCTGGCTTGAAGGAAACGTTGACTGGCCTATCTGTCTCAAAGAAAATTTTCATGAAGCTTCGATAACGTCTGTTGATGTTGAAGAACTGCCACCTAAATCAACATCATCTGTTAGCACTGTGACCAAAAGAAGGCTTACTCGAAAACCTTTTGAAGAATTACAAGTAAAGCAAAAAAATACAAAGTAGTGCTGATCATTTGGATTGAGAATCCAGTGAGCTTGTTTAAGGAAGAAGGTCGTGAGGATGTTGCTTCTGTCATTGAATTTATGATGAAAAACCCAGATACTGTTAAAAAAATCCAGGATGTCATAAAACATCCAGCCAAAAAAAAAAACTTTTACACCCATAAATGCCCTTGGATTGCTACTATCTCTTAAACTTTCAAAATGGCAATATATAACTTTAAGAAAGTCAGCTGTTCGAGAAGGTTTGTGTGACTTACCTACACCCTACTTACTACCGAGTGCAAAATGAAAAGAAGGAGTGTTACCATTTCTTGACGCGGTAACTGAAAGTTGTGGTCTGATAAATCATTTAGGCAATGCCTATAGACGTAAAGTTTATAGTATTAATACAAAAATAATTTTGAAAATCAAAATAATCTTTGTCAATTTTTAAAACCAAACTCGCACCTTTGGCCGTGTCATGGCGTATGTCAAATAATTCCAAATAATATAGGGATTAATCCCCTGAAAAAGAATAACGGCCAATTGTGCGAGAGCGGAGATATCATGATTTTTCTTACCAACTCCAAACAAATTTTTCAAAAAAAAAAACTATTAGTGCTGTTTCCTATATTATTCCATAATCATGATATATTTAGGCATGTAGTTGGTCTTTCAAATCATATTCAAGCATAAAAGTCGACACTTGAAACATTAAGATTATAAATCTATGAAAGCCGGAATCCAGCCCACAGTGCGCCGTTACCGTTGATAGAGATCAATATTGCAACGCCATAATTCAGTTGCCTGACCACAGACAGACGTGAAATTAAAAGTATCGAAATCGTGGACCGTGCCCGTTATCCATTGTGACATTTGCAGTACCAAAAGTATTCTAAGAAGAGCCATGCATCAGGAATGTACGCTTTCTCTTGTAAGGGGAACAGTCTAGTTAGTCTTTAACTGATTATCATAGTAAGTGTAGAGACTATTGTTCGAGATTATGAAAGTTGTCGGAGGCGTCACTTCTCCTTTAAACGAAGTTCATCTTAAAGAAAACCATTATTGCGAGTTCGTGACTGTACAACACTTAAAGCAAGAAGTTCAGTTATTGAAAAACTTGTTAGTTAAACGAATTATGTGTGTGAGTAATTAAATTTTAATTACGTCTTGCAAAAAATGTGATGTTTAATGATGATTAAGGCACATAACGTACCTACTTAAATGTCACGAAACATATTTTGCTGTAAGCCAAGTGTCGTGAGATCTAAGTGTTACAAGCATAAGTCAGGTTATGTCTAATGATTTCCGCGATTACAATGAACCGTTATGAGCACGCAGCGTGAGCACGCATTGACTGTTGATTCGTAAAGATTACAAGTTGCATAACTAGAGGGTCTCGTCAACGAGCGCGACGTACCGAACATGTTCTACGACTATGCACCTGTTGTTCTGGTGCTAACTGGTTCGTTACCGTTAATTATTCACAATTACAGACAATGAACATAATGACGCAAATGTTACGAATACTTTTCAGTTAGCAGAACTTTGACGCAATCGTTTTCAGGGACGTTTATTTTTAACTAACGTAGCATATCTACGTAATTGCCCTACAAATGTACCATACCCAACTGGAGACCCTAAAGATGAATGGTGCGATAAGTCAAGCAGATTGTAAAGATAAAAAAAATAACGAGATGAATCCAAATACGAAAGAAGTGTACTTGCAGGCAGATTTACCTTCAAGGTTTAATGACATTAACGTCCCAACTGAACATAACAATGAACAAACAAATGTGTCCGAAACGAATTCAACTATTATTAATTTTGACGTCTGTATTAACCTCAGAACCAATTAAGATGTTGAGATGTATAGCCACAGTCATGAGATGGGTTTGATCCCAACACAACAACAACAAGAACCACAAAAATCTTGTAAATAATAGTTGGATGTCAAAACAGTAATGAATGATTCGAATGATCTCAACATTGCTAATGATGAACAAATCCTTCTTCGATGCATCAATACACGTTTTTTGTAATTGGTATGACAAATAATGGTTATGACTTGAGACTTGAGCACACAGCACTCTACATGTCAGTAAGCACGTGCTTGCAGAAGTAAGAAGTACACATAATAACATTTTAATATAAACGTTTATTCAATACTTGTTCTCACGGGGTTCTTAACGTGTGCTCACCCACGTGTTGATAGCAATAAAAATAGATTCATGTGAGCATATCCGTAAGTATGCACGTGCCCTCACTGCAACACAGAACGTTAAATATACAAAACGCATGATATTCTAATGAAATGAGTCAGAAGACATCGACAGGAACTAAATCAATATTACTTTATGCACAAATCACGTTTAATAATGCTTTGTTACATCATTCATAAGAACATATAAAAATTTAACTATTAGTACATATATTCTTTAAGAACTGAGCATGAGGTCTTTGGTTCGATTACCAGGTCGGGCAAGTATTATTGGGTTTTTCTATCCGGAATTTCTCAGTAGCAGCCCGGATTCTGGATTTGTACCCGGTTGCCTATTACATGGGACTTAAGCATAACTGGCGAAATGTGGCTGTACCTCTGCCTTACCCTTCTGGGATTAAAGGCGTGATGTTTTGTTATTCTTTAATTAATTAAAAAAATAAAGCAAGTAATTATCATGTTGACTAATACCTGGCAACATTCTAATAAGATACCATTTCCTCATAGGCACACACAATAGAACTAAACAAATCGACCGAGTTCCCACTGCTACATCTTATCATAATCTACTTTATTTTGTAGTGCAGAACGAATTCTCACACAAAGAGCGAAAGTGTATACTGCATGTTGTCAAGACATTGCTGAGCCTTACAGTGTAACAACGTCGACATAGACCCCGGAACCGGTTCTTTGCATTTGGCGAAACGTTTTGCAACATCGCCCACCGCCTCTATCGCCGTTCTGAGACGAAGCTCTCGTGCCGACAACTGACTTAACGAAATTGTTTGAAGTGGTAACAATGAAATCTTTAGCAAAGTATTACTTTAGCAGACACTTCGTAACCCTCAGATAAACAAAAGATTGTTAAATGTCACAATAATGACGCGACCTTGCCTTATAACAATAAAAAGTAAAACAAATTAATGATATGACTACCTAAAATGCTTATCCATCATGTTATCAGAGTAACAAAGAGGACCATGAAGCCGAAAGCAAAGCTAAGAATAATTGCATCAGAGGCCGACGAAACGAGACCGCAAATAAAGAGAACATGGACCTTGAATACCGTATCTGACAAAATCAATCGGACTTCGAACAAAACTTGACCTAAAATGTAATTGATGGAACTGAATAAGATATCCGTAGGAGAATCACAGGAAGAGTTTGTTTTATATCGATTATTTAAAGGCAGCTTCTCAGATCATAAATCAATAAATTAAACGAACAGCAATTCAAAAATTCTATTACTGTAAATCATCTTTATAGCAGTTACATAACGAGATGTAAGTATTGAGATTGAAAGGCGATCTTAAAATGAAACTAATCTCCAAAGACGCGACAAGGAAGAGTTCTGCAATGATTTCCGTACGCATTCAGTAACACCCAGACAAAGTTGCACAACACAACCAACGACACTACAGAATGTGTAGATGTATATGCCTGTTACTTTTATGTCGACGTCTTTGTTTGATGATCAATAGCAGACTGCTTAGTCGACGAAACAAGGCATGAAGCACTTTTGCAAGAGCCAAAATAAGAAAATTATAAAACGTGACAGCTGCAGCTTTGTACTGAAAACAATTATGAATTTTAGACAATTAGGTTAACAGTGCTCAGGCCTTGAAGCAATGTCCCAATGTAACGGAAGATACTAGTTTTGTAAACTTTTCTTTGATTCGATTTACTACCAATAATATTTTCAATATCATAACGTGTGAAGGTGTCAATAAAGAATAAATCAAAAACACATCGATTCAATTGTTAAAATGTTATACCTGAATTATGGAAAATGTCTATCTATTTGCCTCTTCTTAAATAACTCGTACTGATGAATTACAATTTCATATCCTACACGTAAATGACGTTTATATTGTACTGCAACCTATAATTTCCCAATTATTTGTTTAAATGTAGTTACCAAATAGGTATGTCCATTTTTGTTTGTTTGTTTGGCATCTCGCAGGTCAACCTATGCGGTTGTCGTCTGCTTAAGCGGACTTGCCTGTGGATTCCCTAATAAATTAAGGCCTCCAGCCAGGACTTAAACTTATATACTAACTAAAACTAGGTATGTCCAAATAAACAGGCAGCTGAAATAGCTATTCTATAGACCAGGGTCATACAATTCTTCTACGAAGTTTAAAAAAACCCTTTTTTACATTTTGTCTAAGTAAATGCCCGTCCATTGTTAGAGTATGTGAATGTTCATAACTTACGCGCTGATCAATTTGATTTGCTAGCCATAAAATATGCATTTGAAGGTATTTGCCAAGACAGAAGGAAAGAGAATGTCCAACATGTCGTCCTTTTACTGTAATATGAATATGTATGCAAGGACCTGCACAGAGATTAACAATAATTTTAATACTAAGTAAGAATGCTACGTCATTGATCGTCAACTAGGCGAATAGAAGGAAACTCATACTACCTATTGATTTGAATATTTTAAATATACTATGACACACTTGTGACCACTCGACCTACTTTCTGTTGTAGTGTTTGAACTGAACAGAACTTATTATAAAAACATTTCTAGCTTATTAGGGAGATAATGAAAGTAAAAAATACCTAAAGGACTTTCATTAAAAAAAAACAATGTTTCATCATAGATTGTTTTTTTTTTATGAAAGTACTTTTTTTAACTTCAGAAGTTGATTGATCACTTTTTTCGACAGCACTTGCGTTCCGTCGGAGATATTTTTCAGATCGGATCAGATTATTTGGCAGATCCAGTTTTTTGCTTTATATCTGAACTGAATCTGATTTGTGTGTTAAAAATTATGAACTCATGTTTATTAATGTGAACATTTCAGATGTCATCTCAAGAGTGGCACATACCGCGGCCTTCTCTGTCGGGCAGCAGCGCTGCTGGGAGCTTAAGCGATTCGAGATCTCGTGGTGGCTCCGCCTCCAGCCAAGGCTCAGCAAGCAACCACAGTACCCACGTAAGGCGACCTTCTAAATCGTGCGTCACAACGATTATACGCAAAGTTTCCGTTTTCAATTAAGTCAAGAAACACGCTGTGTTGATGCAGCGGATTCAATATTTTAATGCGACACCAAGTTTTTTTTTGTCTCTTCATGACATTCAGTTAATCATCACAAAAAAACGCACGCTCCACCTTGCAGCTTCTAGAAACGAGTCAACAACCACCTTAGTTATAATAACGTTATTTTTTATTCGAAGAATTAATTTGATAGTGTTTTTGTGTCCAACTTAGATCCTCATTTATATAATTAACGGGGTCAAGAAACTGGTTGATATTGCCGTGTCCGGTACAGGATCCACTAAACTTGTACGATCTCATACGGCATTCCAAAGATTGCTTAATTTGAGCCGACAACTGTTGCAAGCTTGACGCACGAAAATGTCATTAGCAAATCTTTCATAACAAGAATTGGTGGATATTGGGTACTTATAATGTAAACAAAACACGTTTTTAAATATCTATAATAGCTTTGTCACACATGGATCAAACCTTGTTTTTCATTATAAATTAGATTACACAATAAAATTTATAAAGCAACAGCGAGTCAGAAATTGAAAATAATCGCATTTATTGATTAGTTGGCTTGGACCTCAGACTCTGAGATTTGTAGAAAAACATCAGAATTTATACTGTTTTATGGTAGTTTCCTAATTAATCATTAATGTAACAAGAGAACAGGCAAAGCGTCCTTTTTTTTTTTTGAAGCAGCATTTACTTATATTTTCAGTAATACTAAAACAGTAGCTAGTTTATTTGCACACACGGGATAACTACAATATATTGAAATGGTATCTATTTTCTCTAGCTAGATATAAAAATACCGAGTGGTTTGTAAAGTTTTTCGCAAAAAAGGTTCTCATGCATGTTTTTCATTAAACCCATGAATTCCTGCATAAAGTGGATATTAACATACTATAAATTAAATTGTTATGCGAATACTGGTAGCATTAAATAGTTAGCTATTTTAATAAATGTGTAAGTCGAAAGAATTTGAATTTATTTTTTTGGAGTAATATTTCGCGATTGGCGAAACATTTCGACGCGTGATGACTTTGAGTCATACTGTCGACACTAACACTAACGTTTTGAAACTTTTGAAATTGCGTTACATTTTTGATTTGCTAAAAAAACTACGGAATCAATTTAAGTAGGAACTTTGTTTTCAACGCGGCCTACGTAAAAACTTTGCAAGGACTTTGAGAGGTCTCGTCACTCAGCGCTCTTAAAAAGTTGAGACTCATAATATTTACAAAACGCCACCAGTTTTGTAAGCAAGATGTATTTTTAACTAAACGAATGCTGGTCGATTTGATCCGGAGACCATGAATTTATATGGGTTGGAATTAGATAATACAAATCAGAGCCTTTACAAGATTGTTTAAATTCAATACTTATGTATTAATTAAATATGGAGAATTTATAATGTTGGACAGATAATACGTAGAAACTGGACGAGTTGGGTTTCAACTTAGCGTAGAAGCCTAACCAATTAAATTCTGATAAAACTTTCAGAATGTGTCTCTAAATTATTAAACTCGTTCTCGTCGAATTATTTCAAACGAACGAAGTGACTCTACTTCGCGATGCTACAAAAGTTCAAAGTTCTCGTTGATGAATCGTGACATAACCAACACATGGTAACAGCGCGCAGCCAGCGTCCCACGCAGCACTTCACAGCACTTAGTGTCGGAGAGTTTATATCGATTAGACAATGAAGTTGCTTTTACTATGCACTGCACGCCTTTGTCACCGCACAATATCGTATATCATAGGCATCTCGAAGTTATTGTAAGACTAGCTGTTGCCCGCGACTTCGTCTGCGATCCTGGATGAAAAGTAGCCTATGTCATTACCCAGGTCATAGTTTACCTGTGCGCCAAATGTCATCCGAATCCGTTCAGCCGTTTTAGCGTGAAAGCGTACAAACAAAAAATCTCACTTTCGCATTTATAATATTAAGCCAGGAAGGTATGATTCAAATTAGTTAATGTCTTTATTTTAATTCCAGAGTGTATCATCCGGCTCACTGCTACTGAGTGCGGCGCATTTAGCACGCATGCACGGCAGAAATTCAGAGCAAGACGATCTTGGCAGCTACCACAACAAATTTGGAAGCTTTGGGCGCAAATCTGGACATTCTGAGGCAGTAGTAGCCATTCCTGAAGAGACGCACGACGGTTTGGAGTCTGTTTGGAATGGCGTTAAGCGAAATTCGGGCCCTGGGCAGGATACGCAGTCAGTGGCAAGCTCGACCCACTTCACTGTCGTCAACGGATACACGAAGCACCGTACAGGGAAAGAACCCAAATCCTGCTGTTGCGATCATTCGCACCAGATAACAGTTCTGGTTATATCAATGACTATACTGTTTTCCGCGTGCATACTCGCAGCCATATGCTTTGTTGAAAGTGAGTATTCATTAATTTGTGAAGTTTGATATTTACCAAAACAATAAAAGTCAGAATAAAAAAAAAAAGATCCATTTGAAAGTTTTTATTATTTTTAAGGTCACGTATAACTTAAATCAGCCGTTAATTATAAAATACAACATTACTGCTTTCGGTCGAGATTTGTACCAAAAGGGAACAAGGACACGTGCCATTAGCGAAAGTATAAAGGATCGTACACAGTGGCGCGAAGCGACAGCGCGACACAAAGGCAGAGCGTGTCGCGCGACGAGTCGCGCCTTGGTGTTGCGCTGTAGCGTTAGGGAGCCTTAAAACAGTGGCCGAAAAAACATTTGTGAGAAAAGTGTGCTGTATTTGAGTGATTTAAAATTATAATATTAACCGATTCTTCTTTGTTACAGTGCGAATGCGTAAGGAGAGCGGGATGTACAAATATTCATAGAATCTGGACAATCAGAAGATGTGATATGCATATAAGTATTAATTGTTTACGATTAAGAAGCAATTTTTAATGTTATTTATCAATGTTAGTAACAAAACATTAATTTAGCGAGATACAGTTAGTTAAAATTGTTATGCAATTTGTTCTACATTCAATACCAATACTACCAATAGTTAGAGTTAGACAGTAAAATAGTGCAATATATTTTTACCCAGTGCTTTAAAACTAAGAATAGTTTAAGTAACATTCTATTTATTTTGGATAAGTCTT
Organism: Dasypolia templi; assembly: GCA_963555695.1. Classification (NCBI taxonomy): domain Eukaryota; kingdom Metazoa; phylum Arthropoda; class Insecta; order Lepidoptera; family Noctuidae; genus Dasypolia; species Dasypolia templi. The sequence continues at coordinate 16,928,290 of OY743146.1, read as the reverse complement.
ATAAGCTATTCAGCTGTGATGTTCATATTATTTTTTAATAATCTGAAGGCTAAATTGGTTTCCTCTACATTGTATTAAATATTAATAACATGTATACATATTCAAATTATTTAAATGATTTAGGTGAATTCTGTGTAATAATAGTTTAAATTATAATGTGATTAATTTATGAAATAGGTAATAATTAGATTTCAGGATTGAAATGTAAAAGTTGCAAATTTTCGTAGGTCTCATGAAAATCTGCATCTTTAGTATTTGCCTATACATCATTACTTATGCTATAGGAATATTTTGTAATCAGGCAGTGGCATAATAATATTATTGCGATTAATTTGGTTATTTTAAAGTAAATTACTTCAATTGTTATCGTCAAACTGTGATAATAAACAACAAAAACGACAAGTCGAATTATTTTTCCAATACCAGCTTGTACCTTGAGTGGCTATGATTAGACCCCCAGAACCGCCTGGTCAATGAGTCCTACTACCAACCGGCTGAAGTGTTGACTAAAGATCTAATCTGATTGATCACGAGACTAGCTGATTCGTATAACTCATGCAGAGGCGAAACACGCCACAGACGGCAAAAAACTCCGATTTTGTTGAAACTTTGCGAGGGGATAGTACCCCAATTGTACTACATATTTAGTATCCCCATTGAAAAAAATCTACCTCTTAGGTTTCGCAATTTAAAAAAACAAGTAGATACGTCTGTGGCGTGTACGTTCAATTTTTCTTGGTAGAAGTTAGAGATGCACAATATACACCAAAGAATTGTACCTAAACAAAATCCTACGAATACTCAATATTAACAAGATAGCGCGCATCAAAGACACGTTTTGAAAATGGTAAAAAAAAATACCTAAAAACGTACCACCCAGAAAAAAGTTTTGTGAGATTATTTTATCCTAAGGAATTTTATCTATTTTACACATAAAAAAAACGTAATTATGTTACAGAAACATGCAATACTTTAAGAGGTAAAAGCAAATCAAACACACCATCACCAACACATACCCTTAGGCCCTAGTGTGAGTTTCTTTTAACCATCTCGACTTTACGCTTACGCATCGAACGCGTTCAACGCTCCAATAGGCCCTTGGCAATCGGAGCGCACTAGTCCTATATTAAAACATTCATACATACATACAAAATTCGCAAATTATAACGCGTTTTGGAGCCGGTTAAACAGTACATAACTTTCACGTGATTTGTTTGTCTATGAAGCATCGCATCGGCTCATTTTAGGTGTAATGGTGTTATTTACGAACTTATAAATAAATGGAACACCTACTCTAGAAAATTCTAGAGAAGAAAAAATGTGAGCATTCAAAGGTTGTCAATTTGTGTAGTACTTTCATAGTTGTTTTACCTCTGACAGCAACCTCGCTATACGATGAGATTATATACTATAGTGATGCAAAACCAGAGAGTCCATATAACGTTTTACTCGAAGTTTTCTTTTATTTTCGGAAATGAATAAAAATTGCAAGGTGCGAGGTCGGGGCTTTAGGGCGGGTGACTCAGTAATTCCACGTCTGAAGTCGCCATGTTTGGCAATACCGTTAAAACAAAAAACAAAATTTGGAACCTTAAACAAATCATCCATTCCCGATATATATTGTTGATGATGTCAAAATCCGATTTTCGTTTTTGCTCAATAATATGAGATTTCATGATGCTCTTACCAGGGATGAAAGAGGAAAGCTCGTCGTTGGCACCGACCCGAGACATATTCCAGATGTGTTCACACAGAATTGTCAATAAGCGTAAACACCTTTTGTGTACTTAGACGCATTTTGACAATTCTGTATCTAAATTATGATGCAGAGTTGGTTGCCTTTTGAGGGAGGCGTAGATTCTGTCAGTATATTCCGTCAAAACCCGCTAATTAAGAAATAAAAATGTATGCTTTCGTTGCTGCAAAACATTTTATACAATGCAGCTAGAGATTTACTAGGTAAACAACCCAATAATAATCCCTTTGCAGTCACTAACAAGACCAATGACCTTGTTGATCATAAGGTTAATTGTGTTTCTGGATCGGCAAGAAATATTATAATGGACCAATTTTTCACTGGTTCTGAAGTTACTGAAAATTTGCTGCAGACATAAACTAACTACGTAGGTTGAGAGCTAATAAACCAATATACGCGAATCAAACGTAAGCCATCTATAATTTCGTTTTATAATAAAACTGGTGTGGATTTAGTTTGCAAACTCGCCAAAACGAATAAGACGTGTCTCGTCATGGTAAGTGCTGCAATGGCCCCTTACAATTTTCTTTTAATGTTACGCGTGTAGGCATCAATGCCATGATTTTACATGGCATCGAAATAGGGAAAACTAATAGTAGAAGAAACATCTGATTAATTATTTAGGAATGACTGTGATAGACGAACATTTGAGCAACCGCAAAGATAATTCTCGTACATGCTTACATGAATTGCTCAGTCAAACACCACCTGAACAAAATGTGGCAAGAAGAACAGAAAACGAAATACAGTTGTAAGCGATATATAGTACCTACGTACCTACTAGGTATATGCTTAGAGCATGCGTACTTTTATTGTAAAAATTGTGTTGAGTTTAACCAGCCTGGACATTAATGTTTTTTCCTAGAAATCATATGTCGCCAAAAAGGTGACAACACTCACCTCAACTTCTTCTAGAGTCTGGGTCCATCTGTAGTTTTCAAGATCACAACCATTGCCAGCATTAGGCTTCAGTTTGCCTTTCTCTTTGGGATCATCTTCCTCATCAGGTACTGGCTCTGGGTCACCGGAGGTGCCATCTCCACTACCCACTTCAGTTTCTGTATAAATTGAAAATAATATCATTATGATTTCAAAATAATTAACCATAGAGGCCTAGAATAATAATTAAAGCAAAAGAAAAACAATTGTCAGAATTCTTTTGATATTTTGGATAGCATAATCAGCCTATAACGTTCCCACTGCTGGGACACAGGCCTCCTTTTTAAGAGGAGTGAGCCATAATCCACCACGCGGGCTCAGTGCGGATTGGTAGATGTCTTCGAATTTTAGGTTCTACACCGCTTTGGGAGCAGTGGTGAAGAAATTATTTACACAACACACAGGCAGATCAACGGTAACTGCGTTACACAGCGTAGTATCTAAGATTGAATGCGCAGTGGACCACAAATGCTCAGCACTAGCCGTCTTCATTGATATCGAGGGCGCCTTTGACAAAACCACGTTTGGTAGCATCAACATGGCACTCGACAGACACAAAATAAACCCGACCCTGAGCGGGTGGATCACCAATTTGCTAGAACTGAGAGCTGTACAGGTAACAGTGAACGATACTACAAGGGCCATTGTGGCGAAGGGCTGCCCGCAGGGGGGCGTCCTTTCGCCGCATCTGTTTAACTTGGTTTTAGACAGCCTCATCAGAACACTAAATGACAATGGCTACTTTACTGTAGACTATGCCGATGATATAACCATAATAGTAAATGCCACCCACGAAAATACCCTATGCAACCTTATGCGCCAAGCCTTGAAAATAGTAGAGGACTGGTGCAACAAACACCAACTATCCGTCAACCCCACAAAAACCGAACTGATTATTTTTACAAAAAAGAGAAAACTGACACAGCCAAGCAACCGTAACCAGGGTTGGAAAAAAAACATGTCTTTAAAAAAGAAAACGAATAAAGATTTTTTTTTTTTTTATCCTAATTAATCACGATTTTTTTGTCTTATAATTTTATTATTTAATATAAATATATTTTTGCGCAAAACGGAAGGCGCCCTCGATGGATTTCGCGGACACAGCGCTGGGATTTCCCTTTCGTCTGAAATGTGAATGAAACAGCACACCCTGATAGATGAAGAAGAAGAAAGTGCGTTGGAGGAAGCACGAAATCGCTATGATGGTTCAGTTTTGCTACCATTGATAGTAGAGCTTAAGCCAAAATTAAAACCATTCAGAAGTGTGATGTTCGCATAAGAAATAGTGAAAAATGTGTCACCACTAGAGGGATGGATGTCGTCATAGAGAAATATATTTAACGAAGAGGAACAATTTTTTTTCCAGTGGTGAAGCAATTGTATGAGGCGATAGCTTCTTGAGCTGCTGTGGAAAGAGTGTTTTCCACCTTTGGAATTGTTCAGAGCAAATTAAGAAACCGACAGGGAATTGAAAAGGCTGGAAAACTAGTTTTTTTATTCAAATATTATAATAATGATATTGATTTATCAGATTTAAACGACCCTAGTTTGTAACTTAATTATAATGTCTAAATCAGATTTTTTAATGCTGATTTCTTTGAAAGAAATTGAAATTAAACATTTTTGATTAAATCATTGATTTTTATTGAAAAAATCCTTTGATTTAAATCGTGATTTAAATCAAAATGATTTATTCATGCCAACCCTGACCATAACCAAATACCTAGGCATTTATTTAGACAAACTACAAAAGCCAGCATATCTCTGTGGCAGTGCAAGCGAATGCTTGGCAGAAATTGAGGCATTAGCCCCAAGGTCACCTACTGGCTATATTACACTGTCATTCGACCAATTATCACGTGCGGCTCGTTGATCTGGTGGCCTAGGACAGACCTGAGCACAACCCAAAGAGATCTCGAAAAACTGCAGCGGTTTGCTTGTGTAGCGATCACTGGCTGCATGAGAACTACACCCACTGCTACGCTACAGGCGATGCTTGAGCTGCCACCTCTACACCTCATCGTGCGGGGGGAGGCGACCCTGGTCGCCTTCAGCCTGCATATCGGGAACCCTAAGCAAAGACTAGCGTTAAGAACATACGCTTAAAGGAAGATGCGGTCATTCGACAACCCATGATGGCATCATCCTGCGACAAAACTCCGAAGCAACACTACTTTCAAAAGCACTACAAATGAACTGATATTATACACCAACGAAAACCACAATCATGTTTGATTGAAGTTTTTTTCCAAATAAGTTTTTTTTTTTAACTGAGGTTCAATATTGAGTTTTATTTGTAAGTACTACAGTTAAGGAGGAGGTAGTTTAGGATTTGCGTTGATTTTTGTATGGTAATGCAAAAATAACAAACAAACTACCAAACACACAACAAACCAATAACAAACTTTTTTAGTTTTTTCCAAATAAGTTTGTTTTTATTTAGTATTCTCTTATCTATATCTTCTTCTATTTACATAATAAATCTATTTATGAGGCTTTTCTGTACATTGAAAGAACAGTTGCCATTTCTACAATAAAAAAAAAACTATTTGTATGTGAGAGATTTAGTTGTGACGGTACCTATCACGTAAAGTAGTACGAAACCAATATAAACATATTGCTTTACTTTTATTTCATTATTTACTTAATAGTAAATAAATAATTATATTTCTGAACTTTGCTGTGTTGACTGTACAATTTAATACAAAATAGGATTGGTAGTGGTGCCGATTCTTTTGTACAGCGAACTAAACTAACTAAACTATCACTAAAATTCCTTACTTTTTACGATGAGAATCTTGAAGCTATTCTGCGAAAAAATCTCTAAATTTAAAAATAATTTTGACACAAATAAACTTAATCGAATTTGACAATCGCGAGTCCACGTGTTTTTTTTTCTTTTGGTTTCGCAACGTGTTTGTTAGAGCCGAAGGCAGCCTTGACGTGTTTAGTATGGAATTTTTCACTTTTTGTATGCAAAATATAAAATAAAAATATCTACATGTAGAGTACCTATAGGAGGTTTCGGAGTTTAGAAGGGGGTTGAAAATTTTCATTATTTTTGTGATAGGACACACCGTTTTCGAGATATGAGCAAAAAAAATGTGAATTTTAGTTCACGTCAACTAATTTTATTCCACACCTTTTTAATCGCGATTTTAGTTTTAGAGTAGTCAGATTCATGTTCAGATTTAGTTAGACAATCAAATGAGGTGAAAAACGTAAAGTTCAGAAAGAGCAAAATTGCCATTTTCACTAAACCAATAACTCAGTGCAATCTTAGTGCTGTCTATTTTAGTTATTTCCACAGCGTTATGTCCTACGGTATTCTGCTGTGGGGCAAAGCCGCTGATATTCTAAATATATTTGTCCTTCAAAAACGAGCTGTCCGAGCAATTTATCAGCTAGGAGCCAGAGTTTCTCTTAGAGATTTTTTTAAAAATATTGGTATTCTCACGGTGGCATCTCAATTCATCTTCGCCAACATCTTATATATTAGGCAAAATATACACTTATACACTAAAAACAGTGATTTTCACAATGTTAACACCAGAAATAAGAACAAACTACGTGCTCCCTTTCACCGGCTTCATAAGGTCCATAACTCATTTGTTGGGCTTGGTATAACCTTTTATAACAAGTTGCCCTCTTCTTTACTAGATTTACCTTTTAATGCGTTTAAGGCCCAAGTAAAATCCAACCTTTGTTCAAAGGCATATTATTCCATTAACGACTACTTAAACGATAAGAACTGTTGGTCGCTGTGATTAACTCAAGGCAATGTTCGTGTTCTTTCTCCAGAATCAGCTTACTAACTGACAGGGTTTTTTTTTTTTTTTGACGGTATAAGTCAATTATTTTGTTGTCTTCATTTATTATTGACATGATCTACTCATTACAATGTTTTTAATGAGCTGTATTGCAGTATATGGTTAGCTAGCGACCTCGACAATTGATAATATTATTCTTGCCTGAGCAACCAACAGCAGGTTCGTCATGCTCCCTTAGATGTCACTGCTTGCGGTAGCGTCGGGGGTTGGGTTTCCTCCTTCCCTCAAATATGGCGAGGGGGGTAATGGCTGACCTTTGCGTTATGCTCGTGAACGGGTGCTGCTTGTGGTGACTGGTCGTCTTGCTGTCTTTGGTTTTATCATTGTTACAGTAATTGTTCTGTTGATTTATTTTACTTTGATGGTCCTAGTTTATCATTTATTTATTTTATTTGTTTGTATAATAATTCCAGTATTGCATATGTAAGCTGCCATGCCCTTTAGGCCCGAAGGCTTTATTTATGTATTTGTGTTATTTACACGCAATTTTTTTTTCTTTTTTTTGTCATTGGCGTTTCGGTAATTACTTGCAATTGTTTAGAATCAAGTTCTTCTAACCGAACAGACAGCTGTGCTGCTGGGGAGTTTGTTGCGCCACTTCTTCTTCCCAGCTAAAGCACTAGGAAGTGGTGAAGGGCGGGCTTTTTGGGGGACTGTCTTATGTAATTTTGACGTTCGAAAAGTGCTGATTCTCAGCCTAATTTGAATAAATGACTTTTGATTTGATTTGATTCAAACTAAAATATAGTTAAGTTGTGTCACATAATCAATTTCAGAATGGAAAATCGTCATTTGACAGGATTAAACAAAATTTTAGTGATTTTTTGTCTAGTTTAGAGGCATTTGTGACAAGAGAATTGGCACCAGTATTGTTAATTGGCAAACGACACTACTGCTAGTGCGGCTGGTAGTGTGGTTGCCAAAGAAAGGGTAAGTCAGAGCCGTTACCACTGGGCCACCACTGCTCTTTTATATATTTTGGATAAATTATAAGTATTCCATAAGAGCAAGCAGCCAGAAACAATAGCTATCAATTGTCAGTCAAAAAAATCAGAAACTGTCCACAGCAGGATCAAGGATTTAATATTATTGCTGATTTCACCAATGAAACTGAATGCGTTCCGCACATCTAAAACACGATCAAGAGCAGTCAGTTTCAATATTCCCTAGAAAATAATGACTCTGAAAGCTCTTAAACGTAGTTTATGTGCTGATCGCGTTCAGTTCCGTTGGTGAAATCCGCACTATATGTATGCCGTGTTTTTCTTCTTATCGTAATGAATATATCAGCCATACAAAGCAATAATTGCAAAAGAACACATCGATAGTTAATTGCAAATTTCATTTTCAGCAGGAATAATATTATACTTGATGGCAATGATAATATAAGTAAGAAAGGTTAAACACACTCCGCAAGTGGCAAGTCAAAACTTGGCTTATTAACCAAGTTTTCTTCGTCTTGTCTCTTATGCTCCCTATAATTTTATTATGACATGCCATACCACTTCCACGTGTCATCTAAATAATGTAACATTGTGCCATTTTGAAGATCGAATGTTGGGTAGGTATTCGATTTTCAATGACTATTTATGTGCCTAGAAAATATTTAAGATCAACAACACGTATGTGAGGTACTAAACTCATTTAAGTAGTTACTCACTAGTTTTCTTTTCTTGGTCAATATCGTCTTGTATTTTAGCAGCCTCTTGTTCCGTTAATTCAGTAACAGAAGCAGGTTCAAAGTCCTGGGCCATTCTTTCCTGATCCTTCTTCTGTTGGATTTCTTTCAATCTCCTGTCAGCCTCTTCTTTTTCCTTTTTAATTTTGTCAGCCTCTTCCTTTGCTTTCTTGGCATGAGCATAAAATGTATCTTTTACCACCTGTAAAATAAAATAATTATAAAGAAATAATTATATGGACATATTGAAAGGAAAAAAAATTGGTATTCAGTTGTTACCCCCATTAGTTGGAAAAGGCTAGGCTGATGATGATAATTGAAGGGCATAAGAAAGTTGTGAGTATTTAGGAATAATATTGATTACTTACTTGCTCCCATTCACCACCTTTGCCCCCCGTGAAGAAGTCCGTTTTCCGTGAAAGGAAGCTGACTATTGTAGCCAACAACTGAAATAGAGATGAAACCCACTCTTAGTAATAAATTACTGCTACAAACAAATATTTGTGAGAGTATTTGCAATAATGTTGACACACACATGACTTACATCAACTGTTATTTGTAACAGTTAATGTAAGTCATGTGTAAAATATTGTGCCACTCAACTGCACTCTTGTGTAAAAGCTTTCTCATAATACATATCACCCGTAAAAAATATATTTCTATTTGTGACCTCAAGCAATAAGTTTATTATACTGTAGCTAGCCTTGGTAGGTACTGAGTATTAGTAAGTTGTTTCAAGCCCAATGACCAATATCATCTGACCCCAAACCAAGCAATACACAAAGCACTAGGGACAAGGCTTAACATTATTTTCAACCAATTTGTTGATGGATTAATATACTCCTGTGGAATAGTAAATAGAAATACTTTGCAAAAGTGGTTGCCAAGACATATTATTTCTGTGAATGATTTCTTAACTAGATTGCTCAGGTAATTTATTCTGGATGTGGCAATACACTGTAATCTTATTTTGTATTTCTTATTCGAAATTCCTAACTATACTACCCGTGTATTTTTTTTGTAACTGCGCGTTTTGACGTGTTATTCAATATTGTTCCGGTAACCTAGCAAACCAGACTGTTGAGTCACCATGTGATCAATAATCGAAGAGAACTTCGTAGAACAATCGAGAATTCGAATTACCTACCTAGGGGTAATTTGGGCTATAGCTAATGTTAAAATTGCAGCTTCTAAACGGGGGAAGGAAACAGGTATGAATTAAGTATACTGCAAAATTACTATCATACTTACATCCTTTACACCACCTTCGTGCTGTTGGGCCATCGCTAACAGCATGGAATCGAATCTTTCAGGATCGTTAGCCATTGTTATAGCAATAAGTATCAAGATTCTATACGAATTTATAACAGACAAGAGAGCCTCACGAAAACAAAGATATTGTTGTCTTTTTGCCTTCACTCACACGAGTCAGTCAGTCCCGGACCACAGAAGAAGCGTACATACAAAATTTTCGTTTGAGTTTGACAAAAAGATGACATTTAAATTTGACATTGACAGTAACTTTTACAAAAGTGGCTTGCCGTGTGTGCTATTCGTGTGTGTGGATGGCACCCTTTGAGTAGTAGAAGCCTATACGGCTTTTTTTGGACATCAGAGCTTGAACAATATTTGTGAAATATGTGTCAATGCGCGGAAATGTTTGTAGTGGATTTGAAAAGTACAAAAACTCTCCGACCTCGTGATAATTTGTAGGTGTTTGTAGAGACACTTCCTAAAGTGAAGTGACAATATCATCTGCCTAGTTCACAGATCATAATCATCATCATCCTGTCCACTAGTCCATCTTCACCCATTGCTAAGCATTGGCGTCTGAGCCTTTCTGTGTGTTTGCCTGTGCAATCTCCACGCTTCTAACCCACGTCTCATACCCGGCTTACCCTGGCTTACCCGCACTAGTAACAATTCATCCACCCATCTTGCCACCCGACGTTAGACATGTCATCTACTTCAGCCTTGCAAGGTGCTACAAAGTCTATTTTACGTTGAGATTAGGTATGGAGGAATGTAATCTCGTTCTCGCGAGATCTCGGCCTTTTTTAGCGAGATTGACATAAAAATCTATTGAAAATATTCGTGAAAATAAAAGTTTGTATACAATACTTAAATTTTATTTTTTTGATAATTTATTAAAATATTGTGATTATTTGCAAACAAGACGAGGCGAGATCTCGCATTACTGTTTTTCATGAACTTGCGGGATCTCGCTTGAGCCCCAATCTCGCGAGATTTTCATTCCGTTGAGATCAATGACTTGTTTTCCGACAATAAAATACCTTGTACATGCTTCTTTACATTTCCCATCAGTTTGCTCAATGTCCTCGGCAAAATCTATGAGATGCTTATCTAGAAGCGTCTCAGAGACTACGCCGAGACAAAAAGCTTCATCCCCAACGAACAGTTGGGTTTTAGAACTCAACACTCGTGCGTACAACAGGTCCACCGTATCGTCGAACACATCAACTTCGGTTTCCAACGAGGTTTGATGACGGGTGCTGTTTTCTTCGACATAGCGAAAGCGTTCGACAAAGTCTGGCACAACGGCTTATTATATAAGCTGTACCAACTCGGTGTGCCAGATCGTCTCGTGCTCATCTTACGGGACTTTTTGTCGAACCGCACCTTCCGTTATCGCATCGAAAGAGCGCTATCCTCCCCCACCCCATTCGCGCAGGAGTCCCTCAGGGCTCTGTGATTTCTCCCCTCGCTTTCACTCTATTCACCAGCGATATGCCCAAGTCACAGATATTATAATACAAGTGAAGTAAAGCGGAGTTGGCTCTGTTCGCAGACGACACGGCCATCTACTACACCGGCCGTGATGAAAATTCGATAGCTCGCATTCTCCAAACCCAAGTGAACAAGCTTGGCGCTTGGTTTAGAAAATGGCGAATCGAAGTCAATCCCGACAAAAGTCTAGCGGTTATTTTCTCAAAGCCGCGTCGCAATCCCTGCCCCCCTCGACCGATCACCATGTTCGGCAAGCCGATCCCTTGGGAGAAGCGAGCCAAATATCTGGGTGTGGTGCTCGACGAAAACCTCTCTTTTTCAGAGCATATTAAGACGGCTCGTACGCGCGCCGCCTTCGCTCTAGGTAGACTCCACTTCGACCTCAATTCACGTAGCAAATTGTCACTAAAGTGCAAATTGCGTATCTACACAGCGTGCATTCGCCCAATCATGACCTATGCCAGTGCAGTCTTTGCACACGCCAAGCCCCTTTGCTTCAATAGAATGCAGAATGCAGACCCTCCAGAACAAATTCTCCGTAGGATTACGGCTTCCCCTGGTACGTTCGCAACGAAATCATCAACGTTGACCTCAGGATTCCCACTATCCGTCAGTATATGAAACGCATTTCAAAGCGTTTCTTCGAGACCGCCGCGAATCACCGCAACCCTCTGGTTGTCAAGGCCGCTAGCTGTATTCCCTCCTCCATCAGTCATGTCCGCCGTCCCAAGCATGTCCACATGATGACCACATAACTCTCATCCAGGAGAGCAGTAGGGCCACCAGTACAGTGCACAAAAACACAGACCGATATTCCGACCACGCCGCCGAGGTCCCTCGCGAAGACCCCGACGTAACTGTCCTCCCCGACCCTTGCTCGACGAGGTGCCAGCCCGCGCCGTAGCTGAGCCTGTAGCTTTAAATTCCCCGACTGATAATAATATAATGCAGATCCAGCCTGTCCCATGTTGCTGTCCTCCCGTCAGCGACGCCCTAAGCCGAGGTCCGTAACATCGGACGTCCGACCCACAGTGGGTGCCCTTAGCGAGCGTTCGCTTAGTAATGTAAGTAGTTTTACGCCCCTGGCTGGAGGCTTTGAGTCCGCTTAAGGCAGCCTTTTTTTTTTTTTTTTTTTTTTTTTTGTGTATGGCATCTCGTAGTTGACCTTGAGAGGTCGTGACTACTTAACCGGACTATCCTGTGGCTGCCTTAAGCGGACTCAAAGCCTCCAGCCAGGGGCGTAAAACTACTACTTAAATTATTAAGCGAACGCTCGCTAAGGGCACCCCCTGTGGGGTACGGACCTCGGCTTAGGGCGTCGCTGACGGGAGGACAGCAAGATGGGACAGGCTGGATCAAGTTTAGTTGATTATTATTAATCGGGGAATTTAAAGCTACAGGCTCAGCTACGGCGCGGGCTGGCACTTCGTCGAGCAAGGGTCGGGGGGGACAATTACGTCGGGATCTTCGCGAGGAACCTCGGCGGCGAGGTCGGAATGTCGGTCTGTGTTTGTGCACTGTACTGGTGGCCCTACTGCTCTCCTGAATGAGAGTTATGTGGTCATCGGGATCGGTGAGGACATGCTTGGGACGGCGGACCTGACTAATGGAGGAGGGTATATAACTAGCGGCTTTCACAACCAGAGGGTTGCGGTGATTCGCGGCGGTCTCGAAGAAACGTTTTGAAATACGTTTCATGAACTGGCGGATAGTGGGAATCTTTAGGTCAACGTGAAGGATCTCGTTGAGAACGTACCAGGGGGAGCCTGTTATCCTACGGAGGAACTTGTTCTGGAGGGTCTGCATTCTATTGAAGCGAACGGGCTTGGCGTGTGCAAAGACTGCACTGGCATATGTTATGATCGGGCGGATGCACGCTGTGTAGATACGCATTTTGCACTTAAGGCAGCCACAGGATAGTCCGCTTAAGTAGTCACGACCTCTCAAGGTCAACTACGAGATGCCTTACAAAAAAAAAGACTTAACATTTTGTTTGGAAATCGTAACTCGGTCCAACATATGGTCCCAGAACACTATAGCTTATTTGCAATCATGATAACACACTGCAAAGGAAGGGCACATTTTAACAAAATACAAGTATTTAAATTTGGTAGTAACAGTTACAAGAATTTAAGTGATGTGGTTTGATAACACTGTAGCATTCGGTTTGACGATTGAGAAAAATCGTCTAAAAATCTAAGTGGCAGCACTGTTACCCGTCTTCAAACCGCCAGTATGGTTTATGTTTGCTTTTTTCTCGATTACAAATGGGATTAAAAACTGAAAACTCGTCAAAGGTGGCAGCACTGTTCACCATCTACAAGCAGCCATTGTTTTGTTTGTTTACTTTTGATTAGGTCACAAAATTAAAGAAAACTACACTAGATAAATATGTGTGCGACTTGGAGTGTAGCGTTTGGTAAAAGGGAAGCTACCACAGCAAAAAAATCTGCTGTATTGAAAAAGTAACAAGCTGCGCATAGTAGCACTTTAATTAACTACGACTAGTGGAAGTAGCTTGTTTAAAAAAAAAAAGGATTGAATAGTGACAGCTCCCAGTCAAACTCTTAGACACGCCATAGTAGAGACATCTGAAGGCCAATTCTCGTACTTCAAAACGTCCAAATTAAAGTCTCAATCAATCTCATTTCAGCGACCAAAAACTTGCCAAATATATAAGTAAATTGATTGCATTTTTGACAGATTGAGAATGAGATTAGAATGCGAACGTTCTAAAAAATACACGAATTACCGTACCCCTTTGAAGTAAGCAAAAATACACATTCTTTTAGAAGTCGGTCTAAAATAAATTTGTATCTCATGATCTTTCATTTATCGTAATTATATATCAGCCGGTGGCCTATGCAGAAGTGTTGAGGCCCATTTTAACCAAAACTCACAAAAAGTAACTGTCACTAAGATGCTATCAGTAACAATATCGAGTGCGTTATTATTTCGCATCTGTGTCTCCATGTCGCAATATCATATTTTTCTGCAAGTAAAGCAGGTTCATTTTTATTGTTTTAAAAGTCAAACCCGTTCTTTTGTAAACATTTTAGGGTTTCACGCCATCCCATTCAGCTCATTGTGCAGGTTTCTCAGTGTTGGTACTTATTTTTTCACTTCATAAAATTCGATTATTTTGTTTCTAATTGAAACTGACGAAATTGGACATTTTGACAGTCCCAAGTAATTGCCATCATAAAAGTATAGAAATGAATTCATGGACAGCTTTCGTTGGCCAAACTCTATCCACTATAAGGGCTGCAGGCTGCCAGGTGCTTTTGCTGAAAAACCCTTAGGGCTCCCCAACCAAATGAAGTCGACTAAGATTTTGATTCTTAGTCGATTTTCATACATATGGTGAAGTCGATTCCCAAATAATTAAAACATACAAATATCACTTAGTGATAGTCTATGGGCTTCATAGACCATGAATTTTGCCATGAAAGTGAAAGAATTTTAGTTACAATACTCTATGGTGAAAGATAGACAGTGTCAAGCGTATGGAGGTCATGCCTTGCATTTTATGCATTTCACAGAGTTATTGAATCTTGAAACTGCAAAATATAACTAAAACTAATGTTTTCTTTTACTGTAATGAGCCTTCTTCCACAGGTTTGTAAAAAAATCTTTAACATGTAGTTTTAACGGTTTCGTTACACTGTCAATTTGTCAAATAGCTAAAAGTCAGCTTACGATTTTGTTTTGCAGATTATTAAACAGAAACCCTAGGGATGGCTGATCAATTCTGTTTACGTTGGAACAACTTCCAGTCAAACATAGTGAGTGCCTTGGATTCATTGAAGTGTTCAGAAGATTTGGTCGACGTTACGCTCACCTGTGAAGGCAGAAATATCAAGGCCCACAAAGTCATATTGTCAGCGTGCAGTCCGTACTTCAGGAATGTGTTCAAGGTGAATGACTTAGGACATTAATAACCTTCATATTTATACCAATGAACATCATGTACACATATTTTTAGTTACATATCTATTCTGTTTGACCCTATTATTGTCAAGCTGTTGCATTAAAATGCATCAAATGTTGTGTCAACATTATGGTTTTTATAAGATTTCTTACTAACAGTACAAACTATACTAGTACTATTTACATGTCAATGAATCAGTTTAATTAGATGAGTCTAATAAACTGATTCATTGACATGGAAATAGTAACTATTGCATTAATAATACTATTTTGTTTTTTCAATCAATGAAATAGTTCTTTATGAAACATATTTAGTAAAGTGCAATTATGAAAGTAGGGTCGGAAATTTGTTGTAGGGGCCTATTTTAAAGCAGAATTATTAATTGAAGGGTTGATAAATTTCAGGAAAATCCTTGTCAGCATCCAGTAATAATACTAAAAGATGTGTCAGCCGATGATATTGTCAGTCTGCTGTCGTACATGTACCAAGGAGAAGTGTTCATTGAAGAGAGCAAGCTGTCTTCATTCCTGCATACAGCTGCACTTTTACAAGTGAAAGGATTAACTGGTGTAACACAGCAGGTAAATAGCTATGAAGATACATGAGAATGAGAACTGCACCTAAAAGCATGTAGAATTAGCCATATTGATTATACTTGTGTTGTTTAATATTGCTTTAATATACCTTGTTCTTCTTTACAGAAAGAAAATTTCTCATCTCCTAACACATCAAATAAACTATACACTCAACTGACTATTTCTTCAAAGCCACTTTTTGGTGCTGCTCATAAGGAAGCAAAACTGCCTGCTTTGAAAAAGAGACGAAGTAGTACTTCTGACAAACCTAATGATGTAACTATTGGGGAAGCACCAAAAAAAAGTAAACTTTTAGAAACTTGTGATATTTATAGTAGAAGTAATCTTTCGCAAACAACTAAACTTGATAATCCAGTGTTCTTACCAGAAAATAATATTGAAAAAAAATGCGAGGGCAAGATTGAACCGGCAACAATAACAGCCAATGGAAAAAGTTCTGCATCATCTCAGGTAATTATAAAATTTATTATAGGTTGAACTGCTATGTAAATAAAATATATACACTGAGTTAAATAAGATATAGACACTAGATTCTTGTCACATTCAATTATTTAAAAAAAAAACTTATTTACTGACTATTACAAAAAAGTTTATTTTGTTATTTTATTTCTCATCCATTTTCAGGTGACTGCTCAAGGAGATAACATTCCGATAACCATCAAAACCGAACGGACAGATGACAACAACTCACCCCCTTTATCGAAAACTGCCAACTCTGAAAATGATGATAGTCTTCCTGATTATGAAAACAGCATGCTTGCCAGATCCCTGCTTTCAGGTTTGTTTAAGCTATTCCTAACTTTTACCTAAGTAAGTAAGTTTTTATTTGTTGAAACATGGTGTACATGATACATTGCATGCAAGTTATTATAGAGGTACAGAAAAGTTCTAACATGTTCAGTCACATATTGTGGCATACAAATTGGTAGGAAGATTTGGTTCTCATCTGTTTTAGGGTTTTTTTTACAATGATTTCATTTTCATCATTTTTACAATGGTTTTTTTTCCAATGAGGCACAAATTTATGTTTATGTAATTTCTTTTCTATGTTTTTATTGCAGGGATTAATCCATCGAAAAGTGAAGCTAGTGCCAACAATTCAACTCTCAAGAAAGTGTCAAATGTCATGGTGGATGTTCTCTGTTCAACACGTTCAAAGGATATTATCACAGACACAGTAACATTCACCAATGCACCATCTAAAAGTCCCATTAAAACTATATATACTGAAGAGCTGCATTTGAAACCAGAAAAGCAGTCACCAAAATCTGATATGGAATATGAACCAGAAGTGTTACTGTCAGAACATCAAGATGGTGCAGATTCTGACAGTACTTATAATCAAGATCAATCTCAAGCTCTTTTGATGCTGGCAGGAATGTCTAACGTGCCTGTGCTAGGCGGCGGCGCATCCACGTCGCAAGGACTCTCGCACCAACAGTCGAACCATGCTGCCATATGCGGTGACTGCCCCCACTGCGGCATGAAGTATTCCAACCAGTCAGCTTTAAAATATCATGTCAGATTAATGCACTCTGACTTGACCAATAGGCTGTGTTGCTACTTATGTCCAAGGTCATTCACTATGCGTGAGACATTCAAAGAACATATGTGGGCAAGTCATGGTCAAAGGAATTAATCTTCATTTATTATCCTGCAAATATGTGCCTTAGGTTCTTTGTCAATTGTGGTAAGACATTGGATAGGTGATATGGAAAGCTAATGTGCCTTGTTGAACGAAAATCAATGCCTTGCTAAAATACTTTAGGTCAAATTATGTAGCGGAAGAGACTGATAGCTTTTGCTTGTTAAAATGTTGAAATTTTTATAACATTTCAAAGGACCCTTTTTGTCCTATTAGTATCACCCAGTTCAGTATTTTAAGAATTAATCAGATCCAGTGCAGTGCTATTTACATCAAAATGGGAGAGTAAAGAAAATAAACTTGCATTTGAAAAATAAATAGTTATCTTGGAACTGTGCTGTAAAATGGTGGCAAAACTTCATTATCTGTTGTGTTTGTCATTAATCAGCGCATTATGAGGTGCAGAAGTTTATATAGTAGCGTCTGTTTATTAGATTCATTGAATTAAGTGATATTATAAATATTATTGGCTGTATTTAGTTTAAGGAAATTTTATGACGATAGGTTGTCTAGTACAGCCAGAGCTGGATAAATTGTAAGGCAGCATTCTCATATCGGTCAACAGAGGCGACAAGTTAACGAATGCTCTAGTTTATAATTCAAATATCTTAGTTTTATAGTTTCAGTTTCAGTAGCAGCAAATATGTTAGCATAGATGGGAATTTTTTAGGTTGTAATTGTTTGAAAGCTGATACTATTATCAGTGATCTTTATTGTTATTAAGAAAAGGGTTAATGTTGCAGTTACAAATAAATAGGTGCTTACAATCGGTTGAATATTAATATGAATTTCATTGTTATCGAATCAGTAAATGAAGTCCATAATGCCAAACAAAAATTGTTAGAGAATGGTTTCTTAAATCTTGATCGATATTCCTTTACCACTTGTAAGTTGTCCTTCTGTTGTTGATAAATGTTTAATTAAGTTATTACTTTCGAATATAATTTGGCCACTTGTTCTGTGGATGTTCTATTGATAAGTATATCATATGAAAAATAAGGTATTATGTGTTTTGAAATTTATTTTATTTTGGTGTAATGTGCCAAAATGTTTTTATAATAAGTTATTAAATTAGTAGGATTATATTTGGAATTTAAAGTTACCTGTAATTCTCTGTCGTTTCATATTATTTTTTTTGTTAGTTTTAATGTTAGAGTTAACTGATTTTCGTAAGTAGCTATGACAAGTCCTTATTTCTACTTACTGTTATCTCAAATATTTTTATAGAATGAATTTTATTGTTGATTTGAATTACTCCTGCAAATGCCATTAGTGAAAATTGTTAATTATTTTACGGAATATTACCTATAGCTTTTAGGTTTACCGAATCTAGATAGCTATATATATTTATAGTTAGGTTAAATAAAATATTATATTTGCGTTGATAGAATATTGTTGGATATTTTATTCAGATTTTACACGTTTTACATGATTTTAAATTATGTTATTAAAATAAAAAGTATGCTTCCTATAACATTTATTATTATATTTCCTAGCCGTTTTCTAACACTAGTTATAACATGTAGAAAATAAAATTCCTGGTAGTAGTGTGTTGATCATGATCAGTCAACATTTTACTTATTTTTATCAAAGGTAACACTTGAACTACGAAAGCTTCTCTTATTGCTGAAGCGTAAAGACGTTATTAATGTGTGTGAAATCATCATGCTCTTGAAGAGGAGGGTCTCGTGGCATGCTCGTGTCTAAGTAAAAGCTGCACGGGTCGATCAATCAAGGTTAAGCTCGCCGCGGTTGGTCCGTGGATGGTTGACCATCCGTATCATATCGTGACCCCTCTACTTGCCTCGGATAACACGCTAATGGGCTCAGCAGATAGCCGAAATTTTTGACCACGAATCATCGCGAGAGATCTAATCTGGCAATCATCGGCGCCGTCGTTTTGTCCTCCGTGTGCGTTATTGCATAGATTTTCATACGTTGCGTCATTAGGTACCGGTTGTCAGAAGCCTGAGACAACCAGTCTTACCAAGGGGTATCCAGTAACTGGTTTGTGGAGGTCAGTTAGGCAGACGCTCCATGGATAAAATAGTACCTACTGTTATTTATCTGCATTCGGTTACACTTGAAGCCGACCCCAACGAACTTGGTAGTTGAGAAATGATGGTGACATGCTTCTTACATTCAAGATATTATTCCCTTGACAAAAGTATCGCATGCTGAAATCCTAGTAATTTTACAATGTTAGGGCAGTATCGCCTGTTATCCAAAATAAATAGGTAGGTACGCGTACCTACCCGCGTGGCATGACACCATTGAAACAGGTTTATCGACAGAAGAATACAAAATGACATGAATAAAAGAAATCCGTAATTTCGTCTGTTATATCCGTCATTTTGTCTATTCTTCTTCTACAAAAATTGGTCATGCTAATCGTACTATCCATATCTATATATAGTGGGAACTCAGACACCTCACAGACGTGGTAACTAGATTGTAAGAAAAAATATACATATACAGGGTGGAACGGACATCGACGCACAACCTGATACCATGGATTCAGTATATGACTGAACCATTTGGAGTTGAAATTTTTCATCGGTTTAAAAAAAAAACTGCTATTAAAAGTGAAATAGGTAACTACGCGGTCAAAATGTATGGTAGAGCATTTTTTTTTTAATAACTCAAAAATTTCAACTCCAAGGGGTTCAGAATCATGTACTGAATCCATGGTATTAGGTTGTGCGTCGATGTCCCTTCCAGCCTGTATAACTTAGTTTTTCTTATGAAATATCACGTTAAGCGAATCGAGGTTAACCGACGAGTCTGAACAAAATGAATTATGAATGTAGAGATAGACAACTGAATGCATACCTACCTACCCAGCATGGGAACCTCAGCCGCTCGATTCTTTGTCTACACTCCAAAGATGTTGGGTTGGCTCGTAAGCAAAAAGCCATTTAATTGTAAAAGTAGGTAAGTACGTTACCTAAACTTTGGCTTAAAGGATAGGTATCTACCTAATTATTGGGTACCTACATAATACAGGGTAACCAAGGGTTTAAAAAAGCAAAAGTTTACTGACTATTTGCATTATGAATAACGTGGTAAGTATGGATAATTCTAACAGTGTTATTTTCGTAAGAATATTTTTCTCTTGGCATAAGCAAATCTCCTACAGAGTAGGTACGTACCTACAAGGCAGGTACAGAAGATTTTCAGAACTAGCATGCTTACTAAAAGATGAGTGCATATTATTCCAACCTATAGAGGGTCGCATTGCGGTTGCGGCACAGAAATCTGCACGAATCACTTTCTCACTATTTGCGATTTCATATAAACGAATGCGCATTCCATAGGTAGGTGGAGCAGTCGGATACACTGCGTAAAGTAACAGAGCGTGGGATCCTGCCCGCACCTCTTGTCAGCGGTACAATGGTTAGGAGGGGAGGTTTTTGAATCGGCTCGCAAAAGTACAGACAGTCGCAGTGATGACATTCTGTAACTGAATAATCTGCTGCAGATGCTCCTTCACATGTAATTTGCGCATATCGTAGGTATAGATATTGACGGATTGTTAGCTCATCGCAACAACGCCAACAACTCATTTCTCATAGCCGTTTGTTACAACTTCCGCGGGATGGGATTCTGCTCACACACTTTAAGTTTCCATTCCATTGCTATTGATCAACCTTTGTACCAAGTTAATCTTAATCGGATTTCAAGATCACGTGTTGTTATCCACGATTCAGATTTTGGGTTTACTGAATGAGTGGCTATTTTTTTAATAACCCGATCCCCCGTCGAAATTTAATGACGTTTATTTGGTGTTCTCATAGACCCCTAAAATTCAACGAAAATAAACTCAGTAACTACCCTGCATCAGATTTCAGCGCGCAAATCCTAAATCAGAAAATATAAATTATCGTTGAAGCTATAACATTCACACGCGTTCGACACAAACAGTCGGCACATTGGTCGTATTGTAACACTAAGTTATGTACGAAGTGTAGGTAGACTGTGGGTAGGTGTAAGGGCGTTCGAGGAAGCCCCTTAATGCGGAGACAGCTCCAGTGGGACGCTATTGATCGTCATCCGCCGTCAGTGGCCGAGGCGCCCCTATTGATTCGCCGCAATCTGCATGATAACCCGCGCCTGGCTTCTCTACCGTTACTACACAACATACATTAGAACACAATTACCGAGACACATTTACAGACTACATACATGATACGTTATCGAAGCGAAGCACTTGTTCTGTTATGACAACTTTTGTTTCCTCATATTGTTGCTAGCTGCAGGATGTCTGGCTGACCTAAAGGGTTCAAAGAGACAAGTCTGTACATGGTTGGTATGAGTTAGAGCACTATTTAAATCACTTTTCTAAGAAAAGCGATAATTACTGAAGTTTGTTTAAAATAAAATTTTCCCATTTTGAATTACCTACACGTAGCACTTTTCGCCTATTACTTGATATGCGAATAGCATCCTTGCTGTGTTACATATTAGGTAGTGATTTCAATTGACTTAATTGTAGTTTATGAATAGAACTAAAATTTTAGGAATAATCACTGTTAAAAAATGCTAGGCGTAGCAAGCCTACGATTTTTTGCTACGAGAATGCTACGCTGAACACGTTATAGTTTTATAGCTCAAATACTTTACTTATCAAAGAAAAATCATGTGGGCGGTGTAACAAATATATAATAATGTATTAATCTACTCTTTTATTCATATTAAAAATATTTAAAACTGTGAATACTTCATAAAGATCTGCAAGAGAATTTTGAATGTTCGCGCCGGCGTAGTTGCCACATGGAGTGAACTCACTCCTGTAAGTAACATGATACATAGGTACTATGTATACATAGCTTTAGAAGGATCTATCACACAGGCGACCGGCCTACGTACTATCACGCTTTTTTTCATGTGGAGTTGCGCAGAACTCAAATATGTCGATTCAAACGATTTTTGGTAGTTTTGTCTAGATAATAGTTTTATATGTGTGTCATAAAATAGTTTTTTTTACACTTACACTTTAGGAAAAAATAATAAAGTATCTGTTTACAGCAATTGATTTCCAACCAATCTAGAATCATTTGATAAAATGTGTGTGTATGTTTTATATAACTGAACATATACACGAAATATCATCCATCTATGTGATTCATGATTTATTGATTTTCTTTTTATCTTCACGGTAGCTTATTCACAGGGTTAGCGCAGAAAACTTCGCCAACGCAAAGGTTAACGCGTCTACATACTTTTGTAACTTCCTCCGTCTATAGGTTCACAAGTTTAGCTATATCTGGAATAAGATTGCTAAGCGAACTTAAAGTTAATGTTCTTAAATAACTTTAAGGTTTTTTAAGGTTAAAACAATTTAACATTCAAACTGTTAATTTTGTTTGATGTCTAGGATAAAATGCTCAGTAAATTTTAATATTTTAAATGTTACCCGTTTAGCTCGTGGTAGCTATAAACAGTTTAATTCCTGCAGGTATTTTCTTTTTTGTGTATTTTTGTTTCATGATGTTAATAAATCCTTTTTATAGTTTAATTTAAACCAACTTTGAACCGTAATCAATTTTAAAGTGAGAACTTTAAAACATTAACATTAATTAGGAACAAAAAAAAATTGCCTGGTTTCGGCTGAAAATAATGTGATTGCAGTGTTGAGTGAAGTAACTACATCAATAACGTCCGATTTTTATTGAAAGTTGTTGGTAGTGCTGGCGGCGGCAGTGGCAGGCGAAGGACGAAGGGCGGGTGATGCGCCACATGATTGTCGCGATGTGGGTCACTGCCGCCTACGCGCAATTCGATAAAACTTTGCAAGTATCTACCTCCTGACTACAAACAGAGCGCACCTCTCGCACCACTCATTTTGCAAACTAAACCAAACTTTTTTGCTCGCAAATTCAAAATGTACCGCATGAATCTGCGGAAACACCACTTTCAGACATCAATAACTGTAGCGAGTACCGGCAGGAAGACTTCTAACACCGAAACTTGAATAAAGTGATTAGAAAGTGGCAACAAAGTGAGCGCGTATTTTCCCTCTGGAATATTTAGTGAAAGTGTGTAGGTACTAATTAATAGTGCAAAGTATCGATCAATCGTTTCACCATGGTTCTAAATATAAAATTCCGTCGGGGAAGACAAAGTTCGCGCGCAATACGGGCGCAGGCAGGTAGTGCGGGCGGGAGGGCCCACGGCAGGCGGCCGCGGGCGGCGGCGGCGTATCGATTCCACGGCGCCTTCAGTCGGCGTCCGTCGAGCGCCGCGCTGCGCCGAGCCGCCGGCGAGCGGGCGTCGCCCCTCCTCGCGGCCCGCGCCCCGCAACCGCCCTCGTCCATCGAATCTCTCGTCGTCGCCGGCAAACTCGAACGACCTCTTTTCGCTAACTAACGTCGCACCCGCGTCCAATTCCCGCCGCGAAACTGCGCTCGATCTCTACGCGTAGTCATCGCACTCTGCAATATTTTTCAGAGTTCAGCAAAACTATTATAGAGAAATTTTGATTGAAAGTTTTTATTTAAACGGTCGTCGATTTAATGTAATATTTTGTTTGTTTATTGGAAGATTGGGTTTATAGTCATGAACTTGTCTAGTTTAGTTGATTAAGTGGTAGGGTTGTTGAGCGTAAGAGTGTGGTGATGTGGCGGTGCGCAGCCGGGCGAGGATGTCGGACGTGGCCTGCGCGTGCGCTGGCTGGCGCGTAGGGCCGGCGCTATGGACTGCTGCAACTACGGCGAGTACCGCGGGGGCGCGGCGTACGGCGCGGGCGCATGGGACGGCTATGGGTACGCGCCGCCGCCCTACGCGCCCTACGCGCACGCGTACTACGCGCCGCACGCGCACGATCCCTACGCGCGCTACTACCGCTATGACTACCCCAACCACCACATGCACCATGAACATGTCATGCCTATGGGTTGGTATATCTATGTTTCAGGTATATACAGATAGAAAACACTAGTATATTTCAGTGCACTTTTATGTAGTTCATTCCAAAGTACGAATACGTTTAACTCTATATTCATGATATAAAATAATTTATTTTTCAAAAACGATACAATTTAGTGCAACACTGTGCATCATTGCGGAAAATCTATGCATAAGCGAAACGATTAGAATCATTGTACCTAAGTAAGTAACTCGCTCGATAAAAATCTACTCTATAGATTTGACATTCAAAATAAATAATTTATAATAATTGAATCATTAAAACTGGTATCTATTGCTCTTCTTCAATCTTTTCGTGTTCTTGACAATCACTGAAACATTTTTGAGCCACTGAAACTGAAAACTATGAGATAAAATCTCCTGAAAACTTTGTCCTTGAATGTCTGCTACGTTGATGTAGCTATAACGTTAAATCCCTATGTAGGTATCGACTAAACTTGGGGTTATAGAGTATTATAAATTTATTAATAATTATTAAACGTTTTCCGGATTAATTAGTTTATTTAATCTGTTCCGCAAAATTGATGATTTTGGACAGCCACTAGGTAATTGATCTCTGCTCACATTGCAGCTTATGACAATGCACGCTCTGAAAGACTTACATCTACTAGTGGACTCTAAGAGGCGGAACGATATAATTTTAATTTTGAAAGAACAAGAAAAAGAAGATTTCGTAACAAATTATTTAGAAAGTCATTAAATAAGACTAGGTACATGCTTCTTTCTTTTTTATTATTGGGTCTTGAGAAACGTTTCTTTTGTTTGGACGCTATAGGGTAAAGTGGAAATCTCATAAGACTTTTTTAAACCGTTCAAATTGAAAATAAGTAAGGGGATAAATTGCTGCTGAAAATTATGTCCGTTTAAAAGCTTTGTATTGAAAAGGCGGAGTAAAATTTTCCTTAAATAATTTCAAATATTTAACGATTTCCCTATTTGTTAGTTAATAGTAAGGATTACTAATCTGTTCCCCTTCGAGTGGTAATTGTGGACAGCCTCTAAGGGTATTTCTCTTATCGGCGTTTATGGCGGTGCAAGGTTGTTCGAAGACTTGTAAAAATATTTATTATTATTTGTAGGTAGGTGTAGAGTCCTAATAATATTCATTTAACGAATGCATACGAAATGCTTTTTCTAGTTCATTCCAATATGTATGCTGGCATCAGCTCAGAAAATTACATTTACACGAAAATGTCACGTAAGTAAATGAAAGTACCGTTGCAGAAACTACTCTTGTTACTCGTCCAGTTAGAGTCCTTGATATTGATTGATTGAGTTTGAGTCCTTAATGAATATCAATTATGAAAAAGAAAATTTGTTCTTATTTTGAATCGCAATAAAGAGTCAATCGAAAACCTACCTAAAGTTTTATGTAGAATACCGTGTTCTTAAAACTTTGAAAATAAACGGTCATAATGCTCAGACACACATGTGCTAGGTACAGCAAAATGTATGTTACTAATTCCTTGAACGTAATTGAATTACAAGTATTGAACTATTTCACGTATATTGTACATAACAGTGGAGTTACTAAGCACAATAACATGCCTGGCGACTACACGTAGTGTGCGTCGACCTGAATTTGTTTACCAATACGAGAGAGATCGGAATCCGCGCGCGTGGCGCGAAGCGACATTCTGAACAATGAAGAATGAAGTAAGAATTAATGTTTACGTTTGGGCGGATTTCTCGTTGTCTACGTCACGTGTCGATGTCAGAGGCCGCGGGGGCAAGCGGGGCGCGCGGAGAGCGCTACAGGTGGTCGCTCGCCCCCGCACCCGTCGCCTCGCCCCCGGTCTCCCGCCCCCACGCCGCAACGCGATTGATCGCCTGCACAGCACAGCCACTCTACATATTGACCGGGGTACTGACACCCGTGCCGCTATCCACGCTCAACTCCTTAAAAATGCTACGTAAAACATGAAAAGACTTTCGTATTGACGCGACTATAGGGGGCGATCATTAATTATAATATAACTTGCATACAGCCTACATAGACATTTACATTGCAAGCAGAAATTCTCTTGTTTACTAACTCTAGTTTATACATTCATCATTAAAAAAGTCGTCATCGCCAGGTCAGCGATTAATGAATATGCAGATGGAGCTCTTTGCGCAATTAAATACGACAACAAACAATTTGTATTTTAATTTTGTCAAATTAATTTGCCAATTTGTCAGCAATGCGTAACAGTTATCATTTACATGAATGTTATGCGTATAATTTCATAAAACTTATAAAAAGTTGGGGTGTCAAGTATACCTTCGGGAAATTGAATGATACGAAGCATTCCTGATTACACTTTATCGGATTATTTGTTGAATGACTGCGGTATTCTTGAATTTATAGTGAGTTTTAATTATGTTACTCGTAACGATAGATGCCGTAAAAATACACTGACTCTCAGTTATTGCTAGTACGGACGGAGTAAGCTGAGCTAGTGTCATCGACTTGGAAATTATTAATGTCGCGCAAGTTTAACATACGTGGAGCAATAATGTGATGTTTTGACAACACCAAGTCCACCAGTCAATTTTTTTTTTGGTTTCTAGATTCTTCTAGAACTACCAAATTGTTGTGATAGTTTTCCAAGAGTTTCTGAAAATATTGAAATGTGTTAGATAATTTTGATTCTTGCGTTGATTTGCAAAATAATGTAGTTCGCTCAGATCGATATTTCTGAGAGTTGATTAAGCTGCGTTCTTATGGTGGGACACTGTTCTATATGACCGGAGCTATCTTACTGTAGAACCCGTACTTTTTACAATATGTAAAGGAAATTGTTGCGGTTACCCAGAAACTCTAGGAGTAGTGTTAGCCCAGTGATAACGGCCACGACTTTCGAGCCGTAGGTCGTAGGTTTGAACCCAGAGAGGTGCTGCAGAAAACCGCTGCTCTAAAAACGGTGAAGGAAAACATCGTCAGGAAACCAGCGTGTTCTAGAACCAAAAATTCGAAGACATGTGATATCTACCAACCTGCACGGGGCCCGTGAGGTGCATTACGGCCACTCCCTTTTAGCGATAGGAGGCCTGTGTCCCAGCAGTGGGAACATTATAATCTCATTATGCTTCCCAGAAACTCGAAACTTTGTCAATCTTTTTCATAAGCCCGTAGACGTCTACTACCTACTGAACATGAATCTTCCAATGATCTTTGCATTTAAAATGGTGACAGAGCAGCATCATATGCGGAGACAATAAAATAATCACAGCCTTTGGCAGACATGCTTAGCAACAGGATCTATAGGATTTTTTTAATAAACATTTCATTTACGGTGAGATAAAAGTTTTTACTATTATATTATTTCAAGAATGTCCGACATTAATTTATAAAGTCATAATAATTATGTAGGACGGTCCGAGTCAGCAAAATAAGCAAACGTCAATTTAGCAAAATATCCGTTTTCTGTGTTCAGGGTCACGGTTTCGATTGCTGTAGCTGCATCGCTTCATACATAAAACACCTATGATCGATTTTTAAATGGAACGACACTTTCTATGACGTAGGTGACTTGAGTGTTACTCCAGCAAAGTCAGTAGGTACGATCGTAAACTAAGAGTAGGTCTACACATTTTGAGTCCAGTGTTTTTCGACCTTTCTGTGGTTTCCGTTAACCGTGTTTATACCTAAATGTTTTTGTGGGACGGAAAAATGTGGTGGAGCAAAAGTAATTATAACAGTAATTCTAATAAACAAAATATGCCGTTACTTGCTGAAAATATCAATTTTGTTACCTGTTGACTTTTGTATTGCGTAGAGATGGAAGGAATTTGTCATTGTCGATATGAATAACGTTGTTGGTCAATATTGACGCATGCTATTATAATGAGTTGGAGTGATAATGATAAACAATGCGTGTTTAGATTACGGCGGGTACGCGTCGAAGGAGGCGCGCGTGCGACGCTCGCTGGCGCGGCGAGAGCAGCGCGCGCACACCCCCGCACAACACCTGCCGCTGCCGCCCACGGTAAGTAAGGCCTTCATGTGACTTTTGTATAATTCAGATGGAATCATATAATACTCAAACAATTGGCCTGAAACCACCTGTTACCAGTCTGAACTTCTTTGTTATATTTATAAAACGTTTAGGGGTGACTAAAGGAGTTGAGTCTTGTACTTGTAATATAAGAGTCGATTTTGCGTAGTTGTTGTAATTGACATAAATAATATATCGAATCTGTATTCAGGGAAGGGCAGGCAGAAGTGTTCAGTATCTACCTATACTCTCGTTTCATGGTTAATGGGAAAGACCCTAATGCCATTAACTGGGCCCAAATCCAGACATCCTAAGGTTAAAAATAATAAAAATGCTTAAGTTTGAGTGAATAAATCGATTTCAAAGCGGGTAAATTTAAATTAATTTTATCTGGAAAATATAAAAAAATGGGTTATTTTGAACACATGAATGTAGACAAGTTTATCTAACAGCTCATAAAATACTATAACAATGCCGTAGACAAATCGTGGGCGTATCGTGATTCTTAGAAAACCACTCGAGAACTCTTCGGGGACGCGTGTCTTCGTGACAAAAATTGAAAAGAGTATGCTTAGATGGTTTGGTCATATTGAGCGGATGAATGAAAGGAGACTAACAAAAGGTATTTACAAGGCAGATGTGAGTGGAAACGCCGGGAGGGGACGCCCTAGGAAGACATATAGTGACCTTATTGGTGATGTTCTTCAGAAAGGTCAGGTGCGAAGTACTCTCAACCGGCGCTCGTGTATGACCAGATGTATGAACGTAAACGAGGCAAAAGGAGTATGTAAGGAACGTAGCAGGTGGCGTTCTGTGGTTTCTGCCTACCCCCATGGGAAGAAGGCGTGAGTTTATGTATGTATGTATGTTAATTCGTAAGGATAATGTACTTTGCGGCAATTTTGCTTGCAGGAAACTGCTTTTATTACACCTAATTTATGAATTCGCATTAAATGAAAAACTTTCTTCTTGGCAATGAAAGTAAGTATAAATATAATAATAATATAAAGAGGGTGGGTGCAGATACCTATTATTATAAAATATTAAGTTATCTTAGCTTAGGTATTGGCTGCAATTCGAACAAACAACTTTGCTTACCTCAGGCCTATTTCTATTGTAAACCATAATGTTGACTTAAAGGTGCAAAGAAACTATTTTTATTTTTATAATATTTGTTACGTTTACTTCCTCGTGAGTAAGCAACTTATGAGAAGTCTTTGTTGTATTAGGTCGAGGCCATTTGAAGTAATGCATAGACAGAATTGAATTTGTGTCTAAGGTACTTGACTCACAAACAACGAATACAATTAAATGCCCTATTCCCCTCCGCTCATCTTAACAATATGCTCAAGAACGCCAAACAACTGATACATATCTATTATCCAGTCAATCTAGAGCAGTATGTAAATACTTTGTTACTTACAATGAACCATGGAAATTATGAATATTAATATTACATGAAATAAATGAGTACTTATCTCGTACCTTACGCGATACCGTTCGAAGGCTTTATGATGCAAAACAATCATTATATGCGCTGGTATAAAAATAGAAGCAGTCAACGGTGGTTTAAATAAGTAAAACGTCTAAAGACTAAACATTAAAACTTTAAATAAATGAGTTGTCTTGAACATGGTTTGTCCACCGATTATTTAATTACGGCGGAATAGGTCATCGGCATACAAAAAGACTAGTTAAAATTATGTAGGTCAGTGTCAGAGGACAGTTGACATCCTCATTCGCTACTAACTCCTCACTCCTCTGCGGTGCTATACATACATTATCAATCGTAAGCAAAGCAGATAGAGTTTAAATTCAACCGACATACTATAAAGTTCAGTCAGGGAAAGTTTGTTGTGCAAATTCTGAAATGACTGCTCATTGAAAACAAAAGTTTGTTGTCATTTCTACTCAGACGTACAGATTAGGTAAATAAGACGAGCTGGTTATGAATATTTTACGTGATAAATGTGGTAATATAATATTATTACAGCTATGTTACGGCCATTTTAGAGGAATTTCCAATAGCTTTCTTTTTTGGTTGGCATAGCGTATATTTAAATTATAAAAATATGCCAAAATTGGATGACTAAAATAAAAGGTCGTCTCTCGTTTAGGCAGTCAACTTGTAGGAATGTTAACGAATAATCGAGTCATAAGTGGTATCATTACGGCGTCATATTACGAGACAAGTGAGCGTCACAAAGGCGCTAATGAGGGCGGGGAGGGGTGGCATGGCGTGTTCGTGGGGAGGGGGGTCGTGAGTCGAGAGGTGGAGGTGGCCTATGAAAGCTGTCAGCGGTTGATTTTTCCGAGTGTCGTGGGCGCCGCGCTGATCGATAAGTCACGTGGTTCGCGCGCTCGCCGGTTGCCGCTCGATAGTTAGTTAGCCTCTGCAAATCTCCCGTCACTATTCTACATCCCCTACACATGAATAGTTTTCAGGCCGTTACGAGTTTATATAACGTCTGAACGATTGAAATAACTAGAGTGAAGATTATTTTATGTCGATACTTTGTAGTGATTAAAAATGTGTTTTCGCTTTAGAACAGCGAAAACAAATCGTTAAGGGCTTATTTTTGTATTTTTATTTATAATTGATAACTCAAATATAAATAAAAATCTCTCATCTTCCTAATACGAGTATGTCTAAAATAAAATATTTTCAAAGCGAAAAGCAAAATAATAACAATATGTAATTTCGACATTTTTCAGTAGATCAAGCACGTTACCAATGTTTGTTTTAAACACTTACAAAAACAAAGGAAATCCCCTATTTTTATAAAAAATCCTTTAAAACTTTTGTAGGAGCAAAAATCTCTTAAAGTTGAAACCGCGTAGCAGCGCGTAGCGGCGACGTAGCACCGTAGCACTTTTTATTTGATGAATAAAGATGTCAAATTATTTAAATATTATTCTGCAGTAATTGCTAGGGACGTTATTCAACCAGGATTGACGTTTAAATATCTCCTAATGTTTTTAAATTGTAATCGCGTAGCGCCGACGTAGCACCGTAGCATTATAAATGTTTGAACTTTTAAAAATGCCGGATGATTAAATATTCTTTGAGACTGATTACTAGGAATATTGCTAAACTAGGATGAGAGTCTAATAAAAAAAAGAGGTATTAAGGTAGTGGTTGTGACTTGTCAAAATGGTGATGTGTGATGAATTGATGATGAATGCAGTTGGTGCAACGCAACGTTGCACAGGGAGTAACGGGCATCGATCGGTGGCGCGACCTCCCCCCCCCCTGCGCGCCGCCCCCTCACACCCTCGCGCTACACTAAACATTATCTCGTTTACAGGTTGTGCACATATTTCACCACTAAACGTAAATATTGACAAACAAAAACAGCGTAGCCTTAAATTGGTAATTTGTTATGACTGTAATATTTTATGACAAATCAAGTTACTTTATTTTAATTTTATAGAATTAATTTAAATAGGTATCATCAGGTATAATGTTTTTTGTTTGTTTTCAAAACGGTTTTGTACTGTGATTGCTTTACGTCTGAGTCGTCTGATGCAAACTTTCAGTGAGAGAAATACAAATGCCGCGGTAATGAGCACCTGAAATTGTATCAGACGTTACTGTGACGAATCTGTTTTAGATATTGTGGTCCGTTAGGTAGAAAGTAAGATACATCTTGGAATTTTATTAGACGCGCGATTACGTAGAAACGTTTAGTATCACCTGCTCAAGATTTTCTTTTATTTTACTTAAGACAAAATGAGCAACGGTTAATTACCTTATTTAGGAATATTTATGAATAAATATTACTTTTTTTCACATACAAGCATATTATAGCTGGGTGGACGGAACCCCTTGCCGTACCATTATCAAGGGCTACGCGACGCTGGTCGACACGAGTATCTGTAGCATATCATATAAAAACGGGGATTTTTTCAAGTTCATTATAAATATCGAACGTTGCTAAATACATTCTGAGAATAAACGGTTTAGTTACGAAAACAACTCGAAAGGTCTAATAAATATACAAAACTATACATATAGAAAAACTAGCTTTTACCCATGGCTTCGCTCGCGTGGAGATAAAAAAAATACCGGTAAATTCTAATATAAAAATACATATACTTACTTACCAATGTGCCAACTTTCATGGTATTCGGCCACACGGTGTTGGAGTTCACTCTAGACTTACAATAGTTATTTGTTTTACATATGGGTAAAAGTGTTTTTTACCCATATGTAAAACAAATGCTTGAGTGCTTGGATTGAAAACTGAGCGTCGCGAAGGTTTCAAATCACGAAACGCTAAAAACTTTTACCCATAAGTGAAACATAACAATTTTCACCACACTACGAGGAACTTGCAAAAAAGAAAGAAAACCAGTAAAATTCGAATATAATCTGTTTATTAAAATAAATTAAAAAGCGGATATTTTCGGTTCTGAATAACCAGGTATTTTCGGTTCTGAATAACCAGGTATTTTCGGTTGACAGGTTTTGAACGTTCTAACTTTTGTCTTAAAAACGTTTTTGTTCCTAACTCTTTGGTTTTATTTAAAACTTCGAGTCAATGTTGAATCGGAAGCCTTCGAATTTTAAAACACTTTTACACTCTAGATAACAAAAAAAGGCTTTTACCCTCGGAAATCGATGGGTAAAAATTGTAAATAATAGGTAGTGTGGTGAAAAAGGTTACTTACTTCAAGCATGATTCCAAAGACATTTAGCGCCGACTAGCGTCCTAAAGCAATTGTGACCGTCGAAAATTATTGTTCTTTCCCTCTGAAACAGTATTTTTTCTCTGGTTGAAAGGTCAGTGGCTTCGGCGTAAAAAAGGTAGTAAACAAACATACTTACTTTTGCATTTCTAATGTTAGTTAGGACTAGGACGAAATATAACTGCAGGAACAAATATAAATTAATGTTATAATAAAACATCAAACCTTCTGGAACTTAACGTTATCTTTAAGAAATAAACTTTTTATGAACCGTTCAAGTATCGAGAATTATTCCATAACTTTTCAAAAAATATATTTTAATTACTTACTTAGAGATTACTTTAGACTTATTTTGCAGACCGTAAAGTCAGGGTATAATCGGAAGCAATCTTAGCGTCAAATTCGCTGTAAGCTGTCTGTTACCGAGCTGTCTGAATCGATAATTACGCGTGAAACAGACGGTCCCCTACTCAATAATCAGTGACGCCCAACTGTTTTTTGTTTTTGTATATTTTACAAAAACAAAAAAGGCGATACACAATAAGCGAGGTTTTTCAACCATTCAATAATGAAGCGATATTTTCATGATCGTTTGAACTTTGAAGAGTCGCGATATATTTAAAGGTAAATTGTAAAGTAGAATTTAAAGATCCGCGCGCGAATTTAATATAAACCTTATATAATTATTACCATCGAGGATTTAAATTTCAACGTCATCTAAAATTCTAAAGCGTATTTTCTGGAACCCTAAAAATTTCTAGTGCCTAATTATCGAGTTGCCGATTTTGAGATGTTCTATTAAGTGAAAGGGTTAAGAATATTGTTGTTTTAATTTTCAGCCACCGCTAGAATGTGGTATGAACGGTCGGGCTCCCGCGTACTGCGAACCACAGATGTGGCCACATTATCAGGTAAAGTATCTTAAACGTTTATTATTTATAATTATTTTTTATTTTTGTTGAAACCAAAAAACTCAGTTTACAGAAACTGTGTTCGATAACAACTGCATTAGTAGAAGAGTGTTTTAGGTTTAACCTTAAACTGAACTCGTTTGTTTAACTCGTCAAGCAGTAAATGATAATATTTTATACCTGTTTTTTTTTGCAGATGAGTGCCATGGGCGGCGGCGGATGGAGTGGCGCTAACGCAGCCAACGTTGGGTGGGCCCCGCGCAGTGCGTGCTCGCGTGACCACATGCGGTATCCTCCCGAATGCCGACCAATGAAGGTTATTAATGGACATACTATTCAATATTATTATGTATACATCTCTACACTTGGTGTGACAAAGACGACGCTCTACAAAACCGAACCTTTTCTAAATTTCGATACGAGGTGATGTCTAAACTCAAATTATTTAAAAGAATATGTTGTTGAGGTTGAACAAGAAATTAAAATGTATAATAAATAATTAACAATAACCGATTACGTACCCGGTTTCCTAATCAAATAACATTTTCTTTGAACATTTAATTTTTTAAACTTGTGTTTCTTATAAATTTTCAGGGAGCTCATTTGCATAGTCAGAACCAGGCATGTCAACAAGATGGGAGATCGACGCCTTATCCTGTTTATGAAGACCCGCCCTTAAACGGAGAGATTGTCTCGAGGCAGAGAAATACGCCCGAATTCCCGCCAAGCGTGACACAGACCGATCCTACCCGCGCTGCTCGCGAGCGCTTCCCCGTCACCGAGCCGCGTCGCTCCCCGCCTGAAGAGAAGCGTCCGCCGCGACCGCCTGTAGTCCCGCTGCCCGCTTTTCAACAAGCGTTCGGCTCCACAGAGATCGGGAAGTTTTCGGAGGCGTTCAGTCGGACCGAGATCGCGATTGACGACACTCCCGCCGATAACTTTATGTACGACTCGTTTCCCGACTGGGACGGACCGGCCGAGCCGCAGTGGTCCTCCCAGCCTGCCTCGCAGCCAACCTCACGGGAGATCAAATGCGAAGATAACTTTTAAGTGGTCTTTGCCCTAGTTCTAATTTGTAGGCAAATATGCCTTTTAGTTAAATTAGAGAAATTGTAGTTCCACCACCATGTTGCCAAAATGAGTAGAATTGAGATGAGGAGTTGAATGTCATAGGACTATTATGATGTGATGTCAAAATTACTAAGGTGTACGAAAATTTAATCGACCGGATAAAATAGTGGTGTGACTTTTAATTCATATATAAAGTAGAATATTAATAAGTTATTCCCTTTAACTAGTTCTAGGCCGACCTTCAAAAAACGAGAAATATTATGACGAGGAAGTCGGATGTTTAGGTACTGCATATAGGATAACAAATGAATCATGACTCAATGTGCCTTTATTCGGAGAGCCCGGCCGCTACTCGCGCGGTGTCGTCCGCCCCGTTCTGCGTTGCTATGTACGACATAAAATTACAATAGCAATTATAGGGACCAACGTTTAGACAAATATACACGACCCGGTCGCGTGCACGCTCGATGCGCAATAAGCTCAACGAAGTACTTTATGAATGTTCTGGGATTTTAATAAAAAAATATAACAACAATAAAATTATTTAAAAAAAACAACAAAGACAAATTAGTAGCTTGTAATTAGCATTATCTAAATAAAATAAATAAATCTTGATCTTTCAATAATAACAAACAATTCCCTTAAACCGATTTTAACTTTCTTAAGCTATCTTTTATAATTTTCAAATTAAACACAGTTTATTGTGTATTGAGGTTGAAACTGTTCGTTTTTTTTTAATCTGTCATAAGTACATACAGCATAAAACTTATTAAATATTCATATTATGAAAGTTTGAAGGGGCTTTATGACGCCGCGCCGCGCGGACTTATTATAAACATTCGAAAATTTTCAAGAAGTAATGAAACAAGTCATGTGTGTAGGTATAAATAGGTAGTTGAATTTGATAAATTTTTTAAAGAGATTACTTATTAATAAAAATGGCTTTTTAATTGAATATTTAGGGGTCCAACAACGTTGATGTAAAGTGTTTGTCGTGAGTTTAATTTCCCAATTAGAATCAAACTTTAGAAAAACATAAATCATCATCTTCTTATGTTACTGAGTAACTACCTGATTTAATGTTTCTACATAATGTCTTTTATTTTTTAATTAATCAGATGGTTGGTTGGTGTCGTTTCCAGTTTAGAAACTGAGTATACAATTATATTGAGTTTTGTAAATGATTAGTGTCTGTGATAGAGTTGTTTGTGTATGGTATATGTTTAGTATAGGTTGCTATGTACATTTGGTCCTACTTGATTTTATTAAATTTTTATTTATCGGTGAAGAGCTTTGAGCCGTGAACCTCTACGAGGAAACTTAATTAATGTAAGAGTACATAAACCTAAATGTTCCGAATTATTTCACACCCGTTTTTAACCCACAACGAATCCAGCTGCCAGGACATGTGACCACGTTTGTATAGCGCCTACCGAATTTATTGTTAGATCTGTTCGATTGAAAGCAGAAGCTGAAGTTGATGTTAGTTACTTTGTTTCGAGCTTAATATTTAAATAAATTTATCTTATAATGTGCGGTGCATGAATAACAGTAACTTCCAGTGGTCTTCATTTTTATAGAGGAAACTTGTGTGACAGTATTTTCGGTCTTTTTCGATAAAAAAAACAGCAAAATTAAATGGAGTGCCTTACGTATTTAATATGATATGAAATTAGGATGGATGAATTTTATTCTAGCATAATTTGATGAAACACCATAATAAAATGTAATAGCGTAATGAAACTTCTTTTAAATCAAGTATTTCATTAATTGATAGCTATTGTAATGAACTTAATAAGAGTTATTAAATGATTATCTTTACATGTAATAATATAAATATCTATTAAATATTTAAAATAATCGTGGTGTGCACTAAATTATTTTATTGCAAAGTATATTAATTTAACACATTTTGTTCCAAATTACTAGTAGTTGAAAGACACGAAGTATGATTTAGCGTCTAGTGTTAATTACTAAGATTAAATGAATAAACTTATTCTGATTGTATTTCTTTGTAGTGCAATCAATTTAGGTATGACTTTGTGTAATTAGGGTGTACACCATTTCTTCCGATTGCGAGCGTTACTTAGAAGGTGCGTTATACTTTCATTCATAATATATTTCCGCAAGGCAATTTAAAGAAACTAAACATGAGTAAATGTTGATTATTTCAGTCTTGCAAGCCAACAACAATATTGAGACATACCCAGGGAGATGATCGTCAGAACTATGATAGTATAATACCTACATATGTAGCCAGTGCCACATAAATAATGTGTTTTATGATATATACATTTCCTTAGATAGTCCTATTGTTATTGTTTAAATATTAGAAAGGAATATAATTTCTAATGTAGAGAGATGTAAAGATCGTAAGATAAAGTTAAAGCGATATACATTATATAGGTGTTCACAAATAGAGCTTCCCGAGTGAGTAAATCACAATTTTGTCTACTATGAAAGTTTTTGTGTGTTACCTAATCATGAATCTATTACCTTTGAACCTACTGCTCCACGAGTTACTATTAATTTACATATTCTAGTAAAATTTATACGTTTTAGAATTTCCAATTCAGCTGTCATTGGCCCCTTTTTCCGTGAGTGTGTTCTTATTTTTTTTGCACTTATTTATGGAATTTACATAGGATTCAGAACTAAAACATTGCTAGAAAATAATATTTTTAAACTTACCTACTTGCCACAAATAGATTCTAGAGCATTTTTGACGTAGAAATATTTCAAGAAATAATTCATTTACTTTAACAATTAAGTCTTCATACATAAATAATAAACATGACTGTATATTGAACTTAAACCATTTTAAAATGTTGTAGTTATTAGACCTCCATAGATTTTTACGTAATGTTGAGGTCAGGTATGAGTGAATTGTTCCATAAGTTTTCTTCCAGATTCGTTAAAAATATTAGGCCAACAAAATTTAGATGCGTAAGTTCTATGTAAATTTGTTGAGGCAGAATAAAATTCCTGAACAAAATTAATTATAATTAATAAAAAATGTGTACCTATCTAGTTCTAATTATTATTAACCTTGTAAATACATAATTAATTATATTTTGAATGTTTCACTCATATCAATTTAGAAAATCTGTTTTATTAGCAAATTGTAAGGTTTTGAATCCGGAAACACTGAAATGTTTGATTTATGGACGTCGATGTGCGATTTAATAAATACATTGTACCGATTATATACATGCGTTTTAATAATTGTCATAGAAAAACATTTCTCTTAAGCCACGGTTGTCTAGCTCTTATGTAAGTTTCACCTCACGATCAGTTGTAAATGGCTATTTTCTCGGCGAGTAGACAAAGCGGAACGCTAGGAATGGATGGGTCTAATCACCAGGAACTAATTACACCCAGGAACCTTCTGAAAAAATGCTACGGGGTAATTTAATGAGTAAAAAGATAATATCATATTTTATGTTTATTCATAAGCAATAAAAAGTAATTTCCATACGTGTCACAAAATTTAAAATATCAAATACTTACGAAAACAATAAATACATAATTAAAATTGTAAATTAGACTAGTTGTTTTGGAAGCCACTAAAGGATACTAGACTTAATACAATTTTTCATTTAGCTGGCATTGACAAACTACTTAAAAGATTTTAGTACATTCATCTATGAAACTTAAAACACACGTGCACGTTTTTTAAACATGTGAAGGCACTTTAAATGTAGGTGATCGAACAAAATGATTACCAAGGAATGTGACGCGATTACGTAAACCATTAGGTGTGTGGTGACTACAAAATAAATGTTTTGTTTATTTGAAACTAAACTAAGAATATATATAATGAAAGAATATATGATTTGTTAGGGATACATTCCGATAAGACATACAGGGAAATCATACTTTACAGTGCACGAAAGTGATTCATTGAGATGTGAAGTTCCGTACTTAAAATCTGTAAAGTAGTTTGACAACGGTAATGCACCCATTGTATACAGGTGAGATTATTCTCAATAGTACACCGACAGAAAGTAATGACAAAACAACGGAATTAGCAAATCATGTCAACAACAAATTATAAAAGTTCAATATTTATTATAACATTAGTTACTTTCGTGTTTTACTTCAATAAGTCTTTCTAAATATTCATTCATTTTCCTAATTTACTTTCGAATGTCATTGAAGTATGAAATACAATCGCAATTAATGAGTTCATCCTTCATTTAATTTTCACTCATATTTGTTTATTCATTTTATTAATTATAATTTTCTTAGTATAATAATAATCTATAAATTGATTGTATAAGTTCGTAATTATTAAATTCGAATATTTTAACATATGTATATTAATAAACGGTTTTATTTCAATAAGTCACAAAAGAAACAATTCAACAATATTTAAATTTCAAAATATAATGTGGTCACAATAATATACATACATATTACACAGGTATTACCTAAACATCATAGTGCATACATACTCTCTGTGTATACATACTCCTGGTAACTGCAAAATACTTAAAACAATAAACAGTTACTAGATCACGAGAAAACTAATAAGCTGAACGAGATAGCTCCACCGCCGTTGATATGTTCCGACATGAACAAACTACCAAAGTGCTACGAGTGCTCGACTTCGCCTAGTTACATCGAGATGTCGATGTCGTCACCATTTTCATAATATATTATTACAAGTCGGAATCTTTTACCAACATTTCCTCTTACCATAATATATATTAATAGTTTGAAGGAAGTATAAATCAGTAACTAAACATACAATTACAGAAAGTGTCAAACTCCTGACATGTGCGTCAAGTTCCGGTGATAATATATTGCAGAAAGCGACGTCGTCGTAGCGGTCTAAATATCACGGTCCAGTTTACAGTTTTCCGCGACTGCAGTCAACACATTTACAATATATTACAGCAAATAAACACTCATACATATTATAATTATTAAAATACATTCAATTATAGTAAAACTCAATTTGCGGATACATGTTATATCATTCACCTAGCCTATGATAGAACTTTCGAATTTGATCACGAAGAGAAATTATTATCAAAACTACCTAGTGTAAATTTC
This sequence comes from Dasypolia templi, assembly GCA_963555695.1. Taxonomy (NCBI): domain Eukaryota; kingdom Metazoa; phylum Arthropoda; class Insecta; order Lepidoptera; family Noctuidae; genus Dasypolia; species Dasypolia templi. The sequence goes on along the minus strand of OY743146.1, from coordinate 16,888,525 downwards.
CTTTTGGGTTAGTGCATTTTGAACTATAGGGTAGTGAGTTGCCAATTTGACGAAAATGAAACGCAAATACATTACAGCTAACTACTCTCACGATATATTTTTTTATTCAGGTATATCTTCACGATTGAATTCAAGCACAAGGAGGTGTAGAGAGTACCTAATTTGGCACAGAGCAGTCCGTATTTAACGAATCTATAGGATATTCGCATGCTTAAACAAGTAGATATTAAAGGAATGCCTTAAATAAAGCTAAAGTAGAAAGTCTTTACGATAATAGATATCTCTGCATAGTGGATGCTGATGGCATGCTGAGTGAACTTCAGGTTAAAGTTTACGGTTTCACGGTGTAGGCGATATTACGAGTTTATGTTCTACGCGAAGGTAACAATCACTTTCCATAAAAAAGTTATGTCCAATAACAATTTATCACTGAAACTAATTATGTAATGTGACTCAATATTTTTCTCGACTTTCTATTGATATTGTCATTTATTTGTAGTTATAAAATAGACCTACCTAAATTAACGCGTCATGTAGGTCGATTTTAAATAAAACTTATTTTCTATTAATATGAGGTTTACTTTCATATCAAGCGGATACATATATTCTGAAACAACAAATTATATTCGACGTGGAAGTCAATAACAGGATGTGGCACTGTATTGTACCGCGTTATGGATTTATGTTGATTTAAATTTAAAACCCCTTATCAAATGCATTGCGATATATTTACTTCTTTTCAATGAATCTTCATGGCACATGTACCTGGTAGAACCCTCAGGTAATTTTCGATTTTCAGTCGAAGTGTCTGGTTTTTACAAAAGAATGATCACAAAATTATGAGTTGCATTAATGAGGGTATTGTCAAATTATTTTAAATATAATTAGGTAGGTACACAATACCTCACAAAAGAGCCGCACGCAGTCTTATTCGTTACGAGCACAGGATTATGCTCCTAACACAAAAATACTTTGAGCTCAATCAATTAAAATATAATTAACGGTCGGTCGACTGATTTGGAAATATTTGAGCTTAAAAACGCAAGTTGAAGGGAAATAATAGGCAAACGAATAGGTATAAAACTAAGGGAAATTTGAAGGAAAGACGATAAGAAGTACACAAAACATCGAACGGTCAAGTGATTAGACTATTGTTGGGTCGGTAGGCGGCGGGTAACATAACTCGGGCTCCCGTCCGGACAGCCGGAGGGGCGCGACGCCGGCGGGCACGGCTGCCGCTAGTGGCGGTGGTCGGGCGCCAGCGACTTGCGGCTGGCCGACAGGTGGTGCGGGCGCGGCGCCGCGCGCGTGGAGCGCGGCAGCGTCGTGGGCACCGCGCCGCCCGCGCCGCCCGCACCCCCCGCGCCCCCGCCCCCGCCCGCTGAGCTCGACATGTCGCGCGGTTTCCACACGGGCGATCCTACAACACACCAAACACCGAACTCTTTAGAAAGCCCACGTCACACCTCACTTGCTCCAAAGATAATTGTATGCGGAGATGCCACAGTACAGTAACGACCTTTGTCGTTGTACCGTCAATGAATTTTGATAGTTGAAAAAATGATCACAAATAATTCTCTGATTCTCACCGTGTCACAAAATCTGGTACTATCGTCAAGTAGCAGAACTTCCAGACGTAAATAAACATATTTTATGAAGTATTTAAAGTTTGCAAAAGTCATCTCCGTAAGAACCATTAATTTTTATATGTTTTACTGTACTGTGACATCCACGTATGCAATATCAAGAAAACAAGTGCCGTGTGATCTAGGCTTACATCATCTCGCGGCAGAGGGCGCGCGAGGCGCCAACGGAATTTGTATGGATGGGACCGATCACCGGGAAGTCGCGCGCGCGAGCAAAGAGTTGAATGTTTGATGAGTGTGTGGGGGGCGGGGGGCGCCGCCGCGGTCGCGTGTCATCGAACATTCAAGCGGTTCAAAGGGGCTTGCAGAGCTTTGGCGGCGTCCACTATTATAGATAGAACATCTACTTACTTTACTTAAGCGGTAGCCTAGATACACACTGACAATAGAATCTACGGTGCACCGATCCATTATTTATGCATTGAATATATTTACTCACTATTGATTAGGTACTTATATACGATGACATTCATTTCTGCTCGTGGGTGCATCAGCTAATTTGACAGAGAATCTGTGCACGACTACAGAGGTACGGTAAAGCACTACGTGAACAAATAGAAAGTGTATTTGCCTACATTGATTTGGTTTGATTATAATTTGGAGACACCGCTAGCCTATTTATTAATAAATTGTATAGCATATGTCAATATCGTTTATTAATGCGTATAATATGATGTAGTCCGACGAGTACTTTAAATATAACGGATTACAATGGTTCACTACACGCGTAAAAATCTGAATCACTTTTTGGCTACTTGAACAGTTCCAGGATACTAGGTTCCAGCACTCAGTTGTAGAATGTATCCATAAAAGTAGTTCAGTAATTTACTGTTAGAGTAATACGAACAATAGTAATTTATTGCTGCTAAGTAAATTTTGCTTCAATAATACAATGTGCATTGTATTATCCAACCAGCCTATAAAGCTACGACCTTTGAAAGTTGGCCACATTAATATATTTTAAATGTATTAGTGCAAATATTTGGAAAAAACCTATCTAATAATACATGTGTATATATATAATAAATATTCATCAACGAACAAATCATGCCAAAAATAATATGAATAATTATTACGCATAGCGTACAATTGCATGTAAATATTGTTTGGGTTGTAAATATTTACGGAATATACTTAATAAATTTATAAGTTTAATACTAAATTGAGCAGGTACTGAAGAGATGCGAGAGGTAAAATAAATTAATATCATTACTTATACATACTTAGAATTGGAAGACTTAATTAACGATACAAATCCATGGCCATCTACACAATAATACATTAAATCTAGCGGGATGTATGATAAAAGTATAAATTAACAAGAAGAATACTATGACGAAGATGATAAAAGGATTAACATCAGTACGATACCACAGCCATTATTATGTAACAACTAGCACTTGGATTTATCTAGAATTAGGATTTGATTAACTTTAATATAGTATGCTATTTTATACGGTTATAATTATAATTGTGTCTACTTATATTTTACGGAGGTACATTTATTTCTACTTTTTGAGAGTCGTGGAATTACTCTATGTGTCTAGTACAGTTTCCTACAACTGTGACATAGAATTTACTATGATTTTAAAATTTTCACGTATACATTTATTTGAACGTCTATTTGAATTTATTTAATCTTGTCTTGGGGCTCGAGAATGTGATTCATGCCTTATACGTTTACAATTGATTTAACGTTTTGGTAATGGTCACAAATCAGTAGAACAATCTTGTAAAGTGGTGTATATATTTATCATTATATTATGCTTGATTTTTTAAAGCATTCAATGAAAGTCCCACTATGATCTTTCTAGATCTTTTCAGTCAGGGTTACTGAAGAACCTGTTATAGCAGGATTGTGTGTTATTGAATGGATTTATTTTGAAATTTTTCAGAAAAATGTTTCATCCGAGATTTTCATTTTCCTGGTGTTATTTGGAACTTGTTGAATTTAATCATACATGTATTTGATCGTAGTCATATCTCTCGTGATGGCGAGTGGGCGTGTAGCGCGCCCGCTCTTGGGGCATGTCGTCCAAGGTCTCGACGCTGCTCCGGTCTGATGAAGTTAGAATCGATTGAGCAGTCATTGACTTCCGTCGAGTTTTGGGCGACTTGCCCTTCCCCTTATGCTAGGAGGTTTTGCTCTGTTTTTTTCCGGAAAGGTAACATTGGACACAAGTTGGGTGCTCAATGGTCTTGGCAATTGATTCTGTTGATTTCGAGACTACAATGCCCATTTTGATGGCTTTATCTTCAGCTTTAGCTAGTTGAGAATAGTGAGTCATTCTATCCAGCGAATTCGTCCCAAGTCGTGCTAATTTCTCTCCACCGGATTTAGAAGATCTTCGGCTTAGATTTGGTGACTTGCACGGTGATCTATCGAAACTGGCCTGCGGGGTTCGCATTATTCCCTTTTTTGGTGCAGGTTTTGGTGATCGCGAACGATCGACGCTATTTTCACGTGATTTCATGATGCTACCGCGCGGTGATCGAGATCCATCAAAGCTTTGCTGCGGAGATCGCGATTTATCGATGGATCCTCGAGGAGATTTTGTTTGGTCGAAGCTTCCTCTCGGGGACCGATGCAACGTTTTTGTTTGCTTCAGGCTCGATTTATTAGGAGACTTGCAAACGATCACTTTTGTGACACGATCTCGATCCGGTGAGGTGTGGTCGATGGACCGATTGGGTGACCTATCTCTATTGATGCTACTGCCGCTACAGGATCGTATGACTTTGATCCTCTTCTCGGGTACCGTGGAACTTTTCCTTTCTGGAGAAGATTTGAGAGACTGCGATTCTTGCTTACCTAGTTCCTTAACCATGGTGGGTTGGTACTGGGTGGGCTGATGTGACGACTGGATGAGCCGGGCCTGGCTGCCTGTGCTACCTGCGCTCAGCGTCGACGTCGTGCTGTGGCAAATTCAAACACTTTATTTAGTATTCGCACTTCTCTTTCGCTGCATAGGGAATTGTTGAGTGGATCATCAATTTTAATATAATCGCCACCGGTTGATAATAATGCTCGTCAGTGCTCTAAGCCACGTGTACGTACCTGAGTGTGAGGTGGTTGGGCGTCCTGCCGAGCCCGCGCCGGGCGGGCGGCGGCGGCTGCTCGTCCTCGCCCTCGGACTTGCAACCAGGGTCGCACTTGTCGGCGTCGCGCGCGGGCGGCGGAGGCGGCGGCGTGCGCTTCACCACGCTCTCTGTTAGTGGTGCCACATGCTTTTGTTAGAACAAGCCACAATGACGAGGCTGATTATTTTAGTCCCGAATACCAGTAGGTAGATAATTTGAAGTTAATGACAAAAGCTGAAGATGTAATTATGCACACAATAAAATGATGTTAGGTACTTTGTTAATCCATTATTGCTACATCCAAGTACTGCGTCAAAAGCGGTTTACAAAACACTTGTACCAGATAAGTGATGGCATCAGTCGTTACTTTGCGGAAATAGCACTAAATATTTTGGCACAAAATTTTAATTGTACCAGTCTAGAAGAAGCTAGTAGTTACTAACCGGTGGCATCGCCGAGCGTCTTGCTGCGGTGCCTGAAAGTGGGCTCTTCGGGCGGAAGCTCTGGCGGTGGCTCCTCAGCATCTTGAGAGTTCTCGCGTGATAGGTCACCCACCTGAAAGGGGTATGAGGGGTATTTGTATGAGTTTCGCAAAGAGATTTTTAAAGGTTATTTAAATGTTTTTGGAGTTTTGCAGTTCTTGTTATTATTGACGGTTCAGCTTAAATGTAAGCACTTAATACCTACGTATTTCAATAAATAAAAACACGTATTTCGTTTAAACTGTTAACTAAAAGAATGTCAATATATTCAGCGAGTATAGTATATTCAGATAGTTTTAAGATTAATGAGGAAAAACTTGGGACTATCAACTACGTACGTACCTCAATATTTCCAGCCGACAGTCGTTGTCCAGTTATTTTAGGCTTCTTAGTTTTGCCGAGGGTTTGTGATCCTTGCATCACATGCACCTGTGCAAACATTACGCCTTTTTAGGACCGAAAAATTTGCATCCAAAGGAAAGCTGAACTGTCAGGTAGGTTATCTGCCGGGTGATGAGATGGCATCGTCAAAAAGGCCACTTAACAGCCAGCGCGCAGCCATTAATAGGCATGGAAAACAGCTTTAGAAAAAGTTCGGCTTTATGAAGCTTGCTCTCTGTCAATTCTTTATAACACCTGTGCAAATTATCTTTCTAAAACTTGATGTGCCAAGTTATCTGTACTATTTGAGGCAATTATCCAAAGATTGCCAGCTAGTATTCTAATGAAACTTCTGTTTTTATCAAGTAGACTCCACAACGAAAAAGCGAAGAATGTCAAAGTTACCTGGTGCTTGGTTCTATCGCGGTCAAGCGTGTGCGGGGCTCGCGGAGGCGCGGGCGCGGGCCGCAAGGCCGGCAGTGACATGTTGCGCACCGACTCGCGGATGATCTGACGGATCGTCTTCAGAAACGCGTTGCGGAAGTCCGCCGTGCTAGTGGGCGATAATCAGTGGAATTGTACGGAATATTATCTTGTTTTTTTACTATGGGTCTTTCGAAGTTAAAGGAAAATACGTTTTACGGAAAAATATGCTAAGTTGAAGTTGGCGAGATTTTATACCCCGTATTAATTAGTGAATAGGCAATCTTCATTAATTAATACGAGGTATGAGCTTTAAGGTGAACGATTTTATAACTTTCGTTTCTTGAGTGCCATTTTAATAACCTTTCAGAAGCTCAATTAAAAGAATATAAAGCTCAAATTGTTAATAAAACATGACGCCTCAATCCATCATTAACATTTAAATAGTTTCAAAAGTAAAGTTCGACTGGAATGGTAATCGATTCAATCATAGTTGCAAATTGGCACCTGTTAGACAGTACGTAAACTTTCTCGGAGCGGCGCTGCAGTTGGCTCCGCAAATGTATGAGCTCCCACAAGAAGTGACTGTCCATGTCTTTGGCAGAGGAGGCCCGAACTTGCACCTCGGTTACTGGTATCAGTACCTGGTACCTAATGATTTCTACCTCGTTGGAACTATTCTTAGATGATACACCCTAAAAAGGTTTGGAGAGTTATTATTTTTGAGTAAACATTATAAAAACTGCCCGTGCTTAAATAGAGGTAAGGACTGCATACCATAAGTTTCTTTTTCTGCCTCAGTCTTTCTTTACAGAGGAAGACAACAGCCGATTTAAAAACAAAGCACATTGCGTGCAATTCCAGTCCCTTTTTTATTTTTCCTAAAAAGTCTGAAATATTTAACCATTCTACTCCACCGTAGTACAACAAATCGCCTGAAAAATAAGATGCGTTTAGTACACTCGTCGAGAGTTACTTAACATTTGTTCTATAATGTTTTCATTTGAGATACAAACCCGGACTTAGATCTATAGGTTGCTTGCAAGACTTTTGATGTTGTCTAAACAAGTGATCAAATATAGCACCATATTCTTCATGTATTCGTTGCATTTCATTGATGTGCTCTGCAACTTTTTCCATGCCTTTCAGAGCCTCTGAAATTAAAAAAAAATATGGATACATAGTTCATATCCTAAGAAACCCTTACAATACATAATAAATCTAAATGTCAAGTTCCTTACCCACTAAATGGAGATGCTCCTCAGAATTTACATCAGTCAAATTTCTCAATTGTTGAAGTAACAGCGGATATTTTAATATCCGCTGAATAGGTTTTATTAAGTACGACTCCAAAGTTGATGAATGTTGCTGTTTTGGATTTCGAGCCGCAAGAAACTCTTGTAAAGCTTGATTACCTTCATCTATAATACGACAGCAAAACAAATGATTAAACAACATTCGTAATGTTATGATATGTACTGTAGATACGTATACTTACTTGGATGTAACACTTTCTGGGCTTTACTGTGACTGGCACAGAAAGAACTGTATAATTTGAAATGATTTACGTAGTACAGGAAGGCATTCCCCACTGAGAAGAGCACATTCTGCAAAAAATATGGGCGCTACAGAATACTGAGAAAAAATACAGGTTAATACTACAAATAATTGGTTATTGTGTACCTTAAACTGGTTTGAAAATTCAAAGTGATGGAAGTTAGGTTCAGCCTCAAGCGCTTCCTCTAAGTTTTGCAGGAATTGTCTTTGGAAAGTCACTATCTCCTGTATATTGCCGAACAAAGCGTTGATCTCGGCGTTTGATAAAAAAGTTTCCTTTTTAAGCGGCTCCAGGTAGTTTTCCAGTAAGTTGTTCAGGTGCTGGAAGTAATAATGCTCCGTGTTATATTCAACGCGTGTCTGAATTAACTTTTGAAGTTTTTGTTTAAAATTCGATTCAACCGAGTATTATAACGTAATTGTGTTGTTGTACCCTGTAAAAAACGTTTTAGATTGGATTCGTTTACTATCCAGTGTTACCATGAATTTCTCGTATACCAAGAGCTTGTTCGAGACTTAATACTGCATAAAGGGTTGCCTATAATCATTAGTGCTTTGATATTGGAGAGCCCTGTTTGTTATAGCAATTAGTATGCCCGCAGTGGGCTACATAGTTGCGGGCAGTGGTATTATTGCATACGAGTACAGACTATAACCAGAATCTCCATGTATTCTCTCGAGTAATGAGAGCTTGTTTGACACCTAAAACTTCGTAAAGGTATTCTTGTGATAGTTTAGTGCTCCGGTATTAAAAATCCTTGTTGTAGATACAGGAATTAGAATGGTGCCTATGTTTATGCTGTGGAAACACTTCATCTCAAGTCTATATACCACCATGTTTGTGAAATATATTATGCAAAAGAAATATACGCGTGAAAACGACATGCATCTCTTTCCTTAAGCTGAGTTTTGTAAGAGTCTACCAAGTTGTCGCAAAATGGTTTTGGACGGTATTTTATTTATTAAGAAATAAAAATGGATTCTGAGCGGTTTAATAGCTTAATTTCTTCATTTGCGCCATCCATTATTTTTATAAGAACCTTAGTTGCGGTTAAAAGATTTTTATGAATGTACCTCAACACTTTTGACTAACTCCATTACGGATTTACTTTAAAAGTAACTTTTTAATCGTGAACAGGTAGTTTGTATCGCTCAGCAGGTGCGACCAGGTTTACCAAGTTTTAAATATACGTTCTATAAATCTAACAAAACTTTTGGCCGGTGATGAATATTTATATGGAAGAAGATGACTTTTACTATCTATTGCTTTATTTTTCATTCTCTTTGAATCCGAAGATTGAATCGTGTGGCAGAAATCTGATTCAGGAATCGTAACAGCCGTTTATTAAGTTAGGAAGCAGCCTACCCGCAGCTGAAGTTATTTCAGTTCAGGAGTTTCGAATTAACTACGAGTAACTACTCGCGAATGTGTCTCGAAGTTGTTAGTTCGTAGATATTATAAGGGTAACGAGTTGTGCAGTTAGTGCAGTTAGCTTAAATTGGAACCTGTGGAAACACATCTAAACGTTGCAGCGTTAAAATGTTGACGTGATCTACTGGATGATTATCAAAGACATGAAGGCTGAAATGCTGAAAACAACACATGGTTAATGCAAAGGTTCTAAAATAACAATTTTGTAGATCCTAATTGAATAATGTAGTACCTACTTACCTATACACCACGAGATTCAAGGATATAAAGTTAAATATGATTTGTATTGATATTATTCATCCGTACAGTATAGTTGTGGGAGTACCTACCTATCTATATTTAGTTCACGTTGGTAGTTAACCTTTATCCACGAGACAGGCTAGAATTAGTGTGGAGTCCACAAGATGAAATATATAAATTATGTTTCCTTTGTAACAACTAATTTTAGGATTAGAAATATAAAAAGTTTGTTATCCAGGTAATAAAATAAGTAGGGACTTACGTAAACACAGGATGAGACAACATGAGTTATCACGTTAGCTTTCAGGTGACCGAATACAGTTCACGCCGCGTGGGTACATTACGCCTGTGTACCGTTAACGGTACACGCGCCCCTGTCTCTTTTTATGAGCTCTAACTGCATGGACTTGTGAGTTAAGTTGCTCTTTTTGTCACGAATTGTCAACAGGACACCAATTAATAGAATAAACGTTAACCGTGACTTTTTATTTTTCAAATTAAATGTGGGTAGTGGAAAAAAATTAAAACGACTATTAAATAGTAAATTTATGCAACTTCAGAAAAGCATTACAGACAGTATGTTTCTTTTTTAATTTATTCTCTTCTCCACGTTCATCAAACTCCACGTCATCGTTTTCGACCATTTCTTGTCAATCAATTTAAAATGTTTGAATTTAAGTTGTCACTTTAGTCATAATTCACAATTGACGGAACGTAAAAGTCTTTTTTGCTTTCTCTTAGTATCAAACAGTGACCATAAACAGGAATATAATTAAAAAAGGCTATTTTATTTAATTAGCCGTTCACCAGTCCACGGTACACGCTGCTTCAACTTGACAAGTCCGTGTACCGATTTACCGAATACGGTACAAGGGCAAAAGATGTGATAAATCGGATGATTTGTTATATATATTAGGCATTTTTATCCAGAATAAGTTATTTTGTATCGATTTGAGACAGAAAATTTCAAAAATAAATTTGTACATTGGGGTTACAGAAAAACTGTGAATGGGGACAGTTAACTTGGGTTCCAAAGCATTATTAGTCAGTGCTCCCCAAACTAGACAGTTAGTCTGTATCATGCGGCTTGAGATTGTATATCGAGTAGTTTATTTTTACTCGTTGTTTTGGAAATGTAAGAATACTTTATTTGGTATTAAACGATTTATTAATTATTACCTTGACATAGGCTCGTTCGGTGTCGACGAGCTCAAGCAGCACCTTCCGCAGCTTGTCAGCGTCGGAGAGATGGCGCGAGGGCGTGCCAGCCGCGGCGCTGGCCACGCTGCCGGTCGGGCTGCCGCGCCGCGTCTCCGCCGGCGACCGGCACCAACCCGTCACCTGCTCTGCGCTCTGTACAGGAACGCATTACTGAACCGTGCTACTGACGTCATTATGATCATTTAGCTCTAACTTATGAACATGTAGGAACCTACACACGTTTAGCGTAACCTGTTATAATGTGTACCTACCCACCCACAAACGAAACACAAATATCAAGATAAATGACTCAATAACTCATGTAAATGAACTTGAAAGATTATGATACTAAACAAAGACACTTTCGGCAATGATGAAATCAATAGATATCTATAATTCTTAAAGGTAAATGTAGGGATATAATAGGGGACGCTGGCTGAATCTCTGGAGATGATTATTATTTTCGAGAGAGACATTACCATGCGGGTACGCTAACGAAATAAAACGGGAATATTCTCGAAGAGCTAGATAATTGAATCGGGGATTAAGTCTCAAAGGCGTGCATGTGACGAGCGTAGTAATGTAATCTTTTGTTATTTTGTAAAATACCTTTAGTAGATTTTCGATCTCGAACGAGTTAGTTCGGGAGCTGACTTTGGGCGGGCCAGTGTTGACAGAGTCGCCGCCGTGGGCGTCCGTGTCCGGGCTGTATAACTCCTTACCTGTGCCGCATTCAATGATAGGTACATGTTATACAAATCACACCGAAAATTTAATTAATGACCTAGCTGCAACTGGTTTGAGAAGTATAGTTTTTAACCTACCATATTTTTAACATTCAAATACCTTCATCCTGAATTGATCATAGAGAAAACATATGAAACCGTAGTATTAACTGATCAACGTTAAGACTATAACTAATTATTAAAACTATTAATTATTTCTTGTCATAAATATAAACATAATATCCGGTAAACGTAGATTACCAAGAAAATGCTTTCTTATTTCGTGAAATGTATTGTTCCAGGTATGTAAATCAGGATTTGCAGACGTACCTACCTATTACGAACGAAGAAATTGCAAAAGTTTTACGAATATCCATCATTCAAGTAGATGGTTGGCATCAGGAATTCAATGTAGGTAGCATTACTTCGGCATGATAAATACGGAAGACTTTATTATAGAGACGCTCCGACGGAGTTTTGTTATATTCTAAACCAAAATTTCAACGTTTGTACGAGCTTCCACGAAATCGAAATTGAAAAGCTTAATTTGTACTTGGGCTGCCCCTACTTTACTTTACCTTTTACGCATAAAAGTTGCTATATTAAATCATATCCCTTATCTCTTTGATATTTGCATTCACCCGATATATGTAGATTTAAGCTGTCAAAATATGTCCTTTGGCACATAGGAATACATGTCAGTCAATATAATACTAACGATCTCTCCACAAATCCTCTTTTAATACGAAAAGATTAAGAAATGTGAAATCAAAATGTTCAATAAAACTGGTTTCAAAAGAGATGCCCATATTTCAATAACATGAGAGGAAATTACACTGTTCGTGATGAAACTTTCATGTAAAGGCCGCTTTATGACAAGAAGTCACACAATGAGTTTTTGGTCGCGGTAAGTCAACATCGGTCACAAGCAAATAGCCCTAGGCGAGGTCGTGGCCTTTATTTAGAGAACCGGTATTTTTGTTACAGAATTAGCACAACACTGTAAGCTGCTATTTTATCCGTTATTGTGGATTTAATGAAGACCTTAGTACGTTTAAAAAACAAGAATTATGTTGCTTAAATAAGGGCTTAAATTGACGTTACGAATATGAGTAACATTTCAACAGTTACGTATGGGGTGGGGTATGTTATCAATAGTGAAGAATTTTTCTGTTCACATTTCCATTAAATGAGAAGAGTAGTTTCATTAGTCAGGAATGACGTAATAAATAATGAGTTTGCGATAGTGAAAGCCTCCCATTGTTACGACTACCCGCGATTCGAAGTCAGGCCACGTCAAGCCGCACTCCGATACTCATAAAGCCGTCATAAAACAAACAACAACTACACGTCGAGTCAATATGTCGTCATAATTGCCTCTTGCACGGCTGGAGTACGAGCCGTGTAATAAATTACTGCAAACCTTAATAGAAGGCAGCAATTTCGGATCGATAACTATAAATAATGACCGGGCACGAAACGCCTCCAGCCAGAAACAAGGATGAAAAAAGGGGTGGTTTTTTTTCAAAAGAAATTTTACCTACTTCTTTCATAAGGAAAACCGAACTGACTTTTTCGAAATAGATTAAATTTAAATCCAAACATCTTTTAATTGCCTTTTCGGGGATTAATAATGGTCGTCCTGTGTTAAAATAGGTCAAGTTTCATGACTATTTCATATTCTTATAATGTAAAATACAACAATCGGACACCGTAAGGTATTTGTATATGAGGTGGATACTGTGAACATGAGCGAATGACGTGCTCTATATAAATGTTCTATTGTTACAAAGTTACTAAGACACAATCATGAGAAGCGAGCGAATCGTTCAATAAGCGTATAGGCATATCTTCCGTTTACTACGGCCTGTAGTGGTTTATTTGCTCCATATACATCGCCATCGTATCGCATTCTGATTGTGGCTTTCAGAGCATCTGATGACTGTGTATACGGTAAACAATGCCTTTGCATAACTAGCATAGGTATAAATAACGAGCGTCCCACCCGGAGTTATAACGATGATCGATAAATAATCCGCATCGTGAGATAGTAGGTAGTTGTTATGCACAAAGCATTACTGGCTGACAGCCACAATTCGAAAATGAAGATTCAGGGTGGTTCCGAAACGATGCCAAGTATCGTAAAAGGAAATATTGAAAAGTTGCTTGTTAGTCGCTTGGGCACAACAAATAAACAATAAATAATAATAATGAACATCGTTATTGATACAAAACCACCATGCATAACTTGGTTAACTAAATGTCATATGGATAAGGTAAACCCTGACTCCTAACTAGGTGATCCTGTGACTTAGGAGTCAGTGTTCTGCTATCACTGTGATACTCGTACCATAAACCTTTTATGTTGTGTTCTAACATTACAAAATTGTCATTGAGATTGCAGGTTACAAAGTATGAATATTAAAATTAACAACGAAGGTATATTAAGGGATGCTAGTACGACTTTTAAGGTGTATATGTGTGTATGTTAAAGTGAGGGTGTGTAGAATGTAGAAGTTGTATAGTAGTGTTTAGTGTTTGTTGTGAGGGTGTGTTGAAGTGTTTGAGTTTATTTGGACATGTGCTGCTGATATGTTCTAAATAAAGTGAAATAGTTGCAAACAGCAGTAGAACAGTTTATATATTTATACTCCTAGGTGGTGTAGCAGTTCTTCAGTTCAAGCGTATTTTTGCTCCTATAGCCAATTTTGTCTTAACCTCATGATGATTTAGCCCAGCTACCTGGATGGCTTTGCATTTATTTTTGTAAATTAATGTACTTAGTACGTAAAACTGGCGCCTAGCATATGAAGTTTTGTGGCGTACTGTCGGGCATAATTTTTATGCTTTGCGCTTAGTGGGAATGATGGGGGAATTAGTTTATGTTTTCTGAGAGTACCCCGAAGGGCAAAGAGCTGTCTCATAGTAAGTAATTTGCAGTCCGCATATAATTAAGTAGTAGGGAATCTGGATGGCCTGCCAAGCATCACCTTCACCTAAAGGTGATGCTTGGCAGGCCATCCAGCCAGCTAGCTCCACTACAATAAACTTGGTTTTAGCAGCCCCTCTCCATACCAGGATGCAGTAGGTGAAAACGGACTGACAGAGTGCTAGGTATACCATTTTTTTGCTGCTGCTGAGCATGAGGTCCCGGGTTCGATTCCAAGGTCGGGCAAAGTGTTATTGGGTTGTTTTATGGAAAATATATATTATTTTTCAGTAGCAGCCCGGAATCTGGATGTGTGCCCCCTATTACATGGGACTAAAGCCTAACTGGCGAAATGTGGGTGTACTGTAGGTACACCTCCGCGTAAGAGATTTAACAATAAATATTTCATCCGCCTTTTGGAGTAGTGTTATCTATTTGGTTATACTATTTGAGTCCGTCATCAATCACTACACCCAGGTACTTACTTCGTGTAATTAACACGAGTAAGCGTGTACTGAGATCAGAGCACGTATGTGCCGTAATAACAAATTCTGGTGGAGCTTTATTCCTGTAGGTAATAGAGAAGGGAATAAAATTTGTTTTGGCCAAGTTTAGGGTGAGTAGGTTGAGTAGCAGCCAGTTCATAACAGTTTTTAAGGACTGTACCGCAATATTCTTTACCTCGCTCCAAGTATTACCATAGAGCACAATTGCGGTGTCATCTGCATAAGTGAAGATTTGTGATTTATGAAAAAAATTGGCGTGCATAGTCCCAGCACGCTGCCTTGCGGGACTTCGTATGTGACTGTTTCTTCGTCACTTAGGCATGAATTGATTTTAACAGCTACTTCAAGGATTACCTTCATAACAGAAAATTCTGTTATTTAATCCTGGAAGAGATCAAGAGGTTTGCCACGAATACCTATACGCTCCAGTTTGGAGAGAACAGTGGAAATAGAGACTTGTGTCGAATGCCTTTTTTAGATCCAGGAAAATGATGCCGCTTTGTTGTTTCTCGTATAGTTTTTTTTTGATACAAAGTGAGTTAGGTCGAAAACTGCGTCTTCGGTAGAAATTCCTTTTTTTATCCATACTGGTTGGATGCTATAATTTTGTATCTGTTAAGATAATTTACTAGTCTACCGTTAATTAAGTTTTCCATAACTTTAGAGAGAGCCGAGAGTACTGATATGGGTCTATAATTGTTGACAAAATCTCTGGCCCCGCTCTTGTGTATCCGGTGAACTAGGGCCTTTTTGAAAGGTTCTGTAAATACTCCTTTTTTAATAGAAATGTTAATAATATGTGTTATTAGAGAGGCAAGGGTGTTCCGACAAACCTTCAACGTGGTAGACTGTATTCCATCCCAGCCAGTTGCACTATCCTGCCTAAGGTTCATGATAGTGGACTCCACCTCTGATTCATCCACTTCAAGGATCATAAAGGAGCTACTAGGTTTTTTGTTTTATGGGCTTTTGCGTAGTTACAGGAATTTTAGAGGCTAGCTCAGCTCCAATTGTGGCAAAGAAATGACATGTAACGTTAAGACATGTAACGTTAATTGTCTCCCTTGGATCAGATTTGGTATTTCGGATTCGGTAGTTCTGTACTTGGTGCACATATCTTTTTTTGTGTTTGTGATGTCTTTTATTTTATTCCAAAGTGCTCGGGGATTATTTGCTTTATTTTTTCGTGTTTGTTGTGTTATGTTTTAAGGTTCCTAAGAACGCCGTTGCAATAGTTACGGTACCTTTTATAAGTAATTTATAGGATTAGGCGGCCCTTCTGGGATTACAGGCGTGATGTTATGTGTTATGTTGTAGGATTAGATTTTCAGAGGATTTCCGTACCTTTTTGTGGAGTTTGTCGTAAATAATGAGTACCTACTCATTACAATTTATCTACTCATATTTAAAAAAGGTAATTTGTTGCTTGTTTGTTTGTAAGTGCGTATGTCTCTACATGCATACTTATAAACAAACAAACATATTCTCGAACTACTGGTCGGATTTGAAAAACTCTTTTTGCATTTGATAGCCGGATTCTTGAGGAATGTTTCTATTTAACATCACACATCCCTTAGGAGCCGAGCAATAAGAAAAACGTTCGAAAGAACGCTAAGAGAAAACAAAATGATAGCGCGGGCAGGTGATGCGATGCGACGTGGTGAGGCGGGGGAACAAGAACTTTCACGCGGACGAAGTCGCGGGCAGAAGCTATTTCATATAATTTCATTACATTATTTTGCATACGTACTTTTAATGTTAATTAGGTAGCCCAAGCTTTCAAAAACTTAAACGATAGATGGAGCAGTGTACCTATAAAAAAATGGTATTTGTATTGGAATTTCTGTTTTTAAGTATACACCTTTATAAAGCTTAAATACTGCATTAATCAAATTATCATCATGACGTTGCGTTTACTTTTCAATAGTCAGCCATACAGGACGTAACCTAAAAACGTTTCGCTAAGCAATCTGCGTCGTCATCGAAAGTGAAAAATAGGCTGTGGGTCGTATGAAAACATTAGGAGTGTTCATAAATACACGATACCTACTTAGTTGTACGCATACAACTTATTTAAATGTTATACCAAATAATCCCCTATTAAGCGTTTCGTGGATGACAAGACAAACATATTAATAATAATCATTTAAATAGTGAACAACCCGAAGATTGACGACCTGTGGAGACGCACAACATGCAAAGGCACAAAGTAGGTTTTTAATGACGGTTTTAAAAAAGATGAAGAGGGATGTGGCTGAGTACTCACTCCAGGCGGGTGCGGGCACGATGAGGCCGGATATCATGTCATCAGAGATGACTGGCGGCTCGCTGGGCGGCGGCGGGCACACGAGGGAATCGATTATGTCGTCCGTGGCCGCGCGCATCACGCCCGTCAGCTCCGGAGGCTCCGTGCGAGACGACCTGGGTATAAATCGCTGCTCAAACCGCTATCTAAATAACAATCTTCTTCCGAACAATAAAACGGATTACTTGATTTACAGAAACAACACAATGTGTTGTATACTCTAGGTTTTATATGCTCGCCTCGATACTTGAAAGGAAAGGAACGCTGGAACATAAGATAATATCAAAGTACGAATCACTCGTATCTAGCGTCGCGATCATCAAAATGAAACGAAAACGATTTATTTTTTATGCCGGAGACATGAAAATCTCAACAATTATCAAGGCAACGGCATGGTAATTACTAAATGAAATCGGGTTCGAGCACAGCCTTTTATAGTGATATACCATTTCTAGGAAAAAAGGGTAAGGATATTCGGGTTGGTAATGTTTCATGATATGGGTAACATGCGAATCTAAGTGTGTAATGTAAGTTACGTAATGCTTTAATTATTCGCATAAACTTCACCAGGTTTATCTAGACAATAAAAGCGAGCGCCATGAAGCCGGAAAGGCTTTATATGAACGGGGAGATGAAACAACTCACAAGAATAATAATATCGTGTGGCGAGTGCTTGTTTCGAGATGACATTTGTTGGGGAGCATTATTTCACGCGGCGCGGGTGTGGTAACGTCGAGAGGCTCAATTGCGGTCGTTCACAATGGCTGCGGCACGGTGGCGCGGTGACGCGGTGACGAGCGACGGAGGGGCTGCGAGCCAGGTGGAGGCCGGCGCAGGGCTTCAGGCGGCCGACTATGTAGGTCGCACCGAGCGCTTCAGTAAACTTGTCGCGGCCGCGAAAGGTCAGGTGTATGAGGGCGGGAAATGCCGATGAACAGGCCTTCCACCCTGCCCCGGCTGCGCGCTCTTTAACTTCCGTTTTATTAGGTGCTAGGCGCCCGCTTTCCTGTTTGTCAGTGGTACTTCGAACCTCGCTAAATGGGAACGCTGTTCTACCTTTCTTATATTAAGAAATATTCTCGCTGCTGTCTGCTATTTATTCTACTTTAACGAGCCCTCGTAGCCGAGTCGATTTATGAACACAAACTGTTTTTATTGATGTTTGAAAGATTTTCAAATAGTTTTATGCAAAATACTGGATTCACAATAATGTGTTTTAAATGTTGTTACAATTATGCGAAAATAAGTGGGTTTATGAACACACTGAAGGCGATAGAAGTAAGAATAAACAGCGTCGACGAGTATAAATACCTCATCATCATGACAAGGGACAGTTCCTCTTGCAGAACGCTCTCCAGGTACATCATATCTAGGTCAGATACGATTGCTCCGTTGATTACCATTATTTCGTCGCCTTTGATGATACCTGACAGAAAAATGAAAAGACTGTACTCGGAATGAATATTCTTATTTTGTTCACATCAGGGTTTCTAGTACACAATGTAAATTGAAATTTCTAAATATTGAAAGCTCTATAAGATTTTAATATTTTACATTGCTACGAGTTGAGAGTGGACGTCATTTAAAATGCATGTGCATTTAATATATTTAGATATAATAAATTCAGTTAAAAAAAGAACTTGAGATTTATTCGTAGCGGAATGCGGCTAGCGGCAGCGTTGTCTGAAAATATATCATGCAAGCTACAGATTTCGTAGAACTTTTACCACAAGAAATATTATGACGTACACATTTTACTTATAAACTTCAGCGAAATGCAAGCGGTAAAGATGGAAATATAACTTTGAACGATGATAAATTACCATTTTGCATGGCGACGCTCTTGTCTTCAACCCGGCTCACGTAACAGCAGAGTTCGTCTTGCCGCTCCGCGTTCTCAATGAGCTCGGCTTCCACACTGAAGCCCCACATTTGCTCCAGCGTTGTGCGTTGTAATTCTACTTGATACAGGATCTTGGCGCACACTTCCACAACTTCGTGGGTGTGCAACTATATAACAATTCGATTTATGCAATTAGATATGTGCTTAATGTGTAATTTTCTATAGTGTTTCGAAATTAGTTTTGCGGAATGTAAAAAGTGGTAGTCATTTTGTTCAAACTGCAATTCAAAGGGTTAGTTAGCTTTAACGATGGTGGTTTAAAAACATGTGTCGAAGGCGGGCGTATAAATTGCTTCTCTACTTCATAGTAGCTCACAGCGGACTAAACAAATAGAGAAAGCAGTAGTTATAATGTTAAGGAACAGTTGTGTTTATTTTGAAGACAAAATGACAACCCGTCCACATGGAGCACGGTCCGAAAATTGATGATGGGCTTACAAGGCCTTGTGGGACACACGAGATAATTAGACGTAGGTATTCCTTAGCAGAATATATAGCAGATCATATGCCTACATTGTTTTCGCACAGGTAAAGGAAGAATTTAATTAGAGAAAATATCCATTTTCTTACCCTTTGACAACTTTTGCAAAATTTGGTGATATTTGCATTGTTTTTTTGTAGAGCACGGACTTACCTACTTATTATAATTTATTCGCGTGAAAGTATATTTAATTGTGGGGTTCTGCCTGAATTATGAGCTCTTAATTAAGTCATAATCTTTTTAAATGTCACCACCGTGTGTTGCTTGTAATGAACGGAAAAATTCGTGAAATTTGCACATTTTATTCTGAGCCAGGTGTGTTTTAATGTTAAAATGGCTTGTGTTTTAAAACATGATGAGGCAGAAATACATACATGGTTAGTATTATAAATGAATACCTCATACTGTCGGACCTCAATCAGGGCAAAGCCGTTCTCGCACAACTAAAACGCTTTGGTTTTAAACATGATTAGGTGGATAAAATACCAATTTAGTAGATTAAGTACTTCATTTGACTTTTATTCACATTTTCTTATTTTGAAGCCACAAAATTATTATGTATCGTAATATAAATAAACACAGCTAAAATGTTGATATTTGAAATTATAATTCCAGTTTCTACGAATTATATGCGCTCAGTTCCACCTTCCACTCAAAGGATTACGAGATCTTTCCACAAATAGAATTCATCGAACAACAAGCAAAATGGGATTTAACTTCGTCATATTCGGCATTACGCATTTGTTGATCCTAAAGTAACAGTAATATAACTTTTTGATAACCTTTCCACGCTGTGTCGCGCAAAGCCGGTGACGGAATGGGCCCTGTCATACCCTACTCACGTCAACCTCGGTCACAAAACATTTATACTTTTATTTTCACTTCCAAGAATGCGTATTTGTATAATTTTAAAGTAGACACACGTTTATGTTTAGCGCTATCGTGATTTTATAAAATAACATTGGCTATCTTAAATGGTATCTAGTGTTATTATGCGAATACAAATTAGTTTGGCTACGAAATCGCTACGAAATGGCTATGAACATTTAAAACGAGGGAGGACTTTGTTTCGTAGATTGTTCGTATGTTTGAATGTTTTTATTTGGTATCTCAACACAAAGTTAGTTCACGTTTTATTCAAGTCTTTGTCTCACACACATTATAAACTTCACAAAAAAACTGTGACTACAAACTTGTCCTCTTTGAAAAAAACCTTAGGGTGTTTTTTTTTAATGAAACGCGCTTTAATCAATTTCTTGAATATCAATAGTCCATAAACTGTTTTATAATAATCTGTATTTATTCAAATGTTTCTGAAATAAAGTGTTTTTTTAATGTTTTGTCTCTACTGGAAAATTCTACAAGTTATCCTAAATAAGCTAGGTAGACCGAAGTGCGAGCCCCAATTTGAAATCATATATGTGAAGTACCTATAGGTACGGCAAAAAAAAAACACATTCTTCTAAACTCTAAAGTAGCTGAATCTCGAGGATTGGGTAATATAAAAGGTTTAACTTACGTAAGTTTCAATGAGATCGCTGCGATGCGGAACGAAATAGTTATGGTCTTCCATGTCACGCCTCTTCTTCACCCTGACGAAGTGTTCGAGAGCGTTGAGCGAACGCCGTGCACATGCGGCGGCGAGGAATTCTTCGACGGACATGCCCTCGCGCACGCCCACCGTCGCGGTGGTTCCCTCTGGAAGAGACACGCGCACCGAAGCCTCGCCATCCTCGCGGGACATCTAATATCAGATTATTGTGGTTTTGAGGTTCGGATTGCAATTCACTGGTACCTGACAGCCAGCAATTTGTCTTTTTTTTAATTGCCGTTTAACGGATTTGTTGATAAAACTAAATTTAATTGTAATATTTGGCTGAAAACAACTTAAACTTCTATTACACTAATAAGTTATTCCTTCTTAAATGAAAATAGTTTCCCAGCAGAAAATTCGAAAACAACTTAGAACAAACGACATAACTAAACTAAATCAACACTTGGAAGCAAATCCCTATTTCAAATTAAATTATAGCGATTCAGGGAGAGCAAATCTCGTGCTCTGTTCACTAGTGGCACGTCTATTCAAATAGCCCCCGCCCGAGCTGGGGTTAGATTGGACCTACAAGAGTTTTCTTATGGTACCTACGTATATAAATTTGAGTAAGAAAATTATTTATTTTGCGATTAACTTCACTGAACTTATAAAAAGTATAATTAATTTCATTCAATAAACAAATGTATTCATTTACTTTCATAACATGATTTCAGGCATGATAACAATTTTAAATTCTTGAAAAGATACATCGTTTTATTTCAGAATATTCAATAGGGACTTCTCCCTTTCACGGTTGAATAAACCATTCTATATTGTGAGGTCATCGATGTAAGCAAATTTGTCGTTTACCCATTTACCGTTATTGATATTACTTTTTATTTCAATTTATGTAAATGTGTGTGTATTTATAAATTATATATTAAACCATTCCAAAAACTTATTGATGAACTTATAAAGGAATTATGGAAAATACTGATTTGGAAAAGTCTATCTTCGGAGAATGAATCACGTTATCCAGTTTGCTCGTCAATAATTAAATTATTACGTTAGGATTGCTGAAACAACAACATCAAGTAATGACAGGCAGTAAGCGGCGAGCAGTTTGTCTCCAGTAATAGTCTTTTTTCGTGACGTCCTGTATTACGTCCTCGCCAAGGATTAGGTGACACGCCACATCGACATTTCCAATTTGGAAGCTTTGTTGTGGTTTTTATGTTCTTTCTTTATGAGACAATACAGGGTGCCACAGAAATCGACGCGCAACCTGTTACCGTACATTGAATCATGATTCGGAACCCGCTGCGTTATAAAATTTCGTCGGTTATAAAAAACCATTAGCTGTTGTATACTTTTTGACCGCGTAGGTATTGGACTTTTCTTTGAAACAGCAGATATTATTTTTGATAACTCTAGAATTATGTGCTAAATATTACTGGTTACAGTTTGTTCTTCGATGCCACTCTGTAAAGTAGGTACATCGATAAGAAAATATGGAACTATTTTATCGTGTTTACTAACATTGAAAAAAAACGAGTCAGAGCAGATAGATGATTTTTTAAATCAAACTTGCATTTGATGATATCTTTCTGTTTTGCAAATCGTACTAAAACATTCAGGAGACATGCCCATTCGTTTTATTTGCTCCGTGCTCTCCTAAAGCTATTAAACAGAGTAAATGATTACGAAAGCACATTCGCTATACATGTGGCTTTGTACGAGACACGTTCGTACACTTCCAAATGACTCAGTAACCTGAGGGGAAAACGCTCACGTATATTACTTACGGCCATATTCAGTGATACAACTGCTTTTATAGCTCTTTAACTTATGGAGTGCTTAGTTTCTTTGTTGCCACACATTTACTCTCTTATTTATTTCTAAATACTTTATTATATATAAATGCAAAACATTAACATAAAAGTTTGATATCAGTTTGGTAGTTTGAGTTTGAAGAGATCGCAAAACTGATATCAAACTTTTATGTTGTTGTTTTGCATTTAAAGCGTCAGATCATCCATGGGCAATGATTTCCAAGAAAGCATATCCAAATACACCTAAAGTAAAGAAGAAGTCAATATATTTTCCGAAAACAATATACTCGTATTAATTTACAGGTCGTTGTGTGTGTGTGAGTTATATGTATACCCTCTACGCAGCCGTAGCAACTGGCGTAGCACGGTCTACGAGACAGTTACCGAATTGAAACGTTTTGTGAAATACCAACATATTGCCAGTTAACACATTTTCAAGAATAATGAATTGTAAGTGCTATGAATATTCTTAAGGCAAACTTTACATATTCAGAGCGTCCCGTAAATCGACGTCAAGCCGGGATTAATCGAACAGTAATCGAACTGTTCGATTAATCCTAACGCTTCTTGTGTCGATGAGTTAAGTTTGGTCCGACTAGTAGTGTAGTGACCTAGCTAGGAGAGCAGCGATTCAACAACAATTCTTTGTACCTACACCATGTAATCAATAATGTACACTGAGTTTGTAAGTCCCTCATGCACTACCAAAACCTTTATGTACCTAAATAAATAATATTACATGGTATTTCGATTAGATTCTTTCCGATAATTTTACCTTAATACATTTATATAGAGATATTAAAACCTTTATGTAAATGGGCCTAAAAAATGTTTGATTGTGTTTTAGTATTTTTTTTAAACTGACCTGCATGGATCGTCTGCTGGATCCAGAGTTGGATCGCGACAGTTGTGGCGCTCGTCGCTTGGTGGCGCCGCGCCCGGCCAGCAAGTTGTTCAGCAGCGACGGCGACCGCGCGCAGATGAACGCGTGGAAAGACGACACGGTGAACACCCCTAGCTTGTTCAGTGTACTTTTCGTACCACGGGACACGTGCGTCAGCAGAGACTGTCACAAACATCTCTTTGAGTATCCCACTTGAAACATTAGTAGGTATACTAATGCAACATCCAACCAAAGGTAATGAAAAACTGGCCTCTCTAAAAGCAGTTTTACATACTTTAATGGGTACATAACAGCCCTATAGTCTATGTTGCAAGTTCTATTTTTCATTTAGTTCGCATCTTTTGCTCATAACATATTTACAAGGATATTTTATCCTCAAAAGGATGTTCATATATCCGTTAATCAAACCCATTTCTGTGAAAAATTGTAAGCAACTTTTATTATTCGCATGTTGGGGACCATTATGACCTCCCGTGACATGGGTCGTGGCGTAACAGATTCCAAACTCGTTCCCCGGTCAACGGAACTGTCAATTTCATAGCGAAGCCAACAGATTTCCTTTCTCTGTCACCTCGATGAAATCACTTGACAATTTCAACACCCCTCTCTTGTCTTATTATTGGGTGATAAATTACGATCAGCGCGTTGTGTTCGTTATAATATTTGGAAAACGGGATTGTGAACGACCGGTGAGTTAGCTTATATAAAATTCAATAGACATGATTTATTGAGGTGAGGTTTATATGAGTAATGCCGAAAGTAATAAATAAAGTATATTTTGTCAAACCAATAAAAAATAGTTGCGAATCGCAAGAATAAATCCGAACTACTACTGCTACAACCAAAGTTGTTGTGGGCCCACACCAAATAAAAAGTGATGGAGATTTTACTACTTCATTAGGTAAGGTCACTTTTGGAGGGAAAAACACAGAACTCAATTTCGTAGAACATTTACCTTGGGGTTGGGGAGTTCGCCGCTCTGAAGGCTTGCCATGTAACAACGCAACCGGAATTGTTCACAATGTAGACGTTCGAGATTTTCTTCCCACTGGAGCATTTGGATAGCCAGTTGTGCCCGAGTCTCGGGATCAGAAACTACTGATTGTTGCAGGTCTGCCATATGTTTTAGCTTGTGATCCTGTAATTGTAAAGAGCGTTACTTATGCAAAAAATGTGTTACTTACAGGGGCTTAAAGTTAAGTATGCGTGTAACATATTTTGAATAGTGCGGACTAGGTCCGCGAACTCGCCCGAGGATGTCGTGTGCTATGCATATTAATAAGGGCGTACCCACCTGGCCGTGATAACTATCACGGTGATAAAATAGATTGTTTCCAACTACAAGCATGTGTTCCCGAGCTTAATTACGGTATCTATTTTGAATATTTTGCAACACAAGAAGTCATTTGAAGTTCAAAAAGACATAAAACATTGTGGCTTGTAATTAAGATAGCAAATTGTAGTTAGGTGTTATTATTTTTCAAACCAGTTAGCGTTAAGCTTTATAATATTGAGTTATGCTGTGAAACCAGTTTAGTCTAGTCTTGCTCTTTGATTGCATCTTAGCCAATGCAATTCACAACACTGCAACCCGACAATTTCCTTCATTTACGTTACAGTTAATCGAAAACATGTCTGACAGAGTATATTCGCATGTGGTAGATACCTATGTAGTCGTGTGAGGGGGACACAAAGGCTTTGATGCGTGCTGCGGTCACCCGGTGCGGGTCAGAAATTGGCGCGAATTACACGAGAAACGTTTCGAACCGCACGCCGCCGACTTTGGCCGGGGTCCACATATGTATTCAGCTAATACATAATATAGCTAGTGCCTAACTGAAGAGAAGCTTCCAAGTGACATGCTGCTGTTTAATCATTTTCTTTGAGCTAGTGTTATGTAATGTTATACAATAACATATTGCTTGTAAATGACTATAAAAATAATACAAATATCTAATTTAATAAGAAAACCTCAGTGACGCACTCTACGATTTTTTCTTTATTTTATGCTACTGCTGTTCTATCTAGTTTTAACCTAACACACGTCATTTAGTTCTTAGACATTTGTCTAAGGCGATTAGAGTTTTGTTTTTCATCGTTAGTATATCTCGCTCTATATATATATATATATATATATATATATACGAGTTGATCAGAGTTGTTGCATTCACGGAATTTGTAATTAATCCGGGATACACAACACAAAAGCGCGGTGAGGTATGTGAAATTGGTCTTTCTGACTATGTGTGGTAAGGGCAGAGCGTGAAATCGCTCGATGAAAGTAGATTCATGGTATTCAAACAATGGCCTGTTGGTTTAGGTCATGCGATGCGCAGTTTGGGTCGAGCGGTGCATAATTTCTCAGCGAGTTCGCTTTGTACCTCAGCAAATTTTCATTTGTTCAGCTGCGTAGCGTTCAACTTTAATAATTATCAAATAACTAATATCTAAAGAATAAATATGACAGTTTGCCATATTTTCTATACCAAAGCTGCCACACCGCAAGCTTTTACTGCTTAATTTTGACATTTGTTTGTTGTAGGTATGTTCTAAACATAAAAAGTTGATATTGTTCGAATAAACAAATAACGAAGTTCTAAAAGTGTTTCCGAGCTGAGTTATACATTATTTAAAATTTCTACAATTAAAGGGACATACGACCTATTAAAAGAGTGTGCATTTTATTTACTTACAGATTCGATAGCCTTTTCCAGGCGGTATATTTCCTCCTGGAGTAAATGAAGCGTACCAGTCTTGCCACGGTGACGAGCGAACGCAGCGGCACAAGCACTATGTATGCTGTTCACCCAGTTTTCGAGCTCAATCTACGAGGTAATTTAATATTATAAAATTAATAACGTTGAGTTAAGCTTCCGAAAAATTGATAAAAGTTATTTTCAGTATTTTCAAGTTTTGTAAACTTACTTGGCACGGTGCTTGGAACAAGTAAGCGTCACCGAACGCGGTGCTCAGACAAAATATGTGGTCGCGTTTGGGGTGCTCCGGAATCGGTTGCATGATGGCTCCATCGACTATAATCAGATGCTTGGGAGCAGCCTCCACGGAGCGTCCTTCGCGAGAATCGCAAGGATAGAAAAGCAGTGTAGTGCCTTTCAAGCACACCCAGTAGCCTTTCCAGCCACGTTTGCGTGCTAATTCAATTTGATGCTTCTTACGGAGTAGCCACTTCTTCACACTCAGAAACCTAAACAAAACGTTATCCTTATTCCAGTTGCTATTTGATAGGTACATTCCAGAGTTAGTTACACTGCACTGCGGTTCGCAGATGTACCAACCAAGGTTTCTAATTTATTTAGTTATTGTTAGTAATTAATTATGGTATACGTATACACTGTACAATAACAGGGTGAAATTTTATAATCACGCGTTTATCAAAATTTATCCGATATCAGTACACGGGTAGTCGGGCTTCATTGCAGTAACTAAGTTATGGCTTACGGCTAGAAAGTTTGTTAATAAGTTTAACAGAAACAGGTGACAACGTAATAACAGGTAACGTGGGAAAGGAAATTGTTTTACTAGTGCTTTTTGAGTCAAAATATTTGGTTTTCATAGCAAATTCATTGAGCATGTACATTACTCGTATGTTATTGAAGGTACCTAAGATAATCTCTGTAAATATTCAGACTAATTTTCCTTTCATCAGAGAGCCCACGAAAGCTCTCTGATGACTTGCAAACCAAATTTGGTCTTAAAAACCCGGTCAAACAGTGTACAGAAGAGCTGATCAGCATTATTGGTTGTTTGTACATAAATTGTAACGTCCACCTCATATGAAACGACAAAACCGTGCAGGTGTGAATCCAAATTCTGACAATATGAAATTGCAGTTGTTGTGCAAATATGGGTCGTTTTGATTTGTTTTGGATGCGCGGCCAAAACTAAGGTTCCAAGTTCTTGTGGATTAAATATTACATTATTATGGTTACTTCTCTCTGATACCTGTAATAATGAAATATTATTATTATAAGAAAATCAAACTTTTATTATTTACTCAATTACAATTCAGTAAATGTGTTAGTTTTATTTTGTAGTCTAAATATCTTCGTTATTGATATTGACTTCGCAGTAGACAATAAGATAATCACAACTCTGAAAACCATTCAATAATTTGAAAAACAATAAAAGTATTTGTAACGTATAGGTAACGAATCCTCGAATGTTTTCCTGGTTCATTTCCGAATAACAAATAAAAAATACAATGAAGGAAAGCTTCGGAAATTAATCATCATATTTTGATAGGTATCCAGGAATTATTACCTCTTATAAATATTTATAGACTGAGTTCGTATTCATTGCAAATATAATAAAAGTGCTACGAAATAAGATTAGCTTATTAAAAGCCAAATGCTGAGCTCGCGTTACTGTAATTGCTGTGCAATACTAAATAAATGAATGCTTTAATTTACTGTGAATGAATTTTGAACATAAATCATAAGTCGAATGAAAGAGAATAGGATGTGAGAACAAAACGCTGTCTCAATGTCCTGGTCGGGTTTGTAAGGATGCTTAGTACTCGGTACCACACCTTCTTGTCTGCTCACTCTATGCGGGTTTACGACGTTGAATAGGTCACGGCTAAGATTTCCCTCCGGTCATTTGGAATTCATGGAAGAGGAATTGTAGCCTCAAGGAACATAAAAGACGCCGTAGGCATTTCCTAATAGAGACTATGACACTCGACAGTAGGCGCCAGACACACGACGTCGTCTTCCTTTACTTCGCTTCACATCTCGCTTACGCTTATTAAGGCTTCTCGAAAAGGACACAAAGGACAGGTATTAATATTAAGTCTTTGTTTTGTTCATACGGGCGCTATAGTGCACAATGAAGTGTCGATGTATGCACAAGATGCGGACAGGACAGGACAGGATATTGTTAGGTATATGTAGTTTTTGAATAAAAACTTCAGTTGTAAAGGTTGATAGAAAACGGTTACAAAAAGACAAAATATATTATCTCTGCAGGGAAGGGAAGCAAATGCTAATAATGAGGATAATGGTCCATCTGACTAGTAGTCTCGTGGTTATTATTGTTACAGTAGAGCTTTGAGTAATCTTTGCCTTTCATCTCTTTACGAGTTTAGACTGCCTCGTTGGTCTAGTGGTCGCACGAGCTACTGCTGAGCATGAGGTCATGAGTTCGATTCCCAGGTCGGGCAAAGTGTTATTGAGTGTTTCTATCCAAAATTTCACAGTAGCAGCCCGGAGTCTGAGTTTGTGCCAGGTTGATGACAAAAGGCTCGCCCCCTATTACATGGGACTTAAACATAACTGGCGAAATGCGGGTATACTATAGGTAGGTATGCCTAACCCTTCTGGGATTACAGGCGAGATGTGTGATGTGAGTTTAGCTCTACAACTCAGAAGAAAACAATTTTTTATTAAAAAAATGTCATAATATGTTCTAAATGCGTGAGTCTTACATAGGTTAGTTCCAACTAGATACATTTTATAATAAAGCCTACCTAAACCTCGCACAATTTCAATTAGATACGAACCAAAACTGACAGCTGTGAAATTGCGGTTCACCTAAATGTAACTACGGTATGGTAACCGTAGTCACCGAGTAATAAATTAAGTCATACATTATATACTTATGTAACATGTTATTCGCATGTTCCCCGTTTATTGGATTTAAAATATTCCTAGACCAAATAACTCAGAAACCACCTTGAAATATTACTACTAACAAATTATATCTTCGTTCCTATAATATATTATGCAGATTTACATAAATTCTATCCGTATAAGTATTTTATTGGACATTACGTATTTCGAATTTCCGTTGAGCAAAGAGGACCTTGGCAATAGGCCGGAGGAACGCGGAGACGAAGGTTATATTTCATATGTTATATACATATACCTTCGTCTCCGCGTTTTAGCATGTGCAATATTTTAGCTTGCGCTCTTCCGGTCGCGGTAATATATCATTTTATTTTGGCGTACCCTGGTTTGATGGAAGAGAGCTTGGTCTCAAATATTATTACAGTCAGAAAAATGCTAAATTTGCTAACTTATGATTATGTAAAGTGAAAATCAATGGTATATGTAATGATTTCTTTTCATCGAACAAAAAATCATATTTTCTGTTAGATTTTATACCGACCCAACAATTACCTAAATTTCAATTTTATGTTCTTCGGATTATCTTATGTTTAGTATCTGAGTATCACGGTAATCATTTACTTTATTACATTAGGCACGCTAAATTTAAATGGGATCACAAGTTATAATTAATTAATTGCTTTATTCCAAAAGGGACACCGAAATATATGAGAAGTCATGAGTTAAATAATTAAGAATCTCATTATATCAAAATTGGATCACAAATATTTTTGTGACAAGTTTTGATAAGAGACAATCTTCAAACAAGTTTATTGAGTAATTTTAATAAGAATGTTTCAGATTGAAAAGGAAGGTAGTTATAATCTCATCTCTGTTTTTTTTTATGTATTCAATTAGAGTGAAACAGACTAAGTAGAAAAGCGAACTCTTGCTCCAGCCGGGATAACGCTAAGTAGAAAATTACATTTGGATCTTTGTAAGGCTACAGAAGTACTTACCCGGCTTTCCTGACAGCTCCGGTGCAGTTGAAGGATGCGGCTGCAGCGCCCGTCTGCTTTCCTTTGTATGGAGAATTCATTGCGCTCTCGCCGGGGTCCTCTTCGTCAGACACCGCCGTCGTTAACGACATGCGATCATCATCCGATATCTACACACAAATTATTAATTTGATTACAATTATTTTTTAAGTAGGTTTACCTAATTCTAACTTCCAAACATAATATATTATGTAATTTAATATTATAAATGCGTAAGAATGTTTTTTTAATTTTTTACGGTTTCACGACAAAACGGCTGAACGGATTTGGATGAAATTTTACACACAGATAGACCATGACCTGGGTAAGGACATAGGCTACTTCGTGGACCACTGGCGAAGTCGCGAGCTAGTTATTCAATAAAAGACATCTTATTTTGGGTAATTATAAGCATGGTGGTGTAAATAATCGGACGCTACGACGATTAGTTGATTAAATTGTTGTAATTTATTGAGAATTTAAAAAGAGCTGTATAATGATACCGGATCATGACGAAACCACAACAACGGTGTTCAGTTTATAGCGCGAAAAAGTAAACAAAATAAAAATCCAAGCATCATTTTCCAATACGATGGTGGAAATGTGAGCTCTGACGTCATTAAAATCTCGCGCAAACAACATAAGTTTAAGCTTGGACACTTTCAACATTTTACAGTGTAACGCAGTTTTCACCCCCAGACCCTCGTTTCCACTTTTGAAATTGTTACCTCGCCTCTCAGGTACGAGGCTATGTGCACAGTGGTGCAAAGCACAAGAACGAGTGCTAAATGAGACTATATATTTATTATTATTATTTCATTACTTTACCTATATATTTCTTTTGAGATGAAATTTACATTTTAATAAGTAATTAGGCAAAACCAAAGTGATGTTATCAAATTTTTGTGAAATTAATTGCTTTTAGGATGATATTCGTTAATTCAGTTATATTTAAAAGCCTCTTGGACCTCTTAATTTTTGTACTTTATATTTACTCAAACGGACGTGACTGGCTGTAAATAGCTTCGACTGAATCATATATAGTGTATCACGTTATCACATGCCATATATAGACAGAAACGGTTACTTATTCTTTATTGATTAAGGAATTATAGCAAAATTAATTATGTTTTTTATTATTTTTTAGAAAGTTATTATATCAGCTTCAGTAGATAATTTATCTTGAATACTATATAGGTAACAGTAGCCTCGGACCAATTACAGATTAACCAACAATCTCAGAAATAGGTGATAACGCATAATAATAATAATAAGACAGGCGCAAGAATTAAGAAATTGTGGCAAAATACTTCATAAACTTAAGAATAATAACATAAAGGAAAATAAAAAAATAAAACACGATCAATATTGCAACTTTACAAATTAAAACAGTAATGAGATCATAATGGAAAGTATAGTTTCTAAAATAAGGTTTAAAAGACAGTGTACAAGATGCGAAAAACTCGTGGAAGGTTCGCCTTGTATGAGATTAATATTATGTATTATGATGTCATGCAAGTTTCCAAGTACGAATTGTCTTCTGTTTAGAGGGCTGCTAAAAAGTTTATTGTCATGAACTTACGTAGTGTTACGAGTAGGTATAACATAGGTATGTATATTTAATACCTCTAGATACCTACTGTGTGTCTGGAACATAATATTCAGATACAAGTTTTAAAACATGTTTGATGATTTTTCATCATTTGTTTTCTCTCATTTAACCGAAAGCCTATTTTGATGATCAGCGAACAATAGGTTTGGTTTAGTTAAGGTGACATTATAATTTTATAAAATACACTTGATGTTGTGTCTTGCGCTTTTGATCACAACACAGTATACAAGAAAAGAGTTGCTTTGAGGCGCATGCGGACCGCGGTAGCGCGCTCTCGGCTCGATGGCTCTTGAGGCCGTACAGCGCGCTTGCCACCGCCTTTCTCGAAAAAAAAGAAGACTATATGCCACTACATAATATAAAATATACAATAATGGGATGATGACTATTAAAAATGTTCGTAAAGTTAATGTAATAAAAAAAAAGGCATAGTAGAAATGAGATAATCGAAAAAAAATGTTAAATCGATGTAAATATGAAGAAGATACACGCTTTAGAAGTTTTTGGAGGGGATTATTCCTGTCCTTGTCGCGCGGTACGGACAATGTACGGCGCTAGTATGAAGGTACATAGTCGTGAAGTCACTTCTACGATAGTGCTGTCATTGTGTAACTAAGTTTTTTACGCTTTTTGTGATATTATTTGCACTATTTGGAAATAAAAATATTTTTGAGAAAAAAAAAAAATGTTATCATCCCCGTTGAGTCATGTTCCTTTAAGCATACCTAAGCTTTGATATGTTCCCTTTTTAACGTTCACAATTTCTGTACTATGAACCTCCTGAAAGCAAGGACTATTTACAAATCTAGTTCTTCTGCAGCATTACAAAAAAGATAACCAAAATTAATTTAAAATCCTCTTACAGTTGAAAATAAACTGCAAGGTTTGATGTTGTGAGTCGCGGACAACCCATTAAATTAAATTGAATTTAAAATTAATTCCTTTTTGGCACCTCAAAGCTTAGTAACGGGCAACTCCGCTCTACCTAGTTATAATACTTAATTGCACCTCGCTAGTTAACTGGGAATCGCAACTCCAGAACAAACTTTAACTTTGGTATAGTTTAGCAGAATACCTACATAGTTTCGTAATACGTCCGTCAGGCGTTTCTCGTTAAAGGTAGATAATGACGTTACTTAAGTCAGTAACTTTTTCCTGCTAAAGCTTTTACGTCAGGATATTTTTAGACGGTTAGCCCGAAGCGTGTCTAAACATAAGAATGTTAGCTATCGAAAAATGTCTTCACCATAGCATTTAATAAGTCCGAAAGCTTCCTTTTCAATTTCATAGTTTTTGTCCCAGATCTTGAGACGAAGTGCATATTGAAAACAAAAGATAAACTTACTCCAAGAGGAATTAATATAAAATGTCTGCAAAACTTTTAATGTGATTATCGTTTTTTTTTACTTTACGATTATGAAAGCTAGACATTAATATGCGCATAAACTGTAGTTTTTGTTGCCATGCTGTAAGAACACACAAACGTATTAACGACAAACGAAAATCTTCTTCGCATGTGTTTCAAATGGAAAATATTTTATTTGATATACTAAGAAAACAGCAAAATATGTAGGGCAATATTGTAAGAAGTTAAGTGATAAGATTGTAGTTGTTGAACTTCTACAATTCCGAAGTACACATTAAAAGTTATTTTTACAGTCAGTGTTAATTTAATAACTCCGAATGTAATGTAATGTTCGTATCGTAATGTAATATAATACGAGAATAGTTAATAAATGGAGAAAGACAACGTTTTATTTCAAATAAAGTAAACACGAAGAAATGACGTCTTCATATTGAGCACGGACACCGTACACCATTGATTTGCCAGGACTCCTTCCTTCATTCCAAATATAAGAATATGCGTGAACAAAGAACAGAAAAAACAAATTAATGTAAAAGAAACAATACCCACAAAGCCTTATAGCTCAAATAGAGTAAAGAAAATAAAAGCCCTCATTAGCAAAAAGGAAATTGCAGTTTCCATTAAGAGGAAACTAAAATAAGGTCAAAATGTTAGGTATCTTCACCGTATTTTCTTCTCAGCTCTATTGTTACGTCTTACTTTCAACGTTGTTATTTATTTACAATACGAACCATTCAACGTTGTGTAGGTAAAATAAAATAATAATAGGTAATAGGTTTATGGTAAATTTAATTTTGATATTAATTTTGTAAGGGACTTAATATCTCACCTTCCTAAGAAATGCTTCATTACAGGTTTGTGCCGTTCCTTTCCAATGATAATGTCGAAATCTGACATTGCCAAGCAGTCTTGTTCCGCGCAGAATTGATACATCGTACACTATGCGCCTGATGTTGAGCACATCAGTGCGTTTCTTGTACTTGTTCAGCTTACGCCTACGCACCATGCTTTCATCTGGTTCTGAATATTCACCTGTACTTGTGAGACCCTCTTCAGCTGCCCAGGCACTCAGTACGCTCTCTATAAAGCTAAACAACTGTTGCACATTGGGCTCTAACTTACTAGGTATATAGAGATAAGGCGAAACGGTTTTTTTTGGAACAATAGCCTTTTCATCAGGCTCATCTTCGGGCTGTGGCGCGACGTCGTGATGGGGACAACTGTGAATTTTATGGTGATGGTGGTGGTGGTGGTGATGATGTTTAGTTTTGCGTTTTTGCTCCTTCGTCACTGAACTGTTGCCAGCACCGTTCCCTCTATCCCCAGTTTCACCACCGCTTGAATGCGAGTCAACACTGCGCTCCCTGCGTGGTTTCGGTCGACCGCTCGACGTTAACGCTACAAGAGCTCCTGCGGCTAGACAGCAATGATGGGCAACACAGCAAAATCGGGCATCGCCTTTACCAAGTCCTGTATGTGCTTTGTGGCAAAACGAAACATCGGGAACCCTCGCTCCAAGCGCTGCTAGATGGGCGCGGTCAGCGCAAACTTGCATCAACAGATTTTCGCCGAAGTGAACAGTCTTGTGTCGGCGTCGCCGCAGGTGCATGACAGTTCCGCTGCCGGCCAGCGAAGGCGGCGCCGAGGCTGAGGCGGGTTTGGTGCGAGGCTCGAGCGCGCGCGCACATCGAGGCGGCGGCGCGCGGTGCGTCTCCACCATCATTGGCAAGGAGCGGCGTCAGCGGCCGGCGCGCGAGCGTCACCTCATCACGCGTGCACCACACTCTGCTATCCTCTGCGTCCGCCTACACCCCAATGTTTAAATTTTCTATTATGTCATTGCTAACATTATTAATGTACTTTAATTCTTTTTAAAGTCATTTTGAAGATTGATCGAATTCGTTTCACGATTCAAATATTTATCTTCTTCATATACTTTTACTAAGCACAATGTTCAAAGTTTGTCATGCTATCTTTAATCGTCTTTTTTATTTTGTCATTTCAGTTAAGTTTATTTAAGTTTTTAATCAAAAGAGTCTTAATGAGAAGAAGTGTGATATGAAGAGCAGTCATTCTACAGAATTGGGCTAGTTGAAGTTGTTTGCAGAAACAGCTTAATGTTTATGTTACATGTGCATGTTCTATAGATATAATATACACTTTCTCCGATGAAAAAAGTCCAGGCTAACATAATGTTACTAATTTCCACAAAAATTATGAAACCGTAACGGTCTGATTGAGTACCAAACATCAAAACTTTCCAATTGATTAAATAAGATTTTATACAACCAGGTGGTAATACCTAAAAGATTTAGTGTCCTTGCAGTTGGTACGGCAGATGTATGAGAGAATATGGAAAGCATAGAATGATAAGTAAATAGGTAGGCGTTTATAATAGAAATCCGATAAAACGTTCTGCGTCTGAAGTGGCTTGGTCGCGGCAGAGACGTTAACAAGCTGTCAGAATAATTGTTAAGCAGGTATTTTTATACCATTTTGTGGAACGTTGTCGTAGTTAGATTTATTTCAAAATTTGTTCAGGCGATATCAGAAGAGAAATATTGTACACGTTAAGTAACAAAAACTTTATTTTTAATTGTAACTTAATTTTTGTACTAACTCACCAAATAAGACGAAATTTTTCGAGGCAGCGAATCTGTAAGTTTTCCTCTAAACAAAATATAAGTTGGCCGTGTTTACAGCACGGTAGTTATGAATCTTTTTGTAGTTTGGTAGCGTTTTAATTACGCTAATAGCTGGCGCGAACTTTTCCAAGTGAAGTAGGGCGTGACACAGCACAGCAAAGCGACATCCCGTTTGGGCGATGGGCTACTGGGGTATTTTATGAATATAAATAGTAAAAATATGACATATTATAACATAATTTATCTGTCTGTAATATACTAATATGTTATGATTGTATACTTAGTGGTAGTGTCAAGTTAACAAATTAAATATTTCCTCCGAGGCAAAATGATTAAAAGTTAAAAGAAAATTAGTCCAGTGAGAATTCCAGTCGCAATCGGATGCAGAATAGCAGTATTTTACTTGAAGCGACTGCTTATCTTATCTCCGAAACCCAGTTACTGGTTAACACGATACCCCTTGGCAAGTCTGGTGGTCAGACTATCGGTCTTCTGACTACCCTTAATGACCGACAGCCGGGACCAACTGCTTAACTTGGGACCTCAGTATGTACTAGATGGACACCGATCCACCAGCCGACCTCAGCAAGCGTTGCTTTAACTTGTAGATCAATTCTTGACAACAAATTTATTTTAAAAATCTGATGGTGATTTCGACCAAAGATAACTGAACTGTATGGTCATTACGTAAACTTGATAATACTAGTGTGTATTTTTCTATTTATAATACTTTGGCGACCGTAGGTCTCTTCAAAGACGCAAATGAAACACAATATTAGATTCTTGATGAAAACTTAATATATTTTTTTTTTTTAAACCTGATAGGGTTGAGCCCGTCTATGATTAAAGTGCAACATATAGTCAACACATAATCGGTATTCGTTTATAGATCTAAGGATAAAAGTAATCGTAACAAATCACTTCAACAAAAGTAATGGAATTTAATCTCCAATTAGATCTGATAGATTGCCCTCGTTATGCCGTTGCCTTCTGTTAACTATTTTTGTTATTAGCGATTCCATTATAGCAAAAAAGTTTTTGAATAATTCATAGACAAAGCTCTTGCTGTAAAACCATCTTGTTTCAGACCGAGATTAATATTTTGTATTTGTCCCTGAACCAGATAAACAATGATAAGATCATTCAAGATGTTTTATGGATTCTTTCAAACAAATTTTCAAAACTTAGAATGAAATTTCAAACGATAAAGCTGAAAAACAATTAAATATCGAACAGGTATGGAAACCTTGTAAAGATCAAAGGTGACAGACGTTTAATATTTATATGTTTGTTGTCGACAATTGAAGAAGTCGAAATACCAACTTGGCATTGACAAAACCGCAAATCGTATCTAGCGCTTGCATTACCTCTCAAACCGAGCACGAAATGAAATGTTGAAAATGGAAAATGTCGTGTTTTATTGAATCTTCTTTTGCTTCTACATTGAGATAAAATCAAACATTACGAGCGGCTTTGTTTGTATCGTATTCAAATATAAAAAGTATTGCAGTTCTTCTCTACCAGTTCCGACGGGTATATCGGTAAACATTAAATCCAAGATAAAAGCTTTTCTATATAATGTTGCAACGTATGAAAGGAGTTAGATGTATTGCCTAAATAATCATTCTTATCGACGTGAGTACAATACCCGCGTGTGATTGAGATTGCATTGAATGTTGAATCAATCCTAAGCAATTATGGATTCGGAATGAGTCACCGCAACTCGTGGACGTTTCAATCCAAACGCCCTGCATTGCGCCAAATTCAGTTTGGTTTGATTCTATTTGGTCTTTTAATTGGAACAACAACGACAAACGTGACCTGCCATCTATATTTATGTTGCCTTGTTCAGCATAGTATCAATAAGTTACGCTGTTCCAATATTCACCTGACGTTCGTCACGTTTCATATTTATAATCCTTTAATAACAATATTTTTCTTTGACAAAATTTAGAACAACTGCCTTAAATATCACACTTCAAATAAACACCAATGGTTTTAACATTTTTTTTTGTGTTCTGTTTAAAACATGTGTGCACATGTGCAATCAAATATTTTGAAGCAAACTATAAACCTGTACAGACTATCAATCGCTTCAAGGATAGGCGTACACATCACTTTTGAACACAATACGTAAATGGAGAGCACGAACATTAATATTTATTTATTTAACCATTGTTTATCGGCACGCCCACAGTGAAGGCACGAGTCGATTTATTTAAGTTAATAAATAAATAAGTTTATTGAGTTACATAACCAAGCACTAGGCACACACAGAGTCGCTCCAACGCCCTGGCGGCCCTCGCTGCGACTGGAGCCAGCACGCGTCAACGGAGGGTGGTCGCGATCGTCGAACTTCGTTACGATTCGGAATGAAACGATCGTAAGTCCTCGGGCGCTCTCGGAGCAAGCGCGCCTGCGGGCGGGCGGCGCCCGTTTGCCCCGCTCTGCCCGCCTACCACACGGTATAACAACCCACTATTTAAATTTATTTCTACTAGAATTAACTGATATTTTTCGATAAGTGTTGACAATGACAAAGAGATTAATTAAATAATTGGAGAGAACAATCATGTGAATGGTCATAAATACGGTTTATAGAAATACGAACAGAATTAGAAAGATTATATTTTTCATGCGTTATAAAAAGCTAAACCGATACCGATACGTCGAAATTGTGAAAGACGTGTTTGATCTGTGTCGCA
Organism: Dasypolia templi; assembly: GCA_963555695.1. Classification (NCBI taxonomy): domain Eukaryota; kingdom Metazoa; phylum Arthropoda; class Insecta; order Lepidoptera; family Noctuidae; genus Dasypolia; species Dasypolia templi. Next base: position 16,850,032 of record OY743146.1, on the reverse strand, counting down.
TCCAAAATAATAAAGACTTAACTCTTTATTTCGTAATTTATAATTTACAAGCGGATTGTAAAAGTAACCGTGTAAATGCAGATATCCTTATTTAAATAGATTAAGATATAGGCTAAGTAAATAGTATAATGCAGACGAAGTTTTGCTCAGTGCCGGCTTAATCTAATGAGAGTACAACATAGCAGAACGTTATCGCGCGCCTGTCACGCTTCGCTACCGAGTTTTCCCACGCGGAAAATATTCTAGCCATCTTCGTGTTACGCTGAAGAAGTAAAAAGACATAAAACGTTTGCTTTATATCTACATCTTGTACATGAGGTGAATGCACTTCCAGCGGTTATATACTCTGTGTGTGATTAGTAGGACACGCCATGGGATATTATTGATTGATATCGTTTTTTCCCCTTTTGATGTCGCCCGTATATTTTGTTAATATCAACAGCGAAGTACGGTCCGTAAGTGATAGATAGATAGTCGTCCATCATTTTTAATATTCGTTAGCGGAGCGTGAAACTACGAAAATAAGTTATCTCTTGGAAATTTTTACGTTTTGATTGCGGATTGTGTATTGAAGCAGATAATAATGTGTCTGGGGATGGGAACCGCGGGGAACTCTCGGCGCCTTCTTCCTTATTCACGACTAAGTATTTATTCCTGTTCTTTTGAAACTGTTTACATCTTAAGTGACTTAGGTATTAGGAAGTTACTGTAACATTTATTTAACACGCCCTTGTTAAATAGCTAATTATTAGTAGATACAGGTAAGGCTAATTAGCTACTTATAATAAATAGGTGTCTTAAACGTTAACTTTTTATAGAATGTGCGCATACAAAATTGTTTTTTTTCATGAGATGATAGTTGTATTAATTTAAAAAGTCTTATAAATATCAACATATTTTTTTTCTAAATGATAGGTTACTTTTACTGTTCACAATATGTTCACTTACAACCGACAAACCTTACAAGACAACGAAACACGCATTATCAAATAATTATACTTCATTGCCTTTTCTTGAAATTTTTATATCATTGTAAACGAGATCTTATGCTGTTAGCTATTCACTTCTGAGTTGTAATTACAATCTCACAACTCACAACACATAACTGTATGAAAACACGTCATGTTATAAAACATCATGTCATGTTATAAATTATCATCAATAATACCTGCCCGGTAAGCGGCCACCACTCATTGACTCAAACTTCGGCCGTGCTCGTAGACTTGCAAAACAACGACCCAGGGGACGACGGAATGGTTAATGTCATAATCTTGGAGGTAAGGTTTAGTGCTATCACTAAACCAAGTTACCTGCTCAGATTATGAGTGGGCTTTAGTATGATGCTACTTAAACATGCGGTAGAAGGTAAGCTAGATATATTGTAGTCCTCGTTATCGATACTATTTTAACATTTTACTCGAGTTGTATAACAATTTATATGTCTGATCGGTCAACGTCACATTATTCTACGAGATATCTTTTTTTTTTATTATTATTATAATATAACAATAAGAAATTTGAAGTTACAAATAATTTATTATTTTCAAGAATTTAAACTGGCTGTTACATTGTGAAACGTAGTTAAATATACCATCGATTACCTAAATAATGTCAATAGTTATATGTGAATATTTCTGTGTGTGATTACATTTTCAATTTTATTTTTATGTTCTTCTCTTCAATTGTTCAGCATATCAACACTTCTATTTAGATTCAAACTTTGGGTCTTCATAAGCAGTAAATGGAATTCGTTCCTACATGAAATCCTATGGAGTATATTTTTTGTTTTATTTAGCGGAGGCATGGAAACGGTCGACCTTTTAATACATTTATTCAGAGTCATTATACCTGTATTGGGTTGAAAAGGGTACTATAATCCTACTGATTAGGTATTCTCCCTGTAATTTATTACATTGGTATTGGAGAGCAAGAAAATATCGCACCTATTTCGTACAAGTAGGTAGTTAATTAATTTGTGGGACATGGTTATTACGCAGTAATATAGACGAGCTCGTTTCATTGCAAAACGAGGTGTGAAACTAATAACATTACCGGTAAGTGAACGTTCTACCGGCACACAACAGTATAGGCGTTACAGAGTCATCAGTGAATCATATATTAAGTTTTCTAAAGCATTTTATTAGAAGCAAAAGTTTTTACCAAAAATGACAGCTTTTGTTGTTCTTTAATGTGGTAGATTTATTTTAGAATTATTTGTCAACATGAGCTTGTTGCCAACCCGCACTGGACCCGCGTGGTAGATTACAGCCCACTCACTCTCACAGAGAGGAGGCCTGTGTCCCAGCAGTGGGAACATATTAGGCTGATTATGATGATTATGATGATCTTGATAATTACATAAATATCCTCCAAGCGATCAATCATTAGTAAACAACATGTCATCTGAAGAACCCCGAAGCCTGCTGGACGCCCGGACCTCATACCCTATTATTTTTTACGATATGTGTTTCACGCGTGCTAAAGAGAGAACGTATTTTGTCATAGAAGTAGGTATTGTAACTAACTAGGTTTATATATTTACATAATGAAATACTTTGGGGAAGTTAAGTGAAAACGTAGTTAAAATAATAAATTTATTTCTTAAAACGCAACATCTTCCAAACACATTTAAACTCAATCTGTTAGAATAATTGTTAGCTAACATTTCCATCGTCTTTCTGTATTTTCGAGGAAGTTGGAAAATCACGCAGTGAACAAGCAAAGTTAATTAATCATAAATTATGATTGCTTCTCTGGCTGAGCATCGCAATCGATTTAATGAACCTTTTCAAAATTTATCGGACGGTATTATAAATGACTAAGCTTTTACGAACGAACGTGATTAACGACGTTAGTACATACGAACATTTATTAATACCATTAAAAGGTAAACGAGTAGTGCATGCATGAAGCTTTCCTTTCATGTGAAACTTTAGCTAAATCAAGATTTATTAATAGCAACCTGTGCCTCTAATACTTTTTATCCTAGCTTTAATACGTTAAAGATAATTGACCTAGCAAACGAACCAAGAGTATGTTACAAGAGGATAAATGGCGCTGGCGGTAGGGCGCAGGCGTAAGGCTTTACAGTCCCCCCGCGCGTCATGCGTCCGCCCCGCTTGCGTCCCGCTACCACTTCGCTTCCTACGTGCATTGGCCGATGCACGTAACAAGCAATGCGGAGCAGAGCGTGATGCGACATCGATGAGAGTGACTGAGGCGACCGAGGGCCATCGGCTTGCAACAAGACCTGACATGACCAGCGCACGACGTGTTCTCAATTTGATTTCCAACGAAACGTCCGATTTGCTAGAATTTTGAGCGACTGTCCAGACTATTCAATTACGGGATAGTGACGGCCAGTACGGTCGATGCAACAATCTCTTGTATGCAAGCATCATTTCTGAATTTAAACTAGTTGTAGCGAGCAAATATACTTAGTTGACAAACCTAATTTGTAAAGCTACGGGTTAAGGATTACTCCTAACTTTTTACGACTCTTTTATTCGTTCATAATACTCCATCGATATTTTGTCAAGCGGATATAACTAAAACATAGGTATACTTACTACTTGTCATGTAGATATGATTAGGTAAGAAGGTTACCTAGTTTGTTACTTACGATTTAATTTTCATGGTTCCAAATTTGTAAAAACTGGCTTTAACCGTACTTGAAACCCAAGGACAAGGAAAAATGGGAGAACGTATTTTACAGTAGTTGCCGTGGGGTAGGTATAAAATAAATAGCAACAATATCGGACGGGCCACTTTCGCGAAATGGCTCTGAAATGTATTTTATACGGACCGTATTTGGGAAAGGAAAGTGCTATGTTTTTTTTTCTATCACTGCAATTACACTGAGGAAGCAATTTCCAAAATGATTGTAGTTACTCCACCCGGTAAGTTCACAGGAATAGTGCTTATAGTAGGGTTTCAAACTTGATTTTAAGGTTGTACATATTCTAAAATGATAATAACAACTCAGCCTTAGATCTACGCCCGCAAAAAGAAATAGTAATTAAAGTTATTGAGCTATTAATTTTGTTATAAGTGACCAGTGTTTTGCAGCTCAGGACTCTACTTGCAAACATAAGTTTAGTTTACTTCAGTGTGTTGATTATGTTTCCGATGTTAGTTATTTAATTACTTTGTGGGTGTATATTGAGTTCATGCTTATGAATGGTTGTTTATTTTAAGTGTTATGATGGTTCGGCCTGCTTATTGACATTCTACCTAATAAACATTTTCAAAAAGATAGTTAAAAGGTAAACCCAGAAAATCAATCCCAGTTAACTTATGTTGCTGTAAAACAATTCTGAAAAACACTCAGAAAAAGCAATTGCGTAAATGGTTTTTTTTATCCTTACAGTATTTCTGCTTTTTATTCATCAATCCATGCTATGAATCACATCGGGTAGGTCCGAGAATCGGAAACATTTATTTTTCAACAAAAAAAAAAGAAGCAAAACAACGTTTGGGGGGTCAGCTAGTTTATCTACTAATATATAAAACTCTCGTGTCGCAATGTTTTTAACGAAGCTTCTCCGAAACGGCTGGACCGATATATATGAAATTTTGTGTGCATATCGGGTAGGTCTGAGAATCGGCCAACAACGATTTTTCAACAAAAAACATTTGCGGGGTCAGCTTGTTAGTTATACAGTAAAGTTGCCGTCTGTATTCTTCGTAAATTTTCATTTTCGTAACTATGTATTATAACTAAGTACCTACTTACCGCAATGTTGAGTACTGGAGCAATAAATTAAAAGTGACTTACCTGTAACAAAAATGTTTTTATTAATAAATTGCTCATAATAGTTAATTTTCTATGGAAATAATAAACATGCTCTATTTTTTTGTAAAAAGAAAAACGCTGTAAGTTTATGGCCCCCTCTAAAAGCTTTCACAACAAACGAGTTTGTTTAACCTACGATATATAACACCTGTCTTCAACTTATTACATTTCGTGCGGATATACATCATGTTGAGCTGTTTTCTTAGCCGTTTTTTTTGTCACTCACTAGCTGAAATGTTTTACATTTTCCATAAATGTTATTGTTATCATTCATGTGCTATTTGAATGTCGCATGAATAATGACATCTACGGTTTTGTGAAAAAGCGAAACTACGCTGTTTTATGAGCAACGGATTAGAATCTTGGAATCTTTATTACTGGTTAAATAGGAGGTTTATTTTGAAAAATACAGAAACAAAATAGAGCAGTTTAAATAATTTTGAATAATGCGGGAAAATTATAAAACCGTTGATCAAATATGGTTCACCAACTTCATTACTTCGTGTGTTCCGCTTAAAATAGGGCAACACAAGTGTCCATTTATAACTTTTCAAAATGTTCAAAGGGGCTTTTAAAAGGAACACCTTTCATTAAGAACTCCAAAATTGTGGTTGGTACCTGAGCAGTGACTTTTTAGTATTTATTTTGTAGAAGGTCCAAGTACACATAGGGCTCAATAAAAAAAAAATTACAGTTATAATAATAACACACCAAAGTAACTCGTGGAATGAGTAAGTCCAGTCTAACACCAAGAAATCAAATTTTGTTTCATGAAGCTGATTGTAAACTAAAAGTGACTTGATTACTTTGTACATTCAAAGATATTTCTGTTTCATTTTTTTAGATACGTATGATGTTTATTAGACTTAATTGTTTACATTAAACATTGACACCTGTAGATGCATTTTTTTTTCTTCTAATAGTCTTGATCTATACGTAGATATATTAAAGCAGGAAAGACAATGATTAGGCTTTCAAATAAAAGAAAATAAAATAGTATGTACCCAAATAAATACCGTATAAGGAGCATTAAAAAGACCGAAACGATCGTATACAATAAAAAGTCACTTTCAAGTTTCCAACCCTTTTTTATTCAATTTGTCCGTTGGGTCTTGAAATAATTATGCATATCAGAATGTATAAACCGGAAAACACATGGGACGGGCTGGCTCTCGCTACGAAAGAAGGGGATCAATAGAAACTCGACCTTGACACAATTTACAGTGGCCGTACCTTCGCGGACGCGTTCAAGAATAAACAGTAGGCCTTCAGTATCCCATTACAGTGAAATAGCGAGGGTGGCTCAACAAATAAGCTAAAATAAACATGCCTTTTGCCAAGAAAAGTGTAGGAGCACCCAGCAAGGATTTTCATTATAAAGCAAGGCCATAGGTTACACACTTGTATTTAAGGATCTAATGGTAAAGTTGTGTTCAATTGTTAGAGATAAATAAGTAGATTAAACAAACAAAACAACAATCCAATCAAGTAGCAAATTCGACAATTTTTTAACGGTGCTGGTTCAAAAGTCAATTAAAGGCAGTTTTCTTGTTATCAAGTCCAATTGTATGCTCAGCTCACAAAACAGGAGCATTGTGAATTTGATAGTTTCTAAAACCTGTGAAAACGTCAAATGAAATTGCATCTTGTTGATTATGCCAAGAGCTTCAAAAATATAGTTCTAAAATATGTATTATTAATAAAAAATATACCTTCGAGAATACAGCATTCTTAGATTTTACGGCCCCCATGCAAATTATAGTACAAACATCATGAATTATTCAATGTCGGTTAGCAAATGTCTTGAAGTATGTCTACTTTTTGTTTGTTTATATTTATATTACATCTAACGACTGTAAATATTTACGAGTCTGAGTTATTATATAAAGTTATGACTGATTTTTACAATGTAAACCAAATAACATTGAACACTCTATGAGTTACAATATAATTTTTACTTATAATTGGCAGCTTTAGAAAAAACCTACACAGAGGTTAACATTCATTACGAAGACGAAATATCACAGGTTAATCAAGCGATATACAGGCAGGAACTATACTTAATTTGCAACATGTTATATATTTAATTGTATTAAATATGTCTTTATTGTTAATTAATGGTAATGGAACATTCATATAAGTCAACAATTCACTCGTACGTAGGCCTTTGAATTGACTTCACTTTAACACGTAGGATATGTTTATAGATAATTTACGTATTTTCACAATAGTTTCATTCGATTTTTGTTTTTACTATAACAACCATGAAAATTACAACTGAGTATCGCAGCTAAACGTAGCAAGGACGACGCAGCTCTTCTTTGTCCGTGCACTTGACAGTAAAAGCTTTGTATTTACACACACAAAACGTCTCAATTTTCGGTTTAATGTTCTCTTTCGCGACATTCGAGACGCCTCTTTTGCAACAAATTTAGGTGCTTGAAACCCACGATTAGCCTCAATTCATTGTAAAACAAGAGAGAAGTTAACCTCAAAATAATATTTTTAATACTACGTTCAGGATACGATTGGAGGAGTTGAGTGCGCAGCGCGCCTGCCGCGCAGGCTCCGCCGACTGCTTCCGAACGCGGGCGAACATCCCAGATCTCGCTCCACCGGACCGTCGGCCATCATTATTTAACATTTTGTTTGGTTTGTGCACTATGCTATAAATAACTAGCGAATCCTAGAACTACAACTAAATCAATTGCGAACAAAAATTACTTTTTCTTCCAACTATGCTTTAATTTCATCACCACAATCACACTAAAAACTCAGTACAAAGTGAATCTTTAATGCTCTCGAGCAATAAAAATGTATGAAATTTCAAAATTGCAAAGTTTTTTTTTATCGCACCAAAAGGTGCCAGTCTCAATGGATTAGCTCTATTCAGCCAGCCGATATCAATACTTTCTTTTACGTACGTATTATTCGTTTCTATCCTCCTTGTTCCAAATTTAAATATAAATTTGCCCAACAAAACTCTTAACCTTACGTTTAATAATTGCTCAAGTATAACTTTTAATTTCAATAATTAAACTTCTATTTTAACTGTTTGATATGAGTTTCTTTTATCTACTATTCCTATTGGTAATAGTTGAAAGAAAAGCAGATTATGCACCTCGCCTTAAGTAATTTATATTGCCCTCGTGCCTGTTAGATTAGAGCCCTCGCTAACGCTCGGGCTTTATATCAGGCACTCGGTGCAATAATAAATTACTTTGTGCTCGATGCAATAATCTACTATTACACGTCCAACTGATTAGAAAACTTTTGTCTGTCCACTTCGTCACCTTTGTACTTGAATTCAGATTCAGATTAAGATACAGGTAACGAATTATGGTAGGTACCTGTATTAATTTGACGTTTGAGTTTCTGAAAAAGGTCAGTTTTGTGTTCTATATAGTGAAGGTTGTCATGACAAAATGTAATTCAACTTTATTAAAAGCGTCAATCAGGGCAGTGCAGCATAGGCAAATGAGATAGTAATGTTTCATTATGTACATAATGGCACAAAAAAATAACATAAAATTAATTCAAAAACCATCAGGCCAGGTACCTAATTTACGATGTGAGATTATTAAAGCTTGGAAGTGCGCTCAGCAACAATTTATAGGATTTAAAGGCTAATCTCACAATAATCTAAAATAATCGCCTTGTTCTGAGGTTTAATTTTTCTAGGCTCCTGAAAAATTCACAGGAAGGTACAGTAGCTATAAATCGGAAATTCATCAAGAATGGAGTTTATTCAGATTGTGTAATTTGTTGATATTGCATCAAAATAAAAGTGGAACTGCGGGGAACATCTGTGGGCAAAAATATAAAAAGAGGAGAATCTCTGGGTTATAATGTAGACGTCCCAAAAGGTATAGAGAGAAACTCGGCGCCTTTATTACGACAAGTAGTGCAAGACTTAGTAAAAGGTCTTTGCCTAACAAAGGAGCGTTAAGGGCTAATTAACAAAGGTAATGACAATGAGGGGTCTTGATATAGTTAGCGATACATTTTAATTATTTCTCATAATGATTTCCAACAAAACAATTTTGTTGAATAACTGTACGGAAGTTGCTTCCGTAAATATATTTGCTTGGCTTCAAAATTTGTGAATAGATTTGGATTAGAGGAAGGACTACATAATATACGTTGTGAATGTCATAACACAATTTCTGACAATTCGATTTGAGACAATTTCGGAACGATTTTGCAATAAAGTTATGACATTCACATTTTATATAATTTATTCCTTCGTTAAGTTTGACTTAATTAACTAAGACATGTTAACTAACACATTTCATATGTTTTAATTTATTTTGTGGGTAAGGTTGGCAAACAGCCGACGGCCAAGGTTAAAAGTTGCGTTTCAGGGACAACTTTTAGTAACCAAAGTAAAATACTTCTGCCACATTTAGATAAATTTTATAATAGCATCCTGCAACTTTCTCACTGAACATTCAGCAATTACCTTTTACTGAGTCTACCGCGCTTGCTCGAGGAATGTTAGTAGTTTTAGGCAGTGTAACTATTTCCTGAAGTCCGTTAGTTTTTTCTGAAATTGTTAAACTCCGGTCACTTGGACAATTGGTCTCAAAGGGAAACTTAAGTTAGTATTCTAATTGCCATCTTTCGGGCTACTCCATGACCACATAACTTCAAACCAGTACAGAGGCGAGAGTGCCGAGATCTTCATCCTTTGCCCATAGTGTGGCCTGCCTAAATAGTCAATAGACTTTATTTGTTTTATTATTTATTACATAAATAATAAACTGACTGACTAACTGACTTTATGACCATAAACCTCTAGTTTTAGATTGGTAAGTGACCTATGGAATATGAATATAGAGATAACAATAAAATCGGGTTTCCTTCACCAAATTTTCGTAATATGTATAAATGTAAGGCTATGTATTTAATAAAACGTAGGGCATGTCCGCAATAAACCAGAATCTTACTTCATACATAAATTCTTTTTCTTATTATAGCTTGTCTTGACTATAGACAGGAAAAACAATAGGATGAGGAGGAGGGAGAAATCAATAGAGTAACTTACCTCACTCGATGTCAAGTAACAAATCCTGGAGTCGGTGCTATCGATGGAAGCTTGCTGAACAATTCCATAGCGCGCAGATTCACGATCGCTTGTGTATTCCGAACGAACGCTGTCTTGGCGGTCGAAAACACCCCTGCAACAGAAGTTTAATATTTACCCTCTCCTAACTTTACTTAATTAACCTTTGGCGCGTGGTTTTAAATTAAAATGGAAAATAAAAGAACACATTTTATTGGCATTAAATATTTATCTATGTTCGAATGAGTCTAGTTAGTCAAGAGTTCGTTACTAAGCAAGACAGCCTTGATAGAATGTGAAAAATGTACAAATTTATGTGTCATCAGCGGAAATTAAGACACATGGGACCTTCGTTACAAATAAATACATGAAATACCTTTTGGCTTACGTTTTGGGCCAACTTTCCAATTTTCATCCTCCCGCGAGAATTTAGAAAATGTCTTTTGAATAGATACGTCGGTCGTCAGAAATATTTGCCTGCCTTCTTTAAAGTAAACAAATATTTTGGTATTGTAATCGTGATTTTGTGTACAATTTCATTTTTTTTGTTATTGTGTAGAGAATGAACCTATAAACACAATTTACTTCCTATGGGAGTAAAGTTAATTTTGTTTGTAGGTCAACGTCAGATCCTGAAAAGTAATGAAACATTTTGTTGGAGTCGCGAGTTGAGATACTTATACTGAGTAATTCTTTGAATTCTATAAATAATTATGTGCAGATTTAGTATATTAGATACCTACTAAAACAGTTTATATACAGGGTGACTTGTAATTTGATGTATTCCTTTCAGGCCGTGATAGTGTGGACCCATTTGCAACAATTAAGACCCCATAAACCGATACCATTCTGATGCGTCTCAACACAACACGTCTGACCAATATAAATCCGGCTTTAGTTGGACCGAACATGTTCTGAAAGTAAAATTAATTGGTCGATTTCGTACGTAGCTATGTGACTACGAGGCACATAAGTAGGGACGAAATCGACCTATCAATTTTACTTTCAGAACAAGTTAAAGTTGGAATTGGAAACTTTTCGTTTTCCATTTCACCTAATGAATTAAGTATTAAAAATGGGCCTGTCAAAGGGAATCAAAATCCGTTTATTCCATTTCGGGATCCGATAGACAGGCAGTTATGAGAACTTCATTTGTACTCAGATTACACTACCAATCTTCTTCAGTGACATACATTCTTAAAATGAACATTGAGTTTCGTATAGAGCCATATTTATTACATTAAATTTGCAATTCAATAAATAAAACGTGAGGCATGACATGCTGAAGTTAAGGTTTTCAGTGCAATTCTCTTTAATGCTTTGTTTACTTTACACATGGAAAAGGTATATAATGGAGTTAGTAAAAATATTTAAATAATTTAGAAACTTAGTACGTTATGTTGCTCGTTGCCATCATGTGATGTTTGTGCCGTAAAACCATTCGAAATCCGTAGAACTATATAATACCTTTGCTCGAAGCTGTCAGCCCTGTTGCTCCTGTAGCCGGAGTCGTTAAGGCTGCCTTCATGGCGAAGGCTGGGGAGGGAATCCCAGGGGGAGCGGCGCGGGCCGGGGGGTGGTGCACCGCGCCACCCGTCTGAGTGGCGGTACCACGCCGCGCGGGCCGACTCACCGATGCATGAAGCGCACCGGGATGCGCTCACGAAACTGTGCATAACGTACATTATAATGAATTGCCGTGCTGCCTTGAACACTCGTAGCTGAGATTAACGCAGGCGCTATTTTACGTTGAATACAAATTAAAATGATCCTGTAATGGGTTCGTGTTTTCATTTCCAGGTACGGTACCTACTCTGAAACACGTAAGACTTCACCTACGTTTAAAAAAAAAGTAAGGAAACGTAATCTGTGTTATCAAATTTTCACAAATTTGAAAACACAGATTACGTTAAATTAAAACCTCAACTAAATTCTAAATAAATGTTGGGAGCTAAAACTGAACACATAGACTGCTTATATTATAAGTAAAACAAAAAAAATACACAAACTCTCAATCTGGTACAAATGTTTGCACAAAAATTGCAACAACTGCGCCCAACAAAGTAAAAGTTCCGTAAACCGTGCCTCAAATAAATGAAAAATAAACAAACCGTCCAACGTTTAAATAATTTGGAATGGACGTATCCCTACTGGGTTGGACCGACCATAGGGATTTGACACCATTGCTCCGTGCTAGATTGACGGCTCCCAGTTTTGATGTTGTTTTAAATACGTAATAGTAAACAATAGCGAATCAACTTTTGGCTCTGAGTTTTGCAGCAAACAGTAAAAGTCGCATAATTTATACAAAAGCTCAATAAAATGGAAGTATACTAACGCAAAACGTACGCTAAGGGGACGTCTATGAAATAACAGCAACCAAGCAAATTGATTGACATATTATGAACAATCTTTGGCAATTTCCTACTTTGGACTTTTGCGGAAACATAATATTGAATGAAGTAAAATAAAATCCAGCTTTAATAATTACAAGAGTCGGGATTATTCTTACAAGAAGATGTAAGGGTACTCTTTTAAATCAGGTTTGGTGATGTGTGTTGACCTACATACATAATATTTGAATGTATAAACCGGTACTCGTAGATCTGGTTGAGTAGAGCTTGTACAAGACAACTGTGCAGTATTTCTGAAGAATCCTAACAAATAGCTACGTCGATGTATTTGTTCATAGTCAGAGCAAAAAAAGCTTCAACAATTTTGTAACAAAAGGATCATGAATACCTTTCTTTGAAGTACCGTAGTTTTCAAAACAGTACTCAGGTACAGGTCTTTTATTTTATAAATACCTACATAGGCAGTGAAGTATAGAAATATGATAGGTATCCCTTTTTCCCTTACGTTTTTTTTTAGGACGGGCACGGGGGATTCTTTTACCTGATCAATTTTTTTTTACTCGTGACCAAAAAAAAAAGTACTGTAACGAATTTTTGTCGAGCATTTTATTAAACATCGCTCTCAAAACAACGCAAACTACCTTAATATAATTTGCAAAAGTATCTTCAACGTTTCCATTATTAAATCATCTAATAAGATCAGACTTACTAGCCTTAATATCCTTACAGAGCTCGAGGAACAGGGTTATATATAGTGGAATTGTGTAATATCATCAAAGCATCATAAATTATTGTTGGTCGTTTAGTAAGTATTACAAAAATTGCTTGGTTTGCAAATAGCTATTTCCGTCCCAAGAGTATACCCTGGCAGCAGCAGCTAAGCATACGAGTACGTATAAAAACGAAAACTACGACAATAACTAAGTCGCGCGAACGATACCTAAATCTACTTACACGACAATGGGACTTGTGGGACGAAATATCAATATTCCTTTACCAAAATAACATATGTAACATAATGTAATTGACAAAAGTGTACGCGTTGACTTTTTGGTCGACCACATCAATAAGGAGCTGCTTAGATACTATGAAATGGTAGTTATATTCCAATAGTAAGATTTTCTTTCAAGAATTTGTATTCAGTGGCAAATCACAACAACAACAACAACAAGACAAGTGGAAGTAGACCTAGATAGAAAGGAAGCGTTGTTTTAATTTCATTCATTAGGATTTGACAGAAAATAAACATACTTAAGTTTTCCACAATATAGACTAAAAGATTTAAAAAAAAAACGATAAGGCACTGTCATGAATTATCTTAATCAGATCAAATTAAAATCTAATATTTCATAACAGTATTTGGAAGAGTAATAAATAATAATAAAAAATCTATGAATGTTGACTGCTCGTGAAGTGCGTTCGACTTTAATATTCCTCTGCCAGTAAAAAAATCGCCTGTCTGTAAATAATTCAGTGGCCTGCGAGTACGCCTGTTGACAGATGAAATAATAGAACGAATAAAGATTATAACTACTTGCCATCCTACGAATTGTATTTTTTTACAACGAAACCCTTCTACTGTTATTACTTAAGATACTATTTAAAATAAATCAAGAACACAACTGTTAAATCCTCTCTATTTCATATACCTAGCATTGTTATCTCACTTCCATTAAAAGTATCTAGAAGTGTTATTTTGCCCATCTATTTTATATGAAAGAAAGAAAGGAAAACCCAACACGCCGAATTCAGTAAGCTGAACACTTCGTAAAAGATATTTTTCCTCGCGCTAACTATTGTTATTTTTCAAATAAAGCCCTTTACTAAGTGGTTGAGCGAGCGATGAATCGAAATCATTATCTCTGTAAATGTATCGTAAACACGTAGGTACAATTTCGTATAGCGATTACGGAATTCCCCCTTGTATTCTACTAAGCATCTGAGCATTATTGTTTTCGGAATGAATCTCCTTAATCCGTTTAGATACCTCAATGCTTATGAGGACATATTACTAAACCTCTGTGACTATTCGCTTTCTTGTTACACTACGTTTTCAACATTGCTAGGCGAACACAACCCTCTAGGGAAATATCAGCTACACTACTATGGTTTTGCAGTAGTACACTACCAGTTAGCATTTTTTACGACTCACTAATATACTTACGCGTTATTAAGAACGTGTACTGAAATAAGTTGAAAATTTTGTGATACAGCAGGCGCTGACATATCGCGCTTGCTATTTTTAGCAGGAAAATGGAAAATACGGTACTTTATTTTTCCCGGCTAAAACAAACAAGCGTAAAGGTCGTAGCGTTTAATTACATAGGTAAACCGAAATGATTTCGACAGGTAGAGAAGTATTTCATCTTATTTCAATAGTTGAAAGCATGCATTTTTAATAACATGAGTTCATGTTCGATTTGAAAATGTATATGTCACCGTTTGATCGTGAACACCATTAGTTTATAATCTATCTCGCGAGATTGTAAACTGTAGATAAATTGTGAATTGTACCATACTGCTTACAATATAACGTTATTTTCGATAGTTTCCTAATCTATCCATGTCAAACCGTCAAATTGTTAACGAACCTGCACTTACCGACAGGGTTCACAATCTGTCCGTTTTCATCACCCGTAAAATTGTGATCCGTCCCTGATTTGTCGGTCTTGTGCAATAGCCGAATTGGTCGCAGTAACTAAGCCAGGGCACCCCGACCAAATTGGTTAGGTTAGGTTAGAACCGTGAATAGAGGCGCGCGAGCCGAGCGAACGGAGCCAGCGGTGCCGCGCAAGGTGCGAACTGTATCAGACTTGCATGCGCCGCAAGTTTGCAAGTTTGAAACCAGTTCACAATTTGCCGGTTTGCCATGGGCAGATATAGGCTATCGAAAAATAATGCACTAAATTGTAAATGGTTTGTTGCAGTTCACAATTTTTCGATAGTTTACAATCTCGCGAGATAGATTATAAACTAACTATGTTCTTATATATACGGTGACATATACAATTCATTTATTAGGTACAAAAATAAAAATACAAAAATATTGATTTAACTGGAAACATTGTCGTACATGAATTGAGGCAACCCCAGTATGTAACAAAAGTACTTGTGTCGGAGCTGTTTCATTCTTCCCAAATGTTGAAGATTAGCAATGTGAGAAAGTAAAGGGTTTAAAGAAAAAAAACTAAGCCATAAAATTAATTTAGCAGTTCTCGTTGTGTACGTGTGTGAATTAGTGTGTGTGTGTGAATGTTTTGTTTATTTAGCTTATCTTGGTTAGACTGTTTTCTGTTTCTTCATACGTAAGGGATCTCAATCACTGAGTTATCGATTTTTTTCTACCGTATAAAACAGGGGACATATTATTATATGTAATTTACGGTTTAGTTAGGTGTAGGTGGATTGTGTAACATATTGACGTCTATCAAAAAGGTGTTGATTAATTTGTTGATTTGAACCGCGATTATTGTAATGGGTTAAGAAAGTAAATAGTTACTATGTAACTATTTATGTATGTTAACTTATTGTTCGGTGCCTTAATATTGTAAGCCTCGAGCGAGATAAAGTTGGTGACCGACTTTTCATAAAATCAAAAAATTTATTTCACTTAAACCTACATAGGCACTTATGCAACGTTAGAACCTAGGTACACGGTTCCAATTGGTCGTTTCCTATGGGGCAGAGCCGGAAAGAAACTACACGGTTACTCTTTAAAAAAAATGGTTTTTACAATGTTTCAAATTACTTACTGTGTTATTAAGTATGGGAGGACAGTGTAGGCACGTGTAGGCCTGTCAACTAGTACCAGGTGCTTTATAAAAAAATGTCTACAAGGCCTACAATGTTCTCACATTTACAAAATATAGAAGAATCTATTTAAAAGATAAATATACAATGGCCTTACACCACAAATTACCTACAATTCTAATATCAACTTTATTTAGATATTATGTATAATATTGAGAAGATTATGTCAATGAAGTATGTCAAAAATAAAGTAAATATCGTAATTTGGGAAATCGCAGTTAATAGAAATTTACACAGTTATTGCTGTTAATGAGCTACCTGGGAAACCACATATGCAGAAGGAATTATTGTCAAACTTCCTAGTCTCCAACGTAGTCTTAAATCTTATAATATGTTTTTTATAAGGACAAGGACACGTTTGATGTGGGTTTTGAAATTTCCATCGCTAAGTTCTGTAACCGACTTTGGCTAGTTCTTATAAAAGCGGATACTGCGGACTTGTTCCTCACATGTACTCTTACATACATTGTTGGTAAATCACGGAATTTCTGATAATTTACGACTTACATGTTATATTTCGAGATGAATGAGTCAATTACAGTAGTATTATAAAATGTAGTTTTATACTTATTTTGGATGTATTACTCAAAAATATGTAGGAAACCTAATATATGTAGAGTAACTATCAGAAGAAATTAAACCTCTTAATAACCTCAGTGTAATACAGCAAAATTACATATTTGCCAAGTTTGCCAAGTTATAGTTTTTTCGACACCATCCTTTTATCCTTTTAAATGTTAAATACGTTTATTTCTGAAGTTTGTACAAACGGTTGTAAAAAAACTAGATGAGGTTGGCGTTTCCTATCCGACTACTTACTCTGAGAAGAAAGGCTGAAACAAACTCATGAGCCAGTTTCTATAAAGTCCAGACATGACCATATAAATTGGCGTTTGAAATGGTCTTTTGAGTAAAGAACCACACTGAGTGGCCCTGTCCAGTCAGTAATCGTCCAGCTCAACTCATAACTTAAAAGGAGCTCAACAATTCGTCAAACAATACCAAAACCTTTGATTACCAATCCTTAGATTGTTTGACTATGAAACGAAAATGAACGAATGAAAATTATTTATTTGATCTAATAACTGGGTCTACCTAACGAGAATAAATATACCGTTGTTTAAGTCCGGGAGTTTTATCAGTACGATTTTGTAATATCGCAATGTGCAACTCGGCATATTTTCTGCAAGAATAATTTTCTTTTATCAAACAAGCCTGTCGCTGCCAGCGAAGAATAACCAGTTGGTAACTGCAGGTAGATTACGATGCTGCTTCTTTGTCAATCGTAAGTATATTTAAATGTCTTTTTTAATATTTGACTGCCTCGTTGGTCGTAGTGGTCGGAATCGCTACTGCTGAGGTCCTGGGTTCGATTCCCAGATCGGGCAACGTGTTATTGGGTTTTTCTATCTGGAATTTCTCAGTAGCAGCCCGGAAGTCTGGATTTGTGCCCAGTTGATGGCAATAGGCGCGCCCCCTATTACATGGGACTTAAACATAACTGGCTAAATGTGGGTGTACTATATGTACACCTCTGCCCAACCCTTCGGGGAAACAAGGCGAGATATTATGCTGTTTTTTAATACTAAATGTCATAATTATGAAAACAACATACTTTATACTACTATTTTATGTTTATGTTATGTTACGCCTTACTCGTATTATAAAGTGAGTATTTTTTGCATTCAAAGCTCCATTCTAAAAGCGTATTACTAATTAGTTAAGTTAATTTTGCAGAATCAAGTTAATTATTTTTAAAATGTGGGTACTTTTGTATAGTCTCTCGTAAACATATTTATGTGATAGGCGTTGATTGAATATCGACACTCTCTTTCCGTAGTCACGTTTTTTTCAGCTTTAGGTAAAAACCTGTACACAAAACCTCTGGCAGGGATGACGAAGCTCATGCAAAGGAATTCCGTAAAAGCTTTTTTCGCACTAATGCGTATATGCAAAAGAGGACCGGCTGTCACATGCAGTCTTTGTGCATTTGTTGCAGTATCACGTAGATAAAATGCGACAACCGGATCTGTGTTCAAAAATCAAATTTTATCTTTGTCAGTTTCCAATGAATTCGTGGATTCCATTCGGATTTTTTTTTAACCTATTTTACGAGTAACTCTCAATACGCGGATGTTTCAACTGAATCCTAGGTACTTTAATTGTTCCCGACTACTTTTGAACGTTTCATAATAAATTGGCCAATTAATTAATTCCCCGGACACATGATCAGATATTGTTTCTGTTACGTAATAACATGAAATGAGTATTATTAAACTAAATACACTCATCTGCTTTTTCATCATTTTAAGTAGATTGCACCTGATTAGTTTTATAGGTATTAAGTAAATAAGTTCCGTGGGTTAATTACTGTTTTGTCGCTTATCACCATCAGTTTCACTGCCTAGACGGTGTACCTACATTTCACCGTTTTATCAGTTACTTTTTATTCGTTTGCATACGTAAGTAGTTGAAGTGAATGGTGTTTTTCACTCTAAATTATACGTGAAAATCAGTATTAGCCCTAATATAACTTGCAGTTAAAATCACAATTTTATCCAGTTTAATCATAGAGAATAATACAATTTTACAACGTTAATTAACAATGTCTCGTTTAATGAAAAAAAAACATCCACGCGTTTTGGGCTATTGCTCTCACTACAAAGATCGATAACCAATCCGTTTGTCATGCGTGGCAATATGGTAATTACCAAATGTATTAAATGGTAATTTCAGAGCGGTCATTGTGAACATGTAATAATGCATATTTATTTAACCAAATAATGAATACTGCATCTTAGTATCTAATATGATAAATTGAAGAAAAAAATACCACTATTACTACTACACTATACTTACATTGGTTCTGCATATGGTTAAATATGAAAAACTGCGAGAGGCTATTTCGGCGATACAAAAATGCGTTGCGGCCATTTTTGAATCCATAGTCGGCCTAAAATCTACGTAAGTCAAAAATATGTTTTTAACGCGTTGAAATGGGTAAAAGATAGCCATTCTGAAATAGATAAGCTACTACTCATTTATTGGTAATTTTGTTTAGTTGCTCTGGAATGATAAAATATAGAACAAAGAATTCGGATAAAAAGGTGAATTACTTAAAAAGTACAATTGAATGTTTGTACTTTATATGTTATTTTCAATAACGGCATTATATTATTAAAATATAATGCCATTATTGAACACCACATTTTCTTTATAAATAGTAATAAGGTATTGCTAATAGGTTTCGATTCCGACACACACAGTAAAGAGTAATTTATTTGTATTCTTTGTCCGCGATTGAAGCGATAAACCTACGTTTGAGTGAATTGTACCTTTACCTTGGTATCTCATTTTATATATTTTATAGTCAGCTATGTTATATTGACACAAAAAACAACCTAAGGGATATAACTTTTACAGTAACTTTATAATTTACATACCATGTACTACTAAGTGGTTAATTTGCATACAGCCGTCTAGTTGCATGCTATAAAACCAAGTGACGTGATCTTGCTGGTAATTTTGTTATGAGTATTAGCTTAAGATAGCAATAAAGTGGCAAGTTCTCTGGGTGATATATGGATCAAAATTTAAATTAAGACCCACAGTGCAATGATGTTGTGTGAATTCATGTTGTCTTTATATAGGTTGACCTAAGGCGCACTGGAATTGTGGGCATGGAGGTGATTTGATTTGATAAAGATACAACTGAAATGGTGTGGCCATGTACAGCGTATGGATACCAGTAGAACACCTAAAACCGCTTTCTAGTCAGCTCGCCAAAGGAAAAAGTGCACAAGGCAATACATGAGTTTCATAAACGATCTCAAACGTCACCTTACGACTTGTGGCATATCCTTTGATCGGTGGCAATAGCTTGCTCGAAACAAAGAAAGGTGGCGTACTTGAACCCACAAAGCAATTGAATACTTTGAAACAAATCTTCTTCAAGACCTAGACAAGAAGCGCCACATTTGCAAAAGTCGCCCAAAGCCTTCATATTTCTACACATGCAACATGTTGATCAGCTTTTGCGCACACGGTGTGACTTTGGTTTCAAGACCCAATTGCTAGGCATCAGAGAGCTTAAGAAAGGTAAGGAAGTAGTCTGGGTCGCTGTCGCTGGATACGGTGACGGTGAGTAAGGACTGTACCTACTATTTTATTAGTAGGTTAAATTTTATTTTAGGAAACGGTTTTATTGCGTTTATCTATATTATATTATGTATTAATTACCTCGCTGAAAGTGATCTAAAATAACTAATTTTTTATATTATAATAATAAAATGAAATCAACATTTTAGTTTCTTTACCAGTATGTAGATTCTTTACAAAAGTCACCGCGAAGACTTGCTTGGAGTGAGCTGTCAGTGTCATTCCGTCTTGGTCACAATACCTGTATGTCGATTCTGTAAGAATATCACCGTGAAGGCTTGCGTGGAGTGAGCTGTCAGTGTCATCCCGTCTTGGTCAATCCCTAGCATCAGTGGCACTGACAGCTCACTCCACACTCACTTCACCTAAGTTTTCACGGTGAGATGGTGACAGAATAGCACTACTGGCATCAGTGGCACTGACAGCTCACTCCACGCTCACTTCACATCAAGTTTTCACGGTGAGATAGAATTGTCAAGGAGTCGGTCAGTCAGAAATATGAAGCTAGTGGCCCTTTCCAAAGCGTAGTAGGTACCTTGGACAGTCTTTTAAATAATATTGTTGCAAATTTATTAGCTACATCATTAATGTTGAACTTATATGTGAGAACGATGAACAAAAACCGTACACGTTAAAAGCGTGCAGAGTGCAGCAAAAACTAAATAAATCCAAAAATTCAACTATTAAAATAAGCCGCGGCAGCTAAGAGATGACTAGTCTAAACAGACGACGCCCGTTCACGAACAAGACGAATGGATCAGCACCATTCAGCTCAACCATTTTGAAGGGAGCTAAATGATCCAACACACGTGCCACCGTCAGTGAAACATTTGAGTGAGCATGACCTACTATCAGCCACCAGGGCACATATGTTACCCGGTAATTGGTAGGTCCATAGTACATAGTGAGTACTCACTCCTGTGTTATGCAATTATACACGTTCGATGTCGTTTCGAGTTCGATGATCGAGTTCATGGCTTTCGGTTCCAAAACGACCTAAATTTAACCGTGTATAATACAAAGAAATTGAGTTTATACAATGCAAATATAGTCTTACAATCTTCAGCAGCTCCAACAATATTTTCAAATGTTTATTAATTAGTTGTGGTTGTATGGTGAACCCGCACATTTCATAAGACATTAAGTAGGTTAAGCTACGTCAGCGTTTGCATACGCGCGATCAATTAGTAGACTGGCTAAGTAAATATAAATCAGTGATTTTACCACACTCAACACGGGAGGTTTAATTCTTCATCCCCGAGTTTTCATCATCACAAGTGTACAGAGCATTCATCGTACGGTTGCATAAAGTGTATAAACTATCGTCGTACAGTGGTTGTGGAGCAGGACCAGCATTGAGCCAGACATTTATCAGCGATCTAATCCCCTGACTTATAATATGCCTGCTTGCATAGTGTGCGTTTTATAAAATATTTGAATTTCGTCTCGTTTTGTTGTGGCGAGGTATTTAATTGTAAGATTTTAACAGTAAACCATGAAATATGAGTCTACTTTAGCCAGTCTGAAACCTGATTTCTGGTACTTATAATTTATGTCTTTCACCTCTTTTACTGTTATGATACATATTTTTTCTTACGTACATGATGTTTTTAGAGATATATTGACAAGGTACCGTCATGATGTTAATATCCTTAAATAGTTCCCTTAGAGATCTCTGGCTCTGATGGCTCTTTTCTGCAGAATAAAAATAGACTCTATGTCTGCAGCCCGTCTCCAAATTAAAATACCGTAAGACATGATACTATGAAAGTTACTAAAATAGACCAGCTTCGCGGAATCTACGTCAGTAAATTAATGGATTTTTCTGACAGCGTAAGCTGCTGAAGTTATCCGTCCTGCAAGAGATGTTAAATGAGGACTCCATTGTAGCCCTGAGTACAGCGTGATCCCCAGGAAAACAGTTTTATCGACGAATTCTAGTTTATCTTGATTCAATACTATCTCACAATCACTACCCTTGACATTTGGCAAAGAAAATCTTATGCACTTAGTTTTATTTCTATTTTTAATATTAAATTGTTAGCAGTGACCCAATTTTGGACCAGCAGTATCGCGTTACTTACGATGTCACCGTTTACTTGAAATTGCTGTTTTCTATCATTTAAATAAGATTTTACTAAACTGAGCGTAAGTTTTCCCAGTCAGTAATGCTCAAGTTTCAAGAGCAAGGTTTCGTGTCGACGCAATCACATGCCTTGGAGAGGTAACAAAAGATTACTATGGCGTCTTAGGCCTCTTCCCACGCGTTAAAAATATGGTTAAATAAGGTAACACCGGCGTCGGACGTACAACGCCCTTTGGTGAAACCATACTGTTCGTGAAAGATTTTGTTGGTGTTGAAATGATTGAGCTTGCTGAAAACTGGCAACACGGACACGGCTAAATTAAAAACAATATTGTAAAATTTTCTGAACACTGATTTGACAAAAAAAAAAGTTGGGTTGCAAAATCCTTTGATATTTAATTTGATCCGATAATTTTCCTTGAAAATTTTGTTTGCTGCTTTACCAGTGGCAAATAATTCATTTTACAAAGTTACACTGAACTTGCCAAAAAAAAATGCTGAACATTTTTGCCAGTTATTACGGTTATCGTTTTATTATAATCATAACATAACATCACGCCTTGTGTCAAGGGTTGGGCAGAGGTGTACCTATAGGACACCAAAATTTCGACAGTTATGTTCAAGTCCCATACAATAGGGGGCGACCCTATTGCCATCAACCGGGCACAAATTCAGGCTCCGGGCTGCTACTGAGAAATTCCAGATAAAAAACCTAATAACACTTTGCCCAACCTGGGAAACGAAGCCAGGACCTCAGGCTCGGCAGTAGCGATTGCGACCACTAGACCAACGAGGCAGTCATCAAGGTCGAGGTATTAAATCCTATAAATTATGAATCTACCTATTGCTTCATAAGTTTTATATCTAATTTGTCGAAAGAACGCATATAATTTGGTGACGTAGGTATATTAGTTAGATATTCAATGTATGGATCACTATGAAAGCTTGTTTTTTCTACGGCGCGGTTTATACGCCTCACCATAAAGGAACCGTGCCGTTCGAAGGGCATAAATATCCAAGTGACTAACCAAAGTTTTACACCACTTGTAAATAAAGATCGGTTTTCTAGAGTTTATTGAAATGGCAGTCATTACAGTATCATTAGAAAAATCTTTAATCTACCCAATCTAGGGTAAGTCCTTAAAAAAAGCTGAATTATTATTTAGTGCTTTAATACTTTTCTACCCGACTGCGGGGACGACCAAAAGGAGGGCATTGTTTTTTTATATTGTGTAGTTACTAACCTTGATTGGTGATCGCTTAGATATCCTTGATCACGATCTCGGACCCTGTCCCTGAAACAAAAGAAACGAAGTGTTTATTTTCACGATCTGACTATATTTAACTACTGAAAATTTGTGGAGAAGCTATTGGTTGCTATCCGTAAAGCTGCTAAACAATGAAGATGTTCCTATATCTCTAAAGCATAAACTTATCAAAATGTTTGTCTATGCTACCGTATTTCGCCCTACTATCTATCCTAACTTAAGGTTTACCAAAGAGCGATCAGACGTAGTTAATGTTCTTGATGTTTTGCACACAAACCGCACACGCAACGTCGGCGAGGACTATGATTCTATCAAGCTAAAGTGGAGGAAGCTTTAGAATATTTATAGAAAACTGGCCAGAGTTTGTGGACGAATACTTACAGGTAAAAAATAACAGCTATCTTATTATTGTAGGAACAAGTGAACATTTAGACAAAACTTTGTACAGAACGAAAAAAAAGTAAGATTAAGCCATGTTGATTTGTATTTTTTTTGTGCTTTAGAGCCTTAACAAGTTGTTTTTGTTTTGTAGAGAAAATATTGGTGGTTCATTAAAGCGAGTTAGCTCCTCGTCATCTGCTGAGTCAAAGTTGTTTACTCTAAACCACAAAATAATAAACAACCGGCTTATTATTTTCCATTAATAATTACCTACTTGATGTATGGGTCAGAATATTAATCGAACGGAATATGTTTAAATAGTTTTATGGTTCTCACAGTATATATTCTCATAACTGGCGAATATTGGCTGTTATATGCCATAAATAGTCTTCATGGCCCGCACAGACAAAAGCAATTAATATTATGGAGCATTATTGTAAGGGCGCCCAGAATAATGTTTTATTTAGTACGAGTAAATCATAGCTTATACAAAGTACTAAAAACACATATGTACCTACTAATACCTACTTCAAAGATTCCTAATTTGCGTTTAGGTGCTTGTTTTGACCAATACCAATTTAAGTTCAAATGTGGAAAAACACGATATTCTTAATATTCGAGCTGGTTTTAGTTTTGCGCTTATTCTGATTCACTTCTTCATCATTCCTAGTATTATGTCAACAAACCTGGAACTGTGATCACTCAAGTAACCCCGTTCTCGCTCCCGCTCACGTTCGCGCATCAACTCATTGCGATCACTGAAAACATAACAATTATTAAAAATCTTTGCATTTTATGTATTCATTACCTTATTAAATAAAAATTAAAAGCTTCTAGAAAAAAAAAACAATTTATAGCGGGAAAATATTGTCGTTGTTTTGTTCGTAAAATGGCCATCGTTCTAAATGGCCAGCAATTTGTAATGAGTAAATAGGTAGGATTTTAAAACAATAAAGAGTTTTAAAATCCATCGTTGAGTTAAAAAATATATGTATGAATGTTTTGGCTGATTTTACAATAGTCAAAGAAATAAATTTTATTTTTATTTTTGTAGGAAATATGTCAAACTGTCAAATTAATCTTCAGATAAAAGGATGGAATTAGTATGTACTAAATATATTTATATAAGCTCCTTGTATTAAAGTTATCCGACTATTGAAAATTGAACCCGTGCACAATTAATTTGTATGTGGAACTAAATTGCGTTTCAACTAATTATTCCTAAAGAAAAACAGATGGTATTGAAAGTGACGAACTTTTGTGAGCGTGTAAACGTAACGAGGCCCCACTTATTCCGTTAAGATGAGTTAAGGCTCGTGTTGCCGCAATTGCAGGTTAATGAAATAGAGGTAGTCTCATTAAGTCCCCAACCCTCCACTGCGAAAATGTGAGACTAGTTTCAAATATGTACTCGTATTTATAAGTAACTATAAGTAGGTTACCTATTTAAGCCAGTTTTAGTTAGGTGATTAATACTTAGTTGAACTTGTTTTTTTTAAGGTGTATCTGAAAAAACAGTATCAAAGATAGCCAAAGAAGGCAACCAAAGAAAGCATCTAGCACGTCTACAAAAATTACGACTCGGCGCAAAAGTGGTCCTAGACATAAAACTGTCGAACTGGATGATTTCGAACGTTATGTTATAAACTTATTTGGCATTAAATACATGAATTTTATTCTGTCAGAGAAGAACTGCCTACTCTAAGTTATTGCATTTAATGCGACGTGATATAGATTTCAAATGGAGTAGCTCAAGTTTCTGGAGAATCATCAAGGAGACAGGGTTTGATTTTAAAAAGTGCAGATCCTAAATAAAGGATTGGAAACCAGCGACCGATTGAGTATTTGGATGAGACTCATACGCAACGTATCGCAACGTTTTGCGCAGGTGTTGGTAAAATTAATCAAAAGGATAGGTTTCTGAAGGGCCTTCTAAGGGATTATAGTACACGCAGGTGGCATCATGGGCTTTTTACCCAATACTCAACTGATATTTAGAACTCAGTCGCAAGCAGCCGACTATCACGAACATTAGAATAGAGATAATAAAAAAAATGATGATGAATAGCATCAACTGTTGTCATGGAAAATGCATCCTACCATTCTAGCCTACATAGCTATCAACAAGGCACCCACTATGTAAAGCACAGAGGCCGAAATGCAAAATTGGATTCTAAGTAAAGGTTTTGCTTATTAACCGACTATGGTAAGTGGTCAGTTATGATGATGATCAAAGAGCACAAAGATCCGCCTGTATATGAGGCACGCCAGATATTGTCAGAGCATGGTCACAAAGTGGCCTTACCATTGCGACTTAAAACCCATTAAACTCATATAGAGTCTGTTAAAAACATGAATTACTGAAAAAAATGTGGAGCCAGAAGCCAGAAACATCATTTAATGGAGAAAGGAATGCGAGCAAAGTGAAATTTACAGATTTATAATTGATAAAAGTGTCACTTCTGATGCGGATGATGAATGGAAACATCTCAGGTGTAGGATGATGAGCACGATTACAGTAAAAATATCTACTTAGACGATCATAGTTGTAGTAAAAAATATTTTTTATATATAATTTTTTTAATACTTGGATGGTAACTTCACAAAATGTGGGTTTTCAACGGTAGTAATATATAAGTTAATGGTTTTGAAATTGACTGTAAAAATGGTAAAACATAACATGCAATTTATTATACATGGATGTTATGAAAATCTATTTTCTCTGTCATTTTGAAAACTCCTCATTTAAGTTTCCCAAAATTCAATGAACATAACGGCAAAGGAACTATTTGCTGAAACGCAATTTAGTATCATCGCGGAATCTGTAACCTATTATATTTTTGTTGCTCATAAAGTGGCTCTTATTACACCGCCTTTTAGGTTCATAATGTAGTGTATTTAATACGCGTGCTTTTTACTTCACATTACCGCACCGTGTTTCATTTTTATTTTTTTTCATCTACGTATAAAGTTTCATGTCTAAACACAATGAATATTTTAATCATCTCCGACATATACCCAAGAAAATGAAAACAACAAAATTAATAATAATATCAATACCATAACACAAACTGTTAAAATGTCAACAAAAACTGTTCGGTATCATTTTGAGAGATGTACTTTCACTAATTGTTTCACGAGTCTGTTTTTTCCTCGCAAGTGTGTTGAAAACCGTCGTGTGACACGCGTGTGCATTGATCATTACCCACTCGGCTGCCTTATCGTAAACCCGCCTCGGGGGTAATGACCAAAAGAGCACACTTGTATCACAATGTACTATAACGTCAACCATAAGGTAGGAAATAATATTAACCTGTAATATCCATCGCGGTCAGACCTCGCGCTATGCTGTCTCTCGACGCCAAAGCGATGCGGCAGCGGTAATGTTGAAGATCGGCTGCCTCCTCCCGAACACTGTGACGCTGCTTCTTTCCGGACATCAAGATGAATTCATTAATAAAAAGCACACACATTTCGTATAAAACCTGTTTCTACTCTAATTAAGTGATAATTCTGTTCCATATCGCGAGCAGCCGTTAAAACAAAAAAAAAACTTCTCAGTGCTTTTCTGGCCTCAATACAATTTTTTACTCATCTTGCAACCAGTTTTTATAAAAGAAAACTTTTTTTAAAATCATAAAATCTGTTTAATGAAAACTTTGCATTGACAAATGTGAAGAACGGTATGCAGCGTATGTTGTAAAATTTTCATTGTATAGTAGGTATGTTTTTTTTTCTTTTTTTATTCTTCTAGTTTTGGCTTCTTTCTTCCAGCTAATTTTGTACATAATTAGGTAGATGTCAATCAAATAATAACTAAAAATTAACAATATTTTGTTGGTAATGTAAATGAATGTCTGCAGTTGGATTTTTTGTAATAACTACGCACTCTCACTTTTTTTTTTAAACCTACATAAAATAACTTTTATTTATTACCTATTAATGCCATAATTGGGCAGAGAGGGTTGCAGGTTTTTTTATTTTTTATTCAGTTTAAAGTTGTAGTTACTGTAAGTAAATAGTAAGTTCTTGTGGTACTTCACTTATGACTGCATTTGCTTACAGGAACATGTCTTTGATTTGTATATACAGTAGATACTGTGTGAGAGGAATTACTAATACTTGCAGTCAACAAAACAGTTAGGTACACAGGCAAATAAACTCCGCTGTCAGTATTCACTATTATTGCGTCTCTAACAACTTTTTAATCAATGCATACCCTAAGGTTTTAGGGTATGAATATGGAACCTACAAGCTTACAATAGGACCACTTGAAGAGTGATGACAAAGACCTAATCAACACTCGCATTTTAATATATAAAAGCACATACACATTTGGAAGTTAGCTCCCTGCATACATACATATGCAGGCAGCTAACTCTCAACGACTCTTCGTTTGACTGACTAAACAAATGATACGTGTTTACTTGAACATCTACGTGAATTTAAAATATAATTATGTGCCTAAGATACAGTGTGTTTTTTTGACAATTATTCTATGGAACAAATCAATCAATTTAGCCATATAACTTCTTACAATTTTTATGATGGTGGTTGGAATAATATTTGATTGATTCAACCCATAGCAAAAAACATTTTTAGTATGTGAAAACTATAGGTATGTGAGTAACATGCTATTCCTTTTACAAGAACAAACTGAATGTTCATGGTAAAAAGAAAACAAAGAAAACAAATAACGGGTTAGGTTAATAAAATATATGGTTATTAACATTCCAACATAGGTACATATTGCATAGATACACACGATAATGCAATGATCCCAATCATACAATAAATAATCAATTTTTATCACCTCTGTCCCTTAACGCTGCCTCCTTAAGGTGTCTCAAAGACTGTAGAATTGATTCTTGGGTCGGTCCTCAACAAAACAAAAACAGGGTTCAAATTAAATACAAACAGAGTTAAATCGTGTGCAGTATATGTTGTAAAAAATGTATTTTAACATTAAAGTCAGATTTATCAAAGTTGGCTGCATGCTGATAGTTTAAAAAAATTTCAAGTGTAAAAAATCCAAATTTTGTAAAATAAAATTCTTTTCTTTTATATACGTACGTCGTCTCGGTGGATAAGGACTTCGTTGATTGGAAGATGACACGTTGTCGTTGTATTCTAGGTCAAAATAATTATATCCGTTAGTGTATGTTTTACTCTGGTTCACTTCAAGTCCCACTTTATTGCCTGCTTCATTGGGTGTCTCCAGAAGTTGAACTAAACCCGAGTAAAACTAAAGTTATGACAAACTGCAAAGAAACAGCAATGACGCTAAACTCTACACCCTTTGAGTGGGGCAACGAATATGTTTATCTGGGACACTTAATTTCTACTGCACAAAGTTGGAAATAGACAAAAAAGTAAAAACACATGTTGTAAGTACTATAGAGGTATGAGGAACAGGGTGTAAAATCCACTCATCCTCCATAGAAAAGGGATGATCCTTGGACCAGACGGGTGTTGTGTCTGGTGGGAAACTGCTCGACGAATGCTAGTCACGCGTTAAACTCGGCTAGCGCGATGCCAGGATTTTGCGTGAAGTCAGTGGGATGCGTAGTTTGCATGTAGCATTGTAAATGCCGCAACAGTATTATGAAAGAAATCTTCAAGGGTACTAAAGACAATAGCTATGGCGATCTGCATGATGCCGTGTCTAACATATGCCTGCCAAACATGGCCTTTAATTAAGATAAGAATAACTTACCTAAATCTTCCATGCTTTGGCTCAATAGTGCCTCGAAAGTGTGCAGACTGTAGCTTTCGGCGTCCATGCCCTTGGCGAGCGTGTTCCTCAGATGCATCTCGTACTCTAGCAGCAGACGGGATGTGGGCGACCCTGGCGCTGGAGTGGCACTCGACTGGGAAGCTTGACGAGACAAGCATGGCTTCTGATGCAAAAACAGGTAAGTCAGCAAAGTCAAATTGTGTGTATAAAACGACGACACTAACTCAGATTGCTATGACATAATTGAGTTGAGCTGGAGTTTACTTTTCAATGTTTTGTTAGTATGATGGCGTGTGATAGCTGATATGCGGCAAAAAATTTAATGTAATGTTTCAAGTTTTTATAACTTAACAGGCAGATGTGCTGCTGTTTTTGCGCCAGTTTAAGCACTAGGAATTAAGGCAGGAGCGGCAGTCGTCTTGAAATATTGACGTTCAAAAAGATGCTTGTTCTCAACAAAATTTTTTTAGGACTTTTGTAGTTCATTTAAAGCAAGTATTTACAAGTAATACGGATTTATATGAGCTTTGGCAGAAAAAGCTGAGTTATTTGCTACCGTGCGAGCAAAACAAAACAATTTAAAAAAATTAGATCCATTTAGTTACGAGGTTAAGTGGTTACTATGTTTAGTGAGAACATAATACTGATAATGTTGTTCTAATGTCCATTAGAAAAACATTATCAGTATTGTAGTTTTTACATGTTATCAATACTCACCGAATGATGGTGCGGCTGCCTCGAATCGCGGCGTTGGCAGGGCTCTTGGTCTGAGTTTCCATTTGACGAAGATGGCGTGGTGGCATAGCACTGGTTGTCGAACATCACATTATCTGACGGTGGAGACATGTCACGCTCTCCTCCACCTAGCTCCAAGTATAGGCCACGGCCAGGATAACCGCTGGGCGCTGCGCCGACCCCAACGCCACGACTGTGACAAAGAAAGATACGGTTAATGTAACTGTAGATTTTGATTGACAAGTGTCACCGTTCTTCCGCATAATTACATTTATATCTAACATTACTATAACAGCAGGGTATTATTCCTCATTACTGTGAGCCGTAAGGTATAAATAAATGAAAAACTAATAATAATTTAGCATCAAATTGCCACACTTAACACTGTTTTTGGCTTATCTGTGATTTTGAGTGCGTTAGGATGTTTGCTAGTATGTCTGTATGTATGTATGTACATATCATGTATGAACTTTGCTATTTCAGAATCTCAAATGTCTTCAGTATTATTATAATTTAAGCAGAGTAAGTGTTTTCAAACAATATTTTTAAAAATGTATGAATTATATTTCCGAAAATCTAGAGTTATATTATTATACGTAAATGGAGCTAGAAAGAAAAACGCTGCGCTTTGGCCTATATATTGGTTGGTACGAGTAGTAGACTTTATAAACTGTTCGTATAGCGTCTAGAAAATCCAGTGATTGATTGTGTTGAATACGTAAGATCTTCTCAGCGTATAGTTGCCGACTGCTAAGTACAGCACTGAGCTTATACAGTTCATCCGTCGATAATAAATATATTTTTAAACAGCATTGTTTTTAGAATGGCCAAACTCAAACTCAAAGTATTTATTTCAAATAATCCCCACAATAAAATACCGTAAGACGTGATATTATGTAAGTAACTGAAATAGACTAGCCTCGCGGTATCTGCATTAGTAAATTGACGGATTATTGAGGACCACATTGCAGCTTTGAGTCGAGCGTGATCGCCAAGAAAACAATTATCAACGAATTCTAGTTTCTATATTTATGAAAATCTTTTATAAGCACATAAAAATATTAATCTGTGTAAAAAATACAGTGATATCCATAACAAAAATACTAGGAATAAACACAAATTTGTTGTTCCCACTACCAGGCTCAAGAAAATAGGTGGCTCCCCAAATGTCCTTTCTTTTGTATTGTTCGTCGGATCGTTGAGCTCCTTAGTTCTGAGTTGAGCTGCACTATGATTGACAAATGCGTGCACTGACTGGACAGGTCCGCTCAAATCCGTGTGGTTCTTTCCTCAAAAGACCATTTCAGACACCAGTCTACATAGTCCTCATATGATATGACCAAGATTATTTTCATATTTTTATTTACACTTTGACATTGATGCACTTTATATATGCAATGACATTTACTTTGTAAAGGATTATACTATTTTAATTATTGTGAATGTGAAGACATTGTGGATTTGTTGTTTTTTTAATGCATCTTTTTTTTATTATTAGTTTTAATCATGGTCTGGCAGTTTGAGTAATTTATGCGGCCTACCCAAATGTCCTTTCTTTGGTAATGTTCGTCGAATCGTTTAGTTCTGTGTTGAGCTGCATGACAACTGACAAATGCATGCACTGACTGGACAGGTCCACTCATTCTGTGTGGTTCTTTCCTCAAAAGAACATTTCAGATATCAATCCACATGGTCTTCACATGACCTGACCAAGATTGTGTCTGGACTTTAAAAGAGACTGTGACCTCTGAGTTTGGTTCGGCGTTTCTTCTCAGAGTAGTCAGATAGGAAATGCCGATCTCACCTAGTTTTTAAAATATTATTTACGTGTAAAAGTGTTTGTACAAACCTATTTACAGAAAATAAAATCATTTATCATTTATCTCTTTATTCAATACTTTGTCACAATCAATACTAAATAATATAAACCAATTTTGTACCTGCGGTTGGGCGTTATTTACGTCGTCTAGAATTGATGTACCTCTATTATCTTTAAAATTAAGGAAGTATCGTCAGAAAATAACACTAGTTGTGCAGTTTTTTAATAAATGGATTTTAGTAGATCATTAATACATACTAAAAAGAGGAATGGACCTAATATCGACCCTTGTGGAACACCTATTTTTACTTTTGAACCAAGTGAATTGAAACTATATATTTGATATTTTTGCTGTCTATCATCTACATAAGATTTTATTATACTGAGTGCAAGTTTACCTAGTCCGTAATGCTCAAGTTTTAGCAGCATGATTTCGTGATTAATGCAGTCAAATGCCTTGGATAGGTCACATAAGATTCCTATGGCATCTTGGGCCTCCAGCCACGCTGTAAATATGTGTTTTAATAAAGTGACACCGGCGTCAGTCATTTAACGACCTTTGGTGAAACCATATTGCTTTTCGTGTAAGATTTTGTTGCTGTTAAAATGATTAAGCACATGTTTGACCATTACATTTTCGAACACCTTGCTGAATACCGGCAACACGGATACTGATCTGAAATTGTTGGTGTCTTTGCTATCCCCGGATTTAAAAAGTGGTATAACTTTACTATAATAAATTTAATTCGGAAAGAGTCCTTGATCGGCACACACACAAATTAAATATTATAAATAAGTATAGTGCTATAGTCTCGATTATGGATTTATAAACTTTGATACACATTCCCCATAGATCTTCGGTCAATTTGATTATTATTTGCCGAAAAGTTATATATATATTTGTTTTATCATAGGGTATATATGTTTCAACTGTAATTCAACCGGGCAGCCTCGAACGTTCGCTCTTAATAAATCAATTAAGACTTTGGGTGAGGAATTTAAAGCATCCGTCGTTTAAGATGGTCGTTTATTAGTAAAGAAGTTAACAAATTCTTAAGCTACTTCTAGGTTAGAGCTTATCGTGAAGTCTCCAATGTATAGTCAGCACGTTTCGCTCTTTCTGATTAGATAAGCTACGTCTTACGAGTAGCACATTCTGCCCAGATGGATATATCATATATAATAACAGATTGGCATACAGCGTAGTAGGTTGTGGTAAGCAGCTTTGGGTCACAGACATACCATAGATTTTTGAATACGGTTTCGATAGTGTTGTGATTTGGTTGTTTCAGTTTAGTTGTCCATCTATTAGAATCCCCAAATACCTGACTGATGATGCTACACTGAGGCGATAACAATGGCAATTTTGAGTGATGGGCAAGTAACATGTGTGGGCTTATACAGTTATCGAGATGGTTTAGAAATTCTGTTTATATAGTTAGTAATAATATTTTTGATTTTAATTGATTGAGTGTCAACAGATTGTTATCTAGCCAATTAGTTACGAGACCAAACACTTTTCGACGTAACCGTATACCTCATTCCAGCCCCTGCCCGTGAAAGTAAAGACCGTGTCGCCTGCAAAGGTTTTCTCCGTTTTTTAGTATTAACTTGATAAGTCGTCAATTTATATAAGAAATACGGTGAGGCCCAAAATACTGCCCGGTGTTACATCATATTCAGTAGACTCTTCCGTTCTTGAGTTACAATTTGTTGTCCTAACGATTTGATTTGAAATCAAGCCTAACGATTTGTTTTCTATTGGATTTCAGAGGCAGACCCTAAAACCCTTGCATTCTGCCTTTTTAAGCAGTAAGGGAACTGAGACAGTATTTTGAAACTGTCTCGGTTCTAAGTCTTGAAATATACTCAAACATTTATTGATTAGGTCGATACTGTTCACTACTTGTGTTCAATTATAAATATGAAGTTCTTCACAATCATCAATGCATCAATAATTAGGATACACCCATCTAATGCATTTAGTTTTAGAAAGGGAGCAATTAAATATTCAACCATTTGAGTAATGAATGCATTGAATAAGTGTATTTTTTATAAATGAGGGTCGTTCGAAGCTCTCAATGTAATAAATTCTTATTTACATAATAGGTTCCAATGTGTAGATGCCGATGGTGTGAAATCTTCCGGGCTACCAGTTCCGTTAGGTGTAACTCAAGGCTCAATACTGGGTCCTTTCTTTTCAATTCAATCAATGACTTACAATTCTATTTAAATGATATCTGTGACGTTGTATTGTTTGCAGATGATACTTCTCTTATTTTAAAGTAGACAGGAATAGACAAGTTTTTGATGGCGTAAACAGTGCACTCTCAATAGTTACGGATTGTTTTACGTCAATTAACCTAGATCTCAATGCCAAGAAAACGAAATGTGTAAAGTTCGTCTTACCGAATGTTAGAAATCTAGTACCCAACATCGTCTAAGATAAAGAGCTGCTTGAAACTGTAGACTCGGCAGTTTTTCTGGGCATAACAGTAGATGCCAAACTTAAATATCTTATATATCAAGCCTAGCGGGAAGGCTCAGTTCAGCCGCCTACGCCGTTAGGAAAGTAAGAGCTGTATCAACGCCAGTGTATTAACACTGACGTTGATACAGCTCGGTTAGTCTATTTTAGTTATTGCTACAGCGTTATGTCCTACGGTATTCTGCTGTGGGGCAAAGCTGCTGATATTCAAAATATATTCGTTCTTCAAAAACGAACTGTCCCAGCAATTTTTCAGCTAGGAGCCAGAATTTCAGAGTTTTTTTTTAAAGATATTGTTCACGGTGGCATCACAATTCATCTTCGCCAACATCTTATATATTAGGTAAAATATACACTTATACACTAAGAACAAACTACGTGCTCTCTTTCACCGCCTTCATAAGGTTCATAACTTATTTGTTGGGCTTGGTATAACCTTTTATAACAAGCTACCCTCTTCTTTGCTAGATTTGCCTTTTAATTCGTTTATAGCTCAAGTAAAATCCAACCTTATTCAAAGGCATATTATATATTCCAATAACTACTACTTAAACGATAAGAATAATTGGTCGCAGTGATTAACTTAAGACAATGTTTATGTTCTTTCTCCAGAATTAGCTTACCTACTGACAGGGTATATGAGTTCATATATTTTCTTTTTTTATTTGACCATCTGAGTCAATTGTTTTTACTTCTCTTCATTTACTATTGATATGATCTTGAGTAGATCAATTACAATGTTTTTTAATGAGTTGTATTGCAATATGTGGTTAGCTAGCGACCTCGACAATTGATCATAAATTATTTTTGCCTGAGCAACCGGCAGCAAGTTCGTCATGCTCCCTTAGATGTCACTGCTTGCGGTAACGTCGGAGGTCGGGTTGCCTCCTTCCCTCAAATATGGCGAGGGGGGTAATGGCTGATCTTTGCGTTATGCTCGTGAACGGGTAATGCTTGTGGTGACTGGTCGTCTTGCTGTCTATGGTTTTGTTAATGTTAAAGTAATTGTTCTGTTTATTTATTTTACTTCGATGGTCCTATTTTATAATTTGTGTGTACAATTAATCCAATATTGCATTTGTAAGCTGCCTTTTATGCCTTTATGGAGGCTTTTATTTGTGTATTAAGTTATTTTGTTCTTGTTTATTTATTTTTTAATTATCGATTTTTATTTTTTTCTGTTTTGGGTATATTGGCGTGGCTAGCTAACATATGGCAGGTAATTTAATATGATGTTCTGTGTCTCGAAATTTTTATTATTTTTGCATACCATATTGTAGAGATTAGAAAGTTTTTTCTAACTGAACAGACAGCTTTGATGCGGGGGAGTTTGTTGTGCCACTTCTTCTTCCCAGCGAAAGCAAGGAAGTGGTGAATGGCGGACGTTTTGGGGGACTGTCTGATGTAATTTTGACGTTCGAAAAGTGCTGATTCTCAGCCTAATTTGAATAAATGGCTTGTGGCGGCATTTACACCGCCACATGCGAACAAACGCATCAACCCTGCATCGCGCAAGCAGAGTATATCGCGCAGATAGCATATATACAACTTCCCGACAACAATCATCGGGCAGTTGCCCACCAGATACGACATCCATCTGGTCGGAGGATCCTCCCTTTTCCGAAGAGTATGAGTGAACTTTACACCCTGTTCCTCATTATCTCTTCAGGCTTTTGATTTTGATTTTAAGTAGTCCAACTTGTAGAAATTTTTAGAAATCGTCACGTAACTATAAAGAGTTATGCCCCCTCCATGCTTTTGGTTTAGTTGAGTAGTTTGAGTGCATTGAGATGGCGTGAGATGATCCTGCAATATTTCAACGATGCGTTTAAGTACCGGCTGATCAATAGACGGATCTCTAAGTTCTTGAACTAGCGACCTTCGCCGCTTTAATACAGACCGTATTAAGGAACCGACAAAGCAGAATAAGGGATTCAAGGCCTTTGCTAGAGATCTGTCTATTGGGCAGAGCTAGCTAACGATACTGAAGACCAATGATGGTAGGATCGCCTCCGCCAAACCTGAGTTGTTGAGATAGATCGAGAGGTTCTATTGACAGTTATACACGTCAAGATGTTACCCCATTACGAATCTGGTAAACGGTCCAAGAGCTAGACTGATATGACACTATACCAAAGATATCCTGGACTTCAGCTTGTACGAAACGTGTGCCATCCTTATAACTCTAAAACAGCTAAAAAACAACAAGGCAACAGGTGATGATGGAATTACGACAGAACTCTTAAAGGCCGGCGGAAACCCGTTGTTTAGGCCCGCTGCAGGCATAATACTTCTTAGGAAACATAGGACCATCTCACTTCTGAGCCATGTCTACAAGCGGTTTTCAAGAGTCATCACGAATCGTCTCGTGAGCAGGTTTGACGACTTTCAGCCTCCCGAAAAAACCGGATTCCGTTAAAGCTTTAGAACCGTAAACTACATACATACGCTGCGGCAGGATATACAGTAGACCAAAGAACCTGCCTCTCTGCTTAGCATTTGTGGACTACTAGAAAGCCTTTGATTCGGTCGGCTGTACTGCAGTCTCTTCAACGGTGCCAGATCGGCTATCGGTATATCGAGGTGCTGAAATGTCTATACGAAAACGCCAATGTCGGTCCGACTCCAGGACCAGTCCTCGAAACCTATAATTCTGCAGCGAGGTGTGAGACAGGAAGACGTTAACTCCCCATTACTGTTCCCTGCTGCACTAAAGGATGTCTTCAAGGTTCTGGACTGGAAAGGTACTGGCATCAACATCAATGAAGTGCCGATTTCACCAGTGAAACTGAAAGCGATTAGCACATAAACTACGTTTAAGAGCCATCAGTTTCATTGTTTTCTGTGGAATATTGACACTGACAGCTCTTAAACGCGTTTTGGATGTGCTGAACGTGTTAGGTAACATTGGTGAAATCGGCAGCGAGTACATCACTTACCTTCGGCATGGCGACGATATAGTATTCATGACTAAGACTATGGAGGACCTCAGTCCAATGCTTGATGGCCTCAGTAGAGCTGAAAGAGTGGGTCTTAAAACGAACATGGACAAGACAAAGGTCATGTCAAATGCACATGTAATACCCACTCTCATGAAGATTGGAGACGCTACACACTACGCTACACATACCTCAGTGTCTCAAGACGAAAGTCTCTGACCTGCGTGTTGGGCGTGTTGCCAGTGATGACCTATGGCACTGAAACGTGGTCACGCAGAATGGGCCTTAATAGAAGGGTCACCCAAAGAGCAATGGAGAGGGCTATGCTTGAAGTTACCCTACGTGATTGAATCAGAAATGAAGAGATCCACAGGAGAACCACGGTAACACGACATAGCCCGAAGAATTGCCAAACATAGGAGGCAGTGGGCAGGGCACATTGTGCGCAAAACAGATGGCCGATGGGGCCGAAAGGTTCTGAAGTGGCAACTGCGTATCGGAAGACGTAGCGTTGCAAGGTCTCTCACAAGGTTGACCGATGCCCTTGTGAAGGTTGCAGGAATCCGCTGGATGCGGGAAACACAGAACCGGTCAAAGTGGCGGTGCTTGAAGAAGGCTAAGTGCTATGTCTAGCAGTGGACGTCTTTCGGCTGACATGATGATGATGAAAGCCGGCACTTAGGTATATATGAAAATCCAAGATGGCGGCTGCAATTTTTTTTTTTTTTTTTTCGTAAGTGCTGAAACCGATAGTGAGGTCTGAATGGCGTTTGCAGATCCAGGATGGCGGGTGTAAACATTTTCAAATGTTTCATCATGCGTATCGTTTTTGCGGTTTTCGAGGGTTTTTCATTTTTATGTTCGTTCCTGCCAAAGGTCGCCGACACTACACTTTTTTCCAAACTTAGGTCTAGTCTTTTATAAACTCAGAAAACCAGATTGGCGAGTGCTGCGTTGGGTAGCTTGTTTTAACCTATAAAAACGATAACATAGTCTTAACTCTTAGTCTCATCTTCACTTTTGTTGAGAGCCTTCCGGATAAAAATACACATATTGTTTTATAACTGTGTTATGTTCATTATTTTTGGTTTATTTTTAAAGTTTAGTATAGAGTCGTATTCAGTGCTACAACAGTATTTATAAGAGTTTTACCAACTTCCTAATCGTTTTAATAAGAACTCTTACCATGATGTGACCACGATTGTAGACACAAGGCAGCAGTAGTAACCAGAAAAGAACTGCATCTGACTCATGAAAACCACACTTCTAACCTGGCTACAGTACATACCGCTGCGAGCTCTGCCGACTGTTGTTGTTGACTATGTGCGAGTAGTGCCCGTGGTGCATGTGCTGCGGTTGGCGGTGGCTGTGTGACCCGCAGGACGGGGGGCACGGTGGCGGGGCACCGTATCTTCGCCGGCCCATCTCCGGCGATGTAACTGGACTCTCTGTTGACGGCATCGGCTTCAGCATACGTTTGAGAGTGCTGGCATCTGAAACAAAGATAATCATTGTAAAATAAAGTTATTTAATCTACTCTCAAAACGCAACGTTCTTATTATGAAATCAAAAATAGTACCGTAACCCTCGTGTTTTCATAACCCCTAAAATGTAACAGTCTTATAAACTGCTATTATGTTCACGTTTAAAATAAATGTGACATCACTTTTACATAATTGTATGGACCGGCGATCCTTACTTTAGACGTGTAGGCAAATGTGGGTTCTATTTACGACATTTCCCGTTTTTAGATTAAATGGATGTTTATTAATACCAGGGGTATTTTAGTGTCAAATTATCTAACCAATAATCTATCTAATTTCTGTCTATAGCATCGTCGGTCCCAAACTGGTGGGCCGATTTCAATTCAGCTTTTTACTTTAGAAGGCTGGATTAATCGGGGTGGTTCTTAGCTATGTTTCATGAAATTCAGTTCAGTTATTTTGCAGTTAATTCAGGTATTTTCTGATTGATGTAGGCCACACAAAGGCAATTTATTTCACATTCACTCGTCCGATCGACTTGAAGTTTAGTATAATACATGTTGACCATATAATTGAATCATTAACACAATAATAATTCAATTATATGGTCAACATGGCCTAATGCTGCAGCAAGGAAAATCTCCGGAGTAACCAACACTTCAACAACTCACAGCAGACAAAATTATCGTATAATTATAGTGCAGACGTAATTTTTATTCAAATGGTCTTGATACTTTATTAGAGATGAATAACAAATGATGATGGAGCAGGAAGGTGGTCATAGAAACTCGGCCTTATAAGCCTTGTTCGATTGGTCTAGAAGAGTGGTTGGTAGACAGACGGCGAAAATGATCTGATAGTGTAGGGCAATTTGTCAGGTTTTTGAATCGTAGACATACTTCCACTCGTTTTTCACTAGATACCCATCATTGTTATATTAAATAGTTAAATTATATAAAGCAATGATATAATACTAGCATTGTTCTGTTTCATGGTAAAAATTACAAAGTGTGTTGTGTGCACATGTGTTGATCAGGGTTTTTTTTATTTGTGCTTTTGTGGTCGCTTTTCCACCTTTTGTCGCCCATTTGACTTAAAATACTCCCAATTAGAAATTGGTTAAAGAGTCTTGTCATTCTACCAGAAGGCAAATTTTCATTGTTTTCACAAGTTGCTTGAAGAAACAATATACTCACCCATATTCATGTCTTCAGTACTCTTAGACTTTGTGCGTCGTGATCCCGTTGTGTTATTATTAATCACATTATGATGATGAGCTGCATGCCTGTCCGATTCACGGGACTGAAAATTCATACAGTCCTGTTGAGTTTCCAAAAAGATTATTTAAAATAACAATAATATAGAACTGATTCACATCAAATTAGTCAATTTTAACACCTTAGTGTTCAAGTAGCCAGTATGTTCAATTCATGTTTTATTAAATTTTCCTTCAGTTTTCCAGAAAATATGTTTGGAATATTTTCGCTGTTTATTGATACATGCCACAGTACTTTTTATGTAGGTGCACTGGTTCTTAAAATGACTGCACCGAATACAGCGGCACGACAAACAAAAATATCATTAATAAATAACACGTACTGATTCATTGCCATCTCCGTAGTCTACGCTTTTAGGCATGTGCTGCAGGTGTTCCTTGCCAGAGCGTGTGGAGGTGGCCGAGGACTTGGATGATGTTAGGGTTCCGCCAGCCTGCACTCCCTCTGACTTCAGGTCTTGAGTGTGTTGTGCTTGAGCAGCTGCACCCGCGCCGCCCGCCTGTGTTTCTTCATTAGTCTGATCATCGAAAAACATGATAATCAGGTATTTTGTCGTTTTTATGAGGACGGTATGTTGTTTTAACTTTAACCGAACATTTTTTTTACTCTTTATTCTTCATATTTCGCATCGGCACGAACTAAATTTTATTAGAATAGTTGCCACATATTCAGTTCCTTAGAACAAATATTAACAAAGACCGTGAGATTAATGACCGTTTATTGACTTCCGCCTAATTTGAATAAAGGAGGATGGCCAAATCGTACCTGACGTTGAGTCTGTGGCGTCCCGTTATGCCATATATATATAAAAAAACGTTATTTTTCAAATACTCATAAAACATAAGAAATATCTCATTATGAAGCCAGAAAAAAAAGATATACATTTTTTCTTGTTTAAGTAATTTCGTTGAATTTTTTAGAATAGCATGTTCAAAACGCACCCTATTGACGATTCGTTTGGCTTATGAAATGACTTAGTACTCAAAGATTATTACTATTCACGTTTTTATTAAAAGTTATTCATGTAATTAAATTCTAAAAATAAAAATGAATCAAAACAACAAGTTTTCATTATGAATTGGATTCTTGTCATAAAAAATAAAGTTCATAGAAACCATGTTTTGTTCAATTGCGTACAACGGAGCACATACATTAAATGTCATCGACGCGCGATAATGATTAATTGTTTGACACCCGGCGATCGAAGAGAGGATGATGAATAAAAATTATTTTATCAAAACCCATTTTTCATTCGTTTACCCAGTGACAATGCAGACTAAAGACTGTATCTGCGACTAAATCTCTGTTCAGTAAGAATTGAAATCAGTCATGGTGGGCATTAAAAAGCTTTAAAAAGCCCTTTTTTTCTCTGTAGGTATTAGTGCATTTTGATTGATCTGAACGAAATCGAAATAAATTAACAAGTACGAAATGAGATCCCTAATTACACTCTTCGCTTATCGCTAAAATACTGAAACTGTATGTCGTCTGCCTAGCATTAAATCGACTTATTTAGTGATTCTAACCTCAAATATATTTTTTCCATTATTAAAATATCTTGGCCATTTAGATTATATTTTCGAACAGTATGGTGATAACTACATAAAAACAATCCAATCTCTCTATAATTGGTTTCTGGACACTCAAAATAAAAGTCAGGTCCAGCGTCTATACAAATTTGGCCGATGTTCTTTAGTTTTTACACGTAGGCACTTCTACAAGAAACTGACGTCAAAAAGCTGCTAATAAGTTAAAAAATGAAAGTCTTTTTTCCTTCAAAATAATACTAGGTTAAACTTCTCATAATGATCTGATGTAGATAATCTTGCTTTAGTATCAATAAATGTTTAACTTACGTTAGTTCCATGTGTTCCCACTGAAGCAGTGACTGTCTTGGGCGCAGTGGATGTGTTAGTAGTCATTGTAGACGTCTCTTGTGACTTCGGAGGTCGTGTCGGAGGCTGCGATGCGTCAGCCTGACGTGATGCCGCTGAAATTGAGAGGAAATACAATAAGAGTGGCGTCGGACCGCTTACATATAACAACAATGATATTTGTGAGCGAATTAAGTGGTTAAATTATACAACGATTGTGTTACTCATGGATCAACACAAATTTTATTAACACGAAGATCTGACTGTCTGTTTGTTTCGAAAACAAACGGCACTTTGATCTTTGCATGCAGATGATGTAAAACAGCTTTTCTGTGCTACTATGAAAAACGCTTTGAAAGTTATGTTTTTTATGGATTATACTGACGTTTAGGTGGCGGCTGGTGTGCGGGCTGCGCGTTGGCTACGTTGTCATACAGCGAGGTGGACGATGTAGCGGCAGCAACCTTCTCGGAGCGTCCAGTAGTACCAGCTGCCGCGCCTCCCTCTGTTTCGTTCGCGCGAGTCGTGGTTCGGGGCAGGGTCGATGAACCTATACCAGTTAGTATCATTAAATGGTAAAAACGAGAAGTATGGTATCGCCGCGAGCGATAACACACTTCATGTATTTTTTTCCGTAGTGGTGTAGAGGTTGGGTGTTGTGGGGGGGTCTTTGGAGTGAGGTTTTAACTATGATGATGATATGATGCTGGGTAACCGTAAAGATCAACGCACCTTATGTATGGAAATCTTATTGTAATCGCTAGTGTCCGCAGTCCCTATAATGCTAAAAAAGACAGTATTTGGCGATCACACAAAAGTGCAGTACTCCAACTGCAATCTTAATATCTTTGGTGACCTGACTCCAGGCTTCACGTTTCTCAAAATCTTCTTTCTCTGACAAACCTACATCGTCCTATAGTTGTAAAATACTACATTAATATTATGTTATCTGAGTGTGCTACAATATAAACTCAATGTGCCGGGTGTTACTTATTTTGCTATTATTACTGAAACCTAGACTTAAAATTAATATAGCAAACGTGGTGAACGCTAATGTCTTTTCTTTTAGAGAAGAGGCCTTTGCTTTGTATTAGGACAAAAATGAGCTAGTATCAATTTATTTTTAAAGCAATATATCAAATTATACTCACGGTAGCGGGGGTCCTGCGCTCTCAGTCGTGCGTACTGTTCTTGCGTCATGCATGTGCACTGAGGCTCGCGGTAGTTCAGACTACAATCACAAAGGTGCATTCTGTGAGTAACAGAACTTATGGTAAGAGCTAAGCTTATGCAATAGTCGCGTGCAGCGTTGCATTGTACTAGTACTCACGGTTGTTCTAAACCACACGACAAGTTTCCCTTAGCCTTTTCCTAATTATGTTGGGATGAACAAGAATATACCAGTCTTTAGGTTCAGGTTAAATAGATGTGGCTGAATATCAATTAATTAGTGATATTCCAGACTCAAATACAGAACAGCACTAACAATAATCTTATGTTATATTATCGCCGATTCCTATAATTTACGTACTTATCGTATATTTACCAATAGTGAAGCGAAAAATTCATAGCTTCGCATAGGAGACCCTCCCTTATGGAAGTAGCTATCACAGGTACAATAAGCTTACGAATCTCTTGAAATGCTTAGTTTGGCAAAAAAATATGCTGCCATTGGTAAGCAAAACGATTCGTTTTTGTTTATAGGAACCGAGCATTAGTGAAACTTTCTGGCGTCTGATTTGATCCATTCATATCTAGATGCGACGATTTAATTAACTTGCTCGTGGTTGGAAGCTGATAGTATGTTGAGCTCTGTACTCATTACAACTTTTTTTTTTAAACAAAGTCTTATCCATTTATGTTTATTTATGAATAGAATTAGTTTTTTTGTTTCCATTACCTAGATCGATTGGGGCTGGCAGGTGTAGACACCGGCTTCCTCTTAGACTTGAACTTTTGCTTGTTACCCGGCGGTTCCAGCTTGAGGCTGTAGCTCGACGAAGCCTTGCGGGAGAATTTGAATGATGGTGACTATAATGATAAAAATTGATAATTGATTACAAGTAAACAATAATCTACACTTCAGTGTTTTGTAGCTCGTTAACGAGTAAATTCTATTTTGTTTTTTCATTATACTATTATACAACTTACACATGATAAGAAATTGAATCATTTCACCATTTAAGTTTTGTTTTCAGTTATGTATTGGTTTCCACTTTTAAGTTTCTATAACTTATACGAATTTCGTGGATTTTATCAGTAAGTATAAAAATACCTGGTTCTTATTTATACAACCGTATTTTTTGTCAACTTACACTTATGATACTTACACAGCATTCTCTGAATTGTTTGGCATCAATGGGAGAGGTGAAGTTCAGTCCCCATGTGTCGTTAGTCATGGGATCCTTCCAGTACACGAAGCATTCGGACGCTTGACCGATGCGAGTGCCTGGAACGAGAATTCATTGATACATTCGATGAAGTCTATGGTGCTCATTCTAAAGTTGTCGATATTACGGCACAAAGACAGTGTCTTTATCTTCTGTCGAAAACAAATATGAAATCAGCAAATAGGGCCAGAGCACTTTTCAGAACCATTTTTGGTATGATTGAGTGATTTAGTAAATTAT
The DNA here is from genome assembly GCA_963555695.1 of Dasypolia templi. Classification (NCBI taxonomy): domain Eukaryota; kingdom Metazoa; phylum Arthropoda; class Insecta; order Lepidoptera; family Noctuidae; genus Dasypolia; species Dasypolia templi. The sequence goes on along the minus strand of OY743146.1, from coordinate 16,805,132 downwards.
TCGTAAAACCAAGCAATCGGGTTAGAAATTGTTTATTCAGTTGTTGTTTTCAAATTACTCCACATCGAATCGAATTATGGAAATAGAATTTGCCATGAATGTAAATAAAATAGTCGTCGCAACGCCAGAAGTAGAGTTAGCAATAAAATCTATAGATATGTCGCGAGTTCTTTTCATATTACTCTTAAGAGGTTCAGCAACAGTTTTAATACTGTGAGTTTGTGAAGAAAGTAATGTATCGGACGTCGGTCCGGTCTGGTGAATTCGGTCGATTACTCGTCTAACTATCCAGTGTAAATTTAAAACTAGGTTGGAGCCGTTCTCGTCGTGTCTGCCGAATTGCCCCAGTGAAATGTAGGTGTTGCACTGTCAGTGATCTCCACGTTTGTTACAAAACTGTTTATTTCGGGAACAATTTTTTATGTCCGTAATGTATGATGATGTATGCCAGTCATAAATACGGCGTTAAAACGGTATAGTGTAGTGAGGATGATTTTGAAGCCAAATATGTAGCTGCAACAGCAACAGGTATTTGTAATTTTAAATGTGTATTATTACGTCTCTAAACACTAAGGTTGATTATTATTGCCATATCAGCAATTTAATTGAATACTACTCCATCATCCGAAAACTATTGCATTTTTATACTTTTAATATGATTGCCAAACCTTCAGAGCTCAAGCAAGCACCTTTGTTGTGTTGTCTCTACTAGTGTTATGGATTAATAACTTGGAGCTAACTTTATGACACGGACAGCTGTAACGTCCCACTGTTCACCATTCAGTAGGCGGCCAGCCTACACCTGGTATTATTAGTAGCCCACAATTTGTTTCAATATATCAGTCCGGAGATTTATGTCGATATTACATTATTACGACTATTTTTAGCTGAATGTTACAAAGGAAAGCACGTAAGTATTGGCGTTGGTTAATATATCTATCATTATTAAAATATATGAAACAAATTCAAAGATACCTATTGCATTGAAAATAAACTCGATAATCTAAAAATAACGTGTAAATAGAAAAAAATCTAACCTCTGCCACGTTTGGAATCTAAAATACTTATCCCGTTTTATGTATGTGCTACTAAAAATCTATAGATACTAATTCAATAAGTACTGTACTAAAAATAAAGCTGACGAGTTCATTTGTTTTTTTTAACGCGTTAATCTCTGGTACTGTGCCTAAGGCTTATATAGGTGACTTAAGCGTGGTGTTAAGTACGAGCCTTAAGAGTCGAGCAAAAATCGAAATAGTCAGAAAGAACGAAGAAAACGAAGTACCTAACTGGGCACAGCTATAGGGTTTATTTTAAGTTAAAATAAGACATTCGTCGCTCGCTGAAGCTAGTAACCTGATAAGATTGAACCGTATTACGAATATTTTTATTATGACTTTATTTTAGGAGTCACTTCAGTAGACTAACTTAATCATTTCTCATTAAAGTAGTTATAGATTTGGAGATATTTTTTTATGTAGTAGGTATGTATTTGGCCATAGTTATTTATCAGCAAGGGTAAGTTCATTTATAAACATACCGGGTTGCAATAGTCTGACATCGAGGATCTTGTCGACCTGCGAGTTGTAGGCGGTGATGTGGAACACGCACTCGGGCGAGTCCTGGATGCAGGTGATGTTGACGGGCACCAGATCCTCGGACACCTGCTGCCACTTCACCGTGCCTGCGCCGCTCGCAGACACGTGGAACACCTCCGCCCATAGTCTGCAACGATTCATACTTCGGAAATACAATAATGAGATAGTGGAAACGCCGGCGTGGGTGTATGGCTAAGATGTATAAACGTAAACGAAGCAAAATTACTACGATAATGATAGTAACAGCTGGTAGTCTCTGCCCCCCTACGGGAAGAAGCCGTATAGTAAGTTTAAGTATGGATTATGTGGATGTATGTAAATACAATAATTGCGCTGAAACAAATGGATCATGTGCAAGTAGGTATGAAATTTGCGCTGAAACAAATGGACCATGTGCAAGTAGAAATGAAGAGGAAGGTTTCCTCAGGTGAGCAAACTTCTACATGCGTTTAGTGTCCACAGTGTTAAAAGATACTGAGTAATCACTTTACACTATTTATTTTATGATTATTAGATATGATAAACAGAAATGAAGGAAACTTAATAAAAACATTTGCTTTGAAATAAAAATGTAGGTAAGTACTGTCTCAACATTCACATAAAATGTCGTTAACTTCTGCCGCTCCGTTTGGGTGCATAAAGTTTACTGAGAATAAGTAAAATTAGAACGAGATGGTTTGATGCAAACAAAAAAGTAAGCGTGATATATTGTGTTTACCCTGTGAATGTACAAAAGACCGGCGACAGAGTTGCTTCGAGTAAATTACTGGAACATTTAATTTTTTTTTTTTTTTAAACGATATTATTCTCAATCGCGTTGTGTTGTTATTGAACACAACTTTTCGTTCGTTTTTGATGCACTGTTAACAATTTAATACTGTTTATAAGTAGTGTAGTTAGGTGGAGTGTTTTAAGGGGTCGTATATTTCATCAATTGAATGGATCAACTAACGGTTATTATCAAACGGATAGTGGAGCAAAGCTAAATGTTACCTAGCAGGGTAATGAATTCCCTAATTTCATTATTGTATAATTATTTTATCGCATCCATAAGTTTACTTCTTCTTCCCTCGCGTTGGCGCGAGCTGTCGATGTCGGTACGTAGATATTATCTCATGCGATGGTAAAGCCAGTCAGAAGGTTATGGTAGCATGGCTGACTGGCCTGTGTGCGCCGTTACACTTAGTACCATCTCCAGTAGAGGCCCTTGGTCTATGGTCTGTTCGAAAAGAATCTGATGAACTGCACGTAAAAATTTCTATAGCAAAAAAAAAATTGTTCAAAACTCTATTATTTCCTTCAGTTCACCTAAGCAAGTGTCCGTCTCTTCGTCGCGAGTTCTGCCACGGGCTGTCTTCATAGCGGTACGCCTTGCGCAGGATGGGCGCGCACGAGCACGACGACAGCTTGTTGCCCATCGTGCGCGTGCCACACTCGGCGCACTGCACTATGCTGCCTGTAAACAGACTCCCGTTACAACTATTCCAAGGTACTTACAGGGTGGTATTTGAGATGGGGCAGGAAAGGCTTCTATCTCGGTCTAAGGAGACCGATCATAATTTTTGAAGTAGGTAAGTTATTGCTAGAAAAAACTAATTTTCAAGGGTATGATTTTATGTGGCACCACCTTATCAGTGTTGTTGAATATGGATTTACAAATCAAAGCCAAAACGTGAAAAGGTTTGAAAGGTAACCATTTTCTTATGTAAAATTTCATAGTAAAAAAAAAAAAAAAAAATGTTGTGTGGGTACTTCTGGAAGAAGTGGCTATCTAACGTACTATAAAATATGCATGTTTATGTCTACCTACCACATTGATGACTATTCTAATAATATAAAAATATATTGGGATAAAAACGGCTAGTCACACAATTGACGGAAACTTCACCTTATTAAGCAGCTGTGTTGAGCAGCTGATTTTTCTTAATTAGAAGTGTCGGGAACTAGCAAAACATTTTCATGCCACTGCAACCTAATTTACAGCGGATATCGATGTACTCTCAAAAGTTTCTAATGTTAGACTTACTATTATTCAGACTCTCCGAGCCAATGACTGACCTATTGGTTGCTGTTAAGGAAGCTATTATACGTATGAGACCATGTTGACCAGTTCACGTAGTTCTCGTATCGATGAAACGGTATTTGTTTCCACCCTAGGTATTATTATGTTTCAACTTGATTAATAGAAATTTACATGGTTATTGCTGATCCATAACCATATTAAAATACCCTATATCGTAAAGTTTCACCACTACCTCTTTTTCTGTAAAACTAGTAAGTAGTTTAATTAGTTCAAATTAGTGCAATTTTCAATATATGGTGGAAAATACCTATCGAAAAACTATGAAAAAGACCCTTTGAGCCCTTGATGAATCAAGGGCTCAAGGCCTAAATGATATCAAATGTTTTTATTAATTACTGCAAGATGCGGGCCATACTTTCGATTTCCATTTAACAATAAAATCAAAATATTTGATTTCACATAAACCTACAAATGAAACGTCACAAGCTAGGTGCACGGTTCCAAATGGTCGTTTTCAATGGAGAAGAGCCGACAACAAACTCCACGGTTTAAAATTTAAATAATTGACTTTTATGATGTTTTTAAATTATAGTGTTGTATGGGATGACAGTGTAGGCCTGTCATCAAGTACTGCTTTACTAATAGACAATGGTATATAAATCCACAATCTACAAGGCCTACAACGTTCTCACATTCACAAAATATAAAAGAATCTAAAAAAGAAAATTAAAAACCAATTTAAACCAAATGACATGATCGCCATTTCAATTGCAACAAATCTGAATTAATTTCCCATCACATAAGAAAGTATGGCCATCAATCTCTGCACATGCTACCTCACATAAGCGATCAACAGAGTAATCAGTCAAATCCAGTGAAATCCTTTCTTTCCTTATACATAAAACAACTATTACACAATATTCAGGTACCACCCCCGATTTTGGACCTGTTGTGTGCACTGGCAATTGGAAAATTATTTACATTTAACAACATCCTATCCGGTTTTAACCAAGTTTCACAACAAGATATCCATATGATATTTATCTATTAACATTTCCACGTCTAGGATTCCGCCGAAGAAGCGATTTATATTTTGGTGAAATAGTAAAATGAAACTACATGAGTTGTAAAGTACATTCATAATGTTATCTTTCTAAATCTACCCTGGTTTATAAAATTCTGCGTGACAGTAACCTTTACTCTGGATTTATAGTGCAAAATACAATACATTAGTTCCAAGGCCTTTATTCCTCAAATTGCTACTTTGTTGTCTTACAAAATTTTCTTTCTATATTTCCAACGACAGTCATGTACATTTTTCAGTCTCTGATCATCAAATATTTAGAACATTAACCTAATATTACTATTTATTACTGCTCGATGAAAGATGTTACACATAAAACTATAGACAATATTTAGAATAAGATGATTTAATACAATTTTTTCCTATAAATTAGGTACTTTACATTTCGAAATACTCTGATAGGCAAGGCGTAGGTATGTATAAATAGCAAACGGTTTGGCAATATGTACGTTCGTGTATATGAAACTGTTCTTGAATGCAAGGTTCGCCTTGATTGCCTATTTGAGAAAAACTGCCAAGTAAATAAATACCGAGACCATATATCTAAACGAAGTTTGAAATCAGTGGGCACCATTTAGTAGTGGACCGATAAGATCCCAATAAAGACATAATGGGCTAGTGGCAGTAGGCTTCTGTTTAAAAAAAATGTATACCTAGTTCTTATAAATCCAGACAAGGCTTTAAATTCATGTTGTTTAGAAATTGTCTCATAATAGGTCCGCACCGTAGGTCCTGAACGACCTATTCTACCCACTAGTCTTCAGAGGCGTCGGTTACGCTTCAATGAATACTCATAGATAGTGCTGCACATGAGTGCGCGTGCACTCACCCGCGGTCCCGTGATGTCACCAGGTGCCATCGGTGCGCGACAGCGAGTGGCCGCGGTTCAGGCTCTGCGACCGCTGCGTGCCGTGTCGGTACGGGTGCTTCACAGCGGCGTGCTGCAAACCACAACACAACCTTCTTGCATTTACACACAAACTACCACTACGTTAAACACACATCACATCACACAGGTAGCTTTTCCAACTTTCTCTACATTTTTTACACTTTCACCCCCAACCCTGATCCCCAAAAATCCAAAGTTTCTTTGCATACTTACTGTATTGAAAACATATTATAAATGTCGAAAGTGTAAGAGCTTTTCAACCAATATTAGTCAATATATTTAATAAGTTTTCGATTTAAGGAATTTAAGGGAAAATATATTTTATCTTAATGCTTATTTATGTATGAGTTTAGATGATATCCTTAAATAGAAATGTGACTTAAAGCGATATAGAAAGACATGCATGAAAACAAAAAATATATAAATACAAACTACAAAATATTATTCTACATTGAAACGTGGCCAGTAAACTTCCGAACACAGCGTTTACATTAATTTAATATGTCGATATTATATTTGTAAGATCATTAGCATCACTCACTTTATATTTGTACAGATTGGGATTTCTAAAATGTGAAAAATTACTTACTCTAAGGCTTCATCTGTCTACAGTTAAAATAACTTCGTCACTATTTCTACTAAAAGAAAAATACGTTAGATGCTCAGTTTTTCGCAAGACGTAATCGAAGTGTTGTTGAATCAACACAGAGCGTTGAGTTCAATCCAAGTTGGACATGGCCATGTAAGTCGTAGTATTAAGTCACATACGGCTAACACGCCTTCAACAGCAGCTAAATACAATTAACATGGATGAGATCATCTCATATTATGCCATTTTAACTTCGAATGCATTATTTTATTCTATCAGATCCTTTATCATAAACATAGAAATAATATAATAATAGTACCTAGTACTTTTAATATATCTATTCATAACGTAAAACTTTCCGACCACCCACGTCGATATAGATCGTCACTCACTTTTCACTAAGATGCAAGTTTCATGAACCAAGTTTCATTAGATACGGATCAGGTAGCATCGGGGGTCTCCAAAATTCTAGCTTGGGGGAATTCCGAATCTTTTTTGTCAATATAAGTTGGGATGAAATTGAAAAATTCTTATAAAAAAGCTATTTCAATTCTTCATGTTTACGTTGAAAATATTTTGACAGCTGCTACAAAAGCCATATGAGTCAAAATTTACGAGCATCCTTATAAGCCCTTGTGTTACAGATACAATCGATATAGTACTTGAAATATATTGGGCTTTTTTGGATTGCAGTTGTCTTAATAATTAACTTACCTAAAGGTACGTAATGAGAGGCATAGATTCAGCATTGGACTTTTTTCGGCTGAATCATGATAATACATGACAGGCACAAAAATTACTGGACGATAATCGTTTATTGTTTCCTAATTTTAAATGTTCCAATCATTGCCTTCTAAAATGATAGAGACATACCTTTACCCGAAAGGAATGGTAATGAAAGAATTTTAAATAAATATAATGCTAGTTCGTTAAATTGAGAAGATTCCCATTAAATTTGGTATCTGGGTTATCGATACGTCCAAGTCCAACTCTATGCTATCAAATGGTAATTAAAATTCTAACGCCGCATTTCGATCTCCGCGGCAGTGCCTTCAATCATGTTAGATTAGACCGACTGTATGTGGGTCAGCTTAGTTTGGCTTCTTATTTAAAACTGTCTATATACCACCTATTCGTAGATAACTTGTTCGTAATCATAAATTTTGACTGTTAACTGATAACTAATTCACCTTCATAAGTGATAACTTAAGAGTCAACATTCAATTGTTCTATTATTATGTTCGTCTGTAAGAATCTACTAATAATATGTAAGATTTTATTACTAAGTGTACATTTAATGGTCTAGCTAGAGTAGCATATCTAACTACATATATAGTATGTGACGATCGTATCGCATTAAGGCGTTAGTTAGCACGATACTATTCTAACGGTGTCAATTAGATCTCACTATGCTTTGTAATATGATACAGTGTATCTATATTTGTTCACTTAAACAATTATCTCAGGTAATAAACGTTAGGTTGATCGTACACACGATGTCCAGATCTATCATCGTGACCCCAGCTGGTATGGCATATAGGTGCGCACTGCTGCCGTCAGCGTATAGATATACGTGTTACACGTTAATTAAATATTTAGGATCATCTAGTATACTAATAGTAAAATGGGCATATACTACATATTATACAGCGAAAACGTAATTGAATACAAATACTTATACACACAATATAATATTAGGTATACTTACTTATTTTATATAGGCTTAGCTTGTTATTACAGTTTTAATATTAGGTATTTTAAACATAACGTGTGAACATGCAGATACTGATTGCTCGATATAAAGTTACTGTGCATGAAATTTTAATTATGATTTCACATAACGTTAATTTATCATTATTTTATTGGCAAAAACGCCCCATAACACAGACATTCACGAGGGAGGTAGGGAAATACAAACACTCCATGTGCAAATCAATTTATAGGTATTTACGAACCTCGAAATTGTTCCAATTTTGCGAAGAAAATTTAGCAGCCTCCACGCTTTCTTTAGCACCCATATTTACGAACTTGTGAAATCACTCGTATGAACTATGACAATTCTGTTTCGATGCGAATGCTCTGAGCTCGTGACACTAATGTGCACTACGGCCGGTCTCTCTGTGAGAGTCAGCTTTGATAAGCATTTAAATACCTCTATCTTCGATCGTTGGCAAAGTTAAAGATTCACAGCGTTGAATAGTAAATGAGGGGTGTTGTATGTTGCAACGAGCAGCGCACGGAGCGTACAGAGCACACGACGCGCACGAGCCACCGAGAGCTCGGGGCGCTCGAACGCTCGGGCGCTGGGAGGCTGAGGGCGCTAGGGCGCTGGGGCGGCGGATGCAGGCGCCGCGTGTAAACACCGCCAGCTGCTGTGCGGCGCGCTCGCTCTGCGACCGGCAGCTCGCCCGCACCCTCGCCACTGGCCGCACCGTCCGCGACCCTACTGCCCTACGCGCGATCTCACTAACACCGGTAACACCGAACACTTTCGATTATCTCCTGGTATCTCAAAGTGCGCAGAATATAATGTGCGGTGAAACGTTTTTGCGAACGGTGCGGCAGGGCGACACCGGCGGCTCGGCTAAACGTCAGAGCAGACTGGGTCGCGATACAAGCGTGCGTGGCGCGCTGTGTGCGCACGCCGCGCCGCCGCCGCGCACCGCCGCCGCCGCCAGCCGAGACGCAGCGACGCCCAAACCTAGCGAACGATACGGTGGCCAGCGCCCTCCATCTCGCTGAGATGTGTCGACCCCGTATTTGCCTTACTTTATCTCGGCTTAATTCCTCAATAAAATCAATCTTTAGTGAAAAAATAAGGAGATGTACGGCTTACCACGATTTTGCATACGAATAGTTTTAATAACATGTATCGAGATTAAGAAGATCATCAATGGACGTTCGGAGCGGTGCGGCGTGGGGCGGGAGTTGCGCGCGCACTCTCCCCGAGACAACATTCGATTTTGGTCCATGACTGTTGGATGCTTACAGTGGTCCAACCAAGGCTTTAATAGTTCATTCTAGGCTACGATCGGGTCCACGACTATAAAATAATTTTAACTTATTACATTTAAAATCTTAATTCTAATAAAGTTCTATCATAAGAACACACAGTAAGCTTTCTCCCCCGTTACTTAAATATGCACTGAAACACACGACATGTCACATTAGCATCAAATTACATAAAGCAAGTAATCATATCACCTGGTTCATCAGCTTTACAATACAAATTAAATATATATTATATAAAGTTCATAATGAGAATAGGGGTCAATGTAATATATTGACGCTCATGATGCGCAGTAAGTCTGTGTTTTTTGGTCGGCATTCCTATCTTATTATATTTTATAAACCCAGAATGTGAGACAGGTATCGTCATTGCACTCTTAACAAGAGTTAGGTCATAATGATTATTTTCATATTATAGGTACCATTCAGGCCGGTAATAATATTATAATACCAAAAACATCCAGCTTACTGGTAAGTATGGTACCTCATAACGTCTATAATTGCTTAGCAGTAATTTTGCAATATTGAATGCAGCAAACTATCTGATAGTAGTTTTGATAGTCAGCTGTTAGGTACGAGTACGGAAATCGGGGATGGTTTCGCGAGAAGAGCAAAATTTTTGCACAATTGGGTCAGGCTAGTGCACAGCTGGTTTATTTTGTTGAGACGCTCAATTAATCATGAAATTTAGGTCGGAATATCCAATATTCTCATTTGGCAAGTTGCATATCTCTATGAAATTATAAGATTTAGGTACTTAGCCACAAAGGTCTTATGGTCCTAAATTGGTTACCTAATTGCTACTAAGTAAAATACCATTAGCTACACTTACGACAAATCGGTTTTTGGTTAAAAGTGTTGAACGCAAAGAAAATTGCAGTTATAAGTTTCGGTTATTACAGCAATATAGGAATTGTACGAAGTGATCGGTAAAATATGCAAGTAACAAAATTAAGTGGAAGTAGAAGAAACACGTATTTTCAGCATTCGTCCCATTCTATCGGAGCAAAACTCATGAGGAATTAGTGTAAACACACAATAACAACGACAATACAGGCACAACAGTCCAAACTAAACATTATATGTGCGGGTGTGTTTATTATGACATATTATTATAGAATATAATAATAATATTTAAAGCACAACGTATGTTTGTACTATGATATTTTTGCCTTTACAGGTGTCGATTCCGCGAATGAAAGGAGAAATGGTATACAAGCACTGGTATACATTATATTATATTGCGACATTTTAACAATGTCGAATATACTGTAAGTGTACCATTTTAAATTCATCTCCCGGATTATTGAATCAACGCAATGGATTTTATTTAATTTGTAATTGAAAGCTTTCAGATATATATACAATTTAAATGAATAAAGTTTAAGTGTTTTTCTGTTTTAGTGGCTGAAGTATTATTAGTCGTGAATTGTCCACAGGATGTGGAGTAATAAAGGTAGTATGCTAAATGCATTATACTGATTATGAACCCCTTCAACAAAGAAGAGAAGAATATTGTTAATTGACTCATTCATGCCAGGTTCCAAGGGGCTTTACGTGTCACTTGATTTATTGAAGTAAACGAAAAATTAATTTGTATATTGGCTTGATGGATTCTGACTACTATACATAGTAACTACAGACTGTATACGTTTGTCTCACGATGAAGTAACAACTGCCTAAATAGTCAGCTATATTTCGAATGTTTAATCTAAATCAAAGAGTTCCATCTTTCTTGCAGCTCGATCTTTTGTGGACAAAGTTAGGATACACTAATTGCGAGAACTACTACACTAGATCTTGGTTTTTGGTCCGTGAGTACACTTTGCGTTTTTTTTTCCATACGACCATGTTCACTTACTTTTTGACTGCGTGTACATAAATATTAAAATAAATAAGTGCATAATTTCGAAGTTTGAACGAACCATTTTCACGGTCGATACCGAAATTCCGAATTTACAAATATTTTAATTTCTCCTGAAAGTGCATCGACATAGCAAGGATATAATAATATCAAACACATAACAGTTCGCCCCTTTGTTTTCATGATATCATAAGGCAGCACTCAAGCAAGGCACTCGCCTCATACACAAAACGCGCGAGTAGGTCAAACATTAACTATGATAACTGAAAGCAGTAAGGCAACTTTGTATTATCTTGGCCAAGTAACTCGTGGGTAGCAAATGAGCAGTATAAATCATTTTGTCTCGCTAGACGACAATAATCGGTTAGGCCTGTCAAACATTAAGATAATTTCGGGGTTTACCAAAAGGCCAAACTTTTGACAGCAAGCAAGTCAAAAGTAGTAGCCAACTTGAATATCTTGTAAAACTTGCAGATACTTATTATTGGATATTTATTTTTATTGCAAATTCGGGAGTTACTTTTTGGTTTTACATATCCATCGATGAAAAAAAACTCACAAGAACTTACTACATTATAAAGAAGAAGTTTCGAAACAAAAAATTTGTTGTAGTTCCATCGACTAGAAGAATGTGTGATTTAATTAGTGGTTTCACTTAAATCCTTGAAATATTAACACAAAATACCCAATTCAACCAATAAACACTAATTAATGAAAATAGTCTACCCCGTAGGTGTGCCATGTAAATGACAAAATGCATGTAGGCACCATCTTATTTGTGTAATTACCTTATATCGAAGGTTCAGCATGTAGATTCAATTACAAGAAATTAGTTATTGAATGTTGTGTTTGTTGTTCCGAAGACAGGCTACGGAAAATAACAACTTATACGAAAATGGTCGCGTGGTGCTGATACTGAAATCAGTTCTCAGATTTCAAAGAGATTGGAATAGATGCAATTAGTCACTTGTTCCGGAATAACCTAGTCGGGATGTGCAACTTAATGTGAGTAAACATAATGATTTTCACATACCTAACCCTTTATTTCCCAGAAAAAAATGACAACACTTCAACCCTGAGCATTGAAGACCGCAAATGAATAAGAAAGAAAGAAAAGAAACATTTGAGACACACAAGAATTGAAACATGCCCGACATGCATGACTGCCTCGTTGGTCTAGTGGTCGGAAGATCTACTGCTGAGCATGACGTCCTGGGTTCGATTCCCAGGTCGGGCAAACTATTATTGGGTTTTTCCATATATAATTTCTCAGTAGCAGCCCGGAGTCTGGATTTGTGACCGGTTGATGGCAATAGGCTCGCCCCCTTTTACATGGGACTTAAGCATAACTGGCGCAATGCGGGTGTACTATAGGTACACCTCTGCCTAACCCTTCTGGGATTACAGGCGTGATGTTATGTGTTTTATGTTGAATATTTTTTTTCTAAGTTTTCACATTTCATGGAGTATGTGAAATCTGAAAAGATTTTTGCTGATGCCGATTGTTCAATTGGAAATGCTTTAAAATATTCATAGAAACAGTTGACTGCAACCCAGTCTATCGGATAGCACTATATTGTAAAAGACATAGCTTCCAAAGTACAGAAACCATTAAAGAATTGCCACCATTTCTCTTATTATCAAGGTGCAGTAAGCCGCCTAAGGGCCTTCTTCGTTACTAAATTCCTCGAGAAGAATCCCGAATCTTAAACTTATCTTCACAATCACTGAAAAGGTGTTTTGAGAAAATCCAATAAATCTAACGACATTAACTGAATTTAGAAGTCGTTTATACTAACAGAACTTTTGTATAAAAAAAAGGTCCAGCAAAGTGGTGCCATCTCTCTCATGCTGTTTCTTCTACTGCTTGCACAAAGTACTAGCAGCCTCACTGTGCCAATTCAACTTCAAATGAACGGGTTTATCGTATGAAATCATGCAGCTTAAAGATGTCATCTTAGGACTTAGGGCTTTTTCTAATAGAATGAAAGCTTCTGACGTCTAAAAAAGAATCATTGAAATGGTGAAAGGAACACTATATAGGATCCCTCTCCTACATTCCACGATTGCCAGGCAAGGAGATCAACTCAATAAACACGTCTAGTAATCAGTACGGCCAATAGGACAAACAAGTGGTCTCTTCCAACAGGATAGTTTTTTTTTAAATATTGGGTGCCTTTTGGCACTGTTTGGAATGCGAGCATTGTTAATAGTACCCTAATAATTTAAAAGGTTTAATACTTTTTGAAATTGATAAACGTTTAGATAAGACAGTAAGAATAGGGGAGAGTGTGTATGAATGAGTCAGGTTTTGAAAGAGCCTATCCGATGATCACCCCACTTTTTCAATTCAATTTCTACCATACTTAATTTTACTCTATATGTTACAGCACACCCATAAACATTTGACAGTTAGAAAGAAATAAAATGGCGGTATAGGACTTCATAGAAAGGAGAATAGTTTTAGGCGGTAACAACTTGCAGGAGCGGGTAACAAGTCACAACCAAATGTAGTTAAAAAAATTACTCGAATTATTTATTAAATCAGATTTGCGTTTTGGTCATGCAAATATCTTTGAGTTTTCTGACATCATGCAAAAAAGTACTTTTGTATCATTATTTCCCATTATTTTACACTGACACGACGTACCTACCATACGCCATTTCCATAGATTTCAGTTTGTTTACGGATGTTGGTACGTTAAAAACACCAAGTTTAATCATAGAGAGACCAGACATCAAACATGAAAAGATAAGTACGTACCAATTTGCTGTTTAATAAAGTAATGATAAAACGTCGTGTTATAAAATACTAGCTGTACCCTGCGGTTTTCGATTTCAAATCCCGTGGGAATATCGAAATAAAAAGTATATCTTGTCTTAAACTAGGTCATGTCTACCCATGTACCAAATTTTATCCAAATCCGTTTAGCCGTTTTAGCGTGAAAGCGTTACAAACAAACATACAAAAAATCAGTACTTTTCTCTTTATAAATATAATATTGCTAGCTGTTGCCCGCAACTTCGTCTACGATCCAAGAAGAAAAGAAACCAATGCCCTCCTCCAGGTCATGGTCTACCCATGTGCCAAATTTTTATCAAAATCTGTGCAGCCGTTTTGAAGTGAAAGCGTAACAAAAAAACAAACTTACTTTTTTATTTATAATATTGAACTAGGATATTTGTTCAGATTTAGGCCTCGCTCTATCGCAATAACTATCTTAAGTTTTGTTAAGTTAACTTTTGAAAGAATTTTTATTAGCAATTAATTTTTCAGAATATTGTTGCATAACATAGGATAATCAGCCTATTATGTTCCCACTGCTGAGACAGGCCTCTTCTCGGTGAGAGGGAGTTGGCCGTAATCCACCACGTGGGCCCATTGCGGGTTGGTAATTATGACCTGTTTATTGTTTCCTTTTTTTGTGGTGACGCGTGACGTGACAAACCGGTAACTGTACCAAGATTTCTTATGGATGGTATAAATTAGTTAGTACGTAGAATGAGATATTTTGAGGACGGACCCTTCTACGTGTTAACGCGTTCCAAGACATAAATGTTGTTTTATTGTACATGTAAATGGTACACCACTGACTACCTGCAGTATTGTCTCTCCTTCTTCCTTTAATCCATCAAAAGGTCGTCTGTACAAGATCGCTTTTAACGATAAGACCGCCTCTCGCGTCACCCTATGAAAAAAAAAACCTTTATATCTGTAGTTTTTAAAGTGTACTTAATAAAGAGCATTCTAGTCTAATATATTGTATGAGTGCCTCTCGAGTATATAGAGATTACTTTGACCAAACGAACGAGTTTTCTATTAAATAACAGTCCTCATGATCATTCAGCCGAAGAAGTCTACTGCTGCACATATGTAGGCCCCTCACATGGTGGACCGATGACCTGGTAAAAGTCTCAGTCTCAGGTCTTTAACCTACAGATTATTATACATACGTAGTTAAAGAAGATGCCGGCATGTCTTAGAACCAACAATTCTAAGACATGCATGACATCTACCAACCCGCATTGGGCCCGCGTGGTGGAGTACGGCCTCTCATAAAGAGGAGCAGTGGGAACATAATACGCTGAATATGCTATGATTATGCCTATGCAAAGGTTATATAAAACCTACTGTTAATTTATCAGAAAAAAAGCGGCAGACAGAGGTTGATACTAGGCCGCTCAGAAAGTATTGCGAAACAAAGTTTTTATATATGAGAGACTGAGAAATGTTCAAATGGGGAAGGTCGGGCAAAGCTAATTGTAGATGGCGCGACCATAGCTAGGTCCCTACGGCCTTAATAAATTTGACATTTCGTTCATTCATTCCATTTTGTGTTCATTCATGAGTTTGATTTTATTTCACTATTTCGTTATTTTCGGTGATTTCAGTATTTTCTATCAAGTACTATACATGGAAAGTGTCAGAATTTTGAACCTTCAATATTTCCTCGTAATCACTTTCTTCAAAATGTTTCCGACATAAACTCGAACTCAAAAAAATCTCTACGAATAGCTTTATACCACAATCTTCTAATTTTAGGGTCTTTCGGGAAATGGTGCACTCCAATTTCGGGGTATCTAGGAACACAATAACGCGTCTATTTTCGCTAAAATAAAATAAAACCACATCACGCCTTGTATTATTAGCTTGTGTTGGGAACTAGCTACGACAGCGCCATTTTGACAGTTGCCTTCCCCATTTCAAAATTTCCCTCCACATTCTTTGCGAACTAGTTTAAATTATCGTGACTCATAAAAAAATGGATCTGCGCCGGGAACATTTTCGCGCTATGATTTTTACGATTTCAAGTGTCGCCTGAAATCGGACGAATCGTACGATAGACTTCAAATGACATTCATGGATGAAGGTCCTTCTAAAGCAACCGTGTTTCGTTGGTATAACGAATTCAAGCGCGGAAGACTCACTTTGGGGGATGAAGAAAGAAGTGGTCGCCCTTTGACGGCTGTTATGGAAGAAAACATGCTAGCAGTGCAAAAATTTAATCCAAGACAATACTTTTAATTCAGCACATACTGCATGTTGGATCAGGAAGCCTTCACGAAATTCTACACGTGCTTCTTTGCGTGAGGAGGATAAATATATATGTTCAGAAGCAGGTCCGGGTGGAATGGTGACGTGATATGATTGATAAACTAATTTGAAGTAGGTTCGTCTGGTCGTGTTTACATCATTACAGAGGAAGAGTCTTGGAATTATCAAAATGATCCAGAAACGAAGCGCCAGTCAACGGTTTGGTTGTTTCAAAACGAATCCACACCTACTTTTAGCTTTTTCAATGCGACTGGCTACTTGGTGTCAATTGCAAGCATTAACGCTGAATGGTATACTACCGAATGCTTGGCATAAGTTTTCTCTGTTGTGAGCAACAAGCGACCAAACACAGGGCTCCGCGGGCTGCTGCTCCACCACGACAACGCGCCTTCGCAAACCGCGCTCAAAACGTGGGAGTTCCGGGACAGCACGCCGGTCAAACTCCTGGGTCACCCACCCTCCTTACACCTCTGACCTAGCACCGTGTGACTTCTTTTTTTATTCCCGAAACATCAGCTCAAAGGGATACAGTTTTTGTCGCCGACAGCGTTCGAGCAGGCTGCAAACGAGGTGTCTACGGCGGACTGCACAAAAGTGTTTCGAAAACTGGTTCAGACGCATGAAACTTTTTAGAGAGGCTAGTGGAGAGTACTTTGAAAAAATCAAAATCAAAATCAAAAGTCATTTATTCAAACTAGGCTGAGAGTCAGCACTTTTCGAACGTCAAAATTACATAAGACAGTCCCCCAAAACGCCCGCCCTTCACCACTTCCTAGTGCTTTAGCTGGGAAGAAGAAGTGGCGCAACAAACTCCCCAGCAGCACAGCTGTCTGTTTAGTTAGAAAACCATTGAATTATATAATTATAAGGTAATCAAAGAATAAAAACCGAAACACAAAGAAAAACATATTAAATTATCTGCCATATTTAAGCTAGCCACGCCAATATACCCAAAACAGAAACCAATAAAAAAACCAATGAAAAAAACAACATAATTAATACACAAATAAAAGCCTCCAGGCATAAGGGGCGTGACATCTTACATATGCATTATTGGATTATTTTTAAGTAAACACAAATGATAAACTAGGACCATCGAAGTAAAATAAGTTAACAGAACAATTACTTTAACAATATCAAAACCATATACAGCAAGACGACCAGTCACCACAAGCAGCACCCGTTCACGAGCATAACGCAAA